>OZ034817.1:4324076-7310126 GCA_964030455.1 Linum trigynum
AGTAGTTGAGCATAGGGTGGCTATACGGTCCAGTCCGGTTAAATTAGACCAAATTGATCCGGTCCCAGTCCGGTCTTTTTGAGTTAGATTGTTTGCTAGGCGGTCCCAGTCCGGTCCCGATCCGAGTTATACGGTCCGGTTTCGGGTAAAACCAAACAATCCGGACCAAATAGCCAACCCTAGTTGAGCAATTATGGTGGCGGGCATCAACTACTTTGATTAAGAGCAATAATTGTAAAATAATTCAAGCATGGTCACAAGAGTAATGGTTATGTTTCTTTTATCATTCCATTATATATATGTCTGCGTGTATGGGGCATGGAAGTTGTTAGAGAGTGCAAAGAAAGAAAGAAGCAAAGCTTCTTCTGTGCGTGTAATAACAAGAATAAAAATTAAGACCTTGTTTGTTTTAGTGAAATTCCTAAAATGAGTGATTAAACGGCAAATATTTATTTGTCTTGATCCATAAATACCATTACTTCACCTAATACCCAACATAAGACGAAGAAGAAGCAAGAAAGGTTCATCCTCGTCAGTAAGTACAATAATATGGATTGATTATTTATTGAGCACACCAACGTGCATATAGAAGTGTTAGGGAAAAAAAAGACCGAAAAACAGAAATCGAAGATTCAGTACGTCTTTTCTGTGGATAAAGGAATGATCTTAGGCGTTCATTAGATAAGCGTCCAAAGTCTCGAATCCGCGCGCTGTAGCATTCTCGAACTTTTTCAAATTGAGGCTGCCATTGGAATCGGAAGCGTAGGTCAAAGTCCAGGTGATGTTGGAACCTCGGCTGTTGGGGCCGTCGCCGACGGAATTCGGATCCACCTTTACGACCATGGAGGCGGAACGAAAGAACGTGCCCACGATGTCATCGTCATTACGAAACCCCAAATCAATGGTTCGATTCTCATGGTCGACCCCGGTGATCTCCTCGGTCGCCCGCCTAACCATACCCGCTATCTCTGCACCATATATGTCGCACAATACAATGATTAGAGATATATTGACATCAAGAGTAGTTGTTAAAATGAGTAATTACTGTCTACTATGCGTACCATATCCATAGGTGATCTGGCGAATCGAACCGGCGGTTAGACCGTCTCGGCCGGTCACTAGGATGGCGTCATAATGGGCGGGCATGGCCAGCGGGTACACATAGGTGGCACCGAAAATCGCCCCCCACACATCGTTGGCGGATGAAGCCATACGGAAACTTCTGCTTATTGAAGGCATGTTGTGTTGATCAAGCGAAGCTATAGCTTGGAATGAACAGAATAGAATGGATATTGTGTTCCATCACCCCCCATCGCTGCATATATATATATATATATATATATATATATATATATATATTCAAAGTCAATGCTTCTCTTTAGTCTCCGATAAAACAAAAAAAAAAAAGAAGACTCCATCTCCATCTATATCACAATGCAACTTGTCTGATAAACAAAGACTCTCCATGATTAATCATACATCCAAGCATTCAAGCTATCTGTTGTCAATGCATTGTTTACTTGAATAGAAGAAGAAAAAATACAGGTATCTCCTACAGTAACTTGAGTATAATTTCAAGTTAGGTAATTTGCATGAATTTAAAACATTATAAAAGAGTAAATTGCAAGTTTGGTCACTTGAATTGCTACGAAAGTTCACGTTTGCCACTAAGATTAATTTATTCCATCCGTAGTCACTCAAATTAGTTAAACAGTCCATGTTTGGTCACTAGCTGTTAGTCTCCGTTAACTTTTGTTGAGGTGGCAGTCAACTCTCATAGTTGACTGTTAAATAGGTGACGTGGCAATTAAAAATAAATAAAAATTAATCTATTAAACATTCCACGTCATTATCGTAAAAATTAAAAAATAAATAAAACTTAAAATTATAATTATCACCCTGCACAAGAAAATCAACGCAGTAAAAAGGTAAAAAGTACAAATGAAAATCAGCACAGGAACATGTAAAAACGAAAAGGGGTAACTAGGAAGAGATTTTAATTTTAAATTCTTACCTCTTGAGCATGCTGAAACCTCTATTGCCAATAACAAGAGAAGTGCGAGGGATGTGATCGATGGCTTGACAAATCTTCTCCCCAGTAAATGTAAATCTTCATCACCACAATTATCTGCTGCAACATAAAAAAATAAACTGAATTGCTATTTGTCGCCCTAAAATTTAAATATTTTCGCCCTAAACTGTATGAAAATGACGTTGATGGCCCTATCCCAAATTCAAACCCTAATCTCTAAACAAACACAATTTCACCCAATCTCACCCCGTTGTCCCGTCCACCAGTCTGATCACGACAGTCCTGCCGTTTCCCCAACCCACCATGACTCTGATTGCCCCAAATGCCATCGTTGCGTTTCCCCGAGCCGGATTCTGGCCGTCGTGGCCATTCCCCCGCACGCAGTCGCTGCCATTATCCCATTCTCCGTCGACCCGCTGCTATTGTTAATGAAGGAGCAGGAGTAAAGAGATCGAGCACTGGTCTGTCGAGTAGGAAGAGGCACGAGGAGGAGGAATAAGGAAGAAGAACCTTGCCGCTTAAAATCCAACCACCGTAGTTGAGGTTTTTTTTTTTTTGTTTCCATAATCCCAATCAAATTTCAATTTTCTTATTGTATTTGTTTTTTTTTTTCGTTGAACTTATTTTTTATTCTACTTGTAATTGATTTTCTTAATATTTTATTTATTTGGTATATTTTTAAGTTAAAAAAAAAACTAAACAAAGGGCATCATAGTCATTTTAATAAAAATTAGGGCGACGGATAAGCTATTTTAGGGCGACGAATAGCAATGCCCAAAATAAAAGGCTAAATTACATGTTTGGTCACTCAAATTAAATAAATCGTTCACGTTTGTCACCCGAATTACTTTTCTTTCTTATTCGCCACTAACTTTACGAATCGTTTCACCGTTAGTCACTTTTCGTTAGTCTCCGTTAACTCCGTTAGTTTTTTTATGACGTGGCAAACGAAATTGCTGACTGGACCGTTAACTTAATGAGATGTCAATTTAAAAAAAATGAAAAAGCAAGAAAAATGGCAGCTGTGAACAATTGGGGAGTATCAAACCAATAAAAGATTCCGCCCCTCGCCGCCAGATCATCTCCCGAATTTGAAGCACCGGCCGGCGAAAGGAGCCAACACGGGTTCGGTTCCGAATAGGGATGGCAATGGGTTGGGTTGGGGCGGGTTTTGTCAAACCCAAACCCAAACCCATTGGTTTATCTGCCAAAAAAACCCAGGTTAAAACCCATTGGGTTTGAAAAACTCAAACCCAACCCGCCGGGTATCCGCGGATTCATGGGTACCCGTGGGTTTTTGTGTTAAAAATTTACAATAACAAGTTTCTTTCAAAATAAAAGTTTAACATCAATTTTTTCATACAAATTAATCATAAAAAAATATCAATCTAGAGCATACAAGCAAACCGCAAATGATCAATTCAAATTGTTCAAAATTAAAGATAAACATCTATAAACAATAAGATTAATTGAAAACTTTTTCCTCGTCAACTAAGTTTGGTTAAAAGAGTAAATTGCAAGTTTGGTCACTTGAATTGCTACGAAAGTTCACGTTTTCCACTAAGATTAATTTATTCCATCCGTAGTCACTCAAATTAGTTAAACAGTCCAAGTTTGGTCACTAGCTGTTAGTCTCCGTTAATTTATTCCATCCGGATTCGTGGTATTCGGCGGGGCGGGTGTGGACGAGGATGAGGTGGTCTCAGTCGCGGGCGAGGTTCTCGATCGCCCATCTCAACGCCTTGATGTTGCATGGCGAGAAATCCACCGCCACGACGATCCTTCTACCGTTGTCTCCCATCGCTTTTCCTTTTTCTGATTCTTTCTTCGTTCTTTCATTCCTCGAGCTCAATTGATGATTTGCTCTCTTATTTCCACTGATTTGCTCTCTAGCTAGTAGCTCCCACATCAGCTTAGGTAGATAGCGGTACAGAGTAGGTCAAAAAGAAAGCGGTGATACCCGGCGAAGGCATATGTTTTATGAAATTACGTGAAATTTTTAATAGATTAATTTTTATTTTTATTTTTTTTAATTGCCACGTCACCTATTTAACGGTCAACTATGAAAGTTGACTGTCACCTCAGCAAAAGTTAACGGAGACTAACGGCCAGTGATCAAACTTAGACTGTTTAACTAATTTGAGTGACTACGGATGGAATAAATTAATTTTAGTAGCAAACGTGAACTTTTATAGCAATTCAAGTGACCAAACTTGCAATTTACCCCATTATAAAATTCCGCTTTTGTTTACATAATCTCAGTAGAATAAGGGCATGCACCAGCACCTCCCAGTTGATCCTCTTCTGGTAAAATGCAGTTTGTTAGAGAGAATGGATGGGTTGGGTGTAGATGAAAATTCTCTTGGTGCAAAGTTGAGTTCTCAGCCCCCACAATTTTCTGAGAGTTGGAGGGCAAAGTTTTGTTGGACGATGGTGAATATTTCTGTGAGTAACACCAAGTGTGGAAAATGAAACCCTAACTTACTTTTCAATCATCATCTCGTGTCTTTTACACAAGGATCAAAATGCTAGAAGACAAGCTACTGTGAGCTGTTGTTTGCATAAAGGGAAAACAGAGAAAATAGAGGGAACAAAGGATAAGGGAGCGAAAATTACATTGTGTCTCTGGTTCACAACGACGACGTATCAGCCTTTCCCTTGCCTTTGTCTTGAGACGGCATCGTTCCCTTTGGTGCGCTTGTCACCTTTCCTGAACGATGTCGGACCAGCTAATCCTGCTACTAGCCGTTGCAATTGAACTTGTAAATTGCCCTGGGCCACGACACAGCCCTCCCCTGGATCCGGAACTAATATAGCCCTTACGAGGTTATCGATTTTAGCCATCTGACATAGTGTTATTTTATAATAAAATTGTGTATAATTATGAAAATTGGTAAGATCAACATATTTAAATCAAAACTCTAAATTTAGCCTGAAAATTCTAGCTCCAATTGTTCTCATGTTATGCAAAGAAAAACAAACGATGAAACCTAAAATTCTAAAACGTAAAAGACTAAAAGAAATATGAGGTTTATTCCCTTAAGAAATTACTAGATCAGGCAGGGAGTGTGGTACCTGGAAGTCTTTGAGGAGGTAGAGAAGCCATTGAAGTTCATATGTTGCATCTGCCATGGCTCTATACTCCGCTTCACAAGATGATCTTGAGATTGTCTTTTGCGTTGTTGCTTCTCTAGGAAACCAAGGATGAACTAATGTAAATGCAATAGCCTGTCACCAAGCGGCAGGTGTCCATACAAGCTGCCCAATTTGAGTCACTGAATGACTTGAGATGGAGGTTAGATGATGAGGGGAAGAATAGACCAGTGGAAGGAGCTGATAATGTTGTTTGCTTGGAATGGACATGTATTGGCTAACCTGTTGGGTTGCAAAGCTAATATCGGGTCTGGTTGTGGTGAGGTATATGAGCTTGCAAACAATCCTCCTGTAGTAGGATGGATCTGGATAAGGGTCAGAATGATGAGAAGTAAGATGAAGCTTGTAGTCCATAGGTGTGGAAACAGGTCTAGATAGCAATACTTCTCCTTCTTCTAGGATTTCAAGTGTGTACTTTGTTTGTTATAGATGAATGCCTGAGGAGTTTCTGGCAATCACAATCCCAAGGAAGAACTTGAGAGGGCCAAGTTCCTTAATGCTAAAGGTATTGTGAGGAGATTGCTTCGGTTGAGTGATTTCTTCCAAGTTAGTGCCACCTACAACCAGGTCATCAACATATACCAAAACACACGTATAATTGGATCCCTTTGATTTGTAGAAGGGAGAGTGATCAACTTGGCTGGGTGTGTAACCATGGCTGATTAGAATGTCTGCAAGTTTGGAAAACCATTGTCTAGAAGCCTGTTTAAGGCCATAAAGAGATTTCTTGAGCCTGCAGACAGGATTCTTGATGTGAGGAGGAGGTTGGTAAACTTTTCAAAGTTTCATGTAAACCTTCTTTGTAAGATCTCCATGTAGAAAGGCATTGTTTACATCTATTCGGTCAGCATGCCATGATTTTGATGCTGCAATAGCAAGGAAGAGTCTGACTGTGGTCATTTTTACCACAGGTGCAAATGTGTCCTGATAATCAATGCCCACCTGTTGATTGTACCCTTCAGCAACAAGCCTGGCTTTCTCCCTTTCAAGGTTACCATCAGAGAAGAATTTTTATTTGAAGATCCATTTGTTGCCAAGGGGTTTCCTGTTTGCAGGTAAAGATACAACATCTCAAGTTTGAGTTCGTTCAAGGGCATCAATCTCGTGATTGATGGCTAGATTCCATTCTGGCCTGAGAGCAACTTCTTCATAAGACTCAGGCTCTTTGTGACAAGAAATATTGAGGATGAATTTGAAATGGGAAGGAGAGAAACCACTGTGATCAAGCACATCAGAAAGAGGGTAGGTGATACATAGAACATGTTACTGGAGAGAATGACTAGAGGAAGAAGCCTGAAGGAGGTTGCAATGGTAGTTTTGGAGTTTGGATGGTGGCTTGGTTGTTCTGGGTGGTTTCCTGATGGCAATGGGGAAGTCTGATGATGGTGGTGGATTGGGACAAGGAGGTGGAGCAGATGATGTGGCTGGATGAGTTGGAGGTGCGGTGATGCATTGACGGATCAAGCATCGCAACACAAGAATGATAAATAAACTAAAACAACTAAATTAGGGGTTTTCTTCTTCATTGATTGACCATAAACGGAAAGACAACGTACATATTTATAGGACAAGAACTTAAACCTAATAAATAAACGTAATGCTACTCGATCACATACTTGGCCGCCACTCCACGAAACCCTTCATACCCTCACCGTTCCCTACGTAACTCGGCAGTCCAATACCCCAAGACCCTACTAATTACTAAGCCCACTAATAAGAAGACTAAACCTAAGAGAACTTAACCCCATCATAGAGTTATAATGAAACAATCCTCCCCCCTCCGAAGAACTTCATCCCCAAAGTTCAAGCAACATCTCAACCCGGATCAATGATGAAGTAGCTCCCATGTAGCTTCTGGCAGGCAATTGTCAATGTGGAGTGACGATGATCGCATTTGCGGTACTTCCAGTTCAGCTTTAGCACCCAATCCCATCCTCCACTTTGAACAGCTTTAATCCGACCCAAATCATTCCCACCTGGTTCGAACACACAAGGAACCAACGCGGAGATGTTTCTTCAATGAAACTCTCCTCGTGGCAAGTCATTACTTCCCCAACGTCATTCTCTAGGACACCCGCCAGTTGTGCCACGACAAGGACACTAGTTCGGTCGCTCCTTCTTGCCTCCTCGATCCCTTGGCCACCTTTACTCCCCTCTTCCCAATAGGATAAGACCACCACCATCCCACTCCATTGCAATTCAGATTCAACCCCTTTAAAGGGCTCCAACCACCAAACCTCAGGATCCTTCCTCCTCTTCACCGTAGGTGCCCCAATCCAATTAGTATCATTATTGAAATACAATGGCTCACCACTAGTGTAGAGGAAACCCATAACACCTTCACCTTCATGCCATGGCAATCGCTTTCCTTCAGCAATTCAATACCCCGATGCATCAACGTTGAGAAAACCCCTCTAATCTCCAATAGCCGACCCACCATAGGCTCCCTCGACAATTCCGTTTGATTCAGCTCAACAGTGGACACCCCATCCTCTTCATGTTAATCAACCATGCTATATCTTATAAACGCGCTGCTATGAATCGGGAAATCGCCGGAATCGATAAAGCAAGAATACGAAAGCGAGAATCGAAAACACAGACACACGATTTACGTGGTTCACTAACACAATGTGTGTTAGCTAGTCCATGGGCGAGAGAGAGCCAGTTTCACTATATCGAGGAGATTACAGATTACAGAGGAGTATGAGAAGTATTTATAGTACTTCTCCATGTGGGTCTAAACCTAATCCAATATGGCAAAGGAAACGGTTACAGACCAGGCCCAGAACCTGAACCCAAATAACATTGAGCCCATACACCTTGACTTGAATCCTCTTCCTCTGAAATCTCTGATGTACTCTGCTCCTTCTCTCTCTCTCTCTCTCTCCCCCACCACCAATGTCCCGCAGGGTGAAGTGACCCAATGTTATCGGCCTTGTTAGACGTCAGGAGTGAAATAAGTTGTTGTGCAAGGCAATCAAGTCTTCAATTAGGCTCCTAGAATGACATAACCTTTTAAGACGTCATAGTTCTTGCTTCGAGATTGTTCAACAAACATGGTGTGGGGGACATGAGTTAGCTAAACTGGAGGACAAGATGTCACTCAAACATCAAGTGTTCAACACTAAGCTTGTAAGAAAGTTTTCAAAGCACAGACTTCTAGTTAGGCATCCAGTACCCTACTGGATAACTAATTGGGGGACAATTGTTGGGCCCGTAAATATGTTTTAGCTCACCCCAAAGAGCAACTACAATCCACCAACTACATTTGGACCCAAGCCCACAAAATACCTTCATGATCCACCTATAGCCCACATGGAGAAGGTAAGCCTTTGCCTATAAATAGACCAATATGCACTTCAAGTGAGGGATCTCTTCTTCTCTTCTTCTTGTTCTAAAGCTACTTTCATTAGAAACATCGCTCTCTAAACAACAACAAAGACAACAGCTCAACAATAGTGAAAATCATATGAGAATTAGCAGAAACATAATTCAACAATAACTATCGGTTTTCTATTTGGTTTAAGACTTCCTTTACATCACATACAGGGAGCAAATATTCCAACCAACAATAAGCAGCCTGCTATCTACAATGAAAGTTACAACCTAACAATTACAGCAAAAATCTAGGAAACGACCTCACTAATGATCACGATTCCTGCCCCAGCCCCGGTGCAGCTGGCCGCTCCATCCACTTGCACTTGCCAAATATCTTCTCCCTCCGTTTTAGCCGCCGCCACTCCTTCCACAACGAAGTCCGACAATACTTGAGCCTTTATCACTGGCTGGGTCGCATATTGCACGTCGAACTCACTCAATTGCACTGCCAATTTGACAAGGCGCCTCGCCACGTCCATTGATCCCAGCGTGGATTTCAGACGGAGGTTAGTGAGTACGATTATGGATTACGAATCGTGTGCTACCATTGTTCGGCTGACGTAGTACACTGGCTTCTTTTCCCCCATAGACGCTGCCAGCGAGACTAAAACCACACTCTCCGAAACTTCGGAGATGGCGATGTATAGGTACAAAGTCTCCCCATCCTGGGGCAC
Organism: Linum trigynum; assembly: GCA_964030455.1. NCBI lineage: Eukaryota > Viridiplantae > Streptophyta > Magnoliopsida > Malpighiales > Linaceae > Linum > Linum trigynum. Next base: position 4,333,314 of record OZ034817.1, read on the forward strand.
CATCATTAGAGTTTGTGTGGCAAGTAGATGCTTCAATTCCTTGAATGCTTCATCACACTCGGTGCTCCAAAAAAAACTCATTGCCTTCTTAAGTGTTCGAAAGAACGGGGCCGCTTTGTAAGCAGACCTTGGTATGAAGCGCCCCAACGCTGCTAGCCTGCACGCTAGACCTTGCACCTCCTTAGGTGTTTTTGGAGCGCTAGTAGGACAATTGCGTCCACCTGTTTGGGTTGGCCTCGATTCCCCGCTTCGTGATCATGAAGCCCAAGAATTTTCCTGTCTCGACACCAAACACACATTTGAGTGGGTTAAGCCGAAGCCTATGTTTTCGCATAGTCTCAAACATTTTTTGTAGGTCGCCTAGGTGATCTTCTCGCTTGTCACTTTTTTCTATTTGGTCATCCATATAGGCTTCCACATTCCGTCCTATCTGGTCACGAAAAACATTATTGACCATGCACTGATAGGTGATGCCTCCTTTTCTTGCGACCGATTTCTTCTCTTTTGCTAGACAGGCTTCTTCCCCTTCTATACTGCTTACTGATGGACTGCCATTTCGGGCGCCACGCCGGGCATCTCCATGGAGGTCCACTCGAAGAGTTCGCCGAACTCCCGCAGTAGGTCGATCAATCGTTCTCCCATTTCCATGGGCGCTTGTGCCGATATCCGAATTTTCCTATCGGAGTGCCCCTCATCCAAAGCGATTAGAAGGTCTTCATCTGCTGCCTCTCCCTGAGGCATCTCCTCTAGCGGGATGACCCCCATGTTAACTCTCTCATCTCCTCGGGCCGCTCCCACTCCTTGAGGGGTGATGAACTTTAGAGTCTGTTGGCATGTAGATGCCACTCCGTTGAAGAGGGCGAGGAGGGGCCTCCCAAGTATCACATTATACGGGGAGGGGCAATCCACTATTCTGAAATCTACGGCGTGAGTGACCTTCTGCACCTCGTCTCCCAAATTTATGGGCATGCGCAATCGGTCGATCACTCTTGCGGGAGCCCCAGAAAATCCAATGAGCACAGAGTGTGAGGGTTGGATGAAATCGGACGACAACTGCAGTTGTGCCACCGTTTCTTTAAACAGCACGTCCATCGAACTTCCTATGTCAACGAGCATCTATTTCATCTTACAACCCGACACCACTCCTTGTACCTCCAGGGCGTCCATAGATGGAAGTCTACATGCTTCCTTAGACGTCTGGTTGAAATGAATGCCGATGGCCTACTGGGCACCCACCAAAGAGGCCCTTAAACGGAGGTTAACTTCCAATTTTTCCCGCAAGTCGACTGATCCTGTGATGGACTCTACCGCGAGCCGCACCCGCTCGGGCGCCTTGTCCTGGTAGAGGTTGTATGGCGGTGGGGGCAACTCTACCGTCTTCAACTCCGTCCTGGCTACACAAGTGCGGTGCATTTTCTCTTCGGCTTTTCCTATAAATTCGTTGAGCATTTCTCTATCCACCAAGCCCTGCAGCTCAGTCATAATTTGATAACAATCAGCATTATGGTGACCTCTCTCTCGATGGAAATCGTAGTATTAGTCTAGGTTCTGCTTATTGGGTTGCCCTCTCATCAGTCCTGGGCATCGGACGTGATATCCCTTCTCCATGACATACTAAGCACATTCTTCAGAATATCGTTAAATTCTACGAAGGAGCCCACCCCTCGCGGTTGGGGGCGCCCTGCGGGAGTATGCATCGGCCCTGGGGGAGGCATCTGCCTTCGAGAAGTCTCACCCTCTTCTCCTCTCGTTTGGCGCCTATCCGCCCTCCAGGCTGCCAAGGTTTTCTCCAACATAATTACCTTTTGCACCATAAGGTCCGTGGATACCACGTCTCTTTGTGGCAATGCCCTACAAAGTTCGTCACTAGAGGTGCACATGTTTAGGCAGCATCCCAACACCGAAGGCTGGGCTTCCCTTACCGCCAGAGCGACGGAGAGCCACCTCTCATAAAAATCTCTCAAGGCCTCACCCTCATTCTATTTAATTTTGAAGAGGGCGCTTATGGGCAGGAAGCGCCGTTTCCTTCTAGCGAAGTTTGCTAGAAACATTGCCACAAATTGCTCGAAACACTCTATGTGCCCCTCCTCAATTTGGTGGTACCAATCCAGCACCACGCCTGCGAAGTTCGACGGGAATACCTTGCACAAGGTGGCATCTGAGTTGTTGTACAGTTGCATCTTTATGAAGTAGTCGTGCAAATGGTCATCCGGGTTCGCCGTCCCTTCGTAGACGGGAAGTGGGGTATGTTGGTTCCAGCCGGCTCCATTAGCACGTTCCTTGCCAAGGGCTGTCTTACTAGGCAATGTCGGGGTAGGCGCCTCGGCGCCCACCCATGGCGCCCCTCGAAATCCGAGTTTGCTTGGTCTCCCGAGCGCCACACAGATGTGGGGCGATTCACTTTCCCGGACTCCTCTTCTGCCTCCACATCTCTTTCCCTTTTCCTTGAAGTCGGACTACGCACCATTCCCTCTCCCTTCTTCAACGCCTCAACTTTTCGCTTGAGAATCTCAATCTCCTCATCCTTGTCTTCGATGAACCTGAATAGATCTTTTTTGGTGAGCAAGGCGCTATGGGAACTCGGGAACCTCGACTCACTTCCTGCCTCTTCCGTGGCTTCGGGCGTCCTCTCTCTTGGCCCCGAGGAGGCGTTCCCGTGATTTGTTCCTCCTCTCCACTCGGCGGCACCTCCATGTTTGCAACTTTCGTTCGTACTCCCCTTCCTGGCGCGCCAATTGTTTGTGCCCAGATATTTTGGAGCCCAACTCCTCACCAGCCTTATCCCCGTTCTACGTGTCCAAGGCACCTGACCTGCACACACGCATACGGAGGAGGGCGCCTGGGCCCATTAGTCCTCCGACGATCAAGTTAGTTTGCGTTTAGAGAGAGAAGTGGCAAGCTCGAGTGTTTAGTGATAGAATCCAACCTGAGTAAATGCTACCCACCAACACTATTTATACTTACCCAACCATGAATCAGGTTTCCTCACCTTAGCTACACGTCAGCTTCGCATTTAATACTCCGTACCTTTGTCAGGCTGGGCGCCCCGACCAACCTGTCAGACCTCCAACAGGTACGAGGCGCCCCGACCTTCACATTATAATTACAACCCATCCCATTAATTAGCTGTTGTTTACACTTTAATCCCCCAATGATTCTTACGCTTTGTTATGCAGTACAGTAATACTCCGCAAAATCCAATTCACTAACGCTACTCATCACCATGGAATCAAGTACAACCAAACACAAATGCATTTTCAGGAAATTGTATTACGTTTATTCAAAGCTCATTCTTAATTGCATTATCAAAAGATAGCAGGCCACCTTTTAGAACTACATATGTCACTTCGACCACCGTCATCGGCAACTCCAACCCCGGGGCCCGGACATCCTAGCGGTGGTGCCATCGAGAACAATGACTCCAAGCCTCCAACCCTAGACACTCTACCACTACCAAATTTCCACCAATTCGTGATTCCCGCCATTAAAACAAAATTGGGTAGATGCCACATTTGGTCACTGAGATTACTAAATCATGTCATGTTTAGTCATTAGAAAAAAAATTAATATCAATTCTGGTCACTCGAATTGCTGTGACATGTCAAATTTAGTCACTCTCCCGTTAGTTTTCGTCCAATTCCAGTAATTCGAGTGACATTCATAAAAAAAAGTAATTTGAGTGACTGGAGTTGGACGGAGACTAACGGGAGAGTGACTAAATGTGACCTGTTTCTGTAATTCAAGTGACCAAAATTGATATTAATTTTTTTCTAGTGACTAAACATGACATAATTTAGTAATCCCAGTGACCAAATGTGGCATTTACCCAAACAAAATCCATCTCTTTCAACATTCTTACTCACATCGCTTGCGGAAATCCCAAACAAAGGACCATTCCTACTTCTCAATTCAGATTCGTAGAATCTACAACAAACTCTGATAGATTACACGACGGTACCCACGAACAGGATTCAGATGCATGTTGCGTAATTGGATCGACGTCTTCTACCTGACCGTCATTAAGAGCTAACGTAATACGACCCTGGGGGATGTATTTTTATCAAAGTAACGCAGCAAACAATCAATCCAAAGATTGATTGAACTCGAATCAAGAACAACGCGTTCTTAATACGAAATTGGGATAAAACGGAACCAATGGACAATTCCACACCTAGGGAAAGCTCGTATGGTATAAAAGGGTAGCTTGTTGACCACGATTGAAGAGGATATTCAATCGATACAAGACTCACAAGCTTGGAATCCACCAAACTCAAACAAGTCGCAACTTGCACAAAACCAAAGGTTTTTTCGATTAATCAAAGTCTTCTGATTACAACGTAATCTATAAGGTATTTAAAGGCAAATAAACCTAATACAATCCTAATAGAGCTAGGCAACAATTAAAGTAAAATTCTACACTAAAAATGACACAAAAATTCGGGTTTAAACCATGGTCCATGAAACCGTATCGTACCGGCGGTTCAACCACGAAATACCAGTATTGAAGGCTAAATCGGTAGGCGGTATTTAACGATCTAACGGTTGAACTACGGTTAAACCACGGTTTTACCATAAAATACCCTTCTATTGACTTTCCCGATACGATATCCGGTACGGTTTCATAGACCATGGTTTAAACTCCCTTTCTTGAAGCACAAGCAAGCTGCCAGCAAACAGTCAAAAGGCAGCTTTCGTAGTAACTTCGTGCCATTCGTTCGAAGCCTTCCCGAACTCCAATCCTTCATCCAATTCCTTCCCTTTGTACATAAACATACCTAGTTTCATGTTGTGGAAGCCGTTGTACTTGAATCAGATCCATACTCCTCGAATCAAGCTCCAAAGTAAGCTTCACAAAACAGTTTTCTGCCTTAGCTATTTTCTGGCAGTTTTCTAGTTTTGAGGTAGAACCTTTGAGGCCTTGGAAAACAACCTTAATCACATCTTCTGGGTCCACAAAGCATACCATTGGAAACATGGCAACTTTGTATGTAAAACAAGTCCTTGAACTAGAATTTCCGCCAAGCCAATTGAGAGAACCATTCATCCAAAGTATGTACCCTGAACACGGATTTTGACTAAGCCAAATTCTGTCTTGCTTCTTCCCCACTTCGATAGCTTCTTTGTCAAGTAATCGTGACGTGAATGGTTGGCAATTTGGGATCATATCAGGCCCTCCCTCTTGAAAAAGTGATGCCCTCAACACTTTGGTCTTTCGTTGCTCAAACCGTTCACAGAATTGATCCCAAAATTGATCGAAACAAGGCTTCTCAAACATTGTTTTCGGTACAAGTTTGGCAGCTTCATCTGTTCGTAATTTTGCTTCTTTCGGACGAATTCCAGCTCCTGCATCTTCATAGGACTCAATTGGGCACCTTTCATGCTTTCAATTGGGACAATTACGCCCAGACTACAATTTTCCTCGTTTCCAGATTCCGGCAGCTCACGCCGCAACAATGAACTTCGCCAAATTGGGGGTTTTGGATTCAAGCTCTTCCACGCCAATTCGTCGCTTGATTTGACATCGCCCGAATCCCCATAGATGATTCGAAGCAGCCCAGAGCATTGTCGAGGCCTCCATCTCGCCAATTGAAGCTGGGAAGTTTTCCCGCTCTCAACAGAATCTAAATTCCATGAACCCAGCACCATCAATCCCGAATTGGGCGTTTCTATTCCAGCGACCTTCTAATCAAATTGATCGAACCTAAAGCATCCTGAAGATGGTGTTAATCACTCCGCAGTGTCAATTGGCATCGATTCATGCCCAGGCGTCCCACCCCATTTGCTCGAAAATCCTTCTTGTTTGGGCGCGTCCAGAAGCTTTGATTTCAATTTGGGCGTTTTCTCTACCGCTTCCTCCGGATCAATTCGATTGGTGTTAAAGCTTCCTAGGCATGATTGGAATGAGTCTGCATTGGGCTTTAATGTCGATCTTTTCCCAATCATTCCACCCAGGTCGCTTAATTGTTCACCATATAGATGTGCATCCAGAGGCTCTCCTGCTCGACTTCGATGCTGCAAAATAGTTGGAGTCATGTCAAATTGATCAAAGCAAGAGTTTTACAGTGCGTTATGGAGCGGTTCGGCTGCATTGGTCTTCGTCGAACTACTCCCCAGAGCTCCGCCCACTTCATTCTATCTCATACTCTGTACCACCATCGAAAAATAGAGTTCTCCTATGCCTAAACAATGGATCGAAGACTCATCTTCTTTGATTCGTTGACACCTAAAATTAATTTGGCCGAAATTAAATGCCGCATTAATTAGTCTCGGCATTTAATTCGATACCGCGGGTTAAAAACGATGTCGTTTGGAGTTAAGCAGCACCGCGGAGAGTTAAAACGGTACCGCAAGGAAGCTCGACGGTACCGCGGCATGGGAAACGACACCGCTTAATGAAAAACACAAGGGGGCCGCGAGTGTAGTTGGGTTGGAGAAGGGAGTCTTATAATTAATTATTACCTTTATTCCTTGTAGGAAGGGGAAAATCGGTACCGCATGGAGAGTTAAAACAGTACCGCAAGGAAGCTCAGCGGCAATGTAGTTAAACTATAGTTTTTATGTATAAGCGAAATGATGGGTACAAACTTAAGCGTAAAACCGGAGCGTAAGAACGTAAGTTTATATGAACCATTGAAATTGTAAAAAAGCAACTTAAAAGACTAATAGGATCCACACACAGAAAATTGGAAAAGATTTTGAACTAGAGTACATTCTAACTCAGAACAAGTTCATAAACATAGAAAAAGAGTTGAATCGTACGCTAATATGAATCATAACTCTGAAATATTCATATTATGGACATCACAAGCCCCCCAAAAAAATTGATCATGATTTATGCTACATTTGGGCAGCAACGTCCACATTTCCATCCAAATCATATCATCTTAATTACCGCCATCATCATAGTTGTTATTGTCACTAACATCATGCTCCTCATAAATACATCAATCATCATTCATGTTAAAAGAATCATTTTGAAGCCAGCGGCATGATCACTTTAGTTTTTTCATCCACAAAAAACCATTTGACCATCGCACGACGTGCCAAATCGCTCCATAAACATTATCATTAAAAGCTCTTATAAGCGTCCTAAAAGCTAGCTTTTAAGGATTTTTTATGCACATATTGTGGTTTTAAAGAGTTTATATTAAGCTTATGGTGTCAAAAGATTTTTCAAAGAAAATTACTATATTGGAGGAGGTAAGAACTTAAAAGCGTAAGCTTTTAGGCTTAAACTATAGCTTTTAACTACATTGCTCAGCGGTACCGCGGCACCGGTCACCACAAAATAAAAAAGGGGCGTGCGTTTAATGAAGGTTGGAGGAGGATTTTTAATTATTTAATTATTATTTTTATTCCTTGTTGGAAGGGGAAAATCGGTACCGCATGGAGACAAGCGGTATCGCGGAGAGCTAAAACGGTACCGCAGATTTAAAAACGGTGCCGCGAGAGCCTGGTAAGCGGTACCGATTAATTAAAAAATCATATCGGGCAAGTGACCAAAATTCACCCGGCCCAATGCGAGCGCCGACTGCGGCGGTTCCATGGATTAATATTTTTTGGCTATATCGGCGGTGTCGTTTAATTCAAAACGGTACTGCGAGTAAGCTGAACAGTACCGCGGATTAGCAAACGACAGTGTTTAAATAAGAAACAATGTCGCAAAAGGGAAAAACAAACGGAGTTGTTGTGACGCTAGTGATGTCGTTGGCCATAGCTAGTTATTGGCCGGATTAATTAACTAATATGGTTAATTATTTTTTAGGACGGTGTCGTTTAGTTGGAAACGATGTCGCAACAGGTAAAACGACAGTGTTAAAATTAAAACAGTGTCGCGAAGCTCAAAAGTTCAACAACATCGCGGGACAAGGAAACAATGGTGTTTAACTATGAACGACGCCGATGGGTGAAAGTTTGACGGCCGAGTTAATTTTATGATTATTTTAGACGGCGTCGTTTAATGAAAAGCGATGTCGCGGAAAAGTAAAACGACATTGCGGTAGTGGTAAGAGTTCGGCCAAAGGCAGCCCGCCGAGCCCAACAACGGCGCAAGAGTATAGAACGACATTGTTTGATGGACTGACAATGTCGTTGGTTAAACCGGGTCGGGCAGTTGAGTTGGATTACAAAACAGCATCGGTTGGTGAAAGGCGATGTCGTTTCGCCATGTTTCTGCAAAGCAAGAGCGGTTTCGAGGGCACGTGATTATCACGCAACAAGGAGGAAGTTACCTGCACGGTTGACAGGAATGAAGACGTAGGAGTTCACAACGGAGCGGTTGAGGAAGCAGTTCCACAGGGCGTGAAGACTACGCAAGTGATTTCAAATAAAAGCAGCGGAGCAAGGAGAGAGGGGGACAACCAAAAATCAACACAGAAACACATCTGTCAAACTTTACCTTTTTTCTCTGTAACTCCTTCGCGGAGCTCTCCTTCCAGGAAGGATCTCCATAGTTGTAGTCTTAGTCGTAGTCGCGGAGCTCTCCATAGGAATCTCCATAGGAGTAGCGGTAACGTAGATTCCTCAAAACTCAAACACCCTCGTTCGAACGTAGTTTGGAGAGGTGCGAACCGTAGTAACTGTCGTTCTTGGTTAGAAGTCAGAGGTGCATCGATCAAATCAACATCGCCGACACCGGTGGTGGATATTTGACGGTCACGTTGATTTCACCATTTAGAGGTGCATCGATCAAATCAACGGCGCCGACATTCGGCGGCGGATATTTGACGGTCGTCTCGATTTCAACAATCAGCGGTGCATTCGATCCAACGGCACCGCAAGAGTTTCCACCGCGAAACATCAAATCAACATCGCCGGAAACGAATTCGGCACCGGCGGTGGCATTTGGTTTTTACTGAGGAAACAAATTTGGCACGCCTAGTGGGACACGTGTGTTTGAAACGGCTCCGCGTCGAGGAAAACAAGATCGTGATCTTCCACACGTACCTGGAGGAGGAGGCGCCCAACATTGAAGTTGGTCAGGCGAACGAGGCAGATAGGCGTACTCAAGGGATGGAGGAGCTGCTACATTCTGAAATCCTCTATCCACGTCAATCCATGGAGGAGTTTCGCCAATCCATGGAGGAGTTTCACCAAGAGGTAAATCTCCAATTTGATAATCTTGACAAAAAAATGGATAATCTTGAAAACAACATAGATCGATGGTTTGATAAGTTGGATGACTGTGTTTCTGATTTTAGTATGTCAATACATAGAGCCACGTATGATTTTGATGTGTTTAAATCTGAAACCATGTCTGTTGCGTGCGATGATTTAATGGTTGATCGACTAGCCATGGTCAACCAAATTCCATCGATGAGCCTGGCTACGACACTGTTGCCAGAAGCAAGGAATCCCAATGTGTCTTTTCCCATGAACAACATTGGTCTTAAGGACACACAAGTTGGAGGTGGCTTGCAGAAGCCACTACAAAGAGGTCAGTATCAACATATTTCTAATAAGAATGAAAATAAGAATCAGGGTGGACAATCTGGTTACAATCACGTTGAGCATAGCAAGCTCGCGTATGATGGGTTGTCCAAGCAACACCGCAATGGTATTCAATCTAAGCCGCTAGGGGGGCATGAGATCCCACCGCATTTCGGGTTGAAAGAAAAACAACACCGTAAGTGGCAAATAAGTTTGCCACATCCACCCCATTCTATGAAAAATCAAACTAGGATAACCACAAACACTACTCAAGATGGAGGTGGTGACCACGTGAAAAAATCTAATGCCACCAAAGTGGGCATGAATCAACAGAACCCTCATTGTAATTTGTCCCCAAAGCCTCCACTGAGTGGACAGGGGGGCAAGTTCAATCAACCCCAACATGGAGTTGTCACACCAATGCTGGCTGGGAACAAGTATTCCATGATTTTCGGGCAGGGGGGCAAGCTAAATGCCCAAAAAATTCCAATCTCACGTGAAAATTCAAAAGATACCAAGCGGTTCTGTGATAAGTGCAAAAATCAAAATAACCACATGACTGTTGGTGAAACTCGTAGGCCTCGAGGCTTGCACTCTCAACAATATGGTGAGGAGGTGCACCTAACAAAACCAGACCAGTTTGGGCAAGCAATGCCACATGGTCAACTTGGCAAGACAAAGACGCCAAGAAGCTTGAACACCCCTCCTAGAGTAAAAACCGATAGTGATTTTCCATGCCACGACCCTATGGCTAACATGAAGCCAAATCGAGCTCGTGGATTTTCGAACAAAGATGTTCGAGCTGGACGAACTCGAGAATTGCCATCTAACATCGACTTCAAAACATCTCAGTTGTGTGTAAAGCCAACTGTGATGAGTCATGAGATTTATGGATGGCTTGTTTGGTTTGATCGATGGAGTTGGCAATGGGTGTGGACTTTTGGCAGGATGGTTTATGCCCCAGTAGACCCTGCTTTTGTTTAGTGGTTATTAAAATAAATAAAATATGGCTAATTTAGGCCACATATTATATAAAAAAAAATTATTACAAAAAATAGAACCAAGCGACGTTGTTGAGAAGAAGCCACAACGCTGTTGCCAATGGTTCAAGATGACAAGCGGTGTTGTGTTCTCTTTTCTCAATAGTGTTGGAGGGATACACACCGCTATGAGACAGCCTCTATTGTTTTGAAAACAATATTATTTAAATAAAGGTAATATGCCGTTGTTTACTCAAAACAGCGTTGCGGGGTTGTGATACAAGGCCGCTAGGTTTATTTTCAGTGCGGCCTGCTTGTTAGATTTTTAATAATAATAAAAAACTGAATACCGCTGATTTGGTTTAAGCAACAGTGCGGCAGTATTGGTTACTGCGCTACCGCGTTGCGGACTAACTCAGTATTGTTTTGTTTTTTATTATTTTTATTTATTCTTATATCTGCCGATTGGGGGCAGGATTGTGGAAAAAAAAAACAGAGCTGCAGCAATATATAAAGAAGAAAAGGCCGTTAGCCTTAAAAAAAAAAAAAAAAGAACTTCGCCGCAAACAGCCCTGGTATAATAAAAAAAAAACGGGGCAAAGGGAAGAGCGGCCCAAACAGGCCTGAAAAGAAAAGAAAAATAAATATTAAAAAAAAAATGGCCGGCCGCTACAACATTGCATGGCAAAGCAACTATGCATTTCACAATGTAATTTCACAATCTCCTTCCCTACGTTGGCAAAGGATGAGGAGAATGGTTTTTAGTTGGAGAAGGAAACCTAGTTCCACAGGGAAGAGGCTTAACGCGGTTGTTGGCCACTAATGCTTTAGAACAAATCATCGGTGCTGCTGTTGAGGCCAGGTATTGTTTTTCGGTGTTCTCTTTAAATTTTGTCAACAATTTGGTTCATAATTCTTATAAACCAAATTGTGGGGGGCATTTGTTGACACCTAAAATTAATTTGGCCGAAATTAAATGCCGCATTAATTAGTCTCGGCATTTAATTCGATACCGCGGATTAAAAACGATGTCGTTTGGAGTTAAGCAGCACCGCGGAGAGTTAAAACGGTACCGCAAGGAAGCTCGGCGGTACCGCGGCATGGGAAACGACACCGCTTAATGAAAAACACAAGGGGGCCGCGAGTGTAGTTGGGTTGGAGAAGGGAGTCTTATAATTAATTATTACCTTTATTCCTTGTAGGAAGGGGAAAATCGGTACCGCATGGAGAGTTAAAACGGTACCGCAAGGAAGCTCAGCGGTACCGCGGCACCGGTCACCACAAAATAAAAAAGGGGCGTGCGTTTAATGAAGGTTGGAGGAGGAGTTTTAATTATTTAATTATTATTTTTATTCCTTGTTGGAAGGGGAAAATCGGTACCGCATGGAGATAAGCGGTATCGCGGAGAGCTAAAACGGTACCGCAGATTTAAAAACGGTGCCGCGAGAGCCTGGTAAGCGGTACCGATTAATTAAAAAATCATATCGGGCAAGTGACCAAAATTCACCCGGCCCAATGCGAGCGCCGACTGCGGCGGTTCCATGGATTAATATTTTTTGGCTATATTGGCGGTGTCGTTTAATTCAAAACGGTACTGCGAGTAAGCTGAACAGTACCGCGGATTAGCAAATGACAGTGTTTAAATAAGAAACAATGTCGCAAAAGGGAAAAACAAACGGAGTTGTTGTGACGCTAGTGATGTCGTTGGCCATAGCTAGTTATTGGCCGGATTAATTAACTAATATGGTTAATTATTTTTTAGGACGGTGTCGTTTAGTTGGAAACGATGTCGCAACAGGTAAAACGACAGTGTTAAAATTAAAACAGTGTCGCGAAGCTCAAAAGTTCAACAACATCGCGGGACAAGGAAACAATGGTGTTTAACTATGAACGACGCCGATGGGTGAAAGTTTGACGGCCGAGTTAATTTTATGATTATTTTAGACGGCGTCGTTTAATGAAAAGCGATGTCGCGGAAAAGTAAAACGACATTGCGGTAGTGGTAAGAGTTCGGCCAAAGGCAGCCCGCCGAGCCCAACAACGGCGCAAGAGTATAGAACGACATTGTTTGATGGACTGACAATGTCGTTGGTTAAACCGGGTCGGGCAGTTGAGTTGGATTACAAAACAGCATCGGTTGGTGAAAGGCGATGTCGTTTCGCCAAGTTTCTGCAAAGCAAGAGCGGTTTCGAGGGCACGTGATTATCACGCAACAAGGAGGAAGTTACCTGCACGGTTGACAGGAATGAAGACGTAGGAGTTCACAACGGAGCGGTTGAGGAAGCAGTTCCACAGGGCGTGAAGACTACGCAAGTGATTTCAAATAAAAGCAGCGGAGCAAGGAGAGAGGGGGACAACCAAAAATCAACACAGAAACACATCTGTCAAACTTTACCTTTTTTCTCTGTAACTCCTTCGCGGAGCTCTCCTTCCAGGAAGGATCTCCATAGTTGTAGTCTTAGTCGTAGTCGCGGAGCTCTCCACAGGAATCTCCATAGGAGTAGCGGTAACGTAGATTCCTCAAAACTCAAACACCCTCGTTCGAACGTAGTTTGGAGAGGTGCGAACCGTAGTAACGGTCGTTCTTGGTTAGAAGTCAGAGGTGCATCGATCAAATCAACATCGCCGACACCGGTGGTGGATATTTGACGGTCACGTTGATTTCACCATTTAGAGGTGCATCGATCAAATCAACGGCGCCGACATTCGGCGGCGGATATTTGACGGTCGTCTCGATTTCAACAATCAGCAGTGCATTCGATCCAACGGCACCGCAAGAGTTTCCACCGCGAAACATCAAATCAACATCGCCGGAAACGAATTCGGCACCGGCGGTGGCATTTGGTTTTTACCGAGGAAACAGATTCCCTGTTGATCTGAAGCGATTGGTGATGGAAACATCTTTCCTTGACCGTCCAGTGGCTTCCAGAAGTAGTGACATCCTTCGTATAGCCTTTCTGCTTGACGTCGTTGTCTTGAGACGCCAAACTCTGTTTCGCCGATGAAAAACAGCAGTCTGTGCAGGCTGTTGTTTCCGTTGCTTGAACTTCCTCAATGAGCCGGTTATCTGGCTCACGTAACTGTTGATCCCCGTTAGAAACCTCCAGCATCTTTTCCTCCTCGTCATGGAGTTGTTGCAGTAGGGTGGTTCGATCTTCTGCAGCTTCTTCTGGCGACAGAAGCTTTAGAGTAATAAGCTTCCCGCAATGCCGCAATCGGATACTATTGGTGCTCCTGCTATGTCGAGCATCTTTGACAACGTGCCAAGGGTGACCAAGCTCCACATGAGTCATCTTCAGAGGCCCCACGTCGCACCGAACGACATCTTCGTAGCTTCCAATTTTGAACGGTAAGGTCACCTCCTCTATCACAAAAACAGAGCTTCCTGTTTCCAACAATGATGTCGAGTAAGGAGTCGGATGCTTTCGTATCGGCAGCCCCAATTTAGCCACTGCTCGTTAGCTAATCAAGTTCGATTGGCTCACACCATTGACATACACGGAGCACACCTTCTCTCCCCCCAAACAGTGAGTATATAACGTCAAATTCGCTTGTTCTAATTCGACCACCATGGCTGCCCTGTTTATCGATGATTCTGCTTGTACGAAACAATATGTTTTCGCCTTCTTCTTCGCCCTTTTGTAGAATGGGGCTCTGATACCACTTAATACGACCCTGGGGGGTGTATTTTTATCAAAGTAACGCAGCAAACAATCCAAAGATTGATTGAACTCGAGTCAATTCTATTTACAATCAATCCAAAGATAGATAGATGAATTTTACAATGCTTCATCTGGTTGGTGCTTTCATATGAAAAAAAATTCTATTTACAAATTGAACTTATATCCTTAACGTTATAGTCAAATTTAGTTTATTTTAATACTTTTTCATGCAAATTTATTTATAGTGCAAGTTGAACATGTACCTTTAACATTATGATATAGTTCTTTGTAAAATAAACATTATGATACAGTTTGACCTATATATTTTCATACATATTACTTTATGACACAAATTGAAATTATACTTTAATGTTATTGTGCAAATTGAATTTATACTTTAATGAATTGGACAGGGATAATCAGTCTGGTTGCAAACACCAATAATTGAAGTATAGTAGATGATCTCATATATATATATATATATATGGAAAAAGCTAGTGTAGGCTAGCGTATGTTATATGCTTGCGTTCACAACTATTATATGTACTTTGATATATTTCGATGAATAAAATCATTGGTTATTGTTTTAAAATTAAACGAATCTCATGATTTGGGTTAGAAAATTAGAGACTGGGTTTCACCCATTAGATGTTAGGGTATAATATTATGCCCGAACTTCAGTTAAATCAATGATCTAAATAACAAAACGCAACAAATGTAGTCTACCTTGAACCACATATATATACTTTTGATTTTGCTCAAGCTACTAAAGAAGAGCGCCATATATATAACATATTAATTAAAAAGGAATGACTTTTTTTAGATGGAGATCCGATTCATTTTTTAATTATCAATTTGGATGTTTTAAACCCGCCAAAATGACCAGAGAATCCTCCCTAGCTATGCGCATAAGCTAGGAAAAACTCAATTATATGGGTCCTCACGCGGAACCTCTATATATGGGCTAAGATCAGGTGACTAAAGGGGGTCCATTAGTCACATGACTAAGCCAATCTCAGCCATTAAATCTCATTAAAATCTAATGGTTCATATTTACCTAGTTTAATGAAGGATAAGATGGTAATTACATAATTTAATTATTTAACAATTAAAATAAATAAAAAATCACAGCTTGTACCTTCGTCCTCCTGTCGCGGGTTCTTTGCTGGGGAATTCTCCCCGCTTTTGACCCACTCTAACTACAAGTACGAGTAAGAGAGAGAGAGAGAGAGAGAGAGAGAGATATTTCAGCTGATCGAAGTAGACATTTCCGGCGACCGGAGTAGACTTTTCGGCGACTAGCAATGACGGAGAAGGATTTTCCGGCGACAATGTTGGATTTGTGAAGTTTGTTGACCAATTTTGTAATGTTGTATCGATTCAGTTTGTATTGTTTGTCATTTTTAGTGATATTTTGTACGGTTAGTATGCTTTGTACTGTTTGTCGGGTTTTTTTCCAGTTTGTATGGATTGTCGGTTTGGTTTGTCATTTTTGTCCACCATGTTCGTAATGTTTGTATGTCTAAAAAACAACCGGGTTGACTTTGGGACGGAGCCCTCTATATAGGGATGGAGCTTCCAATTTCAACCTGGTTGTTTTTTTTTTGTATGGTTTTTATTGTTTGCCGGTCCAGTTTGTATTGTTTGTATAGTTCAAACGTTTGTAATGTTTGTATATTTGTTTGTATGTTTTGTCATTATAGTTTGTACTGTTTGTATGGTTTGTACTGATTGTAAGTCTGATTTGTATACTTCGTAATTTTTCATAATACCCAAACTACCACTGTCATTAATTACATAGCCCTTCCCACTTTTTAACCGTCGGATTGTTGTGTTCATATCTAAGGGCTGGGAACTTGACTAAGCACCCCCTAGTCACAGGATCCGGACTCTATATATAATGTTTGTAGGATAGGATGTAGGAAGGATGCTCATTAAATGACCAACATATCTTAACATTTTGGTTTAAAATGATCTAATTTTTTCACTTCCTAATATCCTTGTTAGTCTCCTTTTGATTCCTAAGCTTAAATGTTAGATAGATGTCATAGTCACTGAATGTCTGAATCATGACCGGTAGCTGAAGTCTTTTGTTAAGATATATTTACTGAAGTCTTTCTTTATTATGTGATTATTAGGGGGTTTTATTAATAAAAATGATGATTAGAGATGTTGGCTTAGCTGTTAATGCGAAAACATTTAAAAATGACTACATTTTGTATAATCAAAGTCATTATTGTTTTATATTTCATCGTTTAAATGATAAGATCTACGCATTGACCAGCGTGTATAAAGTGTGCAATAATCCTACCTCCTACAATTACTATATGGAGGTTCTCTTCCATAACCAACTCAATCTTATTTTTCCTGACTTGTGTGCATCTCACGGGAGGACTCTTTAGTCTTTCCCTTTAATTCTGTCCAAGTCTCTAAGATGGGCCTTTAAGCCTTTCGCCAACATCACTGAAATTACACGCGAACCAATAATTGGTTTTTCTTTTCACCTTTTTCGATTTATTTGTCCTCATTTTTCTTATCTTGGAGATTTTATAGTTTTCTACTATTCCAATTCTTTTATTTTTTATTGGTGTGCGGAGGTAATGAAGCTCTAATTATTTCGACTTTAACTATTAGATGGTTTACCATAATATATACTCAATTTATGCATATTGATTGTTGATAGATGATAATTTTATTTTTTTTTACCTTACATACACATATATGATTGATTGCTTCCTCCTGCAATTGCCTCGATACCATAGAAGGTAGCGCAATGGCTTGGAGGTGACAAAAGAAGCAATGTTGTTTGAGAGGGTAACGTAAAATTTGGATTCTTTTTTGTTTTGTTTTGATTTAATCAATTTTTGAAAAATAAAAACGATTTTGTAAAATGAATAATTATCTATGTGGCAAGGTAATATATTTGAGTTCGTGCCACATCGACAAAACCTATCCAGCCCATATAGTACTCTGCCACGTCATAGTCAACAAACGGTTGATTGGACGCAAAGTTAACGATTTGACTATTAAATTGTTTTCAAAAAAGTTTGGCTATTATTTTATTTAAAATGAAAGGTTTGTCTATTATATTATATTTACCCAAAATAAAAAGAATGTGAGTTTATGTGATTGGCAGGTGGGGTTTTAAACGGAACACCCCAATAGAATGTTGGTTGCGCGACGGAACATCCCCATAAAGATTCCAAAGATGTTAATAATGGTGGGCACCAGGCAGAAAAGCTCTCACATTCTAATTTTGTGAGCTTTGAAATGGTGGTGAAATCTTTGGGCTACGGAGAAGGTGGCATTTGTCACCTGGTAAGAGAAAAGTCAAGGGACATCAGAATTGCTAGAGAAGGGTTCATTTGTGGGATCGAGTGCAATTGAAAACCGAAAAAGGTTATGGTCAAGAAAATGAAAGTTGACTTTAACCTTCAGGACAAAGTCACTTTCAAGGGATGGTTTGTTAGATATTCATTTTTTATGGATTTTTTTAATTATTCATAGTAAGATAATTATTTTAGGGTTAGTTGTATTCGAGTGGTCATAGGATATTTATGAGGGGTTTCTCATATTTTTCTACAAATATATATTTTGCCTATTCTTCCCTATTCTACCTGTTTTGCTCTTTAATCCCTAATTCTCAATTATTCTTCTCAAATTCCTAATTATTATTTCAAATTCCTTTCAATCTTCCATATTTATAACGAGTAATTGCGGGTGCCCAAGATACGAACCAGGCCGGAAGACGTGGGGGTTTCTTACAATTCCTTTTCGGGGTAGTCTCGCTAAATGAGAGAAAATCTATAGACGAGAGAGTTTACAATAACACACATTATTTAATTAGGAGAGACACATACAATAACCAGGAACATTGCAGTAGGATAATATTGATTGATAATTTGCAATAATGCAAGCTTATCTAAAAATGTCCTCATTGCCATCATATCAAGAAGACAAACACTTTACTCCATTGGTTGAATTAGCTAGCAACAAGTTCACATGTTGAGAAGATGTTTAAGCAACTGAATAATATTGATGCATCAATACAACACAGCACATGGAGAGCAGTTATGCTGGCGGGCATCAACTACTTTGATTAAGAGCAACAATTGTAAAATAATTCAAGTATGGCCACAAGAGTAATGATTATGTTTATTTTATCATTCCATTATATATGTCTGCGTGTATGGACATGGAAGTTTTTAGAGAGTTCAAAGAAAGAAAAGAAAAGAAGCAAAGCTTCTACTGTGTGTGTAATAAATAATAACAAGAGCCAAAATTAAGGTCTTGTTTGTTTTAGTGAAATTCCTAAAAAGAGTGATTAAACACCAAATGTTTCCTTTGTCTTGATCCATAAATATCATTACTTCCGCTAATACCCAACAATTTGGTATCAGAGCATATACCCTTCTATCCTTTCAAAAAATCCCCAAATTTCTAGCCTACACAATTTTCTCAAAAAGTCATGGCAACAAATTCATCACATACCATGTTTGCTACATCTTCTAATCAAACTCCCATTTTCGATAGTGAATTGTACGAGTACTGGAGTGCCCAAATGGAGCCGATTTTCATCTCACAAGATCTGTGGGATATAGTCCAAGATGGCTATGAAGATCCACAGGAAGCTGATAAAGTCTCCAAGAAACGAACAGACAAGCAGACAAAGGAGTACACGGAGAATGCCAAGCAAAATGCAGCGCCTTGAGAATAATTCAGCAAGCAGTGAGCAAATCGATTTACCCAAGAATCTATGGCATCAAAAAGGTCAAAGAAGCTTGGGATGTCTTGCGTGAACAATTTCAAGGTTCTGAAAAGGCAATCTCCATCAGGCGCCAAAGTTTATGGCGACAGTTCGACAACTTGATGATGAAGGAAATTGACACCATCAAAGACTTCCATTCGCGTGTGGCGGAGATAGTGAACCAAGTCAAAGCTACTGCTGACGTCAGGGAAGAAAGGAAAGTCGTGGAGAGAATTCTTTGAAGCTTATCATCGAAGTTCAAACACATTGTTGTTGTGATAGAAGAAACCAAAGATTTGGAAAATCTACCAATGGGTGAGTTGATGGGCTTACTTGTAGCACACGAGCAAAGAATGAGCTGCTTCACCAAACCGCCATTGGAGCAAGCTTTCTCGTCAAAAGTTAACATGACGGAAAGTAAATCCGCCAAATCGGAGCAAGGCCACAGAGCGGGAAACTCACAAGGAAGAGGAAGATGAAGATCCAATTACAGAGGAAACAACAGAAAAAATTATCAACAACAAAGATCGGGCTACACTGGCTCGAGTTGCATAATTTGCAAAAAGGCAGGTCATGCAACAAAAGACTGCAGATTCAAGTGCACCAAGCGAAAAATTCAAAACCACTACCAGAGAGATTGTTGGTTCCAGAACAAGCAAGAAGAAGGCGAGTCAAGCGACACCAAAAATGAAACAAGCAATATGGTGGCATTATCATGCTTGAATGGTGAGCAAAAATCACAGCTTCCCTTGATGGTGGATAGTGGTTGCAGTAACAACATGACTGGAGATCTGGAGTCCTTCACCGACATCGATGACCAATACCGGTCTCAAGTCAAATTGGGAGACGAAAAGAAGCCTAAAGTGGAAGGAAAAGGCACAGTTGTTGTATGCACAGAAGAAGGTAACAAAACTCTCATCCGAGACATTTTGTATGTTCCGGAACTAACTCACAATCTATTGTTTGATAATGGTGTTTGTGAGATTATCAACAAAGCAGACCATTTCATGGTGGCCAAAGTCCCGATGACTTCCAACAAAATTTTCTCACTTGCTATGTCACAAAATGGTGAAGTAGCATTCAAGAGTGACAATCTGGATCACTCCTTCCTATAGCATCTCAGATACGGTCATCTCAACTTCAAAGGCCTCAAATTGCTGAGGCAGAAAAATATGGTGGTGGGACTTCCCCAGATCAACAAAGAAGAGAAAATCTGTGAAGGATGCATTTATGGCAAAATGCATCGTTTACTATTTCCAAAGACATGATGGAGATCAAAAGCGCCACTAGAGTTGGTACATGCAGACATATGCGGTCCAACCCGAAGACAATCCCTCAGCAGCAAAAGATACTTTCGACTATTTGTAGATGACTTCACTAGAATGATGTGGGTATTCTTTCTGGAGCAAAAGTCAGAAGCTTTTCCCAAGTTTCTTCAATTTCAAGCAGTAGCTGAGAAGGAAAGCGACCATTAGATCAAAACTCTCTGAACAGATTGTGGAGGAGAACTTATTTATACGCATTTCATGGAGTATTGCCGCAACAACGGAACCAAAAGGCAGCTGACAGTCCGTTATAAACCACAACAAAATGGTGTGGCGGAACGGAAAAACCGCACGATTGTGGTGATGGTGAGAAGTATGATCAAAGCAAAAAAGCTTCCCAACAACTAGTGGGCAGAAGCGGTCAATACAATGATTTACATCCTCAACAGATCACCGACCAAAGCAGTTCGGAACAAGACACTGATACATGCGTGGCACCATAGTAGGCCACAGGTGGATCACCTCAAAGTCTTTGGGTGCATAGCTTACGCACATATCTCTACCCCAAACCGAGACAAGTTTGACCAGAAGGGAGAGAAGCTGATCTTCACCAGCTACAGTGATGAGTCCAAAGGATATCGTCTTTACAATCTAGTAAAGAATGAAGTGGTGGTTTCCCAAGATGTGATCTTTGATGAGATGGAGGAGTGGAATTGGGAAAATCCAATTTCTCAATCTCTACCAAGTTATGAAATTCTGGAGGATTCAGCAATTCCAGAAGATCCCAGCAACAACCCTGATCCAATTGCAAGTCCAGAAATTTTTTTTTGCACCTAGCCAAGAAGGAGACAACTTCAGAGACGTCGTAACAGACTTAGATTCACCTCCGTTAAAAACAAGGTCTTTAGAAGAAATTTATGAAACAAGTCATGTTGCATATTTTTCTTGTGAACCTCGAGTCTTTGAAAAAGAAACCAAAGAAGAAGTTTGGAACGAGGCAATGGATGCAGAAATTTCCATGATCGAGAAAAACAAGACATGGGAGCTTGTCGATCAACCTGAGGACAAGCCGGTCATAGGTCTAAAATGGATCTACAAGGTCAAACTCAATGAAGATGGTTCTATCCAAAAGTACAAAGCTCGACTGGTGGCAAAAGGCTATTCACAACAACCCGATATTGATTTTCACGAGATATATGCACCAGTAGCGAGGATGGAGACCATCTGAACAGTTCTCGCTCTAGCTGCTCAACTGGAGTTGCCAGTATACCAGATAGATGTAAAATCAGCATTTCTGAATGGAGAACTAGAAGAAGAAGTCTATGTGAAACAACCACGTGGCTATGAGAAAAAAGGAGAATAAGACAAAGTTTATCGTCTCCGAAAGGATTTATACGGCTGAAGCACGCACCGAGAGCATGAAACAGCAGAATTGATCGATATTTTCATCAAAACGGATTTCAAAGGAGTCCGTGTGAAGCATCTCTCTACACCAAAAAGGGGGCGAAGGAAAAGATCTTCTAATGGTGTGTTTGTATGTTGATAACTTGATTTACACAGGTACAAGTCAGCATATGATCGAAGAATTCAAAAGTACCATGATAAAAGAATTCGAGATGGCGGACTGGGGACTCATGAAATATTTTCTTGGGATCCAAGTGAAGCAGTCACCTGGAGAAATATTTATTTCACCGGAGAAGTACACCAAAGATATGCTGAAAAGATTTCACATGGCAACGTGAAAACCAATCTCAACACTGCTGGCGTTAAACGAGAAATTCCAACGTCATGATGGAGCTGAAAAAGTCGATGGTAAGTTGTACAGAAGTCTTGTCGGTTCACTCATTTACCTGACACATACCAGGTCGGATATATGTCATTTAGTAAGTCTTATATCAAGATTTACAAATGAACCTAGCAAACTTAATTTTGCAGCAGCCAAAAGAATTTTGCGGTATCTTCAAGGTACAAAGAAATTGGGCTTGACGTACAAGAAAGAAGCATAAAGCAAACTGACTGGTTTTACCGATAGTGACTGGGCAGATCACTAGATGATCGAAAAAGCACATAGGGGTACATATTCTGCCTGGGTACAAAAGCAATTTCCTAGAGTTCAAAGAAGTAGAAGACTGTAGCATTATCTTCCGCGGAAGCATAATATATTGCAGCTACAGATGCAGCATGCGAAGCGGTATGGCTAAAAAGATTAATTTCTTATTTGCAGCAAAGTGAAAATGGTCCAACCATTATTCATTGTGACAACATGTCAGCCATAGCAATGACAAAGAATCCAGTATTCCACGCAAGATCGAAGCATATCGAGTGTGTTATCATTTCATCCTAGACTTCGTCAATCAAGAAGTAATTGTGATGGAATTTATCAACACCGATGATCAGCCATCAAATATCATGACAAAGACGGTCACCTGTGAGAAGTTTGAGAAGTTCAAAGAGTAACTCCATATTGCAAATAATGCAAGCTTATCTAAAAATGTCCTTAGCCATAAGAAGACAAACACTTGACTCCTTTGGTTGAATTAGCTAGCAACAAGTTCACATGCTGAGAAGATGTTTGAGTAACTGAATAATGTTGATGCATCAATACAACACAACACATGGAGAGTAGTTGAGCATAGGGTGGCTATACGGTCCAGTCCGGTTAAATTAGACCAAATTGATCCGGTCCCAGTCCGGTCTTTTCGAGTTAGATTGTTTGCTAGGCGGTCCCAGTCCGGTCCCGATCCGAGTTATACGGTCCGGTTTCGGGTAAAACCAAACAATCCGGACCAAATAGCCAACCCTAGTTGAGCAATTATGGTGGCGGGCATCAACTACTTTGATTAAGAGCAATAATTGTAAAATAATTCAAGCATGGTCACAAGAGTAATGGTTATGTTTCTTTTATCATTCCATTATATATATGTCTGCGTGTATGGGGCATGGAAGTTGTTAGAGAGTGCAAAGAAAGAAAGAAGCAAAGCTTCTTCTGTGCGTGTAATAACAAGAATAAAAATTAAGACCTTGTTTGTTTTAGTGAAATTCCTAAAATGAGTGATTAAACGGCAAATATTTATTTGTCTTGATCCATAAATACCATTACTTCACCTAATACCCAACATAAGACGAAGAAGAAGCAAGAAAGGTTCATCCTCGTCAGTAAGTACAATAATATGGATTGATTATTTATTGAGCACACCAACGTGCATATAGAAGTGTTAGGGAAAAAAAAGACCGAAAAACAGAAATCGAAGATTCAGTACGTCTTTTCTGTGGATAAAGGAATGATCTTAGGCGTTCATTAGATAAGCGTCCAAAGTCTCGAATCCGCGCGCTGTAGCATTCTCGAACTTTTTCAAATTGAGGCTGCCATTGGAATCGGAAGCGTAGGTCAAAGTCCAGGTGATGTTGGAACCTCGGCTGTTGGGGCCGTCGCCGACGGAATTCGGATCCACCTTTACGACCATGGAGGCGGAACGAAAGAACGTGCCCACGATGTCATCGTCATTACGAAACCCCAAATCAATGGTTCGATTCTCATGGTCGACCCCGGTGATCTCCTCGGTCGCCCGCCTAACCATACCCGCTATCTCTGCACCATATATGTCGCACAATACAATGATTAGAGATATATTGACATCAAGAGTAGTTGTTAAAATGAGTAATTACTGTCTACTATGCGTACCATATCCATAGGTGATCTGGCGAATCGAACCGGCGGTTAGACCGTCTCGGCCGGTCACTAGGATGGCGTCATAATGGGCGGGCATGGCCAGCGGGTACACATAGGTGGCACCGAAAATCGCCCCCCACACATCGTTGGCGGATGAAGCCATACGGAAACTTCTGCTTATTGAAGGCATGTTGTGTTGATCAAGCGAAGCTATAGCTTGGAATGAACAGAATAGAATGGATATTGTGTTCCATCACCCCCCATCGCTGCATATATATATATATATATATATATATATATATATATATATTCAAAGTCAATGCTTCTCTTTAGTCTCCGATAAAACAAAAAAAAAAAAGAAGACTCCATCTCCATCTATATCACAATGCAACTTGTCTGATAAACAAAGACTCTCCATGATTAATCATACATCCAAGCATTCAAGCTATCTGTTGTCAATGCATTGTTTACTTGAATAGAAGAAGAAAAAATACAGGTATCTCCTACAGTAACTTGAGTATAATTTCAAGTTAGGTAATTTGCATGAATTTAAAACATTATAAAAGAGTAAATTGCAAGTTTGGTCACTTGAATTGCTACGAAAGTTCACGTTTGCCACTAAGATTAATTTATTCCATCCGTAGTCACTCAAATTAGTTAAACAGTCCATGTTTGGTCACTAGCTGTTAGTCTCCGTTAACTTTTGTTGAGGTGGCAGTCAACTCTCATAGTTGACTGTTAAATAGGTGACGTGGCAATTAAAAATAAATAAAAATTAATCTATTAAACATTCCACGTCATTATCGTAAAAATTAAAAAATAAAAAAAACTTAAAATTATAATTATCACCCTGCACAAGAAAATCAACGCAGTAAAAAGGTAAAAAGTACAAATGAAAATCAGCACAGGAACATGTAAAAACGAAAAGGGGTAACTAGGAAGAGATTTTAATTTTAAATTCTTACCTCTTGAGCATGCTGAAACCTCTATTGCCAATAACAAGAGAAGTGCGAGGGATGTGATCGATGGCTTGACAAATCTTCTCCCCAGTAAATGTAAATCTTCATCACCACAATTATCTGCTGCAACATAAAAAAATAAACTAAATTGCTATTTGTCGCCCTAAAATTTAAATATTTTCGCCCTAAACTGTATGAAAATGACGTTGATGGCCCTATCCCAAATTCAAACCCTAATCTCTAAACAAACACAATTTCACCCAATCTCACCCCGTTGTCCCGTCCACCAGTCTGATCACGACAGTCCTGCCGTTTCCCCAACCCACCATGACTCTGATTCCCCCAAATGCCATCGTTGCGTTTCCCCGAGCCGGATTCTGGCCGTCGTGGCCATTCCCCCGCACGCAGTCGCTGCCATTATCCCATTCTCCGTCGACCCGCTGCTATTGTTAATGAAGGAGCAGGAGTAAAGAGATCGAGCACTGGTCTGTCGAGTAGGAAGAGGCACGAGGAGGAGGAATAAGGAAGAAGAACCTTGCCGCTTAAAATCCAACCACCGTAGTTGAGGTTTTTTTTTTTTTTTTTGTTTCCATAATCCCAATCAAATTTCAATTTTCTTATTGTATTTGTTTTTTTTTTTCCGTTGAACTTATTTTTTATTCTACTTGTAATTGATTTTCTTAATATTTTATTTATTTGGTATATTTTTAAGTTAAAAAAAAAACTAAACAAAGGGCATCATAGTCATTTTAATAAAAATTAGGGCGACGGATAAGCTATTTTAGGGCGACGAATAGCAATGCCCAAAATAAAAGGCTAAATTACATGTTTGGTCACTCAAATTAAATAAATCGTTCACGTTTGTCACCCGAATTACTTTTCTTTCTTATTCGCCACTAACTTTACGAATCGTTTCACCGTTAGTCACTTTTCGTTAGTCTCCGTTAACTCCGTTAGTTTTTTTATGACGTGGCAAACGAAATTGCTGACTGGACCGTTAACTTAATGAGATGTCAATTTAAAAAAAATGAAAAAGCAAGAAAAATGGCAGCTGTGAACAATTGGGGAGTATCAAACCAATAAAAGATTCCGCCCCTCGCCGCCAGATCATCTCCCGAATTTGAAGCACCGGCCGGCGAAAGGAGCCAACACGGGTTCGGTTCCGAATAGGGATGGCAATGGGTTGGGTTGGGGCGGGTTTTGTCAAACCCAAACCCAAACCCATTGGTTTATCTACCAAAAAAACCCGGGTTAAAACCCATTGGGTTTGAAAAACTCAAACCCAACCCGCCGGGTATCCGCGGATTCATGGGTACCCGTGGGTTTTTGTGTTAAAAATTTACAATAACAAGTTTCTTTCAAAATAAAAGTTTAACATCAATTTTTTCATACAAATTAATCATAAAAAAATATCAATCTAGAGCATACAAGCAAACCGCAAATGATCAATTCAAATTGTTCAAAATTAAAGATAAACATCTATAAACAATAAGATTAATTGAAAACTTTTTCCTCGTCAACTAAGTTTTTTCACTCTCCACTTCATCATATCAACTTCATTCTAAACAATTAGAAAGAACAAATTATACATGTCTCCACAAACATAAAGAATATTAGTTGTTTAAGAAAGATATATTATTTAGAATACTAAATATACCGGAAAAGTAATTATATATGTGTGGGCGGGTACCCATGGGACGGGTTTACCTAAACCCAAACCCAACCCGAACCGGTGAATAGTGTAGCGGGTTTAAACCAGAACTCGGCCCATAACCTGTCAACAAGGGTTTTACCCGTGTTGACCGGGTTGGGTCGGGTGGGTACCCATGGATTCGGGTTTTGTTGCCATCCCTAGTTCCGAATCCGTTTCAACTCCTCACCTCCACCAACTCCTTAGCGTGCGGCCGGTCGTCTTTATCCGGAGCTGGTGTTCAACGCGGTTTCGATTTCCCAATGCGTGCTGCTGCAGAAGAAGGAGAAGCGTATCTCTAAGATGGAATGAAATTGTATGTAGAAAGATTTGGGAAATCAGAGATAGTCGACAAAATAGCTCGTTGGGAGTAAATCAACATCACTAGAAGCTTGGAAATCAAGTCAAAATCAATCAACATATTGATTACATAATCAGCTCAAGAATCACTCCCTAAATCAAGCGTTGCAAATAAGGAAAGACGAGGTGTTTCCAACTCACACAAATCTTCACCTCCTCATCTATAAAAGGGACTGAATCGCATTACCTCAAGGCACTTTTGTGAGACAACGGAAAAGGGTTTCGAAACAAAAGGGTTTAGCAAAGGGGAAGAGGTTCTTTGCTAGTGGCTGATACAAATTCCGGAGTTTGGATTTTGGGTTGCTTATTCGTCATTCTACTTTATTTCTAGTATTTCTTTCTTTGAGTCTTTGTTTCAATTTGCTTCTTTTGTATGTGTAAGTTAGATCGTAAAGAAAATAAAAATAGAGTCGTAGGTGTGGACGTAGCCCATTGCACCAGGGTGAACCACGTTAAAAATATTGTGTGTTCTTTAGATTTCTGCACTTTTCTTTTCGTACTTCATCTTCCATATCAGTTCTCTGTTTTCCAAGGATTTTGATCCAAGGAAGAAAACAGACCTAAGTATTCTCTATTGGTCTCTCGGCTGGGCTCACCAATTCTCAAGCCTATCTCAACGTTGGCTTTCTGCTTATAGATTTCGAGTGAGCTTGAGAAGATCAGGCCCAAACTGAAGGGGAGAATCAGAACGAAAACACTGAAGGACTTCTCCTTCATTTTCGATCTTCTTCCCTCTTTTTCTTCTTCTTCTGCTTTACTTTCACAAACTTACAATCCCTAAAATCGGATCCTTTGATTACAATTGGTATCAGAGCCAATCCCTTGATTGAGCGACATACTGCCAAGGGAATCGATCATGGGCTCCTCTGTCTTTGGTCATGCATCATATAATCATCCGCCTTTATTCACAGGAACGAATTACACCTCTTGGAAACGCCGAATGGAAACCTTCCTTTGGGGAGTCGATGAAGCTCCCGGGTCGGTGGTAAGCGATGGTCCTCTTGCCATGGATCTTGCCCAGCGATCCACCTGGAATGATGCTCAGAAGAAAAGCGCCCAGCTCAACAAAAGGGCGATGCACATTCTTCACTCGGCCATGGCAGCGACTGAGGAGGATAAGATCGAGCACTGCGACACGGCTCAGGAGATCTGGATTTCCCTTGAGAAGACATACGAAGGAACCTCGAACATCAAGGAGACACGCATCGATCTCCTAATGCACGAGTACGAGACATTCGCCATGAACCCAGGTGAGGATATTCAATCCATGTATTCTCGCTTTACTATCATTCTAAACAAATTAAAGGGTTTAGGAAAATCTTTCGTAAGTAAGGATATAAATCGAAAGATTCTTCGTTCATTACCTAAGGAATGGTTACCTAAAAGAACTGCAGTCGAGGAGGCGCAAAATCTAAATACTTTACCAGTTGATGAATTGATTGGTTCATTATTGAGCCATGAGCATGTTGTTAGGCAAGTTCATGGTGAAGATAAGAGGCAGAAAAGTCTCGCTTTTCGAACTAGAGTTTATCAGGATGACTCTGCAGATGATTCGTTTCTTGATATTGATAGGGAAATAGCCTTTCTTAGTAAGCGCCTTCAACGAATAATTAAACATAAGAATGATAAAAAACGGTTCAATACCACCTCCGGAAAATTCACTAGTCAGGATAGAACTCACCCTGGTTTCAAGGATAGGCTGCCTTCTAGGCAGACCAGAGATGTGGATGCAGGTACTTCGGCTAAGGAACCACAAGGCTGCTACAAGTGTGGCCAACCAGGCCATATCTGTGCACATTGTCCTCTCACACTCAAAGCCAAAGAAAAAGCCATGATGGCCTCTTGGAGTGACTACGACTCTGAGTCAGATGATGATCAGGTAGACGAGGAAGCATTTATGGCATTTGCCATGAACGTAGAAGGTAACTCTGCTCACTCTTCTTCTGAACTTGCCTTCAAAACAGCAGCATTTAACTCAGACATGAATGATGAGCCCCACTGGTATATGGATAGTGGGTGCTCCCATCACATGACTGGCACAAAGCAGTTGTTCTCTTCTCTATCCCCTAGAAACGGTGAGATGACACATTCATCAAATGCATCGGCCACGACTCAACCTACAGATGCAGACTCCTCGACTCCTGCAACAATTGTCAATTCTGAGGTAGACATACATCAAGAGATCCCTACACCACTCCCTACTGCTTCTGAAGACTCTCTCGAAGTCAACTCGTGTGATCCAGAACTTGACACTCCCAATCTGGATCCGGAAGACACTCTGACAGCTCCAGCACACATCAAGAAACGACATCCCACAAGTCAGGTCATTGGCCAAATAACAGATGGGGTCAGAACTCGAGGTAAGTACACTCCTTGCCAATACGTCTTTGTTTCTCAACATGAACCTAGAAATTATAAGGAAGCCCTGAAAGATGATTAATGGTCTTTTGCTATGATTGAAGAATTGACTCAATTTGAACATCTTCATGTGTGGGATCTAGTTCCATGTCCTGATAGTGTGACTCCTTTAGGAACAAAATGGGTTTTTCGGAATAAAACTGATGAAGAAGGTATAATAATCCGTAATAAAGCTCGTTTAGTTGCTCAAGGATACTCACAAGAAGAAGGGATTGACTATGATGAGACATTTGCACCTGTTGCTCGTCTCGAATCAATCCGTCTTCTCTGTGATTTTGCTAGTTATATGAACTTTAAATTATATCAGATGGATGTTAAGAGTGCCTTCTTAAATGGTATCATAGAAGAAGATGTCTATGTAACCCAGCCCCCTGGTTTTGTAAGTCATGAACACCCAAACTACGTTTTTAAACTAAATAAAGCTCTCTACGGCCTTAAGCAAGCTCCTCCTGCTTGGTATGACCGACTCACGTCGTTCTTACTAAGTCAAGGCTTTGAGCAAGGATCCGTAGACAAAACTTTGTTTATTAAACGTGCTTCTAGTGATCTTCTTTTGGTTCAAGTATATGTCGATGATATTGTTTTTGGATCAACCAATGATCAACTATGTTCTGATTTCTGTGCTTCTATGTAAAGTGTTTTTGAGATGAGCATGATGGGTGAGCTACAATTCTTCCTAGGTCTACAAATAAAACAAACTAGTGAAGGTATTTTTATTAATCAATCTAAGTACATCTCCTCCATGCTTAGTAAATTTGGCTTCAACTCCCTAAATCCTAGCCCTACACCAATGGCTACTACTACTAAGCTTTGTCAGGATGAGACAGGAAACCCGGTAAACGAGTCTCAGTATAGGGGCATGATAGGTTCTTTACTCTATCTTACTGCCAGTCGACCTGACATCCTCTTCTCTGTTTGTCTATGTGCTTGGTTTCAATCAGCACCCAAAGAAAGTCATTTAGCTTCCTTAAAGCGCATTTTAGGTATATTAAAGGCACATCTGATGTAGGTCTATGGTATCCCCGGCACGATCGCTTTGATCTATTAGGCTACAGTGATTCTGATTTTGCTGGTAGTCTTACTGATCGTCGTAGCACCACTGGTAGCTGTCAGTTTGTAGGAACTTCTCTGGTTTCATGGTCTAGTAAGAAGCAAAGCGCAGTGGCTTTATCCACAGCTGAGGCAGAATATATAGCAGCTGGTAGCTCATGCACTCAGCTTCTTTGGTTAAAAAATCAGCTAGCCGATTATGGTATAAAAACATTAATCATGCCTTTGTTTTGTGATAACACCAGTGGCATCTGCATTACTAAAAATCCTGTACAACATTCTAGAACCAAACATATAGAAGTGAAATACTATTTCATCCGGGATATAGTCCAAGCTCAAACTGTCGCTCTCCATCATATTCCTACTGAATTTCAACTGGCGGATATTTTTACAAAATCTCTCCCTGCGGATCGATTCATCTTCTTGTGCTATGAACTTGGACTTCGCTCCCATCAGGCTCTCTCCGAGAGCATCACTTGCTAAGTTGTTCTTCCTTTTTAGTTTTTTTTATTTATTTTTCTTCCTGTTCTGATCTTCATTCATTACCTTCTTTTTGTATGATAGTTTTCTTCTTGTTTAGTAGTTTCCTTGATTGAGTATGTCGTGTTTATTTAATACCCAGCCCTAGGACGATTCTTTGTACTCTCCATCTGCTCCCTCTCTGTCTGGTCTTACAATGGTACTCATCATCACATACACGGGTACATTGTTCCTTGAGCCTATCATCTCAAACTATCATCGTCACATCCAGTTTTTTATCAATCGCCCCTTGATTTCCTTCTGTCTTGTGCCGTTCCCTGCATTAGTAGAAGCTGGCCTTGATATTACTCCCTATGTTCAGAACCTTGGTTGGACCCCTTTCCTTGATGCTCCTCTAACGACCTCGTTCCGCCCTGAAATTATTCAACTGTTCTATTCCAATCTTCAATCCCCTGGGCTGTCATCCCGTTCCTTTCACTCTCTGGTCTTTGGCTATGCCTTCGCTATTCATATTGATGATCTCAGCATGCTCTTGAATATTCCTGATCATGGGGCTACTTTAGCCGATGAGTCCGAATTTCCCATGTTTGCCTTCAACATTGCTGAGGAATTTCATGCTATTACTGGCCATCCTCCAGAACCAAATAACACTTTACCTGTCACTGTCCTTCCCCCACCCCTTCGTCTCCTCCACTATTACATTGTTCGAGTCTTTCTTCCCAGAGATCACTCTGTTACGACTATTCTCCCTCTCGATCTTTGGATCATCTCGAACGCTGTCCATGGTACCCCTCTGAATTACTTTCACTTATTTTTTGGGTCCCTACTGCGATTCACTGAACCTGTCCTAGGTGAAGCCCTGCCTTTCGATCCCCTTGTGTCGACCCTTCTCGTTCAACTTGAGATAAACCTGTCATCCTTTATCACTTTAAATCCTGTGTTCTCCCCTGTGGCTGCGGATATTCTTGAATCTCTGGAGATTGCGATTGAAGGGGAGGAACCTCTTGACGACAACAGTGGAGACGAGGACATTGTCGAGGAAGAAGTCGACAGCAGCACTAGTGTTAGTTCCAGTGAGAGCAGTGACACCAACAACAACACTAGTGATGATGTTTAACTTAGTATGGTTGTTTAGCTAGTCTCATGGTTGTCGGCTTTAATTTTGTGATAGAATATGATTGCTTCGGTTTATTATGATTGCTTCGGTTAAAACTGTGTCGGCCTTGTTCTTTATGATAAACTCTATTTTCTTCTATGCGGATTAATTGTGCTTCTTAAAGAGATGTGGTTGCTGAAATAACTATTTCACTTGTTAAAAACTAACTCCTTGAGAAGAGGAAAGGTAGTGTCGTCTTCTTTGTTTCAGGCAATCGACAATCTCTGATTTAAGGGGAGATTGTAGAAAGATTTGGAAAATCAGAGATAGTCGACAAAATAGCTCGTTGGGGGTAAATCAACATCACTAGAAGCTTGGAAATCAAGTCAAAATCAATCAACTGATTGATTACATAATCAGCTCAAGAATCACTCCCTAAATCAAGCGTTGCAAATAAGGAAAGACGAGGTGTTTCCAACTCGCACAAATCTTCACCTCCTCATCTATAAAAGGGACTGAATCGCATTACCTCAAGACACTTTTGTGAGACAAAGGAAAAGGGTTTCGAAACAAAAGGGTTTAGCAAAGGGGAAGAGGTTCTTTGCTAGTGGCTGATACAAATTCCGGAGTTTGGAATTTGGGTTGCTTATTCGTCATTCTACTTTATTTCTAGTATTTCTTTCTTTGAGTCTTTGTTTCAATTTGCTTCTTTTGTATGTGTAAGTTAGATCGTAAAGAAAATAAAAATAGAGTCGTAGGTGTGGACGTAGCCCATTGCACCAGGGTGAACCACGTTAAAAATATCGTGTGTTCTTTAGATTTCTGCACTTTTCTTTTCGTACTTCATCTTCCATATCAATTCTCTGTTTTCCAAGGATTTTGATCCAAGGAAGAAAACAGGCCTAAGTATTCTCTATTGGTCTGCTCAGCTGCGCTCACCAATTCTCAAGCCTATCTCAACGTTGGCTTTCTGCTTATAGATTTCGAGTGGGCTTGAGAAGATCAGGCCCAAACTGAAGGGGAGAATCAGAACGAAAACACTGAAGGACTTCTCCTTCATTTTCGATCTTCTTCCCTCTTCTTCTTCTTCTGCTTTACTTTCACAAACTTACAATCCCTAAAATCGGATCCTTTGATTACATTGTAGAGCGTAATGTCATTGGTCAACGGTTTATTTAACAGGCTGGCTCCCTCCGCCATTGTTGGTCCGAGCAATCTTCTCATCTCATCTCATCATAGATTAAAATCAAAATGAAATTTGGCTACAGTGGTAATGAGGCTTGGCACAGGCACCATGGAATTGCACACAGTTAAAGTCTAATGTGGCAAAATTCCCTTCAACAAATCCTCATAAAACAGAGAAAAATTCTAGCTACATGACTAAGATGAAAACAGAGTCACAGGTTCTGTTGGGGGGAATGAAAAACAGCGGAATTCAGTTTTTGCTGTGTCAGTGTGAGTGGCAAACCACAAAAAAAAAAAGTGTCAAGCTTCTTCACATAATCTGCATATTTCAATCTTCCCACAAATCTACAGATTACTAATAATCATCCAAAGAATCGTTCTTTTTATCAGAGTAGTTATGACCCTTTTCTTTCAAGCAAAAGAGAATAAAACCAAATCAATCAAAAAGTAAATAACTTTCCCCTTCCATGGAAGCTAGCAAAGCAAGCTCTTATAAAGGGCTCTTACAAGCGTAAATCAATAATGAGAATTCAAGTATGTTGTTTTTGCTGCTGCTGTAGTTGTTCTTCCTTCTGCGCTAACTTCTCCTCCCGCCACAGCCGGCTGTCCAGCCCACTCCTTGTCCGGAACATAAACACCACCATTGCAGCAGCCGTTGTCGTCACCGCAGTCGGATTGAAGAACCAGTCCACCACGTCCCGGTCCCCCATTAGATCCACCAGCAACCCATCGACAAAAATCGTCTGGTACTATTGGACCAGAAGACTGGCGAGCCCAGGACAGGCCATGCGGCCCATGCAGGCGTCCTTGAGACGCACGTAGTGCAGCCACCGAGCTATCCTTCTCCTGCACGTAGTTGCAAACCTAATTGTACCCTAGAAGAGATTGATGCATTAGGGTATAAATATACATGTAAGGCTTATGGCCACCACATGAAATAAAAGAATCATCTTTCCACCGTGGATGTAAGCCTCACACAACGTGAGGAAGAACCACGTTAAATCGAGCGTTCACGTCTTTCGCTTAATTTCACATGGTATCAGAGCTCTAAGCTCCAGTTTCGTCTTCCTGTCTCCTGCCCGCCATGACTATTGGCGACGAGGACAACAAGAATAAGGGAGTCTCTTCCAGCTCCACCGACGCTGTCCTTCCGTCAGCTCTTCAGCTGCACAGCTCCGATAGCCCCGGCAACATGCTTGTTGGGGAGGTTCTCACTGCATCCAATTACGGGGAGTGGTCCCTCGATATGAAGGATGCTCTTATTGCAAAAGATAAGTACGGTTTCGTTGACGGCACAATTCCCAACCCAACGAAACCTAAGGCGCAGGCAGCTTGGGTACGCTGCGACGCAATGGTGAAGGGGTGGTTGAAAACATCCATGGACAGGGAGATTCGAAGCAGTATCCGCTTTGTTGAGCACGCAACGGAGATTTGGACGGATCTTCGTGCTCGTTTCGGTCAAGGCAGCTCCTCCCGTGCCTACGAATTGTGTCGCCTGATCAGTTTACTTCAGCAAGAAAAACACAATGTTTCAGCCTTCTACACCAGCTTACGGTCGTTCTGGGAAGAGGCAGCGGCTATAACTCCACCGCCGGTATGCACCTGTGGCTTGTGTACCTGTGGTGTATCTCGCAAGGCTCGCGAACAACAGGAGAGTGCTCGCTTGTTCGATTTTCTCATGGGCCTCGATGATGCGTTCGGTGCGGTTCGCACCTAGATTTTGGCCATGAAGCCGTTCCCGACGTTGGCTGAAGCTTTCCATATTGTACTGAATGAAGAACAACAGAAAACCATTACTCAGAACCGCAAATCACCACCTGAAGCGGCCGTTTTTGCTGCCAAAGGGGACGCCGATCGACCCTCGCGTGGGTCAGGTGAGTCGCGCGGTACGGGGGAGCAGCGAGAGCGCGAGAGGCCAAGATGTACACATTGCCATCGTCAAGGTCATGCGCGAGAAGCTTGTTATGAGCTTATTGGTTATCCCCCCGGATACCGCACACGAGAACGACAAGGCGATCGTCCTCAACAGCGCCGTAGTCGACAGGAACGGGAAGGCTCACAACGTGAGCCCAAGGCTTCGCAAGTGGATACGGGAGCAGCGTCCCGTTGCTGGTTTCACCACCGCTCAGCTGGAACAACTCAAGCAATTTTTTGGCTATTCGGGAAAGCCATCAGAGGACCCGGCAGCTCACATGGCAGGTACGATTTCTTATGATTCTGAATGGTTATTGGATTCTGGCTGCAATGAACATATCACTATGGATGAGTCAATGTTATCTAGCAAGGAATTACATACCAATGGGCAGCCTGTTCGAATTCCAAATGGGGATAGCATACCAGTTAAACATGTGGGTTTAGTAAGGCTCCAGGATGGTCTTACCCTGGACCGCGTACTACATGTGCCTGAGTTTCGATGTAATCTCATCTCTGTGAGTTGGCTAACCAAGGATAATCGTGTTGCCTTGATTTTTCTTGAAAATTTCTGCATCATTCAGGACTTACATTCCAGGAAGTTGATTGGGAAGGGTGAGTTGCGCAATGGCTTGTACTACTTGCGTTTATTTGGAGATGGAAGGACACAGGCTTGTGCAGCACAGCGACGACTTGCAGTATCAGAAACTACGTGGCATGCTCGACTGGGGCATCCCTCTTTTGATAAGCTTACATATCTCAGTTCAATGTTGGGTGTATCTTTCAGTAATAAAGGACCCTGTCATTCTTGTTTGAGGGCCAAACAGACACGAGAACCTTTTGTTTCTAGCTCGATTAAGACAAGGTCCAAGTTTGAACTTATTCATGTTGATATTTGGGGAGGATATAAGGTTGCATCTCTTAGCGGAGCCCATTATTTTCTGACTATCGTTGATGATTACACATGTGGAGTTTGGGTTTATCTCTTACGATATAAATCTGAAGTTGGTAAGTCTTTGATGCAATTCTGTCACATGATTCGTACGCAGTTTGGATGTTCTGTTAAAAGCATTCAGGCTGACAATGGACATGAGTTCAACACGGATAATTTGAAGACTTATTATGCTCGTGAAGGCATCTTGCTCCAAACATCCTGCACAGACACTCCCCAGCATAATGGTGTAGTCGAGAGGAAACACCGTCATATTCTGGAGACGGCTCGCGTACTGAGATTTCAAGCAAGCTTACCTATCAAATTCTGGGGAGAATGTGTTCTCACAGCTATGTATCTCATCAACCGACTGCCAACTAAAGCCACCGGCAAAAGTCCTTATGAGTTACTTTTCGGCAAGGTTGCACCTTATAATCATCTTCGGCTTTTTGGATGCTTGGCGTACTACAAAGACACTCATGCTCATCTCGATAAGTTTGCCGATCGTGGTCGTGCTGGCGTTTTCTTGGGTTATGCGGCTTCTCAGAAGGGTTACCGCATTTTTGATTTATTATCCCGACGACTAATTACTTCTCGTGATGTCCAATTCCACGAGAGTTTATTTCCCATGCAGGATGATGCTCGTCATGAGCTTCACTGGATTCCCCGACTAGTGCTACCACCTCATGATGACACTGCCTATGATTCTCCTCTCCATGGCGGCGTTGAGGTCCCTTCTGGCCCACTCGAGTCTGCTTCTCCTACCGGGCCAACTGCTGGTGTGGATTCTGGGCCGCCCGAGTCTGTTTCACCCCACGGGCCGACTGCTACTGCGAATTCTGGGCCAACTCCCCAGCCCAGGACTCCAGGACCCACTACCGCGTCACCTAGGCCGTCTCTCTCTTCTGAAACCAGCAACAACACTTCTGGGCCTCTCCACTCCACGACAAGCCCACAGCCCGGCCCAGCTGCTGCAAGTCCGACTGCTCCTCCTGTCTTGAGACGCAGCGATCGTGAGCGGTTTCGCCCAAAGCATCTGTCGACTTATGATACTCAGTTTACATCAAATAATGCACAGGGAAGTGTCTCTAATTATCCCCTTGCTGCTTATGTTGATTATTCTCGTTTCAAAGGTACTTATCGCTCGTTTCTTGCAGCTCAACCCCGCTATGACGAGCCTCGTTATTTCTATCAAGCAGTCAGAGAGGTCTGCTGGAGGGAGGCCATGACTCGTGAGATCGTTGCCCTCGAACAAAATGGGACTTGGAGCCTCGTTTTTCTCCCTCCCGACAAGCGTGCTATTGCCTCGAAATGGGTCTACAAAATCAAGTACTTTCCTGACGGGACCATAGAACGTTACAAGGCCCGTCTTGTTGCCAAAGGTTACACATAGATTGAAGGCCTTGTCTTCCTCGATACCTTTGCTCCTGTGGCAAAGCTGGTCACAGTTCGATGTCTTATAGCCGTGGCAGTTAGTAAAGGCTGGCATCTTCATCAGCTGGATGTCAATAATGCTTTTCTTCATGGTGATCTTCAGGAGGAAGTTTATATGGAAATCCCTGAGGGTTTTCGCAAACCTGGTGATACACGGGTTTGTCGGTTACACAAGTCTATCTATGGACTTCGTCAGGCTTCCCGCAACTGGTACCAGAAATTCACTTCTGCCCTTTGCTAATTTGGTTTCCGATCTTCGGCTGCCGATGCCTCACTCTTCATCTATCGGCATGGACACACCTTTGTCACCACCCTAATCTATGTCGATGATGTCATTCTAGCGGGTAATGACTGAGCTTTCATCGACCGGGTCAAGACATTCCTTCACGACAGGTTCAGCATTAAGGATCTTGGTCAGCTTCGTTATTTCTTGGGTATTGAGCTAGCGGGCATTGCTAGCGGGGTAGTTCTCAGTCAACGTAAATATGTACTGGAAATTCTTGAGGATGCAGGTGTTCAAGGTACACGTCCCAGTGCATTTCCTATCGAGCAGAATCATCAATTGACCAGTGTGAGTGCTGCTTCTCTCCCCGATCCGTCCGTCTACCGTCGCCTCGTGGGTCGTCTGCTTTATTTGACGATCACTCGCCCGGATATCACTTATGCTGTCAACCTGTTGAGTCAGTTTGTTCATGCTCCTACTCAGCAGCATCTTGATGCAGTATTCCAAATTCTGCGCTATCTGAAGTCTTCTCCAGGACAAGGCTTGTTTTTCCCACAGGATAATCCCCTTCGTCTTACTGCTTATTGCCATGCTGACTGAGGTGGTTGTGAGCAGACTCGTCGTTCTACTACCGGCTATTTCATCAGTTTGGGTGGTGCCCCTATTTCCTGGCGAACGAAGAAACAATGGGTTGTAGCCCGCTCTTCCGCCGAGGCTGAATATCGGGCCATGGCTATTTGGTTACGCTGGCTACTTCAAGAGCTCGGCGTTCCCCAGTCCACGCCTACTCCTCTTCACTGTGATAATCAGGCTGCTCTACACATCGCCAACAATCCCGTTTTCCACAAACGTACAAAACATGTGGAAATGGATTGCTATTTCGTTCGTGAGCGCGTACAGTCCGGTGATATTCTCCCTGTCAAGGTTCGAACAGAGTTACAGCTTGCCGACATACTCACCAAGGGTCTTGGTGCTGATAGTTTTCACTTCCTTCTTTCCAAGCTGAGCGTTCGAGATCTCCACGCCTCACCTTGCGGGGGAGCATTGGACCAGAAGACTGGCGAGCCCAGGACAGGCCATGCGGCCCATGCAGGCGTCCCTGAGAAGCACGTAGTGCAGCCACCAAGTTACCCTTCTCCTGCACGTAGTTGCAAACCTAATTGTACCCTAGAAGAGATTGATGCATTAGGGTATAAATATACATGTAAGGCCTATGGCCACCATATGAAATAAAAGAATCATCTTTCCACCGTGGATGTAAGCCTCACACAACGTGAGGAAGAACCACGTTAAATCGAGCTATACATGTAAGGCCTATGGCCACCATATGAAATAAAAGAATCATCTTTCCACCGTGGATGTAAGCCTCACACAACGTGAGGAAGAACCACGTTAAACCGAGCGTTCGCATCTTTCGCTTAATTTCACAGGTACCCTCCAGATGAAGGCGACCGACTGCACACTAAGGAGGTGGTCAGTGGTGGAGGAGATGAATGGGATTCGGTATCGATCGAAGCCGCGTTGGCTCGCTTAGTGGGTCGGGTGCTTCAAAATTTTGAATCGGGAGATGATCTGGTGGCGAGAGGTTGAATCTTTTATTGGATTGATACTCCCCATCTGTTCACAGTTGCCATTTTATCATGGTAAAGAAACTGTACCGGAAGTCATACCGGATCCGCCAGTGGTAGGGTATTTTGTGGTACTACCGTGGTTCAATCGTTGTGCACAGGTATAATACCGTTTTTGTAATTAAATAATATTTTTTTGTTAAAAAATTGTACCGGCAGATTCGGGATACCGTTTCGGAATAATACCGGAATATACCGGTAACAAACCTGAATAAACTAAATAAGCATATTTAATAAAAAATCATCAAACTGCAACATTACTGAATTAACTACATTATCGTTCAAATGCATGTTTACGATCGAGTACAAAACAACCAAACAACATTCTTAAACCACAAGTTCAAACAACATTCTCAAACCACAAGTTCACAACTACCACAAACACAAACTAGCAAGCACTACAATGTTCACAAACAACGTTTCATATCGTCAAACAACACCAAATGTAGATAAGTCTACATTCTGCAAATCATCCCCTTCATCTTCTTCATCACCAACTACAATACAAGAGAAAACAAGTAAGAATTATTATCAATATCCAATTCCTTTTCCCTAGAAGATGAACCTTCTTCCCCTTCTGACAACCAGTGACTAGTAAGAGTAGAATCAATGCTTTCAAGGCTTATGGGATCATAGGATTCTTTTTTGTTCTTGGTATAATACTCTCTAATCAAAGTAGAAACATAAAATAATTCAATTCAATAGTAAGCATAGAAAGTATGAATTCAATACACAAGTTCTATAATTTTAATCATTACCTATTCTTCAATCGCAAGTTGTAATTTACAAACACCAAGTTACTAAACACTTTATGCTGCAATCTGTTTCTTCTTTTGGTATGCACACGTTCAAAGACACTCCAATTAGGTTCACAACCAGAAGAAGCAGCGGTTTGGCTAAGAATTCGAATAGACAACTTCTTAATATTTGGAGCATCAATGCCAAACCATTTCCACCACTTATCTACATAAAAACATAGATGTTAGTTTCTTAAATATTGTAATAAATATAAGAACTTCAATGCAAGTGATATCAATTACCTGGTTGTTGTTTCTGTGCAGAATCTATTGCCATCTTCCTCCCAAAGTTTCCTTCCTTTTCAGCATACAAATTCATCTCCGCCACCACCACACTATTATCAGGACATAAAGACGAGTTCTCAAGAAGAGTAAGAAGTACAAATGTCACCACCCTATCCTCTGTCCAATCTTCAGCATACTTAATAGCCGGATTAAGATGGTGACCTGCCATAAACAAATCACGGCTCAAGTGCTTATCCCATCTCCTATTAACGATATCCATGTATGGTTTGTACATCTCCTCCTTGTCTCCACAAACAGCCTTAATAGAATTTGACACCCTAGTCATCCCATCATACACATACCCCATTGCTGGTTTACTATCGGAATCCACAACTCGAAGCAACTTAACAATTGGAGCTGTCAACTTAACAATGAAGTCACAATCATCCCAAAACTGTTGATCGAGTACAATTGCCTTCACATCCTTTCCATCCTTAGTACTTGAAAGATCACTTTCTCTAAAGAACTCACTAATCACCAGTTCCTCCAAATCATGCATGTGCTCAAAAGTACTCTGCAAACTCAGAAATGTAGTAGCAAATCTAGTAGCACCAGGTCTCACTATTTCTTTCCAATTCTCCTTTGTCTTCAACCAGAAATAAATTGGACCATGATTGTAAACAAATTTGGAGACCTTGGTAGCTCGATAGGAAAGCTTCTTAACATGAGGAATAGATCCAATGTCACTCAAGATCAAGTTAAGGGTATGAGCAGCACAAGGAGTCGAATATATATGACCATAATGCTCATGTATCATTGTCCCTGCTAATTTATAGTTGGATGCATTATCGGTCACCACATGAACAACATTCTCCGCTCCAACCCAATCAATGGCCTCACTGAATAACTTAAACAAGTTCCTTCCGCTCTTGACCAAACCAGAAGCATCAATGGACTCCACAAAGCATGTTCCAGCAGGAGAATGCACAAGAAAATTGATTAAGGATCTACGCCTATTATCCGTCCAACCATCCGCCATAATAGTGCATCCAGATTCCTTCCAATGAGACCTCAAACTCTCAATCAATAGGTGACATTCATTCACAATGCTATCCAACAAAGTAAACCTCAAAGCATATTATGTAGGACTGCCATAACCAGGACCAAGAGTCATAGAAGCATCCAATGCTATTTTAAATTGTGGAGATTTAATTGCTTCTAAAGGAACACATGCATCATAGAACCATCTAGCCCATGCTCGATCCACATACAATACAGCTTCTTTAGTTGCTAAGGCACTCTTTATTCCCGGTTGACTATCGGAAGATGACCGTGGAGGAAAGAAAGTGTCAACCGAACCCGTAGACACATTAGGAGCAACTCTTTTAGCAATATTATCATCTTGTGCACTAGAAGAATTTGTATCATGAGGTTCTTTAAATCCAGCCTTGACAACTTCAGATTTCTTCTTACTAGTTTATAATTAGTCAGTAGCTTCTACATGTTTCCGCTCACCTCTTCCGGAACCATTGAGCATATTACATTATCCCCACTAACACCAGCTAAATGTTTTTTCATTCTAGTGATTCCTCCGCCTCTAAATTCTTTTTGACAATAGAGACAAGTGAGTACCTCCACTTTTCGGGATTTTTCCAATAATAGCACGTTTAATTTTTTTTTTACAAAACTAGCACTCAG
This sequence comes from Linum trigynum, assembly GCA_964030455.1. Classification (NCBI taxonomy): domain Eukaryota; kingdom Viridiplantae; phylum Streptophyta; class Magnoliopsida; order Malpighiales; family Linaceae; genus Linum; species Linum trigynum. The sequence goes on from OZ034817.1 coordinate 4,375,152, forward strand.
ACGAAAAAATTGACATAAATAGCACTCTTTTTAATGGAACGCACCCCTAAGGTGCGTTTTATAAGTAAACCGCACCCTACAGGTGCGTTTTACTTATAAACCGCACCTTAGGGGTGCGTTCCACGACACGTCAGCAAGCGAACCGCACTAGGAAGGTGCGGTGTGCCTTCTCTCCGGAACGGTCTTCAAGACCGTTGGATGTAGGAATGATCGGACGATGGACCGCGCGCCAGTAGAGCGTTCCGCGCCATGGATCGAGGACCGCAGCTGCAAGGCACGGTCAGCGCCTCGTGACTCGCAAACCGCCTCGGCAAGCTGCGTTTTTGTGTGGGGCAAAATTACCCGACCGCCCCTGGGGGTGCGGTCTGATGGGTATAAATACCTATGTACTAACCTCGTTGTTATTTTCTCGTAGTTTGGGGAGAACGTGGATATTTTCAACCAACGGTATTATCTCGAGCAAGGACCGTTGGATCCAACCGACTTGTACGACCAACCCAACCATCGGTCAAGGGATGTTTGGAAGGATCATCCGGTACATACAATTCTTTACCATTTGTCCTTCTTTTATTTTGTAAATGTATTTAGTGGAATATAAAATAAATTTATGTTGAATTTTTAATCGTGTTGGTTGTTTTCAATAATTTAATCGTATACATAGCGCCACTTACTTCGACTCTTTATAAAGAGATGCACGTCTAAGGAAATGAGGTTTTAAGCGATTATCATATCCTCCCATTCCCTAGGAAAATGGGGGTATTAAGAGATCCTCGGATCCCTCCTTTTTCTGTCAAAAAGACTGTGTTTCTAAGAAGATGTATACCTCTTCTAAGAGTCTAACGAGTGTTGCTTTGTATACGATTAAATTATTTAAAACAACCAATACGATTAAATTATTTACCAAACAACCAATACGATTTATTTTGATGTGTACAAAATGAATTTTATTAATTTCAAACATTTGAATGTGTATGTTTCCCTTTAAATTATTATTCATTAACGATAATATGTATGTATCTCTTTAAATTAATATGTTTGTTTTACGATAATATGTATGTATCTCTTTAAATTATTATTCATTTAGAATGTTATTATGTTAAATAATTTAGGATGTTTGTTTTATGATAATACGTATGTATCTCTTTAAATTATTATTGATTTAGAATGTTATTATGTTAATTATATGACATGTCTTTTTATGATAATAAAATTCTGCTTGAAGTTAAATAATTTAATTTAATTAATTTAGTTATAAGGAAAAAAACCTTACTAATATTTAATAATTAACGTGTAAATTTTAGCTAGGAGGCACAAACAATACTCCGTTACAGGGGGGGTACGACCAATGTGCATATGCCATGGATCGCACCGGTCCAACGTCCCGACAGGGATTGGGCAATCGATCATCCCCTAAGAGGTGAAGCTTATGATATAAGGTAAACTTCTCATACCCCATCATGTTTTTCATAACACATTTTCCCTTGTGTTTTAGCTTATTGTAGCAGCAGTCTGGTAGCAACCTTTATCTTCTGAAAATTGCCACCGACGTAGGTGACCCCCTTTCCGGTCTCTTCCGTGTAACCATTCCTTCGTAAGTCAAGCGTGAACTTTTGGAATGCCATCTGCTAAAAAACCGTAGTTCAGTTAATATCATAAAAATCAAAAATAAAAAATAACAATAAAAAGTAATAGAAAATAAACTTACGAGTTAACATTAATCGCAAAACTACTAAAGAAATATAGAGCTACAACAGAAAATTGAAAAGGGAGAAGGAGAGGTGTGAAGAGAAGTGGTTTTCCGGGAAGTCTTTTATAGGCAAAATCACTGATGAAAACCGCACCTTAGTAGTCTTTTAGAGGTGCGGTTTTCGTCTGACATGCAGACCCGCGTCTATTATTCTGCATGCATGTCGGAAATTAATTGACCAAAACCACACCTTGGGGATGCGGTTTGTATGGAAAAACCGCATCTCTAAAGTGCGGTTTTGCTAGGTCAGGTCAAAACCGCACATTGGCCACGCGGTTTCTATAGGTCAGACCTGAAACCGCTTGGCCAAGATGCGGTTTTGGTCCAGAAGTGTGGTTTAATATAAAAGGCACTCTGAGGGTGCGGTTTATATATAAAACGCACCTCTAAGGTGCGGGCCATAAAAAAGGGTGATATTAGTGTAATTTTTTTCGGTTGGGTGCTATTTTTGTAATTATTTTTAAAATGTGCTATTTCTAGAAAAATCCCCACTTTTCCATCCTGATGCAAGGAACAATGAGCCCAAGTTGGATCACTTTTGCTTCGTACACCCTTTGCGGTAACCTTCGAATTATTAGGAGTTGCTCCTTTATCAATCGATCGGGCTTCTTCTCCACTAGCCATTGCTACCAAAACAGCCAAAATTCTCATTAGAATAAACCTAGAACAAAAATGAACTCCCATAATCATAGTTCAAATTTCAAAATTCAAATATGAACGCCCATAATCATGTACAAGAAACTCTACATTCGCGTATCTACTTCTACCAACCAATTCGTTTATTTTATCATCACACATAATATGCAAAAACTGGTGCATTAAACTTGGACTATTTGATATCATAGTTGTATAAAGCAGCATTGGGGAATTGCTTTGAGTTAGACGAATGGGGTCCAATTGAGTTTTGCATAATGTCTAAACATTTCGATTGCCAGGGGAAATCACTATATGCATATCATGTTGTACGTCATACTCTGTCTCTCTTTACCCTTCTGTATTTCTGCGATAGTGGATCGCCAGAATCTTACCTATGTCCTATGTCGCGCGTTCTTGAGCAGTCAGCATTGGAGAAGCGGAGGCCGGAGATGAGCAACAGAGCGGCGGAGAGGAGCGGCATAGAGGAGCAACGGAGGTCGGAGAGGAGCAACGGAGCGCCGGAGAGGAGCAAATCAGGTCTACGGTCGGTGGAGCGGAGCAAAGCAGGGACCGCGGAGCGTCGCCTTGCCGCCGGTCGATGGTCAAGGGCTTGGCGGTTCCTGGTCGCCGGTCGCCAGATGAGAAATGGAGAAGAGGAGCGCCGGATTGAACTAAAAAAGAGGAGGAGAACTGCTGGAGAACTAGAAAGAAGAAACGAACGCGGCGACTGTCTTTCTTTCGATTGATTAGGGTTTTGACAATTTGACTTCGTTTTTTGTGTGTGCTAATACCGTAATACGATGACGTTTTCTTTTAACCGTTTAAACAGCCCAGCGCGATATTCTGCACCCAAACACGCTACCGTTTCGTCCGTGCTCCGGTTTCCGTTTTTCCTTTACCATGCATTTTACTGGCTTTTTTATTATATTAAATTTACATGTCATTAAGTTAACGGTCTAGTCAGCAGTTCTGTTTGCCATGTCATCCAAAAATTGACGGAGTTAACGGAGACTGACGGCCAGTGACTAACGGTGAAACAATTTGTAAAGTCATTGGCAAATAAGAAAGAAAAGTAATTCAGGTGGCAAACGTGAAAGATTTATATAATTTGAGTGACCAAACGTGTAATTTAGCCTAAAATAAAATAAAAAAACCCGGAATCATCGTGCTACCGGGCCAACCCGGATCCGAATCAGCGTTCGTTGGTAAAGAAATAGGGGAAAAGTTTCTCACCTTCTTCTGTTTGGCAGCTGTGTTGAGGACGTCGAGCGTCTCCGGATCGGGCTTGACTCCGTACTTGCTCATCGTCGCCGGATTGGAGACCTCGACCAGCAGAATCAAAGCTGCCTGATGAAGAGACGAAAATGAGATGAGATCAAAGAGAAAAAAAAAGGCAAGGAAATAAAATTTTGGGAGATGTAAATTAATTTACGGGAGCCGGTGGTTTCAAGGAACTGCATCTCGTTGGATTCGTGGTATTCCTTTCTTCTGATTCTTTCTTCGTTCTTTCGTTCCTCGAGCTCGATTGACGATTTGCTCTCTTATGTCCACTAATTTGCTCTCTAGCTAGTACCTCCCACATCAGCTTAGGTAGATGGCGGTACAGAGTGGTCGAAAAGAAAGCGGTGATAGCCGGCGAAGGCATATGTTTTATGATAATGACATGAAATTTTTAATAGATTTATTTTTATTTTTTTAATTGCCACATCACCCATTTAATGGTCAACTATGAAAGTTGATTGTCACCTCAGCAAAAGTTAACGGAGACTAACGGTCAGTGACCAAACTTAGACTGTTTAACTAATTTGAGTGACTACGGATGGAATAAATTAATTTTAGTGGCAAACGTGAAATTTTATAGCAATTCAAGTGACCAAACTTCCAATTTACCCCATTATAAAATTCCGCTTTTGTTTACATAATCTCAGTAGAATAAGGGCATGCACCAGCACCTCCCAGTTGATCCTCTTCTGGTAAAATGCAGTTTGTTAGAGAGAATGGATGGGTTGGCTGTCGATGAAAATTCTCTTGGTGCAAAGTTGAGTTCTCAGCCCCCACAATTTTCTGAGAGTTGGAGTTTATACAAGGATCAAAATGCTAGAAGACAAGCTACTGTGAGCTGTTGTTTGCAGAAAGGGAAAACAGAGAAAATAGAGGGAACAAAGGATAGGGGAGCGAAAATGACATTGTGTCTCTGGTTCATAACGACGACGTATCAGCCTTGCCCCTACCTTTGTCTTGAGACGGCATCGTTCCCTTTGGTGCGCTTGTCACCTTTCCTGAAACGATGTCGGACCAGCTAATCCTGTTACTAGCCGTTGCAATTGAACTTGAAATCCCCCCCCCCCCCCCCCCCCCCCCCCCCCGGGAAGCTGGTGGCCACAGATTGTGCACACCACACCAAGCTTAGAGAGGAGGCTGGAGAAGGTTGTTGGTGGGATAACCTTGGTGAAAAGCAGTGGCGGATCCAGGGGGTGACCGCCTGGGCTACGGCACAGGCCTCCCCTGGATTTGGAACTAATATAGCCCTTATGCGGTTATCGATTTTAGCCATTTGACCCACTGTTATTTTATAATAAAATTGTGTATAATTAGGAAAATTGGTAAGATGAACATATTCAAATCATAACTCTAAATTTAGCCTGAATATTCTAGCTCCAATTATTCTCATGTCATGTAAAGAAAAACAAACAATGAAACCTAAAATTCTAAAACGTAAAAGACTAAAAGAAATATGAGGTTTATTCCCTTAAGAAATTACTAGAGCAGCTGATGAAAATAGGAATTGATACACAATATATATTGATTAGTCGATTGATTTGTCCAATGTTGACATTTGCGTAACAAAATAAGTGATGAATTTCTCGCCAATTGGTTACTATTTTATCTTAAAGAGAGTATGCTATTGGTGTGGATGTAAACTCCATTATTGATGAATTCGCTATATTAAAATTTAAAAGATTGACGTGTACAATTGATATTGTCAAAAAAAACTGTGATTTTTTTACGATATCTAATTTTCTAATGAACTGCAGCCCAGTGCTCTACTGTGTCTGGATCCGCCGCTGGTGAAGAGGTCAGCCAACTGGTGGAGTGAAGATACGTGGAGTAGCTTGATGGTGGCATTCTGTAATTTCTCTCGGACAAGGTAACAATCGAGTTCGATATGCTTCATTCTTTCATGAAAGGTAGGGTTTTTGGCAATGTGTATGGGCGATTGGTTGTCGCGGTAGAGGATGGCAGGCAGGGAGTGTGGTACCTGGAAGTCTTTGAGGAGGTAGAGAAGCCATTGAAGTTCACATGTTGCATCTGCCATGGCTCTATACTCCGCTTCACAAGACGATCTTGAGATTGTCTTTTGCTTTGTTGCTTCTCTAGGAAACCAAGGATGAACTAATGTAAATTCAATAGCCTGTCACCGAGCGGCACGTGTCCATACAAGCTGCCCAATTTGAGTCACTGAATGACTTGAGGTGGAGGTTAGATGATGAGGGGAAGAATAGACCAGTGGAAGGAGCTGATAATGTTGTTTGCTTGGAATGGACATGTATTGGCTAACCTGTTGGGTTGCAAAGCTAATATCGGGTCTGGTTGTGGTGAGGTATATGAGCTTGCCAACAATCCTCCTGTAGTAGGATGGATCTTGATAAGGGTCAGAATGATGAGCAGTGAGATGAAGCTTGTAGTCCATAGGTGTGGAAACAGGTCTAGATAGCAATACTTCTCCTTCTTCTAGGATTTCAAGTGTGTACTTCGTTTGTGATAGGTGTATGCCTGAGGAGTTTCTTGCAACGACAATCCCAAGGAAGAACTTGAGAGGGCCAAGTTCCTTGATGCTGAAGGTATTGTGAAGAGATTGCTTGAGTTGAGTGATTTCTTCCAAGTCAGTGCCACCTACACCCAGGTCATCAACATATACCAAAACACACGTATAATTGGATCCCTTTGATTTGTAGAAGAGAGAGTGATCAACTTGGCTGGGTGTGTAACCATGGCTGATTAGACTGTCTGCAAGTTTGGAAAACCACTGTCTAGAAGCCTGTTTAAGGCCATAAAGAGATTTCTTGAGCCTGCAGACATGATTCTGGATGTGAGGAGGAGGTTGGTAACCTTTTGAAAGTTTTATGTACACCTTCTCTGTAAGATCTCCATGTAGAAAGGCATTGTTTACATCTAGTTGATCAACATGCCATGATTTTGATGCTGCAATAGCAAGGAAGAGTCTGACTGTGGTCATTTTTACCACAGGTGCAAATGTGTCCTGATAATCAATGCCCTCCTGTTGATTATACTCTTTAGCAACAACCTGCCTTTCTCCCTTTCAAGGCTACCATCAGAGAAGAATTTATATTTGAAGATCCATTTGTTGCCAAGGGGTTTCCTGTTTGCATGTAAAGAGACAACATCCCAAGTTTGGTTTCGTTCAAGGGCATCAATCTTGTGATTGATGGCTGGATTCCATTCTGGCCGCCTGAGAGCAACTTCTTCATAAGACTCAGGCTCTTTGTGACAGGAAATATCAATGTTGTCAGAACCGAACCGGAGCATGACGCGGTAATGCGAACGGCTCGCACTTTAGCTGTCCAACCGGCATTAGACCGTTTAAAATCCGTTAGAGAACCGGTATCTAATAAACGTTATCAGTATAAATAGTGGACATTTCTTAATCAGAGCTCATCTCTTTCCTTCGAAATTGTGAAATGGAAATAAGGATTCAATTTGAGAGCCCGACGTTTTTGGTTTATTTCAATTTTCAATCTTCTATAATTTTTTTAATTAAATTTAGTGACTGAATGGAAAAAACCGGACGAGCGGCTCGATCGGCTCGAACGGTTAACCGCCTCGGCCGCTCGCCAACCGCTACATAAAACCGGAGCGGCTTTTAGACTGTTCCGAGCCGGTTTTGTGACCGGGTGGCGGTTTTACCGGTCGGGCCGAGCGGCTCGGCTCGGCTTGGCTTTAATAACACTGGGAAATATTGAGGATGAATTTGAAACAGGAAGAAGATAAACCATTGTAATCAAGCACATCAGAAAGAGGGTAGGTGATACCTAGAACATGTTACTGAAGAGAATGACTGGAGGAAGAAGCCTGCTGAAGGAGGTTGCAATGGTAGTTTTGGAGTTTGGATGGTGGCTTGGTTGTTCTGGGTGGTTTCCTGATGGCAATGGGGAGGTCTGATGATGATGGTGGATTGGGACTAGGAGGTGAAGCAGATGATGTGGCTGGATGAGTTGGAGGTACGGTGATGCATTGACAAATCAAGCATCGCAACACAAGAACGATAAATAAACTAAAACAGCTAAATTAGGGGTTTTCTTCTTCATTGATTGACCATAAACGGAAAGACAACGTAAGTATTTATAGGACAAGAACTTAAACCTAATAAATAAACCTAATGCTACTCGATCACATACTTGGCCGCCACTCCACGAAACCCTTCATACCCTCACCCTTCCCTACGTAACTCGGCAGTCCAATATCCCAAGACCCTACTAATTACTAATCCCACTAATAAGAAGACTAAACCTAACCGAACTTAACCCCATCTTAGAGTTATAATGAACCAATCCTCCCCCTCCGAAGAACTTCATCCCCGAAGTTCAAGCAACATCTCAACCCGGATCAATGATGAAGTAGCTCCCACGTAGCTTCTGGTAGGCAATTGTCAATGTGGAGTGACGAGTCATGAGTCATGACATTAGTGAACCAAGCTGCCTTGAGGTGACCAAAGTACTAGAGTTTCTAATGTGTAGTCTAGAATCGTCCATGTTCAAACGTGGATGAGTTGTCGATGAACTTGAGATCTACCGCTCTGGAAGTCTGTTTCAAAAAAGATTGCTTCAATGTCACCACACAATGTAATAAGATAACAACTGCACAGTCACACGTCTGCAAAAGTTGGCACATCTTTAAAGATAAACCTTTGGCATAACAATTGCATAGCTTGACAAGGTATATATCACACAAAATATTACCTCGGGATCACTATCAAATAGATATCGTCTCACGTTTCAACAAAATAAAGATACGCGGCTGCAATGCATAAAAGAGAGTCCATGGCATATAACTCTAGTGAATGAGTAGAGCGACAATGAAATTTCTCTCAAACCCTGCTTCTCCAATGCCCATGTCGGATCGTAGTGGTTGGTAGCTTAATTGATCTCCATCACGCTCAACTCTGAAAACAATGTACCGTCGTCGCTGCGGTCTCGCCATCGTCAATCTCACCCACGGTTCCCTCCGTTCGCCGTCAAGAAGAAGAAATCAGGAAAAGGACGAGAGGGAGAGGGAGAGGACATCGACCGAGATTAAGCTGCCGCCATCAAACTCGCCTTCCCAAGGTCTGTTTCGTACTTTCGTTGTGTGTTTCAATTCAAAGAGAGGTAGAAAAGAAAGGTTGACGGCAGAAAGAGACTGAAGCAACTAGGGTTACATTAGAGAGAACCACATAAATTCCTTCGAGAAATAATGTTTCCTGAAGGGCCTCAGGGTAGATGGCCCTAAGCAACTCTTATAATTAAAACCCCCTTTTTCTTTCAAGTAAAACGATATCTTGAACAAAAACTTCTTTGTGTTTTTTTCTTTCTATCAATGCAAGTGCAGCAAGTCCAATTAAATAACTATATAACCCTTTTACCAAAGAGGAATTTTACAATGCTATATAGTATTGGTGCTATAGATTTTTGTCTTTATGGTACAACTTGAAATTGTACATTTACGTTATGGTACAACTTTAGATTATACCTATACTGTTTGTACAAATTTTTTTATGGTACAACTTGAACTGGTACCTTTATGTTTTGGTACAACTTTACAACTTAAAGTTGTACCATAACATAATGATACAAATTATTTTATGGTACAATCTAAACTTATACATTTCATGTTATGGTACAACTTTAAGTTGTACATTAAAGCACCAATACTATATAGCATAGTAGAAATGCTCTTTACCAACCATTTCACTTTATTTTTATTTTTAAATAAAAAGCTTCCTTGTGTTTATTTTTTTTTGGTTATAGGTATAATATGCCCCTCTATTATGACGTTTTATCAAAAATGCCCCTCTGCTATTTTTTACATTAAATATGCCCCTGTACTTTGAAAAAATTATCAAACATGCCCTTCTGTTAAAATTTTCATTGAAAAAATTGTCAATCGTGGTTGACCGAGATTTAGATGACCCGACATCGGCAAATGGGAGAAAAAATGTCAGTTTTGTCCCCTGTTTTATTTCCCTGGGTCTTTTCAAAGTGGAATTATTTGAATGATTTGATTATACAAAAGACCGAAAAAAATTCTAAAGTGAATTTATATTGGATATTTTAGTCATTTGTGTCACCCAAACAAAAGTTCGGCCTTGGTTAACGCTTTTTGGATGAAAATTTTATCAAAATGGCATGTTTGATCATTTTTACAAAGTACAGGGGCATGTTTGATGTAAAAAATAGTAGAAGGGCATGTTTGATAAAGCGTCGTAGTAGAGGGGCATATTATACCTATAACCCTTTTTTTTAATCAAAGTTGTAATATCCTAGCTCGGCGGAGCACTATTTTTATCAAAATACTCTTGAGTAATCAAAATAATCGGAATGAAAAGTACAACTGAAATATCATTTCGAATTCTTGTAAAAAAAATATCATTTAGAACCATCGTAGGAAACATCTCTTAACAAATCATAAATGAGCATCAATCTCAAGCTTACCAATAAAAGTACATAAGTGAAGGAGTTCAATCGGAGGCTCCTGCAATCACTGACCCTTGTGATGATGACATCTCGAGCAACAACTTCCTCCTGACAGGTGGTTCAATTGCTTCTGCTCCTTGCAGCTCCTGAGTGCGGGCATGGGGTCAGTCCTAATCCTAGTTTCATCCCTCACACACACATGAAACCATGCATATGCAATGTTCGTATAAACAAAATGCACAGTTTATTCGGAAATGAGTTTTGTTATTACTTGCTTACATATTTTATCTTACAATGGGGCCCCGCCTTCCACTTAGCTAGCGCAACCGTCCGGTAAACTTGTCATAACATATCTCTACTTGAATACCATCACAATGGGGAGCTTGAACGTGTAAACTGTGCCTATCTAAGGCAAAACACCCACACAATGGGGATCCTGCGCCTGTCTGAGGTGAAACACCCGCACAATGGGGATCCTGTACCGCGTGCGTAGCTAGCTAAGCGAGGGTTAAACATGTTCTTACTTGTTCTTAGTTATTATCTTGGTGATTTATCCTTGCTTGTTCGAATCAATCTCTCACACCATGGAGAGATGTTATTCAACAAGTTCTGAATTCTCAGTAGTAGATTAAAAGGGATTAACATACAAACAAAGAGAAAACCATACAAGCAATCAGGGTAAATGAGCAAAAGAATTGGCAGGTCAAACAACAAAGGAAAAGAGAGGAGAAGAAAGAAATTGTAGGTCGAAGCTAATAAGAGGAGCAAACAAGAAGTGCCATTAAAGAGTTAACCATTATATTATATATGGATATAACAAAGCTTCCCAAGTGGTGGCAATGCACCAGTGAATAGTGAGTTTCACTTTTATTACTAAAGGACACAGACATCCTCAGACAAAAAAACAGCCTAGCGATCTATATAACAAGGACAAAAGAAGGCCATGAGACTAAGATAACCACCAAGAAGTTCACTATAGACAGTGCCAAAAGTGCTACAACTAGACATATTAGACTTGAAAAGGAAGCCATCTCCGAGGTAGAAGGACTGCTCCAAGTAGGTGAAGTGGTGAACCATCTGAACCACCCTCCCTCACCCAGTTGTAATGGCGATGCCTCTTGCGCAGGGCGCATTCATCAACCCGCGGTCTACTTTTAGATGACAACATGATAGATCCTTGGAGAAGAGAAAGGAATTCGGGATTGGAATTGAGAAATTAGGGATTGAGGAGAATTGGTGAAGAACAAGAGAGAGATAGGATTTAGGGTTTTTTATATTCTTATTGCTTAATCTGAAAATGAGTGTTCTGAACCCTTTTGTATGAGTTCCAGACAAATAACACAAATAACCAAAATGACACTCCTACCTTGGCCGAGTCGGCCAACCCGCCCCCACTACTGACCCAGCCTGGGATGTGAGTTTCCATCATCCCCTCCCTCTTCAAGAACGACCTTAACCTCAAGGTCGAACGTCGGAAAGTGCTGGCGAATGGTCGCCATCTCCTCCCAGGTAGCATCCTCAAGCTCCATGTGCTGCCACAAAATCAAGCTCTCCTCGACTAGGCGCCCGCATTTCTTCATCCATCGAGTGTCCAGCACCTGTAATGGAGTCAGCTCCAAGTCGCCATCCGCCAAGACTGGCGGTACCGTCGTCTCGACCCGATCTGCCGACCCACGATACCTCCTCAAAAGAGATACATGGAAGTTCGAATGTATGTGCACGTCCGCGGGTAGCTGAAGGCGGTAAGCAACGGGGTTGACCTTCTGCGGCACCTCATAAGGTCCAAAGAATCTGGCGGCGAGCTTCTGGCATGCCCGCCGAAAAACAGAATTTTGTCTATAGGGGTGCAGGCGATGCAACACCCAATCCCCACCTCGAACTCCTCCTCACGCCGTCCTGCGTCCGTCAGATGCCTCATCTTGTTGTTCGCGGCGGCAAGATTAGTCTTGAACTGATCTAAAGCCTCGTCGCGTGCTCCCAACCACCAATCTACTGCATCAACCGGACTAGCACCACTCTCGTAGCGCACCAGTGAAGGGGGTGGCCTTCCATACAGTGCCTCGAATGGTGTGGTCTGGATAGTCAGATGATATGTAGAATTATACCATAACTCAACCCATGGAAGCATAGGCAACCACCTCCGCGACTGCTTATGTGCAAAGCAGAGCAAGTACTGCTCTAGGCAGCGATTGACCACCTCGATTTGGCCATCGGTCTGCAGGTGATATGCGGAGCTTATCCGTAGTGTAGTCTGTGCGAGGGCGAACCACTCCCAGCACCAACTGCTCTGCCACTGTCTTCGCCGTATAGGGGTGCGCCAGGGCCATGAAATGGCCATACTTCGTGAACCGATCCACTACCACAAACAAGACAGTCTTGCCCCCGAACGGTGAAAGCCCCACAATAAAATCCATGTTCATATCGTCCCATACCCGCTCCGGTACCAGTAACGACTGAAGTAGACCGACTAGTTGCAAATGAGAAGCCTTGACCCACTGACACATGTCACAAGATCCCACATAGTCCTTCACATCCTGACCCATCTGTGGCTAATAAAACTGAGCCCAGAGCCGTCGAAGTGTCTGCTCCACCCCGGAATGTCCACCGTATGGTGAATCGTGGAATTCCTATAATACCTTCATCACCAGGGATGACCCTCGAGGAAGGACCAAACGCCCCTTGAAGAATACCAAACCCTGTTGAAAAGAATAGTTGCCCGAGGCCTCGCTAACTGCGATTTCCCAACAGCTAAGCAGATATGGGTCGGACTCATTGAGATCGCGCAGCGCGTCCCAAAAATGTGGTACTGGCGTCACTGCCGCCAACACCTCCCCCATATCGTCGAGACAACCCATCTGCGACCACATTGGTCGTCTTTGGTCTGTAATGGATCTCGTAGTCATAGCCCAACAACTTTTAAATCCACTTATGTTGATCCGGTGCAGACACCCGCTGCTCCAAGAGATTCCGTAGGCTCTGATGATTAGTGTAGATGTGAAATTTCTGCCCCAACAGATACGGCCTCCACATCTGTACTGTGGTGATGATAGCCTGCATCTCTTTCTGATAGGTGGACCATACATCTTTTGTTGGGACCAGGGTCCTCAACATGCTTAGGCAATCGGATGGCGGTCCTGTGATAAAACTGCTCCAATGCCCCTTTCCGATGCGTCCGCGTCGATCAAGAACGGTCTGTAGAAGTCAGGTATGGCCAGAGTCGGCGTGTTCGACATTGCCTGCTTCAATTTTTGGAAAGCCGCATCGGCCTCGGGGGACCACGCGAATCCACCTTTCTTCAACAGGTTTGTCAGAGGTCTGGCAATCATGTTGTACCCCTGCACAAACTTCCGATAGTAACCTGTCATTCCCAGAAATCCTCGCAGCTCGGTGACATTAGCCGGAACCGGCCACTCCACCATCGCTTGAATCTTGGACTGATCCACCTAAACACCCTGCGGAGTGACAATGTTCCCAGGTAGTCCACCTTTTGCACCCCAAAAGCACACTTCGAGGCCTTGATAAAATACTGGTGATGCCCCAAGATCACGAACACTGTCTGCAGATGCTACAAATGTGCTTCCCACGACGGACTATATATGAGAATATCATCAAAAAACACCAACACATACCGTCGTAGTAGGTGCATGAAAATATCATTAATGGCAGCCTGAAATGTCGAATGAGCATTGCACAAGCCGAAGGGCATGACCAGGTACTCATAAAGGCCATTATGAGCCTGGAAAGCGGTCTTGTGCGCATCCTCCTCCTTCATCCGGATCTGGTGATACCCGGCCCGCAAATACAGCTTCGTGAAATAGACCGACCCATGGAGCTCATCTAGCATATCGTCCACGGTCGATATCGGGAACCTGTCATTTACCGTAGCAGCATTAAGAGCCTGATAGTCCGTGCAAAATCACCACGTTCCATCCTTCTTCTTCACCAAGAGCACTGACGAAGAGAATGGGCTAGTGCTAGGTCGAATTAGCCTGGTAGCGAGCATCTTTGACACTTGGCGCTCAATCTCCTCCTTCTGCGAATGACCATAACGATACGGCTGCACATTCACTGCTTCCATGTTACACCCCGACCTTTGGGTTCAGGTTCGACCGGTAATTGATTCATCTCATGTTTGGGTTAGGTGATTCGTGATAATAAATGAATTAAAAAAATAGGAAAATTTCCCAAATTCCACCTGTTACCTTCTCCCATTGAACCCCACCATTAATCTCATCACCCCACCGTTACCCATTCCTCCCCCCAACCCTAGTCGGTTTCACAAGGAGTTTTAATTATAAGCTAACCCAAAATTCTCCAAGCAGCGATTCATCATCCCATATTCCCATTGATGCGTTAGGTAGTTATTTGCTATCATCGGAAGGTAAAGGCAAAGCCGAGGGAAGACGGGTTCACTAACCTGATGCAAGGGCCGAGAGAGAGGAGCGCCCCACCATCATTTGATGCTGTCCACATCGACGGAATTGGCCAGCCGGAAGAGCGACTGGAAGAGGCGAAGCGGTGCGGTGGCGGCATCGGGAACCAATCAAACTCTGAGGTAAGGATCGAGTTCCCTCGGAAATAATACAATCGATGGTGATATTGATGATTGATCGGGATTGGATTAAGTAGCGATTGTCTGATTGATGTCCCCTTGACTTTGAATAAGGGTTATTTTGATTTGAGTAACAACATTAAGAACACGAATAAAAAATTGGTTGGATACGGAGAATCGTGGTGAAGAGCCACCACGATAAGTTTAAGATGTTAGGGGGATGAATCGTTACGACTTCCCTAACTAAGTTTAAGTTTAAGGAAAGCCTGAATGGCTTCTCATACGTATGAGTTGGCAACCGGACTAGCTAGTGAGGGATCTCAGTGTCGGTCAAGTGTTTAAGTCAAGCTTTGAGATTTAAGAGTGGAGTAACAGTAACTCCCGTACAGTTTTAAGAGTTAAGCTTTTTAGTAGTGGAAGTACAAAACAACTCCCACTTAGTTAAGAAAAGTGAGCAAGTATTAATAAGTATTTAAACGTAAGGGCGTAGACTGACCCATCTCACTCACCAGTTTGAGGAGCAAGAGGAGCAGTTAGTGAGCAGCGAGTTCGAGGGCAGCCAGCTAGAGGAGAGCAGTATAAGCGTCACGGAGGATGCTTAGTCAAGGATTTCAGTAGCAACAACTTCAAAGTATTAGTTATTTACATTTATGATTATGAGTACAGACTGGAGATTATTTTGAGATCAGATTGAGATTTTAAAGTTTGAGTTTAGTTTGCCCACGTGTTAGAGCTTTGCTCTGAGCTACAAGTGTGTGTTTTTAGTATTTTATTTATGAAATTTTTTTTTCCAGTTGAAATTTAAGATTTGAGTATTTTATTTATCAAGGGCATTTTAGTAAAAGTAGTACCCGGCCGGGTTAGGGTGTTTCATTTTGGTATCAGAGCCGGTCTTCCTCTATTCCTTGGTCTCCAAGGAATACTGGAATATCGATCTTAATTTTAAAGGCTTTTGTTTTAAAGGAAAGGGAAAACGAGTGAAGGATCTTCTTTTAAGAGTTTATAGGATCTCCAGTCTACTCTAATCATAATAAGGTGAATAACTATTACAGCACGACACTACGAGAAGGTAGCACAATGGTGCAATTAGTTTAAGAATAAGCTAGGACTCGAGTTAAGTTATCACGTCGTGGGACGTCGAATAAGAGACGGACGCGTATGGCGATCATCAGTATGAAAGGAAAGAAGCAAGAAATGTGGCCAACTCTATTACAATCTCAAGATACGAGGAAAAGGAAGGAGGAACGTTGCAAAGGTCTGTGGAGGTAGAATCAAATGTGTGCACCAGAAAAGAGGTGCCAATTAAAAGGGAATACCTAAAGGAGTTGAGAGAGTAGTATGAGGATTTTACTACTAGGAAACAAGTGGATGATCTAATAAGCTAAGACAAACAAAGGGGAGAAATATGAATCCTCGAAGGAAGAGTTACAATCACTAGATGGCAGTGGCTATAAGGAAAGGAGGATTTCAGGGTCCTTGACCCTAAGCAGTTGCGAGGTGGCAATGAGTCAAGAAACGAAGATGTACAACGAGAAGTCCCTCAGCAAGTTTTAGTGGTCGACGGCTCGACGCTTTTACAACACAGTGACAAGGACCAATGGAGAGCTTATACTTTAAGAAAAGCTAGGGTGGTATAAATGAATCAAATGAGGGAATAAGTAGGTTACAGGGAGTACGAAAGGACGTCAGGAAGCTTATAGGTCAAGGTGGAGAGGAGGCATGGTCGTTTACATGTGACGACAAAGAAACCCTTATAGATAAACTACGTCACTAGAGAAAAGGGTACATGACCCGGGGGAATAAGGCTGATAGCAAATCCTTACAAGGAAAAAAGACAAGCGTCAAGATGATCGAGGTAGAGAACGAGCTTGGATCAAGAATAACAATGTGCCAGTAAACAATGTCGAGCTAGAAAGAGGATGTATTGGGATATGAGAGATCCTACAAACTACCCAGATCACAAAAGGTCAGGAGTTCGTTGAGACCATTGAAAGGGGAATGCAAGAGTTCACGATGGTCTGTTAGGTGATCGTCCTATCCTAAATGAAGGGAGCACCTAGCTGCCTAGGGTACCTCTGTAATAAGTTGGAACTAGAGGGCTAAGAGCGGGAGTCTCGGAACCAGCCATAGGAGTAAATCATTCAATCAACCGGGTATAGTCAAGCAAGTACAACGTTCATTAGAAGTTCTAATGAAAGTTTGAGAATTCGAGGAAGAGTCTAAACGGTCATAATGAAGAGAGTTTGCGCACAATACTAGGGAAAAGCATAAAGGCCAGAGGGAGTTTGACGAGATTTCAAGAAGTCAATGGGTTAAGTCTCAGGTGACTCGAGGCCAAGAAGTTGCACAAAGAGGTACGATGAGGGAAAGCATTACCGAGAAGGAGGAAAAAGAGAAGTTACCTTATCCAAGGTGCCCCACTCTGAGTGTGAGCGGCGTAGTAGGATGTCATCCAGAGGAGACAACTAGTTAAGGATGAAACAGGCACGCTTAGTTAAGCCGCTAAGAATCCTAACTAAGAGACTAAGTTTATGTACAAGATCGATCAACAAAAGAGACATGGAATGAGTTATGTTAAAGGTTACTAAGGGCAAGCCACCATTGGAAGTGGTGACCTAAAACAACAACGAGAAGATACTCAACAGAGGTTTGTGACCAAATATGGTACAAGCAACAACATAAGAGTTGTTGTTTGGTGGTAGTAAAAGTAAAGAAGCAAGAAGAACATCGTGGGAAGTTATAGAAAAAAATGGTTGGCATCAACCTGGCGATGTATGCGTCAAGGAAGATAGTTAAGACGGGCGGAAGCAGGAGTACAACAGACAACAAGAAAGCGTTAGGTTGACCACCAAGTAGAGAACAACCGATCCATAGGAAGTCCATGAAGATATTTTAGTCAATTTTTAAGGTGGAATCATGATCGTCAGGAATAGTCGAAGGGAGAACCTTATCTATCATGGTACATAAGTGAGAAGAGACTATAATAACCTAGATGACTACATCGAGAACAAGGGACATCTAGAACTAATGAGTAACATCAAGGGAACCTGCTAGAATACCCCAAAGTGAAACCAAGATTGCCTATGCTGGTGAAAGGTGCCAATCTCTCAGGTAAGAGCTTATGGGACGGGTAAACCGTACGAGCAATTTCAGCTAGGATATAAGAGTAGCAGAATGGATAGTATGAGAGTGAGAGTTTCAGATTTAGGCGGCGATAAGGAAGTGCTAAGTAGGCGCCAGGAGTGAACAAGTAAGCCAAAGGGAAGGTCATGATTCTTGAAGGGAGTTATAAAGTTGTTAGCAAGTTAGAGAGAGGTGCACACGATGCCTTTAATGCATACATGAAGCAAAAGCAGTAGTGGGAGGTTTTAGGGTGAAACAAGAAGTAACGAGGATATGACCATTCAGTTGATGGCTAAAGGGAGAGACGAAGCACCTTGTAAGGAAGTAAGAGATTTAAAGTTAGAAGGTACAAGGACCTAGGTGACCTACATGGTCAACCACGGTCGAGGTTACGTTTTTGTAATCTAACCAGAAGGAGGTTAAGCCGCCATCAGTAACCTTAAGATTAAAAAGGGGTATTACGGATATCAATAGGGATATGTAAGGGTTGATCCATGCTGAAGGCACCATATATGGTGAATCCAGCATCAAGTTGTGCATCAAGGGGAGCTATCAAACAGGGGAATAATGAGGTCTATAGAGGGGGAAGAAGCAATACCCAGGGAGCGACCTATGAGTAAGCAATTAACCTAGTCAAGCATTCGCTACGGACATCGATGTTAGGGAATTCAAGTGGAGATGTCAACAGTTAATATATGGAAAGCGTAGTAGTTCAAGGTCTGAGCACCTTATGAAATGAAGTTACGACGAGTGATATCCTGAATCGGGTTGTCTAAGAATTTATTTCCTTAATGGTTCTTAAGAAATCCGGAGTAGAGACCCAAGACAAATAGTGAGAACAATATGAGCTAGGAACCATTACAGCATCAGAGGCATTTAGGAAGGGAGAGTGTCATAATGCCATAGACGCATTAAGCAAGTAACTAGCTTGAGCAAGAGATTTATCAAAAGTGGGTGAGTAATTAGTTGGGCAAGAACCACACGAATTGGAGGAAAGGGTTCATAGCTCAAGGTCGTATTAGGTAAAGGAAGTATACATCCCAGTAGTAGAAGGATTTCCTCAAGTGAGACCTTAGGTTGTCCCGAGGAACAAATTTTTGAGGTCAAAATTTTCCGCAAGGAGGGAGGAAATGTGATGTCTCAATCGTCTTTTAGGTCCAACAACAACTACCAAGTGAATTGGATAATCAAATCAAACCAAATCGACATTTTATTTCACCACACATTTGGGCCAAATTGTGAAATAAAATGGGCAGTGAGTCACTAGTGGCTACACGAGTACTACAAGCTAAGGGAACGTATAGGAGCAAAGGGTACCAACGGAGTTGTTATAGTAAGAATAGATGATCGTGAGAAGGAAGTATAAGAAGGGTGTTGATAGAAGGATGAGTTCCGAGCAAATTTCGTTACGACTTCCCTAACTAAGTTTAAGTTTAAGGAAAGCCTGAATGGCTTCTCATACGTATGAGTTGGCAACCGGACTAGCTAGTGAGGGATCCCAGTGTCGGTCAAGTGTTTAAGTCAAGCTTTGAGATTTAAGAGTGGAGTAACAGTAACTCCAGTACAGTTTTAAGAGTTAAGCTTTTTAGTAGTGGAAGTGCAAAACAACTCCCACTCAGTTAAGAAAAGTGAGCAAGTATTAATAAGTATTTAAACGTAAGGGCATAGACTGACCCAACTCACTCACCAGTTTGAGGAGCAAGAGGAGCAGTTAGTGAGCAGCGAGTTCGTAGGCAGCCAGCTAGAGGAGAGCAGTATAAGCGTCACGGAGGATGCTTAGTCAAGGATTTCAGTAGCAACAACTTCAGAGTATAAGTTATTTACATTTATGATTATGAGTACAGACTGGAGATTATTTTGAGATCAGATTGAGATTTTAAAGTTTGAGTTTAGTTTGCCCACGTGTTAGAGCTTTGCTCTGAGCTACAAGTGTGTGTTTTCAGTATTTTATTTATGAAATTTTTTTTTCCAGTTGAAATTTAAGATTTGAGTATTTTATTTATCAAGGGCATTTTAGTAAAAGTAGTACCCGGCCGGGTTAGGGTGTTTCATTCCACTCCCTCCTATAGCAATATGCCATAATCTACCTGTCGACGAAGGGGAATGGTCGTGGGTTCCCATAATATATCCGAAAACTGATCGATGACCCGCTGCAGATCAGGGGCCACATTTCCTAGCGGTTCCGCCCCTAATGGCCAGCAGAGAATCGTAAAATTGGCCTCTCCCCCCGGTGCACAGTCCCGAATGGAGATGGGGCCCAGTGCTGTGGTAAGGCCCTGCAAAAACCACTCCTTATCCTGCCATTTGAAGCGCATAGTCAGACGCTGCCAATTACTGGTGACTGGTCCCAAAATATGCAGCCACAGAACCCCAAAAATCACGTCAAAGCCGCAAATAGGGAGAACATACAAGTCTTACGGAATGGCCAGCCCTTGAATCTCAAGTGGAATGCCACGGTAGAATGACTTGCATTGCATAGGAGCCCCATTCGCCACCTTGACCACCACTGGCGGCACCAGACAAGCCTCATGAGCCAATGTCCTAATGAACTCGGTGCCGATGAAGTTGAGGGAGGCACCGCCGTCCACCAGAGCTAGCGCCGCACGGTTCGCGATCTGTGCACGGAGGCAGTGCGTCCCAGGAGAGGACCGCCCAGCCACCGAGTGAAGGGAGATCGCCGGAGCCGCCCCGTCTGCACCGGTACACGCGCCGCCGCCTTAGCCTCGACCAGCGTGCCCTTGGGCGCCACCTCCGCGTGACCCGCCCGCGTTGACGCCGCCCCGCCTGTCACTCCCCCGCGTCGCCCTCGGTCGGCGCCCAACACAGCGGCTCGGCCGCCACCACCCAACCTCGCTCCTACGCCTCTCGGTCGAGCGCGATGAGGGATTGATGAAGCTGCCGCGTTAGTTGAGCCCATTCCGGATCAGAGAGCTGTGACGAGCTCATGTTGGCTCTGATATAAGATGATAGATCCTTGGAGAAGAGAAAGGAATTAGGGATTGGAATTGAGAAATTAGGGATTGAGGAGAATTGGGGAGATGGGATTTAAGGTTTTTTATATTCTTATTGCTTAATCAGAAAAAGAGTGTTATGAACCTTTTTGTATGAGTTCCAGACAAATAACAAAAATAACCAAAATGCTACTCTTACCCTGGCCGAGTCGGCCAACTCGCCCCAACTACTGACCCAGCCCGGGACGCGGGTTTCCATCACAACAACGCAACACCATAGGTCGGGGCAGAGTTTGAGAGTTCCGCTTTTAGAGGGCAGGATTGGCCAATATGCCTGATAACTCCACATAAGAAGTAGAACTGAGGAAAACGCTCAAACTTGATAATCACCTCGAAGCTCCCTTTGGTAGGATCCTCATGAGCAGCCGTGAGAGATAGTGATAGAGGAGCAAATAATACATCAAGACGGACTTGAAGTCGAATGTAAAGACCACCTGAGGCCACCGACCGGTGAATAGCTACCGACACAACCTCTCCCAGCGCATTGCCAAGTTTTGACCCCAATAGCACAATACAACAGTGAGGGGGATACCCCAAAATTGAAGCATGAGAGGAACGTTAAGAAGGGAATCTACCACAGCCTGCGTGATAGGAAGCCAACGGATGAGGTTGATTCGGGCTCAAATGTACACATTTTACCCCTCATTTCTTATTCTTTTAGCTTAGCATTTCATCGTTCCTTGACATATATCACGCTAGGTTGTGCTTGTTTTGATACATTTCAGGTCCTAGCATGTGTGGAAGGGTCGAGGTCGAATTTTGGGATAATTGGAGGTCAAAAAGTGCAAAAATCGAAGAAAAAATCATGAAGGCGTCCAGGAAACAACCGCAGTTCACAGCCGGACAAGGTAGTTCACTGTCTCCTTAGACCATGAACATGGACCAAAAACCATGAACATCGAGCAGTCGAGCAAGGTTTCAGAAGTTACTGACGACAAGGCAGTTCACAGTCTCTAAGATCGTGAATTGTGGCCACTAGTGAACCCAGGACAGTGAAGCGATGCGTGTCGAAAGACACTGAGTTCACGGACGCGTTTATGTGTTCACGGCCGTGAACTGGCCAACGCGTCCGTGAACTGATCGCTTTCGGACAAATATGAAGACAACAGCAGGGAGAGAGAAAGAGAGAGCTGGTTTTTGGGAGAAGAAACACTTTCTTTCTCTAGGGTCTTAACCTAAACACTAAAGGGGAGTTCTAGTGAGAGAGAGAGTGTGCTAGAGTGATCTTGGAGCATCATTGGAGGCTTGGGTGGAAGATTCAAGCCTAGAAGAAGAAGACGATCTTGAGCTCAAATTTGTAATCCCTCTCTCTCTAGAAACTCACTTTTTTCTCTTGGGTGGTGTAGATCCCTAACTAATACTTTGTAATTGCTTGTTTAGATTGAATGATTAAGTGTGGGTTTGCATCAATTTGAGTATTAGAGGTGTTTTTATGGTGATTGTGCATGCTCTTGCTTAACAATCTAAGGGTTGTGCATGTTTTGTGCTTAGCTTCCTTAGGTTTGTGCATTTTGGTGCTTAGCAACCTAAGGATTGTGCATAATTGTGCTTAGCACCCTTAGGTTTAAATTTGTGCATGTTGGTGCTAGCAATCTAATTGGCCACCTTAGCCTAGCTTAGAGAGGAAAATCCCCCTTCCAAGGGGGACTCAATCGAGCTGGTTTTCCTTCCGCTTTCTAAGCCGGCTAAACTAGGTTAAGTTAGGGAAACCCTCAATATTGAGTTAAGGTGGTAAGGAAGGCGAACTAGTGACCGAGAGGTCCCACCTTAGTTTGTAGTTCCATTAACTATAAACCCAAAAGTTGCTTGCTAACAACCTAAACTATTGAAGTAGGGGTACATGGATCGGCCCGGGTTGACAATTTAAATACTTGCTCTATACTGCACCCGGCTAGAGTTTAAAAACTTAGTCTCTAGTCGAGATTAATTTGTGATATAGTTTCGTGCGAGTCAGAGGTGATGACATATTCTTTTTGGACAATTTCGGCCCACCAATATGTCATTTGCTTTTCATGGCAGGTACATACGTTCTCTGTCTTTTATATTTATTTATACTTTATATAGGGAACTTGGCTTCTAATTTACAATCTTCCGTCCATAAAAAAATTACAATTTTGAGACCAATGGTTTAATCCGTTGGCCCGATTGAGCAAGTGGGTTGAGACTTGAGAGTTAATAGATTGGCTGTTTTAGTTCGTTTAGCATGGATATATGAAAAAGTCGTTATATTGTTCATGTATTTATAAATTATATCAAATCTCATCTAATATATGAGTAATAACATATAACATTACACCAAAATAATGTCGTACTTGAATCCCACATCTATTGAAATTCACACACACTTTTATAATATCAATATTCACATGTTCAACATAGGAGACACTAAAATATTAGGAGAAAGAAGCAATTTCAATACTTGCACCATTTTGGCTCTTACATGAAAATTCAAACATAAAATGACTAATAAAGCATAAACATATTTGTTGTCTTGGTTTAGTAAAAGCCAACAAAATGTCAAGAATTGATAAATGTTTATACAGATTATACAACATTAACAATTTAATATAAAATTAAATTAAATCAATCATTATATGAATGGTAGAAGCTCGTCCGGCCAAACGGCCGGGTCCAAGCTAGTTGTAGGGGTCGTTTGGAGAATGTGTATTTAAATCTATAGATTGTCAACAATCTAAAGATTCTAACTCTTCGGATTGTTGAAAATAGATTTTAAAATGTTTATTGTTTGGTAATTCTCATTGTTAACATTCAATGAAAATAAAAAAATAATTATTTTTATATTAAATAACGTTTTTATCCTTAATAAAAAAATAGAGTGGTTCGAGAAATATTAAAAACTTTGTTGATAAATATATTTAATATGAAATAAATAAAACAAAAAGAAAAAGTAGGAGGAAAAAAATCTCACGAATCAAGATATAGAATCTCTCTGATTATGAGATATTTGATATCCGTAGATTTTAGAGATTTGAAATCTCTAAAGCTCAAATCTACAATACAAAAAAAAAAACAAAAAAAACATAACTTTCTACAAAATCTACAGATTCAATGAATCCACGCCCTAAATCCCATTCTCCAAACGACCCCGTATTTATTTATAAATACCCAAGTTTTTTTTAACAGTTAGTTTGCTGTGTTTTGAGCCAAAGTCATTTTATTTTAATTAATGCTCAAGTCTTTTTCAACAATTAGTTTGTTATCTTTTTTTGTCAATTAATCGAAGTCGTTCATGATTGAATAGTTCAAATTATAGTGTATATTATTTTTTAAATAATAATGTATACTGTTATTGGTTATTATTAGTTGTTGTGGAACGTAACTATCGTTCAACAAAGGAAACTGTTGTGCAATTATTTATGTCATCACACAATTAATTAAATTCCGCGTATTGATGACCACTTCCTTATTCTTTAATGACATGTTAAAAATGAAAGTACAACTAGTAGTTAAAAATAGATCGAAACAGTAAACATGCACACACATACTAATAAAAGAAGGGGATTGCTATTCGTCGCCCTAAAACTCTTTATTTGTCGCCCTAACATTCGTTAAAATGACTTAAATATCCTTAGTCCATATCATGACAGGAAGAGAGTTAATTGCCCAAAGGTAAACACGAAAACTAATGCATAATAAAGCATACTGGCCATTCTTCATACACAATTATATATGCTTTAATTTCATTAGTGATTCTGGTTTCCATACGGAATCAACTGAGGAAGCAGGCTTCGGATGGTAATTAGTAGTGGGAATCCTTGTCTGAAAATGCAATGCCAGAAGCATAAATGAATCATGTTTTGGAAGCCATGCAGAAGCAGAAAATGGTATGCGACCTGCCTACGAGCTCTCCAGCGACGGGCTGATGGGATTCTTTCTCTGTAATGATAGGAGGACGGTGAGGTGGGGGAATGGGAGCGACGGCGGATTGGGAGAACGGCAGCGGTGGTCGTACGAGGAGTGGCGGCGGGTTGGGGGAACGGCAGCAATGGTTCAAGTTAGGGATTACGGATTGAATTTGGGTACAAGGATATAATTGTCAATATAGTATGATTTAGGGCGAAATAATTTAAATTTTAGGGCGACAAATAGCAATTCAGTAAAAGAAAGGGTTAATAGCATTTTCTGCCCCTGTACAATGGCGATGTAACAAACGTGCCCCTGTACTATTTTTTTGCACAAAGATACCCTTGTACTATTTAGTCGTAACAAACGTGCCCTTCCGTTGTTATTTCTGTTTACTCGCCGTTAAATAGGCCTGGAAATTACCCAATTAACCCTGTTTAATGCCCTCTTACCCGTAATAGAGTTTGCCTTAATTTTGCCGTAATAGAGTTTCAAACGGGTAAGAGGGCATTAAACAGGGTTAATTGGGTAATTTCCAGGCCTATTTAACGGCGAGTAAACAGAAATAACAATGGAAGGGCACGTTTGTTACGACTAAATAGTACAAGGGTATCTTTGTGCAAAAAAATAGTACAGGGACACGTTTGTTACATCGCCATAGTACAGGGGCAGAAAATGTTATTAACCCCTAAAAGAAATTAAACAAATTAATAAACGACCAGCGCCTACCATTCCTCGACGACCTTTGCTTCTTGAGCATATTATGAAACGCCTCATCCTTCTGTTTTCGCAGCATTTCTAGTGCGCTAGCCTTTTCTGCCCTTAGCGTTTCAAGTTCTACATCCTTATCCCTCAACTTTTGCAAGGTTTCCTCCTCCTTCTTCTCTATATTTCCCACTTCTTTGTCATTCTCTTTTCTCATATTTTCCATTTCTTCTTATGTTTCCTCTCTCAACTTTCGTAGTTCCGCTGCCTTCTCCTTCCTCAATTTCTGTAATATCGAGCCTTCGTCATTCGCTCGTTTCATCATTTGTAGCTCCGCATCTTTTTTCTTCAACAATTTTCGCAACCTCCTCGTTCTTTTCCTTTCTCAACTTTCGCAACTCCTCCTCTTGATTTTCACATGCATCATACATCTCGTCTTTTAGCTTTTGTATCTCCCCTTCCTTTTCATCCCTCAACTTTTGTAGCTCTTCTTCCATCTCCTTCCTCAGCTTCTCTAGCTCCTCATCCTGCTCTCTCACGATCCTTTTCAACTCCTCATATTTCTCTTTGCTCACCCCTTTGGTCGTTGGTTTCAGCCGCATCTCCTCGTCCTTTTGCTTCTTCATCTTTTTGCAGCTCAACGTCTTTCTTTCCAATTGTCTCTTCCATCTCTTCACTTAGCTTTTGTAGCTCTTCATGGTCCTTTTCCTCCCTCAATTTTCGTATCTCGTTTTCCATATCAGTAGTTACCTTCTCCAACTCCTCATCCTTCTTGTTCAACATTATTTTCAGCTCCTCGTACTTCTCTTTACTAACTCCTCCCAACATGATAAGTTGGCTTGAGATTTTCTTTTGCTTCGGCATTGTGTATTTCAACTCCAAGCGCTGCCAGATGGTGATACTTGCCAAGTGTACACCATGATGGGGCCAGCTAAAGAGATCATTCAGTCGGAGATAGTGAACGCCAAACTCTTTATGCTCTCCCAGATCATCAGTCGCGTCTTGGAAGCAATACCCTCCAGGGTTCACCATCAAACCCAATCGAGTGAGGTGTTGGGCCAAGCTGGTTAGGGCTTCCTGTCCCTCGATCTTCCCATGGCCATCGAAAAACAACAACCCATCGTAGTACTGCTCTTCCGCCAAGTCGTCATCACTATTATCGACACCCCTAAAATCTCGGAGAAAATTTATCGAACCCCCGGTAGTAGTTTGAGCCTAGGAAAAAAAGGAAAAAAAAGATAGTGGTTAATGAGATTTGAACCAGGGACACCCTACTTATAAGCTAACATGTTCTCCACCACACTACAACTCATATCTTGTTGTAATTTTAATATACCGATACTTATCAACATATTAATTTTATCCACAATTTGACAACAAAACCCTAAAACTAAACACAACTCACATTCATCTTCGCAAAAAAAAAAACAAAAACTCTGCGGGCTGCGGCTGCTTCCATCAAACTTCAATGTCGCGCCGGCCGCCGCTGATCCGACCTCGCCCTCCTCCGCTGACCTCGCCGGCTCGCCCTCATCCGCCGGCCTCCTCTGTCTGTTGAGTATTTCAGCCCTTTCCCAGTAAGCCCACCTTCCCTCGAGACTCGAGTAATCCGATGTATTGGGGTACAACAGCGAATAAGGAACCTTCACTGACCCAACCCTGTTCTTCAATTTCGGATTATCATTCATCTCCGTAATCCGCTTCTCAATCCCTTTCAACCTCTCCCCAAATCTCCTGAACGCCGCCAGCGGTTCGTCATCGCAAGTCCACTCATCGCTCTCCCTCTGCCCCAGGTAAATCTCGTCCGTCGAATGCCTCGATAAAATCTCTATCAGCGATACCCCTAGGTTGAATTGTATTACTCTGTTCTTGATATGCAGCTGCAAGAGTTGAACAATCGTTTTGATGAGGTGAATACTAGGTTGTTGACTTGTATGGCTTTTCTTAGCCCGGAGAATGAGTTTGCTGCTTTTGACAGGGAGAAGCTGGTTAGTCTTACTCGATTTTATCCTACAGAGTTTGGTCATCTTTCTGACTCTTTTCTTCTAAGGGACTTTGAGAATTACTATCATTTTGTGAAGAATGATGAGTTATTCCATGGATTAAAAGGAATTGATGAATTGTGTCAGCTGATGGTGAAGACAAAAGTGAATCTATCATATCCATAGGTATATTTGCTTCTCAAAGTTGTATTGACTTTACCGGTTGCAACTGCAAGTGTTGAAAGAGCTTTTTCAGCTTTGAGTTACATCAAGAACAAGCTTTGGAATCGACTAGGCGATCAGTTTGTGAATGATTGTCTCGTAGGATATATTGAAAGAGATTTGCTGAATACTGTAGACACGGAGTGTATTTTAGAATATTTTCAGAATATGAAAACACGACGTGGAAATTTGTTGTAACTTGTATTAACCAAATATTTGTGTTGTTGAATATTATTCGGATACTTTTATTATTTAAGAATTATTTTATTTTATTTTTAATTTTATTTTGAAAGCGGACACCCCTACTCAAAATTCCTGGGTGTGCCACTGGTAGGTGGAGTCAGGATATTTGCTAGCTATAGCAGGAGGGATAGGTAGATATATGAGGATTGAGATGTGGTGATATATACATGGTTTGTGTTTGGGTGCCATATCAATTAAGGTTACCATCTCCCACCAACCGCAGCTTGACTTAAACTAATATTTAGTTATTTACACTGTCTAAATAAGTTTCCTGGCAATTTCATTTGCTCGGAGTCAAGTTTGAATTATTTATTCTTAGGCTTAATTGTCTTTAGAAACTTGTCTGTTTCTATGGTGTCTCTAGTTGGGGTTGAGAAAAGTGTCATCGAGTGTCTTTGTTTAACAATAAAGAGATTGGAGAGTCTTTGTTTAACTATAAAGAGAGAGTGATTATAAATAAATAAATAAATAACCATCCATATATAAGTCTATACGAGAGTCGTTTGTCCTGCTGAATAATTAGTATATAAGTTAATCGAGTCTTTATCTAGTTATAAGGAGATCAGTCTTTCTATGTTGTCTTAACGAATAGTTTAAAGGATAATGTTATCCAAATCTTTTCAGATTATTTTATATTATTTAAATTTATCGAAATACTAAGAATTTGTCAAATGTTAATTTTGAGTTAGCAATTTTATTAGTAATATTGACTTGACAACATGATACAGACCAGGAAGAGACACATGAAAGTCAACATTCCAAAATTATAGTATTTTAACTAATAAATAAGTTACAAAATGATTAACGATGACGTAAAAATGACTAATATTTTGATTCATTACGAAAGATTTGGCTAACTAATTACATTTTAATAGGTTTGGATAATATAAAAGAATCTGAAAAAAATTGGATAAAAAATAGACATTACCCTTAAACTATTGGTGTACAACTTGAAGTTGTATCGTAACGTTAAAAGTATAAATTGAAGTTGTATATTATAAGGAAATGTGTATTTTTATATTATGGTACAACTTCAAATTGCACCATAATATAAAGATATAAATTTAATTTGTATTATAAAGAAATTAATTTAAACTAAAAAATATAAAGGTGCCATAAAAACAAAAAAAAACTAAAGCACCAATATTATAAAGCATTGCAAAATTCCTACTTGATGAATTACAATTCTTATAAGTAGGTCGAGTTTTTGTTTAATTATATCAAACATCTAATCTCATCTCTTGCCGGAAATTAAAATGGTTAATATATTTGTATGGCCCGAACTTTTCATAAATTAAACATCATGGTCAATATTCTTTTCGATCTATAACATCGCGACCTCAACTATTCATCAAAGTTACGAAATTGGCCAAACTCGAGATTTTACTGTTAACTTGGACGGTCAAACGTGTTGACTAATGATCAATGTGCCACATCACTGCCATGTTGACACAAACCACTTAAATTTTTTGGTTTTTTTCCCACTTATTATCATTTATCTTTTTTATTTTAAATAAAAGAAGAAAAAAAGGAATGCCTATTTTTATTTTGAAAAAGATTATTGGCAGACGTGGACGTGGACCTACAACCCACTTCCCTCACGCGGGTAATGGGCTCATCCGAGACAAAGCTTGGTGGGATAGAACTTAAGCCCATTGCTTTTCATACACACGTCTTTTTTGCTTGCCCTAATTGTTATGTCCTCGTTGATAGTAGCAAGGATATAAAAGCTTATGTAAGGCCGCCGGCCACAATCTAGAGTTGATCAATAAGATATCAGCCGGAGAGTTGAGCTCTCCCGTGGACTAGTCCCGATCATGGAGGAAACCACATAAATGTTGTCTTGTCTTCTTATTAGCTTCCGCAAATTTTACATGGTATCAGAGCTTTGATCCATTAGGGATTACGTTATGACGGGAACAGATTCTACCCTTGAGTCGCCGAACTCGGGCAAATCAATCAATTCTAGATCTGCTTCTGGTGGCGACAAGGAGCTTGATGTTCATAGCCCTTTTTTCATTCCCAATTCGGATTCTACAGGGCAAATACACCTTAGTAGCGTATTGACGCCAACGAATTATGGGGAGTGGGTTCTTGAGATGACTAATGCTCTCGTCGCCAAGAACAAATTGGGATATATTGATGGTTCCATCCCTCGTCCACAGGGTAGCGGGCCACAATCTCTAGCTTGGATGCGATGCCTTGGTCAAGGGTTAGCTATGCACGGTGATGGATGCTGAATTGAGAAGTAGTGTTATGCATGCTAAGACGGCACAAGAAATCTGGGAGGATCTTCGGGATCGTTTTAGCAAAGGTAATCTGACGCATGCTTATGAACTACGTCGTCATGTGAGTTTTCTGCAACAAGAAAAACAATATTTATCGGCTTTCTACACGAAGCTGTGCAAAGTGTGGGAGGAAACTCAATCTATTCTCCCTCCTCCTGTCTGTTCGTGCGGACGTCAATGCCGTGATCAGAATGAAAACTTGAGGCTATTTGATTTCTTGTTAGGGCTAGACGAATCCTTTGTCATGGTTCGTAGCCATATTTTATCAATGTTGGTTCCTCCAAATCTGCCCGAGGCGTTCAGAATCGTTTACAATGATGAGCAACAGAGAACGCTTACTCAGAATCGAAAACCTCTTCCTGAAGCAGCTGCTTTTGCGACCCAAAGGGAGGCTGATCACGGCACATCTAGCATGCGCACTGGGCGTGAACGAGGGCCAGCAGACAAAGATACCTGTATTTGCACCCATTGTCTCAAATCTAGGCATTTACGGGAAACTTGTTATCAACTCACTGGATATCCTTCACGGGATAAACAAGGAGACGACCAGAATAGACACAAACCTCGCGACTCGGGATGTGATGCAGGACGCTATGGTGGTGCTGTCCGTGGTCGTAGTCGTGAGCCACGGCCCTCGCAGGTTGAGCAGGAATCGAGTCATGTTTATGGGTTCAGCGTACAACAACTTGAGCAGTTAAAAAAGTTCTTCGGTGGTCAGTTCTTGGCAGCCACGAATCCCTCTAGTCACATGGCTGCTACGTTCTCTTTTTCTGATCAGTGTGAGTGGCTCATTGATTTAGGGTGTAATGAACACATAACTATGGATGGCGATCTTCTTACTTAGCATCATTCAGATATATCTACTCAGCCCGTTCGTATTCCGAATGGAGCTAGCATTCTGGTTATATGCATTGGCTCGGTTCGATTGAGTGATGGGATGACTCTGGGTCGAGTTCTCCATGTTCCGGAATTTTGCTGCAATTTATTATCAGTTAGCCGACTATGTCAAGAGCATCATGTTGCTCTAATATTCCTCGATGATTTTTGTATTATACAGGACTTACACTCCAAGAACGTGATTGGGAAAGGGGAGATTCATGATGGACTATATTTCTTGCGGTTATTTGGCTGTCATGGAGCTCGAGTACATGTTGTCGAGAAGATTTTTGCACTTCCTTGGCACGCGCGCTTGGATCACCCCTCGATGGTCTTTATGACCAAGCTTTACGAAAGTTTTCCTGGTTCCACAACTTCGATTCCTAGCATTTGTCATCCTTGCTCACGGGCTAAGCAAGTTAGGGCTAGTTTTCCTGTCAGTGGGATTCGAACTACTTCTTGTTTCTTGGTTTGAGATGTTGCACATGGAAATTTGGGGAGACTATAGTACTCCGTCTTACAGTGGTGCTGGTGCACATTATTTTTTGACGATTGTTGATGATTTTAGTTGTGATATTTGGGTTTATCTTATTAAATTCAAGTCAGACGTTGGGAGATATATTCAGCTTTTCTGCAATCTTGTTCACACTCAGTTTGGTAAACAGGTGAAGAAAATTCAGGCTGATAATGGTACAGAGTTTGGGACTATGGTTCTACGTTATTTCTATGAGAAGGAGGGTATTCTTTTATAGACTTCTTGGCTCTTGCATAGATACGCCACAGCAGAACGGCGTGGTCGAGCGCAAACATCGCCATCTCCTTGAGACGGCGCGCGCTACGATTTCAAGCGTTCCTCCCTATACGGTTTTGGGGTGAGTGCATACTTACTCTAGCATATTTACTCAATTGACTGCCGACTGTTGCTACAGACCGAACCCCCTATGAAGTCCTCTTTGGTAAGCCGGCCAATTATTCTCATTTATGTGCTTTTGGGTGCCTTGTGTACAGCAAAGATACACATTCTCATCTTGATAATTTGTCGAACGTGGACGTGCAAGTGTTTTTATGGGATATGCAGCTAGCTAGAAGGGATATCGCGTCTATGATTTGGAAAGCAAACAAATTATCACAAGTCGTGATGTTATATTTCATGAGTATGTTTTTCCTTTTCATCCTGAAACCTCACATGAGTTTCCTTGGGTTCCCGGCAGTGAGATTCGCCGGCAAGTTGATGATTCGGACGATGAGTTGATCATGGCTGACCCAGCTCCAGCTTTTCCTCCGCTAGCGAATGGTTCAGCTGACCTCGCTGCAGGACCTTCTGCTTCTGGGCCTTCTCGGCCCTTTCCTTTAGGCCGCCTGTCTAGTGGGCCTGGTGTATCTCCCGGCCCGTGTTCCTCTTCACAGTCGAGCAGCTCCCCTGCTCGTATGGACTCCCCAGCCGCTTCATCCTCTACTAACTCCAGCCCGGGCTCCTCATCTGCTGGTTCGAGTCT
This sequence comes from Linum trigynum, assembly GCA_964030455.1. Lineage (NCBI taxonomy): Eukaryota > Viridiplantae > Streptophyta > Magnoliopsida > Malpighiales > Linaceae > Linum > Linum trigynum. Next base: position 4,407,588 of record OZ034817.1, read on the forward strand.
CTCTCCTTCCTCGCCGCATCTACGACGAAGTGATAGGAATCGAGTTCCCCTGAAGCAACTATAAGGTTATTACACTAGTCGTGCAGCTCAATCGACACGCTATCCCATGTCCGACCATCTTGCTTATGACAGGTTTTCTCCATCTTATTGTGCATTTCTTGCTGCCGTTGCCATAATCCAGAGCCTCGCACCTTTTGTGAGGAGTTCTTACATGTGGTGTCGTACCAATGTAGCCAAATTCGTGGCTCTCAAGAAAAATGGCACATGGACTCTTGTCGAGTTACCACCGGGCAAGCGTGTGATCGGTGCAAAGTGGCTCTACAAAATTAAGTTTAATCCCGATGGCACCGTGGAACACTACAAGGCTCGGTTAGTCTCCAAAGGTTATACTCAGATATAAGGGGTAGATTTTCATGATACTTTTGCTCCGGTTGCAAAACTTGTCACGGTTCGCTGTTTACTTGCTATTGCCGCCAGCAAAGGATGGTACATTCATCAGCTGGATGTCAACAACGATTTTCTTCACGGTGATTTGGATGAAGAATTTATATGCGAATTCCAAAAGGCTTTACTGCTCCTGGGGATACTCGGGTTTGTTGCCTTCATAAGTCTATCTATGGTCTTAAACATGCTTCACGAAACTGGTATCAAAAGTTCACAGCTGCCCTATGCGAATTGCAGTTTCGTCCTTCACCCGCAGATCACTCTATGTTTGTTTTTCGCCGGGGGAGTACCCATGTGGTTGCCCTTATTTACGTTGATGACGTCGTACTTGCAGGGAATGATCTTGATTTTATCTCCCATGTTAAGAAGTTTCTTCACTCGTGGTTCACAACAAGGATTTAGGTGATTTGCGTTATTTCTTGGGCATTGAGGTTGCCCGTTCTCCCGAGGGCATGGTTCTCAGTCTATGAAAGTATACACTGGATATTCTCCATGATTCTGGGGTCATGGATAGTCGTCTGAGTGCATTCCCAGTTGAGCAGAACCACCATCATACTCAGCCTGCCCCCGCAGATCATCCTAATCCTGCAACATATCGCCGGTTGGTTGGTCGTCTTCTCTATCTGACCATTACTCGGCCTGACATCACGTATGTTGTTCATATTCTCAGTCAGTTTGTTCAAGCTCCCACACAGGCTCATATGGACGTCGGTAACAGGATTCTCCGATATCTCAAGGTTGCTCCCGGTCAGGGACTGTTTTTTCATGCTATGAGTTCTCTTGATCTTGTTGCTAATTGTGATGCCAATTGGGGTGGTTGTCAATCCACTCGGCGGTCCACCACCGGCTATGTTATTACTCTCGGTGGTGTACCCATCTCTTGACAGACTACGAAGCAGCAGGTGGTGGCACGCTCTACCGTCGAGGCCGAGTATCGTGCCATGGCAAGCACGATTAGTGAGGTGCTTTGGTTGCGCTGGCTTCTGTAGGAACTTGGTGTCCATTCTCGTGGCCCTACTCCTCTTCATTGTGACAATCAAGTTGCTCTCCATATTACTGCTAATCCGGTGTTTCATGAGCGCACCAAGCATGTCGAGATGGACTGCTATTATGTTCGGGAACGTGTTCAATCCGGTGAGATTACTCCTATGAAGATCAGTTCTCATTTGCAAGTAGTTGATATGTTCACTAAAGGTTTGGATGGTGAACGATTCCACTTCCTCTTGTCCAAGTTGCACGTTCGTGATCTTCACGCTCCAACTTGCGGGGGAGTATTGGCGGACGTGGACGCGGACCAGCAGCCCACTTCCCTCACGCCCGTAATGGGCTCAGCTGAGACAAAGCAAGATGCGATAGAACCAAAGCCCATTGTTTCCCATGCACAAGTCTCTTTTGCTTGCGCTAATTGTTATGTCCTCTTTGATAGTAGTAAGGATATAAAAGTTGATGTACGGCCGCCGGCCACAATCAAGAGTTGATCAATAAGAAATCAGCCGGAGAGTTGAGCTCTCTCGTGGACTAGTCCCGATCATCGTGGGAAACCACATAAATCTTGTCTTGTCTTCTTATTAGCTTCCTTAAATTTTACAAAGATAAATAGTAATAGTGAAAAAAAACAAATATTATAAGTGGCTTGTGCTGACTTGGCAGTGACGTGATGCATTGACCATTAGTCAACGCGTTTGACCGTCTTAGATAACGGTCAAATATCGGGTTTGGCAGATTTCGTAACTTTGATGCATAGTTGAGGCCACGATATTATAGATCGAAAAGATTGGTTAGGATGTTTAATTTGTGAAAAGTTCGGGCCATACAAATATATTAACCCAAAATTAAAAAAAAAAGATGGCGCTTCATAGAAAAAGATTGGTAAGATGCTAATATTACTCGCTTTGAAATTGGCGAGTTGAGTTTGGTTTGCGTTTTATTAAAATCCAACTCAATTTTCATCTAACCTACATTCATTTCTTGAGGGTTATGGGACAATCCAAGTACCACATTGGTAATACAAGGGAAGAGAGTCTTGTATATAATTGTCCACCAAACTCATTAGTACGAGCCCTTTTGGGGAGGATACCCAAAAGTAAATCTATGTGCCCTTTGCCCAAAGTGGAAAATATCGTACTAATTGAGCTACCCAGTCACGACAAGGTGTATAGAGTCTAGTTCGGTTTTGATTTGGGGGTGGTGGACATTAGTTCGGTGGACCCTCGTTTTGTAACCTCGGTATTTGAAATATGCGTCTGTTTGGTGGATCCATGAGAGATCCACGTTTGCTTGGCGGATCAAGATAATTGTTGAGGGAGGGGAGGACACGATGTTCGTGGTCCTTGTCTTGAGGGGAGGATTGCTATGAGACAATCCAAATACCAAATCGAAAATATAAGCGAAGTGACCCTTGTATATTAGTGTCTCCCCCTGAAACTAAACGAAGAGCTACCCAACCGAAATCAACTTAATCAAAGTGGATAGAATCCAAAGTTGATTGATTTTAGGTAAGATGCCAATTTTACTCGCTTTGAAATGGGCGAGTTGAGTTAAGTTTGAGTTTTATCAAAATCCAACTCGATTTCCACCCAACCCACACTCATAATGCAAAACGATATCATTTAAACCAGAACATTATGAATGATTTATGTATATTTTATTCTTCATGATAATATATATCTAATAATATGGATAATTTATGGATGATAGTTGTCTTTATAGAAATATATTTATCAAATTGCTTTGGATAACATTATGATATGGGTGTTCGAAGAAATAATGTATGATTAGATTCAGTGACGTAGCCATGATTTTGTCGAGAATGGGCCATTTAGAAAAAAAATATACAAAAAAAATAGTTTGTTAGTTTTTTATATAATTTTGTATTTACATAAACTTGGTAAATTAAATATATGTCGAAACTATCAAGAAATGTACCAAACAATTATTCTGATTTAGTTAGACATTTGCTTTTGAATGGTGTTCTTTGTCAAGATCGTTTATTATCAATACCTTGAGTTGTTGAGAAAGATTTAATAATAAATCTTATAGCATTTAGTATTTACTAACACTTCCCTGCTAACCAAAACCAACTTATACGTACTTAAAGTTATCACAAATTCGAATATCATGTGCTTTACAAATAGTTTCCTTGAGATTTGAACACATTATCTCTTGATCAACCATTCTCAATTAGAAGTGTCCTAAATTTCATTCTCAATTAACTATTAAATTAATTTACTCATTTTCATCATTTGGATCCACATGTTACACTCTCCATATCCTTTATTGAAATAAAAATATTTTTACAAATTAGCTATGATTTGGTGGAAATTTGTTATAGATATTGAATAAGTACATCTTTAATTTGAGCGGATCTTATACACTATTATTATTTGTACATACTCACTATAAAAATATTAAATATGCCAATACACAACATATAAATTATACATAAAAAAAATCATACATAAAATATTTGAAAGATCAATCATTCTTATTATTTTTTATATTCGATTAATCATTATACCTAATTTACCATATTATCTCCTGAACTAGGGTGAATTCTAGGACCCACTGATTAGTATTCCTGAATCCATGAGTATTCATATATTCATGAGTATCCGTTGAATTAAGTTGAGTTTTCACTTAAAAACTCAATTAGTAGTTTGTCGTGTATTATCAATAGGTGCACTCATTGGACTGGGTTTGGCTTTAGAGAAACCCAACCCAATCCCATACATTTGCATCTCTAATAAAGAAGCAACGTGATGGACTAAATGCAATGTGAACATACCATTTTTCATGGCTATCTTAGTGGGCCGGGTAGGGATATAATTCATTAGCCGGCTATTTGGTTTGAATTTTATGGTTTTACTCGAAACCGGACAATATAACTCAGACCGAGATCATATTGGAACTGGATATCAAACAATCTAATCCAATCTTCGGTCCTAGATTTGAGGTAGGAAATTGTTTGGTACCGGATCGAAAACTGGATAAAGACCGGATAAGAGAGCCCAAACACCTAAAATTTAACATCCTCGCCCTTCCAGGCCTTAGGCCACTCAAATCCCCCCTCGGGCCACTCAAATCCCCACAATCTCAACCTAAAATCAAGACCGAAATAGGAACGGACCGGTTCAAGACCGGACTGTATCCAATCCATTTTTCGGTCCTTATATTCTCAAAAAGTCCAGACTGGGACAGGATCAATTTGGGCCAATTTAACCAGACCGGACCGTAGAGCCACCCCTATAATTCATAGTTAGGTAGAACTACATAAATCTTATAAAAATAAGGTAGAACTACATAACTTGTTAACAAGTAAAATAAATTAGATTTTAGATTTCGTCCTACCAGGCGCTCGATGATATCAGTCCAGTGATGTTCTCTATTAGGAATACGATGAAGAGGGTAGTGGTGACTGTCGCAACCGTGTTTTTCTTTATGAATCTGTTGAGCCATTGAATGCTGGAAGAATTCCCAGAATACAGTAACAATTAAACATATAATTCCCGGAATACATATATTTTATAAAATTTTCCCAAACTATCCGAATTTCAAAGGGTTCGAGTCCCATAAACTCGAACTACTCTTCAGTTCAACGATGAAGAACTCGAACTAAAATAAGATCGAGTTCCTAAAACTCGATCAACATTAGTTTGGTTTCGGAGAAATCGATCAAAGTAGATCGATGACAAAGGACTCGATCATAGTAGATCGAGTATAGACAACTCGATCCAGTTAGATTGATGCCAGAAAACTCGATGTAGTACAACGACTTTAAGGCACTCGATCTATATCTGCACAAGATCGATGCCTTAAGACTCGAACAACATAAATCGATTCCAATGGGCTCGAACCACTGGTCCACCGACATGCTTCAGAATAGGGTTGCAGGGATAAGATTCTTGGTTGTCATAGATCGAGTTTTAGGTACTCGAACTAGTGTAGTTCGATTACACTGAACTCGAACTACTGCTCAATCATTCTGTCAAGTCGCTTTTGGTCCGACATGCTCCAGAATAGGGTGCAGGGGTAAAATTATTGGTTTCACTAGATCGAGTTTTATGGACTCGAACTAGTGTAGTTCGATTTTTTTGGACTCGAACCACCTCATCAATATACGAGGATAAAAGCCATCACTTAGCACATTCTGGCAGCTCTCTTCTTTTCTATCTTCTTTCTTCCAAACACAAACTACAGCTGCTCGAGCACCATAGTTGAGCAAAGAAGAAAAATTTTGGAGGTAAGTTTTGCTTAACGTTGTTTGAATGAGCATATTAGAATTTTGGATTAATTTAGTATTGTTTGTACTGTATGTAATGAGCTGCTTCTATAAACTGTAGAAATTGGTAGAAAATTTCGAAAATTCGACTTAAAGATTCGGTGGAATGGTCGAATTACACATTTTCATTATAGTATTGACTACGAAGATGGTGAATCAAGTATTGTCCGGATTGAGAGCATATTTACTTGGCAAGAACTCAGTCATATTTGTGCGGAACAATGTTGCATAGGAGGGCGAAGAGTATGCAAGATGACTTACCGTATGCCGGTTTACAAGGATTATGCACTTGTATATGAAGGATCAGTTTTGTCTGACGATGATGACATTAATATGATGGTGAGATTTATTGCAGAGAACAGATTTCCAACTGCTGAGGTGTATGTCGAGACAGAAGTTTTTGGCCAATATGGTGGCGTCGGTTATACCGAACAAGGTGAAGGATCGGGAGGATTTTCCGGTTCAGAAGATTTCAGAGTCATGCATGATGCACCATGGCCAACATACGAGGATCGAACTGCAACTGGTCCATTGGTGGAACATGACGGACAAGAGTGGCCAGTATGGGGTGAAGAATGGGATTACATAAGGGCACCCAGACAGTCACCCAGACAAACATCTACACCAGCATCTGGCATCAACAATGATCCGTATGTGGATAAACCAAGTCCTCCGTACACTAGCAAGGCAAGCGACGTGGAAGATGAAGAGTTAGAATCAATGAGTAGTTCAGATGGTGAAGATCTGGAAGTTGATGAGGGGGAATTTGAGCCCCCCACACCTCACTACACGATGGTGCCACAACATCCTCTATATGCTCACAACGACGATCCTGACCTCCCTCCTATACCAATCTCGACTCCTGACTCTGGATTCGTGGTTGGCCACACATTTGGAGGAAAGCGTCAGGTGGTCGATGAATTGAAAGAAACTGATATGCGAAGAAGCTTTCAATATCGTGTCATCACTTCTGACACTAAACAAATTCATGTTTGTTGCGAGAACCATGGCGACGAATGCATGTGGCATGTTCGGGCGGCATATGTTAAAAGAAATGGGCTTGGCTCATTCGTAAGACAGACAACAACCACACTTGTAGGTCGTCACTGATTTCTCTAGATCACCGACAATTGAGTGCAAGGAAGGTTGCACAAACAATCAAACATCTTATTGAGGCACAACCTGGGATCACCGTGAAGAGTGTCATCGCTGAAGTGAAGAATCGACATGGCTATACCATCAGTTACAAGAAAGCATGGCATGGGAAGCAAAAAGCTATGGCAGAGGCGTATGGCGATTGGGAAGAGTCATTTGCTAACATGCCTCGTTTGATTCTTGCAATGGTGGACAAGAATCCTGGGTCTATTTTTGTGCCTAGTTACGAAGATTTCTATGGAGGTGCTAAACGCGTGTTTAAGTGACTATTTTGGGCATTCAAAGCATGCATTGATGGTTTCACCCATTGTCTGCCAATAATCCAAGTTGATGACACCTTTCTGACTGGCAAATACAAGGGCACTCTACTCGTTTCCACTAGTGTTGATGGCAGTATGCAACTTTTCCCGCTTGCTTTTGCTATAGTCGAATCGGAGAACAACTTAAGTTGGGCATGGTTTTTTCCCAACTATACACTCGTGTCACTCAACGGAAGGACATTGCCATACTTTCTGATCGACACCATGGAATTGCGCATGCTTTCTACGACCTGCCCGAGGAGCTAGGGTGGAAGTGGCGCTGGTGCATACGACATTTCAAAAGCAATTACAGGAAGCACTTTGGTAGAACTTATGGACAACGTGCAGTTTGGCACGCTGGTAAGAACAAATAAGATGTTGTGATTATATCAATTGGTTGAATGCGTATACTCCTTTACTAACCTTATTTTGCTTTATTGTAGCTATTGCTTTTCAGACTCGAAAGTTTGTAGACAAAATGAAGAGCATAAGGGAGGTCCACTCTGAAGGTGCAGATTGGCTAGAAACTCATCCTTTTGAGAGGTGGATGTTACATCAAGACGAAGGGTATAGGTATGGAATAACAACAACGAACATGGGTGAGTGCCTCAATGGTTTGTATGTTGGTCTTCGTGCAATGCCTATCTCGTCTATAGTCTTGCATACCTTCTTTCGTACGGTGACATGGTTCGTTGAACGCTACCAAGCAGCATATCAGATGCTGAATGCTGGAATCCACATCCCAAAGAAAATTACGGATGATATGAAACCATGGTCAGAAAGGGCAAAATGGCATAAGGTGACTTTATTTAGTCGAAGAGATTCCCGCTTCGCAGTAGTGACAGGAAGTGGACCGGATAGTTCAAAGGGTGGTAATGCTCAAACAGTTATACTGGATGCAAAGAATGGAATAAGAGATTGTACTTGTGGGAAGTTTCAAGGGAGACACCTGCCTTGCTCTCATGCATATGCAGCTGCGAGAAGCGTTAATTTGGACACTTTGATATTTGTTAGTCCATACTACAAGACTCCATACGTGGTCAGACTTTGGGAAGGGTCGTTCTTTCCCGTGGCTCATGAAGCATATTGGCCCCAGTATGATGGACCTGTAGTGTACCCTCCCGAGCACATGAAGCGTACCAAAGGTCGACCTAGAGTTAACCGAATTGCAAATGAAATGGATAGATCAAGGACACAGCGATGTCGCCCGAAGAATTGCTCTGCATGTCGAGTTGAAGGGCATGATAGGCGCCAGTGTCCAGGGCCATCGATTGATAATTGAAAGTTTATGTTGTAATTTGAATTTTATGTTGTGATTTAAGAAGTTTATGTTGCAATTTAAATTTTATGTTGTGATTTAAGAACTTTATATTGTAATTTGAATTTTATGTTGTAATATGAATTTTATGTTGTGAAATAGAAAAACTTAACAACTCTAGAGAAATAGAACAAATTAACAACGTCATTAGAAATAGAACACCTTAACAACTCTAAGGAAATAGAACAACTTAACAACGTCATTAGAAATAGAACACCTTAACAACTCTAAAGAAATAGAACAACTTAACAACCTCATTAGAAATAGAACAACTTAACAACTCTAAAGAAATAGAACAACTTAACAACTCTAAAGAACACCTCACTCTTGTGCACCACATCCGCATCCCTCTCTTCGACGTCTACTCCTTGAACGAACTCCATATCCAATTCTAGTATTTCGTGGCAATGGAGGTGGGGTTGCAGTGGCTGGAGGACCATAATAAACATTTGTCATCAGAGTCTGGAAGCTTTGGTTCAGGGTTTGGAATTGATGACCATACGATGAAGCATAGTAGGCTCCTCCTCCCCCTCCTTGAGTAGGACCTGATGATCCCTCTCCGAATTCCCTTCTGACTGGAGGGAATCCATACTCGTATGGGTTAGGAAGTGCCACATCTTCTCGTACTTGCACAGGGATTGTAACTGGCTCTTGCCGACATATACTCCTCCTTGGTGGTGATGGCGGGAGAGATTCAACTTCAATGGTGTGGGAGGAAGGACGTGGCGGTGCAGGTGCATGAGGATATGCAATGACATCCCTTCGGATTTCCCACGAACATGACAAGAGATTCTTGAAGAGCTTCTTCAATAATGAAATTTTCTCAGCTGGCACATCTTGTTCTGGTTCATTCTCCAACGTCATTGATGCAAGTTCCAACCCATCAACCTAAATAATAAACATGTTAGTCAAACACTCTTTGTGTAGCTAAAGTGATTATAGTAAATAGATATTGTGCTTACCAACGAACCGATCACGGCGCCACGTTTGGTTACCCATCTTTTTGTGAACTTGCGGTACCAAACCATGTATTCATCTTGGTACCCCATTGGCCTCGTCATTGGGATCCCATCAATTGCATACATCTGACGAGACTCCCACATTTCAATCCATCTATGGTGCTTGGTTGGCCAATCACTGATTGTACCCCGCATATCCTTGTTGTACTTGTGGAGTGACTTATGTACGTCCGGTGGTGGGAGAGGAATCGGTTGCGCCCAATTATTTTGTCGGACACATCTATCCGGGAGGTGCCACTCGACAATGTTGTGGCAGATCAACGACAACTTTCACGACCAGAGTCGACGATCCTCAGGGTATCGCAACTCGTACAAATCCTTTGCTCCGTTCGGATACGGATCCCACTCCACCTAAGTTTCAACACAACATATAAATTAAAATCGAAGCAAATAATTTCAACAATTTCACATAGGATTCATAATCATAAAAATAAATAATGGGCTAAGACAAATAATTTCAACAAATAAAATAGAATTCGTAATCATAAAAATAAATCATAGGCTAAGACAAATAATTTCAACAAATAAAATAGGATTCATAATCATAAAAATAAATCATGGGCTAAGACAAATAATTTCAACAAATAAATTATCATTCATAATCATAAGCTAGAATGTTACCTCGTTGAATTCTATACGGTCAAGATGTTGGCGGTACCCGTCTAGAGAGGTGAGTCTCGTGATAGCTCCAATCCATCTAGCACCATAAGCCCATTGCCGTAGTGGCTCATCGGGACCCCAACTGTTGGCAGGGCAGATCGGAGCAAAAGTAGGAAGGTGCTCCCAAACCCATAGTTGGAGGATGAACATGGGACCACCCGCTTGCTTTGTTTTCGGATTCGTACACTTGCACAACTCCGAATATATCATCGCCAAACAAGCAGATCCCCAAAATTTTCTCCCAATCTCGTCCCAATCTTCCAAAAGAACTCGAAGCCACATACAATGCATATTTCCACCAGACTTGTTCGGAAACAAAAATCCTCCAACCAAACTAATCAGGTAGATGCGAGCATACCTCTCTATCTGAGCATCCGTGGCATCCTCCGGTAATTCCCCAACGGTCCTCACTAGCCAAGGTATCAATAGCATAGACTTGTGTAGAGGTGGTACACGACGACCTTCTTGTGCTTCCTCTGGGATGTTGATACCTAAACGCTCGCTTATAAATTGGCCCCAACCATTCAGTGGTTTCTGTGCACTTTGTATTATTCCATCATGTTGACACCTAAAATTAATTTGGCCGAAATTAAATGCCGCATTAATTAGTCTCGGCATTTAATTCGATACCGCGGGTTAAAAACGATGTCGTTTGGAGTTAAGCGGCGTCGCGGAGAGTTAAAACGGTACCGCAAGGAAGCTCGGCGGTACCGCGACGTGGGAAACGACACCGCTTAATGAAAATAAAAGGGGCCGCGCGTGTAGTTGGGTTGGAGAAGGGAGTTTTATAATTAATTATTACCTTTATTCCTTGTAGGAAGGGGAAAATCGGTACCGCATGGAGAATTAAAACGGTACCGCAAGGAAGCTCAGCGGTACCGCGGCACTGGTCACCAAAAAACAAAAGAGGGGCCGCGCGTTAGTTGAGTGTTGGGGAATGAGTATTGTTTACTCTAATTAAGTATTATTATTTTTTATTCCTTGTTGGATAGGGAGAAGTGGCACCGCGGAGAGCTAAAACGGTGCCACGGAATTAAAAACGGTACCGCTATACTAGCAAACGACAGTGTTTAATAATAAATAGTGTCGCGGAAGAAAAAAAAACAAACGGCTGGTTGGGGAAGAAAACTACACCGCAAGGATGGAAGCGGAGTCGTTTAATATCAAAACAACACCGCTTAAAGCATCAACAACGCCGCGATATTACTAGGCGTTTGAGACCATACCACGGCGGGTTGGATTTTGGCGAGTCCCGGCAAGACCAATGGCACTGCAAGACGAGAACAACAATACCGTTTTTAGCGATGCCGCGGAAAGACCAACGGCACGGTTAGGTTGAAAAACAAAACAATGTCGCGGAATGGAAAACGACATTATTTGACAGCATCGTTTGAAAAGCGATGCCGCGGAAAGGTAAAACGACACCGAGTCAGTGGATAAGAGTTCGGCCAAAGGCGGCCCGCCAAGCCCAACGACAGCGCAAGACTGGAAAACGACGTTGTATAATATGCTAACGGTGTTGTTGGTCAAACCGGCTCGAGGCAATTGAGTGGTGATTTTGAAACGGCATCGATTAGTGAAAGGTGATGCCGCGGTATTGGTGAAACGACATCGTTACATGGACAAGGTTGTAGGATTTGGCTCAACGTCGTTTCGCCAAGTTTATGCAAACATGAGTGGTTTCGAGGGCACGTGACTATCACGCAACAAGGAGGAAGTTACCTGCACGGTTGGCAGGAGTGAAGACGTGGGAGACAAAGGCGCGAAGGCAGTTACTACGACGGGGAGAAGCGCGAAGTATAAAGATCGGGAAGAGAGAGAAGTAAAAGACGGCAAAATCAAATCACAAACTGCACTACGCAGATTTATCTTTTTCTCTCTATTTTCGTAGAACCGCTCTGTCAAAGAACTCTTTTGCAGAGGCGTAGTAGTTGTAGTCGTAGTGGCGGAGCTCTCTAGAGGAACCTCCATAGGAGTAGAGGTAACGTAACTTAGAACTCCTGGTTCGATTTTCTGGTTATTCGTCGAACACCCTCGTTCGAACGTAGTTTGGAGAGGTGGTGAACCGAATAACGGTTGTTTGATTAGAAGTCAAAGGTGTATCGATCAAATCAACATCGCCGACGCCGGCGGTGGATATTTGACGGTCGTCCTGATTTCTATTTTAATCGATCAAATCAACGACGCCGACATTCGGCGGCGGATATTTGACGGTTTTTGCTGACTTTGTGTTTGTGCTTACTTGAAAACAGTGCGCATTGAACACGCGAGTTTCGCCAACGAAACAAATTGGCACACCTGGTGGGACCCGTGTTGTCGGATGGCTCCGCGAAGGAAGATTCACGAGGGCGATCTTCCACAAACTTCAGTGGAGGAAGAGCCAATGGTCAATGTAGAGACTGACCAGAGTGGCGGTTCACACGGCGGTTCGAGCAACGACGTCGGAGGGGAAGTGCCAGCAGTGGCGCAAACTGCCAACCAGGGTTAGATAACACGCATGCTTCGCCAAGTCATGGCTGATAACCAACAGGTAAAACTTCACTTAGCCTCTTTGGATAGACGTCTTGATGGTCTTAGTTCTCGGATTGATAGACGTGTTAGCCAACTGGTTGAAGTCGTAGATACAAACATAATGGATTTTGAAAGTAAAAGACGTGATTTTAATGATTTTAGAGAGTTTTTGAATAGGCCAGTGCCGCAAACAAGGGCTTTGCCGTTAAGCGATGAGAATCCGTTACACAACGACATTGGCACAAATAGCTTTCCGATCAATGGCGGCCGAGATACTCAGCCGAGACAGGGTGTTTCGCCGACACCGGTGGTGAACTGATGCTCTAAAACACAACACCAATCTACGACCAAGTGTAATCGCAGACCGGGAATGCAGTAAAGTAGCAAGTTATATTATCAACCCGGGGTCTAGATCTACTGCTTACTCAGTGATTATCTATTATCTAGCCAACTAAAGTAAGTGATTGTTGTTTTAAAAGCAAAAGCAGAAAGAAAGCAGGAATTGATACGGTTTTCTCAAGCAGGAAAGAGTCACTCTGGAATGAGTCCCCGTAGCTCCTTAGTTAGGTTCAATTGCAATTACCCTGGGTTGATTTACTGTTGATTAGACTGCGGAAGATCCGACAGTAGCTTGGAATCTCTTAAGCTGACCAAGCTCTCTCAGTCTAACTACCCGGCAGACGACTAGCCTTCACCGGGATAGAAAGCTGAAGCAGTAAGAACAGAACTCCACTACTGGAATTGGATTCCAGTACAAAGCAGTAAACTGGCTAACTCTCGTATAGCCAATCTCCTACTACCGAATGATGAGACTCTAGCAACCTAATCAGATTCTATCTATCTCAGATTGTAGCAGGAATCAGGAAAAGTTGATCAGACTTCAATTGACTCAATAAACATGCATCATTCGATTAAAATCAAACAGTAATATCATCCCAAGTCATTACAATCAATCCTCTAACACATAGAACTAGGGTTCTTCATCCCCAAGTGAGAGAGGGGTTCTACTCCATAGAGAGAGAGAAGAAAACAAGATACAAAGCAGTCATACTCATAATTATGGGAAGAATCTGCTCTGGGATGATGATTTCCCCTCCTATGACGATCTCCAAGCTTGATTTGATGAAACCCAGCTCCAAGATGGCTTCTAGGGTGTGTTCTTCGTACTTTCTCTCTCTAGGGCTCTGTTTTTGCTCAAAAAGTCTGATTCTCTCTCTTGCAGCCCGAAATTGGGTTAAAACCAGGAAATCCCGACTCACACGGGCTGGGCCACACGGCCGTGTGGCATACCCAGTTGCCCGTGTGAGTCAAAACGCTGCGTTCCACTTAATTCGATCTTCAGGCTTCTCACACGGCCAGGGTCGCACGGCCGTGTGAGCTTTCCATCTGCCTGTGTCTGCTCTCGCATAATCTCACACGGCCAGACCACTCCATCACACGGCCGTGTGGATATCAGGGCAGGCCGTGTTTGCTCTCGCACAATCTCACACGGCCAAAGTGGTCACTGGCACGGCCGTGTGAGTTGTGGGTGAGCCCGTGTGGCCTCCTTTTTGACTTGCCTCGCGCCCGATCTTCGTCCAATCGACCCCAAACTCGCTCCCGAGCCTCCATTCACGTACTAGGACCTGAAATATCACAAACAAGCACAACCTAGCGTGAAATCAGCCTAAAACACGAGAAATCAGATCTCAAACGGTGTAAGAACAGGGGTAAAAACATGTGCAATTAACGGTCTATCAAACTCCCCCACACTTAACCGTTTGCTTGTCCCCAAGCAAACCAAGTCAGACACAAGGTAAGCTTACATATTTCAATCAACCAACATTGGGGACAAGTCATAAAGGCACAGAACACGTGAATCGTACTGGTTTTCAAACATCAATACATGACCAACTTCAATAGCAACCTGGGCAACCACCACAAAGGACATTCGAGTGCAGCAAAATCGAGTAAAGGAAGAGTCTCCCTTCTGTTCACCAACCAACCTAGACTTGACTCAACCACTTACTCAAAACAGTCAACTCATGCATCCAACTCAAGACATCAGAATAGAGACCGAGCAACCTAGGTCCTCACCGGGGTACAAGAGTATATAGCATATGAAAATGAATCACTCATTCTCGACCAGTGGGGTCAGGACAGTTTGATGCGAAAAATGCGCATTTTATTTCTCTCAATCCCTAACATCTCTTCACCATGATGGCAGCCTCTAAATGCTAGAGTTCACATATGGGGTGTCACCACTAACTAATCAGGAGGTCTTAGACACAGGTTCAAACGACTGGCTAGGGTCTTGGACATGGGGAAAAGGCCTTTTAGGTGGTGGAAGTATTCATAGCATAAGGTTCCACATTTCCAAACCAAAACAATCATAGTCAAACAAACCGGTATTTCCTTTCTGATATTCTGCATTACTCAATATCTCAAGAGCACAAAAGCGAAGGAGGATAAATGTCAGCATTTCCAAGCCAGACTGCTAAGAAACACTACTTACTCGGCATTATTCAGATTTTTGGTAGTGGCTCTCTTTGCTTTCAATTTTTCTTTGTTTTTCTTTCATTTTCTTTTCATTTCTTAAGAGAGCCACCACTTCTGCACATATTTCCAACACATGCCCAGCCCAACTTTTAAGCACTACCTCCAACACTCACATCAAATTTAGCAGAAACAGCAGAGCATATGTAAAAACCACTCTGTGGAACCTTCTAAAAGATGCAAAAGGGTGATTTTATTCATTTCAGACCAAAAGAAAGGATAACACACGGCTCAAAAGGGCTGACTAAGGGATATGACACATCAGGACAGTCAAATTTGGTCGTGGGCTAATCCTATGCCCCCATCATCTTAGCTAGTGACAACGTGAATGCTACACATCATGGAAGAGGGATCTATCGCACAAGAAAGAAACGAGCAGGCTCAAATCTCACATGGCTACCTATATGCTCTATCTCACATTCTGATACCCTGAACTAGATGCATAAACGACTGTCAAGAACAAGTAATCAATCCAAATCACAGTTGGTAAGCAAACAGTTGAAAAACTGAACCCCTACACAATTCTACTGCACGTCTCAGTCCTCATCATAGGTTGTCCTAGTCACAATCAAGCTGTCATGCATCAATCCAAAAACCATTCAATTCACCAATCAAAACACAGTGCCAATATGATCAAACAGCAGTACTTGGAGCCCTCAAATCATAAGATTCGGACAGCGGACTAGGCTCCAAGCACCCAAATATATATGCCAACCGATACAAAGCACCCCCCCCCCCCCACACACTTAAGCACGACATTGCCCTCAATGGAGTAGAGGGAGAAATAAGGGGAACGATGTTACCGGGTTGAAACTGCTGGGGGACTGGAAGTGGACCAGTCAGTGAGAAACAAACGGGAAGATGGACAGTTCTGCACGAATCGAACACCAAAAACACACTAGCAAACGTTGTGTTAGGGATAAATGTTAGCCCAGACGGCTACAGCAAAAACAATCCACAAAAGAAACAAACAAAAACAAAAACAAACGACAGTAAGTTCAAGCTCCTCACACATGGAGCAAACACACACAAGTCTAAAACGAAAAACAAAACACACTGAGATGGGCAACGAGTACAGCCTACTCGTTGCCGAGGTTATCCAGATCGAACTCGATGTCGTCCATGAAGGCGTCACCACCATCGGCACCATCATCACTATCCGCTAGGGGAGGGGGAAGTGGGGAGTCCTCCCAGGGAGTCCTCCAGACTGGTTGCTCGCCCGGTAGCAGCTGGAGCAGATGCCCCTGTACCTCCTGCATGCGCCGAGAGCGGCGCCTCTCCCGCTCTATGTGTGCGAGAGTCACTCCCTGCTAGGTCTGGAGCTGGTCCAATCTCTCATCGTAAACAGCCATCCTCTGGTGGTACTCGGCCTGGTGAGTCGCGTACTGCTGCTGGAACTGCATCTGATGGTCGAGGATCTGCTGATTCTGGAGACGCAGCTGCTCGAACTGGGAGGTTAAGTAATCCTGCCCCCGGAAACTGGAGCTGCCACCCCCGTACTCGAAGGTGGTGGGGCGGACGGCAGCAGTGTCATCCACGTCCTCGGGCTGGACCTCCTCATCAGCTGCACCCTCGGGAACCTCCTGCTGTACCGCCTCTGGAATCTGAGGCTGAGGAAACCCTTCGATCCACATGACACCTCGCTCTTCTCGAAGCAGGAGCATTTTGGTGATCGTAGCCCGGCCAAAAGGAGTGGACTCGCCCTGCTCTGTGCACCCCTGCAGGGATATCTGGAAGTAGTCTGCCAGGCAGGTGATGAGGGGAGTGCAGTGGAGTCTCTTCAGCTCAGACGCACTCTTCTTGAAGGTCCTCGCCACCACCGAGCCCAAGTGTAGGGGATGATCCCTCTGGCGCATGGACTGGATGAAGTACAGGGATCTCTTGGTGATGGCGCTGGCACTGTCTGAGGATGGGGTGTAAGACTTGGTCAGCATGAAATGGAGGAGACGGTTTTCAACCTGCAATGTGCTGGCCTTCGTCTTCCCCGCCTTGAAGGGAAGCTGACGTGGTCGAGCGAGGCTGTGGTACAGCCTCCCGAAGTCCACCCCTGCTGGCTCGGCGATCTCAGTGAGGTAGTCCCTGTCATTGACCAGGTTGAGGCCGAGGGCGTCCGCCAGCTCATCGTAGCTCATGGATCGTGGCTCGCCGCCGAGCCGGAACTGGACGGCAGCTTCGTCCTTCCAATTGTCCGTGGCTGCATGCTTGAAGGTAGTGTAGAACTCCAGCACGAGCTCATGGTAAACCTTCGCGCAAAGGCTGAGCTGGCGGCGCCAGTAGCGGTTGGTGACAACGGGGGAGAGGTGCTCGTAGCAGTTAAGCTTCTCCAACTCACGCTTGGACCAGTGTTGATGATGCCCAAACTTGCAGGACAGGACGTTCTGAAAACGATCCCGGTGGGGGCCCCTTCTCAAATCTTTCACAAACTGGTGCCGGAGAATGGGCTTTGACATGGTCCTGCAAAAGAACAGCCCAAAGTGGAACCAAAACAGCCAAATAAAATGTTAATCACACCCCCACACTTAAGCACAGAAAACAGCCTAACCATGGTTTCATCCATAGTTCGAGGGTCAGAAACTCGATAAATCAAGCATAATCTGAGTGGGCGTGCACATCCATGAACAATTAGGCAACTCAAGGTTCACATTCATACCAAATACACCCTCAAAGTACATCAATAAGGGCCCCAACCGACCCCCACAAAATGGTACGAAAACAGGCAATTCATCGAACACCTTGTGTGCACTATTAAGGTAAGCATGAAATTGGCACAATTCTTGCACACAAGGGCTCAAACAATCAAGAGGGACTTTGCCCAACACAATTCAAACACACTCCATGCATTCCCCTCAATCAATTGCACAAAAATCACAAGATTCAATGAGGTTCTCTAAACATGCACCCTAACACCCAATTCTCCACAATTCACATAGTTAAGGGCAAAATCAAACCTGGAGACTCAAGTAGAGGTGTAGGGGATGATGAGGGCAAGGCGATGGGAGCGACGAAACGCCGAAAAAGTGCCGGAAGTGCTCGTCGGAGCCTCGCCGGAGTCTCGCCGGAAATCGCCTCCGGCGACAAAAACGTCGGCCAAATCTCCTCAAAATGGAGGGATAGGCCGCTTTTGGTGTAGGAAGGGTGGGTTTGTTGTTGGTTTGGTTGAAAAATGACAAAAAATGGCCGAAAATTTCGAAAAGTGGGGTTTTGTCGCGCTTTTCCGGCGAGGTTCAGAGGATTCCGGCGAGGATTTTGAAATTTCAGAGGACTCGGCCGTGTCGGCCGAATATATAGGCCGAGTCTCGGCCACACGGCCTGACTCGCACGGCCGTGCCATGAGCACTTTTGCTAGTGTCGGCCGACACGGGCTGGCCGAGGAATCTTCACTCGGCCGTGCCGAGTGCTCATCTGGTCGTGCCAATTTATGCGAGAGCAAACACGGCCAGGGCAATATTCCACACGGCTGTGCCAATCTCTCATCTGGCCGTGTGGAATTCTGCGAGAGCTCACACGGAAAAAATTATTTTCCACACGGCCGTGTGAGTTTCAGGCTTGGCCGTGTGAACTGCTGGAGCCCCGAATTCAACCTGTTTCCACTCAAAAACGACATTCGACTCTGGAACAACATCTCAAGACTCAAAAAACACAAAAAATCAAAAGGAAAAAGGTGAGAAAATGCACACCTTCTTTACCGTCTTTTAGCTGGATGCCAGTCGGTGGATGCTCAGTGCGGTGAAGGAGCAGGTGCCTTCAAGAGCGGATCCACCTCGCTCTTGAGGTATAGCTTCAAATGGTGGTCATGCACACGACGAATGTGGCCACCAGCATTTGCCAACTCAACTTGGCCATCCGGCAGGATGCAAGCGAGTGAATACTCGGATGGCCAAGGTGGGGGCGGGACCAGCTCGTAGTGGTCTCCGGCCTTCTTTCGAGCAGGCTTAGTTGCCTGCTGTTTCGGCCGCCACTCCTCCCTGATTTGTTCCTTCGATGAGGAAGTAGACGGGAGTGGCGGCGAAGGTATGGGAGGCGGTTCCTGCAAAATAGGCAACACAGAAGGATACACGACAGACTCGTGCTCCTGGTGAGATACAGCATGCAGAGGTGACGAAGCAGGACGAGAATTAGAAATCGAAAACGCTATTCGCTCCTCACCATCCCTCAAAACTAAGGTCCCATCATGCACATCTATGAGGGCCTTGGCGGTGGCCAGGAAAGGCCTTCCCAGTATCAATGGCACATTCACATCCTCATTTATGTCCAAAATCACAAAATCAACAGGATAATTGAATTTGCCAACCTTAACCAGAAGGTCTTCCACTATGCCCCTAGGATGCACTACAGATCGGTCAGCTAATTGAAGGCTCATCCTAGTAGCACGGGGTTCACCTAGGCCTAGTTTCTTAAACAGTTTATATGGCATAACATTTATACTAGCACCTAAATCCGCCAAGGACCTCTCTACATGCAAATTCTCTATAGAGCACGGGATAGTAAAACTACCTGGGTCCTTCTGCTTCTGCGGAAGCTTGTTCTGCAGAATGGCTGAGCACTCCTCGTTAAGCTCCGCAGTGGCCAGCTCGCTCAGCTTCTGCTTCTTTGAGAGAAGATCCTTCAGGAACTTCGCATACTTAGGCATTTGAGATAGTGCCTCCAAGAAAGGTACTTGGACATTCAGCTTCCTAAGCATGGCCATGAAGTTCTCGAACTCTGCCTCTAGCCTGTCTTTGTGCAACCGAGTAGGGAAGGGGAGTTTAGGGATATACTCCTTCACCACTGGTTGCGGTGTAGGTGCAGGCACCTCAACCTCCTTCTCTGCTTCTTCTTCAGCTGCTGGAGATGCCGAGGCAGGGGCCTCTCTCTCTTGTGCCCGAGCAGGTGGATCAACAGTCATCTTGCCACTCCTAGTTATGATGGCATTGCAGTGCTCATTCGGGTTCTGAGGGTGAGGGATGGTCTGCCCGGGCAGAGTACCAGGAGCCCTGTGTGCCACTGCTTGAGCTACACTCCCCAGCTGGGTCTGGATATCCTGCAAGACAGCCTGTGTGTTCCTCTGGCCAGCCTCAAGAGCCAGGAATTTACCCGATGCCTTTTCCATGAACTGCTCTATAGTATTGAATTTCTGAGCACTAGAACTGGCGAGAGAACCCACCAATTCCCACAGTTCAGCCATCTGATCGTTCTGCACTAGGGAGGCAGGGGCTGCACCTGGCTGCTGGAAAGGTCGCGGCTGTGATGGAGCAGCATGCCCCTGCATGGGCTGGTAGAGAGACTGTTGTGGCTGCTGGAATTGCCCCTGTCTGGGCTGATATGGCAGCCTCTAGAAGCCCGATGGTCCCTGGGGACTGGTGGTCTGGAATTTGCCCCACCCCAAGAGAAGTTGGGATGCTGGTGCCACCCCTCGTTGTAAGTATTGCTGTAGGGGTCGTTGCACCTAACATTGTTGATGAAGTTCACCTGCTCCTGGGGTGTTGTCGATTCCTTCATCGCTTGGCAGTCTTCCACAATGTGATGGGTGCTCTCGCACCACTGGTAGAGCATCGCCTGCGGCTGTCCTGTACCTGCAATCAAACCAGAACGATCGATCGCTGGAACCAGCTTCGATACCACCTGCACCAAATCAGATGACTAGGTGCCTACAGCATGCACACCCCGTCCTGACGCTCGTCTCGATCTCCTGGCAGTGCCCCAATCGTACCCGTTCTCCGCCATCTCCTCAAAGAGTTGATTCAGTTGTGGCGGTGTTTTGGTCAGCATGTTCCCGCCACAGACCGAATCAATCAGCTGCTTGTCCTCCGGGAAGAGGGCATGATAGAAGGTTCCCACCTTGAAAGCATCGTTGAAACCATGATTGGGACACCTCAGGAAGAGACTGTTGTATCTCTCCCAGGCGTCCCGGATGGTCTCATCTTCATCCTGGGTGAAGTGGGTGATCTGCTTCTGCAAGTCCGCCGTCTTCGACGAAGGATGGTAGCGGGTAAGGAACTTGTCCGCCAGGTTGGCGAACGTGGTGATGGAGCCCGGAGGTCGAGTGTCTAGCCACTCCTTGGCCTGCCCCTCCAGGGTGAATGGGAAGTACCTCAACTGGATGGCATCTGCTGGGACCCCATTAATCTTGATTCCATCAATGAGCTCGTGGAATCGCCTGAGATGTGATCGGGGGCACTCCCCCTCTTTTCCACGGAACATCACCGAACCGCGCAGCATGGTGATTACTGAGGTGCTCACCTCAAAATTATTGGCTGGGACATGAGGGTGTTGAATGGGTGACCTCATGTCTGCATCCCTGGCCGTCCAGTAATGTCCCATGGTCTGCTCCTCGGGATTGATCACATCATGGCCCTGTGGATCAGCCATCTCCTCTTCTTCAGTGATCTGTAGCGGTGCTAGTGCCTCCTCCGCAGCCAGTCGCGCCTTTAGAGCCCACTTGAAGTTTCTGCAGGTTCGTTCAAACTCCTGGTCTAGTGGTAGTAGATCTCCCGACTGGCTACGGGTCATGCACTACCTGCACACAATCAGCAGAAGCAACCCGTGAAGGCACACAGGTGGAAGAGATAAAATGCAGTAAATAAAAAGCTAGAGTAACAAATTCTCACGTTTCCCCAATAACCTAGAGGGTCCCCGGCAACGGCGTCAAAAACTTGATGCTCTAAAACACAACACCAATCTACGACCAAGTGTAATCGCAGACCGGGAATGCAGTAAAGTAGCAAGTTATATTATCAACCCGGGGTCTAGATCTACTGCTTACTCAGTGATTATCTATTATCTAGCCAACTAAAGTAAGTGATTGTTGTTTTAAAAGCAAAAGCAGAAAGAAAGCAGGAATTGATACGGATTTCTCAAGCAGGAAAGAGTCACTCGGGAATGAGTCCCCCTAGCTCCTTAGTTAGGTTCAATTGCAATTACCCTGGGTTGATTTACTGTTGATTAGACTGCGGAAGATCCGACAGTAGCTTGGAATCTCTTAAGCTGACCAAGCCCTCTCAGTCTAACTACCCGGCAGACGACTAGCCTTCACCGGGATAGAAAGCTGAAGCAGTAAGAACAGAACTCCACTACTGGAATTGGATTCCAGTACAAAGCAGTAAACTGGCTAACTCTCGTATAGCCAATCTCCTACTACCGAATGATGAGACTCTAGCAACCTAATCAGATTCTATCTATCTCAGATTGCAGCAGGAATTAGGAAAAGTTGATCAGACTTCAATTGACTCAATAAACATGCATCATTCGATTAAAATCAAACAGTAATATCATCCCAAGTCATTACAATCAATCCCCTAACACATAGAACTAGGGTTCTTCATCCCCAAGTGAGAGAGGGGTTCTACTCCATAGAGAGAGAGAAGAAAACAAGATACAAAGCAGTCATACTCATAATTATGGGAAGAATCTGCTCTGGGATGATGATTTCCACTCCTAGGACGATCTCCAAGCTTGATTTGGTGAAACCCAGCTCCAAGATGGCTTCTAGGGTGTGTTCTTCGTACTTTCTCTCTCTATGGCTCTGTTTTTGCTCAAAAAATCCGATTCTCTCTCTTGCAGCCCGAAATTGGGTTAAAACCAGGAAATCCCGACTCACACGGGCTGGGCCACACGGCCGTGTGGCATACCCAGTTGCCCGTGTGAGTCAAAACGATGCGTTCCACTTAATTCGATCTTCAGGCTTCTCACACGGCCAGGGTCGCACGGTCGTGTGAGCTTTCCATCTGCCTGTGTCTGCTCTCGCACAATCTCACACGGCCAGACCACTCCATCACACGGCCGTGTGGATATCAGGGCAGGCCGTGTTTGCTCTCG
The DNA here is from genome assembly GCA_964030455.1 of Linum trigynum. NCBI lineage: Eukaryota > Viridiplantae > Streptophyta > Magnoliopsida > Malpighiales > Linaceae > Linum > Linum trigynum. Next base: position 4,430,601 of record OZ034817.1, read on the forward strand.
CACAATCTCACACGGCCAAAGTGGTCACTGGCACGGCCGTGTGAGTTGTGGGTGTGCCCGTGTGGCCTCCTTTTTGACTTGCCTCGCGCCCGATCTTTATCCAATCGACCCCAAACTCGCTCGCGAGCCTCCATTCACGTACTAGGACCTGAAATATCACAAACAAGCACAACCTAGCGTGAAATCGGCCTTAAACACGAGAAATCACATCTCAAACGGTGTAAGAACAGGGGTAAAAACATGTGCAATTAACGGTTTATCATGAACCCAACAAGTCCGTCGAGAGTAAATCCTGGCGAGACCAGCACTGCGGCTAACACTCGTGTTGAGCCGCCACCAGTTCACAATGTGGGTCCACAAAATATTCCGTAGGCTAGACCCTACGTGACCCCGATGAGCGGTGCTGGTGGTGGAGGAACGATCAACAATGATCATGTTTCGCCACACGGCTACCCACAAAACGTGCCTCCCCCTCCAAACGGGCTTGGCATGGATCCTGGTGGATTCGTACCATAAGGGGGCCAACTCGGGGGGCAAGACATTTATGTGATTCGAGATCAAGTAGCACAGATGCTGGCGGATCAGTTTGGTTTAGGGATTAGACCAGCGATGCCGCCAGTGTATCGAAAACCATATCCGCATTGGGTTGATAGATACTACCCCTTTCCACGTGGTTTTCGCGTGCCTAATTTCATCACCTTCAGCGGGACTGGGGATCAGTCCACCGTCGAGCATGTTGGACGATTCAGGGTTCAGTGTGGTGATGTGAGTGATTTCTTGAAGTTGCGTTTGTTTGGCAACTCGTTGACCGGCCCTGCATTCGCGTGGTACGTCAACTTGCCATCGAACTCGGTTCAAACTTGGCAGCAAATGGAACAAATGTTCCATGCCCAGTTCTACCGTTCTGAGCCAGAAGTAAAAATGGCAGACTTGGCACGAATGCGCCAACAGCCAGGAGAAACAGTGGAACACTTTTTAACAAACTTTAAAAATGCAAGAAATCGATGTTTTGTAAACTTGACAGAACGCGAGTTTGTTAAACTGGCCCAGGGTGGATTGAATTTTGAACTTCGTAAAAAGTTTCAAGATAGGGAGTTTTCTGATTTATTTCAATTGATGTCTTGCGCAGTTAGATACGAATCTCTTCTCCATGAAGAAGAACATAAGAGAAGTGGCTCTCGGGGACAATATTTCCCTAATTTTGAAAACTATGGTGTGAATAACGTCGGTAGCGATGTTGACGAGGTTGAAGTTGATTTGGCCGAGATTGTGCAGGGGAAGCCATATGTGTGTGCTTCTCTAGCCAAGGCCGAGGGGAAACCACAAGGTGGAAAGCCCAATCGTGCTCCGATTCAAACTAGAAAATATTCCTTCGATGTCTCAAAATCAGAATTGATTTTCGACCAGCTTTACAAAGATGGTCAAATTAAGTTGACTGGAGGGCATACTATCCCGCTAGCTGAAAAATTAAAAGGGAAACGATACTGTAAATGGCACAACAGTGCATCTCATTTAACTAACAGGTGTGTTGTGTTTCGCAATGTTGTGCAGGATGCAATTGAGAAAGGTCGGTTCAAGTTCCCAGAGCCGAGAAAGGAGGCCATGATTGTTGACACGGACTCGTTCGACAATTTTGAGTGATAGAAGTACCAAACTAAAGAAAAAAAATCTGATGCGGAAGATCAGACTTAGCCGCAACCACAGAGCATATTTTTTTCTTCAAGAGTGGTGGAAGGAAGAGAGGAAGAAGAATGGAGTGGTGTGAGTTTTGGTGGAATGGGAGAGGGTATTTATAGGTTCTGTGGGAGAGTGGATCGAGTTTACAAAAATCGAACTAGTGCTTCGATTTTGGGGAGCTCGATCCGCGTCAAAAGCAGTTCGTGGTTAGGCGCATCGAACGACCCAGATCGAGGTTAGGGTAATAAATCAACGGTAGTTCGAGTCTAACAGTAGCGATCCGCGTCAAATTGATCGATTGAAGGGGACTCGATCTACTGCATTAGGTTTCACCCCACTCGATCCGCGTCATCCCTGCTTCACGGATTTGGCAATCGAACGGCCTAGATCAATTTTAGAGTACTCGATTGACGGTAGTGCGCGCCTGAAGTCATCGATCCGCGTCAATCAGATCGATTAAAGCTGACTCGATCCACCTACTTCGAGTTTACCACACTCGATCCGGGTCATCACTGCTTCGCTGGTTGAGCAATAGAACGGCCTTGATCGCTTCCCGGTACATCGATCTAGGGTAGAGCGCTGCACAGGTCATCGATCCATGTCTTGCTGTTCGAGTTTCCCATCCTCGATGCATGTGGATCGATTTTTTGGCTGTCGATCCGGTACTAGTTCGAGTTTGGTGAACTCGAACTGTGTCAAACTTTGGTAGTTTGGGAATTTTTTTAAAAAGTTATGTATTTTGGGAATTATTTTTAATTATTACTGTATTTAGGGAATTAATCCTTGAATGCTCTGGGATCGAGGATTTGCGAACTTGGAGATGCTTTTGTACTCTAAAGTGACGGCGCCTAGAAATTGAGGCCTATGCTATAAGACATACCACAGTTTATAAAAAGCATCATTGAATTATCCGTACAACAAGTGGATCCTTGGCGCAATGGTAGCGCGTCTGACTCCAGATCAGAAGGTTGCGTGTTCGATTCACGTAGGGTTCAATTCCCCTTTTTTTTTTATTTCTACCTATCTAATCTTTTCCTCTTTTTATTACAAAGAGACCCACAATTCCCAACATTTTGCACATATACATCCCCGATCACCCAGCGCAAATATGTCTTTTTGATCCCCTTACTTTCCTCAATGCATATCCTCATTCCTCTCCCTGTCACCCAGCTGCCCGCTATCTCCAAAGCCGCAGCCTCCGAGGTTTTTGCGGAGAATTGCAGTAAGAAAAATGGCGCTCCACCAAATCACAGCCCTCAATTCGTCCCCATTCGCCCTTCATTTCGCTCCAACTTGCAGTCCGTATCTTCAACGCCAGCGACGGCCGCAGCTCCGGTTCTGCGTCGTCGCCTGCGTCTTAGACGGCGAAAACCAAACCGCCCCAGAGGAAACCTTCGCCGGACGCCGATAAAGCAAGAGGCTGAGGAGCTGGTTCGCTCCATGGTGAGGAGCTTCACCGAGAAGGAGCCTCTCTCAAGTACGTGAGACTCGTCAGCACTCAATCCTGCTTCTTGCTGTTCGAAGAGCTCGGCAGGAAAGGCAAATGGCTCCAGTGTCTCGAGGTTCGTGAGAAATTCGCTCTTTCCTTCGCCGATTTGCTACGGCGGATTCGCCTTGGATTTGATGAGATAACGCTTCCAGCGAGCTAATTCGGTAGAATTTGTTCTAGGGTTGGAAGAATCTCAATTTGCAAATGGAATGAGTTGAACTAAAGTAGATTGGGTAGGTTGAAGTTACTCATGAGTCCATACATTCAGGTGTTCAGGTGAATGCAGAAACAGAGATGGTTTATAGCCGATAATGGTGTCTACTCCAAGCTGATATCTGTAATGGGAAAACACGGCCAAATCAGGATGGCAATGTGGCTCTTCTCAGAGATGCGCAACAACCGCTGTCGCCCCAATACTTCGTTCTAAAATTCACTGATTTCAGCGCAGCTCCATTCGAGGGACAAAGCCAAAGCTTTGGCAAAGGCACTCGGCTACTTCGAGAGGATGAAAGGTTTGGAGAGGCGTCAGCCGAATGTGGTGACTGGTGACCTACAACATCCTCTTGCGAGCTTTTGCTCAAGCTCCAGAGGTGGATCAAGTCAATGCATTGTTGAAAGATCTTGAGAACGGGAATGTTTCGCCTGATGTTTATACGTATAATGGCGTCATGGATGCATACGAGAAGAGCGGGATGATTTTGGAGATGGAATCCCTGCTTGCGTTGATGAGGAGCAATCGGTGTAAGCCTGATATTGTAACCTTCAATCTTCTGATCGATTCGTACCGCAGGAAGCAGTAGTTTGCTAAGATGGAGCAGGTTTCCAAGAGCTTGTTGAATCATCCCAAGGAGAACCCGACTCTCCCGACTTTCAACTCAATGATCACGAACTACGGGAAAGAGAGACAGAGGGAAAGAGCAGAGTCTGTGTTCGAGAAGATACTGTTGAGATGAAGCACACGCCGAACTTCATCACCTATGAGAGTCTAATCATGATTGATAGAGCCGGGGAATTGGGTTCTATCTGGGGATTGGGATTGGAGATGATCAATTAGGGATTGATCTCTTGTGTCACATAAAGTGGGGAAGGATGGGAATTTGGTGGGACGAGAAGAAGAGGGAATGGGGAGGGATTGATTTGGGACAAGAGAAGAAGAAGGGAAGGGAAAAGAAGTGCTGTTGTGCAGCCGAAGAAGGGAATGGGAAAAGAGAGTGGGACGGCAGAGAGAGGAAGGGAATCTAGTATTAGGTTTTAGGTTTAATCTTTGCTTAATCCCTTAATTCCACGTACAAGTAGTTTATATAATGAAAAAGTTAATTCTCTATTGCTACCCGATTATTCCCCCAATTTTCGAATAATCCAATAATCCGAATAAAAATAATAAAAAGACAATAAAGTACTAAAATGCAAGTTCTCATCATCCCCCCTTTCTTCGAAAAGCAACCTTGTCTCCAAGGTTGTTCCTCCCGCTCACTGACTCTCCTCTTCGCCATTTCCGACGTCCTCAACGGCATCCTCGGCTTCGTCTTCCCAGCGTCCGACGAGCATCATCAGGTCCGGCTTCGGGCATTGATGGCCAATGGTGAATCGACCATCGCAGTTGAAGCACTTACCCTCCCACCTCTTTTGTTCAATCTCGGCCGACGAGAGTCGCACTAACCCTTTAGGTATGGCCCGCAGCCCCACTCTGGCCACTGGTGTCGCATTCCCACCCCCGGTATTAGCTCCGGAGGCATTGCCCGCCGCTGGGCCACCCTTGCTGCCGCCAGCCCCACCGCTGCCACCAGCTCCACTGCTCCCACCCCCTCCGCTTGGCCTCGGGTAATGGCCAATGGTGCTCCTCCAACTGGCTAGTTCTTCCTCCTTGTGACCTGCAAGACGAAAAACAACCTTCAGAGAATCCGACTCAAACACTCTAACGGTTGCCGCTATCTCGGGCTTGAGGCACGCCATGCACAACCCACCAGTGTCTCCTTGGGCACTCCCCTGCACGGGTTACCCAGTTTAAAGAACTCAGTGCGATAGTCGGCCACCGTGCCGGTCTGTTTTAGCTTCGCGAGCTGCTCTGGTGCCCACCCTTCTGATTTCCCGAACTGATACCTGAGCTCCTCCTGAAATATGGGTCAGGTGATCAAGGTCTCCACTGCCGCGTAGGATCTCTTCATCCATTCCCACCACTCCAAGTAGAAGGATGTTAGGTAAGCTTTCCTCTCTTCTGGAATCGAGTGGTTTTTAAACCACCGCTCAGCTGCATACAACCAAAGACTTGCGTCCTCTTGCCCATTGAATCTTGGGAACTCAATGGTGGGAGGCTTAGCTCGGAAGACTATGCCATCAGTTCCCTCATAAGTAGGGTAGTACGAACCATACCTGTCCTCACCCGGTGTTTTCCATGGCTTCCCGTGCGAGAATCGCTGCCCTGGGTTCGAGTACCCAGGTCCGTAGCACCCCTGATAGCCGCCCTGTTGGTCTTGGTACCATCCCGGGGCTTCTGGCGCTCCATATGGCCCTCTCCAGCACGCGGACCCCTTGCTGTCCGCTCTACCCCGCGGCTGGTGAGTTGGGTTGGGTCGATGCGAAGTTCGACCCACCTCGGGTCGACCCGAATTGGTCCAGCCAGACCAAGTTCGACCCACTCCAGTCCGACCTGGTTCGGTCCGCTCACCTTCGGTTCGACCCGGCTCAATCCGCCCACCTTCAGTTCGACCCAGCTCGGTCGTCCGCCTACAAGTCAACCTGGTTCGGTCCGCCAGTACCGGTCAGCACCAAAGGAGCGACCCCATCCGACCTGTTGGGTCAGCCGCCCAGCCCGGTCCGCCACTCCTCTCGGCCATGACTGGGTCGGCCCATCGGTCCACCAAGCTCAGCCCGTCATCTTGGCCTCATCATCGAGGCCCAGCCATCCAACCCCATTGCCATCCCTCGCAACTCGCCCACCCATCTCCGGCCCATCAATCGTTGGAGGCCCATCGGTGTCGTAGCCAGGCATATTGGCCTTAGCCTTGCGGGCCGCCAGCTCTTGGGTCGTGGAGGTAGCTAACAGGTCCACTTCGATGTTGGGCCCAGACGAGCCAAACCCAGGCCGAGGCACCTTGGTCGCTGACGCAGCGATGCCCCCCGCCAACGCGGAGCCCCGCGACCAGCGCCGAACCTGGGCCGCCGTCGTCACTCTGCGGGTCCGCCTTACTCGGCGGTTGCCCCTGTCGATGCATCACAAACTCCTTTAGCTCGACAATCGCCTTCCAAACCTCATACGAGTCCGCCTGACGAGCTTCCTGGTTTTGAATAGCCCGCCAAATCTCCTGAGAATCTGCCCGACGAGCTTCCAGATCCTGCGCCATCGCCTTCTGCGAGATCAGCACCTTCTTCAAGATGGTGCGAAGGTCCTCTTCTTCCGTCAGGTCCTCCACAACGCCCTCTTGGTGTCAGTTGCTGGCCGCCGATGGTGGTAGCCTTGGTTCCGCCGCCTTGGGTGGCGCAGTGGTGGCCTTGGTTGGTTTCGGCGGTACAGTCGCCGCAGTCACCATCTCTTCTCCATCACCAGCCTGACTTGCAGCTCCTCCCACGACCGTCTTCTCCTGCGCGGCTTGGGCAGCCTTCTCAGCAGCCGTCATTGATTTCGTCAGCACCATCTTGTTCGTCGGCCCTTGATCAAGAACGAGGCTCTGATACCAGATGATAGAGCCTAGAGAATTGGGTTCTATCTAGAGATTGGGATTGGGGGTGATCAATTAGGGATTGATATCTTGTGTCACAAAAAGTGGGGGAAGGATGGGAATTTGGTGGGACGAGAAGAAGACGAGGGAATGGTGAGGAATTAATTTGGGACAAGAAAAGAAGAAGGGAAGGGAAAAGGAGTGTTGCTGTGCAACCGAAGAAGGGAAGGGGAAAAAAGAGTGGGACGGTAGAGAGAGGAAGAGAGTGGAAGGGAATCTAGTATTAGGTTTTAGGTTTAATCTTTGCTTAATCCCTTAATTCCACGTACAAGTAGTTTATATAAAAAAAATCTAATTCCCTACTGCTACCCGATTATTTCCCCAATTCCCGAATAGTCCAATAATCCAAATAAAAATAATAAAACGACAATAAAGTACTAAAATGCAAGTTTTCATCAACAATGTACAGCCTTTTGTGATTCCATGTTTAATGCTCGGGAGATATTCGATTTGATGGTTGGATCAGTGAAGGAGATTAAGGTTTCAACATTGAATGTAATGCTCAGTGTTTACTGCATGAATAAGTTGCATAGTGAAGCACAATTGCTTGTCGAGACTGTACGCGGGGGTCGGGGTGAGACTTGGATTCTTCAACGTACAAGCTTCTTTACAAGGCAGACACTAAAGCTAATCAGAAAGAGCTCGTGGAGAGATTGCCGAAGCGGATTGAGAAAGATGGTATTGTTCCGAATAAGAACTTATTTTTAGATGCTCTGGGTAGTTTCCAAGTCTTCTCCAGACGATTCGGAGTCTAATATGAGATACATAAATTCGCAGAATGCTACGAAGAGCCTGAAGACAGCAATAGGACCGTACTTTAGCAAACTTGCTTCAATCCCAAGCAAAGCCTTTCACCCACAGAAGGAGGAGAACAAAGAGTCCAAAGAAGTTGATGTTGTGTTTTAGGAGATGGACATCAAACTGCAACGCTAGAGTCAAGTTCTCTAGCTAGATGTTACTTGCTTCTGAAGCTATCAACACCGACATTTGAAATGAAAGGGTTGGTGTTATACAGGTGAAGATTGATGATTAAGAGCGGGCAAGCTGACAGCAAACTCGAGGCAATTGGAGTGATTGTAGTAGCAGGTGCTCGCGAGCTTTCATTGCTTTATACAGTGGCGAAGTAGGATTTTGTTGTTGTAGTAGAGCAAAATGTTATTTCTGTACATACCGTTAGTAGTCAAAAAGAGTAAAGGAAATACCACATTGTGAAAGAACCCTCTTGTTATGGATTCTAGATACTGATCTTTGGCACCCGTAACTGCTCGTAACAATTAGGGATATAGGGTTGAGAGAAAGGATCAGGGATTTAGATGGGAAGAACCGAATAGAATTGGGAATCGGCCGAGGACTTGGATTAGGAGAGAATAGAAATTAGGAGTTTAGAGGAATTAGGTTTAGAAGGGTACTTTGCTTAATACTATTATTGATTGATTATGACGTAAACCCAAAGTACATATTTATAGGAAATAAAACCAAAACCCTAATCAACTAATCCTAACCTAATCGGCCTACCCTAGCCGCCTTACCCTACTAATAAGCCTAACACTATTAATTATTATTATGTATGTATCTAACATTCCACCCTCCTTGAAAGCGACCTTGTCCACAAGGTTGCAGTTAACTTCCGACTTCTTGATCTTCCGCTTTCTACGCTTCCAATTTCGCTCCATCTTATGACCGAACCTCGTTCCAACAACTTTGACTTTCTTCGACTCTTCTTCCGCCACGTGGCACCTATGTCCCAACCCATAGCTAAACAATTCTTCTTACTTTTCGAATTACACGATATAAGAATCGGAGAATTGTTCTACCTTGTGCTCTAGCTTGAGGTCTTCAAAGAAATACTCCCTAAATTCCTTCATGGACTAGGGGGTGAAGATTGGGCTCCATTCTTCTCCAAGTTGGGTTGAATTAAGCTTTATTGAAATCCCAACTTTTAACCCAAGGAGCCCATTACTCTCCTTCTTTATCTTTTTTTCCTGCAAAATAAATCCAACAAGATAGCCCATTGATGGCCCAAATCTCCCATGATAATCCGGCCTATCTTGTTGAGCTAGCCAGTCTAAAATGAGCCTAGCTAGCTCCTTATCACTTCCCAGCCTGTTATCAGAACAGTCCACTCCTCTTAGCCCGTGAGAACAACTGACCCTTTTCTTGTTCAGCCCACACATAATCTATGTCTCATCCCACTTCTTTCTTAGTTGCGGCACACGAATTGGCTTAAGTTGCTGGGTCATATGGCTCAAAACGAGCCGAACAAACTTCTTCTCACAGACTTGCATATGACCCAGATCGATGGACCCATCCGGCGGGTCAGCCCAGTCCGAGACGAGCCCAATGCTCTCCAAACCTACCTCTGGCCTATATCGACTTGTGGCCCGACCCGCACGGCCTAGAGTTAGCCCGCCTCCATCCTTGGCTGAGTGAGGGAGAGAGCCGCCACTCTCCTTTGTCTCCTTTCCTGCCACTCCTTTTCCCGACGGTGGCCACGCTCCGGCAACACTAGGCATCTCCGTCTCCGACAGCGGCCGGGGAAACTCACCGCCGCCCCACTCCTCCTCCTTCTTCTTCTTCTTCTCCGGTGGCGGTCTACTAACACGACCACCACAGTGCCAGCTCACTTCTGCCTTCCTCCTCTCGGCGGTGGACGGCCAGGCTGGCGGCGACACCCCTTTTTTCCGACTGCGCCCGCTTCGCCTTCTTCTCCGGCGATGAGCTCGACAGGGGGCTAGGAGGGAGGTCCGATCCAGCCCTTCTCTTCTCCGAACTATTTACGCTGTCGATCGTCGATTCAGAGGGAAGAGAGAAGTCGGTACGTCCTCTCTCCGTCTTCCGCTCTGGCTTTGCTGGGATGGCCGTCGAACACGATTTCCCCAGCGAGATTGGCGCCAACGACGAATAACTACGACCAACCTGACCTGCTTATCGCTTCAGCTTCAAATGCGGCGCAAGAGGGACTCATCGGCCCGCTCGCGGCCTCACGTGCGCAATCAACCCCGACGAACCAATCGGCGATGAACCCCAACAATTCCACTCCATAATCCCTATCTCCAGCGTCGAGTAGATCTTCGAACTCCTGGTCTGCACCTCGACAGTCACGGTGATTGGCGATTTGTCATTTGGATCGCTGGGTTCTCCGGTTTGCTCTGCCACGACTGATGTCCTCACCTCCGGGCTTGGGAGTGGCGAGAGAACAGGTAGACACTGTTTTTCTTCGGCAGGCCTCAACCTTTCTTCAGGAACCGCCAGTTTGCCATGTGATTTGGCGTTGTTCTTATCTCAACGCCTCCTGCCTGTGGTTCTTCTACAGAGGCGATTGCTCTCTCATTGTTGAAGGCAACAATAGAAGCAACAAGGCCACCATCTTCTTCAATCGCAGCCTCGATTGCAAACTCAGCAATCATGTTTCGCTCCTTGGTCCTCGTCGTGGCAGCTGTTGGTGGCTTTGGAACTTCTTTCGTGACCCGCGGCTCCACCGCCAAGGGCTCCTTGACTTTCGTCTTCGTCTCGACAGGTGGGGAAACAACTGGCGATGATTACGATGTGGTAGGAAGGGCGACTGTGGCTACCTTCTCGGCCACCACAGTTGGCTCCTTCGACGCGGCGGATGTGGCTTTGAGTGGAGCAGCCCGCGCAAGGTTCCCGGACAGCGAGGAGGTAACCTCGTTCCTCCTCACCTCCTCCAGCTTCGACTGCAAAAGTTTTGACAGCCAGGAGGTAACCTCGTTCCCCCTCACCTCCTCCAGCTTCGACTTCAAAAGCTTTGTGAGTTCTTTGACGGAGAGCTCGTCGAATTTTGACATGGCTCCGGTACGAGTGCCTGCAACCGGGCTCTGATACCACTGAAAGAACCCTCTTGTTATGGGTTCTAGAGACTGATCTTCGGCACCCGTAATTGCTCGTAACAATTAGGGATTTAGGGTTGAGAGAAAGGATTAGGGATTTAGATGGGAAGAACCGAATAGAATTGAGAATCGGCCAAGGCCTTGGATTAGGAGAGAATAGAAATTAGGAGTTGAGAGGAATTAGGTTTAGAAAGGTACTTTGCTTAATACTATTCTTGATTGATTATGACGTAAACCCAAAATACATATTTATAGGAAATAAAACCAAAATCCTAATAAACTAATCCTAACCCAATCGGCCTACCCTAGCCGCCTAACCCTACTAATAAGCCTAACACTATTAATTATTATATATATATATATATATCTAACACATTGGTGGGAGAAGGAAAGTGCAAGTGGTTTTTAACTTTGCTTTCCACTTTAGTTATTGGATGTAGTGGTTATTGGGCTTTTGGAAAATGTGTGGTCTATTTTACTTAAATCTTATAAGAGACGTTGGTCAGAAGATTGAGTTTCAACGTTCATCTTCTACTCCTCGACAGAAGTCACGAAAGGTGCTGATTTTTTACTTTGATTGGAGGGACTCCTAGGGTGGTTTGCCTAAATCCTACCAGCAACAACGTAGTAACGGCAAATAACACTCTAAGTAGAGTGATTAAAATTACGCCTTCAATCTCTTCCCTACCATTTTCCTGACACATACTTGTAGAACTTGCACATTTGAATCGTCAAACAAACTATATGGAATAAGTTAAGGTGGCTGTAGCTCTCCACCATTTCATGCAGCGCGTCTAGAGCTTTCGAAAGGTCTCCAAGGTTGAAACTTGAAACACTACGAATATGGAATAGGTGCTTGGGGGATATATTCGATTCGATGGTTGAATTAGGGAAGGAAAGAGGAGGTTCGGGTTTCAACTTTTGATGTTGAATGTCGTACTCAATGTTTACAACATAAAAACAAGCTTCACAGTTGAGCACAATTGCTTCTCCAAAATGGAGAGGGCTAGAATAGAATTGATAGGGAGGTGAACTCCTGTGCGTGCTTACTATCAAATTTGAAATTGACAGGGAGTGAGCTCCTCTGCTTCAACTCTTTTTCAGCCAATCGTAATAGTCCTTGAATATTATTATTATTATTATTATTATTATTATTATTATTATTATTGTCATAAATTATTATTATTATTGTCATAAATAGGTTACTGTTGCATAAAGGCTTTGCTAATTTGTTTTGTAGGTTTCTTTTCTTTGATGACAGCCAACACAAATACAACACGTGGTTACTTGGTTGATAAATATAGGTTTAACAGATGAGGGCTCTACCCTCCGTCAACATGTGGAAAAACAAAAAAGTACTGTTGCATAAAGGCTTTGCTAATTTGTTTTGTAGGTTTCTTTTCTTTGATGACAGCCAACACAAATACAACACGTGGTTACTTGGTTGATAAATATAGGTTTAACAGATGAGGGCTCTACCCTCCGTCAACATGTGGAAAAACAAAAAAGCTTCTCTCTGTCGGTAATGCTGCTCGCCTATTGCATTAGGGAGGATTTTTTTTAGATACTAATAAATCACAGGAATAGGGGTGGACTAATGGATGACCTACCAAGGCAAGAGTCTTTTTAATTTACCCCAGACAACTCTTTTCTATTTTTGTGGATGAACCCGAGAATTTATGCTCAGAAAAAAGTAAATACAATTTAATATCCAAATCTTTCATTTTAAATAATATAATAGCCAATCTTTTTTGAAAACAATCTAATATCCAAATCGTCAAATTTCTGTCTGTTTGACCGTTAGTTGACACTTCAAAAAAGTTCGAAGTACGACACTTCATCAATATCCATCGATATCTTCTCTGAAAAACCACCAACATATCGTAGTTCCATACCCGAGAAGTCCATGACTCCACCATGATGGTATAGAATATCTAAATATTCAGTCATCTGCAATGCCAAAACAAGAAAATAAAGTTGTATTGTGACAATTTCCCCTAAACAAAGCTTTTTTGAAGTGTCAACTAACGGTCAAACGAACGGAAAGTTGACGATTTGGATATTAGATTGTTTTCGAAATGGTTTGACTATTATATTGTTTAAAATGAAAGGTTTGGATATTAAATTGTATTTACCCAAAAAAAATTGTAAAACTATATTGAATGTCATACCGAAAAATTTAGTATTAGAGTATTTTGTGCTAAAATCGTAGTTTAATTGTGGTTAAATTCGAGCTTCGATTTATGTTCAGATAAACCAAAAATTGTAAAACCATACCGATAGTCGCACGGGAAAAGTTAACATTAGGAAATTTTGTGGTAAAAGCATAGTTCAATCATGGTTTAATCATTTCGTACAACTAAAATCACCTTCGTTAGGAATTTTTCTATTGGACCATTGCTAACACGACCGCAAATCAAATACGGGTTAGCAAATAATACATCAAATCTTATGAGAAGCCGCAGCAAAGCGCGACATAGAGTTTACCTAGTACATATAAAAGAAAGAAAAGTAAGAGTGATCAAATTTGAAATTGATAGTGAGTGAACTCCTCTGCTTCAACTCTTTTTCATCCAATCGTAATAGTACAGATAAAAGAAAGAATTGATGGTAAAAATAATCGAATCATCACTAAAAGAGTCTTTTTGCCACGATATAGACAGTTCTTTCATACTTATACAACGTGAACAAAAATCATGACTTCCCCGTTCTTAATTTTTCATTTTGAAGAAATGGGTGGCTCTATGTCTTTTTTTTTTGTCATGAGATCACTCTTAAATAAATAAAAAAATAACCAAAGATCCGTAGGCTTACAATAGAATCATACCTGCTGCAAAATAAAGAAACAAAGTCGAACCTTAAACAAATGAGGCGACAAGAACAGAGCCTGAGTGGCCACCAAATGAGCCGCTCTGTAACCACGGAACACAAACCATCAAACCCAAAAACAACCTGAAAACGCATACAATCGAATTTAGAATCTCTCTAACCTCTCTCTTCGAATCGCCTCGTTTTCTCGTTGCACATAACAACCTCTGGTCCTTTGTAAAACCATGTCTGGTAATTGTGTGCCGAGATGTCTTATTCATGCACCCATGAGGGCTGTTAAGCATGGGACTTGCTTCTTTGTCCATCCCTTAACACACTCATACTTAGAAATATTTTGAATGCCTTGGGAGGGTTGCACTCTCTTGGAATTGCCCCTCACGCATTTCTCCACATTTAATGACATGCCCCCCTGTCCACTGCATGGATCTGGAGACATGCACCCCATGCCATTATTCATGGTCACTGACATGCCCCCCTTGCCACACTTGGTTATACCATCATGCTTGCTGGAAACACATGTGGCTTGAGCTTGTTGTGGCTTGTTCCGCACAACTGTCAACCCACTGCTTGTGGTTGATGACATGCCCCCCATGCCATCTTCAGACAACAAATATGGTATCTTGTTGAACACGCCCTTTTGTTCAATTTTCTTGACGTCAACTTGCCCCCAACATGACATTTTACCTGGTCAGGTAGACTTCCATGACCCTCTACATGCCTCCCTGGCGGTTTGCATCCACCAAGCCGCTCGAGCATAGATGGCATCGAGGTTGGGCAAGCTTGTGATAGCACATTAGCTATTAACCCTCCACCAACTCTCACGTTCAAGCATTGTCTAGCGCCTCTTAGACTGTTTTATGAGTAACTGTCGGCACATTCGGTTGCTTTACATGAGTGGTGAACGTGGGAGCGAGATTCTCACTACAACCACCATGTTGAAGAGGTAGTTGACTTTCCATCGGAGACGATGAGTTCTCTGACCGTGGCTGAGTAATCCGGCCACCGGAGTCGACATTAGTGGGAGCAGAGGTGTTGAATGCGCGGGAGACAAATACATGAAGCCTCGTTGATCGCGAATGAATTGGTGGATAGTAGGAGAAAAAGTGGGAAAGCGGGACTTATCTTCAAGCTTGACATCGAAAAGGCATTTGACAATGTCAATTGGGAATGCCTCTTCAGGACTCTGGTTAGTTTTGGTTTTCCTGGGGTCTTTCAGAATTGGATTCGTGGCTTGGTGTCTTCGGCGCACATCTCGGTCTTGGTGAATGGAGAAGCTGCTGGTTTCTTTAAGCCAGGCAAAGGCCTTCGGCAGGGTGATCCTTTGTCCCCTTTTCTTTTCAATCTCATTATGGATGTTCTCTCTATGATGCTGGAACAGTTGAGAGAGGCGGGCCTCATTTCTGGGTTCTGTATGGACGAGGGCTCCAGGAGGGGTGAAGTCACCCATCTATTATACGCAGATGATACCATTATTTTTTGTGACGCGGATGAAGATCAAGTGATGCATATTCTTGCATCCATTGTCTGCTTTCAAACAGTAACCGGGCTCAGAATCAATGTGGAAAAGAGTAAAATGCACCCAGTTGGCTGTGTGGAGAATCCGGAAAGGTTTGCTGCTCTGTTTGGCTGTGGTTGGAACCATCTCCCGACGATCTATTTGGGACTTCCTCTGGGTGCAAGTCCCAATTCTGTTTCGATTTGGAATCCGGTGTTGACGAGGTTTCAGTCCAGATTAGAGGGTTGGAGAGGCAAATTCCTGTCTTTTGGGGGAAGGCTTATTCTTGCTAGCAGTGTCTTGTCTAGCCAGCCCCTCTTCCTTGGATCTCTTTGCAGAGCTCCTAAGGCGGTCATTGGGAAGATGGAAAAATCTCAAAGGAAGTTCATTTGGTCTGGAACCCTGGATAAAAGTAAATACCACCTTGCCAATTGGCAATTGTGTAAAGCCTCAAAACAGAATGGTGGTTTGGGTATTTTGGATTTAGAGAGCATGAATTCTGCCCTCCTATCTAAATGGCTTTGGAAGTATGCAACGGATAAGGAGGCCTGGTGGAAGGAGATGATTTCTATCAAGTTTCCTAACCCTGTGTCTGTTTGGAAAACTGGTCAGGGTGGTGGGAGGATGGGATGCTCACCTTGGAAATCGATTGTCAAAGAAGACCCGTCTTTTTGGAAATATGCTATGGTTGACCCGGGAGGTGGTGCGTGGGTTTCTTTCTGGCAGGATCGTTGGAACCATGGTACGACACTCGCCGAGTCTTTCCCCAGAGTTGCCGCCGCTTCTGCTCTCCCTCAAGGTTGGGTCTCCGAGTTTATATCCTTTTCTTCTGAGGGGGTGAGTTGGACTCTTCCTCTTAATTTTTCTCTGAGAGGGGGGGCTGAGAGGGAGAGGAGCGAGCTTTTTAATTTTCTGTCAAACCTTCCTCTTGGTTGGATTTCTTGTGGTCCTTGTAGGATGGTTTGGCTACCTGACCCAAAAGCAGGTTTCTCTGTGCACTCGATGTATCGCAGCATCTGTGACGAGAAGTTCCCTGGAGTGATGGATTTCCCGGCTCGTGCGGTGTGGCGTTCTAAGGCTCCTTCGAAGGTCAATGGTTTTGCGTGGCTTCTTTGTCACAACCGCATCCTCACGCATGAAAATCTGAAGAAGCGCGGCTGGAACGTGGTGAGCAGATGTGCGTTGTGTGAATCTGATTCTGAGACAACTTCACATCTTTTCAGAAGCTGCGAGTTTAGCATGAGGATTTGGGACAGGTTCTTGAGCGTCCTGTCCATTGTGGGCCCCTTCCCGCATACTCTGAAGCAAGTGTTTGGGTGCTGGAGCTTCAATGATCCTTGTGTTTGGACGGATTGGTTTCGACAGCTGTTGCTTCATGCGTTTGTATGGGAGATTTGGAAAGAACGAAATGGCAGAATGTTCAATGACAGGAGCAAGTCCTGGCAGGCTGTGTTCCACAGGATCGGATGCACGCTTCGACATTGGATATTGGCTGCGGGGATGATTAGTGAGCAAGAGGCTAGAATGTGGTCGAGTATGATGGCGCGGGCGTGTCCCTCTTCTTGAGCGTTTCTGATTTGCTTCTTCTGTTTTGTGCTTCCAGTTGGTTTCCCCCCTGTTCTCTTCCTCTGGTTTTTTTTTCTTTTTCTTTTGGCGAATTGGTGGGGTGTCCCCTCCCTTTTCCCTTAAGTTTGTTTTTTGTGTTTGTGTCTGTACTCTGTATACACCTCTGGTGTATTTTCTTGGCAATGCATTTTCATCATTATCAAAAAAAAAAAAAAACATGGAGCCGTCAAATCAAACACACAGTGTCCCACCAGGTGTGCCAATTTGTTTTCCGTCGAGGAAAATTTTGTGTTTGAACTCAATAAAAGCACCTGACTTCTTGAACAACGACAATAGCACGGTTCACTCCTCTCCGAACAATGTTCGAACGAGAGTGTTTGATATTTTGATGGTTTTTTGGGAACAAGCTAAGTTATGTTACTCTACTCCTATGGAGGTTCAGTGAGAGCTCCGAAAAACTAAAAGGTACTAAGTTGCAGAGAAAAGATAAATTTTGACATTGTGCGTCAAATGTTTGGTTGTGGAACCCTTTTTCCCGTCTTCGTTTCTCCTATTTATAGCCACTAGGTGTAACTACCTTGGTAACTACTAGCTGACCTCTTACTCCAAGCCGCCTTTGGCCACTTGTCACCGCCTTGGTGACTAGTTGGTAACTGTCGCCTTGGGGGCCCTTGTCATGACTAGATAGGGTTGAGTCTATTTGCCTTAGCCTCCATGATAAAGTCTTGATCACATCCACGATAGCCATGACGACTCCACACTCTCATCTTGCACCTGGCCAGCTTGGTATCCCGTTAGGGGGCCACCATGCCCATCATGGGACTTAGTCTCCATATGGCCCCCTAAGGGGCTCTACGAGTCCTCGTCATCCAGCCACCTTAGTCAAAGTTCTTGTCTTGTTGGCTTGATACCCGATGTCTGACTATCAAGCCCGTCTTGTCGGCTTGATATCCATACTTAATTTCTTTATGACTCTCTTAGTTGGTACCTAGCTTGGCCCCATGTTGCCTGGACAGCAAGTCAGTCTTGCTGGTTTGATACCCCCTTGGGGTCATGGTACCTGTCGCCTTGCTTAGTTACCAAGCATGTCTTGTCGGCTTGGTACCTTGTAGGGGTCTTGGTACCGAGGCTGCCTTGCCGACCTGGTACCCCCGTATCTCCATACTTAGCCAAATTCATGCTTTTCATGTCTTGGTACCAAGCCTGCCTTGCCGGCATGTTGCCTGGACAGCAAGTCAGTCTTGTTGGTTTGATACCCCCTTGGGGTCATGGTACCTGTCGCCTTGCTTAGTTACCAAGCATGTCTTGTCGGCTTGGTACCTTGTAGGGGTCTTGGTACCGAGGCTGCCTTGCCGACCTGGTACCCCCGTATCTCCATACTTAGCCAAATTCATGCTTTTCATGTCTTGGTACCAAGCCTGCCTTGCCGGCTTGGTTCCCTCTTGCTATGGGTGGTATGACATCGTGTCGTATGGCTCCCTGGCCATGGGATTTCATACTTAGCCAATTTTCATGTCTTTCGGCACCAAGCCTATCTTGTCGGCTGGAGAACCCCCCTTGGTCGTTTGGCACCCCCGTTGTGCCGCCTTGTTTCCAGACTTAGTTTTTGGATGACCTTCTATTTGGTACCCGGCTTGGTACCTGGTCGTTTGGCACCCCATTTGTGTCACCTTGTTTTCAGGCTTAGTTTTTGGATAGCCTCCTATTTGGTATCCGGCTTGGTACGCGATCGTACCCGGTCGTTTGGCACCCCGTTGTGTCGCATTGTTTCCAGACTTAGTTTCTGAATGGCCTCCTATTTGGTACCCTCCTTGGTACTCGATCGTTTGGCACCCCGTTGTGCCACCTTGTTTCCATACTTAGTTTTTAGATGGCTCCTATTTGGTATCCGGCTTGGTACCCGATCGTTTGGCACCCCGTTGTGCCGCCTTGTTTCCAGACTTAGTTTTTGGGAGCCAAATCTCATACCAAGGGGTGGAGGCATTGTCCGGCTATGGGGGCCAAGAAGACGGGTCGACCATCATGTATGGAGAAGAGCTTGGCCACTTAGGCCCAAAAACACAACCCAACAAGGCCTAGCTAGCTCTTTTAATTATAAAATAAATAGCTTTTTTAATTATTAATGTTGAGTTGGCCTTATAGATTCATTAATTCTCTTATAGTTAATCGATGTGGTAAAAGTTGTTTTTTTTATGGGTAAACAACTATGCTTTAAAGTACAACTTCAAGTTGTACTATAACGTTAAAGGTACAAATTAAAATTCTACCATAAGGGAATTTGATATTTATGTTGTGGTACAACTTCAACTTTAATTTGTACCATAAAGAGATTTTACAAAAGAGTATAGGTACAACGTAAAATTGTACCATAATATTAAAGGTACCGCTTCAATTTGTACTATAAAGAAGAAGAAAAAAAACTAAAAGTATCAATAGACTATTAAGCAGTGTAAAATTCCTCTTTATGGTGTGCCTTCAATTGAGTGTTATCATTACTTTTTTACATTAGTGGATGACGTTTCTCGTAATACTTTGCTGTATTTTTGCGTGCTAAGTCAGAAGTTATGCCGTTAGTCATAACTTTTCATAATTTAATTTGTTCAAACTCAATATAATGCTTGAATTTGCATTTTAAGGAATAACAATGGTCTAGACTCTAGAGTTTACCTGGCCTTTCTTTTACTCTTCCTTTGGTGTCCTAACTCAGACATCATGCATTGGATAACAATCATAGTTATAGTTGGTCGTGCTTTTTTTTTTTCAAGCATCATTAATCAATTACCCACTCCTGTTTTAGATATTAACACTTCATGTGAGTTACTTAATGGCACCTTCCTATGCATATTAAAACAGTTTAAGCATGTTTGGTTGTCTCGTGTTTATGCTTCTACAAAGATAGTAGATACATAGTGTTATCCTAAGTTCGAATATAGAGCAAATCCATGCATCTTTCTAGGCTTTTCTTTTGCAACCAAAGGTTTTAAGCTTTTAATCTAAAATTATGAATATTCAATTCCAACACTTCCACAAGCAATCATAGTCAGAAACTTGGATGTAAAGAAACAGAATTTAAGGGTTTAAATGAATCACTCTTCTTGGAGTGTATTTGCCCTCACAACAAGTCTGTTGGTAGAATTGAGCAAATCACCCTTTGGGAGTCCCTTCAATCTAAATCTGGAAGCAGAATCTTGCAGACTTCTGTGTTTGTGACTTGAGAAGGAAACTTGGAAGAAGAAGATTAACGTTAGGAAGAAGTATTGGCATTCATCAGATTTTTATTGTGAAAAAATGGTTGTTCCCTTCTAAATTAAAATTTTTCCTATGAACAAGTTACCCTTATTTTTTGGTGGGAAGTTTTTGGATATTTTCTCTATGTATTTCGCCTTTTGGATTTATGTTAGAATCTATCAAAAAAGAACTATGAAAAATATCTTTCAAAATTCTAATCCCTCTCCTCTCAAATTCATCACCTATCACTAATAGTCGATGACGATTGTTCTTCTCTTCTCTTCGATCCTCAACTCCCTCTTCTAAATCCCTAATTGGGGGATTTGGAGCGACATAAAAAATCATTAACTTAAGAAGGTTGTTGTCTCAATGTTCAAATCAAGTGAATGTTTGTATCACTATCTCCACATTACCATTATGCCAATCCTTAAAGCTATTCCTATATTTCTTCCTATTATTATTATTTTTTATGGAAATATTTCCTCCTATTATTGAATATAACTTAGGGCTAATACCACTAACAACACCCGAACTATCAGGAAAATGCCACTTGTATCCTATTGTTTCCAATATTTCATCTGTGTCCTCAACTATTATTCCGTTAGTGTTGACCGGCGTTGACCGTTAGTATTTAACATAAAATCCAGTCAGCGTTGACCTGAAATTTTTATTATCAATTTTCATTTATTTTTCCATCTAAAACAATTAAAATAAGAAAAATAAATAAAAATTATGGAAAATTACAAAAATAAAACAATAACTCAAATAGACGATTCTCTTCTCCAGATCGACGATTCACTCCCTCTCCCTAGCAACTCCCCTTCTCCCACCGCCTCCACTAACTCCCTCTCGCTGCTTCTGTGCTTCATCAAGCTCCAATCCCTATGCTTCTCACCCCTCCAGTCCGGCGTTCACTGTTGTGTCGCTACTATCGGTCAAAATCAATGAGGATGGCAAACATGGAGCAACAATGGATTCCTCTCTCTCTCTCTCTCTCACACACTCTCTCTCTCTCTCTCTCTCTCTCTCTACTTCCAATTTGGAACTCTCTGTAAATGGCGGACAGAGCAATTATAGGTACCAAATCAACAACGCAATTGGAAGCTCGAAATCGAAAGTCCCAATTGCTAGGGATTGGAATTGTGGCGGCGGCGTTCAGATTAAGGGCGGCGACATATTGGATCCCAACCCCAAGTCACTCCTATCGACATTCAGTTCATAACTTAAGCATTTGTTATGAACAACATATTTGGTTGGATTAAACCCTAAACCAACGCTCAGTGTAGCCGCGACAGATTGAGGCGAGGATTGTGCAAACGGAGAGGTTGTTGCGGTGGGGGAAGAGAGATTGCAGGGTCGGTGGTCTGAATGCTGTAATCGCCTACAAAAGTTATCGTCGGCGAGCAGAGAGCCAAAGACAAGTCTCGCGTAGATCTCCCATGCCTCAGTCGCCTACCGGCGTTCGTCGAGCTCGTCTATTTTTCCAATACCGTCGACCACCGCCACTCTCTGTCTCTGCCTCGCATCACTTCGTGTCTCCTTCTTATCCTCAGATTCCGGTGGTAATTATTCTGGCGGTGGCAGAGGAGGCACATTTTGCAGTCGAGAGAAGAGGAAGAACGGAGGCGGAGAGAAGAGGAAGAACTTGAGTTAAAAAATATTCTTCAATTTAAAGTTTTTTTAATTTTTAATTTTCAAAATTTTATTTAATTTAAATTAAAAATGTGAGGTGTCAATGACTTGGCATTGCCACGTAAACAAAAGTCAATGTTAACTTGACTGCCGTTTGGTCAACTGTTATCTTTAACGGTCAACGAAATTGGCAGGATACAAATGACACAAAATATAATAGTTCATGACATGAATGGAATATTGGAAACAATAAAACACAAGTGACATTTTTCGGATAGTTTGAGTGTTGTAGTGGTATTAGCCCTATAACTTATCTAATTTATGTTTGGAAAATTTTGAATTCTGAATTAAAACCAATGATACAGTCGGAAAAGGAAATTTGATGCGGAATCTTTTTATCTCTCGATCACAAAACCAGGAGAAAAATTAAACGTCCGCTTCGCTTGTTTCCGGCGTCTTAACCTTTTCGAAGACGCCATTTCCTTTCCATGTCAGCTCACTCTGTCATTATTCCATACTAAACTTCCCTTTCTTCTTCCACGCTCTCTCCCTCTCCCTTTCCATACTCTCCCCCAACAATCCCCTCCTCCGCTCTCTCTCTCTCGACGTAAATCAATGGCGTTCCGCAGGCAAATCGTTAGGGCTACCTTGCAAAATGCCAATGGAAACAACTTCGCACAGCTCGCTCGTGCCGGCGGCCGTTGCTTGTCCTCCGCGTCTCCTTCCTCTTCCGCGGCCGCCGCCGATACTCCGCCACAGCTCCCGCCGTTCGATCACCAGCCGAAGCCCTACAAGGGTCCTTCGGCCGAGGAAGTGCTCCAGAAGCGCAAGACTTTTCTGGGTCCTTCTCTGTTCTACTACTATCAGAAACCTGTGAGGTCTCATCGAGAAATAATCTTGATTTTCTATTTTCCCCTTCCTTGATTTTACTGAGTATGCTTGTTTTATTTTTCTTTGATCTTATGGTAGTTGAATATAGTGGAGGGCAAGATGCAATATCTGTTCGATGAGAGCGGGAAGCGATATCTGGATGCTTTTGCAGGGATCGTGACTGTCTCTGCTGGTCACTGCCATCCGGAGATTTTGAAAGCGATCGTTGAGCAGAGTGAGCTTCTGCAGCATGCGACCACCATATATTTGCACCACGCGATCGCCGATTTTGCCGAGGGTTTGGCCGAAAAGATGCCTGGCAACCTTAAGGTTCTTTTCCTTCTCATCAGTTTTCCTGAATGGCCCGATTGTGGTTCCCCCTAATTGGGTTTTGATTCACTAGTTGATATGTAGTAGTTAAAGTGATGATTTCGTTTGTCTGTTGGGTTGATTTTGTTATGGTGGGTGTGCAGGTTGTGTATTTTGTGAATTCTGGGTCCGAGGCAAATGAACTGGCGATGATGATGGCTAGGTTGTACACTGGTAATCTTGAAATGATTTCTCTGAGGAATGCTTATCACGGTGGAAGTTCGAATACTATTGGCCTCACGGCCTTGAACACATGGAAGTACCCCATACCACAGGTATTTTCAGCTTGAACTTCTGAATGCTTTAGCTTTGCTTCCATGCACAAAAATCTGATTATAAGATTATTGCTTTGGTGGTTAAATGCTCATCAGTTACTTAAATCTATTTCACATGCTGCAGGGTGAAATCCACCATGTCATGAACCCTGATCCATACCGAGGGATCTTTGGCTCTGATGCAGCTGGTTATGCCAAAGATGTAGAAGACCACATTGCTTACGGCACTTCAGGAAGAGTTGCTGGATTTATATCGGAGACAATTCAGGTTGGTAATCCTGGTTTGCATGAGTTACATATTTGAGTAGTATAACCAAAACGTTGACATAGCTTGTGGGACAAATTGCTGAATGTAGGGAGTTGGAGGAGCAGTTGAATTGGCCCCCGGGTATTTGAAAATGGTATATGATACCGTTCGAAAGGCTGGTGGGGTATGCATTGCTGATGAAGTTCAAACCGGGTTTGGACGAACCGGAAGTCACTATTGGGGATTTGAAACACAAGGTGTCATCCCTGACATAGTTACAATGGCAAAGGTAACCAAAATCAAAAGCATTCGTAACTAATTCATGAACGTTGTTTTTTCGATGGTAGCATGTCATTTATTGTGTGTGATCTCAGGGCATCGGCAATGGTCTACCACTTGGAGCAGTGGTGACAACACCAGAAATAGCTAGTGTGATGTCTCAGAAAATCCAGTTCAACACTTTTGGTGGGAACCCGGTTTGTTCTGCTGGTGGACTTGCTGTCTTGAGAGTTCTTGACAAAGAGAAGCGTCAGCAACATTGTGCTGAAGTTGGCAGTCATCTAATTGGACGTCTGGGAGATCTAAAAGAAAAATACGACAGTAATTTTCCTTCCAACTCTACTTTCATCCCATGTGAAGATTCAGTTGTGCGTGCTTTCATATGAGATATTTTCTTCCCTAGCCACACTCTCGTCCTTTCCCCTTTGTACACCCTCTAATGCATTGCATTGATTACAAAACCGGGTAGTTGCTCTGTAACCGAACCTCATGCAACATTTCGAAAAGTTTCTGCGTAGCTTGCACCATCTCCTCCTGATTTCCCTAGGGTACTAATGCATGAGAAAAGCTCCATGAGAAGCTCGCATCTAGCTGTTGGTCTTCTATGTGCTGCATAAATAGTCAAGCAGGCATATATGAATTGGTGCATTTCGTTATTGTGAGAATAATATAAAGCCTTCTTATTCTTAACTTGACCTTTTGCTAAATGATTTTGGGTCATAAATGGATGGATGAATCTGTTGTTATATGTCCAATCTGGTTTCAGTCATTGGAGATGTTAGAGGCAGAGGGTTGATGGTGGGTATAGAGCTGGTGACCGACAGGAAGGAGAAGACGCCTGCCAAAGCTGAAACGGCAGTCTTATTTGAGCAGCTCCGAGGTAAACTAACAGAGCATATTGCCATTAGTTCTCTTCAATCTGGTTTATAAGCTACTCGTCATTTATCCTTGCCCTCTGCAGAGCTTGGTATTCTAGTCGGGAAAGGAGGGCTCCATGGAAACGTCTTTCGAATAAAACCACCCATGTGTTTCTCCAAAGATGATGCTGGTAACTCCCTTTTTGTCTCTCCCTATCTAACAAGACTGACACTGATCGCTGATTCATGTCTATATGCATATCTCAAAGCATTGCACGCAATAACGATTTTTCTCTTTTATGTACCCGCAGACTTCCTTGTCGATGCGTTGGACTATTCTATGTCAAAGCTGTGAAGATGATTGGAAGAACTCAAGAACGTGAACCTGCAAAACTTTTTCATTGCATACCGCTGTTGGTTTTAGGAATATCAAGCTGCGTCCTGAAGTTACGATCCGCATGGCTGCTTTCTGTCTCTTTCGATCGCACGGCTGTCACTTCTATAATCGACCAAATTGTCCTTGAGAGCTTACTTGTTCAATGAATGTTTAGTCTTTTTCATTGCATACCGCTGTTGGTTTTAGGAATATCAATACTTTGTTTGTAGACTGTAGTTGGGTTAGTTTTACAGCCAAAATCCACCCGACCCACCCAATAACTACCCCTATAAATCGGTGTCATTTTGACCGGTTCAACGGGGTACAATCGGTGTAGGGTGCCAAACCGGCTATAAGCGTCTGGTTTGTAATTTTGGTCAATATTAGTCAAATATGATCAAAATCTAGAATCAGCCAATCTGACTAGGCAGTTAAATTCCCATGCCAAACATCCAAAAATACCATTATTTATAGGTGATTGCTAATCGTCGCCCTAAAAATTCTTATTTATCGCCCTAATTATATTAAATTTACTATAATGTCCTTAGTTTATTTTTTTTTCTATCAAACACTTAATTCTGAAACAAACACATACATAGTTACATACGTCCACCAGTCGCCGAAGCCGGAGGAAACATTTTTGGAAACCCACACCCAACATCACCATTTGAGGGGTTTACTGTTCATCGCCGCCGTGCCATCTCATCTCCCGGTAGATGTCCTGGATAATACGGGCGAATAAAGGGAATTTCGAGTAATTGTTGCGGGAGAGAAACGGTGGGGCAAGGTGTTTGACCAATGGTCTCAATTCTCAAACTCTCGACGAAGGTAAATAGTTTGGTGCATCAAAATTCAAAATGATCTTTTATTTTATTAAAAGGAGCCAGCTTTTGCATTGCTCTGAATTTTGATAGGCGATAGCTTGGGGATTTGGATTTTTTTTTTGTTTTTTTGTTTTTTTGTCCAGTGGGTTGCAGGAACAAGACCTGTTTCACCACCGGGATCGGAACCTATCTGCTGTACTTAGTTGACGACTTGCCGTGACGAAAACGAGCTGGACATGTTCAATGTGGCGCGGGTGGAATACAACATGGCGGGGAGCGAATCCGGCAGCAGGACATCGTGGCGGGAGAAGTTATGTTCAATGCGGCGCGGGTGGAATACAACATGGCGGGGAGCGAATCCGGCAGCAGGACATTGTTGCTAGGTTTTAGTTTGTTTGAAATTAGGGGTATAAGTGTCAATTTAGTGTGGTTTAGGGCGATTTATTTTGAATATTAGGGCGACGAATAGCAATTCAGTATTTATATGAGTTAATTGCATGGTTGGTTACCGAAATTACTAAAAACATTCATATTTAGTCACTGGAAATATTTAATTTCGTCACTGGAAATATTTAATTTCGTTAGTGATCATTAACTTTAGTGAAAACGTTCATGTTTGGTCACTCTCCGTTAGTCGCTGTCCATCTCCATTAATGAAGTCCATAATGTGCCGATGTGGCGAACGGAATTGTTTAATCACCCCTATTTAACTCGAAAATACTCAGACCCGACCCACCACATCACCCATACCCACCAAGTCAGCATGACCAACCCAACCCTTTAACCAGACCCGAGCCATGAACCGACCCACTCAAATTAAATCCCTAAAATTTTATCCCCTTCTTCGATTCACAAATCCACTTATCCCCTTGGTTCGACTTCTCCAGATCTTGTTTCCACCGTGAGCGAGTCGAGGAGGACGATTTTGACGGTGTGAGGAATTTTCTTCGTAACGGCGGATTTCGCAAACCCGATTCTAGGTTTGGAGAGTTGGACCTGGTGAAGGATTTCACGCTCCGAGCCTGCGGGATGCAGAGATGCGACGGAGCAGCTATCTACTGGTCACGACGACGCGACGAGGAGTGGAATGGAAGGAAGCAATTTAATCTTTTAATAAACTCTCATGGGTTCTATTTTTACTCCCTTCCTTGCATACGTGTTTGGATGATCTTAACTCTGTAATGATGTTGATGATGAGTTCCAATACTACTAAATAATCTTTGACAACTAACTATCTTTCACGGGTCTGTTTCTATCTGAGTTCGGAGGAGGAGATGCGGCGGCCATTGTCGCCGTCGACGAAAGCTGAGGCTTTCGGTGGCGGAGGGAAGGAATTAATGAGCGTGAATACGTAATCAGTGATGGAGAGCGGTGCGGTTGCTGGTGGAAGTTTGTCGGAGATTTGAGACTGTGATAGATCTTGGTTTATGGACAGAATTCGTTCCGCGAATCGATTGGTGACAGGGCGTTAGGGTTTCGCGACATCTGAGAAGGCATTGTGGAAATGGAGGGGATAAGTAGATGTGTAGATTGGAGAAGGGGATAAGTGGATCTATTTTAGATTTTAGGGATTTAATTTGAGTGGGTCGGTTTACGGGTCGGGTCTAGTTAAAGGATTTGGCTTGTCAGGATGACATGGTGGGTATGGGTGACGTGGCGGGTCAGGTCTGAGTACTTTCGAGTTAAATAAAGTTGATCAGACAATTTCGGCTGCCACATCAGCACATAACAAACCAAATTAATGAAGATGGACGGCGACTGACGGAGAGTGACCAAACATAAATGTTTTCACTAAAGTTAATGATCACTAACGGAATTAAATATTTCCAGTGAAAAAAAATGAACGTTTTTAATAATCTCGGTGACCAACCGTGCAATTAACCCTTATTTATATACTAGACTGAAACCAAGTACCTCATGCTCACTGGTTTCAATGGTATACCAACGAGATAGTAGAAAATTTTGTGATACCTATTAACCTTGTATATTATGTAACTTTATTCTAAATTGTATATCTTACATAAATTAATTAGATAAAAGTCATCTTGTATATTTTTACGTCTCTAATGATTTATTCTAAGTTACCTATTTCTACATATACATTACATGATGTGAATTAAGTAATTAACTCAATTTTTTCCAACTAATTCATAAAATAATTTTCCACTTACACATATATATATATTCTACTAAAATTGGTAGCATGGGTCGTGGGTTTAAATTACAAATTCATAATATCTCAATTTTTTTTATCAATCCTTAATTTTTAAATTACAAATCCTTAATTTTTAAATCTATCAACTATCAAGCAATAGAAAAAGTTGGTTTGATTTTAGTACCTTTTCCCCCCTTTTTTCTCGCGGGCTCTAATTTTCCTCTCCAGTTTCTTGTCCCAAAGTTCACTCGCTAAAAGAAACACGCCACTACACACTACACAGAACAGAAGACAGAAGAGAGTTCTCCCCTGAGTCGCTTCTCTCTCCTTCACCTTCGGAATCCTTCCGCCGACTCCCTACGCCCTTTTTCCTCCCCTGAGTTATCCCAAGGCCTACCGCTCACCGCCGAGCAAGGTTATTTCATCTTCTCCGATTGAGTTCCGCTGTTTGCTCAGCTGGACGCTTGATTGCGTTTTTCCCTTTCTTCTCCAGATTTGATTTGGCTTCTCCGGTACGTATCACGCCGTGCTGACTTGATTGGTCGAGAATAGAGAAAATTGCTCTTCGGGTCTTGCTCTGAAATCCAGTCTCTAATGGAGTTTCGGAACCCGGAATTCTTCTCTTCTGCGGTTGCAAACTACGCCGGTCTCCTCCAAGCAAGCCTCAAATCCAACAACTTGCTCTGTGGAAAATCGGTTCATGCCCATATCGTCAAGCTGGCACTCACATTCAGCGCCTACGCGATGAATAATGTCATCAGCCTGTACGCGAAAACTGGGTCCGTTTCGGATGCTCACAAAGTGTTCGACAGAATGCCTGTGAGGACCAACTGCTCGTGGAACGGTATTCTCTCCGGGTACCTGAGAAACGGGGCAATCGAGGAAGCCCGTCTCCTGTTCGATGAAATTCCTGAACGGGATTCGGTTACATGGACCACGATGATTGTGGGTTATAATCGAATGGGTAGTTTTGCCAATGCAATCGAGACGTTTGCTGAGATGGTGAAAGATGACGTATTGCCATCTCAGTTCACATTGACGAATGTGCTTGCTTCATGCGCTGCTACTGGGTCTCTGGGCATTGGGGAAAATATCCATTCTTTCGTGGTTAAACTAGGCTTCAGTGGGTGCACTCCTGTGGCGAATTCACTTCTCAATATGTACGCAAAGGGTCAGGATTTGGTCATGGCTGAAACCGTGTTTAGTAGAATGGAATCAAAAGACATATCGAGCTGGAATACCCTTATCACATCGCTTTTGCAGAACAAGAAGGTCGAGCTAGCTGTAGAACTATTTCATAAAATGAGTCAACACGATATCATCACTTGGAATTCAATGATTTCTGGCTTCAATCAGCTTGGTCATGACAAAAAAGCTCTGAGATTCTTCTCGAGCATGATGAAGGATCCTTCACTGAAACCCAATAGGTTCACATTAGGAAGTGCTTTATCTGCTTGTGCCAATACTGAGAACTTAAAGTACGGGAAACAAATCCATGGATATATTATTAGGACAAAGTTTGATACTTCTGGTGCTGTTGGAAATGCTCTGGTCTCAGTGTATGCAAAATGCGGAGGACTTGAAGCTGCACACAGAGTCATAAACTTAAGAGGGATTGATAATCTCAACGATGTAGCGTTTACTGCTCTGTTAGATGGATATATGAAGCTTGGGAACATCGCTCCAGCTCGACAGATTTTCAACTCTTTGGAAGAGAAAGATGTGGTTGCATGGACAGCCATGATTGTAGGTTACATTCAGAATGGTGTACACAATGCTGCACTGGAGCTGTTCAGAAAAATGGTCAAAGAAGGGCCAACACCCAACAGTCACACGCTTTCTGCTATCTTGGGTGTCTGCTCAAACATGGCTTCCTTGAATCATGGAAAGCAAATGCACGCAAGCATCTTGAGATCCATGAATGGTCGTCTATCATCATCAGTTGCTAGTGCAATCATTACAATGTACTCGAGATCAGGAAGCATCGCTGATGCTCGAAAAGTATTTGATCTCATAAGGTGGTGGAACAAAGATACGACCACCTGGACTTCCATTATCATAGCTTTAGCCCAACATGGTCTCGGGGAAGATGCTCTCCAACTGTTTGATCAAATGCTGGCGCTTTCCATCAACCCCGACCATATAACTTACGTTGGTGTGCTCTCTGCATGTATACATATAGGACACGTGGAGCAAGGCAGAGGCTACTTCAACCTTATGCAAAATGTTCACAACATCAAGCCAACGCTGAGTCATTACGCTTGTATGGTGGACTTGTTTGGACGAGCTGGGTTACTACAAGAGGCGTACAATTTAATCCGAAACATGCCTATCGAACCAGATGTTATTGTATGGGGTTCACTTCTCTCTGCTTGCAAAGTACATAAAAATGTCGAGCTGGCAAAAGAAGCTGCTGATAAATTGCTGATTCTTGACCCTGAAAACAGTGGCGCATATTCATCACTCGCGAATCTCTACTCTGCCTCTGGGAAATGGGAGGACGCTGCCAAAACGAGGAAGTTGATGAAGGATAATGGAGTAAAGAAAGAGCAAGGGTCTAGTTGGATTCAGGTTGGGGACAGTGTTCATGTGTTTGGTGCTGATGATGTGGTGCATCCTCGGAAGTTGGAAATATATGAGAAGATGGACGGGATATGGGACGAGATTAAAAAAATGGGCTTTGTGCCTGATACTGCTTCTGTGTTGCATGATCTTGAAGTGGAGGTAAAAGATCAGATCTTGAAGTATCACAGTGAGAAGCTTGCGATTGCATTTGGGCTGATATGTACAAAAGAGAATATGACTTTGAGGGTAATGAAGAACCTCAGGATATGTAACGATTGTCACACGGCTATCAAGTATATATCCAAGCTCACTAGGAGAGAGATCATTGTGAGAGATGCTACCCGATTCCATCATTTCAGAGATGGTTCCTGTTCTTGTAAGGACTACTGGTAGGAAATGGAAGATATGCAGCAATCAGTATAACCAGAGGCCTGTTAGGACCTTTGGGATGAAGAGGGCAAATTATGGTAGCAACTAGCAAATAGAAGAGCCAAATGTATTGGCGATGATGATGGCCAGGTTATACAGTGGTAATCTTGAAATGATATCTTTGAGAAATGGCTCACGGTGGAAGCTTGAATACTATTGGACTTTCGTCTCTGAACACATGAAAGTACACCATACAACAGGTATTCTCCGCTAGAACTTCTGAATGCTTTAGCTTGAATTCCATGCTCTATAATTTGATTGTTGCTTAGTGGTGAAATGGACGTCTGAGAGATCTAAAAGAAAAATATGAAAGTAATTACTAATTTTCCTTCCAACTTTACTTTCATCCCATGTGAAGATTCAGTGGTGTGTCTGCATATCAGATGCTTTGCTAATGCACACTGTATCTAATACAAAGCCGATTAGTGGCTCTGTGACCAAACTTCATACAACACTATGAAAAGTTTATGCTTAGCTTGTAACATCTCCTCCTGATTTCCCTAGGGTATCAATCCATGAGAAAAGCTCGATGAGAAGATCGCATCTGGCTGTTGGTCTTCTATTTGCTGCATAAATAGCAAGGATTGTAAATCCATATCAGAGGTTGTGCTGGATAAATTCGTGGTAGTATATTTTGTGCTCAAACTCTGTTTCAACTGTTTCATACCGGTAAAATCCTATACAGGCTTGAACTCGGATAGGCAGTTTTTTTGGTCGGACGGTTGGTACGGTGTGGTTCTACAAACACTATTAAATAGTCAAGCAGGCATATATGAATTGATACATTTAGAATTTTTTTGTATACCTACATTTGGATATTTTGAGACTAAGATGAAACTTCTCTTACTTGACTTTGGTGAAAAATTCCTGACTGTTAAGGGATGAATGAATCTTTAAGTAATATGTCCAATCTGGTTTCAGTCACTGGAGAAATTAGAGACAGAGGGTAGATGGTGGGCAGAGAGCTAGTTACTGACAGGAAGGGAGAAGATTCCTGCCAAAGCTGCAACAACACTCTTATTCGAGAAGCTCCCTGGTAAACTAATAGAGCATATTGCCATTAATTCTCTTCAATCTGGTTTATTAGCTACTCATCATTTCACCTTGCCATCTGCAGAGCTCGGTATTTTAGTTGGGAAAGAAGGACTCCATGGAAACGTCTTTCGAATAAAACCACCCATGTGTTTAATGATGCTGGTTGATACTAAGAAATCGAATCAAAAGGAGAGTACAGCTGAAAGAGTGGGGGATTGTAGACTCTGATTGCTGTGTCTTAGGGACAATGTTCAAGACGACGCTGGGCGCCACCTAAGCGCGGAGGCACCGCCCAACGCCCAGGCCGATTAGTCGTTGCCTAGGCGAGATTAAACGTCGAAAAAAATATATGATAAATATGTAAGTTTAGAGTGCAAGATCAAACATAACATTCATAAGTTCACTAATTTGCAGCCCCTGTCAAATGCCAATTCTTATTCTCTTTATCATCTAAAGCCTAAAGATGAAGCTCTCTGATCACTGGCGATGCTCTCTTCGCAATCCGAGGACAGGGGAGGAAACGATGCTCTCTTCACAATCCGAAGACGAGAACCCATTATTGTTGGAGTCGATTCCTCTTCTGGGTTCGTCTTCAATCGAAAGAGAAAGAAGAGTTAGTACCTTCAATGCTACAGACCGACGGCGAGGACGCGTCACGGTTGGGCACTGGCGATGCTAGAGACCGACGGCGAGGACGAGGCGCGATTGGCTATGGTGGAGACCGACGGCGCGCGATTCTGGAGACTGGCGGAGAGGACGCTGCAGCCGGCGACGAAGCCCCCTGCTGGAGGCGGTCGACTGTTGGAGATGGCTGGAGCGGTCGACTGTTGGAGAGAAGGGAGAGAGGTGACGAAGGAGAGAGGCGGTCGACTGTGGGTGTTGCTCAGCTGATCGAAGAACCCATTAGGGTTTTCCCCTATTCGGCCCATCCAAAACGCAGAGCATGGTCTTCTTTTTTTTTTTTTTTTTTTTCTGGGCGTCGCCTAGAGCTTGAAATCGCCGATCCAAGCTATTATTCGCCGCCTAGGCGTTCTTCAACGCGATTCCGCGTTTATTGCGCCCAGCCACTTCGCCCAGGCTTCCTCTCCACGTTTCCTCCTCGCCTAGCTACTAAACGCGCCTAGGCGAGCGCCTAGGCAGAGTGTTTTTGAACACTGCTTAGGGATCATGTCTTCTGCGCTTGCCCTTACTCTCGAACTGTTTTGGCAGCTCTGTTCCCTACCACGCACTGGCCTGTCGAATGGATTGGGACGGTAGACAAAATTTGCAGACTTGTTGCACAAGGTAAGCTGGATGGGCGCATTTATGGATGCCTTTGGTGCTGGTACGTTTCATTAATTTTTAGAGAAAGATGCAAGAGGAGTTTTGGAGCACAAGGTAGAAGCTTGTTGGAAGTGTTTGGTCAGATTAAGGCTGAGAGTGCACTTATGGTAGTCTGGAGTTTCCTAATGCCCTGGCACAGTCCAGTTTTGCAGGAATGCCAAGAGCAATTCGAAACTGTAAAAAGTGAGTTTAATAGTGACTGTAACTAGTAGCATGTGTTAGCAAGTAGTTAATAGTAGGCTGTAACTAGTCGTATGGCTGTATTCTTGCTGATTCTGGCAGATTGTTTTTCGAGAGCTTGACTATAATTGGTCAAGTCGAGCAATAAAACGACAACACGATTACCGAGATAGAAAAAGATGATGCTGGTAACTCTCTTTATATCTGTCTAACAAGACTGACAACCTGATCATTGATTCATGTCTATATGCATATCTCGAAGCATTGCATGCAATGACGATTTTTCTCTTTTCAATTACCCGCAGACTTCCTTGTTGATGCGTCGGTGGGCTATTCTACGACAATTGTCAAAGCTGTGAAGATGATGGGAAGAAGTCAAGAATTTGAACCTGCAAATCTTTTTTTGGTCACGGACCACTGTTGCTTTTAGTAATAACAAGCCGCGTCCTGAAGATATGATTCGCATGGCTGCTTTCATCTTTCTGGATCATGCTGCTGTCACTTCTATCATCGTGAGAGGTGTCTTTCCTCGAGAGCTTCCTTGTTGAATTGAATGAATCTTTTTACGCTCTGTTTGGATAGAGGCGTAAATGTAGGGGGGGCGTAATTTCCAGGGGTAAATACCCTTCCCGATGAGTTTGCACCTGTTTGGCAAACTTTTAAACAGTAGGGGGGCGGCCAATTGGAGGTGCAATTCTACTATTCTAGTGTGCCCCCAAATTGGGGCGGAAGTGGAGAGAGAAAAAGCTGAATGATTTCTCTTTTTTTCCTGAATATTTTTTTGTATCTCTTTCGTCCATCAAATTTGCCTGCGATGAATTCGTCTCCGCTAGCGTGAGAAAGAAGCCCACATCGCCGGCCGCCGGTAACACCTAAAAAATAGAATCCATAAGGCAGAATCAAGAAAAGCAGTCAATAGATACCCAAAATTCAAGGAATTAACCCAAACAACTATTGGGCCCGACTCATGTGGCAGGGGAATGGCCAACAAGGTTGGCGGTGGTATTTGTGAAAAGAAAAAAAAAATTAAATAGATAATGCAGAAGTGTAAGCTGCAGTTGGGGAGGTGAGTGAGCAGGTGGGAATTAATTTCCCTTTGTCTCCATTAGCCTATAAAAGGCAGAGGCAGTAGCCTCATTTCCATCATCCTTTACCATTCCATTATTCTCCATTTCCTTTGCTCTGCTTCTGTTCGTATTTCTTTTGTGGGTTTTGGTAGTGAAACGTTTTCACTACCACGGGTAGATAGGAGATTTCCTTGTGAGTGAAATAGTGAGGTTGTTCCGGGAAACACCGAGTGTTCTATTTTCTTGTATCTTGAAAATCTCTGTAACCTACTGTTGCAATAGTGAAGAAATACTCTGGAGCTGTTGTTCCCGTGGACTGGCCCAAAATCAGGGTATACCACGTAAATCCTCTGTGCCATTTATTATTGTCTATGCTTGTTGTCATTTTGAGAATAGTCGTAGTATATTGCGTTATTAAATTACCGAAGTAAATTGATCTAAGTAAGTTGGTTACCGTAATTCTGGAGGCTCTGCCACCAGGTCCAACTTACCTGTGAACTTTTTACAAGCGTGTGATTTTTTAATCCAATATATTTACCTGCTATTCTCACCCGCTGCGCCCAACAAGTGGTATCAGAGCCACGTCCAATGGAGGCAAAAACAAGCAAGATGATAAGTCTGAATGACTCCAACTATCACATATGGAGAAACAAGATGAAGGATCTCCTACTCGTGACGGAGTTGCATTTGCCGGTGTTTAGCCCAACTAAACCTGATGGCAAAACTGAAGAGGAATGGGAGTTCAAGCATGAGCAAGTATGTGGCTACATTCGACAGTTCGTCGACGATAATGTATACAACCACATTAGCGGAGAAACTCATGCCAGAACTCTGTGGAACAAGGTGGAGGCACTTTATGCATCAAAGACCGGCAACAACAAATTATTTTATCTGACCAAGTTGGTCCAGATGAAATACAAGGAAGGCAAATCCTTGGCGGATCACTTGAACGAAATTCAAGGGATCGTGGATCAGTTGTCCGGTATGGGCATAAAGATGGAAGATGAGGTGG
This sequence comes from Linum trigynum, assembly GCA_964030455.1. Lineage (NCBI taxonomy): Eukaryota > Viridiplantae > Streptophyta > Magnoliopsida > Malpighiales > Linaceae > Linum > Linum trigynum. The sequence continues at coordinate 4,465,944 of OZ034817.1, forward strand.
TCGCTCTCCTCGTTCTGGCTTCCCTTCCAGAATCTTGGGAGACGCTAAAAATTTCACTTACCAACTCTGCGAAAGATGGAGTTATAAACATGGAGATTGTCAAAAGCGGAGTCCTGAACGAAGAGATGCGAAAAAGATCACAAGGTGCATCCTCATCATCTTCCCAGTCAGACCTTCTGACAGTGGATTCCAGAAGCAAAGGAAGAAGTGAAGCTAGAGGCTCGAAGCAAAGAGGCAAGAGTCGAGGGAAGTCCAACAAGTTTGCCAACATCCTTTGTCATCACTGCAAGGAGAAGGGCCACATCAGAAGATTTTGCCCAAAGTTCAGAAATGAGAGAAAGAAGGGCAAACGAGATGAGAACAGTGATGATGATGGTGCAAACTCTGTAGATGAGTTCAATATTGTCTACGAGGAAGATGTTGTCAACCTGACAACCCAGGAGACAAGCTGGGTGGTTGATAGTGGTGCTACCATCCACGTGACGTCCAAGAGAGATTTTTTCTCATCTTACACACCAGGTGACTTTGGCGTGGTAAGAATGGGAAATGGTAATCTTTCCAAAGTTATCGGAAAAGGAGAAGTCTGCTTGGAGACGATGAATGGTACGAAGCTACTGCTGAAGGATGTCAGGCATGTTCCAGAAATGCGCCTAAATCTCATCTCTGTAGACAAGTTGGATGAGGAAGGTTACTGCAACACCTTCCACAATGGCCAGTGGAAACTCACCAGAGGCTCCTTGGTGTTGGCCAAGGGCAAGAAGCTGTCAAAGCTGTATGTGACAGAAGCCAAGATCTCCCCAGAGATTGTCAACTCAGCGGAGAATGGTGACACAATTGAATTGTGGCACAAACGGCTCGGTCACATGAGTGAGAAGTCCATGGCAAAGTTGGCCCAGAAAAAAGTCATAGTTGGGTTGGATCATGTTCATCTAAAGAAGTGTGTCGATTGCCTTGCGGGAAAGCAAAACCGAGTTGCTTTCAAAAGTTCCATCCCTTCAAGAGCAAAGAACGTGTTGGATCTAGTTCACTCAGATCTCTGTGAACCCGATGTCAATGTCAAATCACTTGGAGGTGCCAGATATTTCGTGACATTCATTGATGACCATTCACGGAAGACTTGGGTGTATACCTTGAAGACCAAGGATCAGGCCCTAGACGTTTTCAAACAATTCCTGGCCCTGGTGGAGAGGGAAACTGGCAAGAAGCTGAAGTGCATCCGGATTGACAATGGTGGAGAGTACAAAGGTCCGTTTGCTACCTTCTGCAAGGAACACGGAATTCGGCAGCAATTCACACCACCAAAGACGCCGCAATTGAATGGGCTAGCTAAAAGGATGAATAGGACCCTGCTAGAGAGAGTCAGGTGCTTGTTATCACACTCGAAGCTACCACAATCTTTCTGGGGGGAGGCACTGCTTGCAGCATTTTATGTGTGGAACAGGTCACCCAGTGTGCCACTGAAGTATGACTCTCCAGAGAAGGTGTGGACAGGAAAAGAAGTTTCCTACAAACATTTGCGGGTGTTTGGTTGCAAGGCCTTTGTCCATATTCCAAAGGATGAAAGGTCAAAGTTGGATTCAAAGACGCGACCGTGCGTATTCATTGGCTATGGTCAAAATGAGTTTGGCTATAGATTCTTTGATCCAATCCAGAAGAAGCTTATCAGAAGCCGTGATGCTGTGTTCATCGAAAATGAGACCATCGAAGATGTTGTTGCTAGGAAAGAAGTTCCTAGTACTGATGCTAGTCAACCAAGCCTTGGGCTAGTACCTCCAACGCCGGCGCTTACAGAAGTTGGAGAAGAAGCACAACATGATCAGCCTGAGATAGTTGAACAAGATGCTCATGTGGAGGTTCAACCAGAAGATGCTGATGACGATGGTCAACCACCAGCCATTGAGGGTTCTCCTGTTCAAATGACGAGATTTGGTAGGGTCACACGACGCTCTAGCAGATATCCTGAGACTGAATACGTGTCACTTACTGACGGGGGAGAACCAGAAAGTTTCACAGAAGCTATGAATGATGAACACAAGCAAAGGTGGATAGAAGCCATGCAAGACGAGATGGATTCCTTGTATGAGAACAAGACATTTGAGCTGGTGAAATTGCCCAAAGGCAAGAGAGCTTTGAAGAACAAGTGGGTGTTCAAGATTAAACATGATGAACACAACCGTCAGCCACGCCTCAAAGCCAGACTAGTTGTGAAAGGCTTCAGTCAAAGGAAAGGCATTGACTTTGACGAGATATTTTCACCTGTGGTAAAGATGACATCCATTCGTACTGTGTTGGGACTAGCAGCAAGTCTTAACCTGGAGGTTGAACAAATGGATGTGAAAACTGCTTTCCTTCATGGTGATTTGGAGGAAGAGATTTACATGGAGCAACAAGAAGGCTTCAAGAAGGAGAAAAAGGAGGACTATGTGTGCAGGCTCCGTAAGAGCTTGTATGGCTTGAAGCAGGCACCAAGACAGTGGTATAAGAAGTTTGAGTCTGTTATGGGGGAGCAAGGCTACATGAAGACTACTTCAGACCACTGCGTGTTCGTGAAGAAATTTCCTGATGGAGATTTCATCATACTTTTGCTCTATGTGGATGATATGCTAATTGCTGGGCAAAACGTCTCAAAGATCAATGATTTAAAGAAGGAGTTGAGCAAGTCTTTTGCCATGAAAGACTTGGGACCAGCAAAGCAAATTCTTGGCGTGAGGATCGTTCGGGATCGAGGTGTTAAGAAAATATGGTTGTCACAAGAGAAGTACATTGAGAAAGTACTTCAACGTTTCAACATGGATAATGCTAAGGCGGTTAGCTGTCCTCTTGCTAACCACTTTACATTGACATCCAAACAGAGCCCGTCTACTGAGAAGGAAAAGGCGGAGATGGATAAAATTCCATATGCTTCGGCAGTGGGAAGTTTGATGTACGCCATGGTGTGTACAAGGCCAGATATTGCTCATGCAGTTGGAGTTGTCAGTCGGTTTCTTTCCAAACCAGGAAAGGAACATTGGGAAGCTGTGAAGTGGATCCTCAGATACCTTCGAGGTAGCTCCAAAATGAGTCTATGTTTTGGAGATGGTGAACCTGTCCTTGTTGGCTATACAGATGCTGACATGGCAGGTGATGTTGATTCGATGAGGTCCACTTCTGGGTACCTGATTACCTTATCAGGGGGAGCAATATCGTGACAGTCAAGGCTACAAAAGTGTGTAGCTCTGTCCACAACAGAAGCTGAGTATATAGCAGTAACGGAAGCATGCAAGGAGATGATATGGATGAAGAAGTTCCTGAATGAACTTGGGTTCCAACAGGAACGACCGCAGTTGTTCTGTGATAGTTAGAGTGCTATTCATCTTGCGAAGAATGCTTCATTTCATGCTCGGTCAAAACATATCGACGTTAGATATCATTGGATTCGAGATGTGCTTGAAATGAAGCAGTTACAACTAGAGAAGATCCATACTGACGAAAATGGATCTGACATGTGTACCAAGACTCTTCCAAGAGAAAAGTTTGAGTTCTGTCGATCAGCTGCAGGGATGACGACATCGCCCATGTAGTCGGACAGGGGAGAATTATTGGGCCCGACTCATGTGGCAGGGGAATGGCCAACAAGGTTGGCGGTGGTATTTGTGAAAAGAAAAAAAAATTAAATAGATAATGCAGAAGTGTAAGCTGCAGTTGGGGAGGTGAGTGAGCAGGTGGGAATTAATTTCCCTTTGTCTCCATTAGCCTATAAAAGGCAGAGGCAGTAGCCTCATTTCCATCATCCTTCACCATTCCATTATTCTCCATTTCCTTTGCTCTGCTTCTGTTCGTATTTCTTTTGTGGATTTTGGTAGTGAAACGTTTTCACTACCACGGGTAGATAGGAGATTTCCTTGTGAGTGAAATAGTGAGGTTGTTCCGGGAAACACCGAGTGTTCTATTTCCTTGTATCTTGAAAATCTCTGTAACCTACTGTTGCAATAGTGAAGAAATACTCTGGAGCTGTTGTTCCCGTGGACTGGCCCAAAATCAGGGTATACCACGTAAATCCTCTGTGCCATTTATTATTGTCTATGCTTGTTGTCATTTTGAGAATAGTCGTAGTATATTGCGTTATTAAATTACCGAAGTAAATTGATCTAAGTAAGTTGGTTACCGTAATTCTGGAGGCTCTGCCACCAGGTCCAACTTACCTGTGAACTTTTTACAAGCGTGTGATTTTTTAATCCAATATATTTACCTGCTATTCTCACCCGCTGCGCCCAACAACAACATGCATGCCCGAAACTTACCGGATCTAGATTCTAGAATTCAGATCCCGTCTCTCCTCTCGCCGGCGGCTTCCATCTTCCGACCTCCTCATCGTCGCTATTCTGATCCCCCTGAGAAAGATCGAAGGAGCTGTGGGAAGATCGACGGCGGGATGAAATCTTCCTTTGTCGACCTGAAGCTGAAGTGATGGAGGGAATGGAGCTGGAAATCATCCTGGGCCGGAGAGCTTGAGGGATTGGATTCATGAGATAGAGAGAGGAAGAGAGAGGGTCGGAGAAATCGGAGAAGGAAGATGGAAAGGCAGAAAGATAGAGGAAGTAGATGATACGTTGTGGATTTGGTTGTCTGGTTAATTTTGTCAAGAAGGAAATTAGTGAGAGAGAGAAGGAAGAATGAAATGGGGAGGAAAGGTTGAACGCGGAGAGAGAGAGTCAGAGTTAACCCATGGGGAAGATTAAAAAAATATTAATTATTTAATTTTTGTATTATTTTTATTGATAAAATATTATTAATTAAACATATCCTACCTATTTGCACCCTCCTACTTTTTCTCTCAAACAACTATTTGCACCCCAATTTACACCTTACTCAAATTTGCTCCCCCCTATAATTTGTACCTCTATTTGCGCCCCCCTCGAATTTGCACCCCCTTGTTGCCAAACATAGCATTAGTCTGTTGAGTGTCGAGTTATAAGCATATTTCGAGAGAACACGAGAAACCGTTCGAAAAGCTATCAGAATCTAAGAAATTGGGTTTCTAATCTATTGTGGACTCAGTTTGATGCTTTGTTTTGCAGCTGTTGAAGAACAAATAAAGCATATTAGACAGCATTTTAACACCCTGGAGGCATGTCAGTATGCTCACTCTACTTCAACGTCGATTATTTATAGGGACGAGTAGCATCTACAACAACAGCTCCGTTGTAGTCTAGTTGGTCAGGATATTTGGCTCTCACCCGAAAGACCCGGGTTCAAATCCCGGCAACGGAAATTTCTCCCCTTTTTTAATTGTAAAACGCCTGACACACTCCATTGGTCCTTTTTATCTGTTGGTATAACAAGTTCCTCCATTAGTCATTTTTATCTGTTGGTATAACAAGTTCCTCCATTAATCATTTGGGAATAAGTCATTTACAAGTAATTCATTTTAACTTTTGTTGATAAACAAGTCATTTGATATCTTAGAAATTCTACCTCTATGTAGTAATCATATTTGCAATATATTAGCCACAACTATTATGAAGCGGGGAATTATAGCAACAACTATGTAAATTCAAATTATTAACTATTACTATTGTTGTGGGTCAAGATATGGCTAACTGTCCGTTCAGCAGCCACGGTGGACTGCTTTTAATTTATAACTTTAAAAAATAAAAGTTTAGTCGGCATTACTAACGGAATTGTTAACAGAGATTTAACATTTGGCTAATAATTTGAATTTCCATAATTGTGGCTATAATTCCCAGCTTCATAATAGTTGTGGCTAATATATTGTATTTACCCTAATATGTTAGATGTAAGAAAATCACAGTATTTGGAGAATAGTTGGTTTAATACAGGTATATATATATTCGGTGGCTACTTCGGTGCACTCACTTTTTTGGGTGCACTCAGTGCACCCAACTCTAAAAGCGTCCATAATACATCAAATTTTGAATTTTAATTAGTACTCTCAATATAATATGATGATATGACATAGAATCATAACAAATCAATCCATTACCATAACCCCTTAACCTTCAATTTTGAATCCCAACCCAAAATCCCAAACTGTAAACCTAAACCCTAACCCTAAATCCCTAAATCCTAAATCCTTCGAATTAAAGTAAATTTTTAATGAATTTTTTTCAAATCCATGTGCTTCTTGTTCATAATATCATAAGCAACAATTGATACCGTTTTGACATGAATCGCATGGTCAGAATGACAATTATAAGGCGGGTGCACTAAGTGCTCCCGAAAAAGTGGGTGCACCGAATACGCCACCACATATATTCATGTGTATTTTATTCGTCTAAAACTTACATATTCATATTATTGTCAAATCGTTTCATTTTTCTCCATTCATTTGATGGATCTCGTACTAAACACGTATAACACGTTTAATAATCGTATTTAATGAATTAGAATGCTAACTTGACTATTATTTATATATTAATTCTTTTTATGAATCGATTTATGTTATATCATCAAAAAACTAAAACTATTGTTGACATCAACTCTTACCAACTAGGATGTATACAATATGATCGATAACTATAAACTAACCCCAAAAACAAAAGCAAGACAAAGCAATTACCAATAGTGCCTAGCAACTGATCATCAATCATTGAAAGAAACAGGTCGAGGGGAAATCTAAATTGTAGGGGGAAATGGATAAATTTTTGGAGAGAAATCTAAATTGGGGGAGGGGAAAGCGAGGAGAAATCTAAATTGTGGGAGAAAGTGGTGTAGTGAATTTTAATTATACATTTGGGGTTTTCAAAATTTTTTTTTTTTAATTATCATAATATTAGTGAAATTGTTGGGGAGAAATCTAAATTGCTACTAAATTTAATTTAAAGTGAAATTCATACTTTGATTTTCAAAACATAGATTAAAAAATGATATTTGCTATACTCTGACCATATACCTTATACCCTAATACGCTAACCATATATCATTATGAGTTACGATTTTGCTGCTATAGTTAATTTAAAGTGAAATTCGGACTTTTGATTTTCAAAACATATATTGAAAAGGGATCTTTGCTATTCCCTACACATATACCATATACATTATACCCTAACCACGTACCATATACTCTAACCATATATCCTTATGAGTTATGATTTGCTACTATAGTTAATTTAAAGTGAAATTTCAGACTTTGATTTTCAAAACATAGATGAAAAATGTATCTTTGCTATACTCTAAACATATATCCTAAATCATATACCCTGTACACTAATCATGTACCTTATACACTAACCATATATTCTTATTTGTTATGATTTTGCTACTATAGTTAATTTAAAGTGAAGTTCAGACTTTGATTTTCAAAACAGATATAGAAAAGGGAAGAAAGAAGTTGGGTGGCAATATATATCAAGCAAAAAGAAATGTTGGCAGCATTTTGCAACGAAAAGAGAAATGTAGTAACAAAAGAAGATATGAATTATCTATATCTATATATGGTGGCGACTTTGGTGCACTCACTTTTTGGGGTGCATTCAGCGCACTCGCTCCATAACCGTCATTTTAAACATGCGGTTTATGTCAAAATGATGTCAAACATCACTTATGATGTGATGAACAATAAAGCACATGAATTTGCACAAAAACCATTAAAGATTTACTTTAATTTGAAGGATTTAGAGCTTAGAGATTTAGGGTTAGGGTTTACATTTGGGGTTTAGGGATAGAACTCAAAATTGGAGGTCTAGGGCTTAGGGTAATTCACTAATTAGTTGTTATCATTTGTTATATCATCAGATTACACTAATTCTATAAATTAAAATTCTAAATCCGACACCTTAAGACTAGTTTTTGAGTTGGGTGCATTGAACGCACTCATTTTTGTGAGTCGTACACCAGACAATCTCAACCGTCCACGTCCATCTCAACGACCAGCATAAATGAGGCATAGTTAGTAAAATACGGTACGGGTATCGTACGACAAAAATATGTATGACAATAATGCTTCATTTTGACTTATTAGTACGATTAAAAGGTTTGGCAAAAAAAAATGGACATTTTAAATATACGTCTAATGAATTTTACGTGTATAATATGAATTTTCATCATAGATACGTCAATAAAAGTACGGGCGTGTAAATATATCAAACATTAGAAATTATATATAATAGAGAACTTTAAAATCAAAATAAATGGATTATAAATCCAATCAAAGAAAGCTGAAACAAAAAAAAAATTAGTCCGACAACTTGCACATACCAGAAGAACTTAAACTCCACCAACAGAACTTAGGGTCGTTTGGAAGTTACGAATGTTAAATCGTTGCATTGTAATGAATCACCATAATATAAATGCATGTATTGATACAATGGATGCATTTTAACAATACATTGTTTGGTTGTTGAGATTATACTTTATGCATTGATTTACATAAAGTTATTTTTATGGGTAAATGCCACATTTATCCTCAATTTTTAGAATAAAACAAAAACTATTAGGGATATAAATCGAAAGAAAAAGTTGACACAAATCTAAAACCAACAATCAAAGTTGAGATTGTATAATGCATCATTTTTTGTGATTGTTGGTGGGACCTACGTAAAATAATGCATGCATTGTTTTACATTTTGACACTTCCAAACATTGTATTGAGCACAATACATGTATTCAACAAACACAACTCTAACAATTACAACTTCCAAACGAACCCGTTCTTGCCTAACGCCAAAACTAATTATACGAGTTCCAAATTTGAAAATGTAACATGTCATATAATAATATTCATTATTCTATCTAGTTAAGTTTGTGTAAGACTAAAAGCCAAAATGTACTCGGTGGAAATATAATAATGATTGGGATTTGGGAAAAAGAAACAGAGGATTAACCTGGCTTAGGAATAGTGTTCACATATACACTGACGAATGACCTACATGCATACTGCCATGCCATCCTTCAAATTGTCAAATTAAAATTATTTAAGTTTTAAAGTAAAAGATGTAGATAGTAATCACATGGGAAAAGCTCTCAAGTTAAGCCACATGAACATCTTAATATAGAATTATGAAACTATGATCTTCTGTTTCAATGAATATATATAAGTGTGTGTAATATATATAGCTCCATGAAACTCTCGATTGCAAGCAGGAAAACAAAAGAAAAACTGCCTTAGTAAATTAAGAAGAAAGAGAATTCGAAAAGTCACCTTCAACTTCAAGATTGCAGTTTATGAGGCTATGAGGCTATCGGCCGGTAATGGTATCTACTTCACTGGGAGATGAGCTTAGAAATTGGAATGAAATTAGTAGGTAGCTAGCTCGTACAATTTTCCTGGATGGGTGATGAACTGGCGGCGAAAAGAAAAATTTGCAGAGGAAACCTAATTTTGTCTCCGTATGTCAATGTTAGTGTTCCGCCATACGTCAGTTTATAGGCAAATACTATAGTGCCGTTCTAAAAAGTGCGGCACCAGTGACTCCGTTTTTTACTGGTCCACGTGGACTGTGACGTGGTCGTGATTTTGTTAAATAAAATCCCAACCGAACTCCCGGTTGGCCCAGACGACCTGTACTAGAGTGACGGAGTTCTCTCCGTTAAACGCTTTGTTTTTGTTTGTCTCTTTACAATTAATTAAATTAAAATTTATGTAACTGCTTGGCAAAATCAGAAAACAAAGAACAAGGTTCGACAACCACTCGAATCAGAAGTACACTTTCTCAACTTCCATCGACGATAGTCTCTAACAAATGACGAGTAACATGCTCGACATTGACCCCTTCGCGTTGGCAGCTCCCATCTCCTCCTGCCAAATTGGGTGATTGCAAGCGCGCCGCCTCTATACGCCGCGAGGCCCTGCATAGGATCACTGGATGTCTCTGAATATAATCGATTCGATTACGATTCAAGCTTTGATCAGTGCTACGAGATGCCCTTCGGATACGTCCAGATCCCAGTTAGAATCGTCGATCCCTAGTTGCTCGACGGCAGCGAATACTCCATCCCCATGGCCACCACCGACGACTGCTTCATCTCCGGAGGTTTTTAGAATGTGTTGGGTTTCCTCCATTCTGATTTGCCTGGCGTGGACGTCATCGCCATCTCCGGTAACTGAAACCTCCCTCTCTCTCTCTCTCTGTTTGCTCTTTTGTTTGTGCTATAAAGGAATGAAAATGGTCTTCATTCTACTTTAGGATGATCTCATAACTGACCTCGTGGTAATAATCTATGTACAAGAAATGAAATTCGACAATTGTTTGCCCTTCACGGTAAAGTTGAGTGGTGGATGAAGGTCCTTTTCTGCTGCACATGAGCTGATCGAAGACGATTTTTTCATCTTCCATTTGCTCAAACCCCTAAGGTTTAAGAAAATGTTCATCTCGATTCTTTATTTTTATAAATAAGGTCACTAGTATAATGAAAGGAGGACAGTGAAAAGCTAATGATGTATGTAGTCTTTTACTCTTCAGTTTTCCGAGGTTGGATTTAGTAGCTAATTTGGGTTTTATATGTGACACTTACACATATTGAGAACTATCTTGTTTATCTCAAGTTATAGCTGTTGATGTGCAACTTCATTCTATGTATTTCCTTACTAATGGAGAACAAATTTGGTCAATTCCAGGTTCTGGCAACCAAATGACCAGACACCTTTCAGCTTATATTATTGACTGGATTTAGGAGACCGACACTCAGTCAGAACTTGCTTTGTGAATTGTATGATGATTATACATTCCATTAATTAACCACCTCATGCTTCCTTTCTTTCGTATGCAGTGTGTTAACTCCATACTATTCAGAGGTTTTGTCTTTACAACATGTCTCTACTTTGTAAGAAGAACACAATCCATACTATTCAGAAGTTTTTCTTTACAACATGTATATGCTTTGTAAAAAGAATGATCGATTCATGATATTGAGGCTAAAGAGAATAGGTCACAGCTTGGTGGGAGCAACAAAGCTTGAGAGTTCGGATGGAGCAGCTGCAACAAGAAAAGAGTGTAGTGATCAGAACTGTGATTTTGATTGTAGAGTTTAGTGGTAGGTGAAAGGATGAATCGAAATGTGTTTTGTTTGGGAGACTCTAATGTACGGAAGACCTCTTTGTTCTCAAGGCACTAGTGAACGTGACTTCTCAATAATGTTACTGCATGTACTAATACAAAGAGGAGGAAGCCCCTCGAGAAACATGAAGGCCATGATGGCTGACTAACGAACTTCATCCTTCTCGCGTTTCTTCTTCTTAAAGCACCAAAGCTCATCGTTACCTGCAAGCCAACGAACTACGTTAACCAGCCAGACATGTATCATCTTCTCAACAACTTCTTCATTATGCCTTATAACAAATTCACACAGTTACACTTGTTCAGATTATATCATGCACAAGAAGTAGGGGCATAATAAATAAGTGAAAGAGAAGCTGAGCGTGTGAAACATGCTGACCAAAAGGACTCTAAGGACCATTAACAACATAACCCTAAAGTTGTTGAGTCATGTGATCAGTGCCACCAAAATCAACTCAAGAAGCCCGGACACACAACTATCGACCAATTAACCCTAATGACTTTGAGCACCAAACTTGAAGCACCAAAATTTCTTTTTTCCCCTCAAAAAAGTTGAAAACACCAAAATTTTCCACCCTCCTTTTTTCCCCCAAAACAAAAGTTTTGCTGTCTCTGCAGAGTTCCCTCCGTCTTCTCACTGTCTTCAAGTTATGACGTTTCATCTTCCCAAGTGTTCGGAGTGTGTTTCTTTGATTGCAGATCAACCCCTGTCCTGAGTCTTTTCATCCTTTCCCATCATTGACCCACCTACCTTCCCTGCCCTTTTGAAACCGTTTCCCCTGTATCCTGGTTTGAGGTGTCTTGTGCTGTCTTTTGGTCTCCCTTGAGAGGCATGTGCTTTGCGGCTGTCAAATTCTAGTTTTCCTGCATCAGTTATGGAAAATGAGCTAGTAAAAAATTGTCTGGTATTGATTTAATTGAAGAAGAGGAAGCGGTAATTAGTATTGAAGAAACGATTGCTATAGAAGGGGTTGAGGAAGTCATAAAAGAACTGGGTTTTGCTGGAAAAGTCATTAAAGGCATGCCCCATCTGCTCGAATTCTTAATAGGATTCTCAGTGAAGCCTGGAAGCTGAAAAGAGATTTTGATCTACAAGTAACAGAAGATGATATATTGAGCATTCAACTCTACTGTTATGAAGACAAGAACAAAGTTCTCTTTGGAGGACCGTGGCACCTCGAGCATTAGCTACTAATTTTTAAGGAAGTTCTTCCTGATATGGATTTGACGAAACTGGACTTTTCATGTGCTGATTTCTGGGTTCGTATTAGGAAGTTTCCTTTGAATATGAGGAATTTTCATATGGCTGAGAAAGTTGGAACAATGTTTGGAAGTTTCATCCGTTGGGATGAATCGCACTCTTGAGTTAGCAGTGACTATATGAGTATCAGGGTGTCTTTGTGTGTTCAGAAACCTCTAAGAAGGATTGTTAAAATGCAAAGTAAAGACAGTCCAGTCTCCTATAGAGTTGGTTATGAGAGACTACCCATCTTTTGCTTCAAATATGGATTGTTTGGTCATCTCAAAAAGTTTTTCCCTCTACTTTTGGAAGAAGATGTTGAAAATGAAGATCCGTGCGGTATGGGCCCTGGTTGAGAGCAGATTCCCCTCTTAAGAAATTATCGTTAAAAGAAAAGGATAAACCACAAAAAAGGATAAACCACAAAACTTGACAGACGTACTGTAAAGTAAGCGTACTTTTGGTGTACGCTAGTCTGAACTATATGTATTCATGTCAAGCAATTGGGTTTAGATGGGTTCAAATTGAGTTAATCGGGTTTCAAATCAGTCGATGGCAAATCATTCGAATTACGAGTCGTTGACTTTTAGTGAAATTAAATTAGAGAAAATATGTCATGTGTCATGTTGATCGAACGAGTTACTTAAATCGGGTTATATTTTGATAGCTCTAACGCTCATTGTACTTTAACCTTACTCATCGACCACCAAAATATTTATATAGGAATATAGGATACATTGAAATTTCGCAAATTTTATACCCGACGTTGACTGGTGGGACCGGTTACTATGACAACACCCATTGTGTTGTTATTGTAACAACACTAGTCTCCAACCAATAAGAAGCTAGAGTTGTGATGACTTTTTATTAGATGAGTTGACCTAGTGTAAAATCAAAGCAGGGGTATAATTGTCATTATGAAAAATATGTTTAAATAATAATAAAAAATAAAAATAAAAATAATTTTTTTTATTTTTGGCCCAAATTTTTGGTCGCCGGAATTCTGTCACCGGTCGCCGGAAATTGGTTGCCGGTCACCGGAATATGTTTTTTTGTCGCCGGAATATGCTATTTTGTCATCGGAATATGCTTACCGGCGTCGGAATATGCTTACCGGCGTCGGAATATGCTTACCAGCGTCGGAATCTAGTCATCGGGGCAGAAATATGCCTATCGGCGTCGGAATCTGCTCACTGACGGTCACCGGAGTTCGGTCAACGAACTTCGTTGACCGGTCAACGAAGACGGTCAACGACCACCGGATGTATGGTCTACATTGTGAGATTTATGGTTTGGTTTCTCATATTTTTGTATGCCTATTGTGGTTTGCTTTATCGTGTTTGTGGTTTGCATTAATAAGTTTCTGGTTTACTTTATCGTGTTTGTGGTTTGCATTGAGAAGTTTCTGGTTTGCTTTCAAAAACTTTGTGGTTTGCATTGTGAGGTTTTTGATCTGTTTTAATATATTTGTGGTTTGCATTAGGACGTTTATGGTTTGTTTTTTGTGGTTTGATTTACTGTGTTTGTGGTTTGCATTAGGAGGTTTCTGGTGTGCTTCGCAAATATTGTGGTTTGCTTGTGAGGTTTGTGGTTTGTTTTAGGAGATTTGTGGTATGCATTAGGAGGTTTCTGGTTTGCATTAAGAAGTTTCTGGTGTACTTTCGAAACTTTTGTGTTTTGGTTTGCGAGGTTTCTGGTTTGTTTTATTGTGTTTCTGGGTTGCATCAAGAAGTTTATGGTGTGCTTTCGAAAATTTTATGGTTTGATTTGTGGGGTTTCTGTTTTGTTTTAATGGATTTGTGGTATGCACTAGGAGATTTATGGTTTGCTTTACGGTCTCACAGTAGAGTAGAGATCATGAATCAATCTCACACACATGAAGATGGTTAGCTAGCACTGCACGGCCGAAACATAAATATATATGTATATATATTGTTTGCGTCAATTATATGGAGTGGCTACTTGACATGATATCAAATCAAATCACATGAGCAAGCTCCTGATAATGGCGGCCTCGGGACCGTCGGAGTCGATGGTGGAGAGCAGCTCCGACAGCCGGTCGTTCAAATCCTCCACTTCTCTTCTCTTCCTTTCTTTTTCTTTACTTTCAGTTTTCCGTTATTATGTCGTCTAGCTTAGCTTCCTTCTCCTTTTGTTCGTGTTCTTGCGCCTTCCTTTCCGGGATCGGAGGAAGTCGTCGACGAGGTGCTGGTAAGAGCGCCAGCAGGATTCGACGGAGGAGAGCGGCGGGAGGAAATCGTTGGTCCGGCGGAGGTAGTCGGACTGGACGAGGCGAAGGCCCTGGCGGAGGTGCTGGCAGGCTTGGGTGCGGTCGATGATGGGGATTTTAGGTAGCAGAGGACGGAGAAGTCGAGCGGGTGGAGCGGGTGGTGTCGTTCTGGGCGACGGCGGCGGGTGGGGTGAGTAGTGTGGAGATCATCTGAGCTCCCCACCACCCAATCACCCGACGTCCACAGCTTCGGTGTGCTGCTGCTGGAGCTCCTGACGGGGAAAACACCCTTTCATGACCTGGTTATGCAGTACGGCTCCGACATTCCCACCTGGGTCCGCTCCGTCCGTGACGAAGAGACGGATTCAGGGGACGACCCGGCTTCTTCGGGCAACGAAGGTGGCGCCGAGGAGAAGCTGCAGGCGCTGGTGGGCGTGGCGATGGCGTGCGTCTCAATTCGTCCGGAGGATCGGCCGTCTCGAGGTGGAGGATGGCGAAGCACAACGGAGGAAGAGGAAGACGCCTTTGATAAATAATTTGATTTTTATTTTATTATTTAATTGTAATTTTACTATGTTGCCCTTGTTGTTACGGTAACAACAAATAGGCTGTTATTATAGTATCCGGAGCCTTGACTGGTGGCCGTGCATAAGCATGTGTCGCTGAACATTCCTGCGCCAAGGGTCACCGGCCCCGACCTCTCTGACCTTTCAGACGGGCCGACCGACGACGACGGAATAATAATAATAATAAAGTTCGGTTCGTTTGATTTTCCCTTTTCTCGCGGCTTCTAATTTTTCTCCCTGTCCAAGTAAACTCGCTGAAAGAAGAGAAGCAAAATACCCACACCACATTGCAGAGTTCTCGCCCGACCCGCTTCTCTCTCCCTTTTCCTCGGAATCCTTCCGCTGACTCCCTACGCCCTTTCCCCCATATTTACTTTGATTCCCTCTCCTTCGGCATCCCAACGCTCACCGCCGAACAAGGTAAAATTTCATCTCCTGGCGATCGAGATCCGCTGTTTGCTCAGCTGGACGCTTGATTGTATCTTTTCCCTTTCTTCTTCTCTTGATTTGATTTGGTTTCCGCCGGTGGGTACTTTTTGTTGGTCGAGATTGAGATGGAGTGAATGAATGAATGAATGAATTGACTGCTGGGTTGTGTTTGTTAATGGCTGTTGCTGTCTCAGGTGTGATATTTTTGAGTGAATTTGGAGCTTTTCAGAGGAAAGCCAGCCATGGTGCTGTTTAGATGCCTCTCCCGTCTTTCCACTCTCCGTTCCCGCACTGTAAGCTATCAGATTTTTCCCCCATTTGCTGTCGGGTTGTAGTGGCTTTTCTTGTTTGTCTCTTACTGTTCAGGGTATTGATTGTTTGAACTTTCTGTGCGATGATTACTGTCAGGTTCAACAGCCTAATAATCTCGGCTCCGTTAGATGGCTTCAAATGCAGACTTCAACCGATCTCGTAACTTCCTTCTCCTTGTATTCCCGTTTATAATGTGATATCCTTGCTCTTTCATTCACAATGGTGATGACACTTCCCTGGTTCTTGCTAAATGTGGTGCATGCATCTGAGCTCCCGGAGCTCTTTTTTCGGATGTATTAGTCATTTCTTAATTGTTTCTGCTGCCTTTTTGTGGGTTTTGGTTGGACGATTTTGGTTTTTCCTTGTGGACTGTAGGACCTGCACTCCCAGTTGAAAGAGTTGATCCCAGAACAACAGGTTTGCTGCATTTCCCTTTCTTGGTTATTTTGTTTGTGACCTGCTAGAAAAAAAAAATGATCTTTCCTCTTCTGACAATTTGAATGTGAAAAGCAATTGTTGGAGCTCTCTGAATGATCTCGTCTAATATGATTGCAGGAGCGCCTTAAAAAAATTAGATCGGATTACGGAAAAGTTCAACTAGGAAACATCACCACTGACATGGTAAATACCCTTTTAGGTTCTTTCGTTTTGTCTTTCAGATGGAGTTTCGAGGTTCTTTTATCTTTTCATCAGTTTCCTGACTTCTAGAGGTAATCTTTGTTTCTTTTTGTGCATTTCGATTGAAAGGTAATTGGTGGGATGAGAGGAATGGTTGGATTGCTATGGGAGACCTCACTGCTAGATCCGGAAGAGGTAAAATTATACTCTTTTTTCTTTTAAAAAATTGAGGAAACTACTGGTGTCAACTAACTTAAGTGACCACTTCATGTTCCTTGTGGTTAATGAACGTTTTTTGTGGGTTGCCTTCTGATGATAATCAATTACTGTTCAGGGAATTCGCTTTAGAGGTCTCTCAATTCCAGAGTGCCAAAAGGTGTTACCGGCTGCACAGCCTAATGGAGAACCATTGCCTGAGGGTCTTCTTTGGCTTCTTCTAACTGGAAAGGTGAATTAGTTTCGTAACGATTAAGAAGCTACATCTTCATTGGATATAATCATCCATTCCTTTTCCTTACCTGACCTCAATCACTTTTTCTTCTTGTCCTTCTATGTTTAAGGTGCCAAGCAAGGAGCAAGTTAATGCGCTATCAAAGGAATTGCGAGATCGTGCTACTGTCCCAGGTCTGTTGATGACTAATCATTTTGTATTGTTCTACTTCAGGGCTCATCATTTTACACTTTCTGGACATGTGTAATTGTGGCAATATTTTCATATCTTCATTTGACTTCTCTGAGAAGCAATCCATTTGTTCGCTTTCCATGCTCACCACAATCTTTATTCCTATAAACTTACTTAGTTGATCACTGTAAAATTAATTTCCTAGGTTAGATGGTTTTCTGTGCCATATGTCATCCATTGAAGTCTTACATCCTTTAGGGTTCTGACCATAATTTGATCGGGTTGTCTCTTCCTCCTTTTTTATTTTTATATATTTGCAGATTATGCATTTAAGGCTATTGATGCTCTCCCTGTCTCAGCTCATCCAATGACTCAGTTTACAACTGGTGTCATGGCCCTTCAGGTTTATCTCAATGCTGGCCTGTTTTTCGTCTTTTCTGTTCTTAGATGTTTGTTTCTCTGTCTCCTGAAACGGTAATTCAGCGTCGGGTGTCTCCCCCAAGTAATAATGTGAAAGCCTCTGTACGAGTTTGTGGGAACTTTGCTGTACAAATTGATGTACGGACCTCTGACATGAATTGTAAGAGGTCCCTGCAGCCACTTATTACTTTGGAGAAGATATTATCCCTCTTTGGCCAAGCCTCAGGATGTAATGGCTGCATGGCAGAAAATGGTAGCGTGTGAAATTGGAGAAACGTATGGAGAGTCGTGACAGCTTGTTTTCTCTTGATGCTGACAATTAGTTTTAGCCGTTCCGTTTCCTTGATTGGTCTCTTGTTCAGCTGCGGTTACCTAAATAACCATTCATTTAAATATTTAAAGTGATCTAGAGAGATATGAGAGAAAGTAATTGTAGATAATTATGAATCTTTACCTTCTTATCGTTGACGTTGGTGACATTCCCAAATGGTCTCTTCCAGGTCCAAAGCGAGTTTCAGAAAGCATATGACCAGGGTATTCACAAATCGAAGTAAGGCATCTTTCTTCAAGTATTTATTTGTCCCCGAAGATCCAGATCTTTGAAGTACTGGTTTGTACATGGTATTATTTTCAGGTACTGGGAGCCTACATTTGAAGATTCTCTTAATCTGATTGCTCGTCTTCCAGCTGTGGCTGCTTATGTCTATCGAAGGTCTCTGACTATTTAATACCTTTTCCAAACTACCAAATTTAGCGTTGTTGTATGTGCTCTAGTTCTTATGAGGGTTGCAAAGTTCTTTTTTCCTTTTTTTATGATGCTAGAGAGAATATTGCTTCAGCTTATTATTTCCATGATGTTGCTTTTGTCGTGTATTTTCTATAAGTCGAGTACAGCTTCATGTCTCCCTCTGCTTCCTGTTGATCTCTGTTACATATAAGTATTTTAACTTTGTGAACTTGAACTGTGGTATTGCAGGATATTCAAGGATGGAAAGATCATACCCCTGGACGAATCTCTAGATTATGGTGCAAATTTCTCGCATATGTTGGGATTTGATGATCCCAAAATGCATGAGCTTATGAGGCTTTATGTTACGATCCATAGGTTTGTCTTGTAATCTTGACTTAACATACTTTTTGCTGGATTCAAATACACAAGACCTCATGCTATTATTTTCTTCTTATGCTTGACAGTGACCATGAAGGTGGTAATGTTAGTGCACACACAGGCCATCTGGTAAGTTGTAGATGTGTGAAAAACGGGCTTAGAAATACTTGTTTGAGTCATATTCTTCACAGGAGTTTCTCTTTGCAATTAAGTGCTGATCAATCATTGTATTGTATTCAGGTTGCCAGTGCACTTTCTGATCCTTACCTTTCATTTGCTGCTGCATTAAACGGTTTAGCTGGACCCCTTCATGGCTTGGCAAATCAGGTGTGTTTTGTGCGTATAATTGTGTGTAATTGATCAGTAACATGACATATTGTGGCTGCCAGCAATCTTTTCGCTTCTATTTCTACTGATTTTCATTGCCACGCTCATTTGCCTTGCTACTCCCCTTGCTTGCAGGAAGTTCTGCTATGGATCAAATCTGTTGTGGAGGAGTGCGGTGAAAATATAAGTAAAGACCAATTAAAAGATTACGTCTGGAAGACTTTGAACAGTGGAAAGGTATTGAAAGCATCTCCAAATTTTTATTTCAAACCATTTACCATCACTAGAACTAGCATGACCATGTAGGGTTGTATTTAAAACGCCACAGTTCAATACAGTACATATTTTTCATCTCGTTTCTCTAAATTTGTAGGTGGTTCCTGGATTTGGGCATGGAGTCCTGCGAAAAACCGATCCTAGATACATGTGCCAGAGAGAGTTTGCATTGAAGCATTTGCCCAATGACCCACTCTTCCAGCTGGTTTCTAAGCTCTACGATGTCGTACCTCCAATTCTTACTGAGCTGGGCAAGGTGAGTGCTCGATCTATCCGAACTTAATTAGAAACCACAGAGCAAGGGGTTACTTCTTCCAGCAATCAATCTAGCGATTTAACTAATTTCCCTTCATTTTACCTTCATTACATTCAGGTTAAGAACCCGTGGCCTAATGTCGATGCCCACAGTGGAGTATTGTTGAACTACTACGGTCTAACAGAAGCCAGGTAATTGCACAGCAGTAAAGAAAAACAATAAAGCTCATCAGAGTCATCACCATTCCATTTTTTTTCTTGTTCAACTCGAACAACGTATGTTAACTATTGTTCAAATTTGTGAGCCACAGGTACTACACCGTTCTGTTTGGTGTCTCGAGGAGTATCGGAATCTGCTCTCAGGTTTACGCTTCCCCCAACCCTACAGCTTTCCTCTTCACTTCAATGGCCTCTTTGTTTTCCCTTTTTTTTGTTTTTTTTGTTTTAGGTCCTTGTTTTCTTTCTGAACCAGTCTTGATGGTCTTGTCTATTGTAGCTGATATGGGACCGAGCTCTCGGGTTGCCCCTCGAGAGGCCGAAGAGTGTCACGATGGAGTGGCTTGAAAACCACTGCAAGAAAGCTGCCGCAGCCTGATCCTTGTGAGACTTGTAAATCGTAATGGTTGTCCACGACAGTAGGCTATAGAACACACGGTTGGTCGCCGGTGATGGTGTGTAGTGAAAACCAGGGCTGGTTGGATATTTTCGTGCTCTCAGTATTTGATTCACATTATTGTTTCCTTGCCATCAAGGGGGTTTTTGCTGTCAATAAATCTGTATTCCTTTTCCAGTTTTTTTTGTGAAGAGTGTAGAAACCTAGAGCATAACCACTTCCGGCGTGTGCCCCCTTTTGAATAAACAAGTTAAAGGTAGCTCAAGTTTTATAGCCTGGTTAGATCTTTTTGCTTAATGTTATGTTCTTAAAAATAAGTTGCAGAAGCAGTAAATCTTCTGCAGATGGTAGTTACTTTTCTCTTTGGTGATAATTTGGCTGTGTTAGTTTTGGCTTTTACGGGGAAATAAGAGTGGAAAAAATATAATATTCGAGGATATTCAATAAAATTGCAACAAAGAGTGAAAAATACGAGTTTTGTGCGCAAAAAACAATTAAACCAATTGCATAAGTTGCTTTTATTGTCATCTAAACATTTTTTGTAATTTAGTTCGTGTTAATTTTATTACACCTACATCAATGAAATTTGCAATTGCGCATGTGGATAAATATGTGACTATATACTACATGCAATTCCACTTTCATTCCCTTTTCCTTAAGCCCATTTTTGCTTTCATGTGTACATGAAATTGCATTTGATGCAAAATTGCAACTATGCAATGTGTGATCACAACAATACAATTGATATTGCAATTGCAAAGTCATTCCATGTCATCTTCCAATAAAAAATGCAAGTAGATGCTCTAAGGGGATTCATCTTCCTTGTTGGGATTTGTTTTCACTTTTCCGAACAATAGTCTAGCCAATAATTTCCAAGTTCAGACTTGTCGAGCGAAGTATCCATAACTTATCAAGAACTTGAGAAAAACGTCCGACGTTTAGATCGAATATGCTTGAAACGTCTTTATGGGAGTCTCTGAAATTCAACATGAGTTTAAACCAATCCTCTAATAATTGGATTTAGCATATGGTCAATCATCACGACGCAAACAAGGAATTTGTTGATCGTACAAAGAACATGAGATTTACGATATAATGTAAACATAGTTATTGTACGATTACAATAGAGTCATATCAGTTTGACCGCTTAATACGTATCAATAGTGCAACAGCAGGCAAATTTGTATGAAAACTACACCATACCTAAGCATTGCTCTAAGATTAATACTAAAAATGTACAAATTTGATCGCTAAACGTAGAAACCACTGAAAAACCTAAAAACGAAAGGGACTCTGCGAGGGAGAAAAGTAGGAGAAAGGTACCCAAAAACTTCTTACAGACACAGACACAGACACAGACACAGCCACAGCCACAGTCACAGTACGCACAGAGCTGCAGCAGCAAACTCCTCAGCCCCAGAAAGAGAAAGAGAGGGGATTCCCAAATTCGTCTTCACTTTCTTTGTTGCCTTCTTTCTCACCCTTCCCTTGATTCTTCTTTTGCTGCCATGGAGACACCAATTTCTACTCCGTAGACCCCAAAATTCTGTCCTTCCTCGATCGGTTCCTCCAAATTGGGTCAGGGGGTTTCTTTTGTTCTACTTCATTTCCTAAACGATGGCCGATCATGCCGACCCTTCGCCGCTCGTACCTCCTACGCCGATCACCGACGCCTCCGAGATCGACCTCGAAGCAGGTCCTTGCGACCAAATTCAGTGTCGAATTTGCCTCGAAACTGACGGTATTTCTCTTTCTTCGTACTGCTAAAACCACTCTCTATCTGCTTGCTGCTTGGCCTACTTAATTTGTTCTTCCTCGATTGGGCATTTCTGCTCGTTTCTAGCTCTGTCTGGTTTCTGGGGAAATCACTAGTCATTAAAGTATGGAGAATTTGTAGCTCAAATTTCTCTCTAATTGCATTCCGTGTTGGTAATGTAAATGTGGGTTTAAATCAATATCCCATTTTGTCTGGCTGAATAGAGCAATTGAACATAATTTTTTTTTTAATGTACCACTGTACTGGTTGTTTTCAGTTGTAGTCCTTGCTAAGCCTATTCCTTCGAAAGCCATCAATGATCGTTTTCATTTTGTTCGTATCGTTGACAATGGAGATAAAAGAAGGCCTCACCTGAGACTGAGAGTTGAAGGAGATACATGGACTTGCTTTCTTTAATTGGTTTGTTGATGTTGCGTTTCTAACGGTACTTGAAGGAAGGTTTGGAGTTATGGCGGGGTGATATTTGGTTTCGAGTTATGGTGTGGTGATAGTTTGTATTGGTACATTGTGACTCAATTCTTGTCTGGGTTTTGACAGGTAGGGATTTTATTGCACCATGCAAGTGCAAAGGAACATCAAAGTATGTACATCGAGAATGTTTGGATCATTGGCGAGCCATAAGGGTAAGGGATGCTACTGTCTTCTCATTTGAACTATTACTTGCTCATCCATAGCGTGCTACATCGAGCGTATAAGCGGTTGATATATAGGTGTTAGTGAATGATTTATGGAGAAATTCCAGCATTGGAATAGTTAGTCGTGTTTAATTGTCATTACCACCTTCAATCAGTGTATACGCGTTTAGTACTAGTGTCTGAACACACTTCGTGTTTGATAAGGAATGAGAAAGGTCTTTGCCTTTCTTTTCTCTAAGTATATATTTTAATTTATGTGTTTACTTGGTTTGGAGGCATACTGTTGAGTTGTGAATTGACTTTTGATGCCATTTATGTTTCACTATTGCAGGAAGGTTTTGCATTTGCACATTGCACAACTTGCAAGGCGCCGTACCATCTGAGGGTTCATGTTGCTGCAGATAGGAAATGGAGAACCATGAAGTTTCGATTCTTTGTGACAAGGGATATCGCTTTTATATTTCTGACAGTTCAACTTGTAGGTTTTTTTCTCTCTACTCGTTCAATACTTCTGTGTGTTGGAATTGCTGTGCGTTTCTGCTTCTGTATATTAATGTATTTTTGTCATAAGTACTGATATATTTTATGTCCTTGCAGATAATCTCTTCACTGGCTTATTTGGTTTATCTAATTGATAGGTCTCATCAGTCATGGCTACGTCGTACATGGGGATTTGATAGCGAAATTAGTTTCTACTACATATGCGGTATAACCTCAATAGCCAACTGTCCATTCTGGTACTATAGGTATCATAATACCCTTCATATAAAAATCAAATCCAAATTTGGTTTGCACTTCTTGAGTGGCTTGTCCAGCTCTCGAATTTGGTCAGAGTTTAGCATCATGTTTCCCAACACATGCTTGACAGATGCATGTCTAGGTTATTTCCACGTCACTGCGTCAGTCTGTAGTATCTGCAAGTTGAATTGTTTGAATGACTAAAGCTTTTTCTTCTCAGCTTATATTGACTGTGAAATCTAAATGTACAGGGGCACTGTTGTTCTTTGCCTTACTGGGTCTGTCAGGGTGCTTTATCACTTGCTATGACCGGAGAGTGCGCAATGACTTGGCTCAACCATGCCGAGAGGTGTGTCTTTGTTGTTGTCAGCCGGGGTATGTATATATTTTTTCTTGTGTTGAGTAGCATGGCTACACCAAGTGCTAAACTTTTTTTAGGACTGTTTGTTACATGGGATGAAAGTAGTTGAGGTCCAAGTTATCGTGGAATGAGTAATCAATATGACAAATGGTTGCATCACTAGTAATATGCAGTGACACAGTATGAGTTTGGATGGTGTGACCATGTGAATTCATGGCAAGATTTAGTGTTAATTACTACTTGGTGGTGTAAATCTTTTCTAGATATTTTACTTTTAGTTGCCTAATATTAGCTTATGATTTGTTGTAATGTTTACCGGTTGCTTTTTCTTACTGTTGCAGAATCTGTGCGGACTGTCATTTGCCCGGAACACTTTGTATGTGGACAGACTGTACCACATGCTTTGAAAGCTGTGCCACTGCTGCTGGAGAATGTGGTTGCTTAGGGGGTGCTGGCGAAGCAGGGCTACCTTTATTGTTTATAATGGCTTTGATTGTGCTCGGACTGTTTACTGTCATTGGAATATTCTACAGCGTCTTGGTGGCCACAATGGTTGGGCAACGGGTTTGGCAGCGTCACTATCATATACTTGCCAAACGGATGCTGACAAAGGTTAGTAGCTCTATCTTCCGTAGTTTCTCCTAGGTTATTTTGCAGTGCGATTACTATGGAACAAGCAAGCAAATTAATAATTCATTTGACCTTAGTTACATTTCTGAGTATTGTACACGGAGACCCTAGTCTTTGCAAAGAACAACAACATTACCCCAAGTGATTCTTGGGACTTTCCATGATGACATTCCAAGATGAAATGAAAGTTTCTGGAGCATCCCCAAAACCCTTTTAACTTTTAACCTCTCAAGGGAGGCTTGTAAAAGCCATTGACTATGACCTGTAGCTGTAAAAGGTTACCGTGATTCAGGAGTAGGGAACATGTAGAATAATAGCATAGATCTTGTGTCCATGATATCGCTGTAATGGTTTGTATCCATGTAGTTTGTTCATTGTATTATGCTTGAATGGGAGAAGTGGACTTCAAAATCCAACTGGCCGAATCAAATAGAGTAGCTTGACACCTTTAACCCATACTTTGTGTACCGAAGCATTTTTGCTCATCGTGATCTTAATAGTTACCTGCGTGTTGTTTTCACCTGGCTTGTGGCACTATGAATTTCATGTGATATATGCTGTATGCTCTCTCAGGAGTACGTGGTCGAGGATGTTGATGGAGAGATGACCAGTTCTGATTGGACCCCTCCGCCCCTTCCACCGGAGCACGTTCAGCAACTGAAAAACCTCGGCCTCCTATGACAACATTAACAGACGACGGAAGGCAGATATTCGTGCGCCATTGATCTTGCTGTATCAAAACATCATCAATGTAGAGAGAGGGAAGGATGATGGACTGGATTGGCTGTTTTGATAGGTCGGCTACCTACTACTACTGTAAGGCTTTTGGAGTAAGTACAGGAACTCTGGATTAATCCCATGAATAGCAGTTAACAAAAAACCCCACCTATTCACGTCTGTAACTCGTGAAAGTTGACGAAACGAGGCAAGAATAGAGACAGTACCATTTGTACAACATAAAGACGGTATGGATATCATTCTATATGCAAGGGGGGAAATAGGTCATGCCTTTTTGAGATGTGGGGATTCAGGCACATTTCCTGCTTCTCATGCAGCAACATCTCAGAATGTATCTTTTTGTAACAGGGTTTCCCTGAAGCCTATCTGGTGCACGAGAAGGTTCGATTTGTTTCGAGAAGTTGGGTGCACAGAGAGATGAATTCCATTATCACTTTCTTTAGGGAAATCAAGAAAAGTCGTAATAGTGGACTAGTAGCGGTAGATAAAAAAAAACAACAAAATTGAATTCTAATTAGCAAAAGCAATGTCTCCTTGTATAATTATGGATTACAACCGCAACGAGCGTAATCCTCGTGTGTTTAGTTGTCACTGTTGAGTTTGAAACCTTGTGCAGACTGGAGAAAGGTGTGGATTGACGCCTGCCATGTGAAGCTTGGCAGTCCACTCCTCCTGGCCGTTTGGTTTCTATGCAATAGGGATGTTCTTGTGATTGAAGTTTGGGTAACAGCTCGTTTGTTGGTTTCATTTGGATGGCTGCAGAGAACAATGCATGTGATGTGAACATGTTCTTGTTTAGGCGAGATGCTTATCTGATTGTCTCCTTTTAATTATTGCCCAAGAGGGAAAGAAAAGGCTCCCCGTCCTCAAATTAGGTTTATGATTCCTTTCCATCAATCATTTGATTTCAGATAAAAACTTCTAGCAATCATTTGGTTCAACGAACGTTAGGTTATAGACCTATCCTATGCATTTGCTAAACTAGTGGACTAAATCGAGCAACGTCTTGTCAGACGGGGATTGATTCAGATCAAATCGAATCAAATTAATTCTCATTTGAGGAAGTCTCGAGCTTGAAACTTTATTAAACAACACTCGGGGATCACTTAAGTCAGTTAGGCTTGTTTTGTCCTGATTGATTAGATCTAGTTGGTTCATTCACTATTCACTGAAGTATCTTTTTGATCCCTATTGTTCTAGACTACTGAATGCATTCCACTAATGAGAAAAAGACACATTGTTGGGGACAATGAGCACTTTATCAGGAGTTTTTTTCACATAAGGGGCTCAAACTCTGACACAGAGTTGGATGGAATTGTTCATAGTTTCAGGATTATTTGATCAAATTGCCTAATTTGCTAGGACATTCTTTGCATTTGAAATTTTTTCACTTATCTAGTGGCTTGCTATCTTGGGTAGCGATTGTATTTTGATCAGATTGGCGTTAAATTACTCTTTTTCCGTAAATACATAAAGATGAGATGTTATTTAAGCATCCTTGTTCTTACAAAGAAGAAAGAAACGTCTTCCGACTTGATCAATCACAATCATAAGAAATTATAAGTGCTAAAGGACGAAGACAAACTCCACTAAATAATGAACAAAATAGCATGTGAAAAATGACTCATTAATCACCATCCAGAAGTCATAACAAATGCTTTCAAGCTTTCAAATTGTCCATCAGCCGTACCGTATGATAGTGATTCATTTGTCCATAGAGCCCTAAGCATATGTTTGGTACACACAATTTACTAACTTACTTTAGGTACACTTTAACTCAATTGACGAATCGAGATAATTGGCAAATGGTGGTCAACCTAAAAATGTAACAAAAAAAAAAAAAAAACATAAGGTTCATGAGTGTGTAAACTATAAGCATTAAGAGAGGTTAGGGCAATCCTGTCTTTTCAATTAGTAACGAGAGATTATCTCGATTCTCGATTGTAAGATCTTTATTTAGAGTGGTGCAGTGTAGAAAAGGGTGATATCAGGAGAATTCGTCATGATGCATCACAAAATCAAAACTGTGCGGAGATAGGACCAAAATAGACAATAAAGAACTGGATGGCTAAACATCGCCCTAAATTTACTATTATCGCCCTACTTTAACACGTAATAATACTAAATTGCCCTTTATTTAATAAATCTAATCCAACCGAACAAACAAACCGCTAGAACTCCTTCAACGTCGTCTAGCTATGATTCATGATCGAACCTCTCCCAACAACTCGAGTTATTGGGATCAACTGGTTCTTGACATGTTGATGCCATGCGTGTTAGTAAATGATATAAGATTTAAAAAATCAATTTACTTCCAACAACTCAAGTTATTTCGATCAATTGGTTTTTTACATGGTATCAGAGCCTTCTGTAATTGGTACGTTTTTTGTTTGAATCTCAACGACCCCATTGTTAAGCACATAATAATCAAATTTATGCAAATTTCAAACTCGTACAAAGTAGCCTTTGAAACTTGACAAGCGATTCATTCATGGTCCTTAGGATCTGGCCTTCTAGCGAGTTCGATGTAGTGATGTGGTCTTGTGTTCGAATTCCGGTGACCCCATTTGTGAAGCACATGTGTTCTCATTTCAGGACATGTGCAAACGAAAGCCCTTATGAGGTAACTAGCTTTCGTTTGAGGGGGGGGGGGGGGGGGGGGGGGGGGGGCGGGTGTTAGTATGTGGTATATGATTCACGATTGAACCTCTCCCAACAACTCGAGTTATTGAGATCAACTGGTTCTTGACATGTTGATGCCATGCGTGTTAGTAAATGATATAAAATTTAAAAAATCAATTCACTTCCAACAACTCAAGTTATTTCGATCAATTGGTTTTTTACATGGTATCAGAGCCTTCTGTAATCGGTCCGTCTTTTGTTTGAATCTCAACGACCCCATTGTTAAGCCCATAATAATCAAATTTATGCAAATTTGAAACTCGTATAAAGTAGGCTTTGAAACTTGACAAGCGATTCATTCATGGCCCTTAGGATCTGGCCTTCTAGCTAGCTCGATGTATTGATGTGGTCTTGTGTTCAAATCCCGGTGACCCCATTTGTGAAGCACATGTATTCTCATTTCAGGACATGTGCAAACGAAAGCCCTTATGAGCTAACTAGCTTTCGTTTGAGGGGGGGTGTTAGTATGTGGTATATGATTCACGATTGAACCTCTCCCAACAACTCGAGTTATTGGGATCAACTGGTTCTTGACATGTTGATGCCATGCGTGCTAGTAAATGATATAAGATTTAAAAAATCAATTCACTTCCAACAACTCAAGTTATTTCGATCAATTGGTTTTTTACATGGTATCAGAGCCTTCTGTAATCGGTCCATCTTTTGTTTGAATCTCAACGACCCATTGTTAAGGACATAATAATCAAATTTATGCAAATTTCAAACTCATATAAAGTAGGCTTTGAAACTTGACAAGCGATTCATTCATGGCCCTTAGGATTTGGCCTTCTAGCTTGTTCGATGTATTGATGTGGTCTTGTGTTCGAATCCCGGTGATCCCATTTGTGAAGCACATGTATTCTCATTTCAGGACATGTGCAAACGAAAGCCCTTATGAGGTAACTAGCTTTCGTTTGGGGGGGGGGGGGGGGTTGGGGTGTTAGTATATGATTCACGATTGAACCTCTCCCAACAACTCGAGTTATTGGGATCAACTGGTTCTTGACATGTTGATGCCATGCGTGCTAGTAAATGATATAAGATTTAAAAAATCAATTCACTTCCAACAACTCAAGTTATTTCGATCAATTGGTTTTTTACATGGTATCAGAGCCTTCTGTAATCGGTCCGTCTTTTGTTTGAATCTCAACGACCCCATTTTTAAGCACATAATAATCAAATTTATGCAAATTCAAAACTCGTATAAAGTAGGCTTTGAAACTTGACAAGCGATTCATTCATGGCCCTTAGGATCTGGCCTTCTAGCTAGTTCAATGTATTGATGTGTCAATGTGGTTGCAGTTTGGGCAGCATCTCGATCAAGGTTGTCAACCCGCGGGCTGACTCGGAACCGATCGAGCTAGTGGGTCAAGGGTTAATGGGTCATCCATTTCAGTCCGGTTTAGCCCGAAAATATGAAAAGAGTCAATATATTGTACATGATAAATTATATCAAATCTCATCTAACATATGAGTTGTAATATATAATATTACACCAAAATAACATGTCGTACTTCGATCCAACATATAGTGAAAATTCACACACAGTTATATGAGATCAATATTCAAATGTTCAACTTAGAATTCCAAAGATTGAGTTAGGCGAAAAGAAAAATCGGAAAATAGCCGCATTTCGCAAACTGAAGGAAAAAATGACACAATTTGACCTCCAACCCGGTACCTTGTAGCGGTCCACCCAACGGGTACGTGCGACTCATTTTTCTCACCAGACCAGAAGCAAAATGAATCAACCCATGAGTTGACAACCTTAATCTCGATCGTTTTGTTGGTTTCGTTTCCGTATAGAACAATCCATGTGGACATGTTTCTTTACGAGACGCTTCTCTAAACCTTGCATTAGGTTTGATGATTCCTTTCCATCAATCACTTGATTTAAGATAGAAAAAAAGGACTTCTTGTAGTCATTTGATTTTTAACCAACGTTAGGCGTTAGTGTGCACGTTCCCTACGCATTTGCTACACTAGTGATGGACTGATGTCACATAGCCTGTAGGCGATGATTCGACCCATCTTTACACCGAATTCGAGTAAGATAAATTGTCAACAAGGTTGTAGTCGAAGTGATTAAGAGATGTAAGTTTTATTCGAATATATTTTTTTTTATTTTGAGTCTAGAATATGATGAATTATGGACGGATTTTTTTCCGAGTCGGCCAATCTCGTTATGATTTAGTAGACTGGCTCCGGCCGATTTGTTGACGATTCAATCGGGCCGGGGTTTGATCGGTCATTTGAAACACCAATCGAATTTCATTGAACCTGATCAATCACAATCATAGAAAAGAGTTGGGAGGAGTGGACGAAGGGGAGGCACATCCCCACCATTCATAATGAGAAGCAAAAAAGATTTATAGCATGTGAAAAATGACTGATTAATAATTAATTGGAGCATTCATAACGAGAACTTCTTCCCACTTTCGTGTATTTATTATCCATCATATGCCGTACTATGATAGTGAATCATTTATCTTTCTGTCCACAACTCACCTAAAACATTTCCCTTTTCTCAGATCTATGAATGAGGTAGGTAATCCATCCGTGTGTGTTTATTTGAAGTTTTTCTTAACTTTCGGGAACTTTTCTAAAATTTGAGATTTTTTTTCCTTCTGAAACTTGTGAAAAGAGATTTTGTTAAGTGTTTAGAAAAAAATAAAGTTGATTAAAAATGAGTTTTTTTTAATCAATAGAAAGGTTGTTGATGAGATGGGAATTTTTTTAAGGGCCGTTTGGACGGATCAATCGGAAAATGAGTTAATTCAAATTATATGTCCCACCTTCGAAAATTATAATTGTCTAAAAATAGTTAATTCGAAAATTCTCAAGCCAAATTGTTTCATTCAAATTTTATACAGCAAAACGGGTCAATTTAACGAATGATCTCAAAATGAGACAACTGAATCAGATTGATAAGTTAGAATTGCTCATCCAAACCACCCTTAATAGTAAAGTATAAAAGTAGTGAATGAAAAGTAAGGAATGACTACTAAGAGTGTAAATTTATGTTTTTCTGGTTAAAGAGTGAAGTTGTACTGTGAATTTTTTTGTAAGATGGATTTTATATTTAATTATTTCTTAGGTTTTAAAGTGAATAGTAATTTTTATTGAAGGGAGAGAAGAAGGTTTAAAAGTATATTGTTTTAATCGAAACATAAATATTAGGAAATCTTGAAAAATGAAAGAAATAGAAAACAGAAGTTTCACGTGTGGAAATGACTACCAAAGTTATAGGACCGGACCACCTCTACATTCGTTACATTTCCACCATCAAATTTTAATCGTGCGATGCCACTTGTCAACTAATCACATTCAATTAATATTATATTAAAAACAAATACCATTCTTGATTGCAATTTGCTGCGTAGTTAACATGTAAGTTTATCAAAAGTAATCTCTTGCCACATAAGTATTTGGAGGATCCACAAATTGGAAAATTGGAAAAATTTTTTACAAACAAAAAAATTGGTTATTAATTTATTTATGGAGCTACCTCTCTCTTCTTTAATATTTTCATTTCTTTTATCCATTTTTTTCTTTAATAATAGGTTACATGTTGATAAACTTAACCAAACACACATAAATAATAAAATTTTTGTCTAGTAAAAAAATATAAATAAGAAAACAGAAAGTAACATATGCCACATTTGTTTAAATAAAAAATATCTGATTAAACCTACATTTTTTACTCATTTTTACTAAAATTGATGATAAGTAAAATTTTGATGGAAAAAATTAAACAAACATACACATAAACAATAATGTTTTTTTTTATTAAACAAATTTTATATGAAAAGAGAGAAAATAAACATTTGACATTCAATTACCTATGAAAAATAAACTATATTACTTTATATTTTGTTGAAATGAAACACTCTCTTATTCATAAATTATATGTCAATAAAATAAAACAAGTATTATTTAGAAAAATTTCAGAGTATAATCTTGTTCGAGTAGTTATAGTTATTTATTTAAAAATGACTTCTTATTCCTCAGATCATGTTCTAACTTAAGCTCCTCAAATGAACAGAAATCGTATGTGCAATAATTTTATAATGTGTCCTAAGTTCATATTAATAATATTTGTTCTATATCATGTTGATTGAGCAAGCTCTATTGAGGTCCTAAGTCGTATGCTAAGAAATTTTCTTTCAGACTTGGAGTTATCGTCAACGACTATAAATCAAAATTTTCAAAATGACTTAAGTATGATTGTTGACGAACTTGGACTTCATACCCTAGGATGAGACACAAGATTCCGTGAAAATAACATAAAGGAAAGTTAGATAATTTTTGTTGAGAATCTACGATAAACATCGCGTTTCATCAACTACTTACCTAGACATTTACCAAATAAAGGTTGACAATTTTTAGTAAGATAGTCCATTGGGAGAACCATATTTATCCAACAATCAAGTATCTTTATCCAGTAGTCTCAACTCTCAAAATTGGTTGCCAGTTCGTCCAAACTCGAGAAACACGAATTGATATATGTTGTATAGATAATAAGCTAATGCAAATAATCAAATGAAATCCACCGATATTGTTCAAATGATAAGACATTTTAAATGCACTTGAAATATGCGTGTATTGTAGACGCTCTTTATCAAATATTAATATATAAGTGGTAAATCTTTGAAAATTACAGATTCAACAACCATGTTAAGATCAAAATCCTTGATACTGTGTGCGAGGGTTTTAGATTGATATTCTAAGCCAACATATAAACAATGACCACGGGTTGAACTTCAAAAATTAACCATTGATACATATTGTATAATATATTAAATTTAAGTGTCTTCATAAAAAAACTAACATCCAAAATGGAAATGAGTCGAGATTATAGAATTTGATCATCACGAGGGCTACGATGTGTATCAAGTTTCAATATGGATGAATAAATTGATCCAATAATGAAGTATATTTACTAAGAATTTCTCACTAAAAACTCCTAATCTTAACAACATTGGTCGAGAGTTCGTCCAAACTTGAGAATCATGAATGTGTATTTGATTTCCAAAGGACCTAAAATTCCAACCCCTTTCGGGGGCTAAATACCTCTGATCACAACCATAGGTGCCAAAGAAGAATGAAAATTGAGACAAGCACATGAGAACCGAAAGACTATAGGGTTCTAGGGGAGAATGAACACATGATGGTGGCCGGCGGAACAAAACAAAAGAAGGTGTTTAGGGTTTTTGGATCTTAGAACCAGCTTCTGATATCATGTTGGGAAATTAGTCTCACTTCTATAATAACCCTAATATTAATACGAAAATTATCTAACTTCTACCACCCTGATATGGAATATAACTATAACCAATTACATAACAATACTCGCAGTATAACACAATACTACTTTTACTACACATCTCTAATAAATTAAATGTATAAAATGTGTATCATTCAGTCTTAATTAGTGGATATTAAGTCTCCAAGATTTTAACCTTTGAGAGGGCTGATGCAGGGAGACCCTTTGTCACCCTATCTATTCCTACTTTGTGTGGAAATTTTTAGGCTGTGTTGAAAGATATAAAAGGAATAAAAATCTGCAATAAAACCCTGGTTATCTCTCAACGTCAAAAGGTCAATCTATCAAATTATGAATTTACATTTAGCAAAAAATGTGCTAATGGAGCGTAGAACGAAGGTCGATATAGAATTTGACTAAGGCTGTTACAATTTATGCCATTATAATTGCATTCAGATAATAAAATAAAATAAAAAGTGAATATACACTCCGGTGGACGGCCGCCGGCATGAAGAAAGCAACGGGCGGTTCTGGTTTCGTCTCCACTTTCCAGTCAGACAAGGGATTAGGTGGCTTCGCATAAACAATTGAACGTTACACAAAACCAACCGCCATTTGGCACCGAAAGCAACCTACACGTCATTTTACCATGTGGTGTTTGGATCATCGTCACCGCATCATACGGTCAATTATGCAGATTAAATTATGAACGTACAATAAAATTAGTATAGTTACATACTTACATTGTTATTTATCTCTGCTATTATATTCATAATTACTGGTGTTTTTCTTTATAAGAAATTTATGACATAAACTAAATTTATAATTTTTAATATTATATAATTTGAGTACAAGTTTGTTTATGATACAAACATTAATATATAAATTCAGTTTGTACCTATACCTTTTCATATCAGTTAAATTTAATTTTTGATAAAGAACCTCCGTCGTTGACATGTATAAAATCTATCGGTTAAATTCAATAACTCGAGTTGTTGGGAGAAATATATGTATGAATTTTAACCACGTTCTTAAACACCTCTTCAAACGAAGTTAACTCTTGGGCTTGAACCTTGTAATTGATAGTTATATCATGTACTTTAAATGACGTTAAGATTTGGATCACAAGAACTTAAACATGTGAATTCAAGGCCGACGAGTAGCATGTGTTGGCCGGGCCCTATGGCACAATGCCTCCATTATAAGGATGCAATTACACGAGAGGTTGAGAGTCTTGAGTTTTCAGGAATTTTACAATTTGATCTATATAATATGTAGCGGAAAATTAATATATTAGTTTGACTTTAATCTATTGGTAAGCATGTTCGATAATGCAATTTGATCATGGGTTCAAATCCCTTTTTTTTTGTTTTTTGCATATCTATTTATTTAACTAGGCTTGACTAAAATGTATGTTCAGTATCAACACTTAAAATATGTACTTATTTTTAGAACTGGCAAATTATAAGCCGACCCGTTGACCCGATCCGAAACCGCCCAAAAACTAGAGATTTTTGTAATCCGAAATCCGAATGACCCGAACCCGATAACCCGTGATTTTTTGGGTCGGGTTAGCGGGTCGACTCATTAGACCCGTTCCATTTTATATATCACTACGAAAATGATAAAATCACTCATAAATTAGTAAGATATTTAAAAAAAATTACATGGATTTGAATGACATGTTTGGAGTTTAAGGATAATCAAATATCATGTGTTCTTTGTAGTAGTATTACTCTTGTTATTGTTTTTTTTATGATTTGCGCAATTTGTATTTCATATCATTAGTGTGGAAGGATTTGAGAATATGTTAATTGACATGTGTTAGGTAAACTGTTGTCATGCATATGTGAAAATTCGTGTTCTTTAAGAAAATACGAAGCATGTTTGATTTTGTTTATGAGAACGCTCATAACCCGAAATGATCTGTAACCCGACCCGAAACCAAATGGGTTGTGTTAATATTTGACCCGAAATCAGCCAACCAAACATGACCCGACCCGTAACCAAAGTCCCCAACCCGACCCGTATCTATTTTCATTCTTGAATTTCAAGTTTATCCATTTATCTCCTATTCTATGAATACTCATTTATTTAATTAACTTGAGTGAATTATTGGTATAGTTTCTCAACTTTGATATTTTGATTTGTTTTAATTTTTGAACTTCAAGTGTCTCCTGTGAATCTATTTAACTCCTATAATACGAAAATTCATGTTTCATAAGAAAATTTCGAATTTAATAATAAAAAACTCATTTTATTAAGAAAACGAGTCACATTTTATTTATGAAATAGAGCCTCAAGTATTGATTGGACAGGCCTGACTGAACTCACGATCAAATCAATCATTTTTAATGTCACAAATCAACTTATCTCAATAGGTCAAATACTTCGATGAGACCCATACATGAATTTTAACCACTTCCTTACGAACATTCTGGGTGCTGCATTTTATTTAAGCGATGATAACAAATGGAAAGCAAACAATTATAAGGATTTGGTCTAGCAATAATGTTGGGATGAGTTTCGTCAACGATACTTTAAATTCGAATCTTAGGACCAACAATCGAAAAAGAAGCAAAGTCGAAGAGGACGAAGACTACCTGCCGCAGATGTTTTGAACGTCCCACGGTAAAGAAAACCGGATGACTTTAGGACTAGGATTTAGGAAAAGCTGATCGAGCAAACCCAGCTCCTCCCACCACCATACCCACTATTTCCAAGAAAACCGACAGCTCCACCCCCAAAATATATTTTAAAATGAGTAAAACCGTCCACGAAATTCATAAATATTAAACAAATCAGTCCTTCGAATCACCAACTTTCTGACAGTCACCAGCCTTATCCAGAACCAACCCGAAAACTTCTTACCCCAAAATCGAAGAATTCTTCTCCCCACACTATAAATACTTTTCCTTCCTTTCACTTCCTTCCCAAGTCACAACAAAAGCAACCTTCTTTCCCAGTCCATTCCGAAATTAAACTTCTGGGTTCCCATCAGGATTCAAATTCAGATTCTGGGTTACTGAGTTTCGAAGAAACAGAGCGAGGAGGAAACAGGGGACGGAGAAAACAGAGCAATCAAGCGATGGCGGATATTGCGATTCTGGTAGCGGAAGAGTACGAGAGGAGATTGAATCGGGAGAGAAGAAATTCAGCTGCTGTTGCTTCGGAGAGGAAAGTTGATCACGTTCATCTGGTGGAGATCAATGCGAATTGGGAATCCGCTGCTGCAGCTGCTGCTGAAAACTTGAGGAGCAAGATGGTGGAGATGTTGAAGACGACGAAGAAAGTGCTGGTTGAGCCCAAGTCACAGGTCAGCCTAGCTGCTTCTACGGGCTTCTTCTCCGCCTGAACTTCTATACAATTCCTCCCTCCTACTGTAATCCCCTTTTTTCCGCCTTTACTTCTGATTTTCATCTTCTGGGTTTTGGAGTTTGTATATGTAGAACAGCCGTGGAAACGGAAAACAGGGGGAGGAGTTTCAGATTAATTGCTTTTGCCCCTGAAGATTTCACCACCCAAAAAAATGTTCTTGAACTTTATGTGTTGGTGTAAAATATGGTGAGAATGTGTGTTTTGCAACTTCTGGCCGCAGCGACGGAATCAGGAATTTAGGTAAGGGTGGCCGATTTTTTTTAAAAATATATTATTATGTTATTTATCATTCAACAAAAATTACCAAAAAATATCAACATATAAAGCTTATTTTTAACGAGTAGAAAAGGTTTGACATGTTGTATGGTTAAAAAGTTAAATTACTGCTAATTAAAATGAAAATGGAGCTCAATTCCTAATGGGAATGGAGAAAATGGTGAACCAAGTGTAATTCCTAATTATAAGCAAATTAACTTGCAAAAATTTAAAAAATCAGGATCAGAATGAGGAAAATATGCTTCAAATGATAAACTCTGATACAAATTGCAAGATTATGGGTAAAAGATGTACTAAAAGGGGAAATTTTGGTACCAAATTCTAAGGCATAGAAAATGTGGGTTGAGAAAGTTAGGTATCAATTGTAAAATAAGAGACAAAAGATGTACCAAAATGAGAGGAAGCAAAATTAACAAAAAGTTCTTTGAACTTTATGTGTTGGTGTAAAATATGGTGAAAATGTGTGTTTTGCAACTTCGGGCTGCAGGGACGGAACCATGAATTTAGGTAAGTGGGCTCCATTTTTTTTTTTGAAATAAATTATTATACTATTTATGATTCAATTTTTTTTAACCAAAATATCAACATATAAACCTTATTTTTAACTAGTGTAAGAGTTTTGACATGTTGTATGGTTAAAAAGTTAAATTACTGCTAATTAAAATGAAAATGGAGCTCAATTCCTAATGGAAAATGAAGAAAATGGTGAAATGAAGTGTAATTCCTAATTATAAGCAAATTAACTTGCAAAAATTTTAAAAATCATGGTTAGAATGAGAAAAATATGCTTCAAATGAAAAACTCTGATACAAATTGCAAGATGATGGGTAAAAGATGTACTAAAATGGGAAAAGTTTGGTACCAAATTCTAAGGCATAGAAAATATGGGGTTAAGGAAGTTAGATACCAATTATAAAACAAGAGACAAAAGATATACCAAAAAGAGAACCAATTGGGTTTGGAAGCAAAAATTTAAAAAAGTCAACTGAAATACAATGTAAGTAGGGATGGCAATGGGGCGGGTTTGCTTAAACCATCCCCATACCCATTTTCAAATACCCAAACCCATACCCGTCCCATACTCATGCGGGGAAATGCTTTGCAAACCCATCCTCATACCCGTGGGTTTCGGGTACCCATGGGTAATACCCATACCCATACATCCAACATTATTATACCTAAAACTTACAAGAAAAGTTCTAATTATAATTCTAAATGAACATATTATATCATGAAGTCAATAAAACACGGTCATTTTTTTAATATGGTTCAAAGATTATGATCCTAAAATATCCATTAATACATAATATAGAGTATAATATTTTTCAAATTATTATGTACAAACTATGATACATCTACTAAATAATAATTAACTAACATAATCTTGTTGACAAGGGGGAAAGTGAAAGAATGTAATGAGCATTGAGAGAAATGAATTAGATTTTGATTAAGGTGGTCAATCAATTGCATTTCTACTATTTATTTTCTCAAGTTATCCTCATCATCATTGATAGATTATAATTTGATGCACATATTTTTTTATATATGAAGAAATTATCTTTGTGGGGCGGGTATGGGGCGGGAAGGCTATAACCATACCCGCCCCCATCAAATTTTTCCTTGAAAAAAATGGCTTCAAATTTCAATGATAGCAGACTATACTCTCGCCCACCGTGGGGCTCGAACCCACGACCACAAGGTTAAGAGCCTTGCGCTCTACCAACTGAGCTAGACGGGCTTCTGTTCTTGTACATTCTTTTTCTGATTTTTCCTTGTTATGTAAGGATGAA
The DNA here is from genome assembly GCA_964030455.1 of Linum trigynum. NCBI lineage: Eukaryota > Viridiplantae > Streptophyta > Magnoliopsida > Malpighiales > Linaceae > Linum > Linum trigynum. The sequence goes on from OZ034817.1 coordinate 4,504,225, forward strand.
GAACGGAAGAGATACGGCCTGCAATGATATTGGACACAAAGAAGAAGCCTTTATCGAGGAGGCTATAACTATTAGGGATATAAAGACATATGGAACAGCAAAATAGGAAAGGGAATGCGTTTGTGGTTTTGTTTTAATATTCCTATAGACTAATTCAAAGATAATGCGAAAAGATTGGAAGTTATGACTTTATAGGATGGCAATAGGTCGGGTCATGGCTGGATAGGTCATATTGGTTGCCCTACTCAAAATAATTTTGGTTTTATCCATATTTACATTGATGGTAGGAGACGGTAAAGCTATAGTTTCAATTTCCATTGTAATTTCGTTGGATGTACGATTGATCTGCTCCGAGATTGATCTACAACGTCGCACGTCGTCATAGATGACCAACAATGTTATGAAGTTGTTTTTCGTGGAGCAAACTTTTGTATTGATATTCATGAACACACCTTTGAATTATTTGGACAACGATTAATTACATTATTCACACATCTACTACAAACGAGAGTGTTTGATGCTTTTGATGGGTTTTTAGGAACAAGTTAAATTAGATTACTATATTTCTATGGAGATTCAGTGAGAAGTGAAACTACCTATCGCTTCTTGATGGAGGAAAGAACATGCATGTCAGAGTTGTGATTTTGTGAACTTGTCTATTGTCTTCTTTTCTACTACTTGTAGCTAGATTGCCATCTACTTCAACCGCCTCGGGAACCCTTATATCCGTCTTGATGACTACTTGGTAATTGTCACCTTGGGATCCTATGTCCCATCGCGTTGTTCGACGTCGGTATGGGTTAGTGTTGAGTTGACCTTCACTAATGCCCAGCTCACTTATCAATATGTTTTCTATTGTTGCCGCAACATAAAACAAATCCTAATGGAAATGAATCTGTCATTTCTTGAGAAACAAAATTTGAAGAAAACATGTTTACTTTAGGAGTATGGTGAGTTATGAAACTGAATTCTTATTATGAAAACCACTTTAGTTACTTCATATTGTTTTATGATACTTGATTACCATTATTTTTTTCATTAAATATCATACAACTCTAGCAATCGAGTATCCCATAATGTTGGTATGACTTAACTGGTTTGAAAGTTACATACTTAAGTTGTGCTACAATAGAAATCCTAATGATTAGTTGAAGAAGTCATTATATGTACTTACTCAATCTCCGAGGTAGTGGTACAAGTGGTTTGAAAGTTACATACTTAAGTTGTGTTACAATAGAAATCCTAATGATTGTTGTGTGTATCACAATAACTCTGAGGATGGTTCCATGATTTATCTGATTTTATATGTGGATGATATACTCATAGCTTTGAAGTTAAAGTCTAATATAAAACGGTTAAAGGGGCTTCTCAATGCTGAGTTTGAGATAAAAAGTTTGGTAGCTACTTAGAGAGAAGAATTCGGCCAATTCGGGGATACAAGTTGTTGATGATAATTTCTTGAAAGAAAGTGAACGGAAGACAAAGAGAAAGAGGGAGAGAAAGCTGTCAGTGAATGAGATTAATTAGATGAGGGTGAAGCAACTAAAATTAATCAGCTCATTTGATGGTGGCAGAGAAAGCAAAGCACAAAAAATAAATAGTTGCTATTTGTCGCCCTAATTTTTTACAATCGCCCTAATCTATAAATTATTATTACATTTTTATCCTTCTCTTTTTCAATTAAAAGTATTATATTCTAACTAGTAAATAAAAAACTCTCGTTAGCCATTTATTCCACCACCGCCGACCTACCTGCCGGCCACCATCTACCACTTTCCATCAGAGGAAAGGAAGCAGAGAGTTATATTTTCCATGTTTGAGTAAACGTTGTCGACGCAGCCTAATGTTACCATCGCGGTTGCTTTCCGGAAGAGGTTGATGATGGTGGCAACGGGCAGCGTGAGATAGACAAACAGAACGTCCATCAATTTCGCATCGGCTGCCATGGACCATGGTACAAGTATACAACCAATTTCTTCTCCCCTCTTTACGATCACCTTCACCTTATTTGATTAACATATTCACCCAACTGGTAAATTTATCATCTATTGCAAATAGAAGTTAGAAGATCGAGTTGTCTGAGCAAGGGGATAGAAATGAGACACACCTGGGAGAAGTAATTGCATCAGAGTGCTTAGGAGAAGTTACGGCGGCTGGGTGGACGGTGCCGATGGTGAATTCGGGAGAAGGAACAAAACCTAACATCTTGCTGGGGCATGAACTAATGCATTACCTCAAGCTCAAAAAGCGGGCGAAGAAAGGGTATATGGCTCTAAAGGTTGACATGGGAAAGGCCTATGATAGAGTCGAGTGGCCCTTTCTTCTAGCGGTTTTAGAGAAAATGGGGTTTAATTCGACTTGGCGGGGTGACTCGACTCTACTGTCACTCCAGGAATTGGCCAAGTGTAACCACTTCCTAAAGCGTAGTATAGCGGGTTTAGGTTTAATTATCAACCCGGGTCCTAGATTTGCTGACTACTCAGTGAGTTCTTGTTATCTAGCAACGAAACTGGAATGCAAGTCTAACTAACAAACTAACAAAGCAGGTAAACGGTTGTATTCAGGTTAAGAGAGGTCACCCGGATATGGTTCCCCCTAGACTGCAGTTAAGCCGGATTGTAATTACCAAGTTCAGTTTCTATGACAGTTATACTGCGGAAGGTTCTTAAACAGCCTGAAGTCTCGACTAAAGGTCTTCAGACCCTCTCAATCTGACTCTCTAGCGGGCGACTAACCTCCACCGGAGTCGACAGATTGAGGCCCTAAGAACAAAACCTCCACTACCAGAGTGAATCCGGTACAGAATAGTGAGTTGGCTCCTCGACTAAAGTCACCAACTCCCTACCTTCAATCAAGGATACTCTATTAACATAGGCAGATATTCTCATTCTAGGTCAAAGCAGAAACAACAGGAATTTGATCAGGATTCAAGTCATTCAATCATTAAAACCTCAATCGAATATAATCAATCATAGAATCAGTACTTGGGTTCATACAATCAAAGCCTAACACACAAATCTAGGGTTCTCCATACCCAGATGAATGGGAGAACTACTCCATAGAGAAGAAAGCAAAAGCAGAATCAGACACGGAATTCATACTACGAAGGATGGATTCCTGCTTCTGGACGTTGATTGGCACTTCTCCAAGCTCAAGCTGGCCTCCAATGGTGTTGAAGATCAATCTAGGGCACTTGGGAACTCTTGCTCGTCACTTTCTCTCTCTAGGAACTGATCTCTCTCTCAAAAACTCGAATCTCCTTGAATTGTGGCTGAAACTCTGCTTAAAAGCATCAGTGGCCAAAGCACGGTCGAGGGCACGGCCGTGCTTTGGCTGACTCCGCCCGTGCCTTGGCCAGGGCTTAATTACACGGCCAACAAGTGGGTTAAACACGGTCGTGCTTCGTGTTGGACACGGCCGTGCTTTGGTGGAACACGGCCGTGTTTTGGTGCCCGTGTTTGCAGCTGAATTGGCCAAACTGAATTTGCTCTCGGCATAAAAAGCACGGCCAGCAGTACACGGCCGTGTAATGCCTTAGGCTGCCCGTGTTTTGGCTCCAGCTCACCGAAATGACTTCCGAATGCCCCAAAACTCGTGGTTAGCCTTCCCTTTGACGCCTGGGACCTGAAACATGACAAAATAGCACAACCCGGCGTAAAATAGGCCAAAACACACGACTATGCCCCTCAAACGGATAAGAACTAGGGGCGCAAATATGTGCAATTACATCGTTATCAAATTCCCCCACACTTAACCGTTTGCTTGTCCCCAAGCAAACCTAACTCAAACCAATGCAACTCTCCAGACCTCTATAGCAACAAACAACCCAGATCGTAAGTAGAGGACTTCCTAGGTCATTTAGCAGCTTACGAGGTCAACCGACGCACAAGTCATCTCAAAGCTTCTTATCGAGTCGGCATCATGGCAAAAAGTGAACAGAGGACAAATGAATCGTGGATGGAGAGATTCTCAAAAACAAAGGATCATGGACTCACATTTTTCAAGGTGCTCTATTTTCTTTGAAGATGGTTGGAACCCTTTTTTTTTCTGTTTTGCTTGTTTTCTGTTATTTTTCTTTTCTTTTCTTTTCAAGGGTCCCAACCTGCTCTTACCGGCCATGCCAGGAGCGGATGTCTCGAGCCTCGTGCGGGGGAAAGACATGTAAGGGGGCTGGAGGTAGTAGGTGGAAATTGGGAACGAATTCCCGTCTCCCCTTACACACTTTCGCCCTATTCGCACGGGAGACGTTATTTTGAAGCACATTTTCGAGCACCTGTTAAACTCAAAACATGATACAAGAGTCCATGACAGGCAGAGAATCCACAACACCACACAATTCAAGGGTCCTAAGATCACTAATTCACTCAATCAACCAACTCAATATGAAGAAGAAATGAGACTTCTTAAATGCATCAACATCCTCCATAGTGCTACACTACCTCCCTAGGTTGCATATTACTATAAAGACTGTCAATTCAAAGCATACTGAGCAGGCAATTGCATGGAAACACGTACTTGGAGCCCTCAAATTTAAAAATTTGGACAGTGGACTAGGCTCCAAGCACCCAAACATATCTAATGCAGTCAAAAGAGTCAAAAGATAAACATCCCCCCACACTTAAGCTCGACATTGCCCTCAATGGAGAAGAGGGAAGGATAAGGGGAACGATGTTACCGGTATGCATGGACTGCAGGAGACTGGAAGCGGGCCAGTCGGGGCAAGCACAGCCGAAGGGAAACAGAAGAGCTCAGACACAATATGTTAGGTTCAATGGTCAGCCCAATAAAATATCATCCAAACCAAAAGAAAACAAACCAAACCCAAACCGGGTTACAATCCGACGCAAAATATAAGAAAGAAAATCAAACCGTGGTGGGGTTGCCTCCCCACAAGCGCTTCTTTACCGTCGTATTAGCTGGATGCCCATGGTGGATACTCAGGGCAGTGCAGGAACAGGTGCCTCCAAGAGCGGATCCACGTCGCTCTTGAGGTACAACTTCAGGTTGTGGCCATGCACCCGACGGATGCTACCACCATCATCAGTCAGCTCGACCTGCCCATCTGGCAAGATGCAGGCGAGCGAGTACCCAGACGGCCAGGGTGGTCGTGGTGCAGGAGGTGGGACCAGCTCATAGTGGTCTCCACTCTTCTTACGTGCAGGCTTAGCAACCTGCGGCTTCGGCCGCCACTCCTCCTTGAGCTTTTTGTTCGGAGGCGAGGCTGTATGGAGTGGCGGCGAAGGAATGATAGGAGGGTCCTACAAAATAGGAGGTGCAGAAGGGTACACGACAGACTCGTGTACCTGATAAGAAATGTCATGCACAGGCGTGACAGCAATCATAGCACAGTGATCAAATTCAGTCACAGAAAAAGTAGCCTGTTCATTCCCAGCACGCAAGATCAATTTACCATCATGCACATCAATAAGTGCCTTGGCGGTGGCAAGAAATGGCCTTCCTAGAATCAAAGGCACATCCACATCCTCATGCACATCAAGAATAACAAAATCAACAGGATATGTGAATGTACCTACTTTAACAAGCAGATCCTCAATGATACCCTTAGGATGCATGATAGAACGATCAGCTAATTGAATGCTCATCCTAGTAGGGCTAAGTTCACCTAGGTCTAGCATTTTATACAACTTATATGGCATGACGTTAATGCTAGCGCCTAGGTCCGCCAAGGACTTGCCTACATGCATGCTGCCAATAGTAAGAGGGATAGTAAAACTCCCTGGATCCTTGCGCTTCTCGGGCAGCTTGTTCTGCAGGATAGCAGAACACTCCTCGCTCAGCATCACTGTCGAGAGATCCCCAAGTTTCTTCTTGTTGGTGCAGATATCTTTCATGAACTTGGCATACTTGAGCATCTTCGACAGTGCCTCCATGAACGGTATGCTGATGTTGAGCTGCTTCAACATTGCCATGAACTTGGCAAACTCAGTCTCCAGCTTGTCCTTGTGTAGGCGAGTGGGGAAGGGAAGCTGGGGTACATGCTCCTTAACCACTGGTTGTGGCTTGGGAGCAGGGGCTTCTTTCTCCACCCGCACTTCTGCATCGTCGGCTGGAAGTGCTGAAGCAGGCAGTGGTTCCTCCTGTCTGGCCGGGACAGGATCAGCAGATATGGTCTTACCGCTCCTGGTAAAAATGGCATCCAGCTGCTGATGCTGGTGAGGATCTCGAGGATTCGGAACAGTGGTGGCAGGCAGAGTCCGCGGTGCCCTGGTAGTGTTTTGGAGGGCCAAGATGCCCACCTGGGTCTGCAGATCCTGCAAAATGGCACCCTGGTTCCTCTGACCTGCCTCCAGTGAGGCTACACTCTGGTCCAACCTCGTGATAGTCGCCTGAGTGCTCGTCATGAATGAAGCTAGAATGTTTTCCAGCTTCGTCATCCTGTCATCTGGGGCTGGAGCTGCTGCTGGCTTGGCAAACTGGCGCTGGGGCTGCTGGAATGGCTGCCCCTGCCTAGGCTGGTAGGGCTGATGCTGTGGGTCTGGCCCCTGGCGAGCCTGGAAGGGCTGCCTCTGCTGAAAACCACCTGCTGGTGCTGGGAAACCAGGTGGTTTAGTGGTGTTGCTGCTCCAGGCGAAGTTGGGATGTTGGCGCCACCCCTCATTATATGTGCTACTGTATGGATCGAGGCACCACGCATTGGCGATGAAGGCCAACTGCTCCTGGGGTGTGGTAGACTCCCTCATAGCCTGGCAGTCCTCCACTAGGTGATTGGAGCTCTCACACCACTGACATTGAGCTAATGGAGGTGTAGCCAAACCTCTGCCTGGAATCAGACTGTTGGGCTGCTTCAATGTCTGCACCAGCTCAGCTACCTGCTGCTCGAGTTCGGATCTGGACTCCATGGCGTGCACACCACGGTCCCTGGAATGTCTGCCTCTCCTACTCTGCCCCCAGGAATGATCTCTGGCAGCCAATGTATTAATCATCTGGTTCAGCTCTGGTGGAGTCTTAGTGAGAACATCCCCTCCTGGGCATAAAGACTCAATCACCCTCTGGCTATCTGAAGAGAGGGCACTGTAAAAGTTCCCCACAGTGAATGCATCGCTGAAGCCATGATGGGGGCACTGCCAGAAATAGCCCATGTATCGCTCCCAAGCATCCCGAAGTGACTCATCTGGCTCTTGGCGGAAGTGAGTGATCTCCCGCTGGATCTCTGTAGTCTTCGATGCTGGATAATACCTGTGCACGAACTTGTCAGCCAGATCGTCCCAAGAGGTGATGGACAATGGGGGCTGGGTCTCCAACCACCTCTTAGCATTCCCCGCCAGAGAATGGGGGAAGAGATGAAGGCGGATTGCATCATCCGGGACACCATTCAGCTTGAACCCGTTCGTCAGTTGCAGAAAACGGGAAAGATGCACCCTGGCCTCCTCATTCTTCAAGCCATGGAACTGGATAGATGATGTAATGAGCTGAATCCAGCATGGCTTGATCTCGAAATTGTTTGCTGGAATAGGCGGGTAGAGGATGACCGGGCGGATGTCAGCAATCCGCGGAGTGTAGTAGTACTCCAAGGTGGGGCCCGGCTGCGGGGGATGATGAACTCCATGATCCTGGGGTATGGGGTTGTTCCCCAGGACCTGATTCACCGGGGGAACCTGCTGTGGATTCCCCTGGTGTTGGTTGTAGTCTCCGTCCATCCCGTGCTCTTCTTCGGAATCGTTGCTCAGGTGGCCGTCTATGCGCTCTTCCGTAGCCAGTCTAGCTCGCTGTTGTCTCCTGAGCTGGCGACAGGTGCGGTCAATCTCTGGATTCAACGACAGAAAACCTCCCGACTGGCTACGGGTCATGCACTACCTGCACACACTCAAGCAAGCAAACCCGTGAAGGCACAAGTGGGACAAAGCAAACAAAGCAAAAAGAAAAGCTAAATTAACAGAAATCACTTTTCTTCAACAACCTAACCGTCCCCGGCAACGGCGCCAAAAACTTGACTCGACTCTACTGTCACTCCAGGAATTGGCCAAGTGTAACCACTTCCTAAAGCGTAGTATAGCGGGTTTAGGTTTAATTATCAACTCGGGTCCTAGATTTGCTGACTACTCAGTGAGTTCTTGTTATCTAGCAACGAAACTGGAATGCAAGTCTAACTAACAAACTAACAAAGCAGGTAAACGGTTGTATTCAGGTTAAGAGAGGTCACCCGAATATGGTTCCCCCTAGACTGCAGTTAAGCCGGATTGTAATTACCAAGTTCAGTTTCTATGACAGTTATACTGCGGAAGGTTCTTAAACAGCCTGAAGTCTCGACTAAAGGTCTTCAGACCCTCTCAATCTGACTCTCTAGCGGGCGACTAACCTCCACCGGAGTCGACAGATTGAGGCCCTAAGAACAAAACCTCCACTACCGGAGTGAATCCGGTACAGAATAGTGAGTTGGCTCCTCGACTAAAGTCACCAACTCCCTACCTTCAATCAAGGATACTCTATTAACATAGGCAGATATTCTCATTCTAGGTCAAAGCAGAAACAACAGGAATTTGATCAGGATTCAAGTCATTCAATCATTAAAACCTCAATCGAATATAATCAATCATAGAATCAGTACTTGGGTTCATACAATCAAAGCCTAACATACAAATCTAGGGTTCTCCATACCCAGATGAATGGGAGAACTACTCCATAGAGAAGAAAGCAAAAGCAGAATCAGACACGGAATTCATACTGCGAAGGATGGATTCCTGCTTCTGGACGTTGATTGGCTCTTCTCCAAGCTCAAGCTGGCCTCCAATGGTGTTGAAGATCAATCTAGGGCACTTGGGAACTCTTGCTCGTCACTTTCTCTCTCTAGGAACTGATCTCTCTCTCAAAAACTCGAATCTCCTTGAATTGTGGCTGAAACTCTGCTTAAAAGCATCAGTGGCCAAAGCACGGTCGAGGGCACGGCCGTGCTTTGGCTGACTCCGCCCGTGCCTCGGCCAGGGCTTAATTACACGGCCAGCAAGTGGGTTAAACACGGCCGTGCTTTGCGTTGGACACGGCCGTGCTTTGGTGCCCGTGTTTGCAGCTGAATTGGCCAAACTGAATTTGCTCTCGGCATAAAAAGCACGGCCAGCAGTACACGGCCGTGTAATGCCTTAGGCTGCCCGTGTTTTGGCTCCAGCTCACCGAAATGACTTCCGAATGCCCCGAAACTCGTGGTTAGCCTTCCCTTTGACGCCTGGGACCTGAAACATGACAAAATAGCACAACCCGGCGTAAAATAGGCCAAAACACACGACTATGCCCCTCAAACGGATAAGAACTAGGGGCGCAAATATGTGCAATTACATCGTTATCACGGGGTTGGATTTATGAATGTCTGCGCTCGGCGTCTTTTTCGGTACTCATGAATGGCACACCTGCAGGTTTTTTTACATCGTACAGAGGGCTGAGGCAGGGGGACCCGCTCTCTCCCTTGTTGTTTGTGCTCTGTAAGGAAGGGTTTGCGGTTGTACTCTGTAAAGCGATTACCGAGAAGAGGTTGGAAGGGGTTAAGGTTGCTCCATGTGCTCCTAGGATATCGCATCTGTTTTTTGCTGATGATTCATATCTATTTCTCCGAGGGTCTCTCGATGAATGCGAAAGGCCGATTGAGGTGTTGAATGAATATGAGGAACTAAGTGGTCAGAGGGTGAACTTGGGCAAATCGGCGGTGTGCTTTAGTAAGAATATTTTACCCCAGGACGAGGAGTTCCTAGCGCAAATCTTAGGGGTGGGGGCTGTGGGCGTTCAGGATAAGTACCTTGGCTTGCCGTCTCTAGTTTCCCGGTCGAAAGTGGCGACATTCTGGTATCTGGAAGAGAAGTTGTTGGACCGCCTGTAGGGTGGAAGCGTAGGACGCTCTCCTGGGCTGCAAAAGAAACCTTGATCAAATCGGTTGCGCTGGCCCTACCGCTCCATGTCATGTCTTGCTTTAAGCTCCCACTCTCTCTCTCTTTCGGCTCTTGGATAAGCACGTGGCTAGATTTTGGTGGGGTGTGGAGGATGGCCAACCAAAAATTCGATGGATGTCATGGAGGAATATGTGCCGTAGTAAACATGAGGGCGGGATGGGGTTCAGAAGGTTTGAGCAGTTTAATCAAGCTTTGCTGGCCAAGATAGGGTGGCGGATCCTCAATGAACCCCAGTCCCTGATTGCTCAGGTTTACAAAGGGAAGTACTTTCCGATGGGGTCGTTCCTGACTGCTAAGGCTAGATCGCGACCTTCTTGGGGGTGGCAAAGCATTTTATACGAGAGGGAATTGTTGGTAAAAGGTTCCCGTTGGCAGATTGAAAATGGCAGGACTGCTCCATTGATAGACTCAAATTTGGTCCCTCTATTCCATCCTCAGGTTCCGGTGCATAACCCCCAGGTGCTCCCTGCTGATAAGGACTTATCTATGGCGGAAGTGATTTGCCAGGCGGAGGGGCGATGGTGTGACCAGAAGCTTAGCCAATGGTTCGATCCAGTGACGTGTCAGGCCATCAAGGCTATCCCTCTCCCTCGGCAAGAGGTAGATGATCGTCTGATATGGCATGGGACGACGGATGGGGTCTTCTCTGTCAAATCGGCCTATCACTTTGCGGTCCTCCTCGACCAGCAAGGAGGGCGGTGGCGGGCCACGACAAGTTGGATGGATAGGGCTAGTTGGATTCGTTTATGGTCAACTAATATCCCGCCCATGCTGAGGGTTTTTATCTGGCAAATTTTCAATCGGATCCTTCCGACAACCGAGGCTCTTATTGAAAAGAAGATGGGGGTCCTTCCTTGGTGTCCAGTCTGTTGGGCATATAAGGAGACAATGGAACATTTGTTTTGGTTTTGCCCGGTGGCTAGGACCCTTTGGGATCACTCGGGTCGTGATGATTTGGGTCAGGGGTTGCCGCGCCATTCTTTTCCTTTTTTCCTAAAAAAGTTGATGGCTATAGTATCCCCGGCCCAGTGGTGGGCGGTGGTGGCCCTCTTGTGGCGAATCTGGCGATCAAGGAATTGGGTGGTGTTTGAGGGCAAGCAGTTCGGGATCCCGGCACTCATGCGCCAGTACCATCAGCAGCATCAAGAGTGGGCCCACCTTCCTATGGATCAGGGGGTTCGGCGGGAAGCAGTGCCACCGCAGCCAGGGCCTGGAGCTGGGGATGATAGGATGGTTTGTCGATGGGATGGGGCCACTAAGTGCGGGTCGCACTCGGTAGGCGGGATGGTCCTCCTAGACCAGGAGGGCCATACCATTATTGCGCATGGGACGCAGTACCCTGTTGTGGACGATCCTATGGTGGTGGAGTTGCTAGTGCTTCGGGAGGCGATCCTTTGGTGCTTGGGGATGGGGCTTTCGGCAGTTCGCTTTGAGGGGGATGCTAAGGTGGTGATCGACAAGTTCCTGCAAGAGGATAACAGGGATAGCCGAATGGGGGCGATTATGGAGGAGGTTATAGGATACCTTTCGGTTCATCGTGGCTTAAGTGTGCGATTTGTAGGTCGTAGGAACAATCGGGTGGCCCATAGGGTGGCTAGGAAAGCCCTTTTATTGTACCCGGCTGCAAGTCGCTGTTTTGATTTCAATGGCTGGCTTCGTGCCAGAATGTAACTCTTTTTTTTTCAATATATATGATTATCTTTTGTTAAAAAAAAAAAATCTCTAGACGTGGATTGGTGGAGAGGTTGCCCTCCAAAAAACACAATTAATATTCCAATTCCTCTTATACGTACGTGGACATGAGCTGGAGTCATTTGATTATCACTACATCAAGCAACCATTCCCATTTTCCAACTTAGTCACAAGTATAATAGACAAGCAAGGGAACCATTTTTTTTTTTTTAGAAAGGTAATCATTTTCAATTGGTTGGTATTGTTCACCCAAGCCACCAAAATCTATTTCCCCATATCAATACCAATGGACAAGGAGATGGCAGAATTAGATGTCCTCACATGTGCCACAACAATTAATCCATTTCTCCATTTGGCTACACGTGTAAGTAAGAAGAGAGGGATAAGTGGTGTGGCTTGTATTTAATTGGTTAGAATAATTAGTTTGTGAAGAAGGTGATGGCTTTACTTTTATTTTGTTGTCCTCAAACCATCCAGCCATGGCACTTCTTTTGGTTGATTTGGCGATTTATTTTTATATTACTTTTTTTTATATGCGTAACTCACATTAGAAGTAGGAGGTGCCTATAAATAGAACGCTCATTTTTCTTTCTCGATAGTTCATTTTCGAGTTGAACTTCTCAATCTCTCTTCAGAGTCGGCTCAATACACCTCTCCCGGTTACTCTCCTCTCAATACTGACTTGAGCTTCGAAGAAGGTCCCCGCCGACCACCGGCCGGCGGGTTCCTTTTGTTTTGCAGGTGTCCATCTCAAAGGCTGGTGGCGACGGACGTTGGCCAGGAGGACGACGCTCACCGGACCTTAAACACATTGAATCAGGCTCCTCGCAGCTTGGCATCAACAAGTATATTCCGGCTTTATTTCACTATTACTCCGAAACGGTATCCTGAATCTGTCGATACAGTTTTTTAAGAAATATATTATTTAATTACAAAAACGATATTTTACCGATAAACAACGGTTGAACCACGGTCGTTCCATAAAATACCCTACCACAGAACACCCCGACGATTTCCTGAACCATGCAAGTAAGAACACAATGAGAAGTGAACATATTTTTATCAGTGTTTCCAAATTGATTATGGCAATGAAAAACAGAAAATGAACTTACAAAGTGAACATGGCGTAAGTATTGCTGACGTATACTGCCTATATGAGGTCGGACTTCGGAGCCTCTTCATGTAATTGTGATGTAGTACTCCTAAAGGCCAAGGTTGGGCTACAAGTTCGTTGGTTAAAGATCCGAATTATGAAAGGGTCTAACTAATGAGCCAGGTTATGATATTATAAAGTTTAATTTGTTGGACTGGTCGAGAGCAAGTGGATTGAGGGTTAACCTGTAATTGTTTTAACTCGGTTTAGTTTAGATATATGAAAAAATTATTAAATTGTTCATACAATTTTAAAATTATATATAAAATTTCATCTAACATATGAGTAATATCATATAACATTACAACAAAATAACAAGAGTACTTAGATCCAACATATGGTAAAAATTAACATGCATTTAAATAACATCAATATTTAAATGTTTAAATTAAAATTCCAAATATAGAGTTAGGTGAAGAATAGAATCGATAAAGAGGCACATTTCGCAAATCAAAATAAAAAAAGACATCATGTGACCTTCATCCGAAAACTTTGCAGCGGGTCACCCATTGTTAGGTATGGACTATTTTTCTAATCGAGGCATGATCAAAATGGATCAACCGCGGGGTTGATCCGTGGGTTGATGACAACCTTGATATTACATAGTACATATCGGCTAGAACCGTCTTATTATCCCAAAGAATCAAAGGGTGGTTGTTAAGACTGCACAATTCAACGAATTTAGATGATTGATGCGCTTAATAGTTGGAATCAAGACGGCACAAAACCGGCCAAGTCGCAATCCATAAAATATTGCCTGAAATTAATGTAGAACTTCATAATTGAAATTTAGATTCTTAAAATGGATGAGATTAATGATTGATTTTAATTTTTCTTGATCGGATTGTATCTTTGATGATTTAATTTTACTTGAAAAATAATTTCGTTGAAGGAAAAGCGAGATTTCACCTCTTTATCTTCCAGGTGGAGCATCTTCGCCTAACACAACCCCAACCCGTTCGGGCGTCGGGCAAGTCGAGCAGATGTGTAGACCCCACATCCACCAGGTTTCATCAACTGAGCAACTCGTCAGCAGTAACGCGGAACCGTCGTCGCAAATCGATGGAATCACCAACTCTTTCTCTTTCTCTCTCTCTCTCTCTCTCTCTCTCTCTCTATCTCTCTCTCTCTCTTAGATTGATGACATGCAAGAGATCTTTGAATCAATGAATAAGGCGACATGCAAGAGAGAATGAGAATGGAGAAGTGTTTTAGGTGGAATTTGGCGTGATCAATGCACCCTAACTTTAAGAAAACCGAAAAACGATGTTACTCGGTTCACACCTCTTCAAACACTGTTCGAACGAGGGTGTTTGATGCATACATCCAAGGATTTACTTACTATTACCTCTACTTCTATGGAGATTCCTTGGGAGCTCCGCAACTACTGACTACAACTAACAGAGAAGCCTCGTCGGAGGATCCCTGGTGCTACTGCTACCACTACAATTCTGGAGAGAGAGAGAGAGAGATAAATTTGACGAGAATTTTTGTGGTTTTATTTGTCTGTCCCTCCTCTAGAGTCTTGCTACAAGTCTTTTTGTGTCTCGCCCTCTAACCGTCTTCTCTCTCTCTTCCTCGAAAACAACTGCACGTAGCATCCAGTAACTCCTCCAAGCGTCATTTGCAAGTCTGTTGTTGCTTCTGGTCTTCGACACGTCATCTGCGAGCCTGATTTGGCCTCGTCTCAGCCTCGCGAAAAACATAAGCATTCTTGGCTCTATACATGATATTCATGTTTTTTGGCACCTTTGTTTGGCCAAATCGACCATGTGGCATCACTTCCCACAATGATTGTTTTTCGTCGACTGCACACTCTCCTGGCGTTGAGAGTGTGAGCACCGAGGTTTACGAGCTCCACCCCCACGTGTGTGGGAATTGGTCTTGCCCTCATATCAACCATTCATGGCAGACTTGTTCCCAGCCACACTAGTATGGCAACTCTATGTCGGGATTGATCGAGCTTGCCCCCCTATCCACTCAGTGGAGTCTTTGGGGACCCTTTACATGGGAGATTATACTGAGTTATGCTAGCTTTTGAAGCATTGATTTTTTCTTCTTCACGTGGTCACCACCTCCATATTGAGAAGAATTTGTGGCAACCCTCATTTGATTTTTTCTAGAATATGCTGGATGTGGCAAACTTCTTTTCCACTGATGATGTTATTTCTCCTTCAATCTTCCATGCGGTGGGATCGCATGCCCCCCTCCTTGCCCCCCAATCGGTATGAGTCCACCAGGATCCACACCTTGCATATTCACAGGAGGCAGGATTTGCTGTGGGTACACACGTGGGGGTATCGGGTCAATATTGTTTGGACCCAATCCCATCCCAACATTAACAGGAGCCATGTATGGTCTGGCTTCGAGAATGTTTTGTCGAGCAACACCTTGCACAGGTGGCAGTTGCTCAACATGGATCTGAGATGATGTGGAATGATTCTCGTCAAAATTCACCCTTCGAGGTTTTGGTACGGAGGTTTCCATCGATGGTGTAGGGTTCATCGGGCGTGGCTGCTCACCTCGACCACCACCGTCGGATGGTAGTTTAACGTTTTCACTTTCAAGATTTGGAAAGTCTCAACAATCTGAAGACAAAGCTCTAGTTTGTAAAACTCGTATGTTCAAAAATTGCCTGAACAAACCCAAATCATTCGTATTTTTGTTTACCAACTCAAATAATAGAGCAAATCGTCTATCCGTACGTGAACTCAAACCATAAATGTGCTCATCCAAAGTCAAATAATTGACGAGACTTGTTGTGGTTTGATCTGTCTGTCCCTCCTCTAGAGTCTTGCTGCAAGTTTTGTTGTGTCTCGCCCTCTAACTACCTTCCCTCTCTCTTCCTCGAAATCAGCTCCATGTAGCATCCAATAACTCCTTCGAGCGTCCTTTGCAAGTCAGTTGTTGCTTCTGGTAACCACCTTTGACATGTCATCATGTCCCTGGACAATCAACCCTACGTACCATGGATGAACAATTAGATGGTCACCATACACCAAATAACATGGATGGTATCCATGTCGTTGGATGGCACGGTCCACTTTGAGTTTGGATGGTGTCCCTGATCTTGGATGGTACCATCCATCATAGGGTTTGGATGGTGTCCATGATGTTGGACACTACTATCCATAATGAGATTTGGATGGTATCCATAATGTTGGACACTACCATCCCCTAAAGTAATGATTTGATAAAATCGGACTATCCATGTACACATGGACCAACTATTTAAAGTGGCCAAGATGTTCAGACATGTAATAGTTAATGAAAATGATTTTGGTGTTAACAGTCAGAATGAAGGAATCATTTCAGTGGTGTGGGGGACGAAGCAGATCTTGTTCAAAAGACAACCAAATTTTTGGCAAAAAAGCGCTTTCTGGAAAGGCAAAAACAAAATTTTAATATTTTTGATATTTCTTTTACGTTGCATTTTGCCGCCACTATCTTTTACACTTTTTTAACACATTTTTGTAATGAAAAATTAGAGAATGGATGGTTATTACTTTTTTTCAGTTCACCACAAATAAAATTTATTATGTTTTCAATATTAAAATATGAAATAAATTTCGTATGTAATATTTGTAATTATAGATTATTTGAATGATTTTAAACAACATAATATAGTGTTGTCCATTATTGAAGTTGATTGAGATAAATAAAACATGTATAACTTAGAGCACTACAAATTCTTTTAAAGAGAATAGTTAGAGTTACCCTCCCCCCAAATATGCTATCATTAAACATCACAATGTTCATTTTTTGTCCATGACTCTAATCAAGTGGATAATGAAGCCCGTGAAAAAAATAGTATGTCGGTTATAACCAAAACGATATTTAACAATTGTAAACGACATATCCACATAAATAAATGTGTAAGCTCAGTGAAATGTAATTTCAAACTATGAAAGACATGAAACTCATACACGGTAACATTTTCGTCGCTTTTATACCACATGAATTATAAATACATAAGTTATTGACTCGCTATGACACAACTCCTAACAATGACCAAGTGTAACCAATGAAAGGGACTGCAGTATAGTGGCTCAAGTAATAAATATCGAATCCATGGGTCTCTAGAGTTACTATTACTCAGCTTCAGTTCATTATCTAGCAAACCAGATTAAGATGGAACAACTAAAACTACTCTAGCAAACTACAGTTAAAGTTAATCTAATTACAGGTTGGGAACTCACATAGTTTATGATTCCCCCTAGCCACTAGCCGGATTAATGATTGATGATCTCTAACTTGTTTCACTTTCATTCACCATACGGAGAATCCTTTACTAGACCTTGAATCTCGACTAAAGGAACAAGGCCCTCTTGAGTCAATTGCCTAGAGGGACGTATCCTTCTCTAGAACAACCGATCAAGGCGTTCTAAACTAGACTCCCTCTATCGACAGAGGTTCTCAATCGATACAAAGCAGTGAATCAACCCTCGACTAAAGCAATCGATCCACTACTATCAATCTATGGTGCTCTATTGACCTAATCAGGTATTCGCTCTCATAGGATCAAAGCAGAATCAATAATCTCGACTAGAGCAGAATTGAATCATGAAAACATGCATAGATTGAATATGAACTCAAGATTATCAAGTAAGAGTACTTCATACAATATCCAATCAAACAAACATAGCTAGGGAAGTTACTCCATAGAGAAGAGAGAGACTGCAGTAAGAATATTCAGATGATCAGTCTTCAAGTCCGGGCTTGTTCCTCGAGCTTCAAAGGCAAAGAAATCCTCCAGTTCCACTCCAGGAATGCCCTCAAATCGCCCTATCTCTCTTTGGTTCGTCCCTTGGGCATTTGGGATCCAAAACCCAGCTCTCCCTTGCAGAAACGCACAAAACAGGCTTTTAACAGCCTTCGTTCTCGATCCCCGGTCAGAATACCCGGTCGGGTATTTTAGGTGGTGACCTGAGATTGTTGAAACGCACTGTCGGGGACAGGGGGTTAATCCCCGGTCAGGGTCAAGAATACCCGACCGGGGATTTATGATTAATGCCTGGGCCCCCTTCTGCTTCTCAGACGCCCAAACCATATTTTCCCCGGACTGCTCCAAATAATACCCGGCCGGGTATTTATGCTCATGGCCGGGTATTTTGCTCTTCCAACACACTTCAACCCAAACGCGCTCCTTTCGACCCGAAACTCGTTTCTTCGCCTCGATGCCAACGCTAAGTCCTGAAATATGACAGAAACGCACAACCTAGCGTGAAATCGGCTTAAAACACGAGAATCAACATCTCAAATGGCTCAAGAATAGGGGTATAAACATGTGTAATTATTGGTCTATCAAACTCCCCCACACTTAACCATTTGCTTGTCCCCAAGCAAACCTAACTCAAATCAATGCAACTCTCCAGACCTCTATAGCAACAAACAACCCCGATCGTCGGTAAAGGATTTCCTAGATCATATAGCAGCTTACGAGGTCAACTGGTCTTCTAAGACGTTCCCTATCTCTCTCAATGCGAGTACTAGACTCAAGCCAGGATCATGAGAAGAAGTAGAAGTAAGACAGTCAGTTCATGGATAAAGGGACTCACACCATTCACAACCAAGGACTCGTTGTACCGGGGTGCTCTTTCACTTCATTTCACCGTTGGAATCCCTTTTTCACTTTCATTTTACTTTTTTTTCTCTTTTTTTTTTCATTTGGTGGGGGTTCCAACTGCAGTCTTTTGCACGGTCGACCCTTATTAGTCGAGCAAGAGCAATTTCTGTACATCTGGCCCTCGCCAGAGTACTTCTTTTAACTCCTTTTCCTCAACTCGTGTGGAGGGTCAATGAAATTAAGGGGGGTCGGAAGCTCTATTCGTGCCTTTAAAAACACATCCTCAAGTAGGCAAACCATTCAACGGGTGGAAGTTTTACTTGTACTAGAGACAGCTTAGCTTCACCTTGTAGGAGTTCCCCACTAAGGATCAATAAAATATCTTCCAAAACCCAATTTTGTGCAATGAGCGGTGCCACACACGTTGGACTTACCCCATGTTTAAGATTTCAATGATTTCGACATGGAGGACCAACTGCTTTTCATTTCCCATATGAGCACTCTGTTCGATACACGAGTCCATAACACAATCCAAACAGAGTCACCATTACCACATGAATTCGACGGTCTTAGCTCCACTAATTCACAAAATCAACTGGCACAGCAGAGAGAGCTAGATAGGAAAAATCTTATACTTCAACATCCTCCATAGTGCTACACTACCTCCCTAGGTTGCAAATTACTATCGAGAGTGTCAATTCAAAGCATACTGAGCAGGCAATTTGTAAGGAAACACGTACTTGGAGTCCTCAAATTTAAAAATTTGGACAGTGGACTAGGCTCCAAAAACAAAACAGCCAAACATTCACTCGCATACATAATCAAAAATCCCCCCAAACTTAAGCACGACATTGTCCTCAATGGAGGAAAGATAAGGATGGTAGAACGAAGTTACCAGATCAAGGGTGAATGATGGTGGACGGGGCAGGCGGTGCATTCCAGGAAGAGAGAGTAGATGGAACACAAACACCACACAAAAATCTCTCAAAGGTTGAGTTATTGACTCTAAAATCAAATAACAAAACTGACTCAACCGAGGAGGAAAAGAGAAGAAAATGCAAACCGACTGGTTGAGTTGCCTCCCAATAAGCGCTTCTTTCGCGTCGTGAGCCGGACGATGGCTCCTAAGTTTTGGTCCACCCAAGAACCTCCTTGAAGTTGAAGTTCTCGTCGATGAGGTGGAGTCTCAAGTCACGAACATGTGATATGACAGGTGATGAAAGCTCGTGCACTTGATGTAGATGAAGTTTCCACCCTCGAGACCTTTTCTTCTCTTCTCTCGTCTCATTGCCCCAAACCAGATATGACAACATCGATTGACCACCATCGCGTCCACCAAGAGGGACCAATGTCGATGTGGCCTTGGTCTGGCTAAGAGGCACTGCAAATGGGTCCTTGCTAAGCAGTTCCTCTAAGTTTGGTGGAGATATCACATGTAACTCATGGCCGGTGCAAGCTTCTTCCACCTCAACTTCGTCCTCGGCCTGGACGCCAAGTGCTTCTTCAACCTCCCTTCCTTCTTCATGTGGTATCACCCCTGGGAAATGATCAAGAACTCCTTCTGCTTCATTTTCCTCATCCTCCACAACTTCTTTCTGCACCCTTTCTCGCTCTTCTTCTTTTAGCACGGATTGGAGAGCAAGTTGCCAAGCAATTTCTTTCATGAGATCTTCTTGCATCTCCTCACTCATTGATAGCATCGTATTTGAACATGTTTTCACCTTTGTTTCCTGACCATTTTAGCTCGAATTTGTTGTTCCTTGGCCTATTTTACGCTAGGTTGTTTTGTTTTGGCGTATTTCAGGTCCTAGCAAGTAAAGAGGTGCATAGGCGCAAGTTTCGGGTCATTTGAAGGTCAGATTGCACTTTAAAAGGGAAATTACGGGCAACCCCTGCACAATTACGGTCGTAATTGTCCCTGGCATGCCCGTAATTTCAATGCCGAGCCTAATTTCCAGAATTCCTGTCGCAGAGTCAATTACGGGAAAGAGTCACTTGAATTACGGTCGTAATTAAGTAATTGCTGGCGGTAGTTGGCAAATTACGACCGTGAATCATGTCTTCCGAGTCAAGTGAAACGCGAGTTTTGGGTAATTACGGGCAGACCACAATTACGGTCGTAATTCTGCCCGTAATTCGCCCAGAATCAGGTTTTTGAGGCAGATTCGAGCCAAAGGAGGGGGAATCGACTTTTCAGAGCAAAAACAGAGTTTTAGAGAGAGAAAGGGCGAAGAACAAACCCTAGGAGCTATTTGAAGTGGATTTCTCACCATTGCGTCCCCAGAAGTGAAGATTGACATCCCAGAGCAGATTTTCCTAATCTTTATGAGTATGACTACTCTGATTTATGTTTTCCTCTCTCTCTCTCTATGGAGTAGAAGTCTTCTCTCACTTGGGTATGAAGAACCCTAGTTCCATGTGTTAGGGATTTGATTGTAATGACTTGGGATGATTATACTGTTTGGTTTTAATCGAATGATGCATGTTTCATTGAATTGATTGAAGTCTGATCAGCTTTTCTTGATTTCGGCTGCAACCTGAGATGGATAGAATCTGATTAGGTTGTTAGAGCCTCTTCATTCGGTAATAGGAGATTGGGTATACGAGAGTTAGCCAGTCTACTGCTTTGTACTGGAATCCAATTCCAGTAGTGGAGTTCTGTGCTTATTGCTTCAGCTTGCTTTCCCGGTGAAGACTAGTCGTCTGCCGGGTAGTTAGACTGAGAGGGCTTGGTGAGCTTAAGAGATTCCAAGCTACTGTCGGATCTTCCGCAGTCTAATCAACAGTAAATCAACCCAGGGTAATTAAAACTGAGACCTAACTAAGGAGCTAGGGGGACTCATTCCCGAGTGACTCTTCCTTTGCTTGAGAAAACCTAATCAATTCCTGCTTTCTTTCTGCTTTTAGTTAAAACAACAATCAATCGACTTAGTTGGCTAGATAATAGATAATCACGGAGTAGGCAGGAGATCTAGACCCCGGGTTGATATTTAGAACTTGCCACTTTACTGCAGTCCCATTCTGCGATTACACTTGGTCGCAGTTTGGTGTTGTGTTTTGGCGTGTCAAGTTTTTGGCGCCGTTGCCGGGGACCCTCTAGGTTATTGTGGAAACGTGAAAGTTGGTTACTCTAGCTTTTTCTTTATTGCATTTTATCTCTTCCACCTGTGTGCCTTCACGGGTTGCTTCTGCTGATTGTGTGCAGGTAGTGCATGACCTGTAGCCAGTCGGTAGATCTACTACCATTAGACCAGGAGCTTGAACGAACCTGCAGGAACTTCAAGCAGGCTCTAAAGGCGCGACTGGCTGCGGAGGAGGAGCTAGCACAGCTGCAGATCGCTGAAGAAGAAGAGATGGGTGATCCACAGGACTATGATGTAGTCCTTCCCGAGGAGCAGACCATGGGATATTACTGGACCGCCAGAGCCACGAACATGAGGTCCCCTATTCAACACCCTCATGTCCCAGCCAACAATTTTGAGGTGAGCACAGCCGTCATCACCATGCTGCGCGGTTCGGTGGTGTTCCGTGGCAGAGAGGGGGAGTGCCCTCGATCACATCTCAGGCGATTCCACGAGCTCATCGATGGAATCAAGATAAATAGGGTCCCGGCAGATGCCATCCAGCTGAGGTACTTCCCGTTTACTATGGAGGGGCAGGCCAAGGAGTGGCTAAACACTCGACCTCCAGGCTCTATCACCATGTTCGCCAACCTGGAGGACAAGTTCCTCACCCGCTACCATCCTCCGTCCAAGACGGTGGAATTGCAGAAGCAGATTACCCATTTTGCTCAGGATGAAGACGAGACCATCCGGTACGCTTGGGAGAGATACACCAGTCTCTTCCTCAAGTGTCCCAACCATGGTTTTACTGACGCCTTCAAGGTGGGAACCTTCTACCATGCCCTCTTCCCGGAGGATAAGTAGCTGATAGATTCGGTCTGTGGCGGGAATATGCTCACCAAAACAACGCCCCAACTGAATCAACTTTTTGAGGAGATGGCAGAGTAGGGATATGACTGGGGAACTGCGAGGAGATCGAGACGAGCACTAGGACGGGGTGTGCATGCTGTATCCACCCAGTCATCTGATCTGGTGCAGGTGGTATCGAAGCTGGTTTCAGCTATCGATCGTTCCGGGATGATTGCAGGTACCGGACAGCAGCAGGCGATGCTCTGCCAGTGGTGTGAGAGTTCTCATCACACCGTGGAGGATTGCCAGGCGATGAGGGAGTCTTCTACTCCCCAGGAGCAGCTGGACTTCATCGGCAATGCCAGGCGCTTCGACCCCTACAGCAACACTTACAACGAGGGGTGGCGCCAGCATCCCAACTTCTCTTGGGGTGGGGCAAATTCCAGACCACCAGTCCCCCAGGGACCACTTGGCTTCCAGAGGCCTCCTTAATAGCCCAGACAAGGGCAATTTCAGCAGCCACAACAGCCACTCTACCCTCCCTGACAGGGGCCAGTCCCACCTCAGTCACAGGTGCGACCATTTCAACAGACAGGGGCAGCACCTGCAGCCCCAGTACAGAGTGACCCGATGGCGGAACTGCGAGATCTGGTGGGTTCTCTGGCCAACTCCAGTGCAAACAAGTTCAATAACATCGAGCAGTTCATGGATAAAGCTTCAGGCAAATTCTTGGAGCTAGAAGCTGGTCAGAGAAACACGCAGGCTGTGCTTCGGGATATCCAGACCCAGCTTGGGAGTGTTGCCCAGGCTGTAGCTCAGAGGACTCCTGGTACTCTACCCGGTCAGACCATCCCTCATCCGTAGGACCCGAATGCCAACTGCAATGCCATCACAACCAGGAGTGGTAAGGAGACTGGCGATCCACCTATTCGGGCAAAAGAGAGAGAGACCCCTGCTTTAGCACTTCCAGCTAATGAAGAGGAAATGGAGAAGGAGGTTGAGGTGCCTGCTCCTAAACCGCAACCAGTGGTGAAGGAGTATGTACTACAGTCGGGCTTCTATTGGCCCTCACTCTTCAAGGATGCAGACACCTTCGCACGACAGTGCGACCGCTGCCAAAGGTCAGGTAACATTTCTGCCCGGGATGAGATGCCCCAACATATTTCTGTCATTTGTGAAATTTTTGATGTTTGGGGTATCGGTTTCATGGGCCCATTCCCTCCATCTTTTGGCAATCTATACATTCTGGTTGCAGTGGACTACGTCTCGAGGTGGGCAGAAGCTCAAACCATGCCCACCAATGATGCAAGACGGGTCTGCTCATTTCTGAAGCAGCTGTTCTCCCGGTTCGGGACACCCCGCGCCATCATTAGTGATAGAGGAACCCATTTTCAAGGGCAATTCACTAAGCTCCTCTCTCGCTATGGTGTTAAGCATCAGGTGTCGGTGGCTTACCACCCCCAGTCAAATGGGCAAGCCGAGCTGACGAACCGGGAGCTTAAACGGATAATTGAAAAGACGGTGGATCAGTCCCGCAAGAATTGGTCCACCAACCTTGATGATGCTCTTTGAGCATATAGGACGGCCTATAAAAACCCGATTGGCACTTCTCCCTATAGGCTTGTCTATGGGAAGGCGTGTCATCTGCCAGTAGAGCTAGAGCACAAGGCCTTCTAGGCCATTAAGCTGTTAAACCTGGATTTGAGTGTTGCAGGTACTGAACGTAAGTTGCAGCTGCTGGAGTTGGAGGAATGGTGTTACCACGCCTACGAGAACACCCTGCTCTACAAAGAGCGAACCAAGCGTTTCCACGACGCTCGGTTGAGGGGCACGAAGGAGTTTCAGGTAGGTGATCGTGTTTTGCTCTTCAATGCACGCCTGAAACTCTTCCCGGGAAAGCTACGTTCAAGGTGGTCGGGACCCTTCACGGTCACCCAAGTTTTCCCGCACGGTGCGGTGGAGATCAGCAATGCTCAAACCGAGCCATTCAAGGTGAATGGCCACCTCCTAAAGTTGTACTTGGGAGGTGCGGTCGAGCGCGCAGAGCTGCTGATCAAGCTCGAGGACCCTTAGTTCCTCTATTGACGTCCAGCTAAAAGACGGTAAAGAAGCGCTTATGGAGAGGCAACCCCACTACGGTTTGCATTTCTATCCTCTTTCCTTTTCAATTTTTGTCGGTTTTTGAGTCTGTGAGTCTGTCTTGAGTCTTTCTGGAATGTTCTCGTGCCTCGGATGGTATATTTTTGTCTGTGGTGGTGTCCATTTTCAAGCCGGGGCACGATTGGTGTTGGCCGTTCGAAATTGTGGTTTAAAAATCTGAGAAAAGGGCTGGCGGCAGTAAAATTACGGGCAAGGGGGAGTAAATTACGGTCGTAGTTTGTCATTCCCCTGCCCGTAATTATCCCAGAATAGGGGATTTGTCTCGGCAGTAAAATTACGGGCAGGATCAGACTAATTACGGTCGTAATCCTGCCTGTAATTAGTACAGGGGAGCAGTTCGTTCGCGGCATTAAAATTACGGGCTGGAAGGGGGTAATTACGGTCGTAATTCTGCCCGTAATTACCCCAGACTTTTAATTTCCAGAAGACGCCCGTAAAATCTTTCTCTCTCATCTTTCTGGTCGCCCTCTCTCTCTTTCACCGGAAAATCGCCCCCCCTTTTCTTCTCAGTGGGTTTTCCGGCCATAACTCCCTCACCGGAGCTCTAAATAAAAATCCGAGACCACCCCCCATGGTCCTCTCGTCGGCACGCTCAAACCTATACCAGTGGGGTCGAGTTTAGCGGTGATTTGGGTCACCGGAAAACCGCGACCCTTCGGTGTTCTTTCGGCCCGATCTCCCTCCTCCGACCTCCAATCGGAAAACCGCGACCACCACTGCGTTCCTGGTATCCGGGGCCTCATTCCCCAAAGTTTTGGGTCAGTTTGGCGGTGGTGAAGTCGCTGACAACGAAACTCCAGCGAGCCTTCCGGCGAGTTTCCCGGCCATTGTCGTGTTCTCTCGCTTTTCCCTCACATTCCCCGCGGTATCTTCTTGTGCCTCCAGGTGTGCTTCTCTATTTTTACTTGTCATTTGTGGAGGATTGATATTGTGGGTTTAGTGAGGAAACTTGGGGATTGGTTTGTGCTTTAATTAATTCGGTAGGCCTACGGTATTGCATGCTTTGTTTGTTCATCCTTTGGTTGGCCTACCGGGTAACATGAGTTGTGATTGTCCCACTTGGAGCCTAATTTGCTGTCCGGGTTTATGATCCGAGGGCTCCAAGTGCGTTTGAGTTTGTGTGAATAGTGAATGGTTCTGATTGGTTTTGAATGTTTTTCCTCTCTTGGGGCCTAGTCCACTGTCCGAATTTTTGATTCGAGGGCCCCGGGTGAGGATGATTTTGAACTCACCATTGACAAATTTCCATGTATGTTGCTGTGTTTTTGCTGTTTTGTGGCTGCAGGAAAATGAACACTTACTTGAACATGCTCGACGCCGACCAGAGGAAGACTCAGCGGGACATCCGACACCGCAAAGTCGTTCAGCACCACTACCTAGATTGGGCGGTCTTCGAGGCACTGGGTGCTCGCGAGGCAATGGAGGATGCCATCCGCGCTTACTCTTGGCGCCGCCTCCTCTGCCTCGCTGAGCCGATCTATCAGGAGCTCCTCTGGGAGTTCTATTCCACCTTCGAGCACTTCCGGACCCACGCGGACGCGCACGACAACGCCATTCAGTTCCAACTTGGCGGGGTGTCTTACTCCCTCAGCTATGATGACTTCGGTCGGGCACTAGGGCTCCTTCCGCCATTCGCCTGCCACCTGGCCATCGAAGAGCCCGACAGTCCCATCTTTCGGGACCAGCATTTCTTCGAGAGGATCTGCCTCCCGGAGTTCGCCGGCGCTGTGTTCACACCGGGCTACACTACGGCTACTCAACTGTGCCTAGAGTGGCGCATCCTCAACCAAGTGTTGGGGAAATCTTACACCCCCAGCGAGGGTTCCACCGGTCATCTTCAGCTCTGCATCTTGCACTGCCTGCACTCCATCAGCCAGGAGGAAGACAATCTTCATTTGTCCTCTCTCATCGCCAGGACGGTCGTCAAGGCTTCTCGTTGTGGTCGTGCTCTGGCTTGTGGGCCAGTGGTCACTGCCCTGGCCCGGTATTTCAACATCGACCTCTCCGGGTTCACTCTCCTCTTTCCACCGACACCCTTCTCCGGGGACACCCTCCGGCGCCAGCTGATTCTGCAGTGGGACGGGGACGTGACCTGGATCCGGGGGCTTCCTTGTCCTGTTCCTCGTGCACCAGAGGGCGAGGATATCCTCAAAGCGAGCGATGTTGCAGCTCGTCGGACCACTCGTCGGACCAATCGTCGGACCACGCCTTCTGCAGCTGGCGCATCCACTTCTGCTGCCGGCCCGTTTGCTGCTGCACCCACCTCCTACATTGCTGAGCAGCTGGCCGACATTTCTCCCCAGAACGAGCAGATCCTTGCTGTCTAGGAGCACATCAACGCCCGACTCGACCGGGAGCGCCATGGTCGGCGCCACATCATTTCGGCTCATCATTACATGATGAGCTACTGGAACATGGACCCTGCTGCTGTTAGCTACCCTTGGGAGGCTTCCCCGGGGCATGAGGACTTCTACCCGCCTCCCACTAGCGATGGAGGTGATGAGCACTGAGCTGGCTCTGTCTACTGGCGCATCGAGTGGGGCCCTGCATTTGTCTTTCTTTCCAGACTAAAACTCCAGATTGTGTTTCCTTTTCTCTTGTCTTGTTTCTTTGGATTGCAAACTTAAAACTATGGTTTCTTTCACCCCATGTGTGTGTTTTGCTGACTATAGCTCTATGCCGTTGGACTGGTCCTTATCCAGTCCTTTGCTATTGACTGGTCTGCCCTCCAGTCCCCATTCCTGACCACTATTTCACGGTAACATCGTTCCCCTTCCCTCTGCTCCATTGAGGACACTGTCGCATTTAAGTGTGTGTGTGTGTGTGTGGAGGGGGGGGGGGGGGGGGGGTTCTTTGTATTTATTGGAACATATATATGTGTGCTTGGAGCCTAGTCCACTGTCCAAATCTTGAGATTTGAGGGCTCCAAGTACTGTTGTTTTCTTGATCGTATTGGCATTGTGGGTTTAATTGGTGAATCAAATGGCTTTCGAATTAATGCGTGACAACTTGATTGTAACTAGGACAACCTATGATGATGACTGAGACGTGCAGTGGTTGTGTAGGGGTTAAGTTTTTCAACTGTTTGCTTACCAACTGTGACTTGGATGGATCACTTTTTCTTGACAGTCGTTTATGCATCTAGTTCAGGGAATCGGAATGAAGATAGAGCATATAGGTAGCCATGTGAGATTTGAGCCTGCTCGTTTCTTTCTTGTGCGATAGTTCCCTCTTCAATGATGTGTAACATTCACGTTGTCATTAGCTAAGATGATGGAGGCATAGGATTAGCCCACGACCAAATTGACTGTCCTGGTGTGTCATACCCCCTAGTCAGCCCCTTTGAGCCGTGTGTTCTCCTTTTTTTCGGTCTACAATGAAAAATCACCCTTTTGCATCTTTTAGAAGGTTCCACAGAGTGGTTTTTGCATGTTCTCTGCTGTTTCTGCTAAATATAATGTGAGGGTTGGAGGTAGTTCTTAAAAAGTTGGGTAGGTGTTTGAAAATGTGCAGAGGTGGTGGTTCTCTTATGAAATGAAAAAAATGAAAGAAAAACAAAGAAAAAATTAAAGCAAAAGAGAGCCACTACAAAAAATCAAAATAGTGCCCATTAAGTAGTGTTTCTTAGCAGTCTGGCTTAGAAATACTAACATTTATGTGACCTCCTTCGCTCTTGTGCTCTAGAGAATGTGAGTAATGCAGAATAGTAGAAAGAAAGTTATTAGATTGATTGGTTGTGATTGTGTTGGGTTGCGAACTGTGGAACCTTGTGCTATGAATACTTCCACCACCTAAAAGGCCTTTTCCCCATGTCCAAGACCCTAGCCAGTCATTTGAACCTGTGTCTAAGACCTCCGGATTAGTTAGTGATGACAACCATTTATATGAACTCTAACATTTAGAGGTTGCCGTCATGGTGAAGAGATGTTAGGAATTGAGAGAATAAGTATGCGCATTTTTCACATCAAATTGTCCTGACCCCACTGGTCGAGAGTGAGCGATTCATTTCCTTGTTCTTTACACTCTTTACCCCGGTGAGGACCTAGATGGCTCGGTCTTGATTTTGATGTCTTGAGTTTTATGCATGAGTTGACTATCTTGATTAAGTGGGTGATTCAAGTCTAGGTTGGTTGATGAACAGAAGGGAGACTCCTCCTTTACTCGATCTTACTGCACTCGAATGTCTTCTGTGGTGGTTGTCCAGGTTGCTATTGAGGTTGTTCATGTGTTGATGTTTGAAAGCCAGTATGATTCCCGTGTTTCGTGCCTATATGATATGTCCCCAAGGGTTCCATGGTTAAAATGTTTTGAGCTTACCTTATATCTGGCTTGGTTTGCTTGGGGACAAGCAAACGGTTAATTGTGGGGGAATTTGATAGCATCGTATTTGCACATGTTTTCACCTTTGTTTCCTGACCATTTTAGCTCGAATTTGTTGTTCCTTGGCCTATTTTACGCTAGGTTGTGTTGTTTTGGCGTATTTCAGGTCCTAGCAAGTAAAGAGGTGCATAGGCACAAGTTTCGGGTCATTTGAAGGTCAGATTGCGCTGTAAAAGGGAAATTACGGGCAGCCCCTGCACAATTACGGTTGTAATTGTCCCTGGCATGCCCGTAATTTCAATGCCGAGCCTAATTTCCAGAATTCCTGTCGCAGAGTCAATTACGGGCAAGATTCACTTGAATTACGTTCGTAATTAAGTAATTACTGGCGGAAGTTGGCAAATTACGACCGTGAATCCTGTCTTCCGAGTCAAGTGAAACGCGCGTTTTGGGTAATTACGGGCAGACCACAATTACGGTCGAAATTCTGCCTGTAATTCGCCCAGAATCGGGTTTTTGAGGCAGATTCGAGCCAAAGGAGGGGGAATCGACTTTTCAGAGCAAAAACAGAGTTTTAGAGAGAGAAAGGGCGAAGAACAAACCCTAGGAGCTACTTGGAGTGGATTTCTCACCATTGAAGCTCAGATTGCGTCCCCAGGAGTGAAGATTGACATCCCAGAGCAGATTTTCCTCATCTTTATGAGTATGACTACTCTGATTTCTGTTTTCCTCTCTCTCTCTCTCTATGGAGTAGAAGTCTTCTCTCACTTGGGTATGAAGAACCCTAGTTCCATGTGTTAGGGATTTGATTGTAATGACTTGGGATGATTATACTGTTTGGTTTTAATCGAATGATGCATGTTTCATTGAATTGATTGAAGTCTGATAAGCTTTTCTTGATTTCTGCTGCAACCTGAGATGGATAGAATATGATTAGGTTGTTAGAGTCTCTTCATTCGGTAGTAGGAGATTGGGTATACGAGAGTTAGCCAGTCTACTGCTTTGTACTGGAATCCAATTCTAGTAGTGGAGTTCTGTTCTTATTGCTTCAGCTTGCTTTCCCAGTGAAGACTAGTCGTCTGCCGGGTAGTTAGACTGAGAGGGCTTGGTCAGCTTAAGAGATTCCAAGCTACTGTCGGATCTTCCGCAGTCTAATCAACAGTAAATCAACCCAGGGTAATTACAACTGAGACCTAACTAAGGAGATATGGGGACTCATTCCCGAGTGACTCTTCCTTTGCTTGAGAAAACCGAATCAATTCCTGCTTTCTTTCTGCTTTTAGTTAAAACAACAATCAATCGACTTAGTTGGCTAGATAATAGATAATCACGCCGTGTTGATATTTAGAACTTGCCACTTTACTGCAGTCCCATTCTGCGATTACACTTGGTCGCAGTTTGGTGTTGTGTTTCGGCGTGTCACTCATGCCCGCCTCTTTAAAGCTCAGTTTGGGATGTGGGAAGGTGTGGTCAGCTATGACAGGACATTCCTGATCATGATCATCACGGGAGATCCCGATGACAACTTCAGTGTGCTCCACAATGTCCTTGTAGCCTTCTTCTTCCTCCTCCTCTTCTAGTATGGTGACAGAAGGGTGATCTGGAGCAGGTTGTGCATACGATCTCTCAAGATCATCGACGCTCTTCTTAATGCTCAGGAGGATCTCCTCTGTTTCACGATAGGCCTGGGTACAACGATCCATCATGGACCATGATCTCTCACTGTCTCGAGCAAACTGCTCCATGAGAAGCCTCAATTCATAGTTTGGATCTGGCTGTGGAGTGTAGCATGGCTCTGCAGAATGGCCCGTGAAGGCCGCCATGGGTAACTCCAGCGCCGATGGCCCTTCTGGTTGTGGGAGAAAGTCTTCTTGGTAATGAGGTTGTTCTTGATATGCCCAGGGGTCTGATTGTTCTCCGTAGTAAGGGGATTGGTACTGGAACCTGAATCCATAATCTTCTCCATCTTGATTGCTCCAGGGAGTCTCAGGGTAATACCACTCGGATGGTGGTGGATACCCCCAATGGTTGGAGAAGCCATGAGGATCCATGATTCAGATCTGCACCAACAAAAACAAAAACACCCAAGTGAAAAGCAAGTGTGGAAAAGAAAATAAAAGAAAAGAAAAACGCTAAAGTAACAAACTTCTGCATTTCCTAATACTCTAGAAAGTCCCCGACAACGGCACCAAAAACTTGACTCGCTATGACACAACTCCTAACAATGGCCAAGTGTAACCAATGAAAGGGACTGCAGTATAGTGGCTCAAGTAATAAATATCGAATCCACGGGTCTCTAGAGTTACTATTACTCAGCTTCAGTTCATTATCTAGCAAACCAGATTAAGATGGAAAAACTAAACTACTCTAGCAAACTACAGTTAAAGTTAATCTAATTACAGGTTGGGAACTCACTTAGGTATGATTCCCCCTAGCCACTAGCCGGATTAATGATTGATGATCTCTAACTTGTTTCACTTTCATTCACAATGCGGAGAATCCTTGACTAGACCTTGAATCTTGACTAAAGGAACAAGGCCCTCTTGAGTCAATTGCCTAGAGGGACGTATCCTTCTCTAGAACAACCGATCAAGGCGTTCTGAACTAGACTCCCTCTATCGACAGAGGTTCTCAATCGATACAAAGTAGTGAATCAACCCTCGACTAAAGCAATCGATCCACTACTATCAATCTATGGTGCTCTATTGACCTAATCAGGTATTCGCTCTCATAGGATCAAAGTAGAATCAATAATCTCGACTAGAGCAGAATTGAATCATGAAAACATGCATAGATTGAATATGAACTCAAGATTATAAAGTAAGAGTACTCATACAATCATCCAATCAAACAAACATAGCTAGGGTTCCTCAAAACCTAAGTGAAGGAAAGTTACACCATAGAGAAGAGAGAGACTACTGTAAGAATATTTAGATGATCAGTCTTCAAGTCCGGGCTTGTTCCTCGAGCTTCCAAGGCGAAGAAATCCTCCAGTTCCACTCCAGGAATGCCCTTAAATCGCCCTCTCTCTCTTATGTTCGTCCCTTGGGTGTTTGGGATCCAAAACCCAGCTCTCCCTTGCAGAAACAGACAAAACAAGCTTTTAACAGCCTGCGTTCGCGATCCCCGGTCAGAATACCCGGTCGGGTATTTTAGGTGGCGACCGGAGATTGTTGAAACGCACCGTCGGGGACAGGGGGTTAATCCCATGTCAGGGTCAAGAATACCCGACCGGGGATTTATGATTAATGCCCGGGCCCCCTTCTGTTTCTCAAACGCACAAACCATATTTTTCTCAGTCTGCTCCAAATAATACCCGGCCGGGTATTTCTGCTCATGGCCGAGTATTTTGCTCCTCCAGCACACTTCAACCCAAACACACTCTTTTCGACCTGAAACTCGTTTCTTCGCCTCGATGCCAACGCTTAGTCCTGAAATATGACATAAACGCACAACCTAGCATGAAATTGGCTTAAAACACAAGAATCAACATCTCAAACGGCTCAAGAATAGGGGTATAAACATGTGTAATTATTGGTCTATCAGTTATGATGTTATTCCAAAAAATTTATCGGTTTAAGTTATGCAATAGTGACATGGTTACATAAATAATTTACATGTATTGGGTGAAATTTGGTTAGGCTAATTAAATCATGGTCTAGCTAAATTACTACCTAATTAGAAGAGGAAGGTGTAGAGAGAGTTAGGTTAAGTTGGAAGGTTAGTGGTGGTTGTTTCTGGTTGGGACAAGTGGGAAAAGGGGATTGAAGGGAAGCATCATGGTCTCAAGAATCATTTCTAATTTGATGATTATGATGATAGCTTTGATGCTGAATTCAAATAAAGTTGGGGATGAGTTATGTTTTTCTTTCTTCGTTCCTCATCCAATTTATTGAGTTAGGTGGGGAGGAGCAGATGGAGAGGTAAGGAGGCTAAAACCTTGAGAACTATGTATGAATCATCAAAAGAAACTTGAGAAGGGAGTAAGTAAACAAGATTAATAAACTAGTTGAAAACATGTGGAATTTGTAGTAGAAACCAAATGATCAAATCATATTTAATCATGTTTCGTTATATAATATGAGTATCTATGAATAAATGAGCATGATTCATCATTAGATTGAGTACAGATACATGTGTATAAGCACAAACTCAATTTTTTCAAAACACAAAATTTATGCATAATTTGATGTTGGACCTTCAAATTAAATTGAGAGTCGACGGCAAACCACACCCACTTGAATTAGCAACAAGAATGGAATTATTTGGTTAAGAATTGAGGGAGAAATGACCAAAATGATGAACTGAGGTATGCAGTTACGAGCTGAACACACCCACAAACATATACATACCATAATTGAAGAACCGATCATGAACAAATACATATCCACGCTCCAAAACCTTAATAACTATTAGAATAAAATCATACACACTAATTACAAGACTAAATTCAAAATATTGGGGATGATGGTCAAGGTAAAATCAAGCAGGAAAGTCTTACTATTTTGAATTCTGGTTACAGAAAACTCAATTTGTTATAAGTGTCTATTACAAGGATTTCTATTATAATGCCTTTGTTTAGAGTCGCACAAACCAGGCTTATGGGAGAACAAATCACCTCTACACAATAAATAACAACCAAATGAGAAAACTTGAAGCCCCATTTCAAATTTCTTGCATCCAGAGTGAAAGTAGGAAGGATAGATTCGTCTTCACAATCACTTATTATTTTCCTATTTACAGAAAATATACATTAGTGATGAGATTTGAACCGTGGTCTCTTCGAACAAAGATAAGAAACATAACTAGTTACAATAAACACATTTGTGTGATATTTTTCAAATAAAAACATACAGAAGCTTAAATCTGAAAAATATAAGACTTTTCCATCACGGTTAGCAACCGAAATGTCATTGATTCAAATATTGCATATATTGAATTGCACTCTTGAATGTGTAGAAGCGATGTAGAATTCTTAACATAGACTTAATTGTTATAGCTATCATAAAGTAACGATATTTTTAAACACAGAACTTTTGAGTGAATATGGGGCACATGTGTCTTTAAGAGAGGGGTAAATATGGAAAGGTTGAGTGATGTTGGCTTGCCAAACGTGGATGGAAAAGACACTACTAATGTAAACGGGTCAAATAGTGCCCCGACCCACTAAACGCTCAACCATTGCCGTCTCTCCAAACTTCTCATCAGACTCAACAATCGGCTAACCTCCTCTACCTCTATTGTTAAGCAATTTTTGGAGGGGTAAATATGGAAAGATTGAGTGTTGTTGGTTTGCCTAACACAAATGGAAAATGTGCTACTAATGTAAACAGGCCCAAATAGTTTCCGTCCCACTAAACACTCAACCACCAGGTTACTTTCGCTACACCTAATATAAGAGTGAAATGGAAAATGTGTTTCCCCCATTACAAAATCCCTGCATCCATAGCAAAAGTAGGAAGGGTAGATTCGTCTTCACAGTCATTTATTATTTTCTTATTCACAGGAAAAATACATAAGTGATCGTATTTGAATTTTGTTTCTTTGAGAAGAGACAAAACATAACCAGTTACACTAAATAAATTTTTTTAAACTTTTTCAATTAAAAACATAAAGGAAGCTTAAATCTGAAAAATTATTGGAATTTTACATCACATTTAGCTAAGCCACTAACTCTCCCCTAAATATTTTTTTGGCATTTGATACTTCTATTTTCATACTTCGATTATTTTAATTCGAGTTTAACAATTAATTCTATTTCTCTTTATCTTATAAAATGAGAATAATTTTAAAATCGCAAGCCTAATGTCATTGGTGCAAATATTGCACATCAGACTTAAATAATATAACTACCAAAAAGCAACAATATTTTTGAATATAGAAGTTTTGAGTGAATATGTGGCACATGTGTCTTTAAGAGAGAGGTAAATATGGCAATGTTAAGTGATGGTTTGTCGAATGCGGATTGAAAAGCCGCAACTAATGTAAATAGCTCTAAATGGTGTTCCAACCTACGTACTGAACGATCAACCATCGTAGTCTCTCCAAACCTTCCCATCGGACTCGACAACCGCCAAACCTCCTCCACCTATATTGTTAAGCAAAGCAATTTTTGGAGGGGTATATATGGAAAGATTGAGTGTTCTTGCTTGGAGAGCTAACTGGTGGGTTATTTAGTTTCTTTGACAGTAATGTGTGATCTCTTAACATCAGTTCATTTGGTTGATCTTCTAGGTTGACTTTTGAGTTTATTAAAGATAAACAGTGTCCCGGGCTCCCGTCCTACTAAAGGCTCAACCATCACCGTCTCTCCAAACCTTCCCATCGGACTCGACAACCGCATATCCTCCTCCACCAATATTGTTTCACAAAGCAATATTCGGAGGGATATATATGTAAAGGTTGAGTGTTCTTGCTTGGAGAGCTGACTGATGGGTTATTTAGTTTCTTGATAGTAATGTATGATCTCTTAACAGCTATTCATTTGTTTGATCTTCTAGGTTGACTTTTTAGTTGATTAAAGATAAATAACTATACTTTTTGTTGCTTTTGTTTTGATACTCGTTTTCAGTATCATCATTTTTCTAATTTGAAATGTTTTGGTGGTTAGTTTCCAGTAAACAAAGACTATTCTGATCAGTGTTAACATAGGGAATAGCTTCAATCATACCACTTTTAGACAAAATTTATATGTAAGAGCTGAGATCATTGCCGAATTGAACCATTCAAGCTATAATGGTGACCTTCAACATATAAAACATAGTTATTTTGAGTGAAACAACCTCATGATTGCAGATAAGTTTTTACAATATGATGTTTTGTGATAGTGTTTACTTGCTTCTGGATTTAAAAGTGGGGTTTTAATTACTACAACCTACACATAATGTAATAGCATGAAGGAAAAAATCCTTCCCCCATTTCAAATTTCCTGCTCCATGAGCGTTTGTAGGAAGAGTATATTAGGGAGTGTCAATTTTTTTCTCTTTCCTCTGTGGAACGAGCCAACTTACCGTACACGTGCGGACTTGAACGGGCCCAGGGATTGTTGCGGCCCACAAAAATAGAACAGGTTCCAGCCACGGCTGCATCTGTTTCATGTCTCCATAGCGATCACCGTAACCGAGTCTTGGATTGTTCCAATGCTGGATCTGGACTCCACCAATGACGAGAATAAATTAGATAATTAGAGAAAGAGAGCTTCATAATTGTTTACAAATTAATTTCCCCAATCCTTCTTCTGTGTGCTAATCGCCTAATCCCTTTCCTATGAAAAGAAATCCAAGCATACTAAAAAGATCCAGTCATGCTCATGAAGAAGGGTGATAAATTGCATGCAAGTAAAAATTAAAGATTGAGTCATTTAATCAAATCATAATCAACCACCCCTTTTTCCATCATTTGTAAGCTCTAACAGATAAGTGACAAAGAAATCCACAATATCGCTTCACTGTAACAATACAGTATTATTGAAGATCGGTGGCTTTCTCTTCTTCTTCGTTAAACTAGCGTCAAAGATATACAAAGAGGGGAGTTTAAACAAGTGATAAGAGAATGGAAGATTATGAAATGAAAAACAGAGACCGAGAGGGGTGGAAATTGACGTTCGGGGGGAGGATTACATGCAGGAAAAAGGTTTGCAAAGCTAAAATTAAGGACAAGAAAACAGGGATGGGGAGAAGTGGCTACCGACGACGATATAATTGAGATCGAGAGAGAGAAGTGAACCATGAGCCGGTGAGCACTGAGTAGCTTTTTCTAGGGAATATAGGGTTTTCTTTAAGCCCTTTGATTTCTCGATGTTGGTAAGATATATATGAAAGGGCAAAACAATACTCATTTTTTATTGCTAAAAAGAAAAAAAATTTAACAATAAACTAATGCATGGATTCTAATGGGCTAACCGCTAAACATAGAATAAAAGAGTTGAATGTGCCTGACTCATACGGGATTTGACCATCAAGTTTCAAGTAAAACAAATGAACATCATGGGTTTGCCAGCCTAAAACATGCTATTTTCTCTAGCATAACATATATTATTCTATTATTTAATATCTTAATGGCTAAAATATAATATATTTTAAAGTTATTAAATGGTTCGGCCTCGACTAACCTGATTAGTCTAATTTTTTAAATTTCAAATATATATTATGTAATTATTTGATTTCCTAATGATTAAATTATTGTGTATTTTATAGGGGATTTTTTATTCGGTTTTCTGGAATTCTATTTTTATAAAATTTACTCCACCTCATCATATTACCAGAAATAATACTGTTTCACAAGGTAACATGTACTCGAACTTGGTTCATAAGGCTGATTTTTTGATTCGTTGCGTCATCCATGCCTCTTTCCTGCTAAAATTCACTATCTTTATCATGTGTTTAAAAAAAAAACTACACAACAATAAGCTATACACTCCATTACATTTCCAAATTTCATATCTCGCCTTCCTTCGGCCAACTGGCCCACGCTAGTTTATAATATATAGATAATAGTGTCGTGTGTAGAGTCAATGTACAACTATGGTTATGAAGGACCCTCGTAATCACAAGGTCGCTTGTTCGACATTCCATTGCATCTCACTTTCTTATTTTTCCCCATCTGCCCACTTTCATGTTTCATCTACGCCTATGGAACAACGTCATTCCTGGGGCCGCTCTCGATTCAGCAGCGAGCACAAACGACGACGTTTGTCATGTCTCTTCGTCTTCCCTGTGGAGTTTCTGCGATTCTTGACTCTCTAACCATACTAGTCGTCAGCGTCGTCACCGTAATCTGACGTCTGTCTCTCTTCTCAGACAACCCCCTATCACCATCCCAATGTTGTCTCTCTTATCCGGTAACCCCACGTCACTATCCCAGAACCGACCTCACCAGTGTCTCTCCGCTCCGGCAACCCTACGTTCCTAGGCCACCCAGACTGAATTCCAACCTAGACACCTATCTGCCAGAGCCCGACTCCCGCAAACGCATCAATAAATTCACCGATCTCCTCCGCGTTATCCAAACGTTAAAATTCCAAAATCAAAGTCGGAGCATTCAATCAGTGTGGTTTTGATGGTTGTTGGGTTTTTATGATGATGGTCAAATAGGGTTAGTTATAGGGTAGATTGGATGTAAAAATGATGACGACGACCTTTAGGATAGTCGAATTGAGGTGTGGGATGTTTGATTATATGTTTATTAATTTGAATTAAATTAAATTGAAACTTTGGATTACAACTTACATAATTTTTTGGGTGATCAATTACAAATATTTATGAAATAAGGTATGATACGAGAAAGCATAACGATAATCATTAGTAGAGGACTTCATAACAAATATAATTAATTAATGGGTGCAAGTAGTAATTATATTTATTTATTTCATCATAATTTATAAGGGTTAAAGACACATTTGATCACTGAGATTACTAAATCGGGACATGTTCAGTCACTAGAAAAAATTAATATAAATTTTAGTCACTCGAATTACAGAAACAGGTCACATTTAGTCACTCTCCGTTAGTCTCCGTCCAACTCCGTTAATGAAGTTCGTTAAGTGCTGATGTGGCAAACATAATTGCCTAATCAGCGTCGTTTTGGCCCGAAAATGGTCAAATCCGACACGCCACATCACTGAACCCGCCATGTCATACCCCCAACCCATTAAACCTACCCACTAACACAATCCTAGCCCACTTTAACAAAAGAAAATTGGAAAACCCTAGCTCCAACTCGTTCTCCTCTTCTTCACCGCCGCTTCCCCAATGAAACAAAATCTTTTCATCATCAACCTCTCCTCTCTACTTAATCAAGATGAGCATATCAAACCCCCCTGAATCTTCACATCCTTGAGGCGCCCAAATCGGTGTCCGACGACTGAACTCTCTCAAAAACCCAATCACCTCCTGTCCCTGGCTTGCTCTTGGTCATGCTCAATGTAATCTTCCCCTTCGACGTCGCCGCGTTCTTGACATTCTCCTTCGCCAGCTCTTACTCATCCCCTCTCCCTCCAAGGGCAGCGCCACCATGTTGTCATAACCCTGGGACCCGCCTCTGCCCTTTCGGTCCAAGAACGACGACCCTCTGTACCTGGGAACCAAAAACTCGCCGCTGAAGCTCTCTGGTTTTCCAGAAGCAACGAGCTGCTTCACCGTGAAGAGGAAAGGGACCCTCTCGCCTCCAGGGAGCTGGACGGTGACGGCGGCGTAGTCGATGCCATCTTTCTCCTCGAATTTCACGATGCCGTCGGGGGAGACCTCGAAGGGGCCTTCTAATCGTGATGATCTTGCAACTGCTGTTGATGTTGTTTCATTGGGGAAGACGGCGGTGAAGAGGAGGAGAACGAGTTGGAGCTTTTCCAATTTTTGTTTTGTTAAGTGGGCTAGAGTTGGGTTGGTGGGTAGGGTTAATGGGTTGGGTATATGACATGGCTGATTTAGTGACGTTGTAGGTCGGGTTTGACCATTTCCGGCTCAAAACGGCGCTGGCTAGACGCTCTCGTTAGCCACGTCAGCACATAACAGACTTTATTAATGGAGTTGGACGAAGACTAACGCAGAGTGACTAAATGTGACCTGTTTCAGTAATTCGATTGACTAAAATTGATATTAATTTTTTCTAGTGACTAAACATGTCCTGATTTAGTAAATTCAGTGGTCAAATGTGTCTTTAACCCTAATTTATAATGACCTTTAAATTAGAACAACGGTGGAAAAGCTTTGAGCATGGTATGCGTCTAGAGCATACCAGTAGTGTGTGTGTATATATATACATGGTGCCTTCTACGGTACCCCAAATGAAATACGGGATACCGCATACCTTAAGTAAGAAAACGTATCTAGACCTCGAATTAGCAGGATTTTTGGGCATGATACTATACCCTAACCCTTAATGAGTGAACCCGAGGTCCTAATTATCTAAATCATAAACTATAAACCCTAAGATGGTGCATTGATTTTTTAGCCTATATTTGGACGAATCATAACCGTCGACTATTGTTTCTAATTAAATTGATCTTGGGATATAAGATTGAGAGAATTAAGACCTAGATTTTGATCTTTATGGGTTAGAGTATAGTATCATGTCCGACAAATCAGTCAATTCAAGTCCTGGATAGCGTTTTCTTACTTAAGGTATGCGGTACCCAAGATTTCACCCTGGGTACCGTAGAACTCCCCACATATGTGTGTGTGTGTGTGTGTGTGGCAAGCAACGTCTAGCGTATGCTATATGCCTGTGTTCACACTTGGTTTTTGCAATTCAATATTTTTCGTTGAATCGGAACCTTCGGTTATTTAATCTTGTGGTTTGGCTTAGAGAATTAGGGACTGGAGTTCACCCATCAGAGGTTAAGGTATAGTATCATGCCCCAAACTCCGGTTCATTCGTGCTCTAAATAGTAAAACTCGACGGGCCTACAATGTACGCTTGACGTACGCTAGCCTGAACTATATGTATGTATATATATATAGTGACTTCTATCGTACACAAGACATATATTGGGGCATGTCGTATACCAGCAATCTTCACCGTCCACGTCCATCTCAACGACCAGCATTAATGAGGGTTCTTTTTTTTATGGGATTAAAAAAATAATTTACCTAATTTATATTGACTGTTGAGATGGACGCGAATGGTGGAGATTGCCTTGTGTACAACATACACCAGGTTTTGCCTACTGTACGATAGAATTTTATATATATATATATATACACACACGTTAGACATATATTATACGTCAGGTACTACTAGTGAGATATCTCTATCTAGACCATGAATTAAATCGAGTTTGGGATATGATATTATACCCTAACCTCAAATGGATAAACCCCAAGCCCGATTTTCTAATCCCAAACCCAAAGTTCAAT
Source organism: Linum trigynum (assembly GCA_964030455.1). Lineage (NCBI taxonomy): Eukaryota > Viridiplantae > Streptophyta > Magnoliopsida > Malpighiales > Linaceae > Linum > Linum trigynum. The sequence continues at coordinate 4,544,772 of OZ034817.1, forward strand.
TTAAGAGAAAAGAAGAGTTGACCGTTGAGATTGGTCGGAGCTAATCCATGTAAATCTAACGGTCAGATCATCTGGAGCATACCATTCGTCTCCATATATATATTTCAGTAGTGATCAAATATATATATATTTTTCAAATATATTAAAGTAAATTCCTGTTTTTTTCTTTTCATCAATTTCTCTTGAATAAGCATAAAATCGAACAGAAAAGTTTATATACTCAATGTTCGTAATACAACGAAGAGAGGAATCCATAACACATGATTCCAAGGGGCAAATACAACCTTCTCCGGTCGGCATTTGATTTATCGGATGCTTGTGCCTTATTATCCTAAAGAATCGAAGGATGAACATTTTTCTTGTGATCGATATAGTGTGTTTATTTTAATGTCACCATTATGAGAACAATTCAATTAAGTTAGATGATTGATGCGCCTGTTTTTGTTAAGATAGACTGGTCAAATAGTTGGGATTAATTTTATGTGGACGGCACAAAGCCGGCCACGTCGCAATCCAGAAAAATATTGCTGGAACTAATGTTGTAGAACTTCGTAATTAAATTTTAATCTATCTACACTACTTATAATACGTTTTAAAGAGGTTGATTTGCTCCATTTCAAATTTCCTGCAACGAGAGTGAAAGTAGGAAGGGTATTTTCGTCTACACAATCAATTTTTTATTTCATATAAAAAGATATCAATGCTAGGATTTGAACCGTGGTCTCTTCCATAAAAAACAAGAATTGTAACTAATTAGACTAGACACATTTGTGGTACTTTATTAATACAAAACATAAAGGAAGTTAAAAATTATGTAAAACAGAGTACTTTTCTATCACGGTTAGTTAGCCCGCTAAGTCTCCTGTAAGTATTTTGTGGTGTTTGATACTTCTATTTTAATATTTTAATAATTAATTTAAATTTTTTCCTAATTTATAAATGAAGGATAATTTTAAAATCTCAACACAAATATCATTGGTTGGAATATTGCGCATTGAATTGAAGTGTTGATGAAGTGTTCAATGACGACATAAGAACAGTGGTACCATATATTTCAAGAAAAATAAACATGTCAAACACCGATACCAATTATCTCGACAGTCTATGCTAAAATTCAAAATTGTTTAATCATTCAATTTGAGTGATAGTTTAGTTAAATCAAGCAAATAATTCACGATTGTGTATGAAAAAAATAAGAACATATGTATTATATTATGAAATATGTATTTATTTTAATAATCTCACAAAAATAATCAAGACTTCCATACGACCCCTTATTTCAATAATGTAATTAATGAAATAAATTTTATCAGCATGATGCAAATGTTCAAGCTAAGTTCCAAGTATTAATCACCAGTATATAGTATTCATCATAGTTAACTATTTTAACATCCACAACTAACTATTAATGATTACTTGCTTTCTCTTTGAGAGTTTAATGTAGCACTCTCATGCTTAGCTATGCTCTAAGCATTTGTTTACTTTTACACATTATCATTTGCAGTTATTTATTAAATCAACTTTGTTTCTAACTTTCAATTCCTAATTATTAACTACTTCCTACCAATTTATGGGAATGCTAAATATATTTTTCATGTCTAATCTATTGACCATAAATGTTGCTTATCACTTAAATCCAACGGTATCCATGTTAGGTTTGATGTCACCAACATATTCTCCCAATTTCTCTAAAAAGCATCATATCTTGTGATTGATATCATAGTTTTGTTAGGTAAAGTTCAACAAACTCAATTAACATTCGAACTCTTTGAAGTAGCTATCTACATGCGAATATGAAGTACCGAGTAACTAAAACTCTACTTGCATTAGTACAATCTTTTGCGCTTTCGATTCAAAATACATGATTATCTTATTACGATCTAGTCATACTATTTGTGCAGTTGGGGGACATCTTATCAAATTCGTATAGAAAGACTCTTTGATTGATCGCTTTCATGATGTAATCAATTTTACCAAAATAGAAGTGATCAAATTTATAAGATGCTCTCAAAGTTTGCTATAATTATTGAGGTTCAGTAGCACTTAGGCGTAACGCGGTCATTGGGCATTTGTCTATCTCCTAGCTCGCCTAGACATGCTTAAACAATATAATAAAAATAAAATTTTTTAATAATAATGAATAAAATAACAGTTCTAAAGCACTTTCATACTTTAGTTCAAATGATTTAACAACTAAATAACTCTCAAGTTTATAAATTATTTTCTTTTACTAAATGATATAATTTGAAATAGCTAATTATCAGCACTTCAATTTAAGTTAAAACTCTATATGATACAATTGTTTGACGAAATGGGTTTATAATAGAGTGGTTCTATTGAGAGAGGTCTCTAAGAAACATGACTTACTTTATTATTCCTTAGGTGGATATAATATCTATTTTCATCATTACTTTTACATTGGGTTTAATTTAGTATTCTTTTTGTTATGCAAGATATGATTTTATCTTTGATAATATAGATTTATTTTTTCAAGCATGTGGATGCTTGAGACTTCTTATTTGCCTCATAACTTACATTTTACAATGGCACCAAACATGGATGGGTTTCTATTCAACACATAAATTTTTAATGATGTAAAAATTATAAAACTAAGATGCATATTAATAAACAATGTAAGGTCTCATCTTCCCTCTTAAGCACTACATATCATTGTTTACTTACCATTAAATCAAAGTCTTTCTAACTTCAGTAAGAGCTACAATGACTTTTATTATTGTGGATTTCCCCCAAAATGTTAGGTATGCTACTTTTAGTTTTTGCTTTCTTTTCGGTTTGATTTAGCTTTCTGTATGAAATGTCACTCGAACCATGACTGTGTGAGTTAGTTTGTTTCTTTTTAAGGACACTCTAAACATACACTTTGTTTCATTATATCATTGAATACACTCAAGTAAATGGAAAAGAAAAATTTGTTTATCGTATACTGAAGATTGATTATGCATGTATGATGTAAAACAACTCTTATCATTGTTCTTCTTAGACATTTTTATATAGATATAACTTTGTTTGAAAATATGTATTTATGTTAGTGTAGTTGGACGTTGTTTGTCATACATTAAATACTTTCCTATATTATTCATGGAGAACTTACCAAATTAAATAGTTACTTCAATTCTCAACAACATGAACCATAAAAAAAATATACCTCAATATTTACTACACGTATACATGAAAATCAAACTCTCCCGGCCATGAGGCCGGGCCCTAATCTAGTTTCTTATAATGGTTGAGTTTTAGTGGTTAATTTTAATATTTTTTATCAGATATTGTTTTTCCTCTTGCTACTAAATTCGAAAAATATATTAATTATGATAGTACAACAATATCAGTCTCCATATATTTTGAATTTTACTAACGGGGCTCTTAAGTATAGTATTTTACTCTTTTATATTGCCATATGTTCTCACAATTGTGTCCAACATTCAAAAACATAAATTGGATTAGGAATGACAATTTTGACCTGACATGTTTTACCCGATCTGATTGACATGTTGGTGATGTGGGACCGACATGGGTACTCTCCCTCAACTTGACCTGTCATGACATGCTCCATTCTCGACCTGTATTTGTCTAAATTACGTGTAATTCTATTCGAATCGCTTATAATTTTACTTTTGTTGCCGCATATTTATCTAAAATAAAGTTGTAAATATGCGAGAACCTCAATTTTTAAAATATTTTAACTACATTTATTATATTTTACATTGTTTCTTGGGGTTTTCATGAAAAAAAAAAATATTTATTCATGTTTTTCTTCTAAACTAAATACCCATTGGGTGTAGTCTATCTGCCCGACCCGACCTGCCATGGGTAGGGCATGGGTATCTAGATATCCTCGTCAGACCTGCTCCATTTTCATTCCTAATCGGGAGTGCGGATGCCCTAATTGGGTTTGTTTTCGTCCCAGCTCAACGTTTTGCCGTCAAAATTTGATTTTTTTTTATCAGAAAACCCAATTATGGTTATGCACTAAGGGTGGACAACAAGCGGATTAATTATGTGGTTTTTCGTCTCAAATTAACCTATACCAACAACAGATATGGTGGATCTGTGCAAATTTTAAGCCCCGTGAATTGGCTTTCGTTTGAGGGCGAGTGTAAGAGAGTGATATAAGATACATAATTAACTTCTGGTTATTGTGAACAATTGGTTTATGTCATGTTATCAAAGCTAGATTGTTTTTTAAGGTCACGTGTTCAACTCCTCACGACCAATCTCACAATTAATGGTTACCTTAAAGTATATAATAACGAAATTGTTAAGATTCATACATAAATTTATTCTAACAACTCAAGTTATTGCGATCAATTGGCTTTTGACATGATATCAGAGCCCATAATAAACGTGAGATCTTCTCTTCAAATACCGACGAGTTTCTATTAATCACATGATATCCAAAACTATGCATACTTCAAGCTCGGCTAAATTGCAAGTTTGGTCACTCGAATTGCTACAAAATTTTACTTTTGGTCACTCAAATTCGTTTATTCCATTCGTAGTCACTTAAATTAGTTGAACAGTCCAAGTTCGGTCACTCTTCGTTAACCTCCGTCAGACTCCGTTAGTGCCGTCTATTAACTGCTGACGTGGCTAACAGAGATATCTAGTCACCCAATTTTAACCCAAGAAAAACCAGAAATTGACCCGCCACGTCAGAAAAACATGACACCTTGACTCGACTCTACTGTCACTCTAGGAATTGGCCAAGTGAAACCACTCCCTAAAGCGTAGTATAGCGGGTTAGGTTTATATGTCAACCCGGGTCCTAGATTTGATGACTACTCGGTGAATTCTTGTTATCTAGCAATGAAACTGGAATGCAAGTCTAACTAACAAACTAACAAAGCAGGTAAACGGTTGTATTCAGGTTAAGAGAGGTCACCCGGATATGGTTCCCCCTAGACTGCAGTTAAGCCGGATTGTAATTACCAAGTTCAGTTTCTATGAAAGTTATACTGCGGAAGGTTCTTAAACAGCCTGAAGTCTCGACTAAAGGTCTTCACACCCTCTCAATCTGAATCTCTAACGGGCGACTAACCTCCACCGGAGTAGACAGATTGAGGCCCTAAGAACAAAACCTCCACTACCGGAGTAAATCCGGTACAGAATAGTGAGTTGGTTCCTCGACTAAAGTCACCAACTCCCTACCTTCAATCAAGGGTACTCTATTAACCTAGTCAGATATTCTCATTCTAGGTTAAAGCAGAAACAACAGGAATTTGATCAGGATTCAAGTCATTCAATCATTAAAACCTCAATCGAATATAATCAATCATAGAATCAGTACTTGGGTTCATACAATCAAAGCCGACATACAAATCTAGGGTTCTCCATACCCAGATGAATGGGAGAACTACTCCATGGAGAAGAAAGCAAAAGCAGAATCAGACACGGAATTCATACTGTGAAGGATGGATTCCTGCTCCTGGACGTTGATCGGCACTTCTCCAAGCTCAAACAAGCCTCCAATGGTGTTGAAGATAAAGCTAGGGCGCTTGCAGACTCTTGTTCGTCGCTTTCTCTCTCTAGGAACTGATCTCTCTCTCTAAAATTCGAATCCCTTGATTTTCAGCCCTCTTTTCCCTTAAAACAGCTGCCTGTCGCGTTACCCGGTCGGGTATTTTGGGTCTCGACCGGATATTATCAAAACGCACGTTTCATGCCAGGAGAAATCCACGGTCTACTCCAATAATCCCCGGTCGAGGATTTAAGCTTCACGACCGGGACCCCTTCTATTTCTCAGACGCCAAAAAGGGAAATCCCCGGCCTCTTCAGAAAAATACCCGGCCGGGTATTTGTGGTCATGGCCGGGTATTTTCTTCCTCCAGCCCACTTCAATCCTCGTTTGCTCCTTTCGACCCGAATCTCGTTCCTTCGCCTCGATTCCAACGCCGGGTCCTGAAATATGACATAAACACACAACCTCGCGTGAAATCGGCTTAAAACCCGAGATTTAACCTTTCAAACGACTCAAGATTAGGGGTGAAAATACGTGTAATTATCGGTCTATCAAACTCCCCCACACTTAACCGTTTGCTTGTCCCCAAGCTAACCTAACTTAAACCAATGCAACTCTCCAGACCTCTATAGCAACAAACAACCCAGATCGTAGGTAGAGGACTTCCTAGATCATTTAGCAGCTTACGAGGTCAACCGACGCACAAGTCATCTCCTAACTTCTTCGGCGAGAGCACTAGTATCGAGTCGGCATCATGGCAAACAGTGAACAGAGGACAAACGAATTGTGGATGAAGAGATTCTCAAAAACAAAAGATCATGGGCTCACATTTTTCAAGGTGCTCTATTTTCTTCTTGGAGATGGTTGGAACCCCTGTTCTTTCTGTTTTGCTTGTTTTCTGTTATTTTTCCTTTTTTTTTTCAAGGGTCCCAACCTGCTCTTACCGGCCATGCCAGGAGCGGATGTCTCGAGCCTCGTGCGGGGGAAAGACATGTAAGGGGGCTGGAAATAGTAGGTGGAAATTGGGAACGAATTCCCGTCTCCCCTTACACACTTTCTCCCTATTCGCACGGGAGACGTTATTTCAAAGCACATTTCTGAGCACCTGTTATTGTCAAAACATAATACAAGAGTCCACGACCGGTAGAGAATCCACAACACCACACAATTCAAGGGTCCTAAGATCACTAATTCACTCAATCAACCAAAACAATATGAAGAAGAAATGAGACTTCTTAAATACATCAACATCCTCCATAGTGCTACACTACCTCCCTAGGTTGCATATTACTATAAAGACTGTCAATTCAAAGCATACTGAGCAGGCAATTGCAAGGAAACACGTACTTGGAGCCCTCAAATTTAAAAATTTGGACAGTGGACTAGGCTCCAAGCACACAAACAGATCTAATGCAGTCAAAAGCTAAACACCCCCCCCCCCCCACACTTAAGATCGACATTGCCCTCAATGGAGAAGAGGGAAGGAAAAGGGGAACGATGTTACCGGTATACACGGACTGCAGGGGACTGGAAACGGACCAGTCGGAGTGAAGCGGACTGGATAGAGGACCAGTCAAGACAAGCACAGCTAAAAGGAAACCAAAGAGCTCAACACAATACGTCAGGTTTAATGGTCAGCCCAATAGTACAGAATCCAACATAAAAAGAAAGAAACCAAACTAACACAAGACAGTTTGCACACTGATAAAAACAAACACACTCAAAACATGGCACTAGGAACCGCCTCCTAGACCGGTGAAGTCGATCTGGTTCATGAGGTCGTCGTCTCCATCATCCGGCGGTGGTGGTGGTGAATGATCCCACCGGGTGGTCCAGTGGTGCTCCTCCGGGGGGTGGCAAGCCTGGAGCATGTGCTCAGAGTACTCCATCAGTCGGCGGCCGCGATCTCTCTCCCGCTCGATGAGAGCACCCGTGACTCCCATATGGGTCTCCAAGCGGCCGAGGCGATCGTCAACAACCTGCAGCCTGGACTGGTACTCGGCCAGGTGGGCCGAATACTGCTGGTGGAACTGGACCTGATGGTCCATGAGCTGCTGGTTCTGAAGACCGAGCTGCTGGAACTGGAGCCCCATCTGCTGGAACTGCTCTGTGAAGAAATCCATCGACGGACCAGAAGGATCGGAGGAGGACTCACCTCGCTCCTGTCTCCGTCGTGGCCGAAGGTCCCCTGGTGGAGAGAGTGAGGGCTCCGGCTCATCGGCATCCATGGCCCCGCCATCATCATCATCATCCTCCTCATCATCCTCCGTGACAGAATAGTCAGCGTCCTCCTCATCGTCATCGAGATCCTCATCCTCATCAGGAGGCATAGAAAGCCCATCCACCCAGGTGCGGGGGCCATCACTGGTCAGGAGGAGTGCATTATGGAGCACTTCCCGGCTGAGGGGGGTGGAGCCGCCCCGTGCAGAAGCATCATGGAGGCCCTGGAAGCTGATGTCGAAATGCTGCGCCAAACGGGTGATCAGCGGACCACAGTAGAGGTGAGTAGGTCTCCCGTGGCACCGGGAGAAGGTGGTGGCCACGAAACAACCCAAGTGGAGCATGTGCTCCGGGTACCCCATCGAGTACATGGCATACAGCACTCGCTTCGGAATCTTATGCGAGCCGGTGACGTTGGGGACGATGGAGCGAGTGAGGAGCAGGTTCAGGATATGCCACTGCGGCTGGAGGGTGCAGACGTATGTCTGGCCAGGATCGAAGTCGTCATGCCCATATGCACGCCTGGCTATCCGGCGGTAGAACGAGTCCTGGCGCCAGTCGGTCGGGTGCGGGATCTCGACCTCGTGGCGATCGAACGGGTGGTACTCGATCCCCAAGGCATAGGCCAACCCGTCGATGGTCAGCTCTCGGGCGTGGCCGCCCAGCCGGAATGTCACAGCATACGAATCCCGGGGTGCCTTGCTGTCGTACTGGAAAGTGGTGTAAAATTCCCACACCAGCTCCGTGTAGGTGGGCTCACCGATAGTCAGCAGCGTGCGCCAATCGGGGTGGCTGATGGCGGCACTGAGCTCCTGCATGCAGTGGAGCTGCTCGAACACTTCCCACTCCAGATGGTGGTGGCGCGCCAATTTCCCCTGAGTCACCGCGCGGAACTGGTCCGCGTACTCCGGGTGCAGGCGCAAGTCCTGCACAAATGGATGGTCGAGAGACATGTTCATGCAAAAGCAACAAACCAGAGGTGGAGCCAAGAAAAACTCGTCAGGACCAACAACATGGGTTCATCACTTCCCCCACACCTAAGGACCACCTAGGCTAACAGTTCTAAGCACAGCCGGTTGAATCGCAAACAATGCGGCCGAAAACAAGGCAGGAAACACATAACCAACCACAATCAGGACACGCGCAGCACATACCCAGTATATAGAACCATGCATACTCCAAGCATCCCTCACCCTATTCTAAATCATGCAAACAATTATAGTTCTCGGTCCTACAATCTACAGTTCGATTCTCCAGGGAAGAACAGTTAACAAGAAACACACCTGGAAACGCAAGGAGAACTGTAGCCAAGGCACAAAGAGGGGAGAGGGACGCGAGACAGAAGCCAAAAATGACCCGGGAGGCTCGCCGGAAAATGGTCGGAAAACCGCCGGAAAGTTGACCGGCGGCGGCGGCCGGCGGCAGAGGGGCGGCAGCCGGCGGCGCGCAGAAGAGAGAGGGGAGAGGATTTGAGAGGAAGAGAGAGGGGAAAATTTGAAAAAATGAGGGTAGAGAGAGAAAATGGCCGGGGGTTTGCTATATATAGCAAAAATACCCGGTCGGGCCTCCAAAATACCCGGTCGGGTATATTCGATTCCACGACCGGGGGTTCAAAATGCAGCGTGTCTAGGTGCAAGGGAATCCCCGGCCTTGAGCCAAAAATACCCGGTCGGGTATTTTTGGGTCAAGGTCGGGGGTTCTGAAACGCAGCGTCTTGACTTTGGGAAAAAATCCCCGGCCGTGAATCAAAAATACCCGGTCGGGTATTTTTGAGACCAGGTCGGGTTTTTCCCTTTTGCACCCCCGAGAAACAGAAGGGGGCCCGACCGTGAGCCAATAATACCCGGCCAGGTATTTTGGCCCATGGCCGGGTATTTGCCCCCTTCCGGCCAAAAAACTCATTCGCCCAAATTTTCGACCTCTCCTGCACGACAGCACCAAATCGAGGCATAACAGATGACCGAACTTCACCACAGACATGCAACTGACTCCAGACGACACAAAAACTCAGAAAAAAGGGAAAAAGAAATGCAAACCGTGGTGGGGTTGCTTCCCCACAAGCGCTTCTTTACCGTCTTTTAGCTGGACGCCAATGACGGAACTAAGGGTCCGCCAGCTCCACTGCCAACTCCGCACGTTCGACCTCGCCTCCCAGGTAGAGCTTGAGACGATGGCCATTTACTTTAAACGGCTCAGTTTGCGGGTTAGCAATCTAAATCGTGCCATACGGGAACACCTGTGTGACCGTGTACGGTCCAGACCACCAGGAACGGAGTTTTCCAGGAAAGAGTTTCAGGCGAGAGTTATAAAGGAGAACTCGATCACCAACCTGGAACTCTTTCGGACCCCGCAACCGTGCATCGTGTAGGCGCTTCGTGCGCTCCTTGTACAGCTTGGTGTTCTCATAGGCGTGATAACGCCACTCTTCCAGCTCCAACATCTGCATTTTTCGCTCAACACCTGCAACACTAACATCCAAGTTTAGCAGCTTAAGGGCCCAGAAGGCCTTGTGCTCTAGCTCCACGGGCAAATGGCATGCCTTTCCATAGACAAGCCGGTACGGTGAGGTACCAATGGACGTCTTGTAGGCAGTGCGATATGCCCACAGAGCATCATCGATCTTGGTGGACCAATCCTTGCGGGACAGGTTCACCGTCTTCTCCAAGATCCGCTTGAGCTCCCGGTTCGTCAGTTCGGTCTGGCCACTGGTTTGAGGATGGTAGGCCACGGACACCTTATGAGTTACACCATAGCGAGACAACAATTTATCGAACTGACCCTGAAAATGGGTGCCTCGGTCGCTTATGATGGCTCTAGGTGTCCCAAACCGGGAGAATAGCTGCTTCAAAAAAACACAAACACGTCTAGCATCATTAGTGGGCAAAGTTTGCGCCTCAGCCCACCTAGAGACGTAGTCAACAGCAACAAGGATATATGTATTACCAAAGGATGGAGGGAAGGGGCCCATGAAGTCGATACCCCAGACATCAAAAATCTCACAAGTAATAAACACATTCTGGGGCATCTCATCACGGGCAGAAATGTTACCTGACCTCTGGCATCGGTCGCACCTGCGTGCGAAGGCGTCTGCGTCCTTGAAGAGCGTGGGCCAGTAGAAGCCCGACTGGAGCACCTTCCTCGCCGTGCGGTTTCCTCCGTGGTGACCGCCAGCAGGTCCTTCATGACAGTGAGATAGAATGCCCTCCATCTCACTCTCCATAACACATCGACGGATGATCCCGTCAGCTCCGATCCTGAAGAGATGAGGGTCATCCCAGAAGTAGTACTTCAGGTCGGAGAAAAACTTCCTCTTGGCGTGAGTTGTCATCCCCTTGGGCAGCTGCTGGCCCACAAGATAATTTGCAAAATCGGAATACTAGGGGGTGACACTCTCCACCAGGCACATCATCATCAGTCTCTCATCGGGAAAGGAGTCATTGATCTCCTCCTCGAGGTTGTCCGCAGGGGGTGCGTCCAACCGGGAGAGGTGATCGGCAGCAACATTCTCCGCGCCCTTCTTGTCCCGAATCTCAATATCAAACTTCTGCAGCAGTAAGATCCATCGTATGAGCCTAGGCTTGGCATCAGTCTTGCTAATTAAGTATCGAATCGCGGAGTGATCAGTATACACAATCACATGGGACAAGACCAGATAAGGACGAAATTTATCGAAGGCAAACACCACTGCGAGCAGCTCTTTCTCCGTGGTGGTGTAGTTCTCCTGGGCATCATTCAAGGTCTTCGAGGCGTAGTAGATAGGTCGGAAATGCTGATCTCGCCTCTGCCCCAACACAGCTCCAACAGCAAAGTCACTAGCATCGCACATAATCTCAAATGGCAGGGACCAGTCAGGAACAACCATGATAGGAGCTTGTGTGAGCTTCTCCTTCAAGGTCGTGAAAGCCGCTGTGCATGCATCAGTGAACTGGAAGGGGGCATCCTTCTCTAGAAGCTTAGTCAGGGGCAGAGCAATCTTAGAGAAATCCTTGATGAACCGCCTGTAGAAACCTGCATGACCAAGAAAACTCCGGATCCCCTTAACAGATGTAGGAGGAGGCAATTTGCTGATAGTCTCGATCTTCGCTCTGTCCACCTCAATCCCCATCTTGGAGATCTTATGCCCAAGAACTATGCCTTCTCGAACCATGAAGTGACACTTCTCCCAACTCAGTGCCAGGTTCGTTTCTTCACACCGTTTAAGGACAAGCTCCAGGTTATGGAGACAGTGAGAGAATGAGTCTCCATAAACCGAGAAATCGTCTATAAACACCTCCATAATCTTTCCGACCAGATGGTCAAAGATAGCGAGCATGCATCGCTGAAAAGTAGCCGGGCCATTGCATAGCCCGAATGGGATCCTCCGGTATGCAAAGGTGCCGAAGGGGCAGGTGAAAGTGGTCTTCGCCTGGTCCTCCGGTGCAATAGGGATCTGGAAGTACCCGGACATCCCATCCAGGAAACAGTAGAACTCGTGCCCCGCCAGTCTCTCCAGCATCTGATCAATGAATGGTAGCGGGAAGTGGTCCTTCCGAGTGGCGTCGTTGAGACGCCGGTAATCAATGCAGACACGGTACCCAGTCACCGTGCGCATCGGGATCAGCTCATTCTTCTCGTTAGGCACCACAGTCATCCCACCCTTTTTGGGTACCACCTGGGTGGGACTGACCCACTTGCTGTCGGAAATGGCGAAGATGATCCCCGCGTCCAGCAGCTTCACGATCTCTGCCCGAACCACAGCCTCCAGGTTCGGTGTCAGTCTCCTCTGCGGCTGTCTCACTAGCCGCATCTCATCCTCCATCAGTATCCGGTGGGGGCAGAAAGAAGGGCTGATCCCCCGGATGTCTGTGATCTTCCATGCGAGGGCTCGCTCGTACCGCTTCAGCAAGGTCACCAGTCTGGTCTTCTGCTCGGGTGTGAGGGTCGAGCTGATGATGACTGGCAGCTTATTCCCCTCCCGGAGAAATGCATACTCCAAATGAGGAGGGAGGGGCTTAAGCTCCAGCTCTGGTGGTTCCTCCAAGGAAGTAGCGATGCGGGTGGAGGATGAGATCGGTTTAAACAGCCTGTCGCCCTCCAAGAAGGGGCCACTCTCCAACTCGGCCAACTGCTCCGCCAGCTGCGGCTCCTGCGATGCCTGCTCACCTAGCAAAATACAACGCTCAAGAACATCGTCAGTACCCGCACTCGTGATAGCGAGTGCGGTCTCATAATCAGCAAGCATATCACAGTAATCTATGTCATCATGCAAATGAGGGTGTTTCCCATTCTCAGACACAGAAAAAGTAGCATGTTCATCACCAGCACGCAGAATCAATTTACCACTATGCACATCAATAAGCGCCTTGGCGGTGGCGAGAAACGGTCTACCTAAAATCAAAGGTACATCCACATCCTCATTTATATACAAAATAACAAAGTCAACAGGATATGTGAATGCACCCACATTAACAAGCAAGTCCTCAATAATACCCCTAGGATGCACGATAGAACGATAAGCTAATTGAATGCTCATCCTAGTAGTTCTAGGTTCACCTAGGCCTAGCTTCTTAAACAATTTATAAGGCATGACATTTAGGCTAGCGCCTAGGTCCGCCAAGGACTTCCCTACATGCATGCTGCCAATAACAAGAGGGATAGTGAAACTCCCTGGGTCTTTTCGCTTCTCGGGCAGCTTGTTCTGCAGGATGGCAGAACACTCCTCACTCAGCATCACTGTCGAAAGATCCCCAAGTTTCTTCTTGTTGGTGAGGAGGTCCTTCATGAACTTGGCATACTTGGGCATCTTCGACAGTGCCTCCATGAACGGCATGCTGATGTTGACCTGCTTCAACATTGCCATGAACTTGGCAAACTCAGTCTCCAGCCTGTCTTTATGCAGGCGAGTGGGGAAAGGAAGCTGAGGTACATGCTCCTTAACCACTGGCTGTGGCTTGGGAGCAGGCGTTGTTGTGTCTTCCCCCACGTCTGCAGTATCAGCTAGAAATGTTGAAGCAGGTAGTGGATCATCTCGACTGGGCTAGGCAGGAGCAGCTGATGTGGTCTTGACACTCCTGGTAGTGATGGCATCAAGCTGCTGGAGCTGGTGAGGATCCCGAGGATTCGGGACAGTGGTGGCAGGCAAAGTCCCCGGTGCCCTGGTGGTGTTCTGGCGGGCCAAGATGCCCACCTGGGTCTGCAGATCCTGCAAAATGGCACCCTGGTTCCTCTGACCTGCCTCCAGTGAGGCTACACTCTGGTCCAACCTCGTGATAGTCGCCTGAGTGCTTGTCATGAATGAAGCTAGAATATTTTCCAGCTTCGTCATCTGAGTATCTGGAGCTGGAGCTGCTGCTGGCTCGGCAAACTGGCGCTGCTGGAAGGGTTGCCCTTGCCTAGGCTGGTAGGGCTGCTGCTGTGGAACTGGCGCTTGTCGAGGCTGGTAGGGCTGCTGCTGTGGAACCGGCCCCTGTCGAGCCTGGTAGGGCTGCCTCTGCTGAAAGCCACCTGCTGGTGCTGGCAAACCAGGTGGCTTAGTGGTGTTGCTGCCCCAAGAGAAGTTGGGATGCTGGCGCCACCCCTCATTATATGTGGTGCTGTACGGGTCGAGGCGCCGAGCATTGGCGATGAAGTCCAACTGCTCCTGGGGGGTAGTAGACTCCCTCATAGCCTGGCAGTCTTCCACTAAGTGATTCGAGCTCTCACACCACTGACATTGAGCAACTGGAGGTGTGGCCAAACCTCTGCCCGGAATAAGACTGTTGGGCTGCTTCAGTGTTTGCACTAGCTCAGCTACCTGCTGCTCGAGCCCGGATCTGGTCTCCATGGCGTGCACACCACGGTCCCTAGAATATCTGCCTCTGCTGCTCTGCCCCCAGGAATGATCCCTGGCAGCCAATGTATTAATCATCTGGGTCAGCTCGGGTGGGGTCTTAGTGAGAACATCCCATCCTGGGCATAGAGACTCAATCACCCTCTGGCTGTCTGGAGAGAGAGCACTGTAGAAATTCCCGATTGTGAATGCATCACTAAAGCCATGGTGGGGACACTGCCAGAAATATCCCATGTACCGCTCCCATGCATCACGAAGTGACTCATCTGGCTCCTGGCGGAAGTGAGTGATCTCCCGCTGAATCTCTGTAGTCTTCGATGCCGGATAGTACCTGTGCACGAATTTGTCAGCCAGATCGTCCCAAGAGGTGATGGACAATGGGGCTGGGTCTCCAACCACCTCTTAGCATTCCCCGCCAGAGAGTGGGGGAAAAGATGAAGGCGGATTGCATCATCCGGGACACCATTCAGCTTGAACCCGTTCGTCAGCTGCAGAAAACGGGAGAGATGTACCCTGGCCTCCTCATCCTTCAAGCCATGGAACTGGATGGAAGATGTAATGAGCTGAATCCAGCATGGCTTGATCTCGAAGTTGTTTGCTGGGATAGGCGGGTAGAGGATGACCGGGCGGATGTCAGGAATCCGCGGAGTGTAGTAGTACTCCAAGGTGGGACCTGGCTGCGGTGGATGATGAACTCCATGATCCTGGGGTATGGGGTTGTTCCCCAGGACCTGATTCACCGGGGGAGCCTGCTGAGGATTCCCCTGGTGTTGATTGTAGTCTTCCATCTCGTACTCCTCTTCAGAATCACTGCTCACGTGGCCGTCTATGCGCTCTTCTGTAGCCAGTCTAGCTCGCTGTTGTCTCCTGAGTTGGCGACAGGTGCGTTCAATCTCTGGATTCAATGGCAGTAGACCTCCCGACTGGCTACGGGTCATGCACTACCTGCACACAATCAAGCAAGCAAACCCGTGAAGGCACAAGTGGGAAAAAGCAAGAATGCGAAAAGAAAAGGCTAAATTAACTGAAATCACTTTTCTTCAACAACCTAGCCGTCCCCGGCAACGGCGCCAAAAACTTGACTCGACTCTACTGTCACTCCAGGAATTGGCCAAGTGAAACCACTCCCTAAAGCGTAGTATAGCGGGTTAGGTTTATATGTCAACCCGGGTCCTAGATTTGATGACTACTCGGTGAATTCTTGTTATCTAGCAATGAAACTGGAATGCAAGTCTAACTAACAAACTAACAAAGCAGGTAAACGGTTGTATTCAGGTTAAGAGAGGCCACCCGGATATGGTTCCCCCTAGACTGCAGTTAAGCCGGATTGTAATTACTAAGTTCAGTTTCTATGAAAGTTATACTGCGGAAGGTTCTTAAACAGCCTGAAGTCTCGACTAAAGGTCTTTAGACCCTCTCAATCTGAATCTCTAGCGGGCGACTAACCTCCACCGGAGTAGACAGATTGAGGCCCTAAGAACAAAACCTCCACTACCGGAGTAAATCCGGTACAGAATAGTGAGTTGGTTCCTCGACTAAAGTCACCAACTCCCTACCTTCAATCAAGGGTACTCTATTAACCTAGTCAGATATTCTCATTCTAGGTTAAAGCAGAAACAACAGGAATTTGATCAGGATTCAAGTCATTCAATCATTAAAACCTCAATCGAATATAATCAATCATAGAATCAGTACTTGGGTTCATACAATCAAAGCCTAACATACAAATCTAGGGTTCTCCATACCCAGATGAATGAGAGAACCACTCCATGGAGAAGAAAGCAAAAGCAGAATCAGACGCGGAATTCATACTGTGAAGGATGGATTCCTGCTCCTGGACGTTGATCGGCACTTCTCCAAGCTCAAAC
Source organism: Linum trigynum (assembly GCA_964030455.1). Classification (NCBI taxonomy): domain Eukaryota; kingdom Viridiplantae; phylum Streptophyta; class Magnoliopsida; order Malpighiales; family Linaceae; genus Linum; species Linum trigynum. Next base: position 4,561,147 of record OZ034817.1, read on the forward strand.
AAGCCTCCAATGGTGTTGAAGATCAAGCTAGGGCGCTTGGAGACTCTTGGTCGTCGCTTTCTCTCTCTAGGAACTGATCTCTCTCTCTAAAATTCGAATCCCTTGATTTTCAGCCCTCTTTTCCCTTAAAACAGCTGCCTGTCGCGATACCCGGTCGGGTATTTTGGGTCTCGACCGGGTATTATCAAAACGCACGTTTCATGCCAGGAGAAATCCCCGGTCGGGGATTTAAGCTTCACGACCGGGACCCCTTCTGTTTCTCAGACGCCAAAAAGGGAAATTCCCGGCCTCTTCAGAAAAATACCCGGCCGGGTATTTGTGGTCATGGCCGGGTATTTTCTTCCTCCAGCCCACTTCAATCCTCGTTTGCTCCTTTCGACCAGAATCTCGTTCCTTCGCCTCGATTCCAACGCCGGGTCCTGAAATATGACATAAACATACAACCTCGCGTGAAATCGGCTTAAAACCCGAGATTTAACCTTTCAAACGGCTCAAGAGTAGGGGTGAAAATACGTGTAATTATCGGTCTATCACACCTCATATAAACACAACACAACCCAACCCATCCAAACTATAAAAAAAAAATTAACCCACCCAGAAATCGAACAGCAATTGTTTGTGCTCTGTTTTCAGCTCAGCTCTGTTCATGTGTCTTCCGTCCAACAATGGCGGTCTTGTTCTTGATTCTGTAATTTTATTTGATTTGGGTTGAACCATTATTTGCTTTGGGTTTCGCTGCTGGCTGCTCGATTCTCAATGGGTTCGATCCTCCGGTTTCGGAAGCTGTCCTACTTGTCGCCGGTGAAATTGCATACCGAGAAGAAGGTTGAGCAGGAGAAAAAGGCTGTCGATGTTCCCAATCCTTGATTTTCTCTTGAACCCACGAAGAGGGTTCCGTCGCCTCCGATGAGAAGGTCCGGCGGGAAGGAGTGGAGGTGCATGGACAATTGCTGTTGGACGATTGGGTTTCTCTGTACGACTTGGTGGCTCTGTTTATTCCTCTTCAACTGTCTGCTGGCGACTCTGCCCGGATTCCAAGCACCCGAATCCCCCGGCATCCGGCTCAAGCGCGAAGGGATCACCGCACTTCATCCCGTCGTCATGGTCCCCGGCATCGTCACCGGCGGTCTCGAGCTGTGGGAAGGAAAGCCCTGCGCTGAGGATCTCTTCCGGAAGCGCCTCTGGTGCAGTGGCTTCACTGAAATCATCAGAAGGTCAAATTTTTACCGTCTTTCTTTAATTAGAACTCAAAATACTTGCTAAATTGGGTCAAAGAATCCATCTTTACCCCTTTTCCCTTGCTGGGTTCTCGATCCTTCTACATTTTGGTCAAAATTGGCACTGAAAGAATCAATTTTAAGTTTGACCCAGACTATTGTGTTGGTTGGAGCATCTGTCTTTGGATAATGAAACCGGACTAGACCCGCCTGGGATCCGAGTCCGACCTGTCCCGGGTCTGGTCGCCGCCGATTAATTTGGAGGGTTAATGGTTTTTTTAGGTTGGGTGGGTTGGGTTGGGTTGTGTTTATATGAGGTGTCATGTTTTTCTGACGTGGCGGGTCAATTTCTGGTTTTTCTTGGGATAAAATTGGGTGACTAGACATCTCTGTTAGCCACGTCAGCAGTTAACTGACGGCACTAATGGAGTCTGGCGGAGGTTAACGGAGAGTGACCGAACTTGGACTGTTCAACTAATATAAGTGACTACGAATGGAAAAAACGAATTCGAGTAACCAAAAGTGAAATTTGGTAGCAATTCGAGTGACCAAACTTGCTATTTAGCCCTTCAACCTCTTATGAGTGATTTTCGTTTCTTTACAGAAACTATATCATGACAAGTTAATGTAAAAGTTATTCTTTCCGTAGTCACGGGAACTATCGCCTCCTCCTCCGAACTCAGCCAACAAGGCCAACAACTGCCGATGTTCCCACTCGTAACCCCGATCATCCACCGCCGGCTCCTCTTTCGGCGGCAGAACCATCCGGTCTCTGCAAAGTGGGCACGAAGACACGCCATGACATGCTGCCGCCGTCAGCCATTTGTCGACGCAATCCCGGTGGAATAAATGCTTGCAATCCAGCCTCCGGACGCTTTCCCCTCTGGCAAACTCCGACAGGCACACCGCGCAGTCCGCCGATTTCGGGTTCTCATGCCCCGAGTAGGATGTCGCCGGGAACTTGGCATCGATTGATCCGTGCATGGTCTTGGGCGCGTCCAACCCGCAGGATATGGAACGGAGGATGAGCCGGAGTTTGATGAGAAGGAGACCGAAGAAGAAACGGGCGACGAAGTAAAGTTGGGAGAAGATGGTTCGGAGAAAAGAGGTCGCCATTATTATTTAAAATAATGAAACCAAAAGATGTGAAAATGGCGAATGAGTACTTCGATGATTCTGACATATATATAGGCTTTTACTATACATCTTTTTGTTATAGGAATTTTAGTTGACGGTTAGATTTAACAGTTGGCCTAAAGGCGATCAGTCTATAGTTGAGCACTGATTACGTGATGCTTATTTGTCGTTTATTTGTGGGTTATGTAGGAAATTACTATTTAACAACTTTAAATTACTTGTTAATAAATAAATATTAAATGTTTTCAAATAGTATATTTGTATTTTCCAATCAAATAAACTTGTTCTATTCACAATTTTATAGAAATAAAAATAAACTTGTTGGGTGGTGAGTTCACTTCAGTATGCTGGTTGCTTGAATATGTTAAAATAGCAATGGTTTGATGAATTTGTTTGCGGATTTCTTTTCTCCGGTTAGTGCTTTGTCTTATTCCCGGCCGGCGGCATATGATTAGGGACCAAGTTATGATAGTATATTACATTGTCGGGTCGTTTGCTCCAAGGTTTTGTTGATAGATTTAGTAATGGACTTGCATTTATCATGGACTTTGACAAAAGTCTATTGTTTGCTTGATGGAATTAGAGGGAGTAAATCCGTGGGGCCCACAGAGTTTGGAGGTCCAAATCCGTGGACCCCACGGACTTGGAAGTTTCACCTATGGAGGTGGGAATTGGGTGATGGATTTAAATCCATGATGGTATTTTACTAGTTTATCTCTACTTATTTTACCTAATGACTAATCTACCCTTTCTTCTTCCCCGGTGGTGGCCTCCAACTCTTTGTGAATTTTGTGATGAAATTTCGGATTAAGCGTGATGCTCGAGTTTGATCAAAAAATCGGGACATTTTCAATTGTGGTTGAATTTCACATCTTCGTCTACTGAGTCTTCTATTTACTCCTCTATTGATATTTCTAACACTTTATACTCATCTTGTGCATTATTGCTGGATCGACAGTTGGATCCAAAAATTAGGGAGTTGTGTCATGTTCAAACTATTATGCATTTCTATATTTGTAATTGAACAAGTTCACATAGTAGAAGTTCAGTTACTTTCTATGCATTAGATTTGTTTTTAAGGGAAATATAATTACATAAGGGTAACAATGTAATTTGTATTTCATATCCACAAATCTAACCAAATAAAATCCATTATCAAATCCAACAAGCAAACAATAGACTTGTTCAAATCCATGATGCCACCAAATCCATCATATATCCATGGTTTTTCAAAACCCAGGTTTTACCAAAACCCTCATATTTAAAATCCACGAAGCAAACGACCCGTGTACTTATCCGCTAGTACTCGTCTTATTATCCTAAAGAATCAAAGGGAAGAACATTTTCCTTGTGATGGTGATGGATACAGTTTATTTATTTTAGAGCTCGTTTGCTTGTTGAGAAATAAGGGGTTTGAGTTTTAAAAACTTTTGAATTTATGATGGATTTGTTGTATTGTGGATTTGGAAGAGTATATTGTTTGTTTGGTTATTTTTTATCATGGATTTATATTGATTTGTATCACAACTTTGCCTTCAATGATCAAATCCCAAATGAAATATGAGATTTCCAAATCGACGGGGTACACGAATTTGGATCTAAAAAAAGAGTACAAATCTGTGGACCCACGAATTTGTGTCCCTTAGCAAACAATGATGTTGTTCCAAATCCTTGATGCTTTGGATTTAGATGCCAAATCCATCGTCCAAATTCCATAAGCAAACGAAACCTTAATTTCATCAATAAGAAAACAATAATTGAATGAAGTTAGATGATTGATGCGCCTGTTTTTTGTTCAGACGGGCCGGTCATATGGTTGGAATAAATTTTATCAAGACGGCACATAGCCGGCCAAGTCGCAATCCAGAAAATAGTCCATGGAATTATAGTGGACTTCATTCTTAAATTTTAATTTCTTATATTGGTTAATATTTAATGATTGATTATATTTTTTTGTTTTTTTCCTTGATCTTTGTATCTTTATGTGTTTTAATCTGAATTTGAAGAAATAATTTAATTGTCTTCTATAATAATATATATATTTGAAATTTTTTATTTATCGAACCCACATACACCACCGTGGAATAGTTTCTGTACAATTATGATATTGTTTTTACTAATGGGTCTCTTTAACATCATAGTATAGTCTTTTATATGGATTGAGTTAGGGTACAAAACTCAATAGTTTTGTAGTCTTACAAAGTTATAATTAATGGCTGAGATTGAGAGAGGAGGGATCCAATTGCCAACTTTGTTGAGGTTAAGAAGATAAAGTAGGAGAGAGGGGAGATGAGAGGACTAGTTTCATTTTGAGACTTTTGTGAAGATAGTTTTTGAATCTCCTAAGAAAATTCAAATGACCATATAACACATTCGTTTTACATTAGATTTAGAAATTTTTGTATAGATAAATAAGATTTTATGTGCTCTACATTACGATACAAGGGCTGGTAAATGGTATAACGGTTCGGACTAATCGTTTACCGAACCAATAAGCCGCAGTACCTGTATGCGGTAGGCAGTTTTAGGCCAACGGTATACCGTTCTGTTCCAGGGTATATACCGTCGATACCGAGTTACCAAAACCCACACAATCCTATTATTTGTTCTCCTCTTCCCCTGCCTCACGACGCGACACGAAGCTTTTCTCATCTCTCCATCTTCGATTCTCTCATTCTCTTCTCATCAGTACACCACACCAGTCAAGCAATCCTTCCACCATGCACCAGTCACCAATCCCTTGCCATCGATTGATTCCTCCCCCGTCACTATCATTGCCTCGCTCTGAATATGGCGGCGACTACTACGCCATATCTAATCAGTCATCATCGCCGTCACCGAGATTTGTCAGTACCACTGCCGACATCAGAATTCAGGAGCTCCATTTTATCGATTGACAGCCAGCATAAGATCTGATCTATTTACGATTAACAGCCGTCATAGAGGTGTCAAGAGGAGAGTGACGACAAGCCTGTAAAACACACATATTTCGATTTCATAATCCTCCATTATAATTCAACCTTACCCAGATATCAATCAAAGCACTAGTAGCAGACATTTAGGGATTTGCCCGCAGAAAATGGACATACAAGATGCAAGGGATAGTACTGATGAGCACTTTTGTCTGCAAAGCCTTCACTTGGACTATGCAGGAGTTTCCGTTTCAGCAGGATGGTGTGGAGGTTGAGAACTATTAGCCCTGTGAGGTTTGATTTTGTGAATTTGCAATTGGTTTTACAGCAGGATGGTGTGGAGGTTGAATTGTATGGCGTTCAAGAGTCAGGTAGTTGCAAGTTGATATCTAGAAAAAGTCTTCAGAAGTATTTCAAGAAGAATGGAGGCAGCTAGACTGGGCACCTCTTTGCCATGACCTCTCACAAGGCTAAAGGTACCACTCCACCCTCCTTTGTGCAACCCATCTTAGATGGATATAAAGATGTGTTTGGCAAGTCTGTCTCCCTTCCCCTCATCCAGAGATTGTGACCATACCATACCACTACAACCTGATTTTTCCCCAGTCAACCTTAGACCTTACATATACCCTCTGCCTCAGAAATTGGAAGTTGAAAAACTGTGAAATGAAATGCCGATAGCCGATTTATCCAACCTAGCCAAAGTCCATTTGTTTCACCTGTCTTTTTAGTCTTAAAAAAGATGGAACCTGGCGGTTTTGTATTGATTATAGACAACTCAACCTCATTACCATAAAAAAACAAATTTTCTATCCCTGTTATTGATGACCTGTTAGATGAGTTAGGCGGGGCAAGGTATTTCACTAAGCCAGACCTTCTCTCTGGCTACCATCAGGTTAGAATGAACCCAGCAAACCAACAAAAAACTGCCTTTCGCACTAATCATGTTCATTTCGAGTTCAAGGTCACGCCCTTTGAACTCACTAATGCGCTTGCCACTTTTCAAACCCTCATGAACCAAATTTTTGGTCCTCACCTAGGCAAATTTATCCTTGTATTTTTTAATGACATCTTAGTCTACAGTCCTGGCCAAACCTCTCACTGTCACCACCTATCTAGGTCACATCATTAATGAGCAAGGGGTGGCTACTGATCCTAACAAAGTAGAAGCCATGGTCAAATGGCCTGTTCCAGGGAATGTGGAGTTGTGTGGTTTCCTAGGCTTAACTGGATATTACAGGAAATTCGTCAAGAACTATGGAGCTATAAGTCGTCCTCTCACTAAACTACTCAAGAAAGATGGCTTCTTATGGTGTGCTACTTCTGACAAGGCATTCAACTTTCTCAAATCAACCATGGTCCAAGCCCCTGTGCTCACTCTTCCTGATTTCTCCATTCCATTCTAATTGGAAACCGATGCAGTGATGTGGGAATAGGGGCAGTGATGTCTCAAGGGGTGAACCCATTGCTTACCATAGTCAGGCATTGGGAATCAAGCAGTAGGGTTTATCGACTTATGAAAAGGAGTATCTCGCAGTTTTATTGGCTGTCACTAAGTGGCGCCATTACTTAGAAGGCATGTCTTTCATCATTCTTACTGACCATGAGAGTCTCAAACACCCTTTGGTCAGAAGATACACACTCATATCCAGAAGAAGGTCATGTGAAGTTGCTAGGACTAGATTTCCATATCAAATACAAACAAGGCTAATGCTGACTGCCAAGCTATTTCTACAGTGTTGCCAGCTTGGTTGAGTGAACTGGAACTGACATATGTAGGTGATATAGAAGTGTAAACATTGATGGTGGAGGCAACAATTCCTTTTGTTGGTCCTCGTGTCAACTCTGTGAAGCAAGGCTTGTTATATCATAAAGATGCTCTTTATGTAGGTTCTGTGGGGGATATGAGACTGAAGCTGCTGAAACTGTTTCATGACTCCCCAATTGGTGGTCATTCGGGTGTGCAAGCAACTTACTTGAGGCTCAAGAGGTATTTCTGGTGGGCTGGTCTCAAGTTGCAGGTGAAAGAGTTTGTGATGATGTGTGATATATGTTAAAGATGTAAGACAGTAAATGTGCCATACCCTGGGTTAATAAAACCATTACCAATTCCATAACAAGCTTGACAACATGTGTCGATGGATTTTATTGATGGACTGTCAAAATCATCGGGGAATGAAATGATGCTTGTGGTAGTAGATAGATTTTCAAAATATGGGCACTTCTTTAGTCTGGTCAGACCCTATACAACAAGTGGAGTGGCTCAAGTGTTCGTTGAGGGAATCTTCAAGTTGCATGGAATGCCCCAGACTATAGTGGTGAATCGAGATGTTGATTTTACTAGTACTTTGTGGACCAAGATGTTTGAGTTACAAGGGGTGGATCTACACTACTCAACATCCTATCACCCTCAAACAGATGGCCAGACAGAAAGGTTAAATCGATGTTCGGAGAATTATCTGAGGAGTATGGTTCACCATGCACGACAGCAGTGAGTACTTGGCTTCCCTTGGCCGAATGGTGGTACAACAACAACTACCACAATAGCTTACAATTAACCACATTTGAAGTTCTCTATGGTTACCCTCCTTCTCACTTTGAGGTCAGGATCCCTTTATCCACTTTTGTTGCAGTAGTGGCAGAGAAACTTCAGTACCAACAACACTTGATCAAGATCATCAGAAAGAACTTGAAAATGGCCCAGATCAGACAGAAGCAGATGGTTGACCGACACAGGACTGAGAGAGTGTTTACAGTTTGTGATAGAGTGTACTTAAAGCTCAGGCCGTATAGGCAAGTCATAGTGGCCACAAGGACTAACCAGAAACTTGCTGCCAAATACTATAGGCCTTTCCTCATCCTCAAGAAGATTGGAGCAGTAGCATATCGACTGCAACTCCCACGTGGCTCTTCAATTCACCTTGTGTTCCACGTCTCACTTCTTAAGAAGGCAACATGAGCTAAGGTGAGAGTCCAACCTGCACTACCAGACTATGACAGTCAAGGGAATCTCAAAGTTGAACCTACGGAGATTTTAGCCAGGAAGGTTGTAGATCGAAACAATCAAGCGGTCACCCAGGTACTCATCCAATGGTCTCATTAGGATATTGCGGATGCTACTTGGGAGTTTCTGGATGAATTCAAAGTCAAGTATCCTGAGTTCAAAAGTTGAGGACAAGTCTTCATTGAAGGAGGGAGTTTTGTAACGGATTGGACCATGATGTATTAGAATAGAAGAAATCAGGGCCAAAAGAGAAGGATGGACTGTAGTGAATAAAGACAAAATGGGGTGTGGTTGTAATTGGCCAAAACGGGTCGTATAAATAGACTCGGGCTCACTTGTAACGGAACATTGGATTTTAATAATACTTTCCATTTTCTTCTTCTCTCTCTTCCTCTCTCTCTTACTTTGCCAATTAGTTCCGTAACAAACTTTACCTCCTGTACAACGGCCTCTACACAATCTCTGGAGAAACGATCGCCATTGTTATCACGTCGAGCTTTATAGATTATCCACCCAAGCTGTGACATAATTACTCTGGCGTTTCTTTCTCACAACAAATTCTGAAATAGGGGCGACTCTATGCAAGGGGCTGATAAGGGGGTTGGGCACCATCTTAGCAAGTTCGTTAGCGTTTCTAATCGAGTTCATCGTCGAGGCAACAAGGCAAGTGGGTCGTGCCATCTTCGGAAAAAATTCCAGAATACACTAGTTATTAAAATAATTTCCCAAAATATAGTAGTTATGAAAATATTTCCCAAAATACAACAGTTTGATCATCACCGCCGTCGACTCAGTGATGACATTCACCGTCGTCCTCAATGACATTGAAAATTATCACCGCTGCAAAGAAAAAAGGTGAAGGTATCAGCGTCTTAGAGAAAAGCGGTGAACCTATCACCGCATTGGAGAAAGACGGGGACTAGTTAATCGTCTACGTGTACAGCGGTGAAATGTCGGATCTGGAAAGAAAACCAGAATCTGCGCTTCACCGCATCGGACGGCTACGGTGATATGGTAGGGGACGCGGATCGCTGACGTGGACGTGCGGGCTATTTAGCGTTTTAGAGCAAAGCAGGGAATGCCCCGCGTTCCACGTCACCAATGCTCGTCACCCGCGCCCTTCACTATTACCGTCCGATGCGGTGAGGCGCGAATTCTGATTTTTCTCTCAGATTCGACGCCTCAAAGGGAGCCACGTCATCGATCCTCGTCCTTCACTGTCATTGGGAAAAGCTGTTTCTTCATCATTTTCAACGAGAGCGCTGAATGGTCTGTGGAGAAATTCCAGTGTCTCCTCCCTATAAATACCATTCCTTCACCCTAATTCCAAACCACACCACCACTTTTATACTTCCTCCTAAGCTAAATTTCGCGTTTGGTCACTCGAATTAAACAAATCTTTCACTTTTGCCACCCAAATTACTTTTCTTTCTTATTCGCTACTCACTTTACGAATCGTTTCACCATTTGTCACCGACGTTCAACTCTGTTATATCTATTCTACGTGGCAATCAACTATAAAGTTTGACCGTTAACTAGATGATGTGGAAATTAAAAAAATTAAAAAAATTGTTTGTGCATCTCATCATTTTACTTACTTTGTGTATATGATTTATCAAATTACTTATTTAATAAAATTAATTCAATTACAAAAATAAATAATATGATTGATTTATTATATTCCATGGCAATCATTGTAGCTTCCATCTTTGTTTCCCTTGCTCTGTTTCCATCTGTCCTGTTTCTTCTCTGCATCAAGACAATGAACAGAATGGACCCAGATGCAGAATCTTACACAAGTCCTTTTCCCCAAGTGTCTTACCATAGCCTGCAGAAGGCGGCAGAAGAATTCTCTCCAAGGAATTTGGTTGGAACGGGGAACTTAGGTTGTGTCTAGAAAGGCATCAATCCGAAAGATGGGAAAATCATCGCCGTGAAAGTTCTGAACCTTCTTCACCCGACGGCTTCTAAGAGCTTGAGAGCCGAATGCGAGGTTTTGAGAACCGTCAAGCACCACAACCTCCTCAAGCTAGTGACTTCGAGCTCGAGCATCGACACGAAAAGGAACGAATTCGAGGCCTTTGGTTTATGAATTCATGCCCAACGGGAGCCTAGACGAATGGCTTCATCAAGACCCTGCATCTGAAATCGAAGAAGACTCGGAGTTCGCGTCCCCTCCGATGAAGAAGTGGTTGAGTTTGCTTGGACAAGTATGGCTAATAGGAGGAGCAAGTTCAAGCTCATTGTGAAAGTGAACCCCATTTTTCCCGGCGAGTCGGTATGATTGTAGGAGTCCACCTAATCATTCACCAACGTCGACATTGGTCGTTCGTGTCGATGAATATGATAAATCAATCATATTATTTATTTTTGTAATTTAATTAATTGTTATCAAATAAGTAATATGATAAATCATATACACAAAGTAAGTGAAATGATGAAGTGGACAAATAAATTATTTTTTTTAAATTTCCACGTCATCTAGTTAACGGTCAAACTTTATAGTTGACTGCCATGTAGGACAAATCTAACGGAGTGTAACGGCCAGTGACTAACGGTGAAATGATTCGTAAAGTTAGTAGCGAATAAGAAAGAAAAGTAATTTGGGTGGCAAAAGTGAAAGATTTGTTTAATTCGAGTGGCCAAACATGTAATTTAGCACTTCTTTCTCCCTCCATTACTTAACTCTAGACTCGTTCTAAGTATGCTCTGTGGTTGCGGCTAAGTCCGATCTTCCACATCAAAAAGAATTAGTAGAGGTTTTTTTTTAGTTTTCAATCCTTCGCTCTAAAGTTCCGTCGATACTCTCTCCAGCTTTTCGATAAAAAATGGACGAAGAGGCTCTGAGAGTACATAATTTTTTTTTCTTTTGTGATATTTTATAAATGGGTTTGAAATAATATAATTTCATTTCACATTTGTTTATAGATGGGTGCTGAGATATACGACCCTCGATTGTATATCGATCTTGGCCCAAAGGATCGAAGATATTTAAACGAGCAAGAACAACATCGCTCCCGTGCAATTTGGGACAATAATCCGGTAGACACTCCGTACCGTATAAATTTGTAAATTATTTCATTAGTTTAAAATTTTTTTTTTTTTTATTAACAACATTGTATTTTTTTGTTTTGTAGGAATCACTTATTCCCATCAGTCATCGAGGGACAACACGATTGCCTTTTTGGCATCCTCAACCGGAGCCCTATCTAGAGAGGACAAGGTTGCTATGCTGCGGCACTTCATGAGGCTTGATATCGAACTGTGTTCTCAATGTCAGCCCACTCGAGCCCCCAAGTAGGTCATTGATCACCGTCGGGCTGAACGAATGGGACAATCTTAGCATGTTGCGGGTATTCTTACCACCCAACACCTCCTGCAGAACTACCTCCTCCATAGTTGCTTGCACCTCCACCTCAGTCGTACCCTCCTGCAGAACTACCTCCTCCGTAGTTTCTTGAACTACCACCCCAACCGTACCCTCTTGCAAAACCATCATCACAAGAATACTGGTGAGAATGAGTTTCACCGACCAGCTCGGTCTCGACATACACCTCTGCACGCCGTACCCCGTTGTAAGATAGGAACTGTATCATCATGTTCACCACGTCATCATCATTTATGACAACTTCTTCGTACATAACTCTGCTAGCAACTATCCGCGATTGCACGGCCAGACTGCACAGCCGTGCAACCGCTTCGTTGCCCGTGTAACCCAAAACGCAAAGTTTCAATTAATTCCGCGAGGGGAATGCACGGCCATTGCATGGACCATGAAATCCGAGCGCTTGGCCGTGAAGCCTCTCGCATAATTCATCACGGCCAGAAAATGCGTCTTGCACGGTCGTGCGAAAACAGGGTCAGGCTGTGCAACTTCTCGGTAAATCCAACACGGCCAAAAAGGCCCCCATGCATGGCCATGCGCTTTCCCGTACTGGTCGTGCAACTTGTCTGCTCTCCCTCGCTCGTCCCGATTTTTCCCAATCAACCCCAAACTCGTGCTCAAATCTTCATTCACGCATTAGGACCTGAAATGTCATAAACAAGAACAACCTAGCATAAAATCGGCTTAATACCCGAGATTCGAGTCTCAAAAAGTTTAAGAATGGCAGACAAAAACATTTGTAAATATCGAGTCATCATCTATTTCAATGTCGTTAAAGTTATGGACGGAATGGCTATTTTAGTGTATTTTTCAAAAAGCGGCTATTATTGTCAAAATGCGAATAGTTATGGCTATGGAAGTGTATTAAGCCTATCAAGTATACATGGATCAAATTCTAATCTATCAAAGATAGCGAAGGTAACTCAACAAAATAAATAGTAGAAATTTAATTGAGTGGCCACCTAAATCAAAACCTAATTCATTTTTCACAACTCTCCCTTCACTCTTATCACTTTTCCTCACCCGTTAACAAGATTATGTTGGTTATTTTTCACTTAGTAGATGTATCAAAGTAAGAGAATACTCATTTGGATTACATTGTACTCTATCTTATGGATTAACGAATGTGTAACACCGCGACCTTTGGGTTTCGGTTCGACCATAATACATGAACGGTTGGTTTAACGAGTATGTACGAAGAGTTGCAATCGGGGGATTAGTAATAATAATAATAATAATAATAATAACTATTATTATTATTATTAGTATTTAAAAAAAAGGGTCAAAGAGGGTCGAGCCTCATTAACTCAAATTCCCCACGATCCCACCTCTCTCTCGGTTTCCCTATCCCTACACTAAAGAAAACCTAAAACTAATCCCGGTGGTAAGCGGTCGAGAGGGAGAGACAACGACGGGATGCGTTGGAGATTGGAAGAGCCAGCTAGATTGGTCGATAAAAAAAAATGAGCGTGGCTTCTATACTCAATCGCGCGTTGGGCAATGTTGCCCCGAAGCTCCCATTCGAAGAACCCAACTCCGTGCGATTGAGGCCTATGGCAAGTTCGGCTGCTTGAGCCATGTCATCCAGTTGTTCGAGGACGGGCCTGAAAGAGATGGTGGCTCTTGGAATGCAGTCATTAACCCCTGCCGGCAGTGCCAAGAGTCCCGGCCAAGCCTTGAATTTCTTCAAGCATATGAGAATTCTCGGTTGTGCACCGAATGAGATCACGTCCGCCGGTGTTCTAGGGTCGTGTGGCGATTGTTGGCCCTTGTTTTTGTCAAACAAACCCATGGACTAGGGGTGAGATATGGGTTTTCTGAGAACGAGATTTTGGAGACTTCGCTTGTCGATGTTTATGGCAAGTGTAAGGCTATGTGAGCAGCAAGGAGGATGTTTGATGAGATTGAGTTTCCTAATGATGTGACCTGTAATGTTCTTGTTAGGCGGTATCTTGAGGTTGGGGGTCGAAAGGAGGCGGTATACATGCAATTCAGGAGGGCATACAGATACATGGAGTTGCAATTGGGAGAGCCTTTTTCGATGATGAGGGGGAACATATTGCATTAGCATGAAGTTGGCATGGGATGAGGTGCAATTGATGAAATTAATGATACAGATGTGATGGGCGTATATAATGCGAAGGCACTTGGGTGATGCTTGCTGCGATTAAAGGATCGCACAAGAAAGTATCGGACCAGCCTTTGTTATGTACGTCGCATGCATGTGCTTGCACGATCAGACGAAGCTCGCATGGACAGATCATGCAAGGTTAGATCATCTAAGACGTCGGCGAGTAATAAGGTGAGTGTAAAGGAGGTAAATTCTACGCCTTACGGGTTTTCAAGTATTTGCTTTGAGTATTTTTAAGTTTTGATATACGTGATGTGCTTGCAGTATTTGATTCATGTTTGATATGGCATGATTATGTTAGATGCTATGTGCGATGGTTGAGCTATGATTTGAAGTGAATTGTGGATGAGTTTATTTCTTACTTGAAGTTTGATGTCTATGAGTTATTGTTAAAGTTTAAGAAACGAGTTATTTTACAGAGGTAACTCACCTCAAGAAGGTGAAGTTGTTTTAAGTGTGTTTAGTCGCTAGCGCCAGTCCGTTGCCATCTGAGATTTTCAGAAGAATAGAGTAGCAGTTATGCTCTTGAGATCTTTGAGATAGAGCAGCAGTTATGCTCTTGAGACTTTTAAGATGAGAAGCAGTTATGCTCTTGAGAATCGTGGTGAAGAGCCACCACGATAAGTTTAAGATGTTAGGGGAATGAATCGTTACGACTTCCCTAACTAAGTTTAAGTTTAAGGAAAGCCTAGATGGCTTCTCATACGTATGAGTTGGGCAACCGGACTAGCTAGTGAGGGATCCCCGTGTCAGTCAAGTATTTAAGTAAAGATTTGAGCTTTAAGAGAGGAGAGTAACTTCAACTCCCTCAAAGTTTAAGAGTTAAGATTTTCAAGATTGGAAGTACAAACAACATCCACTAGTCAACGTTAAGTGTTTTAAGTAAAGTACTAAGCAGTAAGAATCTAAAACGTAAGGGCGTAGACTTATCCCATCTCACTCACCAGGCCTTAGTAAGGGAATGAGCGAGAACCAGATCAGTAGCAGCTAGCTAGAGGAGCAGTTAGAGAGCAGCGAGTTCGAGAGGAAAAGTTCGAGAGCAACCAGCTAGAGGAGGGCAGTGCAAGCGTCAGAGAGGATGCTTAGTCAAGGTTTCAGTAGCAATAGCATTAGAGATTATTAGTTATTTACATTTATGATTATGGGTATAGACTAGAGATCAGATTGAGATTTTAAAGTTTGAGTTTAATTTTCCCACGTGTTAGGGCTTTGCTCTGAGTTACAAGTGTGTGTTTTCAGTATTTTATTTATGAAAATTTTTCCCGCTGCAATTTAAGCTTTGGTTATGTTATTTATCAAGGGCATTTTAATAAAAGTAGTACCCGGCCAGGTTAGGGTGTTGATTTTGGTATCAGAGCCGGTTTTCCTCTGTTTCTTGGTTCCCAAGAAATACTGGAATGTCGGTCATAGTTTTTAAAGGAAAGGAAAAGGAGTCAAGTGTCTTCTTTCAAGAGTCTATAGAATCTCCAGTCTACTCTGATCGTATTAAGGTAAATAACTAAAGGTCTAATAGAAGAGGTTCCAATCGTAAGGGAATACCTATAGGATTTTGACGGAGTTGAAGGAGTAGTACGAGGATTCTACTACTAGGCAGCAAGGAAAGGATCTAATAAGCAAAAACAAACAAACGGGAGAACTATGAATCTTCGAAGAAAGATCTACAATCACTAGATGGCAGTAGCTATAATGATTAGAGGATTTCAGGGTTCTTGACCCTAAGCAGTGGTGAGGAGGCAACAAGTAAAGAAAAGAAGAGGTACCACAAGAAGTCCCTCGACTAGCTTTAGTTGTCGACGGCTTGACGCTATTACCACACAGTGACAAGGAGTAGAGGAATGTTTAGGCTTTAAAAAAATGCTGGGGTAGTATAAAGGAAGCGAAGGAGGGAATAAGTAGGTTATAAGGAGTATGAAAGGACGTCAATAGTTAAGGAGGAGAGGAGGCATGGTCGTTTACATATGACGACAAAGGAACCCTTATAGATAAAGTACGTCACTAGAGAAGACGGTACATCAACCTGGTGAGTTAGGCTGGTAGCAAGCCTTTAAAAGGAAGAAGACAAGCGTCAAGCTGATCGAGGTAGAGAACGAGCTTGGATCAAGAATAACAATGTGCTAGTGAACAAGGTCGAGCTAGAAAGAGGATGTATTGGGATATAAGAGACCCTACAAACTACCCAGATCACAAAAGGCCAGGAGGTCGTTGAGACCATTGAAAGGGGAATGCAAGAGTTCACGATGATCAGGTATGGGATTGTCCTATCCTAAGTGGAGGGAACACCTAGCCACCTAGGGTACATGAGGGGTGACAGAAGGAGGAACCTCTGTAATAAGTTGGAACTAGAGGGCTAAGAGCTGAGTCTGGAACTAGCTATAGAGTAAGTCATTAAGCCAATCGAGTATAGACAAGTAAGTGGATTATTCAATAAATGTTCTAGTGAATGGCAGAGAATTCGAGGAAACACATGGAATTTCCGATGAAGGATTGAGAGTATTTGTAGGTGACTCGTGTTCAAGAAAATGCATAGTGGAGTACGACGAGGAAAAGCATTACGAAGAAGGAGGAAATCATTAAGTTACCTTATCCAAGGTGCCCCACTCTGAGCGAGTACGGCATAGTAAGATGTCATCCATAAAAGAAGGCCAGTTAAGGATAAATTAGTGATATTTAGTTAAGCCACTAAGAGCCATGACTAAGAGATTACGGCTATGTACAAGCATCGGTCGAGACTAAACACGTGGATGAGGTATGTTCTAGCCTACCAAGGGCAAGCCACTATTGGAAGCTTTGACCCAAAACAACAACGAGAAGATACTCAACAGAGTTTGGTGACCGAAAATAGTACAAAGCACCAACAGAAGGGTAGTAAAAGCAAAGAAGCAAGGACAACACCATATGACGCTATAGGAAATAAAATAAAAAGGTGGTTGTCGACCGGACAATGAATGCGTGAAGGAAGATAGTTGGGACGTGGTTAAGCCCCATCGTGAGTAGAAGTCGTGGGTGTTTCATCTGTCAAGTCTACCTATAGAAAGTTTCTAGTGGAAATGTTGGCTCTGAGGTAAGGTGAGGAGCTACTAAACTGCGTAGATCAAAGCTAGTACCAAGCATCGATGAAAGGGTTGTGGAAGTAGGGAGGAAACCACAAGGATATAATGAAAGTTATGGTGAAAAGGGTGGTAGTTGATAAAACAACAAATTCAGGGAGAAAGATAGTTAGGAAGAGCCGGCGAAAGAATACGAAGGTCAACAAGGAGGCGTTAAGGTGATTGCCAGTGGAGAATAAGTTGGACCATAGAAAGCCCATCAAGAACTGAAAAGCTCAATCGTCAACTTTAAAGTAGAAGTGTGGTGGTCCAAAACGGTCGAAGGGAAAACCTTATCGGTCAAGGTACAGAAGTGAGAAGAGAATGTGGGCACCAAGATGACTACATCAAGGACGAGGGACATATAGAACTAGCGAGAAACATCGGTAAGAGGAGTCACGAGTAAAGAAGTAAGAAGGATATGAGTTAGCGAACTTGCTAGAATACCCTAAGGTGAAACAAAGATCGCCTATGATGGTGAAAGGTGTCGATCTCTCGGGTGTAAATTTCTTGGACGGGGAAACCGTACGATGAATTTCAGCTAGGGTACAAGAGTGGCAGAAGGGATAGTACGAGAACACAACATTCAAGCAACGATAAGGAAGTGCTAAGTTAAGCGCCATGAGTTAACAAGTAAGTCAGAGAGAAAGCCATGATTCTTGAAAGGAGTCATAAAGTTGATCGCAAGCTAGAGAAAGATGCAAAGGATGTCTTTAATGCATACAGGAAGTAAAAAAACAGTAGTATGCGGCTTCAGAGTTAGGCAAGAAGTAACAAGGAGATGACCACTCAGTTTATGGTTAAAGGATAAGACGTGGCATCAAGGAGGAAAGTAAGGGATGCAAAGTTAGAAGATACAAGGACCTAGGTGACCTATGAGGTCAACCCTAGACGGGAGTTACAGTAAAAGGGTTTTACCATCTGACTAAATGGAAGATAAGCCGCCAACAGTGACCCTGTGGTTGGAGAGGGGCATTAACTTCTCATGTATAGGTGCAGCCTAGGTGGTGTGAGGCGTTAAGAAGCCAAAACAACATTGAAGTTGCAGGGAGTGGAGAGAAGGATTTATAGTTCAATATCATACGAGTTAAAGGGGTACAATTCCTTGTAAAGAGAAGTATTACAAGCGACGCTTGGGGTCTTCACAAACTACAAATTTCGAGGGCGAAATTCTCGTAAGTGGGGAGGAAATGTGATACCTAAATTTGGATCTAGATTAAACAACCAACTACTGAATGAGTTGGACCATGAATCATATCGAATCGAAATTTTGTTTAGCATGCGACCGGGCCAAGTTGCTTAGAATTAAAAGGGCAGTGAGTCACTCAAGTTACACAAGTACTGCAAGCTAAGAGAGAGTACTTGTTAGTGAAAAATAATTTTTGGGGGAAGGGAGTACAAGGCCGGTGTTAAAGGAGAGATGAGTTCCGAACAAATTTCGGGGACGAAATTTTTTTATACGGGTGGAGGAAATGTAACACCCCGACTTTTGGGTTTCGGTTCGACCATAATACATATACGGTTGGTTTAACGACTATGTACGAAGAGTTGCAATCGGGGGATTAGGAATAATAATAATAATAATAATAATAATAATAATAACTATTATTATTATTATTAGTATTAGTATTTAAAAAAGAAGGGCCAAAGAGGGTCGAGAAACATTAACCCAAATTCCCCACGATCCCACCTCTCTCTCGGTTTCCCTATCCCTACACTAAAGAAAACCTAAAACTAATCCCGGTGGTAAGCGGTCGAGAGGGAGAGACAGCGACGGGATGCGGTGGAGATTGGAAGAGCCAGCTAGATTGGTCGATAAAAAAAAATGAGCGTGGCATCTATACTCAATCGTGCGTTGGGCAATGCTGCCCCGAAGCTCCCATTCGAAGAACCCACCTCCGTGCGATTGAGGCCTATGGCAAGTTCGGCTGCTTGAGCCATGTCATCCAGTTGTTCGAGGAAAGGCCTGAAAGAGATGGTGGCTCTTGGAATGCAGTCATTAACGCCTGCCGGCAGTGCCAAGAGTCCCGGCCAAGCCTTGAATTTCTTCAAGCATATGAGAATTCTCGGTTGTGCACCGAATGAGATCACGTTCGCCGGTGTTCTAGGGTCGTGTGGCGATTGCTTGGCCCTTGTTTTTGTCAAACAAACCCATGGACTTGTGGTGAGATATGGGTTTTCTGGGAACGTGATTTTGGAGACTTCGCTTGTCGATGATTATGGCAAGTGTAAGGCTATGCGAGCAGCAAGGAGGATTTTTGATGAGATTGAGTTTCCTAATGATGTGACCTGTAATGTCCTTGTTAGGCGGTATCTTGGAGCACTTCTACTATGCTATATAATATTGGTGCTTTAATGTACAACTTAAAGTTGTACCATAACATTAAATGTATAAGTTTAGGTTGTACCATAAAGCAATTTGTATTATTATGTTATGGTACAACTTTACAACTTGAAGTTGTACCATTACATAAAGGTACAAGTTCAAGTTGTACTATAAAAGAATTTGTACAAAAATTATAGGTACAATCTGAAGTTGTACCATAACGTAAATGTACAATTTTAAGTTGTACCATAAAAGCAAAATCCTATAGCACCAATACTATATAGCATTGTAAAATTTCTCGGTATCTTGAGGTTGGGGCTCGAAAGGAGGCGGTATACATGCAATTCAGGAGGGAATACAGATACATGGAGTTGCAATTAGGAGAGCCTTTTTCGATGATGAGGTGGAATATATTGCATTAGTATGAAGTTGGCATGGGATGGGGTGCAATTGATGAAATTAATGATACAGATGTGATGGGCGTATATAATGCGAAGGCACTTGGGTGATGCTTGCTGCGATTAAAGGATCGCACAGGGGAAGTATCGGACCAGCCTTTGTTATGTACGTCGCATGCATGTGCTTGCACGATCAGACAAAGCTCGCATGGACCGATCATGCAAAGTTAGATCATCTAAGACGTCGGCGAGTAATAAGGTGAGTGTAAAGGGGGTAAATTCTACGCCTTACGGGTTTTCAAGTATTTGCTTTGAATATTTTTAAGTTTTGATTTACCTGATGTGCGTGCAGTATTTGATTCATGTTTGATATGACATGATTGTGTTTGATGCTATGATTTGAAGTGAATTGTGGATGAGTTTATTTCTTACTTGAAGCTTGATGCCTATGAGTAATTTTTAAAGTTTAAGAAACGAGTTCTTTTACAGAGGTAACTCACCTCAAGAAGGTGAAGTTGTTTTAAGTGCTTTTAGTCGCTAGCGCCAGTCCGTTGCCATTTGAGATTTTCAGATAGAGTAGCAGTTATGCTCTTGAGATCTTTGAGACAGAGCAGCAGTTATGCTCTTGAGACTTTTAAGATGAGCAGCAGTTATGCTCTTGAGAATCGTGGTGAAGAGCCACCACGATAAGTTTAAGATGTTAGGGGGATGAATCGTTACGACTTGCCTAACTAAGTTTAAGTTTAAGGAAAGCCTAGATGGCTTCTCATACGTATGAGTTGGGCAAGCGGACTAGCTAGTGAGGGATCCCCGTCTCAGTCAAGTATTTAATTAAAGATTGGAGCTTTAAGAGAGGAGAGTAACTTCAACTCCCTCAAAGTTTAAGAGTTAAGATTTTTAAGATTGGAAGTACAAACAACTTCCACTAGTCAAAGTTAAGTGTTTTAAGTAAAGTACTAAGCAGTAAGAATCTAAAACGTAAGGGCGTAGACTGACCCCATCTCACTCACCAGGCCTTAGTAAGGGAATGAGCGAGAACCAGATCGGTAGCAGCTAGCTAGAGGAGCAGTTAGAGAGCAGCGAGTTCGAGAGGAAAAGTTCGAGAGCAACCAGCTAGAGGAGGGCAGTGCAAGCGTCACAGAGGATGCTTAGTCAAGGTTTCAGTAGCAACAGCATTAGAGATTATTAGTTATTTACATTTATGATTATGGGTATAGACTGGAGATCAGATTGAGATTTTAAAGTTTGAGTTTAATTTTCCCACGTGTGAGGGCTTTGCTCTGAGTTACAAGTGTGTGTTTTCAGTATTTTATTTATGAAAATTTTTCCCGCTGCAATTTAAGTTTTGGTTATGTTATTTATCAAGGGCATTTTAGTAAAAGTAGTACCCGGCCGGGTTAGGGTGTTTCAGAATGTTTTAGGATAAGATGTTTTGAACTGTAATACGAATGATTGTCTCTTTTGTCGACTTCATGATATAGTTTGTGTGCTTAGTGTTATAAACTTATAATTAAAAATTTACAGGTAAAATTTTAGGCATTATAATGTTTGATGTACGGGACGAATATTACCCATAGGTACCTGAAATCCACAGGTATGGGCCGGGTATGGGTTTTAGATATTTAAAATCGGGAATCAATATGGTTTAGACAAACTCGCCAATTGTCATCTCTAATTATGAGAAAGGGTCTCTCTCCAAGATTTATTGTCCCGCCATACTGAATAATTTTGTGAAATCAATAATAATAATATTAGTTAGCTAATCCCGTGGATGAACATGTGTTGTCCGGCCCTGACATCTATCTATCTATCTATATCTATACTAAATATTATGGCTATTCAAAAATAACTTCTTGCCACATAAGCACTTGGTGAATGCACAAGTTTCCAAGGTGGACAATTTTTTTTTTCAAACAAAAAACTATTTATTGATCTATTTATGAAGTTGTCTCTCTCTTCTTTTAATAATTCTACTCAATTTTACTAAAATTAAAATAAGTTAATTTTTTAGGAAACATTTAAACAAAAAACACACACTTAAGTAATAAAAGAAAATTCGATTAAACAAACTATAAAGATGGAAACAGAGAGTGACATATATTGTATTTGTTTAACCCAAGCTGATTAAATCTGATTAAGTAAATTTTCTACTCATTTTTACTAAAACTTAATAATAAGTTACATTTTGATGAAGAAAAAAAAACAAGCACACACATAAATATTAATATTTTTCAATACAAGATATAAACGATGATCTATGAGAAAATAAACGTTTGACAATTAATCGACTTTGAGAAATGAACGATATGACTATATGTTTTTTGCTATCAAACACTCACTTCTTTCTTATGTATATACCTATCAAATAAAACAACTATAAATTATATAGTAAAATGTCTGAATACAAACTTTACAGAGCAATAATTGTTATTTTTTTAAAAACTTCTTATTCATTTCTATTAAATAAAAACATATTAATTATTAATGAAAACTTTTAATTAGTCTCTATCCCTTTCCCCATTTTGATTGTCTCTCTAGAAATAAAATCAAACATTGAAAATAAGAAATCAAGAAATTATGTCAACCACCATAAAAATAAACACAGCCCTCTTATTAGTTGCTATGTTTTTTGAGATTTCTAATATTTGTATTCTCATAATTTATAGAGAAGGAAATGGTAATGCATTTTTTCTTTGTATGAGAATAAGAGGCAGAAATTACACGAGACAACGATAAGATGACAAAATTTTGAGCAGTTGTAACATATTTTTGTCTGTTGACGAAAAAAGTTAATATGATCATTGTGAAGATGAGGTGAACCAAGCCGAGGGTTGTCGACTGCTCCCTCTTCCTCCTTGAATCTGAAGTTGGCAACTGGTCTCACTTTCTCAGCGATATGTTATTGTTTGCGATTGACTGGTCGAGTTATAATCTTTTTCCCATTCTTTTCTTAATTTCTTCCAAATTACGACTGCTGGATGGTAAATTTTCCCACTCTCGATGAGTGAATATATTTCTTCTTTGTTTTTTACTGAGAAGGGTCGCCATATACTTTCATGTGTATAAAATATAATTAGAAGGGTTAATTGGTTGGACTTAGGGCATACCTCCTTTGGTTGAATAATTGTTCGTTTTTCTTAAATGCCTATTGCCACCCGATTTCTTGAATGTTGAAATGGAAAGTAGAGTTGTGATGATTGTTTATTATATTTTATGTTCATGATTGACATGCTACTACTAGCTAGCTAGCTATACAATGATGATCTGGTTAGTAATTAGTAGGTAGCAAAGGGGTTATAAGTAGAAGGGAACATAATTGGGGTTTTATAAAGGTCGCGAAGCAGAAAGAAAATGATAATGGTGGTTTCTCGGTTGTCTATTTCTATGATTTTTTAATTTCTACATGTTTGCGGTGATATTTGTTTGTTTCATTAAGGTGAATTTTTCTTCACTGAATCCCTAATTAAAGATTGATTTTGACATGATTGTTTTCTTACAGACTACTATTTGGATTGGTGCATATATTCAGTTCACAAATGAGGAATCTGAATGATAAAATGAGTTGATTGTATTGAAGACTGCTCCTTTCATTATTTGTCTATGTTGTTATTAGGTAATAAAGCACAATTCTTTTCTGCAAAAGATATGTAGCTCTCTACAAAATATAAATTGTGTTTAATTATATGCAGTTTAATTTGCTGAAAATATTGCTTTAATAAGTTAGTGACATCTGATAGTTTTGTTTGTGGTTGGTTTTGCTAGAACATTTCAAGGTAATTAAACAAGTACGTGGAAGATTGATGGACGTGGATGCTAATAAGTTTCCTCATTATTCCAAAATTGTATGTGTAAGTGATAATACACGATATTCATGGGATTTAGATCGGAATATTCTCTATTATCATATACCGACATATGAGAAGGGAGAGAAAATAAAAAGCTCTTCGCTTATTTTTTTATTAATTGAAGCACATTTTCTTATTCTAACTTCTTCTTTTGTGGCCGTAAGTTTTTTAACTTCTTTATCACAATTCTGTGCTAAAGAATGAATAATCTCTTATGTTTATAATCTTAAAGGGCGAGTTCGATAAAAAAATTTCTAAATCAATAAAGAACCGTCTATAAAGAGCTCAGTTAATAAAATTAAAATGTTCATAAATAAACAAAAGGTATAAAAGTATGAAATAATACCTGAAATAAGGTAAGTAGGATTTACAATTCCATGTATATTACCTTAGCAAACATAAATAATAATAACAATTAGAATACTATAACGAATTATATAACAACCAATCAAAATACACCGCTCAACGGGCGGGTAAAAAACTAGTTACAATTAACAAGGAAAACGAGTTGACGTTAAAGAGAAAAGAGGCTAATTAACCATATTTAGTGTGGAGGACCTGACGAGCAAAAGTTTTTGGCAGGTAGTTCCATTCTTTCACTAATCAGTACAAAGCTCAATAAATGCTAGCAACTAATGGCCCGTTTACTTGTCATTCCATTTCTGTTAGCTGCCACAACAGAAAACAAAATTAAAATGAAAACGAAACTTATCATTTCCTGGAAAACAAAACCTGAAAAAACCTTGTTTAGCTGAGAAATTTGGTGAGTTCTGAAACTGAGTTCTAAAAAGAAAAAACATGTTTAGTTGCTTCATTATGTTTTCTGATTCTTGATTATCATACAACCCTAGCCATGATTATAATTTTTAATTCGAATTAAATAGTTTTTAAACTACAAATAAACACAATACAAGTACAACATCTTATATTAATTAAGTACTAGTACAACATAAAAATTCAAATAAGTCCAGCTTGAAAGTCATCCCACAATTTGTTTGCTATTCCATCTCGTCGTGCATCCATCGCTCGAGTTTGGGTTGAACTATGATTATATGCTTCTCGTTCTTGTCCTCCTTGCACTCCATTGGCATTCTCCCCCGTGCAATAATTTTGAGCACCTTCAAACAGAGTGTCATCACCAGAGTGGATCCTAATATATTGAGAAAACAAAACTGATATATATTTTGCTAACCGTTGAAGTTGGAAAGCACCTAAAACAAACAAACATATATGTTGTCGTGTACTTGGATGATTGGCCTGGAGCTCGCAATTTCGTTTTATAGGAAACTGATAGTTGAACTCCTTGGCTGAGTATTGGGTTACACAACAACAAGAACAAATTACAGAAGAATCCAAAAACCTAGGATCCTAGACTTACCGGATGTGACAATGTCGGCCATAACGCAGCGGAGATGTGGCGGCTGCTAGGAAAAAGACGTAGCGGCGGCAGATTGGGATTGAGGGCAGGCGAGGATTTCGTGGCAGAGACAGAGGATTAGAGGGGAAGAAGCGGCTAATGGATAAAGACGAGGACAAAGCGGCTGTTGGAGCAGAAAATTTTGAGAGAGCAGAGGAAGTTCAAAGTTGGGTGTAGAGAGAAAGGAAGTTCGAGGGATCGAGATTGAAGAGCAGAAAGCCGCTTCTGCAGAATGAGACAGACGAAGCGAGAAGAAGGTTTTGAGTATAGAGAAAAGGGTGGGAAAAATAATGTTGGAGGGAAGGTTCGAACAGCCAACTTCATTAATGTACAGTGATCATCTTGGTTCGCCTTTAATACGTCAGCCTCGGGATCACCGTCGCCGCCGGCCGGCTACCTTCTTCTCGGAACTTAGCCAGCAAGGCCAACATCTCCCGACGCCCCCATTCACCGCCGCGGCCGTCCCCTTCCCTTTCTCTGGCGCCGGCAGAGCCATCCGGGTTCGGCAAAGAGGGCAAGAAGGCCATGCCAAACCCGCCAGCGACGTCAGCCATCTGTCTAGGCAGTCGCGGTGAAACATGTGGTTGCAGTCCAACTTCCTGACGCTTTCCCCTTTGCGGAAGTCGGAGAGGGACACCGCGCATTCCGCCGCTGATTTCAGGTCCGGGTAGTAGCAGAGGCGGATACATGGGCCTCTAGGGTGTCCCGGGACACCCTAAAATTTGGGGAAACGATTACCAACCTCCGATAGTAATTTCGTATGGGTATACAAAAAATAATTGGTAATCCGGGACACCCTAACATTTGAAAAAATGATTATCCTACCCTCGATAATAGTTTGCTTATGATTAACAAAATATAAGTGGTAGTCCGTCTTATTCCAACCTAGGACACTACTATTATCAAACATATTCTAATTATGTTGCTTCTCATTTGTTATTCTAATTTAAACATCATGTAATAGTAAAACGCTATTTCTTTATCCCCAACTATTTTCAATACCTAATAATTAAACTACGTACACGCTACCCTTAATTTTGAATTGATTTTATGGTTACACAGCAAGTGTTGAAAGAGACTTTTCTACTTTGAGCTACATTAAGAACAAGGTTAGAAATCAAATATGTGATAAGTTCGTGAAGT
Organism: Linum trigynum; assembly: GCA_964030455.1. Classification (NCBI taxonomy): domain Eukaryota; kingdom Viridiplantae; phylum Streptophyta; class Magnoliopsida; order Malpighiales; family Linaceae; genus Linum; species Linum trigynum. The sequence goes on from OZ034817.1 coordinate 4,587,148, forward strand.
ATTGTCTAGTAGGACATGTAGATTTTTTTTGAACAGTGCAGACACGGAGTATATTTATATTAGTTTTTCAAAATATGAAATTTTAATTTATTATTTAATAAAAAATTTATACAAATTATACAAGTATGATATTTTTAATATACGAATTATTTTATTTATTATATAATTTAATTTAATTTTTGAAGAGGACACCCCTGTGAAAATTTTCTGAATCCGCCACTGGGTAGTAGGGGGCCGCCAGGAACTTGGCTTCGATTGACCTGACCCGATTCTGATCGGATCGGGGCGTGGGCTGGTCCGACCCGGGTAAGGAGCGGAGGAGGACCCGGAATTTGAAGAGGGCGACAGTGTAAAGTTCGGAGAAGATGGCTGGGATCATAAAGATGAGTTAAGTTGGACTGCTAAAATACATCTAATTCAATTGAAAAATGAAAAAAAAATTATGTTTCGCAATAAGAAATACATATAATAATTCGATTTGATTCGGCGCATTTATTTTATTCGTTGCAAGTATCAATTCGATACAATTCGAATCGGCGACAACCATTTTATTATTTATATTCCTATATTTCTTGCAAGTGTTACGACTTACCAGTCATGCCATTGAGATGATAAAGTGTTGGAAGGACATACAACAACGAAGACAATGACCGTTAACGAATGAATTAATTAATTATGATATATGGATCTGCTTGACTTTGACTTCAAATCATGTGATTTGCGAAACATTCAAATCGACGACGTACGTAATAACATATAGATTAACTGTTATCAATTAATTTAACTCTATAAATACTTGGAAATCTATAATTCAGACTTAAGAGATCTATTAACTGCCATATGAAATTAATCTATATTGCAATGAAAATCAAATAAAACCTAGAGAAAATGATAACACGATTTTATTATTTAAGTGATCCTTGAATTAATGCTGTGTCAACAAAGTTGTTGGTTGTCTTATGACAACTTTTATGACTTACTCGACTATCTTAAAAGTTATCAAACATCCAAACTTCAAATGATTTATAGACGGTACCTTTATATCGTTTCAATTTTATCGGATGTTCCTAAGAAAAGGATTAAGAAGTTAACCTCATGCGATGTTTTTTTTTTTTTATGGCTTTCTGGAACTTAGCAAAGTGTCAAGCTAAGAGAGGAATAACTCAAATAAACTTTGCAGCAGGGAGATAACGAAGCAAAGAAGATAAATAATTTTAGTCGTGGGGGTCTACTCCGCTGTCTTTGATGGCAAGACTGAAGATGACGATTTAACCTTAGGAATATTGAATTGAATCAATTATGTAAGGGTCACAGTCTCTCAGAAGAACTGTTCTGGAAGCTTTCTACTCTCGACCCATGACTAGCTAACTAGTGGGTCAAACAAAGATCAAACACATCAATAATACGATACTTATTTTTATTTATGAATATATCCCTTTTCCCAAAGGCACGAAATAAAAAATTAAATTATAAATTTGGGTTGTGAAACGGTGCGGTCTTGTCTAGATTCGACCATATACGGTCTAAATCAGATCATATATATGATTTACGGTCCAGACCGGGAGGGCAAAGTATAGATTAGAGACCAGAACTCATACTATAAGGTCAAGACCACGTCTGTGGGATTTGGTTTCGGTACAGTCAGGTCTAGATAGATCATATTAAACAGAGAATGAACAATTTGTTTAGGTGTCCTCCACACGAAAAATTGAACCAAAATAACCCATATTTTTTCCTTAAAACATAAATGTCAGCATGTTTGAATAATTTCGACACCCTAAATCTCTGTAAATAACAAAGATATACAAAGTTAAAGCATCCCAACTTGCACCATAACGTAATAAACATTAACATAATGTCATATAGAGATACGATCGTCTCTATTCTCTTGTGAAATGTGGTTGTGAATTAAGGAGGGGATGAGATTATCAAAACTAGAGTTAAGACTAGCATATCTCGTTGGGGACCGGGAGTTGAGAGACTGGTAGAGTGAGTTGCTAACACGTATTGGAAAGTCTGTTGCGTCAAAAGATTGATCCGATAAACCACGATCTAGACTAGACCAAGAAATCTAAACATCATATAAACAGACCATCACCAGACTATATATATACCATTCTTAACGGTCTATGGTTCTAACCAACCTGTGCGTTACCTCAAGTCTGCTCCTACAAGTGGGTTGTTCTTCCCACCCAATTCCAATCTTCAATTGAAGGCCTTCAGTGACTCAGACTGGGCTGCATGTGTCGACACCAGACGCTCAGTCACTGGATACTGTGTCTACTTGGGTGATTCTCTAGTCTCGTTGACTCGCTATGACACAACTCCTAACAATGGCCAAGTGTAACCAATGAAAGGGACTGCAGTATAGTGGATCAAGTAATAAATATCAAATCCACGGGTCTCTAGAGTTACTATTACTTAGCTTCGGTTCATTATCTAGCAAACCAGATTAAGATGGAAGAACTAAAACTAATCTAACAAACTACAGTTAAAGCTAATCTAATTACAGGTTGGGAACTCACTTACGTATGATTCCCCCTATAACTAGCCAGATTAATGATTGATAATCTCTAACTCGTTTTACTTTCATTCACAATGCGGAGAATCCTTGACTAAACCTTGAATCTCGACTAAAGGATCAAGTCCCTCTTGAGTCAATTGCCTAGAGGGACGTATCCTTCTCTAGAACAACCGATCAATGCGTTCTGAACTAGATTCCCTCTATCTAATGAGGTTCTCAGTCGATATAAAGCATTGAATCAACCCTCGACTAAAGCAATCGATCCAATACTATCGATCTATGATGCTCTATTGACCTAATCAGGTATTCGCTCTCATAGGATCAAAGCAGAATCAATAATCTCGACTCAAGAGGGCCTTGATCCTTTAGTCGAGATTCAAGGTTTAGTCAAGAATTCTCCGCATTCTGAATGAAAGTAAAACGAGTTAGAGATCATCAATCATTAATCTGGCTAGTGCATTGAATCAACCCTCGACTAAAGCAGAATTGAATCATGGAAACATGCATAGATTGAATATGAACTCAAGATTATCAAGTAAGAGTACTCATACAATCATCCAATCAAACAAACATGGCTAGGGTTCCTCAAAACCTAAGTGAAGCGAAGTTACTCCATAGAGAAGAGAGAGACTGCAGTAAGAATCTTCAAATGATCAGTCTTCAAGTCCGGGCTTGTTCCTCGAGCTTCCAAGGCGAAGAAATCCTCCAATTCCACTCCAAGAATGCCATCAAATCTCCCTCTCTCTCTTTGGTTCGTCCCTAGGGTGTTTGAGATCCAAAACCCAGCTCTACCCCGCAAAAACACACAAAACAGGCTTTTAACAGCCTGCGTTCGCGATCCTCGGTCATGATCCCCGGTCGGGTATTTTAGGTGGCGGCCGGGGATTGTAGAAACGCACCGTCGAGGACAGGGGATTAATCCCCGGTCGAGGTCAAGAATACCCGATCGGGGATTTATGCTCAATGCCCGGGCCCCCATATGCTTCTCAAACGTCCAAAAGAGATTTTCCCCGGTCTGCTCAGATTAATACACGGCCGGGGATTTTTGCTCATGGCCAGGTATTTTGCTCCTCCAGCACACTTCAACTCAAATGTGCTCCTTTCGCCCGAAACTCGTTTCTTCGCCTCGATGCCAATGCCAAGCCCTGAAATATGACATAAACACACAACCTAGCGTGAAATCGGCTCAAAACACAAGAATCAACATCTCAAACGGCTCAAGAATAGGGGTAAAAACATGTGCAATCAATGGTCTATCACTCATGGAAGTGCAAGAAGCAAACAACCATCTCCCGCTCTTCTTGCGAAACAGAGTATCCCGCATTGGCATTCACGGCTTGTGAGGTAAAATGGCTTCTTTATCTTCTGAATGACTTCCAAATTCCACATCCACAGCCTGCGACCATCTACTGCGACAACCAATCAGCGATTTACATCGCTGAGAATCCAACATTCCATGAACGGACGAAGCATATCAAACTTGATTGCCACTTCGTCCGTGAGAAATTGCTCTCTAAAACCATCAAGATTCTTCATGTGTCCTCTGTCTACCAGCTCGCTTATCTATTCATGAAGCCACTTCCTCCAACTCTTTTCAATTTGCTCCTCTCCAAGCTTGGTGTCCTCAACCTATGCCCACCAGCTTGCCGGGGGGGGGGGGGGGGGGGGGGGGGGGGGGGGGGGGGGGGGGAGGTATCAGGGGAAAACGCAAGTTTTTCACCATAGAAGTTTCAATGTCCAATGGTCGACAACATAGTAGAGTCGTCTTCAAAGTGGAAGGAGATGATCCAAAGCGACGTCGTTCCATCATCAATACCTAATCTTTCTGTTTCAACATTTTACCCTTTCAAACCTGTACTTTCTTTTTCCCTACGTTTTATCTTCTTTCTTGAATTGTAAGCAACAGCTGAAAAACTTGTACTGTTTTACCTAGCTATATAAGCTGGAGAGTGAAATGAGAACACTTAAGTGATTAGGGTTTTCTAATATGAAACATTGTTACCAGTAAGGCCAACATCTCCCGACGGCCCCATTCACCGCCACCGCAGTCGTCCGCCGCGGCCGTCCCCGTCCCTTCCTCCGGCGCCAGCAGGGCCATCTGGGTTCCGCAAAGAGGGAAAAACGACCCTGCCAAACCCGTCGGCGACGTCAGCCATCTGTCGAGGCAGTCGCGGTGGCACACGTGGTTGTAGTCCAGCTTCCTGACGCTTTCCCCTTTGCGAAAGTCAGAGAGGCACACCGCGCATTCCGCCGCTGATTTCAGGTCCGGGTAGTAGGGGGCCGCCGGGAACTTGGGGAGCGGATCAGGTCAGTAACTCTATGGTTAGTAACCATGAGTAACCTGTCCACATCAGCATGACATCAGTAGCCTCTCTCATGGAAAGTCTTTTATCTTTTCCCCTTTAATCTTTAATGGATGATTTCTCTCTCATTTTAAGTTGAAATTTAATTTTTTTTGCACAGATAAATCAGATTAAATATGCTCTTCAAAATGATATCCACTTTGATATATTTTTAGTACAAAAAAATTGAATAATTTTTTACCAGTCATTACGATATGGTATGCTCCAATCTAATACCATATGGTAAGAAAGCGTACCATGATGGTATGAACATACCAATACGGTAAGAAGGTTGCATACATGATAGCAAGGTTCAAAAAGGCGCTAGGCGTAAGGCGGGCGTTGAGCCTTTGCCTTGCGCCTAGCTCGCCTAGGCGTTGACTAAGCGTGTCTAGGCGTTGGAAGAAAATAGTTATTCGGAGTGCATGATGAATGAAATAATAATCTACAACACTTTCTCACTTCAGTTAAAGTGATTAATAACTTACTCAACACTTAATGACAGGAATATAGCTTTCGAGTTCATAGAATCATAGCTCAATAGTTTACAAAGTTCTTGAGCTATTGAAAATATTGCAATAGATAATTGATTTCATAGTTGATGTTAATTTTGGTATTTAATATTGACTTTTTAGCTCCATCTAGTAATGTTTAGGAGAGACTTATATGTTGCCGTACTCCATTAACGTGTTCCGGTATCTAATTAGGCGCGAAATCCTTAGGCGAGGCTTTTTGCCATTGCCTTGCGCCTAGGCGTGCCTAAGCGTAAGATTAAGCGTGCCTTTTTGAACCATGCATGATAGTATGAGTATATTAACTGTCATTTACGACTTTCATCATTATTTACTACAAGTTACCAATCACATACCATAGTGGTAAAGTATGGTAATTTTTGATCCAGTAGATAATGATGAACTCGTTACTTCTGAGCAAACGTTTTCAAAAACGACTTAAAAACAAAGAAGTTACCATTTGGTATGTAGTTGGTAAAAAAAAAGTTTCTCGAAATATATTGAAAATTGATCTCATTTTGTAGAGCACACCTAACTCGTTCCATCTGTGCAAAAAAAAATTGAAATCCAAGTTAGAACGAAGAAGATAAGAGCCTATTAAGAAAACTGGGGAAAATAAAATATTTTTAATTGACAACCCTTATATCTGAATTTTCTAGACCCACTTAAATCTAAAGGTCCAGATTTAGTTACTCATAGGTTAGTAACCATTGGTTACTGACCCTATTCTAAGCTGGGAACTTGGCTTCGATTGACTTTACTCGATTCTGGTCAGATCGGGGCGTGGGCTGGTCCGACCCGGGTAAGGAGCGGAGGAGGACCCGGAATTTGAGGAGGAGGAGGCTGGAGAAGAAGAGGGCGACGGTGTAGAGTTCGGAGAAGATGGCTGGGATCATGGTCGCCATTTTGATATGATGAGCTATTTTCGTACAGATCGTATGAGGTGGCTGAATGTGTACCTATATATTTTGCAGGGAGAGAATGAGACAATAAAGATCAGTTAAGTTAGACTGCGAAAATAGTTAAATACATATAATTCAATTGAAAAATGAAAAAATAATAATTATATTTCGCAACAAAAAATACATATAACAATTCGATTTGATTCGGCGCATTTTTTTTATTAGTACAAGTATCAATTAGATACAATTTGAATCGTTGACAACCAATTTATTATTTCTATTCGTATTTCTACAAGTGTTACGACTTACAAGTCATGTCATTGAGATGATAAAGTGTTGGAGAGACATACAACAACGAAGACAATGACGGTTAATGAATGAATGAATTTATTCTGATAAATGGGATATGCTTGATTTTTACTTCAAACCATGTTATTTGCGAAACATTCAAATCAAAGACGTACATAATAACATATAGATTAACCGTTATCAATGATCATACTCTGTAAATACTTGGAAATCTATAATTCAGATTTAGAGATCTATTAACTGCTATATGAAATTAATCTATATTGCAATGAAAAACAAATAAAACCAAGAGAAAATGATAACACGATTTTATTATTTAAGTGATACTTGAATTAATGATGTGTCAACAAAGTTGTTGGTTGTCTTATGACAGCTTTTATGACTTACATTTATTCGACTATCTTAAAAGTTATCAAACTTCCAAACTTTAAATGATTTATAGACTGTACCTCTATATCGTTTCAATTTTATTGGATATTCGTAAGAAAAGAATTATGAAGTTAACCTCATGCGATGTTTTTTTTTTTTTTTTTTGTTATGGCTTTCTGGAACTTAGCAAAGTGTCAAGCTAAGAGAGGAATAACTCAAATAAGCTTTGCAGCAGGGAGATAAGGAAACAAAGAAGATAAATAATTTTGGTCATGTGGGGGTCTACTCTGCTGTCTTTGATGGCAAGACTGAAGATGACGATTTAACCTTAGGAATATTGAATTGAATCAATTATGTAAGGGTCACAGTCTCTCAGAAGAACTGTTCTGGAAGCTTTCTACTCTCGACCCATGACTAGCTAACTAGTAGTGGGTCAAACAAAGATCAAACACGTCAATAATATGATACTTATTTTTATTTATGAATGTATCCCTTTTCCCAAAGGCATGAAACAAAAAATAAATTTTAAATTTGGGCTGGGAAACGGTGCGGTCTGGTATAGATTGGACCATATACAGCCTAAATCAGATCATATATATGATTTAAGGTCCAGAACGGGAGGGCAGAGTATAGATTAGAGACCAAAACGCATTATATGAGGTAAAGACCACGTCCGTGGGATTTGGTTCGGTACAGTCAGGTCGAGATAGATTATATTAATCAGAGAATGAACAATTTGTTTAGTTGTTCACACGAAAAATTGAACCAAAAGAACTCATTATTTTTTTCCTTAAAACATAAATGTCAGAATGTTTGAATAATTTCGACACCCTAAATCTCTGTAAATAACAAAGATATACAAAATTAAAGCAGCCCAACTTGCACCATAACGTAATAAACATTAACATAATGTCACATAGAGATACGATCGTCTCTATTCTCTTGTGAAATGTGGTTGTGAATTAAGGAGGGGATGAGATTCTCAAAACTAGAGCTAAGATTAGCATATCTCGTTGGGGGCCGGGAGTTGAGAGACTGGTAGAGTGAGCTGCTAACACGTATTGGAAAGTTCGTTGGGTCAAAAGTTTGATCTGATAAACCACTCTTAACGGTCTATGGTTCTAACCAACCTGTGCGATCCATTTTGGTCCATGTTTTTTAAAACGATCTTGTCTATTTTACATGGCCTACTATAATTTGCTATAGATTAATACGGGAGGCTAAGTATACCTAGTGGGACAAGTTATGGTGATTGCACCATGGTTACTAAGGGTAAATTGAGTATGTAAATGTAAATTGCATTAATTAATTTTTTAATAAATTACATTTTAGGTACTTACAAAAATTTAATAATTACAATTATCTCTCTTTCTCTCACTTCCATAATCTCCAGCCAGATCTCATTTCTTTATCTTTCTCAATCTTTCTACAAAAGAAAAAACACGAAATCACTATCAATCTATTAGACAACCACTACCACTTTGAAAAACATCAATACCATTGCAATCTATACCATTACACAAAAACTACCAATATAAACAATCTACCATTATAAATCTATACCATTTCACAAAAAAAAAACTAATATAATTGTAGATTTAATCAATGCCAATGCATGCAAATTAATACGATTACATGATAATCAATACCAATGGGACAAAAACAATATCAATGCAACAAAATCAATACCAATGCGACAAAAACAATACCATTGAGGTGAGAGGGTCGGAGATAAAAGGATGACCAGCGCCGCCAATTGCTTTGACGACCTCCGCAGTCCCGTACTCGCGCAGATCGCTTGTCCATCAGCTCCTCCCCGCTATCGGGTAGATATATATATATATATATATAGAGAGAGAGAGAGAGAGAGAGAGAGAGAGAGAGAGAGAGATGGGGTGGGGGATGGGAGAGGGGACGGCGGCGGGGCGGGAGATCAGAGAGGGGGTTAGGAGGAAGCTGGCGTCGGCGCTAGGGGATGGGGGAGGATGAGTTGTAATAGGGTTTGGATATATATAGAGTAATCAGTTGTGGCATTTTTTTCATTTCCAAAATTGCCCTTAATCTAATTGTTACCATTAATTTAAAATTAAGGTGAAGTAGAGATAATGAATGTTGTAGAGTAACCATGCTAATCTATTCAGATACCTACTACGTACCTAACCAAATTCTCGGTTTTTACAATTGTTGTGAATTGATATATCAAAGCCGTCAAAATCGGCATTTTAGGTAAAATTGAAAATGGAGGTAATCTGGGCTCAGCTATTCGGAGTGGGGATCGGTAATTGTCTCCACTACGCATTGGTTGAACGCGATTTTGGGATCCCGCAAGCGGTTTGAGACGACGGTGCGCTTCGTTGGAGAAATGTTTTAGTTGGTCAATTTCTCACAGATGCTCCTCCGATAGTCAAGATCCGATGATGGGCTCGGTGTTTATGGGGTTGGAATGGCCGGGTATTTGATTATGTATTTGGTTGTACTGGTTTTGTTCCAGTTTGAGAGTGTTGAAACCAAGGTTCAAAAAGGCGCTAGGCGTAAGGCGGGCGTTGAGCCTTTGCCTTGCGCTTAGCTCGCCTAGGCGAAGACTAAGTGTACCTAGGTGTTGGGAGAAAAACAGCTATCCGCTCTGCATGATGAATGAAATAATAATTTACAACACCTCCTCACTTCAGTTAAAATGATTAATAACTTACTCAACACTTAATGACAAGAACTTAGCTCACGAATACATAGAATCATAGCTCAATAGCTTACAAAGTTCTTGAGCTATTGAAAATATTGCAATAGAAAATTGATTTCGTAGTTGATGTTAATTTTGGACTTCAATATTAACTTACTAGCTCCATCTAGTAATGTGTAGGAGAGACTTATATGTCGCCTTACTCCATTGACGTGTTCCAGTATCTAATTTGGCGTGAAACCCCTAGGCGAGGCATTTTGCCATTGCCTTGTGCCTAGGCGTGCCTAAGCGTAAGGTTAATAAGCGTGCTTTTTTGCCATTGTCTTGTATCTAGAGGTGCCTAAACGTAAAGTTTATAAGCGTGTCTTTTTGAACTATGGTTGAAACAAATTCGTGTGTTTTCGAGAACGGGTGTCAGGGATTCAATATGTTCAGATGAGTCCTAGCAAACTGCCGATCTGGGTAAGGATTCGGGAACTTTCCTTTGGAGTATTTGATTGTTGAAGGACTCATCCGAGTTGCTAGCTCGCTTGAACTTAGCAAAGTGTCAAGCTGAGAGGGGATAAGCTTCGTAGGGGCATAAAGAGACAACGAAGATTAAATAATTTGGGTAATGTGGGTCTCCTCTTTGTCTTTGATGCTATACTGAAGATTACGATGTAACCTTTGGAATATTGAATTGAATCAATTATTTGTAAAGGCTACAGTCTGACAGAAGGACTGTTCTGGAAGCTTTCCACTCTCGACCCATCACCCATGACTAGCTAACTAGTGGGTCGAATATATAAAAGATCTTTTTTTTAAATAAAAATATATAAAAGATCAACACATCAATAATACGTATCCTTTCCCAATGAATGAAACAAAATTTGCCTACATTGCATGTTTGATCATTGGATATATTAAAAGGTTAATGTTTGGTAAAAAAAAAAAGTCTTAATTAGTTATGGCAACAACTGTAAAAAAAAATGTTGTACGAAAATTAGATAGTTAATATTTATAAAAAATAATTAGAGAACTAATGGGTAAGTATTTTTTTCCTTATGTATGTCGATGTGGGTGGTTCTTTTGCTCGTACAAATTACGTTTCAAACCAACAGAATCAGTCCTAAATCATGATAGCAAAGACTCATAACTTCATGACATAACAACTAAACAAACTAACAAGAAACACAATAAAAGACACATTATTAAACACACAGAATCAGGCCTTTGAAGTATTTGTGGCGACTTTTTATTCTGCTCGCTTCCCAAAGAGGTCGAACATTAGCTATAAAAGGTCAACCCTGTTGTTGAGTCTCACAAAACTGGAACAGCAGATTAGATCGACCTAATCATATATGACGTCGACCGAAAAAGTACAAGTTACGCTGACATGCATGTAAACTGACATGAAAACGTAGCAAAGTAATAATAATAATATTATTATTAGTTAATAGTTAGGCTAGTGCCGTGGATGAACATGTGTTGTCCGCCCGTTACATTACAATTGCAAACAACAAGCAAAACGAGTTGAAGTTAAAAGAGAAAATAGGTTAATTATTAACCATATTTAGCGTGGAGGAGCAAACGTTTTCGGCACGTATTTCCATTATTTCACTGATCGGCAACAAAGCTCAATAATTGCTAGCAACTAAATTTCAGCAAGCGCCAAAAGTCACAAAATGAATAAACGTCCCAAATTATACTAGCTACCAACTGTACATGGATTCCAAAAACATCATTTTCCCTGAAAGATGCCGCCATCGCCGGCCGGCGAATGCTCTCATCTCGGTCGTCGTACGTTGCTGCCTTCTTCGCGGAACTTAGCCAGCAAGGCAAACATCTCCCGACGCCCCCACTCACCGCCACCGCAATCGTCCACCGCCGCGGCCGTCCCCTTCCTTTCCTCCGGCGCCGGCAGAGCGAGTCGGGTTCGGCAAAGCGGGCAAGACGGCCCTGCCAAACCCGCCGGCGACGTCAGCCATCTGTCGAGGCAGTCGCGGTGGAACACGTGTTTGCAGCTCAGCGTCCTGACGCTTTCCCCTCTGCAAAAGTCCGAGAGGCACACCGCGCATTCCGCCGCCGATTTCGGGCCCGAGTAGTAGGGGGCCGCCGGGAACTTGGCTTCGATTGAACTGACTCGATTCTGGTCGGATTGCGCCGTGGGGCGGTCCGACCGGGGTAGGGAGCGGAGGAGGACCCGGAATTTGAGGAGGAGGAGGCTGGAGAAGAAGAGGGCGACGGTGTAGAGTTCGGAGAAGATGGTTGGGATCATGGTCGCCATTTTTAGAATGATGAGCTGTTTGATACTGAACATATGAGGTGGCTGAATGTGTAGTTATATATATAGGGTGGGCATCTGGTTGGGTAAAAAAAAAACCAAATCTAAACTGAATCATAATTGGTTTAATGTTAATTTGGTTTGAAATTTATAGGGAAAAAGACCTATTTCAAAAAATCACGATACTTTCTATTGAATATTAATTTGAATCATGTTCCAAAGGGTGAATTTTGATGTTTGTACTTGTCTTGAAACTCAGAATGGTGAATTTTGATGTTTGTATATGGTGAATTTTTTTTTATGTTTATACTTATCTTGAGATGTGAATATTAATTTGAATCACGTTAGCGTTTTATGGCTTACGTGTTGAAATGTTTGATTTTATTATGAATTATGAATATAATTTCGTATTTATTGTTTGCATCGGGAGTGAAAAATAATCTAAAAGAGAGAAGACACAAACTAAACTCACATATTTGATTTTGTCTGAACTTCCGAACAGATGAATTAATTTGGTTTTCATTCTCAGTGTTATTTGGCACCCTGTATGCTCTTGTTTGATTCGCTTCGAACCGAAACGAACCGAAGTTCACCCCTACTTATATATTTTGTAGAAAGAGAATGAGCCAGCAAAGATTAGTTAACTAGATTGAAAAAGAAGTTTAAAGTTTAGCTAGACTGGTGTAGGGATAGAGAAAACTTGGTTGAAGGATGAGTCACGTAATATGTAAATAACGTTTTAAAATATTATAGAAAGGTATGTGACGTGGTTATTAGCATTGGAGGGACATACAATAACGGAGACAACGAGGTTAATTAATTTAATAATAATTCTGGTGAATGGGGTCTATTTTGATTTTGACTTCAAATGATGTGATCCGTGGAGAAAATCAGATCGACGACGCACATAATAACATATAGAAGAACTTCTATCATAAGTACTCTATATATACTTGGAAAATCTATAATTAAGACATAATCCTATTGACCGTCATATAAACTTTAATAATGAATTAAAATGATAAATCAAATAGAGCCAAAAGAAAATGATCACATGATATTATTACTTAACTACGTGATACCTGATTTAATTGTGTCTCATCATAAACATTGGCTGCCTTAAGATAACTTCTACGACTTAACATACAATTGATTATCTTAAGGGTTATCCGACTTACAAACTTCAATCATATGGGTAACAATTTTTTTTTAAAAAAAACTAATATTTCTCAGAGAGTTTTTATTTGTATGTGTATTATCTGTTAGGGTGCGCCTACGGTGACATGCATGTCACGGTGACTTGCACTTTCCGATCGACCTCAGTTATGATTAGGTCGACCACATATAGGATTAGGTCGACCTAATCTGTTGTAAACAGTTCATGGTGCCTACTTTGGAGATTCATATCATACATTTGGCTAGATGGAAATTGAAGACTAATGGCTTGTTTTGAAGCTGGAGTGTCCCTCTAAATATTGAAGTGATTGAGAGCTCGATAGGAAGTCTAGAAGATCATTTTTGAACCTCGTCAAAAGGCTATGCCAAAACTAGGAAACTGCCTGGAAATGGACAAGTCTGAAAACGTGTTTGTGAAGCCCATTTTGGAGCTCAATTCGAGAATCAGGAATGCGAGTCGAGTCCAGGAGCCTCTACCACATTAAATTAGGTATGTTTTTATACAAATTCAAGGCATTGGATGAAAGATTGGATATCTGTAAGGCTTCAAACAAAAGGGTCGAAGTTGCTACGAAGGCTGTTTTTCTGGCAGACTTCGAGCACAAGCAAGCTGCAAGAAAAACAACCTTCGTAGCAACTCGAGCCTTTTGTTTGAAGCCTTAAAGATATTAAATCTTTCATCCAATGCCTTGCCTTTGTATAAAAACATACGTAATTTAACGTGGTTGAGGCCCCTGGATTTGACTCGCATCCATGCTTCTCAAATTGAGCTCCAAAGTAGGCTTCACAAACACGTTCCCAGACTTGGCCATTTTCAGGTAGTTTCCCAGTTTTGGCATAGCCTTTTGATCCGGTTCAAAAATGGTCTTCTGGACTTCCTATTGAGCTCCCAAGTACTTTAATGTGTAGAGGGACATTTCAGCTTCAAAACAAGCCATTAATCGCCAATTTCCATCTAGCCAATTGTAAGATATGAATCTCCAAAGTAGGCACCATGAAACTGTTTTTACACTGAAACAACAGATTAGGTCGACCTAATCCTATATGAGGTCGACAGAAAAGTGCATATCACGTAGCAAAGTCCTATCTGTTATATAGCTGGCAACCACTTCATGATAAATATATATATACATGCCAATCAAATATATATATACCCATGTATATGGTATATATGTGAACGGCTATTTGTCGCCAGCCAAATTGCTATTTGCTGCCAACCAAAAAAAAAAATCAAAATTTGAATTTTCCCTTCCTTTCCGAGTTTCAGGCCATCTCACTTCGAGCCACACGTCGCTGGACCTGATGAGGCTTAGGCTTCGCGATGGATTGGGCAGCCTACATCTGGTTCTATGGCGGATCCCAGTGTGAGGTTGGCGTTCTACCGTCGAGCTCTTGACAACTTGACCCCTTCTTATGTGTTTTGGACATCTATCCATCAGAGGCCTTATCAGGCAGTGTGTCGCTCATTGTACACTGGAGTGATCCGGTTCGCTGATATAGGCGAGTTCTATGATCCAGCCCGTTGCCTCCGACAGTTTGGATAACGACAGATGGTACCACCTGCCCCTTCGCGGACTCAGCGAGCAAACCGACCAGAGGCACCTGGTGGATATGTCTTACAGATTCTTGAGAGTTTTGATGCTGCATGGGATGCTCTGTTATCCCACATGGTTCATATAGACATGTACTCTCAACCCTGGACGACGTATCCATATGAGACTACGATCGACTATCTTGACTGGTTTGTGGCGCACTGTCACTGTAGAGTCCTACAAGATGATGGAGATGCAGATCGACTAGTTGACTCCGCAGCGGTAAGATTTGACCCCTTGATCGTTTAAATTTTAAGTATACTTAGCGTGAAACTAACTATTGTTCTTACTTATTTGTGCAGCATGCTCGCGACCTTTTGTACACGCTTCCGCCTGCGGTTCGAGCAGCCGCAGTTACTGAGGAGGAGTGACTTGAGCATCATCGACGAGCCTACAGGGCACTACACGGAGTGCAGGATGTGTGGACTGAGTACTGGGTGTCTCGGGTGCTCCCCCCTCCAGGGGATTTTCAGTTGTTTTGATGTTTGGACCATTTATGATTTGTACTACTTGTGTTTAGATCGGTTGTTTATGTTTATACTGCATGTTTGCATATTTATGTTTAGATCGCATGTTTGACTACTTATGTTTGGATCGGATGTTTGCATATTTCTACAGTCGTGATACCTCTAAATTGATAGTTATCTACAAGGAATCAGGGAATTAGTTCAGTATGAAAAGAAAGAACATAAACAAGATGTCTTGATAATGACACTAGGGCCATTCCATGGTCAATATGAACTAATTTAGAGAGATTTAAAATACAACTAGAAAAACAACATACAAATAAAGCATTGGAACACTATGCATTGCTCCTACCCCTAACCCTTTCCCTAGCATTTTAGGGGTCTCTTTGCCTGGCTCGCTGCCGACCACCAAGACTCGCAAACAAATTTTGTCCAACCTCGAGAATAGCTCCCCACTTTGCCACATTAGGATGTGCTAGCCCATGCCAAAGTGGATGCAGAGCGGGTATGGGAAACTGATCCTGGTCGAAGTACAATCAAATGTAGTGGTTGTTCACATAGTGTAGTGATAAGAACATGGTTAGTGGTGCCGTACCTGGTTCCGCATCAATAGGCAATACAATATAGGCATCATCGTAGCGGTTGGGTAGTGGACGGTTTGCATTATTGACATCATACAACTGGTATGAGAAGACCATGATTACGATGTTGTAGATGGTGGAAAACACCAACAAGTCTCCAGAATTCATCCATCGCGCTGGTGGTGCATGACCCACCTCGAGCCAATTGATGCGTTGAATGTGAGCTGCTGGGGCACCATTATACAAGTTCTCGTACTTCCAGAAATGTTGTTGGATTTCTTGGACAATCGTCGATCTCATGAGAAGATAGTGACTATCATCCCCATAAATACAATGAGAAAGTGCCCTAAAAACATAATGGTCATCTGGTGTAGGGTTGAAATCGCCTATTAGCAAAGGTTGAACAAACTCTGGAAAAAGCTCCTCGATGTAAGGGTAAGAATATTGCCCTGGAGGGCTCTAGGATGAGTAATCTACAAAAATATACCAAACGGTCAAAATTACTAGGAAAAAAGTTACAAATATAAATAAATTACTACTAGATGGACTAATATTAAAACATTAGAGTTCAAACTCATATGTATCATGCTCGTCGGATTAACCTCCACTCGATCGCCCCCTGCCTCCACTCGATCGGGACCTGCCTCCACTCGATCAGGATCTGCCTCCACTCAATCGGGACATGCCTCTAGTCGAACCAGGCCCGGTATCCTCGAACGAGATCGCTCATAATATGAACGAATGCGACTGGTGCTTGTTCGAGGTCGCCCTCTCGTATTCTCATTCACTTCCGGTTCCCTCACATTCTCCTCTGCTAGGTGAAGCCAATAGAATATGGCATCTCTTACTTATCTCACTGCTTCAGGACCTCTTTCTTCCACCTCAACAGTAAGACGCCTAAAGTGTTGTCGTTGAAGTTCAATTTCATCACTTACTTGTTGTTGAAATGGGGGGGGGGGGGGGTTATAATCCAAAGTCTGCCAGAATACATGCAACTCTTGAGCATAGAATTGACGTCCTTCTTCCTTAGTTTGAACAACCTGGCAAGCACACTTCAGCCCATGTGTCATCTGAAAATGACACGCACAACTGTCCACCAACTCCACCACCCCATCTAACATTAGTTTGATTGCCTCACAACTAACGACCCTCCTCAAAAACATGCATGAAGCCTCAATTGTCTTACTCAGATTACGGTTCAGTGACTTACGCAGTTCATTCACCACTTCCAGAAACTGATGTTCCATGTAGTTGTTGTTCTTCGCAAAACAAGTGTCAATCTCTCCTCTCCCAGACACAAGGAAAGTCTTGAATGAAGAGCGAGATGACTCAACTCTATTCAAGCTCGTGTTACAAAGATGAAACACATGGTTCGTGTAGAAATTTGCCCACATCGTCTGATGAGGCAACCACTCACCTCGCACGTAGTCGACCATATCTACGTTCTTCAATGTCCAAACTCTCTCATACTCATTAATCAATCGAAGAAAACCTTCCCTCGTCTAACTCCATGAAGCTTTGTCAAAATATTTCTTCCATAATTCATGTGCTACCTCTCTTTGTGCAATTCCACCCAGTAATTGCTCAAACTTTTTCTTCACACAGTTGTTGACGTTTCATAAACATAGTAGGTGGACAGTATATGGGAGAGGGAAGACCACAGGAACAGAAGCAAGCAGACCACAGGAACAGAAGCGAGCAACCCTTTAATACATCGCAGCAGCGACTCATATGTTTCCTTTGTTTCCTGCTTAATAATTGCACATGCAATCTTGAAATTCTTAATGACTAGAGTAACCCCAATAATCTCAACCCATGGCTAGCCATACCTGTTCATCTTGTAGGCCGAGTCGATGAGGATGACATACGACAATGCATGCAACATCTGAATGGACGTCAGGTGGGGGAAAAAAGATTAGTGAGCACATTATTTTGGTCCTTTTCCAAACAGATATGGTACCCACGATGTTCAGCTCCGTGAAGCGCAAACTGTATAGCATCCATTTCACCCATCTCATCCGATTTGTCCTTGTAATTTCTGTTGTACATCTATTTGATAACATGATGCACACACTCTTCAGTATTGAGTGTGGTCTTTTGCTGATTTCGACTCACCCCCGCCTTCCTCATTGATATCAACCTCTCTTTCTCAGTCTCACGAAATTGTTTGTTGTGCCGATGATGTTCTGGATACAACACTTTTTAATGGTTGTGAAACCCTCTATTCGCTCCGGTTACACGATTTGTCACTCCTACAATTACCCATGTGTTTGGACCATCCTTTTGCCATACTTTCTTAATACATAGAAACTGGCAATCAGTACCCTTTGAACTAGTATTCGCACACCTCTTCTTAGTAGGGTCTGGTTTATAAGACTTAAACGATTCTACTGCTTCTGTCGCAAAACATACAGAGGGCAGTAACAGGATGTTGTGTTGCAGTATTGGGTTTCCATGCTTCTCTAATAAGAAAGAACCCGCACTCCTGAACGATTGCTTTTGCAGCTTTCTCAGCTAACTCGACACTTGCATAATGGATCTCATTCTCAAATTCCTGTGTGTAATCATAATCGGCCGGTAACAACTCTGACATTTTCCCTACAATTAGAATATAACACATCAATATTCCTTTAAACCTAAACGCTAATTTCAAGTCTTAAACGGTAATTTCAAATCTTAACCGCTAAATTCAACTCCTAAACTCTAAATTCAATTCTTACACGCTAAATTCAACTCCTAAACTATAAATTCAATTGTTACACGCTAAATTCAACTCCTAAAATCTAAATTCAATTCTTGCACGCTAATTCAACTCCTAAAATCTAAATTTTCCAAAAAAATTCCAAAGACAGACTGCGGGCCGAAAAATTTTGACGGCCGGAACCTGGCCGGGCCGAAAAAATCCGGTGACCGGAACCAGGCCGGTCCGAAAACTTTCTTCGGTCCGGCCAGGTTCCGGCCGCCGAAATCTTTTGGCCCGCCGTACGTCCGTTGGAAATCGTTGAAAAAACGGTTCGAAACTACTAAAAATCGACGCACCTGCTTAGTCATGATTAATGGATGCGTGTCCGCAGTTTACGTTGAGGTTTGGCTTTTCCGATGATTTTCCGGTGAGCGTCGATTTTTTCTTATTCAATACGTTTTCTGAAAGTTGGATATGTTGTAGATAGTGAAACTCTTTCAACAAAGATGTATATATATTGAGTTTTGAATTTTAATAAAATTTTATTTTTGTTGGCGGCAAATAGCATGCCCATATATATATATGCGCAATTTAGCCTGTCATTTCCCTGTACTAACTTATATCGATCGTCCTTAAAATATCCGTTGATTTATTTTTTTTATGAAAATATCGGTTTTTTTGTTGTTGTTGCCATAATGGACATATCCGTTGATGCAAGTTGGGTTTACACGTTCCATATTTTGTGCTTAATATATCAACAAATTTATAATTATACTCGATCCACTGCTCATCAAGTATGTATGATTACTCACAATATACTTGATTTGACCCGATTTGTGGATTATCAACAAATTGCAAACCATAACTTTCACCCGTATCAGCTTGCAAGGGTTGATGCGTGATGCTTTTTTGCTTTCTGAAACTTAACAAAGTGTCGACAAGCTAAGAGTAAGAGGGGATAAGCTTTGCAGGGAGATAACGAGACAACGAAGATATATTCAATTTTGGTCATGTGGGTCTACTCCGTTGTACGTCTTTGATGCTAGACCGAAGATTATGATGTAACCTTTGGAACATTGAATTCGATTGAGTCAATTATGTAACGGTCTCAGTCTCACAGAAGAAGTGTTCTGGAAACTTTCTACTCTCGACCCATGACTAGCTAACTAGTGGGTCAAATATATAAAGATCAAACACATCACTAATACGTATCCTTTTCCAATCACATGAAACGAAAATTTAACTACTAAGTACCTAAATGGCCAAACTAAATTTCGTTCTATACACACCATCTGTTGTTAAGATGAAAATTTTGAAGCCAACACCAAAGGAGTCGTCTCCCTTAAAAGGAGGGAAAACAAATAGTGTATGGATGGTTTGTTTGGTATTGGTATGATCATTGGACTTGACAATGGGTGTACACTTTTGGCATGTTGATGGTTGCCAAAGGGTATGGATATCAGTGACGTTGGTCACTCTCTTCTATATTAAAATAAATATTTAAATAAAAATTGGGTAAAATAAGTGAAGAAAAAAATCACAAGTCAATCATGGCTAAAAAAAGAAGTCGGAGTTGTAATACTTGCGATGTGAGGACCTCGCCATAACTGGTAAACAACGCGTCATATAGCTAGGTCTATGAGCCTCTACACTCTTTTGATTGGTTGGTACATCATGTCACTTTCATGACATGAGCAGCTGATTAGGTGTCTGGTGTAGACTCTTTTTCATCTAGGTCACTCGTCTAAGGAAGCCTACTCGTTGAAAGAGGACGAAACGCAACATGATTCATTGATCAATGCTTAGTATCTCAAGTCATATGTCCCTTCTCTTTGGGATGTGGGGTGTCAACAGGGTCAATGTTAGTCGACCACCATATAGGTGGCCGACATGCCATGCCTCCCACGCGCTAAGTCATAGCATGATACCCTCTTCGTGAAGCATGACTTGAGTAGCTAGTCATGACATGGAGGATATGTTGGGATAGAATAGTGGAGGCAGTGATTGATTTTGGCATTTTAATTTTCAAAGCCAATGCTAACGACGGTTGAATAAGGTGCATGGGTGGCTTAGTGCATTTTGGTTTTTATTAATAAAACCAACGAGCCATTTTTTTTAGTGGTGTAGTTGATGTTAACTACTTAGTCCATAATTCATATGAACTAAGTAGTTTGGGGCATTTGTTTACCACTAAAAAAATCACTTGTTACCACATGATTATTTTCAAGGGGTGGTTGATAACGATGTAATTGCACATATTTGCGCCCCTAGTTCTTATCCGTTTGAGGGGCATAGTCGTGTATTGTGGGCCTATTTTACGCCGGGTTGTGCTACTTTGTGGCCACCACAAGCACGGCCGTGTCCATCATCAAACACACCCGTGTTTCTCCCAACACAATGGCCGTGTAATTAACCCTAGCCAAAGCACGGGCGGGCTGGAGCAAAGCACGGCCGTGCCCTCGACCGTGCTTTGGCCACTGATGCCCTTTTAAACAGATTTCAGCCAAAACAGAAGGGGATTCGAG
This sequence comes from Linum trigynum, assembly GCA_964030455.1. NCBI lineage: Eukaryota > Viridiplantae > Streptophyta > Magnoliopsida > Malpighiales > Linaceae > Linum > Linum trigynum. Next base: position 4,608,070 of record OZ034817.1, read on the forward strand.
TTTTAGAGAGACAGAGCGATTCCTAGAGAGAAAAAGCGACGAACAAGAGTCTCCAAGTGCCCTAGCTTGATCTTCATCACCATTGGAGGCCAGTTTGACTTGGAGAAGTGCCGATCAACGTCCAGGAGCAGGAATCCATCCTTCACAGTATGAATTCCGCGTCTGATTCTGCTTTTGCTTCTTTCTCCATGGAGTAGTTCTCCCATTCATCTGGGTATGGAGAACCCTAGATTTGTATGTTAGGTTTGATTGTATGAACCCAAGTACTGATTCTATGATTTGATTATATTCAATTGAGGTTTGAATGATTGAAGGACTTGAATCCTGATCAAATTCCTGTTGTTTCTGCTTTAACCTAGAATGAGAATATCTGCCTAGTTTGATAGAGCATCCTTGATTGAAGGTAGGGAGTTGGTGACTTTAGTCGAGGAGCCAACTCACTATTCTGTACCGGATTCACTTCGGTAGTGGAGGTTTTGTTTGTTAAGGCCTCAATCTGTTTACTCCGGTGGAGGTTAGTCGCCCGCTAGAGACTCAGATTGAGAGGGTCTGAAGACCTTTAGTCAAGACTTTAGGCTGTTTAAGAACCTTCCGCAGTATAACTATCATAGAAACTGAACTTGGTAATTGCAATCCGGCTTAACTGCAGTCTAGGGGGAACCATATCCGGGTGACCTCTCTTAACCTGAATACAACCGTTTACTTGCTTTGTTAGTTTGTTAGTTTAGACTTGCATTAAAGTTTCATCGCTAGATAACAAGAATTCACCGAGTAGTCATCAAATCTAGGACCCGGGTTGACATTTAAACCCAAACCCGCTATACTACGCTTTAGGAAGTGGTTTCACTTGGCCAATTCCTGGAGTGACAGTAGAAGTGAGTCAAGTTTTTGGCGCCGTTGCCGGGGACGGCTAGGTTGTTGAAGAAAAGTGATTTCTGTTAATTTAGCTTTTCTTTTCGCTTTGTTTGCTTTGTCCCACTTGTGCCTTCACGGGTTTGCTAGCTTGCGTGTGTGCAGGTAGTGCATGACCCGTAGCCAGTCGGGAGGTTTACTGCCGTTGAATCCAGAGATTGACCGCACCTGTCGCCAACTCAGGAGACAACAACGAGCTAGACTAGCTACGGAAGAGCGCATAGACGGCCACCTGAGTAGCGATTCTGAAGAAAAATACGGGATGGACGGAGATTACAATCAACACCAGGGGAATCCTCAGCAGGCTCCCTCGGTGAATCAGGTCCTGGGGAACAAACCCATACCCCAGGATCATGGGGTTCATCATCCACCGCCGCCGGGTCCCACCTTGGAGTACTACTACACTCCTCGGATTGCTGACATCCGCCCGGTAATCCTCTACCTGCCTATTCCAGCAAACAACTTCGAGATCAAGCCATGCTGGATTCAGCTCATTACATCCTCTATCCAGTTCCATGGCTTGAAGGATGAGGAGGCCAGGGTACATCTTTCCCGTTTTCTGCAGCTGACGAACGGGTTCAAGCTGAATGGTGTCCCTGATGATGCAATTCGCCTTCATCTCTTCCCGCATTCTCTGGCGGGGAATGCTAAGAGGTGGTTGGAGACCCAGCCCCCATTGTCCATCACCTCTTGGGACGATCTGGCTGACAAATTCGTGCACAGGTACTATACGGCATAAAAGACTACAGAGATCCAGCGGGAGATCACTCACTTCCGCCAAGAGCCAGATGAGTCACTTCGTGATGCATGGGAGCGGTACATGGGATATTTCTGGCAGTGTCCCCATCATGGCTTTAGTGATGCATTCACAGTGGGGAACTTCTACAATGCTCTCTCTCCAGACAACCAGCGGGTGATTGAGTCTTTATGCCCAGGAGGGGATATTCTCACTAAGACTCCACCCGAGCTGAACCAGATGATCAATACCTTGGCTGCCAGAGATCATTCTTGGGGGCAGAGCAGCAGAGGCAGACATTCCCGGGACCGTGGTGTGCACGCCATGGAGACCAGATCCGGGCTTGAGCAGCAGGTAGCTGAGTTAGTGCAGACATTGAAGCAGCCCAACAATCTGATTCCGGGCAGATGTTTGGCTACACCTCCAGTAGCTCAATGTCAGTGGTGCGAGAGCTCCAATCACCTAGTGGAGGACTGCCAGGCTATGAGGGAGTCTACTACTCCCCAAGAGCAGTTGGACTTCATCGCCAATGCTTCGCGCCTCGACCCGTACAGCAACACATATAATGAGGGGTGGCGCCAGCATCCCAACTTCGCCTGGAGCAGCAACACCACTAAACCACCTGGTTTCCCAGCACCAGCAGGTGGTTTTCAGCAGAGGCAGCCCTTCCTGGCTCTACAGGGGCCAGCCCCACAGCAGCAGCCCTACCAGCCTAGGCAGGGGCAACCATTCCAGCAGCCCCAGTGCCAGTTTGCCGAGCCAGCAGCAGCTCCTGCCCCAGATGACCGGATGACAAAGCTGGAAAATATTCTAGCTTCATTCATGACTAGCACTCAGGCAACTATCACGAGGTTGGACCAGAGCGTAGCCTCACTGGAGGCAGGTCAAAGGAACCAAGGTGCCATCTTGCAAGATCTGCAGCACCAGGTGGGTATCTTGGCCCGCCAAAACACTACCAGGGCACCGGGGACTCTGCCTGCCACCACTATTCCGAATCCTCGTGATCCTCACCAGCATCAGCAGCTGGATGCCATTTTTACCATGAGCGGTCAGACCATATCTGCTGATCCTGTCTCGTCCAGGCAGGAGGAATCACTACCTGCTTCAGCACTTCCGACCGATGATGCAGCAGTGCGGGTGGAGAAGGAAGCCCCTGCTCCCAAGCCACAACCAGTGGTTAAGGAGCATGTACCCCAGCTTCCCTTCCCCACTCGCCTACACAAATACAAGTTGGAGACTGAGTTTGCCAATTTTATGGCAATGTTGAAGCAGCTCAACATCAGCATGTCGTTCGTGGAGGCACTGTCAAAGATGCCCAAGTATGCCAAGTTCATGAAGGACCTCCTCACCAACAAGAAGAAACTTGGGGATCTTTCGACAGTAATGCTGAGCGAGGAGTGTTCTGCCATCCTGCAGAACAAGCTGCCGGAGAAGCGAAAAGACCCGGGGAGTTTTACTATCCCTCATATTATTGGCAGCATGCATGTAGGCAAGTCCTTGGCGGACCTAGGCGCTAGCATAAATGTCATGCCATATAAGTTGTATAAAAAGCTAGACATAGGTGAACTTAGCCCTACTAGGATGAGCATTCAGCTAGCTGATCGTTCCATTGTGCATCCTAGGGGGGATCATAGAGGATCTGCTTGTTAGTGTAGGTGCATTCACATATCCTGTTGATTTTTTTATTCTTGATATACATGAGGATGTGGATGTGCCTTTGATTCTGGGTAGACCATTTCTTGCCACCGCCAAGGCGCTTATTGATGTGCATGATGGTAAACTGATCCTGCGTGCTGGGGATGAACAGGCTACTTTTTCTGTGGCTGAATTCGATCACTGTGCTATGATTGCTGTCACGCCTGTGCATGCCATTTCTGATCAGTTACACGAGCCTGTCGTGTATCCTTCTGCACCTCTCATTTTGCAGGACCCTCCTATCATTCCTTCGCCGCCACTCCATCCAGTCTCACCTCCGAACACAAAGATCAAGGAGGAGTGGCGGCCGAAGCAGCAGGTTGCTAAGCCTGCACGGAAGAAGGGTGGAGACCACTATGAGTTGGTCCCACCTCCTGCACCACGACCCCCCTGGCCGTCCGGGTACTCACTCGCCTGCATCTTGCCGGATGGCCAGGTCGAGCTGACCGATGATGGTGGTCGCATCCGTCGGGTACATGGCCACAACCTGAAGCTGTACCTCAAGAGCGACGTGGATACGCTCTTGGAGGCACCTGTTCCTGCACCTCCCTGAGTATCCACCATGGGCGTCCAGCTAAAAGACGGTAAAGAAGCGCTTGTGGGGAGGCAAACCCACCACGGTTTGACTTTCTTTCTTGTGTTTTGAGTCGGATTGTAAACCGGTTTGGTTTTGGTTTGTTTTCTTTTGTTTTGAATGATGTATTATTGGGATGACCATTGGACCTAACATATTGTGTTTGAGCTCTTTGGTTTCCTTTAGCTGTGCTTGTCTTGACTGGTCCTTTCTCCAGTCCGCTCACTCCGACTGATCCGCTTCCAGTCTCCTGCAGTCCGTGCATACCGGTAACATCGTTCCCCTTTATCTTCCCTCTTCTCCATTGAGGGCAATGTCGATCTTAAGTGTGGGGGGATGTTTATCTTTTGACTGCATTAGATCTGTTTGTGTGCTTGGAGCCTAGTCCACTGTCCAAATTTTTAAATTTGAGGGCTCCAAGTAAGTGTTCCTTGCAATTGCCTGCTCAGTATGCTTTGAATTGACAGTCTTTATAGTAATATGCAACCTAGGGAGGTAGTGTAGCACTATGGAGGATGTTGATGCATTTTAAGAAGTCTCATTTCTTCTTCATATTGTATAGGTTGATTGAGTGAATTAGTGATCTTAGGACCCTTGAATTGTGTGGTCTTGTGTACTCTCTACCTGTCATGGACTCTTGTATCATGTTTTGAAAATAACAGGTGCTCGGAAATGTGCTTTGAAATAACGTCTCCCGTGCGAATAGGGCGAAAGTGTGTAAGGGGAGACGGGAATCCGTTCCCAATTTCCACCTACTACCTCCAGCCCCCTTACATGTCTTTCCCCCGCACGAGGCTCAAGACACCCGCTCCTGGCATGGCCGGTAAGAGCCGGGCTCCCGCAAAACCTCTGCTAGGTGGGAGCCCCCATTTTCTGAAAAGCAGGTTGGGACCCTTGAAAAAAAAAAGGAAAAAATAACAGAAAACAAGCAAAACAGAAAGAAAAGGGGTTCCAACCAACTTCAAGAAGAAAATAGAGCACCTTGAAAAATGTGAGTCCATGATCCTTTGTTTTTGAGAATCTCTCCATCCACGATTCATTTGTCCTCTGTTCACTATTTGCCATGATGCCGACTCGATACTAGTGCTCTCGCCGAAGAAGCTATGAGATGACTTGTGCGTCGGTTGACCTCGTAAGCTGCTAAATGATCTAGGAAGTCCTCTACCTACGATTTGGGGTGTTTGTTGCTATAGAGGTCTAGAGAGTTGCATTGGTTTGAGTTAGGTTTGCTTAGGGACAAGCAAACGGTTAAGTGTGGGGGAATTTGATAACGATGTAATTGCACATATTTGCGCCCCTAGTTCTTATCCGTTTGAGGGGCATAGTCGTGTATTTTTGGCCTATTTTACGCCGGGTTGTGCTACTTTGTCATATTTCAGGTCCCAGGCGTCAAAAGGAAGGCTAAGCACGAGTTTCGGGGCATTCAGAAGTCATTCGGTTGAGCTGGAGCCAAAACACGGGCACACCTAAAACAGAACACGGCCGTGTTCCTAGGCCGTGCTTTTACTGCCGAGAGCTAATCTGAGTTTGGCAAACATTGGCTAAAAACACGTGCAGAGCTGAGACAAAGCACGGTCGTGGCCACCACAAGCACGGCCGTGTCCATCATCAAACACGCCCGTGTTTCTCCCAACACAATGGCCGTGTAATTAACCCTAGCCAAAGCACGGGCGGGCTGGAGCAAAGCACGACCGTGCCCTCGACCGTGCTTTGGCCACTGATGCCCTTTTAAGCAGATTTCAGCCAAAACAAAAGGGGATTCGAGTTTTAGAGAGACAGAGCGATTCCTAGAGAGAAAAAGCGACGAACAAGAGTCTCCAAGTGCCCTAGCTTGATCTTCATCACCATTGGAGGCCAATTTGACTTGGAGAAGTGCCGATCAACGTCCAGGAGCAGGAATCCATCCTTCACAGTATGAATTCCGCGTCTGGTTCTGCTTTTGCTTCTTTCTCCATGGAGTAGTTCTCCCATTCATCTGGGTATGGAGAACCCTAGATTTGTATGTTAGGTTTGATTGTATGAACCCAAGTACTGATTCTATGATTTGATTATATTCAATTGAGGTTTGAATGATTGAATGACTTGAATCCTGATCAAATTCCTGTTGTTTCTGCTTTAACCTAGAATGAGAATATCTGCCTAGGTTGATAGAGCATCCTTGATTGAAGGTAGGGAGTTGGTGACTTTAGTCGAGGAGCCAACTCACTATTCTGTACCGGATTCACTTCGGTAGTGGAGGTTTTGTTTGTTAAGGCCTCAATCTGTTTACTCCGGTGGAGGTTAGTCGCCCGCTAGAGACTCAGATTGAGAGGGTCTGAAGACCTTTAGTCGAGACTTCAGGCTGTTTAAGAACCTTCCGCAGTATAACTATCATAGAAACTGAACTTGGTAATTGCAATCCGGCTTAACTGTAGTCTAGGGGGAACCATATCCGGGTGACCTCTCTTAACCTGAATACAACCGTTTACTTGCTTTGTTAGTTTGTTAGTTTAGACTTGCATTAAAGTTTCATTGCTAGATAACAAGAATTCACCGAGTAGTCATCAAATCTAGGACCCGGGTTGACATTTAAACCCAAACCCGCTATACTACGCTTTAGGAAGTGGTTTCACTTGGCCAATTCCTGGAGTGACAGTAGAAGTGAGTCAGTGGTAATGGTATATAAGGATAACTTAACCATATTAATTAAATTGGTTTAAGTTGAGCTTGAATGATGGAATTTTAGACTTCATGCCAGGTACTTCTCCAAATGATCTAACCCTACTTCAATATGTAACTTGTAATCGACAACAAATAATCTGAGTTATAATAAAAAGCAAGATAATGGAAAACTCTAAACCTCAAATTAGTTAATTAGTAAAATTCAGGCAATAAAAATTTGCGTCAAACACTTAAACTTTACAATAGAATAAAATAAAATAATACGAACAAGAAACCTATATACCCACCTCTCAACCCTCGCCCAAGTTTCACAAAATCGTTTTCTTAACTAAAAATAATAAAATAATAATTGGTTTGATATAATTGCCTACAAAAATATCCTTACTAAATTTATTTAGAAGGTTTGAAATTTAGAATTAAGCATGTTCTCGTCGAGAACCTCTTTATATTAGTGTTAAGAAGATAAGATATATAATTTTTTCTAATGGTATGAAACAAAAAATAAATTATAAGTTTTGACAGGGAAACGGTGCGGTCTGATCTAGATAAACTATAGTGAGCGAAAAATGAACAATTTATTTAGTTGACCACAAAAAATTGAACCAATAACCCAAATTGTTTTTCCATAAAACATAAATGTCAGCATGCGTGAATAATTTTGACATCCTAAATCTTTGTAAATAACAAAGATACAAAGTTAAAGCATCCCAACTTGCACCATAACGTAATAAACATTAACAGAATGTCATATGAAGACACGATGTTGTCTCTACTCTCTTGTGAAATGTGAGTGTGAATTAATAAGGGGGCGAGATTCTCAAAATTAGGACAAAATATGCTCTCATTGGGGTAGTTGAGAGAGTGGTAGAGTGAGCTGCTAATAATTATTGGAAAGTCGATTGGCTCCAAAATTTGGATCGCTAAACCACAATCTAGCTCAAACCAAAAAAATGTAAACATCAAATATACATATCATGAACTAGATTATATACCATTCCTGACGGGCTACGCGCTTGAACTTAGCTAAGTGTCAAGCTGGGAGGGGATACGCTTCGCAGGGAGATAACGAGACAAAGAAGATTAAATAATTTGGGTCATGTGGGTCTCCTGTACGTCTTGTCTTTTTCTTTTTTGGTTTTAAGTACGTCTTGTCTTTGGTGCTAGAGTACTGAAGATTACGATGTAACCTTTGAAACATTGAATTGAATCAATTATGTAACGGTCACAGTCTGACAGAAGAACTGTTCTGGAAGCTTTCTACTCTCGACCCATGACTAGCTAACTAGTGGGTAAAATATATACAGATCAAACACATCAATAATACGTATCCTTTTTTACCAAAAAAAAATAAATAAAATAATACGTATCCTTTTCCAATGACAAGAAACAAAATTTGCCTAAATTTGCAAGTTTGTCATTTAGGGAAGCCATACGGCAGATTTTATTAATTGGAAAAGAAACCTTACATTATCCTTTACAGTACACATATATATACTACACACAAACTACTTAAACAGCACCTAAAGATTACGAATTTACATCTAGGTCCTCGTCGTTTCCTCCTTGGACAACTCCCCCCCCTCCCCCCCCCCCCCCCCCCCCCCCCCCCCCCCCCCCGCGCAAGCTGGTGCGTATATGTCAAGACGACCCAGCTTGGCCTGCAACTGATGAAAAACGTGAACTGGAAGGGACTTTGTAAACATATCAGCTAGCTGGTTAGCAGAGGAAACATGTAAAACCTTAATCACTCCATCCAGAATCTTATCTCGAATGACATGACAGTCAATCTCGATATGCTTTGTGCGTTCATGATTGACTGGATTGTCAGCAAGTTTGATGGCAGATAGACTATCACAATATATGGAAGTAGGAGAAGAAAAGCAAACATGCACTACCGGAAAAATAGGTTTATGCAACACTCGTCCTATAACACTATTTCAAAGTGTTGCATAAAATTCATATAGACAACATTTTTTTATGTGTTGCATAATATATATCTTAAGCAACACAAATTAGCTGCACCAAATTTTTTGTTGTATATTCATAATATTATGCAACATTTTTGCGTCAAAATAAATTGTGTTGTATATAATTATAGTTCTAGCAACACTTAATAAAAATGTTACATAATGTACCAATATGATAGTTATTATTAATTAATATGATTAAGTTTTAAATGTATGAATTTAGTAAAGGAAAAAATTATATTTCACAACAATATACTTGCAATGCTAATTGAAAGTTTTGTTTAAGAAAGGTAATGACAACATTTTTTCTAGTGTTGCTTTAGATACACTGACACAAACATAAATGAGTCTCCATTCAAATATGCTCCATTTTCCTTATTATACACAACACTTTTACCATAAATTATATATCATGCTGTTCATCCAAATCCTAACCTTCCATTTATCTACTTTGGCGCAAGTTTGTAAAATTTTATAGTGTTTGAATTTCTTGCAAGTTATGGTAAATCTGGGTTGTTGCTTTTGGGTAATCTAATTAAGTTTGACAAAAGAATTATTTTATTGATTTTTTATTAACTTTTTTCCCTTATCAAAGTCCAACGCGTATTGAATGATATATATCAACTTCCTGATTATAGAAGGTTCTCTTGAAATTAAACTTTTCCTATTTTAATTTGGCTTAATTTAGCTCCCCAAACCCCGCAGCTTCTCTTTTCTCCCGAAGTCCTATGGGCTCTCCTCTTCTTTGTGGCTACCCATGTCACTGACCGGCCGCTAATGTAGAGTCTCAACTTCTCCCCTTTGAAGCTATCCGACGCTGGTTACCAGTTCGTTGTCACCGGTTAATCTTTGGCCAAGTTTGTTCGTCCTCTTTATCTGCTGATCTGCTTCATCTCTTTCTATAGTTACTAGGTTTTTGTTGGAGGTTCACTGATTATATTTTCTTATCCAATTTGGCGTACTCAAACCGTAGTTCTGCCATGTTGAATAATTTTCTTTGGCAGAGTTGGATCAAAGGTTCAATAAAAAGATCAGCAGAAGATCGGAGAAAGAGAACACCAAGGCGGAATAACTAGAGGATATGAGTGATCAGCAAATATGACCATTGATCTAAGAAACTTTTTATTAACTCTTTATGACTTTGCTTTCATTTTGATATTATGTATCTTTTATTAGTGCCGAGATTGGATGTTAACAACATTTATTTTCCATCTTTGTAAAGTTCAGCTTATGTTTGCAACACTTTGCTCCGCAAATAATTTGTTTAATTTTGTGACAACAACATCGTCAAAGATATGGCCACATTAACCATCACAATTGCAACATACCAAAAGATTGTCAATTTTTATGAGTATATATGACAGCAAATTTTGCCACCAACACCAATTTTTATTCCGATGGAAATAACATCCATCACTAAAGAACTCATTTGTGACCTAATTACATCACTAAAAGTTAAGTATCTATCAATTGCGTTTGATATATCATGTGTAAACAATACTTGTCACAAATATGGACTAAAGTGACTATAGTCTTGTCACAAAAATTCTACATTCGTGATAAATCGCGTTGTCACAATTGAACTTTCAATGAGAGATAGTTCTAGTCACCAAAAAGAAATATATGACAATAACATAGTCACAAATGTATAATATTCGTTAGAAAGATGTCATCATGGTTGTTGGTCTAATATGAAGACAAAGCTCATCACAAATAATATATATACATGTCGCTTATACTTGTTAAAAAATGTTGCGTAAATCTTTTGAGATGTTGCATAAAATAATGTTGTCTAAAGTAGTATACCTATGCAACACATATGTTTTTGTTGCATAAAATGAGAAATTGTTACATATAACATTATACAACACCACCTATAGGAGTCACTACAAAAAGTGTTGCATATGAGATATGCAACACTTTTGTCACTTCTCGCAACACATTTCACGTGTTGTGTAAAGCAGTTTTTCCCGTAGTGATGTAAATCAAGCAGAACATATCTCAGCCATATGATTTCACATGTTAAACTGGCCATTGCTCTAGATTCAGCTTTAGCTGAAGAGCGAGAAACAGTTTTCTGTTTCTTTGAACGCCAACTAATTAATGAATTCCCTAACAGAACACAAAATCCTGTTGTAGACCTGCGTGTGTCGGGACAACCAGCCCAATCACTATCACAAAAAGCATTCAATTTCAGTTCAGAAGTAGCAGAAAAGAATAGTCCTTGACCTGCAGTGCCCTTGATGTAACGTAAAACACGTTCAGCAGCTTGCATATGAAGGTCAGTAGGACTGTGTGTGAACTGACTTAATTGATGAACTGAATAGGCTAAATCAGGACGAGTATTGCAAAGATAAAGCAATCTGCCTACCAAACGCTTATAAACAGAAGGGTCAGAAAGTATATTACCAGAAGTAGCAGAGAGCTTAGTACCTGGAACAGAAGGAGAGTCACAAGGTTCTGCACTAAGAAAACCATAATCGGTTAACAAATCTAAAGCAAATTTCCTTTGATATAATAGAATACCCTTCTCTGTCCTAGCAATCTCTAGTCCAAGAAAGAATTTTAATTCACCAAGATCCTTGATGGTGAAGGTCTGATCTAGTTGGTGTTTGAGATTAGTAATCGCTTGGAGATCATTTCCTGCCAAAATAATATCGTCAACATACACAAGTGCAATAGTAAACGATTTATCATGGCTGCAAACAAACATAGAATAGTCTGCTTTAGACTGTTTGTAACCAGCTGAAGTTAAAAAATTAGAAAGTTTAATATTCCATTGACGGCTGGCTTGTTTTAACCCATAGATTGATTTGTTAAGACGACATACAGGATTCTTAAATCCTGGAGGTACTACCAGACCTGGAGGAATCTTCATGTAGACCTCTTCATCAAGGTCCCCATGAAGAAATGTTGTATTAACATTAAGTTGATGCAAATGCCAATTGTTAATAGCAGCTAAGGATAAAACAAGACGAACAGTGGTGTGTTTAACAACAGGTGCAAAGGTTTCTAAATAGTCTAGACCAGGAGTTTGAGTGTACCCTTTGGCCACTAAACGAGATTTAAACCTTTCTATTTCACCATTTGAAAGAAATTTAATTTTGAACACCCACATATTTCCTATGGCAACCTTACCATCAGGTAACTCAACAATTGTCCATGTATTGGTTTTATCTAAGGAAGCCAACTCAGAATTGCAAGCTTCTGACCACCTAGGATCCTTAATGGCTTCTTTATAAGACCTAGGTTCTAAAATAGCAGAACTGGCCAGAATATACTTCTTGTATTCTGGACTAAGATTATCCAAAGACATAACTTGAGATAAGGGATATGTAACCCCATCACATTCAACAGCACAAATATAATCATTAAGCTTCTTCGGACGTACCTTAATACGAGGAGGCCTCGCATAAGGAGGAGGTTCTTCTGCTTGAATGATATCAACAAGATCTAGGGGTTCTTCAGGTAATAGAGAAGATGAATGTGATACCTCATTAGAAGAAATAGGAAGTAATGGAGGTTGTGAGGTACTGGCAGAATTAGAAATGACTGTTTCCTGAACTTGAATGCATGGAAAACAAAAGTCAAAATCAAGAGTTGAGTTGGAAGTAGCAAATGTGAAAACATGCTCGTGAAAAACAGTGTCCCTTGAGTAAAAAATATTGTGGGAAACCAGATTATAGAGTCTGTGTCCTTTAACAGTATTAAGGAAACCTAAGAAAACACAAGGGTCAGCCCTGGGGGCAAATTTGGATCTGTTATGTTGCAAAGTTGAGGCAAAAACTAGACAACCAAAAACCCTTAATTCACTATAAACAGGTTTGGTGTTAAATAATAATTCATAAGGAGATAAATTCTGTAAAAGGGGAGATGGCATTCTATTAATAAAAAAAAACAGAATGTAAAACTACAAATCCCCAGAAAGTGATAGGAAATGATGCTTGAAACATAAGAGCACGTGCAACAGCCAATATGTGTTGATGTTTCCTGTCAACACGACGATTTTGTTGGGAGGAAGCTACACAAGTTGTTTGGTGTACAATACCAAATTCTTTGTAGAAAGAAGGAATATTGAATTCTTGGCCATTATCAGTCCTTATTGTTTTAATTTTAGATGAAAATTGAGTGTTAACGAAGGCTGGCAGCTCTAACATGATTTGCCTAGCTTCACCTTTTGTTTTTAGTAAATAAATCCAAGTGTGTCGTGAAAAATCATCCACACAAGTGAGGAAATATCGAAACCCATCAATAGTAGGAGTCTGATATGGACCCCATATATCTAAATGAAGTAAGTCAAAAGGCTGAAGAGCATGAGAAGTACTCGAAGGAAAAGGGAGACGCTTTTGTTTTGCCAAATGACACACAATACAAGGAGTTTTATTATTACTGATAGGGGGTTTAACATCCTTGTCTAAGAACTGGGATAAGGGAACAGCAGTATGGCCAAGTCTGTAATGCCAAACATCAAAAGGAACATAGTCTGTATTGAAACAAGCATTACAATCTGATAGTTGAGACTTAGGAAGAGGCATGTTGAGATGATACAGGCCAGATTCTTGCTTAGCTGTACCAATCGTTTCGAGGGATGAAAGATCCTGGATTAAGCAAGAATCGGCTGTAAATTGTAGAGAACAGTTTGAAGATTTGACTAGTTTAGATACTGAAATGAGATTGAATGTGAAAGCCGGAATATACAAGACATCATATAAAATCAGTTTAGGAGTGATGGAAATGTTTCCTATGTGTGTAACCTTAACTTTTACACCATTAGGTAAAGACACAGACATGTTATGTATGGTTTTATATGTTTGGAACAAATTTAGCACAGAGACAACATGATCAGTAGCACCACTATCTACTATCCAATCCATAGAAGTGAGAACTGAATTAATAGAAGAAAGAACCGTACCAGTGTCTTCAGTGGGAACAAGGTTTAGACCAACAGGTTGTGGAATGTAACCCGAATCAACGGCCTGAGGAACTGTGCCAGAATCAGCAGTATGAGGGAGAACTCCAGAATCAGCTGAAGTGTGTGGATGAACCTCTGGTGTAACAGGAATCTGTCTAGCCGAGGTGATCAGATTAGCTACAGGAGTGGCAGACGGCCGCTGAACATGCTGAGTCTGAGTTAGCAAAGACTGGTACTGAGCTCTGGAAAGTACAACAGAATCATCAACCACTCCAGCAGGAGGATGAGGAGAATCAGAATCATTAGCCACAGTAGCATTAACTCGGCGATGCTTATATCCAGGAGGATATCCATGAAGCTTGTAACAGCGATCCACTGTGTGCCCGAATCCTTCACAATGAGTACAATAGGGCCTCTTCTTACCCCCACCAGGACCTTGAACAGAACCCTTGCCCTGACCAGAAAAATGACCTTGAACAGAACCCTTGCCCTGACCAGAAAAATGTTCCTTCGAAGTGCTATGAGCAGCAAGAGCAGTAGAGAATGAAGAAGGAGTACTCGACTGCCGTTCATGCTGAGCTAAGCTAGAGAAAACCTTATTAATGGACGGCAAAGGATCATTCAACAACAACTGAGACTTGATATGAGCAAAGTTCTCATTCAGCCCTTTCAGAAATCGAATGACCTGGTCCCTACGCACATACTCACGTGGAATCGACGAAGCAGAGCAAACACACTTAGGATTGCAAGTACACACAAGAAGCGGTCTGAGAATCAAGAATTCTTCCCATAACACCCTAAATTTGGTAAAGTAAGCACTGATCGACATTGAACCTTGTTTGAGAGCAGCAATTTCATCGTAGATATCCGAAATACGAATCTCATTACCTTCACTAAACCGCTCTCGAAGATCCTCCCAGGTTTCCACAGCTGTGTTGAACCAGAGTATGCTCTGTGCAATCTCAGGTGATACAGATCGCTGAATCCATCCGAGCACAAGGACATTAGCCTGATCCCAAGCACTCCAAAGAGGATCAGTCGGCGCTGGGACCGGTGAAGCAAAATCGATCAACGGGAGCTTATTCCTTGCATGCAATCCCATTCTCATCGATCGTGCCCAGCTGTGGTAGTTAGAACCAGACAGAAGCACCGTCACGAGCTGCTGAGCCGACAAATCGCCATTGGCCACAAAAAATGGGTGCGCCGATGAAAGCGAAGCTCCAAGGACACCGCTACCACCAGCCATGGAGCTCACTGGAGAAACACCGCTACCGCTAGGAGGAACACCGCCTGACGCAGCACCAGACGACGGCGGACCAAACGTCGCGTTGACAACAGAGAAGGATGCCATCGATCTAGATCCAAGACTGTGAAAAAGGCGACTGAAAGAAATCAAGAATCGCAAGAGGAACGAATCACGATCGTCGCAAGAAGAACGAATCGCAAGAAAACGAATGAAATCGTTACAGAGGAAGCGAAAACTGGATCGAATCGATCAAAGAACAATCGAGGAATGGAAACAGAGGTGAGAGAAATCGAACGAGCTGTTCACTTCTCCTGGAACCCTCGAGAAACCGAAAGAAAGAGACTAAATAGTCAAAGAAAGCAAGAACGGTGATTATCACGCTCTGATACCATGTCGTTTAGGGAAGCCATACGGCAGATTTTATTAATTGGAAAAGAAACCTTACATTATCCTTTACAGTACACATATATATACTACACACAAACTACCTAAACAGCACCTAAAGATTACAAATTTACATCTAGGTCCTCGTCGTTTCCTCCTTGGACAACTAAGTTTGGTCAGGTATATTTGGTTACTAAAATTATTTTATCAAATTCGTGATTACTACTTTTATTTCATTAGTTCAAGTTTTGTCATTCTTATGTGTATCAATCAACTCTCATATATAATTGATCATTAAATAAGTGACATGAAAATTAAAAAAAAATAATAAACAATAAAGTTTAAACTCTTACAATTGCAACCTCGTTTTTAAAAATATTAAGGGGTCGTTTGGAAGTTGTGAATGTTAAATCGTTGCATTGTAATGAATCACCATAATATAAATGCATATATTGATACAATGGATGCATTTTAACAATACATTGTTTGGTTGTTGAAATTCTACTTTATGCATTGATTTACATAAAGTTACTTTTATGGGGAAATGTTACATTTATCCTCAACTTTTAGAATAAGACAAAAAACTATTGTGGCTATAAATGGAAAGAAAAGGTTGACACAAATCTAAAACCAACAATCACAACAATCTCAACTTTTAGCTGAGATTGTATAATGCATCATTTTTTGTAATTGTGGGTGGGACCTACCTAAAACAATGCATGCATTGTTTAACATTTTGGCACTTCCAAACATTGTATTGTGCACAATACATGTATTCAACAAACACAACTCTAACAATCACAACTTCCAAAGGAACCCTAAAATTGAAACTTAAGTTCCTATTTTCCATAAACACTTGAACCCCTAGCTTTTGTCCTCCTCCACCACCTCCTCGTCGGAAGCAGAACCACCGAAAATACAACCCCGGAGCCACACCAGACATCTTGAATCACCATAGAATCGTCCTCATAAGTCGGGTTTTGGAGTCGATCGAAAGTCCTAATTGTTTGAAAAGAGACACAAGAAAGTCTTAATGGACTAGTTGTGGCAACGACCGGAAATAATCTCGTGGAGGGCTAATTAATAATTTTATTTTAAAAAATTATAAAGAGATATTACATTTTAAATAAAGATCAACTGTTATGTTTATTTTATTATACTAAAACACAATTTGTATTATATCTCAATTATTGAACAGGATCTTCACAATTTAATGACCGCTCTCTACTGAATAATTTAATGACCGGCGGTCGGCTGCCTTCTTCTCGGAACTTAGCCAGCAAGGTCAACATCTCCCGACGCCCCCACTCACCGCCACCGCAATCGTCCACCGGCCCCGTCTTTTCCACCGGCGCCGGCAGAGCCAGCCGGGTTCGGCAAAGCGGGCAAGACCAGGGGCGGACACAAGGGTGTTTAGGGGTGTCCCCGGACACCCCTAAATTTTGGGAAAACGATTATCCAACCCCCGATAGTAATTTACGTATTGACAAAAAAATTATAATTGATAGTCAGGGACACCCCTAAATTTAAAAAAGTGATTATTCTACTCTCATCTTTTAGTTTGAGTATGAGAATATAAGTCGTAGTTTGGGTAATTCAAACCTAGGACACTTTTATTATCAATAAACATAATTTTCATTAGGCTACAACTCATATGTTATTCGATTTTAAACACTATGTAATAGTATAATGTCATTCTCTATCTCTAATTATTTTCAAAATCTAACAATTAAACAAATTTCAAGCTACCCTTAATTTGTATTGATTTATGGTTGTACAACAAGTATTGAAAGAGTCTTTTCAGCTTTGGATTACATCAAGAACAAGTTTAGAAATTGAATATGTGATCAGTTCGTGAATGATTGTCTAATATGATATACAGAGACAATTCTTTTTTAATAGTGTAGACCCCAACTCCAAGTGTGTTCTACAATCATTTTTTAATATGAAAACACATTTTGAATTTTTTCAAACTGTATGAGTAAAGTATTTCTTATTTAAATATTATTTATTTTTTATGAATTATTTTAGAATTATTTGTATTTAATTAATTTTTTAAAAGAGGACACCCCTATGTAAAATTTCTGGGTCCGCCACTGGGCAAGACGACCCTTCCAAACCCGCCGGCGACGTCAGCCATCTGTCGAGGCAGTCGCGGTGGAACACGTGCTTGCAGTCCAGCTTCCTGACGCTTTCCCCTTTGTGAAAGTCCGAGAGGCACACCGCGCATTCCGCCGCCGATTTCGGGTCCGAGCAGTAGGGGGCCGCCGGGAAGTTGGCCTCGATTGAGCTGACCCGATTCTGGTCGGATCGGTCCGCGGGCGGGTCCGACCCGGGTAAGGAGCGGAGGAGGACCCGGAATTTGAGGAGGAGGAGGCTGGAGAAGAAGAGGGCGACGGTGTAGAGTTCGGAGAAGATGGTTGGGATCATGCTCGCCATTTTTAGTATGATGAGCTGTTTGATACTAGATTTGTGGGGGGAGAGAATGAGAAAATAAGGATTAGTAAAGATTTACTAGATTGCTGTAGGGATAGAGAAACTGACTCAAGATAGGGTGCATAACCATGAGTTATGCATCTATCTATAACCAAATCTGGACCCTTCATTTAGAAAATCCAGATCTAAGGATGGAGAATTAAAGATCTTTTTTATTTTCTCTAGCTTTCTTAATCGGCTCATATCTTTTTCGTTTTAACTCGGATTTTAATTTTTTTTGCATAGGTGAAACGAGTTCATCGTGCTCTACAAAATGAGATCAATTTTCAATATTTTTTTAGAACAAAAAATTCTGGCCTCTCGGTACCAACTGCATACCATATGGTATTTTCTTCATTTTTAATTCGTTTTTGAAAACGTTTGCACAGAAGGGACGAGTTCATCATGATCTATTGGATCTACAAATTTATGTGTGAACACATTACAGGACCAAAAAATACCACACAATACCATACAATACCACCCTGGTACGGGGTGGTATCTTGTGGTATACAATGTTAAAAGTCGTAAATGACAATTAATATATTTCTACTATCATGTATTTAACCATCCTACAGTCTTGGTTTGTTCATACCACCATGGTACTTTTTTCAAACCATAGGTATGCTTTTATTTCAATACCAGTCAATACCATATGGTATAGACTGTTACAAAATGGCTCAATTTTTTTTGTTCGTAAAATATATTAAAGTGGATATCATTTTGAAGAACACAATTAATCTGATCTAACTGTGCAAAAAAAATTAAATTTCAACTTAAAATGAGTGAGAAATCGTCCGTCAAAGATTAAAGAAGGGAAAATTAAAGGCTTTCCAGGAGAGAGAGGATGCTGATGTCATGCTGATGTGGACGGGTTACTCATGTTTACTCATCACAAGGTTACTCACCGGATCTGCTCCCGAGAAAACTTGGTTGAAGGATGAGACGATGAGTCACGTAATAGGTAATATGTAAATAATGTTTTAGAATTTTATAGAAGGGATGTGACGTGGATATTATTGTTTGGGCAAAACTTGGCTGCAGCAAGGGTTGCACCCCACGACTGCTTCCCATCCATGTGGCATCATCTGATTGGTTTAAATTAGGTTAATTAATCGTTAAATATTAAGTGGATTTGGATGGTACGGAGTGTAGCATTGACTGAGAAGCACTACAGGATACACTGATATCAATTTCCTCACCTTAGTTTATACGCTTTATTTTATTTATATTTCTGATTGCAATTTTTATTAACTATAAGGGGAAATAAACAATTAAAAGGATGTCTCTCCCTTTAGGTTTTAGAGAAATTTTACAATGCTATATAGTATTGGTGCTATAGGATTTTGTCTTTATGGTACAACTTAAAACTGTACATTTACGTTATGGTACAACTTCAGATTGTACCTATACTTTTTGTACAAATTCTTTTATGGTACAACTTGAACTTGTACTTTTATGTGATGGTACAACTTCAAGTTGTAAAGTTGTACCATAACATAATGGTACAAATTGCTTTATGGTACAACCTAAACTTATACATTTAATGTTATGGTACAACTTTAAGTTGTACATTAAAGCACCAATACTATATAGCATAGTAGAAGTGCTCTTAGGTTTTATTGTTTGCGTGACTCTACTCTTTGTATAAGTAATATATCATTCACTCGGTGATTATTCGATTTGATTATTTATCTAGTTTAATTATATTCAAAATATCAAGACTAATATTATTTTATCTTATTTCATTTTTCAGGATGCAGTACAAATTCACAGTTACATGTTCCTCCCAACCCATTGCCTCCGTTCCCGTACATGCAACTAAAATAATTATTTTACAGTCAAGAGAAGTATTCACCTAACCAAAATATATGCAATAGTTTGGGGTTAATGAATTGTTGTGTTTGTGTGAATTGACTTAGTCTATTAGCAATTATCATAGGCCAAAAATACATTTCTTTCAAGTTTTCCACCAACATAATATATGAGTTTTATCTAAATTATGCATCCTTATGTTATGGTCTACACTCTACAAATACAAATATACATTATAGGAACGATAATAAGCTTTATTTTTTATGAGTCTAAAAGGGAGTAACATTTGACTCTTGAGTGGTTATGCAAAATAGTAAGATGCATATAATATATATTAGATATATGACTAACTACTTAACTGATTAATTTGATTTAATTGGTTCGGAGTGTCTGAAACCAAACGAAACAAACTAAAAAATTAAACATAATCAAACCTATTATCCAAATTAACCAAACTAAATTATACAAATACAACTAATTAAAACAATTACCACGATAATTAACCACTCAGTTTAAACACCTCTAATGTGCTACCCTCGCCACCCCATCTCCTCGTAAAGTGTAGTACCATGTACTTGTTTATGAGAGCACCCTTTTAAATTTTAATAATCTCTTTTCAGTTTTAATTATAAAATATGTTATCACACATATAAATAAAATAAAGCTTATCAAGCAAGGTAAACAAATTGTGCCCTGTTCACTTCCCATTTCATTTTCTGTTTTTTGGTTAAAAAATGAAAATCAGGAAACAAATGGACATAAAACGTGTTCACTTGACCATTCCATTTTCCTTGGAAAAACCCAATTATTACAATTGGGAAAACCATTAATACTCGTTTTCTGAATAGAATGGGATGGGTTACCCCCTCGTTTCCCAGCGGAAAACGTACTAATCCCTCAAACCGACCTACGTTCGATTCACCACAGACGCATTTTTTTTACCCTTTTTTGCCCTCCTAAGCGCTGCCGTTTTTGTCCTCCTAAGCGCTGCCGTTTTCCTCCAGCAACCCTAGAAGAGAACTGTCGTCTTCCTCTCCTCCCTCCACGTTCGACTCGCCGCCATCGTCTTCCTCTGCTCCCTCCAGCCTCTCCTCCCACTTCGTTCGCCACACCTTGCCGCCATCAACATCTCGCTCGCCTCCCACTTCGGCCGCCATCGTCTTCCTCTCCTCCCTCCACGTTCGAATCCCACTTCGTTCGCCACACCTCGCCGCCATCGTCTTCCTCGCCGCCATCAACATCTCGCTCGCTCGAGGAAGTAAAGAAGGGGAACTGCTTAAGACTCATATAAGGGTTAATTTCGTTGGAGCAGATTGCTACTGTCTATGACTGGCTTTAGAAGATCACTTAGGCTTCTAGTCCGGCCTGCACCAGTGCTCGTAAAACCGTCTCGACCTTCTCCTTCTGGTAGATGAACAAATACCCAGCATCTTCAACCTCGTGGTACTGAATCCACGGAATATTCTCTGTCAAGTAACGATTTATCTCGCGAGGAATGATCCTGTCCTCCGCGCCTTGCCAGATGTGGACCGACCCATCGTTGTTGGGGAATGGGTTGATCAAGTCCGTGGGGTCGAATTCCCATTTCGAGTACCCGGCAAGTATGCCTCTGTATAGAGATTCATGAACACCTTGCTGCTTCACTTTCTCCTGAGAAAAAAAGTTTCATTAACAAAGTCAATAAGCTTTTCATAGCTTGAGAATGACATTAGTGGAACTAGTAGTAGTAACATAACAATGGTACCTGATGTGGATTTGGAGATTTCGACATCTCAGCAATCATCTCCATGTCTTGAGGGCAGAAGACGGCCATGTTTCCAGCGGTGAGGCTCAAGGAAGGGAACCATTTCTGGGTCATCCACCAGTGGAACAGCCAAGGAGCATAGTAAGCAACGCGAAATGCCCTGCTATCCATGGGAAGAAGCTTCTGTAAGCCGTCCCTCGATAGGTTTGCAAGTAGACATGGCCACCAGTAGTGCACAAATGGAACCACCAGGGCAACTCCAGCCAGCCTGTGGGAAGAAAAAACTGGTGAAACATATTCCAACTCTCTGCTCTTAGAAACAGATAGGGCATAACCAAAATCTCTAGTACTGAACATGCCTATGTGGTATATAATTCAGACAGCTATAGGCAGGATAGGCACCCATCGAGATCCCTATGACATAGAATTTAGACCCAATCTGCAACTTATCAGCAAGTTCTTCAATATCATACGCTTCGCTCTTGACCGATCGGGAAGGATATGGATCGCTCTCTCCATATCCTGCCCTATCGAACGTCAGCACATATAAGCTCATTTCCTCCATAAGTTCCTGGAAGATAGCCAAGGAATCAAACATCAACAAAAGTCGAGTATTTTATTGCTTTGATGTTCCTTTGAAGGCTAGATTCCCCATTTTGAAGCATATGCTTCCTTTCGCTCTCAAGAAACAAGGACACATTGTTCTTGCATGTTGTGTTATACATAACTTTATTAGGATCCACTCTGGTGACGACACTCTGTTTGAAGGTGCTCAAAATTATTGCACGGGGGATAATGCCAATGGAGTGCAAGGAGGACAAGAACGAGAAGCATATAATCATAGTTCAAGCCAAACTCGAGCGATGGATGCACGACGAGATGAAATAGAAAACAAGTTGTGGGATGACTTTCAAGCTGGACTCATTTGAATTTTTATGTTGTACTAGTACTTAATTAATATAAGATGTTGTACTTGTATTGTGTTTATTTGTAGTTTAAAAACTATTTAATTCGAATTAAAAATTATAACCATGGCTAGGGTTGTATGATAATCAAGAATCAGAAAACAGAATGAAGCAACTAAACAGGATTTCTTTTTAGAACTCAGTTTCAGAACTCACCAAAATTCTCAGCTAAACAAGATTTTTTCAGGTTTTGTTTTCCAGGAAATGGTCAGCTTCGTTTTCATTTTAATTTTGTTTTCTGTTGTGGCAGCTAACAGAAATGGAATGGCAAGTAAACGGCCCATGAGTTTATTTGTCATCTCCGTCTATGTCCCGTCCAAAAAAGCCGTCAACTCTGTCCCGTCCAAATCCTATTAACATTTAATGATTAATTAACATAATTTAAGGGATTGCTAATTGTCACCCTAGATTTTCTATAATTGCCCTAACTTAAAAGTTGAGATTAGCACATTACCCTTCCTTTTTTCATATTAAAAATATTATTCTAATAATCAACCGTCTCCGCCGCAGGCTAATTCCCGTCGCCAACAGCGGTCTTCCATGGATGGTGTTCTTCGCAAAATTGGAAGTTTAACGAGTTGAAAATGGATCAACGGAGGTTGGGTGGTGGATTCAATAACCATAATTAATCCAAATATATTGATTAACCGCCTCTTCCGCAGGCTGATTCTCGTCACCAGCAGCCGCAAAATTGATATTTTGCCATCAGTCACCACTCCCGTCGGCCGTCTCTAGTAGCTGCGAAATTCTCGTTGCAAGTGCGAGATGGTGTTCTTCGGCGGGAACCGATTGTTCGACCGACGGCAGTGGTCGCTGGGTGGTGGTGATCGGCGGTGAAAATTCTCGTCGCAAGTGCGAGATGGTGTTCTTCCACGGACACCGGTTGACCAACCGATGCCAGTGGTCGATGGGTGGTGGTGATCGACGGTGATTATTTAGAGAAAAAGGAAGATTATAGTTATTAAAGATTCTTTATTTTATTGAATTTGATTTGAATGATGAAGGATAATTTAGTAATCTCACAGTTTAATTAAGGGCGATAATAGTAAAATTAGGGCGAGATTTAGCCATTTAGTAATTAAACCAATCAAATTATGCCACATAGATGGGTAGCAGCAGTGGGATGCAACCCAAACTGTAGCCAAGTTTCGCCCTTATTGTTTCCTCCTTTTATGACCAAGCAAGCTTCTATTTCATAAAAAGGAAAAACAATTGTACATAATAACATGTCAAAGATAAAGGAAAGTTCAGCCTCTAGAAATGGAAGTACTAATCAGTTAATAAAGCTATAGGTTGTTAGTGTATGTCATTCACCATCATTGAGCTTTCGAGTTATTGAGACTAGCTAATTGGTTCTTGATAAGTATTAGAGCCTTTTGTGGATGAAAAGTCTTTTGTTCGCATTGGTGACCTGATTTCCGGACTGTGCAAACGTCAAACTTGTATAAGTGGCTTGAGTTTGAAGAAGCGATAAGATCCATTATTGAACATGTCTCAACAATTTGAGTTATTGAGACTAATTGATTCTTGATGCATGGAACTGTAGCTAATTGGATCTTTGTGTTAATCGAACATTGTCAAATGAAGTATGTCACCCCATGACGAAGAATCCAATAATTGTTTTATTTTTTCTATTTCTATATTTCTAGCTATGAGCCCTTCTACTTTGGAGTTTCGAAGTACAAATGGAACTTGTATCAGATAACGTTAAAGATATAAGTTTAGTTTGTACCATTAATAAATTTGTACATTTATGTCATGTTACTAGTCTAGTTACTTTTGTGCAATAATATAAATGTACAAATTCAATATGTACTATAAAAGAATTTGTTACAACCAATATATGTATCACATAATTAAAAGTATAAGTCAGTTTCTATCTAAATGAATTTATACAAAAAGTTATATATATAAACTGAATTTGTACAGTAATCTAAAGCTATAATTTTAGTTTGTATAGTTTTTTTCTAAAACCAAAACATATGTAAAAATCATGTTCCGGCAAGTATTATGAATCATGCCAACTACTTGTCAAGAGAGGATAAGCGTTGGAGAGACATGCAATAACGGAGACAATGATTATTAATTAACTAGTTTAATTATTCTGGTAAATATGGTCGATTTGATTTGGACTTCAACTTATGTGATCCGTGGAAACATTCAGATTGACAACGCACATAATAGCATAAAGAAGAACTATTATCATAATTGGCGAGAAGGTCGGTGGAGGACGCGATTCTTACCTTAATCGGTGGACTTGCAAGTTATTAGTTATTAGGTGTTCTTCTTCTTGCTCGAGGTTTTGGTGCGATTTGCTTGTGTTGAAGTTTTTGGCTGCTTGTTGTTTGGTCTGCGTCGAGGTAATTCATAGTTATAGTAGGATTTTATGTTTCGCATTGATTCCGTTCTGTAATTTGTTATTGATTTTGTGTGTATATGATTTATCTGCGTTTTCTCTTTTGTGCTCTCTGTTTTCTGTTCTTGGTGATCTGTTTGTATAAGGTTGATCATGTTTTCTTTTTCGTTCTGTGTTTTGTCTACGCTTTTTTTTTTTGTTCAGTTGATTGATCCGTAGTTAAATTTATGTTTTGTGCATGAATCTTTTGAATCTTCCCTGTTGACTCAGCTTTTTTGTGCAATGAGTGATCTTAATCAAGGCGTCATTGTTCCCTTAAATGGATCTATTACTGGATCTAGTTCTTCTCATAGCGTTGTTGAATCGAGCGGTACGAATTTTAAATGTGTATGGTAAGTTGAAATTTGAATATATGTTATACCATACAATACCATGTTATCTCATAAAATACCATATTGGTATTGTATGGTATTTTTTGCATATGAGTGTTATTGTGTTTTCTTTGTTATAGATTGTTATTATAATTGTTGTGGTTTTATGTTTCTATATATAGTTCGTGATTGGAATAATTTTCATATAATACCATGGTGGTATGTGTAGTATTCTTTTATTTTGTTATAGAGTTTCTTAATGTAATAAACTTTACCATATTATACTACGGTGGTACTATATTTTTTACAGAATTAATGTTTCATTCTTTTTATGTTTTAGGTTTTCATGGTATAGATCCTAATGTTCGAAGTTCCTGGAACAACCTTGAGTTCTATACAGTTGATGATGCATATGGATTTTGTGTGGATTATGGAAACTATAAAGTTTTTGCTGTGAGAATTTACCATTAGTCGGCATGTTCAAAGCTTAATAATGGTTCAAAGGCAGTTTATTATATTAAATATTATTGCAATAAGGAAGGCTGGAGGATTGGTAGCGAGAATAATCCTGCTAATCGTGGTTCTATTGATGTGAAAGCTCGTGTTCGTCGTGTTCCAAAAATCAGGGGTGGATGTGATGGTGCTTATATTCGAATGAGGTGGTTTAGGGAGTTTAAGTGTTATAAAATTTATAAGTGGTGTGATGTGCATAATCATGACGCGATTCTTGAGAGTATGCGTCACTATATGAGATCGAATAGAAAACATGCTCCTGTCTATATGTGGTCTACAACTTGAATGTGAAATTCCAGCACATTCATTCTACTTTGATTTTGAGGCGATGGACAAGGACAACAAAAACTGGTGGAAATTTTGGATTTGCAGTTTCGTCTACTGATAGTCCATCAAAGTATCGGTCTCGTCTATTCAATATTTCAGTTGTTTCTGCATAGCTTATCAGTAGGGTTTGTTTGAATGATGATTTGCATAAATCAACCATGGATTTCATGAGTGAATTGATCAAGAAGTGTGAAGCTTTACCAATTGTAGAAACAGCTGGTGCTGGTGGATCGACTAACTGTGAGAGTAAGTTCCCCCAACCCCCCCTGTTGTGTATATGATTTTGTTATTTTTTTGTTTGCCAAGTTTTTTTACCATGTTGTACCATGTGGTATAGGGTGGTTTCGATTTGTTACTTTTGATGTTTTGTAATACTATGCGGTATAATGTGGTATATGTTTAATTTGTGATAAGTTTATTGTTTCTTTCTTTCTTTCTTCTGTTGCAGTATTTCATTCCTGTGATGGTGTATATAATTTGTGATTTTTTTTGTTTGCGAAGTTCTTTTACCATGTTGTACCATGTGGTATAGTGTGGTTTTCTTTATTTTTTCCTGCTAATGTGTTGGAATACCATGTGGTATAGTGTGGTTTTCTTTATTGTTTCTGCTAATGTGTTGGAATACCATATGATCTTATGTGGTATATGTTTTCGGACTGATAAGTTGAATGTTTTTTAGTTGTTCATTTATGTCTATTATTGATAGTAGTATGTATTTCTTA
Organism: Linum trigynum; assembly: GCA_964030455.1. Taxonomy (NCBI): domain Eukaryota; kingdom Viridiplantae; phylum Streptophyta; class Magnoliopsida; order Malpighiales; family Linaceae; genus Linum; species Linum trigynum. The sequence goes on from OZ034817.1 coordinate 4,634,445, forward strand.
TTGTAGGTGATGTTCCAGTTCGAAAGGTGAAGGGGTTTAAGCCTAAGAAAGAGTCATTCAAACCTTCGAAATGACCAATTACAGAAACTGAGATTGGAAGGGCGGCTAGTAGGAAGAAGAAAAAGACTATTAGTTTGAAAGACGATAGTTTGAAGGCTGTGGAAGAAAGTCTAAAGTTGAAGTTGTGATAGTTGTTTGAAGGATATCGAGTTTTTTTAGCTGTTTTGATGTTGTTGTGATAGTTGTTTTCAGAAATAATTAGAGGTCTATAGTAGACATTAGGTTCATACTGATGTTCTCTCCTTCCTCACTTGCCTTGTTTCTTCATAGCGCAGTACTTTGTGGCAGCTTTCATAATCCTATCACACTCAAGGTTTTCTTCATCAAGGATGATATCCAGCATGAGACACTACCTTTCTTCATTGATCATAGCCACTCTCTTCCAGTCTGTCTGCATAAAAGTATTGTACTTTCCTTCCCAATGGCGCATCCATCTAATTGTGTACAATCCACATGAGAGTTTATCTGGCTGTGTAACCTCCCCAGATTGAACCAGTCAAACTTCTCCCAGGGGATTTGTCTGTTTCCACAGTATACACTCGTGTAGTTGATTGCATACTTGACAACTCTTTCTGCCATTGGTTTGTAATTCTTCTCAAAGTCTTTGTAGCGGAGACTGTCAAGCACATAAAATCTCGTGTTCTTGATGTTCACACAGATCATGATGTAGTGTTCACCATCACAGTAAGGGAAGAACCACTACATATGATTGAATTGAGAATGTTATTGGATAATTAATAAAAATGTTTTGATGGATAGTTTTTGATGTCATACCATATGGTATTATATGGTTTTAGTTGTGTTACTTACAAGGTCACAGTTCTGGAAGCTGAGGTCTTTTGCCCATTGTTTGTCGGAAATATATTCATCCACTTTGTCGAAGTATTGGTCTGCACTTAATGGAGAATTGCTATTGTCTATGTCCAACTTGAAGTCACCCTTAAAATATGAAATTATGTTAAAGCAACCATATATTCTGGCATGCTAAGTAAACTATATTAGAAGATGGATAAACTTACTGCCAGATTACTAGTGAAGAACCACTTGGAGATTTGTCCTTTTTTTATTTGATCTCTCTTCATTCAATCTCCATACCAGTCCATGACTTCAGTTGTTATCTGTTGATTTATTTTAGCAGATTGCAATGATGACCTTTTGAGTAAGCATGTGCCATCCTTTCTCCTGAACATTATCTCGTCCCTGTTCAGAACATTATACCATATGGTACTATTCAGCTTTATAGAACATTATACCATGTAGTATTATTTCCAACAAAGAAGTCTGTATGGCACTGCACTAGCATACCATACCATACCATACTTTATGTCATTAAGAAATTTACTTACCGGAAGGCAATTCTTTTGTCTTTGCACCTTTTGTACTCAAGGATGTCGTTGAAGACTTCATCAGGAGTTGTTTGTGTTGGTGTAACCATCATTGCAATTGGGATTGCATCTATGGTACCATCTTTTACTTCAACTGGTGCATTTGCTGCTGATGAATTCATTCCTGGTATTGGTTGTGAAACTGGTGTATTTAGGTCATCAATGCAAGCAGCAAAGCAAGCATTTATCTCCAGTAGCCTCTCTTGGTTGTTCGAGTACAAATTTGACCATTCAATGAATGTTTGATTCTGCAACTATGGCCTGTGGGCTTGTTGTGTCTTCGGGTGGGGTTGATGTTTTTGCTTTCTTCTCTGGTCCATACACATTCTTCACCACTATCCTTCTTTTGCGCGGTTTCTCTGGTTGTTGTGATGTTGGTGCTATGGTGATGTTGATATTTGGTGGTGGAGATGGGTGATTGAGGGGGCTGCTGTCAAAAGATGGTATGTCACTGTCCTTTGCAACTTTGGGGTTTCCTGCAATCTTTGGTGGTGGTTGAATAACTTCTTCATCATTGTTCTTCACATGTTCTCCCTTCTTTGAAACAAACACATCTGATTGTGTCTTTTCACTGTCATCTCCTTCATGATCTTGATGCATTTCATTTCCCTTTCCTTCATCTCCTTTTTTGTTGCCCTCCTAGTTTACATGCTCTAGAACTGAATTTCCTTGGTTCTTCTCAGCAGTTTCAGCAGGATTCTCTGTTGTTGGTGCTTCTGTTTGATGTTGAGCTTCTGGTTCTTTTAAAGAACCATCTTGATTCTTTTTTTCTTCCATTGTGTTGGTGCAGCTAGATCCACTAATGTTTGTTGAGAATTATCATTTTCTTCAGATTCATTAACTGTGTTTGCTTTCCTTTTGCTTGATTTTGCCTTGTCAAAATTTTTCTTCAGAGTTTCTTCCAGGTTGGTGTCTGCTTCTTTATCTTCATCTCAAGATTCAATTCTTTCATTTTGTTCGACAATCTCGTTTTCAAATCTTTCTCCTTCCACACCATCAAAGTTCTCATCAGAAGTTTGTTGCTCCAACTTTTTATTCTATTTGATAAGCTCATCAATTTGAGCTTTGTATTGCATCTTGATTGATTGCAACATAGCTTACATTGATGTTTTCACCAGATTTATTGCTCTCTCGGCCTGTATTAGTGATTTTTGGTTTGTAAGTTAATATTTACAGTAGAATACCACATGTTACCATGGTGGTAATGGATGGTATGTCCATTATAGAGTACAATACCATATGTTACCACCATGGTTCGTGTGTGGTATTAGTTATATGAATTGCACAATTGTAACATAGGGTAATTTATACTTACTTGAGGGATAGTCTTGATCATCTTCAAATCAAATATGAGTGATGTTGATGGTTGTTGGTCTGTGGTGTTGTCATCATCATCATTGTTGGTGTCACCGATCTTGTCTTCTTTATCCTGTATCTTCATTAGCTCATTAAGTACTTCTCCACTGTAGTATCTGATTATGTTTTCATAGTTTCTTTTCACATCAAGGTCATCATAATAGCTTGTTGTTGGGATTTGAAACTTGGTGGAGAAGGCAATTTCATCCAACTTGTACATGAAGCACGCCTTTTACTTGTTTGTGGAAAAGAGAAACAGTTGTATTAGTTTTTGTAATTACTAGGATTAATAATGCTTTAGGGTATGCTAATTGAAATGAAATTATTGAGGGTATAGATACTTACTGTTAAGAAATGAAGATCTCCATTGACATACAACTTTCTTGATTTCAACCCCTCATTCATATTGTCGAAGAAGAACTTGCACCAATTATATTCTTTGAAATGCTTGATTTTGTTTGGCTGCAAGTACTCAAGCATATTCAAATCAGTAGTAGGGTTTGAAAATGGGGATAGTAAACCTCCAATAACCAGCAACCAGAACAGTTTGATCCATAATTCAATGTTAAGAGCTTGTGAAACGTCATGCTCTACGTTAACTAATTTCACCCTTGCATTTGCAGCTGGAAGTTCTAGTAGGACTTGTAGCGCATAGTCTACTGCTTCGTCTAGTGATAATTTCTTGATCATCATTTCCTTTCTACCCATTGGTAGACAATAAACTCTATGAAAGTCAATTGGTAATATCTTCATGTAGTTTCCATCAGGCAGCTTGAATGATTGCTTTGCTGAATTGTACTTGCTCATTGTGCATAGAACAAAGTTCTTGTTTATCTTTGTTTGCAGGATGGCTGTTAAGCCATGAAGGCCTAATTCCTGCAATTTTTTTCCCTCTGTTCAGCTGTTAATGCTCTTGACAGTGTGTTGATTCTTGTTGGGCTGCACCTTGTGCGAAAATCGTCCCTTGGTTTCGACATGATGTACCTGAATCCAGAATAGAAAATTTGTTATATCATACCATACCATATTCTACCAGTAAGCAATACAGCGTACAACACATCAAGGGTTGTTGAACAGGTTTTCAAGTGATCTTACCTCACCATACCATATGGTATTATGATAAATGGAAGCATAGCAACGTTTTTTTGTGGTTTTTTATACATTTTTAGAAAATCTTCTTCACTGTAAGTGCTTTGAGCACTACTCGAACGGTGTGGTATTATGAAAAAATGAGAGCATAGCATAGGTTTTTTTGTCATTTTCATAATTTTCTATAAATTATATTTCACTGTAAGTACTTTGACCACTACTCGAACGGTTTCTGCTTTACCAGTGTGGTATTGCAAAAAAATAAGAGCATATCATAGGTTTTTTGTCTTTTTTATACTTTTCTATAAAATGTATTTCACCATAAGTACTTTGACCACTACTTGAAGGGTTTCTCCTTAGAATACCATATCGTACCAGGGTTGTATTGTAAAAGATTTAAAGCATAGTAGAGGTTTTTGTTTGGTTTTCTTATCATCTCTTAAAAACAGTATGGTTAACGTTATGCAAGAACAAAAATCTAGTGGTGCAAACGATTTTGCATTTGTGAAGTCTGTACTTGAAATTAGACATTCAGAATCACGAATCTAGTTTTTGAAGAAAGAAGTGATGATTTACCTTGATCGTTGAAGACGTCGAAGTTGGAAACCCTCACTTGATCGCTGAAGAACTGAGATCAGTATCCTTTGCTAACGTTCTGAAAATTCAAGTTTGCAGTTTCTCGTCAGTATTCTTTGTGAGCGGAGATAAAATCCGAGAGAGAGAATGGATAGCGTAAATGCAGAGCGAAAAAGCCGAGATAGAACACGAATAGTCTGTGGTGTTTTTGTTTTTGCAGAGTTGGTGATAAGGATGACAAGAAAGGGTCGCGTTTTCCTTTTTCAAATTGTCAGGAGGATTATCAGGTTACTATTTTACCCCTACGTGTATTTAATATCCCACATATGACGTTCATCAATGGATTGCAATGGACGGCGTATCGGTTGGTTACTGACAGTTACTCACCTGATGGTTACTGACAGGATCCGGACCCGTCATGCCCACCCCATCCCACCTACAAAACGGATCAAGCCCGCCTCAAAATAACCAAACAAGTATGGTAAAACAGGTCAAATCAAAATTGTCCCGCCCTCAACTTTTTTTTTTTTTTGACAAAAGATAATCATATATTGATTCAGAAAAGCATATAGTTACACCCTGGAATGCAGCCAGGCCTGAAAATCAAGATAACGACATGTAGTCGGGTACAAAGAAAGGGCTTTTCGAGCCACTAAATAGGCTACCCTATGTCTAAGAGAGTTAAGAGAGTTATCGCGCCCCTGTCCTCAACTTTGTTAAGAGAGTTATCGAGCTTACAATCTTCAATAAATATTATTAACATTTTATCCAAGAAAATCAATAATTCTCATAGAGTTCTTACTTAACTGTGTATTATCTGTTATATAGCTGGCAAGCCCTTCATAATAAATAAATAAATATACATATATGTGTATGCAATTCGGTTGGTCATCTCGCTCTACCAATTTATATTGATCGTCCTTAATATATCCGTCGATTTATAATGTAAATGCATCGGCGTATGTATGCGGTAAAATTATAGGGAACGCCTCGCTTTGTGTCATTTACATATTGACAAAATACGGAATAGATTTATGGTATATAAGTAAGAAATTAATATTAAGTGACGAGACGTGTTTAGGGGTGAAATGAAGTTAAATATGCTCATTGTGTAGCACAACACAAGAATTTCTCGAAAAGTCATGTTGATATGCATCTCAAGACAATATTCGCAAGACTTTAGGTCAAAAGCTGTTAGAGAGTGGTATAAGATCCAGCATAACCTTCTCCCAACAACTCGAGTTATTGGGACCAACTGGTTTATGACATGGTATCAGAGCTGATTTGGCCAAGTGGCTGTGTGTTCGAATCCCCACGACCCCCAATAATAAAAGTTGATTAAAAGCACATGGTATGATGGGCCTCGTAAACTTCAAGCCCATGAGTTGGCTTTCGGTTGAGGGGGCGTGTTAGAGAGTGGTATAAGTTCCAACATAACTTTTTTCCAATAACTCAAGTTATTGGGACCAACTGGTTTATGACAAAAGCAAACCATACTTTATCCGAAAAAGATTCAAGATGTTACATCACCTTAACATGCATTGATTTTTTTTTCTTTATATAACTTAGCAAAGTGTCAAGCCTGAGAGGTAGATGTGGCAATTCTCAATCTAATCCACCAATCTAATCCATCAACCCATTAAAAATATCCACCTAATCCAATCCATTTAAATCCAATCCATTTGATCCAAATCCAATTGGATTGTTGATTTCACGAATTTATCTATGGATCCAAATGGCAAATTACCGTTTGGTACCTATACTTTTTATATTTTATATTTTGGTACCCAAAATTTATTTTTATACGAAAAATATCATTGAAAAATTACATTTTGGTACCTAAGATTTTTCATTATGACATTTTACTACCTAACTTTACTCATTTTACGTATTGGTCCTTGGTTGAGGATGTCATTTGGATTCATGGATAATCCACCAATCCACTTGATCCAATCCATGAAACTACCAATCCATTGGATCCAATCCATTTGATCTATGGATCCACCAATTCAATCCATCAATCCATGAATCAATCCATTTGCCACCTCTACTAAGAGGGGAGATAAGCTTTGCAGGGAGATAACGAGACAAAAGAAGATAAAATAATTTTGGTCATGTGGGTCGCCACCTCTTTTGTCTTTGATAGCAACACTGAAGATTACGATGTAACCTTTGGATTATTGAATTGAATCAATTATTTGCAACGGTCAGAGTCTCTCAGAAGAAGAACTCTTCTGGAAGCTTTCTACTCTCTCGACCCATGACTAGCTGACTAGTGGGTCAAATAGAGATCAAAGGCACCAATAATACGTGTATCGTTTTTTTTTTTTTTTGTAATTTATGATAATATCATTTTTCCCAATGACACGATCGAAACGAAAATTTAACTATAAGCTAAGCTGCTATAGATATAAATAACACGGCAACCTAAGTATACCTACTACGTACTAACCAAATTCTCGTTCAATCTAACAGTAGTGTAGTGTTTCCATCGAGAAGAAAACTTCATAGGTAATTTACTCTATATGTGTTGTCAATTGTTACAATTGATTTATGTATGGAACTAATCCTAAATTCTCGAGTGTGTAAGAATAAAAAGTTTTTGGTAGTTTAGTATTGAAATAACCTAAATCCTAAGCATAAATCTCTAAACACCATCCCTCTCTATTAGCATCCAGCCTGGCCCGACAACAATTCAACCCGATATGTTCTCCTCGAATTCGAGGAGGGGTCGGAGAGAGAGCAGACCGACTGGGTGGTTTTTTTATTTCTTTTTATTTTCAATCATAAATTAAAAATAAAAATGTATTATTTTAATCTATTTGGATGACATGGAAAATGCATGGATATTAACAGTTAGCCACATTAACGAATTTAATGGTAAAACTGACAGATGGCCATAATTATCCGGTATACTGAAAATTTTGACTATTTCATGGTATTTTATATAATTTTGACTATTCAGTTACACAATTTTTAAAAGTTTGGCTATTTTTGGCATTAACACGACAAGAAAAGTGCTTTCTTGTGGGTCCAGAGGGGAACAGATCATGTCAGTAACCTTATGGTAAGTAATCATGCGTAATCCGTCCACATCAGCATCCCTCTCTCTCCTGGAAAGCCTTTAATTTTCCCCTTTTTAATCTTTGACGGACGATTTCTCACTCGTTTAAGTTGAAATTTAATTATTTTGCACCGAATTAAAAACGAATTAATTTTTCTTTCAAAAACGAATTAAAAACGAAGATGATACCATATAGTATGTAGTTGATACCGAGAGGCAAAAAAAAATTTTCTAAAAAAATATTAAATGGATCTCATTTTGTAGAGCACAACAAACTCATTCCATCTGTGCAAAAAAATTTAAAATCCGAGTTAAAGCGAAGAAGATATGAGCCGATCAAGAAATATAGGAAAAATAAAAATGGTCTTTAATTCTCTATCCTTAGATCTGGATTTTCTAAATGAAGGATTCAGATTTAGTTATTGACCCTATCTTGAGCCGGTCTAGAGGCGGCATTTGATGGGAAAATCGGGGCATCGCATAACCCAATGCAGACAGCTAGAAACGGCTGCGATTGGAGTCCAAGGGTAAGACGAGGTGGCCTCTTTCAACAAGAACCAACACTACTACGGTCTGCATTTATTGATCGATGGCGGAATAAACAGTTCAAGTTCAAGAATAACCTCTGCCGTGAGATGGTTGGTTGCTGGACTAGAATCTGACATTTTTTTACGAGGCACGAGTTGTACACTTTTCGGTTTTCCGGTTATTTTCTTAGAGGAGATCAGGTACCAGTGAGGCAGCGGCCGATCTAGGGGGCCGCCCCGGGCCACTACCCAGCTCTTCCCGAATTTAAAGCTCGTATAGTACTTGTAAATTTCCGATTTTGTGTATATATTTTAATGTTTATAGGGTTACGGCCCATCCCTCTCCACCTCTGCAATGAGGATCGCCCGCTGCAATGAGGATTTCTTGATCATCTACTCGAGTCACTTGGAAATACACAAAGAAGATTAATATAGTCCATGAACAAGGATGGCACGCATAAATTGAGAAATGGTTCAATGATTGACATTATATTATAATTATTAGGTATAACTTGGTATGTTAAAAAAATAGGAATAATATTATCATTTGTTATTTTATTTAACAGTTTATTTAACTTGGGATGTTACTGCTGAGGAGATTCGGAAGACAGTGTTTTCCATGGGCGCAAAGCTGGCACCCGGACAGATGGGTTTACGGGTAAGTTCTATACGACTTTTTGGGATATAGTTGGTAAATCGGTGGAGGAGGCCGTACGACCATTTTTTCAAAATCGTTGTATTTTACATAGCTTTAACCACACTTGGCTGACTTCGATCCCTAAAGTAATTGATGTGGAAAATGTCCGGCAACTGCAGGCGATTAGCGTATGCAATTTTGTGTATAAGATAATAACCAAGGTTATGGCGGATCGTTTAGCATCAAATATGCCGAACATTGTGTCGGAGGGACACAACGCGTTTATCAGGGAGCGTCAGATCGTTGATAATGTGCTCATAGGCCACGAGCAAATGCATTATCTTAAGATTAAGACAAAAGGTAAGAAAGGCTATAAGGCTCTGAAGGTTGATATGGAAAAGGCCTATGATAGAGTTGAATGATCTTTCTTACTTTCGGTCTTAGAGCGATTGGGTTTTAGCCTGGGTGTGGGAGTGCCTCTCTTCTGCATCTTTCTCAGTTTTAGCCCGTTGTCGCCTCTACTTTTTGTGCTGTGTACGGAAGGGTTCTCAGCTTTAATCAATAAGGAGGTTTCGGAAGGGCATCTAGCCGGGGTCCGGGTGAGTCCTAGAGCACCAACCGTTTCACATATGTTCTTCACGGATGATTCATATTTATTTTTTAGAGGCTCTCTGCAGGAGTGTGACGCACTTTTGGAGGTCCTCCGGGAGTATGAGTCGCTGAGTGGGCAGCGGGTCAACTTGGCTAAGTCAGTTGTTTGCTTTAGCAGAAATATTTTGGAACCAGATCGTGCGGATATGGCAGCTAGGTTGGGGGTGGGAGCGGTTGGAGTTCAGGATAAGTACATGTGTTTGCCAACTTTGATCGCTAGATCAAAGTTTGAAACATTCAGGTTCGTTGAGGAGGTTCTTCTTACCCGGTTTCAAGGGTGGAAACAACGTCACTTGTCGTGGGCCGCGAAAGAAACCCTTCTAAAATCGGTTGCGGCTGCTCTCCCGGTGCATGTTATGTCCTGTTTCCTGTTGCTTTTTATCGTCATCTTGATCGATTGATGGCTCAATTTTGGTGGGGGACGAAGGATGGCTCACCGCGTATCCATTGGATGTCTTGGCGAAGACTTCGTCGGAGTAAGCATGATGGCGGCTTGGGGGTTCCGGGGATTTGAGGTGTTCAATCAAGCCTATTGGCAAAGGTGGGGTGGCTTATTTTGGAGAACCAGACTCGTTGTTAGCAAGGATCTATAAGGGAAGTATTTTCCGACTGGGTCCCTCCTAACTCCGGGTCTTAGGTCTCGCCCGTCCTGGGGCTGACATAGTGTGCTACATGGTTGTGCTTTGCTCAAGCAGGGTCTTCAAGGGAATGGGTGAGTTAGTGGAGATAGGCTCAGAGTTGTGGGTGTCGGGTAAAGATCAGCAGGCTCCTCATCTATTGCCTTTGGCTCCCGTTTTGGGACAAGATAAGGTTTCAGCGTTGATATGTCCACGGGAGGGGAAATGGTGTGAGGAATGCCTGGTGTCTTGCTTCCCCACGTAATGGGTACAATAGATTAAAGCTATTCCGCTACCCCGCCTAGAGGTGAAGGACCAACTCATCTGGACAAAGGATCCTTCAGGCGCTAATACGGTCAAGTCTGGATATCATTTAGCTTGTGGTAGGAGGCGCCGGTGGGAAAAATGGAAAGAGCACGTTAGTTGGATGGACAGAAAGCTTTGGATGCCTACTTGGTCTTTGCCGGTGCAACCAAAGGTGAAGTTCTTTCTCTGGAAGATTTTTAGCCGCATTTTACCAACTACAGAGGCTTTGTTCGAGAAGGATGTTGAGGTCTTTGGTGTTGCCCAGTTTGCTGGGCAGAGTTGGAATCAATGGAGCATCTCTTCTTTCTTTGCCAGGTGGCTTAGGATTTGTGGGAGGCGAGCGAAATCCTAGGATTAGCAGACGGTCTTGATTATTCGTGGGCACCGGGTCGGGCCGTCCACGGGCTTGCACGACACGGCACGGTTAGAGCCCGGCCCGGTATGTAAATGGGTTGTGTCGGGCCTAATATTTGCGAAACCTTATTGAGTATAAGAACAGACATAGCACAAAAATAATATTAATTTGATAAAAAATAAATATAAAAGAATAATATGTTCAAATATTTCAAAATACAAGTACAAAAATAATTATTTATTGTTGTTAGAAGTGATCATAAAGATATATACGTAATTACTACCATAACAAAAAACGGACGAAGAATTAAACAAAGTAACTTCACACTCGTTATACATCCAATTTTATTTTCTCCTTCGTTATTACATTTCTCAAATATTCTCGGTTAATAATTTCATTTTCCATCCAATTTTCTCCTTTTTCATTCCCTCTTTTATTTTCTTCCTTTCGTTACACACATATATGAGCACGACACGAGCATGAATAGACACGATACGATTCAAACCGTGCCCAGGCCCGTGCCTATCCAAAATTACAAATGGGCTTGCACGACACGAAAATAACGGGTCGTGCCAAGCACGACCTGAAATAAATGGGCCTGAAGCGTGCTTGTGCCGTGCCGGTCCAAGCACGGTCCAGCGTCCATGTACAGTCTTGATAGAACCAACTTCGTGGTTTTCCTTCGTCGGGTCTTTGAGCGGCTATCCTTGGCGGCCATGGTGAGCAGGATAGTGGGGGTTTTATGGAGCATTTGGAAGACACAAAATTGCGTGGTCTTTGAATTCAAGCAGGTACACCGGTCCGGTTTACTGCAACAGCTCACACATCAAGTTTGGGAGTGGGTAAGGGTGCTGGAAGGTGATGGGGTTGGTATGCCCATTTGTCCAAATGTCTAGGTTGGGGTGGGAGGGCCGGAGTATCACTTGAGGGAGTTGACATGCTCTTTTGATGGTGTTGTTTGTGGACAGTCTTATGCTGCAATTGGGAGATAGTTATTCGGGATGCAACAGGGGATCGTCGTGTTGGGTAAAGGGGAACATTTGGATGGAGCGTTCGATCCAATCATGGTGGAATTGGTTACGCTTCGGGAGGCTATTTACTGGTGCAGAATGAGGGGTTGGGAATTGATGCTTTTCTTGGGAGATGCTAAGGTTGTAATTGACAAGGTGAATGCGCGATAGGTAATGAACACGAAGCGTGGGACAATTCTTCGAGAAGTGGGACGATTCTCCGGGAAGTCAGGGCTTTCCAACATATGTTTCCGAGGTTTAGAGTACAGTTCGTTGATAGGCATAACAATAGGGCTTCCCATTTGGTGGCAAGGAAGGCCCTTGTATTGTCAGCTAGTTCTGGGCTAGAGTTTGATTTTTGCGCTTGGCTCCATTCGGAGTTGTAAACGTTTGATCAATTCTTCTCTTGGTAAAGCAAGCTATCATTGGTTTAAAAAAAGTTGAGCCTTCTCTAATTTAAGTTCTTCACCGTCATTTGCTTTTCCTCAACCTTTTCCTACCACCACTGGAAGAAAAGGTTTCAAATAATATAGCCTTCTGTTAGGAAATTCATTTCCTAACTTTTGTGGGTCATAAATTTACAAGCATACTATATTTGTTATTTGCTTAGATGGGCTAAATTAAGTGATCTATTTTATGTGGCTCATGACTATTCAAGTCCAATATGGGTCCAATGTGTGGAAACCCAATGCTTGATCACCTTGGGTTTTATGAGAGCCCATGGTGAACTAGTATATAAGAGCTTGAGGTTGTGGTCTCCAATACACCAAAACCAAACAATCTCATTTTCTCCCCATTAGGAAGATGAGAGCTCTCCCGTAAAGGAACTGAGGTGGCTTAGTTGAGGAAGACTACAAAAACCTCCGGGGTCGTGCTGTTACAAGTATTGTCCGGTCAAAGATCATCAACCGGTTTCCGCATCAAGATCGAGATAATCTACAATGAATCCAGGTATTCCTAAAACCTTTGATAATCTGATAAAAATACATAGGATAAAGTTTAATCCAAACACCTTCACCTTACCGACAATACAAAGAGGAAGTGGGAAGGGGCTCTACCGGAGACAGCCGGATGTTGTCAGTAATGATGGAATTGGAGAAGGCCATCGGAGAGATGTGTCACCCTCGGTCCTATCCATTTGTACTAGTGGTAGTTTGCAATGTAAATTATATTTTATTTGTGCTCTAAGTGATTATAATTTGTGATTCAAATATACAGTTTGAAGAAATTATATATCAAATTTTAAAAATAAATTTTAAATATTTATCCAAACATGCAAACAAATCGAGTCCAACAAGTCAACTCAAAATTGCCATCGCTATCGACACCGCAACCCCATAGTAATAGTTAACTGCTCAGTGTTTTAGAGGGTTGTTCACTTGTTTGTTTGAGGGATTTGATGATGGATTTGGTGATAGATTTGGATCCATCATGAAATTTGTCCAACTTCCATTGTTTACTTGAAGGATTTAGGGGTAATAAATTTGTGGGCCTCGCGAACTTTGACGGTCCAAATTCGTGGAGTCTACGGATTTGAAAGTTCCACCACTTTAAATGGGATTTGATCATGGACTTTCAAGTCCATCATTTATGATCAATATGCCCTTCATATTTCCTTTCTCTACTCATACCAATAATGATAATATAGGTCAATTTCACTTTATACATACAAATCTAATTAACCAAATACATTATAAAATTCGTGAAACAAACAATGCTATTTTTCAAGTCTATAATGGACCCAAAACCCTTATATATAAATATGATTTTACAAGAACTTGTAAAATTTTCATTTTTGAAATCCACGAACCAAACGAGCTATTTCTATTACTCTTCTAACTGATCTAACAATCTCACCATGCTGCACTTTCTTCCCGATGTAAGCTCTACCACATCTCTCCCTCCACAGTAAGCTCAACAACAAGTTCCTGATCAATTCCCCCACGATTGTCTTTGGCTTACTACCTGCAAAACTTCGGAATCGCCCAATTAATATATCCTTCAAACGTCACATACTGAGGAGCACTGGCCACTTGCAGCATTTGGAGACAACTTTTTAGCACATTATAAGAGTATGAACAGTTCAAAAAAAAAAAATGGTTCATGTTTTCCCTGCTCTGTGCCACACAACAGACAACGATAATCACTAATCGTCCACCTCAGTACTCCAGTTTACATTTCTAGTACTTTATTTGAATTGAAGTATACTTCTGTCCACCGTAAACTTCAGGTACACCCCTAAGCAAAAGCAAATACGTACCTAACATATATTCCATTGTCTTCGACCCCTCTTTAATTCATTGCCTTACAAAATGAGAAAAGAACCGATAGGAATTGCTTGGTTAGGTCAATTCTTAAACGAAATAATTTGATTCATAGTCTCGATCATTTGTAACGAGTCAATTCTAATTACTTGGTTCCCCGCAGATAATTTGAATCGACTCAAAACAGATAAATCTAAAGTTCCCCAAGTCAAATCGATCTATACATCCAAAAATATTGCGAGCAACATTGATCTAATAATCTCAAAACAGTTAGATTAAATTGATACTTTACAATTCCTCATCTAAACGATTTATTAATTCTGTCAACCATTTATTTAAAAAAAAAACACTGAGATGCGTTTGTAGTTTCTAATAACGTTAACTTCCAAAATGTAGTTAGAAGTAAATATTTGATACATTTTTTTTTATCTCATCGAATTGATTGTCATGATATAAATTTATTGGGTGTGCCTACGGTGACATGCATGTCACGGTGACTTGCACTTTCCGGTCGACCTCAGCTAGGATTAGGTCGACCTCATTTAGAATTCGGTCGACCTCATATAGGATCCGGTCGACCTCATTTAGGATTCGGTCGACCTCATATAGGATTCGGTCGACCTAATCTGTTGTTTCAGTGTAAAAACAGTTCACGGTGCTTACTTTGGATATTCATATCATACAATTGGCTAGATGGAAATTGAAGACTAATGACTTGTTTTGAAGCTGGAGTGTGCCTCTACATATTGAAGAGATTGATAGCTCGATAGGAAGTCCAGAAGACCATTTTTGAACCTCATCAAAAGGCTATGCCAAAACTGGGAAACTGCCTAGAAATGGCTAAGTCTGGAAACGTGTTTGTGAAGTCTATTTTTGAGCTCAATTCGAGAAGCATGAATGCGAGTCGAGTCCAGGAGCCTCTACCACGTTAAATTAGGTATGTTTTTATACAAATTCAAGGAATTGGATGAAAGATTGGATCTTTAAGGCTTCAAACAAAAGGGTCGAAGTTGCTACGAAGGCTGTTTTTCTGGCAGACTTTGAGCACAAGCAAGCTGCCAGAAAAACAGCCTTCGTAGCAACTTCGAGCCTTTTGTTTGAAGCCTTAAAGATATTGAATCTTTCATCCAATGCCTTGCCTTTGTATAAAAAAATACGTAATTTAACGTGGTAGAGGCCCCTAGACTTGACTCGCATCCATGATTCTCAAATTGAGCTCCAAAGTAGGCTTGGCAAACACGTTGCCAGACTTGGCCATTTTCAGGCAGTTTCCCAATTTTGGCATAGCCTTTTGGTCAGATTCAAAAAAGGTCTTCTGGACTTTCTATTGAGCTCCCAAGTACTTTAATGTGTAGATGGACAGTTCAGTTTCAAAACAAGCCTTTAATCTCCAATTTCCATCTAGCCAATTGTAAGATATGAATCTCCAAAGTAGGCACCATGAAACTATTTTTACACTGAAACAACTGATTAGGTCGACCTGATCCTATATGAGGTCGACCGAAAGTGCATGTCACCGTGACATGCATGTCACCGTAGCAAAGTCCAAATTTATTTTAGCTTCAAAATTTGTAGCCCCCTTTCATCTATGACTAATAGAAACAAATAGCATAGACGAGAGGAGGTCGTGGACCAACTTTCTCTTTGGGCCGACAAGAAGATATTCAGATGGGACCAAACTCCAACAAACCAAAACAACACGTCTCCAGTCTGTTACCTGCGTCTTTGCGTCTTCTTGCTCCAAATAAAATCCAAGTTTGAGATCCATACCATTATACCATAGATATCCCCTTTTTTTTTATTATCATTTTGGTGGAAATACATATCCCTTTATGAAAAGAAACAAAAGGTAAAATGCCAAAATGGGAGTTTACGAGAATTGTTGAACTCACTACACTTTGGAATTAACTACATATACATACGGCTCGTTCATATTTATTTTATTTTACTAGAGTTCATTTGCTAGAGTGCTTGATGGTTCATTAGAAAGTTTATTGGAGTGTATTTAAATTTACTAAGTACGATTAAGATGGTGGTTTCTGAAATGAGGTAATTTGACGTCTCATTTATGTATCATTACACAATGTTTTGTCCCTCTCTCCGTCAATCCAAATTGATGCAAAATGAGACAATTGAGTCAAAATGTCTCGTCGAAATGTTGCATCCAAAATTCCAAACGACGCCTAAATCAATTATTAGAAATTATTCTTATTCAAACCTCAATTTCGGTCGCGATTCTTATTAGTATGTTAGAATTTACATTTAATTTTGTTGGAATTTTTTTGGATTTGATTGTTGAAATTAACTAGTGTTCATAATATTCATAAAATCGAGCGAAACTCAAATCTCAACTCTTACCTGGACCTATTTTTATACAAATTAACCATAACGGTTAACTAGTTTTTTACCCGCCCGTTGGGCGGTGTATTTTGTTTGGTTGTTTTATAATTCGTTATAGTATTCTAATTGTTATTATTATTTATGTTTACTAAGGTAATATACATAGAATTGTAAATCCCACTTACCTTATTTCAGGTATTATTTCATACTTTTATACCTTTTGTTTATTTATGAACATTTTAATTTTATTAACTGAGCTCTTTGTAGACGGTTCTTTATTGATTTAGAATTTTTTTTATCGAACTCGCCCTTTAAGATTATAAACATAAGAGATTATTCATTCTTTAGCACAGAATTGTGATAAAGAGTTAAAAAAAACTTACGACCACAAAAGAAGAAGTTAGAATAAGAAAATATGCTTCAATTAATAAAAAAATAAGCGAAGAGCTTTTTATTTTCTCCCCCTTCTCATATGTCGGTATATGATAATAGAGAATATTCTGATCTAAATCTCATGAATATCGTGTATTATCACTTACACATACAATTTTGGAATAATGAGGAAACTCATTAGCATCCACGTCCGTCAATCTTCCACGTACTTGTTTAATTACCTTGAAAAGTTCTAGCAAAACCAACCACAAACTAAACTATCAGCTGTCACTAACTTATTAAAGCAATATTTTCAGCAAATTAAACTGCATATAATTAAACACAATTTATATTCAGTAGAGAGCTACATATCTCCTGCAGAAAAGAATTGTGCTTTATTACCTAATAACAACATAGACAAATAATGAAAGGAGCAGTCTTCAATACAAATCAACTCATTTTATCATTCAGATTCCTCATTTGTGAACTGAATATATGAATCAATCAAAATAGTAGTTTGTAAGAAAACAATCATGTCAAAATCAATCTTTAGTTAGAGATTCAATGCAGAAAAATTCACCTTAATGAAACAAACAAATGTCACTGCAAACATGTAGAAATTAAAAAAACATCGAAATAGACAACGGAGAAACCACCATTATCATTTTCTTTCTTCTTCGCGACCTTTATAAAACCGCAATTATGTTCCCTTCTACTTATAACCCTTTTGCTACCTACTAATTACTAACCAGATCATCATTGTATAGCTAGCTAGTAGTAGCATGTCAATTATGAACATAAAATATAATAAACAATCATCACAACTCTACTTTCCATTTCAACATTCAAGAAATCGGGTTGCAATAGGCATTCAAGAAAAACGATCAATTATTCAACCAAAGGAGGTATGCCCTAAGTCCAACCAATTAAACCTTCTAATTATATTTTATATACATGAAAGTATATGGCGACCCTTCTCAGTAAAAAAACAAAGACGAAATATATTCACTCATCGAGAGTGGGAAAATTTACCATCCAACAGTCGTAATTTGGAAGAAATTAAGAAAAGAATGAGAAAAAAAGTATAACTCGGCCAGTCAACCGCAAAAAATAACATATCGCTGAGAAAGTGAGACCAATTGCCAGCTTCAGATCAAGGAGGAAGAGGGAGCAGTCGACAACCCTCTACTTGGTTCACCTCATCTTCACAATTATTGGATTAACTTTTTCGTCAATAGGCAAAAATATGTTACAACTGCTCAAAATTTTGTCATCTTATCGTTGTCTCGTGTAATTTATGCCTCCTATTCTCATACAAAGAAAAAAAATTCTATGCATTACCATTTCCTTCTCTATAAATTATGAGAATACAGATATTAGAAATCTCAAAAAATTTAGCAACTAATAAGAGGGCTTTGTTTATTTTTATGGTGGTTGACATACTTTCTTGATTTCTTATTTTCAATGTTGGATTTTATTTCTAGAGAGACAATCAAAATGGGTAAAGGGGTAGAAACAAATTAAAAGTTTGCATTAATAATTAATATATTTTCATTTAATAGAAATGAATAAGAAGTTTTTAAAAAATAACAATTATTGCTCTATCAAGTTCATATTCAGACATTTTGCTATCTAATTTATACTTGTTTTATTTGATAGGTATATACATAAGAAAGAAGTGAGTGTTTGATAGCAAAACACATATAATCATATCGTTTATATTTTTTATTGAAAAATATTAATATTTATGTGTGTGCTTGTTTTTTTTCTTCATCAAAATGTAACTTATTATTAAGTTTTAGTAAAAATGAGTAGAAAATTTGCTTAATCAGATTTAACCAGCTTGGGTTAAACAAATACAATATATGTCACTCTCTGTTTCCATCTTTATAGTTCGTTTAATCAAAATTTGTTGTTTTATTTGATAGGTATATACATAAGAAAGAAGTGAGTGTTTGATAGCAAAACACATATAGTCATATTGTTTATATTTTGTATTGAAAAATATTAATATTTATGTGTGTGCTTGTTTTTTCCTTCATCAAAATGTAACTTATTATTAAGTTTTAGTAAAAATGAGTAGAAAATTTACTTAATCAGATTTAATCAGCTTGGGTTAAACAAATACAATATATGTCACTCTCTGTTTCCATCTTTATAGTTCGTTTAATCGATTTTTTTTATATTACTTAGGTGTGTGTTTTTTGTTTAAATGTTTCCTAAAAAATTAACTTATTTTAATTTTAGTAAAAATGAGTAGAATTATTAAAAGAAGAGAGAGACAACTTCATAAATAGATCAATAAATAGTTTTTTGTTTGAAAAAAAATTGTCCACCTTGACAACTTGTGCATTCATTAAGTGCTTATGTGGCAAGATGTTATTTTTGAATAGCCATAATATTTAGTATAGATAGATAGATAAGACGAGTCATTCGTATTAGTTGTCGATTAACGGGTCAAACCGACCCGAATTATCTATCTGGAAACAGGAAAGGAGGAAAAAAGAGAGAGGAAAGAGCAGTAATTGCGTGGGAAATTTCACTGATTAATAATAATCTGGCGATAATCACCGCGTAACGTGGAGAGCAATGAAAAGAATTGTTGCTGTCCCCAGTCCAAGCTGTCATCACTATCACCGTCGTTGGTGGGCCCCACCTCATCCGCCCGCCGCCATCGGCGGTTCGAATCTCCCGGCTGCAAGACTCCGCTCCGGCAGAGCGGGCACGTCATCATCATCGCCGCCGCCGACGCTTTCGCCCTCGTCTTCCTCGCTCCCATTGCGAACCACGTGTCGACGCAATCCTTGTGAAACGTGTGCCGGCACCCCAGTTCCCTGACGGCGTCCCCTTTCTCGAACTCGCACAGGCACACCGCACAATCTTCTTGTGACGGCGATGATTCCGTCAGCCGTCCCCGCCGCTCGTGGTGGTAGTAGAAATGAGGGTACTTCTCGTCGATCAGGCGGCGGCGGTCTTCGTCGTCGGTGATGGAGAAGACGTCGGACCTGCTGGCGGGGGAGGGGAAGAGAGATAGGGTGGTGATCAGTTTGACAAGGAGGAGGTTGAGGAAGAATTTGGCGACGATGTAGAGCTCGGAGAAGACGATTGGGATCGCTGCCATTGGTGGGTTTGTGGAGATCGAGGGAATTATTTGTGTGGTTTGGAAAATATATAGAGACGATGAATAAGGCTATAGAGGGATTTTGGATTTGGATTTGAAATTTGGTATACCGTATACATGAGGAGAATTGATGGTGGATATTTGCTAAAAAAAATATTGTTTCTCACTTTACTTTTATTTAAAGAATATTATTTTTCACAAAAAAAAGGCAAAATACACTTGTATAGCCAAAACTTTCGCGTTTGTGCCAATAATAGCCAAATTTGAAAAAATACTACTTATAGCCAGCTTTTAAAGTTGTTTAGGACAAATCTAGCCTTTTCCGTTAGATACTTTAACGGTGTTATTAACACCGTCAATTTATTTGACGTTTTGTTGACTAGACGTCAACTCAGCGGACACGTTAGCACCAAATAAGCCAAAAGCAACATATCATAATTTAAATTTATTAAATAATTACACATCATAAATTAATGAAATAAAAAAATTAAAATTAATTAATGGTTATTTTTCTACCCCACCTCACTTTCCCCTTCTCTCTTCGTTGGAAACTCATACCCAAACTCTCTCACCGGGGTCCAGATCTTGTCAGTAACTGATGGGTCAGTAACCCATCAGTAACCCCTTCCCTGGTCCCCACGTGTCAGTCACTTTTTTATTTAAATTAAATGTAAAAAGGGTAGTACAGTAAAATTGCACTTACTCCTATTTATTATTGATGCTCACTTTTGACCGGAGCCTATCAGCCCCTCCTTCTCTCTCCTCGCAAAACATTTAATTTTCCTTCCCTTAATCTTTAACGGACGATTTCTCACTCGTTTTAAGTCGAAATTTAATTTTTTTTGCACAGTTAGATCAGATTAATTGTGCTCTTCAAAATGATATCCACTTTGATATTTTTTGGACACAAAAAAATTTGTCAGTTATTACCAGTCTATACCATATGGTATGACTGTACCATATGGTATTGACTGGTATTAAACAAGAGCATACCATGTGGTATGGTAATATTTTCCACATGAATATACATTTCGTTACCACCCAATACCATATGGTATAGTGTGGTAATATCAATATATATTTCGTTACCACCCAATACCATATGGTATAGTGTGGTAATATCACACAATTCACACAATACCATATGGTATAGAGTGGTAATATCAATATATATTTCGTTACCACGCAATACCATACATTACCATAGGGTATAGTGTGGTAATATCAATATATATTTCGTTACCACCCAATACCATATGGTATAGTGTGGTAATATCAATAAATATTTCGTTACCACCCAATACCATAGGGTATAGTGTGGTAATATCAATATATATTTCGTTACCACACAATACCATATGGTATAGTGTGGTAATATCACACAATACCATATGGTATAGAGTGGTAATATCAATATATATTTCGTTACCACACAATACCATATGGTATAGTGTGGTAATATCACACAATACCATATGGTATAGAGTGGTAATATCAATATATATTTCGTTACCACGCAATACCATATGGTATAGAGTCATAATATCAATATATATTATCTAAAAGGAAAAAAACAGAAGGAGGGAGAGAAAAAAATCGTCTTCTGATGCCTCTCATTTCCTCTTCCTCAATCAAGAACACCAAAATGCCAAAAAAATGAGAAAGATCGGAATTGAGTCCAACGAGTTGATGAAGAGAAGAAATGCAATGAAAGAGAGTGGCTACAATTTTTATGCTAGAGAAAAAAAATGAAGAAGGAAGAGAGCAGATTTAGATTTGAAAAGGAGATTGTGAGAAAAAAAGTAAGAGAGAAGGAATAGAGAAAGAGAAAGGTTATGGAAAGAGATTGAAAAAACGGAAGAGAGAAGGAAGAAAGTTGAGGTGCAGAGAAGGAAGATTCTCTCTCTTTCATTGAAAAGCCAGCCATTGAAATGCAGAATAAATAAAAAATTAAAAATACGAAAACGGACAAAAATGCCCCTTCCCCACCCAGCGTCCAGCCCATCCACACGATTTCTCCCTCCCCAAATCTACGGCCCGCGTGTGGTTACTGACCCTATCTTGGACCCTCTCACCGGTTCGCTGCTCCTATTTTTCTACTTCTTACTATTATCCTCTGTCGATCCATTCACTTTCCAAAAAACCCACCAAATCCCTAATCACAAGCTCGTATTTCCTCCTCATTTGAAGGCCCAAAACTCTCCACCCCCGCTGCTACTCTCTATATCAACGTGATTGAGAGTGAAAAATCCAGAATCACCGCCAATCGAAGGTTGGAAGTTGCTAGAGAAATCACCGTCGCTGTTCTCTAACAAACAACAATCTAAATGTTGGGATATAAATCTTATCCCAACGCGCCTCTCTCGCTCTATTCATCTTTGCATATGGGTTTGGATGCAGGGGAGGAGCGATGGGGAAAACAACAAGCCCAGATCCCGGCGACGAACAGAGGGAGAAGCAGAGAATGAGGCAAAATGCATAGCTGCCAGGAAGCTCCAACAGTGCAAGGGCGTCTTCATCGGATTCATCTGCGGAGGATACTCGATCTCCTCTACAAACCCGATTTCACAATCGGGAGCACAAAACTGGGTCGTCATCTTGCTGCGCTTGACTGTTAGCGTATTGGGTTAAGCCAACTTGTACATATGTATTTCGTATGTAGGATGTTTATTTGGACTAAGTATATGTTTTAGCCCATGGAACTTTGTAAAGGGCTTAGGGTTTACGTGCATGGGTTAGGGTTAGAGAGCAACTATATATATGCTCTTTAAGAAGCTGTAGAAGATCATCCGATTACACCATTGAATAAGATATCAGCTGGAGAGGTCTCTCTCCCGTGGACTAGTCCCGAATATCGGGGATACCACGTATATCGAGTGTTATCGTTTCCAGTTATTGTTTACGTTCAGCTCGTTAACATGGTATTAGAGCTATCTACTGGCGATTCTGATCGTCTTGTCATTCGCTTGAACTCCAAGAATTACGCAGTCTGGGAGTTTCAGTTCCGTGTTTATGTTGAAGGAAAGGGCTTGCTCGGTTTGATCGATGGCACGTTGCCCAAGCCCACAACTACGGCTGAGGAAATTGCTAAGTGGTCTCAACAAGATGCAAAGGTGAGATCTTTGATTTTGGGCTCTGTTGACCCTACGATTGTGCTAGGGCTTCGTTTGTCAGCTGATGCAAGGTCCATGTGGAGGCACCTTGCGACGACCTAGTCTTCTCACAATATGGCACGACAGTTCGAAGTGTAAACCGCGCTCGATCGCCTTTATCAAGGCGATAAGGATGTTTCTGTCTATTATACTGCTGCCCAAGAATTGTGGACGGAACAAGACTTACTTACAGCAGCTCTCCGTTCAGCGCAAGCCTCCGAGGAAGTGATCGTTGATCGCCAACAGCAACACATTCTTCAGTTTCTCATGCGTCTCCGTCCGGATTTTGAATAAGTTCAGTCGACTCTGGTTAATCAAGACACACTCACAATGGAAGGGATTCTGGGCAAGCTTATGCGGGAGGAAGCTCGACTACGGATGCAGTCTTAGCTGAATGCGCGTCACAGCGAGGGGGAGGCTGTGTTCTCCGCCACGACAGCATCAACAGGAGCACAAGTCAATCCTGATTCAGCCTATGAAGTGGGATGCCCACAGTCCCAACAGCGCGTACCCATCTGCGAGCTTGAATGTCACCATTGCCATGTCAAGGGCCACCTCCAGAAGCACTGTCGGCAACGCAATTTTTGCGTCTATTGCAAGAAATCTGATCATATTGTTCTCGACTGTCCATCGGCGCAGAACCGACATCGAAACAATGGTGGTCCTCGTTCGGATGGCTCATCTGCTGCTCCTCCTACCTTTGCTACGCAGGTCGTTGCTCCCGCTCCAAGCTCGCCTTTCACCGTCGAGACTGTTGGGCTTAGTGAATGCTGCCCTTCAACGCTCACTCCCTACAGCTCTCAGCTCCGCGTTTTCCACGCTCTAAACCATAGGTATGCTTAAACCTTGGCTTTTAGATTCTGCTTGCTTCAACCACATGACGAGTGATATGAGTTGCTTGAAGAATGTATCTCCTGTTCAGAATCTATCACTTCAGGTTGCTAATGGTCAAACGTTGAACGTTGGGGGCATTGGTAGTCTTTGGCAGCCGACTATTGATCTTCAAAATACTCTTCATGTTCCTCAATTATTACCTAATCTCATTTCGGTGCGGCAGCTTACTGAGCAAGGTTATCGGGTTGTGTTTGCTCCGTCTGGTTGTGTTGTGCAGGAAGAGACGACGGGGAGGTAGGTCGGGCGCGGGAGTAGACATAGGCGCGTTTTTCACTTGGAGGAACTCTTGGATCATTCATCGTCACGTCCATCATTGTCTATTTCTAGTAGTATGTCGCAATCTGTCTTCTCTTGTTCTGTTTTTTCGAGTCTAGCTGATCAAACGTTCCATTTGTGGCATTCCCGCCTTGGTCATCCCCATTCGAGTCGGCATGTATCCATATTTAAACGTCAGTTATTTGGAAATAATAAGATGGCTGCTAGTTCTCCCAATCTTGCGTGTACTAGTTGTATCGAGGCTAAGTCTATTCGCAAAAGCTTCCCGTCTAGTACCACCGTAATTGATGATTCGTTTCACCTTATTCATACGGATCTGTGGGGACCCTCTCCTGTGATTTCTCGCACTTCTATCTACTTTGCTTTATTTGTGGACCATGCTACTCGTTTTGTCTGGGTTTACTTTCTCCGTCTCAAATCCGATCTCCTTCCCATTGCTACAGAGTTTCTGGCCATGATCCGTACCCAGTTCAATAAACCTGTTAAGATTGTGAGATCAGATTGAAGGTGGCGAGTTTAGCTCGAATACACTCATTGATATTTATCGAGCTCTAGGCATCTTGTATCAGAAGACATGTTCTGATGTATCCCAGCAAAACGCTATAGTTGAGAGAATGAACCGCCATGTGCTTGAAATCACACGTGCTCTCCTTCTTGAGTCATTTGTTCCACCCCGGTTCTGGCCGGAAGTCGTGTCTACTGCTGTTTGTTTGATCAACTACCGGATCACGCCTGTTCTTAGTGATAGGATTCATTACTTTGCCTTGTTTTCTTGTCATCCTGATTATGCTAGTCTCCGTGTGTTTGGTTGTAGGTGTTTCGTTCTTCTTCCGCGCCGTGAACGTGATAAGCTCTCGTCTAAATCTGCTAAGTGTGCCTTCTTGGGTTATAGCTCTGTTCATAAGGGTTATGTCTGTTATGATCCCTCTACTGATCGTATTCGTATTTCTTGTAACGTGGTCTTTTCGAGCACCTACCATTCTTTGAGTCGTCTTCTGAGTATTGGTCCTTTCTCTCCCAGTTGTGCCCTCTTCCCTTTGAGTCTACTGATCCGTGAGATCTCCTTACTGCTGACGATGGACCTGATCAACCGCCCGACCTGCTCCCTCCACCATCACCGCCTTCCAGTTCCACTTCATCGAGTTCCTCGTCGTCATCAGATTTCGCTACCTCCTCACCTTCGCTCTCTCCACCTTCAGTGCCCCGTCGACACTCGACTCGCTCTACGTTTGGCCAGCCTCCATCTCATCTACGTGATTATGTGACCTATAATGTTACTGGTCTTGTGATTCCTACCAGGTATAAGCAAGCTCGTGGACACCCTGATTGGGAGGCAGCCATGGATGTTGAAAAGGATGCGCTCCATGCCAACAACACTTGGACTCTGGTTGATCGGCCCCTGCTCCCACCCCAGTCATTGGCAGTCGATGGGTGTATGATCTAAAGCTTTGACCAGATGGGAGTCTCAAGCGCCACAAGGCGCATGTGGTGGCACAGGGTTTTAGTCAGGAGTTCGATATTGATTATACTGAAACATTTGCGCCAGTGGCAAAGATGCAGACGGTTGGTACCCTCCTTGCTGTGGCCGCGATGAGGGGTTGGCAATTACTGCAGCTTGATGTGAAGAATGCTTTTCTTCACGGTGATCTATAGGAGGTGGTTTACATGGAGAAACCTCCCGGGTATGAGCTTGGTACCCCCAATCAGGTGTGCCGGCTTAATAAGTCTCTCTATGGTCTGAAACAGGCATCCCGCGCATGGTTTGATAAGCTGCAGAAGACTGTCACAGATCTGGGCCTTTGTCAAATTCTTAACGACCCGTCTTTGTTCTTCGCAAGTTTGATAAGGGTCTCGTGGTGCTCTTAATCTATGTCGATGATATGGTCGTGACTGGGGATGATGATGCCGGTATTCGAGCACTGACCGATGGTCTTCATGCTACTTTTAGTCTTAAGGAGCTCGACTCCTTATCCTATTTTCTGGGTCTCGAGGTAACCCGCACACCTGATGGGATTTTTTTGAACCATCATAAGTACATTGATGATCTATCGCATGATACTCACTTTGACACCAACCGCCCAACTTCCACCCCCATGAAGTGAATGTTAAGCTTGGTCGTGATACCGACACACTTCTCCCCGATGGGTCTCGTTATCGGTCTATCATTGGTAGTTTGATTTATCTATGTCATTCCCGTCCTGACATATCGTATGCAGTTCAGGTGGTCAGTCAATTCATGGCCCATCCACGTGATGCTCACCTTCTTGCTGTTCAGCGTATTCTCCGCTATCTACAGCAGACAACCCACGTGGGTCTCTTCTTTCCGTTGAAAGGGCGGGCTGAGCTTCAAGTTTTTTTTTCAGATTATGATTTTGTAGGGTGTATTGATACACGTCGTTCCACGAGTGGTTGGTGTGTTCGTTTCGGGGAGGCCTTCATTTTGTGGCGTTGTAAGAAACAAGACAAGATTTCGAAGTCCTCAACTGAAGCTGAGTACCGCTCCATGTCTGAAGTGGGCTCTAAGTTAGTATGGCTCCGATGGTTGCTCATTGATTTTGGTATCTCTTGCCCGACTCCTATGCCATTATATGTGGACAACACTAGTGCGATTAAGATTGCTGTGAACCCAGTCCTTCACAATAGGACTAAACACATCGAGATACATATTCACTACATTCGTGACTTGGTTCGTGATGAGGTGGTGCTTCTCCATTACTTGCCGACTGAGGAGCAGGTGGCCGATCTTCTCACTAAAGCCTTCTCCTCCAGTCGTCACTGGTACCTGTCTAGCAAATCGATGCTTTGCGAGCGACATCAATTTGGGGGAGGCTGTTAGCATATTGGGTTAAGCCCACTTGTACATATGTATCTCGTATGTAGGATGTTTATTTGGACTAAGTATGTTTTAACCCATGGAACTTTGTAAAGGGCTTAGGGTTTACGTGCATGGGGTTAGGGTTAGAGAGCAACTATATATATGCTCTTTAAGAAGCTGTAGAAGATCATCCGATTACACCATTGAATAAGATATCAGCTGGAGAGGTCTCTCTCCCGTGGAGTAGTCCCGAATATCGGGGATACCACGTATATCGAGTGTTATCGTTTCCTGTTATTGTTTACGTTCAGCTCGTTACGCACTTGGACGAATCGATTGCAGCGGTAGCATCCGTAGGACGGCCTGGGTGACGATCAACTTGAGAATGAATCTATGTATATCAATACTGTTTTTCCAGCGTTTAGATCTGAAAAGAAGAAAGCTAAGTGGCGAACACATCCTTTGTTGTAAGAGAGGAAAAAAGGAAAATGAGATTGCAAAGGGAGAGAAAAAAGCTAAGTGGCGAAGACAGCCTTTGTAGTCCCGAATATCGGGGATACCATGTATATCGAGTGCTACTGTCTTTCTCCCGTGTTGTCCCATGTCAGCATTTTTGTTAGTCTAGTCAGCCCGTTAGATGACACCGTTAAAGTATTGGACGGAAGTGGCTATAAGTGGTATTTCTTCAAATTTGGCTATTATTGGCAAAAATGCCAAAGTTTTGACTATACAAGTGTATTTTGCCAAAAAAGAATACTATTATTTAAACTAGTTCCCTTTGTTCTGGTTTGCTCCGCCGCTGCCAGTTTTCAGCCGTGTGACATAGAGATATAGAGTGACCGAGATCGAGCTTGTGAGAGCGAATACCCAGCTTGCCAGACGATCGGTGTAACTCGCGCTTGCCAGATGCATGCTACTCGCACCACCACCAACACCGCACCCCATCGCCTCGCCACCACGGAAGTGGCGCCTTTACGAGCCCAACGAGGAGAAGAATATATAACGATAGAAAAAAAGTAGCAGACGCGACGGCTTCTGATTTTGGGAACGGGATCTTGAAGGAGCAGCAGAAGTGGACAGACAAGAACAACGGTGGGTAAGATGGGGGCACGACCTCTTTCCCCATTCTGGTGGCCAGCCGCCATAAATCTATCGAGGTCGCTTGAATCGGCGGCGGCTTATTGGGATGAAAGACGAGTCTCTCGTCGACCTTACATTCGTGGAGCTGGCAGTCGCTATCGACGACGAAAGATAGCTGAGAGTTTCTTCTCCTGGATTCTGTAGCGGTCACGATACCAATCCTTCAAGGAGCTCTCTTCCCCGATGATATAGATCTGCATCTGGTATGCGATTTTCAACTGTTGATTTAGCCATCCCTTCCTGAGTGCTTATAGATCGAGCTTGAAAAATACAGATCTGAACGCTTATCGGTGACGTTTCCTCCTCCTCTCGTGGATTTAACCATCCTCTGTCGAGTGTCGCCGCATCGAAATGATTGACGTTTGTAGTCGTTTTCACCTTCCTGGATGGGACGAGCTTTTGCAATCTTGAGGACAGAGAAGCAGCGGCGGCAGTAGTAGAGGCCTTCATTGAATCTGTTCTCTTTGTGGTTGTTTGATGATTTGGTAAAGTAAAGAAAAAGGAGAAGAACAACGCTTGAACGAGAAGAAATTTGGTCCATTAGTGATAGGCTGATAGCAGAGTCACCAGCGTGGGTATATGATTTAGCTTCATAAATGTTGTAGACATAATGTATTGTTTATGTATCTTTGTATTTATTTTTTTATGGGCAATGTATTAATTTATTTTAAGAATAAATTCATTAAAAAGTTATTAATGAAATTTGAATTGTTATTTTATTTTTCACGTAAAATTTGAAATTAATCAAAATTATGAAAGTTGAAATAGAATAAAAAAGTATTGGCTCACGAAACAAGTACTGGCACACAAAGCAAATATTTACTACAACAAGGTTTTTTAGAAACAATTATAATTGTCTCCAAAACTAGAAATAGGAACAAAAATATTTCTCTCTAAAACCAAATAAGAAGAGAAAGGATATGTTTTTTTAAAGTGGAGTTACAATCAATAAGATTTGATTCGGATTCCTTAATTAGAAGCAAATATTATTTGCATCTATATTTGTATCTATATTTGTTAGAACGTCAAGTTCTTGGTGCAATACTTAAAAAGTATTGGTGCTTTAGGATTTTTATGTTTATGTTATAAATTGAAGGTGTATTTTTAACGTTATGATAAAATTTTAGGTTGTATTTATATTTTTTTACAAATTTCTTTATGGTACAAACTAAATTTGTATCTTTATATTATATGGAGCTTAATTGAAGGCTTGGGTTGATCTTTTAGTCAATTAATTCAAGCCTAGAAGATGAAGATCTTGAGCAATTTGGTAATCTCTCTCCTCTTCTCTATGAACTAGTTCTCCTTCTCTTAAGAAAAAGAAAACTAGGTCTGGATTTTGATTTGAAGTTGATGTATGTGACATATTCTAACATATACTATGTTTGATTGATGATTTTATCTTTTTGATTAATGGTTTTCATGAATTGCATGATTTATGTTTCCACTTCATGTCAATTGAGCTTTTGGACTAGCAGGGAGATAATCCCCTCAAAGCCTATTATTGGCATCTTCGGGTCCCTCCTAGTGTATATTGTCCTGGTAATCCATGAGGGAGTTGATTCTATAGATCTCAAAATGATATATGAATCCATAGGTTGAATAGAGGGCCTAGCCATCCATCACTTAGCTGCTCCAGGTCAATCCCGAGTGAGTCTATCTCCTAACGGTAGGGTAGTGATTCGATCGAGCTAGGATGATACTCAACATCTATCCTAATGATAGAACTAGGGGGACTCAACCTAATTGAGCTCCACCACTTGTAATTAGGTAGGTTAGTGTAGTTAGATAGTTTCTCAATCACTATTATAGGTTGGCTAGATAACAAAACTTAAGCCGAAGTAAGGTAAGCCTAGATCCCCGTGCATGATTCGATAAAGTTTATTGCTTTCTTACCCTATGCTACACCCGGTCGTCGGTTTTGCGTGGTCGTCGATTGGGATGTGTAGTTAGGAACGAGCCACTATCGAAGTACATCTAACGGTCGAATCACCTAGAGTATACTATGCTACTGGAGTATACTTGTCTTATCTATCTATCTATCTATCTATCTATCTATAGTTCAGAGTAGCGTACGCCTGGCATATGCTTACTTTACCGTACACCCGTCCAGTTTTGTTCGTTCGACCGTGCAAAAGCTAGTGTATGCTATACGCCGGCGTTCACGCTTAATATTTGTACTTGAATAATTCCGACGAATCATAACCGTTGATTTTCATTTTGAGTTTAAATGGAGCTTATAGTTTGAGTTAGAAAATTGAGGGCTGGGGTTCACCCAATAGAGTTTAGGGTATAGTATCATTGCCCAAACTCCGGTTAATTCACGGTCGAACTAACAAAACTCGACGGGTGTATGGTTAAGTAAGTGTACGCCAGGCGTACGTCACGCTAGCCTGAACCATATATATCAGTTCTAAATAATAAAGTAGTACTTAAAGTAAATAACTATTACAATAACAACCTAAATTTATACAAAATTTAAAATAAATTCCTGGGATCTTTTTCGTCGAACAACAAGTTTGCCGATCGAAATCAATAGTTACTCCAACGTTCGAATCGAGGATGCATGGGGGTTGAATTGTTTGTGTTGGGAAGAATCTTTTCTCGGTCAACAATTCTTGTTATAGGCTTGATCCTATGTGTAGGTCTGTCCTCCATTAGAAGAATTAATTTGCACAAAAAGGCAATCCCTTTTCACCTAGACTGCTTTTACTATTCATTGGCTTCTCATTGGCTGCTGCCCTGGTGTGGGCCTGCCTTGCCAGGTTTTGTGGCGGAATACGCGCCGGTCTTTCTTGCTCCTACCTTTTGCCACTAAACACGCACCAGCCTCAAGTGGGCGCTCCTTCCCTTTGCGATGGAACCCCCGCCAGCCTCAGATCATTCCTGATTTTCTATGCCCTCTCTCTCATCTTGGTCTTTGTGGTAATGATGGTCGCACAGTTCGTCTGCTTTAATCATCACAATGCCAGCTGATTGACGAGATAGAGGGAGGGAGAGAGAGATATATATAAGAAAGAACACTGATATTCTCTATATTTCTCATTACCCTTCCTTTTTATTATTTCGGCATTGACCTCTGTTTTTCCTCTCATATCTGCTCTTTTTCTCTCCTGAATTTTTTTCCCGCTCCTTTCCCTTATTCTACTTCTCTCTCATATCTTCCTGCTTCTTTGATTTGTGATGATTTTCTTTGTTTGTTTTGTTTGTTATCATAGATCTCCGTGATGCTGCAGCGGGAGGATAAAGCGGGCAGAATCCGAAGGCAAAGCTTGCTATCTATGCTCCTTACCAATTAATGACGAGTTCACATTCTTCCCCTCTCTCTCTTGCTTTTTTTAATAGTTTATGGATGATGATGGTTCCCTGATTTGTTCTATTTTCTTTTTTTCCCTACTTGAAAATTGGTGCAGTTTCAAGTTGATTGGGGTACATGGAAGTTTGAGAGAGTTCGGCAAAGAAGCAAACCATAGATCAGAGTTCTGTTATGAGATGATTATTTTCACACTCTCTCCACTGCCTTTTTTTCTCTTTTTTTTTTTTCTTGGATGGATTCGTGCTCTCTCTCTCGGTCTCAGAAGTTTTTGTTTGATCTCTTTTCTGAGGAGCTTCTGTCATTATTTTCCTTGATAGCATTTTTGGAGGGATGGGCGTTCGTCGAATGCTAGCGAGAACCTGTAGGACTAGGTGATTTTTTTTAGTTCGGAAGTGATCAAGCTATGTATTCGGAGGTTTAGATGTGATTCGAATGAAAAACATATCTGGAAATGGTCAGGTGAATTGATCATGCCATGTGCGTATTTTTTTTTTATCTTAATAGTGATGTGTGCGTGTTCGTCTTCGATCTCCTCCTTAATCTCCCTTCCCCAATTTTTTGCCCTCTATTTTTTTATTTTGTTTTGTTGTTGCCTTATCCTAATTTATTGTTTTACTTATTGATAGCAGGCTGGTTTTACTCGACAAGTAACACTCTGATCTGGGCAACTAAAAGTTATTGTCATGGTATTGGCTTTTTAGTAGGCTGATATACTCCATGTGTCAAGGTGATTTTGAGAAGACAGTAGATCTAGCAGCTGCTAGGGTTTTCAATTTGAGAGAGAAGTGATTGATTTGGAGGAATTTGGGAGAATGCCTTCTCATTCCATTTTGCACAGCATATATACATAGTTAGGTAATTGCAGATTCCTAATCTACTGTTACAACGACTAATTGCAACTAACAGATTAAAATATACAATTACAGAGGGACAAGTGTCTAAACGAGAATCAGCTACTAAGTGACGTTGGAGAGTAGCAAAACGCAGTCGTCTTTATTTATTTACGATCCAGATTTGGTTGGACCGAGTTAAAGGAAGCCTGATCCGTCTTCTTACCCGAACCTCTGTACTTCGTCTTCTTCCTTCAGCAGAGTGAAGCTTTGTCAAAATACTATGTTCTTCCTCTGATACACTCTACTTGATACGCCCCCTCAAGTTGGTGAGTAAATATCATGTACACCCAGCTTGGAGAGCAAGAACTTAAACCGATCACCAGACAGTCCCTTAGTGAATAAGTCGGCTAACTAATTCTCGGTATTCAAATGAAATAAATTAAGAAGTCCTGATTTTAACCTTTCCCTGACGACATGGCAGTCCACCTCTATATGCTTCGTTCGCTCATGATAAACAGGATTTTCCGCAATGTGAATGGTCGACTAGTTATCACAATACACCTTCACTGGGTTGAATGTGAGATTCCGAAGAAATTGAGAAAAGCCTTTAACCACTGCACCTCACAGGCAAGTTGTGCCATTGCCCTGTATTCTGCCTCAGAAGACAAACGTGATACTGTACTCTGCTTCTTGCTTTTCCAAGTAATCAGTGAACTACCTAGGAAAGTACAATACCCAGTAATCGATTTCCTTGAATTTGGACAAGTCGCCCAATCTGAATCACAATACCCACTTAATTGTAAAGTGGACTATGAAGAAAACCACATACCCTGTGCTGGGCAACCCTTTAAGTACCTTAAGATTCTATGCAGGGCTTAAAGATGAACTGTAGTTGGGCGATCTTGGAACTGACTGAGTTGCTATACATGGAAACAAATGTCAGGCCTGGTAGACGTCAAATACTGCAATTGACCCAAAAGGTGTCTGTAAACTGTGCCATCATCAAGTAATGTTCCATCTTCAGCAGACAATGTAGTCTTGGTACTAATTGGTGTCTTAGCTGGGTTACACTCCAAGAAGTGTGCATTTTCAAGCATTTCCAGACAGAACTTGCGTTGACACAAAGAAATCCCAGCCTGAGTTCTAGCAATCTCCAAACCTAGGAAATACTTTAAATTTCCCAGATCCTTAACCTTGAAACCTTTCTGCACTTGTGTCTTAACACGTTGAATATCCTTCAAACATGGTCCTGCCACAATAATGTCATCAACATAGACGACCAACACCACTGTGGAAGTCTTAAAAACTGAGTAGTCCTCAAACGATTGCTGAAAACCAAGCTTAGTCAAGAAATCAGTGAGTTTAAGGTACCACTGACGACTAGCTTGCTTGAGCCCATAAAAAGGATTTCTTCAATCTGCAGACTTTTCCTCGAAGGTGACTTAGCTCTCTTAAACTAGGTGGGAGTTCCATGTAAATCTCCTCCTCTAAGTCACCATTCAAGAAAGCATTACTCACATCCATTTGATGGAGATGCCACTGTTTAGCTGCTGCAATGGCCAAGATCAGTTTAACAGAGTTGATCTTGGCAACAGGAGAGAATGTATCAACAAAATCAACTCCATAAGTGTGTGTGTAACCTTTGGCAACTACTCTTGCCTTAAAACGTTCAATTGCACCATCAGGTAAGAACTTAGTTTTATAAACCCATTTACAACCTATGGGAACAACATTAGGTGGTCTGTCAACAATGTCCCAAGTCTCATTAGCCTCTAAGGCATTTACCTCCTCCTTCATAGCTTGATTCCAGCAGGGATGTAGAGCTGCTTGAGCATAGGTCTGAGGGTCTGGAGTCATAGAGATGGATAGTGTGTAGTGCTTGTGAGAAGGGGATAAGTGAGAGTAAGAAAGGCTGTGAGAAAGGGGATACATAAGCTTGTCATCAAAGGAGGTGGAACAAGCCTGAGAGAGAAAAGAAGTATGAAAAGAGTCAAGATGTCTAGGAGGTGAGGTGACTCTTTGAGGCTTGCGAAGGACAATAGGAAGGGAAAGATGTGGAGAAGAAGTAGAAGGTGTGGGAACTGGAGGAGTTGGTGGAGGAGGGGAAGACATAGGTGAGAGAGGTGGTGTAGGTGAGTAAGAGGGATTAGTAGTTTCATGGAGGTTATGATCCTGAGGAAGAGGAAGATCATCATCAAAGAGAAAGGGAGGAAGATGATCTGGAGGGGAAGAAGTAGTAGGGGCAGTAGGTGTTTGAGAAGTTAAGAAAGGGAACTCAGACTCATTAAATTCTACATCCTTGCTGTTAAAAACTGAATGACTTGCAAGATCATACAGTTTAAAACCCTTAATACCAAAACTGTATCCAAGAAAAACTGCATTTACAGCTCTAGGTGCAAACTTAGGCTTATGATCCTCAGTATTCGTGGCAAAGGCAAGGCAACCAAAGACTCTAAGGTTGCTATAATCTGGTGGTATTCCAAATAAAGTCTCAAAAGGAGACTTATTGTTCAAAACAGGAGTAGGTGTCTTGTTAACGAGGTAGACAACATGCATCACAAAATGACTCCAAAAGCTAATTGGTAGTCCTGACTGAAATTTTAATGCCCTAGCCACGTTGAGAATGTGTTGGTGCTTTCTCTCGACTCTACCATTTTGTTGAGCAGTATGCACACAACTCATCTCATGGATACATCCCTGCTGCTGATAAAAGGAAGACATTTTGAATTCCTGCCCTTGATCTGAACGTATAACCTTCACTTTCCTACTCAGCCATTTCAAAGAAAGATTGAAGTAAACACATGACTTCAGATTTGTGACTCATCAAGTATAACCAAGTACAACGACTATGATCATCCACAACAATAAGAAAATATTGGTATCCATCATGAGAAACAACATTAACTGGCCCCCAAATGTCACAGTGTATTAAATCAAAAGGTGCTTTGGAAAAAGAAGTGCTTTTGGGAAATGGTAAACGCTTTTATTTAGACAAGTGACAAACCTCACAATCAAAACCCTCTGGTAACTCAACCTCAGTACAAGTTTGTTTGATTTTCCTCAACCTATCTAAAGAAAGATGACCTAGTCTCTTGTGCCATAAGCTGGAACTCTCTTGATTGGTTTTCACTCCAAAAATATGTGGTTTGCAAGTCTCTCCCGGACCACTGGAATCTCCAAGAAGGTAAAGTCCTCTACTTACTGGGATTAAAACAATCCTCTGTCGAGAGATAAGGTCCTGGATGTGACAAAAAGTGGATTGAAACAGCAATGAGACATGACTGTTTTTGGTAAATTGACTAAGTGAAATCAGGTTATAAGAGAAGGAAGGTACCAAAAGCACATTGGTAAGAAAAATCCCACAAGGCAACTTAACAACACATAAATGTGTAACAGATGCTTGTTGGCCATTTGGAAGTGTAACTGACACATCATTGACCTTTTTACACCTCAAGAACAAAGTGATATAACAAATAATATGATCACTTGCTCCTGTATCCAAAACCCACACACATTGATTGCCCTTATGTGCTATAGTGGAGAGTGATAGAATACCTGACATAGGTTGTGATCTAGAAACCACAGAATTAGCTTGAGAAGGCCCATGTGACCTGGAAGCTAGCTACAATAAAGCCTTGAGCCTTGTGAGTTCATCAACAGTGAAACCAGAAAAGGTTGGTGAATGTGGTTCTTGTTGACTTATGGGACTGGTAGGAGAATAGGAACCAGCTCATCCTGAAGCATTGCCCTCTGCTGCATTGACATCAACAGAACCAACAAACCCTCTTCCTGGGTTGTTCCCTCTTCCAGGGTTGTTTCCAAGTAAGCCATTCTTTTTCTTGAGTTTCCAGCAGTCCTCCTTTACATGGTTATCCTTTTTGCAATATCTGCATAAGAGGCCTCCTGGTTGATGCTCAGATCGATTCTTATCCCTTGATTGATTGTACTGTGACCTGGAAGATGCAAGTGCAGTGGCTACTACTATGGCTTCCTCAGATTTGCTAGAATTAGCACTAGCACCATCAAGTTGTCTTTCAAGCTGCACAACAGAACGATATATGCTATCCAAATCTTGGAGTGGGTCTAACATAAGAATTTGAGTCTTCGCCTACTGGTATTTTTCATTCGACCCAACAAAAAATGAATCACTCTTCCCCTCTCCTCATACCTCATGATAGTTGCATAGGTACCAGCAGCACAATCACAGTAAGGAATTGGTTGGTAGGTTTTCAATTCATCCTAGGCTAACTTCAGATTGGTAAAATACTGTCTAACAGTTTGGTTCCCTTGTTTAGCCAAGTCAACCTTCTCCTGGAGATTAACTATTCTTATAATATCCCCTTGGCTAAACTTGGATTTCAGGTAAGTCCAAGCTTCTGAAGCAATCCTAATGTTGCGAAGTCTAGGAACGATGTCCTCTGATACAGAGTTTCTAATCCAGCACACTACAGTACCATTCACACGATCTCAAGTTCCATAAAATGGATCTGTCAAAGAAGGTACATGAATCGTGCCTAGAACGAAACCCAGCTTGTTCTTCGTGGGCAGGGCAACCTCCATGGACTCGCTCCAAAGGAGGTAGTTGTCATCTGTCAACTTGAATCCGATCACCGGAAGAAACGAGTTGTCGCTTTGAGCCAAGTAAAACGGATTGGAGTAAGGATCTTCATAACGAGGTGGAGGCAGAGGTGAAACCTATTTCTTAGCAGAATTCGATGACTCAATCCCAACCATGGCGAAATGAAAGACGAGAAAAGTAAAAGGGTAAAATCAGTGTAGGAAGAAGAGGTATGCAGAAGCCTTAACCAGTCTCTGATACCATGAGAAAAAAGTAGATCTAGCAGCTGCTAGGGTTTGCAATTTCAGAGAGAAGTGACTGATTTGGAGGAATATGGCAGAATGCCTTCTCATTCCATTTTGCGCAGCATATATACATAGTTAGGTAATTACAGATTCCTAATCTACTGTTACAACGGCTAATTGCAACTAACAGATTAAACTATCCAATTACAGAGGGACAAGTGTCTAAACGAGAATGAGCTACTAAGTGACGTTGGAGAGTAGCAAAACACTGTCATCTTTATTTCTTTACGATCCGGATTTGGTTGGACCGGGTTAAAGGAAGCTTGATCCGTCTTCTGACCCCAACCTCTGTACTTCGTCTTCTTCCTTCAGCAGAGTGCAGCTCTATCAAAATACTCTGTTCTTCCTCTGATGCACTCTGCTTGATAGCTAATAATAACTCCATGTAATCATTTGTTTTTAGTGGGTTTTAATTTCTTTTTTTGTGTGGGTTTGAACATGTTTGCAGTTGCAGAAGAATTAGGATTAGGTTTTTCTGGTCTGGTACACGTGTGTGTTCTATCTTGGTCACAGTGGTAATGTACTGATCTGTGGTGCAGTCTATCCCTCCATAACCATTGCGTAAACTCTTTGTTGGCCTCGCTTCTTTTTGAGTTCGTTGTTTAAGTTCCAGTTGAGCTTTGGGAGGTTTTGTTAGGTATTGAACTCTGTTTCTTTGATACAATTTTCTATAGATTATTTTAAATTATAGTTTGTTCTTTATGCAGTACGGTGCCTTCAAACAGCTCGGTCATACCAAAGCATCTTGGGCTAATATCCTATTTTCGATGCATTTTTTTGGTATTTTTCTTATGATTAAATGAATTAATCAATATTTTAAGTTCTGTGAAACTTGAGCTATATCATAGAACATTACAGTTAGCTTCTTCCTCAAAGATATTTTGTTCTTTCATAGGAGCAATATTTGCCATATTTCAGATTGGTTTGAGGGTTGAAGATTTCAGTTACCTTAACCATTAATATATATAAATTTGAAGCTGAGTTACTGTTGTCTAAGACCTCTCTTTGATTGGTCCATTGGTAATAATGATGATTTGATCCTATGAGAAAAGAATTTGAGTTACAAGAATTCTCCAAAGTTAATTAAATTACAACTTAGTTACTATATTGTACCTTTTACATTTTGATATCCCAAATTTAATTTTAATGTTAAATTATTGAACCAATCCATGTATCCAATCCACCATAACATAAATGTATAAATTTAGTTTGTACCACACAAAATGTTGTATCACTCAATTGTAAGAGAAGATTCGACCATTTTATATTTGTTCATTACGTGAAATATTAAATAAATGATAAAAGAGAGACGACTCTAAAATATTGCAAGAGCAAATTTATAAACTCATCTAGTACATATACGTGGTACTAAACAAACTTTTACTAATTACATGTAACAAAATATGCGACATCTACATAAGCAAGTGTCAATAAATTGCTACGATGAAAATGGTTGACTGTTGTATTGACGGCTAACTAAAAGAATTAGTCAAAACCTTTTCATCATCTACTTCATTTTCGTTTCATTTTTTACTCACCTTCCATAACCATTTCTTTATTTCTTTCTTTGCCTTATTCGTCTAACCCTAATTAGTATACGATTTTTATGTATTCTAATCACAAGTACGAACGAGTCCATACACGACTGACCAACAATTTAGAGAATTAATAATTTAACAATGAACCACTATCTTTTTCAGCTCAATGTCGAGTCCAATTAAAAATAAATATACATGGTTATTAGTTATTAATTATTAGAAAGTCGTCATTTTCCACTATGGGATTTGAAGGCGTCAAATTTTAAGCCAGTTCCAGTTTGTATTCTTTTTGCTTCTCTCTAGAGTCTTTCTTTTTCACATAGACTAGAATTTTTAACAATTATAAATGGAATTTTCAACAATAATACATATAAAATAAATGGTTTCCTATTGTCTATAAAAAAATGTAAATAATTATCATCTTAAATACATCACCATAAAAACAATTAAGTCTCAACTTTGCAAATTATAGTTTGGTAACTCAACTTCATAGATCTTTAGATTTATAACCTAAATTTATTTTTTGGGCATATAAGTCCTCCAATATTGATGGAACATAACATTTTAGTACCTAAATTTTTTGTATTACATTTTAGTATCTAAACTTTTGAAGTTCTACAAATAGGTATAATTTTTGTATGTGTAATTAAAACACCCTTGAAAGGAAATATCTATACTATGTCCTAATTCATCTACAAACTTCCAAACTCATATATACGTCATCCATAACCTACCCATAATCAATGGGTCTACTTGGGTGTAGGCAAATATCATTTATTAGCAAAAATTTTCAAATTTTCTAAATTGGATATTGACCACCATATATCTCTTCTCAGTCAATATCATATTGTCAAGTCAATATTACTAACAAAACTGCCAACAAAAAATTAATTTTATACTAATAATACAAACAAAACACCATAACGAACCACATAATACATGCACATATACCATCTCCGCCACGCGACAAGGTGCGACATCGCCACCTAATTTATTATATATATAAACCTAAAAAACTAACTGCTTGATTATACATCACTCGCTATAACGTGTTTTTTTTTTTTTTTTACTTTTTGCTGGGCTGAAAATATATTGTAGGTGGGGTTTCAGCTTATAGACAAATTATTATACACACACTGCAACATTAATACACATATCAATTATCATCAATTATATCCTCATCCTAACAAGAGCTTATATGATCATGAAGAAAAAACAATTAAAAATGGGAAATCCTCTGAATGAATCTCTGAGTTAGACTCCGGTGAAAGAAATCAGCTGCCTGGGACGGCCGCCGGACAGCGGGCAATAGGTTCTGACAGCGACCAACCTCCCCTTATTGTCGCCACAGGGACTGGCGACGATGGAGAAGAGCGTGTTTCCTGAGAATGGCAATA
Source organism: Linum trigynum (assembly GCA_964030455.1). Lineage (NCBI taxonomy): Eukaryota > Viridiplantae > Streptophyta > Magnoliopsida > Malpighiales > Linaceae > Linum > Linum trigynum. Next base: position 4,674,399 of record OZ034817.1, read on the forward strand.
TGAATATGAGCATTGATGGACTTTCGAGTGAGCCGGCGACGGACCCACGAGCATCGTCTCCGCCGCTATCGTACGTGAACGCTGTGATAGGGAAGAGTCATGCGAGCCCCAAAGCGCCGGTTGCTTGGACCCCGGTCAGTGAGCACGATCTGGTCCCCAGTACTTTCAATAGTGAACCGGAATTGAAGGTCTCATCAGTTTTCCAGAAAAAAACTATGCACTCCATGGCAACAGACACTTATTGTTCGGGCAGTGGGACTCGATATCTCATACATCACCTTCTACAACAAGATCAAAGCCTTCTGGCGGCCGTCGGGATCGATGGAGATCATGGGATTGGGTCAGCGATGTTTTCTGGTGAAGCTGAACACCGATGCTGAATATTTTTGGGCCTTGACGAAAGGCCCATGTGTCATCTTCGATCATTATTTGGTAGTATACCAATGGACGTAGGCGTTTCGACTCTCAGATGAGCTACCCAAGTCGATGGTGGTATGGGTTCAGCTGCCGGCCTTCCCAATTCATGTCTACCACAAGGAAATTCTATCTAAACCCCAACACAGACTCAAGTTTGCTCGAATCGCCGTCGAATTGGATCTATATAAACCCCTGGTTACACGTATCAGGCTCGATGGTCAGTGGCAATATATTGAATATGAAAACCTCCCCACCATTTGTTTCGAATGCAGGAAAGTTGGCCATCCGACCTCCTCTTGTCCATCATTGAGGCCGGTAGCCGATCCCTCCCTCGCCAGCGTGACAGAGAGATCAATGGAATATGAAATAGGTTTGGCGCTGGAGGAGAGAGCCGGATTCGGGCCGTGGATGAAAATGACGTGACGATCACGGCGTGGAGGCATCAATTCCGAAATTGGTAACTCGACTCCAAATCAAGGGAATTTGTCTACAAATAATAGAGTTGGAAAAGGAAGGATTAATCTGAAAGAAGGGAAAAATCCTAACGCCCAGACCGAAACGAAAGAGCCAGCAATGGACAGGGGAGAGGAGGCGAGAAAATGAAATTCTGAAAAGGGGAAAGGTCAGGGGCCGCAGCAAAAGGGGAAAAGAAAATTAGTGAATGAGGAAGTTGGGAACGAGCTGAATGGAAAAGGAATCCTTGGGCCCCAAACCCAATGGGCCGCGAGCAGAAAAGAAGAAATAAATAATAACCCAAATAGAAACGTGAAAGGAATAGTGAGCGGATCAGGGCATTGAAGTGGATCGGGCTCAACCAACACAATGCCAACCTCCATAAAGAAGACAGGGGAACCGGATCAGCTGCCACCGCCAACACTTGCTGTGACTGGGCCAAACAACACAACTATCCAGATTGTTTCTATCTCCCAATATGAGAAACAAAAACACATAGATGAGGACTCTGAAGCCCCCTCTTATGCGACAAGAACGAAGAACCATATGAACCATAAGAAAAAGAAATCCCCAAAGAAATATCCAAAACCGTTTACAGCCAAAGCTTTGCAAATCTGGATGCCGGTTAAGGAGAGGAAGAACAAAGCGAGCCAATTACTTGCATCACTTACTCTGCAGGAGATAGCGACCTGGACCAGTGCAGCCAAAACTACTCTCCCCGTCGAGGCAACTGAAACAGATTTGAAGAGTGGCGTAGAGGAAAGCGGCACTACGTTGTCGGAGGCTGTCAAGGCTCAACCGACCCCAACCTAAAGCCTTTTTCTCTGAATCTTCTCCCTTTCTCACCCCTATCTATTCCTTTTGCGTTTAATTATGTCTGGAAACCATTATCCTAACTTTAAAATCTTATCCTGGAATGTAAGTGGAGCAAGTAGCACTGCTTTCTCTTGAGCTCTAAAGCTCATTGTCGACAGCCACAAGCCAGATTTCTTGTCCTCCTGGAGCCCCAAATCAGTGGAGAGACGGCTAACCGGGTGTGCGGTAGATTGGGGTTCCCCAACATCATGCGGGTGGAAGCGGATGGCAAGAGCGGAGGTATTTGGTTTTGATGGAATGCCCTCAACTTCCAACTAAAGGTGATCTCACCTTGCTTCCAACACCTCACACTGATGGTCTCGACAGGCTCGTCCACACCTTGGCTGCGTACTACAGTGTACGCTAGCCCCAAGAAAAGCCTTCAACACCACATGTGGGACAACCTCTTTAAGACCCAAGAGAGCTTTGATCTCCCATGGCTACTCACTGACGATTTATATTCTATCCGAGAGCCTAACGAGCAAGCTGGGAGAGCCTCTGCGCATACCTTCAAGCGATGCAAACATTTCAATGACAGGATCAACCAAGCGGCGCTTATTTACTTGGGTTTCTCCGGTCCGCGGTACACTTGGACTAGAGGGGAACCACTTAACTTCTACAAAGCTAGCCGTATCGACAGAAGCTTGTGTAACTCGAATTGGAACGTCTCCTTCCCAGGCACAGTAGTTCATCATACTTCTCGACTACATTCCGACCACCACCCCATCCTAACCACGACTGGAAGCCAGGGTGTCTCTGCTCCTTCACGTTCTTTCCGTTTTGAAGGCGCATGGTTCTCACATGAGTCTTACGATGATTTATTGACAGGTGGCTGGGATGAGCAGTCCTTGCCTCATGTGGCTCTCCAGAGGATGACCGAGAAGCTGATGAGCTGGAATCACACTACCTTCGAAAATATCCTATGCAAGAAAAGAAGGCTGTTGAATCGCATTCAAGGGATCCAGACTCGAGTTGCAAATGGCTTCTCCCCAGGGCTCTTTAAGCTGCAAGCTAAACTGGAAGCCTAGCTGGACAGAGTTCTAGAACAGGAGGAAATGCTATGGTTCCAGCGTGCTAGGGAGAAATGGGTTCAGTTTGGCGAAAAGAACACGTCATATTTTCATCAACAAGCTAGCATTCGTCACAGGTGCAATAAGAGCAAGATCCCCAAGATGACAATGGAGAATGGGTGTCGGATCCTCAAACTTTGGCGTTGCTTGTATTTGATTATTTTGCAGCTCTGTACTTGCAGAACAACCAGGAGTATACCGACCACATGCCAAAGGAGGCCTTCCCAAGATTATCCCACGAGGACTTGCTCCATCTTCTTCGCCCTTTCAATGTTGCAGATATCTATAGGGCTATTCAGGAGATGAAGCAAAATTCAGGCACCTGGGGCTGACGGTTTTCATCCAACTTTCTTTCAACGGTCATGGCAGGTCATGGGAAAAGCTCTTATTGATATGGCTATGAGCTTTTTTGCTGCAGGTTCACTCCCAGAGAAAGTGGTGGAGTCGACAGTGGTGTTGATTCAGAAGGTTGATCACCCAGAGATGGTCTCCCAACTTCGACCCATTTCTCTCAATAACGCCTGCTTGAAGGCCATCACGAAGGCCATCACCAACCGCCTTAAGCCTATCATGAGAAAGCTGGTTTCCCCACTGCAAAGTAGCTTCATTCTGGGAAGGCAGAAAACAGATAACATTATTGTGTTGCAGTAAGTCCTTCACTCGCTTAAGAAGAGGAAGGTCAAGAAGGGAGGGATGGTCCTCAAGATCGATCACGAGAAGGCCTATGACCGCCGCCGATGGGATTTCCTACTTGACACCCTCATGGAGATAGGTCTTCCTAACTCTTGGATCAACTGCATCATGTTCTGCGTCAAAAATAATCGCATGAGCTTGTTGTGGAATGGAGAGCTGTCTGCTCCTATCACTCCCACCAGAGGAATTCGTCAGGGAGACCCTCTATCCCCTTAACTTTTTGTTTTGTGCATGGAATGTTTATCACATAGAATTAAGTAGGCCATCCAGGACAATCATGGAAACCCCTAAAGCTGTCTAGGGATGGGCTGCCGCTGTCTCACCTTTTTTTTGCAGATGAACTTATTTTGTTTGCAGAGGCAGATAGGGCGCAAATTAAGATTATAAAGCAGTGTCTGGATGAGTTCTGTCATAGCTCGGGGCATAGGGTCAACTACAATAAGTCAGCTATCTTTGTTCCAGCCAACATTGACAGACGGATTGCTAGAAGAGTCACCAACAGAGTGGGGATTCCTCTTACCGTTGATCTAGGGCGATACTTGAGAGTGATGGCGATCCACGTCAGGGTGACCAAGACTAGATACCAAGACCTCTTTCTCAGGATCCAGAAGAAGCTAGCACCGTGGAAGTCTAAGCACTTGTCTCTAGCTTCTCGTATTACTATTGTGAAATCAGTTCCTGCCTCCATTTCTATTTATCCTATGCAGATTGAGCTACTGCCTATGAGCACCTTCAAGGCTCTAGATCGGGCGAATTGCAGCTTCATATGGGGGACACGGATGACAAGAGAAGGCTACACTTGGTTGGCTGGCCACAACTACTCCTTCCAAAAAGCAATGGTGGGCTGGGCCTCAGACCGACTAAGAATGTGAACTTGGCGATGCTAGCTAAGGGAGACTGGAGACTCTTGCAGGAGAAGGATACTCTCTGGGTTCAGTTGGCTCGTAGCAAGTATGGCAAGGGGCGTGACAATCTTGACATCCTAAGAAACATTCAGGGAAGTTCCTTTACCTGGAAAAGTATTGCTAAGGCGGCTACCCTATTCAAACAGGGTTGTGCATAGAATATACACAAAGGAAATAGGACTAAGTTTTGGTCTGATGTTTGGATTTCACAGCTACCACTTCAAGAGCTGGCGACCGGATCAATTCATGAGGAAGACCGAGAGGCTAAAGTTGCTACCTTTGTGGATGAAGAGGGGAGGTGGAAAGTGGAGAAGTTCACAAACATTCTCCCCCTAGAAATTCAGCACCAAATCACAACAGTAGCAGTGGACCATATGGCAGTGGAGGACGATACTATCTTTTGGCAAAATACGTCCGATGGGAATCTCGACCAAAAGCGCCTTTAGCATGCTCCAACACACCCAAGAAATCAGGATCAACGCTGGTGGAAGAGCATTTGGCAACTTCCTGTTCCGGAGCGGGTGAGGTGCTTTATTTGTTTGGCGGCTCATGAGAAAATTAGCTGCAAAGCACAACGGATGGCGAGACACATCAACCAAGATCCGTCCCCCGAAGCCTTCCTTTGGGAGCGTACTGTCCTGACAGAGTTCCAAAATATTTCTTTAGCCTTCCTTTTGGACAGTGGAACCTCCGATTTTTGAAAACTGACCAGCTGACCGGACTCAGCTTCATAGTCTCGGAATATCTTCTTCAGTTCTGAACATTCTTGAATGGTTGCCCTGCCAAAAAAGAAACTGTCATCAGCAAAAAACAGATGGGATACCGCTGGGGCTCCCCTGGTCACTTGATACCCGTGTATTCTTCCTTCCCCCACCCTCCTCTGCGTATAAGCCGACAATCCTTCTACATAGAGAAGGAACAGGTAAGGCGACAGAGGGTCACCCTGTCTTAATCATCTCTCTGGAGTGAATCGTGAGGACTGGTGTCCATTCACCAAGATTGAGAAGGATACTGTCGAAACACACATCATCATTAATTCAATCCACCTTTCTGCAAATCCCATACGCCGCATAACTCCCTCAAGAAAATGCCATTCTACTTGATCATAGGCTTTTGCCATATCCACCTTTGCTGCAAAGTAGCACGTACTGTTCTTTGGTTGCTTTTTCATTGAATGAAAACATTCAAAAGCTGTAATGATATTATCGGAGATGCTTCTCCTTGGCACGACAATGCTTTGCTCCAGTGATATTATCTTCTCTACCATGTCTTTCAATCTATTGGCTAATACTTTTGTTACCACTTTGTAGAGTACATTGCACAAACTTATCGGTCAGAACTCTTTGGGTGATCTAGGGGACTTCACCTTAGGGATTAAAGCAATCAAAGTATGGTTCAAATCTCCCGCCATCACACCAGTACTCGCGATTTGCCTAACCGTATCAATGACTTCCTGACCCACAATTTTCCAATACTTCTGGAAAAAATATGCGTTTAGCCCATCCGCCCCTGGGGCCTTTTTCGTGGTCCCATTGGTTTCAATCCAAATCAGAGACCCGCTGAGTTATAGCATCGAGTACTAGGGTCTCACTAGGCCTTAATCCTGCCTTAAACAGTTGCTGAAAGTAGCTATTTGGACAAGGAAAAAGTTGCTCTGTTCCCGTAAACCATTGTCCTGACTCATCTTGCAGTTTCTTAATAGTATTCCTTTTCCGCCGGGCCGTTGCTTTTCGGTGGAAAAACGTTGTATTTTTATCTCCTTCTTGTAGCCAGTCCGCACGCGATCTTTGCTTCCAGAAAATCTCTTCATTCGCTTCCAGTTCTTCAAGTTTAGATTCCAGCTCTTGCCGTTGCTGGATAACCGCCGCTGTCTTTTCCCGCCTTTCCAAGGCTCGCAAAGCTTTACTAATACGGGTCTTATGTTTTGCAAAGTTTGGGAATGTTTCTCTACTCAGGCTTCAAGCTTCTTTGTGCATGTGTGTATTTTACCTAGAATGTTGCCACCTCCTGTTCCCCAAGTTTCTTCAATGACCTTCTCGCAGTCAGTATGTTTCGACCATAGTGGATCAAATCTAAATGACCATCCCCACTTAATTACCTCATCATCCTCTCCTCTTGTATCACATATTATCGGACAATGGTCTGACTTGATCCAATCCAAGTGGAGAACTCGGGTTGTATGGAAGATATTCGACCATTCGTCACTGGCCACAAAACGGTTAAGTCTCTCTTCTGTAAACCCAATCCTACTTTGGTTATCCCAAGTAAAGGGGTATCCCTGAAAACCAATATCATTCAGGCCGCAATCTTCAAGACACTCTCTGAATTCCTCCATTTCTCGATCTGGTACAACATTGTGACCCTTCTTTTCGTACTGTGAAAGGAGAAGATTTAGATCACCACCTAGAAGCCATGGACCCGCCCACTGTTGCGACAAGGTTCGCATAGTTTCTAGGGTGTACCTCTTCTCATCAGTTTCCGACCAGCTATACAATGTCGTAAATCTCCATATCCCCACATTAACCTCTTCCACCTTCACGTCAATGTAGTGTAAGTCTTTATCCATTACTTCTATTTTCACTTCCTCCATCCACCATAGGCTCAGACCCCCTGCACGGCCTCCATTTTCAGTCACCGTCGGCCAACACGTGCCCTCCATGAAGCCCAACATCTCCCTTAGTTCTTTATTTTCTTTCACAAGTTGTTTTGGCTCAGAGAGAAACACAACTTGTGGGGAAACACGACGCAATAATGTCATCAAAGCCTTCACTGTGCACTTGTTTTCCAATCCGCGACAGTTATAGCTTAAGATTCTCATCTATTACCTTAAGGGGATAGGTTCCCCGCACCTTTATTTTGTCGATGATCGTTCGTGTTGTTCCCAACACCACCCTTTTCAGGTCCTCCCTTTAAACCTTTCAGCTGGGTTCTATGACTAGTAGTAGTCACAGTTGAAAGGCCAGCCATCTGGTCCATTCTTTGCCTCTCTCTATTGACCCATGATCTCTTCTCCTCACTGTTTTTCAATCCCCCATTTGCCTTGTTTGCTTTTCTCCGTTATGTCACAGCCTCTCCTTGATTGTTCTCATCATTGTGGTTAGCTTGCTTCGTTGTGAATTGTTAGCTTCCATCAGCCTTGCCTGTTTTCTTCTCTCCTTCCTTATTCTTTGTGCTTCGTAGATTTACTTTCTTGGCATTAGAACTCTTCTCCCACCTCATTGCTTTCCATTTCCTCTTCCTGCGTATAGACCATGGTTCCTTGTTCCGTCAAACCTAATGTTTGGTCGCTTGCTTCTCTTTTTGACGGTCATCCACTCCCCATATATTCTACCACTCGTTGGGTCTTCAGGTTGAGTCTCTGGTACCTCTACCATCTCCTCCTCTTCCCTGAATTCACCAACCACTAGTTCTGGCTTTTGGCAGGTGCACAGGGGCTCCGTACATGCCACATTCTGAGCAAATCGGTTCAAGTCCTTCATATTGTATAAGGTACGTAACTCCTTCAATTTTAAATTTTGACAGCAATTGTTTTGTGAGGTCAACCTTAACACTTACTCTTGCATATTTGACTCTTGCTCCCATCTCCGTTGCTCTATCCACTCTTACTGGTCAGCCAATATATGTAGCTATCCGGGTCACTGCTTCCGTATTGAAGAACTCTAATGGTAGTTCTGGGATTTGGACCCAAACAAGTGTTGTTTTTACTTTAGATTTCCTAGTATTGAATCCCTTGTACCACTGATGAACCGTTAAGTATGTGTCTCCTAGCAACCAGTGGCCCCCTCGCAATGCATTTTCATAATCATCACAATGTTTGAATCGCACTAGAAAGCATCCATTTTTCATGTCCGAGATCTGTATATTCCTTCTCCCAGCCCACAGAAAATTCTATCTCCTTGCCATTGATGGATAAGGTATATTCTTCCCTAGTCCCAGGACCACCACGGCAGACCGCCACTCCCTCCTCCATCGCATCTTCTCATCCGCCGTAAAAGGTATGGTTGGGCATCTAGAATCTTCCTCGTCATCATTTATAACATCATCTTCCTCCTTTTTAGCTTGGAGCACATCTTCAGTGTCAGATTACTCAATATACCATTCTTCCTCATGTGCGTTCAAGCCAGGAATATTTGGGTTTCCTGCTGCCCAGGCATTATATTGACCAGTAGAGGTGGCAATTAGGATCCAAATCCATCAATCCAATCCAATCCAATCCAATCCAATCCAATCCAATCCATCCACCAAATTATCTACTTAATCCAATCCATTTAAATCCAATCCATTTGATCCAAATCCAATTGGATTGGTGGATTCATTGATCAATCCATGGATCCAAATGGCAAATTACGATTTGGTACCTTTATTTTTTATATTTTACATTTTGGTAGCTAAAATTTATACGAAAAAGTCATTGGAAAATTATATTTTGGTACCTAAAATTTTTCACTATGATATTTTAGTACCTAAACTTTTCAAAATTTACATTTTGGTCCAAGCCTTGGATGTGATTTGGATTCATGGACCAATCCACCAATCCATTTGATCTAATCCATGAATCCACCAATCCATTGGATCCAATCCATTTCATCCATGGATCCACAAATCCAATCTACGACTCCACAAATCCGATCCAATTGCCACCTCTATTGACCAGGCATAGGTGTCGTTTGTTGCTTCATTACAAATCCTGTCGAGCCTCCCATCTGAACGTCTTCATGCATGTTGCCAATACTCACGTCGCGTTGGTCGAAATTTATGCCTCTTACCTTCTTCTTTGCCCGAACAGCCTCTTTCTCGATTTTGGGATTCGGAGAAGAGGATTCTGTAGACTGACGCCGAACCCCGCTTGATATTTCCGGGGGTTTTGTCGCTGTGGCCAGCGTCGTGGACGGCGAGACTGCTGCCATCAAGGTGAAACCCTAGTCGCACAAGCCATCACTCGGAAAATCGCCGCATTTCCTTACCGAAAAAAGCGGAGCAAACTGTGGACTAGTGTCATCCTAACAATACCGCGTTAAAAAATCATAACCATGTGTGTTCGTGTTCTTCATTCTCGTTATTCGTCTGTTTACGAGTTTCCGGTTTGTTTCATTTTGGTACGAGGTGATGCTTTGCTGTTTATTTATTGGAAATGGCAAGGGTTTTGGTATAGAACCCAAAACTACAAACCTACAAGATCATTTATTATAATTCCTGATACGATGATTTTGTAGCTTTTTTGCAGTTTTGATTTGTAATGTTTCTTAATTAGTGTTGCTTGTAGTATTTGTAAATCCATTTGTAATGTTGGTCGGTGAAGTTTAATTGATGAAGCTTCCAGGATATTAAAAAAACAACAAATTAAAGAAAACCAAAAAAACAACAAATTTTAACATGGTATCAGAGCCTAGTTATTCTAACGCGGCCAAAATTACTTCCGCAAAAATTATCCTTCCTCCTACAAAAGCAAACCCTCTACCTCCAAATTTTTTTACCTAGTTGATTCAGGCCTAATTGTACATTATTTACCCCCGTTTTCCTTAGGCATATGTGGCAATTTCTCTCCTAAAAGGGTGGTTTTACGCTAGGTTTCTCGTGTTTAGCATGTTCAGGATTTAATAGGTAAAACCAGCCCTAGAGTCAAAAGTTGGACGAAAAGGAGTGAAAACCGCGAGAAGAGGTGAAAAACGGCGAGTTCACGGTCTTGTATGACCGTGAAGAAGAGCTGTTGCCCGTGAACGTCGAGACGTCCAGAGCATTTCCATAGGTTACTGACGCTAGGCGAGTTCACGATCACTAAGACCGTGAACTGGAGCTGTTGACCGTGAACATGTACAAGCGAAGCGGTGCGTTTCGACCCCCATCTCGAGTTCACGGACGCGTTTCAGAGTTCACGGCCGTGAACTGAGCACGATTTCTGTTTAAAAGAAGAGCTGAAAGGAAGAGAGAAGGGGAGCCCAAAAGAGTGAGAAAGCCTTCTTCTCAAATTTAAGAGAGAGAAAGATGAACCAAAGGAGAAGGATGTAAGGGTTTTGCTCCAAGTGGTGATTTGGGAAGATTCTCCCCAAGAGAAGTTCAGCACAAGTGCCAAGAAGTTTGGAAGCCTCTCGATGATGGTTTCTACCTCTTCCCCTTGTGTTTCTCTCATTTCTAGCATGAAGTAGATTTATTTTCACTTGGGTATTGTAAAACCCTAGCTATTTACCATGTAGATTTATTTTTCACTTAGGTTTCTCGTGTTTAGCATGTTTCAGGATTTAACAGGTAAAACCAGCCCTAGAGTCAAAAGTTGGACGAAAAGGAGTGAAAACCAGGAGAAGAGGTGAAAAATGGCGAGTTCACGGCTTTCCTTGGATGTTCACGGTATTGTATGACCGTGAAGAAGAGCTGTTGCCCGTGAACGTCGAGACGTCCAGAGCATTTCCATAGGCTACTGACGCTAGGCGAGTTCACGATCACTAAGACCGTGAACTAGAGTTGTTGACCATGAACACGTGCAAGCGAAGCGGTGCGTTTCGACGCCCATCTTGAGTTCACGGACGCGTTTCAGAGTTCACGGCCGTGAACTGAGCACGATTTCTGTTTAAAAGAAGAGCTGAAAGGAAGAGAGAAGGGGAGCCCAAAAGAGTGAGAAAGCCTTCTTCTCAAATTTTAGAGAGAGAAAGACGAACCAAAGGAGAAGGAGGCTAGGGTTTGGCTCCAAGTGGTGATTTGGAAAGATTCTCCCCAAGAGAAGTTCAGCACAAGTGCCAAGAAGATTGGAAGCCTCTCGATGATGGTTTCTACCTCTTCCCCTTGTGTTTCTCTCATTTCTAGCATGGAGTAGATTTATTTTTCACTTGGGTGTTGTAAAACCCTAGCTATTTACCATGTAGTTTATGTTATGTGAATTGAATGATTGTTTATGGGTGTAGTTTAATTCAATGATTGAGGTATTTTTCATGTTGATTGTGCTTGTTTGTGCTTAGCAATCTTATTAGCCACTTTAACTTAGATTTGAGAGGGAAAACCCCCTTTCAAGGGAGACTCAATTGAGTTGGTATTCCTAGGGATTTTTAAGTCACCTATCTAGGTTAATTTAGGGCTAACCTCGATGTTAGATTAAGCAATTTGGTTAAGCACAATTAAGCCGTCCAACCATTGGGTTGAGTAAGGGAGTAAGTCAACCATCGATTTCCTAAACCGAGAGGGCCGAGTGACGTCCTATAATGTATCCCTCGGTTTAGCAATCGAGAGTGTGGTTTACGACCCTATTTGCATCCCTTAGCGGTTTGCGGTCACCTTGCCCATAGAAATCATTTTGGTTAACATACCATGGTAGTAGTTAGGGGGAAGCGACACCCGAGTAATCCTTCTCACAAAAGAGCTTTCAAATCCATTCACTTTTGTCTTGCTTTACATTAATTAGCAAACTTTTCAGCCAAAACCGAGTTGCTAGATAATGATTCAAATGACTAAATTAGGGGTAGACGGACCGGCCCGAGTCAATATTTAAACATACTTGCCCTGTACTGCACTCGACTAAGGTTTATACTTGGACCTTAGGTGGGAATTAATTGTGGTATTCGGGACTAGTCAAGTTTTTGGCGCCGTTGCCGGGGATCAACGGTCTGTTATCTTGAAAAAGTTGTTTGGTTTTAATCTAGTTTTTAATTTCCAGTTTTGAAAGTGTGTTCTTTGCTTGTGCTAGACTTGGTGTTGTTTTCTAATTGTGTGTGTAGGTGGTGCATGACCCGGAGTAACCTGGCACCTTTGCTACCACTTGACGAGGACATAAACCGAACTTTCCGGTTCCTAGCAAGGGAGAGTGAGCTAGCGGAGGCAAGGAGAAGGAGTGAAGGAAGGGGACAACATTTGGGTTCCGGTTTTAGTGGAGAAGAAGTTGAAGAAGTGGAAGTTGAACCCGTTGTTGGAGTAGAAATGACAGGGAACCAAAGACAAGATGGAGCCACCCAAGCTCGTAACCTTAACGATGCGGCAGAGGAAGCTCCGAGGACAATGGGGTACTATATGGCCCCACGTCCGGCGGATATTCAATCGCCAATCCTACACCCTCCCGTGGCGGCAAACAATTTCGAGATCAAGCCGGCTCTAGTAACTATGATACAAAACAATGTTTTGTTCCACAGACTTGAGAGCGAGTCTCCAAAGACGGCGGAGTGGAGAAAGAAGATTACCCATTTCAAACAATAAGAGGAAGAGACCTTGAGGGACGCTTGGGAGAGGTACTCTGACTATTTTCTTTAGTGCCCTCACCACAGGTTTGAAGAACAGTTTCGGATTGAAACCTTCTACGGTGGCCCAATCCAAGAAGAGTAGATTCTCATTGACTCCTTGTGTCAAGGGAAATTGATGAATATGGCTCCGGAAGATTTGACCCGCCGAAGTTGGAACGGGGATGAGGCGAGGGCCATCACCATCTGTGGTGGCGGTTGTGATGAATGCTTGGACCGGGGACAACAACAATTCGTTTCATTGCTCTCCACATTGCACAGTGATTGTGGATGGTAATCTGGATCATTAATTTCATGCACATTGTGATAAGAAGGAAGTTAGGATGCTGCTGTGTCAAAAATGGGAAGATTGGAATTTTTGTTGCAAGGCATAGAGATAGACTCATCAAACCTTATGAACTCAGTTTACTTGTAGGGAAAAACATCTTCATGAAAAATGGCATCTTTGTTAATAATCACCTTATTATCTTCCATATCATACAGTTTAAATCCGATTATACCAAAAGGATATCCAATGGAAAGTGTCATCTTTGCTCTAGGTGAAAACTTAGTCTTGCTAGCATCCAGATTGCCAGCATAAGCCAAACATCCAAAAACTCTAAAATTACTATAATCTGGAGGAATTTTGAATAGCATCTCAAATGGAGTTTTGTTTCTTAGAATAGGAATTGGAGTCATGTTAATCAAGTATGCAACATGCATGATGAAATCACTCCAGAAGCTAGCAGGTAGTCCACTCTGAAACTTTAAGGACATAGCAACATTCAATAAGTGTTGGTGTTTCCTTTCTACTCTCCCATTCTATTGGGGTGTCCTGACACAACTCATTTCATGTTCATTATAGAATTCAGGCATGTGAAATTCACCTCCCTGATCAGACCTTATAGTTTTTACTTTCTTTTCAAATTGAGTTTGTGTCATTGCACAAAATGATTGCACTAGTTGTCTTGCTTCAGCTTTGTTAATTATAAACACCCAAACAAATCTATTGTAATCATCAAGCACAGTAAGGAAGTACTTAAAACCATCAATAGAAATAACATCAACTGGACCCCAAATGTCAATATGAACAAGATCAAACATAGATTTCTTAGTATTGGAGCTTCTATTAAAAGGAAGTCTCTTCTGTTTTGCTATGTGACAAACTTCACAGTGTTTGAAAATAGGTAAAACTATATCACTATTGTTCTTTCTAACTTCTTCAAGTCTTGCCAATGATGGATGTCCTAATCTCATGTGCCATAGGTCTATGTCTTGAATGGTGTTGTCTGTGTGAGTGGAAAAGGTTGAGGTGTTGGTGGTCTGAATGTGTGAGTCTCTCAGAAGGTAAAGTCCATTATCTACTCGAATTGAACCAATCCTCTGTCAATAGACATGGTCCTGGATAAACAAAGTTTGGATCTTAAAAGAAGTGAGATAGGTGAACACTTAGTTAACTAGCTAACTGAGATGAGGTTGTAGGCAAAGGAGGGAACTAACAAGACATTTGTAATGAAAATGCCACAAGGAAGTTTAACTATACCAACATGTGTAGCAGGTGTTTGTTCACCATTAGGTAAGGTAACTAGAATCCTATTAATCAATTTGCATCTTAAAAAAGAGGGTTGTTATTTGCCGACCATATATTTACTATTTGTCGCTCGTGTATTAAATTAAAATGACATTTTTGCCCCCATAAACACTCTTTCCATCACCCACACACCACCACCAAACCACCTCGTCAGTAGAGCTACCATAGCTGGAGTCACCGCCGGCAGACCACCACCGCCGACAGACTACCATCGCCGGAGCCATCGAATGAGGTAACGACCCTCCGGAGCAAACCGCGGGGACTGGACCACTCGCCGGTGGTCAGATCAGATCTACGTGGGGAAAGGGGAAAGATTGAGGTTTATAGGGAAGTTAATTAACAAATAATTATATACAAATTATTTTTGAGTTACCTTAATTAGGGAATGCAAAATAATGAATTTAACCTACGTCTCTCTCACCATATCGGAATTCAGGGTTTTTTCCTTCGTGATTTTCGTAACCACTAGAGATCCTTCAATTAAATTAATTTTTAATTAATTAATTTCCAATTAACTTCGTACCATATGCTCCTACTACTTATCCCGTAATTAACATCCACCGGTAATAATGAAAATAATTAAATGAGAAAAGGCATGAAAATAATCCTAACGAACAATAACCTACGTCTAATTCCAATTCCCTAATTCCTATAAAAAATCCAATTCCCTAAATAACAGGGGTTGTAGAAAATCCAATTCCCAATTCTCGGTGGCAAGTGTTTTAGGACTTTTTTTTATCCATGTGTTTTAGGAAATAATAACTCCTTAATTTCCACCATTACATTTAAAAACCTTAATTTCTCTCGGTGGCAATCACAGAAAAATAAATCACCGACGCAATCGTTGAAAAAGTGATATGGAAATAGACTTGGGAATTAGATGTTGCTTTCCTTTCTTTTTATGTAAACAAAATTATTAGAATTTTAATGTGTTTTATTAAGGAAAATTCCCAATTTTGAATGAGGGAAATAGAATTAAATATGGATTATTGCCTTTTTGTTGTTTTATAATTATTTAATATAATATGTATATACCATTAGATGTCTGCCATTAGGTTGATTTGAGGGAATCAACATTCATGTCATAAATATTGGGTGAAATAAGGAAAATAAAAATGGAATTAGTTCATAATTTTCAATCCTAATTATGATATGTTACTTTTATTTAATTACTCAATAAATAATTAATAATTTAAAACGGATTTAAAAAAAAAAGTATGTAACCGGTCCGACGCTGAGTTGCGGACGCCGTCCGACGCCAGGTTTCGGACGCGGTTCGATGCCGGAATTCGTACCCCGTCGAACGCCGGATTTCGGACCCCGTCCGACGAGAGATTTCGGACGCCGTCCGAACTCCGGGTCGGACCGCGGCTTCAGGCAAGAACTCCGGTGTCAGAGTGCTTCTTCTATCCAAAGTCGGAACCATCTCGCCGGCCACCCTAAATCGCATGGGAAACGATGCTGCCAACGATCCGGATTTGAAACCATCGCTCCTACCTTCTCCCTGTTATTGTTTTCGGTCTGTGCTGGGATTGGATTAGTGAACGAAGAAGATGATGATGGTGAACGCTGAGCCGATGCCAAGAATAGGGAACAAGAACGACGAAGATGATGATTCCACGACGGGGCAGGGGATGAAGATAAAGTTTCAGTCACAGGCAAAGGAAAAAGACGACGGGAAGGCTAGCTAGCTGAGGGAGGAAATCGTGGTGGTAGGGTGGTTTGCGGTCGGCGACAAACTTCTCCGCCGTGAGGGAGGTAAGTTTCGGCGGTCGTTGGATGGTTTGTGGGATAGGGTTTGTCCAAAGGGCAGGGTTTAAAAAGGGTAAAAGTGTAATTTTTTTTGTAAAAATACAAGCGGCAAATAGTAAATTTACTAGCGGCAAATAGTAGTTCAGTAAAAAAGGCAGTGGTTACACACTATGTTGTCACTAGCTCTAGTATCTAGAATCCATGTATTATTGTCATAGACATTATTTGAAATGGAGAGAGTGATGTTACCTGTCATTGGATTCTTTCCATTGTTTCTGACAGTGATTGAGTTGACTTGAGCATTCGGAGTTTGTTAGAACCTGAACTTCCTCCAAGTGCCTGCTACATACTAGGTTGATTGAAACAAACATTACAAACATGAATAAATAATATTACAAATCGATTTTACAAATATCACAAACAAGATTAAGAAACATTACAAATTAGAACGACAAAACCTTGAATTTTTTTTTGTGTCTTACCATTTCTGTGAATCACACCACTCTTGTAAAAAATTGTGGGGCATGTAGTTTTGAATTTTGTAGCCAAACCTGACCATTAGAATATAAATAGCGCCTAATTGGTATAAGGTGTCCAGTGGGTTGTGGGCGTCTCTACGGTGAGTTCCCTGCACCCTAGCGGATCGCCTTCAATGGATCCTTACTTTCGATATTGGCCGTCGATTTCTTCAAAACAGAAAATACGATGAATCTCCTCTGGTTCTCCCCCAATTTCCCTACGAAGACACGATGTAGGCTAGGCAAGTCACCAAACCTTCTCCCTTTCCTCTCCTCCACCGGTGTTTTGTCTCCCAGAGAAGAGATCAGTACATTCGTCTCTGCATCATCCTTGCAACGCCGATTACATGAGTCGCTTCGCCGTTGATTCCTTTGGTTGGGTGCACGAGGGTTTCAGTTTTTTTCTTCAGCAGTTTCTGGGTTCTGGTGCTGCGGCTTCTCCTCTTGGATCTGGAAGGAGCGCAGTTGAATTAGACCAGAGGCCCGAAATCGATTTGTTTTAGAAAGGAGAAGAGGTCGTTTTCTCCATTTTTCAGCTGACCGTTGCCACGGTCTGACCTGGTGAGACCTTGATTCATAAGAGGGGAAATCAAAGCGACCAAGTCATGAACCCGCTGATTTCTGCCGACAACCATCTGGCCAACATAGTGTACCGACTTGACACAAAGGACTTTGATTGGATTCAGATTGGAGGGGTTGGATGGTCGAAATGGAGACTTAGCAGCTTCAACTTAGTAGCAGCTTGATTCATTGGGCGATCTAGAGAGGCAGAGGGAGGTAAGAAGGGTCATATCACTGAAATTTAATTTCTTGAGGCCTTCTCAGTTAAACTAGAAATAATTGTTACCTGAATTAGCTTGCCATGCATATAATTTGAACTTGAGGATGTTCCTTTTGGGTTTTATTTGATAAAGTAAACCGTTCATAAAAGCTTAATTGGAACCTTGATAGGTGTCATTAATAGTCAATGGATGTTTTGGTCGCATGCCCCTTCCATGCGATTCATATTTTGATTTTGTAATCTTTACATGAGATTTGCAATGGAATTTATTATATCTTTCAATCCTTCCTCATGCTTGATTCTAGAGAAAAGAAATTGGAGATAGAATCTTGCAAATTGGAATAACAAAGTTAAGCAGTGGTATATTTTGAATTCAGTGTGGAAATATCATTCTTCCATAGAGCTCAATCTGTCTTGCAGATTCTTCTATTCATTCACTTGATGAGCTGCTAATGGCCTCTTTCAAATTGATAAACTTTTCAATAGATTAGGTCTATTATGTGCTATATAGTTGTTTCTGCTATTCTCATTGTGTATCTTATGCATTTTCTCTTAGCTTCTGCTAACACATTAACCATAAACCCTTACTTCCACGGGAAGTTGTTTAACAGGCTATTAGGCTGGACTTCATTGCTATTATTCTCTCATTGTCTTGATTGCAGGCTATCACTAAACTTGGGACCAATGATATTGCTAGGAAGCTGAGGAAAAGCTGATTTGTCATAGGTGTTGATTCTTGCTTCATAATTGTAGTTTGATGTCATCAATTCGTGTGGGATTTGGTTACCGTTAGGCATATATAGGTAGAAGTGAATGGGCTAGGAAGTTATGAAAAGCAAGAACTGTATGAGTGTGTAAGGATTGACAGACATTGCAGTTAACCATGGAAGTTTACATTAGTACCAAGTGAAATCAAATTTTATAAACTGTCTAATATCTTATGGACTTTGATCATGTTATGTGCATATTGTTCCAATTTTTGCAGAGGGGTTTAGTTGTTTGTAGATAGTACATTGTATCATTCAGGGGGCTATCCATTCTCCCCATCAAAATCAACTTATCTGTACCGATCATTTTCACTAATAAATTCTCAACTTATTATGTTCAATAGATTCCATATGCTATGAAGTTGTCCTATCACATTTCATTTCCCATGTTTTCAATTCCTCTCATCCAATAACTTAGCAAAGGAATTCGGAATTGAGGATCGTATTTGCAATTGTTTTTTTTTTTTTATGAATGATGATACGAAACTTTTATTGCAAAAATGATGGAGACTGCCAAAAAATGGCAAAGAAACTGACAGACAAAGACAAGGGAAAAAAAAGAAGAAGGAAGGGGGTCCAACCCAAAATCAAAACCCACAAAACGAGCAAATCCAAACAAGTCTCGAGAAAAAAAAAGGAAAAGAAAACACGAAGAAGCAAAAGAAAAAGAACAAACTTTTAGCCAACTCCAATCCTCGCCCATTCCTGAAAGAGCTCATCTGATATAAGGTTGAAAGCTCGTAGCCATCTCCCAATCGCATGACGAATCTTGTGGCAAACCTCAACTGGGGATAATTCGGTATTCCTAAAAATTCGGTTGTTCCTCTCTGTCCAAATATACCAAAACACCGCATGAGGTAGAACTTTCATACAATCACTAAGCTTTGTGTCATACCCTAATCCTCTCCAAGCCGGAAGAAATGATGGTATCGTTGATGGGAGAGGGCCATGTAGCTGAAGATATGATGTGAATCTTGCCCAAACGTCTTTTGAAAATGAACATGTGAACATGAGATAACAAATCGTCTCTTCTTGACACTTGCAAAGAGAACACCAATTTGTGATGATCATGCCTCTTTTTCTTAAGTTATCAATGGTAGAGATCTTTGCTAAATAGGCCATCCAAAGGAAGCAACATATCTTCGAAGGCACATGCGAGATCCAAACAAGCTTGAAGGGGAAGGAAACGTCACCCGCAAAGGTAGTATCGATGAGGTTAGATGTGAAGGAGTGCACAGAGAAAATCGAGGAGGACTCATAAGGCCAAACAAGATGAGCAGGACCGATCGAGATCCATTCTAGTGAGAGTGAAGACAACAGTTGCCTCAAACGGGCATGCCTCACCAAAGTTCATGCAATATGTTCATTTTGTATATATCTTTCTTTTCGTTGATTGTTGGGCCCAAGGTTTGAACTTAGGTTATTGAAATATCATGTGATTCATAGTGTTACAAAGAAGAAAATGAAGCTTGATTGTTTTCATGATTTAATAATCCCTGACATAAGTACATTGTCTATATCAAAAGCACGAGAATTAGGCCTATATTTGCATACTGATTAACTCAAACCCGGATTATTTTGGTATTTTTGAAGGATACAATGCATAAAAAGTTTGTTCGATATTTTAAGAACACTTAAGAAAATATCTTTCTTCATTGCCAAATGAAGTGACTAAACATTTTTTGACAACCCGCTGCGAAGCGCGGGCCAATTATCTAGTAATAAATAAACAAGAACACACCAACTTAGAAGAGCACTTCTACTATGCTATATAGTATTGGTGCTTTAATGTACAACTTAAAGTTGTACCATAACATTAAATGTATAAGTTTAGGTTGTACCCTCAAGCAATTTGTACCATTGTGTTATGGTACAACTTTACAACTTAAAGCTGTACCATCACATAAAGATACAAGTTCAAGTTGTACCATAAAAGAATTTGTACAAAAAGTATAGGTACAATATGAAGTTGTACCATAACGTAAATGTACAATTTTAAATTGTACCATAAAGGCAAAACCCTATAGTACCAATACTATATAGCATTGTAAAATTTCTCAACTTAGAATTATAAGAGAAAGAAACATCCAATAAAACGAAACCAAAATGAAAAAAAAAAAAAAGAACAACCAGAAACTCAAACTCGATAGCTAGCAGCGTTCCCACGAGGATCACCCTCGCTAAACTAGTCTCTGTACATGAACCCAAGCTTGTATCTGTCAACCACGTAAACAAAGAAGAATGGCGTGTTGGTATCAAAACGATGTGTCCTAGCAACAGGAAGCGGGATAGGGTAGCCGAGCCCATCGAACCAGGTGCGGTTGCCGTCATAGTAAGCAATCATCGTCACGCCGCCGTCCGGATGCGTCGTCTTCACGAACCACCAATTCTGCGTATCGAATGCCCCGAAGCCCGAAGAGAAGAGATAAATCTTAGGCGGAGGGTTCCAATCTCTAGGCTCCTCATCCACCAGTTGCACCATTGTCGTCGGGAACCACGTGGAGGCGCCAATGGCGTATGGCTCGTACTTGAAAGTAGTATCCCAATGGGAGAAATATGGCGTGCGCCTCAGAAGTCCCGACCACGTATCCAGCGGCACCGGCTGTCTTCTGCTCTTGAGAACCGTGTCGTTCGAAAAGTATCGTGTCGTAGCTGTTATCGCCCAAGATTGTTTTTGACGTTGCTGCTCCAGCTCGTGTTCGGCCTTCTCTTTTCTCAGCGTCTCGAGTTCGTCTTTCTTTTTATTCGCCAGCCTTCGCAGCTCCTCGTCCTTCTTCTCCTCCAGCTCTCGTAGCTCCGCCTCGTGCTTTTCACTCGCCCCCTCCATCTCCTCCTTCAGCTTCTGAAGCTCCTCGTCCTGTTCCTCCATCTCCTCCCTCAGCTTCTCCAGGTCCTCCTCCTTCTTTTTCACCGTTCTCTTCAACTCCTCGTATTTCTCCTTGCTCACCCCTCCTGTCGTCGCCGTCGTGGCAGGCTGCTTCTCCCGACTCGGCATGGTATATTTCAACAGGCAGCGTGGCCATGTGGTGAGGCTCGCCATGCTGACCCCGTGAAAGGGCCAGTTGAAAAGATCGTTCAGTCGGAGATAGTGAATTCCAAAGTCTTTGTGTTCCCCCAGTTCGGTGACATCCTTGAAACAGTGCCCTTGTGGGCTCACCATCAGTCGCAGCCGAGCGAGGTGCTGGGCCAGCTTGGTCAGGGCCTCCCTTCCCTTGATCTCTGCTTGACCGTCGAAGAACATCATCCCGTCGTAAGATGTCTCATTCGTTCCTGAACTACTATAGTCGTCGCCTTCATCACTATCATCGTGATCACGGGGAATGATGTTGCCAACTTCTTTCCAGTGAGCCTTTCGGATGTAAGAAGGGTAAATGGTAGGGTTGCTCAACTCGTAGACTTTGAGGGTAGATTTGTCAGATGAAGCAACGAAGTGCTTGTTTGACTTGAAATCAAAGAGACGAACCATGCTAAATTACCTAGTTAGCTAATTAATACTCTCTTCTGGAGATGGTCGGAGACTAGGGATTTGGGTTACTTAATGGCGTGGTGTGTGGATGCCATATCTATATATAGCCTTAGGGTGACCATATCCGACCAACCTCCCTCCCTCCCGCTTAACTTGAACAAAAAAAAAAAAAAAAAATGAAAACTGCATCAATGAAGTTCACGGTAATTTCATTTGCCCGGAGCCAAGTTTGAATTAGTAAACCAATCAATATTGTAGTATGATTTTGTTCATCCAGTGCATATATAACGGCAACACCACAACAACCAGCCAAGTTGTTTTCTTCTGGCCTTCTTATTTGATTAGATATACGAAGGATTAAGAAAGACTTCAGTTCTTTTTAACAAACAAGTCTTTGTATTATGTTCTGGATGCAATTCTAGCTCACAATTTCGTAACAAATCAAATATATTCATGTATGAACTCGCCGAAAATGAGAACATATTCAAATGGATATATCGCACCTACTAGCCAATAGACTTCTATCTTTTCCATCGGTCTATGCTCTCAAATCTCAATACTTATTTGCTTGGTTTCGTTTTTTTCTGGGTAAATACAATTTAATAGCCAAACCTTTCATTTTAAACAAAATAATAACCAAACCTTTTCGAAAACAATTTAATAGCCAAACCGTTAACTTTCCGTCCAGTCAACTGTTAGTTGACTCTGACGTGGCAAGTATTTGTACACGTCAGCTTATATTTTGTTTTATTATTTTTATTTATTATTAGTTGTACAAATGATTGAATTATATTTAAATGGAAAAGAAAAAAGAATCCTTCATCCCCCAACCACCTCATCGTCTCCTTCACCTGCTGCCTCCCCTTCTTCACCATAGCGCCACAACTTCTTCTTCTTTCGTCTCCTCTCATCATACCGACCTCATATTTCTCCATCCCACAACTAATTGTTGTTCATTCTCCTCCCACCAGTTCGTTCCCCTCTCTCTCCCTGGCAACCACCCATCGTCAATTTCAATTGGACCTATTTGGATTTGACTTTATACGCTTATCGATTGTATATATTAGGGATTTGTTTGCACCTGTGAGGGGATGACGTTGTTCAACCTTCTTCTATGGTTTCCCTCAAATTCAAAACCCTAATTAGAAACACAGAGTGGTAGCAGAGTGACGGAATTGAATTTGGGTATTGAATTCTTCTTTTTTGGTTTTTTATGTCGATTGCAAATGACAAAAGCAGAAGGGGGGAACACTAACTCTTCCATTCTCGGAACAAAGCTTCTTGCATGGTGGTAGGTGAATTCATCTCGATTTCGCATCTAGGTAACCACCACTTCTTCTCCCGCCGCCGCAACTGCTTCCCGTTCATCTACGTCGGACTGGCAAGAATCCCGAGTCGCCGCCGCCATCAGAGACTTCTCCTCCACTGTCACCTTAGCCTGCTTCTCCTTTCCTATGATTGAACCCTTGGTTTTCTTCTTTTTTCGGATCGTCGAGCCAGACGTAGAGAGTAGAGGAGAGAGAACTAGGGCCGAGGTGGCGGTTCCGTTCCCGGTGGAGTCGCGTTGGAGAAGACAAGGCGGCGGACGAAAGCTTTTTGGGATTTCTGTTTTTCTTTTTCGTTTAGTTATAATTAAATTATTTTTACAATTACATAAATGATAAAAGTAAAATATATAAGCTGACGTGTATGTGTATCTGCCACGTCAGAGTCAACTAACAGTTGACTAGACGGAAAGTTAACGGTTTGGTTATTAAATTGTTTTTGAAAAGGTTTGGCTATTATTTTGTTTTAAGTGAAAAGGTTTGGCTATTAAATTGTATTTACCCTTTTTTTCTTCTTCTTTTTAACAAACAATTCCTCGATTTGACGGGGAGACAAGAATAAGTTGGAAAGAACAAGCATGACATGAATTTTTCTTGACAACTGACATAACTTAGCATTCTGGTTGAAGATGGTTTTGTTATTGAATCTATGTACTATGCCCTATAGGATTGCAATGGAAAAAATATATACGTGCATCCATTGCCAACTCCATGAATTAAACCAGACAAGCTATCAATGTAATATATGACTCTAGTTTCTCAAATGAGACAACTCATCAGTCATCACAAGTTTTGTTGGACACAATCCAATTTATGTGTCTCATGCTCCTCTTGCATGGGTCTTATGGATGAAGATGCAACCAATGTTCGCAGCTTGAGGCCTCATGTACTAATAGAGAGTTCCTTTGGTCATACCTCATGGTGACGGTGATTTAGAGGGAGAGTAGTTTCTCTCGACTTTCGAACCTTCGATGAACAGAGGGTCAGAGTTAAGAGCAGTAACCAGCTACTTCTTTCCTCTCTTCTTTATAGAAGGAAATGTCCTTTGATCAGATGAATCAGAAGTATACCACTCCTATACTTAATACCTCGAGCAAGCATATTCTTTTTAAACTTTTTGACTTTATCCCTGGTTAGTGAAGGGTTCATGCACAGGAAAGAGGTCGAGTTTTGGAAGCAGAACAACCCCCTTAAAAATTGGCGCCACCTATGGTCGCTATTTGTTGAATCACTATACCTAGTCCTTGGACTCAAACCCCCGAACATAAACACACACACAAATTTACCCGAGCCAAATTTAACTGGTTGAACCCGATTTTGATATTTTCCGAAAACTTCAAAACTTGTCTGTATTCAAGCCGTTTAGATGGCCGATTATTGTTGGACCCAGTTGAATCGATGGCAGGATAAGGGTTTAACAATCTTGCTTTGCACAATATACTTTTGTTTTCATTCAAATGGATGTCATTCCGATAAATCATGATTAATATTTTTTCATTGAAATATATAGTCCTCTTTTCCTTTGTTTTCTTGATCAATGGCGGAGCTAGGTAGGCTCTCGCCCCCCCCCCCCCCCCTCTCTAGAATTTTGAAAGTTACGTGTTTAAAACGCCACGTTTCACTTAAATGTCTTCATGCACGAGTACAGTTATAATATTATTACAAATATGTTTTTATCATTATTTTAATTAATTTTAACGCCTTTTCGTGCTTATATATTAGGAAATCTGAACCCCCGACGACTAAATCCTGGCTCTGCTCTTGTTCTTGATGAATAAGCATATAATTCATTATAAGGAAATAGAGTCTTTGTTTTATCAGGTCAATGGCCGATCGAAATTAAAAGGAAGCTTCGCGGAGAGGATGATCGAGGGAAAAATCCGGGTACGGGTACCTTGGCCGATCTTAACCATTCATTTTCAATCTTCACGGCTCACGTTTGTTAAACCTAACTGCGCCACTAAATAACTAAACAAATTACAAAAAGCCTCCTGCCGTGTTCAGTTTGTTTTCATCCTAGTCCAACTAACTGCCCCGATTAAATTAAATGGATTAAGACTGCAAACCCATCTACCCACTACCGCCCTAACTAATTTCCAGTCTCCCTAACCAATTACACGATCCCTCTATCGTCTTGGAGGGACACCGCTTCACAGTTCCAAGAGAAGCTCCCCATCCAATTTGAACTCCCCAACTTAATCATCTTTTTGAGTCCCAATTACTTGCATCCACATTCGACGTAGATTGAATTTCCCAATTAATTTTGTCTTGTTTGTTCTTCGCCATTTTATTTCCCCTCGCCTATCTCTTTCTAACACGATTACGGCGACCATGACTATTATTGTGTTCATCAAATTTTTCATTTGCAAAAGAACCCTTGAAAGAGGTTTGTTAACCCTAGGGTTCATGTCGCTAGTGCTTTGTCATCTTGTCTTAGCGTTATTGTCATTTTCTCGAAACTTCTATCACTCGGTG
Organism: Linum trigynum; assembly: GCA_964030455.1. Taxonomy (NCBI): domain Eukaryota; kingdom Viridiplantae; phylum Streptophyta; class Magnoliopsida; order Malpighiales; family Linaceae; genus Linum; species Linum trigynum. The sequence goes on from OZ034817.1 coordinate 4,699,659, forward strand.
AAATTAAGGTTTCCTGATATGTAGTGTTCGTCTCGCCCAGAGGATTGAGGAAGGAGATGAAGAAGACATAATTTGATTCGAATCGGATGGAGAGGTCTCCTTAATTTGTGTTTATGTATTAACAGTGCGTTTAGGACTAATTCTAGTTGGACTGGGTTTGATCATTGATTTTTGCAGGCTTTTAAATAACATTCAAAAGTGGGCTTGTACATGATCCATGCAATATTCAAAAGTGGGTATGGAACGTGCGAGCCCATTTCATTTCTCCTGCCGTATCAATTCGTGCGCCAACCCTAGTTTAACTAGTTTTACTTACCCTAGTTTAACCTACACGAGTTACCATCATCATTACATATCTTCCGAAATCTTCTAACTGTTGACATTCTAGACTCAACCGTCTCCATCGCACTCACGTCTCCAGACTCAACCCCCACGATCACTTTTTCTTACACCTACATTCTCTCTTTCCTCCATCTTCACCTTCCCCTTGTTCCTTCTTCCTCCAGACTCCATGGCAAACGAAGGTAAACCGTTTGCGGAAATGGGGATACTATCTCTATCAAATGAAGACTACCAATCCACCGCCAGTCTCGGTGACTATATTTCATTTACAAGCAAAACAACAATTGTGGCCGAGTACGAGTTCATCCAACTAAGTCCTTTCCCTCCAGAAGTGAAGACGTTAATAAAAAATCTTGGCCGGGAAAAGTTCTTTGATCTTCGGAGTCGAGGAACACCGGTTACTGCCCCCATGTGGCGAGGAAGTTCTACCGCAATTTACAGCTTTCTGTTCCCTGTGATTCTCATCTTGTGTCGATCTTCCTAGGACATAGAGTCTGCTTTCAGCCTCATCAGTTTGCTGAGATCCTCGATCTTCCCGCCGTAGGACATCCCATTTAGAGCAGAAGCGATCTTGGGCGGCTGTACGATTTTGAGTTTGAAGTTGAACTGGCAAAACTCTCGAAGGGGCGCATCCAGGCTTCTTTCCTCCCAGATCCTCTTCGATTCCTCCACTGGATGATCGTCAACTGCTTCCTGCCAAGGTACCGTGGTCATTCGATTATTCGTAAACTTGACTTGTTTATCCTTGTGCAAGCTCAAAGAGGTGTTCATGTTAACCTCGCATCTCTCATGTGCCTGAACATGGTTGAGGCTGCTCCTAAAGGGGAAAACTGGTACAGTGCCTTTCCCTATGCCACCTTCGTGGCCACCTTTCTTGAAAGGGGTGGGATGGATATGTGGGTTATGTTAAGGAGGACTAGTGCGCTTATTTGTAGGTGTACCGTATAGCCGAATTGACCAATACTTTTATTGAGAATCGGCATACGGAGCATCAAGAGACCCCTGAGGCCTCCTCAAGAAAATTTCCTCGGCTTACATGAGAGACAATTGATGCAGGGCGGGGTGGAGCGTTGGAGTAGCAAAGGGGCCAGCAATGCATGTCTTCTGTTAACAAGTTTCCTAAGTCTTTGTTGGGTTTTTTTCCAGTCTTTTGTCTTTTCCTTAATTCTCCAGCACTCAAAACTGTAAGGTACTGAGGGGAGCCAGTACATCATCTGACTAGGAAAGTCTCCTATTTTTTGAATTGTCCAGACCAATATTTTTCTGTGCATGCAGTATTTTTTGAATTTGCCATGGCTAAGTTCCCTAAGACAGGTGACGAGATGCAGTAATGGTCATCTCCAATGGTGCAATTTTTGTGACTTGCAAGATGATGTGGCAAGGAGGTGCAATTGCATCTTTAAATTGCTATGATGTGAGAAGCTATTGCAAGGGTGCAAATTTGCATAAGAGCATCTCCAATGGTGCAATTATAGTGACTTGCAAGCTGATGTGGCAATAAGTTGCAATTGCAGCTTTGAATTGCATTGATGTGTGGTGCCATTACAAGTGTGCAAATTAGCTTGCAATTGAAATAGGCCCACGAGTGGTGACTATTGATGAAATTGAAATTGACTTTCATTGTTGTTGAAAAGTGGTGTTTTCTCAAAATTATAGAAGTGGAAGTAGGGACTACCTATGAAATTGCAAATGAATTTCATTGGGAGAGATTTTAATCCGCTTTTGTTCTAAGTAGTTCCAATTAGGTTGAAGAATGTGTTACTTATTTCATCTTCATTTTTTAATGGTTTTCGAAAATTATGGCTTTATTTATATTTGGTCCCAAGTATAGTGACGATGATAGGCGTGAATAGTATGGATATGGCTTGATTATAATGATTTTTTTATCTATGGTGATTTTTTTCCCTTTTTCATCAAGACTCATGCTTCTTTTATTCCCCCGGTGAATCTATCATGCATCCAATATTTTTGTACGACTAAAATCATCGTTATCGATTTTGCAGAAGAGGCATGTTACCAGAAGTAGCAACCTAAGGACCAGAGTTTTGGACACTTGAGTTCTTCGGAATACGTCTGTAAAAGGGATGCAACTATTTGATCAGTGTTGAAAACTTGAAGTGACGATGGAAGTCCTTATCCTAGTCGGATTAGGATTATGTGAAGACTTCCACTGTCAGCTTGAAGCGGCGTCGTTTGGTTTATAAGAGGACTGCTGCCTTCTGCGATGTCGTTTTTATTGATGTGTCTAATTGGTTTATAAGAAGATTGCGGGTTTATGTGCTGTCGTTTTATTTATGTGTCTCTTTGGTTTATAAGAAGACTATTGCCTTCTACGGTGTCGTTTTATTTAATTCGATATGGAGGCTGCTCCCTAAATAAATCATGTGCAACATTTCAGTTGAATAATTTTTCTCACTCGTTTTTTTATTGAATTATTATATCGTATTTTTTACTTTTTTATAAATTTATTTAATTTTGGCTACTAAAATTATGAAATGAAAATTTTCCTTTTCCATTGCACTTTATTATTTTAGGCGTGAAATGACAAGAGCATGCGGCGACAGAGGAGCAGAGTTCGAAATCCGGAAAAATTACTGTTGGCACAATAGTAAAAGACTTCTGAAAATGGAGGCAGTAATCAAGAAATAAACTACATTATTTTTATTGAGTGAAAGATCCCTCGGCGATCTAATAAGATCTCAAACACTAAAAGTACAAATCTTGAAAAACAAAACAATGTAATTTCCCTCCTCCCACTTTTATACTATACATATGGCAACTTTCCCCTCTTGTATACATTTTCGGAGCATGATCAACATGTACGCGTCAATATAGCACAAAAGAACCACCATATGACGGAGGGTTCCACAACACCTATTATGGAATCGTAATAACATATGATGATTCTTTCGGCAATATTCAGACGACGACTTATTGTCATTGCTCCCCTCCCTGCCTCTAACAAAGACCCTGTATGGAGAGAAAAGAAGAAACAATAAAACAAAGGAGTTAGTTTAACAATCATGATCTAACAATGACATAATGAAAGGAACTGAGATCTAAAATAATACGCAGTCTCATCATTACCACTGCACCCGAAAATAAAGCATGGGACAGGAGGACGAAGAGGCGGATGGGGTTGATTTTCAGAGTTTCATATCGAGAAGATGGGAGAAAGGGGTTTTTTCAGGGATTGAGAGGAGGAGGAACGAACAACAGCAGGAGATGAGTGCCTCTCGGGTTTCGGAGCATGGTCTCTCCTTCTCTAATTAAAGAATTTATAAATGGACTCATAAAATTACTTTGCCTTTCCATCCCTTCCCATTTACTGAAAATCACACTCCCTACCGCTGCCTCGGCCTTGGTAACGTCAACACTGGTTATGGGAAAATGCGATTTCCGAAAATGGCGAAATCTGATTGGGTGACACGCCGCGGCATGGATTGTAGCTCTTTCACCATCGGATTAAAGGAAAAGTTTAGGAATTGACGGCGGGAGATGGGGATGTGCTTAAGACTGGCTTTGTAGATTAACTAACTTTTTCGTTTAGCAAAATTAATCTACTGATTTGGTATATGTTATTATAACCTTAAACCAAACCCTAATACCCAAACCAATCAATACCATATACTCTACAACAATAACACCTTATACCCTAACCAATCAATACCATATATACTCTAAACCATCAACACCTTGCTACCTACCTTATACCCTAATCTTCAATACCTTATAGGCTTATGGTCTAAACCATAAACACCTTAGACCATCTCCATCCCATTGCTTATTTATTGGAATCCTAGGTGGCACCACTTTTATTTAGCAAGATTGCAATGCCACCTAGGATATTTTTTATTTTTCAATTACTTTTTCTTTGTTTGTATGGGACCACTATTGGCAATTGCTTATTGGTTTTAGGGATGTAGGGGTTTGGAAATTATTGAATGGGTTTTTTGCTTGATTGGTGATGTGGCGATAAGGGCCCACTTTAGAAATTGCTTATTGATTGTCTAAGACCATCTCCATCCCCAACTTTTAGCAATTGCTAAAGATGAGGTGGAGCTTAGATGGAAAAAACTTGGCAATGGTTTAGGGAAGGCAAAAGCATAGCAGTAAGTGCGGTTCTACCAATCATAATGCAAGAATGTGTACTGGGTCTGGGCCATCCGATGATGAAAATGACGATGTTGAAATTGACGATGATGACGATTACGAGCAACCTAGGGTAAGAATAAAATATAATCGTTCGTGTCTACACAATGCAGTTGCATCCAATATTTTTGTATGACTAAAATCGACGTTATCGAATTTGCAGAAGAGGCCTGTTACATGAAGTAGCAACCTAAGGACCAGAGTTTTGGACACTTGAGTTCTTTGGAATGTGTGTGTAAAAGGGCTGCAACTATTTGATCAGTGTTGAAAACTTGAAGTGAAGATGGAAGTCCTTATCCTATTCGGATTAGGATTATGTGAAGACTGCCACTGTCAGCTTGAAGTGGTGTCGTTTGGTTTATAAGAAGACTGCTGCCTTCTGCGATGTCGTTTTATTGATGTGTCTAATTGATTTATAAGAAGACTGCTGGTTTATGCGGTGTCGTTTTATTTATGTGTCTCTTTGGTTTATAAGAAGACTACTGCCTTCTACGGTGTCGTTTTATTTAGTTCGGATGGATTTGATTTAATTCGATATGGAAGTTGCTCCCTAAATAAATCATGTGCAACATTTCGGTTGAATAATTTTTTCACTCATTTTTTTTATTGAATTATTATATCATATTTTTTACTTGTTTATAAATTTATTTAATTTTGGCTACTAAAATTATGAAATGAAAATTTTCCTTTTTCCATTTCACTTTATATTATTTTAGGCGTGAAATGACAAGAGCATGCGGCGACAGTCAGTAATCAAGAAATAAAATACAGTATTTTTATTGAATGAAAGATCCCTCACCGATATATTATTAAGATCTCAAACACTAAAAGTACAAATCTTGAAAAACAAAACAATGTACTTTCCCTCCTCCCACTTTTATACTATACATATGGCAACTTTCCCCTCTTGTATATATTTTCGGAGCGTGACCAATATGTACGCGTCAATATCGCACAAAAGAACCATCATATGACGTAGGGTTCCACAACACCTATTATGGAATCGTAACAACATATGATGATTCTTTCGGCAATATTCAGATGGCGACTTATCGTCATTGCTCCCCTCCCTGCCTCTAACAAAGACCCTGTATGGAGAGAAAAGAAGAAACAATAAAACGAAGGAGTTAGTTTAACAGTCATGATCTAAGAATGACATAATGAAAGGAACTGAGATAAAAAATAATACGCAGTCTCATCATTACCACTACACCCGAAAATAAAGCATGGGACAGGAGGACGAAGAGGCGGATGGGGTTGATTTTCAAAGTTTCATATCGAGAAGATGGGAGAAAGGGGCCTTTTCAGGGATTGAGAGGAGGAGGAACGAACAACAGCAGGAGAAGAGTGCCTCTAGGGTTTCGGAGCATGGTCTCTCCTTCTTAGATTAAAGAATTTATAAATGGACTCCTAAAATTACTTTGCCTTTCTATCCCTTCTCATTGATTGAAAATCACACCCCCTAGCGCTGCCTCGGCCTTGGTAATGCCAGCACGGGTTATGGGTAAATGCGACTTTCCGAAAATGGCGAATCTGATTGGGTGACACGCCGCGGCAAGGATTGAAGCTCTTTCACCATCGGATTAAAGGATGTGCTTTAAGACTGGCTTTGTAGATTAACTAACTTTTTCGTTTAGCAAAATTAATCTACTAATTTGGTATATGTTCTTGTAACCCTGAACCCTAAACCCTAAGGGCGATAAGGGCCCACTTTAGAAATTTCTTATTGATTGTCACCATCTCCATCCCCAACTTTTAGCAATTGCTAAAGATGAGGTGGAGCTTAGATGGCAAAAACTTAGCAATGGTTTAGGGATGCAGGAGTTCTTTCTAAACTAGCAAGATTGCTAAATTAGGAATTCTTCTAGCAATGCCACATAGATAACTATTCTCTTTTTCTATTTTATTGTTTATTAACTTTTCTTGGCCAACTAAAGTACATAGGTACTTCAAAATTGAAATTCTAACTTTCTGTTCAAAACATAAATTAAAAATTGATAGTCGCTAAGTGACTCACTTCTAGTGTCACTCCAGGAATTGGCCAAGTGAAACCACTTCCTAAAGCGTAGTATAGCGGGTTTAGGTTTAAATGTCAACCCGGGTCCTAGATTTGATGACTACTCGGTGAATTCTTGTTATCTAGCAATGAACCTTTAATGCAAGTCTAAACTAACAAACTAACAAAGCAAGTAAACGGTTGTATTCAGGTTAAGAGAGGTCACCCGGATATGGTTCTGCCTAGACTGCAGTTAAGCCGGATTGCAATTACCAAGTTCAGCTTCTATGATAGTTATACTGCGGAAGGTGAAACCACTTCCTAAAGCGTAGTATAGCGGGTTTAGGTTTAAATGTCAACCCGCTTTAGGAAGTGAAACCACTTCCTAAAGCGTAGTATAGCGGGTTTAGGTTTAAATGTCAACCCGGGTCCTAGATTTGATGACTACTCGGTGAATTCTTGTTATCTAGCAATGAACCTTTAATGCAAGTCTAAATTGACAAACTAACAAAGCAAGTAAACGGTTGCATTCAGGTTAAGAGAGGTCACCCGGATATGGTTCCGCCTAGACTGCAGTTAAGCTGGATTGCAATTACCAAGTTCAGCTTCTATGATAGTTATACTGCGGAAGGTTCTAAAACAGTCTGAAGTCTCGACTAAAGGTCTTCAGACCCTCTCAATCTGAGTCTCTAGTGGGCGACTAACCTCCACCGGAGTAAACAGGTTGAGGCCCTACGAACAAAACCTCCACTACCGAAGTGAATTCGGTACAGAATAGTGAGTTGGCTCCTCGACTAAAGTCACCAACTCCCTACCTTCAATCAAGGATGCTCTATCAACCTAGGAAGATATTCTCATTCTAGGTTAAAGCAGAAACAACAGGTATTTGATCAGGATTCATGCCATTCAATCAATCAAACCTCAATCAAATATAATCAACTCATAGAATCAGTACTTGGGTTCATACAATCAAACCTAACATACAAATCTAGGGTTCTCCATACCCAGATGAATGGGAGAACTACTCCATGGAGAAAGAAGCAAAAGCAGAATCAGACGCGGAATTCATACTGTGAAGGATGGATTCCTGCTCCTGGACGTTGATCGGCACTTCTCCAAGCTCGAGCTGGCCTCCAATGGTGATGAAGATCAAGCTAGGGCACTTGGAGACTCTTGTTCGTCACTTTCTAACTCTAGGAATCGAACTCTCTCTCTAAAACTCAAATCCCTTGATTTTCAGCCTTCTTTTCCCTTAAAACAGCTGCCTGTCTCGATACCCGGTCGAAATACCCGGTCGGGTATTTTGGATCTCGACCAGGTATAGTTGAAACGAGCGTTTTGGCCAGGGGAAAATACCCGGTCTCCTCCAATAATCCCCGGTCGGGGATTTCTGCCTTCTAGACCGGGACCCCCTGTTTCTCAGACGCCAAAATGGAAAATCCCCGGTCTCCTCAGAATAATACCCGGTCGGGTATTTGTGGTCATGGCCGGGTATTTTCTTCCTCCAGCCCGCTTCAAGCCTCACTTGCTCCTTTCGACCCGAATCTCGTTCCTTCGCCTCGATTCCAACGCCGGGTCCTGAAATACGACATAAACACACAACCTCGCGTGAAATCGGCTTAAAACCCGAGAGTCAACCTCTCAAACGGCTCAAGAATAGGGGCGAAAATATGTGTAATTATCGGTCTATCAAACTCCCCCACACTTAACCGTTTGCTTGTCCCCAAGCAAACCTAACTCAAACCAATGCAACTCTCCAGACCTCTATAGCAACAAACAACCCAGATCGTAGGTAGAGGACTTCCTAGATCATTTAGCAGCTTACGAGGTCAACCGACGCACAAGTCATCTCATAGCTTCCTCGGCGAGAGCACTAGTATCAAGTCGGCATCATGGCAAATAGTGAACAGAGGACAAATGAATCGTGGATGAAGAGATTCTCAAAGACAAAGGATCATGGACTCACATTTTTCAAGGTGCTCTATTTTCTTCTTAAAGATGGTTGGAACCCCTTTTCTTCCTGTTTTGCTTGTTTTCTGTTATTTTTTCCTTTTTTCTCAAGGGTCCCAACCTGCTTTTCAGAAAATGGGGGCTCCCACCTAGCAGAGGTTTTGCGGTAGCCCGGCTCTTACCGGCCATGCTAGGAGCGGATGTCTCGAGCCTCGTGCGGGGGAAAGGCATGTAAGGGGGCTGGAGGTAGTAGGTGGAAATTGGGAACGAATTCCCGTCTCCCCTTACACACTTTCGCCCTATTCGCACGGGAGACGTTATTTTAAAGCACATTTTCGAGCACCTGTTATTTTCAAAACATGATACAAGAGTCCATGACAGGTAGAGAATCCACAACACCAACCAATTCAAGGGTCCTAAGATCACTAATTCACTCAATCAACCAACACTACCTCCCTAGGTTGCATATTACTATAAAGACTGTCAATTCAAAGCATACTGAGCAGGCAATTGCAAGGAACACGTACTTGGAGCCCTCAAATTTAAAAATTTGGACAGTGGACTAGGCTCTAAGCACACAAATAGATCTAATGCAGTCAAAAGATAAACATCCCCCCCACACTTAAGATCGACATTGCCCTCAATGGAGAAGAGGGAAGCATAAGGGAACGATGTTACCGGTATGCACGGACTGCAGGAGACTGGAAAGGGACCAGTCGGAGTGAAGCGGACTGGAGAGAGAACCAGTCAAGACAAGCACAGCTAAAGGAAATCAAAGAGCTCAAACACAATACGTCAGGTCTAACGGTCAGCCCAATAGTACAGAATCCAACATAAAAAGAAAGAAACCAAACCAACACAAGACAGTTTGCACACTGATAAAAACAAACACACTCAAAACATGGCACTAGGAACCGCCTCCTAGACCGGTGAAGTCGATCTGGTTCATGAGGTCGTTATCTCCATCATCCGGTGGTGGTGGTGGTGAATGATCCCACCGGGTGGTCCAGTGGTGCTCCTCTGGGGGGTGGCAAGCCTGGAGCAGGTGCTCCGAGTACTCCATCAATCGGCCACCTCGATCTCTCTCCCGCTCGATGAGAGCCCCCGTGACTCCCATATGGGTCTCTAAGAGGCCGAGGCGATCGTCAACAACCGTCAGCCTGGACTGGAACTTGGCCTGGTGGACCGAGTACTGCTGGTAGAACTGGACCTGATGGTCCATGACCTGCTGGTTCTGAAGACCGAGCTGTTGGAACTGGAGCCCCATCTGCTGGAACTGCTCCGTGAAGAAGTCCATCGACGGGCCAGAAGCCATCGACGGACCAGAAGGACCGGGGGTCGACAGACCAGAAGGACCGGAGGAGGACTCACCCCTCACTGGTCTCCGTCGCGGCCGAAGCTCCCCTGGTGGAGAGAGCGAAGGCTCCGGCTCAATGGCATCCATGGCCCCGTCATCATCATCATCATCATCATCCTCATCCTCCTCCTCGCCGGCGTAGTCAGCGTCCTCCTCGTCTTCGTCGAGATCCACAGCCTCCTCAGGAGGCATGGAAATCTCATCCTCCTCCTCAGTACTTCCCGGCTGAGGGGGGTGGAGCCGCCTCGTGCAGAAGAATCATGGAGGTCCTGGAAGCTGATGTCGAAATGGCGCGCCAAACGGGTGATCAGCGGACCACAGTAGAGGTGGTTGGGTTTCCCGTGGCACCGGGAGAAGGTGGTGGCCACGAAAGAACCCAAGTGGAGCCTGTGCTCCGGGTACCCCATCGAGTACATGGCATACAGCACCCGCTTCGGAATCTTATGCGAGCCGGTGACGTTGGGGACGACGGAGCGAGTGAGGAGCAGGTTCAGGATGTGCCACTGCGGCTGGAGGGTGCGGACGTATGTCTGGCCAGGATCGAAGTCGCCATGCCCATAGGCACGCCTGGCTATCCGGCGGTAGAACGCGTCCCGGTGCCAGTCGGTCGGTTACGGAATCTCGTCCTCGTGGCGATTGAACGGGTGGTACTCGATCCCAGGGCATAGGCCAACCCGTCGATGGTCAGCTCCCGGGGGTAGCCGCCCAGCCTGAATGTCACTGCATACGAGTCCCGGGGCGCCTTGCTGTCGTACTTGAAAGTGGTGTAGAACTCCCACACCAGCTCCGTGTAGGTAGGCTCATCGATAGTCAGCAGCGTGCGCCAATTGGGGTGGCTGATGGCGGCGCTGAGCTCCAGTATGCAGTGGAGCTGTTCGAACACTGCCCACTCCAGATGGTGGTGGCGCGCCAATTTCCCCTGAGTCACCGCGCGGAACTGGTCCGCGTACTCCGGGTGCAGGCGCAAGCCCTGCACAAATGGATGGTCGAGGGACATGTTCCTGCAAAAGCAACAAACCAAAGGTGGAGCCAAGAAAAACTCGTCAGGACCAACAGCATGGGTTCATCACTTCCCCCACACTTAAGGACCACCTAGGCTAACAGTTCTAAGCACAGCCGGTTGAGTCGCCCACAACTCAGCCGGAATCAAGGCAGGAAACACAGAACCAACCACAATAAGTACACGGGCAACACATACACCATAAATTGAACCATGTACTCCAAGCATCCCTCACCCCCATTCTAACTCATGCAAGCAATTATAGTTCTCGGTCCTACAATCTACAGTTCGATTTTCCAGGGAAAAACAGTGAACAAGAAACACACCTGGAAACACAAGGAGAACTGTAGCTAAGGCACAAAAACGGGTGAGGGACGCGAGACAAAGGCCAAAAAAATGACCCGGGAGGCTCGCCGGAAACTGGCTGGAAAATCGCCGGAAAGTGGCCGGAAAGTCGACCGGCGGCCGGCGGTAGAGGAGGGCGGCGACCGGCAGCTCTTAGAAGAGAGAGGGGAGAGGATTTGAGAGGAAGAGAGAGGGGAAATTTTTGAAAAATGAGGGTAGAGAGAGAAAATGGCCGGGGGTTTGCTATAAATAGCAAAAATCCCCGGTCGGGATTAAAAATCCCCGGTCGGGTATTTTTGATTCTACGACCGGGGGTTTAAAACGTGGCGTGCCAAGGGCAAGGGAATCCCCGACCTTGAGCCAAAAATACCCGGTCGGGTATTTTTGGTTCAAGGTCGGGGTTTCCGAAACGCAGCGTCCTGACTTGGGAAAAATCCCCGGCCGTGAATCAAAAATACCCGGTCGGGTATTTTTGAGACCAGGTCGGGTTTTTCCCTTTTTCACCCCGAGAAACAGAGGGGGTCCCGGCCGTGAACCAAAAAATACCCGGTCGGGTATTTTGGCCCACGACCGGGTATTTTCCCCTTCCGGCCAAAAAACTCAATCGCCCAAATTTTCGACCTCTCCTGCACGACAGCACCAAAACAAGGCATAACAGACGACCGAACTTCACCACAGACATGCAACTAACTCAAGACGACACAAAAAAAAAAAAACTCAGAATAAAGGGAAAAAGAAATGCAAACCGTGGTGGGGTTGCCTCCCCACAAGCGCTTCTTTACCGTCTTTTAGCTGGACGCCAATTGGGATACTCAGGGAGGTGCAGGAACAGGTGCCTCCAAGAGCGGATCCACGTCGCTCTTGAGGTACAACTTCAGGTTGTGGCCATGCACCCGACGGATGCGACCACCATCATCGGTTAGCTCGACCTGGCCATCTGGCAAGATGCAGGCGAGTGAGTACCCGGACGGCCAGGGTGGTCGTGGTGCAGGAGGTGGAACCAGCTCGTAGTGGTCTCCACCCTTCTTCTGTGCAGGCTTAGCAACCTGCTGCTTCGGCCGCCGCTCCTCCTTGATCTTTTTGTTCGGAGGCGATACTGGATGGAGTGGCGGCGAAGGAATGATAGGAGGGCCCTGCAAAATAAGAGGTGCAGAAGGATACACGACAGGCTCGTGTACCTGATCAGAAATGGCATGTATAGGCGTGACAACAATTATAGCACAGTGATCGAATTCAGTCACAGAAAAAGTAGCCTGTTTATTCCCAGCACGCAGGATCAGTTTACCATCATGCACATCAATAAGTTCCTTGGCGGTGGCAAGAAATGGTCTACCCAGAATCAAAGGCACATCCACATCCTCATGTATATCAAGAATAACAAAATCAACAGGATATGTGAATGCACCTACATTAACTAGCAGATCCTCTATGATCCCCCTAGGATGCACAATGGAACGATCAGCTAGCTGAATGCTAATCCTAGTAGGACTAAGTTCACGTAGGTCTACCTTTTTATACAACTTATATGGCATGTCGTTTATGCTAGCGCCTAGGTCCGCCAAGGACTTGCCTACATGCATGCTGCCAATAGTAAGAGGGATAGTAAAACTCCGTGGGTCCTTGCGCTTTTCGGGCAGCTTGTTCTGCAGGATAGCAGAACACTCCTCGCTCAGCAACACTGTCGAGAGATCCGCAAGTTTCTTCTTGTTGGTGAGGAGATCTTTCATGAACTTCGCGTACTTGGGCATCTTCGACAATGCCTCCACAAACGGTATGCTGATGTTGAGCTGCTTCAACATTGCCATAAAATTGGCAAACTCAGTCTCCAACTTGTCTTTGTGTAGGCGAGTGGGGAAGGGAAGCTGGGGTACATGCTCCTTAACCACTGATTGTGGCTTGGGAGCAGGGGCTTCCTTCTCCACCCGCACTTCTGCATCGTCGCCTGGAAGTGCTGAAGCAGGAAATGGTTCCTCCTGCCTGGCCGGGACAGGATCAGCAAAAATGGTCTTACCGCTCATGGTAAAAATGGTATCCAGCTGCTGATGCTGGTGAGGATCACGAGGATTCGGAATAGTGGTGGCAGGCAGAGTCCCAGGTGCCTTGGTAGTGTTTTGGCGGGCCAAGATACCCACCTGGTGCTGCAGATCTTGCAAGATGGCACCTTGGTTCCTCTGGCCTGCATCCAGTGAGGCTACGCTCTGGTCCAACCTCGTGATAGTTGCCTGAGTGCTAGTCATGAATGAAGCTAGAATATTCTCCAGCTTTGTCATCCGATCATCTGGGGCACGAGCTGCTGCTGGCTCGGCATACTGACGCTGGGGCTGCTGGAATGGTTGCCCCTGCCGAGGCTGGTAGGGCTGCTGCTGTGGGGCTTGCCCCTGTCTCGCCTGGAAAGGCTGCCTCTGCTGAAAACCACCGGCTGGTGCTGGGAAACCAGGTGGTTTAGTGGTGTTGCTGCTCCAGGCGAAATTGGGATGCTGGCGCCACCCCTCATTATATGTGTTGCTATACGGGTCGAGGCGCCGAGCATTGGCGATGAAGTCCAACTGCTCATGGAGAGTAGTAGACTCCCTCATAGCCTGGCAGTCTTCTACTAAGTGATTTGAGCTCTCACACCACTGACATTGAGCTACTGGAGGTGTAGCCAAACCTCTGCCCGGAATAAGACTGTTGGGCTGCTTCAATGTCTGCACCAGCTCAGCTACCTGCTGCTCGAGCCCGGATCTGGTCTCCATGGCGTGAACACCATGGTCCCGGGAATGTCTGCCTCTGCTGCTCTGTCCCCAAGAATGATCTCTGGCAGCCAAGGTATTAATCATCTGGTTCAGCTCGGGTGGAGTCTTAGTAAGAATATCCCCTCCTGGACATAGAGACTCGATCACCCTCTGGCTGTCTCGAGAGAGGGCACTGTAGAAGTTCCCCACTGTGAATGCATCACTAAAGCCATGATGGGGACACTGCCAGAAATATCCCATGTACCGCTCCCAAGCATCACGAAGTGACTCATCTGGCTCTTGGCGCAAGTGAGTGATCTCCCGCTGGATCTCTGTAGTCTTCGATGCCGGATAGTACCTGTGCACGAATTTGTAAGCCAGATCGTCCCAAGAGGTGATGGACAATGGGGGCTGGGTCTCCAACCACCTCTTAGCATTCCCTGCCAGAGAATGGGGGAAGAGATGAAGGCGGATTGCATCATCAGGGACACCATTCAGCTTGAACCCGTTCGTCAGCTGTAGAAAACGGGAAAGATGCACCCTGGCCTCCTCATCCTTCAAGCCATGGAACTGGATAGAAGATGTAATGAGCTGAATCCATCATGGCTTGATCTCGAAGTTGTTTGCTGGAATAGGCGGGTAGAGGATGACTGGGCGGATGTCAGCAATCCGAGGAGTGTAGTAGTACTCCAAGGTGGGACCCGGCGGCGGTGGATGATGATGAGCCCCATGATCCTGGGGTATGGGGTTGTTTCCCAGGACTTGATTCCCCGGGGGAGCCTGCTGAGGATTCCTTTGGTGTTGATTGTACTCTCCGTCCATCCTGTACTCTTCCTCAGAATCGCTGCTCAGGTTGCCGTCTATGCGCTCTTCCGTAGCCAGTCTAGCTCGCTGTTGTCTCCTGAGTTGGCGACAGGCGCGGTCAATCTCTGGATTCAACGGCAGTGAACCTCCCGACTGGCTACAGGTCATGCACTACCTGCACACACTCAAGCAAGCAAACCCATGAAAGCACAAGTGGGACAAAGCAAACAAAGCGAAAAGAAAAGCTAAATTAACAGAAATCACGTTTCTTCAACAACCTAGCCGTCCCCGGCAACGGCGCCAAAAACTTGACTCACTTCTACTGTCACTCCAGGAATTGGCCAAGTGAAACCACTTCCTAAAGTGTAGTATAGCGGGTTTAGGTTTAAATGTCAACCCGGGTCCTAGATTTGAAGACTACTCGGTGAATTCTTGTTATCTAGCAATGAACCTTTAATGCAAGTCTAAACTAACAAACTAACAAAGCAAGTAAACGGTTGTATTCAGGTTAAGAGAGGTCACCCGGATATGGTTCCCCCTAGACTGCAGTTAAGCCGGATTGCAATTCTCAAGTAATGAAGAGTTAAATTGGATGGATTGTAGTTTACCTCGTACCTCTAAATGTGTAAAGAGACACGCTAGCATTTACCAAATCCCAAAAAAAGATGGAACACATAATTATGTTTAAATTGCGTGAACTCAAGGCATGATCAGGATTTTAGAAGCAGAAGCATATCAAAATAAGTAAAACAAAGAACCGCCACTGAGATAGACAATTATCAAAGGCCCAAACCTAATGACAATCCGGTGTTGGTTGAGTCGAGCGCGAGACTCAGGCGAAATTCCTCCTCTTCTCTCTTCGATAAGATCGGACTCCAAAAAGACCCTAACTTCGGCTTTGACAAAATCAAGTGAAGGAAGGTGAATAGAACAGAAAATTGAATCGATGGAAAGGGAAAGTAACTTCTCTGTTCGTGTTTGTCGAATCGACAGCGTATCCTTCACTTGCTCTTGAAACGGGTTGGGCTAATAATGCTATCAGGCTATCAATACTAACTCGGCCCAAAACCCTCAAATGAAACACTGCGTTTTGTGAACACAGTATCCTCTTCCTTGGCTTGACCCAATCGATCAACTACCTATCTTTCTTAAAGAACACACTCACACAGGATCAAGAACACTGACTAGAACTGGAAAATAAAAAGCACAGTTAAGAACGCATAAACCTGGGCACGATATTTTTACGTGGTATCCGGTGTTTGGCAAATAATGAACCTAACACCGACTAATCCACGGTCGAAGGATCTCTGATCCGAGACCTTCGACGTTGCACTAAGATTTTGAGTTTTAGTTACAATGATACAACACCAATCTCGCAGTGACTCCCCGTCACCTGATCAGAGTCGCACTTGAGACACTAGCTCCCCGCCGATATCTCAACCTGACAATCACTACCCTCTACAAGCTCTCTCTCCGACAGCTTCCTCCTTTATCTTTCAAAACACAGAATATCTCCCTGACTCTGTTTTTGAGCGAATAATTGAAAAAGGTGAAACTAGCTTTTCTCCAATCCTCTAAACTTATACCCATCTTCCTAGCCGTTAGTTCATCCCAGTCTTGAGGATTCGATTTGACCTTGATTGATTGTCAAACCGATCTTGATTGATTGAGGGACCTTTTCCAGTTTGCTTGCAGAGACAGAGTTTCCTTCTTTGACCATTTCTCGCAGACTTCCTTAATTGACAAGCTTCCCTTCAACAATCTCCACCTAAGCTTGTCAATGGCTCAACTCAGCAACCTGTACACACTCAGCAAACTGTTGGTGTAGCCTGTCCTAGGAACTGTTGTTGCAAAAGACATTTTATTCATAAAACCAGTCAACACAATAAGTGTGCTTCCTTTATTCAACCATCACAGATAACAAGCACAACAAGCATTTACTTAAACAAACGACAGTTACTACCAACTCATGAATGCAACTGCATCCTTATTTCAAATCTAAAGGAAAACACAGATATTACTCTCATTCAATTGCTATTATTTTAAAAGGGGTATTTGGGAGGGGAAGCATAGCGTGACACCCTGTCCTCATCATCAGAGTTTGTGTCTGGACTTATTGGATCACTGATTTGATTTGTCTCATACACAAACTTTGGCAGCATCAAGTCTTGTTCGAGTAACAGCCTCCTCTTTGGACCACAACGAGAGGTAGCATCTTGTTTAAACGCAGCAGCAGCCGCATTACAAGTGATGAGGAAGCAGCCAATTGAAACTGACTGAGCTGGTTGCTGCGCACTCCCCCTGAGCCAGTGACTGGCTTACGGGGTCCAACCATGGCATCAATGCGATCAAGCACATGCTGTGGACGAAGATCGTCCAAGACATCACAAACGATGACTTTGTCTCGTAGGTCTATGCCTAGAAGTGGTCCACCAAAAGGTAGTGGTCCACCAAAATAACCTAAGCCAAACTTGATCATGTGATGAAACATGAGTGACACATAGCTAACTCGACGCCCAGCACGCGCATTAGATAGTACCCAGAGATCAGCAGAATGAAGAAGATCAATACTGGCTAACTCCCGTGGTAGAAAACAAGAGAAAGATAGAAGAATAGGACCTTAAGGTCGTCAGGAAACCTGCCAGCTGCAAGTTGAGATGGAAACCAGCGCCCAATATCATGAGCCAGCGAGCGAAGAACCTCGTCGAATCGAAAGCCAAAGTTGAAGAACTCCCTATCTGTACCAGCTTGATAGCCAGAATGAGGAAGATGGAGAATTGAGGCCAGAATATCAGGCGTGACCTTGATCTCATAGTCATAGACCAGAGTGGTGAAGAAGGATGGATCACTCCCAGGGCCACAGCGAAAATTCACATAAAATAAGCGCACAGCCTCAGGACATTGGCTGAAACGCAGATTTTCAACCAGGGATTCCCAGCCTAGTCGATGGAGATAGGCAGGGATGTTCATCCCATACTTGGTGAAGGTGGAAGGGTGAATTGAAAAAGATGGGTAGAGATGACGATTGCAGAAGTTTCTGAGATACCTTGAATAGGTCGCAGCATTGCGAAAACTCTGGTTTTTGAACAGAACATGTGACTGCGACTGCACATTAGGGTTCACCATCGTGGTAGTTTGTAGCGAACAGGGCTAGATGTGAGAGGCAAGTGAAGAGTTACGCACAAGTTATACATTTAGAGTGCATAAAATGAAGTAACTTTGAGAGAGAAAATAAGGAATGTGGGGAGTTTTGGCAAGTGTCATTGAAAACAGAGAGGGAAAGAATCTGCAGGAAATCAAAGTGAATTAATTTCGTGCTGAGAGAACATTCCAAGTTCATTTCGAATTGCAAGATATCTGCCCACTGCAACTTAGTACTAATGAATTCTAAGATCACGAATGAAATGATATCGGACGTCTATATGTTTAGTAAGAGAATGTTGGATCGGATTTTTAGTCATGTTTATAGCGCTAGTATTGTCACACAGAATGGGGAGGGATCCTACATCTAGACCATAATCCAGAAGCTGATACTTCAACCATAAAAGTTGTGTACACCCTAGTCCTGCTGCAATATACTCTGCTTCTGCAGTGGATAATGCAACATAACTATGTTTTTTGCTAGCCCAGGAGATTAAGGAAGTGCCAAGGAAGTGACACGTTCCTGAAGTACTCTTCCTATCAATCACACAACCAGCATAATCCGAGTCACTGTAGCCTAGCAGTTCAAAAAGGCTGGATTTTTAGCTTGAAATCTAGCACACACACAGACACTATGCATTATATCTGGTCTACTGGCAGTTAGATAAAGAAGTGATCCAATCATGCCACGATACATCTTATCGCTTACAGGTTCCCCTGACTCATCTACAGACAGTTTCACTGTAGAACCCATTGGTGTCACAGCTGATTTAATATTTTTCAGATCAAAACGTTCTAGGATGTTATTTAAGTATTTAATTTGACTGATAAATGTTCCTCTGTCTGTTTGTTGAACCTGCAACCCTAAGAAACAGTTCAATTCTCCCATTAGGCTCATCTCAAAGGCTCCTTTCATGACAGTTTCAAATTCCTTGCACAACTTTTGACAGGATGACCCAAAAATTATGTAATCAACATATACATGAACAAGTATTGTATGACCATTTACACTCTTAATAAATAAAGTCTTGTCCACAGACCCTTGTCGAAAACCATCATTAATTAAAAAATTACTTAACTTCTCATACCAGGCTCTAGGAGCTTGTTTTAATCCATATAAGGCTTTGTTTAATCTATAAACATGATTTGGAAATTTATGATTTTCAAATCGTGGAGGCTGAGCTACATAAACTTCTTCTTTCAAGTCTCCATTAAGAAATGCACTCTTAGCATCCATTTGAAAAAGTTTAAACCTTTTAGAGGCTGCAAAAGCACGCAATAATCTGATTGCTTCTAGTCTAGCTACAGGAGCAAAGGATTCATCAAAATCTATTCCCTCCTCCTGATCATATCCTGTTCCAGAAGCCTAGATTTGTTTTTAGTTCTGTCTCCAATTTCATCTGTTTTATTTTTGTAAACCCACTTAGTCCCAATTATAGGTTTATCTTCTAGTTTTGGAACTAGTTCCCAAACTTTTAACCTTTCAAAATAACCAATTTCATCATGCATTGAAGCTGTCCATAACTCATCATTCAAGCCTTCTCTAACATTTCTAGGCACTATCAAAGACACAAATGCAGTCTGCATCGATGACAGTTTAGAGCGAGTGACCATACCTTCTCTTAAGTCACCAATACCCTGAGAAGATGGATGTCGTTTCTAGATGTGCAATGGTGCTTGCTTAGTGTCATTCCAGGCATTCCCTTTTTCAATTTCATCACCCACTGCTTCTGAATTATCTTCATCTCGGTCCTTTCCTTCTGTCTGCCTTTCTTGTTCTGGCAGATGTGATCTCCCTAGTCCCAGATCGTCATCCTCTTCAATCTGTTCTGCACACTTTATAGGAGACTCATCAAACACAACATTTATGGACTCCTCTACTTTGAGGGTCCGTTTATTATAAACTCTAAATGCCTTGCTATGTGAGGAATATCCTAATAATGTTGCTTCATCAGACTTGGAGTCGAATTTTCCCAGGTTATCTTTCGTATTCAACACAAAACATTTGCATCCAAAATGATGAAAATATCCTAAGTTTGGTTTTCTGTTTTTCCAGATTTCATAAGGTGTTTTGTTTAACTTAGACCTAACAAGAGCCCTATTGAGAGTATAACAGGTTGTGGTTATGGCTTCTGCCCAAAAGTACTTTGGCAAGCCATAATCATTTAACATTGTTCTTGCTATGTCAATCAGGGTACGATTTTTCCTTTCCACTACTCCATTTTGTTGTGGAGTTCTTGGAGCGGAAAAATTGTGGATTATTCCAAATTCTTCACAGAAGCTTTCAAAATTGTCAGAAATGAACTCACCTCCATGATCACTTCTCACATTTACTATTTTGGTTTCCTTTTCATTTTCTAATCGCTTGACCAGATTTTTGAAATGCAAGAAGGTTTCTCCTTTATTTGCAAGAAACAAGACCCAGGTAAATCTAGAAATATCATCCACTATGACACATGCATAATATTTTCCTCCTAGACTCATCACATTACTTGGACCAAACAGATCTATGTGTAGAAGTTCAAGAGGTCTAGTTGTAGAGATTACTGGCTTACTTCTAAATGTAGATCTAACCTGTTTTCCCTTCGTACAGGCTTCACAGAAAAAATCCTTTTTGCTGCTTATTCTGGGTAGTCCTGTTACTATATTCAAACTCGTCAATTTAGCTAATGAACCTACACTGATGTGTCCCAATTTCCTATGCCATTCTAACTGATCATCTTCATTGACAGAAACCAGACACATTTCATTAAAGTCGGTTTTGTTTTCCAAGTTTATACAGAACAACTTCCCTTTTATTTTTCCTGTAAACAAAACTCTATTATCTTCCATATTTTCAACATAGCACTTACTTGGTTCAAAAATTACTCTATTGGATTCACCACACATTTGGTTTATTGAAAATAGGTTGTGTTTCAAGCCATCTACCCACTTTACATTTTTAATTACTGGACCAGTTCCTATTTCTCCCTTTCCTAAGATATTAGTGCAATAATTATCTCCAAAGTATACCTTACCTTTCTTACCCTTAACGAGTTTAGTAAAGAGTTTTTCGTTTCCTGTCATGTGATGTGAACATCCGCTGTCCAGTATCCATTCACTGTCTTCCATGCTCACTTGGAAGCAGACCTGGACATCAATAAGTTATTTTGATTTCCTTTTAGGTATCCATACCAATCTAGGTACTCCTACTCTCGTTTAATCATCAGTACAGTTATAACTCATGTGCCCTTTATTATGACAAGAAAAACAAGTCACCTCCTTCAGTCTGGCTTCTTTAGATATTCGTTTATGAAAGTTTGCAATATAATGTCCTAGTTTATGGCAATAGAAACATTTAGTAGTTGACTTGTTCTGACTTGTTCTAGTCCCTACAAAACTAGTATAGCCCTTGGATTTGTTATGTCTGATCTCAGCAACTTCTGCTTCTAATTCTGTATTTCTGGTTTCCATTTCCATCAGCTTTTCATCTGTTGCCATTTTTTCTTTCAGTAGCTCATTGTACCTGTTAGATAGTTTTTCAAATTCTGATTTGATTCTTAAGTGTTTGGCTTTCACATTAGCAAATTCTGTTTGAATATCCCTAATGGTGTCTATTAGTTCATCATTCTCACTATAAGAATCAGAATAGTAATTAGAATTTCTGACCTGAGAAGTTTCATAGTTGTCTTCACTTTCGTCAACTGCCATGTAAGCTTCATACTTAGGCTCTATCTCCTCGTCCTCATCTTCACTGCAACTCCAAGTAGCTACAAATCCCTTTTCTCGTTTGATTTGGGGGCATTCTACCTTGATATGCCCACTCCTACCACACTTGAAACACCCTGCTGATGATCCTATCTTCTCATTTCCATGTGTTTCTTTTCTGTTCTTCGTGCTCGTTCTGTAAGGCTTCAACTATTCCTTTTCTGAGTCTCCTTCTCTTGTTCGACTTGGAAATCCTCCTCTTCTCTTTTCTTTGCGTAGTCAAAGCAGTTTGGCCACATGTTTGCTTAACATGCTCAGCTCTTCTTCCTCCATATCTTCCAGACAGTCCAAGTCTTCATCTGGAGCTGAGACCTTGAAAGCTATACTCTTCTTGTCTTTTCTGGGCTCTTCATTCTCTTCCCTCTTCAGCTTATCTTTGTGTGTACCCAGTGACCCCATGAGCTCATCCAGACTTAGTGTGGTTAAGTCTTTTGATTCTTCGATCGCAGTGACTTTGGGTGTCCATTTTTTTGGCAGCGCCCAAAGTACCTTTCGCACCAGATCACCACTTGCATATTCCACATCTAGATTTCTCAGGCTGTTTACTATAGTAGTAAACCTGTCTTGCATCTCCTTGATTGATTCATCAGGCTTCATCACGAAGGACTCAAACTCTTGCTTCAATTGATTAATCGTGGAAATCTTGACATGGGATGTACCTTCGTGGGCAATTTGCAACTTATCCCAGATTTCCTTCGTTGTTTTGCATCCTGTGACCCGGTGATATTCTTCTGGGCCCAGAGCGTGTCGTTGCTTTTGAGTTCGGCTGAAAATTCTTCTTATCTTCTTCAGTCCATTTGCCTCGTCCATGCTTTACTTCGAGCGGTCCGTCAAGCACTATGCTCCATAAGTCAGGATCAATTGACCCGATAAACAGCTCCATACGATTCCGCTAATACCCGTAATGCACACCTTCAAACCTCGGAGGTCTTGCCTGTGAAAACCCGTCAGCCATGTAGATTCCTCCTGGATTCGTGCTCGAGCTCATCTTCTCCGTAGGTGATTAGACCTCTTGTGCCGGAGCCAGGCTCTGATACCACCTGTTGGTTGAGTCGAGCGCGAGACTCAGGCGATGTTCCTCATCTTCTCTCTTCGATCAGATCGGACTCTGAAAAGAACCCTAACTTTGGCTTTGACAAAATCAAGTGAAGGAAAGTGAATAGAACAGAAAATTGAATCGATGGAAAGGGAAAGTAATTTCTCTATACGTGTTTGTCGAACCGACAGCGTATCCTTCACTTGCTCTTGAAACAGGTTGGGCTAATAATGCTATCAGGCTATCAATACTAACTCGGCCCAAAACCCTCAAATGAAACACTGCGTTTTGTGAACACAATATCCTCTTCCTTGGCTTGACCCAATCGATCAACTACATGTCTTTCTTAAAGAACACACTCACACAGGATCAAGAACACTGACTAGAACTGGAAAATAAAAAGCACAGTTAAGAACGCATAAACCTGGGCACGATATTTTTACGTGGTATCCGGTGTTAGGCAAATAATGAACCTAACACCGACTAATCCACGGTCGAAGGATCTCTGATCCGAGACCTTCGACGTTGCACTAAGATTTTGAGTTTTAGTTACAATGATACAACACCAATCTCGCAGTGACTCCCCGTTACCTGATCAGAGTCGCACTTGAGACACTAGCTCCCCGCCGATATCTCAACCTGACAATCACTACCCTCTACAAGCTCTCTCTCCGACAGCTTCCTCTTTTTTCTTTTAAAACACAGAATATCTCCCTGACTATGTTTTTGAGCGAATAATTGAAAAACGTGAAACTATCTTTTCTCCAATCCTCTAAACTTATACCCATCTTCCTAGCCGTTAGTTCATCCCAATCTTGAGGATTCGATTTGACCTTGATTGATTGTCAAACCGAGCTTGATTGATTGAGGGACCTTTCCCAGTTTGCTTACCGAGACAGAGATTCCTTCTTTGACCATTTCTCGCAGACTTCCTTAATTGACAAGCTTCCCTTCAACATCCGGAACTCAGTATCTATTATCAACAAACTAGGTGCCATGGGTCATGTACAAGCCCACTTTTGAATGTTATTTAAAAGCCTGCAAAAATCAAAGATCAGACCCAGTCCAACTAGAATTAGTCCTAAACGCACCGTTAATACATAAACACAAATTAAGGAGACCTCTCCATCCGATTCGAATCAAATTCTGTCTTCTTCATCTTCTTCCTCAATCCTCTAGGCGAGACGAACACTACATATCAGGAAACCTTAATTTCACCGAGAGATAGAAGTTATTTTGCAAATGATAATAACGCTAAGACAAGATGACAAAGCACTAGCGACATGAACCCTAGGGTTAGCAAACCTCTTTCAAAGGTTCTTTTGCAAATGAAAAGTATGATGAACACAATAATAGACATTGTCTCCGTAATCATGTTAGAAAGAGATAGGTGAGTAAATTCCACCCGAAAATAAAATGGTGAGGAACAAAACGTCGATTTGTGGATACAAGGATTTGGGATCTTCTCTTCGAATGTGGATACATAGATTTGGGGTATGAAACATGATGATGTTGGGGATTTGAGATTGGATAGGGAGCTAAATCAAATGTGGATCAAATAATAAAAGGATTTTGGTTTCGAAACGATGATTTTGTTGGAGATTTCAGATTTGATAGGTAGCTTATGATCGAACTTCGAACTCAGAGGGGACCCTCCAAGACGAATGAGGGATCGTAGAAGAGAGACTGGAAATTGGTTAGGGCGGCGGGTCGTATCCATAGCGTTTAACCTCTTAATCGATATTATTAAACCGGGTACAGTTAGATTGAAGTCCAATGAAAAAAGCTTTAACGCTTCGTGATGCTTTTTGTAATTTTCTTTCCCCCGGTTACCCGTACCCCGGATTTTGCCCTCGGCACCCTAGAATTGCGCGCGCGCGCACACACACACACACACACACACACACACACACACATATATATATATATATATATGATGATGACTTGATATATACACCTGATTTTGTCCACCATTCCTCTACCGTTTGAGTCTCATCTAGGGTTGGGAAAATAGACCAGACCATAAGAAAACCGTGGTCCAAACTGTACCGCATAGTTTGGTCCGGACCGTAGATCATTAAGTATGGTCTGGTCTGGTCCATGGTCTGGTATTATTTCCTGTTTTGATCTCTTGGTCAGGTCTGGACCGCAGTTTACCGGACCAAACCATGGACCCAACCAACTTGTCAATACGTGTTAACAGCTCATTCGACCACTCTCCCAACTCCCACAACGACACCCAAGTATCAACCTTATTTTTGTGAATCACGCCCCTCTTTCATTGACAACCACATTTAACTAGAGAGTAGAGATAATTTTGTCTCCATATGGCATTATGTTAATGTTTATGACGTTATGGTGCAAGTTGGGATGCTTTTACTTTGTATCTTTGTTATGTACTAAGATTTAGGGTATCAAAATTATTCATGTATGTTAGGATTAATGTTTTAAGGAAAATAAAAATTATTTCTCTTGGTATTGGTTCAATTTTTTGCGTGGCAGACTAAACAAATTATTCATTTTTCGTTGAGTGTGGTCTATCTGGACCACACCAGACCGAACCAGACCGCACATGCGTGGTCTAGACCGGACTGTATAGTCTATGGTCTGGTCTGTGTATACTTCAGCCTCTCGGTCTGGACCATAGAACGTATATATGGTCTGGTCTGGACCAAACCGCACCGTTTCCCAGCTCATCTCTCGTATTTTAGGCCGGTTTCACGTTAGGTTGTTCTTGTTTGTGATATTTCAGTTCCTAGTACGTGAAGGAAGGTTTGGGCATGAGTTCAGGGTCGATTGGACGAAGTTGGAACGATTGACGAAAAGCTGGGGAAACCACACGGCCAGACCTAAATGCCACACAACCGTGTAACGTGGCCGTGTGGAACCCTTTGCGGGGCAAACCACACTGGCCGTGTAAAGGGTCCTTTGTGGCCGTGTGGAATTCCCAGAGAGCTCACACGGGCAGGCCATGATTTCACACGGCCGTGCGGTTCTGGCCGTGTAGCGTGCATGAAGGTATTTAAGTGAAACGAGATATTTTATACTTCCATACGGGCATATGGCAATTCTAAACGGTCATATGGCCTGGCTGTGTAATCGCAGAATTCTGGGTTTAAACCCAATTTTGGGTCTTTTGAAGGGGGATTGATTTGCAGAGTTAGAAACAGAGTCTTAGAGAGAGAAAGTGCGAAGAACACACCCTAGAGGTGATTTTGGAGCTGGGTTTCATCAATAAAGCTTGGATTTCATCCTTGGAGTGAAGATTATCATCCCATAGCAAATTCTTCCCATCTTGATGAGTATGACTGCTTTGTATTATGTTTCTCTCTCTCTCTCTCTCCCTCTCTCTCTCTCTATGGAGTAGAAGTGTAGAACCCTCTCTCACTTGGATATGAAGAACCCTAGTTCCATGTGTTAGGGATATCGATTGTAATGAGGTTTGGATTGTGATACTTCTGGATTATAATCGATTGAAGTGTTTTGATTGAGTCAATTGAAGCCTGATTATCATGTGTTGATTTCTGCTGCAACCTGAGATAGATAGAATCTCATTAGGTATTGTGCAAAAGTGAAAGTTCGTTATTCTAGCTTTTTCTTTTATGCATTCTCTCTTTTCCACCTTTGTGCCTTTACGGGTTGTGTTTGCATTCTGTGTGGAGGGGTAGTGCATGAACCGTAGCCAGTCAGGCGACTTACTGCCGTTAGACCAAGAGCTTGAACGGACTTGTACGAACTTCAAGCGAGCTTTAAAGGCACGATTGGTTGCGAAGGAGGCTCTAGCACATCTGCCAATCAACTAGGAGGGAGACATGGGTGAGCCTCAAAACCACAATGCGGTTGTCCCGGATGAGCACACCATAGGATATTAGTGGACCGCCAGAGCCGCGGACATGAGGTCGCCCATCCAGCACCCTCAAATTACAGCCAATAACTTTGAGGTGTATCATTAATTGGTTAATTGGTTTCATTGGTTAGCAGCGTTGAAACTAAACCAAACCACCTAAACCAAATAAGCTAAATTGTTTAACCAAACCAGACCAATTCTCCAAATTAGCCAAACCAAATTAATCGAATGCTACTAGTTAATATTGTTACCACGGTAACCAATCCTTTTGTACACCCCTACTTGCATGGGTCTTATTGACAAAGCTGGAACCATGTTCGCAGTTTGATGCCTGGTGTACTCATAGGGAATTCGTTTGGTCATACCTCATGGTGACTGGGATTTAGAGGGAGAGGAGTTTCTCTCGACTTTCGAACCTTCGATGAACAGAGGGTTAGAGTTAAGAGCAGCAAGCAGCTGCTTCTTTCCTCTCTTCTTTCTAGGAGGAGATGTCATTTGATCAGTTGAATCAGAAGTATACAATCATATACTCAATAGCTTGAGCAAACCTTTTTCTTTTTAAACTTGTTGACTTTCTCCTTTGTTAGTGAAAGGTTCATGCATGAGAAAGTGGTCAAGTTTTGGAAGTAGAACGACCCCCTCAAGAATTGGCGCCCCTTATAATAATATATAAAAGCCTAGGTTTGAGATACTATTCATTAGTGGCTCTCACACTCCTCCAAGTGCAAGTGGGGAAGTTCAAAGTCTTTCTTTTACCCCACTCTCCATTCTAAAACCTTTGTGTTTAGTTATTGTTCACTAGGTTTTCGTCTATGGTTTTTTGCACAAATCATCGCCTTTGTGTTTTGTTATTGTTCGCTAGGTTTTCGGCTATGGCTTTTTGCACAAGTCATCGCTTTTGCCCACCATTTTGCAGCTCATCTCGAAATACTTTTGGCGGGATCCTAAGTTGTTACCCACCACCATTTTCTAAGGCCACTACCACGAGTTTTGTATCGGGATCGAGTTTCATCCTCTATAGTGTTTTTTTCGTTTTGTTTAATAACTCAAACACATTGGTATCCTACCTTAAACATAAATCATAGCCTTCTCAAAATACTTTCGGCGGAATTCTAAATTGTTCCCCACCACCGTTCCCAAGGCTGCTACCACCTTTTCCCCACCACCTTTTTGCAAAAATCATCGCCTTTGTGTTTAGTTATTGTTCACTAGGTTTTTGTCTATGGCTTTTTGCACAAATCGTCGCCTTTGCCCACCATTTTGCAGCCCATCTCGAAATACAATCGACAGGATCCCAAGTTGTTCCCCACCACCGTTTCCCAAGGTAGCTACCACAAGTTTTGTATCGGGTCCGAGTTTCATCTTCTTTGGTGTTTTTTTTCCTTTTGTTTAATAACCCAAACACATGGGTATCCTACCTTGAACATAAATCATTGCCTTTACCCACCATTTTGCATCCCATCTCGAAATACTGTCGGCAGAATCCTAAGTTATTTCCCACTACTGTTTCCCAAAACCGCTAACATGAGTTTTGTATGTGGGCCAAGTTTCATTATCTTTAGTGTTTTTTCTTTCTTTTTTTCCTTTTTGTTGAGCATGCTCACAATTGAACCTAAACACATGGGTATCCTAACTTGAAGACAAATCATCGCCTTTGCCCACCATTTTACAGTCCATCTCGAAATACTGTCGGCGGAATCCTAAGTTGTTCCCCACCATCCCTTCCCAAGGCCGCTACCACGTTTTGTATCGGGACCGATTTTATCCTCTTTAGTGTTTTTTCTTTCTCCTTTTCTTTTTTGTTGATCATGACCACAATTGAACCCAATGTCGCTACCAAAAATCCATATCATATCTACTCAATGTTGGCGAGTTTTGTATCAAGACCGAGTTTCGTTCGCTTTAGTGTTTTTTCATTCACTTTTACCTTTTTGTTGAGCATGATCACAATTGAACCCAAATCCATGGGTACCCAACCTAATTTGTTGACGCGTTTCGTATCGAGAGCGATTTTTATTTGCTTTTGTAATTAACAGGCTAGGTAAATTGTGAATTTGTTAAAATGGGTCGACCCGGTCAAAGCGAGTTGAATGTTGTCATGAGCGAGTTTTATCCGTTTTAGTACTTTTTATCTTTTCCCTTTTGGTTGAGAATGATAAATGAGTGCAAACGCATGGGTATACAACCTAATTCGACCCGACCAAAGCGACTTGAACCCGATTTTACAGGTTTTCGGCGGGAGCGAGTTTTATCTGTTTTTGTAATTGGCGTGTGTTGTATCAGGTGTCAATTTTTCCAAAACTCGGTCCAACCAGGTCAAAGTGAGTTGAACTTGGTGTTGACAAGTTTTGAGTTGGTAGTGAGTTTTAGCTTTAGTGTTTTTCATTTCGCTTTTTCCTTTTGTTTAAGAAAGACAACTGAACCCAAATCCATGTGTATCCAACATAATTTGACCTGATCAATGCAAGTTGAACCTTCTCAAACCTGCAATTAGTCCAAAAATTTCATAAAGAAGAACCCCGATGACCTCAAACAAACAAAAAAGCCAAAAGAGTATGACTATGTTTGGTCCGAATTTTAGAAGTTTTATGTTTCAAGATTTGAAGTCAAGCCAAACACCTCTAAAGTTTCGCTTTTTAAAAAACTTAAAAGTTTTTCGTAACTTAAAGCAGAAGTTCAAATTTGAAAATACAAAATTGTCCTTACCATATATTATTCAGTTTCTAGAAAATATAATTTACTTTCATTTATATCATTATAAAAAAATTTGAAAAATATTATTATTTCATATGAAATAAATATAAAGTGGTCCATTTTAAATACTTTTTTATTTTTAGAATTTGTATTCATATTTTATGTTAGAAATATTTTAATTTATTTTTCAATACCTCTTATATTAAAAAGTAATTCTTATCGTTTTTCAGCTAAGCACTCAATAGTTTTTTTAAATAATTCTTGAAAAGATCTAGAGAAGCTGCTTCATTATGCAAAAGTTACAGCAGGATCAATTACTAGCCATACAAATTTAAACATTAGCGTCATGAAAGAAGTTCATCGACTATATGCTATTCAACGACCCTTCTAACTTATGCAAGTTCATCGACCATATGCTATTATAAATAACAAACCTATGAAAAGAATGATTAAGAATGAAATAAGATTACTTTCACTTTTACGTCAACATTAAAACTATTACTTTTTAAAATATTTATTTTTATAATACGCGAAGCAATAGCGGGCGGGCTTTTACTGGTAACAGAAGTTTGAAGGATTTCTATCGCTATGGTCCCTATTTGTTGAATCACTATACATAGTTCTTGGACTCCATCCGCGAATAGAAACGCACACACAAATTTACCGGAGCCAAATTTAACTGGTTGAATCGATGGCAGGATAAGGGTATGACAATCTTGCTCTAAACAGTATACTTTTTTTCCCTTCAAAGTGGATGTCATTTTGGTAAACATGATTAATATATATTTTTTTCCATAAAGAATTGAATTCTAATTTAAAATGAAAAATATACAGTCCTTTTAATTTTAATGTTGAACAAATTGTTTATTGGCCAGATTGATTTTGGAATCTTTTTAAAAGCTATTAGTTTGAATAATTTGACTAATACAGGAAATGGAGCCTCTTTTCATTTCGTTTTGCTTGATGAATATGCATATAATTAATTATAAGGGGAATGGAGTCTTTGTTTATCAGGTCAATGGCCGATCGGAAATTAAAAGGAAGCTTCAAAGATAGGATCATCGAGTATATATAAACGGCAGGGATGATGGGTCGAAATCCATTCTATTCTCTATCCATTCCAAGCTCGTAGGGTTCTCCGACGATGTCCATCGACAGTAGTAGAAGACTCCTGATGGCTTCGTCGTCCGACGATGTGTTTACAGCGATTTGCGGTGGCACATTTGTGTACCCGGCGGTCATGCATGAGCAGTATCAAGATATCCGGGTGACCAACCGAGACGGTGTTACACCCGGTTCGATTCGGCAGATCACTTATGGACATGGTAAGTACATATTAATCATTTTAATTATTATATTTTTGTTTTTAACATGCAATTATAATTATTATCTATATATATATGATGCAGCCATCTCACGTATGGTTTCACGGGCGACCGAGGAAATCACCCGGATTGACCACACGAGTCGAACCATTGAATCTAGGTTCAAGCCCGATGGTGCCTTCGTGGGCAGGTTCTTTAGTTCGGCCTCCTTGGTCGTAAAGGTCGAACCGCTGTCGATGAACGATGGTCCCAACCGTCCAGGTTCGACCGTCGTATGGACCTTGACCTACGCTTCCGATTTCAATGGCGGTGTCAACCTGAACATGTTCCAAGATGCTATAGCAGAGGGCTTCAGGACTTTAGACGTTTATCTCAGGAGCCCATAAGATCGTTAATTGATCACCATATATGTACCACAGGGACGTGCTTAGGATTTCGACAAACTATTTTACTAATTTACATACGTTGGTGTGCTTGATATTAAGAAATATGTGATTTGCACTGAGCGGGTGAACTGTTGTTACTCCTCTCTCCATCGGTCTTTATCTTTATCTTTTCCTTTTCTTGTTCTTTTTTGTGTCTTTATCCTTCCCTTGTATTTCCAGCCGCGAATTTTCTGTGATTCGTCAAACAGACGTGGATCTCTTCTATATTCACTAAATTAGATGTAACCCCAGACGTGGATCTCTCAATGATCCACTAAACAGACGCGGACCTTCTTTGATCCGCCAAACCAGATGTAGGCCAAAGGTGGATCTCTCGTGTATCTACCAAATCAGACGCAGATCTCAAATTTCG
Organism: Linum trigynum; assembly: GCA_964030455.1. Classification (NCBI taxonomy): domain Eukaryota; kingdom Viridiplantae; phylum Streptophyta; class Magnoliopsida; order Malpighiales; family Linaceae; genus Linum; species Linum trigynum. The sequence continues at coordinate 4,730,907 of OZ034817.1, forward strand.
AGGCCACCGAACGAGGGTACACCGAACTGACGTCCACCGCCACGGATCCGCCGAACCAGGGTCTGATACCACTTGTCACAAATCAGGCTGCTCCATTAGTATGATATTGTCCGCTTTGGGCCAAGGCCGCACGGGTTTACTCTTGGGTGTCCTCCCCAAAAGGCCTCGTACTAATGAGCTTGCTGGGCACTAACATACAAGGGTTCATTCCCTTGTATTTCCGATGTGGTACTTGGATTGTATCCTAACAATCCTTGAGATTTTTTCAGAAATAGCACATTTTTAAAAAAAGTACAAAAATAGCACCCAGTCCATAGAAATTACAAAAATAGCACACTTTTTTAAAAACTTCACCTTAGAGGTGCGGTTTGATTGTGAACAGCACCACCATGGTGCAGTTTGTATGTAAACCGCATCTTGGCTATGCGGTTTGTGTGTCTGACCTAACCAAACCGCATGGCCCAGTTGCGGTCTAGTCCTGACCTAGCAAAACCGCACTTTGGGGATGCGGTTTGCTTCTCCAAAACAAACCGCACCCTCAACGTGCGGTTTTGGAAACACAAACCGCACCCCCCCCCCCCCCCAATACGGTTTGTGTGTCAATTATTTTCCGACACCAGACATGTAGCCATGCAGATTGACAGTCGTGGGGCTGCATGGCAGATGAAAACCGCACCTCTATGGTGAGGTTTTCATTGATGATTTAGCCTATAAAAGACATCCCGGGAAATCTCTTCTCTTCACACATCTCCTTCTCCCTTTTCAATATTCTGTTGTAGCTCCCTATTTGTCTAGTGTTTTTTGCGGTTAACGTTAACTCGTAAGTTTATTTTGTATTACTTTTTATTGTGACTTGTGATTTTTATGAAATTAGTTGAACTACTGTTTTTTTTTTTTTTTTTGCAGATGGCATTCCAAAAGTTCACGCTTGGGTTACGGTGGAATGGTTACCCGGAAGAGAGCGAAAAGGGGGTAACCTACGTCGGTGGCAATTTTCAGAAAATAAAGGTCGCTACCAGACCGATGCTTGAAGACCTCTATCAAATGTGTACTAACGTTACTTGCATGGATGGCACGAGAAGAGTTAATCGTATGGTGTACCGATATCCAAACAGAGAATGCGGGTCGTTGTGGCACGAGGAATATCTCATAACCACTCAGGATGAGGTAGATGTCATGCTCGAATACTTGAGGTCCAACAATCTTTTCCAGAGCCGAGATGTTCGTTTACACCGAGCCGGTCGTAGGCGTTGGAGGTCATTCTGGAGACGGTCAAACATCTAGTATCCATGGTGGAGGTGAATTATATGGAGATCATCTCTACCAAAGTTACCATGATCCTCATTCGTATTTTCAGTACCAAGAGCACGGTGAAGGTCATCCTCAATCTTACCCGTCATATGAAGAAGAAGTTCAACCGGACCATGCCAGCCAACCCCAGTACAACTTCCAATCAGGCAGTGGTAGTTTTCACAACTACCATTATGGAGCTGATGAAGGTGCCTTTCATGAGCTGGATCATATGGAAGATGCCCTGCCAGCACCAGTCAGTGACCCCTCTGATGAAGAAGGAGAGAACAACGTCAGTGCAGACAGTTTCGACCCTCTTGAAGGTGCTGATGATTCAGGACCAGAGTCAGACTCAGATAATGATGATGAGGTGGCTCATGACCGTGTACCCTACCCCTACTACAATCACATTCCAGACGACAATTGGATGGTCGACAGCAACATGGAACCCCCGGAGGTTCCAGTATGCGGTCCAATCACTGGGTTTATGAAGTGCCAACAATTTGGCTCGAAGAAGGAGGTGCGGCACGCCATTGATACTGAAGCAATGACTCGAGATTTTGAATGGCACACAACTCATTCCAACACGATAAGGCTCATAGTCAGATGCCGTAATCATAACGAGGGATGCAATGTTAGGATTCGGGCCATCAACAGAAAGAGACACGACCATTGGGTCATATCCCGTGCGGTGAACACACACACATGTGTCATCCATAACATCCCAAGGCCATCGACAGTTGAAATCCAGGGTGGTTGCTGCGGCTATCAAGCATCTAATTGAGCAAGATCCTGAACTGAAGGTGAAAGTCATAATCGCTGACATTGCAAGTCGTTATGGTTATATGATTAACTATAAGAAGGCGTGGCATGGAAAGTAGAAAGCTCAGACCGCCGTATTTGGTGATTGGGAAGAATCATATGCATTCCTTCCCAGGTTGATTTTGGCACTGGAGGCGTCTAATCATGGCACTGCTTTCTCCCCTCGATACCAAGATGAAGAGATACAACCGCCAGAGCCAGGTAATAAACGCCATTTCAGACGACTTTTTTGGGCATTCAAGCCATCTATTAATGGTTTTGGCTTCTGTGTCCCTGTTATCCAAGTGGATGGTACATTCCTTACCGGCAAGTACAAGGGCGCTCTATTGATTTCCAGTGGGGCGGATGCAAACAAACAAGTCTTTCCGTTAGCCTTCGCCATTGTTGAGGGAGAGAGTACTGATAGTTATGGATGGTTTTGGATCCACGTCACTAGGAGGACGAACCTAACGATAATCTCCAATCGGCACGCCGGGATTAGAGATGCCATCTTAGGTTTGGATCCAGCCTGGAATTGGTCCCAAAGGTGGTGCATACGACACTTCAAGAGCAGATGGAACCATCATTTCAAGCGGAAGAAGCTTGCTGATAATTTGTGGTGAAACGCCCTTTGACTCTCGGGGACCTCCAACGGAATGCACTGCTCCCGACCAATTGACGAAGGCATCGATCCGGCAGGTGCCACTCCATGGTCCCTAAACATATGAGAGGGACCCTTGTGCACCATTGCCCGATATTCTCGGGGAATTGCTGTAAATGCCAATGAACGATGTTCGCCGGGTATGGATCGAATTTGATCTACAAAAAAAAAAAATTAGTAACTTAAGTTAATTCCGATTAGAAAAATACATGTACTCCATGAAAAAAAGTTATAGCACTTAGAAGTATTTTAGTTACCTCTCCTTCCCAAAGTCGCTCTAGCATCCTCCGATACTCTACCAACTTGTGTTGGGCAAGGTTGTCGCATGTTGAGGCTCTAACCCACCTTATTAATAAGACAATAATAAAAATACAATAAGCTAAAATAAGCTAAAACATAAGGAAAATTGTGTTATTATGATCGTGATGGGGTATGAGAAATTTACCTACAACCATAAGCTTTCAAGTCTTAGGGGATAATCGGGACCCCAATTCCTGTCAGGACATTGGAGCGGTGCAATCCTTGTCAGATGTTCCCAAGCCCAAAATTGGACGATGAACATTGCGCCACCGACCTCCCTCACAGCTTTGAGAGATGCATTGCACAAATGGTGGTAGATATTAGCTAGGCAAGCGGAAGCCCAGCTCAACCCCCCCATTGCATCCCAACTACCAAGGAGGATCCTAAGACATTCACAGCCAATTAAATTGCTCGATTTTTTTTGGAGAAGAACACTCCTCCTATCATGCCTATGAGATAGACACGAGCATATTTCCTTCTCTAGCTCCGGACTTTCCTCAGTTAGGGGCACCCCATTTTTTTCAGGATCGTGAAGGTCCCTAAAATACTTCGTCAACCAAGGATTGATACTTGGCCTTTCCTCAATGGTGTCAAGCGATCGGTCGCATCAACGCTCCCCTTGGTTGGTACTTTCACCCCCAAAACACTGTGGATGAAATACTGCCAATTGGTCATATCTTCACGATCCTCGGGGGGATGATCACTCACACACACCGCTTTGCCGTCGATGGGCAGATGAATTAGGATGGCGACGTCCTTGAGTGTCATGGTGCACTCTCCTTCGCCAAAGTTGAAACAATGTGTCTCCTTTCTCCATCTCTCCACCAATGCGGTGATGAGTTGGCGATAAACTTTTATGCCTACAAAATGCCTAATCGACTCCAACCGTGCCCTTTTGAGAAAGGGCAAGATAACTGGGTGCCATGGGAGCACATTGGTCGTACCCCTGTAGCGGAGTATTTGTTGTGCCTCCTAGCAAAAATTTCAACGTTATTTATGATATATTAGTAACAGTTTAGTCTTATAACTAAATTAATTGAAATTAATGATTTAATTTCGACCATAATTCTATTATAATTATATTATTAACAATCAAATTTAAGTAATTTGCGGGTTTTTTCCAAGATATATGCATATTATCATAAAACAAACATACTAAATTAATTGACATAAATAACATTCTAAATGAATAATAATTTAAAGAGATACATACATATTTAAACATTTGAAATTAATAAAATTTATTTAAGTACACACAAACATAAATCGTATTGGTTGTTTGGTAAGTAATTTAATCGTATTGGTTGTTTTAAATAATTTAATCGAATACAATGCAACACTCGTTAGACTCTTAGAAGAGGTATACATCATCTTAGAAACGCAGCCTTTTTGACAGAAAAAGAGGGGATCCGAGGATTTCTTAGTACCCGATTTTCCTTGGAAATGGGAGGATCATGATAATCGCTTAAAGCCCCATTTCCTTAGACGTGCTTCTCTTTATAAAGAGTCGAAGTAAGTGGCGCTATGTATTCGATTAAATTATTGAAAACAACCAATACGATTAAATTATTTCAAATTTATTTTATATTCCACTAAGTACATTAGCAAAATAAAAGAAAGATAAATGATGAAGAATTGTATGTACCGGGTGATCGTTCCAAACATCCCTTGAACGATGGTTGGGTTGGTCGTACAAGTCGGTTGGATCAATAGCCCCTTGATCCAAATAGTACCGTTGGTTGTTATATTCACGTCGTCCCCAACCTACGAGAGAATAACAACAAGGTTAGTACATAGATTAATTAAAAACCTTATAACAAAAACAAAAATTGACCATAATAATGAGTACCTACCGCTTGAAATTCATCATAATAAACTCCCTCTCCTTGGAACCACTCGTCCATTTTTTCGCGAAAGTCGGACAGAAATTCGGCGGATTTTGAGGGAAAAACCAAAGAAATGTTTTCTGATGGCAGATCGGACTTACCCGCATCCAACAGACCACTATTTCCTAGGATTTTGGGAGGGGAGGGGTTAGAGAGATAATTTTAGAGAGAGAGAGTGAAGAATGGGTTGTGGTGTGAAGAAATGAGACGGGGGCAGGGGGTATTTATACTCCTCAGACCGCACCCTCCACGGGCGGTCTGGTAATTTAGCCCTCACAAAAATGGCGCCCTATCGATGCAGTCTGCTTTTCCCGAGGCGTTGATTGCTCCCTGCAGCAGGGGTCTGCGATCCATGGCCCGAATCGCTGAGATGGAAACCGGTCCGCCGCTGGATCCTGCGGTCTCCAAGCCCGCTCCCGAGGAAACACAAACCGCACCTTCCTGGTGCGGTTCCCAATTTGACGTGGCGTAAAACGCACCTCCAAGGTACGGTTTATACGCAAAACGCACCTGGAGGGTGCGGTTTAAATATAGAACGCACCTTGGAGGTGCGGTTTGATAAAAATGGTGCTAGTTTTATAAATTATTTGGGTTGGTTGCTATTTTTTTAATTTTTTAAATAGGTGCTATTATTGGAAAAATCCCACAATCCTTCCATAAAATCAAGGACCACGAACTTCATGTCCTCATCTCATCGATTATCTTCATCCACCAGATGCCTATCGATGGGCTTCTCGGTAGAAGGACTTTACCAGATGCAAAACACTCTTTGATCTGCTTCCCAAATGCAGAACTCTCTTTGATCCGCCAAGCCAGACGTGGATCTCTCCTGGATCCACCAAACAAACGTGGGTCTCGATCCACCAAACAGCCCAGATGAGGAACTCTCTTTGATCCGCCAAACGTGGATCTCTCGTAGATCCACCAAACCAGATGCAGATCTCAAATCCGAAGGTCACCGAATGAGGGTCCACCAAACTGACGTCCAGCGCCCCGAACCAAACCCGGCTCTGATACCACTTGTCAAACCAGGGTGCTCAATTAGTACGATATTTTTCGCTTTGGGCGAAGCCCGCACGGTTTTACTCTTGTTTGTCCTCTCCAAAAGGCCTCGTACTAATGAGCTAGTGACCCACCCTCCACAAAAATTTATGGGTTACAAAAATTGATGAGTGATGGCTACACCTACCTACTATATTTGCCCAAACACGTTTTTGGTTAATTATAATTTGGCTAAATTGCAAGTTTGGTCAATTGAATTATTAGTTAGTCTTTTATAACTTTTGCTGATGTAGCGGTCAACTCTTATAATTGACCGTTAAATGAGTGATGTGGGCTCCATGTCCCCTACGGCTTCCAAGTGGCCCACTAGGCTGCACGTCCCTAAAAGTGCATAATGCGCTACCAAAAGCGTATCAATTGTATAAAAGCAATTCTAGGGTTGTTGTATCGCACTTGAAGCAATTACAACAATAATTATATGTATTATGATCGACGACAACGATGGGAAATGTAAGCACTTTGGGACACAATACGAGAGGTCTAGAATAGACACTTTCACGTGTCATCAATAAGCACATGATGTTTGATATATGTGCAAACTTTATTGAGCCTCTCTCAACAATTCAAGTTATTGGACCAATTGGTTCTTAATACAACCATATTAGGTCGCCAAACCTGCCATCAAGAGGCAGAGCCAGCTCTGTTCCACATAAACTACAACAAAGTGCTTCAATAATAAGAAAATACATGTTGATAACATAAGGCTTTCGTAATGATATTTTACAATTGTTACATTAAATACATGTTCATTGCGTAAAGGTTATGAAACGAAGGTCATTTCTTACATAACAGTTAAATTAGAAGTGTTACGTAAGATTTCCAAAATGACTGAACAAATTATGTAACTTTGAAATATTCATTATGTAAAAGGACCATCTATTACCTAAGGCTTCCATAATGACAGTTTACAATTGTTACGTAAATATACATATATTACATAAAGGTTACCAAATGACGGTTATTTCTTGCGAAACAGTTAAATTAGAAGCGTTACGTAAACATTCCATAATGATTGAATAGATTCCGTAACACAAGGTTAATGCCATTTTACAACTATTACATAAGATAAGCACATATTACGCAACTATTATGTAATGCTTATTATTTTTTACGTAATCTAACTTGTGAAACCTACTATATATGTTCAACATAAATCAAGTTACAATACTGTTAAGGTGCATTTGGATAGGTGTATTTCAAATGCAAGGTATTTGAAATACATACATTTGAAATGGATGTATTTGAAATACTAGCATATATATATATGAAATACATATAATTCAAATCCGTTGTTTGGATACTCATTTGTAATTTGTTTATAGCTTAAATTTTTTGTTTTTTTATTTTAAATTTGAATTTTCTGGTCACTATTGGTAAATCACAGTTTGGTACCAAATTGAATTTTTATTAAAATTTAGTACATAAACTTTTAAAATTTTACAAAAAGGTCTTGAAATTTGATGGTTGACTCACTTCTACTGTCACACCAGGAATTGGCCAAGTGAAACCACTTCCTAAAGCGTAGTATAGCGGGTTTAGGTTTAATTATCAACCCGGGTCCTAGATTTGATGACTACTCAGTGAATTCTTGTTATCTAGCAATGAAACTGGAATGCAAGTCTAAACTACCAAACAAACAAAGCAAGTAAACTGTTGTATTCAGGTTAAGAGAGGTCACCCGGATATGGTTCCCCCTAGACTGCAGTTAAGCTGAATTGTAATTACCAAGTTCAGTTTCTATGATAGTTATACTGCGGAAGGTTCTTAAACAGCCTGAAGTCTCGACTAAAGGTCTTCAGACCCTCTCAATCTGAGTCTCTAGCGGGCGACTAACCTCCACCGGAGTAAACAGATTGAGACCTTAACAAACAAAACCTCCACTACCGGAGTAAATCCGGTACAGAATAGTGAGTTGGCTCCTCGACTAAAGTCACCAACTCCCTACCTTCAATCAAGGCTGCTCTATTAACCTAGGCAGATATTCTCATTCTAGGTTAAAGCAGAAACAACAGGAATTTGATCAGGATTCAAGTCATTCAATCATTCAAACCTCAATCGAATATAATCAAATCATAGAATCAGTACTTGGGTTCATACAATCAAAGCCTAACATACAAATCTAGGGTTCTCCATACCCAGAAGAATGGGAGAACTACTCCATGGAGAAAGAAGCAAAAGCAGAATCAGATGCGGAATTCATACTGTGAAGGATGGATTCCTGCTTCTGGACGTTGATCGGCACTTCTCCAAACTCAAACTGGCCTCCAATGGTGTTGAAGATCAAGCTAGGGCACTTGGAGACTCTTGTTCGTCACTTTCTCTCTCTAGGAATCGTTCTGTCTCTCTAAAACTCGAATCCCCTTCTCTTTGGCTGAAAATCTGCTTAAAAAGGCATCAGTGGCCAAAGCACGGTCGAGGGCACGGCCGTGTAATGCCTCAGCCCGCCCGTGCTTTGGCTAGTGTTAATTACACTAGGAGAAACACGGCCGTGCTTTTGGGAGGACACAGCCGTGCTTTGGTGAAGCACGCCCATGTTATATCTCAGCCCTGTCCGTGTTTTGGCCAATGTTTGCCAAACTCGAATTAGCTCTCGGCAGTAAAAGCACGGTCTCAGAACACGACCGTGTTCTGGTTTAGGTGTGCCCGTGTTTTGTCTCAGTTTCACCGAAATGACTTCCGAATGCCCCGAAACTCGTGCTTAGCCGTCCCTTTTACACCTGGGACCTGAAACATGACAAAATAGCACAACCTGGCATAAAATAGGCCAAAAACACACGACTATGCCCCTCAAATGGATAAGAACTAGGGGCGCAAATATGTGCAATTACATCGTTATCAAACTCCCCCACACTTAACCGTTTGCTTGTCCCCAAGCAAACCAAACTCAAACCAATGCAACTCTCCAGACCTCTATAGCAACAAACAACCCAGATCATAGGTAGAGGACTTCCTAGATCATTTAGCAACTTACGAGGTCAACCGACGCACAAGTCATCTCATAGCTTCTTCGACGAGAGCACTAGTATCGAGTCGGCATCATGGCAAATAGTGAACAGAGGACAAATGAATCGTGGATGGAGAGATTCTCAAAAACAAAGGATCATGGACTCACATTTTTCAAGGTGCTCTATTTTCTTCTTGAAGATGGTTGGAACCCCTTTTCTTTCTGTTTTGGCTAAATTACACGTTTGGTCACTCAAATTACATAAATCTTTCACGTTTGCCACTCAAATTACTTTTCTTTCTTATTCACCACTAACTTTACGAATGATTTCACCGTTAGTCACCGGCCGTTAGTCTCCGTCAGACTCCGTTAACTCCGTCAATTTTTTGATGACGTGGCAAACAAAGTGCTGACTGGATTGTTAACTTGATGACATGTCAATTAAAAAAAAGAAATAATTAATTAACTTACAGGGACATAAGCCGGCAGACGTGTCGCTTCACCTCCCCCTTTCTACCCAAGACTTTCAATTTTTCTCCTGTTTCTTCCATCCGATTTCGCCATGACGGCGCTAGGCAAGGCCGCCACAACAAACGCTCCCTGCAAAATTTTCTCATATCCCAGTTACTAGCAGCACCGCCACCACAACAAGACACCATGATGATAGACAAGGGAGATTTGGGGCTCAACCTAAACTTGAGCTTCCCACCTAATCATCGTCAAAATCATCCCCACCAAGCTCCTCTGTAGCTCGCTTTTTCTCTTCTGATAAGGGGAAAGAAAAATTGGAATCTATAGCTTTTTCTTTTTCAATCGGCTTTGCAATTTTTTTTCTCTACTCTAGATCTGTGACTCATGTCTTTGATTTTCCCCGTGCATCGGTGCATCCAAATCCGCTCGTATCAGGGTGAGAAGACTCATGCATCGTTCCTGCAGGGAATCGACCCGACTCTCAGCTGCGTCGGCCGTCGATTGCGAGGAGGAAGCGAAAGTTTCTTCTCTGAACAGTACCATTTATAGTATCATCGGGAAGAGGAGCGAGAGGATCAACCAGCTACTACTGGATCTGCCATAGAGAATGTCGACGCTGCCGGCTCTCGCGGAGGGATCAGCGACGAGGAAGACGACGACACTTCTCGGAAGAAGCTCCGGTTGTCCAAAGATCAGTCCGCCGTTCCTGAAGCTATGCGTGTCTACCGGCGTTTGTCCCAATAAGTTAATTAATTATTTTTTAATTTTTTAATTGACATAACGGTCCTGTTAGCACTTCTGTTTGCCACATCATCAAAAAACTGACGGAGTTAACAGAGTCTGACGGAGACTAACGGCCGGTGACTAACGATGAAATAATTTGTAAAATTAGTGGCGAATAAGAAAGAAAAGTAATTCGGGTGGTAAACATGAAAGATTTATTTAATTTTTGAGTGACCAAACGTGTAATTTATCCTTTCTGTTTTGCTTGTTTTCTGTTATTTAATTTTTATTTTCTTTTTTCAAGGGTCCCAACCGGCTCTTACCGGCCATGCCAGGAGCGGATGTCTCGAGCCTCGTGCGGGGGAAAGACATGTAAGGGGGCTGGAGGTAGTAGGTGGAAATTGGGAACGAATTCCCGTCTCCCCTTACACACTTTCGCCCTATTCGCACGGGAGACGTTATTTTGAAGCACATTTTCGAGCACCTGTTAAACCCAAAACATGATACAAGAGTCCATGACAGGTAGAGAATCCACAACACCACACAATTCAAGGGTCCTAAGATCACTAATTCACTCAATCAACCAAATCAATATGAAGAAGAAACGAGACTTCTTAAATGCATCAACATCCTCCATAGTGCTACACTACCTCCCTAGGTTGCATATTACTATAAAGACTGTCAATTCAAAGCATACTGAGCAGGCAATTGCAAGGAACACGTACATGGAGCCCTCAAATTTAAAAATTTGGACAGTGGACTAGGCTCCAAGCACACAAACAGATCTAATGCAGTCACAAGATAAACATCCCCCCACACTTAAGATCGACAATGCCCTCAATGGAGAAGAGGGAAGGAAAAGGGGAACGATGTTACCGGTATGCACGGACTGCAGGGGACGGGAAGCGGACCAGTCGGAGTGAAGCGGACTGGAGAGAGGACCAGTCAAGCCAAGCACAGCTAAAGGAAACCAAAGAGCTCAAGCACAATATGTTAGGTCCAATGTCAGCCCAATAAGACATCATCCAAAACAAAAGAAAACAAACCAAAACCAACTGGTTTACAATCCGACTCAAAACACAAGAAAGAAAATCAAACCGTGGTAGGGTTGCCTCCCCACAAGCTCTTCTTTACCGTCTTTTAGCTGGACGCCCATGGTGGATACTCAGGGAGGTGCAGGAACAGGTGCCTCCAAGAGCGGATCCACGTCGCTCTTGAGGTACAGCTTTAGGTTGTGGCCATGCACCCGACGGATGCGTCCACCATCATCGGTCAGCTCGACCTGGCCATCTGGCAAGATGCAGGCGAGTGAGTACCCGGACGGCCAGGGTGGTCGCGGTGCAGGAGGTGGTACCAGCGCATAGTGGTCTCCACTCTTCTTCCGGGCATGCTTAGCAACCTGCTGCTTCGGCCGCCACTCCTCCTTGAGCTTTTTGTTCGGAGGCGAGACTGGATGGGGTGGCGGCGAAGAAATGATAGGAGGGTCCTGCAAAATGAGAGGTGCAGAAGGATACACGACAGGCTCGTGTACCTGATTAGAAATGGCATGCACAGGTGTGACAGCAATCATAGCACAGTGATCAAATTCAGTCACAGAAAAAGTAGCTTGTTCATTCCCAGCACGCAAGATCAGTTTACCATCATGCACATCAATAAGTGCCTTGGCGGTGGCAAGAAATGGTCTACCCAGAATCAAAGGCACATCCACATCCTCATGTATATCAAGAATAACAAAATCAACAGGATATGTGAATGCACCGACACTGACAAGCAGATCCTCTATGATTCCCCTAGGATGCACAATGGAACGATCAGCTAGCTGAATGCTCATCCTAGTAGGGCTAAGTTCACCTAGGTCTAGCTTTTTATACAACTTATATGGCATGAAGTTTATGCTAGCGCCTAGGTCCGCCAAGGACTTGCCTACATGCATGCTGCCAATAGTAAGAGGGATAGAAAAACTCCCTGGGTCTTTTCGCTTCTCGGGCAGCTTGTTCTGCAGGATAGCAGAACACTCCTCACTGAGAATCACTGTCGAAAGATCCCCAAGTTTCTTCTTGTCGGTGAGGAGGTCTTTCATGAACTTTCATACTTGGGCATCTTCGACAGTGCCTCCACGAACGGTATGCTGATGTTGAGCTGCTTCAACATTGCCATAAACTTGGCAAACTCAGTCTCCAGCTTGTCTTTGCGTAGGCGAGTGGGGAAGGGAAGCTGGGGTACATGCTCCTTAACCACTGGTTGTGGCTTGGGAGCAGGGGCTTCCTTCTCCACCCGCACTTCTGCATCGTCGGCTGGAAGTGCTGAAGCAGGTAGTGGTTCCTCCTGTCTGGCCGGGAAAGGATCAGCATATATGGTCTTACCGCTCCTGGTAAAAATGGCATCCAGCTGCTAGAGCTGGTGAGGATCCCGACGATTCGGGATAGTGGTGGCAGGCAGAGTCCCCGGTGCCCTGGTAGTTTTTTGGCGGGCCAAGATGCCCACCTGGGTCTGCAGATCCTGCAAACTGGCACCCTGGTTCCGCTGACCTGCCTCCAGTGACGTGATAGCAGCCTGAGTGCTAGTCATGAATGAAGCGAGAATATTTTCCAGCTTTGTCATCCGGTCATCTGGGGCAGGGGTTGCTGCTGGCTCGACAAACTGACGCTGGGGCTGCTGGAATGGTTGCCCCTGCCTAGGCTGGTAGGGCTGCTGCTGTGGGGCTGTCCCCTGTCGAGCCTGGAAGGGCTGCCTCTGCTGAAAACCACCTGCTGGTGCTGGGAAACCAGGTGGTTTAGTGGTGTTGCTGCTCCAGGCGAAGTTGGGATGCTGGCGCCACCCCTCATTATATGTGTTGCTGTACGGGTCGAGGCGCCGAGCATTGGCGATGAAGTCCAACTGCTCTTGGGGAGTAGTAGACTCCCTCATAGCCTGGCAGTCTTCCACTAAGTGATTCGAGCTCTCACACCACTAACATTGAGCAACTGGAGGTGTAGCCAAACCTCTGCTCGGAATAAGACTGTTGGGCTGCTTCAATGTCTGCACTAGCTCAGCTACATGCTCGAGTCCGGATCTGGACTCCATGGCGTGCATACCACGGTCCCGGGAATGTCTGCCTCGGCTGCTCTGCCCCCAAGAATGATCTCTGGCAGCAAAAGTATTAATCATCTGGTTCAGCTCAGGTGGAGTCTTAGTGAGAACATCCCCTCCTGGGCATAAAGACTCAATCAACCTCTGGCTATCTGGGGAGAGAGCACTGTAGAAGTTCCCCACTGTGAATGCATCACTAAAGCCATGATGGGGACACTGCCAGAAGTATCCCATGTACCGCTCCCATGCATAACTAAGTGACTCATCTAGCTCTTGGCGGAAGTGAGTGATCTCCCGCTGGATCTCTATAGTCTTCGATGCCGGATAGTACCTGTGCACAAATTTGTCAGCCAGATCGTCCCAAGAGGTGATGGACAACGGGGGCTGGGTCTCCAACCACCTCTTAGCATTCCCCGCTAGAGAATGGGGGAAGAGATGAAGACGGATTGCATCATCCGGGACACCATTCAGCTTGAACCCGTTCGTCAGCTGCAGAAAACGGGAAAGATGTACCCTGGCCTCCTCATTCTAGGTTAAAGCCATGGAGCTGGATAGAGGATGTAATGAGCTGAATCCAGCATGGCTAGATCTCGAAGTTGTTTGCTGGAATAGGCGGGTAGAGGATGACCGGGCGGATGTCAGCAATCCGAGGAGTGTAGTACTACTCCAAGGTGGGACCCGGCTGCGGTGGATGATGAACTCCATGATCCTGGGGTATGGGGTTGTTCCCCAGGACCTGATTCACCGGGGGAGCCTGCTGAGGATTCCCCTGGTGTTGATTGTAGTCTTCCATCTCGTACTCCTCCTCAGAATCACTGCTCACGTGGCCGTCTATGCGCTCTTCTGTAGCCAGTCTAGCTCGCTGTTTTCTCCTGAGCTGGCGACAGGTGCGGTCAATCTCTGGATTCACCGGCAGTAAACCTCCGGGCTGGCGACAGGTGCGGTCAATCTCTGGATTCAACGGCAGTAAACCTCCGGGCTGGCTACGGGTCATGCACTACCTGCACACACTCAAGCAAGCAAACCCGTGAAGGAACAAGTGGGACAAAGCAAACAAAGCAAAAATAAAAGCTAAATTAACAGAAATCACTTTTCTTCAACAACCTAGCCGATCCCCGGCAACGGCGCCAAAAACTTGACTCACTTCTACTGTCACTCCAGGAATTGGCCAAGTGAAACCACTTCCTAAAGCGTAGTATAGCGGGTTTAGGTTTAATTATCAACCCGGGTCCTAGATTTGATGACTACTCAGTGAACTCTTGTTATCTAGCAATGAAACTGGAATGCAAGTCTAAACTACCAAACAAACAAAGCAAGTAAACTGTTGTATTCAGGTTAAGAGAGGTCACCCGGATATGGTTCCCCCTAGACTGCAGTTAAGCCAAATTGTAATTACCAATTTCAGTTTCTATGATAGTTATACTGTGGAAGGAACTTAAACAGCCTGAAGTCTCGACTAAAGGTCTTCAGACCCTCTCAATCTGAGTCTCTAGCGGGCGACTAACCTCCACCGGAGTAAACAGATTGAGGCCTTAACAAACAAAACCTCCACTACCGGAGTAAATCCGGTACAGAATAGTGAGTTGGCTCCTCGACTAAAGTCACCAACTCCTTACCTTCAATCAAGGCTGCTCTATCAACCTAGGCAGATATTCTCATTATAGGTTAAAGCAGAAACAACAGGAATTTGATCAGGATTCAAGTCATTCAATCATTCAAACCTCAATCGAATATAATCAAATCATAGAATCAGTACTTGGGTTCATACAATCAAAGCCTAACATACAAATCTAGGGTTCTCCATACCCAGATGAATGGGAGAACTACTCCATGGAGAAAGAAGCAAAAGCAGAATCAGACGCGGAATTCATACTGTGAAGGATGGATTCCTGCTTCTGGACGTTGATCGGCACTTCTCCAAGCTCAAACTGGCCTCCAATGGTGTTGAAGATCAAGCTAGGGCACTTGGAGACTCTTGTTCGTTACTTTCTCTCTCTAGGAATCGTTCTATCTCTCTAAAACTCGAATCCCCTTCTCTTTGGCTGAAAATCTGCTTAAAAAGGCATCAGTGGCCAAAGCACGGTCGAGGGCACGGCCGTGTAATGCCTCAGCCCGCCCGTGCTTTGGCTAGTGTTAATTACACTAGGAGAAACACGGCCGTGCTTTTGGGAGGACACAGCCGTGCTTTGGTGAAGCACGCCCGTGTTCTATCTCAGCCCTGTCCGTGTTTTGGCCAATGTTTGCCCAACTCGAATTAGCTCTCGGCAGTAAAAGCACGGTCTCAGAACACGACCGTGTTCTGGTTTAGGTGTGCCCGTGTTTTGTCTCAGTTTCACCGAAATAACTTCCGAATGCCCCAAAACTCCTGCTTACCCTTCCCTTTTACACCTGGGACCTGAAACATGACAAAATAGCACAACCTGGCATAAAATAGGCCAAAAACACACGACTATGCCCCTCAAACGGATAAGAACTAGGGGCGCAAATATGTGCAATTACATCGTTATCAATGGTAAAATTACATTTTGGTAACTTCATATGTTTTGCCTCACACTATAGTACCTAAACTTTTAATGTTTGAAAAATAGTTCCAATCTTTTGTTAGGATGTATTTCAAATCACTAGTTGTTGAAATGTATTTAAAGTTGACAAGTAATATTAGGGCTGAATTTTCAGTTATATCGGTTATAACCGATAAGCGAAATGTCGGTTACAGGTTAACCGCGACGCCAGGCTCCTCTACCGCCAACCGCCCGATGGAATTCATCGGTTAGCCGACAACGGACTGGTCGGTTACCAGTTAGTTGCTCGGTTAACCGTGATAACCGCAACACAACAGACGAGTCGGTTATAACCGAGTAACCGAACCGGTCAGCTCCCCTATACAAAAAAGATCGCTAAAATGCCTAAAATTAAACGTCCAGCCCTACATTTCTATATCTAAATCACTCAACAAGTCAAGTCTCAAATACTAGAACATAAAGTCACAAATTACAAGTCACCACCAAATCATCACTTATCAACCGAAGAAGAACCAACACCTACATAACCCTTTTCTTTCAGTTGCGGCAAGAGGTCATGACCAACATCGTCATATCCATCTTTCTTATACTCTTCCTCCGGCGCATTTTCTTTACCCTCCTGCTCATTCCCATCTGGAATGTTCAGACTTGCATCTGCATTGGCAACATTGCCAACATCACTTGCACTTTCCATTGTAGACTAGAAAGTGGTATTAATTGAGTAATAAAAAAGAAAACAAATTGCTAGAATATTCATTCATTGAATTAGGTAGAAAGAAATAGTATTTGTTTACTTGAACAAACAATGTTTTTATAATGGTGCTTAAAATAAAAAGAGAAGGAAAAAACAGCCAAACACAACACGAGGGGTGCCCAAAATCCAAAAGGACCAACATCACAAAAAGAGAGCTAAGTCAACCAGGTGACTCCTGCTGTCCAGAAACAAAAAAAAAACTGCAAGACAAAAACTCAAAGCTCAGTCAAAGTCGCAACATCAATGTGCGAACAAAGGAAAAATAGCAGTCGAACCAAAGCCGAACGTCCAAAGTGATCACGAAGCTACTTAGACCCATGGACATAGATGATCACCCCGTAGGATGCAATCCGTTCGTCACCTGCACACACTGTAATTTGAAACACAAAAACCAGCCCACAACTCAGCAAAAAAAAAAAAAAAACAACATTCCTCGAAATTCTCTGGTTCAGCCAATAAATAGCCTCATTCTTGTCGACTTTGTTATGTGGTGCAAGCCACTCGATAATTGCTTTGAAAATTCTGTGTGCAACACACTCAAAGGGGAGTCTGGAATCATTGAAGATGCGCCTGTTCCGTTCAAGACATGTCTCCAGACCCTCTCAATCTGTGTCCCTAGCGGGCGACTAACCTCCACCAGAGTAAACAGGTTGTGGCCCTAACGAACCAAACCTCCCCTACCGAAGTAAATTCCGTACAGAATAGTGAATTGGCTCCTCGACTAAAGTCGCCAATTCACTACCTTCAATTAAGGGTGCTTTATCAACCTAGGCAGATATTCTCTTTCTAGGTTAAAGCAGAAACAACAGGAATTTGATCAGAATTCATGCCATTCAATCATTCAAACCTCAATTGAATATAATCAAATCATTGAATCTGTACTTGGGTTCATAAAATCATACCTAACATACAAATCTAGGGTTCTCCATACCCATATGAATAAGACAACTACTCCTTAGAGAGAGATGGAAATCTAGCTCAGATGCGGAAACCATACTGTGAAGGATGATAATCTGCTTCTGGCGCTCAATCGGATCTTCTCCAAGCTCAAGCCAGGCTCCAATAGTGATGAAGATCAAGCTAGGGCACTTGGGAACTCTAGTTCGTCACTTTCTCTCTCTAAGAATCGCTCTAACTCTCTAAAACTCGGAACCCTTTCATCTTTGGCTCAAATCTGCCTAAAAAGGCCGACCCTAGGCAAAACAAGGTCGTGGGCACGGCCGTGCTTTGGTTTTGCCCGCCCGTGTTTTGCCCCGTGTTAAAAACACGCCCGCGTCGGCCAAAACACGGTCGTGCCTAAATATGGACACGGCCGTGTATTGCTTTAGGCCATCCCGTGTTTTGCTTTTCCATCAGTTCTGCTCTCGGCAATAAAAACACTGCCGTGCCTGTTTGTGTACACGACCGTGTTTTGGTTTAGGCCAGCCTGTGCTTTGGCCCCAACTCGACCGAATGACTTCCAAATGCCCCGAAACTCGTGCTTAGCCTTTCCTTTGACGTCTGGGACTTGAAATATGACAAAGTAGCACAACCCGGCGTAAAACTGGCCAAAAATACACGACTACTAGCCGTAAACGGATAAGAACTAAGGGTGCAAACAAGTGCAAATACATCATTATCAGGACCATTCTTCAATTGCTCAATGATGTCATATACCGTAACAAGATTCTTGAAGAAGATATGGATGGTCAGATATTTAGTTCCTATACAATGAGAAGATAACACAGAAGGTTAGAATAACACAAATAGAAATGGGAAAATGGTTAAAAAATTTAAATAAAACAATGAAATTTAGAAATTTCACTTACAAGAGACTAGAAGGGTCAATTCATTGAAGACTTTCAGATAGTCTTTCAACTTCCTAATCATCTGCCAATCTTGATTAGTTTGAAGCCCACCTCTAGAGTCAGATTATCTCAAAGAGAATGATCATGTGGACTTGAATATAAAGTTGTAAACACTGCATCAAAACTTTCTGCTGACTCTAACGTGGTATAGGTGGAGTTCCACCTGGTCTGTACATCCAAAGACACCAGTTTGGTTGACTCCACATGCAGAAATTCCATGCCATTCTTGAACCGTAACAACCTAGCTGGTGAAGACTTCACCCACTTCACACAATCCCGAACTCTGTCCACAGCACCACCAACCACTTTTAGTCCATCTTGTACCTTCAGATTCATGATGTGTGCAACACATCGAAACTGCAGAAACTTCCCATCCATCAAATCACACCCCCACTCCTTTAGCTTCGTACTCATGCACTCACTGGCAACATCATTTGAAGTTTCATTGTCCATGGTCATGCAGAGCAGATTCTTCACCTTCCACTCTTCAAGAACTCCTGCAAGCTTCCCTACAATATCAACTCCAGTATGACTTGTGATGGGAACAAAGGCTATCACCATCTTTTGCAACTACCAATCACCTCCAATAAAGTGAGCAGTAACACACATATAATTCTTGTTGTTATCAGAAGTCCATGTATCCGTAGTGATTGAATCTCTTCCTTGGCTCCTTGATTCAAAAAATGAATTAAATCCATCTTTTTATCCAAGAAGATATGAAAGCAGTCATCTCGTATAGCTTTCCTCCCGGGTATCCTAAACAGTGGCTGAACAGCAGAAATGAATTGGTTAAATCCTTCCCTCTCCACAAAGCGAAATGACAATTCATCCATAATGATCACACTGGCTAATGCATATCTAGCTTTTCCCTGATCAAATTTCCATAAAACCACTGACTAGACCACCTTCTGATGTCTGCAATACTGTCTGAATTTTTGTTGCTGCCAACTCAGCCAAACATGAGTGCATGTGGTTATTCATTGCAGTGGTCCCATTTTTGTGAGGATGAGCTTTGATTAGAGTATGACAGTGTATGCACTCTCTAATAACAAATACAAGCATGTCCTGCTGTCCACAAGTACAAGCCATTTCATTAACAACAACGACAAATCTTAATTTTAACCGTGCAAAGTGTTAATGTCAAGGAGCCAAGGAATCTAATTAACTTCTGTTCATTTCTCTTCTGGTTGGTCATAATCTAATTTTAAATAAAGCTATAATTTTAACACCACCACCAACCAAGATTCTTTCAACTCCATTTCTCACAATCTCCACCACCAATTTACAACTTTCATCACTCCACTTCCAAATTCACATCAAATTGACAGGGAGAGTCAGGGCGGCGGTAGGGAGAGTCAGCGCGGCGGCGACAGGGAAAGTCAGGACAGTGGTCTCGCGATGCAGAGGAAGTGGAAGGGGACAAGGGTAGAGGAGGGGTGGAATGGCGGATCGATTAGGCGCCCTTAGGGTTAGGGTGGAACGTGGAAGGAGGGGTGGGTCGGCGTTGTTTTTACGAGGTGAAAGATGCGTCGATTAGTCGGTTTAACCGGCGGTTACCACTGTCGGTTAGCCGGTTAACCGGCCTCTCTAACCTCACTACCGAACACTGCCCGCACCCGTTAAAAACTGTTAGTCGGTTAACCGGTAATCGACAGTTATCGGTTTAACCGACCGGTTAACCGACAACCGATAACCGAACCTCCAGTTCTAAGTAATATACTAGACATGTATTTGAAAATTGCCCCATGAATTTGACACAAATCTAAATATCAAATGTAATTAATATCCAAACACATTATTTGAATTTATTATCTGGAAATTCAAATAACAAATAGCAAATCCAAATCATACTATCCAAATACAAACCATAAAAAGTGTTGCAGGTATTCCCAATAAATTATTGTCCCAGTAAGCCAACAACGACAGTAAATACAGTTTTTCACAATTCGATGTCATAAACCCACCATTTCATTTCGCTTGTTATATTGGTATATTAGAGTTTATGCCGTCGATGAGACATCGATTAGGCAATGATCACTAGCCGGATGCTGCTTTCAACTCGTCAATCTCCCTGCACGCATCTTCCAGCTGCACTTTCAGCTCCGCTATCTCCATCCGCAGCTCCGCCACTATCTCATCAGCTTGCAGACACTCATCGCTGCCGCCGCCACCGCCCTTGCCCTGATATTTCAGCTTCTGGATCTCATCATCTTTAGCCTTCATCTTCTCCTCATAAGACGCTCTAAGCTTCTGGATCTCCCCGTCTTTGGCACTCATATTCGCAGCGTTAGACGCTCTCAGCTGCCGGATCTCGACGTCTTTAGCATTCATATTCGCCACGTTAGACGCTCTCAGCTGCCGGGTCTCGCCTTCTTTGGACGCCATCTTCTCGTCGTACGATTCCCAAGCCGCGAACTCGAACCGGTGCATGCCTTGGCCGTCGTTGGAGTAGGCGCAAGCGACCCCGTTGATATCGTCGTTGTAGCCCTGGTTGAAGAATGTCCGCACGTGGCAGTTGGTCTGCACGTGCAGGAGCCCGACCGTGTTGGGCTCGCCCGGCGGGAAGATGGGCCGGAAGAGGGTGCAGGTGGACCGGGCCGTGCTCTCGTCCGGTCCGTTGGCGGTGGCGGAGATCCAGGACACGCCGTACCTGCTGTCGAGCTTCACGAACTTGTTGTTGTGGCAGCAGCGGAGGTGGATCAGATGGGCCGGATCGGATCCGGACGGGACGACCTCCAGCTTCACGAAAGGGCTGAGCGGGTCCAGGAGTCGCTTGCATCCCAGGTCGTTGACGTAAGGCCCGAAGGAGTCGTCGTTCCAGAGGTAGTGCAGGTATTTCCCGTCGGACTTGGATTTCAGCACCATGAATTTCGGCAATCCGGCCACCGTCGACATCCCTCTCTCGATCTCGGATGGATGGATTGCTTTCTCTTTTTTAGTTTTCTTACAACTTCTCGAGAGGAGACTTTTTCTGTGTTGAGTAATGAGTATAAAACTTTGAAGGCTAACGAAGTCAATGCCGAAAGTCGTTGCGTAATAGCACAAACAACAAGTGGTAGCCGGTAGGTAATTGCCTTTAGTCTTCTTTTCTTTATTAAATGTGAGAAAGGGAGAGAAATAAGTTACAAAACTAAAGAGCAGAGAAACAAGGTTTGTGAACGGCTGTTTGCCGCCAACCAAATTGTTATTTGCCGCCAACTAAAAAATATAAAAAATTTGAATTCAAGATTTTTCCTTCCTTTCATTCTATAAATTCCGATACCATTAACATTTGACTCATTCCAACAAAAACTTCTGTCGACGAGCCCAGTGCCACCGTCGCCAGCACTGTTCCTCCATCGCCCTCAATCATCGGAAAACAAGTAAGTTTACTTTTTCCGGCAAATTTTCCAATTTTCTTGCAAGTTTTCCAGTTTTCCGGCGAAAAACACGGTAGGCCGAAAAAAAATTACGGCCGGAACGCCGCCGAGCAGAAAGTATTTTTCGGCCAGGCGTGAAGCCAGGGGCGTGTTCGTCGGCCGACCGAAAATATTTTGCGGCCGGGGCGACGTCGGGCTGAAAGAGATTTTCGGCTGGGCGTCGCACCGGCCGCTGAATGTTTCCGGCCGGCGGCGCACCGCCCGCATAAAATTTTCGTCCCGGCGGCGCACCGGTCGCAAAATGTTTTCGGGCCGGCGACGCACCGGCCGCAGTTTTTTCCGGCCTGGCCGGTTTTTGCATTTAATTTAATATGTTAATTAATTAGTCAATAAAAAATTACTTAATTAGTTAATAGAAATTAGCAATTAGTGTTAATATTTATTTAAGTTGGTGTATGAATGTTTATTTTGGTAATAGGTGTATGAATGTTTAATTACTTAGATTAGTTAATAGAAAATTAATTAATAATTGATTTAACAATTAATGTTAATATTCAGTACATTAGTTAATAGAAAATTAATTAATTTGTGATTAATTAACAATTAATGTTAATAGTACATTAGTTAATAGAAATTTAATTAATTAGTGCGCATCTAAGTATGATATTGTGTAAATTTGTAGATATTTAGATATGGATGATGCGAGTGGGATTGAGTTGCATAGATTCAATGGGTAGGGTTGTTGATGCATCAACACGAAGGAATGTGCCTAAGAAGAATAAGGAGAAGAAGCGCTCTCGAGATATTGGACATCAGTCAGAGGCAAAGGGGAGGATGAGTTAGAGGCTCCTACTGTAGTTGCTCGTTCGGCATCACGGGCGTCTGGTTCCCATGGGAGGAACCAGGGTGCTGCATCGAGAGTGGACGAGTGACGTCTTGTACGGAAACATCACGTCCTGTTATGTATAGGGACCGAGCTGGGCGGTTCGTACCACCTGCTCGTGAGGAGACAGAGAGCTCGGGGACTGGACGGTGTAGGGGAGGACGTTCGAGTGGTCCTCCACCGTGGGAGCTTGTTGGTGAGTATTGATAGACCGTTAATTACACATGTTTTTACCCCTGTTCTTACACCGTTTGAGATGTGATTTCTCGTGTTTTAGGCCGATTTCACGCTAGGTTGTGCTTGTTTGTGATATTTCAGGTCCTAGTACGTGAATGGAGGCTTGGGAGCGAGTTTGGGGTCGATTGGAAGAAGATCGGGCGCGAGGCAAGTCACAAAGGAGGCCACACGGGCACACCCACAACTCACACGGCCGTGTACGAGACCACTTTGGCCGTGTGAGATTGTGCGAGAGCAAACACGGCTTGCCCTGATATCCACACGGCCGTGTGAAGGAGTGGTCTGGCCGTGTGAGATTGTGCGAGAGCAAACACGGGCAGGATGGAAATCCCACACGGCCGTGCGACCCTGGCCGTGTGGGAAGCCTGAAGATCGAACTAATTGGAACGCAGCGTTTTGACTCACACGGGAAACTGGGTATGCCACACGGCCGTGTGGCCCAGCCCGTGTGAGTCGGGAATTCCTGGTTTTAACCCAATTTCGGGCTGCAAGAGAGGGGATCGGATTTTTGAGCAAAAACAAAGCCCTAGAGAGAGAAAGGACGAAGAACACATCCTAGAAGCTATCTTGAAGCTGGGTTTCATCAAATCAAGCTTGGAGATCGTCATAGGAGTGGAAATCATCATCCCAGAGCAGATTCTTCCCATAATTATGAGTATGACTGCTTTGTATCTTGTTTTCCTCTCTCTCTCTTTATGGAGTAGAACCCCTCTCTCACTTGGGGATGAAGAACCCTAGTTCTATGTGTTAGGGATTGATTGTAATGACTTGGGATGATATTACTGTTTGATTTTAATCGAATGATGCATGTTTATTGAGTCAATTGAAGCCTGATCAACTTTTCCTGATTCCTGCTGCAATCTGAGATAGATAAAATCTGATTAGGTTGCTAGAGTCTCATCATTCGGCAGTAGGAGATTGGCTATACGAGAGTTAGCCAGTGTACTTCTTTGTATTGGAATCTAATTCCAGTAGTGGAGTTCTGTTCTTACTGCTTCAGCTTTCTATCCCGGTGAAGACTAGTAGTCTGCCGGGTAGATAGATTGAGAGGGCTTGGTCAGCTTAAGAGATTCCAAGCTACTGTCGGATTTTCCGCAGTCTAATCAACAGTAAATCAACCCAGGGAAATACAATTGAAACCTAACTAAGGAGCTAGGGGGACTCATTCCCGAGTGACTCTTACCTGCTTGAGAAAACCGTATCAATTCCTGCTTTCGTTCTGCTTTTGCTTTTAAACAACAATCACTTACTTTAGTTGGCTAGATAATAGATAATCACTGAGTAAGCAGTAGATCTAGACCCCAGGTTGATAATATAACTTGCCTGTTACTGCATTCCCGGTCTGCGACTACACTTGATCGCAGATTGGTGTTGTGTTTTGGCGTGTCAAGTTTTTGGCGCCGTTGCCGGGGACCCTCTAGGTTAT
The DNA here is from genome assembly GCA_964030455.1 of Linum trigynum. Lineage (NCBI taxonomy): Eukaryota > Viridiplantae > Streptophyta > Magnoliopsida > Malpighiales > Linaceae > Linum > Linum trigynum. The sequence continues at coordinate 4,755,142 of OZ034817.1, forward strand.
TGGGGAAACGTGAGAATTTGTTATTCTAGCTTTTTATTTACTGCATTTTATCTCTTCCACCTGTGTGCCTTCACGGGTTGCTTCTGCTGATTGTGTGCAGGTAGTGCATCCCCGTAGCCAGTTGGGAGATCTACTACCACTAGACCAGGAGCTTGAACGAACCTGCATAAACTTAAAGCGGGCTCTAAAGGCGCGACTGGCTGCGGAGGAGGCGCTAGCACAGCTACAGATCACTAAAGAAGAGGAGATGGCTGATCCACAGGGCCATGCTGTGATCGATCCCGAGGAGCAGACCATGGGTCATTACCGGACCGCCAGGGCTGCAGACATGAGGTCACCCATTCAACACCCTCATGTCCCAGCCAATAATTTTGAGGTGAGCACCTCAGTAATCACCATGCTGCGCGGTTCGGTGATGTTCCGTGGCAAAGAGGGGGAGTGCGCCCGATCACATCTCAGGCGATTCCATGAGCTCATTGATGGAATCAAGATCAATGATGTCCCAGCAGATGCCATCCAGCTGAGGTACTTCCCATTCACCCTGGAGGGGCAGGCCAAGGAGTGGCTAGACACTCGACCTCCGGGCTCCATCACCACATTCGCCAACCTGGCGGACAAGTTTCTCACCCGCTACCATCCTCCGTCCAAGACGGCGGACTTGCAGAAGCAGATCACCCACTTCACCCAGGATGAAGATGAGACCATCCGCGATGCTTGGGAGAGATACAACAGTCTCTTCCTGAGGTGTCCCAATCATGGTTTCAACAATGCTTTCAAGGTGGGAGCCTTCTATCATGCCCTCTTCCCAGAAGATAAGCAGCTGATTGACTTAGTTTGTGGCGGGAACATGCTGACTAAAACACCGCCACAGATGAATCAACTCTTTGAGGAGATAGCAGAGAACGGGTATGATTGGGGCACTGCGAGGAGGTCGAGGAGAGCACCAAGCCGAGGTGTACATTCTGTGGGAAACCATTCCTCTGATTTGGTGCAGGTGGTGTCGAAGCTGGTTTCAGCTATCGATCGTTCCGGGATGATTCCAAGGACCGGACAGCAGCAGGCGATGCTCTGCCAGTGGTGCGAGAGCACCCATCATACAGTGGAAGACTGCCAGGCGATGAAGGAGTGGACCACACCCCAGGAGCAGGTGAACTTCATCAACAATGTCAGGCGCAATGACCCCTACAGTAACACCTACAATGAGGGGTGGCGCCAGCATCCCAACTTCTCCTGGGGTGGGGCAAATTCCAGACCACCAGTCCCCCAAGGACCACCGGGCTTCCAGAGGCCACCATATCAGCCCAAACAGGGGCAATTCTAGCAGCAGCAGTCTCTTTACCAGCCCATGCAGGGGCATGCTGCTCCATCACAGCTGCGACCTTTCCAGTAGCCAGGTGCAGCCCCTGCCGCCCCAGTTCTAGTGCTCAAAAATTTAACACCATCGAGCAGTTCATGGAAAAGGCATCGGGTAAATTCCTGGCTCTTGAAGCTGGCCAGAGGAACCCACAGGCTGTCTTGCAGGATATCCAAAACCCAGCTGGGGAGTGTGGCTCAAGCAGTGGCACAAAGGGCTCCTGGTACTCAACCCGGTCAGACCATCCCTCATCCTCAAAACCCGAATGAGCACTGCAATGCCATCATGACCAGGAGTGGCAAGATGACTGTTGATCCACCTGCTCGGGCACAAGAGAGAGAGGCCCCTGCCTCGGCATCTCCAGCAGCTGAAGAAGAAGCAGAGAAGGAGGTTGAGGTGCCTGCACCTAAACCGCAACCAGTAGTGAAGGAGTATATCCCTAAACTCCCCTTCCCTACTCGGTTGCACAAAGACAGGCTTGAGGCAGAGTTCGAGAACTTCATGGCCATGCTTAGGAAGCTGAATGTCCAAGTACCTTTCCTGGAGGCACTATCTCAAATGCCTAAGTATGCGAAGTTCCTAAAGGATCTTCTCTCAAAGAAGCAGAAGCTGAGCGAGCTGGCCACTGTGGAGCTCAGCGAGGAGTGCTCGGCCATTCTGCAGAACAAGCTTCCGCAGAAACAGAAGGACCCAGGTAGTTTTACTATCCCGTGCTCTATAGAAAATTTGCATGTAGAGAGGTCCTTGGCGGATTTAGGTGCTAGTATCAATGTTATGCCATATAAACTGTTTAAGAAACTAGGCCTAGGTGAACCCCGTGCTACTAGGATGAGCCTTCAATTAGCTGACCGATCTGTAGTGCATCCTAGGGGCATTGTGGAAGACCTTCTGGTTAAGGTTGGCAAATTCAATTATCCTGTTGATTTTGTAATTTTGGACATAAATGAGGATGTGGACGTGCCATTGATACTGGGAAGGCCTTTCCTGGCCACCGCCAAGGCCCTCATAGATGTGCATGATGGGACCTTAGTTTTGAGGGATGGTGAGGAGCACGAGTCTGTCATGTATCCTTCTGTGTTGCCTATTTTGCAGGATCCACCTCCCATACCTTCGCCGACACTCCCGTCCACTCCATCATCGAAGGAACAAATCAGGGAGGAGTGGCGGCCAAAACAGCAGGCAGCTAAACCTGCTCGAAAGAAGGCCGGAGACCACTATGAGCTGGTCCCGCCCCCACCTTGGCCATCCGAGTATTCACTCGCTTGCATCCTGCCGGATGGCCAAGTTGAGTTGGCAAATGCTGGTGGCCACATTCGGCTTGTGCATGGCCATCATTTGAAGTTGTACCTCAAGAGCGAGGTGGATCCGCTCTTGAAGGCACCTGCTCCTTCACCTCACTGAGCATCCACCGACTGGCGTCCAACTAAAAGACGGTAAAGAAGCGCTTGTGGGGAGGCAACCCCACCTAGGTTTGCATTTTCTTACCTTTTTCCTTTTGGTTTTTTTGTGTTTTTTGAGTCTTGAGGGGTTGTTCACGAGTTGTATGTCGTTCTGGAGTGAAAATAGGTCATTTTCGGAGTTCTGGCAGCTCACACGGCCAGCCCTGAATGTCACACGGCCGTGTGGAAAATAATTTTGGCCGTGTGAGCTCTCGCAGAATTCCACACGGCCAGATAAGATGTTGGCACGGCCATGTGGAAATTTGCCCTGGCCGTGTTTGCTGTCGCATATTTTGGCACGCCCAAATGAGCACTCGGCACGGCCGAGTGAAGATTCCTCGGCCAGCCCGTGTCGGCCGACACGGGCAAAAATGCTCTTGACACGGCCGTGTAAGTCAGGCCGTGTGGCCGAGACTCGGCCTATAAATTCGGCCGACACGGCCGAGTCATCAGAAAATTTCAAAAATCCTCGCCGGAATCCCCTGTTCCTCGCCGGAAAACCGCGACAAAACTACACTTTTCGATTTTTTCGGCCATTTTTTGTCATTTTTCCACCAAACCAACAACAAACCCACCCTTCCTACACCAAAAGCGGCCTATCCCTCCATTTTGAGCGGATTTGGCCGACGTTTTTGTCACCGGAGGCGATTTCCGGCGAGACTCCGGCGAGGCTCCGACGAGTACTTCCGGGCACTTTTTCGGATTTTCGTCGCTTCCATCGCCTTCCCCTCATCATCCCCTACACCTCTACTTGAGTCTCCAGGTTTGATTTTGCCCTTAACTATGTTAATTGTGGAGAATTGGGTGTTAGGGTGCACGTTTAGAGAACCTCATTGAATCTTGTGATTTTTGTGCAATTGATTGAGGGGAATGCATGGAGTGTGCTTGAATTGTGTTGGGCAAAGTCCCTCTTGATTGTTTGAGCCCTTGTGTGCAAGAATTGTGCCAATTTCATGCTTACCTTAATAGTGCACACAAGGTGTTCGATGAAATGCCTGTTTTCGTACCATTTTGTGGGGGTCGGTTGGGGCCCTTAATGATGTGCTTTGAGGGTGTATTTGGTATGAATATGAACCTTGAGTGGCCTACTTGTTCATGGATGTGCACCCCCACTCAGATTATGCTTGATTTATCGAGTTTCACACCCCCGAACTATGGATGAAACCATGGTTAGGCTGTTTTCTGTTCTTAAGTGTGGGGGTGTGATTAACATTTTCCTTAGCTGTTTTGGTTCCACTTTGGGCTGTTCTTTTGCAGGACCATGTCGAAGCCCAACCTCCGGCACCAGTTTGTTCAGGATTTGAGAAGGGGGCCCCACCGGGATCGTTTTTAGAACGTCCTGGCCTGCAAGTTTGGGCAGCATCATTACTGGTCCAAGCGCGAGTTGGAGAAGCTGAACTGCTACGAGCACCTCTCCCCCGTTGTCACCAACCGCTACTGGCGCCGCCTACTTAGCATTCGCGCGAAGGTTTACCATGAGCTCGTGCTTGAGGTCTACACTATCTTCAAGCACGCAGCCACGACGATTGGAAGGACGAAGCTGCCGTCCAGTTCCGACTCGGCGGTGAACCACGTTCCATGAGCTACGACGAGCTGGCGGACGCCCTTGGCCTCAACCTGGTCAATGACAGGACCTTCATCACCGAGATCGCCGAGCCAGCAGGGGTGGACTTCGGGAGGCTGTACTTCAGCCTCGCTCGGCCACGTCAGCTCCCCTTCAAGGCGGGGAAGACGAAGGCCAGCACATTGCAGCTTGAAAACCTTCTCCTCCATCACATGCTGGCCAAGTCTTACACCCCAGCCTCAGACAGTGCCAGCGCCATCACCAAGAGATCCCTGTACTTCATCCAGTCCATGCGCTAGAGGGATCATCCCCTACACTTGGGCTCGGTGGTGGCGAGGACCTTCGAGAAGAGTGCTTCTGAGCTGAAGAAACTCCACTGCACTCCCCTCGTCACCTGCCTAGCAGAGTATTTCCAGATATCCCTGCAGGGGTGCACGGAGCAGGGAGAGACCACTCCCTTTGGCCGGGTTACGCTCACCAAAATGCTCCTGCTTCGAGAAGAGCGAGGTGTCATGTGGATCGAGGGGTTTCCTCAACCTCAGATCCCAGAGGCGGTCCAGCAGGAGGCTCCCGAGGGTGTAGCTGATGAGGAGGTCCAGCCCGAGGACGTGGATGACACTGCTGCCGCCCGCCCCACCACCTTCGAGTACGGGGGTGGCAGCTCCAGTTTCCCGGGGCAGGATTACTTCACCTCCCAGTTCGAGCAGCTGCGTCTCCAGAACCAGCAGATCCTCGACCATCAGATGCAGTTCCAGCAGCAGTACGCGGCTCACCAGGCCGAGTACCACCAGAGGATGGCTGTTTACGATGAGAGATTGGACCAGATCCAGATCCAGACCCAGCAGGGAGTGACTCTCGCACACATCGAGCGAGAGAGGCGCCGTTCACGGCGCATGCAGGAGGTCCAGCGGATGGTGATGATGGTGGTGACGCCTTCATGAACGACATTGACTTCGGTGATCTTGGCGACGAGTAGGCTGTACTCATTGCCCATCTCAGTGTGTTTTGTTTTTCGTTTTCGACTTGTGTGTGTTTGCTCCATGTGTGAGGAGCTTGAACTTAGTGTCGTTTGTTTTTGTTTTTGTTTGTTTCTTTTGTGGATTGTTTTTGCTGTAGCCGTCTGGGCTAACACTTATCCCTAACACAACGTGTGCTAGTGTGTTCTTGGTGTTCGATTTGTGCAGAACTGTCCATCTTCCGTTTGTTGCTCACTGACTGGTCCACTTCTAGTCTTCCAGCAGTTTCAATCCGGTAACATCGTTCCCCTTCTCTATCCCTCTGCTCCATTGGGGGCAATGTCGTACTTAAGTGTGGGGGGGGGTGCTTTGTATCGGTTGGAATGTATATATGTGTGCTTGGAGCCTAGTCCATTGTCCAAATTTCGAGATTTGAGGGCTCCAAGTACTGCTGTTTGATCATATTGGCACTGTGTTTTGATTGATGAATTGAATGATTTTCGGATTGATGCATGACAGCTTGATTGTGACTAGGACAACCTATGATGAGGACTAAGACGTGCAGTAGAGTTGTGTAGGGGTTCAGTTTTTCAACTGTTTGCTTACCAATTGTGACTTGTATTGATTACTTGTTCTTGACAGTCTCTTATGCATATAGTTTAGGGTATCAGAATGTGAGATAGAGCATATAGGTAGCCATGTGAGATTTGAGCCTGCTCGTTTCTTTCTTGTGCGATAGATCCCTCTTCCATGATGTGTAGCATTCACGTTGTCACTAGCTAAGATGATGGGGGCATAGGATTAGCCCACGACCAAATTTGACTGTCCTGATGTGTCATATCCCCTAGTCAGCCCTTTTGAGCCGTGTGTTATCCTTTCTTTTGGTCTGAAATGAAAAAAAAAATCACCCTTTTGCATCTTTTAGAAGGTTCCACAGAGTGGTTTTTACATATTCTCTGTTGTTTCTGCTAGATTTGATGTGAGTGTTGGAGGTAGTGCTTAAAAGTTGGGCTGGGCATGTGTTAGAAATATGTGCAGAAGTGGTAGCTCTCTTAAGAAATGAAAAGAAAATGAAAGAAAAAAAACAAAGAAAAATTGAAAGCAAAGAGAGCCACTACCAAAAATCTGAATAATGGAACCTTGTAAGTAGTGTTTCTTAGCAGTCTGGCTTGGAAATGCTGACATTTATACCTCCTTCGCTCTTGTGCTCTTGAGATATTGAGTAATGCAGAATAGCAGAAAGGAAATACCGGTTTGTTTGACTGTGATTGTTTGGGTTTGGAAATGTGGAACCTTGTGCTATGAATACTTCCACCACCTAAAAGGCCCTTTTCCCCATGTCCAAGATCCTAGCCAGTCATTTGAACCTGTGCCTAAGACCTCCTGATTAGTTAGTGGTGACACCTCATATGTGAACTCTAGCGTTTAGAGGCTGCCATCATGGTGAAGAGATGTTAGGGATTGAGAGAAATAGCATGCGCATTTTTCGCATCAAATTGTCCTGACCCCACTGGTCGAGAGTGAGTGATTCATTTTTCATATTCTATATACTCTTGTACCCAGGTGAGGACCTAGATTGCTCAGTCTCTATTCTGATGTCTTGAGTTGGATGCATGAGTTGACTGTTTTGAGTAAGTGGTTGAGTCAAGTCTAGGTTGGTCGGTGAACAGAAGGGAGACTCTTCCTTTACTCGATTTTGCTGCACTCGAATGTCCTTTGTGGTGGTTGTCCAGGTTGCTAATGAAGTTGCTCATGTGTTGATGTTTGAAAACCAGTACGATTCACGTGTTTAGTGCCTTTATGACTTGTCCCCAATGTTGGTTGATTGAAATATGTAAGCTTACCTTGTGTCTGACTTGGTTTGCTTGGGGACAAGAAAACGGTTAAGTGTGGGGGAGTTTGATAGACCGTTAATTACACATGTTTTTACCCCTGTTCTTACACCGTTTGAGATGCAATTTCTCGTGTTTTAGGCCGATTTCACGCTAGGTTGTGCTTGTTTGTGATATTTCAGGTCCTACTACGTGAATGGAGGCTTGGGAGCGAGTTTGGGGTCGATTGGACGAAGATCGGGCGCGAGGCAAGTCACAAAGGAGGCCACACGTGCACACCCACAACTCACACGGCCGTGCACGAGACCACTTTGGCCGTGTGAGATTGTGCGAGAGCAAACACGGATTGCCCTGATATCCACACGGCCGTGTGAAGGAGTGGTCTGGCCGTGTGAGATTGTGCGAGAGCAAACACGGGCAGGATGGAAATCCAACACGGCCGTGCGACCCTGGCCGTGTGGGAAGCCAAAAGATCGAACTAATTGGAACGCAGCATTTTGACTCACACGGGCAACTGGGTATGCCACACGGCCGTGTGGCCCAGCCCGTGTGAGTCGGGAATTCCTGGTTTTAACCCAATTTCGGGCTGCAAGAGAGGGGATCGGATTTTTGAGCAAAACCAGAGCCCTAGAGAGAGAAAGACGAAGAACACATCCTAGAAGCTATCTTGGAACTGGGTTTCATCAAATCAAGCTTGGAGATCGTCATAGGAGTGGAAATCATCATCCCAGAGCAGATTCTTCCCATAATTATGAGTATGACTGCTTTGTATCTTGTTTTCCTCTCTCTCTCTCTCTATGGAGTAGAACCCCTCTCTCACTTGGGGATGAAGAACCCTACTTCTATGTGTTAGGGATTGATTGTAATGACTTGGGATGATATTACTGTTTGATTTTAATCTAATGATGCATGTTTATTGAGTCAATTGAAGCCTGATCAACTTTTCCTGATTCCTGCTGCAATCTGAGATAGATAGAATCTGATTAGGTTTCTAGAATCTCATCATTCGGTAGTAGGAGATTGGCTATACGAGAGTTAGCCAGTGTACTGCTTTGTACTGGAATCTAATTCCAGTAGTGGAGTTCTGTTCTTTCTGCTTCAGCTTTCTATCCCGGTGAAGACTAGTAGTCTGCCGGGTAGATAGATTGAGAGGGGTTGGTCAGCTTAAGAGATTCCAAGCTACTGTCGGATCTTCCGCAGGCTAATCAACAGTAAATCAACCCAGGGAAATACAATTGAAACCTAACTAAGGAGCTAGGGGGACTCATTCCCGAGTGACTCTTACCTGCTTGAGAAAACCGTATCAATTCCTGCTTTCGTTCTGCTTTTGCTTTTAAAAAACAATCACTTACTTTAGTTGGCTAGATAATAGATAATCACTGAGTAAGCAGTAGATCTAGACCCCGGATTGATAATATAACTTGCCTGTTACTGCATTCTCGGTCTGCGATTACACTTGATCGCAGATTGGTGTTGTGTTTTGGCGTGTCAAGTATCCTGGTTGACCTACGGATCCTAGACTCATTAGGAGCTTCCGTGGCCACGGCCATGCTGCCTATGTGCTTTGGACGGGGGTTGGAGATCGAGAGGTCATCAGTTGCTACAGTCGTACATCGGCGATTGAGTATCTGGGTAGATACGTGTTTAGTCATGTTGAGGCGGAGGATCTGGTTCAGCAGTCAGGTCTCCAGCACCTGATCTACTCTATGTTCCGCAAGATAGCGATTGTACATCTGTTTGATATCATGATGCACACCCCTTCAGTATTGAGTGTCGTCTTCTGCTGATTTGGTCTCACCCCCTCCTTCCTCATTAATCTTAACCTTTCTTTTTCAGCCTCACTAAACTGTTTGTTGTGTCGGTGATGTTTTGGATACAACACCTTTTCATGGTTGTGAATCCCTCTATTAGCTCTGGTTACACGACTTGTCACTCCCACTATGACCCATGTGTTTGGACCATTCTCTTGCCATACTTCCTTAATACATATCTAAAACTGGCAACTAGTACCCTTCGAACTAATATTCTAATGCGTCTCCTTCGTAGGTTCTGGTTTATAAGACTTAACGATCCTACTGTTTATGTCGCAATACATACAGAGGGCAGTAACAGGATGTAGTCCACCAATATTCGGTTTCCATGCTCCTCTAACAATAAAGAACCCACACTCCTGAGCGATTGCTTTTGCAGCTAACTTAGCTAACTTCACACTTGCATAATGGATCCCATTCTCAAATTCCTGTGTGTAATCATGATCGGCCGGTAACCACTCTGAAATTTTTCTTACAATTACAAATATAACACATCAATATTCCTGTGAACCTAAACGCTAATTTCAAGTCTTAACCGCTAAATTCAACTCCTAAACTCTAAATTTAATACTTAAATTCTAAATTCAACTCCTAAACTCTAAATTCAATTCTTACACGCTAAATTCAATTCCTAAACTCTAAATTCAACTCCTAAAATCGAATTTTTCAGAAAAATTCCAAACACAGATTGTAGGCCGAAATTTTCCGGCGGCCAGAACCTGGCCGGGCCGAAATTTTCTGGAGGCCGGAACCAGGCAGGGCCGATCGAAATTGGTGGCCGGAGCCAGGCTGAGGCCCGGCCAGGTTTCGGCCGCCGGAAAATTTTGGCCCACCGTCTGTTAGTTGCAAATCGTCGGAAAAATTGTTCGAAACTACAAAAAATTGACGCACCTGCTTAGTGATGATTCATGGATGCGTGTCCGCAGTTTACGTCGAGGATGGACTTTCCCGATGATTTTCCGGCGACTTTTCCGGCGAGCGTCGATTTTTTTTGATTCAATACGTTTTCTGAAAGTTTGATATGTTGTAGATTGTGAAACTCCTTAACCAAAGATATACATATATACTTTTTTTTTGTTGGCGGCAAATAGCAATTTGATTGGCGGCAAATAGCAAGTCTCTTTTCATTAGCTCAACCCTGAAGAAGAAGATTAGGAGCGTTCAATGAAATAATCCACCGTAGAGATCCCCTATTCTTCTCCTTTTTCCTCCTTCTCCTTTATGAACTAATTTTCTTTGTTGTTTGGGTGAGATTAACTCTAAATATACTAATTTGGTTTGATTAATATAGACATCAGTGTTTTTTCTAGGCTTAATACCTTAGTATGGCCCGAAGTTTGGTGTAAGTGACAGTTCTGGCCTCATTTTTTAAATAAGACATTTATGTCCTGCTTTTGAAACTATTGGACAAATTTGGCCCAAAATTTTCTTTGACCGTTAATATTAACGGTCAAACACGAATCCGTTAGTGACTCAACAAAAAACTGATGATGTGGCATGCCATGTCATTAATAATATTATTTTAATTTTATAATTCAATTAAAATACAAATTAAAAAATTAAGAAGAAAAAAAAAACTCTAAATTAAAACAACCTCTTCGTGTTAACAAGAGGGAGTCGCCTCCTCCTCCAACAACCACCATTCTGCAGCCTCTCCCTTCCTTCCCAAAACCCCAACCACTACTATTTCTTCTTCTTCCATTACATTCTAACTTTCCCATCCACCGATTCCTCTTTCCTTCGAGAGAAGCCATCCAAAAATTAAAGAAATTTCAAATGAAACCCTAAACACATGGGCGCTGCTCAAGAGAAAAGAGAAAAATTCATGAAGATCGGCCACATGTGGAGCCCAAGTTTCACCACTTCCGAATCCGACTCCACCCACTGTGCTTGATCGGCAATGCCAGGAGATCCTCTGTCGGAATCGAGACGGCGGCGCCGCCACTGCGGGACTTTCTGAAACTCGGAGCTCCGCTGCTCAGAGCGAGGCAGACCATCTCCACAGCCTGAACCTCACATTCCTGCCAGTTGAGAGCCTCGAGATCTTGCTTGACTTGGTCGTTCGACGGTAAGAAATTACTGCCCTGCTACTGGAAGAACTCGCCTTTTTTTAAATCAATCTTCGCCGAACAAAGGGCAGGAGAAGGTGAAATTGGTTAATGGGTTCCCTCTCACAAGGCGAAAAAATTGAGGGGCAACATCACAGATCGATGGGTCCTCATCATTGGTGTTCGGGTCGGAGGTACGGCGACAAGGGAGATCGAAACCGCCTCTCCGGACATACAGAGGTGGGTTCTTACTTCCTGCAGCGATGGCGGAAGGAGTGACGAGGACAAGAAAGAGAGGGATGAAGGGATAGAAAAATGAATGGTGGGAGCGTGGCGGCGGAAGTAGTGGGTGCGCCGCGGCGTCGGTCCTCGGAGAAGGAGGAGCGCCTCCCTCCTGTTGACGATGATATAGATTTAGTTTAGGTTTTTATTTTAATTTTTAATTTGTATTTTAATTGAATTATAATTGAAATAATATTATTTAATGATGTGGCGTTGCACATTGGCATTTTTTTTAGTCATTAACGGAATTGTGTTTGACCATTAATATTAACGGTCAAAGAAAATTTTGGGCCAAATTTGTCCAATAGTTTCAAAAGTATGTCATAAATGTCTTATTTGAAAAATGGGGCCAAAACTGTCACTTAGGCCAAATTAAGGTATGAACCTTTTTTCTATGATATATTCTCATTTTATCATGTGAGTTCTCAATTGATGTTGGTATTTTGATTGCTTATATGTTTTCCTATTATCTATTTGTATTTTATCTTTAGTAGTGGCACTAAAAAAAGGCGATCACTAACCCACCAACTTTATAAATTAGATTAACTAATATTACAAATCAATTATACGAAGAATACGAACTAGGCCAAGAAACATTACAAGTCATTAGTATTTACAAGTTATTCTTACAAACATTAAACCCAATTTATAATTATTATAGGCAAAATTGATGTGTAGCCAAAACTTTGACAATTGTGGCAATAATAGCTACTTTTGAGAAAATACCAATAATACACAGAATTTTGAAAATTTGATGACACCATTAGTCAAATTAACGGAAAGCTTACTTGGACACCAACACACACTCTCTATCGTTTCCACCTCAACATTCAGCGACAGGTGGATGATACGTCATTTACAAAAGTATTTTTTTTAACTCTACCTAAATCTTAAAAAAAAGAAATAAAAACCCAATCCCCTTCCCAATCTCATATGCTCGTCTTCCCACCTCTCTCCATCTATTCCTCTTCTCGATGACCTAGAGGGTCGAGGGTTGTTCACCCCCCGGGAGATCGCCGAGATTGTCAAGCAGAGGCGGAAATTCGAGTACAGGTTGAAGCACCCGATTCCTCTAAGTCAGGACTAGCTATTTGACCTACATAGAGTACGAGACCCAACTCGACAAGCTTCGTCGCCTTCGCAAGAAATCCATGGCCCGAGCCCTCGATAAGAATAAGGATAACAAGAGGATGAAGCTCTCGGTCTCTGACTTTGTCGGAGTGTCGAGCAGTGGCGGAGGTAGAAGTTCAAACCACTCATATCCTATTCTCATAATGTAAATATATAAGTATTTAATTAAGAATTATTTAATAAAAATTAATTATACATAATTATATCATATTAATTCATTCATAGACTAAAAATAATCGACTATAAAACCATTGTTTTCATTAATAACCATGAAGAGATTTCATATTGTGAAAGAATCGCAAAAATATTATAGCTGGCAAATAGCAGAGCAACCGCCCAGCTTCATCGTTTCATCTTACCCGCCATCGTTTGAGGGTTTCGATCTAAAGACCGGGACCCAGGCAGCGACTCTAGTGGTGTTGGAGCCGTCGACCAGAGAATTTTTTGTTTTATTTATTTATTTGTTTTTATATTTCATAAATCAAAAGGTCCAACCTCTTGAAAATTTTAAAATTTAATTGTTATTATATTATATTATTTTTTTAATTAAATTCACGTGGGAAATACGTATGGGACAAAAATCATCATATCGGACGATACGTTAATCTAGTCAGCACGTTAACTCACACTGTCAAAGAATTGGAAGGAAGTGGCTATTTTTTCTATTTCGCCAAAAGTGACTATATTTGACCAAACCGTCAATGTTTTAGCTACACAGTTGTATTTTGCCATTATTATAAACTGATTGACAAATATAATGAAGCGTGAATCACTAATATTTAAAACCGATTTTACAAAACATTACAAACAAGACTAAGAAAACATTATAATTTTTTTATAATATTGAATCTATGTACTATGCCCTATAGGATTGCATTGGAAAAAAATATACGTCATCCATTGCCAACTCCATGAATTAAACTAGCCAAGCTATCAATGTACTATATGACTCTAGTTTCTCAAATGATACAACTCATCACAAGTTTTCTTGCACACAATCCAATTTATGTGTCTCATGCTCCTCTTGCATGGGTCTTATGGACGAAGATGCAACCAATGTTCGCAGCATGAGGTCTCATGTACTAATAGAGAGTTCATTTGGTCATACCTCATGGTGACGGTGATTTAGAGGGAGAGTAGTTTCTCTCGACTTTCGAACCTTCGATGAACATAGGGTTAGAGTTAAGAGCAATAACCAGCTACTTCTTTCCTCTCTTCTTTCTCGAAGGAAATGTCTTTGATCAGATGAATCAGAAGTATACCACTCCTTTACTTAATAACTCGAGCAAGCATTTTCTTTTTAAACTTTTTGTTTGTGCCAACTGGCTCAGGACACGAACAATGATATTTGTTGTGTGGGTCGACTCGTAATCCGTTCGTCTGATCTCGTCGGGAGGGAAGAAACCTGTGAAAGAGTCGGGGTTTAAGCTCCGACAATCAAGTCAGTGTATGTTTGTGGAGAGAGTTGAGAGAATAGATAGAGAGATAAAGTGTAGAGAGATAATAGAAAGTGGAAAGTGAGGAGAGAGGGCCGAAGTCCCTTTCTTTGGAGGGCTTCAAGCCCTTATATACCTGTAGCGGGTACCGAATGTTGCCATCGCCGATTGTGCGCTCTCCTACTTAGTCTGTGCACGAAGTATTTAGTAACACCCCCAACACTTTTTGACTTTGTCCATGGTTAGTGAAGTGTTCATGCACAGGAAAGAGGTCGAGTTTTGGAAGCAGAACGACCCCGTCAAAAATTGGCGCCACCTAGTCCTTGGACTCCAACCCCCGAACATAAACACACACAAATTTACCCGAGCCAATTTAATTGGTTGAACCCGATTTTGATATTTTCCAAAAACTCCAAAACTTGTGTGTATTCAAGCCGTTTAGATGGCCGGTTACTGTTGGACCCGGTTGAATCAATGGCAGGATAAGGGTTTAACAATCTTGCTCTACGCAATATACTTTTGTTTTCATTCAAATGGATGTCATTCCGATAAATCATGATTAATATTTTTTCATTGAAATATATAATCCTCTTTTCCTTCGTTTTCTTTTTTTCGTTTTCTTGATGAATATGGATATAATTAATTATAAGGAAATATAGTCTTTGTTTTATCAGGTCAGTAGCCGCGAAAATTAAAAGGAAGCTTTGGAGAGGATGATCGAGTATATATATATGATGACTTTATATATACACATGATTTTTTCCACCATTCCTCTACCGTTTGAGTCTCATGACTCATCTCTCGTGTTTTAGGCCGGTTTCACGTTAGGTTGTTCTTGTTTGTGATATTTCAGTTCCTAGTACGTGAAGGAAGGTCTGGGCACGAGTTTAGGGTCGATTGAACGAAGTTGGAACGATTGACGAAATGCTAGGGAAACCACACGGTCAGACCTAAATACCACACGGCCGTGTGACGTAGCCGTGTGAAACCCCTTTGCGCGGGCAGACCGCACTGGCCGTGTAAAGGGTCCTTTGTGGCCGTGTGGAATTCCCAGAGAGCTCACACGGGCAGGCCATGATTTCACACGGCAGTGCGGTGTTGGCCATGTAGCGTGCATGAAGGCATTTTAGTGAAACACGACGTTTTATACTTCCATACGGGCAGCTGCCAATTCTACATGGTCGTGTGGCCTGGCCGTGTAGTGGCAGAATTCTGGGTTTTAACCCAATTTCAAGTCTTTTTGAGGGGGGGGGGGGTGGATTTTCAGAGCTAGAAAACGAGTCTTAGAGATAGAAAGTGCGAAGAACACACCCTAGAGGTGATTTTGGAGCTGGGTTTCATCAATCAAGCTTGGATTTCATTCTTGGAGTGAAGATTATCATCCCATAGCAAATTCTTCCCATCTTGATGAGTATGACTGCTTTGTATTCTGTTTTTTTCCTCTCTCTATGGAGTAGAACCATCTTTCACTTGGATATAAAGAACCCTAGTTCCATGTGTTAGGGATATCGATTGTAATGAGGTTTGGATTGTGATACTGCTGGATTATAATCGATTGAAGTGTTTTGATTGAGTCAATTGAAGCCTGATTATCTTGTTGCTATAACCTGAGATAGATAGAATCTGATTAGGTTATTGTGGAAACGTGAAAGTTTGTTATTCTAGCTTTTTCTTTACTGCATTCTCTCTTTTCTACCTTTGCGTCTTCACAGGTTGTGTTTGCATTCTGTGTGCAGGGGTAGTGTATGACCCGTAGCCAGTCAGGCGACTTACTGCCGTTAGACCAAGAGCTTGAATGGACTTGTAGGAACTTCAAGCGAGCTTTAAAGGCACGACTGGCTGCGGAGGAGGCTCTAGCACAGCTGCAGATCAACCAGGAGGGAGACATGGGTGAGCCTCAAAATAATGATGTGGTTGTCCCGGATGAGCACACCATGGGATATTACTGGACCGCCAGAGCCGGAGACATGAGGTCTCCCATCCAACACCCTCAAGTTACAGCCAATAACTTTGAGGTGTATCATTAATTGGTTAATTGGTTTCATTGGTTAGCAGCGTTGAAACTAAACCAAACCACCTAAACCAAATAAGCTAAATTGTTTAAACAAAACAAACCAATTCTCCAAATTAACCAAACCAAATTAACCGAATGCTACTGGTTAATATGGTTACCAAGGTAACCAATCCGTTTGTACATCCCTACTTGCATGGGTCTTATTGACAAAGCTGGAACCATGTTCGCAGTTTGATGCCTGGTGTACTAATAGAGAGTTCGTTTGGTCATACCTCATGGTGACGGGGATTTAGAGGGAGAGGAGTTTCTCACAACTTCCGAACCTTCGATGAACAGAGGGTTAGAGTTAAGAGCAGCAAGCAGATGCTTCTTTCCTCTCTTATTTCTAGGAGGAGATGTCCTTTGATCAGCTGAATTAGAAGTATACCACTCATATACTCAATACTTTGAGCAAACCTTTTTCTTTTTAAACTTTTTGACTTTCTCCTTGGTTAGTGAAAGGTTCATGCACAAGAAAGTGGCCGAGTTTAGAAAGCAGAACGGCCCCCTCAAGAATTGGCGCCCCTATAACAGAAATTTGAAGGATTTCTATCGCTATGGTCCCTATTTGTTGAATCACTATACATAGTTCTTGGACTCCATCCACGAATAGAAACACACACAAAAATTTACCCGAGCCGAATTTAACTCGTTGAATCGATGGCAGGATAAGGGTTTGACAATCTTGCTCTACACAATATACTTTTTTTCCCTTTCAAAGTAGATGTCATTTTGGTAAACATGATTAATATATATTTTTCCCATAAAGAATTGAATTCTAATTTAAAATGAAAAATATACAGTCCTTTATATTTTAATGTTGAACAAACTGTTTATTGGCCAGATTGATTTTGGATCCACCAATCGAGCACAAAGGTCATTTGAAATCTTTTTAACAGCTATTAGTTTGAATAATTTGACTAATACAGGAAATGGAGCCTCTTTTCGTTTCGTTTTGCTTGATGAATATCCATATAATTAATTATAAGGGGAATGGAGTCTTTGTTTATCAGGTCAATGGCCGATCGGAAGAATGCTGATGGCTTCGTCGGCCGACGATGTGTTTACAGCGATTTGCGGTGGCACATTTGTGTACCCGGCGGTCATGCATGAGCAGTATCAAGACATCCGGGTGACCAACCGAGACGGTGTTACACTCGGTTCGATTCGGGAGATCACTTATGGACATGGTAAGTACTTATTAATCATTTTAATTATTATATTTTTGATTTTAACATGCAATTATTATCTATATATATATGATGCAGCCATCTCACGTATGGTTTCACGGGCGACCGAGGAAATCACCCGGATTGACCACACTAGTCGAACCATTGAATCTAGGTTCAAGCCTAATGCCCTAAGCACATTCAATGAGTTTATAGGTTCTGATCTCTTACGTGACCCTAGCGAAGTTGTTGGCCAAAACTTATGAAGAAAATGGTAGATATATATTTCGCGAAGGTTACTGCAACTTCAAATTATGTTTTCTTGTTGACTACGCGCCAGGTTGCTTTGTGGAAGTCCCAGCAGAGCGCGCACTCCTCTGATTGGTTGCGTGTTGTTCCTATTGCTGGTTTGGGCCAGACTATGAATGGAAGGACATATCGTAGTGTGCTCACTCAGTTATCGACTGGGTGTCCCGTTGTTTTTGGTGCCTAGGCCCTTTCTGCTTGTTCCCGTGTCTTTGATGGTGATGTCCTTGGGGATCATGCTGTCTCCAGTGCTGTTATTGTGGGCATTAAGCATCGGCATAACCTTGTTCGAGGCACCTAATTGGAAATATGTTACAGGTCTTTGATTTCTGTTGGAAAGGAGGTTGATATCGGTTTGTTTGATGGGCATGGCGGACCCCTTCGTTCTGCGGATTTGCTGCTTTATTCCTAGGATATGGGGCGAGATGTGTTTATTGATCTGACTGGGTCTTCACCTTTCACTCGGACTGGGATGACCGATTTTGTGAGCCGAGTTGTTGCTGATGCTGCTCGGCAAAAGTGTGCTAAGTATCGGGTCTTGTGCATAGCGGCTGGTTACGGGTTCCTGCCATTTTCTTTCTCTTCACTGGGAGAGTTGGATACGGATGCTGTGGTTTTGCTCAAGCGCATCCAGAAATATTGTGGTGTGCATTGTGAGATTGGTCAACGAACTTCGTTGACCGGTCAACGATCACCGGATATTGTGGTGTGCATTGTGAGATTTATGGTTTGGTTTCTCATATTTTTTGTATGCATCTCGTGGTTTGCTTTATCATGTTTCTGGTTTGCACTAAGAAGTTTCTGGTGTGCTTTCGAAAATAAATTTGATTTGCTTTGTGGTGTTTCTGATTTGTTTTAATAGAATTTTGGTCTGCATTAGGACGTTTCTGGTTTGTTTTTGTGGTTTGCTTTATCGTGTTTGTGGTTTGCATTATGAGGTTTCTGGTGTGTTTTTTAAATTTTTTTGGTTTGTTTTGTGGGGTTTCTGCTTTGTTTTAACAACATCTTAAGTGTTGTTATACTATCCGCACCCGTTTTACAAACATCGGTTTCTTTCTCCTTCTATGTATGCATATGCGTGTATATATATATGGTGACTTCAGACTATATATTATATGCCCGAGCGTGCGCTAACATTATCGTATGCCCGTTGAGTTTTGCTATTTTAGATTTTTAATTAGTCAAAGTTTGGGGTATGATACTATATCTTAAACTTTAATGGGTGAATCTCAGTCTATAATTTTCTAACCCAAATCATGACATTCGTTTAATTTTAAAATGAATAATCATCGATAGAATTGTTGATTTTCATTTCAACGCCTCTTGTCCCCCGATCTGCCCGTAGCCATCGTAGAACATCAGCCCGTTGTAAGACTCTTCCTCTGTTGCTGTTGCTGCATCGTCTTCGTCGTCATCGCTTTGGTCCTCATCGTGGTCACCACCATCACGGTGATTAAGAGCACGTACGAGAGATGTAAGCGACTTCCCTCCAATGAGTCTTTCTGATGCGGGATAGTAGGGTTGGTCAGCTCGTATACATAAATGGTAGTTTTTTCGGAGGAAGCAAAGAAGTGCTTGTCTGACTAGAAATCAAACAAAACCTGTTTAAACCTAAAATTAATTTGAATTAATTAAATGTCGTATTGATGAGTCTCCGCATTTATTCGATGTCGCACGATACAAAACGGTGTCGTTTGGAATCAAGCAATGTCGCGGAGAGTGAAAACGACACCGCAAGGAAGCTCGCCGACATCGCGGTTGTAGACACCACATTTTGTCCGGAACGACCATTCTACTCAAAACCCGAAAGACAATCCAACTTAAGAAGAAAACTTAAGTGAAAATTCGGACGAGGTGGGTTGAGATTAGCAGTGGCCGATCAATAAATACCGCCGACTTTCAAGTCCGTTTTGTTTGGTTTGAACATTTACGTTTGGTAAGACTAGCAGTAGCTAATGGGTACCAAACTCACTTTATTTAGAATAGCAAATGTCTGGTAAGATTAGCAGTAGCTAATGGATACCAAACTCACTTTATTTAGAATAGCAATAGTATGCTATCATGACTTATACTAGTACCACTGTTAACGATTAGTGACACAGGTTTGAAAATAGGTCAATTGAGATAAGAAGGCCATAGTAATCCTACTAACATTGGTCAAAATGCATAATTGTGAACTACTTATTTAAGAAGTTGGGTTGTGGGTCACGATTGGGAGAAAGAATAAACAAACTAGGTGGAAGTAAATCAATTGAATAGTTGGCCATACAATAATTACATGACTATTCCAATTATAAGTTGCAAAAATAATTACAGTATAATTACAAAATAATTACAAAATACGAATGTACAACTAATGATTATTACATTTTTTCAAAGAGCTAAAGATGAATAATAAGAGGAGATTTCTTTCGTTTGGGCACCAATCAGAGTTGGAGGCCTTGCCAATTAAGGCTGTTTGGGCCCCCATTGATCATCATTTTGGGCCGGAAACGGACTAGGGACCTGCAAACAAAAAAAAGGAAAATATTAGAAGAGCAGCCCAAAATAAAAACCCACAACCCAGGCCCATATTCCGGCCCAATTGACTCTGGTCAACTTGGTCGACCCGGGTCAACCCAATCAAGTATGGTCAGCCCGGGCCAACTCTGGTCAACCCCGTCAACCAAACCCATCATTCTTATCTAAAGGAGCAGCAGAGCAGCAGAGCAGCAGAGTTTCTGCCAAATCTCAAAAAGAAGATTTCGGCCACCTCCTCCAAGGACCAATCCCAAATTGCCAACAACATAAGTGGCTAAGGCCACCACTTCAAGAGCAAAGGAGGAACAGCCAACACACAGGTATGAACAGTAAAAGGCAGCAATATATAAGGGGCTATCTTGCCCCAAACAAGGGGGGGAGAGGACCAACAAAAAAAAAGACACAAAAAGGAGACGAAGACATTAAAGCACTAAGCACCAAAAGAGGCAGACCAGAAGCAATAAGGATCCAAAAAGGGCAGGGAGTCAGAAACAGCAACAAACTATCGCCATCAAACTTCACCAAATTTGCAACACAGGTTGGTATTTTCTACACCTCATCAACCATACAAGCATCTAGTCATCCATACATCCATGAAGGAAAATTCATTTAACATGTTTGTAAATGATGATTGCTTCTAATTTCATAATCCATAGTTAGGTTGCTTAAGTCTGTATGTGAAGTGGGTATTACGAAATTCTGATCTTTGTGACATGTATGCCTCTTTATGCCATTTATTTTTTTTCATGCTACAATAGACAGTTCCCTTTTATTACCAACATACAATGAATTAGTTTAAAATGCCTTTCAGTTTTTCTAGCAAGCATAATTCTTGCTAAGTTGCTAGCTGAACTTAGCAATAATATCAGCTAGGCTATTTCATTCACTCTTTCAACATACCAAAAATCCAGCAATCTACTCAAAACACAAGATAGGATTCAAACCAGATGTTTGAGAGAGTATTTTAAAATACCTCATTTTATGTTTAAGGGCGTCCCTTTTTCTTTACTCAACTACCAGATTTGGTAATCACAAAGTTCTCATTTGATTATCATTTTGTATGCTAAATACAATAAAACACTTTCATTAAAAATTCCATTTGTTACTAATCAGTATTAGTCTTTTAATCAAATTGTTTAACCAATCGATAGTCATAAGCAGTAGCTATGATGTCGTATTACCTTTAGGACCATTATAGATTTTCAAATTTTAATAAAGCAAGTTCTCCACCATGTCCAAAACCAAACATTAAGGCTAAACAAACCTAGGAGGAGTTCTAACAAAATTAACTTTCGCAATACCAGAGAGTTTTATAAACAATCATAACGATAACTAAATCACCCATTTTAGGTTTAGAAGAGGTATCACCTAGTTTCTTTCAAACTGAATAGATCTGCAAAAATCAAGGAAATCGAGAGTTAGAATCCCAAAAAATGATAATAGATAAAAAACGAAAATAGTGAAATATAACCTACCCACAACCAAATCCTCGCCGTCGGCTCTGGTGCAGGCCGCGCCGCCGGCGACCGCCGCCCTTCCCTTCCTTCCCTCGGCAGAGATCCGAAACCATAAACTGTAAAAACAAAAGAAAACGTAACCCGAAGATCAGAACCCGGTTTCTGAGATAGAAAATCAAAAGAAAATCGACATGCAAACCTAGGGGAGTCGTCCCTTACCCTCGCCGCAATCGCCGCCGCCGAGCCCTCCTCGGTTTAGGAATTTCTCCGGAAATGAAAAAGAAAACGAGAAGAAAATTAGTAGAATCCAAATAATAATCAGAGAAACAGAGATAAAAGGACCATGCATGTATCGATCTTACCTAGATCGAGGCCATCTCGGTTGATTTCGTCTAGTATGAGCGGTCTTTTAGGCGAATCGAACAGGGAGAGGGGCGGCTGTTTTTAGGTTTCGATTTTGGTTCTCTGGTATGGAAGGAAGAAGAAGAGGAGGGCGGCGCCTAGGTTTTCGTTTTTTTGAAGGGGAGAGGGAGAGCAGCGGCGGCGGTATGAGATGGGGCTAGGGTTGGTTTCTCTGAGCGAGAGAGAGAGGCGAGAGGTTGAGAGTGTATTTGGGGCCAGGGTTTCGGGCGGCTAGGGATTGGGTCTCTGGGAGAGACGAGAGAGTGAGAGGGGAAGAAGAGAGGCGGCCACAACGGCCTCTTAGGGTTTCTAGGGAGGAATTTATAGCTGTTTGTGCAAAATGACTATTATGCCCTTAGGGTTTCTAACAAATTACGTGGCCTTGCCACCGTCCTTTTGAGTAATTACCAAGCTGCCCTTCCCCCATCTCTACACTAAAACGAGAAACCAAAAAATAAAATGCTGCAGGAGATTCGAACCCGCGTCCTCGGGGGGGCAGAGACGCAACGATTATTAGGCCAGCTAGTTGGGCTGCTAGTCCATCATTTGTTACTTCAACCATCCCGTTTAATTATATTTTGTTTAAAGCTCTTAATACGAAATGTTGAATGCGGATTAAATTCCTTTTGTTTCTTTTCTAATACATCAAAATATTTCCCAATGACTAAAATCCTTGCAATAATCAATTTAAATTTTATTAACAAAGTTATAATACGATATTTACGTCCAGTGGGACGTGATAAAATTACACCCAAAACGATCAAAGTCAAGAACCACGATCAGTGGAACGTGGTTAAGATTACATTTTAAATTATCAAAGTTCTAACGAACTACGTGGACTTTGATCCCGTCTAACGGGTACGTAGGCAACCGATAGGGTTCGAGTCCAACTAACCAATTTTCTTTATCTTTTACGTCAGTGGACGTATAATTAAATTACAATTAATACGATTTAATTTCTTAAATAGTCCAGTGGGACCCTAAAAATTGAAAAATGATTACTAAAAACACACCCAATTAATATAAAACTGATCGACTTAAGTAGTACCGATTTAGGGCATTGTGGGGGTGTTGCTTAACTTCCCCACACGTAACCGTACTCCCGAACCCAGAACTTTATTTTCGCAGACCATGCCTCGGTTCTGACACTAAGGTTAGAGCCAACCGAAGAGTGTTCGATCCACTCCAAGTAAGATCGATGGCGACTCCCAAAAAATGCCGACGCGACGACCTACGGACCCCCCGAAGGGACGGTTGCGACAGTTGGCGACTCCGCTGGGGACTTCGAGAGTCGAGCTACATTTATTAAGTCGATAAGTTTTGCTTACTTTCTATTACGTGTTGGATGTTTACTACTTATTTGTGCAATTATATTTTCGCAATTTAAAGTATGCATCATGCACAAAAGCTCTATGCCCGAGCTATCCCTTTAGAAAATTGAAAGGAGTACCGTGACCTCCACAGTAGTGGTAGTCACGCAAAACTTTCTAACCAAGTTGAACTCGGATCCGAGGATGATTTCGAGGTATCCAGTCAGTCTGAAAAGGCCACGGCAGGATACAACTTGGGAGCCAATTCCCTAGCAATTCCTCTGCCAGCATATAGCAAGCTTAGAAGCCACCTTTAACCGTCCAAAACATTTCCTAAGCCACCCTTAACCATGTCGTTACGCTGCCCAAACACACCTAGGTGATACCTAAAATAGGCAGTCATTACTTTTTGTATATGTACATGTATATGTCGTGTATATATTTCCTACTGCTGTGATAAATGTTCCGAATATTCCGTATTTTAAATGTGTATGGCTATACTATACTTTGTGTGTATTCTCACAAAAAGTAAATATTTTGGTTATTCTCTATTATTTGTCTTCATTTGCTTGCATAATAAAGAAAACTTATGTTCTGAAAATGACTAAAAATGATGTAATAATATTAATAATAACATAATAAGTTGAATCGAACATATTTTCATGCATCACTATCATATGCATTTCTATATCGCGCAAAATTAAAACTTGAGCCATTTACATATGATGATTAGATGGAAGGCACCTTTATAGCCCAGGAAGTGGTCGCTCGTTCTGCCACCAACAGACTTGCTCCTGTCTGGATTGATCAGAACTTAGTCCGCAACCTGAGGGATGTGCCATCTGAAATAGTTCAGGACATCGTTTCGAGGGGCCTGAGGAGAAATGATGATGTATTTATTGAAAAGGCAAGAAATCTACTACTACACAAGTATGGCAGCCACAATCTCCCCATCAAACACCTCGACTGGACACCAGACCTCATGTGCCTGAACGTATTCTATATACCTCTCGAAGAATACCCAGACATGTCAAAAATTGTGTACTGCCTCCTGAGACGCATGATTCGTGTATGTACTATAGGAATCATAATGCACAAACCAGTTTTGAAGAACTGTATTCACGAATGGGAAACATTCCCCGATAAAGTAACTCTCCTGGGAAAATGGCTTCGACAGTTCTTATCACTACGCCGATGGGCGATCTTCCTTGATGAAAATCATGATGACTATCTTTTCCTCACCTTTCATGTGGAAAGGGAAATAATGATCGTGGATAACGGATACGTGGTGGTGGAAAAACCGTCTGCAAAGTTCGAGCAGAGTTTTATAGAGAATCCCACTTTGGAACCAATAAAAATGGCTACAACATGGAAAAGCATGAAAGATAGACTCTGCATGCGCAACAACTTATCACCAAATGACGTGCCAGTAGCATTAAGGTCCGCCAGGAACTACCACACTGACGGAAGAATCAAAGAGGCGTGTTTCCCACCGTTCATGAAGGAGAAATATTTCTTGAAAGAAGCCAAGTACAATATGAAGCAGGCAGCAAAAGTGAGAACTTACATAGACGAATGCTCTAAAATACCAGTAGATATAGACCCCGAGGAACCAGAGTCCTCGCGTATGTTAGAGTGAAGACCGTAGGCCCTAGTAACTGTCGACCATTAGGAATAGGTCGGCTATTTTGACACGTTTTGTTCAGAGACTCCCTATCCATAAAAAAAACGGAAGGACAAGGGAGTTGCTCAGGGTATGGCAACCAGTTGGGTAGCCATTTTTTACTTAGTACTAATGTAACCCTGAATGATGAAATAAAGGGCCTGGTGTTTTGTGTCTAATGTCTATGTGGATGGCTTAACTTTAACTGTGCGCGATAATCATATCATTGCACGCATGCATTCACACCTATTCTTTTATTTCGATGTTCCTAACACGTCATCTCATTAATAGGTTTTGCCACGAAATAACATCCTTGCTACAGGACTTTATATGTACAACATGGCGGGAATATCACCCATTATCGAAGAAGAAGAAATGGTAATGTTCGAGTCAATGAAACGATATAGGGACGGAGGTGATCGCCTACCGAGGGGCACAGTGATTGATTTGCTACCCATGGGGCCAGTCAGGATTCTTGAAAACAGAACCCAATCACTCAAGCAGATGTGGGGAACTTTCACAGAACATGAGCAGAAGGTGTTCACTCGCACATATGGAAGAATACCTGATTTGTTGTATGTCCCATTCCCGGCGAACATGATCCAAGAAATGCTCAACTATTGGGATCCGTTCTATCATTGCTTTTCCATAAATGACAATGATTTCTCCCCCCTTATGGAAGAGTACAAATCTATCCTCCAAATAGACCCCAAGAAGCCGTATAAGGTCTACGTCCATAAGCCCTATCTAAAAGCGAAGAATGTATTATCCCAGATTCTAGATACGAAAAGTGCAAAGATAGAACATTTAATAGGATCTGATGGTGAGATCGAGTACATTCACGTCGACACACTCATATCTCAGATAAACATCGGACCGAAAAATGAGAAAGACTTGAAGATATTCGCACTGGTACTATATGGATTAATCCTATACCCTCGAATGCCAGACCACATTGACAACTCTGCCATGAAAGTGTTTGAGCAGGATACACATGATGTCAACCCAATATTCTCTATTATGTCTGAAACATTTGCCGCGTTGGGAAGATGTAGGGAAAATCGTGGGGGCATCCTACTTGGTTGCGCCCCATTACTAGTGGTCTGGATTTTTGGACATCTTAAACCCTCTCCGAGGAAAGGGATCCCGATAATTAGATACTCGTTTGTCTTCGACGAAAGGAGATGCTCAGTTAGAGAGTTTGCCTCTGGGGACTTAATATATATGTCAGTATCTGAAGAGCATTGGAAAAATTATTTCGCCACACTCGGGAGTGAAGATATCCAATGGAAAGCCCCGTGGATGTACGAGGGAAGTATATTGTATAGCTGCGGGTCCGACCCATGGGTACCTCTGCTAGGTCCCGAAGGATGCGTGGCATACGCACCGAATATGTTCAGAAGGCAAGTTGGTTGCATGCAGTTTGTGCCAGCAACCGAAGGAATGGGTTGGTTTAGTTACCGGTATTACAATCCCAATTCAAAGGCTAAAAATGAGCGGATACTACCATGTTGGAAAAATCCGAGACTAATCAATCGAAGTTTGAGCATTGCAATGATGAAAGATGATCAAGACCTCCACAATTTCCTGGCTCCAGAATACGCGCTATGGTATCAGGGGCGAGGAAAAGCAGTCACTGTGGACAGGAAAGGCAAGAGAAAAATGGACTTTGAACCCAGATTGCCACCGGCGATACATCATCAAGCAGGATCTTTGGCTAAAGATATGGCTCTGAACCGACTACAACGAGAAAATGATGAGATGCGGGCATACGCAAGAGGGAATTTCACCCAGATAAAGAGACTTGAAGAAGCAAATTATATCCTAAATCAAAGGGTTATTCAGTTAGAAGGTATTAGCCATGAGCAAAGGTCTACAATCAACGAACACCAAAGCGCAAATCGGGCAATGCAAGAAAGATTAGAGCATCTGGAAGAATGGGGACTACGAACGGAGCATCTTATCAGTAAGCAAAAGAAGGAAGCCATCAAGTATCATGAAGAAATTAGCCGATTAGCTACTGAAAAAGAGGCTATCGAGATGGAAAATGCGGACTGGAAAATTACAGCACAGACACTGGAAAACAACAGGCTGAATGAAGAACGGAAAGTTAACCGCCTCATGGAAGTCGTTAGAGGAGCTACCAGAAGAGCATATGAGTTGTCCAATGAAGCTGAGGCGGCTAGACTACGTCTGGTACAAATGGAGAATCCGGATCCCGACCTCCGAACCTATCTCGAAAACCTGCAACAGGAGCTGATGTATTATGGAAGTTTTTACTAATCATATTATAATACTTCGTAATATGGTAATGTAAGGTAGCAGGGAAATAAACAATGTACTTTGGGTTGTTTTTGTAATCATGGTCTCTTGTAAAATGTGTACGAGGCCATGTAGTAAGCATATAGCGCCTTGAAGCGCACATAAATTGTAATGGTAGCCCCAGCTATTGTAAATATAAAGTTTGGAAGCAGAGGTGTTATCTCATTGGCAAATCCTAGAATTGCATTCAAGCACTAACAAAAGCATCACATCATGCATTCACCTCATATAGCATAAGCATGACATCATATCACTCCGCATCGACTAATTACAAACTATTCCACGAGAACACAGGAACCAGAGCACCGGGTTTTCTTTAAAAATTGATCGTCCACCAGGGAAGAGTCAAGACTTTACATACTTAACGAGATCTAAGGCCGAGTTCGTCATGGAGGCTTTTCAGAAGAAGCTGAATGACATCGAAGGAAAGATAACTGGATTTGATGAAAAACTAGTTGGGTTTGATGAAATGAAAGATCAGCTGAACATGATAGTAAAAATGCTGTCGGCAAAAGGGAAGGAAATAGTATCCAATGATGATGAAGTACATTCTGAAGATGATGTTCCTCCAAAAGGGGAAGGTTCGGGCCCCAAAGTCATCATCGTGCATGACAAAAACAATACGGGATCGCCTGAACACGACCAAGAGAGAGAAAAAATAGAAAGCGTTGAAAATGACATACTATTGAAAGAAAAATGGGAATACCTGGACGAAAGAGTGAGAGCCATCGAAGGAGTAGAATCATATGGTTCTACTGATGCCACGCAATTATGCCTCGTACCAGACGTGATAATTCCCCCAAAATTCAAAATCCCAGAATTTGAAAAATATGATGGCACCTCGTGCCCTAGAAACCACCTAATCATGTACTGTAATAAAATGGCCAACCACGTCCGAGACGACAAGCTTATGATACATTGTTTTCAAAACAGCCTAACTGGGCCAGCCGCAAGGTGGTACATGCAGCTCGAAAGGTCAAAGGTCAAAAGATGGCAAGATCTTGCTGATGCATTCATGAAACACTATAAGCACAATCAAGATTTGGCCCCAGATAGGGAAGATCTACGCGCCATGGAAAAGAAAGAGGAGGAGTCCTTCCGAGAGTATGCCCAAAGGTGGCGAGGAAGAGCTGCAGATGTTCAGCCCCCTTTATCTGAGAAAGAAATGATATCTACTTTCTTTGAAACCCTGAAGCCTCCATATTACAATAACATGGTCGGAATCACTACAACAAATTTTGCTGATATGTTAGTGATTGGTGAACGAATTGAGAAGGGAATCAAACTAGGGAAAATGGAAAGCCCAGAAGCTTCACGGAAGGCGAGCCACATCAGAAAGAAGGAAGTGGAGGTCAATTCAGCCCAGGGAGAGTCTTCGAAAATAGGGAGATGGAACAGTCGACCTCAACCCAACCAAATTCGTCCATACATAAATAATGCTACAGTTGTTACTCAACGCCCGAATTATGCTACTCAGCCACTAAACCAGAATAGACCACAAGCACCACCCCAAGCAAACAACAGAGATCAGAACGTCACTCGAATGTATGGAAAAACTTTTCAAATCGATCCTATTCCCATCACATATACTGAACTCTTTCCTCAGTTAATCCGAAGTCATCTAATTGCCCCCATACCATCTGAGCCCATGCAACCACCTTACCCAAATTGGTATAAGCCGGACCAACATTGTGCCTACCATTCGGGGGTCCCAGGGCATTCAACTGAAGATTGCAGAATACTGAATGTTAAGGTACAACAGTTGATAAAAGTTGGTTGGCTAAAATTCGAAGAACAGCCCAACAGACCGAATGTTAACAATAATCCATTGCCTAATCATGGGGGGCAGGGAGTAAATGGCATCGAAGAATTTGAACAATACGAAGACAGGGTAAGTGTGGCAGAAATAAAGACACCTTTGGAGTGCATCTATAAAATACTATCCCACAACAATTACCTAGAGAACCCTGATGAAGAGGTACCCGTCATGAACCTGGAGGATACATGTCTTTATCATGCGGGAGTTAAGGGACATTCTATCCAGCATTGTGATCCATTCAAAATAAAGTTACAACAACTCATGGATGCAAAAGTGATACTAATTCGAACTAAAGGCAAAGTCATGGGGGATGTAAATATGATGTCCTCGCTAACTGACGAACCCCAAAAGCAGGAAAGGTTCATTTGCTACCAAGCCCGACGGGATGAGCCTAGCCCTCCATCCTCAAAAGTGGTCCCTCTGGTAATAAAAACCCCAAAACCATTCAAGTATGAAAATCCAAAAGCAGTGCCATGGATGTACAACTGTCGGGCAGATCAGAAAACCTTTACTCGCCAAAGTGAAGTGACAAACATAACCGGGATAGGCAGTATGACTAGAACAGGCAGGTATTATACCCCAGATGACGTTGAAAAGCGTAGAATTGAGGAATTGGCAAAAAGGCAGGAAATAAAGCAGGGAAAGCAAAAACTCCCCGAGTTCACAAACCCACAGCTCAATGAGGAAGAGGAGAGGGCACCGATCATGGAAGGTCCAAAAGAGTACCAAAAACAAGTCTCTGATGGGGATGCATGTGAATTCCTAAAACTGATTAAGCAAAGTGAGTTCAAGGTGGTAGAGCAGTTGAACCGCACGCCTGCACGAATTTCTCTTCTATCCCTAATCCTCACTTCTGAACCTCATCGTCAAGCTCTAATGAAAGTACTAAATCAAGCTCACGTATGCCATAATGTATCAGTAGAAAAGGTAGATAATATCGTCGGAGCTGTCCTGACTAGCGGAAAGATCTCGTTTGACGAAGATGAAATCCCCACCGAGGGAACAGGTCACACCAAAGCTCTGCACATTTCGCTAAAATGCAAAGGCCACATGATAGCTCGTGTGCTTATCGATAACGGGTCAGCTCTAAATGTAATACCCAAGTCAACCCTCAATAAACTCCCGGTGGATGAATCATACATCAAGCCGAGCTTTGTAGTGGTTCGGGCATTCGATGGTACTAAACGCAAGGTAATCGGCGAAGTCGAGCTTCCAATCCAGATAGGACCAAGCATCTTCAACATCTCGTTCCAGGTAATGGACATTACTCCCACATACAGCCTCCTACTGGGTCGACCATGGATACATTCGGCAGGAGCAGTGCCGTCATCGCTCCACCAGAAAGTTAAATTCATCATTGACAAGAAGTTAGTGGAGGTCTACGGGGAAGAAGATATAATGATAACGAAAGCACCAGATGCACCATATATCGAAGCTACAGAGGAAGCCCTTGAAAGTGCATTTCAGTCGCTAGAAATTGAAGACGTCGCATACGTCAACAAGGAAAATAAGACACGAAACCCAAAACCATCTGTAGCCTCCATCATGGCTGCCAAACAATTGATTAAGGGAATTGACAAGTCAATGTGGAACACCCTAATCAGGCCGCCAATGAATATCAAGGAAAATAAAAACCGTTGCGGTTTGGGGTACTCGCCAAGTAGGTTGGATATGAAAAGGATCCAAGAGGAGAAACGAAACAAGAGGTTGGTTCGCTTAAAAGGGGACAACTTTGAACACGAGAAGACCAGGATACCCCACATAAGTCAAACCTTCATAAGTGGAGGAACGATCAATAGTAAAACTGTCGATGTCGTCGAGGCAAACACAGACCTAGAGGACCATATGATGTTAACTGTTTTCAGTGATTTGTCGATCAACATGGCTGGGGGGAATAACACTGAATCGTTCGAGTTTGTCCACCTGATGCGTCCAGATGAAGAGCTGTGCAATTGGAAGTTTGAAGACATGCCTATACCAGACGCAATGTAATGTCGTGGGCACGAGAAATCGAGAGTATTGTATAATAATGAATAAAATGTAGTCGAGAAGACTAGTTAAGCTTTTGTTAAGACTGTAGTGGGAAATAAAGCACACTTATAGCACCTTCCTTTGCTTTCAAATAAACATATGCATTTGAATTCCAATCGTTCATGACATGGATTTCTATCCCTTCCTTATTCCACGTTATTTTCCTTTCCTTTTTGCCTTTATATCTTTTGCTTCAGGATATGTGAGCAATGGGAGGATACTCGAGATCTTCATGATTTGACAATCAACTTTGACTTACCTATTAATCAAATGGAGTCGGATGAGGAAGAAGAGGAATCTTCAGACTGGGATTGGGTGCTTGAGCTGGAAGAGCCAGCATTACAACCGTATGGTGAAGCAATCAGAGTGGTAAACATAGGGACAGAAGAAGATCAGAAGGAAGTGAAAATTGGGGAAAGTTTAAGTGAAGACGCACAAGAAAGGCTTGTAGACCTGCTAAAGGAATATCAAGACGTGTTTGCTTGGTCTTACAAAGACATGCCCGGTTTAGACGAAAAAATAGTAATGCATCACTTGCCTTTGAAACAGCAAACCCATCAAGCAGAAATTGAGAAGAATGAAAGCAGAATGGTTGTTGAAGGTCAAGGAAGAAGTTCAAAAACAATACAATGCTGGTTTCTTACGAGTAGCCATATATCCTGAATGGGTCTCAAATATTGTCCCAGTCCCTAAAAAGAATGGAAAGATCCGAGTATGCGTAGATTATAGGGACCTAAATCGTGCGAGCCCAAAAGATGATTTCCCGTTACCTCATATTGATGTTCTTATCGACAATACGGCTAGTCATCACACATTCTCCTTCATGGACGGTTTTTCAGGATATAACCAAATCAAAATGTGCCCAGAGGACATGGAAAAAACGACTTTCATCACATTATGGGGAACGTTTTGTTACATTGTAATGCCTTTCGGGCTGAAGAACGCAGGAGCTACTTACCAAAGGGCAATGGTCACGTTGTTTCATGACATGATGCATAAAGAAGTAGAAGTCTATGTGGATGACATGATAGCCAAATCTAGACCAGGAGAAGATCACGTGGGAATCCTACGAAAGCTTTTCAAAAGATTGCGTAAATATCAATTACGATTGAATCCCGAAAAATGTACTTTTGGGGTCACATCGGGAAAGTTGCTAGGGTTTCTAGTAAGTTAGAAAGGGATAGAAGTCGATCCAGACAAAGTCAAAGCAATAGTTGAAATGCCGCCACCCAAGACCCAGAAAGAAGTAAGAGGATTCCTCGGACGCTTGAACTATATCAGTAGATTCATTTCACAATTGACCTCCACATGTGAACCCCTTTTCAAATTACTCAAGAAAAACCAACCATGTGAGTGGGACGAAGATTGCCAAAATGCGTTTAGCAAAATTAAAGAATACCTTCTAAACCCACCGGTCCTAGCACCCCCTACACCAAAGAAACCCCTAACACTGTACTTATCTGTATTCGAAAATTCTATGGGGGCAATGCTGGCACAACAAGAACAAGGAAAGAAAGAACATGCGATCTACTACATCAGTAAAAAGTTCAATGACTGTGAACGTAGGTATACGGCCTTAGAAAAGACGTGTGGTGCCCTAGCTTGGGCAGCAAAAAGGTTAAGGCAATATATGTTGTATCACACAACTCATTTGGTATCCCAAATGGACCCCATCAAATACATATTCGAAAAACCCGCACTGACTGGACGCCTCGCCAGATGGCAAGTCCTCTTAGCAGAATACGACATTGTTTATGTGGCAAGAAAAGCAATTAAAGGGAGCGTCGTTGCCGACCATTTGGCAGAGCATGCTATTATGGATCCCGAATCCATGATTATGAATTTCCCAGATGAAAATATAATGACAACAGAGGAGGAAAAAGAAAACCTACCACACGGAGGTTGGGTCATGAAGTTTGACGGAGCTTCTAATGCTCTAGGACAAGGAGTGGGGGCCGTCTTTATGTCCCCGGAAGGTGAGGTACTACCAATTACAGCTAAACTCTGCTTTGCATGCACGAACAATGTGGCAGAATACGAAGCATGTATCTTCGGCATACGAGCAGCCCTGGGAATGGGGATAAAGAGGTTGAAGGTATATGGGGATTCTGCACTAGTAATCTTCCAAATAAGAGGTGAATGGGAGACTCGAGACTCAAAGCTCATCCCATACCAGAAGCTCATCAAAGAAATGATATTGCGATTTGAGGAAGTAACGTTTGAACATGTATCACGGGTGGAAAACCAAGTCGCAGATGCGTTGGCTACCCTCGCATCGATGTACAAAATGGAAGAAATGGGTGAAATACCATGTATTAAAATCGAGAAACGAGATGCTCCCGCATACCTTATGAATATTGAAAGGGAACCAGATGACAAACCATGGTATTATGACATCCTAATCTACATCAAAGAAAAAGAATACCCACCAAGGGCATCCGAAAACGACAAAAGGACTATTCGCAGATTGGCCTATGGGTTCTATTTGAGTGGATCGACCTTGTACAAAAGAAACCGCGACTCAACGCTGTTAAGATGTGTAGATGCAAAGGAGGCCTCAAGGATAATTGAAGAAATACATGAAGGTATATGTGGTACACATGCTAGTGGTCACGTCATGGCTCGGAAAATATTAAGGATGGGGTATTACTGGACTAAAATGGAGGGAGACTGCGTCAACTATGTTCGGAAATGCCACAAGTGCCAAGTGTATGCGGATGAAATTCATACTCCCCCTGTCCCTCTCCATGTCATGTCATCGCCTTGGCCTTTTGCCGTCTGGGGAATAGACGTTATCGGATTAATCGAACCCAAAGCATCAAATGGTCATCGATTCATCTTAGTAGCAATAGATTACTTCACCAAATGGGTAGAGGCGGCCTCCTACGCGAACATAACCAGAAGTGTGGTGGTAAAATTTATTAAGAAAGAAATCATCTGTCGTTATGGATTGCCAGAGAGGTTGATCACCGACAATGCGAAAAACTTAAACAACAAAATGATGGATGAACTCTGCGAGCAGTTCAAGATCAAACACCATAATTCTGTACCATATCGTCCCAAGATGAATGGTGCTGTCGAGGCTGCAAACAAGAACATTAAGAAAATCATCCAGAAGATGGTGATCACGTATAAGGATTGGCATGAAATGCTACCATTTGCTCTGCACGGATATAGAACAACAGTGAGGACGTCAACGGGTGCAACACCTTTCTCTCTGGTCTATGGGATGGAAGCAGTATTGCCTATTGAAGTAGAGATACCATCCTTAGGGTATTAAAAGAAGCAGAACTCGAAGATGCCGAATGGGTCAATGCCAGGTATGACCAATTAAACCTGATTGAGGAAAAAAGGCTAGGAGCCATCCATCATGGTCATCTCTATCAAAGACGATTAATCAGAGCATTTGAGAAAAGAGTAAAGCCGAGACAATTTCGTGAAGGAGAGCTAGTCTTGAAGAAAATTATGCTCCGACAAGGGGATCCAAGAGGGAAATGGGCCCCTAACTATGAAGGTCCCTATGTGGTAAAGAGGGCCTTCTCAGGAGGAGCGCTCATATTAACAAACATGGACGGAGACGAGTTACCATATCCGGTCAACACTGACTCAGTGAAGAAATACTATGCATAAGGATGAGGTAATGCTCGGTCGACTCCATGAAAATAATGGGACAAGTGCAGGGTGGACTGTCAAATCATGAATCTCTTTGATATATCTCGTAGTTGCTATGTATCTTTCTTTTATACCCCAGAAATAAAATTCCGCTAGAATTTGCCTCAATCTTGCACGTGTTCTCCTTTACTTACCATTCCATCCTACTTGCAACTGATTGTCGCCTCTTATACCATCCAATCACAAATATGATCTTATGATAAACCCCTAGTGGCCATACAGTCGCGTAAACCAACTACAGTCTTAGCAAAAAGCAGAAGCAATTCACGACTAGCACACAATCGAAGGGAACAATAACAATTTCAAAACAATTTAACCAAAATATCCATAACTAATGAGGATTCGTTTTGTTATTTCCACTCCTCCCTTGACCTAACCCCGTACGCTCATAGTTCACAAATGAAGGGAAAAATCCAATAATCGTTACAGTTTTGAGAAGCCAACCCGGGATTCCCCCCCGCAGTGATGAATGATATGAGCATGCAAAGGAAATTTATTCGAGACCACTCGAAAGAAATTGGTGGGGTCACAAATATTCTGCAGACCCGATAGAAGATTGGATATGACATTTTCATGTTGAACCTTTTTCGGGACTCAAAAGGAGGTTCAGCAACTTTGCAAGGCGAACATCGAAATGAAGGTTGACTCGTTCATTAACAACTAAAAATTAAAGACGGCAACACTATCAGTACATTTGCCATCCTACTCCGAACAAGGCCTAGGATCGATTAAGTTGAGAGCAACGACATATCTCTCGAAGGTCGACCAATTTGGAGAAAAGTTGAAAAAAAATATGATAAAAGAAACTAATTCGCCTTTACGTTTGCGGCAAGCATTCATCATACAACATATTGTGTCACGTACTCATAAGGGTTGTCACAAGGTGGCACACCCGTCGAGTGAACATCCACATAAGGGAATCCTCCCTCTCCATTTACGCATTTTCATCATGACATTACATCATGCCATATCACGCTACATTTTTCACATCTATCTAGCAATATGATACAAAAGCAATACATATCAATGTTAAGCCTATCGCATACTTAAGAAATCCTTTAGTCCGTGCGACTACTTGTTATCGATATTTGTGCCAAACCAGCTAGTTGAATATCAAAGCTATTATATGTCACAATGTGAATAAACCAGTACTCTATATCGCTATACCACAAAGGGAAACCAAAATCAAAACCTCACAGGAGCTGGCGAGCCCCTCTATCAGTCAACAACGCATGGGAGCTGAGGAGCACCCCTACCAAATCAATAACTCATGGGAGCTGAGGAGCACCCCTACAAAATCAATACCTCACGGGAGCTGAGGAGCACCCCTACCAAATCAATACCTCATGGGAGCTGAGGAGCACCCCCTACCAAATCAATACCTCACGGGAGCTGAGGAGCACCCCTACCAAATCAATACCTCACGGGAGCTGAGGAGCACCCCAACCAATCAATACCTCATAGGAGCTGGCGAGCCCCTCTATCAGTCAACGACGTACGGGAGCTGAGGAGCACCCCTACCAAATCAATACCTCACAGGAGCTGGCGAGCCCCTCTATCATTCAATAACGCGTAAGTGATAAAGAGCGCCCCTACCAATAAATATCTAACTGGAGCTGGCAAGTATTAAATAAATGTAGCAGAAGATGATTGATAGGCATCAGAGAAAACCGTCGACGCTGTCGAACATCAAATAAATACAATAAAGTGAGTATCAGAAAATTACTCGCGTTGGCGAACGCTATATAAAAACGTAAATTTTCCATCAGTAGCAAAGATGATCAAAGAAATAGAAGTTCTCGCTATCGGAAATCTTATACAAACGCACTAAATCATTCGCTATCCTAACATCATCCTCAAAACATATCCTATTTCAAGGACCCTAACACAACCATCATGATACTTTTAGAAAATGTGGTGTCCTTACGAGCACTTTGTATAACTCTTTATACAAAGAGATATACAAAGCGGGGCAACTGTAGACACCACATTTTGTCCGGAACGACCATTCTACTCAAAACCCGAAAGACAATCCAACTTAAGAAGAAAACTTAAGTGAAAATTCGGACGAGGTGGGTTGAGATTAGCAGTGGCCGATCAATAAATACCGCGGACTTTCAAGTCCGTTTTGTTTGGTTTGAACATTTACGTTTGGTAAGACCAGCAGTAGCTAATGGGTACCAAACTCACTTTATTTAGAATAGCAAATGTCTGGTAAGATTAGCAGTAGCTAATGGATACCAAACTCACTTTATTTAGAATAGCAATAGTATGCTATCATGACTTATACTAGTACCACTGTTAACGATTAGTGACACAGGTTTGAAAATAGGTCAATTGAGATAAGAAGGCCATAGTAATCCTACTAACATTGGTCAATATTGGTCAAAATGCATAATTGTGAACTACTTATTTAAGAAGTTGGGTTGTGGGTCACGATTGGGAGAAAGAATAAACAAACTACGTGGAAGCAAATCAATTGAATAGTTGGCCATACAATAATTACATGACTATTCCAATTATAAGTTGCAAAAATAATTACAGTATAATTACAAAATAATTACAAAATACGAATGTACAACTAATGATTATTACATTTTTGCAAAGAGCTAAAGATGAATAATAAGAGGAGATTTCTTTCGTTTGGGCACCAATCAGAGTTGGAGGCCTTGCCAATTAAGGCTGTTTGGGCCCCCATTGATCATCATTTTGGGCCGGAAACGGACTAGGGACCTGCAAACAAAAAAAAAAGGAAAATATTAGAAGAGCAGCCCAAAATAAAAACCCAGAACCCAGGCCCATATTCCGGCCCAATTGACTCTGGTCAACTTGGTCGACCCGGGTCAACCCAATCAAGTATGGTCAGCCCGGGCCAACTCTGGTCAACCCCGTCAACCAAACCCATCATTCTTATCTAAAGGAGCAGCAGAGCAGCAGAACAGCAGAGCAGCAGAGTTTCTGCCAAATCTCAAAAAGAAGATTTCGGCCACCTCCTCCAAGGACCAATCCCAAATTGCCAACAACATAAGTGGCTAAGGCCACCACTTCAAGAGCAAAGGAGGAACAGCCAACACACAGGTATGAACAGTAAAAGGCAGCAATATATAAGGGGCTATCTTGCCCCAAACAAGGGGGGGAGAGGACCAACAAAAAAAAAGACACAAAAAGGAGACGAAGACATTAAAGCACTAAGCACCAAAAGAGGCAGACCAGAAGCAATAAGGATCCAAAAAGGGCAGGGAGTCAGAAACAGCAACAAACTATCGCCATCAAACTTCACCAAATTTGCAACACAGGTTGGTATTTTCTACACCTCATCAACCATACAAGCATCTAGTCATCCATACATCCATGAAGGAAAATTCATTTAACATGTTTGTAAATGATGATTGCTTCTAATTTCATAATCCATAGTTAGGTTGCTTAAGTCTGTATGTGAAGTGGGTATTACGAAATTCTGATCTTTGTGACATGTATGCCTCTTATGCCATTTATTTTTTTTCATGCTACAGTAGACAGTTCCCTTTTATTACCAACATACAATGAATTAGTTTAAAATGCCTTTCAGTTTTTCTAGCAAGCATAATTCTTGCTAAGTTGCTAGCTGAACTTAGCAATAATATCAGCTAGGCTATTTCATTCACTCTTTCAACATACCAAAAATCCAGCAATCTACTCAAAACACAAGATAGGATTCAAACCAGATGTTTGAGAGAGTATTTTAAAATACCTCATTTTATGTTTAAGGGCGTCCCTTTTTCTTTACTCAACTACCAGATTTGGTAATCACAAAGTTCTCATTTGATTATCATTTTGTATGCTAAATACAATAAAACACTTTCATTAAAAATTCCATTTGTTACTAATCAGTATTAGTCTTTTAATCAAATTGTTTAACCAATCGATAGTCATAAGCAGTAGCTATGATGTCGTATTACCTTTAGGACCATTATAGATTTTCAAATTTTAATAAAGCAAGTTCTCCACCATGTCCAAAACCAAACATTAAGGCTAAACAAACCTATGAGGAGTTCTAACAAAATTAACTTTCGCAATACCAGAGAGTTTTATAAACAATCATAACGATAACTAAATCACCCATTTTAGGTTTAGAAGAGGTATCACCTAGTTTCTTTCAAACTGAATAGATCTGCAAAAATCAAGGAAATCTAGAGTTAGAATCCCAAAAAATGATAATAGATAAAAAAACGAAAATAGTGAAATATAACCTACCCACAACCAAATCCTCGCCGTCGGCTCTGGTGCAGGCCGCGCCGCCGGCGACCGCCGCCCTTCCCTTCCTTCCCTCGGCAGAGATCCGAAACCATAAACTGTAAAAACAAAAGAAAACGTAACCCGAAGATCAGAACCCGGGTTCTGAGATAGAAAATCAAAAGAAAATCGACATGCAAACCTAGGGGAGTCGTCCCTTACCCTCGCCGCAATCGCCGCCGCCGAGCCCTCCTCGGTTTAGGAATTTCTCCGGAAATGAAAAAGAAAACGAGAAGAAAATTAGTAGAATCCAAATAATAATCAGAGAAACAGAGATAAAAGGACCATGCATGTATCGATCTTACCTAGATCGAGGCCATCTCGGTTGATTTCGTCTAGTATGAGCGGTCTTTTAGGCGAATCGAACAGGGAGAGGGGCGGCTGTTTTTAGGTTTCGATTTTGGTTCTCTGGTATGGAAGGAAGAAGAAGAGGAGGGCGGCGCCTAGGTTTTCGTTTTTTTGAAGGGGAGAGGGAGAGCAGCGGCGGCGGTATGAGATGGGGCTAGGGTTGGTTTCTCTGAGCGAGAGAGAGAGGCGAGAGGTTGAGAGTGTATTTGGGGCCAGGGTTTCGGGCGGCTAGGGATTGGGTCTCTGGGAGAGACGAGAGAGTGCGAGGGGAAGAAGAGAGGCGGCCACAACGGCCTCTTAGGGTTTCTAGGGAGGAATTTATAGCTGTTTGTGCAAAATGACTATTATGCCCTTAGGGTTTCTAACAAATTACGTGGCCTTGCCACTGTCCTTTTGAGTAATTACCAAGCTGCCCTTCCCCCATCTCTACACTAAAACGAGAAACCAAAAAATAAAATGTTGCAGGAGATTCGAACCCGCGTCCTCGGGGGGGCAGAGACGCAACGATTATTAGGCCAGCCAGTTGGGCTGCTAGTCCATCATTTGTTACTTCAACCATCCCGTTTAATTATATTTTGTTTAAAGCTCTTAATACGAAATGTTGAATGCGGATTAAATTCCTTTTGTTTCTTTTCTAATACATCAAAATATTTCCCAATGACTAAAATCCTTGCAATAATCAATTTAAATTTTATTAACAAAGTTATAATACGATATTTACGTCCAGTGGGACGTGATAAAATTACACCCAAAACGATCAAAGTCAAGAACCACGATCAGTGGAACGTGGTTAAGATTACATTTTAAATTATCAAAGTTCTAACGAACTACGTGGACTTTGATCCCGTCTAACGGGTACGTAGGCAACCGATAGGGTTCGAGTCCAACTAACCAATTTTCTTTATCTTTTACGTCAGTGGACGTATAATTAAATTACAATTAATACGATTTAATTTCTTAAATAGTCCAGTGGGACCCTAAAAATTGAAAAATTATTACTAAAAACACACCCAATTAATATAAAACTTATCGACTTAAGTAGTACCGATTTAGGGCGTTGTGGGGGTGTTGCTTAACTTCCCCACACGTAACCGTACTCCCGAACCCAGAACTTTATTTTCGCAGACCATGCCTCGGTTCTGACACTAAGGTTAGAGCCGACCGAAGAGTGTTCGATCCACTCCAAGTAAGATCGATGGCGACTCCCAAAAAATGCCGACGCGACGACCTACGGACCCCCCGAAGGGACGGTTGCGACAGCGGTACTTGAAACGAGATTGTTTACTAGAAAACATTTGTTGTGAGACATGGGCCGCAAGATTGGTGTTGTTGTTGGAAAAGGAGTGTGTTTTTAATCCTTATCGGAGAAGGAGAGTGAAACGACACTGCATAGAGACAAGCGGCATCGCGGATGGGTAAAACGATACCGCGAAACAAAAAATGGTACCGCAAGGAAGCTCAGCGGTACCGCGGCACTTGAAACGACACTGTTTACCGGAAAATAAGAGGTGGGCCGCGCGTTTAATAGATGTGTTGGAAAAGGAGTTTTTTAATTAAGAACGGTAGTAGTTAAAACGACAGTGTTTAATATAAAACAATGTCACAAAGTAAAAAGCCAAACATAACTGTTTGTAGGAGAAAACAACGTCGCGTGAGATTCACACCAACTAGAGCGAGGAGGAGATCAAGACGGTTGAGACACGTGGGAGTTCACAACGGAGCAGTTGATGAAGCGGTTCCACCGACGTGAAGACTACGAAGCAGTTTTTTGAATAAAAGCAGTGGAGTAAAGAGAGTGAAAGGGGAACCAAAAATCAACACAGAAACAAATCTGTTTAAACTTTACCTTTTTTCTCTGTACATCTTTCGCGGAGCTCTCCTTCCAGGAAGGATCTCTATAGTTGTATTCTTAGTCGTAGTCACGGAGCTCTCCACAGGAATCTCCATAGGAGTAGCGGTAGCGTAGATTCCTAAAAAAAACTCAAACACCCTCGTTCGAACGTAGTTTGGAGAGGTGCAAACCATAGTAACGGTCGTTTTGGTTAGAATTTAGAGGTGCATCGATCAGATGAACATCGCATGACGGTGGATATTTGACGGTCACGTTGATTTCACCGTTCAGAGGTGCATCAATCAAATCAACATCGCACGATGGTGGATATTTGTCGATTCAGTTGCACCGATCAAATCAACACCGCCCGGTGGATATTTGACGGTCATCTCGATTTCAGCAATCAGTGGTGCATCCGATCAAACGATACCGCAAGGATTTCCACCGCGAAACATCAAATCAACACCACCGAACCAAATTCTGCACCGACGGTGGTATTTGGTTTTCCCGAGTAAACAATTTGGCACGCCTAGTGGGACACATGTGTTTGAAATGGCTCTCCGGCGAGAAAAAACAATATTGTGATCTTCCACAAGAATTTCTAAACGAGCAAAGGACCAATACTGAAGTTGGTCAGGCGGACGAGGCGGATAGACATATCGTCGGATGAAGGAGTGGCCCCAATCCATGTCGAGCACTGACGGGCGTGTTCCACTCCTGTCTCTTCGTCGAGCTGTGGAGTAGTATTACCAACAGGTAAATCTCTATTTTATCTCTTTAAATAAGCCTTGTGATTCTCTTGGAAGACATATGGATAAATTTTTTGAGATAATAGATGAACATGTTTCCGGTATTGCCAATAAGGATTCACTTAAACCTGT
Source organism: Linum trigynum (assembly GCA_964030455.1). Classification (NCBI taxonomy): domain Eukaryota; kingdom Viridiplantae; phylum Streptophyta; class Magnoliopsida; order Malpighiales; family Linaceae; genus Linum; species Linum trigynum. Next base: position 4,797,051 of record OZ034817.1, read on the forward strand.
GGCTAAAACAGTGTCGTTAGGGGCCAACAAATCTCATGGTTGTTCTCCTGTGAACACTATTGTTTTGAAGGACAGAAAAGTTAGAGCTGTCTTGCGAAAGCCACAACAAAGAACAAAATTTAAACGTATTTATAATAAGTTTCACAAAATTAGTTTCACAAAATTTAAACGTATTTGAAAGATGACAAATTTTACAACATTGTTCAATCTATGCCGCTAGGGGGGCATGCCAACCCAGCTTGTGGTAGATTAAAGGAGAAACAACACTGTAAGTGGCAAATAAGTTTGGCACATCCACTCTGTTCTAAGAAAAATCAAAATAGGGTCTCCACAGGCACTATTCAAGTTGGAGGTGGTAGCCACGTGAAAAAAACCAATGCCACCAAAATTGGCATGAATCAACTGAATCCTCTATGTAAATTGTCCTCAAAACCTCCGCTGAGTAGAGAGGGCGGCAAGTTTGATCAAACCCGACATGGGGTTGCCACACCAGTGCTAGCTGGGAACAAATCCATGAGTGGTGGACAGGGGGCAAATTCACTGTCTCAAAAACTCCAATCTCACGTGAAAATTCAAAAGATAATGGCACTTGTATACGTGTTGGTGGAGCTCGCAAGCGTTACTCCAAAAAATATGGTGAGGGTGTGCTACTTACAAAACAAAACCGACCTGAGAAAGAGAGGCCGGATGGTCGACTTGGCAAGACAAAGATGCCAAAAACGTGAAAGTCTTGCCGAGAGCGAAAAATACCGATGATTTTTCATGTCAACGACCAAATCTTATGGCTGAAGTAAAGCCAAGTCAAGCTTGTAGGATCTCAAACAACGATGTTCGAGATAGACGAGATAAAAAGTTTCAATCCAGCACCGACTTCAAAACTTCTCGGTCGCGTGTAAAGCCAGTTGTGAAGAGTCATGGCGTTCACGGATGGCTTGTTTGGCTTGATCCGTGGAGTTGGCAGTGGATCTGGACCTTTGGCGTGATGGTTTATGCCAAAGTCTAGGTTTTTTTAGCTATTAAAAAATAATGTGGCTAAATTAAGCCATACAATGTGTTATAGAAAAAAAAAGTAAATAATGAAGCGGCATTGTTAAGAAGAAGCCACGATGTCGTTGGTAATAGTTCAAAATAACAAGCGGTGTTGTTTTCTCTTTTTTCAACAACGTTGGAAGGATACACAATGTTTTACAAAAAAAAAAAGAGAGATCGCCAAAACAATAATGGTGAAGAAAAAATCGGATCAGTTTTGGGAGAAACGGCTTCGTGCCACAGGAAACTCAATACTTTGGCCCAAACAGCACCGGGGCTGCAGTCCTGTTCTGTTCCGTTTTAATAAGGATTATTAAAAAAAATGGTGAAAGCAACGTTGCTATGGCCGAAGCAATCCTGTGGAAGGCGGAAAAAAAATATAATTAAGCGGCTAGAAGTTTGGCAAAAGCAATCTTGTTTTTGCTTGGAAAAAGGGACAACTACAATTAGAGGTGGCAATTTGATCGGATTCGTGGATTCGTGGATTGGATTGGTGGATCCATGGATCAAATGGATTGGTGGATTCATGGATTGGATCAAATGGATTGGTGGATCCAATGGATTGGTGGATCCAATGGATTGGTGCCTAAAAATATAAAATTTAGGTTCCAAAATGTATAAAATAAAAAATATAGGTACCAAATCGTAATTTGCCATTTGGATCCATGGATTGATCCATGAATCCACCAATCTAATTGGATTTAAATGGATTGGATTAAGTGGATAATTTGGTGGATGGATTGGATTTGATTCATAAATTTGGATCATAATTGCCACCTCTAACTACAGTGTTGCTGGACAAGTGCGAGCCTGCTACGAAGCTGGCCAACATCACTTTTACTTTTTAGAGCGAAAACAAAGATCATTAAAATGTGACCATTCTGATTTAAGCCACAGTGTGGATTTTCCGCAGCGGTGTCTTTTAATTCTCTTCTCAACAATGTTGCGGGTGATTGTCTCAGCATTGCCGAGTTGTCGAGTTTGTCTTATGGCATTGTCTATTTCAATCTATTGGCTAGGACAAAGGTAAGCCCCGTTTGTTTTTTTTAGCTTGCCACAGAATTGCATGAGAATTAAGAGGCTTAGCAATATAATGCATTGGTTGCTAGCTGGCTCGGTTAGCCAAATATGGCCAATGAATTTTCTCATTAATATGATAATTTTAAGGGCATTGTGATCGTTTATTTTAGGTGATATAAGTTGGGTCAACAACTTGGTTCATAAATTTTTATAAACCAAGTTGTGGGGGGCATTGTTTACACCTAAAATTAATTTGGATTAATTAAATGACGTATTAATGAGTCTCGGCATTTAATTCGATGTCGCATGATAAAAAACGGTGTCGTTTGGAATCAAGCAATGTCGCGGAGAGTTAAAATGACACCGTAAGGAAGCTCGTCGACATCGCGGTACTTGAAACGACATTGTTTACTAGAAAACAATTGTTGTGAGACATGGGCCGCAATATTGGTGTTGTTGTTGGAAAAGAAGTTTGTTTTTATTCCTTATTGGAGAAGGAGAGTGAAACGACACCGCGTAGAGACAAGCGGCATCGCGGATGGGTAAAACGATACCGCGAAACAAAAAAGGTACCGCAAGGAAGCTCAGCGGTACCGCGGCAATGGAAACGACACTATTTACCGGAAAATAAGAGGTCGGCCGCGCGTTTCGTAGTGGTGTTGGAAAAGGAGTTTTTTAATTAATTATTATTTTTATTCTTTGTCGGAAGGGGAGAAGCAATAACGCATGGAGACAAGCGGCATCGCGGAGAATTAAGAACGGTACCGTGAGTAAGCCCAACAATGCCGCAGTAGTTAAAACAACAGTGTTTAATATAAAACGATGTCGCGAAGTAAAAAGCCAAACAAAGGTGTTTGGAGGAGAAAACAACGTCGCGTGAGATTCACACCAACTAGAGCGAGGAGGAGATCAAGACGGTGACACGTGGGTGTTCACAGCGGAGCAGTTGATGAAGCGGTTCCACCGAGCGTGAAGACTACGAAGCAGTTTTTCGAATAAAAGCAGTGGAGCAAAGAGAGAGAAAGGGGAACCAAAAATCAACACAGAAACACATCTGTTCAAACTTTAACTTTTTCTCTGTAACTCCTTCGCGGAACTCTCCTTCCAGTAAGGATCTCCATAGTTGTAGTCTTAGTCGTAGTCGCAGATATCTCCACAGGAATCACCATAGGAGTAGCGGTAGCGTAGATTCCTCAAAAAAACTCAAACACCCTCGTTCGAATGTAGTTTGGAGAGGTGCGAATCGTATTAACGGCCGCGTTGGTTAGAAGTCAGAGGTGCATCGATCAGATCAACATCGCACGACGGTGGATATTTCACGGTCACGTTGATTTCACCATTGAAAGGTGCATCGATCAAATCAACATCGCACGATGGTGGATATTTGAGAATCGTCATCATTTTCAGAAGTCAGTTGCACCGATCAAATCAACACCGTCGGGTGGATATTTGACGGTCATCTCGATTTCAGCAATCAACGATGCATCCGATCAAACGGCACCGCTAGGGTTTCCACCGCGAAACACCGAGAAACATCAAATCAACACCACCGAACCAAATTCGGCACCGGCGGTGGTATTTGGTTTTCCCGAGGAAATAGAACCATAAGTTCAAGATGAGTGGTCGGAGATCGATATATAGGCGAAGGATACTTTTTAGTCCGATACTGATGATTCGGCCAAGAAGTAATATTATATGGTGAAGCAACCACAGCCGCAAGTCTGAAACGTTCATTCAAAATATCGCGCCGATGGTTCCGTAGCGAAGCAAAGACGATAGTTGATTGATATGTTTTAATTGTATACTAGTAAGGAAGCCCGCGCTCCGCGGCGGGGAGGTTATATTGGGAAAATGTAGAGTTTTAAGTCGAAATTTGGAGATTTTTGTGCATGTTAATAGTTTTTCTGTGCATATCAGATACACAAACTTATTAAATATTGCAAGGCGGGTGTTACCATATAATGGAGCAAGACACATTGGTTGGTGTTAGATTTATTGATTGGGAAAGTACAACTTAGATATTTTGCTGTTTTGCATTGGATGTGGTTTAGAAGAGTGCCATTTGGTGATGGTGGGGTAAGTGAAAGTTACCTAACCGCTACTTGAAATTTGTGGAGATATTTACATTTCCCCCTTGAAACTTCAAACAACAGTACAAAAGGAGTGTTAGTTAAATAGGCAGGAGGGTCGAAAAGCATAATTGCATGTCATGCAAGCACTCACAAGAGCAGATGTAATATGGTAGATAATTGATGATCAGAGTTTTGCCTATTAATTTTTTTCCCGGATAGATACAGGAAAAGATTTCTGTTTGTCAACATCTTAGCACAATTACTTTTTTCACAGGTAGGGACTGTTTTGATGAGTCTATTACTGAGGCTGGCTATGGTCGACTGCAAAAAGGATGGTAAACTCTAGCGGGGTTTCAGGCAAATATCCAGTTTTAGGAAGTTGAACATCAAACGAAAACCAACGTCCATTCATGGCCACAATTTCTGGAGGGAAATATCCATGGTGTTGGGGGTGGCGCACTAATAGTTCGTCAGCTGTAACCCCAAGCAAATATTCAGCGGTCTTTCCAAGTATGATAAAGCACGCCGAACCAGTAGTGTCTCCGACAGCCAAATGGATTTTGTAGCTGGAAAAATGTATCAGAAATTCAGGGTTCAGTTGTTCGTGGGTATTGTAATGGGGAAAAAACGCTGGATGCTAAACTAACCAATTTTGGGTTTCTTGAGGTGTAGAGGTCGAGTACGCACCTCAAACAAAATATTTGGAATAATGCGGTTGCTGCATCGTGGTTGAGGAGAAAGTAGTAGGAGTTTGTCTCGCCTTGTACAACGATGAAAATGTAAAAGGTGTGAACAAAAGTATAAAAACTTCAGCATAGCAAGAAGTTGTACTTCAAGAGTTGTTGGATTTCCAGTTATTTAACTCAAGAATAAATGTATCAATCTAATCAAAGAACATACCGTTGGTTTCTAGTTATGGCTACATGATCTTTCCGTTGAACTGGAGCTTCTCCTTCAGAATTGTTAGTATCCAGTTTCAGCAACTGCCACACCAGTAGTTCTGTTGAGACAACAAATTCATCTTCTGCAACTTTTGTTCCACCATTGATAGCAACTTCAATTGTAGACACCTATTTATAAACATAAACAAAAAGGGCGGATATCTCAGGCAAAAAACTACATGAAACCTGATAAATCTAACAATAAGTCACTTGAACTTATTAGACCGACTCTTCTGGCGGGTTTACCAACCTCTTCATCAATAGCTCGAATCAGCTTCAAGATCTCCTTGGTTTCCTTCACTTCAGACCTCGCAGGCTACTACTCAACTTCTTCCATGTATGCAGAGCATTTGTCCGGTAGCACACCAACAACCTGACCAAGTTCTTCATTCAAATTAGCCGTTGCAGGCTTGCAGCGCCTGTTCGAATCCTTGTGACACAGCAGGAAAACAATCAGAACTGAAATAATAAACTGGAGAATATGATTATGGAAGTATAAATAGCTCCACAGCTGGTCTACCTTACTAACCTTGACGGGATGATAAACCTGCCTTCATGATTTTTTTTATGAGCATCCAAATTCAGTAGCCCCAACGGCCCATCCACTCAGCCAAATCACCAGCCCTATTTATGTAAACCTTCAATTCAGTAGAATAACAGTTGTAATCATGAGGCATTTGAACTTTAAAAATAAATGATGGCCACATAGATTCTCATCTTGCTAATTATACTTATCTTATCAAATTTCATGGCTTGAAATCAACCAACTCTGACCAACTTGATCTCCTCATCTAAATTTGTAATCTGCAGCATCACTTCACTATCGCCGCCATACTACAGATCAGAGGTCCAACCATGCAGGAAAAAGAAATTATATTCAAATACAGTAAGAGGTCATTGTGTCATAGTTGAAATCGAGACTGCGGAGCTGGTCCATGACGTGTGATAGCTTTCCTGACAGATTTAAGGTGTACTATTAGTTCCACTAAAGCAGAAGATGATGCTGATGGATGTCTGGTGTGATCTTTCACCTGCATGGAGCAATGGGATTATAAAGGGTAAGAACAACATATAGATGATGTTAAGCATTGAAAAATGAAAGAATTATTTCGTAAAGTCACAAACCCAAATTCTGTTATCTATTGAAATTGAAGGCTAAATGTACACACAACCTGCAACCTGTAGAGAGCATTGAACATGCAAACAAAGATGTACAGTATAAAATCGCAATCACAAAACAGAACTTTTGGTAAGCAACTTTCACTACGCACAAGCAGTATACCATTGGGTACAATGAAAGACCCCACAAACAGTAACAGAAAAATAATACTTGCTGGTTTCACTCGCAAACTCCGAAGTCCTAGACCAATAATTCTGATCACATGAGTACCATTGCATGCTTTCATGAATTTGATTGCAACCAAATAGCATAATCTAATTGACTACAATCCAAACAAATTCTCAAGACAAAAAAAGATTCAATTCCTGGTAAATCCCTGCACAATTAACCACCCTCACAATTCATAACTTGACACTACACTATCAATAAAAAAATCAAAACATGAGCACCATAAACCCTCGGGCCAATCGAGGAATAGAAAGAGCTAGCTTCCACGGAGCAAGAGAATCAAATACCTCGGCATGGGTGGGAATGAAAGCGAGACTTGTTGAAATCGGGGCGCTAGGAGCAGTGCTCCAGCTGCTGCCAAATCTAGGACTTCATCAGTAGTTGAAGGTGCAATCAGAAGCTCCACGAACGCGCAGATCTCCTTCACACCACCTTCTTGCTGCTGTCAAGAGGTGCCTTATTACAGCTTCCCCAAGTTCGCCCTAAATGTTGTCCTGTTGCTGTCGTTCGTGGATTCTACAGGTGGCATGTACAAATCATTTCAAATAGAATTCAAATAATGAGCAATAACATAAATATAGATTCATACAGCACTATCCAGTTCGAATAGTGGACTACAGACTCTAATACTTGGGAACTGGAGAAGAGGACCCGTAAATTAGAGTAGCAAAGAAAGCAAGTAAATGGAAATGGCAAGTAAAATGTTTTTTGGTACGCTAAAATGAAACCACATATAAGAGAACTAAATGCACAATGCAAAAAGCGAGCACGGACGCAAAATTTCTGGGGATAAAGCGAAAAACAGATTTCATTAGACACTACCATAAAACAGAAGCATAACATCCAGATTCTAGAAACTGAAGCCAGTCATCACAAAATAAACCTAGCTTGCAATCCCCGTCCTGGATTTGGACGGGAGGAAGCAACATGAATGGAATTGTGGAAATTGGAGAGGAAAGAGCACATGTGAACATTAACAGCAGGAGGGAAAACTCTTGAAAGGAAATCCAACGAAACCAAAATGGGGATGAAAACAATGTACCTATTCCTTGCTCAAGATGTTTCTGAGTTGGGATTGAGAAAATGACATACTTGTTCCTTCCCAGATTTGATTATGAACTGTGATTGAAAATCTGAACAGACATGAGTATGAGAAACAGAGAGAAAAAGCAATTATCGGAGGTGGGAGGAAAGAAACATAGGGAAAAAGCAACCGTCGACGACTGACCATGTTTCCTCTTTCATGGCTATATATCATCGAACTATCATCAACATGAGAATCTCTGAAGAGCAGAACTTTGATAACTCAAAGCCTAAGAGAGAAGCTTCTCCTTCGCCCTTTCCTTCATCGACATTATGAATTTTCTCAACCGATAGGAGCAAAGAAAGAAACGAAAATCAGAATGAAAGTAAACAACTAAAAGAGGTCTAAACCCCCAGCTCTCAAACCAACAGACCTAATGTAATTAGGAAGGATTTTTACTACATTAAGAAGGGGTATTACCATGAAAGACAAAGTTTATATTGAAGCAGTATGTTAGAGACCTCTCACCAAATCCTAATTCCTTTGTCCATGTTTCATCTGTATGCTGTTCTCCCACCCACTCCAAAGCAAGGAAGCTAATAATGTTAAACTGAACAATATTAGTAAAAACCCCAATATAAATTGGCAAAATAAAGTACAACAGAGAGTAAATTTTGATTAGAATGACCCTTAAGCAAATGAATCATCGAGTATGCAAACACATACACAGAGCAAGCACTGATTTCGGTGCGACTGAGTGTACTCTAAGGCAATGACAAACAGAGATAAACAAAACGATAGGCACCACAACTAAATGTCTAAATACAAAGAATTCTCTGATAATGATGAGCAAATTCAAGTTTGATGTATGAAAAAGATAAACTATGCTCATAGTTATGGTATATACTAAATAGATCTATCTCACCCCATCAAGTTGGCTTTTTAGAATTTCAAACTACACCCTACTTCCTATCATTCATGTAGACTGTAAGTTGAGCCCCTGAGGTCTCAGAAACAGCATAACAAAAACAACAAAAAGCTAATGCAGCAGGTTTAGAAGATTGTCATGATACAACCAACTGTGGTCCGTCTTATCATTACCACAAGTCCTACATATGCTATGATACCTAGGAACTCTGCCAAGTCTCATTTGGGACATGAATGAGGCTTTGCTCTATGAGAAGGAGTTCCCTTCTCCAAGTGCCAGTGGAGCCGATGAATTCTCCCATCAGCCCCATATCCTCCGTCACATTCTTACTCTACACAAGTCCTACATAGGTAACTCAAGCTATTATTGATTTAAGATGTAGAGTATGTTATAATGAAGCATATCCACACGCCTAAGAACCCAATGAAACATCAAAACAAATGAAGCTAAATAATATCACACTGATGGTGCTAGAGATCAACCAGCTAAAAAAACCCATAAGCAAATGTTCCTTGAGAGGCATAAATATGATCGATACCTGCAATGTGGCTCTCACCTGCACCAAGAAGCATTACAACATGAACATCATGGCCACCATCATGCATCTTCACGTCCACCCTGCTCTTACTACTCCCATTCAATAATTTCCTGGAGCAATTCCAAACAAAATGGATGTTAAGTTCTGGCCAAAAAATCACAAATTCAACACCGTATGAACCCCCATAACCTGAAAACGAAAAGGATGGTAAATTCAATCTCATTAAACTTCTATTCATTACAAAGGAGGACCAAAGCACCATGAAAATGACTTTAACATTCCCTCCAAAACAGCACAAACTTTCTGTGAACTAAAATATGTGATGACTGAATGAGACCTCAATTATGTCTCAGTTCAGCATTCAGACATCATCGGTTGAAATAAAAACAAAACCAATCAAGATTCTGAAGCAGTTTAGCCGCTGACTTTACCCTTCTCATTGATTTTAAGAGACTTTAGAATTATGGTGTGTTTTTCTAATCCACCTTCCTATCAAACCCCGAGAGCTCAACTCTCTTATGTGCCAGTACGATTCTAGTAAAGATGAATTCAACCACACATTAGAGAGCTCATGTGAAGACAGCTCCAACTTGACATGTGATAGAAAGAAAATAAATTCATAATTACTGGCTACTGGGTTCTTCTCCATGATTAGCTCAAATGCATGTAAGCGATCTCAGGATTCTAAGTATAGAGAAACAATTACCACATCTTCCTTAAAAAGACAATCCCAAGAAGCAAGGTTTTTTTCGTTGAGATGAAAATGCAGCAAATTCAGACAGAAGATAGAGCATTTACCTCACCATGTCCTGTAAAAAGCGTCTTCATAGCCTGCATAACCATGAATTATTAACATGTGAGATGTGGAATGTTTCATCAATGACTATTAAGATACACGAATACCTGCAGCATCATTCTGTCCTAAGTACCAACTATTACATCATCAAAGTCAACCCAATAGAACATAATTCATATGACAAACACTACACGTGAAGGTACCACTACAGGCGATCAGTTCTCCTTTCCGGTACTCGATTAGGTTCATGGAAGCGAAGGGGAATACGACGGTTTGGTTAAGGTCGTAGGGATCAGATTCACTGAAAGTGAGAACAACGAAAAAGACAGAACAAACACTTGAACCCTGATAACCACTAAAAGTCAGCAAAGAACAACCTAAAAGTCAGCAAAGAACAACACAGCAAACTCAAGCAAATAGGCTAGTGGAGGCTTGCCTTGCTACAGGAAACTAAATAAATGGCTATCCAAATCAACCCAATATTCCCATAAAGAAACTATCTTCCTGGTGTCGGAGATTCCTTCAAGCCTCATCCCCTTTCTATTCTTGCAAGGCCGAGGCCCGGCCAATCCTACTCACTCTAGAGAAACACAAGAGTGCAGGACCTCTCCGCCGTTGTTTCCCCCTACTGCAGTACTCAACACAGTAAGCATTCTCTAACTTCTAAATTAGATCTATATGAGAGTATTAAAGGAAGCAGAGGTTCCAATCTAGATGTCCTACTAAATCGATGATACATGACCATCATTGTCCATCAGACTGAAACATTTGCTAACAAGTCACACCCTAAACCAATAAAAAAACATACATCTCAAGCTCACGGCCTAGTGAACAACTTCACCGTGTTCTTATGCAATTACAGAATCATAAATTGAAGCACAAAAGAGGAAGATTTTAGGATGGAAGCCAAACTGACCGAAGCATGATCATGATAATTAGCAATCAAGATGGCAGTAGTAGTCTCAGCTTTAGTTCGTGGAGCTGATTGGCTGGGATGCCTTTTCGGACCTGGGGCAGACCTACTGTAAGACACGGACATGGACGAAATGGCAGGTACTGAGGCCTTATCTCAACTTCTTTCCCCAAGCAGCGATCTTGGCAAACTGGAGTAGCCATCTGAAACAAAGAAGGTCACTCTACATATCCAATAAAAAATGGCATAAGAAAAGGGCAAGGCTCTAAATAGATCAACAAAATGTATTACTTACCCCAAATCTGAGCATCTTCCTTAACCTCGTCCATCCCTATGGGCTGTGGCAACTGAAGTTTTGGATTCTTCACTTTGCTCGTTGAGGTAACTAAATTTCCCATTGTTTAAAAGCACGAAAGCTCTTAAAAAGGATGTGGCCTTCTAGTAAAACCCTTCTATCCTCCATCCCCCTATTATGTCCCCAGACCGCACTCCCGGCATTCCCCTAGCCAAAAACAAACCCATGATTTCTCTATCGATCTTCCCTCTGCCATTCCCCTGCACACCAACCCTTCATTGTTACTTGGCCAGAACCAAAACCAATACTCACCCATCCTCTGACCTGTGGCTATGCTTAATAGAGTCCCACCCAATGACCACATGAAGAAAACCAACGCCTCAACATCAACCAAAACCCTATAAGAAATCAAACATAACAAAGGATATGTGCCTTTTTCAAATAGAAGAAGTATGCTTATACAGAGAGTAGAAGGAGAAACCAAACCTCTCTCTAACTCATCCTTTCTTGGATCAGTCCATATCATGAAGGGTTAGAAGGTCGTCTAAGGAATAGGCTAGTTATGGTTGAACCCCAATCCGCAATTGCTTGGTAGTGATAGGCTGAGCAGACAATAGTGCACCATTACAAAGCATTTTTTCAAGAGACAATATGATGAAACTCTTCCCTATAAAAAGCACAAACCCATTTAATATTTATCATCAATTTACTAAATGTTAAAGTAATCAAATCAAAGAAACCTTACAGAGTCATGTTCATGGAGCAAAAAATGGCACCAATTGACTCCATCCGCCTTCTGTAAAACCACGTCCTTAACCCAATTGATTCTATTTAGAGCTCCGTATTTGTTAGAGTTTTATATCGTTTGCCTGATAAACAAAGATTCAGCAAACAAAGTAAAGTAAAATAGAAGCTCACCTTCTGAATTTTTGCTCCAGAGATTGGAAAAGAAGACCAGATTGAAGAACTTCCAGCTCTCCATTCCATCCTCTACCCTTCTGAATCGCTACTGATATTCTTCACCATTCCCTACGTTGCTCCTCTATTTAACGGCTTAAGCCCGTCAAATCCCCCAAGTTTAAGAAACCCTAAGATTTTTTTGACATGCCAAGTAATAAGTACTGACATGCTCTTCTTCGTCGGCCTTACTCTTCTCGTCATTCTCTTCCTCGAAGTAGACCTAGAGAGAGATAGAGAGAGATGAGATTCAGTTTAATAGATGGGAAGAGGAAGGGCTAGAAGTTATCAAAAACCCAAAAACCTCTAAAAGGAGAGCTCTCGCGGTGGCTGGCATTCATGGCGCTAGAGTTCCCGAGCGTGGATAAACCATCGTCATTGAGAAGTGAGCATAGACCAACGATCGAAGAGCCTACCGACCCATCTTAGGCACAACGCAGAACCCACCGACGATTCCTTTATCCCTATCAGCCCTAACTTCGTGAGAGAAGAATATCGGAGCCGCCCATGTCTGGCTCTGTCAACTTAATGAAACTGAAAGGTAAGAAAGGAAGATTCTCATCCTCCTTCCCCCTTGCAACCTTCCCTTCGCTGTTGCCATTGGAAACAAAAGAACAAGAACCTACAGATGATTTCTCTGTCTCGATCAGCCCTAGCTTTCAGGAATAGATTTGGAATGTATGTGTTCTTCTTCTTTCTCTCATGCCTTTCTTCTGTTAAAAATTTGTGTGATATGAGTGTTTGTGGGAGATGACCAACGAGAGGAAAGAGAACAGAGATAAAGGAAAGTAACTGATAAGAAGAAAGGAAGTAAAAATATATTTTATTTTCTATTTTGCTTCTTCCATGCTTTTATTCTTTTCTGCGTGAGTATATGAGAGAGAGGGAGAGAGATGTGATTGGAAGACTTAAAACAAGAAACCCTAAGATTTTTTTGACATGCCAAGTAATAAGTACTGACATGCTCTTCTTCGTCGGCCTTACTCTTCTCGTCATTCTCTTCCTCGAAGTAGACCTAGAGAGAGATAGAGAGAGATGAGATTCAGTTTAATAGATGGGAAGAGGAAGGGCTAGAAGTTATCAAAAACCCAAAAACCTCTAAAAGGAGAGCTCTCGCGGTGGCTGGCATTCATGGCGCTAGAGTTCCCGAGCGTGGATAAACCACCGTCATTGAGAAGTGAGCATAGACCAACGATCGAAGAGCCTACCGACCCATCTTAGGCACAACGCAGAACCCACCGACGATTCCTTTATCCCTATCAGCCCTAACTTCGTGAGAGAAGAATATCGGAGCCGCCCATGTCTGGCTCTGTCAACTTAATGAAACTGAAAGGTAAGAAAGGAAGATTCTCATCCTCCTTCCCCCTTGCAACCTTCCCTTCGCTGTTGCCATTGGAAACAAAAGAACAAGAACCTACAGATGATTCCTCTGTCTCGATCAGCCCTAGCTTTCAGGAATCGATTTGGAATGTATGTGTTCTTCTTCTTTCTCTCATGCCTTTCTTCTGTTAAAAATTTGTGTGATATGAGTGTTTGTGGGAGATGACCAACGAGAGGAAAGAGAACAGAGATAAAGGAAAGTAACTGATAAGAAGAAAGGAAGTAAAAATATATTTTATTTTCTATTTTGCTTCTTCCATGCTTTTATTCTTTTCTGCGTGAGTATATGAGAGAGAGGGAGAGAGAGGTGATTGGAAGACTTAAAACAAGAAGAGAAAAGACAGCAGCAGACTGAGAATTACAAAAGTGCCATTGGCCTCCTTTTTCTTCTTCTTCCTTTGCGTGAGAGATAAGAGAGAAAGTGAGAAGTGGAAGTGATAGTACCAACTCCAAGACTAAAAGCCAACTGAGAAATGATGAGGAGAAGCAAAAAGTAAACCAAGTAACAGTGTTTGGATGTGACTCTAAGAAACAGTAAACTTTATGCTTGTTCTTTTAAGAGTATAATAACTAGAACGGAAAGCTCGCGGCTCGCGGCGGGGCATAATTTGTATACATAAAAGTCGATTCGTTAACAGAATAATACTTTTGTAGATCTCAGAAACACTAACACTGATGTGGATCTTGGAATCGGAGGGTTCTCCTTGTAGCCACCAGTAGAATGGTAAGGTTGTTTAGTCTACAAATATGAGAAAGATAGCACAAGTTTTAAACCTGGAAAAAAGTGATTGTATAATAGATCATCAATAGAGGTGGCAATTCTCAATCCAATCCACCAATATATTAAAAATATCCACCTAATCTAATCCATTTAAATCCAATCCATTTAATCCAAATCCAATTGGATTGGTGGATTCATGGATCAATCCATGGATCCAAATGGCAAATTACGGTTTGGTACCTATAATTTTCATATTTTACATTTTGGTACCTGAAATTTATTTTTTATACAAAAATATCATTGGAAAATTACGTTTGGTACCTAAATTTTTTCATTATGACATTTTAGTACCTTAACTTTTTACATTTTACATATTGGTCCTTGGTAGAGGATGTCATTTGGATTCATGGATAATCCACCAATCCACTTGATCCAATCCATGAATCCACCAATCCATTGGATCCAATCCATTTGATCCATGAATCCACCAATCCATTGGATCCAATCCATTTGCAACCTCTAATCATCAACTAATAACATTATCCACAGTTGCAACTTGCATAGAAAGTGATAGGAAAAGAATATTCATTAAAAGCAAATTATGATATCATATACGATGTGATGTCAAATATAAACGTTTGGTACACATATCCCCTCGATCACCCCAACAAATTATTATTTTTTATATAAAAAGCAGACTTTATTTCATAAAAGTGCTCCACACGAGAGCAAAGTTCAACCAGTTTAAATCCAAAAAACCTAGCACATTAATGTACAAATATGAACTCCTAGCCCTACTATGTACATGAAGATATCAAAATGAAACTATCTAATACTGAAACCATGGATTCTTCCTTTATTCGAGCAGCCTCTTCCATTTTCAAGTTGGCAAGGATCTTCCGCTCCAACACCTGCTGCATCCTTTTCAGCAGTTCTACAACATTCATATATCTCTCTCTATACAGGTTCCTGCACCTCTCTCTCCATGTCTGACTGATTAGCATATTCCAACCCAGTTTTCCTACCTTACAACTCTTAAAACACATTGCAGCTTCCATCATTCTGCACTCCAGCCCCCATTGGCTTATACCCCCAAGACTCAAGGATCATCCTAGTCACCTGCTGCACACGATGATACATAATTTGGATAAGTAAAAGCATTTCTCCATCGAAATACAGAGCATTTAATCATAACTAATGAGCTTTCGAGTCCCAAGATGTGTGTCCCCAGTGCCATCTAATTCCAACCATGAGGGGATCCCAATTCCACATTCTGTTAGGAAAATAAGCAGGAAATATTATTTTGCTGGAATAAGGAGCAAAACATTTCTTATGCCGATGACCCAACATAATAAAACCCACATAAAACACAAATTCATAAGTGCGATCGATAACCCGACATAAAACCCAAAATCATTTGCAATGCCAACATAACGGAAAAAATGGTTCAACAACGCTAAGCGTGATCGATAACCCAAACCATTAAACCCAAAATCATTTGCAAGGCCGACATAGTGTGGGAAAAAGCTACCCTAAGCGTGATCGATAACCCAAAACCGAAAACCATAAATCCGAAACTAATTTGCAAGCCCAACACCACAGAGAAAATGTTCCCAGATATATATCTGAGAATATTTTTTTCTTACTCCAAAAATTACCAGTGTCCCGTGACACCCCTAGACTCCCTCCCTCCATCTATGCTCAACATCAATTTGTGGTTTAGTCGTAGGTTTAGGCGGACCGAAAATGGCTCTCATGACACCTGAGGAAGACCAAACAATAGCAACCAAGTTACGAAACATAATAACAATGAACGCTACAAAAAAGATGGCAATAGTGACCATATGATTCTGTCACAAAAGCTCTTTTCAACTTTTTTAGCGTTCTAAGAAGATAAATAATAATAATAATAATAATAATTCATTCATTATAGGAACCCAAACAGTATTTTAGAAACCCAAGCAATATTTTAGATGATTAAAAGATATAAATATGTGTTATAAACTCAAATTTTATGTAATGGTCTATTCAAAATAAATAGTAAATGACCAGCATACTTCATCTTTAATTATCTGGTTTGAACATTAAAATTAGAAAATATATGAAGATGAAGTACAAAAGTTAAGTAGTTAGTTCAAATTACCATTAAAATTAGAAAATATATGAAGATGAAGTACAAAAGTTAAGTAGTTAGTTCAAATTTTAAGCAAAAATTAAACCAAAAAGAGAAAATCTGCAAAAACATGGAACTGCCGGGGATTGAACCTGAGTATCTGGAAGATACTAAGAGCTGCTTTCCGCTGGACTAGAGCTAGTCAAAGGTTAATACTTTTGCGCGGAACTGTAATTGTATAATAGATAGTTTCTTCAGAATTTCCAAAATTCTCGATATTTTTACACGCCATCTTCAGAGTTCTCGGGGGGGCCGGGGCCCTCCCGAGGAACAAGGTAGCTCCGCCCCTGCTCTGGGCGACTTCACCCAGGCGTCCAGTTTCCGAATCCTAGCTCCAATAACTTGTTCTCTATGTAACTATGTTCCCTATGGCTTCCAAGTGTTCCACTAGCTGCTTTGCCCTGATAATGCACTGAACGCTACCAAAAGCATATCAATTGTATAAAAGCAGGGTTGCTATAACATAATTGAAGCAATCTTAACATAAATCCAAAGTATTGTGATGATAATAATAAGAAATTACTCATAATACGAGAGTCTAGAATAGATTCTTTTATGTGTCATAACAAACAAATTATCTGGATCCAAATAACTCAAGGTAAAAAACTATCCAAATGACCCTAATTTCATGCAATCAGTATATGATTATTTAAAGGACCTTTCCTTCCAACTTCAAAAAGTCATCGTCTTTTGCCATAACGTCCCAAAATAAGGAACTGTCGTCGGTGGTGAACACGAAAAGCAGGAGTGGCCCACCGGTATAATAGGAGGCGACAAGACAGGAGCAGACATAAGAAACATCATATCAAGCTTGAGGTTATGAAGTAGCTCTCCCGATAGGGAGCAACTTGTATACAGCATTATCAGCTCTTAGCTAGCTAAGGGTTACTTAGCTCGAAAAAAGTCCCCAAATGGGGATGGGATGGGATGCTAACTATCAATTAAGCTAGCATCGTAATAACTAATTCCATCTCCGTTCTTTTTTTTTTTTTTTTTTTGTAAATCTAACTGTGAGTTTGTTAAAAGGGCATTTTTGATAGGTGGATAAGTAATCCCAGCTGTGTTGTGCGGTATTTGGAGTGAGACCCAACCGTCCTTCCTTCTCCCTTCATTTATCTTTTCTTTTTTTCCCCTTTTCCTCTCTAACCATACCTCGCCCTTTCACTCAACGATCCGTCAGGCCACTGAAAAGCCATGTCGTCGTCGGTTACTTCTCCCTCGCCGCCTCCGTCCTCCCCATGGTACGAATCGGCCTTGATTGTGTCGTCATCTGCTTCAGACTCACCTGCGCCGCCATCGTCTGCATCTGGGTGGCCTTTTCCGTCCTCGTCGTCTCAAACGGTCTCGCCTGTTCGTCATCGTCTCCAACGGTCTCACCTGCTCGTCATCGTCAACTTCAGCATCGGTTGTGCCATTATCTATATCGGCATGGCCTTCGCCGTCGTCACCTGCATCATTGTCGTATGGGTTTAGAATTTCAGATCTGGCTCTTTCTTGCCTACTCTTTGTTAGATCCAGATTAGTAGTGATTTTCAAGACTATTAGTATTCAAAGATAGTAGTATTGTGTTCTTCAGTGGTGTTTCAGATATTGGTGCATAGTGATTGTGAATGTAAGTACTGATTAGGGATGGCAATTTTGCTCATACCCATGGGTTTCTTACTATCCAACCCAATTGGGTTGGGTATGAAATCCAAATAGATGGATATGGGTAGAGTTTGATAGGTTTGTACCCATACCCATTTACTTTGGGTTGAGTTGGGTTTATATCAAATGGATTTGGGTTTGTGCCCATGCCCAAATACAAATTACAGTTTGGTACCCAAACTTAATAGACAAGCATATTTAGTACCTAAATTTATTTTTTTTTGCATATGAGTCCTCAAAATATCGATGGAAAATTACGTTTTGGTACCTAAATTTTTTGGTCTTACATTTTGGTACCTAAACTTTTCAAGTTTTGCAAATATGTCCAATTTTTGTATGTGTAGTTAAAACACCCTCAAGTAAATGGATATCCATATCCAACCCATACCCATTTAGATTATGGATGCCCCAAACCCAAACCCATCTATAAACCCCCCAAATCCATATGCACTTCACCCATACCCAACCCATTATCAATGGGTCTACTTGGGTTTGGGTATAATTACCCATGGGTGGGTAATTTGCCATCCCTAGTACTGATTCATGATTGTGTGCGGAGCTGTAGTAGTGTTTTTAATTTCAGTAGTGATTTTTAGTTCCCTTTAGTAGTGTTTTTAATTTTAGTAGTGAAAGTTAGGAGGTCTGGTTAGTAGTGATTTCAGTTCTACGCTGTAATAGTTCTGTTACTTGTTATGTATGTTTAGTAGTGATTATCAGTTTTGGAAAAATAATATTTGTAGTCATTTTGTATCAAATTGTTGTGGTATTAGTTTTCCAATAGTAGTAGCCTTTTGTATTAAAATCCAAAAAAAATTGAAAACATGGCACTCCCCCAGAATTCGCCCGCTAATCCTCAAAATCCGCCGGCTTCCGCTATAAACATATTTAAATTTGCCATTTAATATATAGTTTTACTATTATACCCTTTTTATATTTGTAGGTGTTAGATCTGAAATAGAGATAGAGGGTTTATATATGGTAGTTAGGATTGTGCTAACCCCTATAGAGTTAGCACCCTATCTTCTCCCCAAATGTAGTCGAATTATTCAATTGCATTTTTTTGGGTCAGCAGAACCAACTACAGTGCCATTACAAACAACGACAAAGTTAACATAAAATACATAATTCAAATTACATTCTTTTGTTTATTAAAAAATTCCCAAATTTCTCTTCGTACTGTGAAAAAATCACTCTCCGACTTAACCCTATCTAAGCTTTTCTTCCCCTTGCCAATTTTAGGTTTCCTCTATTTCTCATTCTTCCTTTTCCCACAAGATAAGTGATCCTAGATGGTGTCTAATTTACTTGGTCTGAAGTATAGGATTGTATTCGCTAAGGTCTATAACAACCACGTAGTTAGGTGGTGAGGGACGAGTTCTATGATATTAGGGAATTTATGTAGGAGGTTGAGGTGTCTCCAATTTTGCAAAACATAAAGTAAAAGAAAGACAAGTGCAAAAAAGTACAGCTAATGGACGAGTGAAGGAAGATAGGAGAGGAAGACGTTGCTAGACAAGCTCCCTCTAGAGTTTTTAGACACATACCTTCGATACCGGCAACATAATATTTATTGATTTTTTAGGTCGTCTAATCCCACCTTTGGGTCAAATTTTTACCCCAACTATTGGGCAATAAGGACCCTATATACGGATTTCTCTCTTGTGGCGTCATTCTATTTGATCAAATGATGATAGATAAAATAGAACTGTCATGTCTGATTTTCTTCTAAGCAACTAGGGTGTTGTCGATAGTTTATTGCGTGCTAATAATATCTAATTATTGCATGTGAAGCAAAAATGCAAGGATATAATTAGTACACATAAATTAAATTAATTATGACACTCATAGAGGCACAAGATTATATATAACAGGGTAGCTGAAGCAAGCAGGACAGGAAAATAGAAGAAGAAGATAAGATCGAGCAAGAGTGATCCAGCCATGCATAACATTATTGAGCACTGCACACCAACGTGCATAAATATAACATGAGATGGATAAAAAAGAAAGAGTAGATGGAAAAGCAAATTAAAAAAGCGTGGTGCATAGCCATAGTTGATGATGGATGAAGGATTTTATGGGCGGGGGGCTTAGATGTAAGTGTCTAAATCCTTGAATCCCTGCTCTATAGCATTCCAGAAAACGTCCAAATTGAGTCCGCCTGATGCAGTAGCTGAAATCCATGAGTATGTCAAAGTCCAGGTGATTGTGGAACCTCGAGAGTTGGGGCCATCGTCGGCGTTATTAGGATCCACCTTTACGACCAGGGAGGCAGAACGAAAGTGCCTGCCCACGAAGTTCCTATCATTGTTAAAGGTGGATTCGACGGTTCGAGTGGCATGATCGACCCTGGTAATCTGCTCGGTCGCCTGGCTGACCATACCTGCTGTGGCTGCAACATATATATACGACGTCATACAATATGATTATTACATATATATTAATGAAAATGATGTGTAATTGCTTGCTAGCTACGTACCAGTTCCAAAAGTGATCTCCCGAACCGAACCGGCAGAAACACCGTCTTGGCTGGTCACTCGGATGCCTGCAATCAGGTTAGGCATGGCGGCCGGGTACATATTTGTGGCAGCAGAAATCGCTCCCCACACCTCGTTAGCAGACAAGGCCATCCGGCAAGTTTTGGTTAGAACAGGCATGTTCTTGGCTTGGGGAAGATCAACAACGTTAGCACTGCACTGCTGAGAATTTGATCAAAATAGAATGGATTGTGTTGTGTTGTGTTCCTTCTCCCCACATCATCGCTATATTTATACATACCCACAAAGTCAACCCTACGCGCTTGCTTCTCTTTGTCTCCGTCCGATACAATTATTAAAATGATGATAATAATAATAATCATCATTATTAAACAAATACTCCATTTATCGAATAATAATTCTACATGACTTGAATTAATAATACCACAACTACACACTGTGCTAGTTATTCTTTAATCATTCACACCCAGCGGACTCAGAACACAACAAACTCAAGATTTGATAAACACCTTCCTATTATCATTGTATATTCGATTAGGTAAGCCCAGTTAATTAAGCTCGTCATTCTTTATATTCCAACCATTGATCTGATAAACAAAGACTTCATTTCCATTTCATGAATTAATCATACTTTTCCTCATCAATACCAAACAAAAGATAAGAAGACCGACTTCCTTTACGATTAAACAACAACAAATCTCCTCAATTATTCCATCATCGAATTAAATTATACAAAGACTCTTCTTAATTATAGTATATGCCCACTAATGTTCAATTAACTTTCAAAAGTACCTGTACGCTCAGTTGAGGTTGTATGTATGGAATTTCTGTATTGATATTTGGGATAAACCAAATCTCGTATCGAATTTGACGATATTTTGTATCACCAAATACACATATTATTTTGTGGAATTGAGATTGAGATTGAATTTCAAGTATTATTTGGTATCAGGGATTACGGGATGAGAGTCCGTATATACTAAAATATAGATGAATGCCGAAATATAAACTAGTGTATATTTTATCCCTACCCAAATATCGATAAATTTCAAGAATTATTTGGTATTATTCATCATGAAAACGAAACAATAGAATAGGGGTGGCAAACGGTTATCGGTTTTAACAAATAACCGAACCGATAAAGGTGGTTACATGACCTAAATGTATCACTTCATATCACCCTGGTATATAATGGGTGGCAACTTGTAGTAAACATTTATCTTATCAATGAATGGATGGATTATAGATCTCCCATAAACATTTATCATACCACTCGTTACCACGTTGGTACTACCTTCGTTTTTAATTTGACGAAAATTTGAATATTGATCGATCGGATAAGTATATATATATATGGCGCCTTCTACGGTACCCTGGGTGAAATCCGGGGTACCGCATACCTTGAGTATGAAAACGCTATCTAGATCTCGAATTAACACGATTTTTGGGACTAATACTATACCCCAATCCTTAATGAGTGAACTTAGTTCCTAATTATCTAACTCATAAACTATAAACCCTAAGATAGTGCCTTCATTTTTTTGCCTATATTTGGACGAATCATAACCGTCGATTATTGTTTCTAATTAAGTTGATCTTAAGGTATAAGATTTAGAAAATTAAGACCTAGATTTCGATCTTTAAGGGTTAGAGTATAGTATCATGTCCGAAAGATCAGTCAATTCAAGGTCTGGATAGCGTTTTACAGTCCCCATATATATGGGGAGTTCTACGGTACTCAGGGTGAAATCTGGGGTACCGCATACCTTGAGTATGAAAACGCTAAAAATAAAAATATATTTTATTTTTCGATTGAATAAAAATTGTGTGCTATTAATAAATTTTCGCTCTTATTAATATTTGATCCTCCCCCATACACGTAGTACACAGATAGAGTCAGTTGGCGTTGGGCTTTACTAAGCATTCCTTTTCATTTTAAATATTTTCTCCAGATTCTGAAAATGGTAAAGAAATCTTCACTCCTCTAGCTTAGGGCAAGGCCAAATCTCTTTTTTCCTCCTTTGAATGACTCTTTATCTCTCTAGAATTGGAAGAGGAAACCCTAATCTATCACTAGGAACCCTCTTTATTCTGAAAACTAAAACCTACCAAAAAGCTCTCCTTTCTCCTTCAGCACCCTTCTCCTTTTAAACCCAGATCGTGCTCTGTTCACGTCTAAGACCTCAATTCACTATGTTCAAGGTCTTAGACCTCAGTTCAAGGTCTTAGTTCAAGGAAGCGTTGATTAGTTCAAGCTCTTAGACCTCAGTGATGAGACCAAAACGCACGTTCACATCCACGGTTCACAGTTTGTGCTTAGAGTTCACGGTCTTAGCGACCAATTAATTAGTAGTTATGATAATGAGGTGGAAATTTTAAATTAATTTTTTTAATTGCCACGTCATACATTTAACAGTCAATTATGAGAGTTGCCTGCCACATCACGCAAAATTAACAGAGTTGGACAGAGAGTGACCAAATTTGGATTGGTTTACTAAATTTAGTGACCATGAATGGATATAAATATTTCGAGTGACCAAACATGAACGTTTTTTGTAATCTCAGTGACCAACAATGCAATTAACCCATTATTCCATCATCGAATTAAATTATACAAAGACTCTTCTTAATTATAGTATAAGCCCACTAATGTCCAATTAACTTTAAAAAGTACCTGTACGCTCAGTTGGGGTTGTATGAATGGAATTTCTGTATTGGTATTTGGGATATACCAAATCTCGTATCGAATTTGACGATATTTTGTATCACCCAATACACATATTATTTTGTGGGATTGAGATTGAGATCGAGATTGAATTTCAAGTATTATTTGGTATTAGCGATTACGGGATGCGGGTCGTTATATACCAAAATATCGATGAATGCCGAAATATAAACTAGTGTATTTTATCCCTACCAAAATATCGATGAATACCGAAATATAATCTAGTGTGTATTTTATTCCTACCAAAATATCGATGAATTTCAAAAATTATTTGGTATTATTTTTATTCCTCATGAACACGAAACAAAAGAATAGGGATGGTAAACGGTTATCGGTTTTAACCAATACCAAAACGATAAAGATGGTTACAGGACCAAAATGTATCACTTCATACCATCCTGGTATATATGGGTGGCAACTTGTAGTAAACAATAATGAACTTGGTAAATAACAGTTTGTATATTATTCTACTATTGAACCATCCAACAAACTCAAGTTTTAATGAAATAATAATCATGTTATTCATCATGAAAACGAAAGGAAAGAGACCGACTTCCAGTACTATTAAACAACGGAAAATATCCTTAATTATTCAATCATCGAATTAAATTATACAAAGACTCTTCTTAGTTATAGTATACGCCCACTACTGTCCAATTAATTTTCTAAAGTACCTGTACGCCTGGTTAGTGGTTGTATGACTCGAATTTTGGTATTGATATTTGGGATATATAGAATATCGTATAGAATTTGTTGATATTTTCTATTATCGAATACACATTATTTTATGAGATTGAGGTTGAGATTCAATTACATGTGTTATTTAATATTAGAAATTATGAAATTGGTGTCGGTATATAACATAATATCGATGAATATTGAACTATAAACTGGTGTTTATGTTATCCCTCCCAACTAGACTCCTAAACTCACTGCTACCATGCCCTAACCCGCCAAAACGATCACTAAAATATACATAATGCTAGTTTGTATTTTATCACTCCCAACTATAATTGCCGAAAGTTTGGTATTGGTATTTGGGGTATACCAACTCAAACAATTATCTTATCTATGAATGGATGGATGATCTATCTCCCATGCACGCATAGAGCAATTGATATCACAAGAAAGTAGTTTCCTAACATCCTAGATTTTATTTTAACCGATGCATATACCCTACTTTTTTGCACAGATGAAACGAGTTCGTTGTGATCTACCAAATGAGATACATGTTCAATAAGTTGCAACAAAAACATTTCATACCACTCGTTACCACGTTGGTACCGCCTACAAGCGCATATGCCGTAGACACGACATACCCAACTCCTCAACCAACCGTAGAAGCCACACCATTTCTGAGGTAACCTCAGACATAGATCGATATTCAGCTTCGGTGGAGGACTTCCATACCCGTTCATGCTTCTTACATCGCCAGGAAATGAATGACGGACCGATCTTCACACATCTCCCAGACGTAGACCAACGAGTGTATAAACAACTAGTATAGTCAGCATCCGCATAGGCCTTAAGAACAGGATCACCAGATGCAGGGAAGAACAATCCAACATCTGATGTACCTCGCAGATAGCGTAGGATGCGGGTGACCGCAACCATATGAGTAGTACGGGGAGCATACATGAACTGGCTAACTACTTGCACAACATACAAAATTTGCGGGCAAGTATGAGTGAGGTAGATCAAACTCCCAACTAAACTTCAATAAGAAGATCCATCAGACAGTAGTTCACCATCACTTTGACGCAACTGCAGATTCTGCTCCATAGGGGTGGCAACCGGATCACAGGAATCCATATGAGCAGTCTCCAGAAAATCGTACATATATTTTTGCTAGTTAACAAGTAACCTAACAGCCGAACGATGAAGTTCCAGATTCAGGAAATAAGATGCATCTTCAAGCTCCTTCAGATTAAATGATGTGTGCAGAGACTGAATAAGAGATTCTCCTTTACAGTCGAGTTGGCCTCGCTCTAGCGAACTATCGAATGCTAGCAATGTCATCACCACTTACCAACATATCATCCACAAAGATAAGGAGCACTGTGATTCCTTGAACTGATCTTCGAAGAAATAAGGATGGATCATTGTAACTTTAGGTAAACCCAGCAAGCAGGATAGTATGATGAAATTTTCCGAACTAAGCCCGAGGAGTCTGCTATAAGCCATAGAGAGAGCAACGAAGCAAGCACACCTTTGATTTTTCACCCGGCAGATACCCAGGTGGACATTCCATGTACACTATCTGCTTAAATCTCCGTGAAGAAAAGTATTCTTCATATCCAGTTGCTGTAAACTCCACCCCTTGAGGGCTGCTACTGCAAAAAGAGTATGAATGGTTTGCATCTTGGCGACCGGAGCAAACGTCTCCTCCTAATCGACCCCAAATTCCTGGCGAAAACCTTGGGCAACCACCTGACACGCTAAAAAACAACACCTAACAATGGCCAAGTGAAACCAATGAAAAGGACTGCAGTACAATGGCCAAGTGGAATCTCTTAAGCTGACCAAGCCCTCTTAGACAGAATACCCGGCAGGCGACTCTAGCCTTCACCGGGATAGACTGCTAAGGCGATTCACACAGATCTCAACTACTGGAATGAATTCCAGTACAAAGCAGTGAATTGATTGACTCTCGCACAACCAATTCACCACTATCAATCAAGGAAGCTCTCTTAACCTAATCAGATTCTATCGATCATAGGTTAAAGGAGAAATCAAGAGAAGATGATCAGGCTTCAATTGACTCAATAAATCACGCCTCAATCGATTATAATCAAACAATATAGCATCCAAAAATTCATACAAGAAAGATCCTAACACTTGAAACTAGGGTTCCTCAAAACATAAGTGAAGGGAAGTTACTCCATAGAGAAGAGAAGGACTGCAGAAATCTGATCTAGATCTTCAATCTCCATCTCCAAGCTTGATTCCCGAGCTCCAATGGGGAAGAAATCCTCCAAAATAGCTCCAAGAATGTTCCCAAGTTGCTCTCTCTCTCTCTAGGGTTCGTCCCTTGGGCGTTTGGAAACCAAAACCCAGTTCTCTCCTTCCTTTGACTTGAATCTGCCTCAAAAATCCGATTCTGGGCAAAACACGGTTGAGGACACAGCCGTGTTTTACTTTTATCCACCCGTGTTTTTTCCCCAGAAGCCCTCACGACACGCCCTCAGCAATAAAAACACTAGCGGGGGCCAGATAAAACACGGTCGTGCTTCTAGGGTGGTCTGCCTGTGTTTTTACTGCCGAACAGGTTCCCCTATATTCAATGCTTCGTTTCTCCCTCGTTCGGACTCCGAATCAGTCACCGGTTGATCCTAGACGCTCGTAGTCTCGTCCTCTTTCTTTTCATGATAAAGGCCCAACTTTCAAGTCAATCGTAATTCATTTGGCGATTCGGGAGAAGAAACACGAGCATGACCTGAGGAATAATGGATTTCTATCTCATTTTATGGACAAATAATAATGGAAGTTGGTTAATAAAAGAAAGAGGACGAGACTACGAGCGCCTGGGTTCAAACGGCGACTGATTCGGAGTCCGGACGAGGGAGAAACGAAGCATTACATTGGAGCGGAGGAAGAATTACGGGCAGCCCATGCCCAATTACGGGCGTAATTGCTTCTGTCATGCCCGTAAATGCAATGCCGAGCCTAAATCCCTGAGAATTCCTGTCGCAGAGCAATTACGGGCAAGAGTCAAAGTAACTACGGTTGTAATTCCATAATTACTGGCAGTAATTGGGTAATTACGACCGTAAATCCTTTCTTCTAAGTTAAGTAAAACGCGCGTTTTGGGTGATTTACGGCATACCATGATTACGACCGTAATTGAGCCCGTAATTCGCCCAGAATCGGGTTTTTGAGGCAGATTCGAGCCAAAGGAGAGGGAGTCGACTTTTTGGAGCAAAAACAGAGTTTTTGAGAGAGAAAGTGCGAAGAACAAACCCTATGAGCTATTTGGAGTGGATTTCTCACCATTCAAGCCCAGATTGCATCCTTAGGAGTGAAGATTGACATCCCAGAGCAAATTCTTCCCATTGTTATGAGTATGACTGCTTTGTATTCTGTTTCCCTCTCTCTCTCTCTCTATCGAGTAGAACTTTCTCTCACTTGGGTATAAAGAACCCTAGTTCCATGTGTTAGGGATCTTGATTGTAATGACTTGGGATTTTTATACTGTTTGGTTTTAATCGAATGATGCATGATTCATTGAATCGATTGAAGTCTGATCATCTTTCCTTGATTTCTGTTGCAACCTGAGATAGATAGAATCTGATTAGGTTGTTAGAGCTTCATCATTGGGTAGTGGTAGATTGGTTATACGAGAGTTAGTCAATCTACTACTTTGTATTGGAATCCAATTCCAGTAGTGGAGTTCGGTGTTCATAGCCTCAGCTTTCTATTCCGGTGAAGACTAGTCGTCTGCCGGGTGGTTGGACTGAGAGGGCTTGGTCAGCTTAAGAGATTCCAAGCTACTGTCGAATCTTCTGCAGTTTAGTCAACAGTAAATCAACCTAGGGTAATTACAACTGAGGCCTAACTAAAGAGCTAGGGGGACTCATTCCCGAGTGACTCGTCCTTTGCTTCAGAAAACCGAACCATTTCCTACTTTCTTACTGCTTTTAGTTAAAATCACAATCACTCAACTTAGTTGGCTAGATAACAAATATACAGGGAGTAGGCAGTAGATCTAGACCCCGGGTTGACAATTAGAGCTTGCCTGTTACTGCATTTCCGGACTGCGATTACACTTGGTCGCAGTTTGGTGTTGTGTTTTAGCATGTCAAGTTTTTGGCGCCGTTGCCCGGGACCCTCTAGGTTATTGGGGAAACGTGAAAGATTGTTACTCTAGCTTTTTCTTTACTGCATTTTCTCTCTTCCACATGTGTGCCTTCACGGGTTGCTTTTACTGACTGTGTGCAGGTAGTGCATGACCTGTAGCTAGTCGGGGGATTTACTACAGTTAGATAAAGAGCTTGAACGGACTTGTAGGAACTTCAAGCAAGCGTTAAAGGAGCGACTGGCTGCGGAGGAAGCGCTTGCACAGCTGCAAATCGCCGAGGAGGAAGAGATGGGTGACCCACAAGACCATGATATGGTCCTTCCCGAGGAGCAAACCATGGGCTACTACTGGACCGCCCGCGGCGTAGACATGAGGTCTCCCATCCAACACCTTTCAAGTTGCTGCCAAAAAATTTGAGGTGAGTACCTCTTTCATCACCATGCTGCGCGGCTCGGTGGTGTTCCGTGGCAAGGAGGAGGGGTGCCCCCGATCACACCTGAGGCGATTCCACGAGGTCATCGATGGGATCAAGATAAATGGGGTCCCAGCCGATGCCATCCAGCTGATGTACTTCCCATTTACTCTGGAGGGGCAAGCCAAGAAGTGGCTGGACACTAGGCCTCCCGGATCAATCACCACGCTTGCCAACCTGGCAGACAAGTTCCTCACCAAGCCGAGTTGTACATGCTATGGGCACCCACTCTTCTGATTTGGTGCAGGTTGTGTCTAAACTGGTCTCAGCCATCGATCAGAATGGGATGGTTCCGTGGACAGGGCAGCAGCCGGCAATACGTTGCTAGTTGTGCGAGAGTGCCCATCATACTGTAGAGGACTGTCAGGCCATGCGGGAGTCCATTACACCCCAGGAGCAGGTGAACTTCATCAACAATGTCCGGCGCAACGACCCATACAGTAACACCTACAATGAGGGATGGTGCCAGCATGCAAATTTCTTCTGGAGTGGCAATAGCAATCCGAAGCCACCTGGCTTCCAAGCTCCTGCAGCTAGTTTTCCGAACCAGAGGCAGCCATACCAGCCTCGCCCAGGCCATATGAAGCATCAGCAACCACTTTATCATCCCAGACAGGGGCAGGCTTTTCAACAGCCCCCAGAGCAGCAGTACCAGCAGCCTGGTGCATCTCCATCAGTCCAAGCACCAAGCGATCCCGTGTCAGAACTGAAGGATCGAGTGACTACCTTGGAGAGCACTAGTACCCCAAAGTTTAACAAATTGGAGCAATTCATGCAAGTTGCTGCAGGCAAATTCATGGAGATTGAAGCTGGCCAGAGAAACCAGCTGGCACTCTTGCGGGATATGGACACCAAGATAGGGCACCTGGCAGATGCCCTTGCTTCTAGACCGGCTGGCATACTTCCTGGCCAACCCTTGCCGAATCCCAGAAATCATAAGGAGGGGTTGCATGCCATTATGCTGAGAAGTGGGACTGTTCACCGCAGAAGAGTGCCAAGAAGGTGACCCAGATCACCCTGAGCCGGAAGAAGACTTGGTGATGGAAATGGAGCCAGAGGATCAAACTCCAAAGCCACAACCAGTAGTGGCTGAATATAAGCCTAAGCTCCCTTTTCCCACCAGGATTCACAAAGACAGGCTAGAGGCAGAGTTCGGGAACTTCTTGTCCATGCTTAGGAAGCTGCATGTTCAAGTGCCCTTCATGGAGGCACTATCTCATATGCCTAAGTATGCGAAGTTCCTAAAGGAGCTTCTCTTGAAAAAGTGGAGGTTGAGTGAGCTAGCCACTGTGGAGCTCAGCGAGGAGTGCTCGGCCATTCTGCAGAACAAGCTTCCGCAGAAGCAAAAGGACCCAGGTAGTTTTACTATCCCGTGCTCTATAGGTAAATTGCATGTAGAGATGTCCTTGGCGGATCTAGGTGCTATTATTAATGTGATACCATATAAATTGTTTAAGAAACTAGGCCTAGGTGAACCCACTGCAACTAGGATGAGTATTCAACTAGCTGACCGATCTATAGTTCATCCTAGGGGCATAGTGGAAGACCTTCTGGTTAAGGTTGGCAGATTCCTTTATCCTGTGGATTTTGTTGTCTTGGACATCAATTAAGACACAGAAGTGCCCCTTATACTAGGAAGGCCTTTCCTGGCCACCGCCAAGGCTCTCATAGATGTGCATGATGGGACCTTAGTCTTGAGGGATGGCGAGGAGCAAATAACATTTTCCATTGCTAATACTCTCCCTGGTTCATCGCCTTTGCATCATGTTTCTCACCAGGAGCACGAGTCTGTTGTGTATCCTTCTGTGCTTCCCATTTTGCAGGATCCCGCTCACATATCTTCGCCGCCACTCCCGTCCACTCTGTTACCAAAAGACAAGATCAAGGAGGAGTGGCGGCCAAAACTGCAGGTAGCCAAGCCTGCTCAAAAGAAAGCCGGAGACCACTATGAGCTGGTCCCGCCTCCTGAGCCTCGACCGCCTTGGCGATCCAAGTATTCACTCGACTGCATTCTGCCGGATGGCGAGGTTGAGTTGACGAGTGCTGGTGGTCACACTCATCGAGTGCATGGCACCACCTGAAGTTGTACCTCAAGAGCGATGTGGATCCGCTCTTGAAGGCACCTGTTCCATCACCTCTCCGAGCATCCACACTACTGGCATCCAGCTAAACGACGGTAAAGAAGCGCTTGTGGGGAGGCAACCCCACCAAGGTTTGTTTTTCTTTCGTTTTTTTTTTTCGGTTTGTCCACTTGGAACTATGGTTTTTATCACCCAGTGTGTTTTGATGACTCTAGCCCTGCTGACTGGTCCCATTTCCAGTCCTCCGATAGTCCATATTCCCGGTAACATCGTTTCCCCTTGTCTTTTCCTCTGCTCCATTGAGGGCAATGTCGTGCTTAAGTGTGGGGGGTGTTTATCTACTATTGACTGCTAGATGAGTCTGTGTGCTTGGAGCCTAGTCCGCTGTCCAAATCTTGAGATTTGAGGGCTCCAAGTACAGATGTTTGCATGATCATATTGGCACTGTGGGTTTAATTGGTGAATCGAATGGCTTTCGAATTAATGCATGACAACTAGATTGTGACTAGTACGACCTATAATGATGACTGAGACGTCCAGTAGAATTGTGTAGGAGTTCACTTTTTTAACGGTTTGCTTACCAACTGTGACTTGGATTTATCACTCGCTCTTGACAGTCGTTTTTGCATCCAGTTCAGGGAAGCAAAATGAGAGATAGAGCATATAGGTAGCCATGTGAGATTTGAGCCTGCTCGTTTCTTTCTTGTGCGATAGATCCCTCTTCCATGATGTGTAGCATTCACGTTGTCATTAGCTAAGATGATGGAGGCATATGATTAACCCATGACCAAATTGACTGTCCTGGTGTGTCATACCCCCTAGTCAGCCCCCTTGAGCTGTGTCACATCCATTCTTTTGGTCTACAATGAAAAATCACCCTTTTGCATCTCTTAGAATGTTCCACAAAGTTGTTCTTACATGTTCTCTGCTGTTTCTGCTAGAAATAATGTGAGGGTTGGAGGTAGTTCTAAAAAAAAAGTTGGGCATGTGTTTGAAAAATGTGCAGAGGTGGTGGTTCTCTCAAGAAATGAAAAAAAAAAAAAGAAAAAAATGGATGAAATCTAAAGAGAGCCACTACCAAAAATATGAATAATGCTCATTAAGTAGTGTTTCTTAGCAGTCTGGCTTGGAAATACTTAACATTATTGTGACCTCCTTTGCACTTGTGCTCTAAAGAACTCGAGTAATGCAGAATGGCAGAAAGAAAGTAGGTGGTTTGATTGGTTGTGATTGTGTTGGGTTTGGAACTGTGGAACCTTGTGCTATGAATACTTCCACCACCTAAAAGGCCTTTTCCCTATGTCCAAGACCCTAGCCAGTCATTTGAACCTGTGTCTAAGATCTTCGGATTAGTTAGTGATGACACCCATTTATGTGAACTCTAGCATTTAGAGGCTGTCTTCATGGTGAAGAGATGTTAGGGATTGAGAGTATGAGTATGCACATCTTGCATCAAAAAAATTGTCCTAACCCCACTGGTCGAAAGTGAGCGATTCATTTTCACATATTATCTATACTCTTTACTTTGTTTGGGTTTGTGTTTGGGCTTTGTTTTGGCCTTTTCCTTTTATGTTTGGAAAATGTGTTTGGTTTTCTGTTTGGGATTAGGAGAAGAGTTATATAAATACTCTTCACCACCCTAATCTGTAGGCAGGTCAGTCGGGATAGTTAGTTTGGTTTGTCCGTTTCGGAATTTGGTTTGTAACATGTACTCTCCTCAAATTAGTGAAATTTGTTCTCTCCTGCCCTTGGATTAGCTAGCACACATTGTGTTGGTGAACCACGTTAAATATATGTTTGTTCGTGATGGTCTAGATGATCGATTGCACGCTTCTGTTCTGACATTAGCCACCGGAGCAAAAGTCTTAGTCAAGTCAACACCATACTCCTGGGTAAAGCCTTGAGCAACTACGCGAGCCTTGAAGTGCTCAAGCGCCCCATCTAGAAGAAAATTCAGATAATAAACCCAACGGCTACCTATGACTGACACTTCTAGAGGAGGGCGGGGAACCACATCCTTGGTGTAGTTTGCATGTAAAGCATCCACGCAACATGTCAAGAAAGATCATAGGAAGAATCAAATTGCACATTATTGCCAAATAATTTTTGTTTAAACATAGTGGAAAGCCGACGAGAATGGGGATGACCCAAACGAGAATGCCACAACTGAAATGTTTTCTCCTAAACACTAGAAAAGACTGGCAAAGAATCAATGTTCCTAGATATCTAAGAAGAAGAAGGTACCCTAGACACCGACTGAGAAAGCGACGACGAGGATAAAGCAGGCCGAGCTGCTAGTTCCTCAAGATGAAAAATCCAGCCCTTCTTGCTACCCTGACCGATCTCCCTCCCGGTCTTCATATCCTGCACAGAGCAGCTAGAGGGTGCAAAAACAACACGACAATCTTGTTCAGTTAATTTTCCAACGAACACCAAATTAGGGACCAAATCAGGAACATGTAACGTAATAGGAAAAACCAAATTCGGTTGGGACATAGACCCAACCCCAGCTACTTCTAAATTCGCACCATTAGCAACCTGTAAGCCCATCTTTGTACTGGTTGAACATTAGTAAGCATAGAACCATTACCCTTCGTATGATTATAACAACCAGAATCAAGAATCCAAGGAGAGCCCTTACCGGAGACTTGCAGACTCAAGAAGGCCGAGGCAATGGCCTTGTTGACGAGCTGCTCAAGAGCATCGGGACCGCTGCCACTGTCTGGAGATGTGTCAGTGAGTTGAGTAGCATATACTAGCCGTCCACTAGAGGGACCACGAGAAGAAGAACCACCAACATCTTTCATACGAGCCTGCAACGCCGGGCAATCCGAAATTAGATGACCTGTCTTCTTGCAATGAACGCAAAAGTTGCGTTTACGACAATATTTTTGGGAATGTCCCTTGGCGCGGTAGTGATGAAATTCTACCTCCGATCGGTGCTGTTGAAGCTGAGGACGATATGCAGTAAAGGAGGTCGCATTAGTGGGTTCTTTACGAGTAAAAGGAGGGAGACGTCCCTCACGTGAAGCGGAGCCAGCAGGTTTGGAGGCTTGAAACGTAGCAAATACGGCCTTCCCGGAGCCAGGCTTAATATCGAGAACAGCCTGGGAGCGGAGCCTCGTCTCCTCTTGAAGCAAGGTAGCATGAACACCCTCCAGCTTCAGATTTTACCGATGAATAAGACTAGCATGGAGCGCTTCATACTCTGGTCGAAGTCGAGCAAGAAATTGAAGAAGATGCACCCGATTCTTCTCTGCCTTGACCTCGTCCGAGATGCCAGATGGGGTCAACGATGTAGAAACCAGATCCTGCTCAGTACAAAGTTGTCGAGCAGCATTATAGTAAAACGCAATATCGAGGCTACCCTGGTGAAGAGAAGAAAGCTCTATCTCCAAATCAAACTGTGAGCAAAGCTTGTGGTGGAATACTTCTCAGCGAGACTCTTCCACATGGCGGTAGCGGTGGGCAAGGTACGAAGACCCAGAACAATGGAAGGATTGACGGAATTGAGCAGCGCCGTCTTCAACTTCGCGTCATTCTGGAGCCATGGCGACAAGGAAGCATATGTCGCAGCAGGACGTGGCAGTGAACCATCTAGATGACCAATGAGACCCTTCCCTTCAACAAAAATCCGGAACTAAAGTTCCCAAAGTGCGAAATTCTTCGAATTCAATCGCGCTGAAATCCAATCTGAATTCATGGATGAAATCTCTGATACCGAGTTAATCGATACTGTAATAGGATGATAATCGAAATGGAAATATAATCAGAACGTAACAAGAAGCGAATTTAACGTGGTTTCCTTGCTCAATGTGAGCAAGACTAGTCCACGGAAGGAAACAGAGTTCGTATATTTCTTGTGTTCTCAACGTACAAGATACACACTATTTATACTACAATAGCCGAAAACCCTAGGAGAAGAATAGAGTTCGGGTTTTGGCTATGTAGAAGCCCATCTACGTGCATGGGCTGAAACCCACTAGTCTCAACACTTCAAAGGCTCAGAGTTAGGAAATCTAGTTGCAGTGGACTATAGGTTATGTCTCTGGCTGGCGAGGTGTTTTCTCCGGGCTCTATGTTCTTTGCGGGTGGGGCTGTCGCTCGAACTGCCTCTTCCCGGTTTGTTTGGCCTGGATTGAGGTTTGTAAGCTATCGTTTTCATCTTCTCTTTTGCTTTCTTTTGTGCTTCCTTTGTCCTCAGTTGTTCTTCTTTGACCCGGCTCGCTCCACCACTTATGGGGCGCTGTTTCGGCTGCTGTTCCCTTTGTCTTTGTTTTTGGTTTAATAAAGTTTATCGCATTCATAAAAAAAAACAAAACACCATGATATAGAATGGTACTAAATGGCTCATTTTTTTCAAAAATATATCAAAGTGAATATATTTCGAAAAACACAATTAATTTGATTAATCTGTGTTAAAAAAATTCTAATTACACTTAAAACAAAAGATATATAACACTTTAAAATTTATTAAAAGGGAATATATTAGAAGTATTCTGTAAATGATGATATGACAGGTTATGCGTGGTTATTTGCATGGTCCATGAAACCCTACCGTACCGTACCTGCGGTACAACCACGAAATAACTGTATTAGTTGCTAAATTGGTAGGCGGTATTTAACGGTCTAACGGTTGAACTATAGTTAAACCACGATTTTACCTTAAAATACCCTACCGCTGACTTTCCTGGTACGGTATCTGATACGGTTTCATGGACCATGGTTATTTGACCATAAGGTTACTTACCAGAAGTGCTACGCTGATTAAGTTCCTCCACGTCAAACATGGATGCTATTGATACCCCATCCAACGTGCTTTTTCAAAATATTCAAATAAAATTGTTTACATAAATTTTCAAAAGCATCTATGTACGCTCTATTGGTGGATATATGGCTGGAATTTTGGTATTGTTATCGGATAGAGCCCAACAATAATCTAAGCTCGAGGCAAGATGGAACAAAACTTGAATCTTGAGTCAGAACTGTCGTGTCAGAATCAATTAAAATTTGGATCGAAATTTCAATAAAAGAAGTTCAGCATTCCTAATTCTAGTTCCATGATAATATCCATAATCAGATTTTGAACTATTAGTTTTAAGTGAGGCCATGTCTCAGGGATAAGAAACAATGGTGCTTTATTTCCCTACTTTTTTAATCAACTTTTAACTTCATCGTTCTATTAAGGATTTCAAAAAATATATACAGATGGAATGAAGCAAGGGAATATGGAAGTAGGAATGACAATTTGAACCCGCAACGCTGAGTATTACCCGAGCTGACCAGCGATGGTGTGGGTATTACCCAACCCGCAATAGCATGGGGCGGGGCAATGGGTATCTACTTCGGCCCCATCATGCCCTGCCCTTTCCCGTTCTTGGCCCTTTTTATCTCAATCTTACCGTATCTATTCACATTTCTCCTATTTTGATTTTTGTTCAACTAGTTAGGTTTGATCTTTCAATTAGTTAGAGTCAATTACCCATTCTAATATCACTATTCTTCATTTATAAAGTGTTTTCCCCTTCTTTTTATCGTGAAAAGTATAATTTTACATGTATTTTTATCAAATAACATGTCAGAGTGGGTCAACCCGCCCCGTACCCGCGTGGATATTACCTGCCCCGACCCATAGTACGTAGCGTGGAGCGGGGCATGGGTATTGAAGGCCCCGCCCCGCCCATTGCCATCACTATATGGAAGCGTCTTTGGGCTTGGATTATCAGTGGCGGCACAGTGTCGATACCCACTGCCTTTTTTCTTCTTTTGGGACTGAGTTGCTTGTGGGCCAATAAACTTCTCCTTAAAATTTGTGAGTGAATTGATCAAGTTGGGCCGGTGGCAGTTGGACCTGTCTTGTGGCCGCCACCAATTCCTTCTTTTTATTTGGTTGTATTTCCTCTATTCGGCTTCTCATGGGCTCCAATGGAGACTTCTAGTAGGCTCCCCTCCATTGTGCTACTTCCAATAAGTGAAAAACTCCTTATTCTTCTCATATATCTTCATTTATCCTCGATAATTATTCAAGCACACATCCAAATCATCCTAGATTGTATTTTCATTGAAAAGAATGAAAACATTCTAAAAAGCTGAAAACGTTACAAAAACACATCAAATAGTTGAGAATTAAGCATAAAATATAGAAAATATTCTAAAGATGTATTGAAAGAAGGAGAAACTGTATCAACTATGCGAGTGATAATAACTATAATTTGAGTGTTCTTAATACACCAATATAATTCAATCCATCCACTTAAATATCCTACTATTCAAATTCATTTAAATCCAATTCATTTAATCCAAATCCAAATGGATTGATAGATTCATAAATATGTGGAAAATTACAGTTTAGTAATTTCATACCACTATACCGCTTGTTGGCACCATGGTATTACTTGGTACAACCTTTGCTTTTAAGTTGGTTGAGGTTGTATGATTACAATGAGAACTACTATCAGTTACGTGCTACCAAATTTCATTATCATGGTATAGACGTAAGACACCTAATATATGTCTAAAATATTTTTTTTTCAAAATATGTGAAAGTGAATGTTGTTTTGAAAATCAAAACTAATATGATTTTTCTGTGCCAAAAATTTGAAGTTAAACTTAAAAAAAATAATTCAAGTAGTGCAAAAAATTGGTCATGGTCATCCGCTCCCCGTTTCTTGAGAGGGGAGTTGATAGGGTGCTAAAACCTTTAAGTGAAATATTCAATAATTTATTGCATAAAAAAATAAAATGTGAGGAGATAACTAATACACATAAATTAGTTATGAGAGGCAGGCATGCACACACAATATGCTTTCATTGATGTTAATGGGTTTTCTTTATCACTTTTGTCCATGCCCTGTCTGATCCTACTCGGCGTAGGAATTTTTGGGATCAGATCACTAATCTTAGGACTAGTGTTGACGATAAATGGGTAGTTATTGGGGATGTAACACCCCGACCTTTGGGTTTTGGTTCGACCATAATACGTGAACGGTGGGTTTAACGAGTATGTACGAAGAGTTGCAACCGGGGATTAGGGTTAATAATAATAATAATAATAACTATTATTACTATTATTATTATTATATAAAAAAAGGGCCAAAGGGGGGCCGAGCCATGAATAACCCAAATTCCCCACGATCACATCCCTCTCTCTCGGTTTCCCTATCCCTACACCAATGGAAACCTAAAACTAACCCCGGTGGTAAGCAGTCAAGAGAAAAATCCCTTTTGGTAGGAGTAGCCGCAAAACTAATCTCCAAACATCAATCCCATCAAACTGCGTTCTCATTCTTTTGTTGCTCGCGAATCGCCTTGCCTCCAGATTCCGTCGGCGCTGAGTTCTGTCGATAGCATTCTGCTCTACGGTTAAGCTTTTGGTGAACTTCCTTAGTTTAGGGTTTCAATTAAATGGAGGGCTGCCGTGCTACAGCTTCTTCTCTGGCCATTAAGTCGATAAACAAAGGTGTAGTTCATAGGATCTGCGCGGGCAAGTAATTTTGGACCAGCTATCCCCCGGCATCGCCATTCTTCTAGTAAGCAGCTGAATGGGGGAAGCAAGGTTGCCAAGGCGTGGTGGTGGTTTGGATCATTTGTCCACTAGTGGCAGTGAATTGGATTAGAGGTAACAAATTATCCCTCTCTCATTTTAGATATATAGTGTGCCTGGCATTAGAAATTGATTCATGGGACATGAATCTTGGGACATGCAGCTCATGTAATGGTGGGGATATGGCTGAGAAGCCTGTAACGAACAAGTGGAGGGAAATCGTCAATAGTTGATTCAATACGATAAGGTTGAGCACAAGGTGAGTGTAAAGGGGGTAAATTATACGCCTTACGTATTCTTTTAAGTATTATGATTTTAAGTATTTTAGCGAATTGGTTACCGTTGCTTGGTTATGTTTATGATTGATTATTTGTGCTTTGCTTGAGCTATGATTTGAGGTGATTTTGTGCTATTTGAGGTGATATGAGGTGATTTTGTGCTATTTACCTTAAAGCGTTATGTTTGAGTTATTGTTAAAGTTTAAGAAACAAGTTCTTTTTAAAATGTAACTCACCTTCAAAAAGGTGAAGTCGTTTTAAGTGTTTTTAGTCACTAGCGCCAGTCTGTTGCCTTTTGAGACATTTTGAGACAGAGAAGCAGTTATGCTCTTGAAACTTTTAAGATGAGCAGCACTTATGCTCTTGATAATAGTAGTGAAGAGCCACCACGATAAGTTTAAGATGTTAGGGGGATGAATCGTTACGACTTCCCTAACTAAGTTTAAGTTTAAGGAAAGCCTGATTGGCTTCTCATACGTATGAGTTAGCAACCGTACTAGCTAGTGAGGGATCCCAGCGTCAGTCAAGTATTTAAGTCAAGATTTGAGCTTTAAGAATGGAGAGTAACAGTAACTCCCATACAGTTTTAAGAGTTAGGGATTTTAAGAGTGGAAGTACAAACAACTTCAACAAATTTAAGTAAGTGTTTTAAGTAGAGTACTAAGCAGTAAGAATTTTAAACGTAAGGGCGTAGACTGACCCCATCTCACTCACCAGTTTGAAGAGCTAGAGGAGCATTTAGTGAGCAGCGAATTTGAGGGCAGGCAGCTAGAGGAGGGCAGTATAAGCGTCACAAAGGATGCTTAGTCAAGGTTTCAGCAGCAACAACATTTGAGATTATTAGTTATTTACATTTATGATTATGAGTATAGATTGGAGATCAGATTGAGATTTTAAAGTTTGAGTTTAATTTGCCCACATGTTAGGGCTTTGCTTTGAACTACAAGTGTGTGTTTTCAGTATTTTATTTGTGAAAATTTTTCCCGCTGCAAATTAAGATTTGAGTATTTTATTTATCAAGGGCATTTTAGCAAAAGTAGTACCTGGTCGGGTTAGTGTGTTACATTTTGGTATCAGAGCCGGTCTTCCTCTGTTCCTTGGTTTCCAAGGAATACTGGAATATTGGTCTCAGTTTTTAAAGGTTTTGTTTTAAAGGAAAAGAAATGAGTCAAGGATCTTCTTTTAAGAGTCTATAGAATCTCCAGTCTACTCTAATTACATTTAGGTGAATAACTATGATGGCACGACACGAAGGGATGGTAGCCAGGGTGTGATTGTTTAAGAATAGGCTAAAACGCGATTTAGTTAGCATGTCGTGGTTTGTCAAATGGGAGATTTAGGCATATCGGGATCGCCGGTAAGAAAGAAAGGATGAAAGAAACGTGACCAACCCAAGTAGAATCTCAAAGGCTCTCAAGACCAAGTATCTCATCGACATGATGGATAGCATTTTTTCAATTAGTTAACCAACTACTCGGACATTAGCAAACAGATCATCATCATCAACCTAGAGAAGGAAGGAGGAACGTTGCAAAGGTCTGTGGAGGTAGAATCAAATGTGCGAGGACTTCAACTCCAAACACCAGCAAAGGGAATACCTCAAGGATTTTGAAGGAGTTGAGAGAGTAGTACGAGGATTTTACTGCTAGGAAACAAGTGGATGATCTAATAAGCTAAGACAAACAAAGGGCAGAAATATGAATCTCCAAAGGAAGTGGAGCAATCACTAGATGCCAGGAGCTATGATAATAGGATGATGTTAGGGTCTTTGGTCCTAAGTAGTGGAAAGTCCCTCAACTAGTTTTAGTGGTCAACGCTATTACAACACAGTGGCAAGGAGGAAGTAATTAGGTTAGAGGGGGTATGAAAGGACGTCAAGAAGTCAACAAGTCAAGGCGAAGATGAGGCATGGTCATTTACATATGACGACAAAGGAACCCTTATAGATAAACTAACTCAGTAGAGAAAAGGGTACACAACCCTGGGGAGTTAGGCCGATGACAAGCCTTTAAAAGAAACAAGACAAGCAACGAGATAAATGATGTAGAGGACAAGTTATGGTTTTGGTACGACCACCATTGGACGAGACGTGGAGGAAAGTGCCACCAAAGTCTAAAGCATGCCATGTAGAAGACAGCGGGGAGTCAATAAGTAAGAAAAGATATGGAATGTGAGAGGGAATAACAGTTAGCTAGTAAAGGGCAGTACGAATAGAGAACCACTTCTCAGCAGTGCGTGAGTTGGATACCAAGATAACACCGAGTTAGAAAGAGGATATTAGAGACCCTACAAACTACCCATATCACAAAAGGTCGGGAGGATGTTGGGACCGTTGAAAGGGGAATGCAAGAGTTTACGATGATCTGTTATGGGATTGTCCTCTCCTAAATCGAGGGAGCACCTAGCCGCCTAGGGTACATGAGGGGTGACAAAAGGAGGAACCTCACTGCTAAGTTGGAACTAGAGTGCTAAGAGCTGAGGTCTCGGAACTAGCTATAGAGTAAGTCATTAAGCCAACCGAGTATAGACAAGTAAGTTGAATGTTCAATAAATGTTCTAGTGAATGGCAGAGAATTCGAGGTAACACATGGAAGTTCCGATAAAGGATTGAGAATTTGTGTAGGTGACTCGTGTTCAAGGAAATGCATAGGGAGTACGACGAGGAAAAGCATTACAGAGAAGGAGGAAAAAGACAAGTTACCTTATCCAAGGTGCCCCACTCTGAGTGGGCGCGGCATAGTAGCAGGGCTCCCGCGGAGACAGCTAGTTAAGGATGAAACAGGCACGCTTAGTTAAGCCACTAAGAATCCTAACTAAGAAACTAAGTTTATGTACAAGATCGATCAACAAAAGAGACATGGAATGAGTTATGTTAAAGGTTACCAAGGGAAAGCCACCATTGGAAGTTGTGACCTAAAACAACAACGAGAAGATACTCAACAGAGGTTGGTGACCAAATATAGTACAAGCAACAAAAGAAGAGTTGTATTTTGGTGGTAGTAAAAGTAAAGAAGCAAGAAGAACACCGTGGGAAGTTATAGAAAAAATGGTTGGCATCAACCTAGCGATGTATGCATCAAGGAAGATAGTAAGACGGGCGGAAGCAGGAGTACAACAGACAACAAGAAAGCATTAGGTTGACCACCAAGTAGAGAACAACCGATCCTTAGGAAGTCCATAGAGATATTTCAGTCAATTTTTAAGGTGGAATCATGATCGTCAGGAATAGTCGAAGGGAGAACCTTATCTATCATGGTACACGAGTGAGAAGAGAAAATAGGGACCTAGAGGACTACATCGAGAACAAGGTACATCTAGAACTAGCAAGGAACATCAAGAAGAAGAGTCATGGGTAAAGAAGTAAGAGGGATATGAGTTTAGGGAACCTGCTAGGATACCCCAAAGTGAAACCGAGATCGCCTGTGTTGGTAAAAGGTGTCAATCTCTCGGGTAAAACCTTATTGGACGGGGAAACCGTACGAGGAGTTTTAGCTAGGGTCTTAGAGTGGCAGAATGGATATTACGAGAACATCAAATTCAAGCAGCTATAAGGAAGTGCTAAGTTAGGCGCCAGGAGTGAGCAAGTATGCCATTGGGAATATCAAGATTCTTGAAATGATTCATAGGGTTGATCGCAAGCTGGAGAGAAATGCAAAGGATGCCTTTAATGCATACAGGAAGTAAAAGCATTAGTATGAGGTTTCAGAGTTAAGCAAGAAGTAACGAGGAGATGAGGACTCTGGTTATGGTTAAAGGATAAGACGAGGCATCAAGGAGGAAAGTAAGGGATGCAAAGTTAGGACATACAAGGACCTGGGTGACCTATGAGGTCAACCCTAGACGAGAGTTACGTTAAAAGAGTTTTACCATCTGACTTGATGGAAGATAAACCGCTATCAGTGACCTTGTGGTTGGAGAGGGGCATTAACTTCTCATGTACCGAATGCATAGTTATCGTTCCTATATATGTACAAGGTGCAGCCGAGGTAATGTGAGGGGTTAAGAAGCCACAACAACATTGAAGTTGCAGGGAGTGGAGAGAAGGATTTATAGTTCAATGTCGTACGAGTTAAAGGGGGTACAATTCCTTGTAAAGGGAGGTATTACAAGCGAGGCTTGAGGTCATCACAAAGAACAAATTTCGAGTGCAAAATTTTCGTAAGTGGGGAGGAAATGTGATACCTCAATTTGGATCTAGATTAAACAACCAACTACTGAATGAGTTGGACCATGAATCATATCGAATCAAAATTTTGTTTAGCATGCGACCGTGCCAAGTTGCTTAGAATTAAAATGGCAGTGAGTCACTCAAGTTACACAAGTGCTGCAAGCTAACAGAGAGTACTTGTTATGGTCGAGAAGAGATATAAGAGGAGCAGTTTCATTATGCGAGGTGCGCAAGGAGCACCATGGAAGCAGATATAGTGAAAATAATT
This sequence comes from Linum trigynum, assembly GCA_964030455.1. Classification (NCBI taxonomy): domain Eukaryota; kingdom Viridiplantae; phylum Streptophyta; class Magnoliopsida; order Malpighiales; family Linaceae; genus Linum; species Linum trigynum. Next base: position 4,839,661 of record OZ034817.1, read on the forward strand.
TTTGGGGCAAGGGAGTACAAGGCCGGTGTTAAAGGAGAGATGAGTTCCGAACAAATTTCGGGGACGAAATTTTTATAAGGGTGGAGAAAATGTAACACCCCGACCTTTGGGTTTCGGTTCGACCATAATACGTGAACGGTGGGTTTAACGAGTATGTACGAAGAGTTGCAACCGGGGATTAGGGTTAATAATAATAATAATAATAATAATAATAATAATAATAACTATTCTTACTATTATTATTATTAGTATTATATAAAAAAGGGCCAAAGGGGGGCCAAGCCCTGAATAACCCAAATTCCCCATGATCCCATCCCCCTCTCTCTCGGTTTCCCTATCCCTACACCAAAGGAAACCTAAAACTAACCCCGGTGGTAAGCAGTCAACAGAAAAATCCCTTTTGGTAGGAGTAGCCGCAAAACTCATCTCCAAACATCAATCCCACCAAACTGCGTTCTCATTCTTTTGTTGCTCGCGAATCGCCTTGCCTCCAAATTCCGTCGGCGCTGAGTTCTGTCGATAGCATGCTGCTGTTCGGTTAAGTTTTCGGTGAACTTCCTTAGTTTAGGGTTTCAATTAAATGGAGGGCTGTCGTGCTACAGCTTCTTCTCTGGCCATTAAGCCGATAAACAAAGGCGTAGTTCATAGGATATGCGCGGGGCAAGTAATTTTGGACCAGCTATCCCCCGGCATCGCCATTCTTCTTGTAAGCGGCTGAATGGGGGAAGCAAGGTTGCCAAGGCGTGGTGGTGGTTTGGATCATTTGTCCACTAGTGGCAGTGAATTGGATTAGAGGTAACGAATTATCCCTCTCTCACTTTAGATATAAAGTGTGTCTGGCATTAGAAATTGATTCATGGGACATGAATCTTGGGACGTGCAGCTCATGTAATGGTGGGGATATGGCTGAGCAAGCCTGTAATGAACAAGTGGAAGGAAATAGTCAATAGCTTATTCAATACGATAAGGTTGAGCACAAGGTGAGTGTAAATGGGGTAAATTCTACGCCTTACGTATTCTTTTAAGTATTATGATTTTAAGTATTTTAGCGAATTGGTTACCGTTGCTTGGTTATGTTTATGATTGATTATTTTTGCTTTGCTTGAGCTATGATTTGAGGTGATTTTGTGCTATTTGAGGTGATATGAGGTGAATTTGTGCTATTTACCTTAAAGCGTTATGTTGAGTTATTGTTAAAGTTTAAGAAACAAGTTATTTTTAAAAAGTAACTCACCTTGAAGAAGGTGAAGTCGTTTTAAGTGTTTTTAGTCACTAGCGCCAGTCCGTTGCCTTTTGAGACATTTTGAGATAGAGAAGCAGTTATGCTCTTGAGACTTTTAAGATGAGCAGCAGTTATGCTCTTGAGAATCGTGGTGAAGAGCCACCACGATAAGTTTAAGATATTAGGGGAATGAATCGTTATGACTTCTCTAACTAAGTTTAAGTTTTAGGAAAGCCTAAATGGCTTCTCATACGTATGAGTCGGCAACCGGACTAGCTAGTGACGGATCCCAGCGTCAGTCAAGTATTTAAGTCGAGATTTGAGCTTTAAGAATGGAGAGTAACAGTAACTCCCATACAGTTCTAAGAGTTAGGGATTTTAAGAGTGGAAGTACAAACAACTTCCACAAATTACTGTAAGTGTTTTAAGTAGAGTTCTAAGTAGTAAGAATTTTTAACGTAAGAACGTAGACTGACCCCATCTCTCTCACCAGTTTGAAGAGCTAGAGGAGCATTTAGTGAGCAGCGAATTCGAGGGCAGGCAGCTAGAGGAGGGTAGTATAAGCGTCACAGAGGATGCTTAGTCACGGTTTCAGCAGCATCAACATTAGAGATTATTAGTTATTTACATTTATGATTATGAGTATAGACTAGAGATCAGATTGAGATTTTCAAGTTGAGTTTAATTTGCCCACATGTTAGGGCTTTGCTTTGAACTACAAGTGTGTGTTTTCAGTATTTTATTTGTGAAAATTTTTCCCGCTGCAAATTAAGATTTGAGTATTTTATTTATCAAGGGCATTTTAGCAAAAGTAGTACCCGGCCGGGTTAGGGTGTTACAGGGGACATGAATGCTGTTTTGTTTTCAGCAGAAAAAAAGGGTGGGAATGTGCCTAGAAATGTGTCCATTGTACCATTTAAATCCTTTGTTGATGTGAATGGATTAATGGATATGGGTTTTAAGAGCTACCCTTTGACGTGGAAGAACAATCAAGAGGGGATGAGACGGATTGAAGAGAGGCTTGATCGTGGTCTTTGTTCTACATTGTTGTTCTCTTTGTACAACAATGCTACGATTGTCCATGAGCTTCCAATTGAGTCCGGCCATAGTCCTATAAGATTGGAGTTTGAAGGGAGTCATTTTAGTCCAAAGACCCCGTTCCGGTTTGATACTCGATGGTTTCAGAAGGCAAAATATTTTGAGATTGTGAACCGTAATTGGGATAGTGGAGGCTTTTGTCATGATAAGTTACAAAATTGTGAGAAGGAGCTTACGAAGTGGGCCAAGCAAATGTACAAAGATCAATAAAAGGGCTATGATATTCAGAAGAGGTTGAGTGAAATTCCGCAGCTTGATCGATCCGTGGAAATTATTGAAGAGGAAAGAGGACTCTTGGAGGAACTTGCTACAATTTGGAAGGATGACGAACTGTTTTGGAGCCAAAGGGCTAGTGTTGACTAGCTTAAAGTGGGGGACCAAAACAATAAGTTTTTCACGCCTCCACCTCTCTTCGTAAGCTTAGGAACAAAATTTCGGCTCTTAAGGATGATGATGGAAATGTGATTACACAGCCTCAAGCTCTTTCCTCTCACATTATTGGATTTTACCAGTCGTTGTTCACGAAGAAAGAGGTTCCGATTTTGAAGCACTTCAGGACTTCCCGAAATTGGTTTCCAATGCAATGAATCTTGATCTGGATAGAGAGCCTACTGTGGAAGAGATTAGAATTGTGGTTTTCGACCTTGGTCCTTCAAAATCACCAGGACCCGATGGTTTTGCTGGCTTCTTTTACCGCAAGTTTTGGAGCAAAGTTGGACCGGACTTTTGTAATAAAGTGATTCAGTTCTTCAGAACGTCAGTTATGACAGAGGGGTGGAATGACATTCATATTTCCCTTTATCCCTAAGGTTCTTGCTCTAGAGACGATCTCCTAATACAAACCCATTTGCTGTTGCAACTTCAGATACAAAATTATTTCAAAAATTATTTCCAGTCGAATGAAGAAATGGCTACCGGGGTTAGTTTCTGAAATGCAGGCAGCATTTACAGGAGAAAGACTCATTCAGGATAATGTTATTATTGTTCATGAGATGCTGCATAACTTCAAAAATCATCGCTATGGTGATTGGGACATGATGGTGAAGTTGGATATGTGGAAAGCATATGATTTAGTGGACTGGGATGGCCTTGACTACATTCTGCAAGCTTATGGTTTTCCGGAGAAGTGGCGTGGTTGGATTCGAGCTTGCACTAAGACTGTCAAATTCTCAATTCTCCTTAATGGAAGCCCTACTGATCCTTTTTCTCCGTCCCGGGGCATTACACAAGGTGATCCCATTTCTCCATTTTTGTTTATCCTAATGTATAATGCTTTTTCTTTCTTGATTGAGAAAAGGGGTCTCTCGAGGCAACATTAGAAGCATCAAGCTTAATCAAAACTGCCCAAGAATTTCTTATTGTTTGTTTGCGGATGACACAGTCATCTTCGGCAAAGTTAGTTTCATGGAAGCTTATCGAATTATGGATATCATTAAGATTTATGGAGATACCACTGGACAAGAGATCAATGCTTCTAAGTCTTTTTTTTTTCAGCAAGAACAATCCCCATGGTATTCGATCTTTGGTGAGTAATATGTTTAGGTTTCCGCCTTCGGTGTGCCATGAAAAATACTTGGGAGTTCCATCTGAATGGGATCCTTCCCATTCTTTGGTGAATTGGATCCTTCCCGTGTATTTGATTGCATTGATCATGATAATTGCAGTTGGAAGATGGATGCAATCAGGAATCTTGTGCCTGATGAGGTTTCCCAAGCTATTGCTTGAGTTCCAATTGGCCCTCGTTTCTCTCGGGATCGGTGGATTTGGACGTTTATGCATTGCGATGGTTCTTTTGTTTCTGGTGCACAGGTGGCGGCGTATGGGATTGCTATTGCTAACTCCCACGGTTAGGTTATCGACGGAAGGGCTGAGAGATTCTTTTGTTCTTCTCTGATTCAAACTGAAGCATATGCGATTCTTAATGCAGTTATCTTGGCGTCTCAGGATCCAGTTCTAACGTGTATCAGATCTGATTGTCAGAGGTTGACGATTGCGTTGAAACAGGATCCGAGCATTTGGCCCTGGCAATGTCGGGCAACTCTTGCCCGGTTGTCTCCATTCTTTGTGTTTCTCCGTGGATCTCGGTCGAGTTTGTTGCCTGTCGATTCAATGTCTTGGCTGATGGGATTGCGAGGAACTCTCGTCTTGGTCTCCTTCCTCCTGAATGGATTGTCATTGCCGATCTTATCGCTCCATTATTGTAATTGTATTGCTTCCCACTTGTGTTGGTTTGGAATGAAATGATGATTGATGTTGTAAAAAAAAGGTTGAAGCAATCAAGACAAGAACATGGAACACGAAGAAGGAAAAGGAAAGATAAGACCGAGCAAGAATGGTCAAGCGGCGCATATCATTATTGGGTAGTGCACACCAAACGTGCATAAATATGACATGGGATAGATACACAAGAAAGAGTAGACGGAAAGGAAATTAAATTTTGGACCGGATAACATGAAATATTTTGTATAGCAATGAAATCGTTTTCTTTCTATAAGTACTATAGTCCAGAAGGATTTCTTACATAGCCAAAATGCTCCCTCGTTTAGAAGTAGTTAGTGTCACGGTGATATTACAGTCGCTGGCGCAATAGGAGCCACGAGTTAGCTAGATACCCCTTATGACAGATTTTATGAGGTGTATATTGCAAGTTTGGTAATTTGAATTACTAAATAGTTTCTCGTTTGCCACTCAAATTAGTTTATTCCATTCACGTTCACTAAAATTACTTCAATAGTTTAATTTTGTCACTCGCCATTAGTCTCCATCAACTTTCGCTGTTATGGCGGTCAACTCTGATAGTTGACCGTTAAATAAGTGATATGGCAAATAAAAAATTATAAACAAATAATTTTTTTTATAATTTCCACCTCATTATAACAATTATTTAAAAATAAATAAAACATAAATATTATAATTATGATTTCACGGAAATGAAGAATTATCAAGGTTATTTAATTGACATAGTGCGATTCGGAGCCGGCGCCACAACGACATAAATATTACAAATATTTCTACATGGAAGTTTGACTCGTCAATCGATGATAACCCTGTAGCAACATAAATAATTGCAAAATTTTATCCAATTTGAAAATTAGTACAGATATATTAGTTAGGAGGACAGAGAAGCTACAAGAGAATGAAGAACGAAGAAGGAAAAGGGAAAGATAAGAGTAGACGGAAAGAAAAGAGTAGACAGAAAGGCAAATGAAAAATCAAACGTCGTCGTGCGTAGTAGATGATGGATTTTCATTAATTATGGGCGGGGAACCTAGATGTAAGTGTCTAAATCCTTGAATCCCTGTTCTATAGATGTAATTTGCCATTTAATATATAGTTTTACTATTATACCTTTTTTATATTTGTAGGCGTTAGATCTCAAATAGAGATAGAGGGTTTATATATGGTAGTTAGGATTGTGCTAATCCCCTATAGAGTTAGCACCCTATCTTCTCCCCAAATGTAGTCGAATTATTCAATTGCAATTTTTTGTGGGTCAGCAGAACCAGCTACAGTGCCATTACAAACAACGACAAATTTAACATAAAATAAATAATTCAAATTACATTATTTTGTTTATTAAAAAATTCCCAAATTTCTCTCCGTACTGTGAAAAAATCACTCTCCGACTTAACCCTATCCAAGCTTTTCTTCCCCTTGCCAATTTTAGGTTTCCTCTATTTCTCATTCTTCCTTTTCCCACAAGATAAGTGATCCTAGATGGTGTCAAATTTACTTGGTCTGAAGTATAGGATTGTATTCGCTAAGGTCTATCACAACCACGTAGTTAGGTGGTGAGGGACGAGTTCTATGATATTAGAGAATTTATGTAGGAGGTTGAGGTGTCTCAAATTTTGCAAAACATAAAGTAAAAGAAAGACAAGTGCAAAAAAGTACAGCTAATGGACGAGTGAAGGAAGATAGGAGAGGAAGACGTTGCTAGACAAGCTCTCTCTAGAGTTTCTAGACACATACCTTCGATACCAGCAACATAATATTTATTGATTTTTTATGTCGTCTAATCGCACCTTTGGGTCCAAATTTTACCCCAACTATTGGGCAATAAGGACCCTATATGCGGATTTCTCTCTTGAGGCGTCACTCTATTTGATCAAATCATGATAGATAAAATAGAACTGTCATGTCTGATTTTCTTCTAAGCAACTAGGGTGTTGTCGATAGTTTTGCGTGCTAATAATATCTAATTATAGCATGTGAAGCAAAAATGCAAGGATATAATTAGTACACATAAATTAAATTAATTATGACACTCATAGAGGCACAATATTATATATAACAGGGTAGCTGAAGCAAGCAGGACAGGAAAATAGAAGAAGAAGATAAGATCGAGCAAGAGTGATCCAGCCAGGCATAAAACATTATTGAGCACTGCACACCAACGTGCATAAATATAACATGAGATGGATAAAAAAGAAAGAGTAGACGGAAAAGCAAATTAAAAAAGCGTGGTGCATAGCCATAGTTGATGATGGATGAAGGATTTTATGGGCGTGGGACCTAGATGTAAGTGTCTAAATCCTTGAATCCCTGCTCTATAGCATTCCAGAAAACGTCCAAATTGAGTCCGCCTGATGCAGTAGCTGAAATCCATGAGTATGTCAAAGTCCAGGTGATTGTGGAACCTCGAGAGTTGGGGCCATCGTCGGCGTTATTGGGATCCACCTTTACGACCAGGGAGGCAGAACGAAAGTGCCTGCCCACGAAGTTCCTATCATTGTTAAAGGTGGATTCGACGGTTCGAGTGGCATGGTCGACCCTGGTAATCTGCTCGGTCGCCTGGCTGACCATACCTGCTGTGGCTGCAACATATATACGACGTCATACAATACGATTATTACATATATATTAATGAAAATGATGTGTAATTGCTTGCTAGCTACGTACCAGTTCCAAAAGTGATCTCCCGAACCGAACCGGCAGTAACACCGTCTCGGCTGGTCACTCGGATGCCTGCAATCAGGTTAGGCATGGCGGACGGGTATATATTTGTTGCAGCAAAAATCGCTCCCCACACCTCGTTAGCGGACAATGCCATCCGGCAAGTTTTGGTTAGAACAGGCATGTTGGCGCTCCTTGGCTTGGCGAGGATAACTAACTGAGAATTGATTGATCGAGTAAGTATGGATTGGATTGTGTTCCTTCACCCTGTCATCGCTATCTTTATATACTAGCACCAAGTCAACCCTACGCGTCTCTTTGATCTCAGATACAATGATAATAATAATTATACAAAGACTCAACATATACAATTATAATTCTTCATGACTTTCATTAATAATACCACAAGTGTACAGTATGCCAGTCATTCTTTAATCATCCACAAGGAGAAATATTTGCTTTTCTATATTTTTTTTTGTTAATGATGACCAAGTTTTATTATCTTAGAAGGAAAATACAAGAAAATATATTTCGTATTTGTCATGTATCGATAGAGAACAAAAGATTAGAGATTTGAATAACGAAATTCCATATTTTGGGATTGGGATTTGATATGAAATTTAGAACACTTTTTCGTATTCGAGATTTCCACCCCTAGTACTTGGATGCACCCTTAATCGCTACATTTATTTTTATATATATACAGACATATTAATACGACTCCAGAAAGTCACCCCTTAATTAATTATTTAGTGTCCATCATGAACAATTTAATTCTTAATTAATGACTTGAATTACTAATACCACAAGTATACAGTATGCTAGTCCTTGTTTAATCATTCACACCGAGCTAACTCAGAACACAACAAAATGCAATTTTAATAAACACCTTCCTATTAGCATCGTATATTTGATTGACAATTTTGTTTAAATTCCTATTGGCCGCCAGTCTGTGAGCCATAAGGTAAGGCCTGTTAAGCTGGTCATGGTTTAAAACAAAGAGTTCTTCTTCCAAAGTCTGGTTGGGTCTGCTGATCGTGTGAAGCGGCCATGGCGGTTCGAAAATATGTGGTTATTGGAAGACTCTTTCTTCCAAAGTCTGGTTGGGTGGTGGAATGTCCCGGTCTCTGGGTCGGGCCTCCTTTTTCGGACTGGTTAGCGGCTGAGGCAAACCAAGAAGATTATTAAGACGTGGAATATTGAAGTTTTTGGTTGCATCAAGCAGAAAATTGAAGTTCTCTTCAGAAGAATTAAGGCTATCGATGATGCTGAAGAAAAGGGTCCAATTCCGGAGGGCCTGAATCTTGAGAGGAGTTCTCTCAGGGTCGAGTTAGATAAAATCATTCTTATGGAGGAAATCTCTTGGTGGCAGAAGTCTCGAGAATTTCGGCTGAAGGTTGGTGACAAAAATTCAGCCTATTTTCATCGTGTTGCTAATAATAATCGGAGGAGAAACTGGGTCCAAAGACTGAAGGTGGGTGGTGAGTTTATTTTGGATGAGGTGGGCATCAAGCAGGCTTTTGTTGTGCATTTTGAGAAAAGATTCGTTGAGGAATACAAGGTTCGACCCTTCCCTGAAGAATTCAAACGGAATCTCCTGTCCCCCGAGGATAGCTTTCTGCTCACTGTTCCTTTCACCGAGGCAGAAGTTTGGAAGGCAGTGTGTTCCTGCGGAGGGGACAAAGCTCCAGGTCCTGACGGTTTTTCCCTGGACTTCTTCAAAAAAGCTTGGAACATTATTAAGAAAGACATTCTAAAAGCCCTTGACGAGTTCTACATTACAGGTTTTATCCCAGATTCTGTGGCTCACTCCTTTCTCTGTCTGATTCCGAAGAAGGAAGCTGCTGAGGATGTGAATAATTATCGCCCCATCAGTCTTGTTGGCAGTCTCAACAAGATCATTTCCAAGGTTCTTTTCTTCCGTCTCAAACCATTCATGAACCGCGTCATTTCGAAGCAGCAGTTTGCAGGCTTGAGCAGGAGACAGATCCACGAAGCTGGGTTGATTGCCAATGAGTTGGTTGACAGCAGAGTGAAAAGTGGGCGTCCTGGGGTGATTTTCAAACTCGACATTGAGCGGGCTTTTGACTCCGCTAATTGGGGCTACTTGTTCAAAACGCTTAACAATTTGGAGCTAAGCTCTCGCTTTCAAAAGTGGATTAGAGGAATTGTTACTCCTTCCAAGCTCTCGGTCCTTGTTAATGGAGAAGCAAGTGGGTTTTTTGGCATGCAACGTGGCCTCAAGCAAGGTGACTCCCTGTCCCCTTTTCTTTTTAGCCTTGTTATGGATATCCTAGCCTTCATTTTGCAACAACTTCAAGGAGCTGGCTTCTTGGAGGGTTTCTTTATTGACGAGTCGAACAGGGAGGGAGGTGCGAGTCATCTGCTGTATGCAGACGATGCCATTGTGTTTTGTGATGCTAAGGAAGAGTCCGTCTTTAATCTTGCTGCCGCCCTCATCTGGTTTCAGTGTATCACTGGTCTCAAGGTCAACAATAATAAAAGCCAGCTGTATCCGGTTGGTAGCGTGGACAACATAGATAGATTGGCTGAGATTTTGGGATGTGATTGGAAGTTCCTTCATACCACATACCTCGGTCTTCCCTTGGGGGCGCCACGCTCCTCGGCCTCAATATGGAATCATGTTATAGAAAGGGTGGAGAAGCGCCTTGCTGGCTGGAAAGGGAATTATCGTTCCATTAGGGGTAGAATTGTTTTGTGCAGAATGCGGTTCTTGCCGCTCAATCGAACTACCTATTCAGCCTGTTTAAAGCCCCTGTCAGTGTGATTATGAAGTTGGAAAAGCTTCAAAGGAATTTCATCTGGTCGGGTGTCCAAGGGGAGAATAAACTTCACTTGGTCTCTTGGGATACCTGCAAGCTTCCTAAATGTCTTGGAGGTTTGGGAATTACAGATCTGAAGTTTAGAAATCAAGCGCTCTTGTGTAAGTGGTTTTGGAGATTCGCCGTCGAGAGGGAGTCGTGGTGGCGCAATCTTATAGAAGTGAAGTTCCGAAATAATGCTTCGATTTGGTCACCGGGGAGGCCTCGTGGAGCTGTGGGTGCTATCCCGTGGTCTCAAATTATGAAACTAAATGAGATGTTTTGGAACTGGGCGCATATTGAGCCGGGTGCTGGCGCTGATACCTCTTTCTGGTTCGATGTTTGGATCAAGGGCCGATCAAAGCCGCTTGCCACTGAGTTCCCAAGGGTTGCTGCTGTTGCTATGGAGCCGAACTGCCGGGTTGTGGACATGGTTCAGAACCAAGAGGGAGTTCCTGTTTGGGTTCTCCCTTCTATTCACAACTTGAGAGGGGGGGCTGAGTGTGAGAGAGTGAGACTTTTAGTGCTTCTTAACAATCTCCCTTCTGATTTTCTTTGTACAGGCCCTGGCAGAGTGTCCTGGGAACCCGCCCCTTCCGCTGGCTTCTCATCCGGGTCCATGTATAGGGAGCTGTTGAAGTCCTCCCACAATGGTGATTCTAGCTTCCCCCACAAGAACGTGTGGCAGTCGACGATCCCGTTCAAGATCTGTGTCTTCTTGTGGATTGCTTATCAAAGGAAAGTTCTCACGCATGATGCGCTGAAGAGGAAGGGTTGGGCTTTCCCCAGCAGGTGCGTTTTGTGCGGTTGCAATGAAGAATCCCTGGATCATTTGTTCATTCTATGCCCATTCAGCTGTGAAATCTGGAGGATCATGAGTTCGTTTGTGCAACTGGCCCAACTGGCAAGAGATCTCCCCACGATCATTAGAGGGTGGCTTTTTCCGAATCCCTCTAACCCGCAACAGTGGTGCTCCAAGGTTTTTCTCCATGCTTTTTGTTGGCGGATCTGGTTAGAGCGAAACGCCCGAATCTTCATGGATGTCAGTGCTTCCGCTCGGGATGTTTGTTTGGCTATCGCCCGCCTTGTGTGTGATTGGTTGGTCTGCGCTAATAAGGTATTAAAATGCTATTAATTAGCCAAATCTTTCGTAATGCATCAAAATATTGGCCATTTGTACGTTATCGTTAATAATTTTCTAATTCTTTTCTTATTTAAAATACTTTTTTTTTTGGAATGTTGAGCTTCATGTGTCTCTTCCAAGTCAGTATCATGTTGCCAAGTCAATATTACTAACAAAATTGCTAACTGAAAGTTAACACTTGGTTATTTCTTAGTATTTCGATAGTTTTGGCCAATAAAAAGAATCCAAAAAAGGTTTGGATAAAAAATAGACATTACCCTTGTTTAATCATCCACACCAAGCTGACTCAAAACAGACTGGTTTGTGGAACTGCTTGCAAAAGAGCGGTATTTGCTTTTTTATATTTAATTGGAAATTTTGAATGGAATTAATTTCGTATTTGTCATGCATTGATAGCGAACAAAGATTAGAGATTTTGATAACGTGATTATTCTGGGATTGAGATTGATATGGGATTTAGGATGACATTTCCACCCATAACTGGATACAACCATAATCGCTACATTTATTAGTCTATCTATCTATCTATACATAATATTATGGCAATTCAAAAGTAGTTTGTTGCCACATAAGCATTTGGAGAATTTACAAGGTGCCATGGTGGACACTTTTTTTTACAAACAAAAAAGTTAGTTAATGATCAATTAGTGTAGTTATATCTATCTTCTTTTAATATTTTTTTTAATGATCATTTAAGTAGCTATCTCTATCTTCTTTAATGTTTTCTTTTTTTATTCAATAATTATTTTTGCAATATATATGTGTAGCAGCTGTATACTTACGTCTAGAAAGTGACATATATTGTAATTCTTTAAAAAATATATTTGATTAAATCTGATCAATTAATTTTTATTAGAACTTAATATAGTGAAGTTTAGATAATCAACATTTAATAATCAATTGAATTTGAAAAACCAACTATATAATTTTATGTTTTGGTTATCAAACACTATCTTTTTCTAATATTTGTATCTATCAACGAAAACAAGTATTAAATAGAAAAATACTCCAAAAGTTGTTTTTTTTCTTCATTTTAATAGAAACATGACGAAGCCATAATATAGTACTTGATTGTACAAATGAAGGCGATAAAGAAAGACAACTTTTCTTCTCTCTTATAATGCATGCTTGCATACCTTATTTTCTCTTACATTTGTTCATATTTCCCCTTATTTTTCTTAACAGTTTACATATTTCGGTCAAACAAAGGTGTTAATTACACTTAAAAATATATTAAACTCTTTATATATATATATATGTATATTATGACATACCTTAAGTAAGAAAATGATGTATAGACCTCGAATTGACTGGAGTTTGGCACATGGTATTATTCTCAAACTCTTAAAGATTAAAATCTAGGTATTAAATTTATAAATCTCATACACTAAGATCAGTTTAATTATAAACAAAAATTAATGGTCATGATTCGTCAGAAAATATGCAACAAATTGCCTGCACAATCTTAGGGGTTAAGCTCTATGATTTATATAACTAAGACCTAGGGTTCACTTATCAAGGGTTAGGGTATAGTATCATGCCCACAAATCCGGTTAATTCGTGGTTCTGATAGCGTTTTCTTACTTAGAGTATAGTATCATGCTTAGATATTGGCAAGGGATGTGGCATTACACCAACAAAATGAAGATATTAGTATAAGTAATGGAATTTTTATCCCAAAACAAACACCAAAGATAAATAAATTTTAGCAAATGCATATTTGATAAGTTAGAAAATTATACACTAATGGACCATGTTAAGATTAGAACCCTCAATAGTGTGTGAGTATCTCGTACCGATATTCTAAACCAACATCTACACAACGACCATGAGTTGAGGGTGAGTCAAAATTAAACTTTAGGTATCAACAATTGGTACATATTGTATAAGATATTAAATTGAGTGTCTTGATCGACAAATATGATCTTACACTAAGACAGTAAACTTTCAATTGGGATGACCAAATTTATCTAATTTTGAAATACCTTTATAAAAAAAATTCTAACTAAGTTGTCGTCATCTGAACAACATCATTGGTTGAGAGTTCGTCCAAACTCGAGATTCATTGAATGACATATATTGTACAAGATAAAAAAAATTGAGTATCATTGTTGACAAATCTTGACATAAGATTCTATATGGGACGTGATATATCTTTGTGACATGATTTATGATCAGAGAATCGAAGCATCATAAGTGAATGTGCTAAGTATTGAGAATTTTTAATTTATAGACGCACTGCATACTCACATATGAATGCAAATGTAAAAAAAATTTAGAAGATCTAAAATAGTTTAAACATATATATAAATTGATTAATGTAAATGATAAAATGAAACTCACGGGCCAACGGGCCGGGTAAAAAGCTAGTATATACACAAACTAATACGATTCCAGAAAGTCGCCCAACAATTTAATTCTTAATTAATGACTTGAATTAATAATACCACAAGTATACACTATACTAGCCCTTATTTAATCATTCACAGCGAGCTGACTCGGAACACAACAAAATGAAATTTTGATAAACACCTTCCTATTATCATCGTATATTTTATTGGCAATTTTGTTGGGTAATTAGCATAAAAGGTCACAAACCTATTCAGTTTGTACGAAACGGTCACAAACCTTTTATTTTGCACGTTTCGGTAATATAATTTTGAGAGAATAACGAAATGGTCATTCCGTCCATCTCCATCCAAAAAATCGTTAGTTTCGTCTAGTCAGCAAACCATATCACTTAAAATATTAATAAAAAATTTAATGATCAAACCCAATTGAACCGGACCAACCAACCAAAAATCCTAATTCTTTACCACCCAAAATCTTAGAGATTGTCGTTTTCATTCAGCCCTATAGAGCGATTTTGCTACCTAGAATTTTCACGCCCCATAGAGCCATCCATTCCCCTGCTCGCGTCGACGTTTTCACAGGCAAACTGGTCGGAATATGGGAGTGAATTGGTGGACTGTTGCGAGGGTCTAAACCTTGAGTTTGTGATGGCAGTTATGGCGGGACAACAACTTCCATGTGCAAGTGCTTTAATATTGTATGAATTTCCCAAGTTTGTCTGAAGTCTGAACCTTGATTTCTCTCCAGAAAGCATCTCCAAAGTAATTGTTGGCCCTTTATGAACAAACGGTACAAAAGATGTTGGCTTTCAAATTCGGGAGCCAGTGCTATTTCTCTAGGCTCTGCCGCCTCTTTTAGCTTGACAAAATCGGGAGTTAAAAGATATGCGACAAGCCGACAACCCTTCTTACTCCTGGTCTTGACCTCTAGCCAAATCCGAGAGAACAGCAGCGGCGATTTCGAATATCCGCTGTTTGAGAACGACGGTGGAGGAGATTTCAGATCTCCGGTTTTAGATCTAAGTTCCCCCTAGTTTGGAAATAACGGTGGTGATTTCAGAACTCTGCTTTGAGAACGACGGGATGATTTTCATAACTGGAAACCCAGGGAAAGGATGGCGGGGCGTTCTTTGCTTCGTTGCTTGTTGCGTATGGTATTTTGGGGAAGAATGGATGGTGGTGCCGCCCTGGTTGCGTCTGGGCGCGTACCCCCTCTTTCCCTGCTCATGTCGGTGTTTTGAGAGGAAAACGGGTTCGCCGCTTCGCGTCGCCTGGCCTGCTCCCCCAAGGAGAGGTCCAAAAATCTGCCTCCCACATTTCCCAAAATCCAATTCAACCTGGAAATCCCAGCGGAGCTCCGGGCGAACAAGATATGGACGAGTGGAAGCTCGCGTCGGTGACCATTTTGTTCTCTGTCTCCAAGATTTTTCGGGTGGGTAAGAATAGAGGTTGGGTGGTCCGGTTCAATTGGTTTGATCATTCTATTTTTTATTAATATATCAAGTGAATTGGCTGCTGACCGGACAAAACTAACAGTTTTTTGGAAGCAGATGGAAGGAATTACCATTTCGTTATTCTCTCAAACTTATGTTACAGAAACGTGCAAAATAAAAGGTTTGTGACCGTTTCGTACAAAGTGAATAGGTTTGTAACCTTTTCTACTAATTACTCCAATTTTGTTTAAATTCCTATTGGCCGCCAGTCTATCACCCATTAGGTAAGCCCAGTTAAGCTGGTCATTGTTTAAAACAAAGACTTCATTTCCTTCTTGTGAATTAATCATATGTTTCATCATGAAAACGAAACAAAAGAAGACCGACTTCCACTTCGATTAGACAACGAAAAATCCCCTTAATTATTCACCATTCGAATAAAATTATACGAAGACTCTTCTTCATTATAGTATATGCCCACTAGTGTTATGCACCCCCGCATCGCATAATTAGATTTGCGCCTTAATTTTGAGTATCTTAGTAAAATAAATAGCTATGGGGTGAAAATTAATGTTTTTTATTTATTTTTACTAATTTTTTTAATCGGTTCTCATGTTGTTCATTCTAACTAAGATTTTAATTATTTTGCGCAGATGTAACGAGTTTTTTGCGATCTACAAAATGTGATACATTTCAATATATTCCAAAATGTGTTGATGCTTGTGTTCTACCCTTCCATTTTGTTTAGTTTTATAAGTGCATCACATTTGATGTTTAATCCTCTGACTCAAATAGAATTCACACATATTGAAGGATTCCTTCCCTTAGTCACTTCTGACTTTCCAAATTGATTGTGAACCATATTCCAGAAGCCAATCAATAAACCTCTTGCTTCAGACATTTTTTTCATGAGGTAACACCCAATTACAACCCAAGAGAAATCATCAACTATGGTTAAGAAGTAATAATAACCACCATGGGAATTAATAGATAATGGACCCCAAATGTCCACATGAACAAGAACAAAGATGTCGGAAGCAATGGAACCACTCAAAGGGAAAGGCAATCTCTTCTTTATAGACAAGTGACAAGGTTCACAATGTTTGACGTTCTCAAGAGGAACTACTGGATTACACTTGTTCAAAAGCATAGTACTACTATTCTGGGATGATCTAGTCTCCAATGCCACAACTCAATCTTTCGGGACTCGAAATTGTAATTAGATACAACTTGGGAGGTGTTTGAAGTGCTAGTTGTATCTGGAATGAAATGATATAATCCCCTACTTTATTTTGCCAAATCAATCATCGTGCTGTTCAAAGGTTAGATTGGAAGATGAGTGAGATTGAGAGGTTATGTGTAAGCTTGCTAACTGAGACTAGATTGAGAATTTTTCCAGAAATACCACTAAAAATAAAATGAAAGGCAGGCATATGCACGCACAATATTAGGACACGGAAGATGGAGCAAGCAGGACAAGAAAATGAAAGACTATGAATGAAAAGGAAAGATAAGACTCAGCGAGAGTGGTCAAGCGGGGGATATTATTATTGAGCACTAAACACCAACGTGCATAAATATAACATGAGATGGATAAAAAAGAAAGAGTAGACGGAAAGGCAAATTATAAATCAAGGGTGGTGCATAGTAGATGATGGATATTTATTATGGGCGGCAGACCTAGCTAGAAAATGATGTGTACTTGCTTGCTAGCTAGCTACGTACCCGTTCTAAAAGTGATCTCCCGAACCAAACCGGCAGTAACACCGTCTCGGCTGGTAACTCGGATGCCTACAATCTAGTTAGGCATGGCGGCCGGGTACATATTTGTGGTAAACACAAATCACTCCCCACACCTCGTTAGCAGGCAATGCCATCCGGCAAGTTTTGGTTAGAATAGGCATGTTCTTGGCTTGGGGAGGATTATATCAAGGAAATAGTATGGAGAAAATGGATTGAAGGCGTGATTTTGATCACTCTCCTTAGAGTGTTTATTTGCCCCCACTACGTTGTTACTGATAGTATTTAAGCAGCACCTTTCGTGACTTCTGTGTTTGTGTTTTTGGAGAAGGAAAACGAGGAGAAGAAGATGAACGTTGGAACTCAACCTTCTGGCCAACACGTCTCTTATATTGTGAGAAAACGACAATTCTCTTCCCAATGAAAATGACAGTTTCCCTTCTCAAAGTTCGTGTACCTAACTTAGTTCCCTTAAGATCTGGGACTCTACAGAAAGCAAGACAACTCCAAACTCTAAGATAACTCAAGTTTGGTTTCCTTCCCTTCCAACACTCATAGGGAGATTCCTTTAGCTTCTTAGACAAAATTATATTGTGTACATGGCAGGCTGTTAGCAAAGCCTCACCCCACAAATTTTTTGGAGCACTAGCATTAATCAACATAGCATTAATCATGTCAGAAAGATCTCCATTTTTTCTTTCTGCTACTCCATTACGTTGTGGGGTGTAAGGAACAGTCCTTTGATGTATCAAACCATTTTGCTCACAAAACTCGTTAAAGTTATTAGGAAAATACTCTCCACCTCTATCGCTTCGAAGGATTTGTATTTTCCTACCTGTCAAATTGGGTCGTTTAATTAGTACGATATTGTCCGCTTTGGGTCAAACCTGCACGGATTTACTTTTAGGTGTCCTCCCCAAAAGGCCTCGTACTAATTGGGCTAGGTGGACACTGATATACAAGGGTTCCTTCCCTTGTATTTCCGAAGTGGTACTTGGATTGTCCCATAACAATCCTCCCGTCACGCCAAGGACCACGAACATCGTGTCCTCACCTCAACAATATCTGGATCCTCCAGACACCTTGTATCGATGGGCTTCTCTGTACAAGGATTTTCCCAAACGCGGAACTTTTTTTAATCTGCCAAATCAAACGCGGATATCCCTTTATCGGCCAAATCAAATGTAGCCTAGATGCGGAACTCTCTTTGATCCGCCAAAACAGATGTAGCCCAAACGTGGATCTCTCCTAGATCCACCAAACTAGACGCGGATCACCTTTGACCCGTCAGACAAATGCAAATCTCAAACTCCGAGGTCACCGAATGAGGGTCCTACCAAGCTAACGTTCACCGGCCTAAACCAAACTAGGCTCTGATGCCACTTGATAGACTGATAATTGCACATGTTTTTACCCCTATTATTGAGCCGTTTGAGATGTTGATTATCATGTTTTAGGCCGATTTCACGCTAGGTTGTGCTTGTTTGTGATATTTCAGGTCCTAGTACGTGAATGAAGGTTTGGGAACGAGTTCGGGGTCGATTGGACGAAGTTTGGACGTTTGGCGCGAAGCTGAGAAGTCACAGGGGCATGCCTAAAAGCCACACGGCCATGTAG
The DNA here is from genome assembly GCA_964030455.1 of Linum trigynum. Taxonomy (NCBI): domain Eukaryota; kingdom Viridiplantae; phylum Streptophyta; class Magnoliopsida; order Malpighiales; family Linaceae; genus Linum; species Linum trigynum. The sequence continues at coordinate 4,857,984 of OZ034817.1, forward strand.
GGGACCCTTTGTGGCTGTGTGGAAATTCCTGGGAACTCACACGGGCACCCTGGAAGTCCACACTGCCGTGTGGGTCGTGGCCGTGTAGGAAGCATAAAGCCACTTTCGAAACTCCGCGTTTTGACACTCACACGGGCAGCCTGGGCGATTCACACGACCGTGTGGCCTGCCCGTGTGGTCGGACTTTTCTGGGTTTTAACCCAAATTCGAGCAAAAAGAGGGGGGATCGACTTTTGAGAGCAAAAACAGATCCCTAGAGAGAGAAAGTGCGAAGAACACATCCTAGAAGTGATTTCGGAGATGGGTTTCATCAATCGAGCTTGGAGCTCATCATAGGAGTGAAGATCATCATCCTAGAGCAGATTCTTCCCATTGTTATGAGTATGACTACTTTGTATTCTGTTTTCCTCTCTCTCAATGGAGTAGAACCCTCTTTCACTTGGGTATGAAGAACCCTAGTTCCATGTGTTAGGGATCATGATTGTAATGACTTGGGATTGCTATACTGTTTGGTTTTAATCGAATGATGCATGATTCATTGAATTAATTGAAGTCTGATAAACTTTTCTTGATTTCTGCTGCAACCTGAGATAGATAGAATCTGATTAGATTGTTATAGCTTCATCATTCGGTAGTAGTAGATTGGTTATACGAGAGTTAGTCAGTCTACTACTTTGTACTGGAATCCAATCCAGTAGTGGAGTTTTGTGTTCATAGCCTCAGCTTTCTATCCCGGTGAAGACTACTCGTTTGCCGGGTGGTTGGACTGAGAGGGCTTGGTCAGCTTAAGAGATTCCAAGCTACTGTCGGATCTTCCGCAGTTTAATCAACGGTAAATCAACCCAAGGTAATTCCAACTGAGACCTAACAAAGGAGCTAGGGGGCTCATTCCCGAGTGACTCTTCATTTGCTTTAGAAAACCGAACCAATTCCTGCTTTCTTACTGCTTTAGTTAGAACCACAATCAATCGACTTAGTTGGCTAGATAATAGATATTCACGGAGTAGGCAGTAGATCTAGACCCCGGGTTGATAATTAGAACTTGCCACTTTACTGCATTCCTGGACTGCGATTACACTTGGTCGCAGTTTGGTGTTGTGTCGTAGCGTGTCAAGTTTTTGGCGCCGTTGTCGGGGACTCTCTAGGTTATTGGAGAAACGTGAAAGTTTGTTACTCTAGCTTTTTCTTTCTTTCATTTTCTCTCTTCCACCTGTGGGCCTTCACGGGTTGCTTTTTCCGATTGTGTGCAGGTAGTGCATGACCCGTAGCCAGTCGGGAGATCTACTACCATTAGACCAGGAGCTTGAACAGACCTGTAGGAACTTCAAGCAGGCTCTAAAGGCGCGACTGACTGTGGAGGAGGCGCTAGCACAGCGGCAAATCACCGACGAAGAAGAGATGGGTGATCCACAGGACCATGATGTGGTCCTTCCTGAGGTACAGACCATGGGATACTATTGGACCGCCAGAGCCGCGAACATGAGGTCACCCATTCAACACCTTCATGTTCCAGCGAATAATTTTGGGGTGAGCACCTCTGTCATCACCATGCTGCGCGGTTCGGTGGTGTTCCGTGGCAAAGATGGGGAGTGCCCCCGATCACGTCTGAGGCGATTCCACGAGCTCATCGATAGAATCAAGATAAATGGGGTCCCAGCCGATGCCATCCAGCTGAGGTACTTCCCATTTACCCTGGAGGGGCAGGCCAAGGAGTGGCTAGACACTCGACCTCCAGGACGGCGAACCTGCAGAAGCAAATTACCCACTTGGCTCAGGATGAAGATGAGACCATCCGGGATGTTTGGGAGAGATACACCAGTCTCTTCCTCAAGTGTCCCAACCATGGTTTTACCGACGCCTTCAAGGTGGGCACCTTCTACCATGCCCTCTTCCCGGAAGACAAGCAGCTGATTGACTCGGTCTGTGGGGGGGAATATGCTCACCAAAACGCCGCCACAGCTGAATAAACTCTTTGAAGAGATGGCAAAGCAGGGCTGTGACTGGGGAACTGCGAGAAGATCGAGACGAGCACCAGGGCGGGGTGTGCATGCTGTAGCCACACAGTCATCTGATTTGGTGCAGGTGGTATCAAAGCAAGTTTCAGCCATCGATCGTTCCGGGATGAATGCAGGTACCAGACAGCAGCAGGCGATGCAATGCCAGTAGTGCCAGAGCACCCATCACACTGTGGAAGACTGCCATGCGATGCCTGAGTCCAGTACACCCCAGGAGCAGGTGAACTTTATCAACAATGTCCGGCGCAACGACCCATACAGTAACACCTACAATGAAGGATGGCGCCAGCATCCAAATTTCTCCTGGAGTGGCAACAGCAATCCGAAGCCACCCGGCTTCCAGGCTCCTGCAACTAGTTTTTCACACCAGAGGCAGCCATACCAGCCTCGTTTGGGTCAGATGCAACAACAACAACAACCACTCTATCAGCCCAGATAGGGGCAGGCTTTCCAACAACCCCATAGCAGTAGTACCAGCAACCTGGTGCACCTCCATCAGTCCCAACACCGGGCGATCCCGTGTCAGAACTGAGGGATCTAGTGACTACCTTGGCGAGCACTACTACCCAAAAGTTCAACAAATTGGAGCAATTCATGGAAGTGGCTGCAAATAAATTCATGGAGATTGAAGCCTGCCAGAGAAACCAGCAGGCACTCCTGGAAGATATGGACACCAAGATCGGGCACCTGGTAGATGCCCTAGCTTCCAGACCGGCTGACACACTTCCTGGCCAACCCCTACCGAATCCTAGAAATCATAAGGAGGGGTTGCACACCATTACGCTACGAAGTGGGACTGTGAATGCGGATTCACCGCAGAAGAGTGCCAAGAAGGTGACCCAGATCACCCCTGAGCCGGAAGAAGACCCGGTGATGGAAAAGTAGCCGGAGGATCAAGCTCCTAAGTCACAACCTGTAGTGGCTGAATATAAGCCTACGCTCCCTTTTCCCACTAGGATTCACTGAGATAGGCTAGAGGCAGAGTTTGGCAACTTCTCGTCCATGCTTAGGAAGTTGCATGTTCAAGTGCCCTTCATGGAGGCACTAACTCTGATGCCTAGGTACGCGAAGTTTCTGAAGGAGCTTCTCCCGAAGAAGCGAAGTCTGAGCGAGCTGGCCACTGTGGAGCTCAAGAAGGAGTGCTCGGCCATTCTGCAGAACAAGCTTCCGCAGAAGCAGAAGGACCCATGTAGTTTTACTATCCCGTGCTCTATAGGTAAATTGCATGTAGAGAGGTCCTTGGCGGATCTAGGTGCTAGCATCAATGTGATACCATATAAATTGTTCAAGAAACTAGACCTAGGTGAGCCCAGTGCTACTAGGATGAGTATTCAACTAGCTGACCGATCTATAGTTCATCCTAGGGGCATAGTGGAAGACCTTCTGGTTAAGGTTGGCAGATTCTTTTACCCTGTGGATTTTGTTGTCTTGGACATCAATGAAGACACAGAAGTGCCCCTTATAGTAGGAAGACCTTTCCTGGCCACCAACAAGGCTCTCATAGATGTGCATGATGGGACCTTAGTCTTGAGGGATGGAGAGGAGCAAATAACATTTTCCATTGCTAATACTCTCCCTGCTTCATCCCCTTTGCATGTTGTTTCTCACCAGGAGCACGAGTCTGTCGTGTATCCTTCTGTGCTTCCCATTTTGCAGGATCCCTCTCACATATCTTCGCCGCCACTCCCGTCCACTCCGTTACCAAAAGACAAGATCAAGGAGGAGTGGCGGCCGAAACTGCAGGTAGCTAAGCCTGCTCACAAGAAAGCCGGAGACCACTAGGAGCTGGTCCCACCTCCTGAGCCTCGACAGCCTTGGCCATCCGAGTATTCACTCGCTTGCATCCTGCCGGATGGCCAGTTTGAGTTGACGAGTGTTGGTGGTTACACCCATCGTGTGCATGGCCACCATCTGAAGCTGTACCTCAAGAGCGATGTGGATCCGCTCTTGGAGGCACCTGTTCCTTCACCTCTCTGAGTATCCACCCTACTGGCGTCTAGCTAAAAGACGGTAAAGAATCGCTTGTGGGGAGGCAACCGCACCAAGGTTTGTTTTTATTTTGTTTGTTTTTCGGTTTGTCCACTTGGAACTATGGTTTCTATCACCCAGTGTGTTTTGATGACTCTAGACCTGCTGACTAGTCCCATTTCCAGTCCCCCGACAGTCCGTATTCAAGGTAACATCGTTCCCCCTTTTCTTTCCCTTGCTCCATTGAGGGAAATGTCGTGCTTAAGTGTGGGGGGTGTTTATCTATCTTTGACTGCTAGATGAGTTTATGTGCTTGGAGCCTAGTCCACTGTCCAATTTGATGAATTGAGGGCTCCAAGTACTGTTCCATGCAAAATCCTGCTCAGTATGCTTTCAATTGACAGTCTTTATGGTGATATGCAACATAGGGAGGTAGTTGTAGCACTATGGAGGATGTTGAAGCATAAGATTTTTCCTATCCGTCTCTCTCTTGTGCCGGTTGATTTGGTGAACTAGTTGATTTAGCACCGTTGATTCATGTGGTATTGATGACTCCTCTTATGTTGTGTTGTGGACTCGTGTATCGAATAAGGGTGCTCAAGTGTGAAATGAAAAAGCAGTTGGTCCTCCATGTAAAAAATTTGATGTTCTAAGATATGGGGTAAGCCCAACGTGTGTGGCGCTGTTCATTGCACAAAATCGGGTTTTGGAAGAGATTTTAGTGATCCTTGGTGGGGTAGGCCTACAAGGTGAAGCTAAGTTGTCTATAGTACAAGTAAAATTTCCACCTGTCGAATGGTTTGCCTACTTGAGGATGTGTTTTTAAGGGCACAGATAGAGCTTCCGACCCCCCTTAATTTCATTGACCCTCCACACGAGTTGAGGAAAAGGAGTTAAAAGAAGTACTCTGGCGAGCGCCAGATGTACAGAAATTTCTCTTGCTCGATTAATAAGGGTCGACCGTGCAAAAGACTGCAGTTGGAACCCCCGCCAAGTGAATGAAAAGAAAAGAAAAGAAAAAAAAAAGAGTAAAATGAAAGTGAAAAAGGGGTTCCAACGGTGAAATGAAGTTAAAGAGCACCGCGGTACAACGAGTCCTTGGTTGTGAATGATGTGAGTCTCCTTATTTATGAATTGATTGTCTTAGTTCCACTGCTTCTCATGATCCTGGCTTGAGTCTAGTACTCGCATTGAGAGAGATAGGAGGCGTCTTAGAAGACCAGTTGACCTCGTAAGTTTCTAAATGATCGAGAAAATACTCTGCCGACGATCGGGGTTGCATGTTGCTATAGAGGTCTGGAGAGTTGCATTGGTTTGAGTCAGGTTTGCTTGGGGACAAGCAAACAGTTAAGTGCGGGGGAATTTGATAGACTGTTAATTGCACATGTTTTTACCCCTATTAGTGAGCCGTTTGAGATGTTGATTCTCGTGTTTTAGGCCGATTTCACGCTAGGTTGTGCTTGTTTGTGATATTTCAGGTCCTAGTATGTGAATGAAGGTTTGGGAACGAGTTCGGGGTCGATTGGACGAAGTTTGGACGTTTGGCGAGAAGCTGAGAAGTCACACGGGCATGCCTAAAAGCCACACGACCGTGTAGGGGACCCTTTGTGGCCATGTGGAAATTCCACGGATCTCACACGGGCACCCTGGAAGTCCACACGGCCGTGTGGGTCGTGGCCGTGTAGGAAGCCTGAAGCCACATATCGAAACTCCGCGTTTTGACACTCACACGGGCAGCCTGGGAGATTCACACGGCCGTGTGGCCTGCCCGTGTGGTCGGGATTTTCTGGGTTTAACCCAAATTCGACAAAAAGAGGGGGGATCGACTTTTGAGAGCAAAAAACAGAGCCCTAGAGAGAGAAAGTGCGAAGAACACATCCTATAAGTGATTTCGGAGCTGGGTTTCATCAATCGAGCTTGGAGATCATCATAGGAGTGAAGATCATCATCCCAAAGCAGATTCTTCCCACTGTTATGAGTATGAATGCTTTGTATTCTGTTTTCCTCTCTCTCTCTCTATGGAGTAGAACCCTCTTTCACTTGGGTATGAAGAACCCAAGTTCCATGTGTTAGGGATCATGATTGTAATGACTTGGGATTGCTATAATGTTTGGTTTTAATCGAATGATGCATGATTCATTGAATTAATTGAAGTCTGATTAGCTTTTATTGATTTCTGTTGCAACTTGAGATAGATAGAATCTGATTAGGTTGTTAGAGTTTCATCATTCGGTAGTAGTAGATTGGTTATACGAGAGATAGTCAGTCTACTGCTTTGTACTGGAATCCAATTCCAGTAGTGGAGTTCTGTGTTCATAGCCTCAGCTTTCTATCGCAGTGAAGACTAGTCGTCTGCTGGGTGGTTGGACTGAGAGGGCTTGGTCAGCTTAAGAGATTCCAAGCTACCGTCGAATCTTCCGCAGTTTAATCAACAGTAAATCAACCCAGGGTAATTACAACTGAGACCTAACTAAGGAGCTAGGGGGACTCATTCCCGAGTGACTCTTCCTTTGCTTTAGAAAACCGAACCAATTCCTGCTTTCTTACTGCTTTAGTTAGAACCACAATCAATCGACTTAGTTGGCTAGATAATAGATATTCACGGAGTAGGCAGTAGATCTAGACCCCAGGTTGATAATTAGAATTGCCACTTTACTGCATTCCTGGAGTGCGATTACACTTGGTCGCAGTTTGGTGTTGTGTCGTGGCGTGTCACTACTTGTCAGAAATTGGGCTGCTCCATTAGTACGATATTGTCCGCTTTGGGCCAAGCCCGCATGGGTTTACTCTTGGGTGTCCTGCCCAAAATGCCTCGTACTAATGAGCTTGGTGGACACCAATACACAAGGATATCTTCCCTTGTATTACCGATGTGGTACTTGGATTGTCCCATAATAATCCTCCCGTCAAGACAAGGACCACGAACTTCGTGTCCTCACCTCAGTGATTATCTTGATCCACAAAAAGCCTAGTATCGATGGGCTTCTCAGTACAAGGACTTTACCAGACGCAGAACTCTTTTTGATCTGCTTCCCAAATGTGGAACTCTCTTTGATCCGCCAAGCCCAAACATGGATCTCTCCTGGATCCACTAAACAGACGCAGATCTCAAATCCCGAGGTCACTGAATGAGGGTCCACCAAACTGACATCCACCGCCCCGAACTGAACCAGGCTTTGATACCACATGTCACAAATCGGGCTGCTCCATTAGTACGATATTGTTTGCTTTGGGCCAAGCCCGCACAGGTTTACTCTTGGGTGTCCTCCCCAAAAGGCGTCGTACTAATGAGCTTTGGAGGACACTAATATACAAGGGTCTCTTCCCTTGGATTGTCCCATAACAATACCCTTTTGAGTTTCGACAACAGATTTATACAATTTAAACTTATCAAAGGCTTCATCCTTCGTTCGCATTAAATAGACATAGGTAAATCGAGTACTATCATCAATGAAAGTAATGAAGTACCTACATCCTCCTCTAGTTAATTGACCATGAAATTCACACATATCAGAATGTACTAATTCTAATAATTCAGAATTTCTATCAACCAACTTAGGAAATGACTTTCTCTTCATCTTAGTTTGCACATAGATTTCACATTTATCTCCACTGTCATCACCAAAAACTACTAATCCATTTCTAGACATGTATTTCTGAGTCTTAAAGTTAACATGCCCCAATCGATTATGCCATAAATCAAATAAAGTACTTTCTATACTATAATTTGCATGCACATCGATATAAGCAGAACCATCAACTTTATCATTAATATTATACCATTGTCAATACTTAGCTTAAACATACCATCACTAACATAGACTTCCCAACAAACATACCAGCCTTGGTTAGAATCACCTTATTAGATTATATCACAACCTTTATCCCCTTCTTACAAAGCATGAAACCAGAAACCTAGTTCTTTCTAACATCAGGAACATGAAGGACATTGGTGAGAACAACTTTCTTCCCCAAAGTGAAGAAAAGCTCCACGGTTCCAGATCCAAGGACCTTGATCGATCGATGGTCACCCAACAGAACTTCATGTCCTTCCGTCGACTCTGTGTAGTCCTTGAACATGGCTCTCTATTAGCAAATGTAAGCAGTTGCCCCCGAATCATGCCACCAATCAGCACTGGTCATGACTCCAGCCATGTGCAATTCCTGAATCATACTCACATGTAAATCAAAAAATTATTGCAACAATCTCACTAGGCTCAACTTTCTCAATCACATTTGCACTTGCAGCCCCTTCGTTCTGATTCTTATTTGGATTAGGACAGAAGCGAACAATATGTCCCAATTACCCACAACTAAAGCAATTCTTAGTGGACATAGGGGACGACTTCTTCTTTTTATTCTTCTGGTTGTTGGTCTGGTTGTTGGAATCATTCATGGTCTTTCTCTTCTTTCCCTTCTTGTTCTCCACAACATTCACTTTGGAACTTGATGGTACCTCTGAATTAAGAAACAAAGTGCAGTGGCAAAGTGCAGACGTGCAGTGGCAAAGGTCCACCAGGACGCCAAACCGGTAAAGACCCAAATCGAATTATTGTTTGTTGGAATCTTAACTCAACCGTCAGCAACTAGGGAGCTTAGTAGACACTTTTGGAGACTAGTTTTAGAGAGAAAAATCGAAGGAGAGAGCTCTCACTTTGGCCCACTTTGGAGTTGAGCATTTTGAAGAAAGGAAGACTCTTGTAATTTGTGGGTTAACTTCAACACTTAGTACTTTCTCTACTCCTTTGTTTTGGTAATTAGTTATGATATTGAACATTAGCATGTTTATGTTCTTTCTTTTCATCATGAACTAAATCCCCCAATTTCTAGGGGAAACCTATGGATTCATTATCTAGCCTCGATGTTATAATCATGACTTGTTTTTCTTCCATTTTCTATCGTGTGAAATTGTTTAACGCTTTGTGTTGATTGGCCACCTTCACAATGATTTGTAGTTTTCTAGGTTAATAACGATAGTGAAACCTAGTAACCGAACACATTTCACACGTTGCCTATCGAAGAGATAGTGGATTAAATAGGGAATTATGCAGTCATTTCATGGATATCGTTCTTAAGACTAATTAATTAATTCAGTTAACTACGATAGTCGAAATTGTCTTAATTAGTTAGTACGTGGTAATTCTCGATAGAGATAGCTGTCAAATTATAGGTATCCCGACTGTAGAAATATGGATTAAATTGATTGACAAGGGTAATTAAATTTACTGAGGTAAAATAGTAAAATCTTGTGTTTCCCCTAGAACTCTCCAATATCAATTTCGGCAAAATAGTTGATTTATCGAGTTATTTAATTTGTGCGATCTTTGCAAATCATCACTTGATTACAACCTTTGCAATTCCTATAGTTTCTTGAACTAAATTTGTAAATTATTGAATCTCACCTATCCCCTAGAGAACGATAATTTTACTTACACTTTATTACTTGTACGACACTGTGAACTTGCAATTTTGTTGCCACCAAGTTTTTGGCGCGTTGCCGGGGATTGCCGAAATTCAATTTTAATTAATTTTGTTTGCGTGAACTCTTTTTATTTGTGTTTTAGTGTGCCGAAAAAGTTTCAGGAAATTTCTTCTTGCTTATGCGAAGGAGTGAGACTAAGGAGTTGCTGCCACTAAATCACGAAATCGAGAAGGCTTGTAAGTACAACCGAAAACAGGCAAGGGTAGGGAGAGCCAAAACAACCAAATCGGCACCTACCTCACCAAAAGGCTATCAAATTGAGAGTTCCACCTCTTCACCAATAGACAACATGGAGGAGGGAGCGATCAATGGCCACAACACCAACCAAAACATCAACCACCACCACCACCACCACCATAAGAGGAGAGATGATCCACCTGAAGATTGTACCAACATTCCTACTCCTGGTGTTGTCCTTCCTACTCCTGAAGAAAATTTGGGAATCACACCATCATTCATCCACATGATTACTAGTGGATATACTTTCTCTGGTGTGACTACTAATGATCCACATGACCATCTCAGGAGATTCTGCAACATATGTGACACCATGAAGTATCCTGGGGTGTCAGATGATGCAATTAGGCTGCGGATGTTTCCATTCTCTCTATTGGGACGAGCGAGCCATTGGTATAAGAATCTTACTCCACGTTCTATCACCACATGGGCACAACTAAAGAAAGCCTTGCTAGACAAGTACTTTCCACTATCGAAGGCAATGAAGAGGCAGAAGGACATTGTAGATTTCAACCAAATTGATGGTGAGAGCCAAAGTGAAGCTTGGGAGTGTTACAAAGAGCTACTTCTCAAATGCCCAAGCCATGGCTTAGAAGAATGGACAATTATCTCCATCTTCTTTGATGGGATAAAGAGAGTATTTAGAGAAGCATTGAACCATGCATCTGGTGGAGGATTTACAGCCATTGAGCTCGTAGCTGCCTACATCCTTGTTGAAAGAATATGCCTAAATGAAGATGAGTGGGGTGGAGAGTAGAGTTCTCCAAGGAACAATGCACGAAGCAACAATGCACCTCCTAGATCGTATATCGGGAACTTCCCAAAGCAATATCGAGAGGAAGACAAAGGATGTATGTTTCATAATGTTGAAGAGTAGAAAGAGCTAAAGGAGACAAGCCCAAAGATTCAAATTCATCACAAGCCAAGGAAGGTGTGAAAATTTTGCTGCAGAAAATTTAGAGACTAATTTGCAGCGTCAAAATGCAGGCACTTTGAAACTGACATGCATTCATCCACTACACCTCCAAAACATGATTCAAAGATGAAGGAGTCAAGCCTTATGACCCCCTGAACCTTTCCCTCAGAGATTGATGAAGCCCCAAGATGATCCATACTACAAGAAATTCCTCAACCTCTTTAGACAACTCCATATCAACATGCCATTGGCCGAGGCGTTGGAGCAAATGCCTACCTAAGCAAAGATCTTCAAGGAATTTCTTACTAATAAGCGTAAGTGGGATGACATGGAAAAGATAACCCTTAACTCTGAATGTAATGTTGTGAATCAAAATAAAGTTTTAGATAAAATGGACGATCCAAGGAGTTTCATTATCCCTTGTATTATTGGTTGTAACGAGTTTGATCATTCGCTTTGTGATCTTGGAGCGGCGGTCAACATGATGCCTTTTTCAGTCTACAAGAAGTTGGGATTGAAGAGTTCTTTAAAGTCCACTCATATCACTATTTGGTTGGCTAATCATTCCATGAAGCTACCAAATGGAATAGTAGAAAATGTATTGGTCAAGGTGGGGAAATTCATATTTCCGGTAGACTTTGTTGTCTTGGTGATGGAAGAAGACCAAGATGTTCCTCTCATTTTTGGAAGACCATTCTTAGCCACTGGCAATGCATTCATTGATGTAAGAAGATGTAAATGACCTTCAGCGTAGGTAAAGAGGAGGTAATTTTCAATGTCTTTCAATTTAATCATAATCATGAGTATTTTGATACCTCCGAAAGTAATGTCCAAGAAAGGAAAAGTACATCTTCTATTCCCAAGGTTATGCAAAAATTTCCTAAGTCGTAGATTGAAGAATTGAGAGAGGTACTATACTTGAAGGAGAATGACACTAGACAAGTAAATGAGGGGACGTGATACGGTGACAACCCCTAAGGGGTTGTCAGATTGACAACCAAGGGTATTTTGGGTATAAAAAAAGGAATATATTAATTACCTTTTTTGTATTAATCAGATTGGGAATTAAAAACCCATATTAAATATAATTTTTTTTGAAATTTAAATCCTATACATTAATATCTCTATCTCTCTCTCTTCCTTTCTCCTGCGGCCACTCCGCTTCGATGGAAAGACTATTTCTCTGGCGAATTCTCTCCGGCAGACTCCCTCCGGCAACCTGAAAAATGTACCAGTGCGTTAAAAAGTGAACCAATTCATTAGTCTACTGGTAATTAATATACCAGTGCTAGTGGTACGCTACTAGTGCGTTAAAAATGTACCAGTGCTAGTGGTACACTACCAGTACTAGTGGTACGCTACCAGTACTAGTGGTACGCTACCAGTGCTAGTCGTACACCATTACCACTTGTAGCGGTACCATTAGCAGTACCAGTACCACTGGTAGCGATACCATTGCCACTGGTAGCGTACCACTAGAGACTAGCACAAAAAAAATCAGATCTGAAATATGAAAAATCACAAATCTGAAAAAAAAAATCAGGGATGATGAAAGGGGGAGGCAGGGGAGAGGCGGTGACCTCGTGGCGACGGTGGTGGTGGGAGACAGAGGGCGGCGGGAGGGTTGCGACGACGGTGGTGGGAGTCGGAGGGCGCGATGACAGGAGGGCTGCAACAGTGATGAGAGGAGGAGGGCGTGGGGGGTCGGCAGGACGGCTGCAACGACGGTGGTGGCAGCCGATAGAGAGAGAGGGAAGAGATGGGAGGAAGAAGAAGAAGAAGAATAGGAAGAAGAAAGATGGCGTGAAAGAGAGAGGAAAGAGAGAATGTAGGATTTTAGGTATTAATAGGGGTAATAATCTAGTGTGGTCAATTTTTTTCGTCCAAAAATACCCTTAATCCAATCTGTACCATTGATTTGAAAAAAAAAAAGAGACAAGAGAGAGAATGAATCCTATGGTTATAAAATGGGTTGTCAATCTCACAACCTCATAATGGGGTTGTCACCATATCTCATCCCGTAAAAGAGCCATCACAAAAACTATCATCTCGGGTAGACAAATCAAAGCAAGGGCATGAATCTTTACCAGATTATCTAAAGCCAAAATAGTTGGGTAAGGATTTTGATCTTCTTGTTGCTATTCCTTCTTCACTAACTTTTAAGCAAGAATAGTACCTGCTTGAGGTACCTCAACATCACCTACGCCTCACTAGTGGAGTAAACAAGCATGCTAGAAAGGTTAGGCTCAATTTTTATTCCCCTGGCTCAGCCAAGGTAACTCAAATGTTAGATTGTGGTTATGCTTTCTATCAGTGTTCTGGTGGGTATTCTGGATATCTCTCAATTCCCATGGGTTGAAAGTGTCATAAATGTCAAGCTCGAGACGTTAAACAAGCGCTTCTTGTGAGGCATCCCGAGGTTTGTTTTTCTTGCAATTTTTTTCATAATTTCACTTTTTAGGATGTTGGAAGGATCTCCATAAAATTTGAACTCCAAATTCGTTGAGGAAGGTATTTTTCCAATTTCATAGGTGCATTGGCAGAATGCTTTGGTGAAAATGTGCAGCGGAAAAATGCTTTGTGCAGTGGAGAAATGCAGTGTGGGGTGGAATGTACCACTGATGGACTTGAAAGGTTGAAAAAGCAACCAGGAAGAAAAGAGGAACCATAAAACACTTTCTTTCCTTTATTTTATTTAAAAACGAAAAAAAAATTGAAAAAACAGTATAAAAAAGAGAAGGCCGTCGAGTTTCTCACTCTAAGACCCTTTGTATGTTCTTGGTTCTTTTCTACTTTTTTCTACAAAAAAATTTTTCACCAAACTCACAACCTCTACTGACGTCATTCTAAAACCCACTTCATCAAATCCGAAAAAAATTTCTCCATGCATTCTTCCCCTCCCTCACTTTTCCCCAAATCCTAGAGTTTTAGGGGTCGTTTGCTTCAAAGATTTGCATCATGGATTTGGTACCAAAAAACCAAACATCATGGATTTACACGCAATCCATTGTTTGCTTTGTCAAAAAATGTTTAGATAAATTTGTGGGCCCCACGGATTTGAGTTTTTTTTGCTCCAAATCCATGGGCCCCACGGTTTTATAAATCCCACCTCATACCCTGGGATTTGGAGACAAGCTGAAAAACCATCAAATCCATGATAAAATAGCTCAACAAACAAAGGATTTCCTCAAATCCATAATGCACAAAATTCCCAATAAATCCCAAGATTTTTAATTAGCATATCCATGACAAAACCCTCGTTATAAAATCCTTGAAGCAAACGACCCCTTAAATGGTTTCGTTGCCCGCACAAGAACTTATCAATATTCAAGCTGAGCTTCCCCACCAACAAGCATTCATGCTGGCCTATCCTCGTCGGGGTACTTCTTCCCCCACCACTGCTCACCTCACCCGTATACAACTTGTCCCAAGGTTTTTCTTCTTTAACTTTATTTACTTTTCTTTTATATGCTTGCATGTTTAGAAACTAGTTTTGAACATTAGAGACAATGTTCCATCCTAAGTGTGGGGTGGAGAGTTTTACTTTCGTTTAAGAGTATGTACTTGTATATAATGCTTGGTGAAGGTGAGTCATTTCTACTTTGTTTGATGTGTTGTGTCTTCAACTTGATAGGGTATAATGTTGTTGCTTGAAATGATGGTGTGAATGGTTTGTGAACTTATTATGCTTCGATGTATGAATCTGCCTTCCGGTTACCCCAAGTTAACCTTGTAATGCATAACTTGTGGTTGCAAGTAGGATTGCATGTTTCACATGATGTACCTTCATTTTAAATTTCACCCACTAGAACTGAATTGTGCCCGAACTTAGGTGAAATTGAGTATAATCTGTATATAGTAGGGTATGACATCTAGTAGTCGTGAGTTTGATTCTTCAAAGTCAATTTCATATTGTATGAAGTTTTTCATTGCTTTGTGTCTCGGTAATCTTGATCAAAACCACGCATGGACTGTGTTGTATATATGCAAGCATAAACGATAGAGATAATTAGTGCAACTCGAGCCAACGAGGTCTTTGGTATGGTCATAGTGACCCATTTTCATTTTCATGGTTTTGTAAATAAAGTTGATGTTCTAAGATAGTAGTTGAAGCTATAGTTTTGAGATGCATTTTTCCACCGCAGTCTGCAGTTTGACACTGCATAGGCATTCGGCCACTGCACCTTCTATTGCATCATTTTGTCTTCTACTACTTAGAAAAAAGATATTGATCATCAATGTAGTGTCTTTTAGTCTCATCCCCATAAAAAAAAAATTCAGCTTAAAAAAAGAGAGTGAAAAAGGGCCGAATAAATAAGGTATTAGCTATTTAACTTTGTTGTTGTCTCGTAATCACTAATTCAAATAATACTTGAAATTAAATCTCAATATCAAGTAAACAAAATAATATGTGTATTCAGTGAAAACAAATATCGTCAAATTCGATACGAGATACGGTATATCCCAAATAACAATACCAAAATTCCTGTCATACAAACACCAACTAAGCGTATATAGATGCTTTTGAAATCCGATATGAGATTCGGTATAACAATTTTTTTTTATTATTTAATCGTAAAGGAAGTCGGTCTTCTTATCTTTTGTTTCGTTTTCATGATGAATAATATGATTAATTCATTAAAAGGAAATGAAGTCTTTGTGTATCAGATCAGTGGTTGACATTTAAACAATACCAGCTTAACTGGCCTTACCTAATAGGAATTAAAACAAAATTGCGGATCGAATATACAATGAGAATAGGAAGGTGTTTAGGAAAACTTGCGTTTGTTGTGTTGTGACTTGTGAGAGTCAGCTCGGTGTGAATGATTAAAGAATGACTAGCACAGTGTATAGTTGTGGTATTTTTATTTCCAGTCATGGAGAATTATTATTCGATAAATGGAGTCTTTGTTTAATAATGATGATTATTATTATGATTATAATTGTATCGGACGGAGATCAAAGAGAAGCAAGCGCGTAGGGTTGACTTTGTGCTAGTATATAAAGATAGCGATGATGTGGGGTGAAGAAACACAACACAACACAATCCATTCTTTTCCAAGAACATGCCTGTTCTAACCAAAACTTGCCGGATGGCATTGTCTGCTAACGAGGTGTGGGGAGCGATTTCTGCTGCCACAAATATGTACCCGGCCGCCATGCCTAACCTGATTGCAGGCATCCGAGTGACCAGCCGAGACGGTGTTACTGCCGGTTCGGTTCGGGAGATCACTTTTGGAACTGGTACCTAGCTAGCAAGCAATTACACATCATTTACATTAATATATATGTAATAATCGTATTGTATGACGTCGTATATATGTTGCAGCCACAGCAGGTATGGTCAGCCAGGCAACCGAGCAGATTACCAGGGTCGACCATGCCACTCGAACCGTCGAATCCACCTTTAACAATGATAGGAACTTCGTGGGCAGGCACTTTCGTTCTGCCTCCCTGGTCGTAAAGGTGGATCCTAATAACGCCGACGATGGCCCCAACTCTCGAGGTTCCACAATCACCTGGACTTTGACCTACTCATGGATTTCAGCTACTGCATCAGGCGGACTCAATTTGGACGTTTTCTGGAATGCTATAGAGCAGGGATTCAAGGATTTAGACACTTACATCTAGGTCCCCCGCCCATAATGAATGAAAATCCATCATCTACTACGCACGACGACGACGCTTGATTTTTCATTTGCCTTTCCGTCTACTCTTATCTTTCCGTTTTCCTTCTTCGTTTTTCATTCTCTTGTAGCTTCTCTGTCCTAATGTTGAGCGTGCATGCCTGCCTCTCCTAACTAATATATCTGTACTAATTTTCAAATTGGAGAAAATTTTGCAATTATTTACAACATCAATCGTCATTTCATTCCAAACCAACACATGTGGGAAGCAATACAATTACAATAATGGAGAGATAAGATCGGCAATGACAATCCATTCAGGAGGAAGGAGACCAAGACGAGAGTTCATCGCAATCCAATCAGCCAAGACATTGAATCGACGGGGAACAAACTCGACCGAGATCCACGGAGAAACACAAAGAATGGAGACAACCGGGCAAGAGTTGCCCGACATTGCCAGGGCCAAATGCTCGGATCTTGCCCGGTCTTCGTACCTTGCCCACCGCTACCGCCATGTGGAAGAGTCTCGTTGAGACGTATTCCACCACAAGCTTTGCTCACAGTTTTATTTGGAGATAGAGCTTTCTTCTCTTCGCCAGGGTAGCCTCGATATTGCGTCTTACTATAATGCTGCTCGACAACTTTGTACCGAGCAGGATCTGGTTTCTGCATCGTTGACCCCATCTGGCATCTCGGACGAGGTCAAGGCAGAGAAGAATCAGGTGCATCTTCTTCAATTTCTTGCTCGACTTCGACCAGAGTATGAAACGCTCCATGCTAGTCTTATTCATTGGGAAAATATGAAGCTGGAGGGTGTTCATGCTGCCTTGCTTCAACAAGAGACGAGGATCCGCTCCCAGGTTGTTCTCGATATTAAGCCCGGCTCCGGGGAGGCCGTATTTGCTGCGTCTCAAGCCTCCAAACCTGCTGGTTCCGCTTCACGTGAGGGACGTCTGCCTCCTTTTACTCGTGAAGAACCCACTGATGCGACCTCCTTTGTTGCATATCGTCCTCAGTTTCAACAGCAACGATCGGAGGTAGAATGTCATCACTACCGCGCCAAGGGACATACCCAAAAATATTGTCGTAAACGCAACTTTTGCGTTTATTGCAAGAAGACAGGTCATCTAATTTCGGATTTCTCGGCGCTGCAAGCTCGTATGAAAGATGTTGGTGGTTCTTCTTCTCGTGGTCCCTCTGGTGGACGGCTAGTATATGCTACTCAACCCACTGACGCATCTCCGGACAGTGGCAGCGGTCCCGATGCTCTTGAGCAGCTCGTCAACAAGGCCATTGCCTCAACCTTCTCGAGTCTGCAAGTCTCCGGTAAGGGCTCTCCTTGGATTCTTGATTCTGGTTGTTATAATCATACGAAGGGTAATGGTTCTATGCTTACTAATGTTCGACCAGTACAAAGATGGGCTTACAGGTTGCTAATGGTGCGAATTTAGAAGTGGCTAGGGTTGGGTCTATGTCCCAACCGAATTTGGTTTTTCCTACTACGTTACATGTTCCCGATTTGGTCCCTAATTTGGTGTCTGTTGGACAATTAACTGAAAAAGATTTTCGTGTTGTTTTTGCACCCTCTGGCTTCTCTGTGCAGGATATGAAGATCGGGAGGGAAATCGGTCAGGGTAGCAAAAAGGGCTGGATTTTTCATCTTGAGGAACTAGCAGCTCGGCCTGCTTTATCATCGTCGTCGTCGGTTTCTCAGTCGGTGTCTAGGGTACCCTCTTCTTCTTAGGTATCTAGGAACATTGATTCTTTGCCAGTCTTTTCTAGTGTTCGGGAGAAAACATTTCAGTTGTGGCATTCTCATTTGGGTCATCCCCATTCTCGTCAGCTTTCCACTATGTTTAAACAAAAATTATTTGGCAATAATGTGCAATTTGATTCTTCCTCTTATCTTTCTTGAACATGTTGCGTGGAAGCTAAGGCCACTCGCATTTCTTTTCCTTCTACCCACACTACCATTACCGAGCCTTTCCACCTCATTCATACTGATCTATGGGGGCTGGGTCCTGTGACATCTCGGCATGGTTATAAGTATTTTTCCCTATTTGTTGATCATTCTACTCAACACACATGGATCTATTTTTTACGTCTTAAGTCAGATCTGTTGAGCATTGCTACTGAATTTATTGCCATGATCCAGACTCAGTTTTCTAAAACCATTCACATAATTCACTCCGACGAGCGGGGAGAGTTCAGCTCCACTCCTCTTCTTCAACTCTACAAGTCACTTGGGATCCTCTCTCAAAAGGCTTGTCCTGGAGCTTCTCAGCAGAATGGTTTAGTAGAATGTAAAAATTGCCATGTTTTGGAGATTGCTCGAGCCCCTCTCCTTGCCTCTCATGCCCCTTCCAGGTTCTGGCCAGAAACAGTCTCCACCGCCATTCATCTCATTAACTTTCGGATCACTCCTATTCTTCGTCAAACTAGTCCCTTTTTCCAGCTCTATTCCACGCATCCTCCTTATTCTCGGCTTTGTGTCCTCGGTTGTGTCTACTTTGTCCTTCTTTCCCGATCCGAGCATACCAAGTTAATGCCCAAAACCTCTCGTTGTGTCTTTCTCGGTTATAGTGGTATCGATAAGGGTTACATCTATCTTGATCCCTCTCTCCAGCGTGTCCGTATATCTTTGAAAATCTTATGTACTACACGTCTTCTTCATCCGAGTCAACCCCTCTGTTTGATACTTCTCTCGGTCAACAAGTTTTTCTGATTACGACGACATGGGCCTTCCCGATGATGAGCTGCCCCCCGATCCACTGACTCCCTTCTCGCCAGTATCAACCACATCGACGTCCAGTGCCTCTTCTGTCGAGTCCTCTCCAGCAGACAGCCCTGCCGCAACCCCGGTTCCTCTCCGTCGGTCAAAACGATCTACCTACGGGCAACCTCCAGCTCCGCTACATGATTTTGCACACGCACAGGGCAATCCCTTCTGGGATAAGGCTATGACAGATGAGATAGATGCTTTACATGCCAACTACACCAAGGATGTGGTTCCCCGCCCTCCTCTAGAAGTGCCAGTCGTAGGTAGCCGTTGGGTTTATTATCTGAAGTTTCTTTTGGATGGGGCGCTTGAGCACTTCAAGGCTCGCGTAGTTGCTCAATACTTTACACAGGAGTATGGTGTTGACTTTACTAAGACTTTTGCTCCGGTGGCTAATGTTAGAACATAAGCGTGCAATCGATAATCCAGACAAACCAAATTCCGAAACGGACAAACCAACTAACTATCCCGACTGACCTGACTACAGATTAGGGTGGTGAAGAGTATTTATAGAACTCTTCTTCTAATCCCAAACAGTAAACCAAAGACATTTTCAAAACATAAAAGGAAAAGGCCAAAACAAAGCCCAAACACCAAACCAAACAAAATAGGCCCAAAAAACAAAACAAACCCAAATCAAATTCAAGTCATATCCTAACAATCTCCACCTTGACTTGAATTCTGTCTCTAATACCAGATGTACTAGACGCAACCAAGGTTGCCAGATGTACCCAAACGTGATACATATCACCTGACGTATCCAAATGTGATCGAAACCGCCAAACTCAAACACGATGCAAAATCTCCAAACTCAGATGCAAACAAAATTACCAGACGTATCCAAATGTGATCCATATCACCAGACTCAAACGCGATGTATATCAGCAAACTCAAATGCAATAAAAATTGCCAGAAGTGTCAAACTCTCCAAATCTCTATATGTATCTAAACCTCCCCTGCCTCCAAATGCCCCTAAGGGCGATCAACAAATCAAAACATGCAGCAAGTCCAACCCTTGTTGGGACTTGCCATGCAGAACTAGGTTGGTGTTATTTCCGTCCATAACACCAATATCATATTTTCCTCTATCTCCAAACATGCAACTCCAAACTAATTTCTCAATCTTCAAATCTAGAACAAACATCCTTGACTAAAAACACTTAAAATGACTTCACCTTCTTGAAGGTGAGTTACTTCTTTAAAAGACCTTGTTTCTTAAACTTTAACAATAACTTGTACTCGAAAAATTTCAAAGTAAATAATAACCATTCACTTCAAGTTATAATTCAAACAAGGCACATATCATCAACCATAATCATGCAATCTCAAACATGAATCAAATACTACACATACATCATGCAAATCAATACTCGAAAAATACTCAAGGAATATACTTGAAGAAAACGTAAGACGTAGAATTTACCTACTTTACACTCACCTTATTAACTGGTTGAGGTTTACGACCTAAGTGTTCACTTGACTTGATCGTTTCACTCCACTGATTCGAACCCCAGTCCACTAACATATTCGAAACCCATGGCTATATAATCATTGCCACCTCCTCGTACAGAGCAATTACCCCATGGTTTCAAGACCCTTAACTGCGTACGTTCACCGTTGTTTTAACCCCATTCTTAACCAAATCACTTCCTCCAGTAATAAGAAACGCATTGTTGCTCCACCATGAACTAATGTTAATTGCCCATACCAATTACACAAAGAAAAACAACATTTTCGTTCATTATCATAAGTCTGATCGTCCATGCATATCTCACGCAAATTATGTCCATCATGTGCGGTATACCTCTACCGCCCAATTCAACATCAACTAGGGGTCATTTGGCTTTGTTGATTGTTTGGTGGGGATAGTTACAATGCATGTATTGTCCACAATATATATATATATTTTTTTGAATTTTCTGCACAAACAATACATGCATTGTTTGCTTGATGTGACACAAACTATCACTCAAAATGAGTGATAGTTAAATCTCAAGTTTTTTGTGAGATTGTTGAGATTGTTTGGTAGAGATTGTTGGGTTATTTTTTCTTCCAACTATTTCTCTACCTTTTTATGTGTATTACTTTTTATAATAAAAACAAAGGGTAAAAGTGACATTTCACCAAAAATTCATATAACTTGTTTAAATACTACAATAACTATCACCGAAACTAAACTATGTAAACTACAATACACAAATTTTCTTATATACATGCATTGATGACAATGCATCGATTTAACTATCACCAAAACCAAACCACCCTAAAGCCTTACCTCTGTATTGAACAGTCACGGCGTTTGGTTTGTCATCGGCACTGTATCCAAGATGGACTATATCCTCTAGAATGACCCGCTTACACATGGGAAAGAAGGCTGATCAATCACATCGCTGGTTAGTATAGAAACATTTGAATATTCTCCATCACTTTCAATGAAACTGATATCCTCCACGAACCTCTTCTTCTTATTGTCGAACACCACGGTAAGCTGAGTTCTGGTCTCCGCCGCACAAGCTCTCTCTCCCTCTGTGAATAGTCTGCGTTAGAGGCCTTCCCGCTATCTCTTTCATTGTTTGCGCCACTCCGTTTCCCCGCTATTGGTCGATGACTATGACAAGGAAAAGTAACGTGATATAGAAGAGGAATCGCAATGGGTTTCCTAATGTTGTTGCGCTAAGAACCACGGGACTGGGGTTTCTTCCTTTTTTTCTTCCTTCGTCCGGCGCTACTCTGATTGGGAATGGATGGGAACGGATCAGGTCAGTAACTTTATGGTGAGTAACCCATCCACATCAGCATGACATCAGCCTGACATCAGCATCACTCTCTCCTTGAAAGCCTTTAATTCTCCCCTCTTTAATCTTTGACAGACGATTTCTCACTCGTTTTAAGTCAAAATTTAATTTATTTTTTTTTGCACAGTTACATCAGATTAATTGTGCTCTTCAAAATGATATCCACTTTGATATATTTTTCAAACAAAACAAATTGATTCATTTTTTACCAGTCTATATGACTCACTCCTACTGTCACTCTAGAAATTGGCCAAGTGTAACCACTTCCTAAAGCGTAGTATAGCGAGTTTGGGTTTTAATGTCAACCCGGGTCCTAGATTTGATGACTACTCAGTGAATTCTTATTATCTAGCGGTAAAACTTAAGTGCAGGTTCAAACAAAGAAAAACACAAAGCAAGTTAAACGGTTGTTTCAAGTCGAGAGAGGTCACCCGGATATGGTTCCCCCTAGACTGCAGTTAAGTCGGATTGCAATTTACCAAGCTCAGTTTCCATGAAAGTTATACTGCGGAAGGTTCTTAAACAGACTGAAGTCTCGACTAAAGGTCTTCAGATGGTGGTGTCAAACACTGTGTGCTCCTGTATGCAGTGGAGCTGCTCGAACACTGCCCACTCCAGATGGTGGTGTCGCTCCAATTTCCCCCGAGTCACCGCGCGGAACAGGTCCGCGTAATCCGGGTGCAGGCTCAGGCCTTGCACAAACCGATGGTCGAGGGACATGCTCCTGCAAAATCAACAAACCAAAGGTGGAGCCAAGAAAAAAACTTGTCAGGACCAACAACATGGGTTCATCATTTCCCCCACACTTAAGGATCACCTAGGCTAACAGTTTTAAGCACAGACGCTTGAATCGCAAGCAACTCAACCGGAATCAAGGCAAGAACCACAGAACCAACCACATTAATTACACGGGCAGCACATACACCATAGATAGAACCATGCATACTCAAAGCATCCCTCACCCTATTCTAAATCATGCATGCAAATACAGTTCTCGGTCCTACAATCTACAGTTCGATTTTCCAGGAAAGAGCAGTTAACAAGAAACACACCTGAAAACGCAAGTAGAACTGTAGCTAAGGCTCAAAAAACGGGTGAGGGACGCGAGACGGAGGCCAAAAATGACCCGGGAGGCTGGCCGGAAAATGGCCGGAAAACGACCGGCGGCGGCCGCCGGCAGAGTGCAGTGGCCGGAGGCGGGAGGCGGCGGAGCGCGGCTGCTGGCGGCGCTCAAGAAGAGAGAGGGGAGAGGATTTGGCAGGAAGAGAGAGGAGAAAATTTTGAAAAATGAGGGTAGAGAGAGAAACTGACCGAGGGCCGGTCGGGTAGTTTTTGATTCCACGACCGGGGGCTCCAAAAAGCGGCGTGTCGATTGAAAGGAAATCCCCGACCGGGTATTTTTGGGTCAAGGTCGGGGGGTTTGAAAATGCTGCGTTCCATCTTGGTAAATCCCCGGCCGTGAACCAAAAATACCCGGTCGTGTATTTTTGGGACAAGGTCGGGGGTTTTCCCTTTTTGACCCCGAGAAACAGAAGGCGGCCCGATCGTGGACCAAAAATACCCGGTCGGGTATTTTGACCCACGACCGGGTATTTGCCCCCTTCCGGCCAAAAATCTTATTCGCCCAAATTTTCGACCTCGCCTGCACGACAGCACCAAATCGAGGCATAACAGACGACCGAACTTCACCACAGACATGCAACTGACTCAATACGACACAAAAACTCAGAAAAAATGGAAAAATAAATGCAAACCGTGGTGGGGTTGCCTCCCCACAAGCGCTTCTTTACCGTCTTTTAGCTGGACGCCCATGGTGGATACTCAGGGAGGTGCAGGAACAGGTGCCTCCAAGAGCGGATTCACATCGCTCTTGAGGTACAGCTTCAGGTTGTGGCCATGCACCCGACGGGTGCAACCACCAGCATTGGCCAGCTCGACCTGGCCATCCGGCAAGATGCAGGCGAGTGAGTACTCGGATGGCCAGGGTGGTCGTGGTGCAGGAGGTGGAACCAGCTCGTAGTGGTCTCCACCCTTCTTCTATGCAGGCTTAGCAACCTGCTGCTTCGGCCGCCACTCCTCCTTGAGCTTTTTGTTCGGAGGCGAGGCTGGATGGAGTGGCGGTGAAGGAATGATAGGAGGGTCCTGCAAAATGAGAGGTGCAGAAGGATACACGACAGACTCGTGTACCTGATCAGAAATGGCATGCACAGGTGTGACAGCAATCATAGCACAGTGATCGAATTCAGTCACATAAAAAGTAGCATGTTCATTTCCAGCACGCAAGATCAGTTTACCATCATGCACATCAATAAGTGCCTTGGCGGTGGCAAGAAATGGTCTACCCAGAATC
Source organism: Linum trigynum (assembly GCA_964030455.1). Taxonomy (NCBI): domain Eukaryota; kingdom Viridiplantae; phylum Streptophyta; class Magnoliopsida; order Malpighiales; family Linaceae; genus Linum; species Linum trigynum. Next base: position 4,882,153 of record OZ034817.1, read on the forward strand.
AAAGGCACATCCACATCCTCATGTATATCAAGAATAACAAAATCAACATGATATGTGAATGCACCTACATTAACAAGCAGATCCTCTATGATCCCCCTAGGATGCACAATGGAACGATCAGCTAGCTGAATGCTCATCCTAGTAGGGCTAAGTTCACCTAGGTCTAGCTTTTTATACAACTTTTATGGCATGACATTTATGCTAGCGCCTAGGTCCGCCAAGGACTTGCCTACATGCATGTTGCCAATAGTAAGAGGGATAGTAAAACTCCCTGGGTCCTTGCGCTTTTCGGGCAGCTTGTTCTGCAGGATAGCAGAACACTCCTCGCTCAGCAGCACTGTCGATAGATCCCCAAGTTTCTTCTTGTTGGTGAGGAGATCTTTCATGAACTTTGCGTACTTGGGCATCTTCGATAGTGCCTCCACAAAAGGTATGCTGATGTTGAGCTGCTTCAACATTGCCATAAACTTCGCAAACTCAGTCTCCAGCTTGTCTTTGTGTAGGCGAGTGGGGAAGGGAACCTGGGGCACATGCTCCTTAACCACTGGTTGTGGCTTGGGAGCAGGGGCTTCCTTCTCCACCCGCACTTCTGCATCGTCAGCTGGAAGTGCTGAAGCAGGTAGTGGTTCCTTCTGCCTGGCCGGGGCAGGATCAGCGGAGATGGTCTTGCTGCTCCTTGTGAAAATGGCATCCAGCTGCTGGTGTGGCTCCCGTGGATTGGGGATGGTGGTGGCAGGTAGAGTCCCCGGTGCCCTGGTATTGTTCTGGCGGGCTATTCCTCCAATATGATGTTGGAGGTCCTGAAGTATAGCACCTTGGTTCCTCTGACCTGCCTCCAGCGAGGCGATGCTCTGGTCTATCCTGGCGAAATTTGCCTGGATGGTAGTCATGAATGCCGCTAAAATGTTTTCAGCTCCGTCATCTGGTTATCTGGAGCTGGAGCTACTGCTGGCTCGGCATTCATGACTCTGGGGCTGCTCGAATGGCTGCCCCTGCCTAGGATGGTAGGGCTGTTGCGGTGGAACTGGCCCCTGTCTGGCCTGGAAAGGCTGCCTCTGCTGAAAACCACCTGCTGGCTCTGGGAAACCAGGTGGCTTAGTGGGGTTACTACTCTAAGCGAAGTTGGGATGCTGGCGCCACCCCTCATTGTATGTGTTACTGTATGGATCGAGGCACCGCGCATTGGCGATGAAGGCCAACTGCTCTTGGGGTGTAGAGGACTCCCGCATAGCCTGGCAGTCCTCCACCAGATGATTCGAGCTCTCACACCACTAACATTGAGCTACGGGAGGTCCGCCCAGACCTCTGCCCGGGATGAGACTGTTGGGCTACTTCAATGTCTGCACTAACTCAGCTACTTGCTGCTCGAGCCCAGACATGGCCTCCATCGCGTGCACACCACTGTCCCGGGAATGTCTGCCTTTGCTGCTCTGCCCCCAGAAATGATCTCTGGCAGCCAATGTACTGATCATCTGGTTCAGTTCGGGTGGAGTCTTGGTAAGAATGTCCCCTGCTGGGCATAGAGACTCAATCACCCTCTGGCTTTCCGAAGAGAGAGCACTGTAGAAGTTCCCTACTGTGAATGCATCACTAAAGCCATGATGGGGACACTGCCAGAAATATCCCATGTACCGCTCCCATGCATCACGAAGTGACTCGTCTGGCTCTTGGCGTAAGTGAGTGATCTCCCGCTGGATCTTTATGGTCTTCGATGCTGGGTAGTACCTGTGCACGAACTTTTCAGCCAGATCGTCTCAAGAAGTGATGGACAATGGGGGCTGGGTCTCCAACCACCTCTTAGCATTCCCTGCCAGAGAATGGGGGAAGAGGTGAAGGCGGATTGCGTCATCAGGGACACCGTTCAGCTTGAACCCGTTCGTCAGCAGCAGAAAACGGGAAAGATGCACCCTTGCCTCCTCATCCTTCAAGCCATGGAACTGGATAGAGGATGTAATGAGTTGAATCCAGCATGGCTTGATCTCGAAGTTGTTTGCTGGAATGGGCGGATAGAGGATGACCGGGCGGATGTCAGCAATCCGTGGAGTGTAGTAGTACTCCAAGGTGGGACCCGGTGGTGGTGGGTGATGATGAACCCCATCTGCCTGGGGTATGGGGTTGTTCCCCAAGAGCTGATTCACCGGGGGAACCTGGAGAGATTTCCAGGGGGTGAGTTGTGTTCTCCTTCCATCACGTACTCGTCCTCGGACTCGCTGCTCAAATTGCCGTCTATGCCCTCCTCCGTAGCCAGTCTAGCTCGCTGTTGTCTCCTGAGTTGGCGACCGGTGCGTTCAATCTCTGGATTCAACGGCAGTAAACCTCCCGACTGACTATGGGTCATGCACTACCTGCACACACTCAAGCAAGCAAATCCGTGAAGGCACAAGTGGGAAAGAACAATCAGTCGATGCGAAAACGAAAATGCTAAAGTAACAGAAATCACTTTTCTTCAACAACCTAGCCGTCCCCGGCAACGGCGCCAAAAACTTGACTCACTCCTACTGTCACTCTAGAAATTGGCCAAGTGTAACCACTTCCTAAAGCGTAGTATAGCGGGTTTGGGTTTTAATGTCAACCCGGGTCCTTGATTTGATGACTACTCAGTGAATTCTTATTATCCAGCGGTAAAACTTAAGTGCAGGTTCAAACAAACAAAAACACAAAGCAAGTTAAACGGTTGTTTCAAGTCGAGAGAGGTCACCCGGATATGGTTCCCCCTAGACTGCAGTTAAGCCGGATTGCAATTTACCAAGCTCAGTTTACATGAAAGTTATACTGCGGAAGGTTCTTAAACAGTCTGAAGTCTCGACTAAAGGTCTTCAGACCCTCTCAATCTGAGTCTCCAGCGGGCGACTAACCTCCACCGGAGTAAACAGATTGAGGCCCTAACGAACCAAACCTCCACTACCGAATTGAATTCGGTACAGAATAGCGAATTGGCTCCTCGACTAAAGTCACCAATTCGCCACCTTCAATTAAGGGTGCTCTATCAACCTAGGCAGATATTCTCATTCTAGGTTAAAGCAGAAACAACAGGAATTTGATCAAGATTCAAGTCATTCAATCATTCAAGCCTCAATCGAATATAATCAACGCATGAAATCTGTACTTGGGTTCATACAATCAGACCTAACATACAAATCTAGGGTTCTCCATACCCAGATGAATGGGAAAACTACTCCGTGGAGAGAGAAGCAAAAGCAGATTCAGACGCGGAAATCATACTGTGAAGGATGAGTTTCTCTTCCTGGTTGTCAATCGGCACTTCTCCAAGCTCAAGCCGGGCTCCAATGGTGATGAAGATCAAGCTATGGCACTTGGGAACTCTGGTTCGTCGCTTTCTCTCTCTAGGAATCGCTCTGTCTCTCTAAAACTCGGAACCCTTGATTTTCAGCCTTCTTTTCCTTTAAAAGGCTGACTGTCGCGATACCCGGTCGAAATACCCGGTCGGGTATTTTGGGTCTCGAACGGGTATAATTGAAACGCACGTTTTGATGTCAGGGGAAAATCCCCCGTCTGTCCCAAGAATCCCCGACCGGGGGTTTTTGCCTCCTGCCCGGGCCCCCCTCTATTTCTCATGGGCGCCCAAAACAATAAATACACGGTCGGGTATTTGAGCCCATGACCTGGTATTTTCCTCCTGCAGCACACTTCGACCCAACTTCGCTCCTTTCGACCCAAAACTCGTTTCTTCGCCTCGATTCCAACGCCGGGCCCTGAAATATGACATAAACACACAACCTCGCATGAAATTGGCTTAAAACACAAGAATCAACCTCTCAAACGGCTCAAGAATAGGGGTAAAAACATACCATGGTGGTATGAACAAACCAACAATGGCCAAGTGTAACCAATGAAAGGGACTGCAGTATAGTGTCACAAGTAATAAATATCGAATCCACGGGTCTCTAGAGTTACTATTACTCTGCTTCAGTTCATTATCTAGCAAACTAGATTAAAGATTGATTTACTAAACTACTCTACTAAGTACTCTACTAATTACAAGTTGGGAACTCACTTAGGTATGATTCCCCCTAGCTCCTCAATTAGGTCCAAGTTGCAATTACCTTTGGTTGATCTACTGTTGATTAAACTGCGGAAGATCCTAAATTAGCTTGGAATCTCTTAAGCTGACCAAGCCCTCTTAGACAGAATACCCGGCAGGCGACTAGCCTTCACCGGGATAGACTGCTAAGGCGATTCACATAGATCTCCACTACTGGAATGAATTCCAGTACAAAGCAGTGAATTGATTGACTCTCGCACAACCAATTAACCACTATCAATCAAGGAAGCTCTCTTAACCTAATCAGATTCTATCTATCATAGGTTAAAGCAGAATTCAAGAGAAGATGATCAGGCTTCAATTGACTCTATAAATCATGCCTCAATTTATTATAATCAAACAATATAGCATCCAAAACTTCATACAAGAAAGATCTTAACACATGGAACTAGAGTTCCTCAAAACTTAAGTGAAGGGAAGTTACTCCATAGAGAAGAGAGAGACTGCATAAATCTGATCTAGATCTTCAATCTCCATCTCCAAGCTTGATTCCCGAGCTCCAATGGTGAAGAAATCCTCCAAAATAGCTCCAAGAATGTTCCCAAGTCGCTCTCTCTCTCTAGGGTTCGTCCCTTGGGTGTTTTGGGAACCAAAACCCAGCTCCCCCTTTCCTTTGGTTCGAATCTGCCTCAAAAACCTGATTCTGGGCAAAATACGGGCAGAAATACGGTCGTAATTCTTCCATGCCCGTATTTTGCCCAAAACACGCATTTTGGTTAAGTTTCAGCGCATCCAAAGCTCCTCTCGACAGTGAAAATACGGGCATGGGAGGGGAAAATACGGTCGTAATTCAACTGCCCGTAATTCTTCCTCCGCCCCTGTTTAATGCTTCGTTTCTCCCTCGTCCGGACTCTGAATCAGTCACCGTTTGATCTCAGACGCTTGTAGTCTCGTCCTCTATCTTTTCATGACAAGATTACATGATTATTTTTCCAAAATATGAGGTAGAAGTCCATTCTTCCTCAGGTCATGCTCGTGTTTCTTCTCCCGAATTGCCAAATGATCTCGGATTGACTTGAAACTTGCGCCTATGCTTCAATTTACATGCTAGGACCTGAAATGTGATAAAGGAACACAACCCAGCGTAAAATAGTCCAAGAAATCAAAAAATCAAGCCAAAATGATCAAGAAACGAGGGTGCAAACATGTGCAAATATGATGTTATCAAATTCCCCCACACTTAACCGTTTGCTTGTCCCCAAGCAAACCAAGTCAGATACAAGGTAAGTTCAAAAAATTTTAACCATGAAACCCTTGGGGACATATCATATAGGCACGAAACAAGGGAATCATACTGGCTTTTAGACATCAACACATGAACAACTTCAACAGCAACCTGGACGGCCACCACAGAGGACATTCGAGTGCAGCAAAATCGGGTAAAGGAAGAGTCTCCCTTCTGTTCACCAACCAACCTAGACTTGACTCAACCACTTATTCAAGACAGTTAGCTCATGCATAAAACTCAAGACATCAGAATCAAGACCGAGCCATCTAGGTCCTCACCGGGGTAAAGAGTGTAAAGAACAAGGAAATGAATCGCTCACTCTCGACCAGTGGGGTCAGGACATTTTGATGCGAAAAATGCGCATACTTATTCTCTCAATCCCTAACGTCTCTTCACCATGACGGCAACCTCTAAATGTTAGAGTTCACATAAATGGGTGTCATCACTAACTAATCCGGAGGTCTTAGACACAGGTTCAAATGACTGGCTAGGGTCTTGGACATGGGGAAAAGGCCTTTTAGGTGGTGGAAGTATTCATAGCACAAGGTTCCACAGTTCCAAACCCAACACAATCACAACCAATCAATCCGGTACTTCCTTTCTGCTATTCTGCATTACTCAAATTCTCTAGAGCACAAGAGCGAAGGAGGTCATATAAATGTTAGCATTTCCAAGCCAGAGTGCTAAGAAACACTACTTAATGGACACTATTCAGGTTTTTGGTAGTGGCTCTCTTTTGCTTTTATTTTTTTCTTTGTTTTTCTTTCATTTTTTTTCATTTCTTAATAGAAACACCACCTCTGCACATTTTTCAAACACATGCCCAATTTGTAATCACTACCTCCAACCCTCACATTATATTTAGCAGAAACAGCAGAGAACATGTAAAAACCACTCTGTGGAACCTTCTAAGAGATGCAAAAGGGTGATTTTCCATTGTAGACCGAAAGAAAGGATAACACACGGCTCAAAAGGGCTGACTAGGGGGTATGACACATCAGGACAGTCAATTTGGTCGTGGGCCAATCCTATGCCTCCATCATCTTAGCTAATGACAACGTGAATGCTACACATCATGGAAGAGGGATCTATCGCACAAGAAAGAAACGAGCAGGCTCAAATCTCACATGGCTACCTATATGCTCTATCTCTCATTCTGATTCCCTGAACTAGATGCATAAAAGACTGTCAAGAACAAGTGAGCAATCCAAATAACAGTTGGTAAGCTAACAGTTGAAAAACTGAACCCCTATACAACTCTACTGCATGTCTCAGTCATCATTATAGGTTTTCCTAGTCACAATCCAGTTGTCATGCATTCATTCGAAAGCCATTCGATTCGCCAATTAAACTCACAATGCCAATACGATCAAGCAAACAACAGTAATTGGAGCCCTCAAATCTCAAGATTTGGACAGTGGACTAGGCTCCAAGCACACAAATACAGCCAAACATTCACACGCATACATAATCGAACATCCCCCCACACTTAAGCACGACATTGTCCTCAATGGAGGAAAGATAAGGAGGGTAAAACGAAGTTACCAGATCAATGGTGAATGATGGTGGACGGGGCAGGCGTTGCATTCTAGGAGGACAGAGTAGTCGGAACACAAACAACACACAAAATCTCACAAAGGTTGAGTTATTGACTCTAACATCAGAGAACAAAACTGACTCAACTGAGGAGAGATAGGGAAAGAAATGCAAACCGACTAGTTGGGTTGCCTCCCAGCAAGCGCTTCTTTCACGTCGTGAGCCGGACGATAGCTCCTAAGTTTCGGTCCATGCTAGAACCTCTTTGAAGTTGAGGTTCTCATCTATGACGTGGAGTCTCAAGTCATGAGCAGGTGGTGTGATAAGCTTCATAAACATATATGTATTTTGTGCATAAATGATTTATCTTTATGTATGTATGTGTTTAAATTGCTCTAAATTAGTTCATATTGACCATGGAATGGCCCTAGGGTCATTACCAAGACATGTAGCGATTTAACACAGATTGAAGCTAAGATTGTGAACAAAACAAAGTGCACTGGACGAATGCAGGTGCAGTGTCAAAATGCAGATGTGCAGAGGCAAACGTCCAGCAGGAGGCCAAATCGATGAAGACCCAAATCAAATTATTGTGGTTGGAATCTTCACTCAACTGTCAGCAACCCTTATAAATCATTGGGATTGGGTCAGATTTCTTGAAGTGAGCAAATAGATTTGGTGGCTCACCAATAGAGAAAATGATGCAAGAATTTATTGCAAAGAAAGAGACTTAAGCTAGCAGCAGCCTTCTCTTGGAAATGTGACCTGCAAGTGTCTTGTTTTGTGGGATTAAATCTGCAGAAAATGGATTTAAAAGGGGCAGCAACTAGGAGACTTGGGGGACACTTTTGGAGACTAGTTTTAGACAGAAAAATCAAAGGAGAGAGCTCACTTTGGCACACTTTGGAGTTGAGCATTTTGAAGAAAGGAAGACTCTTGTAAGTTGGGGATTAACTCCAACACTTAGTACTTTCTCTACTCCTTTGTTTTTGGTAGTTAGTCATCATGTTGAACATTAGCATGTTTATGTACTTTCTTTTCATCATGAACTAATCCCCCAATTTCTGGGGGAAACTTAAGGATTTCATTATCTAGCCTCGATGTTTTAATCATGACTTGTTTTTCTTCCATTTTCTATCGTGTGGAATTGTTTAACGCTTTGTGTTGATTGGCCACCTTCACAAGGATTTGTAGTTTTCTAGGTTAATAACGATAGTGAAAACCTAGTAACCAAACATATTTCACACGACATAATTGCCTATTGAAGCGATAGTGGATTAAATAGGGAATTATGCAGTCATTTCAGGGATATCGTTCTTAAGGCTAATTAATTAATTCAGTTAACTACGATAGTAGAAATTGTCTTAATTAGTTAGTACGTGGTAATTCTCGATAGAGATAGCTATCAAAGTATAGGTATCCCGATTGTAGAAATATGGATTAAATCGATTGACAAGGGTAATTAAATTTACTGAGGTAAATTAGTAAAATCTTGTGTTTCCCCCGGAACTCTACAATATCAAATTCTCCAAAATAATTGATTTATCGAGTTACTTAATTTGTGCGATCATTGCAAATCATCACTTGATTACAGCCCTTTGCAATTCTTATAGTTTCTTGAACTAAATTTGTTAATTATTGAGTTTCACCAATCCCTTAGAGAACGATAATTTTACTTACACTTTATTACTTGTACGACACTGTGCACTTGCAGTTTTGTCGCCACCAAGTTTTTGGCGCCGTTGCCGGGGATTGTCAAAAATTCAGTTTTAATAAATTTTTGTTTGAGTGAACTATTTTGATTTGTGTTTTAGTGTTCAGGAAAAGTTCAGAATATTTCTTCTTGGCGTATGCGAAGAAGGGAGACTAAGGAGTTGTTGCCGCTAAATCACGAAATCGAGAAGGCGTGTAAGTACAACCGGAAGCAGGCGAGGGTAGGAAAAATCATCCAATCTAAATCAGCACCTACCTCTCCAAAAGGCCATCAAGACGAAGAGAAGGGTTTGATCTCTTCACTTATAGGCAAAATGGAGGAGGGAGCTACCCAAGGCCACAACAACAATCAACATCGTGAAGGGAGGAATGACCCACCTGAAGATCGAACCATCCGAGGCAATCTTAATCGAAGAACTGGAGCCCGAGCTTCAGGGGTTGTCATTCCATCCTTCATCAACATGATCACAAATGGCTACACATTCTCTGGAGCAAGTACAGAAGATCCTCATGACCATTTGAGGAGATTTTGTAGCATTTGTGATACCATGAAGAATCCTGGCGTGTCCGATGATGCAATCCGACTGCGTATGTTTTCATTCTCATTAATAGGTCGAGCGGCTCATTGGTTCCAAAACCTAGTGCCTCGATCTATCACCACGTGGGCGCAGCTAGAGAAGGCATTTCTTGACAAATATTTTCCACCCGCTAAAGCCATGAAAGCCCAAAAGGAGATTGTAGACTTTGTACAAGCTGAGGATGAAAGCCTAAGTGAAGCTTGGGAGCGATACAAAGAGCTTTTGCTGAAGTGCCCAAGCCACGGCCTCGAGGAGTGGAATGTGATCACCATCTTCTTTGATGGGATTAGAAGAGAGTTCAGGCAAGCTTTGAACACGGCATCCGGTGGAGGATTTACTTCTATGGAGCCCGGAGCCGCCTATGACCTCATAGAGAACATGTGCTCCGATGCTAATGAATGGGGTAGAGAAAAGAGCTCACGAAGGAGAGGCGGTATGCATGAAGTCGACAAATTCACCGGCTTGGAAGCACGAATCGAAGCCAAGTTGGATGCTAAATTCGATGCACTTGAACGAAGAGTGGCCAACCTCTCTCTCGTTTCCGCTGACCAAACCATTTCTTGTGAGTTGTGTGCAGGTGCTCATCATCAAGAACAATGCCCCATAGGAGCTGCCCAATTGGAGGAAGTTCAATTTATCAATAATCAAAGAAACCAAGGCGGTGCCAACTCCAACACTTAGTACTTTCTCTACTCCTTTGTCTTTGGTAGTTAGTCATCATGTTGAACATTAGCATGTTTATGTATTTTCTTTTTATCATGAACTAATCCCCCAATTTCTGGGGGAAACTTAGGGATTTCATTATCTAGCCTCGATGTTTTAATCATGACTTGTTTTTCTTCCAATTTCTATCGTGTAGAATTGTTTAACGCTTTGTGTTGATTGGCCACCTTCACAATGATTTGTAGTTTTCTAGGTTAATGACGATAGTGAAAACCTAGTAACCGAACGCATTTCGCACGACATAATTGCCTATCGAAGCGATAGTGGATTAAATAGGGAATTATGCAGTCATTTCAGGGATATCGTTCTTAAGGCTAATTAATTAATTCAGTTAACTACGATAGTAGAAATTGTCTTAATTAGCTAGTACGTGGTAATTCTCGATAGAGATAGCTATCAAAGTATAGGTATCCCGATTGTAGAAATATGGATTAAATCGATTGACAAGGGTAATTAAATTTACTGAGGTAAAATAGTAAAATCTTGTGTTTCCCCCGGAACTCTACAATATCAAATTCTCCAAAATAATTGATTTATCGAGTTACTTAATTTGTGCGATCTTTGCAAATCATCACTTGATTACAGCCCTTTGCAATTCCTATAGTTTCTTGAACTAAATTTGTTAATTATTGAGTTTCACCAATCCCCTAGAGAACGATAATTTTACTTACACTTTATTACTTGTACGACACTGTGCACTTGCAGTTTTGTCGCCACCATGGTGTGGCAGGTGCTGAAGGCTCGTGCACTTGATGCAACTGAAGTCTCCACCCTCGAGACCTCTTCCTCATTTCTTCTCTTGTCTCATTGCCCCAAACCAAATATAACCGTATCGACTGACCACCATCGCGTCCACCAAGAGGGATCGATGTCGATGTGGCCTTGGTCTGGCAAAGAGACATTGCAAATGGGTCCTTGCTATGCAGTTCCTTTAAGTTTGGTGGAGATATCACATGTAAATCATGGTCGGTGTTGTTAACTTTTACCAGTCTATACTATATGTGATTGACCGGTATTGAAATAAGAGCATACCTATGGTTTGAAAAGCATACCATGGTGGTATGATGATTGAATACATGATAGTAGAAGTATATTAACTGTCATTTACGGCTTTTAACATTGTGTACCACAAGATACCACCCCGTACTAGGGTGGTATTGTATGGTATTGTGTGGTATATTTTGGTCCTGTAATTTGTTCACCCAGAAATTTGTAGAGCACAACGAATTAAAAATGAATTAAAAACTAAGAAGAAACCATATGGTATGCAGTTGGTACCGAGAGGCAATAAATTGTTTTTCTAAAAAAATATTGAAAATGTATCTCAATTTGTAGAGCACAACGAACACGTTACATCTGCACAAAAAAAAAAATCAAAATCCTAGTTAAAACGAAGAAGATATGAGCCGATAAAAAAAGTCAGGGAAAATAAAAATGACATTTAATTCTCCATCGTTAAATCTGAATTTTCTAAATGAAGGCTCCAGATTTAATTAGCTACATAATCTTGAGGCAGAATGGACAAGTCATGGCGGAATTTATTTGGGGAAAATGACATAATTGGGAGTTCTCTAGGGAGTGTAACCGAGAGGGAGAGGGAGGGGTAATGGGTGTAACCGATTCTTTTTGGGATTTCCTTTTTCTTCTTTTTTCAATATTAAAACCTATTAACTCTTAATTAGAGTTAATAAATAGAAATTAAGTAAAATTAAACTCCCAATTCACTATGGGTATCATCTTACCCAAACCCGAAACGAATCGTTATCGGTCGAACCTCACGAATCGTTATCAGATTATGTAGCAGTGAGTTTGGGAGTCTAGTTGGGAGGGATAACATACACACCAGTTTATAGTCCAGTATTCATCGATATTATGTTATATACCGACCCCAATCTCATAATTTCTAATATTAAATAACACATGAATTTGAATCTCAAAATAATGTGTATTCGATAATAAAAAATATCAACAAATTTTATACGATATTCAGTATATCCCAAATATCAATACCAAAATTCCAGTCATACAACCACTAACCGAGCGTACAAGTACTTTAGAAAATTAATTGGACAGTAGTGGGCGTATACTATTAACTAAGAAGAGTCTTTGTATAATTTAATTCAATGATTGAATAATTAAGGAGATTTTCCGTTGTTTAATAGTACTGGAAGTCGGTCTCCTTTCCTTTCGTTTTCATGATGAATACATGATTATTTCATTAAAACTTGAGTTTGTTGGATGGTTCAATAGTAGAAAAATATACGAACGGTTATTTACCAAGTTCATTATTGTTTACTACAAGTTGCCACCCATATATATCAGGGTGGTATGCAGCGGCGGATCCAGAACACAGAAGAGCACTGGGCCGCATTTCATTAGAAAATTAGAACCGTAAAAAAATATAATGATTATAGTTTTTTGCAATGTAAATTGTACACAACTGTATTTTAATTTAGGGAATGCATCAATAATGAAGTCTACATCCATACCAATAGTATACACTCTTTCAAATAAAATACTTGAGCAATCGGCGAGAAATTCATCGCTCATTTTGTTGAGCAAATCAGTTCTCACATGTTTCATTGTTAAAAAGGTTCTCTTCGTAGTAGCTGTTGAAACGAGCAGCATCAGCATTAGATAAATCAATCGACTAATCAATTTACATTGTGTGTCCATCCCTGCACACCAGCTGCTTTAGTAAGGATGGATCATTGTAACTTTAGGTAAACCCAGCAAGCAGGATAGTATGATGAAATTTTCCGAACTAAGCCCGAGGAGTCTGCTATAAGCCATAGAGAGAGCAACGAAGCAAGCACACCTTTGATTTTTCACCCGGCAGATACCCAGGTGGACATTCCATGTACACTATCTGCTTAAATCTCCGTGAAGAAAAGTATTCTTCATATCCAGTTGCTGTAAACTCCACCCCTTGAGGGCTGCTACTGCAAAAAGAGTATGAATGGTTTGCATCTTGGCGACCGGAGCAAACGTCTCCTCCTAATCGACCCCAAATTCCTGGCGAAAACCTTGGGCAACCACCTGACACGCTAAAAAACAACACCTAACAATGGCCAAGTGAAACCAATGAAAAGGACTGCAGTACAATGGCCAAGTGGAATCTCTTAAGCTGACCAAGCCCTCTTAGACAGAATACCCGGCAGGCGACTCTAGCCTTCACCGGGATAGACTACTAAGGCAATTCACACAGATCTCAACTACTGGAATGAATTCCAGTACAAAGCAGTGAATTGATTGACTCTCGCACAACCAATTCACCACTATCAATCAAGGAAGCTCTCTTAACCTAATCAGATTCTATCGATCATAGGTTAAAGGAGAAATCAAGAGAAGATGATCAGGCTTCAATTGACTCAATAAATCACGCCTCAATCGATTATAATCAAACAATATAGCATCCAAAACTTCATACAAGAAAGATCCTAACACATGAAACTAGGGTTCCTCAAAACATAAGTGAAGGGAAGTTACTCCATAGAGAAGAGAAGGACTGCAGAAATCTGATCTAGATCTTCAATCTCCATCTCCAAGCTTGATTCCCGAGCTCCAATGGGGAAGAAATCCTCCAAAATAGCTCCAAGAATGTTCCCAAGTTGCTCTCTCTCTCTAGGGTTCGTCCCTTGGGCGTTTGGAAACCAAAACCCAGTTCTCTCCTTCCTTTGACTTGAATCTGCCTCAAAAATCCGATTCTGGGCAAAACACGGTTGAGGACACAGCCGTGTTTTACTTTTATCCGCCCGTGTTTTTTTCCCAGAAGCCCTCACGACACGCCCTCAGCAGTAAAAACACTAACGGGGGCCAGATAAAACACGGTCGTGCTTCTAGGGTGGTCTGCCTGTGTTTTTACTGCCGAATAGGTTCCCCTATATTCAATGCTTCGTTTCTCCCTCGTTCGGACTCCGAATCAGTCGCCGGTTGATCCTAGACGCTCGTAGTCTCGTCCTCTTTCTTTTCATGATAAGGCCCAACTTTCAAGTCAATCGGAATTCATTTGGCGATTCAGGAGAAGAAACACGAGCATGACCTGAGGAATAATGGATTTCTATCTCATTTTATGGACAAATAATAATGGAAGTTGGTTAATAAAAGAAAGAGGACGAGACTACGAGCGCCTGGGTTCAAACGACGACTGATTCGGAGTCCGGACGAGGGAGAAACGAAGCATTACATAGGAGCGGAGGAAGAATTACGGGCAGCCCATGCCCAATTACGGGCGTAATTGCTTCTGTCATGCCCGTAAATGCAATGCCGAGCCTAAATCCCTGAGAATTCCTATCGCAGAGCAATTACGGGCAAGAGTCAAAGTAACTACGGTTGTAATTCCAGAATTACTGGCAGTAATTGGGTAATTACGACCGTAAATCCTTTCTTCTAAGTTAAGTAAAACGCGCGTTTTGGGTGATTTACGGCATACCATGTTTACGACCGTAATTGAGCCCGTAATTCGCCCAGAATCGGTTTTTGAGGCAGATTCGAGCCAAAGGAGAGGGAGTCGACTTTTTGGAGCAAAAACAGAGTTTTTGAGAGAGAACGTGCGAAGAACAAACCCTAGGAGCTATTTGGATTGGATTTCTCACCATTGAAGCCCAGATTGCATCCCTAGGAGTGAAGATTGACATCCCAGAGCAAATTCTTCCCATTGTTATGAGTATGACTGCTTTGTATTCTGTTTTCCTCTCTCTCTCTCTATGGAGTAGAACTTTCTCTCACTTGGGTATAAAGAACCCTAGTTCCATGTGTTAGGGATCTTGATTGTAATGACTTGGGATTTTTATATTGTTTGGTTTTAATCGAATGATGCATGATTCATTGAATCGATTGAAGTCTGGTCATCTTTCCTTGATTTCTGTTGCAACCTGAGATAGATAGAATCTGATTAGGTTGTTAGAGCTTCATCATTGGGTAGTGGTAGATTGGTTATACGAGAGTTAGTCAATCTACTACTTTGTATTAGAATCCAATTCCAGTAGTGGAGTTCGGTGTTCATAGCCTCAGCTTTCTATTCCGGTGAAGACTAGTCGTCTGCCGGGTGGTTGGACTGAGAGGGCTTGGTCAGCTTAAGAGATTCCAAGCTACTGTCGAATCTTCCGCAGTTTAGTCAACAGTAAATCAACCTAGGGTAATTACAACTGAGGCCTAACTAAAGAGCTAGGGGGACTCATTCCCGAGTGACTCTTCCTTTGCTTCAGAAAACCGAACCATCTCCTACTTTCTTACTGCTTTTAGTTAAAATCACAATCACTCAACTTAGTTGGCTAGATAACAAATATACAGGGAGTAGGCAGTAGATCTAGACCCCGGGTTGACAATTAGAGCTTGCCTGTTACTGCATTTCCGGACTGCGATTACACTTGGTCGCAGTTTGGTGTTGTGTTTTAGCATGTCAAGTTTTTGGCGCCGTTGCCCGGGACCCTCTAGGTTATTGGGGAAACGTGAAAGATTGTTACTCTAGCTTTTTCTTTACTGCATTTTCTCTCTTCCACATGTGTGCCTTCACGGGTTGCTTTTACTGACTGTGTGCAGGTAGTGCATGACCTGTAGCCAGTCGGGGGATTTACTGCAGTTAGATAAAGAGCTTGAACGGACTTGTAGGAACTTCAAGCGAGCGTTAAAGGAGCGACTGGCTGCGGAGGAAGCTCTTGCACAGCTGCAAATCGCCGAGGAGGAAGAGATGGGTGACCCACAGGACCATGATAAATGGGGTCCCAGCCGAGCTCATCGATGGGATCAAGATAAATGGGGTCCCAGCCGATGCCATCCAGCTGAGGTACTTCCCATTTACTCTGGAGGGGCAAGCCAAGAAGTGGCTGGAC
This sequence comes from Linum trigynum, assembly GCA_964030455.1. Classification (NCBI taxonomy): domain Eukaryota; kingdom Viridiplantae; phylum Streptophyta; class Magnoliopsida; order Malpighiales; family Linaceae; genus Linum; species Linum trigynum. The sequence continues at coordinate 4,897,825 of OZ034817.1, forward strand.
ACTAGGCCTCCCGGATCAATCACCACGCTTGCCAACCTGGCAGACAAGTCCCTCACCAAGCCGAGTTGTACATGCTATGGGCACCCACTCTTCTGATTTGGTGCAGGTTGTGTCTAAACTGGTCTCAGCCATCGATCAGAATGGGATGGTTCCGTGGACAGGGCAGCAGCCGGCAATACGTTGCTAGTTGTGCGAGAGTGCCCATCATACTGTAGAGGACTGTCAGGCCATGCGGGAGTCCAGTACACCCCAGGAGCAGGTGAACTTCATCAACAATGTCCGGCGCAACGACCCATACAGTAACACCTACAATGAGGGATGGTGCCAGCATGCAAATTTCTTCTGGAGTGGCAATAGCAATCCGAAGCCACCTGGCTTCCAAGCTCCTGCAGCTAGTTTTCCGAACCAGAGGCAGCCATACCAGCCTCGCCCAGGCCATATGAAGCATCAGCAACCACTTTATCATCCCAGACAGGGGCAGGCTTTTCAACAGCCCCCAGAGCAGCAGTACCAGCAGCCTGGTGCATCTCCATCAGTCCCAGCACCAGGCGATCCCGTGTCAGAACTGAAGGATCGAGTGACTACCTTGGAGAGCACTAGTACCCCAAAGTGTAATAAATTGGAGCAATTCATGCAAGTTGCTGCAGGCAAATTCATGGAGATTGAAGCTGGCCAGAGAAACCAGCTGCACTCTTGCAGGATATGGACACCAAGATCGGGCACTTGGCAGATGCCCTAGCTTCTAGACCGGCTGGCATACTTCCTGGCCAACCCTTGCCGAATCCCAGAAATCATAAGGAGGGGTTGCACGCCATTATGCTGAGAAGTGGGACTGTTCACCGCAGAAGAGTGCCAAGAAGGTGACCCAGATCACCCTGAGCCGGAAGAAGACTTGGTGATGGAAATGGAGCCAGAGGTTCAAACTCCAAAGCCACAACCAGTAGTGGCTGAATATAAGCCTAAGCTCCCTTTTCCCACCAGGATTCACAAAGACAGGCTAGAGGCAGAGTTCGGGAACTTCTTGTCCATGCTTAGGAAGCTGCATGTTCAAGTGCCCTTCATGGAGGCACTATCTCATATGCCTAAGTATGCGAAGTTCCTAAAGGAGCTTCTCTTGAAAAAGTGGAGGTTGAGTGAGCTAGCCACTGTGGAGCTCGGCGAGGAGTGCTCGGCCATTCTGCAGAACAAGCTTCCGCAGAAGCAAAAGGACCCAGGTAGTTTTACTATCCCGTGCTCTATAGGTAAATTGCATGTAGAGAGGTCCTTGGCGGATCTAGGTGCTATTATTAATGTGATACCTTATAAATTGTTTAAGAAACTAGGCCTAGGTGAACCCACTGCAACTAGGATGAGTATTCAACTAGCTGACCGATCTATAGTTCATCCTAGGGGCATAGTGGAAGACCTTCTGGTTAAGGTTGGCAGATTCCTTTATCCTGTGGATTTTGTTGTCTTGGACATCAATTAAGACACAGAAGTGCCCCTTATACTAGGAAGGCCTTTCCTGGCCACCGTCAAGGCTCTCATAGATGTGCATGATGGGACCTTAGTCTTGAGGGATGGCGAGGAGCAAATAACATTTTCCATTGCTAATACTCTCCCTGGTTCATCGCCTTTGCATCCTGTTTCTCACCAGGAGCACGAGTCTGTTGTGTATCCTTCTGTGCTTCCCATTTTGCAGGATCCCGCTCACATATCTTCGCCGCCACTCCCGTCCACTCTGTTACCAAAAGACAAGATCAAGGAGGAGTGGCGGCCAAAACTGCAGGTAGCCAAGCCTGCTCAAAAGAAAGCCGGAGACCACTATGAGCTGGTCCCGCCTCCTGAGCCTCGACCGCCTTGGCGATCCAAGTATTCACTCGACTGCATTCTGCCGGATGGCGAGGTTGAGTTGACGAGTGCTGGTGGTCACACTCATCGAGTGCATGGCACCACCTGAAGTTGTACCTCAAGAGCGATGTGGATCCGCTCTTGAAGGCACCTGTTCCATCACCTCTCCGAGCATCCACACTACTGGCGTCCAGCTAAACGACGGTAAAGAAGCGCTTGTGGGGAGGCAACCCCACCAAGGTTTGTTTTTCTTTCGTTTTTTTTTTCGGTTTGTCCACTTGGAACTATGGTTTTTATCACCCAGTGTGTTTTGATGACTCTAGCCCTGCTGACTGGTCCCATTTCCAGTCCTCCGATAGTCCATATTCCCGGTAACATCGTTTCCCCTTGTCTTTTCCTCTGCTCCATTGAGGGCAATGTCGTGCTTAAGTGTGGGGGGTGTTTATCTACTATTGACTGCTAGATGAGTCTGTGTGCTTGGAGCCTAGTCCGCTGTCCAAATCTCGAGATTTGAGGGCTCCAAGTACAGATCTTTGCATGATCATATTGGCACTGTGGGTTTAATTGGTGAATCGAATGGCTTTCGAATTAATGCATGACAACTAGATTGTGACTAGTACGACCTATAATGATGACTGAGACGTCCAGTAGAATTGTGTAGGAGTTCACTTTTTTAACTGTTTGCTTACCAACTGTGACTTGGATTTATCACTCGCTCTTGACAGTCGTTTTTGCATCCAGTTCAGGGAAGCAAAATGAGAGATAGAGCATATAGGTAGCCATGTGAGATTTGAGCCTGCTCGTTTCTTTCTTGTGCGATAGATCCCTCTTCCATGATGTGTAGCATTCACGTTGTCATTAGCTAAGATGATGGAGGCATATGATTAACCCATGACCAAATTGACTGTCCTGGTGTGTCATACCCCCTAGTCAGCCCCCTTGAGCTGTGTCACATCCATTCTTTTGGTCTACAATGAAAAATCACCCTTTTGCATCTCTTAGAATGTTCCACAAAGTTGTTCTTACATGTTCTCTGCTGTTTCTGCTAGAAATAATGTGAGGGTTGGAGGTAGTTCTAAAAAAAAAGTTGGGCATGTGTTTGAAAAATGTGCAGAGGTGGTGGTTCTCTCAAGAAATGAAAAAAAAAGAAAAAAATGGATGAAATCTAAAGAGAGCCACTACCAAAAATATGAATAATGCTCATTAAGTAGTGTTTCTTAGCAGTCTGGCTTGGAAATACTTAACATTATTGTGACCTCCTTTGCACTTGTGCTCTAAAGAACTCGAGTAATGCAGAATGGCAGAAAGAAAGTAGGTGGTTTGATTGGTTGTGATTGTGTTGGGTTTGGAACTGTGGAACCTTGTGCTATGAATACTTCCACCACCTAAAAGGCCTTTTCCCTATGTCCAAGACCCTAGCCAGTCATTTGAACCTGTGTCTAAGATCTTCGGATTAGTTAGTGATGACACCCATTTATGTGAACTCTAGCATTTAGAGGCTGTCTTCATGGTGAAGAGATGTTAGGGATTGAGAGTATGAGTATGCACATCTTGCATCAAAAAAAATTGTCCTAACCCCACTGGTCGAAAGTGAGCGATTCATTTTCACATATTATCTATACTCTTTACTTTGTTTGGGTTTGTGTTTGGGCTTTGTTTTGGCCTTTTCCTTTTATGTTTGGAAAATGTGTTTGGTTTTCTGTTTGGGATTAGGAGAAGAGTTATATAAATACTCTTCACCACCCTAATCTGTAGGCAGGTCAGTCGGGATAGTTAGTTTGGTTTGTCCGTTTCGGAATTTGGTTTGTAACATGTACTCTCCTCAAATTAGTGAAATTTGTTCTCTCCTGCCCTTGGATTAGCTAGCACACATTGTGTTGGTGAACCACGTTAAATATATGTTTGTTCGTGATGGTCTAGATGATCAATTGCACGCTTCTATTCTGACATTAGCCACCGGAGCAAAAGTCTTAGTCAAGTCAACACCATACTCCTGGGTAAAGCCTTGAGCAACTACGCGAGCCTTGAAGTGCTCAAGCGCCCCATCTAGAAGAAAATTCAGATAATAAACCCAACGGCTACCTATGACTGACACTTCTGGAGGAGGGCGGGGAACCACATCCTTGGTGTAGTTTGCATGTAAAGCATCCACGCAACATGTCAAGAAAGATCAGAGGAAGAATCAAATTGCACATTATTGCCAAATAATTTTTGTTTAAACATAGTGGAAAGCCGACGAGAATGGGGATGACCCAAACGAGAATGCCACAACTGAAATGTTTTCTCCCAAACACTAGAAAAGACTGGCAAAGAATCAATGTTCCTAGATATCTAAGAAGAAGAAGGTACCCTAGACACCGACTGAGAAAGCGACGACGAGGATAAAGCAGGCCGAGCTGCTAGTTCCTCAAGATGAAAAATCCAGCCCTTCTTGCTACCCTGACCGATCTCCCTCCCGGTCTTCATATCCTGCACAGAGCAGCTAGAGGGTGCAAAAACAACACGACAATCTTGTTCAGTTAATTTTCCAACAGCCACCAAATTAGGGACCAAATCAGGAACATGTAACGTAATAGGAAAAACCAAATTCGGTTGGGACATAGACCCAACCCCAGCTACTTCTAAATTTGCACCATTAGCAACCTGTAAGCCCATCTTTGTACTGGTTGAACATTAGTAAGCATAGAACCATTACCCTTCGTATGATTATAACAACCAGAATCAAGAATCCAAGGAGAGCCCTTACCGGAGACTTGCAGACTCAAGAAGGCCGAGGCAATGGCCTTGTTGACGAGCTGCTCAAGAGCATCGGGACCGCTGCCACTGTCTGGAGATGTGTCAGTGAGTTGAGTAGCATATACTAGCCGTCCACTAGAGGGACCACGAGAAGAAGAACCACCAACATCTTTCATACGAGCCTGCAACGCCGGGCAATCCGAAATTAGATGACCTGTCTTCTTGCAATAAACGCAAAAGTTGCGTTTACGACAATATTTTTGGGAATGTCCCTTGGCGCGGTAGTGATGAAATTCTACCTCCGATCGGTGCTGTTGAAGCTGAGGACGATATGCAGTAAAGGAGGTCGCATTAGTGGGTTCTTTACGAGTAAAAGGAGGGAGACGTCCCTCACGTGAAGCGGAGCCAGCAGGTTTGGAGGCTTGAAACGTAGCAAATACGGCCTTCCCGGAGCCAGGCTTAATATCGAGAACAGCCTGGGAGCGGAGCCTCGTCTCCTCTTGAAGCAAGGTAGCATGAACACCCTCCAGCTTCAGATTTTCCCGATGAATAAGACTAGCATGGAGCGCTTCATACTCTGGTCGAAGTCGAGCAAGAAATTGAAGAAGATGCACCCGATTCTTCTCTGCCTTGACCTCGTCCGAGATGCCAGATGGGGTCAACGATGTAGAAACCAGATCCTGCTCAGTACAAAGTTGTCGAGCAGCATTATAGTAAAACGCAATATCGAGGCTACCCTGGTGAAGAGAAGAAAGCTCACTACAAGAAACTGTACTTTCTGCGACGGATTCTATAGCGACGACAAGAAATTCGTCGCAGAAAGGTCACCTTTTGCGACGAATTGTAATTTTTCGTCGCGTATTGTCTCAGAATTCGGCGGGAGGTGAGGTAGAGTGTTTTGCGACGAGCAATTCTTTTTCACGACGAATAATGTCGTCGCAAAATGTAAAGAGACATTTTGCGACGGAACTCTGCCGTCGCAGACTGCGATAAGACTTTTTGCGACGAATGATATTCGTCGCGAACGCATAAATACCTTTTGCGACGAATGACTGCCGTCGCAGATGGGACGACACTTTTTGCGACGAGTTAAAGGTCGTTGCACAATGCAATGGGACTTATGTCTTTTATGTTTGCGTCTATTATGTCTTTTAATAAAATAAAATGAAGTTATTGATAATGACACTAGTTAAGCGTCAGCTTTAGTGGTAAACACTTCCTCTAAAGTTATTTTGCGAAATGGAGGTTAAACGTTCGATTCATCCTCATGTAAATTTTGTTGTTCTTTTTCGTTTTCAGCAGATAAAGAAGGGGTAATTTGGTATTTTATCCCAAACACGGTGGCATGAGGTGACGATTTCTGTTATATTTTAAGGGCGAAATTGTCTTTTTCGGGGATATATAAACAAACATTGGGAGGAGCATTTCAACCCTAGCCGCCCCATCATCTCATTCTCCTCCTCTTCCCTCTCGTTTCTTTCCTTCTCAGATCTACCGATTTCTTTCTTTCCTCTCATCTCCTTCTCTTCCACTCTTAATCCTAGCCACTGCCTCCCCTTTTCCCACGACATCATCAACTTGGCGATGCGATATCCTTTCGCCTGAGGAGCTCGATGCAATCCCCTTCAAACTCAATCCGACTACTAGATCTAGGTAAGATCGTCGCATGCATATGTTCTTCCGATTTTTTTTTTCCAGAGAGGTTCTTGACTTGCTCTATTTTTCTGGGTTTATTTTTATCTCCGACGAGGGGATCAGAAATGGAAGAATCGGCAACGTCGCTGAGAGCGTCGGCGGTCGGAACAAGCGAAACGGGGGACGGAGACAAGGGACTACATCTGTTTTTCAATATATTTTTTTCTTGTTATTTTTTAATTTGTTTGTTACCTTTTCTGAACGAATATTTACCTCTTTTACTGCCTTTTGGGTTTTTGGTTTTGAAACAAGGAAAGGGAAAGCGAGCCGCTCCACCGGTGAGGAAGAACATATATGGATTGCAAATCTGGGTTTTGGTAGGGGGGAAATTAATTGTGAATACCTCCAAAAATGAACCACAAATTAAGTTGTGACCTTTACTACAATGAACAAGAAAATATTGTGACCGGTGCTAAAATTAACCAAAAAATTATATGAACTAGAAATAAATTTTGAAAAGCTGAAAATAAATTCCCCATAAAATAAATTGATAATAAGGAATCAACCGCAAAAGCATGTCACCTTCTGCGACGAAAAGTCTGTCGCAAAATAAAATTTCCGCGACGACATGTCCGTCGCGAAACAACCTTTTCGGCGATGAAGCTACTATTGTCGCCAAATAGTGCATTTCTGTGACGAAATGTTCGTCGCAAAACAATCTGTTTTCCGCGACGAAACGAGGTTTTCTACGACGAACCGGTCATTTTCGTCGCCGAACTTTTTGCGACGCTGTTAGGCGACGAAATAATAGACTATTTTGCGACGCAGATTTTCGTCGCGAAAACCTTTTTGCGACGAATTTCAAGCTTTCTGCGACGAACTCTCCCGTCGCCAAAGGTGAAGTTTCTTGTAGTGGCTCTATCTCCAAATCAAACTGTGAGCAAAGCTTGTGGTGGAATACTTCTCAGCGAGACTCTTCCACATGGCGGTAGCGGTGGGCAAGGTACGAAGACCCAGAACAATGGAAGGATTGACGGAATTGAGCAGCGCCGTCTTCAACTTCGCGTCATTCTGGAGCCATGGCGACAAGGAAGCATATGTCGCAGCAGGACGCGGCAGTGAACCATCTAGATGACCAATGAGACCCTTCCCTTCAACAAAAATCCGGAACTAAAATTCCCAAAGTGCGAAATTCTTCGAATTCAATCGCGCTGAAATCCAATCTGAATTCATGGATGAAATCTCTGATACCGAGTTAATCGATACGGTAATAGGATGATAATCGAAATGGAAATATAATCAGAACGTAACAAGAAGCGAATTTAACGTGGTTTCCTTGCTCAATGTGAGCAAGACTAGTACACGGAAGGAAACAGAGTTCGTATATTTCTTGTGTTCTCAACGTACAAGATACACACTATTTATACTACAATAGCCGAAAACCCTAGGAGAAGAATAGAGTTCGGGTTTTGGCTATGTAGAAGCCCATCTACGTGCATGGGCTGAAACCCACTAGTCTCAACACTTCAAAGGCTCAGAGTTAGGAAATCTAGTTGCAGTGGACTATAGGTTATGTCTCTGGCTGGCGAGGTGTTTTCTCCGGGCTCTATGTTCTTTGCGGGTGGGGCTGTCGCTCGAACTGCCTCTTCCCGGTTTGTTTGGCCTGGATTGAGGTTTGTAAGCTATCGTTTTCATCTTCTCTTTTGCTTTCTTTTGTGCTTCCTTTGTCCTCAGTTGTTCTTCTTTGACCCGGCTCGCTCCACCACTTATGGGGCGCTGTTTCGGCTGCTGTTCCCTTTGTCTTTGTTTTTGGTTTAATAAAGTTTATCGCATTCATAAAAAAAAACAAAACACCATGATATAGAATGGTACTAAATGGCTCATTTTTTTCAAAAATATATCAAAGTGAATATATTTCGAAAAACACAATTAATTTGATTAATCTGTGTTAAAAAAATTCTAATTACACTTAAAACAAAAGATATATAACACTTTAAAATTTATTAAAAGGGAATATATTAGAAGTATTCTGTAAATGATGATATGACAGGTTATGCGTGGTTATTTGCATGGTCCATGAAACCCTACCATACCGTACCTGCGGTACAACCACGAAATAACTGTATTAGTTGTTAAATTGGTAGGCGGTATTTAACGGTCTAACGGTTGAACTATAGTTAAACCACGATTTTACCTTAAAATACCCTACCGCTGACTTTCCTAGTACGGTATCTGATACGGTTTCATGGACCATGGTTATTTGACCATAAGGTTACTTACCAGAAGTGCTACGCTGATTAAGTTCCTCCACGTCAAACATGGATGCTATTGATACCCCATCCAACGTGCTTTTTCAAAATATTCAAATAAAATTGTTTACATAAATTTTCAAAAGCATCTATGTACGCTCTGTTGGTGGATATATGGCTGGAATTTTGGTATTGTTATCGGATAGAGCCCAACAATAATCTAAGCTCGAGGCAAGATGGAACAAAACTTGAATCTTGAGTCAGAACTGTCGTGTCAGAATCAATTAAAATTTGGATCGAAATTTTAATAAAAGAAGTTCAGCATTCCTAATTCTAGTTCCATGATAATATCCATAATCAGATTTTGAACTATTAGTTTTAAGTGAGGCCATGTCTCAGGGATAAGAAACAATGGTGCTTTATTTCCCTACTTTTTTAATCAACTTTTAACTTCATCGTTCTATTAAGGATTTCAAAAAATATATACAGATGGAATGAAGCAAGGGAATATGGAAGTAGGAATGACAATTTGAACCCGCAACGCTGAGTATTACCCGAGCTGACCAGCGATGGTGTGGGTATTACCCAACCCGCAATAGCATGGGGCGGGGCAATGGGTATCTACTTCGGCCCCATCATGCCCTGCCCTTTCCCGTTCTTGGCCCTTTTTATCTCAATCTTACCGTATCTATTCACATTTCTCCTATTTTGACTTTTGTTCAACTAGTTAGGTTTGATCTTTCAATTAGTTAGAGTCAATTACCCATTCTAATATCACTATTCTTCATTTATAAAGTGTTTTCCCCTTCTTTTTATCGTGAAAAGTATAATTTTACATGTATTTTTATCAAATAACATGTCAGAGTGGGTCAACCCGCCCCGTACCCGCGTGGATATTACCCGCCCCGACCCATAGTACGTAGCGTGGAGCGGGGGATGGGTATTGAAGGCCCCGCCCCGCCCATTGCCATCACTATATGGAAGCGTCTTTGGGCTTGGATTATCAGTGGCGGCACAGTGTCGATACCCACTGCCTTTTTTCTTCTTTTGGGACTGAGTTGCTTGTGGGCCAATAAACTTCTCCTTAAAATTTGTGAGTGAATTGATCAAGTTGGGCCGGTGGCAGTTGGACCTGTCTTGTGGCCGCCACCAATTCCTTCTTTTTATTTGGTTGTATTTCCTCTATTCGGCTTCTCATGGGCTCCAATGGAGACTTCTAGTAGGCTCCCCTCCATTGTGCTACTTCCAATAAGTGAAAAACTCCTTATTCTTCTCATATATCTTCATTTATCCTCGATAATTATTCAAGCACACATCCAAATCATCCTAGATTGTATTTTCATTGAAAAGAATGAAAACATTCTAAAAAGCTGAAAACGTTACAAAAACACATCAAATAGTTGAGAATTAAGCATAAAATATAGAAAATATTCTAAAGATGTATTGAAAGAAGGAGAAACTGTATCAACTATGCGAGTGATAATAACTATAATTTGAGTGTTCTTAATACACCAATATAATTCAATCCATCCACTTAAATATCCTACTATTCAAATTCATTTAAATCCAATTCATTTAATCCAAATCCAAATGGATTGATAGATTCATAAATATGTGGAAAATTACAGTTTAGTAATTTCATACCACTATACCACTTGTTGGCACCATGGTATTACTTGGTACAACCTTTGCTTTTAAGTTGGTTGAGGTTGTATGATTACAATGAGAACTACTATCAGTTACGTGCTACCAAATTTCATTATCATGGTATAGACGTAAGACACCTAATATATGTCTAAAATATATTTTTTTTCAAAATATGTGAAAGTGAATGTTGTTTTGAAAATCAAAACTAATATGATTTTTCTGTGACAAAAATTTGAAGTCAAACTTAAAAAAAATAATTCAAGTAGTGCAAAAAATTGGTCATGGTCATCCGCTCCCCGTTTCTTGAGAGGGGAGTTGATAGGGTGCTAAAACCTTTAAGTGAAATATTCAATAATTTATTGCATAAAAAAATAAAATGTGAGGAGATAACTAATACACATAAATTAGTTATGAGAGGCAGGCATGCACACACAATATGCTTTCATTGATGTTAATGGGTTTTCTTTATCACTTTTGTCCATGCCCTGTCTGATCCTACTCGGCGTAGGAATTTTTGGGATCAGATCACTAATCTTAGGACTAGTGTTGACGATAAATGGGTAGTTATTGGGGATGTAACACCCCGACCTTTGGATTTTGGTTCGACCATAATACGTGAACGGTGGGTTTAACGAGTATGTACGAAGAGTTGCAACCGGGGATTAGGGTTAATAATAATAATAATAACTATTATTACTATTATTATTATTATTATTATTATTAGTATTATATAAAAAAAGGGCCAAAGGGGGGCCGAGCCATGAATAACCCAAATTCCCCACGATCACATCCCTCTCTCTCGGTTTCCCTATCCCTACACCAATGGAAACCTAAAACTAACCCCGGTGGTAAGCAGTCAAGAGAAAAATCCCTTTTGGTAGGAGTAGCCGCAAAACTAATCTCCAAACATCAATCCCACCAAACTGCGTTCTCATTCTTTTGTTGCTCGCGAATCGCCTTGCCTCCAGATTCCGTCGGCGCTGAGTTCTGTCGATAGCATTCTGCTCTACGGTTAAGCTTTTGGTGAACTTCCTTAGTTTAGGGTTTCAATTAAATGGAGGGCTGCCGTGCTACAGCTTCTTCTCTGGCCATTAAGTCGATAAACAAAGGTGTAGTTCATAGGATCTGCGCGGGCAAGTAATTTTGGACCAGCTATCCCCCGGCATCGCCATTCTTCTAGTAAGCAGCTGAATGGGGGAAGCAAGGTTGCCAAGGCGTGGTGGTGGTTTGGATCATTTGTCCACTAGTGGCAGTGAATTGGATTAGAGGTAACAAATTATCCCTCTCTCATTTTAGATATATAGTGTGTCTGGCATTAGAAATTGATTCATGGGACATGAATCTTGGGACGTGCAGCTCATGTAATGGTGGGGATATGGCTGAGAAGCCTGTAACGAACAAGTGGAGGGAAATCGTCAATAGTTGATTCAATACGATAAGGTTGAGCACAAGGTGAGTGTAAAGGGGGTAAATTATACGCCTTACGTATTCTTTTAAGTATTATGATTTTAAGTATCTTAGCGAATTGGTTACCGTTGCTTGGTTATGTTTATGATTGATTATTTGTGCTTTGCTTGAGCTATGATTTGAGGTGATTTTGTGCTATTTGAGGTGATATGAGGTGATTTTGTGCTATTTACCTTAAAGCGTTATGTTTGAGTTATTGTTAAAGTTTAAGAAACAAGTTCTTTTTAAAAAGTAACTCACCTTCAAAAAGGTGAAGTCGTTTTAAGTGTTTTTAGTCACTAGCGCCAGTCTGTTGCCTTTTGAGACATTTTGAGATAGAGAGCAGTTATGCTCTTGAAACTTTTAAGATGAGCAGCACTTATGCTCTTGATAATAGTGGTGAAGAGCCACCACGATAAGTTTAAGATGTTAGGGGGATGAATCGTTACGACTTCCCTAACTAAGTTTAAGTTTAAGGAAAGCCTGATTGGCTTCTCATACGTATGAGTTGGCAACCGTACTAACTAGTGAGGGATCCCAGCGTCAGTTAAGTATTTAAGTCAAGATTTGAGCTTTAAGAATGGAGAGTAACAGTAACTCCCATACAGTTTTAAGAGTTAGGGATTTTAAGAGTGGAAGTACAAACAACTTCAACAAATTTAAGTAAGTGTTTTAAGTAGAGTACTAAGCAGTAAGAATTTTAAACGTAAGGGCGTAGACTGACCCCATCTCACTCACCAGTTTGAAGAGCTAGAGGAGCATTTAGTGTAACATCTTGTTCCGGCAAAATCCATATTTCGATCGCTAGAAAATTTCACGATTTAAAATCGAGTATTTCGACACTATTTCGGCGAAAATAGGATTATCGATCGATCGGATAAGTATACGTATTAATTATATATATATATATATATATACTAATTAAGCGGCCGGCATATATATATATTAACTTTCCACCCGTCCATTATTCCACCATCATCCTCTTTCTTTCTTCTTTCTGTTACATTATTTTGGGCCGAGAGAAACCGAGAAGCAGGGCGCGCAGGGGAGGAACAGAAAAATCCTCAGAGCTCAATTCTTGAGCATAAGTGATCCAAAAATCCCGTAAGTAATGCCTAATTCATCTATTCATCGTGATTTATCGATTTAGAGCTTTAAAACGAGTTTTTGGTTCAGGAATTTCTTGAATTCCCGATCTGCCAAATTAGGGTTTCGGAGTATCCGGAAGCCGGATTGAGCCCAAATTTCATATACGAGCTTCCTACCGCGAGGTAATCAATTCCCTAGTTCTAATCCCTGAATTTCGGCTATTATTTAGATCGGAGCCGGGATCGCTGAATTTAGCTCCGGCCAGGGTTTGATGTGTTTTTATCGAGAATTTGACCCGGAGCCCAGAACTAATATTGACGCGGATACTGCAGGGGATATTAGGACGGTCTCGGATTTTAATTCGGGGTTCGTTCGTGAAATTGATGTTTTAGTACCGGAGGCTAGAACCGGTGTTTGAACGACCAGAACTGGTGAGGGATTAGCACGGCATACCGGGTTTGTCGTATCACGATAATTATATTGATGCTTAGAATTGACCTAGGTGAACTAGAATGGCATGATTAGGGGTGTATGGACTTTTGTGCTATATGATGAAACCTGGACAACTGTATGATATTATTGACTTGCCCTAATCGATATGAACCTTGTTTATGTGGATGATTGCCTACATGTTGCCATTTGTGGCTTAACTGTTGATATGACTTTATGGTTGTTCGATAAGGGTTTTTGACATGGTGTGATATTATGGTTGTATTTGGATCCATAAGTGGGGGAATAAACTTCCCAGGGTGATATTATGATGTTTAGGGAGGATGACTTGCACGAGGGTTTATCCCGAGGAAGTGCAATTATAAGACTCCTGATTTACCTATGTTGTGCCAATTATGGCCAGGTCAAGTACATGTGCAAGTAATGAATTATGATTAAGCAAGATGAGATATGAATCATGTATAAGGATACCAAATATGAGTGTTGTGGTCTCACGGTCAACTACATAGTAATTAGGGCTCCCTATGCTATTACTCTAGTATGATATGTATGATAGTCACACCTCTCATGTGGTGGTGACTGAAGAATTCTTATGAGATATGACCACACCCAGAGTGGTGTCGGGGTATGACTACACCCATAGTGGTGTGGGGTATGTATGACCACATCCGACGGGATGTTGGGGTATGTATGACTACATCCGACGGGATGTGGGGTATGTTACCCGGGAGAGTTATTAGCATGGGAGTAGCCAGGCGCCTATGATTAAAACATGATAAGATGCATATGCATAAGTCAAAGTGGTTGAGTCTTTTGCCTATTGGGATATGAGGATGGCTGAGGTCCGATCCTAGTGTTTTGGCTTGATTGTTAGATGTATGATAGGGGTATGCTCTGTTATGAACTCACGATGCTATGATTATCTCACTCAGCTATGAGCTGACCCTCTTTTATTCTTCTTCTCTGCTTATGCTATGTGTAAGTAGATCATCAGCAACAGCAGTAGATAGGTGTATAGGTGGGAGCTGAGCAAGAGTTGAAGGCAAGATGAGGTATGGTCTTCAACTATTATGTGCTTGGACTACTACTCGGGATTTTGGCCAGTGATCCACACCTTTTTGTAAAAAAATGTTTTCAGAACGTTTTTCATGTGCATACTAGCTTCTGATGTAGTGTGAGATATCCACAGGTGTGGAAAGTTGATGATATGTGTATATTTGTGTAACTGTGTAAGTTGTGACGATTATGGTATGTATAAGTATGGTATGCAGTTGTGTAGTATGAAACTGTGACTATGGCTATGAAAAGCCAATGCATATGGTTGTGAGTATATGTGTTTGTCTATGAATGCATGGATTCAGATAAATTATTTTGCAGGTTTTAGTTACAAGAACTGTTAGCCCACTACGCGAGTAATTCATGTCGAAATTTTATTTAGGTAAATTTTGATAATTAATGTAACACCCGAGATTATTTCCGCTGCAATTGTATGAACAATATGATTAGGCAAAACGTATAGGGTAGGATGTTACAGTTTGGTATCAGAGCCCGGTTCCCTCTTTTTGCTGTTATGGCGTACTATACCCTATGGGAGGCTAAACACTCCTAAGGAGGGGAGTACCCCATAATGACTTAAACTGGGAATTGAATTTGATATGATTATGTGTATTGGTATATTGGATGAAATTACCTGCATCATGGTTTTCAAAAATTGAGTTTTGAACTTATTTGTTTTCGAGTAATTATTTTGGGAAAATTTTTGTTTTAACCAAGTGAGAGATTTGGTGAAGAATAAATTTTGTGTGGATCAATCTAAGGCCAATATTTCCTTGTAGCTCGCACGGAAGTTGTGAAAATGTTCCTACTGACCAGTCGAGAGGAGTGGGGGCGGTTGATGCAAGACCACCAGTATTAGACTATGCAAAGATGAAGAGTTTGGGTGGTAGGGACTTTAAGGGAGATGTGAGCCCAGATGCTGTAGTAGAGTGGTTGAGAGAGATGGAAGATGTGTTTGAGTATCTTTATGCAACCCCAGAGGAAAAAGTGCAATATGTTGTTTTTCTCCTAAAGGGGTATGCGAGGAGCTGGTGGTCCTCAGTCTCTAGAGTTAATGGTGAACGAGTTCAGTTCACCTGGGAGGAGTTTCTGAAGGCCTTTAAGACAGAGTTTCTTCCCGAAGCTTTTATCAGGGCAAAGAACAATGAATTTGCCAACCTTAAGCAGGAGAATATGACAGTTACTGAGTACACCATCAAGTTTGTTCGACTGCTTTACTTTGAGGATGGGTTGGCGGATACTGAGCATAAGAAGAAGATAAGATACTTGCATGGTCTGCGCATAGGATTGAAAGAAAAGATCCACAGGGTTGATGAAGAGAGCATGGCCACAATCAAGGAGGCAGCACTTAAGTATGAAGCCTATGAAGTTGAGAGCCGAGAGGAACACAAGGCCAAAGAAGAGGAGAAGAAGAGGAAGTTTGGAGTAAATTATGCCGGACCTCGTTACCCACCCAGGAGAGGTCCTAGCAGTTTTGGGAGAACACCGAGTCAATCTATGTCAGGAACATCATACAGGGCACCAATTTCCTCAGCCACACAATTTCCATTTTGTCAAGTTTGTCAGAAGAGGCATCTTGGAGAGTGTAGGAGATTTTCTGGTGTATGCTTTCAGTGTGGCCAACCTGGGCACATCATGAGGGATTGCCCGCATTCGAGAGAAGTAAGAGCTACACAGTCCGAGCCTTCAGTGCAATTTAGTAGAGCCCCATTCAGGGGTGGTTACTAGGGAGGCCGTAGTGGATTTCAGAGTGGTCGTGGTGGTTCACAGGGTGGTAGAGGTGGTGGTCGAAATCAGCCATCAGGAAGTGGTACGCAGGGTACCAGAGCACAAGGAGCACCAAGGGTTTATGCAATGACTCGAGGTGAGGCAGAAGTGGCACCAGAAGTTGTAACTGGTATGCTTTCTATCCTTGGCAAGCAATTATATGCTTTGATCGATACTGGTTCCTCTCACTCATTCATGTCATATACGTTTGCACATATGCTACGCTTAGTTCCAGATAAGCTAGGTTATACCTTATGTGTTAAAACACCTGTGGGAGATACCTTGAAGGTAGACTCAGTTATTAGAAGTTCCTTCATTTGTGTGGAAGGAGCTTTCCTAGCAGCAGATTTAATTCTGCTACCTTTTGATGAATTCGATGTCATCCTTGGAATGGACTTTCTGGCAACACATGGAGCTGTTGTGGATTGTCAAAAGAAAGAAGTGTTATTTAACACACAAGATAAAGGTCCTGTTGTATTCCGAGGCATTAAGAAAAAGGAGACTCATGGTTTTCTTTCTGCCTTGGAAGCTTTTCGATTAGTGAAGGAAGGTTGTGAAGCCTTTCTTGCTCAAGTTACTATAGTAAATGATAAGAAGGTTGAGGATGTAGAGGTGGTAAGGGAGTTTCCTGATGTATTCCCGGAAGAACTTCCCGGCCTTCCACCAGAAAGGGAAGTAGAGTTTGATATTGAATTGGTACCTGGCACAACACCAATTTCAATGGCACCATATAGAATGGCACCAATTGAGCTGAAGGAGCTTAAAGAACAATTGCAAGAATTGTTAGACAAGGGGTTTATTCGACCTAGCATCTCACCTTGGGGTGCACCGGTTTTGTTTGTCAAGAAGAAAGATGGCTCCATGAGAATGTGCATTGACTACCGGAGGTTGAATAAGGCGACAGTGAAGAATCGTTATCCCCTTCCAAGAATAGATGATTTGTTTGATCAATTGCAGGGTGCATCAGTCTTTTCTAAGATTGATTTGAGGTCTGGATACCATCAATTGAAAGTGGCATATGGAGCAACTTCAAAGACAGCTTTTAGAACAAGATATGGGCATTATGAGTTCCTGGTAATGCCTTTTGGACTCACTAATGCGCCAGCGGTATTTATGGCTCTTATGAACAGAGTTTTCCATGAATATCTTGATAAGTTTGTGATTGTGTTCATAGATGATATTCTCATCTATTCTAAAAGCGAGGAGGAGCACAAAACTCACCTTAGAATTGTGTTGCAAATTCTAAGGGAGAAACAATTATATGCAAAATTCTCAAAATGTGAGTTTTGGCTGAAGGAGGTAATATTTCTGGGACATGTAATTTCTGGAAGAGGTGTCGAGGTGGATCCGAAAAAGGTGGAAGCAGTGGTGAGTTGGGCTCCACCAAAAGATGTTTCGGAGTTGAGAAGTTTTCTTGGCATGGCTGGTTATTATCGGCGGTTTGTCGAAGGATTTTCCAAAATTGCTGCACCATTGACTAAACTGTTGAGGAAGAATACCAAGTATGTTTGGGATGAATCATGTCAAAAGAGTTTTGATGAACTGAAGAAGAAATTGACCACAGCACCAGTACTGGCTTTACCTTCAAACCATGGAGAGTTTGTGGTGTATAGTGATGCCTCGTATCAAGGATTGGGTTGTGTGTTAATGCAAGATGGAAGAGTTATTGCATATGCCTCTAGGCAATTGCGTCCTCATGAAGTAAATTATCCCACTCATGACTTAGAATTGGCAGCGGTGGTATTTGCTCTCAAGATTTGGCGACATTATTTGTATGGTGAGACTTTTAAAATTCTAACTGATCACAAAAGCTTGAAGTATATTATGGATCAGAAGGATTTAAATAGTCGCCAGAGGAGATGGATAGAGTTGTTGAAAGATTATGATTGTACCATTGATTACCATCCAGGTAAAGCTAATGTAGTTGCTGATGCTCTGAGCAGAAAGGGGAAGAAGAATATAAATGATCTGGTTGATTTGAGGGCAATGAATGTTGATTTGGAAGTGGATGGTGTAACAGGGTTACTAGCTCGGTTGAACATTCGACCTTTGTTGCACGACAAAATTCGTGAGAAGCAGAAGGAGGACCCAGAGTTGGTAAAAATCATTCAAGACATTGAGGAAGGAAAAGAAAGCCCATTTGAAATGGTAGATGGCATGTTGAAGATTAATGGAAGAGCATGTGTTCCTAATGTTGATAACTTGAGGAAAGAGATCCTAGATGAAGCTCATTCTTCTGCTTATGCTATGCACCCAGGAGCAACTAAAATGTATCACACGATCAAACCATATTTTTGGTGGCGTGGGATGAAAAAGGAAGCGGCTGAACATGTTTTCACATGTCTAGTATGTCAGAAAGTTAAGGCAGAACATCAAGCTCCCGTGGGAAAACTGCAACCACTTCCAATTCCAGAATGGAAGTGGGAAAGAATCTCAATGGATTTTGTATATGGTCTCCCATCATCAAGGGGAAAAGATGCAGTATGGGTGATTGTGGACCGACTGACCAAATCGGCTCACTTTTTACCCATTAGATGGAAACCATCACTGGAGACTTTGTCTCAACTATATATTAAGGAGATCGTCAGATTGCATGGTGTGCCAATTTCTATTGTCTCTGATCGAGACCCGAGCTTCACATCTCGGTTTTGGCAAATTTTACATGATGCCTTGGGAACTAAATTAAATTTTACTTCAGCTTATCATCCTCAAACAGATGGGCAGAGTGAACGAACCATCCTAACTTTGGAGGAACTACTTCGATCATGTGTAATGCAATGGGAGGAATCATGGATTGACCATTTGCCCTTAATTGAGTTTGCTTACAACAACCAGTACCATAGTAGCTTGGGTGTTCCACCATATGAAGCACTTTATGGGAGGAAGTGTAGAACACCCTTATGTTGGGATGTAGAAGGAGCAAGGCAAATTTCAGGGCCAGAGATAGTTCAGATCACAGTTGATAAGGTCAAGGAAATCAGGGAGCGTTTGAGGGTGGCTCAAGATCGACAGAAAGTTTATGTTGACACGAATAGGCGTGAAGTTAATTTCGAAGTGGGTGAGAAAGTATTTCTCAAAGTGTCACCATGGAAAGGGGTGATGAGATTTGGTAAGAAAGGGAAACTTGCACCTCGGTATATTGGACCCTATGAAATCATAGAGAAGATTGGACCAGTGGCATATAAACTAGCATTGCCTCCAGAACTATCTCAAATCCACAATGTATTTCATGTTAGTATGCTGAAGAGGTACAAAGTGGATCCTTCCCATGTTATACAACCAGAAGATATCGAGTTGGGTCCTGATTTGACATTTGAAGAGGTTCCAGTTGAGATTGTTGATTTTCAGATTAAGAATCTTCGCAGGAAAGAAATCCCAATGTTGAAAGTGGTGTGGAGAAATCAAGATAGTGAGGGTGCTACATGGGAAACTGAAGCAAGTATGCGAGAGAAGTACCCGGAGTTGGTAGCGACATACTTTGCAGGTTAACAATCTTGCTTAATAAGTTATGTTTTGAACTTGCTGATGTGTTTTAGTTGTGATAGCCCAGTATAGGTTTTTAAAACCTAAACAAGGGAACTTGAGGTGTTATGTGTTTAGTTATGTAATTCAGATCTCCTAACCTAAGAGTTAGGTAGTAACAAGATTTGTGATAGTGTAGGTTAGGGGGGGAACGAGCGGATATGTACTATCGACTCAAGGATAGATTTCGGGGACGAAATCTTTTAAGGAGGGGAGAATTGTAACATCTTGTTCCGGCAAAATCCATATTTCGATCGCTAGAAAATTTCACGATTTAAAATCGAGTATTTCGACACTATTTCGGCGAAAATAGGATTATCGATCGATCGGATAAGTATACGTATTAATTATATATATATATATATATATATACTAATTAAGCGGCCGGCATATATATATATTAACTTTCCACCCGTCCATTATTCCATCATCATCCTCTTTCTTTCTTCTTTCTGTTACATTATTTTGGGCCGAGAGAAACCGAGAAGCAGGGCGCGCAGGGGAGGAACAGAAAAATCCTCAGAGCTCAATTCTTGAGCATAAGTGATCCAAAAATCCCGTAAGTAATGCCTAATTCATCTATTCATCGTGATTTATCGATTTAGAGCTTTAAAACGAGTTTTTGGTTCAGGAATTTCTTGAATTCCCGATCTGCCAAATTAGGGTTTCGGAGTATCCGGAAGCCGGATTGAGCCCAAATTTCATATACGAGCTTCCTACCGCGAGGTAATCAATTCCCTAGTTCTAATCCCTGAATTTCGGCTATTATTTAGATCGGAGCCGGGATCGCTGAATTTAGCTCCGGCCAGGGTTTGATGTGTTTTTATCGAGAATTTGACCCGGAGCCCAGAACTAATATTGACGCGGATACTGCAGGGGATATTAGGACGGTCTCGGATTTTAATTCGGGGTTCGTTCGTGAAATTGATGTTTTAGTACCGGAGGCTAGAACCGGTGTTTGAACGACCAGAACTGGTGAGGGATTAGCACGGCATACCGGGTTTGTCGTATCACGATAATTATATTGATGCTTAGAATTGACCTAGGTGAACTAGAATGGCATGATTAGGGGTGTATGGACTTTTGTGCTATATGATGAAACCTGGACAACTGTATGATATTATTGACTTGCCCTAATCGATATGAACCTTGTTTATGTGGATGATTGCCTACATGTTGCCATTTGTGGCTTAACTGTTGATATGACTTTATGGTTGTTCGATAAGGGTTTTTGACATGGTGTGATATTATGGTTGTATTTGGATCCATAAGTGGGGGAATAAACTTCCCAGGGTGATATTATGATGTTTAGGGAGGATGACTTGCACGAGGGTTTATCCCGAGGAAGTGCAATTATAAGACTCCTGATTTACCTATGTTGTGCCAATTATGGCCAGGTCAAGTACATGTGCAAGTAATGAATTATGATTAAGCAAGATGAGATATGAATCATGTATAAGGATACCAAATATGAGTGTTGTGGTCTCACGGTCAACTACATAGTAATTAGGGCTCCCTATGCTATTACTCTAGTATGATATGTATGATAGTCACACCTCTCATGTGGTGGTGACTGAAGAATTCTTATGAGATATGACCACACCCAGAGTGGTGTCGGGGTATGACTACACCCATAGTGGTGTGGGGTATGTATGACCACATCCGACGGGATGTTGGGGTATGTATGACTACATCCGACGGGATGTGGGGTATGTTACCCGGGAGAGTTATTAGCATGGGAGTAGCCAGGCGCCTATGATTAAAACATGATAAGATGCATATGCATAAGTCAAAGTGGTTGAGTCTTTTGCCTATTGGGATATGAGGATGGCTGAGGTCCGATCCTAGTGTTTTGGCTTGATTGTTAGATGTATGATAGGGGTATGCTCTGTTATGAACTCACGATGCTATGATTATCTCACTCAGCTATGAGCTGACCCTCTTTTATTCTTCTTCTCTGCTTATGCTATGTGTAAGTAGATCATCAGCAACAGCAGTAGATAGGTGTATAGGTGGGAGCTGAGCAAGAGTTGAAGGCAAGATGAGGTATGGTCTTCAACTATTATGTGCTTGGACTACTACTCGGGATTTTGGCCAGTGATCCACACCTTTTTGTAAAAAATGTTTTCAGAACGTTTTTCATGTGCATACTAGCTTCTGATGTAGTGTGAGATATCCACAGGTGTGGAAAGTTGATGATATGTGTATATTTGTGTAACTGTGTAAGTTGTGACGATTATGGTATGTATAAGTATGGTATGCAGTTGTGTAGTATGAAACTGTGACTATGGCTATGAAAAGCCAATGCATATGGTTGTGAGTATATGTGTTTGTCTATGAATGCATGGATTCAGATAAATTATTTTGCAGGTTTTAGTTACAAGAACTGTTAGCCCACTACGCGAGTAATTCATGTCGAAATTTTATTTAGGTAAATTTTGATAATTAATGTAACACCCGAGATTATTTCCGCTGCAATTGTATGAACAATATGATTAGGCAAAACGTATAGGGTAGGATGTTACATTTAGTGAGCAGCGAATTTGAGGGCAGGCAGCTAGAGGAGGGCAGTATAAGCGTCACAAAGGATGCTTAGTCAAGGTTTCAGCAGCAACAACATTTGAGATTATTAGTTATTTACATTTATGATTATGAGTATAGACTGGAGATCAGATTGAGATTTTAAAGTTTGAGTTTAATTTGCCCACATGTTAGGGCTTTGCTTTGAACTACAAGTGTGTGTTTTCAGTATTTTATTTGTGAAAATTTTTCCCGCTGCAAATTAAGATTTGAGTATTTTATTTATCAAGGGCATTTTAGCAAAAGTAGTACCTGGTCGGGTTAGTGTGTTACATTTTGGTATCAGAGCCGGTCTTCCTCTGTTCCTTGGTTTCCAAGGAATACTGGAATATTGGTCTCAGTTTTTAAAGGTTTTGTTTTAAAGGAAAAGAAATGAGTCAAGGATCTTCTTTTAAGAGTCTATAGAATCTCCAGTCTACTCTAATTACATTAAGGTGAATAACTATGATGGCACGACACGAAGGGATGGTAGCCAGGGTGTGATTGTTTAAGAATAGGCTAAAACGCGATTTAGTTAGCATGTTGTGGTTTGTCAAATGGGAGATTTAGGCATATGGGGATCGCCGGTAAGAAAGAAGGATGAAAGAAACGTGACCAACCCAAGTAGAATCTCAAAGGCTCTCAAGACCAAGTATCTCATCGACATGATGGATAGCAGTTTTTCAATTAGTTAACCAACTACTCGGACATTAGCAAACAGATCATCATCATCAACCTAGAGAAGGAAGGAGGAACGTTGCAAAGGTCTGTGGAGGTAGAATCAAATGTGCGAGGACTTCAACTCCAAACACCAGCAAAGGGAATACCTCAAGGATTTTGAAGGAGTTGAGAGAGTAGTACGAGGATTTTACTGCTAGGAAACAAGTGGATGATCTAATAAGCTAAGACAAACAAAGGGCAGAAATATGAATCTCCAAAGGAAGTGGAGCAATCACTAGATGCCAGGAGCTATGATAATAGGATGATGTTAGGGTCTTTGGTCCTAAGTAGTGGAAAGTCCCTCAACTAGTTTTAGTGGTCAACGCTATTACAACACAGTGGCAAGGAGGAAGTAAGTAGGTTAGAGGGGGTATGAAAGGACGTCAAGAAGTCAACAAGTCAAGGCGAAGATGAGGCATGGTCATTTACATATGACGACAAAGGAACCCTTATAGATAAACTAACTCAGTAGAGAAAAGGGTACACAACCCTGGGGAGTTAGGCCGATGACAAGCCTTTAAAAGAAACAAGACAAGCAACGAGATAAATGATGTAGAGGACAAGTTATGGTTTTGGTACGACCACCATTGGACGAGACGTGGAGGAAAGTGCCACCAAAGTCTAAAGCATGCCATGTAGAAGACAGCGGGGAGTCAATAAGTAAGAAAAGATATGGAATGTGAGAGGGAATAACAGTTAGCTAGTAAAGGGCAGTACGAATAGAGAACCACTTCTCAGCAGTGCGTGAGTTGGATACCAAGATAACACCGAGTTAGAAAGAGGATATTAGAGACCCTACAAACTACCCATATCACAAAAGGTCGGGAGGATGTTGGGACCGTTGAAAGGGGAATGCAAGAGTTTACGATGATCTGTTATGGGATTGTCCTCTCCTAAATCGAGGGAGCACCTAGCCGCCTAGGGTACATGAGGGGTGACAAAAGGAGGAACCTCACTGCTAAGTTGGAACTAGAGTGCTAAGAGCTGAGGTCTCGGAACTAGCTATAGAGTAAGTCATTAAGCCAACCGAGTATAGACAAGTAAGTTGAATGTTCAATAAATGTTCTAGTGAATGGCAGAGAATTCGAGGTAACACATGGAAGTTCCGATAAAGGATTGAGAATTTGTGTAGGTGACTCGTGTTCAAGGAAATGCATAGGGAGTACGACGAGGAAAAGCATTACAGAGAAGGAGGAAAAAGACAAGTTACCTTATCCAAGGTGCCCCACTCTGAGTGGGCGCGGCATAGTAGCAGGGCTCCCGCGGAGACAGCTAGTTAAGGATGAAACAGGCACGCTTAGTTAAGCCACTAAGAATCCTAACTAAGAAACTAAGTTTATGTACAAGATCGATCAACAAAAGAGACATGGAATGAGTTATGTTAAAGGTTACCAAGGGAAAGCCACCATTGGAAGTTGTGACCTAAAACAACAACGAGAAGATACTCAACAGAGGTTGGTGACCAAATATAGTACAAGCAACAAAAGAAGAGTTGTATTTTGGTGGTAGTAAAAGTAAAGAAGCAAGAAGAACACCGTGGGAAGTTATAGAAAAAATGGTTGGCATCAACCTAGCGATGTATGCATCAAGGAAGATAGTAAGACGGGCGGAAGCAGGAGTACAACAGACAACAAGAAAGCATTAGGTTGACCACCAAGTAGAGAACAACCGATCCTTAGGAAGTCCATAGAGATATTTCAGTCAATTTTTAAGGTGGAATCATGATCGTCAGGAATAGTCGAAGGGAGAACCTTATCTATCATGGTACACGAGTGAGAAGAGAAAATAGGGACCTAGAGGACTACATCGAGAACAAGGTACATCTAGAACTAGCAAGGAACATCAAGAAGAAGAGTCATGGGTAAAGAAGTAAGAGGGATATGAGTTTAGGGAACCTGCTAGGATACCCCAAAGTGAAACCGAGATCGCCTGTGTTGGTAAAAGGTGTCAATCTCTCGGGTAAAACCTTATTGGACGGGGAAACCGTACGAGGAGTTTTAGCTAGGGTCTAAGAGTGGCAGAATGGATATTACGAGAACATCAAATTCAAGCAGCTATAAGGAAGTGCTAAGTTAGGCGCCAGGAGTGAGCAAGTATGCCATTGGGAATATCAAGATTCTTGAAATGATTCATAGGGTTGATCGCAAGCTGGAGAGAAATGCAAAGGATGCCTTTAATGCATACAAGAAGTAAAAGCATTAGTATGAGGTTTCAGGTTAAGCAAGAAGTAACGAGGAGATGAGGACTCTGGTTATAGTTAAAGGATAAGACGAGGCATCAAGGAGGAAAGTAAGGGATGCAAAGTTAGGACATACAAGGACCTGGGTGACCTATGAGGTCAACCCTAGACGAGAGTTACGTTAAAAGAGTTTTACCATCTGACTTGATGGAAGATAAACCGCTATCAGTGACCTTGTGGTTGGAGAGGGGCATTAACTTCTCATGTACCGAATGCATAGTTATCGTTCCTATATATGTACAAGGTGCAGCCGAGGTAATGTGAGGGGTTAAGAAGCCACAACAACATTGAAGTTGCAGGGAGTGGAGAGAAGGATTTATAGTTCAATGTCGTACGAGTTAAAGGGGGTACAATTCCTTGTAAAGGGAGGTATTACAAGCGAGGCTTGAGGTCATCACAAAGAACAAATTTCGAGTGCAAAATTTTCGTAAGTGGGGAGGAAATGTGATACCTCAATTTGGATCTAGATTAAACAACCAACTACTGAATGAGTTGGACCATGAATCATATCGAATCAAAATTTTGTTTAGCATGCGACCGTGCCAAGTTGCTTAGAATTAAAATGGCAGTGAGTCACTCAAGTTACACAAGTGCTGCAAGCTAACAGAGAGTACTTGTTATGGTCGAGAAGAGATATAAGAGGAGCAGTTTCATTATGCGAGGTGCGCAAGGAGCACCATGGAAGCAGATATAGTGAAAATAATTTTTGGGGCAAGGGAGTACAAGGCCGGTGTTAAAGGAGAGATGAGTTCCGAACAAATTTCGGGGACGAAATTTTTATAAGGGTGGAGGAAATGTAACACCCCGACCTTTGGGTTTCGGTTCGACCATAATACGTGAACGGTGGGTTTAACGAGTATGTACGAAGAGTTGCAACCGGGGATTAGGGTTAATAATAATAATAATAATAATAATAATAATAACTATTCTTACTATTATTATTATTAGTATTATATAAAAAAGGGCCAAAGGGGGGCCAAGCCCTGAATAACCCAAATTCCCCATGATCCCATCCCCCTCTCTCTCGGTTTCCCTATCCCTACACCAAAGGAAACCTAAAACTAACCCCGGTGGTAAGCAGTCAACAGAAAAATCCCTTTTGGTAGGAGTAGCCGCAAAACTCATCTCCAAACATCAATCCCACCAAACTGCGTTCTCATTCTTTTGTTGCTCGCGAATCGCCTTGCCTCCAAATTCCGTCGGCGCTGAGTTCTGTCGATAGCATGCTGCTGTTCGGTTAAGTTTTCGGTGAACTTCCTTAGTTTAGGGTTTCAATTAAATGGAGGGCTGTCGTGCTACAGCTTCTTCTCTGGCCATTAAGCCGATAAACAAAGGCGTAGTTCATAGGATATGCGCGGGGCAAGTAATTTTGGACCAGCTATCCCCCGGCATCGCCATTCTTCTTGTAAGCGGCTGAATGGGGGAAGCAAGGTTGCCAAGGCGTGGTGGTGGTTTGGATCATTTGTCCACTAGTGGCAGTGAATTGGATTAGAGGTAACGAATTATCCCTCTCTCACTTTAGATATAAAGTGTGTCTGACATTAGAAATTGATTCATGGGACATGAATCTTGGGACGTGCAGCTCATGTAATGGTGGGGATATGGCTGAGCAAGCCTGTAATGAACAAGTGGAAGGAAATCGTCAATAGCTGATTCAATACGATAAGGTTGAGCACAAGGTGAGTGTAAATGGGGTAAATTCTACGCCTTACGTATTCTTTTAAGTATTATGATTTTAAGTATTTTAGCGAATTGGTTACCGTTGCTTGGTTATGTTTATGATTGATTATTTTTGCTTTGCTTGAGCTATGATTTGAGGTGATTTTGTGCTATTTGAGGTGATATGAGGTGAATTTGTGCTATTTACCTTAAAGCGTTATGTTTGAGTTATTGTTAAAGTTTAAGAAACAAGTTATTTTTAAAAAGTAACTCACCTTGAAGAAGGTGAAGTTGTTTTAAGTGTTTTTAGTCACTAGCGCCAGTCCGTTGCCTTTTGAGACATTTTGAGATAGAGAAGCAGTTATGCTCTTGAGACTTTTAAGATGAGCAGCAGTTATGCTCTTGAGAATCGTGGTGAAGAGCCACCACGATAAGTTTAAGATATTAGGGGAATGAATCGTTATGACTTCTCTAACTAAGTTTAAGTTTTAGGAAAGCCTAAATGGCTTCTCATACGTATGAGTCGGCAACCGGACTAGCTAGTGAGGGATCCCAGCGTCAGTCAAGTATTTAAGTCGAGATTTGAGCTTTAAGAATGGAGAGTAACAGTAACTCCCATACAGTTCTAAGAGTTAGGGATTTTAAGAGTGGAAGTACAAACAACTTCCACAAATTACTGTAAGTGTTTTAAGTAGAGTTCTAAGCAGTAAGAATTTTTAACGTAAGAACGTAGACTGACCCCATCTCTCTCACCAGTTTGAAGAGCTAGAGGAGCATTAAGTGAGCAGCGAATTCGAGGGCAGGCAGCTAGAGGAGGGTAGTATAAGCGTCACAGAGGATGCTTAGTCACGGTTTCAGCAGCAACAACATTAGAGATTATTAGTTATTTACATTTATGATTATGAGTATAGACTGGAGATCAGATTGAGATTTTCAAGTTGAGTTTAATTTGCCCACATGTTAGGGCTTTGCTTTGAACTACAAGTGTGTGTTTTCAGTATTTTATTTGTGAAAATTTTTCCCGCTGCAAATTAAGATTTGAGTATTTTATTTATCAAGGGCATTTTAGCAAAAGTAGTACCCGGCCGGGTTAGGGTGTTACAGGGGACATGAATGCTGTTTTGTTTTCAGCAGAAAAAAAGGGTGGGAATGTGCCTAGAAATGTGTCCACTGTACCATTTAAATCCTTTGTTGATGTGAATGGATTAATGGATATGGGTTTTAAGAGCTACCCTTTGACGTGGAAGAACAATCAAGAGGGGATGAGACGGATTGAAGAGAGGCTTGATCGTGGTCTTTGTTCTACATTGTTGTTCTCTTTGTACAACAATGCTACGATTGTCCATGAGCTTCCAATTGAGTCCGGCCATAGTCCTATAAGATTGGAGTTTGAAGGGAGTCATTTTAGTCCAAAGACCCCGTTCCGGTTTGATACTCGATGGTTTCAGAAGGCAAAATATTTTGAGATTGTGAACCGTAATTGGGATAGTGGAGGCTTTTGTCATGATAAGTTACAAAATTGTGAGAAGGAGCTTACGAAGTGGGCCAAGCAAATGTACAAAGATCAATAAAAGGGCTATGATATTCAGAAGAGGTTGAGTGAAATTCCGCAGCTTGATCGATCCGTGGAAATTATTGAAGAGGAAAGAGGACTCTTGGAGGAACTTGCTACAATTTGGAAGGATGACGAACTGTTTTGGAGCCAAAGGGCTAGTGTTGACTAGCTTAAAGTGGGGGACCAAAACAATAAGTTTTTCACGCCTCCACCTCTCTTCGTAAGCTTAGGAACAAAATTTCGGCTCTTAAGGATGATGATGGAAATGTGATTACACAGCCTCAAGCTCTTTCCTCTCACATTATTGGATTTTACCAGTCGTTGTTCACGAAGAAAGAGGTTCCGATTTTGAAGCACTTCAGGACTTCCCGAAATTGGTTTCCAATGCAATGAATCTTGATCTGGATAGAGAGCCTACTGTGGAAGAGATTAGAATTGTGGTTTTCGACCTTGGTCCTTCAAAATCACCAGGACCCGATGGTTTTGCTGGCTTCTTTTACCGCAAGTTTTGGAGCAAAGTTGGACCGGACTTTTGTAATAAAGTGATTCAGTTCTTCAGAACCTCATTTATGACAGAGGGGTGGAATGACATTCATATTTCCCTTTATCCCTAAGGTTCTTGCTCTAGAGACGATCTCCTAATACAAACCCATTTGCTGTTGCAACTTCAGATACAAAATTATTTCAAAAATTATTTCCAGTCGAATGAAGAAATGGCTACCGGGGTTAGTTTCTGAAATGCAGGCAGCATTTACAGGAGAAAGACTCATTCAGGATAATGTTATTATTGTTCATGAGATGCTGCATAACTTCAAAAATCATCGCTATGGTGATTGGGACATGATGGTGAAGTTGGATATGTGGAAAGCATATGATTTAGTGGACTGGGATGGCCTTGACTACATTCTGCAAGCTTATGGTTTTTCGGAGAAGTGGCGTGGTTGGATTCGAGCTTGCACTAGGGCTGTCAAATTCTCAATTCTCCTTAATGGAAGCCCTACTGATCCTTTTTCTCCGTCCCGGGGCATTACACAAGGTGATCCCATTTCTCCATTTTTGTTTATCCTAATGTATAATGCTTTTTCTTTCTTGATTGAGAAAAGGGGTCTCTCGAGGCAACATTAGAAGCATCAAGCTTAATCAAAACTGCCCAAGAATTTCTTATTGTTTGTTTGCGGATGACACGGTCATCTTCGGCAAAGTTAGTTTCATGGAAGCTTATCGAATTATGGATATCATTAAGATTTATGGAGATACCACTGGACAAGAGATCAATGCTTCTAAGTCTTTTTTTTCCAGCAAGAACAATCCCCATGGTATTCGATCTTTGGTGAGTAATATGTTTAGGTTTCCGCCTTCGGTGTGCCATGAAAAATACTTGGGAGTTCCATCTGAATAGGATCCTTCCCATTCTTTGGTGAATTGGATCCTTCCCGTGTATTTGATTGCATTGATCATGATAATCGCAGTTGGAAGATGGATGCAATCAGGAATCTTGTGCCTGATGAGGTTTCCCAAGCTATTGCTTGAGTTCCAATTGGCCCTCGTTTCTCTCGGGATCGGTGGATTTGGAGGTTTATGCATTGCGATGGTTCTTTTGTTTCTGGTGCACAGGTGGCGGCGTATGGGATTGCTATTGCTAACTCCCACGGTTAGGTTATCGACGGAAGGGCTGAGAGATTCTTTTGTTCTTCTCTGATTCAAACGGAAGCATATGCGATTCTTAATGCAACTCTTGCCCGGTTGTCTCCATTCTTTGTGTTTCTCCGTGGATCTCGGTCGAGTTTGTTGCCCGTCGATTCAATGTCTTGGCTGATGGGATTGCGAGGAACTCTCGTCTTGGTCTCCTTCCTCCTGAATGGATTGTCATTGCCGATCTTATCGCTCCATTATTGTAATTGTATTGCTTCCCACTTGTGTTGGTTTGGAATGAAATGATGATTGATGTTGTAAAAAAAAGGTTGAAGCAATCAAGACAAGAACATGGAACACGAAGAAGGAAAAGGAAAGATAAGACCGAGCAAGAATGGTCAAGCGGCGCATATCATTATTGGGTAGTGCACACCAAACGTGCATAAATATGACATGGGATAGATACACAAGAAAGAGTAGACGGAAAGGAAATTAAATTTTGGACCGGATAACATGAAATATTTTGTATAGCAATGAAATCGTTTTCTTTCTATAAGTACTATAGTCCAGAAGGATTTCTTACATAGCCAAAATGCTCCCTCGTTTAGAAGTAGTTAGTGTCACGGTGATATTACAGTCGCTGGCGCAATAGGAGCCACGAGTTAGCTAGATACCCCTTATGACAGATTTTATGAGGTGTATATTGCAAGTTTGGTAATTTGAATTACTAAATAGTTTCTCGTTTGCCACTCAAATTAGTTTATTCCATTCACGTTCACTAAAATTACTTCAATAGTTTAATTTTGTCACTCGCCATTAGTCTCCATCAACTTTCGCTGTTATGGCGGTCAACTCTGATAGTTGACCGTTAAATAAGTGATATGGCAAATAAAAAATTATAAACAAATAATTTTTTTTATAATTTCCACCTCATTATAACAATTATTTAAAAATAAATAAAACATAAATATTATAATTATGATTTCACGGAAATGAAGAATTATCAAGGTTATTTAATCTACATAGTGCGATTCGGAGCCGGCGCCACAACGACATAAATATTACAAATATTTCTACATGGAAGTTTGACTCGTCAATCGATGATAACCCTGTAGCAACATAAATAATTGCAAAATTTTATCCAATTTGAAAATTAGTACAGATATATTAGTTAGGAGGACAGAGAAGCTACAAGAGAATGAAGAACGAAGAAGGAAAAGGGAAAGATAAGAGTAGACGGAAAGAAAAGAGTAGACAGAAAGGCAAATGAAAAATCAAACGTCGTCGTGCGTAGTAGATGATGGATTTTCATTAATTATGGGCGGGGAACCTAGATGTAAGTGTCTAAATCCTTGAATCCCTGCTCTATAGATGTAATTTGCCATTTAATATATAGTTTTACTATTATACCCTTTTTATATTTGTAGGCGTTAGATCTCAAATAGAGATAGAGGGTTTATATATGGTAGTTAGGATTGTGCTAACCCCCTATAGAGTTAGCACCCTATCTTCTCCCCAAATGTAGTCGAATTATTCAATTGCAATTTTTTGTGGGTCAGCAGAACCAGCTACAGTGCCATTACAAACAACGACAAATTTAACATAAAATAAATAATTCAAATTACATTCTTTTGTTTATTAAAAAATTCCCAAATTTCTCTCCGTACTGTGAAAAAATCACTCTCCGACTGAACCCTATCCAAGCTTTTCTTCCCCTTGCCAATTTTAGGTTTCCTCTATTTCTCATTCTTCCTTTTCCCACAAGATAAGTGATCCTAGATGGTGTCAAATTTACTTGGTCTGAAGTATAGGATTGTATTCGCTAAGGTCTATCACAACCACGTAGTTAGGTGGTGAGGGACGAGTTCTATGATATTAGAGAATTTATGTAGGAGGTTGAGGTGTCTCAAATTTTGCAAAACATAAAGTAAAAGAAAGACAAGTGCAAAAAAGTACAGCTAATGGATGAGTGAAGGAAGATAGGAGAGGAAGATGTTGCTAGACAAGCTCTCTCTAGAGTTTCTAGACACATACCTTCGATACCGGCAACATAATATTTATTGATTTTTTATGTCGTCTAATCGCACCTTTGGGTCCAAATTTTACCCCAACTATTGGGCAATAAGGACCCTATATGCGGATTTCTCTCTTGAGGCGTCACTCTATTTGATCAAATGATGATAGATAAAATAGAACTGTCATGTCTGATTTTCTTCTAAGCAACTAGGGTGTTGTCGATAGTTTATTCACTACAAGAAAAATGACAATTAGCGGCTAAGTCTGTTTGCCACGATAAGTGATTTATGTGCCGCAATAGCTCTGTAGCAGCACATAATTGTGTGCTGTCAATACTGTTGCCGCTAAATCTATTTAGCGGCAGATGTTAGCGGCAAATATTATCTGCCTCAAATTTAGGAATTCCCAACAAATAGTTTTGTTGTCAATTTAACTTTTAAATTACTATTTTATTGCATAGTAGTACAAATATTTGTCACTAATATTATTTTAGCGGCATATATTAATGCTTCCGGCACAAATTATGTGCCTCTAATTAGTAATTATTTGACGCTAATTTTACCTTTACATAATTATACATTTTATCTCTAGAGGCAGACTAACCGCCTCTAATTCTTTTTTTTTTACAACAAATCTATTTTATGCTAATTTTAGTTTTTAGAGTTGATTACCGCAACGTAACTAATTATTTATGATAACATTTTATATAAATTTATCTATATGATAATTTATTTCACTAGCAGTACACTAATACATAGTCTGGTATAATTTTCACAAAAAAAAAAATACAATCAACAAAATTAGTGAAACTTCTACTTAATAGTTATGTCCCCCATCCCAATTGTTGTTGCTGCGTGGGTAGAGTAATGTCAATCCTGTGCAGACTTGAAGGTTTTTGGTGGTTTACTAGGAAGGTCACATCAACGCCATTCATGTCCTTCATAGCAAGTCTCTGAAAATCAATAACATTTAGCACGGCCTCAATTGGCACCTCTGGTTTTGGTATGTTCTTTCTTCTATATCACTTTCTACGACTTCAATAACTTCGCATTGACATGACTCTGAAAATCGATAGTTCAGACTTCAGAGAAGGAAATAAAATTGAAACAACAAAACAATAGGAATGAAACTAAGGAAATAGCCTATATTTGGTGATTGTAAGATTTGGAATGGATCTTTGGAGCAGCAACCATCACCTCTCTTACTTTCTGACCGGCCGCGTTGCGCTTCTAATCTCAGACACTTTCTACATCGTTGCGGCGACATTGTTGCATCGAAAGATAAGAGAGCTCAGCAAAGAGAGATGGAAAACATTGTCGCCTTGAAGAATCATCATCATCTAATCTGATCCAACCAACCTCTTTCTCGTGGTTTATTTAACCTCCTGTTCTATAGTTCCACAGACGAAATTTTTCTCTGGAATGAAAGAAGAAAAGGAATCATGTCTGTTTCAGTGACAGGCAAATAATAATACTTATAGAGGCAGATTGAATATATGTTGTGTATAAGTACTTTTAGCAACATATACAATATTTGCCTCTATAATTTAGTCACTAAAAAGTGATTTTCTTGTAGTGATTGCGTGGTAATAATATCGAATTATTGCATGTGAAGCAAAAATAAAAGGATATAATTAGTTCACATAAATTAAATTAATTATGACACTCATAGAGGCACAATATTATATATAACAGGGTAGCTGAAGTAAGCAGGACAGGAAAATAGAAGAAGAAGATAAGATCGAGCAAGAGTGATCCAGCCATGCATAATATTATTGAGCACTGCACACCAACGTGCATAAATATAACATGAGATGGATAAAAAAGAAAGAGTAGACGGAAAAGCAAATTAAAAAAGCGTGGTGCATAGCCATAGTTGATGATGGATGAAGGATTTTATGGGCGTGGGACCTAGATGTAAGTGTCTAAATCCTTGAATCCCTGCTCTATAGCATTCCAGAAAACGTCCAAATTGAGTCCGCCTGATGCAGTAGCTGAAATCCATGAGTATGTCAAAGTCCAGGTGATTGTGGAACCTCGAGAGTTGGGGCCATCGTCGGCGTTATTGGGATCCACCTTTACGACCAGGGAGGCAGAACGAAAGTGCCTGCCCACGAAGTTCCTATCATTGTTAAAGGTGGATTCGACGGTTCGAGTGGCATGGTCGACCCTGGTAATCTGCTCGGTCGCCTGGCTGACCATACCTGCTGTGGCTGCAACATATATACGACGTCATACAATACGATTATTACATATATATTAATGAAAATGATGTGTAATTGCTTGCTAGCTACGTACCAGTTCCAAAAGTGATCTCCCGAACCGAACCGGCAGTAACACCGTCTCGGCTGGTCACTCGGATGCCTGCAATCAGGTTAGGCATGGCGGACGGGTATATATTTGTTGCAGCAAAAATCGCTCCCCACACCTCGTTAGCGGACAATGCCATCCGGCAAGTTTTGGTTAGAACAGGCATGTTCTTGGCTTGGGGAGGATTACTAACTATTTAAGGATCAAGATCAACAACGTTAGCACTGCACTGCTGAGAATTTGATCGAAAATAGAATGGATTGTGTTGTGTTGTGTTCCTTCTCCCCACATCATCGCTATATTTATACATACCCACAAAGTCAACCCTACGCGCTTGCTTCTCTTTGTCTCCGTCCGATACAATTATTAAAATGATGATAATAATAATAATCATCATTATTAAACAAATACTCCATTTATCGAATAATAATTCTACATGACTTGAATTAATAATACCACAACTACACACTGTGCTAGTCATTCTTTAATCACAACAAACTCAAGATTTGATAAACACCTTCCTATTATCATTGTATATTCGATTAGGTAAGCCCAGTTAATTAAGCTCGTCATTCTTTATATTCCAACCATTGATCTGATAAACAATGACTTCATTTCCTTTTAATGAATTAATCATATTATTCCTCATCAATACCAAACAAAAGATAAGAAGACCGACTTCCTTTACGATTAAACAACGACAAATCTCCTCAATTATTCCATCATCGAATTAAATTATACAAAGACTCTTCCTAATTATAGTATATGCCCACTAATGTCCAATTAACTTTCAAAAGTACCTGTACGCTCAGTTGGGTTGTATGAATGGAATTTCTGTATTGGTATTTGGAATATACCAAATCTCGTATCGAATTTGACGATATTTTGTATCACCAAATACACATATTATTTTGTGGAATTGAGATTGAGATTGAATTTCAAGTATTATTTGGTATCAGGGATTACGGGATGCGAGTCGGTATATACCAAAATATCGATGAATGCCGAAATATAAACTAGTGTGTATTTTATCCCTACCCAAATATCGATGAATTTCAAGAATTATTTGGTATTATTCATCATGAAAATGAAACAATAGAATAGGGGTGGTAAACGGTTATCGGTTTTAACAAATAACCGAACCGATAAAGGTGGTTACATGACCTAAATGTATCACTTCATACGACCCTAGTATATAATGGGTGGCAACTTGTAGTAACATTTATCTTATCAATGAATAGATGGATTATAGATCTCCCATAAACATTTATCATACCACTCGTTACCACGTTGGTACTACCATCGTTTTTAATTTGACGAAAATTTGAATATTGATCGATCGGATAAGTATATATATATATATATGGTGCCTTCTACGGTACCCCAGGTGAAATCCGGGGTACCGCATACCTTGAGTATGAAAACACTATCTAGATCTCGAATTAACACGATTTTTGGGACTAATACTATACCCCAACCCTTAATGAGTGAACCTAGTTCCTAATTATCTAACTCATAAACTATAAACCCTAAGATAGTGCCTTTATTTTTTTTGCCTATATTTGGACGAATCATAACCGTCGATTATTGTTTCTAATTAAATTGATCTTGGCGTATAAGATTTATAAAATTAAGACCTAGATTTTGATCTTTAAGGGTTAGAGTATAGTATCATGTCCGAAAGATTTTTTGCCTATATTTGGACGAATCATAACCGTCAATTCAAGGTCTGGATAGCGTTTTACAGTCCCCATATATGTAGGGAGTTCTACGGTACCCAGGGTGAAATCTGGGGTACCGCATACCTTGAGTATGAAAACGCTAAAAATAAAAATATATTTTATTTTTCGATTGAATAAAAATTGTGTGCTATTAATAAATATTCGCTCTTATTAATATTTGATCCTCCCCCATACACGTAGTACACAGATAGAGTCAGTTACCGTTGGGCTTTACTAAGCATTTCTTTTCATTTTAAATATTTTCTCCAGATTCTGAAAATGGTAAAGAAATCTTCACTCCTCTAGCTTTGGGCAAGGCCTAATCTCTTTTTTCCTCCTTTGAATGACTCTTTATCTCTCTAGAATGGGAAGAGGAAACCCTAATCTATCACTAGGAACCCTCTTTATTCTGAAAACTAAAACCTACCAAAAAGCTCTCATTTCTCCTTCAGCTCCCTTCTCCTTTTAAACCTGATCGTGCTCTGTTCACGTCTAAGACCTCAATTCACTAAGTTCAAGGAAGCGTTGATCAGTTCAAGCTCTTAGACCTCAGTTCATGGCCGTGAACATTGAAACGGGTCCGTGAACTCAGTGATGAGACCAAAACGCACGTTCACATCCACGGTTCACAATTTGTGCTTAGAGTTCACGGTCTTAGCGACCAATTAATTAGTGGTTATGATAATGAGGTGGAAATTTTAAATTAATTTTTTTAATTGCCACGTCATACATTTAACGGTCAATTATGAGAGTTGACTGCCACATCAGGCAAAGTTAACAGAGTTGGACGGAGAGTGACCAAATTTGGATTGGTTTACTAAATTTAGTGACCATGAATGAATATAAATATTTCGAGTGACCAAACATGAACGTTTTTTGTAATCTCAGTGACCAACAATGCAATTAACCCATTATTCCATCATCGACTTAAATTATACAAAGACTCTTCTTAATTATAGTATATGCCCACTAATGTCCAATTAACTTTCAAAAGTACCTGTACGCTTAGTTGGGGTTGTATGAATGGAATTTCTGTATTGGTATTTGGGATATACCAAATCTCGTATCGAATTTGACGATATTTTGTATTTGGGATATACCAAATCTCTTTTCATTTGGCAATTCGGGAGAAGAAACACGAGCATGACTTGAGGAATAATGGATTTCTACCTCATTTTATGGACAAATAATAATGGAAGTTGGTTAATAAAAGAAAGAGGACGAGACTACGAGCGTCTGGGTTCAAACGACGACTGCTTCTGTCATGTCCGTAAATACAATGCCGAGCCTAAATCCCTGAGAATTCCTATCGCAGAGCAATTACGGCCAAGAGTCAAAGTAACTACGGTTGTAATTCCGGAATTACTGGCAGTAATTGGGTAATTCCAGAATTACGGGCAAGAGTCAAAGTAAAACGCGCGTTTTGGGCGATTTATGGGCAGACCATGATTACGACCGTAATTGAGCCCGTAATTCGCCCAGAATCGGGTTTTTGAGGCAGATTCGAGCCAAAGGAGAGGGAGTCGACTTTTTGGAGCAAAAACAAAGTTTTAGAGAGAGAAAGTGCGAAGAACAAACCCTGGTAGCTATTTGGAGTGGATTTCTCACCATTGAAGCCCAGATTGCACCCCTAGGAGTGAAGATTGACATCCTAGAGCAGATTCTTCCCATGGTTATGAGTATGACTGCTTTGTATTCTATTTCCCTCTCTCTCTCTCTATGGAGTAGAAATTTCTCCGGAATATAAGCCTAAGCTCCCTTTTCCCACCAGGATTCACAAAGACAGGCTAGAGGCAGAGTTCAGCAACTTCTCGTCCATGCTTAGGAAGCTGCATGTTCAAGTGCCCTTCATGGAGGCACTATCTGAGAAGTCCAAGTATGCGAAGTTCCTAAAGGAGATTCTCTCGAAAAAGCGGAGGCTGAGTGAGCTAGCCACTGTGGAGCTCAACGAGGAGTGCTCGGCCATTCTGCAGAACAAGCTTCCGCAGAAGCAAAAGGACCCAGGTAGTTTTACTATCCCGTGCTCTATAGGTAAATTGCATGTAGAGAGGTCCTTGGCGGATCTAGGTGCTAGTATTAATGTCATACCATATAAATTGTTTAAGAAACTAGGCCTAGGTGAACCCAGTGCAACTAGGATGAGTATTCAACTAGCTGACCGATCTATAGTTCATGCTAGGGGCATAGTGGAAGACCTTCTGGTTAAGGTTGGCAGATTCTTTTATCCAGTGGATTTTGTTGTCTTGGACATCAATGAAGACACAAAAGTGCCCCTTATACTAGGAAGGCCTTTCCTGGCCACCGCCAAAGCTCTCATAGATGTGCATGATGGGACCTTAGTCTTGAGGGATGGCGAGGAGCAAATAACATTTTCCATTGCTAATACTCTCCATGGTTCATCACCTTTGCATGCTGTTTCTCACCAGGAGCACGAGTCTGTCGTGTATCCTTCTGTGCTTGCCATTTTGCAGGATCCCGCTCACATATCTTCGCTGCCACTCCCGTCCACTCTGTTACCAAAAGACAAGATGAAGGAAGAGTGGCGGCCGAAAATGCAGGTAGCCAAGCCTGCTCAAAAGAAAGCCGGAGACCACTATGAGCTGGTCCCGCCTCCTGAGCCTCGACCTCCTTGGCCATCCAAGTATTCACTCGCTTGCATCCTTCCGGATGGCGAGGTTGAGTTGACGAGTGCTGGTGGTCACACTCATCGAGTGCATGGCCACCACCTAAAGTTGTACCTCAAGAGCGATGTGGATCCGCTCTTGAAGGCACCTGTTCCTTCACCTCTCTGAGCATCCACGCTACTGGCGTCCAGCTAAACGACGGTAAAGAAGTGCTTGTGGGGAGGCAACCCCACCAAGGTTTGTTTTTCTTTCGGTTGTTTTTCGGTTTGTCCACTTGGAACTATGGTTTTTATCACCCAGTGTGTTTTGATGACTCTAGCCCTGCTGACTAGTCCCATTTCCAGTCCTCCGACAGTCCATATTCCCGGTAACATCGTTTCCCCTTGTCTTTCCCTCTGCTCCATTGAGGGAAATGTCGTGCTTAAGTGTGGGGGTGTTTATCTACTATTAACTGCTAGATGAGTCTGTGTGCTTGGAGCCTAGTCCGCTGTCCAAATCTCGAGATTTGAGGGCTCCAAGTACAGATGTTTGCATGATCATATTGGCACTGTGGGTTTAATTGGTGAATCGAATGGCTTTCGAATTAATACATGACAACTAGATTGTGACTAGGACGACCTATAATGATGACTGAGACGTCCAGTAGAATTGTGTAGGAGTTCACTTTTTTAACTGTTTGCTTACCAACTGTGACTTGGATTTATCACTCGCTCTTGACAGTCGTTTTTGCATCCAGTTCAGGGAATCAAAATGAGAGATAGAGCATATAGGTAGCCATGTGAGATTTGAGCCTGCTCGTTTCTTTCTTGTGTGATAGATCCCTCTTCCATGATGTGCAGCATTCACGTTGTCATTAGCTAAGATGATGGAGGCATAGGATTAGCCCACGATCAAATTGACTGTCCTGGTGTGTCATACCCCCTAGTCAGCCCCTTTGAGCTGCGTCACATCCTTTCTTTCGGTCTACAATGAAAAATCACCCTTTTGCATCTCTTAGAAGGTTCCACAAAGTTGTTCTTACATGTTCTCTACTGTTTATGCTAGAAATAATGTGAGGGTTGGAGGTAGTTCTAAAAAAAAAAGTTGGGCATGTGTTTGAAAAATGTGCAGAGGTCGTGGTTCTCTCAAGAAATGAAAAAAAAAGAAGAAAAAAATGGATAAAAGCTAAAGAGAGCCACTACCAAAAATCTGAATAATGCTCATTAAGTAGTGTTTCTTAGCAGTCTGGTTTGGAAATACTTAACATTATTGTGACCTACTCTGCACTTGTGCTCTAAAGAACTCGAGTAATGCAGAATGTTAGAAAGAAAGTAGGTGGTTTGATTGGCTGTGATTGTGTTGTGTTTGGAACTGTGGAACCTTGTGCTATGAATACTTCCACCACCTAAAAGGCCTTTTCCCCATGTCCAAGACCCTAGCCAGTCATTTGAACCTGTGTCTAAGATCTCCGGATTAGTTAGTGATGACACCCATTTATGTGAACTCTAGCATTTAGAGGCTGCCTTCATGGTGAAGAG
Source organism: Linum trigynum (assembly GCA_964030455.1). NCBI lineage: Eukaryota > Viridiplantae > Streptophyta > Magnoliopsida > Malpighiales > Linaceae > Linum > Linum trigynum. The sequence goes on from OZ034817.1 coordinate 4,937,803, forward strand.
ACGTTAGGGATTGAGAGTATGAGTATGCACATCTTGCATCAAAAAAATTGTCCTGACCCCACTGGTCGAGAGTGAGCAATTCATTTTCACATATTATCTATACTCTTTAGCCCGGTGAGGACCTAGATTGCTCGGTCTCAATTTTGATATCTTGAGTTTTGTGCATGAAGTGACTATCTTGAGTAAGTGGTTGAGTCAAGTCTATGTTGGTTGATGAAAAAAAGGGAGACTCCTCCTTTACTCGATTTTGCTGCACTCGAATTTCCTCTGTGGTGGTCGTCCAGGTTGCTGTTGAAGTTGTTCATGTGCTTATGTCTAAAAGCCAGTATGATTCCCGTGTTTCGTGCCTATATGATATGTCCCCAAGGGTTTCATGATTGAAATGTCTTGAGCATTCCTTGTATCTGACTTGGTTTGCTTGGGGACACGCAAACGGTTAAGTGTGGGGGAATTTGATAACGTCGTGTTTGCACATGTTTGCACCCTCGTTTCTTCGTCATTTTGGCTAGAGTTTTTGATTTCTTGGCATATTTTACGCTAGGTTGTATTCCTTTGTCACATTTCAGGTCCTAGTATGTATATTGAAGCAAAGGCGCAAGTTTCAAGTCAATCGGAATTCATTTGGCAATTCGGGAGAAGAAACACGAGCATGACCTGAGGAATAATGGATTTATACCTCATTTTATGGACAAATAATCATGGAAGTTTGTTAGTAAAAGAAAGAGGACGAGACTACGAGCGTCTGGGTTCAAACGGCGACGGATTCGGAGTCCGGACGAGGGAGAAACGAAGCATTAAACAGGAGCGGAGGAAGAATTACGGGCAGCCCCTGCCCAATTACGGGCGTAATTGCCTCTGTCATGCTCGTAAAGGCAATGTCGAGCCTAAATCCCCGAGAATTCCTGACGCAGAGCAATTATGGGCAAGAGTCAAAGTAACTACGGTTGTAATTCCAGAATTACTGGTAGTAATTGGGTAACTACGACCGTAAATCCTTTCTTCTGAGTTAAGTAAAAAGCGCGTTTTGGGCGATTTACGGGCAGACCATGATTACGACCATAATTGAGCCCGTAATTCGCCCAGAATCGGGTTTTTGAGGCAGATTCGAGCCAAAGGAGAGGGAGTCGACTTTTTGGAGCAAAAACAGAGTTTTAGAGAGAGAAAGTGCGTAGAACAAACCCTATGAGCTATTTGGATTGAATTTCTCACCATTGAAGCCCAGATTGCATCCCTAGGAGTGAAGATTGACATCCGAGAGCAGATTCTTCCCATTCTTTTTCCTCCTCTTCTATTTGTATGGCAGCATAAAGGTTATCTTGAGAAAACTGTGAACAAGCTTTCTCAATGACCTCTATGTGCTTCTTTATGCTTCGAAGGGTATCCTCTGTTTCACGAGGAAAGAAGAAGTCAGTTTGGGCAATGGCCTGGATATGAGGATCCATCTCGGGAAAGGATCTCTCAGGTACTCGAGCAATCTGCTCCACAAGAAGCCTCAAGTGATAGTTTGGATCTGGCTGTGGAGTGTAGCGTGGCTCTGCCGGATGGCCCGTGAGGGCTGTGGCTAAATCAAGATCTGATGGCCCTTCTAGTTGTGGGAGAAATTCTTCTTGATAAGGAGGTTGTTCTTGATATGCCCAAGGGTCTGATAGTTCTCCGTAGTAAGCGGGTTGGTACTGGAACCCAAATCCATAGTCTTCTCCTCCTTGATTGCTCCATGAAATCTCGGGGTAATACCACTCAGATGGTGGTGGATACTCCCACTGGTTGGAGAAGCCATTAGGATCCATGATTCAGATTTGCACCAACAAAAACAAAAACACCCTGGCGAAAAGCAAGGGTGGGAAAAAATGCTAAAGTAACAAATTTCTGCCTTCCCTAATAATCTAGAAAGTCCCCGGCAACGGCGCCAAAAACTTTACACGCTAAAACACAATACTTAACAATGGCCAAGCGTAACCAATAAAAGGGACAGCAGTATAGTGGCACAAGTAATAAATATCGAATCCACGGGTCTCTAGAGTTACTATTACTAAGCTTCAGTTCATTATCTAGCAAACTAGATTAAGGATTGATTTATTAAACTACTCTACTAATTACAAGTTGGGAACTCACTTAAGTATGATTCCCCCTAGCTCCTTAATTAGGTCCAACTTGAAATTACCTTTGGTTGATATATTGTTGATTAAACCGTGGAAGATCCTAAATTAGCTTGGAATCTCTTAAGCTGACCAAGCCCTCTTAGACAGAATACCCGGCAGGCGACTTGCCTTCAACGAGATAGACTGCTAAGGCGATTCACACAGATCTCCACTACTGGAATGAATTCCAGTACAAAGCAGTGAATTGATTGACTCTCGCACAACCAATTCACCACTATCAATCAAGGAAGCTCTCTTAACCTAATCAGATTCTATCTATCATAGGTTAAAGCAGAAATCAAGAGAAGATGATCAGGCTTCAATTGACTCAATAAATCACGCTTCAATCGATTATAATCAAACAATATAGCATCCAAAACTTCATACAAGAAAGATCCTAACACATGGAACTAGGGTTCCTCAAAACCTAAGTGAAGGGAAGTTACTCCATAGAGAAGAGAGAGACTGCAGAAATCTGATCTAGATCTTCAATCTCCATCTCCAAGCTTGATTCCCAAGCTCCAATGGCAAAACAATCCTCCAAAATAGCTCCAAGAATATTCCCAAGTCGCTCTCTCTCTCTAGGGTTCGTCCCTTGGGTGTTTGGGAACCAAAACCCAGCTCTCTCCTTCCTTTAGCTTGAATCTTCCTCAAAAATCCGATTCTGGGCAAAACACGTTCGAGGACACGGCCGTGTTTTACTTTTGTCCGCCCGTGTTTTTCCTCCAGCATCCCTCGCGACACGCCCTCGGCAATAAAAACACTAACGGGGGCCAGATAAAATGCGGCCATGTTTCTAGGGTGGTTTGCCCGTGTTTTTACTGCCGAACCTGTTTCCCTATATTCAATGCTTCGTTTTTCCCTCGTTCGGACTCTGAATCAGTCGCCGCTTGATTCCAGACCTCGTAGTCTCGTCCTCCTAATTTTCATGACAAGCTTGCATGATTCTTTGTCCATAAATGAGGTAGAAATCCATTCTTCTTCAGCCATGGTCGAGTTTCTTCTCCCGAATCGCCAATTGATGTCCGATTCACTTGAAACTTGCGCCCATGCCTCCCTTTACTCACTAGGACCTGAAATATGACAAAGTAACACAACTTAGCGTAAAATTGGCCAAAGAAGAGATAATTCAAGCTTAAACGATGAAGAAGTAGAGGGAAAAACATGTGCAAATATCAAGTCATCACCACCTTTGCTGCCGAAGACGAGGTCGTGCCCCTTGCCAAAGTAGAAGAAGACTCCTCCTGCGTTGGTGGAGATGAATGACCAGGGGATCCAAATGAGGCCGTGTTCACGTGGGAGAAGTAGCTGGTCACGAAAGGAGACATGTCGAGCTGTAAGGAGGTTAACATGGGTGGAGGGGATAGTTGGTCAGTAGCATTAAAACCAGGAGGAGCAGCTGATAGAAATGACGGCAATGAATGAAGAAAATCCAAGTCCGAGTGAGGTGAATAATTAGTCTCTCCATAGTAAAAGAGATGCTCAAGAAAAGCACGTGATAGGAGATCCGTAGACGACAATTCGGTACGTCATAGCAAACATACCTTTTATGTTTATCGATGTAGCCGATAAAAACACACTTGAGAGTCTTTGGTGCCAGCTTGTGTCGCTCACTGACTCACTTCTACTGTCACTCCAGGAATTGGCCAAGTGAAACCACTTCCTAAAGCGTAGTATAGCGGGTTTGGTTTTAATTATCAACCCGGGTCCTAGATCTGATGACTACTCAGTGAATTCTTGTTATCTAGCAATGAAACTGGCATGCAAGTCTAAACTATCAAACTAACAAAGCAAGTAAACGGTTGTATTCAGGTTAAGAGAGGTCACCCGGATATGGTTCCCCCTAGACTGCAGTTAAGCCGGATTGTAATTACCAAGTTCAGTTTCTATGATAGTTATACTGCGGAAGGTTCTTAAACAGCCTGAAGTCTCGACTAAAGGTCTTCAGACCCTCTCAATCTGAGTCTCTAGCGGGCGACTAACCTCCACCAGAGTAAACAGATTGAGGCCTTAACAAACAAAATCTCCACTACCGGAGTAAATCCGGTACAGAATAGTGAGTTGGTTCCTCGACTAAAGTCACCAACTCCCTACCTTCAATCAAGGATGCTCTATCAACCTAGGCAGATATTCTCATTCTAGGTCAAAGCAGAAACAACGGGAATTTGATAAGGATTCAAGTCATTCAATCATTCAAACCTCAATCGAATATAATCAAATCATAGAATCAGTACTTGGGTTCATACAATCACAGCCTAACATACAAATCTAGGGTTCTCCATACCCAGATGAATGGGAGAACTACTCCATGGAGAAAGAAGCAAAAGCAGAATCAGACGCGGAATTCATACTGTGAAGGATGGATTCCTGCTCCTGGACGTTGATCGGCACTTCTCCAAGCTCAAGCTGGCCTCCAATGGTGTTGAAGATCAATCTAGGGCACTTGGAGACTCTTGTTCGTCGCTTTCTCTCTCTAGGAATCGTTCTCTCTCTCAAAAACTCGAATCCCCCTGAATTGTGGCTGAAAATCTGCTTAAAAGCATCAGTGGCCAAAGCACGGTCGAGGGCACGGCCGTGTAATGCCTCAGCCCGCCCGTGCTTTGGCTAGGGTTAATTACACGGCCAGCAGTTGGGAGAAACACGACCGTGTTTCGCGTTGGGCACGGCCGTGCTTTGCCTGAACACGGCCGTGCAACTGAATTTGCCAAATCAATTAGCTCTCGGCGTAAAAAGCACGGCCACCAGAACACGGCCGTGTAATGCTTTAGGTATGCCCGTGTTTTGGCTCCAGCTTGACGAAATGACCTCCGAATGCCCCGAAACTCGTGCTTAGCCTTCCCTTTGACGCCTGGGACCTGAAATATGACAAAATAGCACAACCCGGCGTAAAATAGGCCAAAAGTACACGACTATGCCCCTCAAACGGATAAGAACTAGGGGCGCAAATATGTGCAATTACATCGTTATCAAACTCCCCCACACTTAACCGTTTGCTTGTCCCCAAGCAAACCTAACTCAAACTAATGCAACTCTCCAGACCTCTATAGCAACAAACAACCCAGATCGTAGGTAGAGGACTTCCTAGATCATTTAGCAGCTTACGAGGTCAACCGACGCACAAGTCATCTCATAGCTCCTTCGGCAAGAGCACTAGTATCGAGTCGGCATCATGGCAAATAGTGAACAGAGGACAAATGAATTGTGGATGAAGAGATTCTCAAAAACAAAGGATCATGGACTCACATTTTTCAAGGTGCTCTATTTTCTTTGAAGATAGTTGGAACCCTTTTTTTTTGTTTTGCTTGTTTTCTGTTATTTTTTTTCTTCTTTTTTTTTCAAGGGTCCCAACCTGCTCTTACCGGCCATGCCAGGAGCGGATGTCTCGAGCCTCGTGCGGGGGAAATACATGTAAGGGGGCTGGAGGTAGTAGGTGGAAATTGGGAACGGATTCTCGTCTCCCCTTACACACTTTTGCCCTATTCGCACGGGAAACGTTATTTTGAAGCACATTTTCGAGCACCTGTTAAACTCAAAACATGATACAAGAGTCCATGACAGGTGGAGAGTCCACAACACCACACAATTCAAGGGTCCTAAGATCACTAATTCACTCAATCAACCAACACAATATGAAGAAGAAATGAGATTTCTTAAATGCATCAACATCCTCCATAGTGCTACACTACCTCCCTAGGTTGCATATTACTATAAAGACTGTCAATTCAAAGCATACTGAGCAGGCAATTGCACGGAAACACGTACTTGGAGCCCTCAAATTTAAAAATTTGGACAGTGGACTAGGCTCCAAGCACACAAACAGATCTAATGCAGTTAAAGATAAACATCCCCCCACACTTAAGATCGACATTGCCCTCAATGGAGAAGAGGGAAGGGAAAGGGGAACGATGTTACCGGTATGCACGGACTGCAGGAGACTGGAAACGGGCCAGTCGGAGGGAAGCGGACTGGAGAGGGACCAGTCTGGAACCAAACACAGCTACAGGGGAACATAAGAGCTCAAACACAATATGTTAGGTCCAATGTCAGCCCAATAAGACATCATCCAAAATAAAAGAAAACAAACCAAAACCAAACTGGTTTACAATCCGACTCAAAACACAAGAAAAAAAGTCAAACCGTGGTGGGGTTTCCTCCCCACAAGCGCTTCTTTACGGTCTTTTAGCTGGACGCCCATGGTGGATACTCAGGGAGGTGAAGGAACAGGTGCCTCCAAGAGCGGATCCACGTCGCTCTTGAGGTACAGCTTCAGGTTGTGGCCATGCACCCGACGGATGCGACCACCATCATCGGTCAGCTCGACCTGGCCATCCGGTAAGATGCAGGCGAGTGAGTACCCGGACGGCCAGGGTGGTCGTGGTGCAGGAGGTGGGACCAGCTCATAGTGGTCTCCACTCTTCTTCCGTGCAGGCTTAGCAACCTGCTGCTTTGGACGCCACTCCTCCTTGAGCTTTTTGTTCGGAGGCGAGGCTGGATGGAGTGGCGGCGAAGGAATGATAGGAGGGTCCTGTAAAATAAGAGGTGCAGAAGGATACACGACAGGCTCGTGTACCTGATCAGACATAGCATGCACAGGGGTGACAGCAATCATAGCACAGTGATCAAATTCAGTCACAGAAAAAGTAGCCTGTTCATTCCCAGCACGCAAGATCAGTTTACCATCATGCACATCAATAAGTGCCTTGGCGTTGGCAAGAAATGGTCTACCCAGAATCAAAGGCACATCCACATCCTCATTTACATCCAGAATAACAAAATCAACAGGATATGTGAATGCACCAACATTAACAAGCAGATCCTCTATGACACCCCTAGGATGCACAATGGAACGGTCAGCGAGCTGAATGCTCATGCTAGTAGGGCTAAGTTCACCTAAGTCTAGCTTCTTAAACAACTTATATGGCATGACGTTATGCTAGCACCTAGGTCCGCCAAGGACTTCCCTACATGCATGCTGCCAATAGTAAGAGGGATAGTAAAACTCCCTGGATCCTTGCGCTTTTCGGGCAGCTTGTTCTGCAGGATAGCAGAACACTCCTCGCTCAGCAACACTGTCGAGAGATCCCCAAGTTTCTTCTTGTTGGAGAGGAGATCTTTCATGAACTTTGCGTACTTGGGCATCTTCGAGAGTGCCTCCACGAACGGTATGCTGATGTTGAGCTGCTTCAACATTGCCATGAACTTGGCAAACTCAGTCTCCAGCTTGTCTTTGTGTAGGCGAGTGGGGAAGGGAAGCTGTGGCACATGCTCCTTAACCACTGGTTGTGGCTTGGGAGCAGGGGCTTCCTTCTCCACCCGCACTTCTGCATCGTCGGCTGGAAGTGCTGAAGCAGGTAGTGGTTCCTCCTGTCTGGCCGGGACAGGATCAGCAGATATGGTCTTACCGCTCCTGGTAAAAATGGCATCCAGCTGCTGATGCTGGTGAGGATCTCGAGGATTCGGGACAGTGGTGGCAGGCAGAGTCCCCGGTGCCCTGGTGGTGTTTTGGCGGGCCAAGATGCCTACCTGGGTCTGCAGATCCTGCAAAATAGCACCCTGGTTCCGCTGACCTGCCTCCAGTGACGTGATAGCAGCCCGAGTGCTAGTCATGAATGAAGCTAGAATGTTTTCCAGCTTCGTCATCCTGTCATCTAGGGCCGGAGATGCTGCTGGCTCGGCAAACTAGCGCTGGGGCTGCTGGAATGGCTACTCCTGCCTATGCTGGTAGGGCAGCTGCTGTGGGTCTGGCCCCTGACGAGCCTGGAAGGGCTGCCTCTGCTGAAAACCACCTGCTGGTGCTGGGAAACCAGGTGGTTTAGTGGTGTTGCTGCTCCAGGCGAAATTGGGATGCTGGCGCCACCCCTCATTATATGTGTTACTGTATGGATCGAGGCGCCGCGCATTGGCGATGAAGGCCAACTGCTCCTGGGGTGTGGTAGACTCCCTCATAGCCTGGCAGTCTTCCACTAAGTGATTCGAGCTCTCACACCACTGGAGGTGTAACCATACCTCTGCCCGGAATAAGACTGTTGGGCTGCTTCAATGTCTGCACTAGCTCAACTACCTGCTGCTCGAGTCCGGATCTAGACTCCATGGCGTGCACACCACGGTCCCGGGAATGTCTGCCTCGGCTGCTCTGCCCCCAGGAATGATCTCTGGCAGCCAAAGTATTAATCATCTGGTTCAGCTCGGGTGGAGTCTTAGTGAGAACATCCCCTCCCGGGCATAGAGACTCAATCACCCGCTGGCTGTCTGGAGAGAGGGCACTGTAGAAGTTCCCCACTGTGAATGCATCACTGAAGCCATGATGGGGACACTGCCAGAAATAGCCCATGTACCGCTCCCAAGCATCACGAAGTGACTCATCTGGCTCTTGGCGGAAGTGAGAGATCTCCCGCTGAATCTCTGTAGTCTTCGATGCCGGATAGTACCTGTGCACGAACTTGTCAGCCAGATCGTCCCAAGAGGTGATGGACAATGGGGGCTGGGTCTCCAACCACCTCTTAGCATTCCCCGCCAGAGAATGGGGGAAGAGATGCAGGCGGATGGCATCATCCGGGACACCATTCAGCTTGAACCCGTTCGTCAGCTACAGAAAACGGGAAAGGTGCACCCTGGCCTCCTCATCCTTCAAGCCATGGAACTGGATAGAGGATGTAATGAGCTGAATCCAGCATGGCTTGATCTCGAAGTTGTTTGCTAGGATAGGCGGGTAGAGGATGACCTGGCGGATGTCAGCAATCCGCGGAGTGTAGTAGTACTCCAAGGTGGGACCCAGCTGCGGTGGATGATGAACTCCATGATCCTGGGGTATGGGGTTATTCCCCAGGACCTGATTCACCGGGGGAGCCTGCTGAAGATTCCCCTGGTGTTGATTGTAGTCCTCCATCTCGTACTCCTCCTCAGAATCACTGCTCACGTGGCCATCTATGCGCTCTTCCTTAGCCAGTCTAGCTCGCTGTTGTCTCCTGAGTTGGCGACAGGTGCATTCAATCTCTGGATTCAACGGCAGTAAACCTCCCGACTGGCTACGGGTCATGCACTACCTGCACACAATCAAGCAAGCAAACCCGTGAAGGCACAAGTGGGAAAAAACAAAAATGCGAAAAGAAAAGCTAAATTAACAGAAATCACTTTTCTTCAACAACCTAGCCGTCCCCGGCAACGGCGCCAAAAACTTGACTCACTTCTACTGTCACTCCAGGAATTGGCCAAGTGAAACCACTTCCTAAAGCGTAGTATAGCGGGTTTGGGTTTAATTATCAACTCGTGTCCTAGATCTGATGACTACTCAGTGAATTCTTGTTATCTAGCAATGAAACTGGCATTCAAGTCTAAACTATCAAACTAACAAAGCAAGTAAACGGTTGTATTCAGGTTAAGAGAGGTCACCCGGATATGGTTCCCCCTAGACTGCAGTTAAGCCGGATTGTAATTACCAAGTTCAGTTTCTATGATAGTTATACTGCGGAAGGTTCTTAAACAGCCTGAAGTCTCGACTAAAGGTCTTCAGACCCTCTCAATCTGAGTCTCTAGCGGGCGACTAACCTTCACCGGAGTAAACAGATTGAGGCCATAACAAACAAAACCTCCACTACCGGAGTAAATCCGGTACAGAATAGTGAGTTGGTTCCTCGACTAAAGTCACCAACTCCCTACCTTCAATCAAGGATGCTCTATCAACCTAGGCAGATATTCTCATTCTAGGTCAAAGCAGAAACAACAGGAATTTGATCAGGATTCAAGTCATTCAATCATTCAAACCTCAATCGAATATAATCAAATCATAGAATCAGTACTTGGGTTCATACAATCACAGCGTAACATACAAATCTAGGGTTCTCCATACCCAGATGAATGGGAGAACTACTCCATGGAGAAAGAAGCATAAGCAGAATCAGACACGGAATTCATACTGTGAAGGATGGATTCCTGCTCCTGGACGTTGATCGGCACTTCTCCAAGCTCAAGCTGGCCTCCAATGGTGTTGAAGATCAATCTAGGGCACTTGGAGACTCTTGTTCGTCGCTTTCTCTCTCTAGGAATCGTTCTCCCTCTCAAAAACTCGAATCCCCCTGAATTGTGGCTGAAAATCTGCTTAAAAGCATCAGTGGCCAAAGCACGGTCGAGGGCACGGCCGTGTAATGCCTCAGCCCGCCCGTGCTTTGGCTAGGGTTAATTACACGGCCAGCAGTTGGGAGAAACACGGCCGTGTTTCGCGTTGGGCACGGCCGTGCTTTGCCTGAAAACGGCCGTGCTTTCAGCCCGTGTTTGCAACTGAATTTGCCAAATCAATTAGCTCTCGGCATAAAAAGCACGGCCACCAGAACACGGCCGTGTAATGCTTTAGGTCTGCCCGTGTTTTGGCTCCAGCTTGACGAAATGACCTCCGAATGCCCCGAAACTCGTGCTTAGCCTTCCCTTTGACGCCTGGGACATGAAATATGACAAAATAGCACAACCCGGCGTAAAATAGGGGCGAAAATATGTGCAATTACATCGTTATCACTCACGTCGGGGTAATAGAACATAGCAGACACATCCAAACACCCTTAGCCCCTGATAGTCTGGACGCTTCTCATTCCGAGCCTCGTAGGGACACCGGTTTGCAAACACTGGTGTAGGTTGACAATTGATCAAGTAGACAACCGTATGAATCGCCTCTACCCAAAAATGGGACGACGCACATGACTGGAACAGGATAGCCCGAGTCAGCATGAGCACATGGCGATGTTTGCGCTCAACTAATCCATTTTGCTGAGAAACTTCGGGACAAGATTGTTGAGGCAGAATCCCAGAACCTTTCAACAGCTCATGTAGTGGACCAGATGTAAACTCGCCACCGAGATCGGTATGAAGAATCTTGACCATACAACCAAACTGAGTTCGAACCATAAGAAAGAACTCCTTAGCTACTGCGAGAAGGTCGGACTTGCGACGAAGAAAGTAAACCCATCAAAATACGCAGTAGTACTCGACACAAAAGACTGTTGAGACAACTTAGCCTCAATGCAATGAACACAATCATGAGAAACGGATACTGAACTGCCAGATAATAAATTTTGTTTAAATATCTCTAGTAAACGAGCATAATGAGGTTGGCGTAACCGACGATGCCATAAATACCAATTTGACAACTTAACTGAACAACCCAAATTATCAAAAACACCATCATCTCCAGGTGAAGATGCGACGCCAGTTATCGTCCTTCTCCTCCCTTGGACTACTCGCTGAAGATCCGACGCCATTCCAAGGTCAAAATTCGCCTCACCTTAGTCCATCAGTCGAGCTCCCTCCCCGTTTTCGTGTCCTGGACCACACAACCACGGGCATCAAATGTTATCCGACAACCATCCTGAGCGAGTTGGCCGACAGACACAAGGTTCAACACTAGACGTGGAACATATAAAGTGTCTAAAAGACGTAACCCTTTACTATCCACATCATCAATACCAGTGGCGGGTAAGCAAGTGCCATCAACCACTTGCAACATAACAGACGAACTGGGACACAATGAAGAGAAGGAAGAACGGGAGCTAGACATGTGGTTAAACGCTGCAGAGTCAAGGTGCCATGAAGAAAGAGTACGAGAAGTCATACCAGCTGTGAAGATCGAGCCTGGAGCAGAAGGAAGAACCTCTTTGTTAGCCTCGTGTACGAGCTGCCGAACATACTCAGAAGAGATACCACTCGAAGCACCAGAGGAGGCAGCCGCTAGAGCCGGAGCAGAAACATAGACTTGAGCAGGATGGGCTGCCCACGAAGTACCCGACGAGCCAAACCCCGACGGACGAGTACGTCCCCGTTTCACCAGGATGATCTCCCCACTGGGAATACAATGGAACCGAGGCTTCTCTTGAGCAGGAAAGGCAGAAGAATCAGGTGGAGTCTTTCCCGATGACTTCTTGGACAGCAAAAGTGGACACAAAATCGGCGGAAAAAATCCCAAGTTACACATGTTTGGGCCTTCACCGCGTCAGAGAAGGGCGGTGATTGCTTCACCGCGTGAGAGAAAACGGTGATTGCTTTATCACGTCAGTCCAAGGCGATGATTGTATCACCGTTGTAGAGGAAGGCGGTGATGCAATCACCGCATTAGAGAAAGGCGGTGAAGCACTGACCTGCGTCGAAACTTTAAACAAACGTAACTTTGTGCTCGGTTATCCGATCGTAGCAAAATTTTTTTTGATTCCGCATAATTTTTCGAGATCTTGCAAGCCGCAAACTGCGGGAGGCGGTTTGGTCCCGCCTTCGTCTCTAAAAAATGTCGTTTGCTACCCCGAACGAGACTTTTTTTCAATTTCGTCAAGCTTGGCCTGGCTATGCAACCCGGTTTCTTCCCGAACAAGCTCACCCAAAATATCCTCCATTTTTCGTCACATTCCGATGCAACAATGAAGCCCAAATCCCCTCAAAATCTCCACGTAGATTCATGAGAAAGTGCATCACCCGAGAGTCTGATTGTTCCTGTAAGTCTTCAGCCGAGGCAGCTGTTAATACCAAGGACGAGGTCAAGAGGTCCTGCTCAGTCCAAAGACTGACCGCAGCCTGGTAGGAAGCACGAACATCAAAATCTCATTGATGTAATCGGGCAAGATCAAATTCAATTTCAAATTTCTGATACGGACTAGACTGAGAATGAATGGCCGAGAGATGCTGCCACATCTCATGAACTGTATCAAAACCCCTCAAACTCAACACAATGGCCGGATCAACAGAGGAAACTATCCAGACCATCACTTGAGCATTATTCACAGCCCAATCCTCACGTTCTATGGCAGGGGCTGTGGCAACTGGCGCCGGCAGCGTTCCGTCGAGGATACCTTATAACCGTCGATCCTGAACAAAGAGCCGGAACTGCAGTTCCCAGAGGGGAAAGTTCTTCCCATTGAACCTGATGGATACAGTCTCGAGTTTGGATGCATCCATGATGAGAACCGGAAAACCCGCAAATACACAAGCCAAGAACCACCACGAGAAAGCAACGATCATAGCCAAAACAATGAGAGACCAAGAGTGAAAATCAAGACCTGGACACGTCGAGAGAGAATACGTGCCAAAACAACCACAAGGGAGCGACGAATACAACCAAAGAATCAAGAAGACAAGAATGAAAATTGGGACCTGGACACGCCGAGCCTTGCAAGAAGATGAAGTCTGAAACGTGAATACCAATCTGTGGCTACACTCCACAAACCGAGAAGAAGCCAAGCGTCCACGCAAGCTGCAGAATCAAGAATAGCGGCGGACTCTCGAAAACCAACGAACAACGAAGCTAAGCCCTAGGATCAAGAGTGGGCTCTGGTACCATGTCAATCACAATACTAAAGAAGGACAATAACACACGAACACCAAGATTTACGTGGTATCCTCAACGTGTATCGTTGAGACTAATCCATAAAGAGGAGCAACCTCTCAGAGTCAATTGTATTCCACCGAGAATCCTTAGATTACAACGTAACTAGCCTCAACTATTTAATCTATCCGAACAAACCCTATCTCAGGAACAAACAGAAATGAACCTCGGATTAATGGTAAATCACAATTAACTCCTTAATACTATTAACACTATTGTCCAATTAATTTTCTAAAGTACCTGTACGCTCGGTTAGTGGTTGTCCAATTAATTTTCACAAATATCGTATAGAATTTGTTGATATTTTCTATTATCGAATACACATGATTTTTATGAGACTGAGATTGAGATTCAATTTCATGTGTTATTTAATATTAGAAATTATGAGATTGGGGTCGGTATATAACATAATATCCTGAACTATAAACTGGTGTGTATGTTATCCCTTCCAACTAGACTCCCAAACTCACTGCTACCATGCCCTGACTCGCCAAAACGATCACTTAAATGTTCATAATGCTAGTTTATATTTTATCCATCCCAACTATAATTGTTGGAAGTTTGGTATTGGTCTCGGTGGATTTTCAGGAGGTCGTTAGTGGTAAAACCTGGACCTTGGTAATTGTTTATGGTCCCCAGGAGAGATCTGATAAGCTCCAATTTATGTCGGATCTTCTGAACCATTGATCTCAAGTGGGGCAGCCATTGTGCATTGATGGAGACTTTAATATGATTTGAAGTCACGATGATACTCCTGTGCTTTGAGGAATTCTGACCTCATGAGCGATTTCAATGAGTTTGTTTATCAACTGGCAGTTTTTGAGCTCCCTCTCGGGGGTAGTCGATTCACTTGGAGTAAAGGAGGGGGCAAAGCTTCATTTTCTCGGATTGATGGGGCATTTATATCTGTAGAGTTTGACAGATTGTTTCCAGATTGTACCTTGTCGGTGCTTGATAGAGTGGAATCGGATCACAACCCTCTTCTAATCAAATGGGGTGATAACTCTCGCGTTCACAAACCGTGGAGATTCGAAAATATGTGGATTGAAGATGGATGGTTCATTCAAGGCATTGAAGAATGGTGTAAAATACATGTTCATGGGCGAGGAGGAGCTTTTTTGTGGGCTAGGAGGCTGGCTGTTCTAAAGTGCAACCTCAAAATCTAAAATCGCAATGCGTTTGGAAACATTAAAACTAGGATTGATAACCTTCTTAGTGATATTAAAAGGCATGATGATCTGGATGAGAATCGAGCCATCTCGAATGCTGAGAAGGACGAACGAGATAAGTTGAGAATCGATTTGAGGAATGCTCTTACCCTACAGGAGATATCGTGGAGGCAGAAATCGCAAGAAGTTTGGCTTAAATGGGGAGAAAAGAACACAAGTTACTTTCATAGGGTGGCTAACTATCGTCGGAAGCTCAATTCCATTAATCGGATCTTTATCAATGATGTGGTGGTGGAAGGAAAGAAGGAGTTGGGCACTAGTATCGCAACATATTATGAAACCTTGTTTAAAGAGCCCATCAGTCGTAGGCCCTTTCCTTGTGATTACTTTTATTGGGGTATTAGTGAAGGAGCTTGTAGGGAACTTATTCATCAGTTTACGGAGAAAGAGCTCTGGGAAGCATTTAGATGGAGTGATGGCGCCAAAGCCCTAGGTTCAGATGGGTTCACTTTGGATTTCTACTAGAAGAGTTGGCCGATCATCAAGATCGAAGTTATGACTGCATTCAATGACTTTCACAATTCGGGCTATCTTCTGGACAACATAACCCACTCCTTTATCTTTCTCACTCCGAAGGTTGATGTCGTTGAACATTAAAGATCCGCGTCCGATTTATCTCATGGGCAGTTTCAATAAAATTGTCAGCAAAGTTTTGATGAGGAGGATGCTTGATGCCCTTCAGAATCTGGTGTCTTTGAACTAACATGCTTCTATTAGAGGCCGACACATTTCTGAGGCGACGGTTATTGCTAACAAACTGATTGATAGCAGACGGAAGCTCAGGAGGCCGGGTCTCCTTTTTAAACTGGATATCTAGAAGACCTTTGACAACGTCAATTGGGGTTGTTTTTTTCAAGGTTCTTGATCGATTGGGTTTTTCGACTAAATGGAAGCAGTGGATTAGAGCTATGATGTGTCGTCCTATGACTTTAGTCCTTGTCATTTGCGAGGCTCATGGTTACTTGAGGCCGGAGAAGGGTGTCATACAGGGGGACCTGCTGTCCCCGGGTTTTTTCGTCCTAGTTATGGATATTCTGTCTTTCATGGTGAGCAAGGTTAAAGATATGGGTGGCATTAGGGGTTTTTTATGGATGAGCAGCAAGAGGGGGGGAGGTCACCCACCTCCTTTTTGCCGACGATTCTCTAATCTTCTGTGATGCATCGGTTGACCAAGTTACCAATATGCTCGGCACTCTTGTTTGTTTCCATGCAGTTACGGGTCTTAAAATTAACTTGCAAAAATCTATGATGTTTACCGTTGGGGATGTCTACGAGCCTGGCTATTTTGCTAGTGTATTCGGATGCAAGTGGAGTAGTGATCCGACTAAATACTTGGGGCTGCCCTTGGGGGACAAACCGAACGGAGTCTCTATTTGGAATTCCATCATCGAAAAATATCAGAATCGGCTTCAAGGGTGGAAAAGCAGGACACTCTCATTTGACGCTAGACTTATCCTCAATTGCTCTACCCTTAACAACCTTTCCATCAACCACTTTTCTATGCTGAAAGCGCCTAGGACGGTGGTGGAGTGGATAGAAAAGATTTAGCGAAGATTCATGTGGAGTGGAACTATTGACAAAGACAAGATGCATCTAATTCGGTGGGAGGTCTGTAAAGCGGACGGGAAGAAGTGTGGTCTTGGTGTGATTGATCTTCAATGCTTCACTAATGCTCTCTAAAGAAAGTGGATGTGTAGGTATGCAATTAAGAGATAAAGCTGGTGGCATCAGTTAATCGAAGTCAAATACGCCGACCAACATTATGAATGGAGAACACGGAATTTGAGTTGTGGTTATGGCAGCTCTATTTAGGGTAATATCTCAAGGGTTAGCGACATCTTTTGGAAGGAAGCTTGTATTGATCCAGGGTCAGGAGCTTATGTTTCCTTATGGCACGATACTTGGATCCCGGGGTAACGAATCGCTGACACTCACCCAAGGATTGCTGCCGCTGCATCTCATCCGGACGCTCGAATCCCTAACTCTGTTTCCTTTAATGGTGAGAATTTCTCTTGTCACATTCCTTTAATTGTTTCCGTTCGAGGGGGGGCTGAGAGTGAAAGGGTAAATCTTATTGGTAAGGTGATGGCTAACACTCACAGGCTAACGTGTAGCCCTAATCAGATTATGTAACATCTCGAATTCTTGGATTAGGTTCGACTGATAACGATTCGTTTCGGGTTTGGGTAAGATGATACCCATAGTGAATTGGGAGTTTTATTTTACTTAATTTCTATTTATTAACTCTAATTAAGATTTAATAGGCTTTAATATATAAAAAAAAAAAAAGGAAATCCCAAAAAGAATCGGTTACACCCATTACCCTTCCCTCTCGGTCACACTCTCAAGATAACTCCCAATTATGTCATTTTCCCCAAATAAATTCCCCCATGACTTGTCCATTCCAACTCAAGATAGGGTGCATAACCATGGGTCATGCACCCATCAATAACTAAATCTGGACCCTTCATTTAGAAAATTTGGATTTAAGGATGGAGAATTAAATGTCATTTTTATTTTCCCTGGCTTTCTTAATCGGCTCATATCTTCTTCGTTTTAACTTCGATTTTAATTTTTTTGTACAGATGGAATGTGTTCGTTGTGCTCTACAAAATGAGATACATTTTCAATATTTTTTGAGAAAAAAAATTTATTGCCTCTCGGTACAAACTGCATACCATATGGTTTCTTCTTAGTTTTTAATTCATTTTTGAAAACTTTTGCATAGAAGGAACGAGTTCATCATGATCTATTGGATCTACAAATTTTTGGGTGAACAAATTACAGGACCAAAAAATACCACACAATACCACCTTGGTACGGGGTGGTATCTTGTGGTACACAATGTTAAAAGCCGTAAATGACAGTTAATATACTTCTACTATCATGTATTCTATCATCCTACAGTCTTGGTTTGTTCATACCACCATGGTATGCTTTTCAAACCATAGTTATGCTCTTATTTCAATACCAGTCAATACCATATGGTATAGACTGGTAAAAAATGATTCAATTTTTTTGTTCGAAAAATATATCAAAGTGGATATCATTTTGAAGAGCACAATTAATCTGATCTAACTGTGCAAAAAATTAAATTTTGACTTAAAACGAGTGAGAAATCGCCCGTCAAAGATTAAGAAGGGGGAAATTAATGGCTTTCATTGAGAGAGAGGGATGCTAATGTCATGCTGATGTGGACGGGTTACTCATGGTTACTCACCATAAGATTACTGACCTGATCCGTTCTAGTCCATTCCCAATCAGAGTAGCACCGGACGAAGAAGAAGAAAAGAAAGGAAGAAACCCCGTCCCCGTGGTTCTTAGCACAACAACATGAGGAAACCCATTGCGATTCCTCTTCTATATCACGCTACTTTTCCTTGTCATAGTCATCGACCAATAGCGGGGAAACGGAGTGGCGCAAGCAATGAAAGAGATAGCGGGAAGGCCTCTAACGCAGACTATTCAGAGAGGGAGAGAGAGCTTGTGTGGCGGAGACAAGAACTCAGCTTACGGTGGTGTTCGACAATAAAAAGAAGAGGAGGTTCGTGGAGGAAATCAGTTTCATTGAAAGTGATGGAGAATATTCAGATGTTTCTTTACTAACCAGCGATGTGATTAATCAGCCTTCTTTCCCATGTGTAAGCGGATCAATTATCGAGCTGACTGGGAATTGAAAGTGTCGTGTGGTCATTCTAGAGGATATAGTACATCTTGGATACGGTGCCGATGACAAACCAAACGCCGTGACTGTTCAATTCAGAGGTAAGGCTTTAAGTTGATGTTGAATTGGGCGGTAAATTCTTCTTCTATGTATTTTTCTTAAATATTTTCGAGTATTGATTTACGTGATGTATGTGTATTATTTGATTCATGATTGAGATTGCATGATTATGGTTGATGATATGTGCCTTGTTTGAATTATGAACTTGAAGTTAATGGTTAGTATTTACTTTGAAATTTTCCGAGTATAAGTTATTGTTAAAGTTTAAGAAACAAGTTTTTTTAAAGAAGTAACTCACCTTCAAAAAGGTGAAGTTATTTTAAGTGTTTTTAGTCGTTGGCGCCAGTCCGTTGTTGACTCGACTCTACTGTCACCCTAGGAATTGGCCAAGTGTAACCACTCCCTAAAGCGTAGTATAGCGGGTTTAGGTTTATATGTCAATCCGGGTCCTAGATTTGCTGACTACTCAGTGAGTTCTTGTTATCTAGCAATAAAACTGGAGTGCAAGTCTAAACTACCAAACAAACAAAGCAAGTAAACTGGTTGTATTCAGGTTAAAGAGGTCACCCGGATATGGTTCCCCCTAGACTGCAGTTAAGCCGGATTGTAATTACCAAGTTCAGTTTCTATGACAGTTATACTGCGGAAGGTTCTTAAACAGCCTGAAGTCTCGACTAAAGGTATTCAGACCCTCTCAATCTGACTCTCTAGCGGGCGACTAACCTCCACCGGAGTCGACAGATTGAGGCCCTAAGAACAAAACCTCCACTATCGGAGTAAATCCGGTACAGAATAGTGAGTTGGCTCCTCGACTAAAGTCACCAACTCCCTACCTTCAATCAAGGATACTCTATTAACCTAGGCAGATATTCTCATTCTAGGTTAAAGCAGAAACAACAGGAATTTGATCAGGATTCAAGTCATTCAATCATTAAAACCTCAATCGAATATAATCAATCATAGAATCAGTACTTGGGTTCATACAATCAAAGCCTAACATACAAATCTAGGGTTCTCCATACCCAGATGAATGGGAGAACTACTCCATGGAGAAGAAAGCAAAAGCAGAATCAGACACGGAATTCATACTGCGAAGGACGGATTCCTGCTTCTGGATGTTGATCGGCACTTCTCCAAGCTCAAACTGGCCTCCAATGGTGTTGAAGATCAATCTAGGGCACTTGGGAACTCTTGCTCGTCACTTTCTCTCTCTAGAAGTCGTTCTATCTCTCAAAAACTCGAATCCCCTTGAATTGTGGCTGAAACTCTGCTTAAAAGCATCAGTGGCCAAAGCACGGTCGAGGGCACGGCCGTGCTTTGCCTGAGCCTGCCCGTGTTTCGGCCAATGTTTAATTACACGGCCAGCAGCTGTTGGAAACACGGCCTTGCTTCGCGAGGTACACGGCCGTGCTTTGACTGAACACGGCCGTGCTTCAGTGCCCGTGTTTGCAACCGAATTGGCCAAACCAAATTTGCTCTCGGCATAAAAAGCACGGCCAGCAGTACACGGCCGTGTAATTCCTTGGGCTGCCCGTGTTTTGGCTCCAGCTCACCGAAATGACTTCCGAATGCCCCGAAACTCGCGGTTAGCCTTCCCTTTGACGCCTGGGACCTGAAACATGACAAAATAGCACAACCCGGCGTAAAATAGGCCAAAACACACGACCATGCCCCTCAAACGGATAAGAACTAGGGGCGCAAATATGTGCAATTACATCGTTATCAGTTGCCATTTAAGATTTTCAGATAGAGCAGCAGTTATATTCTTGAGATCTTTGAGACAGAGCAGCAGTTATGCTCTTGAGATATTTTGACACGTCCCGTCTCTTTTCAAAAACCAATCCATAACTCAAACCAAAAACCGGTTACTCCGAAGCAACCCAACCACATTTTAAAATAAACAAACTGACATCTTTTAAGAATATTTAAAGAAAAGCCCCAACACTTGGGCAAAATTCTCAATCTCAAACACTTAAACGACTTAACATAGAATCTCCAGTTTATACTAATAACCATGAAACAGAGTAATTAACTAATCTAACTTGACTTCTCACGAGTTCCTTGACTTCTCATCAAAGCTGGTACAGCTGCTCGCATCGCCTTGCCTCTTCTTGTCGTCCGCCTCTACTAACCCTTCCTCGACCTGGTGAGTGAGAAGGGGTCAGTCTCGCGTTCCTTTCTAAGGTCTTTGCCCACGGCAAACTCCTTACTAAACACATTATTAGGGGAATGCCTTCCTAGCATGAAAGTCGTTCTCGCTTTCTGCTCTTAAATAACCATTCTTATCAACTTATTTCAACATTAACTCATAAAAGTTCTCGACCTCTATCCTTATCTCATCACAAAACTCTAGGACCACCGCGTTACGTCTCGCCGTCCGGTGTCCTACCCTAGTATGCTAACCGCGTTATGCCTCGCCGTCCGGTTGCACACCCAAACTCGGCAATGGCACTGCGTTACGTCTCGCCATCCAGTCCATGTCCGTCAACTAGTGCGTTACGTCTCGCCGTCCAGTCCATGCCCGTCAACTAGTGCGTTACGTCTCGCAGTCCAATAGTGACCCCAACATACTCGATCAACTGCTGCGTTATGTCTCGCCGTCCAGCAGTGACCCGACCATCTACCGCGTCCAGTAGTGGCCCAACCGCTCGGGGGTTCCTCATACCATCAACCAACTATTACAATCATACATTCATACATAGCACAACGCGTGCCTCCACCCTTATAGGCGGTGAGATGCCTCACACACATATTGCGCATACTAGAAAAAATTAACTAAAGAATAGCTTGAACGAAAAGCATAAACTAAAAGACCTACGATAGAGCTTTCACCCCCTTTACACTCACCACGAAAAGATGACTCCTCAATTCCTTCCTCGAAGAACCCCTCCTTAGCCGGGTTATATTGGGGAAACCTATTAATAAGAATTCATTTCCTTAGACGACCTTTCTTGATTTAAAACCCCTTTTAAATCACTAGAACATCCTCTCCTGAAACTCCAGTCCTTGAACCTCATTCCAAGGGTCCTTTAACCCCCATTAAAATTTTCTAGAATTAATCCCTTAAAAACGACCATTTTTCTTAATTAATTTTATCTTGGATAAATTTTCCACCTAACTAGAACCTTCTGAAAAATTCGGATAATAATTTTCCCATCTGCTAGACGTCGCTCAATTTATAAAATTGTTAAATTTAGAAAACAACCTTCAGAGAGGCTCGAAACAATTTAAAACATCTAAAACACGTTTCTGGAAATTCCCAGCAGCTTTATTGACCACGTAAAATCCATCACTAAAAGCCTGTAACGCCTGTTGCTAAAACCCCAGAATTCTACCCTAACGAAAAATCACCAAATCAATCAACCTAACTCAAAGGAATCGAGTTCTTTTACCTCTTGAACGTACCTAGGCCTAGGTTGGATGACCCGGGACGTTGATCTCCTTGTTAATCGAACCCTCAACGTCACCGCTAATAAAATACGAGCTTCGGATTAGACTATCGATAAATCGAGTTTAGAAATCGCGAAGGGGTTCGAGATCCTTACCTAGAATCGTGAAAGGGGTGGGATTTGGATTGGGATCGGGATCGGAATCGGAATTGGGATAGGGAGCCGGCTGCCGCCCGCGATGAGGAGCAGGGACGGCGGCGGGTCTATTTTTGGGTGGGGAAAATCTTGTTGGGCAAGAATAAAATGGGCGAGGGTTTATTATTGTTGGGGGAGGGGTTTTATGAGCAGGGGAATTATTGGAGGGTGCCCGGCCCTCTCGACCCCCTATATATATATATAATAATAATCATCATAATAATAATAATAGTTATTATTATTATTCCTAATTCGCGGTTATAACTCTTAGTACGTAACCGTCAATCCAACCGATCACGTATTAAGGTCGAACCTAAAATACCGGGGTGTTACATATTTTAAGATGAGCAGCAGTTATGCTCTTGAGAATCGTGGAAGAAGAGCCTTCGACGATAAGTTTAAGTTGAAGGAAAGCCTGGATGGCTTCTCATACGTATGAGTTGGCAGCCAAGTTGAGATTTAAACTTTAAGAATGGAGAGTAACAATTACTCACATACAGTTTTAAGAGGTAAGATTTTTAAGAATGAAAGTACAAACAACTTCCCCCAGTTTAAGTTTAAGTGTGGGGAAGAAGTGCAAAATTATTAGAAAGTTTAAAACTTAAGGGCGTAGACTGACCCAATCTCACTCACCAGACCTTAGTAAAGGAATGAGCGAGAACCAGATCGATAGCAACTAGCTAGAGGAGCAGTTAGAGAGCAATGAGATCGAGAGAGTCGTTCGAGGCAAGCCAGGTAGACGAGGATAATACAAGCGTCACTGCAGGTGCTAGAGATTGAATTCGAGCAGACAACAAAGTAGAGTTTTAGTTATTGCTTTACGATTATGAGTAGTGACTGGAGATTCAGATTAAGACCAGATTCAGATTAGGGCTTTGTTTTAAGAGATGTTAGTTTATTTTAATATGATTAAAGTTATTTATGAAAGGTTTCCGTTATTTTTTTCTAAGTCTTTTTAGTTCAAATTTTGATTCACACTTTATCAAGGGTATTTTGGTAAAAGCAGTGTCCACCAGACTAGAGTGCTACATACTTAGCTCTACTTTTGGATAGGCTTTCTGTCTGTTGTCTTCCACGCTGTGTAATTTTGTTAGTGATGAACCCTAATTGCATACGAATTCCCAAAAGCTAAGAAGTTGGTTACTCTTACTCGGAAAACAGTTAACGCTCTCTTATTGAGAAAAGGCAGACTCTCAGTGGGTGTATTATGAGAAACAGAGTCACAGAGAAAGGGCTATAGTCCTACTACGTACATTTCCTTTTCCGGCATGGATTGATGGTTAGTTTCAGAGGCAAATTTTGAAGCACCCTTTGGTCCGTTGGCCACTGTAGGTGAAATCTCCTGTCTAGAGGTATTGTAAGTTGTCTAGTGTCTGAATTACATATAGCTCCACTCCTCTCAATTACTTGATCTTTGAGTTACGCGTATGTGTTGATTTTTTTCTTATGATTCTACTGTTTACTTGCTAGTTGTCCTATGCTGATTGAGGGTAGTTGCTGAACCCGTGTTTTTTTTTTTTATAATGATGATGAACTTTATTAAATAAACAAGCCAAATCCCACAAGGCGTGAGAGGAGGAAAGGGAGTTCGAATGTACAGAAATCCGTCTTCGCGGAGGGAAGAGGGGACGAGAGAAAACCCAGAGAAACCAGACAAGATAGAAAACCGAAACAACAAAGAAAAGGGAAGAACAAGGAGTCAAACTCAGGAGGAACTCAATGAGTGCTAGCTCCTCTACGCGACCAGCTCTGAAGAAAACCAGTTCCCTGATCTTTGTCAATTTTCTTGTGAGCCAAAATCCATTCAATTATTTCACCCACCGTCTTCCTAGCAATCACGAGGGGGGTGCAGCTTAGCTCATGGAAGATCCTTCTGTTTCTTTCTTTCCAGACTTCCCAACAGATTGCGTGGACAGCACAGGAACGGAACCAAGACTCAAGACCATCCAGATTATTAGTCAAGTTGTTGTTGATGATCGTCGAAATATCTCCAGAGGCAAGGTCGGGATGGGAGATGGGGCTGAAAACCTCACCCCAAACTCGTCTGGTGTAACCGCAGCCCACCAAGAGATGATTAATCGACTCTTCTTCTTTGTAGCATAGCACGCACCGGTTGGCCAGCTCCAATCCTTGTCTCTTCATATTGTCCATAGTGAGGATTCTTTTATGCCATACTAGCCAGATGAACCCACAAATCTTCGTGGGGATAATGCTCTTCCAGATCGAAGCATGCTGAAAGTTCTCCACCCCTGGAAATCGTTCTGCCACCTGCCACCTGTAACAAGAACTAACCGAGAACAACAACTCTGTATCCGGATTCCATAACATCCGGCAAGGACTAGTACAGATTCTGAAGGAATTAGCATTAATCTCACCAAAGCAAGTAAGTCTCTCAATTTCCGCCCCACCCCGAAGATTTAAAGAGAAAGGAACATCCCACACACTCAACTCACCTGAGATAGACACAGAGTCACAGATGCTAGCATTTGGAGAGGTAGCAGCAGCAGCAGCACGCGGAAAAGACTCCGCTAGCGACTTCCCAGGGATCCAGTTGTCATGCCAGAGTGAGATCGATGTACCCGGGCCAGGATCCACACTCGCTCCTTTCCAAAACAGGTCATGTACCTTGCATATATTAGCCCAGACCGAGCTGTTGAACCCTTCATCAAGCCTCCTGGTTTTCCACTCCGAATCTGAGTTGTTATATTTCCAGTTTATGAGCTGTCTCCACCAACTGTTTCTTTCTGTAGCAAACTTCCAGAGCCACTTGCAAAGGAGGGCATTGTTGAAACACTCTAAGTCAACTGCGCCCAACCCACCCTTCTTCTTTGGAGCTTTGCAAAGATCCCATCTGACTAAGTGTCTTTTGGTCTCCCCACTGGCCCCACTCCACAAAAACCTTCGCTGTATTTTTTCCAGATTGTTCAAAACAGTCTTAGGCGCCTTCAATAACGAAAAATGATACACCGACAGGCTGTTAAGAGTAGAGCAATTTAGAGTCAGACGAGCTCCGAAGGACAAAAGCTTGCTTTTCCACCCCTGAAGACGATCTTGATATTTACTCATTACCGGATTCCAAATGGAGATCGCATTCGGACGATCCCCCAACGGAAGACCGAGATACTTAGCTGGCTCACTACTCCAATTACATCCGAAGATAGAAGCGAAGAAACCCGGTTCGTGAACATCTCCGATTGTGAACATAATGGACTTATCAAGGTTGATTTTGAGGCCAGTTACCGCCTGAAAGCACACAAGCGTGGCGAGGATGTTTAGAACTTGATCAGCAGATGCTTCGCAGAAGATGAGAGAATCGTCAGCAAACAGGAGGTGGGTGACCTCACCAACACCCCTATTCTCATCAATAGCGAATCCCAGCAACCCATCCACATTCCGTAACTTCTTCAACATGAATGAGAGGATGTCCATAATCAGGACAAACAACCCGGGAGATAGAGGATCGCCTTGGCGAACCCCCTTACTTGCTCTGAAGAAACCATGCGCTTCACCATTGACCAGAATAGATGTCATTTGGGAACACAAATCCCCTTTGATCCATTGTTGCCATTTAACCGGGAAACCCAATTTATCCATCACTTTGAAGAGACATTCCCAACTGACATTATCGAAAGCTTTCTCGATATCTAATTTGAACATTAAGCCTGCCTTTCTGCTCTTCCTTCTGCTGTCCACCAACTCATTCGTGATAAGAGTCGCCTCAGCAATGTGTCTTCCGCGAACCGAGGCATGCTGGTTGGGAGAGACCAGTTTTGGCAGGACAGTGCTCAGACGTCTCATCAACACCTTACTCACCAATTTGTTAAAGCTGTTCATCAGGCAGATAGGACGGAGATCCTTCGTGCTTTCAACAACGTCGACCTTTGGGGATAGACAGATGAACGCATGAGTGATGCAATCCGGAAGATAACCCACGTCATGGAATTCTTCAAAAGCCCTAATAACTTCCTGTTTGCATAGCTGCCAGCATTTCTTGTAAAAAGCATAGGTGAAACCATCTGGCCCTGGGGCCTTGAACCCGTCACTAGAATTAAGAGCATTCCAAATCTCCCTCTCACTGAAATCCCGTGTCAGATCGGCACAATCCGACGGATCCAGCCTGATGTTTAGGTACTCACTAGGGAAGGGTCTGTTCATGATAGATTCTTGGAAGAGATCTCTGTAAAAATCAGCAAGACCTCTACCTAAAGCTTCCTTACCCTCAACCACTAGCCCATTGATTTGAATCCGGCTAATAGAGTTCAACTTCCTTCGGTAGTTAGCGATCTTATGAAAGTACCTGGTATTCCTTTCTCCTTTCTGATGCCAGGTTTCCCTAGATTTTTGTTTCCAGGATGTCTCTTGAAGCATCAAGACATTCTTCAACTCTGATTTCCATCCTTCTCTAGCCACGAAATCGGCCTCACTTAAGCTTCTTGATTCTTCCAAATCATCAAGGCGTTTTATGCAAGAGAGAAAAGACTCAATTTTAATCCCAATATCCCCGAATACCTCCTTGTTCCAGATCTTAATGTTGCGTTTCAGAAAAGACAGCCTTCTAGACCATAGGAAGACCGCGCCTTTGCCAAAAACTAGGGCTTTGAACCATTCAACGACGCTAAGAAAGAATCTGTCATCCTGCAGCCACATGTTTTCAAATTTCCACGGACGACGAATGATATCATTACCGCCCCAAGAAACCAGCAGAGGGTTATGATCAGATTCAATCCTTTCTAAGGCAGTGAGAGTGCAATCGTGAAAAAGAGAATCAAACCCTGGCGAAATAAAGACCCTATCAATACGAGACAACGACGCATTGTTCCAACCATTGCTCCAAGTAAATCTGCTGCCTCCCAAAGGCAAGTCAAGAATGGCGAGATCATCAATAGTCTCATTGAATTCATCCATGAGATCAGAACTCCTTCTAGCCCCACTGTAGTCGTCGTGACTTCTGATTAGATTGAAATCCCCCGCCACACAATAAGGAAGTGAAAGTTGGGAGCAAAAATTCTTCATTTCAGAGAGAAAGTAAAGTTTCTCACTTCTGTCTTGAGGCCCATATACGATTACGAGAAACCAAATCTTGGCGGAAACGACTTCTTCAAACTGAGCAGAAAGAAAGTGAGTGCCAGCATACTGTGAAATTACCTTGAGTAGAGCATTATCCCAGTATACAAGGATGCCACCAGACCTCCCGATAGCGTCCTTAGCGATCCAGCCCATATCCCTCACACCACTGACGCTGGAAACCAGATTCAGGTTACAAGAACTCCATTTTGTTTCAATCAGAGCAACTACCTTCGCCTTGCTTCTACCGATGATTCTTTTAATTCTACTACGCTTTTCAGAATCACCCAACCCCTTAACGTTCCACACTAAGATAGACATACCCATTAGACTTCTGGGGCAGTGTTGGCCAACCCTTTAGAAATGATTCTCCTTCGCGACCCTTTTGGTTGAGAGGCTACTGTTCCCAGACGGTGCATTTCCATTTCGAGTTTTGAACGAGGAGTGCGGATCTTCCTGCCATGGGTGGAATGAGCAACCTCTGTAATCAAAGTCTCGACACGCTCATCTCCACCTTCTGGGACCATATTGAAAATCTTGGCTAGCTCCACGCTTCTCTGGGCGAGACTGTTTATATCAAAGGGAAAAGAGCTATTATCCCAATTCCTGACTGGAGGGTTTAAAGTGCAGGTTGGCGAAGGCAGATCGGCTGAGATGGAAAGGGAAAGAGGGGAATGGGGTTGAGAACCAGCGGGTGAGGTTTGCGGTGAAAGGGAATCCAGGGGGTTGCAGGGAACAAATTATAGGCAAGGAGTGAAAGAAGTCGGTGAAGGGGGAGAGGGTGGGCTGGGTATCAAGTCCTGGCTTGGAAGGGACGAATACTGAGGAATGGGAGTTAAGGGTGGTTCAAAGGGGGGATGCAGTTCGGGGAGGAACGGAAGGGCGATGAGGGATAGACGATCGTGGTGCCGGTTAGGATAGAATGAAGGTTGGGGGGAAAGGGAAGGGTACAGCGGGAGAGGTTCAAGTAGAGGAGGTTAGATATCAAGCCCAAATCCAGGCTGGCTAATAAAGAAGGAAGAAGTACTGAGGGGTTGACGAGAGCATTCAGAAAGCAAGGAGGAGGCAAATTTTGCAGCCCAAGAAAGCCCCGAGCCCATTGAGGTAACCCAATATAGACTTCACCAGCTCCAGCGGACCCATTGATGGTAATAGGCCCAATATCCTGACTGACTAGTCCAGCTCTAGACAGTGGATCTCTGTTCCAAATTGGTCCTTCTTTCCTAACCCAGACCTTGAGGTATTGTTTACGAGTTGGATGCGTAGACCGCTGCATGGAGCCAGAGACGGAAGACGAAGGGTCGCCAGTGCAATTCGGCTCAGGGATCGAAGAAGTGCAGACAGAAGGATTGGGAATGGGATTGGGATAGACAAGACGACCTTTCCCCTTCCATTTAGCAAGTCGGTGATTGAGGTGGCTATCCAACGCAGCATTGATCGGCGCCGGAACAACAACCTTCACCGGAAAAATTTTATCGTTGTAGCAGACTGGAATTTCCACCGGGATTTCTTTAACCACCTGGATTTTGATCTTGACGAATGACGAGCAATGGTTTCTATTAGCCGCCGTCTAGTCTTCTCGATTTTTCCATGCGCGATTTTCCCGCTCAACTTTTCCTAAAAACACATAATCTTATTATAAAATAACACTAGGCCAAATGACTAAAATTGATAAACTCATAAGGACTATACTAGTTCCGGATCCAGAGGAGAGCTGGGCCGTGGCCCGGGGAGGCCACCCCCTGGATCCGCCACTGGGGTTGATGATGGACGTTGGCCATTGTTGGATAGGTTGTAAAGTTCGATTTTTTAGCGGTTCGATGTACGAGGTACATCCAACTATGGTGCTCACAGTCACAACCTTTTTGTGAGAACAAGAAGGTGGACAGCGAAAGCCACGCACGTACGCCTTCAATTCCAAATCCTTGAGCTTGAAAGCATTGCACAAGCATGGCCTTGCCACAAATCCACAATCCCTCTGCAGCTCACCTAGAGGCTAGAACAGGGCAGCATTGTGATCAGGACCAGACAATTACTGTTGGGTCGTCCATATCGGCGTGACGAACTTCGCTTAGGAGCAGCCCATACATACTATATAGTTGTGGACCAGTTGCACCAGCCCATCAACGCATCCAGCATGACCCTCCATTTCCAGTTGTACACCGTATGTTAAAATATCATATCAAATTTATCACTATTTGGTATTAGAGAATTTATACAAATGCAATTGTAGTTATGCTTTTTATTGGCACCTCAATTTTTTTTTAATCCAACTCATATTACTTTGATTGTAGAACATCAATACAATTAACTTGCAATTGATTTTTTTTAATTTAATTATAATAAAAAAATGATGTTGCCTGCATTCCATAATTGCATTAGATGCAAGCTTGCAAAGATGCAATGTCATCTACATCAATGCAACTGCAAATGAATGTGATGTCATAATGCAATTCAAAATGAAATTTCTAGTTGTCCTATGCTGATTGAGGGTAGTTGCTGAACCCGTGTTTGAGCAATGGTTTCTATTAGCCATCGTCTAGTCTTCTCGATTTTTCCATGCGCGATTTTCCCGCTCAACTGAAGAGCTCGCCGTCTTTCCAACAACAAACTCCGACGTTAGATGAACTAGGGGTGTTCAAATGGTTACCATGGTTATAACCAATCCAAATAATGCTAAATTCCATTAACCGTGGAATACAATATCATAACCAAACCGTCTAAACTAATACAATTGCGTATCAGATCTGATTGTCAGAGGTTACGATTGCGTTGAAACAGGATTCGAGCCTTTGGCCCTAGCAATGTCGGGCAACTCTTGCCCGGGTTGTCTCCATTCTTTGTGTTTCTCCGTGGATCTTGTTCGAGTTTGTTCCCCGTCGATTCAATGTTTTGGCTGATTGGATTGCGAGGAACTCTCGTCTTGTCTCTTCTTCCTGAATGGACTGTCATTGCCGATCTTATCGCTCCATTATTGTAATTGTATTGCTTCACACTTGTGTTGGTTTGGAATGAAATGATGATGTAAAAAAAAAAAAGTTGGAGCAAGCAGGACAAGAACATGGAAGACAAAGAAGGAAAAGGAAAGATAAGACCGAGCAAGAATGGTCAAGCGGGGCATATTATTATTGGGCAGTGCACACCAAACGTGCATAAATATAACATGGGATGGATACACAAGAAAGAGTAGACGGAAAGGGAAATTAAATGTTGGACCAAATAACATGAAATATTTTGGGGTAAATACAATTTAATATCCAAACCTTTTATTTTAAATAATATAATAGCCAAACCTTTTTGAAAACAATCTAATATCCAAATCGTCAACTTTCTATCTGTTTGACCGTTAGTTGACACTTCAATAAAGTTCGAAGTACGACACTACATCAATATCCATCGATATCTTCTCTGAAAAACCACCAACATATCGTAGTTCCAAACCCGAGAAGTCCACGACTCCACCATGATGGTATAGAATATCTAAATATTCAGTCATCTGCAATGCCAAAACAAGAAACAAAGTTGTATTGTGACAATTTCCTCTAAACAAAGCTTTTTTGAAGTGTCAACTAACGGTCAAACGAACGGAAAGTTGACGATTTTGATATTAGATTGTTTTCGAAAAGGTTTAGCTATTATATTGTTTAAAATGAAAGGTTTGGATATTATGTACCCAATATTTTGTATAACAATGATATCGTTTTCTTTCTATAAGTACTATAGTCCAAAAGGATTTCTTACATAGCCAAAATGTTCCATCGTTTAGACGGAGTAGTTAATTTATCGAGTGTCATAGTGATGTTACAGTCGTTGGCGCATGCTCTTTAATTTCTTATACTTCTAAATGATTATATGGATGAGAGATCTTCTGAGGGCATGAAGAGAACCGCCATCATCCGCAAGATCATTGTGCGGGACCAAAACCATAGAAGACGAGACGACGAGGCAGCATAGAAGCTAATAGTTAGCAAGATACCCTTATGACAGATTTTATGAGGGTATATTGCAAGTTTGGTCACTTGAGTTACTAAACAGTTACACGTTTGCCACTAAAATTAGTTTATTCCATTCATGTTCACTAAAATTACTTCAATAGTTTAAATTTTGTCACTCTGATAGTTGACCGTTAAATAAGTGATATGGCAATTAAAAATTTATAAACAAATAATTTTTTTTTATGATTTCCACCTCATAAAAATTATTTAAAAATAAATAAAATATAAATATTATAATTATAATTATAATTTCACATAAATGAAGAATTATCAAGGTGATTTAATCGACATAGTCCGAGTTGGAGCCGGCACCACAACGACATAAATATTACAAATATTTCTACACGGAAGTTTGACTCGTCAATCGAGGATAACCCAGTAGCCACATAAATATTTGCAAAATTTTCCCCAATTTGAAAATTAGTACAGATATATTAGTTAGGAGAGGCATGCATGCACGCTCAACATTAGGACAGAGAAGCTACAAGAGAATGAAAAACGAAGAAGGAAAATGGAAAGATAAGACCGAGCAAGAGTGGTCAACCGGGGCATATCATTATTGAGCAGTGCACACCAACGTGCATATATATAATAACATGAGATGGATAACAAAGAAAAGAGTAGACGGAAAGGCAAATGAAAAATCAAGCGTCGTCGTGCGTAGTAGATGATGGATTTTCATTAATTATGGGCGGGGGACCTAGATGTAAGTGTCTAAATCCTTGAATCCCTGCTCTATAGCATTCCAAAAAACGTCCAAATTGAATCCGCCTGATGCAGTAGCTGAAATCCATGAGTATGTCAAAGTCCAGGTGATTGTGGAACCTCGAGAGTTGGGGCCATCGTCGGCGTTATTGGGATCCACCTTTACAACCAGTGAGGCAGAACGAAAGTGCCTGCCCACGAAGTTCCTATCATTGTTAAAGGTGGATTCGACGGTTCGAGTGGCATGGTCGAGCCTGGTAATCTGCTCGGTGGCCTGGCTGACCATACCTGCTGTGGCTGCAACATACATACGTAGTCATGCAATAGAATTATTACATATTAATTACCAGTAAAAAGCTATATATTAATTAATAAGGTGAGTAATATTAACATATGATATTGCTTGCTCGGCTAGCTACGTACCGGTTCCAAAAGTGATCTCCCGAACCGAACCGGCAGTAACACCGTCTCGGCTGGTCACTCGGATGCCTGCAATCAGGTTAGGCATGGCGGCCGGGTACATATTTGTGGCAGCAGAAATCGCTCCCCACACCTCGTTAGCAGACAAGGCCATCCTGCAAGTTTTGGTTAGAACAGGCATGTTCTTGGCTTGGGGAGGATTACTAACTATTTAAGGATCAACAACGTTAGCACTGCACTGCTGAGAATTTGATCGAAAAGAATGGATTATGTTGTGTTGTGTTTCTTCACCCCACATCATCGCTATATTTATACATACCCACAAAGTCAACCCTACGCGCTTGCTTCTCTTTGATCTCCGTCCGATACAACTATAATCATAATAATAATCATCATTATTAAACAAAGACTCCATTTATCGAATAATAATTCTCCATGACTGGAAATAAAAATACCACAACTATACACTGTGCTAGTCATTCTTTAATCATTAAATAATACTGGGTCGAATACCTAAATCGAAAAATTTATAAGCTCTATACTAGCTCTGGATTCGGCGGAGGGCTGGGCCATGGCCCGGGTTGGCCCAGCTCTAGATCCGCCGATGCAACAAACTCAAGTTTTCCTAAACACCTTCCTATTCTCATTGTATATTCGATCCGCAATTTTGTTTTAATTCCTATTAGGTAAGGCCAGTTAATTAAGTTCGCCATTCTTTAATTCCAACCATTGATCTGATAAACAAAGACTTCATTTCCTTTTTATGAATTAATCATATCATTCCTCATCAAAACCAACCAAAAGATAAGAAGACCGACTTCCTTTATGATTAAACAACGACAAATCTCCTCAATTATTCCATCATCGAATTAAATTATACAAAGACTCTTCTTAATTATAGTATATGCCCACTAATGTCCAATTAACTTTGAAAAGTACCTGTACGCTCAGTTGGGGTTGTATGAATGGAATTTCTGTATTGGTATTTGGGATATACCAAATCTCATATCGAATTTGACGATATTTTGTATCACCAAATACACATATTATTTTGTGGGATTGAGATTGAGATTGAATTTCAAGTATTATTTGGTATTAGCGATTACGGGATGCGGGTCGGTATATACCAAAATATCGATGAATGCCGAAATATAAATTAGTGTATTTTATCCCTACCAAAATATCAAGAATACCGAAATATAATCTAGTGTGTATTTTATCCCTACCAAAATATCGATGAATTTCAAGAATTATTTGGTATTATTCCTCGTGAACACGAAACAAAAGAATAGGGGTGGTAAACGGTTATCGGTTTTAACCAATACCAAAACGATAAAGGTGGTTGCAGGACCAAAATGTATCACTTCATACCACCACTGGCGGATCCAGGGGGTGGCCACCCTAGGCCCCGGCCCAGCCCTCCTCTGGATCCGTAGTTACTATAGTCCTTATGAAATTTTTGATTTTAGACATTCAATCCAGTGTTATTCTATGATTAGATTGGGTTTAACTAGAAAAATTATCAAGTTGAACATATTCAAATCAATATTCTAAATTTAGCCTAGAAATTTTAGCCCCAAAGATTATGCGTCTTAGAAAAACAATGAAACCTAAAATTCTAAAAAGTTAAAAACGTAAAAGACTAAAAGAAATATGAGGTTTGTTCCCTTACAAATTTACTAAAGCAGCTGGTGTGCAGGGATGGACACACAATGTAAATTGATTAGTCGATTGATTTATCTAATGCTGATGCTGCTCGTTTCAACAGCTACTACGAAGAGAACCTTTTTAACAATGAAACATGTGAGAACTGATTTGCTCAACAAAATGAGCGATGAATTTCTCGCCGATTGCTCAAGTATTTTATTTGAAAGAGTGTATACTATTGGTATGGATGTAGACTTCATTATTGATGCATTCCCTAAATTAAAATACAGTTGTGTACAATTTACATTGCAAAAACTATAATCATTATATTTTTTTACGGTTCTAATTTTCTAATGAAATGCGGCCCAGTGCTCTTCTGTGTTCTGGATCCGCCGCCGCATACCACCCTGATATATATGGGTGGCAACTTGTAGTAACCAATAATGAACTTGGTAAATAACCGTTCGTATATTTTTCTACTATTGAACCATCCAACAAACTCAAGTTTTAATGAAATAATCATGTATTCATCATGAAAACGAAAGGAAAGGAGACCGACTTCCAGTACTATTAAACAACGGAAAATCTCCTTAATTATTCAATCATTGAATTAAATTATACAAAGACTCTTCTTAGTTAATAGTATACGCCCACTACTGTCCAATTAATTTTCTAAAGTACTTGTACGCTCGGTTAGTGGTTGTATGACTGGAATTTTGGTATTGATATTTGGGATATACTGAATATCGTATAAAATTTGTTGATATTTTTTATTATCGAATACACATTATTTTGAGATTCAAATTCATGTGTTATTTAATATTAGAAATTATGAGATTGGGGTCGGTATATAACATAATATCGATGAATACTGGACTATAAACTGGTGTGTATGTTATCCCTCCCAACTAGACTCCCAAACTCACTGCTACATAATCTGATAACGATTCGTGAGGTTCGACCGATAACGATTCGTTTCGGGTTTGGGTAAGATGATACCCATAGTGAATTGGGAGTTTAATTTTACTTAATTTCTATTTATTAACTCTAATTAAGAGTTAATAGGTTTTAATATTGAAAAAAGAAGAAAAAGGAAATCCCAAAAAGAATCGGTTACACCCATTACCCCTCCCTCTCCCTCTCGGTTACACTCCCTAGAGAACTCCCAATTATGTCATTTTCCCCAAATAAATTCCGCCATGACTTGTCCATTCTCCCTCAAGATTATGTAGCTAATTAAATCTGGACCCTTCATTTAGAAAATTCAGATTTAACGATGGAGAATTAAATGTCATTTTTATTTTTCCTGACTTTTTTTATCGGCTCATATCTTCTTCGTTTTAACTAGGATTTTGATTTTTTTTTGTGCAGATGTAACGTGTTCGTTGTGCTCTACAAATTGAGATACATTTTCAATATTTTTTTAGAAAAACAATTTATTGCCTCTCGGTACCAACTGCATACCATATGGTTTCTTCTTAGTTTTTAATTCATTTTTAATTCGTTGTGCTCTACAAATTTCTGGGTGAATAAATTACAGGACCAAAATATACCACACAATACCATACAATACCACCCTAGTACGGGGTGGTATCTTGTGGTACACAATGTTAAAAGCCGTAAATGACAGTTAATATACTTCTACTATCATGTATTCAATCATCATACCACCATGGTATGCTTTTCAAACCATAGGTATGCTCTTATTTCAATACCGGTCAATCACATATAGTATAGACTGGTAAAAGTTAACAACACCGACCATGATTTACATGTGATATCTCCACCAAACTTAAAGGAACTGCATAGCAAGGACCCATTTGCAATGTCTCTTTGCCAGACCAAGGCCACATCGACATCGATCCCTCTTGGTGGACGCGATGGTGGTCAGTCGATACGGTTATATTTGGTTTGGGGCAATGAGACAAGAGAAGAAATGAGGAAGAGGTCTCGAGGGTGGAGACTTCAGTTGCATCAAGTGCACGAGCCTTCAGCACCTGCCACACCATGGTGGCGACAAAACTGCAAGTGCACAGTGTCGTACAAGTAATAAAGTGTAAGTAAAATTATCGTTCTCTAGGGGATTGGTGAAACTCAATAATTAACAAATTTAGTTCAAGAAACTATAGGAATTGCAAAGGGCTGTAATCAAGTGATGATTTGCAAAGATCGCACAAATTAAGTAACTCGATAAATCAATTATTTTGGAGAATTTGATATTGTAGAGTTCCGGGGGAAACACAAGATTTTACTATTTTACCTCAGTAAATTTAATTACCCTTGTCAATCGATTTAATCCATATTTCTACAATCGGGATACCTATACTTTGATAGCTATCTCTATCGAGAATTACCACGTACTAGCTAATTAAGACAATTTCTACTATCGTAGTTAACTGAATTAATTAATTAGCCTTAAGAACGATATGCCTGAAATGACTGCATAATTCCCTATTTAATCCACTATCGCTTCGATAGGCAATTATGTCGTGCGAAATGCGTTCGGTTACTAGGTTTTCACTATCGTCATTAACCTAGAAAACTACAAATCATTGTGAAGGTGGCCAATCAACACAAAGCGTTAAACAATTCTACACGATAGAAATTGGAAGAAAAACAAGTCATGATTAAAACATCGAGGCTAGATAATGAAATCCCTAAGTTTCCCCCAGAAATTGGGGGATTAGTTCATGATAAAAAGAAAGTACATAAACATGCTAATGTTCAACATGATGACTAACTACCAAAGACAAAGGAGTAGAGAAAGTACTAAGTGTTGGAGTTGGCACCGCCTTGGTTTCTTTGATTATTGATAAATTGAACTTCCTCCAATTGGGCAGCTCCTATGGGGCATTGTTCTCGATGATGAGCACCTGCACATAACTCACAAGAAATGGTTTGGTCAGCGGAAACGAGAGAGAGGTTGGCCACTCTTCGTTCAAGTGCATCGAATTTAGCATCCAACTTGGCTTCGATTCGTGCTTCCAAGCCGGTGAATTTGTCGACTTCATGCATACCGCCTCTCCTTCGTGAGCTCTTTTCTCCACCCCATTCATTAGCATCGGAGCACATGTTCTCTATGAGGTCATAGGCGGCTCCGGGCTCCATAGAAGTAAATCCTCCACCGGATGCCGTGTTCAAAGCTTGCCTGAACTCTCTTCTAATCCCATCAAAGAAGATGGTGATCACATTCCACTCCTCGAGGCCGTGGCTTGGGCACTTCAGCAAAAGCTCTTTGTATCGCTCCCAAGCTTCACTTAGGCTTTCATCCTCAGCTTGTACAAAGTCTACAATCTCCTTTTGGGCTTTCATGGCTTTAGCGGGTGGAAAATATTTGTCAAGAAATGCCTTCTCTAGCTGCGCCCACGTGGTGATAGATCGAGGCACTAGGTTTTGGAACCAATGAGCCGCTCGACCTATTAATGAGAATGAAAACATACGCAGTCGGATTGCATCATCGGACACGCCAGGATTCTTCATGGTATCACAAATGCTACAAAATCTCCTCAAATGGTCATGAGGATCTTCTGTACTTGCTCCAGAGAATGTGTAGCCATTTGTGATCATGTTGATGAAGGATGGAATGACAACCCCTGAAGCTCGGGCTCCAGTTCTTCGATTAAGATTGCCTCGGATGGTTCGATCTTCAGGTGGGTCATTCCTCCCTTCACGATGTTGATTGTTGTTGTGGCCTTGGGTAGCTCCCTCCTCCATTTTGCCTATAAGTGAAGAGATCAAACCCTTCTCTTCGTCTTGATGGCCTTTTGGAGAGGTAGGTGCTGATTTAGATTGGATGATTTTTCCTACCCTCGCCTGCTTCCGGTTGTACTTACACGCCTTCTCGATTTCGTGATTTAGCGGCAACAACTCCTTAGTCTCCCTTCTTCGCATACGCCAAGAAGAAATATTCTGAACTTTTCCTAAACACTAAAACACAAATCAAAATAGTTCACTCAAACAAAAATTTATTAAAACTGAATTTTTGACAATCCCCGGCAACGGCGCCAAAAACTTGGTGGCGACAAAACTGCAAGTGCACAGTGTCGTACAAGTAATAAAGTGTAAGTAAAATTATCGTTCTCTAAGGGATTGGTGAAACTCAATAATTAACAAATTTAGTTCAAGAAACTATAAGAATTGCAAAGGGCTGTAATCAAGTGATGATTTGCAATGATCGCACAAATTAAGTAACTCGATAAATCAATTATTTTGGAGAATTTGATATTGTAGAGTTCCGGGGGAAACACAAGATTTTACTAATTTACCTCAGTAAATTTAATTACCCTTGTCAATCGATTTAATCCATATTTCTACAATCGGGATACCTATACTTTGATAGCTATCTCTATCGAGAATTACCACGTACTAACTAATTAAGACAATTTCTACTATCGTAGTTAACTGAATTAATTAATTAGCCTTAAGAACGATATCCCTGAAATGACTGCATAATTCCCTATTTAATCCACTATCGCTTCAATAGGCAATTATGTCGTGTGAAATATGTTCGGTTACTAGGTTTTCACTATCGTTATTAACCTAGAAAACTACAAATCCTTGTGAAGGTGGCCAATCAACACAAAGCGTTAAACAATTCCACACGATAGAAAATGGAAGAAAAACAAGTCATGATTAAAACATCGAGGCTAGATAATGAAATCCTTAAGTTTCCCCCAGAAATTGGGGGATTAGTTCATGATGAAAAGAAAGTACATAAACATGCTAATGTTCAACATGATGACTAACTACCAAAAACAAAGGAGTAGAGAAAGTACTAAGTGTTGGAGTTAATCCCCAACTTACAAGAGTCTTCCTTTCTTCAAAATGCTCAACTCCAAAGTGTGCCAAAGTGAGCTCTCTCCTTTGATTTTTCTGTCTAAAACTAGTCTCCAAAAGTGTCCCCCAAGTCTCCTAGTTGCTGCCCCTTTTAAATCCATTTTCTGCAGATTTAATCCCACAAAACAAGACACTTGCAGGTCACATTTCCAAGAGAAGGCTGCTGCTAGCTTAAGTCTCTTTCTTTGCAATAAATTCTTGCATCATTTTCTCTATTGGTGAGCCACCAAATCTATTTGCTCACTTCAAGAAATCTGACCCAATCCCAATGATTTATAAGGGTTGCTGACAGTTGAGTGAAGATTCCAACCACAATAATTTGATTTGGGTCTTCATCGATTGGGCCTCCTGCTGGACGTTTGCCTCTGCACATCTGCATTTTGACACTGCACCTGCATTCGTCCAGTGCACTTTGTTTTGTTCACAATCTTAGCTTCAATCTGTGTTAAATCGCTACATGTCTTGGTAATGACCCTAGGGCCATTCCATGGTCAATATGAACTAATTTAGAGCAATTTAAACACATACATACATAAAGATAAATCATTTATGCACAAAATACATATATGTTTATGAAGCTTATCACACCACCTGCTCATGACTTGAGACTCCACGTCATAGATGAGAACCTCAACTTCAAAGAGGTTCTAGCATGGACCGAAACTTAGGAGCTATCGTCCGGCTCACGACGTGAAAGAAGCGCTTGCTGGGAGGCAACCCAACTAGTCGGTTTGCATTTCTTTCCCTATCTCTCCTCAGTTGAGTCAGTTTTGTTCTCTGATGTTAGAGTCAATAACTCAACCTTTGTGAGATTTTGTGTGTTGTTTGTGTTCCGACTACTCTGTCCTCCTAGAATGCAACGCCTGCCCCGTCCACCATCATTCACCATTGATCTGGTAACTTCGTTTTACCCTCCTTATCTTTCCTCCATTGAGGACAATGTCGTGCTTAAGTGTGGGGGGATGTTCGATTATGTATGCGTGTGAATGTTTGGCTGTATTTGTGTGCTTGGAGCCTAGTCCACTGTCCAAATCTTGAGATTTGAGGGCTCCAATTACTGTTGTTTGCTTGATCGTATTGGCATTGTGAGTTTAATTGGCGAATCGAATGGCTTTCGAATGAATGCATGACAACTGGATTGTGACTAGGAAAACCTATAATGATGACTGAGACATGCAGTAGAGTTGTATAGGGGTTCAGTTTTTCAACTGTTAGCTTACCAACTGTTATTTGGATTGCTCACTTGTTCTTGACAGTCTTTTATGCATCTAGTTCAGGGAATCAGAATGAGAGATAGAGCATATAGGTAGCCATGTGAGATTTGAGCCTGCTCGTTTCTTTCTTGTGCGATAGATCCCTCTTCCATGATGTGTAGCATTCACGTTGTCATAAGCTAAGATGATGGAGGCATAGGATTGGCCCACGACCAAATTGACTGTCCTGATGTGTCATACCCCCTAGTCAGCCCTTTTGAGCCGTGTGTTATCCTTTCTTTCGGTCTACAATGGAAAATCACCCTTTTGCATCTCTTAGAAGGTTCCACAGAGTGGTTTTTACATGTTCTCTGCTGTTTCTGCTAAATATAATGTGAGGGTTGGAGGTAGTGATTACAAATTGGGCATGTGTTTGAAAAATGTGCAGAGGTGGTGTTTCTATTAAGAAATGAAAAAAAATGAAAGAAAAACAAAGAAAAAAATAAAAGCAAAAGAGAGCCACTACCAAAAACCTGAATAGTGTCCATTAAGTAGTGTTTCTTAGCACTCTGGCTTGGAAATGCTAACATTTATATGACCTCCTTCGCTCTTGTGCTCTAGAGAATTTGAGTAATGCAGAATAGCAGAAAGGAAGTACCGGATTGATTGGTTGTGATTGTGTTGGGTTTGGAACTGTGGAACCTTGTGCTATGAATACTTCCACCACCTAAAAGGCCTTTTCCCCATGTCCAAGACCCTAGCCAGTCATTTGAACCTGTGTCTAAGACCTCCGGATTAGTTAGTGATGACACCCATTTATGTGAACTCTAACATTTAGAGGTTGCCGTCATGGTGAAGAGACGTTAGGGATTGAGAGAATAAGTATGCGCATTTTTCGCATCAAAATGTCCTGACCCCACTGGTCGAGAGTGAGCGATTCATTTCCTTGTTCTTTACACTCTTTACCCCGGTGAGGACCTAGATGGCTCGGTCTTGATTCTGATGTCTTGAGTTTTATGCATGAGCTAACTGTCTTGAATAAGTGGTTGAGTCAAGTCTAGGTTGGTTGGTGAACAGAAGGGAGACTCTTCCTTTACCCGATTTTGCTGCACTCGAATGTCCTCTGTGGTGGCCGTCCAGGTTGCTGTTGAAGTTGTTCATGTGTTGATGTCTAAAAGCCAGTATGATTCCCTTGTTTCGTGCCTATATGATATGTCCCCAAGGGTTTCATGGTTAAAATTTTTTGAACTTACCTTGTATCTGACTTGGTTTGCTTGGGGACAAGCAAACGGTTAAGTGTGGGGGAATTTGATAACATCATATTTGCACATGTTTGCACCCTCGTTTCTTGATCATTTTGGCTTGATTTTTTGATTTCTTGGACTATTTTACGCTGGGTTGTGTTCCTTTATCACATTTCAGGTCCTAGCATGTAAATTGAAGCATAGGCGCAAGTTTCAAGTCAATCCGAGATCATTTGGCAATTCGGGAGAAGAAACACGAGCATGACCTGAGGAAGAATGGACTTCTACCTCATATTTTGGAAAAATAATCATGTAATCTTGTCATGAAAAGATAGAGGACGAGACTACAAGCGTCTGGGATCAAACGGCGACTGATTCAGAGTCCGGACGAGGGAGAAACGAAGCATTAAACAGGGGCGGAGGAAGAATTACGGGCAGTTGAATTACGACCGTATTTTCCCCTCCCATGCCCGTATTTTCACTGTCGAGAGGAGCTTTGGATGCGCTGAAACTTAACCAAAATGCGTGTTTTGGGCAAAATACGGGCATTGAAGAATTACGACCGTATTTCTGCCCGTATTTTGCCCAGAATCAGGTTTTTGAGGCAGATTCGAACCAAAGGAAAGGGGGAGCTGGGTTTTGGTTCCCAAAACACCCAAGGGACGAACCCTAGAGAGAGAGAGCGACTTGGGAACATTCTTGGAGCTATTTTGGAGGATTTCTTCACCATTGGAGCTCGGGAATCAAGCTTGGAGATGGAGATTGAAGATCTAGATCAGATTTATGCAGTCTCTCTCTTCTCTATGGAGTAACTTCCCTTCACTTAAGTTTTGAGGAACTCTAGTTCCATGTGTTAAGATCTTTCTTGTATGAAGTTTTGGATGCTATATTGTTTGATTATAATAAATTGAGGCATGATTTATAGAGTCAATTGAAGCCTGATCATCTTCTCTTGAATTCTGCTTTAACCTATGATAGATAGAATCTGATTAGGTTAAGAGAGCTTCCTTGATTGATAGTGGTTAATTGGTTGTGCGAGAGTCAATCAATTCACTGCTTTGTACTGGAATTCATTCCAGTAGTGGAGATCTATGTGAATCGCCTTAGCAGTCTATCCCGGTGAAGGCTAGTCGCCTGCCGGGTATTCTGTCTAAGAGGGCTTGGTCAGCTTAAGAGATTCCAAGCTAATTTAGGATCTTCCGCAGTTTAATCAACAGTAAATCAACCAAAGGTAATTGCAACTTGGACCTAATTGAGGAGCTAGGGGGAATCATACCTAAGTGAGTTCCCAACTTGTAATTAGTAGAGTACTTAGTAGAGTAGTTTAGTAAATCAATCTTTAATCTAGTTTGCTAGATAATGAACTGAAGCAGAGTAATAGTAACTCTAGAGACCCGTGGATTCGATATTTATTACTTGTGACACTATACTGCAGTCCCTTTCATTGGTTACACTTGGCCATTGTTGGTTTGTTCATACCACCATGGTATGTTTTTACCCCTATTCTTGAGCCGTTTGAGAGGTTGATTCTCGTGTTTTAAGCCAATTTCATGCGAGGTTGTGTGTTTATGTCATATTTCAGGGCCCGGCGTTGGAATCGAGGCAAAGAAACGAGTTTTGGGTCGAAAGGAGCGAAGTTGGGTCGAAGTGTGCTGCAGGAGGAAAATACCAGGTCATGGGCTCAAATACCCGACCGTGTATTTATTGTTTTGGGCGCCCATGAGAAATAGAGGGGGGCCCGGGCAGGAGGCAAAAACCCCCGGTCGGGGATTCTTGGGACAGACGGGGGATTTTCCCCTGACATCAAAACGTGCGTTTCAATTATACCCGTTCGAGACCCAAAATACCCGACCGGGTATTTCGACCGGGTATCGCGACAGTCAGCCTTTTAAAGGAAAAGAAGGCTGAAAATCAAGGGTTGCGAGTTTTAGAGAGACAGAGCGATTCCTAGAGAGAGAAAGCGACGAACCAGAGTTCCCAAGTGCCATAGCTTGATCTTCATCACCATTGGAGCCCGGCTTGAGCTTGGAGAAGTGCCGATTGACAACCAGGAAGAGAAACTCATCCTTCACAGTATGATTTCCGCGTCTGAATCTGCTTTTGCTTCTCTCTCCACGGAGTAGTTTTCCCATTCATCTGGGTATGGAGAACCCTAGATTTGTATGTTAGGTCTGATTGTATGAACCCAAGTACAGATTTCATGCGTTGATTATATTCGATTGAGGCTTGAATGATTGAATGACTTGAATCTTGATCAAATTCCTGTTGTTTCTGCTTTAACCTAGAATGAGAATATCTGCCTAGGTTGATAGAGCACCCTTAATTGAAGGTGGCGAATTGGTGACTTTAGTCGAGGAGCCAATTCGCTATTCTGTACCGAATTCAATTCGGTAGTGGAGGTTTGGTTCGTTAGGGCCTCAATCTGTTTACTCCGGTGGAGGTTAGTCGCCCGCTGGAGACTCAGATTGAGAGGGTCTGAAGACCTTTAGTCGAGACTTCAGACTGTTTAAGAACCTTCCGCAGTATAACTTTCATGTAAACTGAGCTTGGTAAATTGCAATCCGGCTTAACTGCAGTCTAGGGGGAACCATATCCGGGTGACCTCTCTCGACTTGAAACAACCGTTTAACTTGCTTTGTGTTTTTGTTTGTTTGAACCTGCACTTAAGTTTTACCGCTGGATAATAAGAATTCACTGAGTAGTCATCAAATCAAGGACCCGGGTTGACATTAAAACCCAAACCCGCTATACTACGCTTTAGGAAGTGGT
The DNA here is from genome assembly GCA_964030455.1 of Linum trigynum. NCBI lineage: Eukaryota > Viridiplantae > Streptophyta > Magnoliopsida > Malpighiales > Linaceae > Linum > Linum trigynum. The sequence goes on from OZ034817.1 coordinate 4,981,704, forward strand.
TACACTTGGCCAATTTCTAGAGTGACAGTAGGAGTGAGTCAAGTTTTTGGCGCCGTTGTTGGGGACGGCTAGGTTGTTGAAGAAAAGTGATTTCTGTTACTTTAGCATTTTCGTTTTCGCATCGACTGATTGTTCTTTCCCACTTGTGCCTTCACGGATTTGCTTGCTTGAGTGTGTGCAGGTAGTGCATGACCCATAGTCAGTCGGGAGGTTTACTGCCGTTGAATCCAGAGATTGAACGCACCGGTCGCCAACTCAGGAGACAACAGCGAGCTAGACTGGCTACGGAGGAGGGCATAGACGGCCATTTGAGCAGCGAGTCCGAGGACGAGTACGTGATGGAAGGAGAACACAACTCACCCCCTGGAAATCCTCTCCAGGTTCCCCCGGTGAATCAGCTCTTGGGGAACAACCCCATACCCCAGGCAGATGGGGTTCATCATCACCCACCACCACCGGGTCCCACCTTGGAGTACTACTACACTCCGCCCGGTCATCCTCTATCCGCCCATTCCAGCAAACAACTTCGAGATCAAGCCATGCTGGATTCAACTCATTACATCCTCTATCCAGTTCCATGGCTTGAAGGATGAGGAGGCAAGGGTGCATCTTTCCCGTTTTCTGCTGCTGACGAACGGGTTCAAGCTGAACGGTGTCCCTGATGACGCAATCCGCCTTCACCTCTTCCCCCATTCTCTGGCAGGGAATGCTAAGAGGTGGTTGGAGACCCAGCCCCCATTGTCCATCACTTCTTGGGACGATCTGGCTGAAAAGTTTGTGCACAGGTACTACCCAGCATCGAAGACCATAAAGATCCAGCGGGAGATCACTCACTTACGCCAAGAGCCAGACGAGTCACTTCGTGATGCATGGGAGCGGTACATGGGATATTTCTGGCAGTGTCCCCATCATGGCTTTAGTGATGCATTCACAGTAGGGAACTTCTACAGTGCTCTCTCTTCGGAAAGCCAGAGGGTGATTGAGTCTCTATGCCCAGCAGGGGACATTCTTACCAAGACTCCACCCGAACTGAACCAGATGATCAGTACATTGGCTGCCAGAGATCATTTCTGGGGGCAGAGCAGCAAAGGCAGACATTCCCGGGACAGTGGTGTGCACGCGATGGAGGCCATGTCTGGGCTCGAGCAGCAAGTAGCTGAGTTAGTGCAGACATTGAAGTAGCCCAACAGTCTCATCCCGGGCAGAGGTCTGGGCGGACCTCCCGTAGCTCAATGTTAGTGGTGTGAGAGCTCGAATCATCTGGTGGAGGACTGCCAGGCTATGCGGGAGTCCTCTACACCCCAAGAGCAGTTGGCCTTCATCGCCAATGCGCGGTGCCTCGATCCATACAGTAACACATACAATGAGGGGTGGCGCCAGCATCCCAACTTCGCTTAGAGTAGTAACCCCACTAAGCCACCTGGTTTCCCAGAGCCAGCAGGTGGTTTTCAGCAGAGGCAGCCTTTCCAGGCCAGACAGGGGCCAGTTCCACCGCAACAGCCCTACCATCCTAGGCAGGGGCAGCCATTCGAGCAGCCCCAGAGTCATGAATGCCGAGCCAGCAGTAGCTCCAGCTCCAGATAACCAGATGACGGAGCTGAAAACATTTTAGCGGCATTCATGACTACCATCCAGGCAAATTTCGCCAGGATAGACCAGAGCATCGCCTCGCTGGAGGCAGGTCAGAGGAACCAAGGTGCTATACTTCAGGACCTCCAACATCATATTGGAGGAATAGCCCGCCAGAACAATACCAGGGCACCGGGGACTCTACCTGCCACCACCATCCCCAATCCACGGGAGCCACACCAGCAGCTGGATGCCATTTTCACAAGGAGCAGCAAGACCATCTCCGCTGATCCTGCCCCGGCCAGGCAGAAGGAACCACTACCTGCTTCAGCACTTCCAGCTGACGATGCAGAAGTGCGGGTGGAGAAGGAAGCCCCTGCTCCCAAGCCACAACCAGTGGTTAAGGAGCATGTGCCCCAGGTTCCCTTCCCCACTCGCCTACACAAAGACAAGCTGGAGACTGAGTTTGCGAAGTTTATGGCAATGTTGAAGCAGCTCAACATCAGCATACCTTTTGTGGAGGCACTATCGAAGATGCCCAAGTACGCAAAGTTCATGAAAGATCTCCTCACCAACAAGAAGAAACTTGGGGATCTATCGACAGTGCTGCTGAGCGAGGAGTGTTCTGCTATCCTGCAGAACAAGCTGCCCGAAAAGCGCAAGGACCCAGGGAGTTTTACTATCCCTCTTACTATTGGCAACATGCATGTAGGCAAGTCCTTGGCGGACCTAGGCGCTAGCATAAATGTCATGCCATAAAAGTTGTATAAAAAGCTAGACCTAGGTGAACTTAGCCCTACTAGGATGAGCATTCAGCTAGCTGATCGTTCCATTGTGCATCCTAGGGGGATCATAGAGGATCTGCTTGTTAATGTAGGTGCATTCACATATCATGTTGATTTTGTTATTCTTGATATACATGAGGATGTGGATGTGCCTTTGATTCTGGGTAGACCATTTCTTGCCACCGCCAAGGCACTTATTGATGTGCATGATGGTAAACTGATCTTGCGTGCTGGAAATGAACATGCTACTTTTTATGTGACTGAATTCGATCACTGTGCTATGATTGCTGTCACACCTGTGCATGCCATTTCTGATCAGGTACACGAGTCTGTCGTGTATCCTTCTGCACCTCTCATTTTGCAGGACCCTCCTATCATTCCTTCACCGCCACTCCATCCAGCCTCGCCTCCGAACAAAAAGCTCAAGGAGGAGTGGCGGCCGAAGCAGCAGGTTGCTAAGCCTGCATAGAAGAAGGGTGGAGACCACTACGAGCTGGTTCCACCTCCTGCACCACGACCACCCTGGCCATCCGAGTACTCACTCGCCTGCATCTTGCCGGATGGCCAGGTCGAGCTGGCCAATGCTGGTGGTTGCACCCGTCGGGTGCATGGCCACAACCTGAAGCTGTACCTCAAGAGCGATGTGAATCCGCTCTTGGAGGCACCTGTTCCTGCACCTCCCTGAGTATCCACCATGGGCGTCCAGCTAAAAGACGGTAAAGAAGCGCTTGTGGGGAGGCAACCCCACCACGGTTTGCATTTATTTTTCCATTTTTTCTGAGTTTTTGTGTCGTATTGAGTCAGTTGCATGTCTGTGGTGAAGTTCGGTCGTCTGTTATGCCTCGATTTGGTGCTGTCGTGCAGGCGAGGTCGAAAATTTGGGCGAATAAGATTTTTGGCCGGAAGGGGGCAAATACCCGGTCGTGGGTCAAAATACCCGACCGGGTATTTTTGGTCCACGATCGGGCCGCCTTCTGTTTCTCGGGGTCAAAAAGGGAAAACCCCCGACCTTGTCCCAAAAATACACGACCGGGTATTTTTGGTTCACGGCCGGGGATTTACCAAGATGGAACGCAGCATTTTCAAACCCCCCGACCTTGACCCAAAAATACCCGGTCGGGGATTTCCTTTCAATCGACACGCCGCTTTTTGGAGCCCCCGGTCGTGGAATCAAAAACTACCCGACCGGCCCTCGGTCAGTTTCTCTCTCTACCCTCATTTTTCAAAATTTTCTCCTCTCTCTTCCTGCCAAATCCTCTCCCCTCTCTCTTCTTGAGCGCCGCCAGCAGCCGCGCTCCGCCGCCTCCCGCCTCCGGCCACTGCACTCTGCCGGCGGCCGCCGCCGGTCGTTTTCCGGCCATTTTCCGGCCAGCCTCCCGGGTCATTTTTGGCCTCCGTCTCGCGTCCCTCACCCGTTTTTTGAGCCTTAGCTACAGTTCTACTTGCGTTTTCAGGTGTGTTTCTTGTTAACTGCTCTTTCCTGGAAAATCGAACTGTAGATTGTAGGACCGAGAACTGTATTTGCATGCATGATTTAGAATAGGGTGAGGGATGCTTTGAGTATGCATGGTTCTATCTATGGTGTATGTGCTGCCCGTGTAATTAATGTGGTTGGTTCTGTGGTTCTTGCCTTGATTCCGGTTGAGTTGCTTGCGATTCAAGCGTCTGTGCTTAAAACTGTTAGCCTAGGTGATCCTTAAGTGTGGGGGAAATGATGAACCCATGTTGTTGGTCCTGACAAGTTTTTTTCTTGGCTCCACCTTTGGTTTGTTGATTTTGCAGGAGCATGTCCCTCGACCATCGGTTTGTGCAAGGCCTGAGCCTGCACCCGGATTACGCGGACCTGTTCCGCGCGGTGACTCGGGGGAAATTGGAGCGACACCACCATCTGGAGTGGGCAGTGTTCGAGCAGCTCCACTGCATACAGGAGCACACAGTGTTTGACACCACCATCTGAAGACCTTTAGTCGAGACTTCAGTCTGTTTAAGAACCTTCCGCAGTATAACTTTCATGGAAACTGAGCTTGGTAAATTGCAATCCGACTTAACTGCAGTCTAGGGGGAACCATATCCGGGTGACCTCTCTCGACTTGAAACAACCGTTTAACTTGCTTTGTGTTTTTCTTTGTTTGAACCTGCACTTAAGTTTTACCGCTAGATAATAAGAATTCACTGAGTAGTCATCAAATCTAGGACCCGGGTTGACATTAAAACCCAAACTCGCTATACTACGCTTTAGGAAGTGGTTACACTTGGCCAATTTCTAGAGTGACAGTAGGAGTGAGTCATATAGACTGGTAAAAAATGAATCAATTTGTTTTGTTTGAAAAATATATCAAAGTGGATATCATTTTGAAGAGCACAATTAATCTGATGTAACTGTGCAAAAAAAAATAAATTAAATTTTGACTTAAAACGAGTGAGAAATCGTCTGTCAAAGATTAAAGAGGGGAGAATTAAAGGCTTTCAAGGAGAGAGTGATGCTGATGTCAGGCTGATGTCATGCTGATGTGGATGGGTTACTCACCATAAAGTTACTGACCTGATCCGTTCCCATCCATTCCCAATCAGAGTAGCGCCGGACGAAGGAAGAAAAAAAGGAAGAAACCCCAGTCCCGTGGTTCTTAGCGCAACAACATTAGGAAACCCATTGCGATTCCTCTTCTATATCACGTTACTTTTCCTTGTCATAGTCATCGACCAATAGCGGGGAAACGGAGTGGCGCAAACAATGAAAGAGATAGCGGGAAGGCCTCTAACGCAGACTATTCACAGAGGGAGAGAGAGCTTGTGCGGCGGAGACCAGAACTCAGCTTACCGTGGTGTTCGACAATAAGAAGAAGAGGTTCGTGGAGGATATCAGTTTCATTGAAAGTGATGGAGAATATTCAAATGTTTCTATACTAACCAGCGATGTGATTGATCAGCCTTCTTTCCCATGTGTAAGCGGGTCATTCTAGAGGATATAGTCCATCTTGGATACAGTGCCGATGACAAACCAAACGCCGTGACTGTTCAATACAGAGGTAAGGCTTTAGGGTGGTTTGGTTTTGGTGATAGTTAAATCGATGCATTGTCATCAATGCATGTATATAAGAAAATTTGTGTATTGTAGTTTACATAGTTTAGTTTCGGTGATAGTTATTGTAGTATTTAAACAAGTTATATGAATTTTTGGTGAAATGTCACTTTTACCCTTTGTTTTTATTATAAAAAGTAATACACATAAAAAGGTAGAGAAATAGTTGGAAGAAAAAATAACCCAACAATCTCTACCAAACAATCTCAACAATCTCACAAAAAACTTGAGATTTAACTATCACTCATTTTGAGTGATAGTTTGTGTCACATCAAGCAAACAATGCATGTATTGTTTGTGCAGAAAATTCAAAAAAATATATATATATATTGTGGACAATACATGCATTGTAACTATCCCCACCAAACAATCAACAAAGCCAAATGACCCCTAGTTGATGTTGAATTGGGCGGTAGAGGTATACCGCACATGATGGACATAATTTGCGTGAGATATGCATGGACGATCAGACTTATGATAATGAACGAAAATGTTGTTTTTCTTTGTGTAATTGGTATGGGCAATTAACATTAGTTCATGGTGGAGCAACAATGCGTTTCTTATTACTGGAGGAAGTGATTTGGTTAAGAATGGGGTTAAAACAACGGTGAACGTACGCAGTTAAGGGTCTTGAAACCATGGGGTAATTGCTCTGTACGAGGAGGTGGCAATGATTATATAGCCATGGGTTTCGAATATGTTAGTGGACTGGGGTTCGAATCAGTGGAGTGAAACGATCAAGTCAAGTGAACACTTAGGTCGTAAACCTCAACCAGTTAATAAGGTGAGTGTAAAGTAGGTAAATTCTACGTCTTACGTTTTCTTCAAGTATATTCCTTGAGTATTTTTCGAGTATTGATTTGCATGATGTATGTGTAGTATTTGATTCATGTTTGAGATTGCATGATTATGGTTGATGATATGTGCCTTGTTTGAATTATAACTTGAAGTGAATGGTTATTATTTACTTTGAAATTTTTCGAGTACAAGTTATTGTTAAAGTTTAAGAAACAAGGTCTTTTAAAGAAGTAACTCACCTTCAAGAAGGTGAAGTCATTTTAAGTGTTTTTAGTCAAGGATGTTTGTTCTAGATTTGAAGATTGAGAAATTAGTTTGGAGTTGCATGTTTGGAGATAGAGGAAAATATGATATTGGTGTTATGGACGGAAATAACACCAACCTAGTTCTGCATGGCAAGTCCCAACAAGGGTTGGACTTGCTGCATGTTTTGATTTGTTGATCGCCCTTAGGGGCATTTGGAGGCAGGGGAGGTTTAGATACATATAGAGATTTGGAGAGTTTGACACTTCTGGCAATTTTTATTGCATTTGAGTTTGCTGATATACATCGCGTTTGAGTCTGGTGATATGGATCACATTTGGATACGTCTGGTAATTTTGTTTGCATCTGAGTTTGGAGATTTTGCATCGTGTTTGAGTTTGGCGGTTTCGATCACATTTGGATACGTCAGGTGATATGTATCACGTTTGGGTACATCTGGCAACCTTGGTTGCGTCTAGTACATCTGGTATTAGAGACAGAATTCAAGTCAAGGTGGAGATTGTTAGGATATGACTTGAATTTGATTTGGGTTTGTTTTGTTTTTTGGGCCTATTTTGTTTGGTTTGGTGTTTGGGCTTTGTTTTGGCCTTTTCCTTTTATGTTTTGAAAATGTCTTTGGTTTACTGTTTGGGATTAGAAGAAGAGTTCTATAAATACTCTTCACCACCCTAATCTGTAGTCAGGTCAGTCGGGATAGTTAGTTGGTTTGTCCGTTTCGGAATTTGGTTTGTCTGGATTATCGATTGCACGCTTATGTTCTAACATTAGCCACCGGAGCAAAAGTCTTAGTAAAGTCAACACCATACTCCTGTGTAAAGTATTGAGCAACTACGCGAGCCTTGAAGTGCTCAAGCGCCCCATCCAAAAGAAACTTCAGATAATAAACCCAACGGCTACCTACGACTGGCACTTCTAGAGGAGGGCGGGGAACCACATCCTTGGTGTAGTTGGCATGTAAAGCATCTATCTCATCTGTCATAGCCTTATCCCAGAAGGGATTGCCCTGTGCGTGTGCAAAATCATGTAGCGGAGCTGGAGGTTGCCCGTAGGTAGATCGTTTTGACCGACGGAGAGGAACCGGGGTTGCGGCAGGGCTGTCTGCTGGAGAGGACTCGACAGAAGAGGCACTGGACGTCGATGTGGTTGATACTGGCGAGAAGGGAGTCAGTGGATCGGGGGGCAGCTCATCATCGGGAAGGCCCATGTCGTCGTAATCAGAAAAACTTGTTGACCGAGAGAAGTATCAAACAGAGGGGTTGACTCGGATGAAGAAGACGTGTAGTACATAAGATTTTCAAAGATATACGGACACGCTGGAGAGAGGGATCAAGATAGATGTAACCCTTATCGATACCACTATAACCGAGAAAGACACAACGAGAGGTTTTGGGCATTAACTTGGTATGCTCGGATCGGGAAAGAAGGACAAAGTAGACACAACCGAGGACACAAAGCCGAGAATAAGGAGGATGCGTGGAATAGAGCTGGAAAAAGGGACTAGTTTGACGAAGAATAGGAGTGATCCGAAAGTTAATGAGATGAATGGCGGTGGAGACTGTTTCTGGCCAGAACCTGGAAGGGGCATGAGAGGCAAGGAGAGGGGCTCGAGCAATCTCCAAAACATGGCAATTTTTACATTCTACTAAACCATTCTGCTGAGAAGCTCCAGGACAAGCCTTTTGAGAGAGGATCCCAAGTGACTTGTAGAGTTGAAGAAGAGGAGTGGAGCTGAACTCTCCCCGCTCGTCGGAGTGAATTATGTGAATGGTTTTAGAAAACTGAGTCTGGATCATGGCAATAAATTCAGTAGCAATGCTCAACAGATCTGACTTAAGACGTAAAAAATAGATCCATGTGTGTTGAGTAGAATGATCAACAAATAGGGAAAAATACTTATAACCATGCCGAGATGTCACAGGACCCAGCCCCCATAGATCAGTATGAATGAGGTGGAAAGGCTCGGTAATGGTAGTGTGGGTAGAAGGAAAAGAAATGCGAGTGGCCTTAGCTTCCACGCAACATGTTCAAGAAAGATAAGAGGAAGAATCAAATTGCACATTATTGCCAAATAATTTTTGTTTAAACATAGTGGAAAGCTGACGAGAATGGGGATGACCCAAATGAGAATGCCACAACTGAAATGTTTTCTCCCGAACACTAGAAAAGACTGGCAAAGAATCAATGTTCCTAGATACCTAAGAAGAAGAGGGTACCCTAGACACCGACTGAGAAACCGACGACGACGATGATAAAGCAGGCCGAGCTGCTAGTTCCTCAAGATGAAAAATCCAGCCCTTTTTGCTACCCTGACCGATTTCCCTCCCGATCTTCATATCCTGCACAGAGAAGCCAGAGGGTGCAAAAACAACACGAAAATCTTTTTCAGTTAATTGTCCAACAGACACCAAATTAGGGACCAAATCGGGAACATGTAACGTAGTAGGAAAAACCAAATTCGGTTGGGACATAGACCCAACCCTAGCCACTTCTAAATTCGCACCATTAGCAACCTGTAAGCCCATCTTTGTACTGGTCGAACATTAGTAAGCATAGAACCATTACCCTTCGTATGATTATAACAACCAGAATCAAGAATCCAAGGAGAGCCCTTACCGGAGACTTGCAGACTCGAGAAGGTTGAGGCAATGGCCTTGTTGACGAGCTGCTCAAGAGCATCGGGACCGCTGCCACTGTCCGGAGATGCGTCAGTGGGTTGAGTAGCATATACTAGCCGTCCACCAGAGGGACCACGAGAAGAAGAACCACCAACATCTTTCATACGAGCTTGCAGCGCCGAGAAATCCGAAATTAGATGACCTGTCTTCTTGCAATAAACGCAAAAGTTGCGTTTACGACAATATTTTTGGGTATGTCCCTTGGCGCGGTAGTGATGACATTCTACCTCCGATCGTTGCTGTTGAAACTGAGGACGATATGCAACAAAGGAGGTCGCATCAGTGGGTTCTTCACGAGTAAAAGGAGGCAGACGTCCCTCACGTGAAGCGGAACCAGCAGGTTTGGAGGCTTGAGACGCAGCAAATACGGCCTCCCCGGAGCCGGGCTTAATATCGAGAACAACCTGGGAGCGGATCCTCGTCTCTTGTTGAAGCAAGGCAGCATGAACACCCTCCAGCTTCATATTTTCCCAATGAATAAGACTAGCATGGAGCGTTTCATACTCTGGTCGAAGTCGAGCAAGAAATTGAAGAAGATGCACCTGATTCTTCTCTGCCTTGACCTCGTCCGAGATGCCAGATGGGGTCAACGATGCAGAAACCAGATCCTGCTCGGTACAAAGTTGTCGAGCAGCATTATAGTAAGACGCAATATCGAGGCTACCCTGGCGAAGAGAAGAAAGCTCTATCTCCAAATAAAACTGTGAGCAAAGCTTGTGGTGGAATACGTCTCAACGAGACTCTTCCACATGGCGGTAGCGGTGGGCAAGGTACGAAGACCGGGCAAGATCCGAGCATTTGGCCCTGGCAATGTCGGGCAACTCTTGCCCGGTTGTCTCCATTCTTTGTGTTTCTCCGTGGATCTCGGTCGAGTTTGTTCCCCGTCGATTCAATGTCTTGGCTGATTGGATTGCGATGAACTCTCGTCTTGGTCTCCTTCCTCCTGAATGGATTGTCATTGCCGATCTTATCTCTCCATTATTGTAATTGTATTGCTTCCCACATGTGTTGGTTTGGAATGAAATGACGATTGATGTTGTAAATAATTGCAAAATTTTCTCCAATTTGAAAATTAGTACAGATATATTAGTTAGGAGAGGCAGGCATGCACGCTCAACATTAGGACAGAGAAGCTACAAGAGAATGAAAAACGAAGAAGGAAAACGGAAAGATAAGAGTAGACGGAAAGGCAAATGAAAAATCAAGCGTCGTCGTCGTGCGTAGTAGATGATGGATTTTCATTCATTATGGGCGGGGGACCTAGATGTAAGTGTCTAAATCCTTGAATCCCTGCTCTATAGCATTCCAGAAAACGTCCAAATTGAGTCCGCCTGATGCAGTAGCTGAAATCCATGAGTAGGTCAAAGTCCAGGTGATTGTGGAACCTCGAGAGTTGGGGCCATCGTCGGCGTTATTAGGATCCACCTTTACGACCAGGGAGGCAGAACGAAAGTGCCTGCCCACGAAGTTCCTATCATTGTTAAAGGTGGATTCGACGGTTCGAGTGGCATGGTCGACCCTGGTAATCTGCTCGGTTGCCTGGCTGACCATACCTGCTGTGGCTGCAACATATATACGACGTCATACAATACGATTATTACATATATATTAATGTAAATGATGTGTAATTGCTTGCTAGCTAGGTACCAGTTCCAAAAGTGATCTCCCGAACCGAACCGGCAGTAACACCGTCTCGGCTGGTCACTCGGATGCCTGCAATCAGGTTAGGCATGGCGGCCGGGTACATATTTGTGGCAGCAGAAATCGCTCCCCACACCTCGTTAGCAGACAATGCCATCCGGCAAGTTTTGGTTAGAACAGGCATGTTCTTGGAAAAGAATGGATTGTGTTGTGTTGTGTTTCTTCACCCCACATCATCGCTATCTTTATATACTAGCACAAAGTCAACCCTACGCGCTTGCTTCTCTTTGATCTCCGTCCGATACAATTATAATCATAATAATAATCATCATTATTAAACAAAGACTCCATTTATCGAATAATAATTCTCCATGACTGGAAATAAAAATACCACAACTATACACTGTGCTAGTCATTCTTTAATCATTCACACCGAGCTGACTCTCACAAGTCACAACACAACAAACGCAAGTTTTCCTAAACACCTTCCTATTCTCATTGTATATTCGATCCGCAATTTTGTTTTAATTCCTATTAGGTAAGGCCAGTTAAGCTGGTATTGTTTAAATGTCAACCACTGATCTGATACACAAAGACTTCATTTCCTTTTAATGAATTAATCATATTATTCATCATGAAAACGAAACAAAAGATAAGAAGACCGACTTCCTTTACGATTAAATAATAAAAAAAAATTGTTATACCGAATCTCATATCGGATTTCAAAAGCATCTATATACGCTTAGTTGGTGTTTGTATGACAGGAATTTTGGTATTGTTATTTGGGATATACCGTATCTCGTATCGAATTTGACGATATTTGTTTTCACTGAATACACATATTATTTTGTTTACTTGATATTGAGATTTAATTTCAAGTATTATTTGAATTAGTGATTACGAGACAACAACAAAGTTAAATAGCTAATACCTTATTTATTCGGCCCTTTTTCACTCTCTTTTTTTAAGCTGAATTTTTTTTTTATGGGGATGAGACTAAAAGACACTACATTGATGATCAATATCTTTTTTCTAAGTAGTAGAAGACAAAATGATGCAATAGAAGGTGCAGTGGCCGAATGCCTATGCAGTGTCAAACTGCAGACTGCGGTGGAAAAATGCATCTCAAAACTATAGCTTCAACTACTATCTTAGAACATCAACTTTATTTACAAAACCATGAAAATGAAAATGGGTCACTATGACCATACCAAAGACCTCGTTGGCTCGAGTTGCACTAATTATCTCTATCGTTTATGCTTGCATATATACAACACAGTCCATGCGTGGTTTTGATCAAGATTACCGAGACACAAAGCAATGAAAAACTTCATACAATATGAAATTGACTTTGAAGAATCAAACTCACGACTACTAGATGTCATACCCTACTATATACAGATTATACTCAATTTCACCTAAGTTCGGGCACAATTCAGTTCTAGTGGGTGAAATTTAAAATGAAGGTACATCATGTGAAACATGCAATCCTACTTGCAACCACAAGTTATGCATTACAAGGTTAACTTGGGGTAACCGGAAGGCAGATTCATACATCGAAGCATAATAAGTTCACAAACCATTCACACCATCATTTCAAGCAACAACATTATACCCTATCAAGTTGAAGACACAACACATCAAACAAAGTAGAAATGACTCACCTTCACCAAGCATTATATACAAGTACATACTCTTAAACGAAAGTAAAACTCTCCACCCCACACTTAGGATGGAACATTGTCTCTAATGTTCAAAACTAGTTTCTAAACATGCAAGCATATAAAAGAAAAGTAAATAAAGTTAAAGAAGAAAAACCTTGGGACAAGTTGTATACGGGTGAGGTGAGCAGTGGTGGGGGAAGAAGTACCCCGACGAGGATAGGCCAGCATGAATGCTTGTTGGTGGGGAAGCTCAGCTTGAATATTGATAAGTTCTTGTGCGGGCAACGAAACCATTTAAGGGGTCGTTTGCTTCAAGGATTTTATAACGAGGGTTTTGTCATGGATATGCTAATTAAAAATCTTGGGATTTATTGGGAATTTTGTGCATTATGGATTTGAGGAAATCCTTTGTTTGTTGAGCTATTTTATCATGGATTTGATGGTTTTTCAGCTTGTCTCCAAATCCCAGGGTATGAGGTGGGATTTATAAAACCGTGGGGCCCATGGATTTGGAGCAAAAAAAACTCAAATCCGTGGGGCCCACAAATTTATCTAAACATTTTTTGACAAAGCAAACAATGGATTGCGTGTAAATCCATGATGTTTGGTTTTTTGGTACCAAATCCATGATGCAAATCTTTGAAGCAAACGACCCCTAAAACTCTAGGATTTGGGGAAAAGTGAGGGAGGGGAAGAATGCATGGAGAAATTTTTTTCGGATTTGATGAAGTGGGTTTTAGAATGACGTCAGTAGAGGTTGTGAGTTTGGTGAAAAATTTTTTTGTAGAAAAAAGTAGAAAAGAACCAAGAACATACAAAGGGTCTTAGAGTGAGAAACTCGACGGCCTTCTCTTTTTTATACTGTTTTTTCAATTTTTTTTTCGTTTTTAAATAAAATAAAGGAAAGAAAGTGTTTTATGGTTCCTCTTTTCTTCCTGGTTGCTTTTTCAACCTTTCAAGTCCATCAGTGGTACATTCCACCCCACACTGCATTTCTCCACTGCACAAAGCATTTTTCCGCTGCACATTTTCACCAAAGCATTCTGCCAATGCACCTATGAAATTGGAAAAATACCTTCCTCAACGAATTTGGAGTTCAAATTTTATGGAGATCCTTCCAACATCCTAAAAAGTGAAATTATGAAAAAAATTGCAAGAAAAACAAACCTCGGGATGCCTCACAAGAAGCGCTTGTTTAACGTCTCGAGCTTGACATTTATGACACTTTCAACCCATGGGAATTGAGAGATATCCAGAATACCCACCAGAACACTGATAGAAAGCATAACCACAATCTAACATTTGAGTTACCTTGGCTGAGCCAGGGGAATAAAAATTGAGCCTAACCTTTCTAGCATGCTTGTTTACTCCACTAGTGAGGCGTAGGTGATGTTGAGGTACCTCAAGCAGGTACTATTCTTGCTTAAAAGTTAGTGAAGAAGGAATAGCAACAAGAAGATCAAAATCCTTACCCAACTATTTTGGCTTTAGATAATCTGGTAAAGATTCATGCCCTTGCTTTGATTTGTCTACCCGAGATGATAGTTTTTGTGATGGCTCTTTTACGGGATGAGATATGGTGACAACCCCATTATGAGGTTGTGAGATTGACAACCCATTTTATAACCATAGGATTCATTCTCTCTCTTGTCTCTTTTTTTTTTTCAAATCAATGGTACAGATTGGATTAAGGGTATTTTTGGACGAAAAAAATTGACCACACTAGATTATTACCCCTATTAATACCTAAAATCCTACATTCTCTCTTTCCTCTCTCTTTCACGCCATCTTTCTTCTTCCTATTCTTCTTCTTCTTCTTCCTCCCATCTCTTCCCTCTCTCTCTATCGGCTGCCACCACCGTCGTTGCAGCCGTCCTGCCGACCCCCCACGCCCTCCTCCTCTCATCACTGTTGCAGCCCTCCTGTCATCGCGCCCTCCGACTCCCACCACCGTCGTCGCAACCCTCCCGCCGCCCTCTGTCTCCCACCACCACCGTCGCCACGAGGTCACCGCCTCTCCCCTGCCTCCCCCTTTCATCATCCCTGATTTTTTTTTTCAGATTTGTGATTTTTCATATTTCAGATCTGATTTTTTTTGTGCTAGTCTCTAGTGGTACGCTACCAGTGGCAATGGTATCGCTACCAGTGGTACTGGTACTGCTAATGGTACCGCTACAAGTGGTAATGGTGTACGACTAGCACTGGTAGCGTACCACTAGTACTGGTAGCGTACCACTAGTACTGGTAGTGTACCACTAGCACTGGTACATTTTTAACGCACTAGTAGCGTACCACTAGCACTGGTATATTAATTACCAGTAGACTAATGAATTGGTTCACTTTTTAACGCACTGGTACATTTTTCAGGTTGCCGGAGGGAGTCTGCCGGAGAGAATTCGCCAGAGAAATAGTCTTTCCATCGAAGCGGAGTGGCCGCAGGAGAAAGGAAGAGAGAGAGATAGAGATATTAATGTATAGGATTTAAATTTCAAAAAAAATTATATTTAATATGGGTTTTTAATTCCCAATCTGATTAATACAAAAAAGGTAATTAATATATTCCTTTTTTTATACCCAAAATACCCTTGGTTGTCAATCTGACAACCCCTTAGGGGTTGTCACCGTATCACGTCCCCTCATTTACTTGTCTAGTGTCATTCTCCTTCAAGTATAGTACCTCTCTCAATTCTTCAATCTACGACTTAGGAAATTTTTGCATAACCTTGGGAATAGAAGATGTACTTTTCCTTTCTTGGACATTACTTTCGGAGGTATCAAAATACTCATGATTATGATTAAATTGAAAGACATTGAAAATTACCTCCTCTTTACCTACGCTGAAGGTCATTTACATCTTCTTACATCAATGAATGCATTGCCAGTGGCTAAGAATGGTCTTCCAAAAATGAGAGGAACATCTTGGTCTTCTTCCATCACCAAGACAACAAAGTCTACCGGAAATATGAATTTCCCCACCTTGACCAATACATTTTCTACTATTCCATTTGGTAGCTTCATGGAATGATTAGCCAACCAAATAGTGATATGAGTGGACTTTAAAGAACTCTTCAATCCCAACTTCTTGTAGACTGAAAAAGGCATCATGTTGACCGCCGCTCCAAGATCACAAAGCGAATGATCAAACTCGTTACAACCAATAATACAAGGGATAATGAAACTCCTTGGATCGTCCATTTTATCTAAAACTTTATTTTGATTCACAACATTACATTCAGAGTTAAGGGTTATCTTTTCCATGTCATCCCACTTACGCTTATTAGTAAGAAATTCCTTGAAGATCTTTGCTTAGGTAGGCATTTGCTCCAACGCCTCGGCCAATGGCATGTTGATATGGAGTTGTCTAAAGAGGTTGAGGAATTTCTTGTAGTATGGATCATCTTGGGGCTTCATCAATCTCTGAGGGAAAGGTTCAGGGGGTCATAAGGCTTGACTCCTTCATCTTTGAATCATGTTTTGGAGGTGTAGTGGATGAATGCATGTCAGTTTCAAAGTGCCTGCATTTTGACGCTGCAAATTAGTCTCTAAATTTTCTGCAGCAAAATTTTCACACCTTCCTTGGCTTGTGATGAATTTGAATCTTTGGGCTTGTCTCCTTTAGCTCTTTCTACTCTTCAACATTATGAAACATACATCCTTTGTCTTCCTCTCGATATTGCTTTGGGAAGTTCCCGATATACGATCTAGGAGGTGCATTGTTGCTTCGTGCATTGTTCCTTGGAGAACTCTACTCTCCACCCCACTCATCTTCATTTAGGCATATTCTTTCAACAAGGATGTAGGCAGCTACGAGCTCAATGGCTGTAAATCCTCCACCAGATGCATGGTTCAATGCTTCTCTAAATACTCTCTTTATCCCATCAAAGAAGATGGAGATAATTGTCCATTCTTCTAAGCCATGGCTTGGGCATTTGAGAAGTAGCTCTTTGTAACACTCCCAAGCTTCACTTTGGCTCTCACCATCAATTTGGTTGAAATCTACAATGTCCTTCTGCCTCTTCATTGCCTTCGATAGTGGAAAGTACTTGTCTAGCAAGGCTTTCTTTAGTTGTGCCCATGTGGTGATAGAACGTGGAGTAAGATTCTTATACCAATGGCTCGCTCGTCCCAATAGAGAGAATGGAAACATCCGCAGCCTAATTGCATCATCTGACACCCCAGGATACTTCATGGTGTCACATATGTTGCAGAATCTCCTGAGATGGTCATGTGGATCATTAGTAGTCACACCAGAGAAAGTATATCCACTAGTAATCATGTGGATGAATGATGGTGTGATTCCCAAATTTTCTTCAGGAGTAGGAAGGACAACACCAGGAGTAGGAATGTTGGTACAATCTTCAGGTGGATCATCTCTCCTCTTATGGTGGTGGTGGTGGTGGTGGTTGATGTTTTGGTTGGTGTTGTGGCCATTGATCGCTCCCTCCTCCATGTTGTCTATTGGTGAAGAGGTGGAACTCTCAATTTGATAGCCTTTTGGTGAGGTAGGTGCCGATTTGGTTGTTTTGGCTCTCCCTACCCTTGCCTGTTTTCGGTTGTACTTACAAGCCTTCTCGATTTCGTGATTTAGTGGCAGCAACTCCTTAGTCTCACTCCTTCGCATAAGCAAGAAGAAATTTCCTGAAACTTTTTCGGCACACTAAAACACAAATAAAAAGAGTTCACGCAAACAAAATTAATTAAAATTGAATTTCGGCAATCCCCGGCAACGCGCCAAAAACTTGGTGGCAACAAAATTGCAAGTTCACAGTGTCGTACAAGTAATAAAGTGTAAGTAAAATTATCGTTCTCTAGGGGATAGGTGAGATTCAATAATTTACAAATTTAGTTCAAGAAACTATAGGAATTGCAAAGGTTGTAATCAAGTGATGATTTGCAAAGATCGCACAAATTAAATAACTCGATAAATCAACTATTTTGCCGAAATTGATATTGGAGAGTTCTAGGGGAAACACAAGATTTTACTATTTTACCTCAGTAAATTTAATTACCCTTGTCAATCAATTTAATCCATATTTCTACAGTCGGGATACCTATAATTTGACAGCTATCTCTATCGAGAATTACCACGTACTAACTAATTAAGACAATTTCGACTATCGTAGTTAACTGAATTAATTAATTAGTCTTAAGAACGATATCCATGAAATGACTGCATAATTCCCTATTTAATCCACTATCTCTTCGATAGGCAACGTGTGAAATGTGTTCGGTTACTAGGTTTCACTATCGTTATTAACCTAGAAAACTACAAATCATTGTGAAGGTGGCCAATCAACACAAAGCGTTAAACAATTTCACACGATAGAAAATGGAAGAAAAACAAGTCATGATTATAACATCGAGGCTAGATAATGAATCCATAGGTTTCCCCTAGAAATTGGGGGATTTAGTTCATGATGAAAAGAAAGAACATAAACATGCTAATGTTCAATATCATAACTAATTACCAAAACAAAGGAGTAGAGAAAGTACTAAGTGTTGAAGTTAACCCACAAATTACAAGAGTCTTCCTTTCTTCAAAATGCTCAACTCCAAAGTGGGCCAAAGTGAGAGCTCTCTCCTTCGATTTTTCTCTCTAAAACTAGTCTCCAAAAGTGTCTACTAAGCTCCCTAGTTGCTGACGGTTGAGTTAAGATTCCAACAAACAATAATTCGATTTGGGTCTTTACCGGTTTGGCGTCCTGGTGGACCTTTGCCACTGCACGTCTGCACTTTGCCACTGCACTTTGTTTCTTAATTCAGAGGTACCATCAAGTTCCAAAGTGAATGTTGTGGAGAACAAGAAGGGAAAGAAGAGAAAGACCATGAATGATTCCAACAACCAGACCAACAACCAGAAGAATAAAAAGAAGAAGTCGTCCCCTATGTCCACTAAGAATTGCTTTAGTTGTGGGTAATTGGGACATATTGTTCGCTTCTGTCCTAATCCAAATAAGAATCAGAACGAAGGGGCTGCAAGTGCAAATGTGATTGAGAAAGTTGAGCCTAGTGAGATTGTTGCAATAATTTTTTGATTTACATGTGAGTATGATTCAGGAATTGCACATGGCTGGAGTCATGACCAGTGCTGATTGGTGGCATGATTCGGGGGCAACTGCTTACATTTGCTAATAGAGAGCCATGTTCAAGGACTACACAGAGTCGACGGAAGGACATGAAGTTCTGTTGGGTGACCATCGATCGATCAAGGTCCTTGGATCTGGAACCGTGGAGCTTTTCTTCACTTTGGGGAAGAAAGTTGTTCTCACCAATGTCCTTCATGTTCCTGATGTTAGAAAGAACTAGGTTTCTGGTTTCATGCTTTGTAAGAAGGGGATAAAGGTTGTGATATAATCTAATAAGGTGATTCTAACCAAGGCTGGTATGTTTGTTGGGAAGTCTATGTTAGTGATGGTATGTTTAAGCTAAGTATTGACAATGGTATAATATTAATGATAAAGTTGATGGTTCTGCTTATATCGATGTGCATGCAAATTATAGTATAGAAAGTACTTTATTTGATTTATGGCATAATCGATTGGGGCATGTTAACTTTAAGACTCAGAAATACATGTCTAGAAATGGATTAGTAGTTTTTGGTGATGACAGTGGAGATAAATGTGAAATCTATGTGCAAACTAAGATGAAGAGAAAGTCATTTCCTAAGTTGGTTGATAGAAATTCTGAATTATTAGAATTAGTACATTCTGATATGTGTGAATTTCATGGTCAATTAACTAGAGGAGGATGTAGGTACTTCATTACTTTCATTGATGATAGTACTCGATTTACCTATGTCTATTTAATGCGAACGAAGGATGAAGCCTTTGATAAGTTTAAATTGTATAAATCTGTTGTCGAAACTCAAAAGGGTATTGTTATGGGACAATCCAAGGGAAGAGACCCTTGTATATTAGTGTCCTCCAAAGCTCATTAGTACGACGCCTTTTGGGGAGGACACCCAAGAGTAAACCTGTGCGGGCTTGGCCCAAAGCAAACAATATCGTACTAATGGAGCAGCCCGATTTGTGACATGTGGTATCAAAGCCTGGTTCAGTTCGGGGCGGTGGATGTCAGTTTGGTGGACCCTCATTCAGTGACCTCGGGATTTGAGATCTGCGTCTGTTTAGTGGATCCAGGAGAGATCCATGTTTGGGCTTGGCGGATCAAAGAGAGTTCCACATTTGGGAAGCAGATCAAAAAGAGTTCTGCGTCTGGTAAAGTCCTTGTACTGAGAAGCCCATCGATACTAGGCTTTTTGTGGATCAAGATAATCACTGAGGTGAGGACACGAAGTTCGTGGTCCTTGTCTTGACGGGAGGATTATTATGGGACAATCCAAGTACCACATCGGTAATACAAGGGAAGATATCCTTGTGTATTGGTGTCCACCAAGCTCATTAGTACGAGGCATTTTGGGCAGGACACCCAAGAGTAAACCCATGCGGGCTTGGCCCAAAGCGGACAATATCGTACTAATGGAGCAGCCCAATTTCTGACAAGTAGTGACACGCCACGACACAACACCAAACTGCGACCAAGTGTAATCGCACTCCAGGAATGCAGTAAAGTGGCAATTCTAATTATCAACCTGGGGTCTAGATCTACTGCCTACTCCGTGAATATCTATTATCTAGCCAACTAAGTCGATTGATTGTGGTTCTAACTAAAGCAGTAAGAAAGCAGGAATTGGTTCGGTTTTCTAAAGCAAAGGAAGAGTCACTCGGGAATGAGTCCCCCTAGCTCCTTAGTTAGGTCTCAGTTGTAATTACCCTGGGTTGATTTACTGTTGATTAAACTGCGGAAGATTCGACGGTAGCTTGGAATCTCTTAAGCTGACCAAGCCCTCTCAGTCCAACCACCCAGCAGACGACTAGTCTTCACTGCGATAGAAAGCTGAGGCTATGAACACAGAACTCCACTACTGGAATTGGATTCCAGTACAAAGCAGTAGACTGACTATCTCTCGTATAACCAATCTACTACTACCGAATGATGAAACTCTAACAACCTAATCAGATTCTATCTATCTCAAGTTGCAACAGAAATCAATAAAAGCTAATCAGACTTCAATTAATTCAATGAATCATGCATCATTCGATTAAAACCAAACATTATAGCAATCCCAAGTCATTACAATCATGATCCCTAACACATGGAACTTGGGTTCTTCATACCCAAGTGAAAGAGGGTTCTACTCCATAGAGAGAGAGAGAGGAAAACAGAATACAAAGCATTCATACTCATAACAGTGGGAAGAATCTGCTTTGGGATGATGATCTTCACTCCTATGATGATCTCCAAGCTCGATTGATGAAACCCAGCTCCGAAATCACTTATAGGATGTGTTCTTCGCACTTTCTCTCTCTAGGGCTCTGTTTTTTGCTCTCAAAAGTCGATCCCCCCTCTTTTTGTCGAATTTGGGTTAAACCCAGAAAATCCCGACCACACGGGCAGGCCACACGGCCGTGTGAATCTCCCAGGCTGCCCGTGTGAGTGTCAAAACGCGGAGTTTCGATATGTGGCTTCAGGCTTCCTACACGGCCACGACCCACACGGCCGTGTGGACTTCCAGGGTGCCCGTGTGAGATCCGTGGAATTTCCACATGGCCACAAAGGGTCCCCTACACGGTCGTGTGGCTTTTAGGCATGCCCGTGTGACTTCTCAGCTTCTCGCCAAACGTCCAAACTTCGTCCAATCGACCCCGAACTCGTTCCCAAACCTTCATTCACATACTAGGACCTGAAATATCACAAACAAGCACAACCTAGCGTGAAATCGGCCTAAAACACGAGAATCAACATCTCAAACGGCTCACTAATAGGGGTAAAAACATGTGCAATTAACAGTCTATCAAATTCCCCCGCACTTAACTGTTTGCTTGTCCCCAAGCAAACCTGACTCAAACCAATGCAACTCTCCAGACCTCTATAGCAACATGCAACCCCGATCGTCGGCAGAGTATTTTCTCGATCATTTAGAAACTTACGAGGTCAACTGGTCTTCTAAGACGCCTCCTATCTCTCTCAATGCGAGTACTAGACTCAAGCCAGGATCATGAGAAGCAGTGGAACTAAGACAATCAATTCATAAATAAGGAGACTCACATCATTCACAACCAAGGACTCGTTGTACCGCGGTGCTCTTTAACTTCATTTCACCGTTGGAACCCCTTTTTCACTTTCATTTTACTCTTTTTTTTTTCTTTTCTTTTCTTTTCATTCACTTGGCGGGGGTTCCAACTGCAGTCTTTTGCACGGTCGACCCTTATTAATCGAGCAAGAGAAATTTCTGTACATCTGGCGCTCGCCAGAGTACTTCTTTTAACTCCTTTTCCTCAACTCGTGTGGAGGGTCAATGAAATTAAGGGGGGTCGGAAGCTCTATCTGTGCCCTTAAAAACACATCCTCAAGTAGGCAAACCATTCGACAGGTGGAAATTTTACTTGTACTATAGACAACTTAGCTTCACCTTGTAGGCCTACCCCACCAAGGATCACTAAAATCTCTTCCAAAACCCGATTTTGTGCAATGAACAGCGCCACACACGTTGGGCTTACCCCATATCTTAGAACATCAAATTTTTTACATGGAGGACCAACTGCTTTTTCATTTCACACTTGAGCACCCTTATTCGATACACGAGTCCACAACACAACATAAGAGGAGTCATCAATACCACATGAATCAACGGTGCTAAATCAACTAGTTCACCAAATCAACCGGCACAAGAGAGAGACGGATAGGAAAAATCTTATGCTTCAACATCCTCCATAGTGCTACAACTACCTCCCTATGTTGCATATCACCATAAAGACTGTCAATTGAAAGCATACTGAGCAGGATTTTGCATGGAACAGTACTTGGAGCCCTCAATTCATCAAATTGGACAGTGGACTAGGCTCCAAGCACATAAACTCATCTAGCAGTCAAAGATAGATAAACACCCCCCACACTTAAGCACGACATTTCCCTCAATGGAGCAAGGGAAAGAAAAGGGGGAACGATGTTACCTTGAATACGGACTGTCGGGGGACTGGAAATGGGACTAGTCAGCAGGTCTAGAGTCATCAAAACACACTGGGTGATAGAAACCATAGTTCCAAGTGGACAAACCGAAAAACAAACAAAATAAAAACAAACCTTGGTGCGGTTGCCTCCCCACAAGCGATTCTTTACCGTCTTTTAGCTAGACGCCAGTAGGGTGGATACTCAGAGAGGTGAAGGAACAGGTGCCTCCAAGAGCGGATCCACATCGCTCTTGAGGTACAGCTTCAGATGGTGGCCATGCACACGATGGGTGTAACCACCAACACTCGTCAACTCAAACTGGCCATCCGGCAGGATGCAAGCGAGTGAATACTCGGATGGCCAAGGCTGTCGAGGCTCAGGAGGTGGGACCAGCTCCTAGTGGTCTCCGGCTTTCTTGTGAGCAGGCTTAGCTACCTGCAGTTTCGGCCGCCACTCCTCCTTGATCTTGTCTTTTGGTAACGGAGTGGACGGGAGTGGCGGCGAAGATATGTGAGAGGGATCCTGCAAAATGGGAAGCACAGAAGGATACACGACAGACTCGTGCTCCTGGTGAGAAACAACATGCAAAGGGGATGAAGCAGGGAGAGTATTAGCAATGGAAAATGTTATTTGCTCCTCTCCATCCCTCAAGACTAAGGTCCCATCATGCACATCTATGAGAGCCTTGTTGGTGGCCAGGAAAGGTCTTCCTACTATAAGGGGCACTTCTGTGTCTTCATTGATGTCCAAGACAACAAAATCCACAGGGTAAAAGAATCTGCCAACCTTAACCAGAAGGTCTTCCACTATGCCCCTAGGATGAACTATAGATCGGTCAGCTAGTTGAATACTCATCCTAGTAGCACTGGGCTCACCTAGGTCTAGTTTCTTGAACAATTTATATGGTATCACATTGATGCTAGCACCTAGATCCGCCAAGGACCTCTCTACATGCAATTTACCTATAGAGCACGGGATAGTAAAACTACATGGGTCCTTCTGCTTCTGCGGAAGCTTGTTCTGCAGAATGGCCGAGCACTCCTTCTTGAGCTCCACAGTGGCCAGCTCGCTCAGACTTCGCTTCTTCGGGAGAAGCTCCTTCAGAAACTTCGCGTACCTAGGCATCAGAGTTAGTGCCTCCATGAAGGGCACTTGAACATGCAACTTCCTAAGCATGGACGAGAAGTTGCCAAACTCTGCCTCTAGCCTATCTCAGTGAATCCTAGTGGGAAAAGGGAGCGTAGGCTTATATTCAGCCACTACAGGTTGTGACTTAGGAGCTTGATCCTCCGGCTACTTTTCCATCACCGGGTCTTCTTCCGGCTCAGGGGTGATCTGGGTCACCTTCTTGGCACTCTTCTGCGGTGAATCCGCATTCACAGTCCCACTTCGTAGCGTAATGGTGTGCAACCCCTCCTTATGATTTCTAGGATTCGGTAGGGGTTGGCCAGGAAGTGTGTCAGCCGGTCTGGAAGCTAGGGCATCTACCAGGTGCCCGATCTTGGTGTCCATATCTTCCAGGAGTGCCTGCTGGTTTCTCTGGCAGGCTTCAATCTCCATGAATTTATTTGCAGCCACTTCCATGAATTGCTCCAATTTGTTGAACTTTTGGGTAGTAGTGCTCGCCAAGGTAGTCACTAGATCCCTCAGTTCTGACACGGGATCGCCCGGTGTTGGGACTGATGGAGGTGCACCAGGTTGCTGGTACTACTGCTATGGGGTTGTTGGAAAGCCTGCCCCTATCTGGGCTGATAGAGTGGTTGTTGTTGTTGTTGCATCTGACCCAAACGAGGCTGGTATGGCTGCCTCTGGTGTGAAAAACTAGTTGCAGGAGCCTGGAAGCCGGGTGGCTTCGGATTGCTGTTGCCACTCCAGGAGAAATTTGGATGCTGGCGCCATCCTTCATTGTAGGTGTTACTGTATGGGTCGTTGCGCCGGACATTGTTGATAAAGTTCACCTGCTCCTGGGGTGTACT
The DNA here is from genome assembly GCA_964030455.1 of Linum trigynum. NCBI lineage: Eukaryota > Viridiplantae > Streptophyta > Magnoliopsida > Malpighiales > Linaceae > Linum > Linum trigynum. The sequence continues at coordinate 5,006,166 of OZ034817.1, forward strand.
GGACTCAGGCATCGCATGGCAGTCTTCCACAGTGTGATGGGTGCTCTGGCACTACTGGCATTGCATCGCCTGCTGCTGTCTGGTACCTGCATTCATCCCGGAACGATCGATGGCTGAAACTTGCTTTGATACCACCTGCACCAAATCAGATGACTGTGTGGCTACAGCATGCACACCCCGCCCTGGTGCTCGTCTCGATCTTCTCGCAGTTCCCCAGTCACAGCCCTGCTTTGCCATCTCTTCAAAGAGTTTATTCAGCTGTGGCGGCGTTTTGGTGAGCATATTCCCCCCCACAGACCGAGTCAATCAGCTGCTTGTCTTCCGGGAAGAGGGCATGGTAGAAGGTGCCCACCTTGAAGGCGTCGGTAAAACCATGGTTGGGACACTTGAGGAAGAGACTGGTGTATCTCTCCCAAACATCCCGGATGGTCTCATCTTCATCCTGAGCCAAGTGGGTAATTTGCTTCTGCAGGTTCGCCGTCCTGGAGGTCGAGTGTCTAGCCACTCCTTGGCCTGCCCCTCCAGGGTAAATGGGAAGTACCTCAGCTGGATGGCATCGGCTGGGACCCCATTTATCTTGATTCTATCGATGAGCTCGTGGAATCGCCTCAGACGTGATCGGGGGCACTCCCCATCTTTGCCACGGAACACCACCGAACCGCGCAGCATGGTGATGACAGAGGTGCTCACCCCAAAATTATTCGCTGGAACATGAAGGTGTTGAATGGGTGACCTCATGTTCGCGGCTCTGGCGGTCCAATAGTATCCCATGGTCTGTACCTCAGGAAGGACCACATCATGGTCCTGTGGATCACCCATCTCTTCTTCGTCGGTGATTTGCCGCTGTGCTAGCGCCTCCTCCACAGTCAGTCGCGCCTTTAGAGCCTGCTTGAAGTTCCTGCAGGTCCGTTCAAGCTCCTGGTCTAATGGTAGTAGATCTCCCGACTGGCTACGGGTCATGCACTACCTGCACACATTCGGCAAAAGCAACCCGTGAAGGCCCACAGGTGGAAGAGAGAAAATGAAAGAAAGAAAAAGCTAGAGTAACAAACTTTCACGTTTCTCCAATAACCTAGAGAGTCCCCGACAACGGCGCCAAAAACTTGACACGCTACGACACAACACCAAACTGCGACCAAGTGTAATCGCAGTCCAGGAATGCAGTAAAGTGGCAAGTTCTAATTATCAACCCGGTGTCTAGATCTACTGCCTACTCCGTGAATATCTATTATCTAGCCAACTAAGTCGATTGATTGTGGTTCTAACTAAAGCAGTAAGAAAGCAGGAATTGGTTCGGTTTTCTAAAGCAAATGAAGAGTCACTCGGGAATGAGCCCCCTAGCTCCTTTGTTAGGTCTCAGTTGGAATTACCCTGGGTTGATTTACTGTTGATTAAACTGCGGAAGATCCGACAGTAGCTTGGAATCTCTTAAGCTGACCAAGCCCTCTCAGTCCAACCACCCGGCAAACGAGTAGTCTTCACCGGGATAGAAAGCTGAGGCTATGAACACAAAACTCCACTACTGGAATTGGATTCCAGTACAAAGTAGTAGACTGACTAACTCTCGTATAACCAATCTACTACTACCGAATGATGAAGCTATAACAATCTAATCAGATTCTATCTATCTCAGGTTGCAGCAGAAATCAAGAAAAGTTTATCAGACTTCAATTAATTCAATGAATCATGCATCATTCGATTAAAACCAAACAGTATAGCAATCCCAAGTCATTACAATCATGATCCCTAACACATGGAACTAGGGTTCTTCATACCCAAGTGAAAGAGGGTTCTACTCCATTGAGAGAGAGGAAAACAGAATACAAAGTAGTCATACTCATAACAATGGGAAGAATCTGCTCTAGGATGATGATCTTCACTCCTATGATGAGCTCCAAGCTCGATTGATGAAACCCATCTCCGAAATCACTTCTAGGATGTGTTCTTCGCACTTTCTCTCTCTAGGGCTCTGTTTTTGCTCTCAAAAGTCGATCCCCCCTCTTTTTGCTCGAATTTGGGTTAAAACCCAGAAAAGTCCGACCACACGGGCAGGGCACACGGTCGTGTGAATCGCCCAGGCTGCCCGTGTGAGTGTCAAAACGCGGAGTTTCGAAAGTGGCTTTATGCTTCCTACACGGCCACGACCCACACGGCAGTGTGGACTTCCAGGGTGCCCGTGTGAGTTCCCAGGAATTTCCACACAGCCACAAAGGGTCCCCTACATGGCCGTGTGGCTTTTAGGCATGCCCCTGTGACTTCTCACCTTCGCGCCAAACGTCCAAACTTCGTCCAATCGACCCCGAACTCGTTACCAAACCTTCATTCACGTACTAGGACCTGAAATATCACAAACAAGCACAACCTAGCGTGAAATCGGCCTAAAACACGATAATCAACATCTCAAACGGCTCAATAATAGGGGTAAAAACATGTGCAATTATCAGTCTATCAAGTGGCATCAGAGCCTAGTTTGGTTTAGGCCGGTGAACGTTAGCTTGGTAGGACCCTCATTCGGTGACCTCGGAGTTTGAGATTTGCATTTGTCTGACGGGTCAAAGGTGATCCGCGTCTAGTTTGGTGGATCTAGGAGAGATCCACGTTTGGGCTACATCTGTTTTGGCGGATCAAAGAGAGTTCCGCATCTAGGCTACATTTGATTTGGCCGATAAAGGGATATCCGCGTTTGATTTGGCAGATTAAAAAAAGTTTCGCGTTTGGGAAAATCCTTGTACAGAGAAGCCCATCGATACAAGGTGTCTGGAGGATCCAGATATTGTTGAGGTGAGGACACGATGTTCGTGGTCCTTGGCGTGACGGGAGGATTGTTATGGGACAATCCAAGTACCACTTCGGAAATACAAGGGAAGGAACCCTTGTATATCAGTGTCCACCTAGCCCAATTAGTACGAGGCCTTTTGGGGAGGACACCTAAAAGTAAATCCGTGCAGGTTTGACCCAAAGCGGACAATATCGTACTAATTGAACGACCCAATTTGACAGGTAGGAAAATACAAATCCTTCGAAGCGATAGAGGTGGAGAGTATTTTCCTAATAACTTTAACGAGTTTTGTGAGCAAAATGGTTTGATACATCAAAGGACTGTTCCTTACACCCCACAACGTAATGGAGTAGCAGAAAGAAAAAATGGAGATCTTTCTGACATGATTAATGCTATGTTGATTAATGCTAGTGCTCCAAAAAATTTGTGGGGTGAGGCTTTGCTAACAGCCTGCCATGTACACAATATAATTTTGTCTAAGAAGCTAAAGGAATCTCCCTATGAGTGTTGGAAGGGAAGGAAACCAAACTTGAGTTATCTTAGAGTTTGGAGTTGTCTTGCTTTCTGTAGAGTCCCAGATCTTAAGAGAACTAAGTTAGGTACACGAACTTTGAGAAGGGAAACTGTCATTTTCATTGAGAAGAGAATTGTCGTTTTCTCACAATATAATAGACGTGTTGGCCAGAAGGTTGAGTTCCAACGTTCATCTTCTTCTCCTCGTTTTCCTTCTCCAAAAACACAAACACAGAAGTCACGAAAGGTGCTGCTTAAATACTATCAGTAACAACGTAGTGGGGGCAAATAAACACTCTAAGGAGAGTGATCAAAATCACGCCTTCAATCCATTTTCTCCATACTATTTCCTTGATATAATCCTCCCCAAGCCAAGAACATGCCTATTCTAACCAAAACTTGCCGGATGGCATTGCCTGCTAACGAGGTGTGGGGAGTGATTTGTGTTTACCACAAATATGTACCCGGCCGCCATGCCTAACTAGATTGTAGGCATCCGAGTTACCAGCCGAGACGGTGTTACTGCCGGTTTGGTTCGGGAGATCACTTTTAGAACGGGTACGTAGCTAGCTAGCAAGCAAGTACACATCATTTTCTAGCTAGGTCTGCCGCCCATAATAAATATCCATCATCTACTATGCACCACCCTTGATTTATAATTTGCCTTTCCGTCTACTCTTTCTTTTTTATCCATCTCATGTTATATTTATGCACGTTGGTGTTTAGTGCTCAATAATAATATCCCCCGCTTGACCACTCTCGCTGAGTCTTATCTTTCCTTTTCATTCATAGTCTTTCATTTTCTTGTCCTGCTTGCTCCATCTTCCGTGTCCTAATATTGTGCGTGCATATGCCTGCCTTTCATTTTCTTTTTAGTGGTATTTCTGGAAAAATTCTCAATCTAGTCTCAGTTAGCAAGCTTACACATAACCTCTCAATCTCACTCATCTTCCAATCTAACCTTTGAACAGCACGATGATTGATTTGGCAAAATAAAGTAGGGGATTATATCATTTCATTCCAGATACAACTAGCACTTCAAACACCTCCCAAGTTGTATCTAATTACAATTTCGAGTCCCGAAAGATTGAGTTGTGGCATTGGAGACTAGATCATCCCAGAATAGTAGTACTATGCTTTTGAACAAGTGTAATCCAGTAGTTCCTCTTGAGAACGTCAAACATTGTGAACCTTGTCACTTGTCTATAAAGAAGAGATTGCCTTTCCCTTTGAGTGGTTCCATTGCTTCCGACATCTTTGTTCTTGTTCATGTGGACATTTGGGGTCCATTATCTATTAATTCCCATGGTGGTTATTATTACTTCTTAACCATAGTTGATGATTTCTCTTGGGTTGTAATTGGGTGTTACCTCATGAAAAAAATGTCTGAAGCAAGAGGTTTATTGATTGGCTTCTGGAATATGGTTCACAATCAATTTGGAAAGTCAGAAGTGACTAAGGGAAGGAATCCTTCAATATGTGTGAATTCTATTTGAGTCAGAGGATTAAACATCAAATGTGATGCACTTATAAAACTAAACAAAATGGAAGGGTAGAACACAAGCATCAACACATTTTGGAATATATTGAAATGTATCACATTTTGTAGATCGCAAAAAACTCGTTACATCTGCGCAAAATAATTAAAATCTTAGTTAGAATGAACAACATGAGAACCGATTAAAAAAATTAGTAAAAATAAATAAAAAACATTAATTTTCACCCCATAGCTATTTATTTTACTAAGATACTCAAAATTAAGGCGCAAATCTAATTATGCGATGCGGGGGTGCATAACACTAGTGGGCATATACTATAATGAAGAAGAGTCTTCGTATAATTTTATTCGAATGGTGAATAATTAAGGGGATTTTTCGTTGTCTAATCGAAGTGGAAGTCGGTCTTCTTTTGTTTCGTTTTCATGATGAAACATATGATTAATTCACAAGAAGGAAATGAAGTCTTTGTTTTAAACAATGACCAGCTTAACTGGGCTTACCTAATGGGTGATAGACTGGCGGCCAATAGGAATTTAAACAAAATTGGAGTAATTAGTAGAAAAGGTTACAAACCTATTCACTTTGTACGAAACGGTCACAAACCTTTTATTTTGCACGTTTCTGTAACATAAGTTTGAGAGAATAACGAAATGGTAATTCCTTCCATCTGCTTCCAAAAAACTGTTAGTTTTGTCCGGTCAGCAGCCAATTCACTTGATATATTAATAAAAAATAGAATGATCAAACCAATTGAACCGGACCACCCAACCTCTATTCTTACCCACCCGAAAAATCTTGGAGACAGAGAACAAAATGGTCACCGACGCGAGCTTCCACTCGTCCATATCTTGTTCGCCCGGAGCTCCGCTGGGATTTCCAGGTTGAATTGGATTTTGGGAAATGTGGGAGGCAGATTTTTGGACCTCTCCTTGGGGGAGCAGGCCAGGCGACGCGAAGCGGCGAACCCGTTTTCCTCTCAAAACACCGACATGAGCAGGGAAAGAGGGGGTACGCGCCCAGACGCAACCAGGGCGGCACCACCATCCATTCTTCCCCAAAATACCATACGCAACAAGCAACGAAGCAAAGAACGCCCCGCCATCCTTTCCCTGGGTTTCCAGTTATGAAAATCATCCCGTCGTTCTCAAAGCAGAGTTCTGAAATCACCACCGTTATTTCCAAACTAGGGGGAACTTAGATCTAAAACCGGAGATCTGAAATCTCCTCCACCGTCGTTCTCAAACAGCGGATATTCGAAATCGCCGCTGCTGTTCTCTCGGATTTGGCTAGAGGTCAAGACCAGGAGTAAGAAGGGTTGTCGGCTTGTCGCATATCTTTTAACTCCCGATTTTGTCAAGCTAAAAGAGGCGGCAGAGCCTAGAGAAATAGCACTGGCTCCCGAATTTGAAAGCCAACATCTTTTGTACCGTTTGTTCATAAAGGGCCAACAATTACTTTGGAGATGCTTTCTGGAGAGAAATCAAGGTTCAGACTTCAGACAAACTTGGGAAATTCATACAATATTAAAGCACTTGCACATGGAAGTTGTTGTCCCGCCATAACTGCCATCACAAACTCAAGGTTTAGACCCTCGCAACAGTCCACCAATTCACTCCCATATTCCGACCAGTTTGCCTGTGAAAACGTCGACGCGAGCAGGGGAATGGATGGCTCTATGGGGCGTGAAAATTCTAGGTAGCAAAATCGCTCTATAGGGCTGAATGAAAACGACAATCTCTAAGATTTTGGGTGGTAAAGAATTAGGATTTTTGGTTGGTTGGTCCGGTTCAATTGGGTTTGATCATTAAATTTTTTATTAATATTTTAAGTGATATGGTTTGCTGACTAGACGAAACTAACGATTTTTTGGATGGAGATGGACGGAATGACCATTTCGTTATTCTCTCAAAATTATATTACCGAAACGTGCAAAATAAAAGGTTTGTGACCGTTTCGTACAAACTGAATAGGTTTGTGACCTTTTATGCTAATTACCCAACAAAATTGCCAATAAAATATACGATGATAATAGGAAGGTGTTTATCAAAATTTCATTTTGTTGTGTTCCGAGTCAGCTCGCTGTGAATGATTAAATAAGGGCTAGTATAGTGTATACTTGTGGTATTATTAATTCAAGTCATTAATTAAGAATTAAATTGTTGGGCGACTTTCTGGAATCGTATTAGTTTGTGTATATACTAGCTTTTTACCCGGCCCGTTGGCCGGTGAGTTTCATTTTATCATTTACATTAATCAATTTATATATATGTTTAAACTATTTTAGATCTTCTAAATTTTTTTTACATTTGCATTCATATGTGAGTATGCAGTGCGGTTATAAATTAAAAATTCTCAATACTTAGCACATTCACTTATGATGCTTCGATTCTCTGATCATAAATCATGTCACAAAGATATATCACGTCCCATATAGAATCTTATGTCAAGATTTGTCAACAATGATACTCAATTTTTTTTATCTTGTACAATATATGTCATTCAATGAATCTCGAGTTTGGACGAACTCTCAACCAATGATGTTGTTCAGATGACGACAACTTAGTTAGAATTTTTTTTATAAAGGTATTTCAAAATTAGATAAATTTGGTCATCCCAATTGAAAGTTTACTGTCTTAGTGTAAGATCATATTTGTCGATCAAGACACTCAATTTAATATCTTATACAATATGTACCAATTGTTGATACCTAAAGTTTAATTTTGACTCACCCTCAACTCATGGTCGTTGTGTAGATGTTGGTTTAGAATATCGGTACGAGATACTCACACACTATCGAGGGTTCTAATCTTAACATGGTCCATTAGTGTATAATTTTCTAACTTATCAAATATGCATTTGCTAAAATTTATTTATCTTTGGTGTTTGTTTTGGGATAAAAATTCCATTACTTATACTAATATCTTCATTTTGTTGGTGTAATGCCACATCCCTTGCCAATATCTAAGCATGATACTATACTCTAAGTAAGAAAACGCTATCAGAACCATGAATTAACCGGATTTGTGGGCATGATACTATACCCTAACCCTTGATAAGTGAACCCTAGGTCTTAGTTATATAAATCATAGAGCTTAACCCCTAAGATTGTGCAGGCAATTTGTTGCATATTTTCTGACGAATCATGACCGTTGATTTTTGTTTATAATTAAACTGATCTTAGTGTATGAGATTTATAAATTTAATACCTAGATTTTAATCTTTAAGGGTTTGAGAATAATACCATGTGCCAAACTCCAGTCAATTCGAGGTCTATACATCATTTTCTTACTTAAGGTATGTCATAATACATATATATATATATATATATATAAAGAGTTTAATATATTTTTAAGTGTAATTAACACCTTTGTTTGACCGAAATATGTAAACTGTTAAGAAAAATAAGGGGAAATATGAACAAATGTAAGAGAAAATAAGGTATGCAAGCATGCATTATAAGAGAGAAGAAAAGTTGTCTTTCTTTATCGCCTTCATTTGTACAATCAAGTACTATATTATGGCTTCGTCATGTTTCTATTAAAATGAAGAAAAAAAACAACTTTTGGAGTATTTTTCTATTTAATACTTGTTTTCGTTGATAGATACAAATATTAGAAAAAGATAGTGTTTGATAACCAAAACATAAAATTATATAGTTGGTTTTTCAAATTCAATTGATTATTAAATGTTGATTATCTAAACTTCACTATATTAAGTTCTAATAAAAATTAATTGATCAGATTTAATCAAATATATTTTTTAAAGAATTACAATATATGTCACTTTCTAGACGTAAGTATACAGCTGCTACACATATATATTGCAAAAATAATTATTGAATAAAAAAAGAAAACATTAAAGAAGATAGAGATAGCTACTTAAATGATCATTAAAAAAAATATTAAAAGAAGATAGATATAACTACACTAATTGATCATTAACTAACTTTTTTGTTTGTAAAAAAAAGTGTCCACCACGGCACCTTGTAAATTCTCCAAATGCTTATGTGGCAACAAACTACTTTTGAATTGCCATAATATTATGTATAGATAGATAGATAGACTAATAAATGTAGCGATTATGGTTGTATCCAGTTATGGGTGGAAATGTCATCCTAAATCCCATATCAATCTCAATCCCAGAATAATCACGTTATCAAAATCTCTAATCTTTGTTCGCTATCAATGCATGACAAATACGAAATTAATTCCATTCAAAATTTCCAATTAAATATAAAAAAGCAAATACCGCTCTTTTGCAAGCAGTTCCACAAACCAGTCTGTTTTGAGTCAGCTTGGTGTGGATGATTAAACAAGGGTAATGTCTATTTTTTATCCAAACCTTTTTTGGATTCTTTTTATTGGCCAAAACTATCGAAATACTAAGAAATAACCAAGTGTTAACTTTCAGTTAGCAATTTTGTTAGTAATATTGACTTGGCAACATGATACTAACTTGGAAGAGACACATGAAGCTCAACATTCCAAAAAAAAAAAGTATTTTAAATAAGAAAAGAATTAGAAAATTATTAACGATAACGTACAAATGGCCAATCTTTTGATGCATTACGAAAGATTTGGCTAATTAATAGCATTTTAATACCTTGTTAGCGCAGACCAACCAATCACACACAAGGCGGGCGATAGCCAAACAAACATCCCGAGCGGAAGCACTGACATCCCTGAAGATTCGGGCGTTTCGCTCTAACCAGATCCGCCAACAAAAAGCATGGAGAAAAACCTTGGAGCACCACTGTTGCGGGTTAGAGGGATTCGGAAAAAGCCACCCTCTAATGATCGTGGGGAGATCTCTTGCCAGTTGGGCCAGTTGCACAAACGAACTCATGATCCTCCAGATTTCACAGCTGAATGGGCATAGAATGAACAAATGATCCAGGGATTCTTCATTGCAACCGCACAAAACGCACCTGCTGGGGAAAGCCCAACCCTTCCTCTTCAGCGCATCATGCGTGAGAACTTTCCTTTGATAAGCAATCCACAAGAAGACACAGATCTTGAACGGGATCGTCGACTGCCACACGTTCTTGTGGGGGAAGCTAGAATAACCATTGTGGGAGGACTTCAACAGCTCCCTATACATGGACCCGGATGAGAAGCCAGCGGAAGGGGCGGGTTCCCAGGACACTCTGCCAGGGCCTGTACAAAGAAAATCAGAAGGGAGATTGTTAAGAAGCACTAAAAGTCTCACTCTCTCACACTCAGCCCCCCCTCTCAAGTTGTGAATAGAAGGGAGAACCCAAACAGGAACTCCCTCTTGGTTCTGAACCATGTCCACAACCCGGCAGTTCGGCTCCATAGCAACAGCAGCAACCCTTGGGAACTCAGTGGCAAGCGGCTTTGATCGGCCCTTGATCCAAACATCGAACCAGAAAGAGGTATCAGCGCCAGCACCCGGCTCAATATGCGCCCAGTTCCAAAACATCTCATTTAGTTTCATAATTTGAGACCACGGGATAGCACCCACAGCTCCACGAGGCCTCCCCGGTGACCAAATCGAAGCATTATTTCGGAACTTCACTTCTATAAGATTGCGCCACCACGACTCCCTCTCGACGGCGAATCTCCAAAACCACTTACACAAGAGCGCTTGATTTCTAAACTTCATATCTGTAATTCCCAAACCTCCAAGACATTTAGGAAGCTTGCAGGTATCCCAAGAGACCAAGTGAAGTTTATTCTCCCCTTGGACACCCGACCAGATGAAATTCATTTGAAGCTTTTCCAACTTCATAATCACACTGACAGGGGCTTTAAACAGGCTGAATAGGTAGTTCGATTGAGCGGCAAGAACCGCATTGCACAAAACAATTCTACCCCTAATGGAACGATAATTCCCTTTCCAGCCAGCAAGGCACTTCTCCACCCTTTCTATAACATGATTCCATATTGAGGCCGAGGAGCGTGGCGCCCCCAAGGGAAGACCGAGGTATGTGGTATGAAGGAACTTCCAATCACATCCCAAAATCTCAGCCAATCTATCTATGTTGTCCACGCTACCAACCGGATACAGCTGGCTTTTATTATTGTTGACCTTGAGACCAGTGATACACTGAAACCAGATGAGGGCGGCAGCAAGATTAAAGACGGACTCTTCCTTAGCATCACAAAACACAATGGCATCGTCTGCATACAGCAGATGACTCGCACCTCCCTCCCTGTTCGACTCGTCAATAAAGAAACCCTCCAAGAAGCCAGCTCCTTGAAGTTGTTGCAAAATGAAGGCTAGGATATCCATAACAAGGCTAAAAAGAAAAGGGGACAGGGAGTCACCTTGCTTGAGGCCACGTTGCATGCCAAAAAACCCACTTGCTTCTCCATTAACAAGGACCGAGAGCTTGGAAGGAGTAACAATTCCTCTAATCCACTTTTGAAAGCGAGAGCTTAGCTCCAAATTGTTAAGCGTTTTGAACAAGTAGCCCCAATTAGCGGAGTCAAAAGCCCGCTCAATGTCGAGTTTGAAAATCACCCCAGGACGCCCACTTTTCACTCTGCTGTCAACCAACTCATTGGCAATCAACCCAGCTTCGTGGATCTGTCTCCTGCTCAAGCCTGCAAACTGCTGCTTCGAAATGACGCGGTTCATGAATGGTTTGAGACGGAAGAAAAGAACCTTGGAAATGATCTTGTTGAGACTGCCAACAAGACTGATGGGGCGATAATCATTCACATCCTCAGCAGCTTCCTTCTTCGGAATCAGACAGAGAAAGGAGTGAGCCACAGAATCTGGGATAAAACCTGTAATGTAGAACTCGTCAAGGGCTTTTAGAATGTCTTTCTTAATAATGTTCCAAGCTTTTTTGAAGAAGTCCAGGGAAAAACCGTCAGGACCTGGAGCTTTGTCCCCTCCGCAGGAACACACTGCCTTCCAAACTTCTGCCTCGGTGAAAGGAACAGTGAGCAGAAAGCTATCCTCGGGGGACAGGAGATTCCGTTTGAATTCTTCAGGGAAGGGTCGAACCTTGTATTCCTCAACGAATCTTTTCTCAAAATGCACAACAAAAGCCTGCTTGATGCCCACCTCATCCAAAATAAACTCACCACCCACCTTCAGTCTTTGGACCCAGTTTCTCCTCCGATTATTATTAGCAACACGATGAAAATAGGCTGAATTTTTGTCACCAACCTTCAGCCGAAATTCTCGAGACTTCTGCCACCAAGAGATTTCCTCCATAAGAATGATTTTATCTAACTCGACCCTGAGAGAACTCCTCTCAAGATTCAGGCCCTCCGGAATTGGACCCTTTTCTTCAGCATCATCGATAGCCTTAATTCTTCTGAAGAGAACTTCAATTTTCTGCTTGATGCAACCAAAAACTTCAATATTCCACGTCTTAATAATCTTCTTGGTTTGCCTCAGCCGCTAACCAGTCCGAAAAAGGAGGCCCGACCCAGAGACCGGGACATTCACCACCCAACCAGACTTTGGAAGAAAGAGTCTTCCAATAACCACATATTTTCGAACCGCCATGGCCGCTTCACACGATCAGCAGACCCAACCAGACTTTGGAAGAAGAACTCTTTGTTTTAAACCATGACCAGCTTAACAGGCCTTACCTTATGGCTCACAGACTGGCGGCCAATAGGAATTTAAACAAAATTGTCAATCAAACATACGATGCTAATAGGAAGGTGTTTATTAAAATTGCATTTTGTTGTGTTCTGAGTTAGCTCGGTGTGAATGATTAAACAAGGACTAGCATACTGTATACTTGTGGTATTAGTAATTCAAGTCATTAATTAAGAATTAAATTGTTCATGATGGACACTAAATAATTAATTAAGGGGTGACTTTCTGGAGTCGTATTAATATGTCTGTATATATATAAAAATAAATGTAGCGATTAAGGGTGCATCCAAGTACTAGGGGTGGAAATCTCGAATACGAAAAAGTGTTCTAAATTTCATATCAAATCCCAATCCCAAAATATGGAATTTCGTTATTCAAATCTCTAATCTTTTGTTCTCTATCGATACATGACAAATACGAAATATATTTTCTTGTATTTTCCTTCTAAGATAATAAAACTTGGTCATCATTAACAAAAAAAAATATAGAAAAGCAAATATTTCTCCTTGTGGATGATTAAAGAATGACTGGCATACTGTACACTTGTGGTATTATTAATGAAAGTCATGAAGAATTATAATTGTATATGTTGAGTCTTTGTATAATTATTATTATCATTGTATCTGAGATCAAAGAGACGCGTAGGGTTGACTTGGTGCTAGTATATAAAGATAGCGATGACAGGGTGAAGGAACACAATCCAATCCATACTTACTCGATCAATCAATTCTCAGTTAGTTATCCTCGCCAAGCCAAGGAGCGCCAACATGCCTGTTCTAACCAAAACTTGCCGGATGGCATTGTCCGCTAACGAGGTGTGGGGAGCGATTTTTGCTGCAACAAATATATACCCGTCCGCCATGCCTAACCTGATTGCAGGCATCCGAGTGACCAGCCGAGACGGTGTTACTGCCGGTTCGGTTCGGGAGATCACTTTTGGAACTGGTACGTAGCTAGCAAGCAATTACACATCATTTTCATTAATATATATGTAATAATCGTATTGTATGACGTCGTATATATGTTGCAGCCACAGCAGGTATGGTCAGCCAGGCGACCGAGCAGATTACCAGGGTCGACCATGCCACTCGAACCGTCGAATCCACCTTTAACAATGATAGGAACTTCGTGGGCAGGCACTTTCGTTCTGCCTCCCTGGTCGTAAAGGTGGATCCCAATAACGCCGACGATGGCCCCAACTCTCGAGGTTCCACAATCACCTGGACTTTGACATACTCATGGATTTCAGCTACTGCATCAGGCGGACTCAATTTGGACGTTTTCTGGAATGCTATAGAGCAGGGATTCAAGGATTTAGACACTTACATCTAGGTCCCACGCCCATAAAATCCTTCATCCATCATCAACTATGGCTATGCACCACGCTTTTTTAATTTGCTTTTCCGTCTACTCTTTCTTTTTTATCCATCTCATGTTATATTTATGCACGTTGGTGTGCAGTGCTCAATAATATTATGCATGGCTGGATCACTCTTGCTCGATCTTATCTTCTTCTTCTATTTTCCTGTCCTGCTTACTTCAGCTACCCTGTTATATATAATATTGTGCCTCTATGAGTGTCATAATTAATTTAATTTATGTGAACTAATTATATCCTTTTATTTTTGCTTCACATGCAATAATTCGATATTATTACCACGCAATCACTACAAGAAAATCACTTTTTAGTGACTAAATTATAGAGGCAAATATTGTATATGTTGCTAAAAGTACTTATACACAACATATATTCAAGCTGCCTCTATAAGTATTATTATTTGCCTGTAATAATATTATGGTGTCTTATATATGAAATTACGTTAAATAACCTATTACTTTTGGAGGCAACTATGCATCATGTGTTTAGACCTCTATGAAATGATAAAAAAAATATACTATAAGCATTACATATAATTATTGAATGAAAAAAATAAATAAAACTAAATGTCATTCATTACTTAATTAAACCATATAGTTGAATATTAGAGTTGTTTCTCATAATACATACATAATCAACCTTTAGGATTAAAGAAAATGTCTTCTAAGTTTAGTATGTCCTTTAAGTTTTTCCTAATAGAGTGCATTCTTTTTTACCACACTGTTGGTAATGAATATGAAGTTGCTTGACTTGAAATATACAGGACATGATGCTAAGTTGTCACTAATAATTAGTTGGACAATGTGTTGTGCAAGGACTTCCCAAATTATTCTCAGATCGCAGACATGTCTTGCAATAATGTAGTAATGTTCATGCAACAAATATTTTTTTCATGAAATAATTTAATAAATAAAAACGTATGAAAATAATATTACATTAAATATATGTTACTCATCAAGTTGATGAATGAGAGAGAGTATAAATGGAATACATTTATTTTAAAAAAATAGAAATTGTAAAGTGTCTTTTGGGTTGCATGAGATCGCATATTCTCATTATCGATAACCGACTTATGCTTTTTTGCAATAGATAGTTCAAAATGTGCCTTAAAACTTTTGTTTCCATCTGTGTAAAAGAATTTTTTAAACCAAAGGATTATAAAATTGAATCGAAAAAGTTGTCAGCAGAGTATTTTATAATGGAGTAATAATTTAACTGTGGTTCAACTTTTCATATTGCTAAATATCACCTATCGATTTAGCCTATGATGTGAAATTTAATGGTCTAAACGCCGGTACGTACGATCTTTCAATACAAACTTTAATAAAAAACCACTAAAATATTAACATTATCAAATACCCTTAAATCTCATAAATTAAAAAAATCGTATTAAGGAAAAAAATCTTCCGAATGATAATATTAATATAATGTTATCTCTTAAAATAAATCAAAACTCAACAGAATAAGACAAAAAAATATCCACTAATCAAAGCAGAAAGACAATTATTTCACTTTATCTCATTTTCCTCCTCTTTTAAATGGGTCCTTTCACTCTCCCTTTGCCTTTCTCTTTGTTTTTGCATTTGTTCTTCCATCTCTCTATCTGTTTTGTATCTCAACACTCTCCCCATTTTCCCTTCCCACCGCATGGAATCGAGAGAAACCTAGAAACATCCAAATTACTTATCCAATTTTGCATTCGAAATGCTTCTTCTCCATTCACAGTCGATAGTGTGAATCAGAGCACCTGAAACTTGGCGAACAGATGGTCGCTTATTCATCGACGGAGCAAAGTAGCTTGATAGCTTGTGAATAAACTAATTATTAAAAGTGAAAAAGCAGAACTCGTTAAACCATTGAAGTAAGTGCATAGTTTGTTCATCGCTTAAAGCCTTAAACCGTTGTATTTATCTAAAGAATCATAATACATAATCAAGTTCATCTTCACTTTACATGTATTTGTCGTACAAATTTATTACACATAAAAAATGGTTTTGAACCGATGCCATATCAAACTAAATCTCATCTTATGATTATTGGATCCATGTCAGATTAGCAAAAGGTCTAAGGCTATTGGTCAAACTAAATCTCATTCTTAATACTAATTTAAGAATTATATATCGCTTCCAAAATGTTGAATACTCCAATTCAATATGCAATATTCAATATTCAAACAAATTATATATGAGTTTCAACCCTTAATCAAATTTTAGACAAAAAAAAAAACTCCCCCCCCCCCCACCACACACACACATTTTCAAAGAAATACCAACTCTCAATTTATTCTTCACTTTACTTGCTTCTAAAGTTATTGTTGACGTTGTTTGTTAATAGTGCAAGTTGTAAGAAAGACTTTTCAACTATGAAGTTAATCAAGAATGATTTTGTAAATAAATATTTAGTTGTATACATTGAAAAAGGTTTGAGTCTAAAAAATAAACAATGAATGTATTTTATAAATCTTTTAGAATACGAGCCCTCACACGTTGATGTTAGAAACTATTCATTAATTCAAATTTTATATGTTATTTTTAGAATATTTTATTTTTATCAAATGACGCATTTCTCAATAAATTACATATTGACTTTGTGATGCTTGCAATTGTGCGCGAGCCCTTGAAGTTTAAGTTTGGTACGACTCATGAAGCATTTATGCTTGTACATGGCCGATCCATATACATTGTCTTCATGGTATGTTCTAACTATGTCTTGCTAGCTCGACCATGTACCTATGTATAGTTATATGCATTATAATAATTAAGTTTCTACTTATTCACAACACCAAGATAAAAACAGTCATAAATGCAACAAGTATTCGATTTTGACTACTTGATGAAATACTACATATGAATAAACTACAACTGATGTCACAAATAATAATTATACTTCTAAATCATACATATAATATTTCAAACAACACAATTCACAAATATTAAGATTAAATTAATTATTATAAAGAGTAAAAATTTATAATGAGGTTAATTATAACTTATAAATTGATCAACACATCCTATCCAAAACTGACGAAATAAACATCACATTAAACTTGATATCGTCTCATTATTGTTGGGTTCATTCATGCTCGATTATTAAGAGTTTAACATTTAGCAGTTAAGCAGGCTAAAATTTTAGAGAACTAATCACCTATAGTTTGTTCAAAATATTATTATTTCGATACTTTCTATGTAACATTTAATACTGCAGTTTGTTCAAAATATTATTTTAGAGAACTACATCACTTTTGTAAATTTAATACTGCAGTTCGATATGTAACATTTCAAGCAATTAGATTTGTGTTGCAATTTAAATATTGCCCGTCATTTTATAGGTTATAAAAATTATAAATCACATATTAAACTTTGCTTTTCACAAGATTTAATAGGCTAGCTAACCGTGAAAAGTCCTCTGTTTTTCAAATATTTGATTAGTGCATGTTTACAATTTAAGAAGATAAAACAAATTTGTTTAGTCTAATTGATTGTGATTATTGTTTTTGTTTGAAAAGACCATGGTTCAAATCTTGATATTGATACTTTTTCATATGAAGTAGATAATAATTGTGATGACAAAAATATTATTCTTACTTTCACTCTCGCTTCACGAAATTTGAAATAGAAAATGTTAAAACATTGAATATATCTTATAGAAATAGTTTTTTCAACCAAGTAGAAAAGACATTTTATCTGAAGCTACCCTCTCTAAAGATGCCGCCATGGGGGCTGTCGTTGGCGTCCTCCAGCGACTAGTGGCGGCCCTCCGCCTCTTATTTTTCTGTTGTTATCTTCTTTTTCGTTATCTTATTTGCTCTTTTTGATTTGTTGTTCTTTGTTACCATGCTTCCGTTCCTTTTGATTTTTTTTTCCTGAGGTTTTCTTTGTATTCGTCGCTTTTCCATACCCTTGGTGGGTTTTCTTGCTTGCTTCCTTCCAGCTTCTTGCCACTTGTGGGTTCAGTTTCCTCCCGTAAGTGGGTTTGATTTTGTCCTCTGCTCTGATTTTTTCAGATCTAGAGATGATCCGTTCTGAGTGGCAAGGGAGGCTGGATTTTTTTAAGATTCAACTTGTATTTTTCTCATCTTTCCCTTTGTCTACCTTCTTGCTTCACTTTGCAGATCTTGGTCTCTCGGAGATGCAGCCTCGGCTTGGACTCGGAATGACGAGCATTAAGACAGAAATCTTGCTCTCTTGGTTCAACCATCGGCCGCCTCTCTGTTCTGACGCATCTCCTGGTGGTGTGAGCTGAAGGGGTGTTCAAGACTTTGGTCCAGCGAGGATCTGGTGCATGAGGTGGCAGCTCTTGTTTTCGTAGATCCTCCATTTGGGTTGGTGGTTTCCTTCTCTCCAGCGATGGTGGTTGGTGGTTGCTGGTGGTGTTTGAAACCTGCAGCAGTGGTGGTTGGAAACAAGAGGGCTTCTACTTCCTACGGCTAGGGTTAGGAAAAAAACGTGTTGGGCTTGCTGTCTTGGGCCTAAAGTTTGTTTGGGTCCTGATCGTTGGTCTTGTTTTTTTCCTTTTCCTATTCTAAGTTGTATTTGTATCTTTCCTTTGGGTTTTGCCCACGGCTATCTTAATGAAATTACTTGCAAAAAAAAATAAAAAGTGATTAATTGCGAAATGGGAACTCAAGTGACATTGATTGAAACATTAAATAATAAATTATATGTGTGGTTTGTTTTGACAAAATACATATCTGTAGCCAAAACATGGATCTCCGTGACAAATATAGTAATTTTTTGTCACAAATCTACACATAATATAAAGATGAATTGGGCACTATGACGAAAAAAGAGCTTCCTATAATCACTATCGGGCCACAAAATTGGAAATGAGACTCTCATTTTCCAATTTTATCATTATATTATGTGTAGATTTGTCACAAAAATTAATTTTACTCGTCATAAAGGTCCATGTTTTGGTTACACTTTTGTATTTTGTCTAAACTAAACAATACATACAATTTAATATTAATGTTTGAATCAATACTACTTGAGTTCCGATTTCAGAACTAATCTCTTTCTATAAAATATAAATAACTTAAGATAAAATAAAAATATAGAAGCATCATCACCAAACATATTCATAGAGTTTAATCAAAGAAATAAAAATAAATAAAATGTAGGCTAGTTGGTTACAATGATCTTTATATATTTAAAGTGACAAAGGTTCAAACTCCAATATTAACATTTTTAATATATAAATATGAACTGGGTGCAATGACAAAAATGACATTTCTAGAACCACTCTCAGACTACGAAATTTGAAATAGAAGAATTTCAAACCATGTTTTTCGTTTATGTATTTTGTAGATCTATGGTCATACTACGAGTATTTCATACCATCCGGTCCAACAATTAATGCATATATTTTATAGACAAACGATTTCATTGTTATACCAAAGATTTTCGTCATGTAGCCACGATACATAATAGAAAACGGCTTATAAGGTGACAATCAATATTAATGTAATGATTAACGCGGCGTATTAGGTGGTTCAGAGTTGACAATTAATTATAATATCGATATTATTCTGCTGGCGAAAAGAGTTGACAATCCAAATTACTATCGATATTATGATTCTCGGCAATAAACGACTTTATGAACTAAATTACGAAAATAAATGATTAATCAAAAGGAAATAAATAAATGCTCGAAGAAAACTAAGAAACTCGCAATAAATAAAAGACAATAAAAAAGCTATTTGGGTTCCAATCTTCTCATGATTTGAAACGAAAGACATAATATATATTTATAGGCATATAATTAAGCCTATACATATCTAGAATATGATTCCTCCTACAAGGAAGCTAGTAACAGTAAGCCAAATCCTATTTAGACAAGGAAACTACTAATAAAAAAAATGATAATACTATCTTCTTCAAAGCCTACAGTTTAGTTTATGGCTCTGAGGTCGTCAGGAATTCACCCTCTGGCTGTTCATAGAGAAGTGGGTTCTAGTAACTCCCTGTGAGTTCAATATTATTATTTTTACGACAGTAATCTAATTTTTTGCTTAGAAATAGTATTGACACGCTAAAACACAACACCAAACTGCGACCAAGTGTAATCGCAGTCCGGAAAATGCAGAATAGTAGCAAGTTCTATTTATCAACCCGAGGCCTAAATATACTGCCTAATCCGTGATTATCTATTATCTAGTAGAATAAGTTGAGTGAATGTGATTTTTGCTAAAGCAGTAAGAAAGCAGGAAATTGTCGAAGTTCTTAAGCAATGAAGAGTTACTCGGGAATGAGTCCCCTAGCTCCTTAGTTAGGTCAAAGTTGTAATTACCTTTAGTTGATTTACTGTAGATTAAACTGCGGAAGATCCGACAGTAGCTTGAAATCTCTTAAGCTGACCAAACCCTCTTAGACAGACTAACCGGCAGGCGACTAGCCTTCACCAGGATGGAATGCTGAGGCAATAAACACAGAACTCCATTACTGGAATTGGATTCCAGTACAAAGCATTAAATCGACTAACTCTCGTATAATCGATTCACTACTACCGATTGAAGAAGCTCTAACAACCTAATCAAATTCTATCTATCTCAAGTTGCAGCAGCCAGCAGAAATCAGGAAAAGTTGGTCACACTTCAATTGACTCAATCAAAACACTTCAATCGATTATATTCAAGTAGTATCACAAACCAAAAGTCATTACAATCGATATCCCTAACACATGGAACTAGGGTTCTTCATACCCAAGTGAGAGAGAGTTCTACTCCATAGAGAGAGAGAGAGAGGGAAACAGAAAACAAAGCAGTCATACACATCAATATGGGAAGAATCTGCTCTGGGATGATGATCTTCACTCTAAGGATGAAATCCAAGGTTGATTGATGAAACCCAGCTCCAAAATCACCTCTTAGGTGTGTTCTTCGCACCTTCTCTCTGTAGGACTCTATTTCTAGCTCTCAAAATTAACTCCCTTCTCAAAAGACCCGAAATTGGGTTAAAATCCAGAATTTCCCGACTACACAGCCAGGCCACACGGCCGTGTAGAATTTCCAGCTGCCCGTGTGGAAGTGCAAAACGCCGCGTTTCACTTAAGTGGCTTCATGCACGCCACACGGAAAGAACTGCAAGGCAGTGTGAAATCTCGTCCTGCCCGTGGGAAGGTCTCTGTGATTTCCACATGACCACAAGGGGTCCATTACACGGCCAGTTCGATTTGCCCGCGCAAAAGGATTCCACGCGGCCAAGTCACACGGCCGTGTGGTTTTTAGGTCTGGTCGTGTGATTTCCCAGCTTCCTGTCAATCGTTCCAACTTCGTCCAATTGACCCCAAACTCGTGCCCGATCCTTCCTTCAGTACTAGGACCTAAAATATTACAAACACGAACAACCTAGCATGAAATCGGACTAAAACATGAGAGACGAGACTCAAACGATAGAAGAATGGTGGACAAAAACATGTATATATATCAAGTCATCAAATTCCCCGTCACTTAACCGTTTGCTTGTCCCCAAGCAAACCAAGTCAGATACAAGGTAAGCTCAACACATTTCAATCATGCAAACTTTGGGGACATATCATATAGGCACAAAACACGTGAATCATATTGGCTTTTGATCATTAACACATGGGCAACTTCAACAGCAACCTGGATAACCACCACAGAGGACATTCGAGTGCAGCAAAATCGAGTAAAGAAAGAGTCTCCCTTCTGTTGACCAACCAACATAGACTCGACTCAACCACTCAGCCAAGACAGTCATTGCATGCATCAAACTCAAGACATCAAAATCAAGACCGAGCCATCTAGGTCCTCACCGGGGTAAAGAGTGTAAAGAACAAGGAAATGAATCGCTCACTCTCGACCAGTGGGGTTAGGACAATTTGATGCGAAAAATGCGCATGCTTATTCTCTCATTCCCTGACGTCTCTTCACCATGACGGCAGCCTCTAAATGTTAGAGTTCACATATTGGGTGTCATCACTAACTAATCCGGAGGTCTTAGACACAGGTTCAAATGACTGGCTAAGGTCTTGGACATGGGAAAAAAGCCTTTTAGGTGGTGGAAGTATTCATAGCACAAGGTTCCACGGTTCCAAACCCAACACATTCACAGCTAATCCAACCACTTACTTTCTTTCTGCCATTCTGCATTACTCAAATTCTTTAGAGCATAAGAGCAAAGGAGGTCACAATGATGTTAGTATTTCTAAGCCAAACTGCTAAGAAACACTACTTAATGAGCATGATTCAAATTTTTGGTAGTGGTTCTCTTTAGTTTTCATTCATTTTTTCTTTATTTTTTTATTTATTGAGAGAACCACCACCTCTACAAATTTTTCAAACACATGCCCAACTTTTAAAAAATACCTCCAACCCTCCCATTATTTCTAGCAGAAACAGCAGAGAACATGTAAAAACCACTCTGTAGAACGAAAGAAAGAAAGTGACACGCTCAAAGGGGCTGACTAGGGGTTATGACACAGCATGACAGTCAATTTGGTCGTGGGCTATTCCTATGCCTCCATCATCTTAGCTAATGGCAACGTGAATGCTACACTTCATGGAAGATGGATCTATCGCACAAAAAAGAAACGAGTTGGCTCAAATCTCAAATCGCTTCCAATAAATATAAAGCACCCCCCCCCCTCACACACACTTAAGTTCGATATTGCCCTCAATGGAGTAGAGGGAAGGATAAGGGGAACGATGTTACCGTGATGAAAGATTGTCGGGGGACTAGAAATGGACCAGTCAGCGGGGGACAGACGGAACGATGGAACAATTCTGCATGAAGGGAACATAAATAACACACTAGCACACTGTGCGTTAGGGATCAGAGTCAGCCCAGATGGGCACAAAACAGACAATCCACAAAAGAAAAAAAAGCACACAAAAGACTCAGTTCAAGCTCCTCGCACACATGGAGCAAACATGAAAAAACCAAAACACAAACACACTCAAAGGGGCGAGAGTACAGACTACTCGTCGCCGAGGTTGTACAAGTCGATGTCATCCATGAAAGCATCGTCACTGGCTGGCGGGGGTGGGAGTGGGGAGTCCTCCCGGGGAGTCCTCCAGACTGGCTGCTCGCCTGGCATCATCTGGAGCAGGTACTGCTGGACCTCCTGCATACGACGAGTTCTGCCACGCTCCCTTTCAATGTGAGCACGGGTCACCCCCTGCTGGGCCTCCATGTGGTCGAGGCGCTCATCATATGCAGCCATCCGGGTGCTACACTCGGCCTGGTGAGCAGAGTACTGCTGCTGGAACTGGAGATGATGCTCGAGGAACTGCTGATTCTAAAGATTCAGCTGCTGGAACTAGTGAGCGAAGTAGTCCTGTGATGGAAATGTGGAGCTACCACCCCCATGCTCATAGGTGGTCTGGTAAGGGGCGGTGGGGGCGGCAGCAGCGTCCACATCATCGGGGTGGACATACTCGGT
Organism: Linum trigynum; assembly: GCA_964030455.1. NCBI lineage: Eukaryota > Viridiplantae > Streptophyta > Magnoliopsida > Malpighiales > Linaceae > Linum > Linum trigynum. Next base: position 5,029,324 of record OZ034817.1, read on the forward strand.
GGCAGCATCCTCAGGAACTGCGGGCTGATCCTCCTTAGGGAGGGGTGGAGCAGGAAACCCCTCAATGCACTTGACGTCGCGCTCGACTTGCAACAGGTGCATCTTCGAGATAGTCTCTTCTCCGAAAACCCAAGTGTCCCCCTGCTCTGTGCAATCCTGATAGGGGATTTGGAAATAGACTACCAGGAGGGTGATGAGTGGGGTGCAGTGGAGGGTCCCCAGAGTAATAGCACTTTTGTCTAGAGTCCTCGCCACCATAGAACCCAGGTGGAGATCATGGTTCGCAATGCGAATGGAGTGGATGAAGTACATGGACCGTCTGGTCAGGGTGCTGACACTTTCCCCAGCTGGAGTGAAGGAATTTGCGAGCAAATGGTGGAGCAGGCGATTCTCGAGCTACAAAGTGCTAGCATTCGTCGGCCCCGCAATGAAGGGGTCCTGACCTGGCTGAGCGATCCGGGTATCCAAAGCCTTGAAGGATACATCTGCTGGATTAGTTACCTCGGTGACATAATCCTCGTCATCGGTCATGTCGAGGTCAAGAGCGACAACCACGTCGTGGTAGCTCATGGAGCGAGGTTCACCCCCTAGCCTGAACTTGACGGCCTTGTTGTCCGCCCAGTCGGTAGTCTCTTCGTGCCTAAAGGTCGTGTAGAACTCTAGCACAAGTTCGTGGTAGACCTTCTCGTGCACATAAAACAGCCGACGCCATGCGCGGTTGGTGGCAATAGTGAGAAAGTAATCGTAGCAATTCAGCTTTTGAAACTCCCTCCTGGACCAATAGTGATGCCTACCAAACTTAGATTCTAGGACGCGCTTAAAGCGATCCTTGTGGGGGCCCCCTTTCAAACCGCGGATGAACCAATGCTTAAGATCTGGTTTCGACATGGTCCTGCAAGAAAGCAAACCAAAGTGGAGCCAAAATAGCCATAGGCACGGTCAATCACACCCCCACACTTAATAACAGAAAACAGCCAAACCATAGTTTCATCCATAGTTCGGGGTGAAATAACTTGAGCAAACGAGCGCAATCAAGGCGGGGGTGCACATTCACAATAAAGTAGGCAACTTAAGGTTCACATCTATAGAAAAAACACCATCAAAGCACATCATCAAGGGCTCCAACCGGCTCCCACAAAATGGTATGAAAAACTGGCATTTCATCGAACACCTTGTGTGCACTTCTGAGTTAAGCATAGAATGGGAAAATTCCTAGCACACAAGGTCTCAATCAAGCAAGGGAAACATTGCCCAACACAATCCACACAAAAACCAAGCCTTCCCCTCAATCAATTTCAATCAAATTGCAAGATTCAATGAAGTTCTCTAAATACACACCCTAACACCCAATTCTCCACAATCCACAAGGTAAAGGGCAAAATCAAACCTGGAGACATAAGTAGAGGTGTAGGAGATGATGAGGGGAAGGCAATGGAATCAACGAAAACTCAAAATTCTGCCCGGAAAGTGCTCGCCGGAGCCTCGCCGGAATCTCGCCCGAATTCCAACCCAAAAGGACGAGGGAAGATTGGGTATGGTGTTTGTTTGGTGAAAAACCGACCAAAAATCGCCAAAAAATCGCCAAAAGCTTGAAAAATTGCTGTTTTCCGGCGAAGGGGAGAGTTTTCCGGCATGGATTTTTCATATTCTGACCACACGCGGTCGTGTGAAGCTTTTTATAGCCGTGCGGGTCGCCACACGGGCAGGCCACACGACCTTGTGGAGCAGATATTTGCTCGTGTAGCGCCGAGAAATCCACTTGTGCTGGCCGAGATATTCACACGGCCGTGTAGCGGCCCCCTTCTGCCCGTGTGGAAATTCCAGGGGCTTCACACGACCAAAGGGGAATTCCACGCGCCCGTGCAGAATTTAGGCCTGGTCGTGTGGAATTCCAGGGCCCCGGTTTTGACCAGTTTTCGCGCAAAAGCGACATCCAAACCTTGGACAACACCTCAAGACTAAAAAACACAAAAATTTAAAAGAAAAAGGAAAGGCAATGCAAACTTAGGTGTGGTTGCTTCCCCAAAAGCGCTTCTTTACCATCTTTTAGCTGGATGCCAGTAGAAGAACTAAGGGTCCCCGAGCTTCATCAGCAGCCCTGCGCGCTCGACCTCACCCCCCAAATACCACTTTAAGAGGTGGTCGTTCACTTTGAACGGCTCAGTTTGAGCATTGCTGATCTCCACCGCCCTGTGCGGGAATACTTGGGTGACCGTGAAGGGTCCCGACCACATCGAACGCAGCTTGCCCGAAAAGAGTTTCAGGCGTGCATTAAAGAGCAGAACACGATCACCTACCTAAAACTCCTTCGTGCCCTTCAACCGAGCGTCGTAGAGACGCTTGGTTCACTCCTTGTAGAGTAGGGTGTTCTCCTAGGCGTGGTAACGCCATTCCTCCAACTCCAGCAGTTGCAGCTTACGTTCAGTACCTGCAACCCTCAAATCCAGATTTAGCAGCTTAAGGGCCCAGAAGGCCTTGTGCTCTAGCTCTACTAGAAAATGACACGCCTTCCCATAGACAAGCCTATAGGGTGTAGTACCAATCTGGTTTTTGTAGGCTGTCCTATATGCCTAGAGAGCATCATCGAGCTTGATGGACCAATCCTTGTGGGAGTGATCCACCGTCTTTTCGATTATTCTTTTAAGCTCCCGGTTCGTCAGCTCTGCTTGACCATTTGTTTGGGGATGGTAAGCCACCGACACCTGATGCTTAACACCATAGCGAGAGAGGAGCTTAGTGATTTTCCCTTGAAAATGGGTTCCTCTATCACTTATATTGGCGCGAGGTGTCCCGAACAGGGAGAACAGCTTCTTCAGAAATGAGCAGACCCGTCTTGCATCATTGGTGGGCATGGCTTGAGCTTCTGCACACCTCGAGACGTAGCCTACAGCAACAAGTATGTACAGATTGCCAAAAGATGGACCCGTGAAATCGATGCCCCAAACATAAAAAATTTCACAAACGACAAATATATGTTGGGGCATCTCATCTCGGGAAGAAATGTTACCTGAACTCTGGCAGCGGTCGCACTGTCGTGCGAAGGTGTCTGCATCCTTGAAGAGTGGGGGTCAGTAAAAGCCCGACTGTAGCACCTTCTGCGCCATGCGGTTCCCTCCATGGTGACCGCCAGTCGGTCCCCCGTGGCATTGAGACAAGATGTCTCCCATCTCGTGCTCCATGACGCAACGTCGGATCACGCCATCTGCTTCAATCCTGAAGAGGTGAGTATCCTCCCAGAAGTAATGCTTCAGGTCAGAGAAGAACTTGCGCTTTGCATGAGTGCCCATCCCCTTTGGTAGCTGCTTGCCCACTAGATAATTGGCAAAGTCAGAATACCAAGGGGCCACGCTCTCTACCAAGGTCCTCGCCAGCAATCTCTCACCCGAGAAAGAGCCGTTGACCTCTGCCACGAAGTTGTCCACTGGAATGGTGCATCCTTCTCCAGCAGCTTGGTTAGAGTCAGGGTAATCTTCGAGAAATCCTTAATAAACCGCCTGCAAAACCTGCATGACCTAGAAAGCGGCGGATCCCCTTCACAAAAATGGGAGGAGGTAGCTGACTGATCGTCTATATCTTCGCGCGATCCACCTCAATCCCATGCTTAGAGATCTTGTGCCCAAGCACAATCCCCTCACGAACCATAAAATGGCACTTCTCCCAGCTGAGTGCCAGATTAGTCTCCTCACACTTCTTCAGAACGAGTTCCAGGTTATGGAGACAATGATTGAAGGAGTCTCCGTAAACCGAGAGGTCGTCAATGAAGACTTCCATGATCTCTCCAACCAGTCACTCGAAGATCGCAAGCATACATCTTTGGAAGGTCGCCGGTGCATTACACAACCCGAATGGAATCCTCCGGTAAGCAAAAGTATCGAAGAGGAAAGTGAATGTAGTCTTCGCTTGATCCTCTGGCGCATAAGGAATATGGAAATAACCAGACATGCCATCCAGAAAGCAATAAAACTCATGGCCAGCCAACCTCTCCAGTATCTGATCAATGAAAGGTAGGGGAAAATGATCCTTCCTGGTGGCGTCGTTTAGGCGCCTGTAATCGATGCAGACTCTCTAGCCAGTCACGGTCCGCATCGGGATCAACTCGTTCTTCTCATTTGGGACCACAGTCAACCCGCCTTTCTTCGGAACCACCTGAGTGGGACTGACCCTTTTGCTATCAGATATAGCAAATATGATTCATGCATCCATCAGCTTCACAATCTCTGCCCGGACCACTGCCTCCAAGTTAGGAGACAATCTTCGCTTTGGCTACCTGACTGGCTTAACCTCATCCTCCATCAGAATTTTGTGGGAGCAGAAGGATGGGCTAATGCCTCTGATGTCTGTTATCTTCCACGTCACGGTCAGGGCATACTTCTACAGCAGAGCCACCAGCCTGCTCTTCTACTCAGGTGTCAGATCCGAGCTGATAATGACCGGGAGCTTATTCCCCTCCCGGAGAAATGCATACTCCAGGTGAGAGGGGAGGGGCTTAAACTCCAGCTCTGGTGGCTCCTCCAACGATGTGGCGATCCGGGGCGAGATAGGGATCGACTTGAATGGTTTCTCTAGCCCCTCGATCGCGGCTTCGTCTAGCTCCGCGAGTTGCTCCTCCAGCTGCAACTCCTACGATGCATGTTCCTTTAACAAAAGACAACGCTCGAGGAAATCGTCGGTACCCGCACTCGTGATAGCGAGTGCGGTCTCAAAATCAGCAATAACATCGCAGTAGTCTAGATCATCATGGAGCTGGGGGGGGTGTTTCATATTATCAGAAACAGAGAAGGTGATTTGTTCACCCCCAGCCCTCAAAATCAGCTTCCCATCAGTCACATCAATAAGTGCCTTGGCGGTGGCGAAAAAAGGTCTACCCAGTATTAAAGGCACATCTACATCCTCATTTATATCAAGAATCACAAAATCAACAAGATATGAGAATGGCCCTACTGAGACTATCAAGTCCTCTGCAATGCCCCTAGGATGCACAATGGATCTATCAGCAAGTTGAATCCTCATCCTAGTATTACTAGGTTCACCCAGACCTAGCTTTTCAAACAGTTTATATGGCATGACGTTTATGCTAGCGCCTAAATCCGCCAAGGACTTTCCTACATGCAAACTACCAATCATGCAAGGGATAGGAAAACTCCCTGGGTCTTTGCGCTTCTCTGTTAGCTTGTTCTCCATGAGGGCAGAACAGTCCTCGTTGAGCATCATTGTCGACAGCTCCACAAGCTTCCTCTTGTTGGTGAGGAGATCCTTCATGACATTAGCATACTTGGTCATCTTCGATAATGCCTCCACAAAGGGCATACTGATGTTTACCTGCTTCAGCATTGCCATGAATTTGGCAAACTCAGTCTCCAGTCGGTCTTTATGCAATCGAGTAGGAAAGGGGAGTTGAGAGACATACTCCTTCACCACTGGTGGCGGCTTAGGAGTAGGCCCCTCAACCTCCTTCTCCATTTCTTCTTCATTAGCTGGAAGTGCTGAAGTAGGGGTATCTCTCTCTTGTCGTGCCCGGACAGTTGGATCAGCAGTCACTTTGCCACTCCTGGTAGTAATGGCCTTGCTGTACTCATTTGGGTCTTGCGGATGAGGAATGGTCTGCCCGGGTAAGGTACCCGGAGCCCTCTATGTTACAGCCTGGGCTACAATCCCGAGCTGGGTCTGGATATCCCGCAGCACAGCCTGTGTGTTTCCCTGGCCAGCTTCTATTCCAAGAATTTACCTGAAGCTTTCTCTATGAATTGCTCGATATTGCTGAACGTATTCGCACTGAGGTGGGGAGAGAACCCACCAGATCTTGCAAATCTGTCATCGGATTACTCTGTACTGGGGCTGCGGGGCTGCACCTGATTGTTGAAATGGTCGCATTTGTGACTGCGGAGGAACTGACCCTTGTCTGGGAGGGTAAAGAGGTTGTTGCTGCTGGAATTGCCCTTGTCAGGGCTGGTAAGGAGGCCTCTGAAAGCCGGGAAGTCCCTGTGAGACTGGTGGTCTAGGATTAGTCCCACTCCATAAGAAGTTGGGACGCTGGCGCCACCCCTCGTTGTAAGTGTTGCTATAGGGGTCGAAATGCCTGGCATTGCCGATGAAGTCCACCTGCTCCTAGGGAGTAGTCGACTCCCTCATCGCCTGACAGTCTTCCACCGTGTGATGGGAGCTTTTGCACCACTGGCAATGCATTTCCTGCTGCTGTCCTATACTTGAAATCATTCTAGAACGATCAATGGCTGAAACCAGCTTAGATACCACATGCACCAACTCAGACGACGGGGTGGTCACAACATGCACACCCCGACCTGGTTCTCATCTCGATCTCGTAGAAGTTCCCCTATCATATCCCTGCTCTGCCATCTCTTCAAAGAGTCGATTCAGCTGCGGCGGGGTCTTGGTTAGCATGTTCCTGCCGCAGACCGAGTCAATCAGCTACTTATCTTCTAGGAAGAGGGCGTGGTAGAAAGTGTCCACCTTGACGGCGTCGTTGAACCCATGATTGGGACACTTCAGGAAAAGACTGGTGTATCTTTCCCAAGCGTCCCGAATTGTTTCATATTCCACCTGGGTAAAGTGGGTGATCTGCTTCTGCATGTTCGCCGTGAGGATGATAACGGGTGAAGAACTTGTCTGCCAGGTTGGCGAACGTGGTGATCGAGCCTTGAGGTCGAGTGTCCAGCCACTCCTTGGCTTGCCCCTCCAGAGTAAATGGGAAATACCTCAGCTGGATGGCATCGGATGGGACCCCATTTATCTTGATCCCATCGATGAGCTCAAGGAATTGCCGCAGATGCGATCTGGGGCACTCCCCCTCTTTTCCGCGAAATACCACCGAACCGCGCAGCATGGTGATGACAGAGGTGCTCACCTCAAATTTATTGGCTGGAACTTGAGGGTGTTGGATGGGCGACCTCATGTCTGCGGCTTAGGCGTTCCAGTAATACCCCATGTTGTGCTCATCGGGGACAATCACATCGTTGTCTTGAGGTTCACCCATATCTTCCTCCTGGTTGATCTGCAGCTGTGCTAGAGCCTCCTCCGCAGCCATTCGTGCCTTTAAAGCCTGCTTGAAGTTCCTACAAGTCCGTTTAAGCTCTTGGTCTAATGGCGATAAGTCTCCCGACTGGCTACGGGTCATGCACTACCTGCACATAGAATGCAAACACAACCCGTGAAGGCACAAAGGGGGAAGTGAGTGAATGCAGTAAAGAAAAAGTTAGAGTAACAAACTTTCACGTTTCCACAATAACCAAGAGGGTCCCCGGAAACGGCGCCAAAAACTTGACACGCTAAAACACAACACCAAACTGCGACCAAGTGTAAATCGCAGTCCAAAAATGCAGAATAGTGGCAAGTTCTGTTTATCAACCCGGGGTCTTGATCTACTGCCTACTCCGTGATTATCTATTATCTAGCTGACTAAGTTGAGTGAATGTGATTTTAGCTAAAGCAGTAAAAAAAACAGGAAATTGTCGATGTTCTTAAGCAAGGGAAGATTCACTCGGGAATGAGTACCCCTAGCTCCTTAGTTAGGTCAAAGTTGTAATTACCTTTGGTTGATTTACTGTATATTAAAATGCAGAAGATCCGACAGTAGCTTGGAATCTCTTAAGCTGACCAAACCCTCTCAGACAGACTAAACGACAGGCGACTAGCCATCACCAGGATGGACTGCTGAGGCAATAAATACAGAACTCCACTACTGGAATTGGATTCCAGTACAAAGCAGTGAATCGACTAAATCTTGTATAATCGATTCACTACTACCGATTGAAGAAGCTCTAACAACCTAATCAGATTCTCTATCTCAGGTTGCAGCAGAAATCAGGAAATCACGCTTCAATTGACTCAATCAAAACACTTCAATCGATTATAATCAAGCAGTATCACAAACCAAAAGTCATTACAATCGATAGCCCTAACACATGGAACTAGGGTTCTCCATACCCAGGTGAAAGAGGGTTCTACTACATAGAAAGAGAGAGGGAAACCGAAAACAAAGCAGTCATACTCATCAAGATGGGAAGAATCTGCTCTGGGATGATGATCTTCACTCCAAGGATGAAATCCAAGCTTGATTGATGAAACCCAGCTCCAAAATCACCTCTAGGGTGTCTTCTTCGCACTTTCTCTCTCTAGGAGTCTGTTTCTAGCTCTAACAATCGACTCCCTTCTCAAAAGACCCAAAATTGGGTTAAAACCCATAATTTCACGACTACACGGCCATTCCACAAGGCCGTGTAGAATTTCCAGCTGCTCGTGTGGAAGTGAAAAACGCCGCGTTTCACTTAAGTGGCTTCATGCATGCCGCAAGTTCTGGCCGTGTGGTTTCCCAGCTTCCTCTCAATCGTTCCAACTTTGTCCAATCGACCCCAAACTCGTGCCCGAACCTTTATTCACGTACTAGGACCTGAAATATCACAAACACGAAAAACCTAGCATGAAATCGGCCTAAAACACGAGAGATGAGACTCAAACGATAGAAGAATGGTGGACAAAAACATGTGTATATATCAAGTCATCAAGTATGGACATTATATCATCTAACACAATGCATAGTTTGATTACTTGATTACTATTGATACGTGGAATTGATCTAGTTGATTGGCATTCATGTAGTTTACTGGTATGAAGTTGATCCTCTTTGAATTACAGAAATATGCATAGGCGGGTATTTGATGAAAACCCCCTTCCTCAAACTTATCCATTTTGCTCAACCACAAATGGTTTTCTTATTTTTAGTTGTCCTTCCTCAATTTATATGCTAAGATTGTTTTTCTTACTTGCAAACTTTTAAGGATTCGAGGTGAAAATTGAAATGTCATCAAACTTTAACTTATATCATATCAATGCATAATGTTTTCACAATCATTTTTTTGTTGCTTCAACTTTCAGGAAAGATATGCTTGCATTTGTTTACGTGGGTGTCTTTTGCATGATGTTAATTTCAGTAATGAGAAAATTTCCAGTTCTCTTTTGGGTTTGAAAATATGTTGCTACTGATTCCTATGGCGTGAGTTTTGCTTAGAGATATTTAAGTCTGCATCCAACTTTTATTACCGGGATGTGGACATTTTTGCTTATTTCTTAGGTCAACTTAGGTAGCTACATTCAGTACGGAAATGGTGTAGATCTAGAAACAATGGATGTAATTTATTTTGTTATGAATATATCATTTACATAATTCTTTTATATATATATATTTCTATTTCTATTCATAAATTATTAGATTAAAGAATAGAGAAGTGAAAGCTTAAGGCAGTTGATGAAATTCTTTATTTGAATGTTGTAATGATTAGAGTCCATCCTCTTTTTGAGTTGCAATTCTTTATTAGTTATGACAAGGTTCATTTGAATGAAGACAATGTCATGTGTATCTTATTACCATTCTCGCCACTTTATCTCTTAGCACATGTTGCTATCCAGAGTGTGCATTCCTCTTCCCAATCTATGACCGCCCTTGGATCCCCAGCTAGGCCATCACTACACGGAAGTACTGATAACATTGATGTTGATGTTGTTATTGTCAATTATTGTATGCGTTTGGCACATCTTCCAATCACTCCAATAAAAACACGATGCCAGAATATCATCGCTCCCTAACATTCCTAAATTTTTTGTCATTCACTTTTTTCTTGCGAATGCTCACTATGGTGGGAAGATAACACAAACCATAAGGACACATATAATATGTTTTCTTCTTTTCTTTTTAAGTGTGTTTCATGCCTGAATATTTTGCAAACATGCTACATTTGGATTTTCACCAACATTTGAGTCTTCAAATCAATTTGGATAATTGAATGTGTATTTCTTTACTTCCAAATTTTAATCTTTCTTCTAATTACTTATTCCACTGTAAGGGGTTTACTTACTCCTGGAAATCTCTTATCCAATTCGAATTGAAGTGTTGTCGTTGCCTGTATGAAAGATACAATGAAGACTTGCTAGATGTTAAGTTTAACTCGAAGTAGGTCTCATTCCTGTAGTCTTCTTTGCTATCCTAAACACTGAAACAAATTCACGTAACTTATTCCCTATTCCATTACCAACTAAGGACAAGTGACTAATGAGATATTTCCCTCACAATATACATGAGCCGAGATCATTATTATGTTCATACCAATAATTGGAAAAAATCCAAAAGTACCACTGTTTAAAAAAAATATAAAAAATACCACCCAACCCCAAAAAAATCCAAAAATACCACCTTTTCCAAAAACTGCCACCCCACCCTGCGGTTTACACGAAAACCGCTGGGCGGGGGTTCGGTTCTATGCAAACCACTGGGCTAAAGGGCGGTTATAAAAACCGCTGGGTGGGGCGGCGGTTTTGGGCCAAACCGCCACCCCACCCAGCGGTTTGGTCCAAATTTTTTTTGTTTTTTCGATCAACTCCTAACTTCGGCCGAAACTTCAAACAAACGTAACTTTGCACTTGGGTATCCGATCGTAGCGATTTTTCATTGAATCCGAATAACTTTTCGAGATCTTGCTAGCCGCAAACGGCCGTAGGCGGGTTGGTCCCGCCTTCGTCTCAAAAAAACGTCATTTGCTACCCTGAACGAGCCTTTTTTTTATTTCGTCAAACTTTGGGCGGCCTTAACTTTGTGCTCCAAAATCTGAACGTCATGAATTTTTTTTTGAATCCGAATAACTTTTCGAGATCTACAACTTTTACTAGGATGAAATATTTAAAACAGGAATTAGTTGTGGATATACGGGACCTTGGGAATAACTTAACCTTTACTTTTCACAAATCCATGTACATTTCGAAATTATGCAAGATCTCGAAAAGTTATTCGGATTCAAAAAAAAATCACTACGATTGGATACCCGAGTGCAAAGTTACGTTTGTTTGAAGTTTCGGCCGAAGTTAGGAGTTGATCGAAAAAACCAAAAAAATTTGGACCAAACCGCTGGGTGGGGTGGCGGTTTGGTCCAAAACCGCGCCCCACCCAGCGGTTTTTATAACCACCCCTTAGCCCAGCTGTTTGCATAGAAAACCGCACCCCATCCAGCGGTTTTCGTGTAAACCACAGGGTGGGGTGGCGGTTTTTGAAAAGGTTGTATTTTTGGAATTTTTTGGGGTTAGGTGGTATTTTTGGAATTTTTTTTTAAAACAGTGGTATTTCTGGAAAAAGTCCCCAATAATTCAATATTTGACTCAGGTACCTCCCACCAATAGGTCGGGTTATAAGCTAGTGTCTTGTGTGTTCCCTTCTCTTTTCTTATCTTTGCGTGGATCTCCAGGTGTGCTGTTAAAACACTTTTCAAATCTCAAACAAAAATTCAACGGATCATTGTGCATTCATTTTACATTCTTCAAAAAAATTGCACCTAAAATTAGTTTTCTTTTGTGGTCTACAATATATCTATTTTGATTTTTTGGGAGCACAAAATTTTCAGGTCATCATACTATTGTCATATCACAATATTACTACTAACAGTTGTATAATGTGTATATGATAGTGATATAATATAGATATGATATTGATATTGATATGATGTGGGTATATGTTTTTATGTTTAACATTTAATTACTACTAGGTGGCGATGCCGCGCCTTGTCGCGGGGTGGAGATAGCCTATTGGTATGTATTATGTTGCCCGTTATGGTGTTTTGTTAGTATTATTAGTCGTCTAAACCTAAAAAAATTTAGCAAGTTTGTTAGTAATATTGACTTGATAATGGGTAGTGTATGAGTGACGTATATGTGAGTTTGGAAGTTTGTAGAAGGGTTTGAGTAGGGTATGGATATTTACTTCCATAATCTAAATGTGTATGAGTTGGGTATGGATATCCACGCATTAAAGTGAAATCTAAATATTGGACCAATATGTAAATTTTAAAAATTGTAGGTACGAAAATCTTATAAAATGTAGATACCAAAATATAATTGTCCAATGAATTTACATTAAAATTAAATTTGAGATATCAAAATGCAAAATGTACATTATAGTGATTAAATTATGATTTAATTAAATTTGGATATTTATGCAACAGTAAACTTACTTCAACTTTATATATATATTAATATGCATGCGATATGGATGTAGGTAGTTTACCCGAGTCCATTAGCCAGTCAAGAAATGGGTTTTTTCTACTACTTAACTTATATTCGTTCTTTTAATCTTAATAGGAAAAAGTTACCATATAATCGGAACGCAACTTAGTTGATCACAACTAAGTTGCGCCTTGATTATATAACACATAAATTCATAAAAGAACTTAGTTAAACACATATGGCGATGGTATAGTTTTCAACCACTATATTACACTATTCGCAATATTTTTTTATAAGGGTGATTAATAGATTGCAATAAACAAAAACAAACGAGTTCCTGATACAAGAACGTACGAGAGGTGCGGACCGAACCAATCCTACCAAGGAAACTAGGCCCGTCATAAGGCATTTAGTTTCATGTAGGACATATGTAAATAACTAGATTTTTTGTCGTATTGCTAATGGATCGAGTGAGTCATGATAATGTTAAATGGCAACCGAATGAGTACATTAATCGTTCAGCAGTTGAGGTATGACAAAGATTAGAGACCGATCCATGATTCATAAGGAACATAAGAATATAAAAATAAAATTACAAAGTAGTTCATGATATGATAGCTTTAGGGCTTTACTCCCTCAGCCTCTGGAGATGGGTGTCCAAGCCATCCAAGGTCTTCTTCACAAGTTTGATAACGGCCTCCTTGCTCATGGAGCCTGCTTCCCCGGTGTGGGTACAGCTCCAAGTCACAGCACACCCCGGTTCCCCCGCCTCTTGACCTTCCCGCGGCTTCACCGCCGTGACGGTCTTGAACGTCCGGTAGTGTTTGCTCACGAACTCACCGCTCACGACGGTGCACCACACCGTCATCTCGCCGTGATCTACCTTCGTCAGCTCCTCGCGCGCCGTCGTCACCAGCTTGAAATCTACATAATATAATCAACGAATGTGTAGGAGATAAAAAGGGTTAACACAAACCTTTTTTTTTCTTTCTTCAACAACTCGAGTTAATTATTGGGACCAAGTGGTGAATATTTGACGTAGTAGCTAGAAAGAGTTACCTGGGCCATAAGTGATCTCGCGGATGGAGCCTTGGCTGTAGCCGTCGCGCCTGGTGGATCTGATTTCCTCGTAGAGGTCCGGGAGGAACTTGGGATAGATTGACGTCGCCGCGAAGATGGCTCCCCAGACATCGTCGGCCGACGACGACAGAGTGTATTCTATTCCGTAAGTTTCCTTTGTCATATTTTGGCCGGGTGTTTGATTTGATTGACTGGCGTTGGGTTTCAATGCTTAGATGCTAATGGTAGGGAGAGAAGAAGATATAAATAAATAAATAAAGAGGGTCGACGGCCGAGTTACCACTACTATTGGTGGACGTTGATAATTATAATGCTTATTAAAATGGTCTTTCTGGTAAACGTTAATTTAATGGGTCTTTATTTATTGTAATAATTGATGCGTGTATGAGGTGCTAACGACTTTTAGCCCCATCTACTTGCTTTACTTTAGTTAGACAAATTGGATATGAAAAAAATATTTATTAATTTATTTTTTTAAATAAATTATATTTGAGTAAGTTACATTAACATATTAATTAAAATTTTCTCTTTATCTTTTTTCACATTCCTCCTGTCTCCAGACAGATCTATATTCTTTCTTTTTCTCAAATTTTTTTCTTGCCTTTGTTCAGTCGAAATAATACCACTATATTCCACGGAAAAAAATAATACTAATGTAAAAATAAAACAAGACATCAATACCCCATTAGACAATCACTACCGCTTCGAAAAAACATCAATACTATTGCAGAAAAAAATCAATACCATTATGAAAAACAATAGCATTACCCTAAAATTACGAATATATTTACCAGCCTCAAATGAATACCAAAATCAACCAATACCACTACTATTGTGAAATCAAAATGATACCATTAGAGAAATAAATCAATACCTATGAAAAACAATAATATACTATTTCGGAACCAATAGAAAAAAATCATATCTACATTATTTTTATCCATCTCTCCCTTTCTCAGCGGTCTCCCAGAAAGAGAGTGAGAGGCAGCGGCGGATCTAGGGGGGGCCAACCCCGGGCCACGGCCCAGCCCTCGCTCGATTCGGAGCTAGTATAGTACTGGTAAATTTTCGATTTTTTGTGTTCGTTTCAGTGTTCGTCACATTCTTATCCGCCCTTTCTCAGAAGACGATATTTGGAAAGCAATTAACGACAGTGACGGGGTAAAGCCCCTGAGCCGGATGGTTTTACATTGGAGTTCTACAAGAAATGCGGGCAATGGCTTCAACCTAAAATTGTGAATGCTTTCAACGAGTTTCATTCCTGATTTACAACAAGGAGATCCGTTATCGTCAGGGCACTTTGTTTTGGTCATGGATTGCTTCATTCCTCGTTTCTAAGCTCAAAAAGAATGAAAAGACTTAGGGGTTATGCATGAATGAGAGCAATTCTACCAGAGAAGTTACTCACCTCATGTTTGCAGATGATACACTAATCTCTTGTGATGCTGCCTACGACCAAGTCTAAAATATCGTCATAACACTAGTATGCTTTCAGGCTGTGACTGGCTCAAAAATCAACTTGGAGAAGTTGATCATGTTTACGATTGGGGTTGTGCCAAAATCGGATTATTATGCTGTATTTTTTGGCTGCAAATGGAGCAGTGAACCTTCTAAATATCTTGGATTCCCGCATAGAGCTAAACTTAATGTCGTCTCCACGTGGAATTCCATTTGTGGCAAATATTAAAAGAGGTTTGATAGCTGGAAGGGTCGCTTCCTTTCTCTCACTTGCCGATTGATTCTTAACAAAATTAACATTTTCATTAATTTACAACTTTATTCTAGCTAAAATATGATGCAATAAAAGAATAATCCTAAGTAATTTGACTGAGATTACATCTAATTTAGAGAAGAACAGGTCGAGAATGAGGCGAGTCAGGGCAGGTCGGGTCGATGAGACTATCCGTAGGCGGGGCGGGTCGGACCTGCCCCAAAACAGGTCAAACAGGTTGGGTAAAACGGGTCAGGTCAAAATTGTCATCCCTACAAGCCAGCCTGTTTATCATTTTTCACTACTTGGGGCACCTACGACAATGGTGAAGAATATGGAAAGGATTCAGCGGCGATTCATTTGGAGAGGGACGGAAGATAAAAAAAAATCTCCATTGGTAAAGTGGGATATTCGTAAAGCTCCCAAAGAGCTTGGAGGCTTGAGATTGGTCGATTTGTCAGGCTTTAACAAAGCAATGATGGGCAAGTGACTATTAAGATATGCTAATCGATGGATATGTGCCACAAACATGAGGAGATGATAAATCACTTGTTTATCGAGTGCGATTATTTTGGATTGTTAATTACTTGGTTCGTTTATTCTTGGGCTTCATGAGGCATCCTCCCGCTAACCCTTTTGTGATGGCTATTCAAATCCTTTGATTTAATTGTTTTGGTTCTGTAGAGGAGGTCTAGCCCTTCCAACACCCCCGGTTCCTCTCCCCTTTTGATTTTCGTTTTTCTTTTCCTTTTGATTTTCACTGATTCGAGATCAGATCTTGTGATCTCCACCATCTCTTATGTATGAGGCTTTAGTTTGCACAGGTTGGACATATCATTCCTTGTGCTAAACGAATTGGCATGAAATGGGGGACGTTATGAGGATTCGAAACCATGACCTTTCGGTTCTAGGCTCTGATACCATGTTAGCGAACTAACCACTTGGCCTCAATAACTCGAGTTGTTGGGAAAGGGATAGTTAACCCTTTTAACCTCTTATAGTTTCTGCACTTTTTATTCTAATTTATATCATATTCACCATTATTATATAAAAACATTGGTTCATCCATCAAATAAGAATTTTCTTTTGTTGGTTAATCAAATAAGATTAAACATTGAGAAAACGACAAAAGAACAACCAGGCTCCCCATATGATTAAGCATTGACTCTCCTTAGTTTATTATATATATACTTATTAATAAAGAAAGACACTCCTTAATTTAGAATATTCTGGCTAAGTCATTGTTTAATTTCTCAAAATGAATTTGACTTCTAGCACAACAAACTAATTAATTGATAAGAGATACCTTTTGTAATCTTCCGATCATCAGCCTAGCAGGCAGCACCGTAGCATCTATATTGTGACCCATTGGTACAACCATAAATATAAACGTGTGTTTATGCCCCGAAATCCTCCTCTCCATGCTGCACGCCTTGCTTCCTATTACGCTTCTTCACACGCTTCTGCCTGCACACACAAGCACCTAGAGGACCGGATGGGTCCGTTAGCACTCCGACGCCCAAGTGAGAACCTTTCCTCTAGAGAGAGAAGTGAAGAACAGTTCTAGTAAGAGAAGCAAAACTGAGTAAATGAGGTTTACCTACTTCACTATTTATACCGGAGCGAGATCGATCGGTATCCGTCGCTCTCGCCTTGTGCCAGGTCCGCAATAAATGCGTCGTACAACCCTTGTGCATGCGCCTCGACCACCTGACACCTTCGTCAGGAGTTTGAGGCGCATGGCATCATGTGACCAGCTTTTCGTACACTTCCGACCATTGGGTGTCTTTTGTCCCATGCGCCCCTTGCCAGGTGTCCGGTCTGACAAGGATCTTCAGGCTAACACTATGATCAACACAGTGGAGACGCTGAGGACCAAGTTCCACGCCAATCATCCGGATGTGGCGTTCGACGCGATTGTTCTTGTTGAGTATGTTGTGTCCGTTATGGAATTACTATCTGAACAAGAGTAAGGGCGCAACATGGTTAGGGCGCTTTACATGCTCACTATCCTTGTCCTCACTTTACACGAAAACACGCACGTCAAAAGGTGAAGCACACCTCCCACAAAAATATATGCGCCCATTCTATCATACCGCCCGCGCCTACTCCATCATCCCCCCCCCCATCCCCTTTACCATGGTAAACTCGGAGGTTCTGTTCATTCCACGTACGCTTGATTCTCTTGCCTCCCAAGCGTTCCAGCTTGAACATGGCAAGCCCCACCACCTCACGAACACGATAAGGTCCCTTCAATTTGGGCGCGAGTTTTCCTTCGCTGGCTTTTGGCCTGAAGTCCCTTTTCAATACCAGGCTCCCATGCTTTATCCGATGAGGGCACATCTTCTGGTCGTAATACCTGGAAACTTGCCGTTTCATAGCTTCCAATCGGATGGAGGCAACATCACGTCTCTCTTCGAGCATATCCAGGTCATGTATGCACCCCCCCTCGTTGGCCTGCGCCTTGTAGTTTGACAGACTGAAGGTAGGCATGCGCAATTCCACCTAGATGACCGCCTCAATCCTGTTGTGAGCGCGAAAGGGGATTCCCCCGTTGCCACCTTGTATGTCGTCCGATGCGCCTATAGCACGCTCGGGAGCTCCTCGACCCATCTGCCATTTACGTCTAGCAGTCTTGTATGCAAGCCGTGGAATATGCTCTTGTTGGCAGCTTCTGTCTGTCCATTCGCTTGCAGATATGCCACCGATGAGAAGTGCAATATCACCCCCCTTCTCGTCGCAGAAGTCTATGAACTGCTTGCAATCAAACTGCTTTCCATGATTGGCTACGATTGTCTTTGGTAGCCCAAACCGAGTGAAGATGTTCCTATTTGTGAACCGACGCACCTGAGCCTGTGTTATGGACGCAAGGGGCTCGCCCTCAATCCATTTGGAGAAATACTTCACCGCCACTATCAAGTACTTCATCTTCCCAGGTGCTTTAAGGAATGGCCCTAATAGGTCCATACCCCACTGTGAGAAGGGTCATGCGCCCACATTTCCCCGCATGGGAACAGCTGGGACATGAAAGTCGTTGGCATGTATCTAACACTGAGCCTGTGTTATGGACGCAAGGGGCTCGGCCTCAATTCATTTGGAGAAATAATTCACCGCCACTATCAAGTACTTCATCTGCCCAGGTGCTTTGGGGAATGGCCCCAATAGGTCCATACCCCACTGTGAGAAGGGTCATGCGCCCACATTTCCCCGCATGGGAGCAGCTGGGACATGAATGTCGTTAGCATGTATCTAAAACTGGTGCCAGGTGGCAACATACTTCGTCGCATCCGCCCAGATGGTTGGCCAGTAATACTCCTGCCTCAACAAGATTTTCTCCAAACTCCGCGCCCCAGCATGCATGCCGCACGCACCTTGATGCACCTCTTCAATTGCCTCTTTTCCTTCCGCCTCAGTAAGGCACCTTAGGTAGACACCCGAGTGTGACCGCTTGTATATCTGGCCGTTGATCAACGTGCAACGCGCGGCTTTGCGCTTCACTTGCCACACTTCCCTGCTGTCTTCCAGGAGAGCCCCCTGTTCTAAGTACACTCTGATCAGTGCCATCCAACTTCCTTCCCCCACTGAATCTTCAATGATTGCACCTATGGTTGATTCGCGCACGGGGTGTTCCTTGGTTACGATGACTTGCCTATCTTTGTCGAAGTCGGTTGGTGTGGCAAGCTTAGAGAGGGCGTCCGCATGGGCATTCTCCTCTGTAGGGACATGGAGGAATTCAACACTCTTAAACCATGCGCCTTTAGACCTTACCATAGTCACGTAGGCGCTCCGAGCTTCTTCCTTGACCTCATACACTCCGTTCAGCTGATTCACCACCAATGCGGAGTCCGATCGGAGTTGGATTTTCTGAGCTCCGAGTTTCCTTGTCGTGTATAGTCTTGTGGTGAGCACCTCGTACTCTGCCTCTATGTTGATTTTTAAGGTTGAGAAGCGCATGGCTAATTCGTGCATTACCCCCAGAGGGTTCACCACAACTACCCCCCTGCGCATACTACCCCTTCAGCCACGAACTCTGCCAAGACCTGCGCCTTTATCGCGGGGCGGGGCGCGTAGCTTATGTTGTACTCGCTCAGCTGCACCGCCCACTTAACCATCCGTCCCACGATATCCATTGACCCCAACGTGCTTCTTAACTGAAGGTTCGTGAGGATCGTCACTGGGTGTGCCTGGAAATAAGGACGCAACTTCTCCGCCGCCGTTACGACTGCCAACCCTGCCTTCTCAATGGCTTGTAGCGCGTCTCGGGCCCCGTCATCACCTTGATTACATAGTATACCGGTCTCTCCTCCCCATTCTCCAGTTCCTTGGACACGAGCACCGTGCTCACGGCCGTCCTTGAGACCGCAATGTACATGTAAAGCATCTCTCCTCTCCTTGGGGCGGTCATAAGGGTGGGTGTTGTCAGCAGGGTCTTTAACTGCTCAAAGGCCTCATCACATTCCTCCGTCCATTTGAATCGTGCGGCCTTCCTCAATACTCGAAAGAAGGGTGCCCCCTTGTCCGCCGAGCGGGGTATGAAGCGCCCTAAAGCGGCTAGTCACCTGTTTAGGCTTTGCACCTCGTTGGGCATACACGGTGGTTGGAGGCGCCTAATCGCGTCCACCTGTTTCAGGTTTGCCTCGGTACCGCGCTTTGTGATCATGAAACCCAAGAATTTCCCAGCATCTGCCCCAAAGACGCTTTTTAGAGGGTTAAGGCGCACGACATGAGTCCTCAAGGTTTGGAAGGACTCACGCAAGTCTGCCAAATGATCTCTCATATGCTTGCTCTTGACCACTAAGTCATCCACGTATGCCTCCACATTTCGCCCGATCTGATGTTGGAACACCTTGTTCACCATACGCTGGTACGTGGCTCCAGCGTTTTTCGGTCCGAATGACATCACCTTGTAGCGGTAGTTCCCAACGTAGTCATGAACGCCGTCTTATCCTTGTCTTCTTCACACATGGGTATTTGGTGGTATCCTGAGAACATATCCAAAAAGCTGAGCGCCTCATGGTATGCGGTCGCGTCCACCAGCTGGTCGATCCTTGGCTTGGGGTAGGCGTCTGTGGGGCAGACCTGATTCAGACTGGTGTAATCTACGCACATCCTTCATTCCCCCGTCTCCTTAGGCACTAAAACAACGTTGGAGAGCCACGTCGTGTACTTGGCCTCCTCCACGAACCCCGCTTCCCGCAACTTCTCCACCTCCTTTCTTAGCGCCTCCTCTTTTTCTAATGAGATTGGGCGCCTCTTCTGTTGGATGGGGTGTACGCCCTTTGCTATTGCCAAGCGATGCTCCGCAATCTCCGCCCTTACCCCGGGCATCTCCTTCGCGCTCCACGCGAACAAATCCGCAAATTCCTTCAACAGGTGGACCAGGGTTTCCAGTTCTTCGCCTGACGTGTGTGCCAAGATGCAAACACATCGGTCGGGGCGCAGATCATCCAGTGGCACATGAATTTCCTCATCCGCTGCCTCAGCCCTCGGCAAATCCTCAGGGCGCATGTCGATATTGTACATTCGGCTTCTTTTGACAAGACGCACCTCCGTGGATCCGCCCCCCCCCCCCCCCCTCTTGATATTCCAATCCCCTCTAAAGTAACAAACTTCAATGTCTGATGGCAGGAAGAGGCCACTCCGTTAAAGAGAGCCAACAGGGGGCGCCCCAAAATCGTGTTGTACGGTGAGGGCCAATCAACTATACCGAAATCCACTGTGTGGGTCATGCTGTGTGTCTCGTCGCCCAAGCACTTTGGCCGGCGCCACCGAGAATCCAATCAACACTGTGTCGGTCGGCTTCACCCTGCTGGCCGCCAGTTGCATTTTTTGAAACGTGGACAAAAACAACACGTCCATCGAGCTTCCCGTGTCGACCAGCATCCTCTTGACTTCGCACCCAGCCACCACGTCCCGGATTTCCCGCGCTTCGGTGGAGGGCGTCTGGCATGCCTCCTCGGGCACATCATTGAAGCGTATTTGTATGGCTTCCCTTGCTCTTGCGGTGGCCGACTTCATTCGTCTCCCTTCTTCTAGCTTCTGCCTCAAGTCTATGGATCCGGTGATAGCTTCAATTGTCAACCTCACGCGGTTTGGGTTGGCCTCTTGCTCTACGTCGAATGGGGGCGGTGGCAAGGCGACCTCTTCCATAGGGCGTGCTCCCTCTGGCTCGCGCTCTGTGATGGGCGCGTTTGCTTGGGCTTCTTGCGCCATGAACGTCCGCGTGCCCTATCATCCCCTTTCTTTACGAACTCGCCTAACATTCCTCTGTCCACTAATCCTTGGATCTCAGACTTCAACTGATAGCAATCTGCGGTGTGATGCCCCCTCTCCCGATGAAATTCGCAATACCTATCGAGATTTTGCTCGTTTGGGCGCCCCCTCATGGGTCCTGGCCACCTCAAGTGGTACCCCTTGTCCTTTGCATAATGCAACACGTTCTTTAGCGTGCATTGAACTCCGTAAAGTTCCCTACGCTCTTCGGCAGGTCTTGGATTCTCTGTCCGACCCGTGGGGAACACATTTGTTGTCACCGACGGCAGGCGGGGCACGCGATAACCTTCGCTCTCTTCAACCCTCCCCTTTCGCCTATCAAACCAACGAGCTGCAAGCATTTCCTCCAACATAATGACCTTCTGCAACCTTCTGTCAAGGTCCTCAGAGGACGTCAAGTCCCTCTTCAAGAGCGCCCAACACAATTCTTCGTTGGTCGTGCATTTGTCCAGACAACATTCCAACACCGGAGGCTTGACATCCTTCACCGCCATAGCCACCAACATCCATCACTCGTAAAACTCCATAAGTGGCCCTTCTCCCTCTTGTGAACTTTGAATAGGTCGCTTATGGTGAGGGTCCTACGCTTCCGTCTCGCGAACTTTGATAGGAACAGGGAAGCGAAGTGCTCAAAGCAATCGATCCTTCCTTCCTCTAATTGATGCTACCAATCCAACACCACCCTTATGAACGTGGAGGGGAACGCACGTCACATCGTGGCATCGGTCTTACTGTACAACTGCATCTTCGTGAAGTAATTGTTCAAGTGATCCTTCGGGTCTGTTGTGCCATCATAGCTTGGCAAGGCGGGTATAACAGAGCTTGGCTGTTCAGCAAGGATGCTCCTGGCCAAAGGCTACTGAACACCCAGCTTATCCTTGTGCGCCTCTGCGCCCAGCCGTTGTATTCGTCATAGTCCGACTCCAGGTGTCGAGTCAAGAGCCCCATCTCTTCTGTGCGCCTCGCGAGGATGGACGCTCCTTCCCCATCGTCATCTTGCTCCTTTCGCTTTGATCCGGGCGTGGGCGGGTCACCACCGCCCTTCTTGAGCGCCTCGACCTCCTTCTTCAAGATCTCAAGGGCCTGATCTTAGCTTTCGATGATTTGAATCAACTCCTCCTTGGTGAGCGGGGAGTCCTCCGTCTGTGCGCTCTCCTCAACCCGCGGACTCATCCTTCTGTCTCGCCCTTCTACCTCCCTTGATCCATCCATTCCACGCTCATGCAGCTCAGGGCGTCCTTTCTTCCCACCAGACTCGGGAGCCTCCATGCGTTCTTGCGATTATATCCCCCTTCCTCGCGTGCCAATTGTTTATGCCCCGAAACCCTCCTCTTCACACTGCGTGCCTTGCTTCCTATTACGCTTCTCCACACGCTTCCGCCTGCACACACAAGCGCCTAGCGAACCGGATGGGTCCGTTAGCACTCCGACGCCCAAGTGAGAACCTTTCCTCTAGAGAGAGAAGTGAAGAACAGTTCTAGTAAGAGAAGCAAAACTTAGTAAATGAGGTTTACCTACTTCACTATTTATACTCGGAGCGAGATCGACCGGTATCCGTCGCTCTGGCCTTGCGTCAGGTCCGCAATAAATGCGTCGTACAACCCTTGCGCATGCGCCTCGACCACCTGACACCTTCGTCAGGAGTTTGAGGCGCATGACATCATGTGGCCAGCTTTTCGTACACTTCCGACCGTTGGGTGTCTTTTGTCCCATGCGCCCCTTGCCAGGTGTCCGGTCCCACACGCTATCTTGGCCATTTAGGCCCTTCACCGCGCGCCCCCAGGCCCATGGCCCTTGCTCCCGTGGACTTCCTTGGGTTTCTCTGACTGGGCCCTGGATGACCCACGTCTGTGCCTCCCCGCCAATCTTCCTTGGGCCTTTCCAATTGGGTTTCCCCTTGGCCCATAATTGTTCCCCCAACAACGTGTGTATTTTATATGTTTAAAACGTTTATTTTTTACGGTTGTCAAAATGATTTATTTTTTTCGTTCATTATGGTGTTACACACGTGACACGCATAAACCCGTATACCATGTTTAGCATTTATATTTAATATTTAGTATTCATATTTAATGAAATAAATTAATAATTTGAGCATAAATTTATTTGTTTTTTAAATAATTAATTACTATTGACATGCTATTATACGCCACATTAGTGGAGAAATAAAGTAAAATACCAGTCAATATTTTATATGGAACTTACCAGTCAATGTTTTTCTTTTCGCTATGTTCTTTCTTTCCTTTTTTCCTTTTGCTTGTAGGGAATGGATCAGGTCAGTAACCTTATGGTGAGTAACCATGAGTAACCCGTCCACATCACCATGACATCAGCATCCTCTCTCTCCTGGAAAGCCTTTAATTTTCCCCTTTTTAATCTTTGACGGACGATTTCTCACTCATTTTAAGTCGAAATTTAATTTTTTTTGCACAGTTAGATCATATTAATTGTGCTCTTCAAAATGATATCCACTTTAATATATTTTTCGAACAAAAGAAATTGAGCCATTTTTTACAAGTCTATACCATATATTGAAATAAAAGCATACATATGGTTTGAAAAACGTACCATGGTGGTATGAACAAACCAAGACTGTAGGATGGTTGAATACATGATAGTAGAAGTATATTAATTGTCATTTACGACTTTTAACATTGTATACCACACAATACCCCCCCATACCAGGGTGGTATTGTATGGTATTGTGTGGTATTTTTTGGTCCTGTAATTTGTTCACCCATAAATTTGTAGATCCAATAGATCATGATGAACTCGTCCCTTCTGTGCAAAGGTTTTCAAAAACGAATTAAAAACGAAGAATATACCATACAATACCACCCCGTACCATGGTGGTATTGTATGGTATTGTGTGGTATTTTTTTGTCCTGTAATTTGTTCACCCAGAAATTTGTAGATCCAATAGATCATGATGAACTCGTCCCTTCTGTGCAAACGTTTTCAAAAACGAATTAAAAACGAAGAAGATACCATACAATACCACCCCGTACCATGGTGGTATTGTATGGTATTGTGTGGTATTTTTTTGTCCTGTAATTTGTTCACCCAGAAATTTGTAGATCCAATAGATCATGATGAACTCGTCCCTTCTGTGCAAACTTTTTCAAAAACGAATTAAAAACGAAGAAGATACCATATGGTATGCAGTTGGTACCGAGAGGCCAGAATTTTTTTTTTCTCAAAAAATATTGAAAATTGATCTCATTTTGTAAAGCACGATGAACTCGTTCCATCTGTGCAAAAAAAATTAAAATCCGAGTTAAAACGAAAAAGATATGAGTCAATTAAGAAAGCTAGAAAAAATAAAAATGGTCTTTAATTATATTTCCTTATATCTGAATTTTCTAAATAAAGAGTCCAGATTTGGTTATTGATGGGTGCATAACCCATGGTTATGCACCCTATCTTGAGCCTGCTTGTACGCTCTCGCTACGTGGGGAGCGGATCAGGTCAGTAACTCTATGGTGAGTAACCATGAGTAGCCTGTCCACATCAGCATGACATCACTAGTCTCTCTCTCATGGAAAGTCTTTTATCCTTTCCCCTTTAATCTTTAACGTACGATTTCTCTCTCGTTTTAAGTCGAAATTTAATTTTTTTTGCACAGATAAATCAGATTAAATATGCTCTTCAAAATGATATCCACATTGATATATTTTTAGTACAAAAAAATTGAATAATTTTTTACTAGTCATTACCATATGATATGCTCAAATTTAATATCATATGGTAAGAAAGCGTACCATGATGGTATGAACATACCAATATGGTAAGAAGGTTGAATACATGATAGTATGAGTATATTAACTGTCATTTACGACTTTCATCATTGTTTACTACAAGTTACCACAAGTTACCAATCACATATCATAGTGGTAAAGTATTGTAATTTTTTATCCAATATTTTTTTCACCCAGAAATTTATAGATCCAATAGATTATGATGAACTCGTTCATTCTGAGCAAACGTTTTCAAAAACGACTTAAAAACGAAGAAGTTACCATATGGTATGTAGTTGGTAAAAAAAACGTTTCTCGAAATATATTGAAAATTGATATCATTTTGTAGAGCACAACGAACTCGTTCCATCTGTGCAAAAAAAATTGAAATCCGAGTTAGAACGAAGATGATAAGAGCCAATTAAGAAAACTAGGGAAAATAAAATGCTTTTAATTGACAACCTTTAGATCTGAATTTTCTGGACCCACTTAAATCTAAAAGTCCTGATTTAGTTACTCATAGGTTAGTAACCATTAGTTACTGACCCTATCCTAAGCCCGCTACATTGGAGCGCGGCACCGCTAGGGATCGAACTCAGGACCTCTCACATCCTGAGCCAACTAGACCAACAATTTCACCGCTAGGCTATATTACCTTTGGCGCTTACACCTTTAATTTAGTTCATCACTTTCATAAAAAAATATTTTATATGGAACTTAACTCATTGTATTTTATTAATTATGAGTTAAAGTTGCTTCCGGTTGTATGTAAAGGAAAACCCAATCACTTTTTGGATACGGTTAACCAAAGCTAATATATATATATATCAATCGCCTTGGGTTCCGTTACAAAATCCTGACCTATAAAATTCTGCAAATCCCATATATATGTACACTCTCGGCTTGCAAAACCCGATCGTATCAATGTATCACAATGATATAATTATCAAATCGAGTTTTGCAGACAAGAGTTTTGTACCATATATGCTCATATAGTTAGTATTCTTGTTTTGCTCCGTATATGATTATGCAAAAACCGAAAGCCTGTTAACCGAAAAATCAGACAACTTCATTACACCTAATCCCATGCCACCACCGTAAATTGGAGAATACATGGGCATAACTCATATATGCATAACCCCTACTTACCAATTGTAGAAGACAATTTTTTTTACAATCCGACAACAGGCTATATTTCCTTAGTTCTAAGTCGTAATTGAAATGTTTTCGCAGAAAAATCAAATTAATTGTTTTTTTAATAACATCCACTTTGATATATTTTGGTAAAAAATAGAAATTGAGACAATTATTACTAGTGCATATCATGTGGTAAACTTGGTAGTACATAAGATTATACCACGTGGTATGAAAGCGTACCATTGAGTATGGATATACTAGAATGTAAAATGACTGTAAACCTGATGTTAGGAATATACTAATGGCCCTTTAGCACTTTTCATCACCGTCTACCACCAATTATCATAATGGTATAGACTGGTATATTTGGTTCTAAAATTTTTTATGTCATAAATTGATAGATCCAATACATCATGATGAACTCGTCAATATTTTTCAAAATTTGTGTTAAAAACAAAGGTGGTACCAGCATTCGGTCAAGTCGATCTTCCTGGAATGTATCATTCTTGTGGTTATTATCCCACGTAAATGAGTTTCCATACTAGCCTAGATCATCAAATTCATAATCTTCCAATGCTGCATTGAACTCATGCATTCCTCTAACATAATGAGGATTGTGCATGATGTGGAGTATCGATTTATAAGTCATAGGATGCTCTAGTTCCGTATTCCACGAGATCTTTTGCTAGAAAACTACTCAAATATAACCACCTATGTCGAATGAGAACACAAGAAAAGTACAACGAGATGGGTTGAGGTGCCCTAATTCGAGATCATAGACTACTAATGCAAGTAGATAAAAGCAATGAAAACAAGTAAAGTAATGTCCCGCTATTGTTTTCTAGATGAACATGCATACAATCTTTTCAATAAGATGCATCTATGTTGCATCTATATATTATGATGCGTTATCCCTACCTCTAAGACCATTCTCTACCTGTGCATGCGCCTCATGCGATAGAGATTTGACTAGCTAATGAGTGCTTTTGTTTCATGCCATCACCTAATCCATGAAGACCAAGAAAGTTAGGATAGCACATGATTAAGTGTGGGCCTTTACGTGCCATAATCGATGGTCTAGAGCATCGAGGATCCAAATCATCAAGCATCATCCTCATTCGTGTATGGATGGATAGCTAATCCTCTCATCCCATACACTCTTGAAGACGATGCCTACTACATTAAATTAGTTTCTTTGTCTCCCATGATAGTATAAACAATGCATATACTAGCACTCAGAATAGATTCATACACATAGAGTAGTTAAAGCATCATATGATATAAAGCATATAGAATACAATAAAGCATCTATCGGAATAGGCATGGATGACCATAACACAAAACGAGATAAGCATTTTATTAACTCGTAGAATGTAATGCACAAACACAGTAGAATTCACATTCCCAAATAGATTGATTAGCAAGACATAGAGGAGTAGAATGACATCACCATTGATACATGCATCGTTGGTGGATGCTTCCTTGATGAATTCCAGTGGAGTTACTTTAACTCTTATCTATGGATTGTTGCTCATGCCCCTAGGGCAAAGTGATAGTGAAAGATTTGTTTGAAAACTCTAACCTTGCCTCCTATTTATACTAGTTACATAAAGGGGGTTTTCTAGTTTTTTTCGTCCTAAAGTCAACCAAATCCTTCCTTTTCCTACTTAAATTTGGTTTCCTTTAACTTGGGACTAATTACCTTGTTGAGGAAGTCTTCTATAAGCTAGGGCATCAGCGGCAACCCCATGGTGGTTGTACTTGCCAACGAGTTTCTTCTCGAAGTCGGCCCCCTTTTTTTGTGGGTAACTCCCTCTTGGGCTCTGGTGTAGTAAATCGAGTTATAAATCATAGGATGTCCTAGTATCGTATTCCACAAGGACTTTTGATAATACCTCTCAAACCAGAGGTATTTTCTAGTAGCTACTCAAACCTAACCAATTATGCTCGAATGATAATGCAAACAAAAGTAAATATGATGGGTTCATGTGTCCTTAGTCTAAATAATGATCTACTAATGCAAGAAAAATAAACAATGCGACTAAGAAAACAAAGCCAATAAAAGGATTTTTTAGGGTGTGTTCTTTGGAGGATCATGCATATTAACTCATCAATGAGATGCTTCTATGCATCATCTATTATGATGCCCTATCCCTTCCTCTAAGGAAACTTTCTGCCCATGCATCTGCCTCTTGCGATAGAGATTAACTTGCTAATGTGTGATTTTGTTTTATGCCATCGCTAATCAATGAAGAATAATGAAGTTTAGATATCACATATGATTAAGTGTGGGCCTCTACGAGCCATAATTGATGGCCTATAGCATCGATGATCTAAGAAGTCAAGCATCATCCTTACTCATGCATAAAAGGGTAGCTACTCCTCTTATACAAGTCAAAGAAGATGCCTACTACACGTGAGTTGTCTCCCATGATAGTAGTATAAACGATAATATAGTAGAGCATATAAGAGAAGTCCCACACACAGACTCACTAGAGCAATTAACAACTAATAATCGAGTGAATGAACAATTGATGATACAAGCATTAATAAATATCGATGGTAAAGACATACTGAATCACAATAGGCATCATCATTGAATCATCGAAAGTAATACATGAAGTATCTTAGATGATACCATCCACAACTTCGAGCTAGCTATGCATAGCAGAATAAGAAAACATCAACGATGATACATACATTGATGATTGAGTCAGATTATGTAGTGTCGTGTCGGCACTAATGCCGCCACATTTTTAGCCACAGGATTTACCCAATGTAATGAGGACCATTGATGATAATCGCCACTTAACCAAAAAAGTTGAACCTAGTCGAACCAATTTTATATTTAAATTCTTTGTAATAATTATATATTTAATACTGAAATGAAACGGGAAACTTGTTTATTAATTATAAAAAATTACTTATTTATTTTGTTGCTTCTCATTCCGAAAAAAATCATGCCCCTACCGAACACTTTGCCTTCTCCGGAAAACAAAGAGTATAGTTCATGTCTCTTGATAGCCGGCGGAAAGGGTAGGGAGGAGCATGAATCAGAGAGGGGAATCACTGAGAGAAAAAGCTTAAACCGGTTTAATCTGGATATCATCATGCTATCGCCCTTGATGATGATGATGACTTTGACTAACCCTGTCGGGATCTGGATGGTGATGGTCGGGCAGTGGCAACGACGATGATGATGGTGGATTGGCACAACAGAGACGATGATGGGGATGACCGGGCGACAGTAATAGGCAAATGACGCTAATAAATTTGACTATCGGGTATTCATGACTTGGTGGTGATAGGCTGATAGCCAATTGACGACAACAACCATGGTGGTGGTTTGTTGGTGCGACTCGACGGCGGTGGTGGCCTTGCGGAACGACCAAGAAAAGAGAAAAGGAGTGGAAGAGAATGGAACCAGGCCTTACTTTGCTTTTGCTTTTTAATTTATCTCTTATTAATTAAATAGATAATTAAACCAGACCCACCCAATGAATCACAAACCCAAACATTTCAATCGGACAGAAAAGATGACGGCACCCGTGCTGTAACAGCACCAAAGAATTCTCGGGGACAGATCAGGTCAATAACTATAGGGTTAGTAACCATGAGTAACCCATCCATATCAGCGTGACATCATCATCCCTCTCTCTCTTATGGAAAGTCTTTTATCTTTTCCCCGTAAAATTTTAACGGACGATTTCTCTCTCGTTTTAAGTCGGAATTTTTTTTTTGCACGGATAAATCAGATTAATTGTGTTCTTTAAATGATATCCACTTTGATATATTTTTAGAACAAAAAAATTGAGACATTTTTTACAAGTCAATACCATATGATATTAAATAGGAGCATACCATATGGTAAGAAAGCGTACCATGATGGTATGAACATACCAAGACTGCAGGAATGTTGAATACATGATAGTAGGAGTATACTAACTGTCATTTACGACTTTCATCATTGTTTACCACAAGTTACCACCCCCATACCAGGGTGGTAAAGTATGGTAATTTTTGCTCCTCTATTTTTTTGTTACTTAGAATTTGTGGATCCAAATAAATCATGATGAACTCATTCCTTCTGAGCAAATGTTTTCAAAAAAGACTTAAAACGAAGGAGTTACCATATGGTATGGAGTTGGTAACGAGTGGTAAGAAAAAAAGATCTCAAACAATATGGAAAATTGATCTCATTTGTAGAGCACAATGAACTCATTCCATCTGTGCAAATAAAATTGAAATCCAAGTTAGAACGAAGAAGATAAGAGTCGATTAAGAAAATTAGAGAAAATTAAATGTATTTAATTCTCCACTTTTATATATGAATTTTTTTTGGTCCATTTAAATCTGATAGCTGAGATTTGGTTACTCATTGGTCAGTAACGAAAGTCTAGAATTTCCCACATAATTAAAATAAGGAGACGCCAAATTTAAAGTCCAAAGCAACAAAAAAAGATGGGAGGGATGCGGCATGGGAACTTGCATAAGTGGGTGAGGGGTGTTCAATTCCCACCCCCACTTGTCCACTTTTTACATTTTTTACATCCAAATTTTCCAAGGTTGGAGGGGGATTAAGGTATTAAACTCCCACTTCTCCAAAGTCTAATTATCAGTTGGTTAAATAAGTGTCCAAACTCTCGAATCCGCGTCCTATAGCATCCTGGAACATCTTGAAATTGAGATTGTCTTTGAAACCGGAGTAGGTCAAGGTCCAGGTGATGGTGCAACCTCGACTGCTGGGGCCATCGTCGAAGGAATTCGGATCCACCTTTATGACCAAAGAGGCAGATCGAAAGATCTTCCCCACGAACTCCCTATCGTTGTTGAACCTTGATTCAATGGTTCGATGCTCATGGTCGACCCGGGTGATCTCCTCGGTCGCCCGCGCAACCATCCGTTTTATTTCTGCACCATATCAACGTACACCGGCAAGACTACTCGATCAAATGCATCAGGGGGACGCTGTTAAAATGACTGATTACCACTATACGTACCTTTTCCATAAGTGATCTCCCGAATCGAACCGGCTGTAACACCGTCTCGGTTGGTCACCCGGATGGCTGTGATCTGGTCAGGCATGGCCTCCGGGTACATATTTGTGGCAACAAAAACCGCTCCCCACACATCGTTAGCGGATGAAGCCATCCGGAAACGTTCGGTTAGAGATGGCATGTTGATCGAGCGAAAGCTATGGCTAGGAATGAATAGAATAGAATGGAATGGATTGTGTTCCTTCACCCGCCATTGCTTACATTCATATATGCACTCAAAGTCAACTCTACCCTTCTCTTTGATCTCCTATATATCATAAAATTATACAAAGATTCCATCTCCATCAAACTGCAACTTGTGATCACAAAAGAACAAGCAAACTATGCTCGATTAATCAATGACTTCGATAAATTAACAAATACCACAAATTCTGGCTAGTCGTTGTTTAATTATTCACAATGACCGAGTTAAAGCACAACCAACCAATGCTCATTAGCCTGGTTTAAGTTAGGGTGGTTAGACACATGCGCTTGCTTAACCAGATGTGGGCCCTTAGTTTGGAGTGGGGCCAGAAGGGGTCAGATCTTAGAGATGAATTAAAGATATTTGTCGAAATCGGGTTGCTGATCAGGTGGATATTTTTTGCTTTGGGCCAGGCCTGCACGATTTTAATTTTGAGTTTTCTCCCCAAAAGGTCTCGTACGAATAATGAGGTTGGTGGACACTAATATATAAGGGTTCCTTCCCTTGTATATCCAATGTGGTACTTGCATTGTCACATAACAATAATCCACTCACCACAAGGAACACGTACTTCGTGTACTCTCTCAGCGTTTATCTTGATCTACCAGACATGTTGTATCGATAGGCTTCTCAGTACAATGATTTTCCGAGATGCGAAACTCTCTTTGATCCGCCAAACAAAAAGTGGATCTCATCTATCCACCAAACACACGCATAACTCTGTTTCAACTGCTACCCAGATGCGGATCTCTCATGATCCACCTAACAAACTCAGATCTCAAATCCCGGGGTAATAGAACGAGGGTCCCACCCAAACTGACGTCCACCGCCCATATTCGAACCAGGCTCTGATACCACTTGTTACGACTATTTCTCTGCAGATCGAAAAATATGAGGGTTCGACAAAGCAAGAAAACTAAACACAAGAACGCACACGACACACGATTTACGTGGTTTACTAACACAATGTGTGTTAGCTAGTCCACGTGCAGGAGAGAGCCAGTTTCACAATACTTTGAGGAGGGATGCAGATTATAGAAGAGTATGATAAGTATTTATAGTACTTCTCCATGGTCGAACCTTAATCCAATCTAGTAAAGTAAAAGCGGTTACAACCAGACACAGAACACGAACCCAAACTGTCGCAATATACCATTGTCTGATCATGATGTATACCCAGATCACCAACCATCCCCTTCAACCATATTCCCTCCGCAAGCCACTGAATAACCAGCCCCTAAGCACTATGTATCACTTCCGCAAGCCA
Organism: Linum trigynum; assembly: GCA_964030455.1. Classification (NCBI taxonomy): domain Eukaryota; kingdom Viridiplantae; phylum Streptophyta; class Magnoliopsida; order Malpighiales; family Linaceae; genus Linum; species Linum trigynum. The sequence goes on from OZ034817.1 coordinate 5,061,767, forward strand.
CTAAGCGGCTTCGCCACACGAAACTGCTTCTCTATCGGACTGTGATTCTCCCACATCCACCTCTTCAACCACTTGAATAGGATACGACACCATGTCCTTGAAGCCATACCTCTATGTAGGTACTCATGTAGTGGCTCTCTTCGATCTACCTGAATCTATAGACTATTGAGCTCGTGCACTAAACTCTAAAGTTTCTGGCTCATCATAAACATACTCATGTTGATTTTCTCCACATTGGTGCTCAAACTAGTTAACTCTCTTTGAGAGTTTGGGTTTTTCCCAAAAAGGTCTCATACTACTGAACTTGGTTGATATTAATATACAAAGGTTCTTTCCCTTGTATATTCGATGTGGTACTTGGATTGTCCCGTAACAAACTTTTTTCTAGTTTTTATAATTAGCTGTTATCTTTTTCATTACAACTTAGATTTTTTAAAAAATATTAACGATGAAACGAGTTATTTGTGATCTACAAAATGATATCTATTTCAATATATTTTGAGAAAATTTTATACCACTCGTTACCACTCTAGTACCATCTTCGTTTTTTTCTCAAATTAAAAAAAAACATTGCACAGATATAACGAGTTTATCGTGCTATATTGGATCTATAACTTTATAGGGGAAATTGAGGATCAAAATATACCACCCTGGTATAGGGTGTAAACTGGTGGTAAACAATGATAAAATATGGTAAATATAGTTAGTATATTTCTACTATCAAATATGCGACCATCATACACTTTGTTATGTTCATACCACCTTGGTATACTTTCATATTACGTGGTATAATATTATGTAATATCAAATATTATCACCATGGTATAGACTGGTAATAAATGTCTAAATTTTTTTTGATCCAAAATATATCCAACTATATATAATTTTGAATAACGCATTTAATCTTATTTATCTGAAAAAAATTAAATTACTAGTTAAAATCAAAGAGAAATAATCCGTTAAAATATATAGAGAAAAGGGCTAGAGGCCACATCAAACATTAATAAATTTTGACGGACTATTCTATTTCATATTTACCATGCATAACAAGGTTGTGCATTGGATCCGTTCCAAGGGCAGAGCTACCTTGTTTTTTGGGGGGGCCCTGGACCCCCGAAAATTCTGAAGATGGTGTATAAAATTATGGAGAATTTTGGAAATTTTGAAGAAATTAGTTATTATACAATTTTTGTTCCACGCAAAAATTATAAACTTTGCCTAGCTTTAGTCCAGCGAAAAGCAAATTTTAGTATCTTCCAAGTACCAAGGTTCAATCCCTAGCAGGACCGTATTTTTGCATATTTTCTCTTTTTTTTGTTTAATTTTTGCTTAAAATTTTAACTAATTACTTAACCTTGGTACTTCATCTTCATATATTTTCTAATTTTAAAGTTCAAACCAGATAATTAAAGATGAAGTATGTTGGTCATTTACTATTTATTTTGAACAGAACATTACATAAAATTTTAGTTTATATCATATGTTTATAACTTTTAATTATCTAAAATATTGCTTGGGTTTCTAAAATACTGCTTGGGTTTCTATAATGAATGAATTATTATTTATTTATTAATTATTCTTATTAGTTATCTTCTTAGAAATTTGGACGGATACTATAAAAAATAAGTTCGGCCCACCAATCTCTGAATCTTGGTTCCGCCCCTTATTCGTTCCCTATTAACATTGTCCAAAGTTTCGAGATAGATTTTCTTTTCTTACTCTGATGTTTTTGCGTGTTTCTTCACTTCAACTATGAGTGACTGTTACGATCTGTTGTTTAGATTTATGGAACCTGGAGTATTCAAAAAATTGTTTTATTTGTTGATTTAATGACAATATATATTGGTTGAGTCCTTATTCCTATTTTGGTTATGGTATTTTTCCCTTAACTCGAGGTTACATCGGTTGTTGAGCAAAGTTTTGCTTCGGAAAACTTCTCAAGAAGAACGTCAAGGCTCCCTTATAATTAAAAAAATTGGCTCTCCCTAATTATTCATTCATCAAATAAGATTAAAGAAAGACACTGTTTACAATATTGTTGCTAGTCGTTGTTTAATTATTCACAATGACTTTGACTCAATGCAAAACAAACTAATATATATGGTTAGGATTAATTAATTCAAAGTAAGATGAACTGTCACATACTTGTATGGAATGGTAAGAGTTGAATTTTCTTTCTTAATTTCGAAAACTTTTGCAATTTGCACATAATTCGTTCGTGTTTCAACAAATCAAATAAAAAGGTGGGTGATGCGTCTTTAGTTATATTAGTAAGCACAATTATAGACATAAAGGACAGAAATAAAAGAAACAATACTAAAATGTATAAGGACTTGGTCTAGCAACTAAATACCAAGAGAGCAAAAAAGAGTTTGGTACACAAATTGGACAAAATTACTAACCAAGGTAAACTCTCTTAGTCTTAATTAGACAGAATTACCAATTTTGATCTCAATAGTATACAAATCATACTGTATACAAACGATAGTACCAGTAAAATTATCAATATTTACAATACAGGAAACATATTACAAATACAATGGGGTATGGTCCCTCGATGATCGGCATCCTGGTATAGATGATTGATCATTCTCTCTATACTCGTGTAACATTAATGGGGTATCACTAAAGGACAATTTCTTATCAATCTTGGGGGTAAAATACCTCGTGTACCACTTAAGTTTGAGAATTAAGGTAGACATACCACTTAAGTTATTTCTCTCTATGATTATTTGAATTTCATATAAACCAATTTTGATCCACAAATTGGACAAAATTACGAACCAAGGTAAACTCTCTTAGTCTTAATTAGACAGAATTACCAATTTTGATCTCAATAGTATACAAATCATACTGTATACAAACGATAGTACCAGTAAAATTATCAATATTTACAATACAGGAAACATATTACAAATACAATGGGGTATGGTCCCTCGATGATCGGCATCCTGGTATAGATGATTGATCATTCTCTCTATACTCGTGTAACATTAATGGGGTATCACTAAAGGACAATTACTTATCAATCTTGGGGGTAAAATACCTCGTGTATCACTTAAGTTTAAGAATTAAGATAGACATATCACTTAAGTTATTTCTCTCTATTATTATTTGAATTTCATATAAACCAATTTTGATCCACAAATTGGACAAAATTACTAACCAAGGTAAACTCTCTTAGTCTTAATTAGACAGAATTACCAATTTTGATCTCAATAGTATACAAATCATACTGCATACAAACGATAGTACCAGTAAAATTATCAATATTTACAATACAGGAAACATATTACAAATACAATGGGGTATGGTCCCTCGATGATCGGCATCCTGATATAGATGATTGATCATTCTCTCTATACTCGTGTAACATTAATGGGGTATCACTAAAGGACAATTTCTTATCAATCTTGGGGGTAAAATATCTCGTGTACCACTTAAGTTTGAGAATTAAGGTAGACATACCACTTAAGTTATTTCTCTCTATTATTATTGGAATTTCATATAAACCAATTTTGATCCACAAATTGGACAAAATTACTAATCAAGGTAAACTCTCTTAGTCTTAATTAGACACAATTACCAATTTTGATCTCAATAGTATACAAATCATATTGTATACAAACGATAGTACCAGTAAAATTATCAATATTTACAATACAAGAAACATATTACAAATACAATGGGGTATGGTCCCTCGATGATCGGCATCCTGGTATAGATGATTGATCATTCTCTCTATACTCGTGTAACATTAATGGGGTATCACTAAAGTACAATTTTTTATCAATCTTGGGGGTAAAATACCTCGTGTACCACTTAAGTTTGAGAAGTAAGGTAGACATACCACTTAAGTTTGAACAGGGCGTCGGGTACCATTAAAGTCGACAAAATGTGCATCTCTCTACTTTTTCATCCAACCCAAACTTTTATAATTATTTTTGGTACCCAAAATAGATAAATTAGTAAAAATATTAAACGAATATTAAGAAAATAGTAAATACAATAGAATATAATATAATAATAAATATTTAAAATTAATATTAGAATATCTATTTAAACAACTTAGTTCAATTAGAAACACCATTAGAATAATTAAAATAGAACTTAATCGATCATCAGTACATCAAAACCAAAAGAAAGATAAATGCAACACAATCATAAGGAATATTATATATTCTAGTAATTGAAAATATATTTAGAACAAAAATAGACGGAAAGTAACCAAGTACTAAAGAAACTATAAAGGCTACAACATTCCGTAAAAAATGTAGAAAATAACATATGATTAACGAAAAGAGACGGAATGTAACCAAATAATAAATGAACTATAAAAGCTACAACATTCATAAAAAATGTAGAAAATAGCATAAGATTATAGGAAGAAAATTAGAATTAATAAATGTAACTAATATGAAATATCTACAGTATAATATTAGAGAATTAAAAGGAGATTTAATATGGAAAATTAGACAATATCACCATGATATAAGAGAACTAAATATAGCATTCTCAGATTATTTATATCGAGATAGAATTCATAAGATATATTTGCATCAGAAAATTATTCAATTATAAGAACACATAATGATAATTGATCTAAATTTTCTATTGAAAAATTGATTTGCTATCAAGTATTCAAAAGAGGATTTCAATTCAAAAAAAAAACAATATTTTTCATAATTCCAAATCGCTTTTTACAATAAAAAAGTAGAACAAATTGTTATATTATTAATAGTGCTAGTTAACTTTTAATTTTTTTTACTGTTCCTCACGAAAGTTTATATTAATTCCGGTTTACTGTTCACATGAGCACATACTCCGCTGTGGCAGCTAACACAATATTAATCCTAAGTACTTTTTCTATCACCTTTTTCTCATTTAACGGTTTGCCTCATGTTTTTAGAAGGTAAACAGGCTAGAAGAATGATCTTATTCCCCTACTCTTTCCATTTTAATTATTTTTAATTAAACAAATGAATTCGTTCACGGAGGGATTGTAATGTTGAACAGAATTTCCTTTATTATTGACTAAATTATTGCCCAATCAATTTGTGTTACACAAATATTCTATAAGATCGGTTATTTTTTATATAATATTTTAAGCAAACATGATATTTTTCATAACTTAATTCATTTGCTATTAACTGCAATACGCCATCAATTCACATTATGCAAAGGTTTCTTAATGTAAGTTAACTATTACATAACAGTTTAATCCTAATATGATACTTTCCAGAAGTTGATTTTGTTATCAGACCACTAATTATGAAAGCTTTACGCCACACCGTTGTACAACAATTACATATATTAGAGATACATCATACATTATATAAAAATTATGGAGGGAGAGTTATTTTTTATGTATCAATTCAAAAAAAACGTATAATGTAAGTTTCTGTAATGATTAATATACTATGCAAAGTTTACCGATGGACAGTCATTTCTCATGCATCAAATTAAACAAACATGTTATGTTAATTTTTGGTAATATAAGTTTGATGAGAAATTCCTTTATTGTTAATTAAAATTTTGATCATCTCATCAATGTACACTACTTTTCGTAACATTTTAATTTTAATCAAATGTCTTACTTTTCGTAATTTAATTCTTTTATTATGAACTAAAATACTATATTATTATCTACAATATTAATCATTCCATCGGTTTGTATTACACATAGGTTCTGCTAAGTAAGTTAACATTTACATAACAGTTTAATCAAATGTGTTACTTTTTTGTAACTTGATTTTCTTATTAGACCAAAAATTATGAAATATTTAAGTAATAAAATTATATAACAATTACATAAAGTTTATGGACAAATAGTTATATATAATGTATTAGCTAAATAAATATATTGTGTAAACTATTTGTAATGATTAAGACACTAAGTAAACTTTATGGAGGTATTTACTCTGGTATTTGTAAATTATTTAATTTAAAAAAATCATTAATAAATAAATAAAGTTTTATACACAATTAGTTTCTTCATTTAACCACCAAAAAAAAAATTCTAACGATTGGTGAATGTGATTTTAGTTTAGTAATAAACTAGGAAAGTCAAATTTTAAAGGAAAAGTAATATTTACCATTGCTTAAAAACCCAACCAGTCATTGAGTTGATAAGAACAGCAATGAAAAGAAAATTGGTACAGAATTAAAAAAAAAAACACACACACAATTTCAACAAATTGGCCAGAAACTAATATCGAAGGTTGTCAACCCGCGGGTCGACCCGCGGGTTGACCCACTTTAACCCTGACCCGGTGAGAAAAACGGGCCGCATGCAACCGTCGGGTCGATCGCTACAAGGTATTGGGTTGGAGGTCAAATTGTGTCATTTTTTCTTTGATTTGCAAAATGCGCCTATTTTCCGATTTTTCTTTTCGCCTAACTCTATCTTTGGAATCCTAAGTTAAATATTTGAATATATATGTTATATAAGTGTGTGTAAATTTTCAATATATGATGGATCTAAGTACGACATGTTATTTTGGTGGAATATTATATGTTATAACTCATATGTTAGATGAGATTTGATATAATTTATCAGGATAAGTACAATATAATGACTATTTCCATATTTTTCGGGCTAAACCGAGTGACCCATTAACCCTTGACCCACTAGCTCCGCCGGGTCTGGGTCAACCCGCGGGTTGACAACCTTGCTAATATCGCAATTATGAGAAAAAAAAAAACAATAGATTGTATACAATGAATGCATTATTCACTAAATACACCATTCAGATACACACGTATCAAACAACCCCTTCAAACACGACAAGGGGGTTATTTATTTTGATAGCCTTGAAAGTTCAAACATAAACCAGACAAAGGGGATTTTAGAAAACAAGAACACACATATTTAAGTTTCCAAAATAATCAAAATGGTAGGAAAAAAAAAAAACAAAAAACAAAATAAAAAAAAAGCCTGCTGCTAGGTTAGGAATCAACGTTGTTGTCTTGAAGCCGACGAGAGTAGTTCGAGTTCCAAATTCCTGAAGGTGGCGAGAACCAATATGTGCATTGCTTTAATATTCAAGTCCCTTGAGTTCGTATATTCACACTTCCATTTCACCACGCAGCCACTGTACATGGGCTCTTCTTCGAGTAAGGGTTTGACGGCCGTAGTGATCTTGAAGGTACGACATTGATTCAGGGGGCCGCCACGAACGACGGACAACTTCAACTGCTTCTTCTTGTGATTCACAGCCATGATCTGCTCCTCCCAATTTCCCCATTGTGTCACCTTGCCTGTGAAACAAACATGAGTAACAACTTAATAACGACACCAAAACAGATAATTAAATACTGTATGACCGAACGATGGATCGATCGAACGAACGATCGATCGAGCCTGTTTACCTCTAACGAAATCGATTTTACGAATAGAGTGTTCAGTGAACCCATTGCCTTTAACTTCTTTAATCGAAGAGTACCAATCGGGGACAGCTGGGGGGATCGTTTCCATGGAGGCAAATAAAGCTCCCCATAATTCATTTGCAGGAGGCACCATGGTAAACTCCATTTCGTAACTGCAAAGAGAGCGAGCAAAACAAACAGACAGACAGGGAGTTAGAGCATATCATCATCAGATTAAACCAATTCTATCAGTTTTTTTTTTCTTTTCAGGATGGCACTAGTTACCTCCCTTTCGCCTTGGTAATCCCCTGCCTCTGCTCTGCCTCTGAACCTTCTTTCCACTTTTGTCTGTTCGGATTGCTCCTGCCATCCTCTCCATCCGATCCATATTCACCGCGCACTTCTTTGTCTTCTCGTCTCTTCTCTTGAGGTGTAGGACCGTCTCGATCTTCCCCGTCTGAGACGGCCTTCGGATCTCCCTCCTCTGTATCGCCTGCCTGATCGGATCGAGCCCCACGAGGGCGGGATTTGTTTTGTTCTCTCTCGCGCTGGCGGCGAGGCTTAGTCGGTTTTTCCTCCGAGAACCGCTTCTTGTTGCTCTGGCTTCCTTTGTTGGGGGGCGGTGGTCTTTTTGGTGGAGCAACATTTTCTTCTTCCCCTGCATCTCCGCCATCAGAGCCTTCTTCTTTGGGTTCGAACCGACCGGAGCGAGTCCCACGAGGAGGACCGGATTTTGGTTCTCTCTCACGCTCGCCACCAGGCTTACTCGGTTTCTCCTCCCCATATCCCTTCCCGCTGCTATGGCTTCCTTTGCTGGAAGGCGCTGGTCTTTTCGGCGGAGCAACATTTTCTTCTTCCCCTGAATCTCCACCATCAGAGTCGTCTTCTTTGGGTTCGAATCGACCGGACGGAGTCCCACCAGGAGGACGGGTTTTTGGGTTTCTCTCAGTTTGGCCGCCAGGCTTAGTTTGTTTCTCTTCCCAGGTTCCCTTCCCGCTGCTATGGTTTCCTTTGCTGGAGGGCGTTGGTCGTTTCGGTGGAGCAACATTTTCTTCTTCTTCTTCTTCCCCTGATTCTCCACCATCAGTGTCTTCTTCTTCTTTGGGTTCCAACGATTCCCAATCGACGAATGTAAACACGTCGGCCAGGTCCGAACTGGGATCGTCAGAGGCCGCGTACAAGCAGCCACCGAACGCCGAATTGCTCCTGAACAAGCAAGCATACCGTCCAAGCTGAACGTGCAGGAGCCGGACCGACGTACCATCGCCGTCACCGTCGACATAGACAGGCTTGAACAGCGTGCACGCCCAGTCGGACGAATTCTCCTTTAGTTTCGCAGCCGACCCGCTAATCCACCACCGTCCTTCGGACGAACTCCTCCAGTATTTGCTGTTGGAGCAGCACTTCAGGTGCACCAATTCACCATCGTTCTTGACCCTGACCACCTCGAATTTCGCATACCCGCCAATTGCGGTAGGGTTCTCCTCCGAAACCTGGAGGAAACCCTCTTGTTCGTCGCCGTGACCACCCCTGTACCGGACATACTTGTGATTGTACCTTGATTTGATTGCTACAAAGCTCGGCAATGTGGTGGTAACATTTTTCCTAGGCGGTTTCTTGGACGATGTTGCGTCGATGACCACGAAGACATCGTGCAGGTCCTCTTCGTTGGGATCTTCAGATCCTGCGTACAAGCAGTCGCCGAAAGGTGGCCCGCTGTTGAATGAGCCGGCGTACTGCTTCAATTCGACGTGTCGAAACCGGAACGCCCCGTCGAGACCGTCCACAGGGACGGGCTCGAACAGCGTACAGGACCAATTCGATTGGGTTTTTACAGGGCTGGCAGCAGGGCCGCACCGGATCCACCAGTGGCTCGGCGACGATCTCTGCCAGTACTTGTTATTAGAACAGCACTTGAGGTGAATGAGTCCGCTGGATGTTGTGATGATTTCGAACCTCGAATCGAGGCTGGCAGCATCGTCGCCGGAGAACTGCAGGAACCCCTGTTGCTTCCCTGATTCGTTGATGCAGCGCAGGTACTTGTTGTTGTACATGGACTTCAACAAAACATACTTTGGGAATCCCATCCTCAAACTCACAATTGAATCTCTCAAGATAGGAAATGGAACTGAGATATGCTAGGCAGATATGGATGAGAAGCAACTAATTGAGGCGTAGTTTATAAGCTGTTCATTCCTTGACCATGGAGGGTGATTTAATTAAGGATCGACAAGTTCTAGCCGAGTCTTAAAATACATAATTAGTGAAGACTTAGATGAAAGATGCATGTCACCTCCCGTTTCAAGTTGTCTTTCAAAATATTTAAAGACTTCCGCTAGAAATATATTTAAAGACTTTCGGATTTTGAGCTAAGTCACGTCAATATTTCATATTAATTAGTCTATCCACGTTAACATACAATAATTCTCAGATTACGCCTTTCGCTTTTGGATGTTTGTGTGTTTTTGCAACATACCAAAATTGTTAAAAAGTAAAAGACTTTACGCGAAACTCATATCTACAAATCACGAGAGATATCGATGGTTTATAAGTAAGAAATCGATCTTAACTGACAAGACCCGTTTTAGAGTGAAATTGAGGAGTACTTATGAGAACGTCGAAGTTAAACGTGCTCAACACACATAACTTTGGCCTAAATAGGAGAGCGGATCCCATGACTAAGGGGGGGTCCTTAGTCACTTGACTAAGCCCCTCCTAGCCATTAGATCTGGACACTTCAATCCAATAGTTAAAAAGTGGGAAGAGCTATTTAATTAATGATAGGGATAGTTTGGGTATTATGGAAAATTACGAAGTATACAAACCTGGATTTACAATCAGTACACACCATACAAACATACGAACAGTACAAACTAGAGTGACAAAACATACAAACAGATTCACAAACATTACAAACGTATGAACTGTACAAACAATACAAACTAGACCGACAAACAATACAAACATACAAAAATAAAAAACAACCGGGTTGACTTTGGAGGCTCCATCCTTATATAGAGGGGCTCCTTCCCAAAGTCACCCCGGGTGTTTTTTAGACATACAAACATGGTGGACAAAAATGACAAACTAGACCAAAAATTCATACAAACTGGAAAAACACCTGGGTTGACTTTGGAGGCTTCATCCCGATATAGAGGGCTCTGTCTCAAAGTCAACCCGGTTGTTTTTTAGACATACAAACATTGCGAACATGGTGGACAAAAATGACAAACTAGACCGACAATCCATACGAACTGGAAAAAACACCCGGGTTGACTTTGGAGGCTCCATCCCTATATAGAGGAGTTCCATCCAAAAGTCAACTAGGTTGTTTTTTATACATAAAAAACATTACAAACATGGTTGCCAAAAATGATAAACATGGTGCACAAAAATAACAAAGTTTACAAACATTACAAAATAACAAAACGTAAAAACATTACAAAATATGTCAACAAACATCACAAAGCACTGTCACCGGAAAATTCTTCTCCGTCGGAAAAAATAATTTCCGACCTCTCTCTCTCTCATAGTGAGCCAAACAATCTGCATACAAAAATCCTCCCCCAACCACTACAGTGGACAATTCCGGCCGCCATTTCCCCAAACCACGTGGGCCCAACATATTTTTTGTTTTATTTTAATTATTAAAATAAATAACTTATTTAATTACTACATTGTCCTTCATTAAATTGAATTAATCTCAGCCATTGGATTTTAATAAGGTGGAAGGGCTGAGATTTACTTTGTCATGTGACTAAAACACCCCTAGTCACCTGATCTTAGCCCGTAAATAGATATCGTATAGCTCAATGATCTAGGAAGTAGATAGCTCAAGATCACAGTGATCTATCCAAATTACCGAAGTCCATACAAATATATCAGCATTTTACCTATATTGGTTTGTTGAAATCGATCCGCCACTCTTATACGATGGGACTTCTGACAATCGAAAATAACCTACATGAAAGATGCATTTCACCTAACTTTTTCAAATTGTTTTTAAAAATATTTAGACTCCCATAAAAATATACAAACATGTTATTAATTAATTTAGGGAAAATGCATATGTATAACCAAAACTTTGGTGTTTGTGACAATAATAGCCACTTTTGACGAAATACCAAAATAGCCAGAATTTTGAAAATTCCATGACAAATATAGCCATTTCCGTTACAAACTTTAACAGTGTTAGAAACTCCGCTATTTAAGTTAACGTTAGGCTGACTAGGATGCCAAATCATTTCACACGTCAGCAACAAGTCATCAATATCATTTCCACATCATTCTAATTTTTAAAAATAATTAAATTTTGAAATTAAAAAAAAAACTAAAAATATTTTTTTTTCTAATTTTCCTCCAATTCCCACCTTCATCCCTTCTTCTTCGAAAATTCCCAATTCACAAACCGGAGCCCCGCCTAGAGCAACCCCAATTCGCCGTCGCGCCTACACCGACCAGGTGACTGCCATCGCCACCCACATCGACAACTCAGACACAGCTATACGCCAGCAACGCGTACCTCCTTGACCTAGCCGCCGTCGCTCCTGTTACCACAGTCATTTATCTCTTGTGGCAAGCCCTTCCATTCTTCATTTGTTTTCTCGATGATAAGACGTGCCATTCTACAATCTGACAGTTGCTTGACCTCCCTCTTGTAGCTGTAAGATCTGGTCTTCTGTGAGAGCAAAAAAGACATACATAAGCAAAAAAGACACAAGGCATAGGTTGACTTTATTGTATTCGGTCGACCTCGTACCGAATTATGTCGACCTCGAAACCAACACTTGATCTTCATTTTACGTCAAATGATTGGACACTTCTATAGAACACTTATCTTCTATCCGGTCGACCTCTTTCCTTATCTGGTCGACCATTTTGTTAATGACTGCCATCAAGTGGTCGACCGATATACCTTAGGTGGTCGACCATGTTGTTTCTGACGCCAACGAAATGGCCGACCGAGGTTTTATTCTGGTCGACCAAAAATAACAACTTAAAAGCATTGCGGTCGACCAGGTGGTCGTTGAGGTCGACCGCAGTGCTTTCGCGTGCTGCCCAAATTAGTCAATTCGGTCGACCGCCTTCAGTAATAGGTCGACCGAAAAGTCCATGTCACGGTGACATGCATGTCATAGTAGGCATACCCAAAACATTAATGTTGATACATGAATCTTGGTTTTGTTGGGCTTGGAACTCAACTAAGCATGTTTTCTTTATTGATTTTGTCTTGGGTATGGTTATTTGGGCCTCTGGCCCGTTGTCTGCTAAAATTTTGGCTAAATTACACGTTTGGTCACTTAAATTATACAAATCTTTCACGTTTTCCACTCGAATTACTTTTCTTTCTTATTAGCCACTAACTTTACGAATCGTTTCACGGTTGGTCATCGGCCGTTATACTCCGTTAAGTTTGTCCTACGTGGCAGTCAACTATAAAGTTTGACCGTTAACTGGATGACGTGGAAATTAAAAAAAAATTCTTTCCGCCTCATCATTGCACTTATTTTGTCTATATAATTTATCATATATAAAATTTAATAAATTACAAAAATGGACAAATTCAAATGCTCATCATCCTCACCCTCACCATCCACTCCATCGTTCAATCAACAATCAACAAGGGCACAACCGCTGTAGCCTGAAATCTGTTCCATTTGCCGAAGTCTGCTGGGATATCTAGATCTCTCCGTTTCCAAGGCCATGGCCTGCTTCTTCGACTGCTTCCGCGTCAACGACGACGGCCTCGGCAGCGCCGGTCACCAGAATCCTCAACTCGTTTTCCCAGTGCGTTCTGCTTGTCCGACTGTATGAGCTCCTTTCTTTTCTCACTGTCGTTCCCCTTTCTACTTTTCATTGCGCGGGATTTTTCCTCTTGTGGTTAGTGAGCTCCTCCTGCTTTGGGTTTCGATTTCCTCTTCCCATCCTACGAACTTGGTTCGGTTGATTTCCTGTCAGCTAAGATCATCGATAATGACTTGCGGCGCCGTGGTTGACATCGAACCAGACCTGACGGAACACCTTGATAATGAGTTCATGATACTCGTCAGCGTTCAACATCAAATAGCAAGCCAACAATTCTTCCAGGTCCTCCGCCTTCCGAATCCCCATCTCCTGAATCATCTCAACCATCGATTCCCTGAAGTCATTATGCGTATCGTACGAGCTCTTCACCACCGCAAAGTTCTTCAAACAATCAAATCCCTCCGCCGCCACCGATTTCTCGGGCGGGTTGGACTTTCTCTTAGCTCTCATCTTCATCTCTTCAATTGCTCTGATTTTGCAAGGTTCGGCCTTGGATGGCGTCCTCGACGAACTAACTCTGGCTTTCCCTGCAGCTTGCTTGCTCTGTTTTCTCTACATCGGCTCGCCGCTTATGTGCATAGACTTCCTCGTATCTTTCACTTTGCCCCACTTGGCCGACGAGAGAATCTCCGCCGCAAGCTCGAAATTTCCTGCCTTTGTGGATGAATCCCACGCGACGCCTTCTAATTCTGAAACCGGCGCCTGCTTCTTGAATTCTGGGCTCTCTGCCTCTGCATTCCTCCCCTGTTTTTTCTTCGCTTCAAAAACTTCTTCTGAGCCCAGTTGCCGTTTCGAATTCGATCTCCTCGCTTTCTTCTCTGTGCTCGCCAATCTCAGCCTTGGAGTCCTGATTTCCACAACCGTCTCTCTCGTACCCTCGGCCGGCAAAAACGCGAAATTCCCAACTTCCTTCTCCCCTGTTCTCGTTCCTACTCTGTTTGATTTAGTGCAGCAGCTCCGGCAACTCGACGGCGGAAACTTGTCGCTGTTGTCGTCTAAGACGTACTTCTTGTCACCATAAGCTTGGAATTCGTCCCCGAAGGAAAGCCTGAAGGCGTCGTCATCACCGCCGTAGAATCTCCCTTCTCCACCGCCGTCGTCATCCCATTTTTGTAATTAAAATAAGTGCAATAATGAGGTGGAAAGAAAATTTTATTTTTTTATTTTTTAATTTCCACGTCATCTAGTTAACGGTCAAACTTTATAGTTGACTGCCACGTAGGACAAACTTAACGGAGAGTAACGGCCGGTGACCAACCGTGAAACGATTCGTAAAGTTAATGGCTAATTCGGATGGCAAACGTGAATGATTTGAATAATTTGAATGACCAAACGTGTAATTTAGCCCTAAAATTTTACTCAACTCGTAGTAACACGTTTAGTTATGTCATATCTATCTTGCTTTATATTTTAACCAATGATTGTTCGCACAAAAAAAAAAAACACTTATTAGGGTCCTTATTGGCGGAATCTGATAAACCAATCATTCTATCTAACAGTACTATTATTTAGAGTTGGAAGTTTGGTATATACAGAATATCATATCGAATTTATCACTATTTGATATTATCGAATACAGACTTATTTTTTAGGGATTGGAATTGAGATTCATTTTGTAGAGCTATTTGGTATTCGGTATTACGAGATTGGGATCAGTATATACCGAAATACCGATAAACACCAAAAAATTAAAAATGAATAAAATATAGCACACAACCTTTGGTCATTTCTTACTCTTTCACAACTTAGAAGCCCCCATCCAACTCAAATTTGACTTTCCAGTTTAAGTCACTCTCGTCTCTTACCTAATCTCTTGTTATTTTCATAACACCAAAAGGCAACACACTAGTATTAGTCGTCTCACAGCCTCCAATTCGTCAAATTAAAGATTACAAATGACAAGAATTTCAGGTTTGATCTCTCCTCCATTCTCCTTATTCATATCATACCTCTAGGCAAATTCAAGACTCTTTGCTTAGTCTATTTGCTCTAAATTAAACAATCAAATCTAATTTATATATTTAATTATTAATTGCAAAGATAATTAATTTTGTATTCGATAATACCGATTAGGATACAAAGTACCAATCGGGATACCAAAATATTTAGGGATTGGGATACCGAAATTATTTAGTGATTGGGATTGGGATTGACTTTAGAGTGTAATTCGATATTCGGGATTTCGGTATTTGATATTGGGATACCGATACCGTACCGATTTTCACTCTACTATTATTAATAAAAGTATCTATGTTTTCATGTACAAATTAAACTGCTAAAGTTAAAGTTACAAGTTTAGCTTGTATCATAAATGAATTTATAGCTTTATGCTACCGTAGAAGTTTAGTTTGTTATAATGTTACCGGTAGAAGTTTAGTTTGTAATATGAAGAAGATTGTATCTTTATGTTATGGTACAAGTTTATACCATAACATAAAAAGTATCTATCCAGCTTTTACCATTAATGAATTTTTACAAAAAGGTGTAAGTACAAATTGAATTTCGGCAATAACATTAATAGTACAGTATTTTTGTAAACCAAAACACCAATACTATAAAACATTGTAAATTCCTCTAATAACTAATTTTTGTATTTTGAAAATAAAGAACAATCATAGATTTGGATTATCATGATTTTTTTTATACATTGTATTTCTGTCATGAGTTTTGTTGTTTTGATTTGAAAGATGTTAGCAAGTCATAGATTTGGAAGTAGGGCTGTCCATTTGGTTTTGGTTTTTTGGTTTTAACCGAAACCAAACCAATTGGAAAGCTAATGGTTTCAGTTTTTTGGTTTTAAACTAATAAGCAACTTAATGGTTTTGGTTTGGTTAAAACCGAAAAACCAATAGAAACCATTAAGAAACCAATAAGAATAAAATTATTTATCAACAAATATTTTTTTTGTTTCTTTTGACACGCATGCCAACCAATAATTTGTTATGGCCATTATTATGACGTTTATTCAATAAAAAGGAGGGAAATGTGAATAAATATGAGTGTATGAGTACATGTTGGTTTTTTGGTTATCCA
This sequence comes from Linum trigynum, assembly GCA_964030455.1. Classification (NCBI taxonomy): domain Eukaryota; kingdom Viridiplantae; phylum Streptophyta; class Magnoliopsida; order Malpighiales; family Linaceae; genus Linum; species Linum trigynum. The sequence continues at coordinate 5,077,973 of OZ034817.1, forward strand.
AACCAAAAGCAAAACCATTAAGGCCCTTATTGGTTTTTGGCAACCAAAAACCAATAAGGGCCTTAATGATTTTGGTTTTGGTTTTTGGGATTTGGTTTTTGGTTTTTGGTTTATGGTATTTAATGGTTTGGTTAACCAAACCAAACCAAATTGACAGCCCTATTTGGAAGTGTCGTAATGAAGTTGTTTTTGGAGGGAAACAAACTAAAGGGACAACTTTGGTGGCCCGTGTTCGCTACTGGACTGATGCGGTGGAGATGGCTCTGAAGAGTGACGAGCGGATCGCTCTTTGACGGGAGATCACGAGGAGGGAAGTGATGCTGAACTGGCAACCAGCAGCGGAGAGATGGATCACCATCAACACAGACGGGTCAGTGCACAACCCACTAACCCAGGATCAATGGCAGTAGCTAGAGGAATTGCGAGAGATCATAGTGAAAGGAACCTAGGAAACTTTATGTCAAATTATAGCGAATGCATGATTATGATGGCCGAACTTAGAGGAGCGCTGGAGGGAATGATCCTAGTGCATCGGTTGGAAGCTACTAGAGTTGAGATTCCAATGGACTCCCTGGTGGCGATGCAATTGTTATAGAATCGGGTCGAGAATGGGCATGGGCAAGCCCCTATTATCCGTCAGCTTCAGAATCTGATGGACACTTTCGGTGAGGTCAAGATTAGTCATGTTTACAAAGAGCATAACCATGTAGCTGATTTTCTTCCTATTAAGGGACATTCGATCCCTTTCGGAAGCTCCCATTACGATCATACGGAGCCACTTTTGTATTTCTAGATAAACCATGATATTATCGGGATTTAAGAAGCCCAAATAGTTAATAATATGGATTAGGGCGCCCTAGCGCCCGTTTTTCACCCCAAAAAGAGTTGTTAGCAAATAGCGGCAGGTGGCTCCTTTTTACAACAAAATAAATTTCTCGAGTAAAATACCACATGAACTACTATGGATGATCGACCATTTTAAAAGGTTGAGCTCATACATAATAGATTGTCTGGTTAGACTGTATAATTGATGAATAGTAGCTAGGAGTTAGTTGATCATTAATAATTGTCTCCGTCTGTCTAGTTCTATGGATACCATCCAATATCAAAGTAGATGGTGAACATCTCATATTATGAATATCATCCAACCACTTAATGGATAGTACCATTCCATATCATGGTCGGGTACCATCGAACTCCTTAGTGGATGGTGTCATCCCACCACATGGATAACATCTAGAGTCTAAGTGGATAGCATCATCTAGTCTCATGGTTTTCATCTAATTTCACATGATGAATTGGTAAATGGTTGCTAGCTAAGATGTGGTCATGTGTCCAAAGAGCTCTATTGGCGGCAACTAACTCCACCATGTGCGGGTTCCATTCCCGTCATTCGCCCACAACAAGATGAGAGAGAGAACAGTTGGAAGACTCTCAACAACAAAACTTGAAGAAAGCTATTGGAACATGACAGACAATCACAATCCAACACATAGATAACTTGTCTCAACTGTCTCTTTTCATTTTTCTTTGTAGTATGCCGAGCTCTCCTCCATGAAGAATCCTCCATAGTCGTAGTTTTAGATGTAGTTGCGAAACTCTTGTGGAACCTCCATATGAGTAGGGTAACAGTATTGGTGGAAATCAGTACGATATCAGTATCTCAATACTAAATACCGAAATCCCGAATACCAAACACACTCTAAAATCAATCACAATCCCAATTCCTACATAATTTCGGTATCCCAATCTCAATTCCTAATAATTTCGGTATCTCAATCGATACTTTGGTATCTCAATCGGTATTACCGAATACGAAATTAATTACCTTTGCCATTAATAATAAATTTATAAATTATATTTGATTGTTTAATTTAGAGCAAAGAGTCTTGAGTTTGCCTAGAGCTAGGATATGGATAAGAAGAATGAAAATATGTGACATCTCAATTTCTTGTCATTGGTAATCTTTAATCTGATGAATTTGAGGTTGCGAGATGACTAATACTCTGTTTACCTTTTGGTGTTATGAAAATAACAAGATATTAGGTGAAAGACGAGAGTGACTTTAACTAGAAAATCAAAATTGAGTTGGATGAGGCTTTTAAGTTGTGAAAGAGTGAGGAATGACCAAAGGATGTGTGTTATATTTCATTAATTTTTAATTTTTGGTATTTCTCGGTATCTCGATCGGTATATACCGAACCCAATCTCGTAATCCCGAATACCGAATAGCACTACAAAATGAATCCCAATCCCTAAAAAATAAGCTGGTATTCGGTAATGCCAAATAGTGATAAATTCGGTTTGGTATTCGGTATATCCCAAATACTAGTACCAAACTTCTAGTCCTAGTAACAGTGTAGTAGGTTCTTTTTTAAACAGTGTTTGAAGAGGTGTTTGAAGAGGTGTGGATCATAGTCATAATCGTCACCCTATAGATACAATTGACAGCTAATTTTTGTAATTATCAATAAATTTTTATGCAAAGATATTTATTTAAGTGTCTTGAATTGGTAGGTCCCAAGTTCGAATCACTTAAGTAGTATCTAATCACAAAAAGTAAACTTATATCACCTTTATAATTAAATTATTTTTATATCAATCGCTTTGTTATTAAAATAGTTTTAAAGCCCACCCTTTTAATGGACCAACCGGCATTTTGTCCCACACTTTCTGCAATTGGGAGACTGAAGAAATGTGGATATCGAACCCACCCCTTTTTCTTAAGATACTCTCTTTGTAAGGACCTTTAAATTGTTCCAGCCCATTAATTGAATACAAGGAGGCAGATTTTTGAAAAATAAAAATACAAATAATTTTAACCCACCATAAATTTGGACGTGAAAGTAGGTATGTTTGTCTACAAAGACAAGACATTAGATGACATATTGGATATCTGGAAAGCTTCAAACAAAATGCTTGAAGTTGCTACAAATGCTGTTTTTCTGGCAGCTTGCTTATGCTAGAAGGCAGCTTACTTCGTATCAACTTCGAGTCTTCATGGATCCATCAATCCAACCACCAATCCATGAATCCGATCCATTTGTTACCTCGAGACTCGAGTATTGCATATTGAACGCGTATCATGAAATTATTCTTGTTGCTCTTTGACCGTGGTGGGTGATGTTGATAATAGTCACAAAATGTGAAGGATGCTGACTGGAAGGTTACTAATGCCTTTCTCAATGTGTATACATATACTAGGTGGCGATGACTCGCCTTGTCGTGGGCGGATATGGTCTGTGGGAATGTATTATGTGGTCTGTTATGGTGTTTTGCTAGTATTATTAGCCTAAAATTAATTTTTTGTTGGCAGCTTTGTTAGTATTATTGACTTGACCATATAATATTGACTGAGAAGAGATATATGGCAGCCGATTTAATTTTTTTAAAAATTTTGGCTAATAAATGATATTTATCTAAACCAAAGTAGACCCATTGATTATGGGTAGGGATGAGTGACGAATATATGGGTTTGGAAATTTGTAGATGAGTTTGGGTAGGGTATGGATATTTACTTCCATAATCTAAATGTGTATGAGTTGGGTACGGATACCCATTTATTCGAGGGTATTTTAATTATACATACAAAAATTAGACCTATTTGTAGAACTTCAAAAGTTTAGGTACTAAAATGTAATACACAAAATTTTTAGGTACTAAAATGTAATATTCCACCAACATTTTCAGGACTTATATGCCAAAAAAATAATTTTAGGTTATAAATCTAGGATCTATTAAGTTTAGGTAAGAAACTATAATTTGCATAGTTGAGACTAAATTTCTTTTATGGTGATGTATTTAAGATGATAATTATTAATTAATTTTTTATAAAAAAATGAAAACCATTCATTTAATATGTGTAGATACCTAGCCAAATATTCCATCTATAAGTGTTGAAAATTCTAACCTGGGTGAAAAAGAAAAACTCTAGAGAAAAGCAAACGGATACAACTGGAACTCGCTTAAAATTTCACGCCTTCAAATCCCATGGTTTAAAATGATGACTATCTAATAAGTAATAATCATATATATTTATTTTTAATTGGACTCAACATTGAGCTGAAAAAGATAGTGGCTCATGGTTCAATTATTAATTTTCTAGACTGTTGGTGAGTCGTGTATGGGCCCGTTCATACTTGTGATTAGAATACATAAAAATAGTATACTAATTAGGGTTAGATGAAGAAGGAAAAGAAAAAAATAATGAAAGGATTAGGGAAGGCGAGTGAAAAATGAAATGAAGAGGAAATAGATGATGGAAAGGTTTTGACAAATTCTTTTAGTTGGCCGTCAATACAACCGTCAACTTTTTTCACTGTAGCAATTTATTGACACTTGCTTATGTAGATGTCGCATCTTTTGTTACATGTAGTTAGTATAAGTTTGTTTAGTACTTTGTAAATGTAACTAAATGAGTTTATAAATTCGCTCTTGCAATATTTTAGAGTCATCTCTCTTTGTCTTTTATTTAATGTTTCATTTAATGAGCAAATATAAAATGGTTGAATTTTCTCATGCACTTAAATGATACAACATCTTGTATGGTACAAACTAAATTTATACTTTTATGTTATGGTGGATTGGATTCATGGATTAGTTCAAAAGGATTGGTTTGGATTCATGGATTCAATTAAAATCTAAACATTGGACCAATATGTAAATTAAAAAATTGTAGCTACAAAAATCTCATAAAATATAAATACCAAAACATAATTGTTCAATAATTTTACATGAAAATTAAATTTGAAGTATCAAAATGTAGAATATTACATAGTGACTAATTTACAACTTTTTGGACAACAATAATTGCTCTTCAGCTTTATATATATTAATATTATATTATATTAATAGGTCTTTCTTAATAACAACTTGATTAGCTTTCTGTTGTTTTGGGTCAAAGTCACAGCTATAAATGATTAAACAATGACTAGCATATTGCGCGATACCCATATAAACCAAAGACAGCGCTGGTACCCGGCTGTTTCTTCACAGCATTGCACTTTTATAATCCCTTAATCTGATCACTGCAACATTACAATAGTCTTCTTGCCTAGAAATTGCTAAGTAAATCGATCCATCCCCTTCATTTAGCCCAATGCTCCATATATATACATTATCGTGAGACTTCTCAGAACCCACTCCAGCTCCAGCTCCAAACTGCATTAATACATAAGTGTCAGCTAGATAGATTGAAACCCCAGATGGCTACCTTAGATTCCAACCCCGGCAACAACGAGAGGATGGACAAGAAGCTGCAGAACCCAAGAGAGGAGAAGGAAGAGGAGGAAACGATGATGGCGGCAAGACTTGTGGGAAAGGAAGACGAAATGGAAGAGCTAGGAAACCAACTCGCCATCTCTTTCCCCTTCACGCAGTACCCTAAGATTAACCAGGTCGATCACCCGCCGCTGCTGGATTCCTCATCCGCCATGGGAAAGCAAGCCCACCGCCGCCGCCAGCAGGACGAGAAGAAAGCGGAGCCGGGGCTGCGGTGCCCGCGCTGCGAGTCCACCGACACCAAGTTCTGCTACTTCAACAACTACAACCTATGCCAGCCCCGCCACTTCTGCAGAGCCTGCAAGCGCTCCTGGACCCGCGGCGGGGTCCTCCGCGATGTACCGGCAGGCGGCGGCGGCGGCAGAAAGAACAAGGGCCGCGTGATTCATCCGTCTTCGAGTGAATGATGATGAGCCGGTGCGACTGCTTCCATTTTATCCGTGTAATGGCTTTGGTGGTATAGTAGTCATGTATTCTATATTCCTCAGACAAAATATGTTGTGTTTAAAAACTTTGTTAGTGGGTTTGCTTTTAGTGTACCAAATATTATTCTCTACCGCTGCAACAAAAAATGCCTTGTAGCATCAGTTTCGAAAACTTTGCTATTATTCTCGGAAAAAATCCCAAAATACTCTAATTGTTAAAAAAAATTCTCAAAATACAGTACTTATGAAAATATTTCCCAAAATACAGCAGTTTGGTTATCACCGCTGCAAACCAAGACAGTGATGGCAATCACCGTTTTTGACCAAAACGGTGATAGCATCATCGCTTTGGACAAAAACAGTGATGCTATCACTGTCTTGGACAAAAGCGATGATGCTATCACCGTTTTTGACCAAAACGGTGATTGCATCACTGTTTTGCCGTTTTGGTTAAAAACGGTGATAGTCGACCTTATCATCGCCGTTGACAAAAGCGATGTTATCATCGCCATGGACCAAAACGGTGATAATTGACACGTTTTAGAGCCCTGGTAGGTGGAGATTAGGTCACAGCTACCAAGCAATCACCGCTGAGGACAATGGCGGGTGAACACATCACTGTTTTTGTCCAAAGCGGTGATTGCTAAAAAAAATTTCTATAAATACTGACCTCCACTTCCCCTATTGCTACCTTACAGAAAATTAGTACAAAAATTAGTGTTTTATTAGTCGTTTTCTCAGCTGGTTTGGAGTTGGTTTACTGCTCAAGAAACTCGTCGGGATTCGGTATGTTATAATTATGTAATGTTTACATGTTGATGTGTTAGTAATTTATATGTCTGTATTTAGTGAATTGCGGTTATTGGAAATATGTTATTATATATTTAGATTAATTATGATATGATAGATGTTAGTTAATTAGTTATGAATTTAGATGAATTTGTTTAGTTTTCTCATGATAGATTGGGAGTCGGTATGTTATAATTATGTATTGTTTACATGTTGATGTGTTAGTAATTATATGTCTGTATTTAGTGAATTGTGGTTATTGAAAAATATATAATGATATATTTAGATTAATTATGATATGATAGATGTTAGTTAATTAGTTATGAATTTAGATGAATTTAGATGTATTGTTTTCCAATCGATTTTTGCTTGCTCTTTATTCCCCATGTACTCTTGCTATGGCCGGCAGCAGAGCCATAGGAGCAAGTGTCGGCATCAGGAGCTCCGTATACAATTACTTCGCCTGCTTCCTTCTCCCTTCGGACTCCATTAGCTCCATAGAAAAATAAAACTTAACCTAATGGACTGCAACACTAGAGCAGCCAGATAAAACAACAACGTCGCAGTGGAGAAGGAATTTAATCAAATAATTAAGAGATAAGTATTCGACTACTTGTCATTAATAATTAAATCGGCGAGTAGTGGAGCCAGCGATAGCGGTCGCCGTATCTCCGCCATGTCAAGAATCGGGAACAAGGAAGCTAGCGACCAGCAGTCACTTTCGAATTATGGAAAAGAGCTGTTCGTCCGAAGGCTTCTCCGACGCCGCGACATCCATGCACATCGTGACTATCTCAAGGTGTCTAGGTAATTGAATCAGAATTTGTTGAAGCCAGATACAGTAATCGAATCGAATCTATTCGATAGATATGACAGCAACACAACGTCTTAAGATTGTTAGAAATCGAATAGAAAAATAGGGTTACCGATCTGGCTGAGTCGCGGACTAGGTCGCTCTCTTGAAGACGTTCGCATCACTACCTCGTATTGCGCACATCAGACTATCAGCCAGTCGCCTCCAGGATAAAACAACGACTAATTAAATATCTCACTCTCTCTCGTGTTTCTGCTCTCTGAGGTCTATCTAGAGGGTCTAGGGGTTTGCTATTTATAGGAGCAGAAAACCTAGAATATTCCCTCTTTCTTTGGGAATAAACCACATATTTAATTAGGAAAATAATCACTCTCATAATTAAAATATATTATATTAAGATAATTAATCCTAATTATCTCCATAATATTCTTTTTATTAAGTATCCTTCTTAATTTCGTATCTAGAAAGAATATTGGATAATTAATTCAATATAGCTTTCAAAACTATTCATTCCCAACAGTAACTTGTATAGATCTTAACCGTTAAAATAAGTTGAAATTATTTTAAGCCATTGATTAAACAAAAAAAAAAACAAAAAGGAAAGACGGGCACCCAGCACCGCCGGTCACCGCTTTCCCATTTTAACTTCTTTTTTTTTTCCCTTTTTCACATCCACGTTTACTTTGATTTTTTCTTCTTCATATTTTTTAAAAAAAATTCTTCCCCTTTTTAATTACATCAGTTACGTAAACTACATATCTATTACGTAAAGATTACGGAACAATAATGGTTTCTTACGTAACACTTAAATCAAAAGTTTTACGTAATGGTTTAACACTTTAAGTAACACTATGTTAATTTTCATTACGTAAAATGACCATTCATTACGTAAGTCTTCCATAATGACATTTTACAACTATTACGTACAATACACATATATTCCGTAAAGGTTACGTAATGATAGTTATTTCTTATGTAGCAGTTAAATCGGAAGCATTACGTAAGGTTTCCGTAATGACTTATCACTTTACGTAACGCAAATGTATTCATTACGTAAAATGATCATTTATTACGTAAGGCTTCCGTAATGACACTATTACAACTGTTACGTAAAATACACACTCATTACGTAAAGTTCACGAACAACAGTTATTTCTTACGTAAGAGTTATATTTGAAGCGTTAAGTAAGGATTACGTAATGACTTAACACTTTACGTAATGCATAGTGTATATTCATTACGTAAGAAGACTGTCCATTACGTAAGACTTCCGTAATGACCTTTTACAACTGTTACGTAAGATAAGAATATATTAAGTAACTATTATGTAACACCTGTTGTGTTTTATGTAATGCCACCTGTGAAACCTGCTATAGCAAGTAAAAATATTCAAGTCACCTTCACTACAAGAAAAAACACTATCTGCACCATAAAAAATGGTTGCCCAAAGTTGAAAAATGGTCGCAAGAAGATTGGAGCGACCATATATCAGCCTCGCTGGCATGGTCGGCAAAAGCGAGTCGCTGAAACCTCTTAGCGACAATAACTGTAAATGGTCGCCGGAGAAAATTTTTTGGGCAACCATTTTTCATGGTCACTGGAAATTGAATTTTACCAAACATCATACAATGGTAGGCAATGAGTGTTTTGGACGACTATGCTTTATGGTTGCTGGAAAACTAACATGAGCGACACTTATAAAATGGTAGCCGATAAATGTCTCTAGCAACCCATCACATGGTTGCAGAAACGTGAAAAGGTTACCAATATATGTCTCTAGCGACCCATCATATGGTTACAAAAATGCAATGCAACTATAGTAGAAAGTTGCCATAAATTGTCATTTTCTACCATACATATTTAAAATTAAAACGAAGCTATTAAAGACAAGATTTGCATAATAGCTATAGCTGTGAAAATTATAATGATATATTAATTGGAATTGAATTAATGATGTTACAAAATACTGAGAAAAATAAGCATCAGTGTATGCTATGTACATATATATATATAAATAGGCTTCTCATTCTCAATCCTAATATGACCGGTACAAAGATTAGCCAAATCAATACAGGCCGCTACCTACAAGTAATCTTCATACACTAACGCAAAGATGCAATCCATCTGCAAAGTCAATAAAAAAGACATCAAATCAGCATATACAGTCTTTTGTTTATATAATTACTCATCGTATAAATCGAAAGATAATCATGGTTATAATAACAATCATAATTCCAAAATCTAAGTCATCTTCGCCTCTTTCCACTAGTAGTTTGTTAGCAGTAAGGCATTTTCTTTGGCAAGCTGTAGGTCCTTCCCTTTATAACACCTCTAATTCAATCACAAGTAGCTAGAGGCAGGGTAGAAGGATGGAAGCGAAAAGAAAAGCAAGCCTCAAACCCAAAAAAAAAAAAATTAAATCAGTTAACATATTTATGTAATAGTAGAATTTGAAAAGTCATTTAAGTTAAAAGCACACAAAATGCATAAAGCCCCAAATATAGAGTTGCCAAACTAGTTATCTTGTTTATGCACAAGAAGAATTCGAAACACTTAACGGCTCCTTAGGTTGGCTTCTTTTAATCGAATTTATTCCATGGATATGCATAAAAGTTTGCTGAAAAACACAAGTAGAAATGTGCAGCAAAGACAGCAAAACATAAGCAGAAGAAACAAGCAAAGAAAAACATGCAGAAGAAGAGAGTATGCAGAAAAAACTTCTTTAAACCTACAATAATATGCAGAATCACAGAGGTTAGTGTTGTAAATATGCTTCTTATAGAGACCTGTAAAATATGACAAAGACATGAATTATCAAAAGTGCTTAATGAATATGATGTGTCTATTCTTTTCTTACCAGCTGTAGTACTTGGCATAAATGACTTCAATTTGGACATATTTTTGTTCACTTACAGGTGCAAGATTAGAAGGGTAATTCTGATAGACCATTAATTAACTTTCTAGACAAAACATAAACTAGCTAGAACTTGCCATCCTTATCCCTTGACATTCCTTAAACACTATTCTTTATTAACACGAAAGTAGAAGGCAAGAAAAACATGTTGAATTGGTTACCAACAAATTTAAGTACCTCTGGTAGTCTCATAGCAATATCCTATTACAAAAAAGTTGGGGCATAAATGAGTAGTGTAATCGGTAGCAGCAGTATTATTAGGCAAATCAGAAAACGAAATCGTTTTTGCAGCTGCTCAAACCAATACAACTCCACACACACAGTAGAAAAGGAACCAAACAGAAGAGTATGCAGGGATTAAAAGACAGTAGGGACTAATCTTGTGGAGTTCTCTACTAATTCTTTCAAGGTTTGTCGCGTTAAAATGGGATCAAGTGGTGGTGCTTCTGCTACTGAACCTACCTAAATCACTGAAAGGAATGAACAAGGGAAGTGGCATCATTTGGAGAAATTTATCTAGTCTAAGAAATGATGGGCACTGTAAAATCTCGTTTAAGAAACCTTAGAAAATCTTTTCCATCTAACCAATCGTATCTGATTTTGCTAATCCACAAACGAGGAAGAACAAGGTCAGGGATTCGATTTTGGAACTAAAATGGCCAACAAAATAATCAAAATCCCTAAAAATTTTAGGGTTTCTTTCTTATCTGAATCCCAACTCATATAAATGACGCACTCCTACTGTCACTCTAGAAAATGGCCAAGTGTAACCACTTTCTAAAGCGTAGTATAGCGGGTTTGGGTTTTAATGTCAACCCGAGTCCTAGATGTGATGACTACTCAGCGAATTCTTATTATTTAGCGAAGAAACTTTAGTGCAGGTTCAAACAAGCAAGCAATTAAACGGTTGTTTTCAAGTCGAGAGAGGTCACCCGGATATGGTTCCCCCTAGGACTGCAGTAAGTCGGATTGCAACTTACCAAGTTCAGTTCTTATGATAGTTATACTGCGGGAGGTTCTTAAGCAGTCTGAAGTCTCGACTAAAGGTCTCCAGACCCTCTCAATCTGAGTCCCCAGCGGGCGACTAACCTCCACTGGAGTAAACAAATTGAGGCCCTAACGAACCAAACCTCCACTACCGAAGTAAATCCGGTACAGAATAGTGAATTGGCTCCTCGACTAAAGTCGCAAATTCACATCATTCAATTAAGGGTGCTCTATCAACTTAGGCAGATATTCTCTTTCTAGGTTAAAACAGAAACAACAGGAATTTGATCAGGATTCATGCCATTCAATCATTCAAACCTCAATTGAATATAATCAAATCATAGAATCTGTACTTGGGTTCAAACAATCAGACCTAACATACAAATCTAGGGTTCTCCATACCCAGATGAATAGGAAAACTACTCCATAGAGAGAGATGAAAAATCTAGCTCAGATGCGGAAACCATACTGTGAAGGATGATAATCTGCTTCTGGCGCTCAATTGGATCTTCTCCAAGCTCAAGTCGGGCTCCAATGGTGATGAAGATCAAGCTAGGGGACTTGGGAACTCTGGTTCGTCACTTTCTCTCTCTAAGAATCGCTCTGTCTCTCTAAAACTCGGAACTACTTCTCATTTGGCTCAAATCTGCCTAAAAGGCCGACCCTGGGCAAAACACAGTCGAGGGCACGGCCGTGCTTTGGTTTTGCCCGCCCGTGTTTTGCCCCGTGTTAAAAACACGCCCGCGTCGGCCAAAACATGGTCGTGCCTAAATATGGATACGGCAGTGTTTTGCTTTAGGCCAGCCCGTGTTTTGCTTTTCCATCAGTTCAGCTCTCAGCAATAAAAACACTGGCGTGCCTTTTGTGTACACAGCCGTGTTTTGGTTTAGGCCAGCCCGTGCTTTGGCCCCAGCTCAACCGAATGACTTCCAAATGCCCCGAAACTCGTGCTTAGCCTTTCCTTCGACGTCTGGGACCTGAAATATGACAAAGTAGCACAACTCGGCGTAAAACGGGCCAAAAATACACGACTACTAGCCTCAAACGGATAAGAACTAAGGGTGCAAACATGTGCAAATACATCGTTATCAATAAACAAATTCAAGAAGAATGGCATGGGGGAGTGGCGACTTACCTGATGGAGTCACTATTGGCGGCATCCTTTTCACCATCGACGACGGATGAGGGAGAGCAAAGTTTGAAGGAAGTGCTGGTCACAAGTAGCCTCTTTTTCTATTGGGATAAGGTCTTGTTCTAAAGTTTGCGGAGGAATCAAAGATCGGGGAAAGCCTGGAGCGTAGAGGGAGACGACGCCGACGAAGAGGAAACCGGTAAGCTGTGAGGGAGATGATTCCGCCTAGAGGAACGCTGTGCTGGTCTATTTCTTTCGTCTGGGAGAAAATGAAAAGTTATAGAAAGAGGCGGCCGCTTAGAGGAAGGAGGAAAACAAGGTAGGGTTTCCAGTTTCACTATGTAAAATTTGTATATATATACCAGTGTAACACCAACCATTTCATGAGTAGTTGCTGAATTTTTTATCTATCAGCGACTATATTACTATGGTTGCACTAGAGTTAGGTATTAGCTACTATTATATGAAGGGTTGCTGAAGTATTGATTCATGGTCAACCATTCACCCCATGGTTGTTTGAGACTGAGTAGCATATTACCGACCATTGTATGAATGGTTGCCGAAGTTTAGGATTATCAGCGACTATTTTATTAATGGTTGCATTAGATTTGAGTATTAGTAACTATTTTGTGAAGGGTTGTGGAAGTATTGGTTTATCGTCAATCATTCACCGCATGGTTGCTTGAGAGTAGCGTATCACCGACCATTTTATGAATGGTTGCCAATGTTTGGACTTATCAGTGACTATTTTACTAATGGTTGCACTAGAGTTGGGTATAAGCAACTATTTTGTGAAGCGTTGCTAAAATATTGATTTATTGTCAACCATTCATCCCATGGTTGCTTGAGAGTAGCGTATCACCGACCACTTTTCGAATGGTTGGCGAAGTTTAGGCCTATCAGCGACTATTTTGCTAATGGTTGCACTAGAGTTGTGTATTAACAACTATTTTGTGATGGGTTGCTGATGTATTGGTTTATCACCAACCATTCACCTTATGGTTGCTTGAGAGCAGCGTATCACCGACCATTTTATGAATGGTTGCCGAAGTTTTGACCTATCAGCAACTATTTATTTAATGGTTGCACTAGAGTTGAGTATCAGCAACCATTTTAAGAATGGTTGTCGAAACTTAGTTATAAGCAACCATTTTTCTATGGTGGGCAAGAAAATTCAGAAAATGTTTTTTCTTGTAGTGCTTACTTCAAGTCACCATAGGAAATCCCATAACTGATGTAGTATTGAGATCAGCATTACTGTACATATTTCAATTATTATGGGCCTCTTTGCACTTTTCCTTTCTTGCCCTAGAGACGGTCGTGGATGGTTGATTACTACTTTTAGCTGCCGAGACTAAGGAGAGAATTGATGCTTGTGCATGTTGTGATGCCACCGTGAAGGGTTGGTTCAAGACGGCGACATTGAAAGAAGTCCAAAACAGTGTGCATTCTTTGACAACACGAGTCTAATTGAATAGATCCCAAGTAAATCTTTGATTATGGGTAGAGGCAACAATTTTGTAATCCAATCCACCAATCGAATCCAATCCATTCACTTAAATTTTCAACTAATCCAATCCATTTGAATCCAATCAATTTTATCAGAATTCAATTGGATTGGTGGATTCATGATTGTTGGCAAATTACAGTTTAGTACCTATAGTTTAGATAGTTTATAATTTGGTACCTAAATTTATTTTCTTAATGAAAATGGAAAATTAAGTTTTTGTAACCTAAAATTTTTTATTTGACACTGTAGTACCTAAAATTTTCAAAAATTACATAATGGTCTAAATTTATATGCTACTTGCATCCATGATAGAATCCATGAATCCACCAATCCATTTGATCCAATCCAATTGATCCATCGATCTACCAATCCAATCCATTCAACTTGCCACTTCTAATTATGGGTAGGGTATGTTTTAATTATAAATGAGCATGGGCATTGGGTAGGGTAAGAGTATTGCTTTCATGCTCTAAATGGGCATGGGTTGGGTACAAATGATCATTTCATTGATATGTTTAGGACTCGTATGCATAAAATTTGAATTTTAATACATAATGTAAATATCTATTCAGTTTAGATATCAAGCTGTAATTTGCATATGAGTATAATTATAAAGCTAAATCCATGAATTAACAACCCAACTCAAATCAAACAAATGACTATAGATATAAACTCATTACATACGTATATATCTTATATTTGAGTTTCATACCCAATTTGATTGGCTAGTCGGTACTTGGGTCACATTTTAATCACCTGATCGTAAGATGGACTATCTACAAAATATATAAAGGCAAAACGTGGGTTGGAATTATCTTATTTCAAATTCCGTGGCCTCAGAGTGATTCTAGGAAGGTCAACATTTTTGTCATTGCAAACAGATCATCTTTATATATTAAAATGTTATCACTGGAGTGCGAACTATTGTCATTTAATAAATGAAGAAAGACATTATAATCAACTAAACTACATTGTATGATTGTTATTTCTCTTATTAAACTCTAGAAATATGTTTGGGGATGATGCTTCTATATTTATGTTTTATCTTAAGTTATTTATATTTTATAGAGAGAGGTTAGTTCTAAATCGGAACTCATGTAACATTGATTCGAAGTTCAAACATTAATATTAAATTTACAAGCGCAGTTTTGTTTAGACAAAA
The DNA here is from genome assembly GCA_964030455.1 of Linum trigynum. Classification (NCBI taxonomy): domain Eukaryota; kingdom Viridiplantae; phylum Streptophyta; class Magnoliopsida; order Malpighiales; family Linaceae; genus Linum; species Linum trigynum. The sequence goes on from OZ034817.1 coordinate 5,092,986, forward strand.
TACAAAAGTATATTTTAATCTATATAATAATTAATTTAATCTTAATATTTCTTATGTTTGATATATTTTATATATGGTTTAAAGGTATAGTTATTATTTGCCACATCAGTGGTATTTGGTTCAAATGTAGTATTACATCAGTTAGTCAAAATCTAATATTTGGTGTATTTATAATTATTTTTTATTTATTTTGGTGTTGTGAATAGGTAGAACTCTAATTATTAGAATGAATATATGATATAACTATACCTAGGCATATGGTCGAGCTAGCACAACACAGTTAGCAGATACTCATACTATGAGTACAATATATATGGAACGGCCCTATACAAGCATGAATCTTTCATGGGTCCTACAAAATTTAAACTTCAAGGGATCGAGCTCAATTGTGAGCACGACACAGTTAATGTTGGTGATCTCATGTTTTATGAAAAAATGCGCCATTTGAGAAAAATAAAACAAAATATTCTAAAGATAACATATAAATTATGAATTGATGAGTAGATTTTCACATCAACGTGTGACAACTCTTATTTTAAAAGGTTTATAAAAGACATTCATTTTTTATTTTGAGACTCAAAATTTTACAATGTATACAACTAAACACTAATTTATAAAATAATTCTTGATTAATTTTATAGGTGAAAAGTCTTTTTTACAGCTTTCAGTAATAACAAACAACGTTAACAATAACTTTAGAAGCAAGTAAGTGAAGAAGAAATTGAGATTTAGTATCACTTTGCAAATTTGTGTGTGTTTGAGGGGATGAGAGATTTTTTTTGTCTAGAAAAATTGAAGAAGGGGTTGAAACTCATATATCATTTGTTCAGATATTGCATATTGAATTTTAGTATTGAACATTTAGAAGCGATATATAATTCTTAAATTAGTATTAATTTCAGCCTGGTTGACCATTAGCCTTAAACTTCTTGGTAAGCTGACATGATTGGACCCAATAATCATAAGATGAGATTTAGTTTGATATGCTGGTTCAAAACCATTTTTTATGTGTAATGAAATTGTAACATGTAAATAAGTGAAGATGAACCTGATATTGCGTTTTGATTCTTTAGATAACTAAAATTGTTTAATTGGTAAACTAATTATACACTCACTCGATTGGTTTAACGAGTTTTATTTTTATCACTTTAAGTAATTAGTTTATGCACATGCTATCAAACTGCTTTGCTCCGACGAAGAATAAGCAGTCATCTGTTCGCCAAGCTTCAGGTGCTCTGATTCACACTGTCGACTGTAAATGGAGAGAAAGCATTTCAAACGCAAAATTGGAGAAGTAATTGGGATGTTTCTAGGTTTCTCTCGATTCTAGACGGTGGGAAGAAAGAGTAAGAGAAAGGGGGAGAGTGGTGAGATACAAAGCCTAGAGAGAGATGGAAGAACAAACGAAATAAGAAAGAGAAAAGCATAGAGAGAATGAGTTGACACATTTAAAAGAGGGATAAATGAGGTAGTCTGAAATAATTGCTCTTCTGCTTTGCTTAGTGAGTAATGTTGGCCTTATTCTGATGTGTTTTTCTTTATTTTCGGAGATAACATTATATTTGATAGATTATTTCCGTTTCAATTTAGAATCCTAAATCAATATTATCATTTAGCTGATTTTCTCTTAATACGAGTATCCTAAATCAATATTATCCTTCACATTGCTCAACTAACTATTAGTGACAACTTAGCATCAATGCCCTATATACTTCAAATCAAGCAACTTCAGATTAATTATCAACGGTTTGGTAAAAAAGAATGTTCTCTATTGGGAAAAATTTAAAGGACATATTGAACTCTATGAGAGACATTTTCTTTCATCCTAAAGGTTGATTATGTATGTATGATGAGAAGCAACTTTAATATTCAACTATATGATTTAATTAAGTAATGAATGACAATTAGTTATATTTATTTTCTTTTTCATTCAATTATTATATGTGATGTTTATATCATATTTTTTTCTCTTTTCATGGAGGTCTAACACACATTATGCATAGTTGGATCGCTTTCAAAAATGTTTGGTGTATGACTAAGGTTAATGATAGCATCATATTTTCACATGTTTTCACTCTTGTTTCCTGACCATTTTAGCTCTAGATTGATTGTTCCTTGGCCTATTTTACGCTAGGTGGTGTTGTTTTGTCGTATTTCAGGTCCTAGCAAGCAAAGAGGTGCATAGGCGCAAGTTTCGGGTCATTTGGAGGTCAGCTGGCGATTCACTAAGCAAATTACGGGCAGCCCCTGCCAAATTACGGGCGTAATTGGTCCAGGCATGCCCGTAAAAGCATTGCCGAGCCTGATTTCCTCACAATTCTTCTCGGCAGTAAAATTACGGGCAGGTCTCCCAGCGATTACGATCGTAATTAATAACCACTGGCGGTAATTTGGAAATTACGGGCGTAATTCCTCCCCCTTCAGAGTAAAGTGAAACGCGCGTTTTGGGCGATTTACGGGCAGACAGGAATTGCGACCGTAATTCTGCCCGTATTTCGCCCAGAATCGGATTTTTAGGCAGATTTCAGCCAAAACAGATGGGGATTGGAGTTTTAGAGAGAAAGAGCGATTCCTAGAGAGAGAAAGCGAAGAACGAGAGTCTCCAAGTGCCCTAGCTTGATCTTCATCACCATTGGAGCTTGGCTTGAGCTTGGAGAAGTGCCGATCAACGTCCAGGAGCAGGAATCCATCCTACACAATATGAATTCTGCGTCTGATTCTGCTTTTGCTTCTTTCTCCATGGAGTAGTTCTCCCATTCATCTGGGTATGGAGAACCCTAGATTTGTATGTTAGGTTTGATTGTATGAACCCAAGTACTGATTCTATGATATGATTATATTCAATTGAGGTTTGAATGATTGAATGGCATGAATCCTGATCAAATTCCTGTTGTTTCTGCTTTAACCTAGAATGAGAATATCTGCCTAGGTTGATAGAGCATCCTTGATTGAAGGTAGGGAGTTGGTGACTTTAGTCGAGGAGCCAACTCACTATTCTGTACCGGATTCACTTCGGTAGTGGAGGTTTTGTTCATAGGGCCTCAATCTGTTTACTCCGGTGGAGGTTAGTCGCCCGCAAGAGACTCAGATTGAGAGGGTCTGAAGACCTTTAGTCGAGACTTCAGGCTGTTTAAGAACCTTCCGCAGTATAACTATCATAGAAATTGAACTTGGTAATTGCAATCCGGCTTAACTGTAGTCTAGGGGGAACCATATCCGGGTGACCTCTCTTAACCTGAATACAACCGTTTGCTTGCTTTGTTAGTTTGTTAGTTTAGACTTGCATTAAAGTTTCATTGCTAGATAACAAGAATTCACTGAGTAGTCATCAAATCTAGGACCCGGGTTGACATTTAAACCCAAACCCGCTATACTACGCTTTAGGAAGTGGTTTCACTTGGCCAATTCCTGGAGTGACAGGAAGTGAGTCAAGTTTTTGGCGCCGTTGCCGGGGACGGCTAGGTTGTTGAAGAAGTGATTTTTGTTAATTTAGCTTTTCTTTTTGCTTTGTTTGCTTTGTCCCACTTGTGCCGTCACGGGTTGGTTTGTTTAAGTGTGTGCAGGCAGTGCATGACCCGTAGCCAGTCGGGAGATTTACTGCCGTTGAATCCAGAGATTGACCGCACCTGTCGCCAACTCAGGAGACAACAGCGAGCTAGACTGGCTACGGAAGAGCGCATAGACGGCCACCTAAGCAGCGATTCTGAGGAAGAGTCCAGGATGGACAGAGATTACAATCAACACCAGTGGAATCCTCAGCAGGCTCCCCCGGTGAATCAGGTCCTGGGGAACAACCCCATACCCCAAGATCATGGGGTTCATCATCCACCGCCGCCGGGTCCCACCTTGGAGTACTACTACACTCCACGGATTGCTGACATCCGCCCGGTCATCCTCTACCCGCCTATTCCAGCAAACAACTTCGAGATCAAGCCATGCTGGATTCAGCTCATTACATCCTCTATCCAGTTCCATGGCTTGAAGGATGAGGAGGCCAGGGTACATCTTTCCCGTTTTCTGCAGCTGACGAACGGGTTCAAGCTGAATGGTGTCCCTGATGATGCAATCCGCCTTCATCTCTTCCCCCATTCCCTGGCGGGGAATGCTAAGAGGTGGTTGGAGACCCAGCCCCCATTGTCCATCACCTCTTGGGACGATCTGGCTGACAAATTCGTGCACATGTACTATCCGGCATCGAAGACTATAGAGATCCAGCGGGAGATCACTCACTTCCGCCAAGAGCCAGATGAGTCACTTCGTGATGCATGGGAGCGGTACATGGGATATTTCTGGCAGTGTCCCCATCATGGCTTCAGTGATGCATTCACAGTGGGGAACTTCTACAGTGCCCTCTCTCCGGACAGCCAGAGGGTGATTGAGTCTCTATGCCCAGGAGGGGATATTCTTACTAAGACTCCACCCGAGCTGAACCAGATGATTAATACCTTGGCTGCCAGAGATCATTCTTGGGGACAGAGCAGCAGAGGAAGACATTCTCGGGATCGTGGTGTGCACGCCATGGAGGCCAGATCCTGGCTCGAGCAGCAGGTAGCTGAGCTAGTGTAGACATTGAAGCAACCCAACAGTCTTATTCCGGCCAGAGGTTTGGCTACACCTCCAGTAGCTCAATGTCAGTGGTGTGAGAGCTCGAATCACTTAGTGGAAGACTGCCAGGCTATGAGGGAGTCTACTACTCCCCAAGAGCAGTTGGACTTCATCGCCAATGCTCGGCGCCTCGACCCGTACAACAATACATATAATGAGGGGTGGCGCCAGCATCCCAACTTCTCTTGGGGCAGCAAGACCACTAAGCCACCTGGTTTCCGAGCACCAGCTGGTGGCTTTCAGCAGAGGCAGCCCTACCAGCCTAGGCAGGGGTAACCATTCCAGCAGCCCCAGCGCCAGTTTGCCGAGCCAGCAGCAGCTCCGGCTCCGGATAATCAGATGACGAAGCTGGAAAATATTCTAGTTTCATTCATGATGAGCACTCAGGCAACTATCACGAGGTTGGACCAGAGCGTAGCCTCACTAGAGGCAGGTCAGCGGAACCAAGGTGCCATCTTGCAAGATCTGTAGAACCAGGTAGGTATTTTGGCCCGCCAAAACACCACCAGGGCACCGAGGACTCTGCCTGCCACCACTGTTCCGAATCCTCGTGATCCTCACCAGCACCAGCAGCTTGATGCCATCACTATCAGGAGTGGCAAGACCACATCAGCTGCTCCTGCCTAGCCCAGTCGAGATGAGCCACTACCTGCTTCAACACTTCCAGCTGATACTGCAGAAGTGGGGGAAGACACAACAACGCCTGCTCCCAAGCCACAGCCAGTGATTAAGGAGCATGTACCCCAGCTTCCTTTCCCCACTCGCCTACACAAAGACAAGCTGGAGACTGAGTTTGCCAAGTTTATGGCAATGTTGAAGCAGGTCAACATCAGCATGCCGTTCATGGAGGCACTGTCAAAGATGCCCAAGTATGCCAAGTTCATGAAGGACCTCCTCACCAACAAGAAGAAACTTGGGGATCTTTCGACAGTGATGCTGAGCGAGGAGTGTTCTGCTATCCTGCAGAACAAGCTGCCCGAGAAGCGAAAAGACCCAGGGAGTTTCACTATCCCTCTTGTTATTGGCAGCATGGATGTAGGAAAGTCATTGGCGGACCTAGGCTCTAGCATAAATGTCATGCCTTACAAATTGTTTAAGAAGCTAGGCCTAGGTGAACCTAGAACTACTAGGATTAGCATTCAGTTAGCTGATCGTTCTATCGTGCATCCTAGGGGTATCATTGAGGACTTGCTTGTTAATGTGGGTGCATTCACATATCCTGTTGACTTTGTTATTTTGGATATAAATGAGGATGTGGATGTACCTTTGATTTTAGGTAGACTGTTTCTCGCCACCGCCAAGGCGCTTATTGATGTGCATAGTGGTAAATTGATTCTTCGTGCTGGTGATGAACATGCTACCTTTTCCGTGTCTGAGAATGGGAAACACTCTCATTTGCATGATGACATAGATTACTGTGATATGCTTGCTGATTTTGAGACCGCACTCGCTATAACGAGTGCGGGTACTGACGATGTTCTTGAGCGTTGTATTTTGATAGGTGAGCAGGCATCGCAGGAGCCGCAGCTGGCGGAGCAGTTGGCCGAGTTGGAGAGTGGCTCCTTCTTGGAGGGCGACAGGCTGTTCAAACCGATCTCATCCTCCACCCGCATCGCTACTTCCTTGGAGGAACCACCAGAGCTGGAGCTTAAGCCCCTCCCTCCTCATTTGGAGCAGTTGGCCATGTATGTTGTTGTGTTTTCCCTGCTTTTTGGCTGCAGGACCATGAACACTTACCTGAACATGCTCGACGCCGATCAGAGGAAGACTTTGCGGGACATCCGCCGCCGCAAAGTCGTTCAGCACCATTACCTTGATTGGACGGTTTTCGAGGCGCTGGGTGCTCGCGAGGCAATGGAGGCTGCCATCCGCGCTTACTCTTGGCGCCGCCTCCTCTGCCTCGCTGAGCCGGTCTATCAGGAGCTCCTCTGGGAGTTCTATGCCACCTTCGAGCACTTCCGGACCCACGCAGGCACGCACGGCAACGCCATCCAGTTCCGCCTTGGCGGGGTGGCTTACTCCCTCAGCTATGATGACTTCGGTCTGGCACTGGGGCTCCTTCCACCATTCGCCTGTCACCTGGCAATCAAAGAGCCCGACAGTCCCATCTTTCGGAACCGGCAATTCTTCGAGAGGATCTGCCTCCCGGAGTTCGCAGGTGCGGTATTCACACCGGGATACACCACGGCTACTCAGCTGCGCCCAGAGTGGCGCATCCTCAACTAGCTGTTGGGGAAATCTTACACCCCCATCGAGGGCTCCTCCAGTCATCTCCAGCTCCGCACTTTGCACTGCCTGCACTCCATCAGCTAGGAGGAAGACAATCTGCATTTGTCCTTTCTCATCGCCAGGACTGTTGCCAAGGCTTCTCGGTGTAATCGAGCTCTGGCGTGTGGGCCGGTGGTCACTGCCCTGACCCGGTACTTCAACATCGACCTCTCCGGGTTCACTCTCATACAACCACCGATGCCCTTCTCAAGGGAAACCCTACGGCGCCAGCTGATTCTGCAGAGGGATGGGGACGTGACCTGGATCCGGGGGCTTCCTCGTCCTGTTCCTCGTGCACCACAGGGCGAGGATATCCCTGAGGCGAGCGATACCAGTCGTCGGACCACGCCTTCTGCAGCTGGCGCATCCACTTCTGCTGCCAGGCCGTCTGCTGCTGCACCCACCTCCTACATTGCTGAGCAGCTGGCCAGCATTTCTCGCCAGAACGAGCAGATCCTTGCTGGCCAGGAGCACATCAACGCCCGACTCGACCGGGAGCGCGATGGTCGGTGCCGCATCATTTCAGCTCAGCATTACATGATGAGCTACTGGAACATGGACTCTGCTGCTGTTAGCTACCCTTGGGAGGCTTCCCCGGGTCATGAGGACATCTACCCGCCTCCCACTGGCGATGGCGGGGATGAGCACTGAGCTGGCTCTGTCTATTTTGCCGTTGAGTGGGACCATGCTTTGGTCTTTCTTTCCAGACTTCGACTCCGTATTGTGTTTGTTTCTTTTTCTTGTCCTGGTTGTGCGGATTGTAGACTTGGAACTATGATTTCTATCACCCAGTGTGTGTGTGTTTTGTTGCCTCTAGCTCTATGCCCGTTGGACTGGTCCTTGTCCAGTCCTCTGCTTTTGAATGGTCCGCCATCCAGTCCCCGTTCCTGACCACTGTTTCACGGTAACATTGTTCCCCTTCCCTTTGCTCCATTGAGGACATTGTCGCGTTTAAGTGTGTGTGTGTGTGGGGGGGGGGGGGGGGGGGGGGGGGGGGGGGGGGGGGGGGGGTTCTTTGTATGAATTGGAACGTATATATGTGTGCTTGGAGCCTAGTCCACTGTCCAAATCTTGAGATTTGAGGGCTCCAAGCACGGCTGCTTGCTTGATGATTGATCGTATTGGCACTGTGGATGTGATTAGTGAATTGAATGGATTTTGACTTGATACATGACAACTTGAGTGTGACTTAAACAACTTATTGTGATGACTGAGATGTGCAGCAGAATTGTGTAGGGGTTCAGTTTTTCAACTGTTTGCTTACCAAATGTGACTTGGTTTGATCGCTTGCTTTTGACAGTCATTTATGCATCTACTTCAAGGAATCAGAACGAGAGATAGAGCATATAGGTAGCCATGTGAGATTTGAGCCTGCTCGTTTCTTTCTTGTGCGATAGTTTCCTCTTCCATGATGTGCAGCATTCACGTTGTCATTAGCGAAGATGATGGAGGCATAGGATTAGCCCATGACCAAATTGACTGTCCTGGTGTGTCGTACCCCTAGTCAGCCCCTTTGAGCCGTGTGTTTTCCTTTCTTTTGGTCTTCAATGAAAAGTCACCCTTTTGCATCTTTTAGAAGGTTCCACAGAGTGATTTTTACATGTTCTCTGCTGTTCTGCTAAACGTAATGTGAGGGTTGGAGGTAGTGCTTAAAAGTTGGGCAGGTGTTTGAAAATGTGCAGAGGTGGTGGTTCTCTTAAGAAATGAAAAATAATGAAAGAAAAACAAAGAAAAAAATGGAAGCAAAAGAGAGCCACCACCAAAAATCTGAATAATGCCCATTAAGTAGTGTTTCTTAGCAGTCTGGCTTAGAAATACTAGCATTTATGTAACCTCCTTCGCTCTTGTGCTCTGAAGAATTTGAGTAATGCAGAATAGCAGAAAGAAAGTCATTGGTTTGATTGACTGTGAGTTTATTGGGTTTGGAAATGTTGAACCTTGTGCTGTATGAATACTTCCACCACCTAAAAGGCCTTTTCCCCATGTCCAAGACCCTAGCCAGTCATCTGAACCTGTGTCTAAGACCTCCGGATTAGTTAGTGGTGACACCCCATATGTGAACTCTAGCACTTAGAGGCTGCATTCATGATGAAGAGATGTTAGGGATTGAGAGATTAAGCATGCGCATTTTTCGCATCAAATTGTCCTGACCCCACTGGTCGAGAGTGAGCGATTCATTTTCTCTTATTATCTATACTCTTTATCCCGGTGAGGACCTAGACTGCTCGGTCTTAATTCTGATATCTTGAGCTTTGTGCATGAAGTGACTGTTTTGAATAAGTGGTTGAGTCAAGTCTATGTTGTTTGGTGAACAGAAGGGAGACTCTTCCTTTGCTCGATTTTACTGCATTCGAATGTCATCTGTGGTGGTTGTCTAGGTTGTCATTGAGGTTGTCCATGTGTTAATGATCGAAAGCCAGTATGATCCACGTGTTTAGTGCCGATATGATATGCCCTAAAGCATGCTTGCTTGAAACGTTTTGAGCTTACCTTGTGTCTGACTTGGTTTGCTTGGGGACAAGCAAACGGTTAAGTGTGGGGGAATTTGATAGCATCGTATTGGCACATGTTTTCACTCTTGTTTCTTGACCATTTTAGCTCGAGATTGATTGTTCCTTGGCCTATTTTACGCTAGGTGGTGTTGTTTTGTCGTATTTCAGGTCCTAGCAAGCAAAGAGGTGCATAGGCGCAAGTTTCGGGTCATTTGGAGGTCAGCTGGCGATTCACAGAGCAAATTACGGGCAACCCCTGCCAAATTACGGGCGTAATTGGTCCAGGCATGCCCGTAAAAGCATTGCCGAGCCTGATTTCCTCACAATTCTTCTCGGCAGTAAAATTACGGGCAGGTCTCCCAGCGATTACGACCGTAATTAATAACCACTGGCGGTAATTTGGAAATTACGGGCGTAATTCCTCCTCCTTCAGAGTAAAGTGAAGCGCGCGTTTTGGGCGATTTACGGGCAAACAGGAATTACGACCGTAATTCTGCCCGTATTTAGCCCAGAATCGGGTTTTTAGGCAGATTTCAGCCAAAACAGATGGGGATTGGAGTTTTAGAGAGAGAAAGCGATTCCTAGAGAGAGAAAGCGACGAACAAGAGTCTCCAAGTGCCCTAGCTTGATCTTCATCACCATTGGAGCTTGGCTTGACCTTGAAGAAGTGCCGATCAACGTCCAGGAGCAGGAATCCATCCTACACAGTATGAATTTCGCGTCTGATTCTGCTTTTGCTTCTTTCTCCATGGAGTAGTTCTCCCATTCATCTGGGTATGGAGAACCCTAGATTTGTATGTTAGGTTTGATTGTATGAACCCAAGTATTGATTCTATGATTTGCTTATATTCGATTGAGGTTTGAATGATTGAATGGCATGAATCCTGATCAAATTCCTGTTGTTTCTGCTTTAACCTAGAATGAGAATATCTGCCTAGGTTGATAGAGCATCCTTGATTGAAGGTAGGGAGTTGGTGACTTTAGTCGAGGAGCCAACTCACTATTCTGTGCTAGTAACTATATAAAACAAAGAGAAGAGGTATAGCAGGCCTTTCGAAGACTTTAAAGACCCCAAATGTGTGGGCCGGATTTTTTGTGGACAGAGTGTTCGGTAATCGGAATGTGAGACTTCTCTGTCTCATTGGACAACTTTTGGTTTGGGCCAGTTTTCCAGTATTTTTGGCAACGACGGGTGCAACTTAAGTTGAGTAAATTTTAGAAGGGAGTAAGTTGAGGGCGGGTGCAAGTGTAGTAGGGGTGGGCATTCGGTTGGTTCGGTTCAAACCGAACCGAAATAATGTATACCGGGTTTTCGAGTTTCATCAAACCTCAAATCGAATTTGAACCGAATTATAATTCGGTTCGGTCGGTTCAAATCGAATTATAATTCAGTTCGGTTTTGTATGAAAAACCGAAATTGTGAGGTTAGCTTGTATTTTTTCTCTTTCAAATTATTTTTCACCCCTAATGTAGACAATAAATATGCAATTAAATGCATCATCAATGATAAAATCAAACATTTCAACACATAACTCATAAAACACTAACATAATTCAAATATTTAAGTCTCATAATAAGTACAAACATAAAAATTCACCATTAGGAACTTGCAATTATAGTAATTCGGAAAATCGGTTCGGAATTCGGAAAATCGTTTCGGTCGAAAGGACCTTGGTTTCCGAAATATATCATTTTCTCTTCCGAATTCCGAACCGAAGTAATGTTATTTGGTTTCGGTTCGGTTTGAATTTGGTTCGGTTCGGTTTGAATTCGGTTCGGTTATTGTTTGGATGAAAAGATAGAGGGGTGCAAATAGAGTGGGTAGTGAGTAATTATAATATTTGACGGTGTTAGTTTACGTGCTGACTGGACTAACGGATCGTCTGATGTGGCGATTTTTGACCCGTACGTATTTCCCACGTGTATTTAGTAATAAAAAATTAAATAAAAGAATAATAATTAAAATTTTTATATTTTCAAATGGCTGGTCTTTTGAATTGTGGAAAATAAAAATAAATAAATAAAACAAAAAACACTTATTTCCTCCCAAGGCTCAACCTACCCTCTGTTCTTATTTCCATCCGCCATCTCCCCCCACCTCCATCGTCAGCAACCTACCCTACGTTCTCATTTTCCTCCACCTACTCCCCATCTCAATCGCCAGCAAACACCCCATATGAAGTACATGAATCCACCGCCGTTGCCGCTTCCTCCTCCTTCCTCTAATCCTCGTCCACCGCCGAAACCGCTATCTTGTATCTTCGCATCCGCTTCCAAATCCGCGATATTCATTTCGATTCCTCCCAACCGACCTCCTTTGCTCGCTTTGCTCACCAAAATTACCTCCTCTCATCATTGATTTCATGCATAGCTGGAATTTGAATTCCAGATTTGGGAATTTCTGGTGGGTTTCTCGATTCTTCCCTACGACGGCTCTGCCGCCAGACTAGGTCGGGAATGGAGTTTCGCTGGGTTTTGGAGTTTCAATGGAAGAGGTTTCCCCTCAGCTCTTTTGGTCCCTCGTAAAGCTTTCTTCAACTGGGAAGAAATGAAGGATTAAGGACCTGGTATCGATTTCAATTAGATACGAGAACGATTTGCAGCTGCCAATCCCTGTGCTCTTCTTGGTCGAACATGGGTTATTCAGTTTAGGGATTTTGGATGAATTAGAGAACTCAATTTGGGGTTCTTCTTGGTCAAGTGGAAGAGAGAAGAAAGGGTCCTAGGTTTGGTGTTCTTCTTACTCACCCAAGAGCTCTACCTCTTCTAGTCTCCGATTCCAGCTCTCACAAGGGGAAATACATCAGCGATAGGGAGGGTGCGAAGATGACATCAGAGTTGCCACCTCTGCATCTGTTTGTCTCTCACAATCGCCACCTCTCTAACGGCGAACATAATGACAGGGGCGATGGGTGGTGGGAGGTGGAGAGAGAAAGGGAAAATTAATTTATAAATTTTTTTTATTTATTTTTAAAGTAATATGACATGGCATCTAAATGGCAAGTGTGGTTGAGTTGTCGATGACGTGTCGAGTAAGTTGGCAGCCAGATCATCGTTCCGTTAATTTGACTAACGGTGTGACTGACGCCGTTAAATTATGTAACGGAAATGGCTATTATTGTCATCACTTTCAAATTTCTAGCTATTATTTGTATTTCCCCAAAAGTGGCTATTATTGTCACAAACGTCAAAGTTTTGGCTATACAGATGAATTTTGCCTATAATTTAATAAAATATTTATTATATAAAAATGCTAAAATAATAATTAATTATAACAATTGTAAGAATCATTAATCGAGCGATCCCGAAGCTCGGAACCCAACTCGTAACTTGTCATCCTACATTGTTCTCATGTATAATTTAACTTTAATTTGAATATGGTCAAACTTAGTCAAACACGTTCGAATCTGTAAGTTTTAACTATATGATCAAGTAAACTGAGTCAACCAAACCGTTCTTCGCTATCTTTTCCATAAGCACTTCTTATCTCTAATATCCAACGCAAATTCGAGTCAACCAAGAGATCTCGAATTAACTAGACGAACATTGATAAATTTGCTCTCGGAGTCAAATGGTCAACACCGAACATATCTACATAAGAAAAGAAACTGACAATGTTAATTAAAAATTTATTAGAAAAATAATTTCCCCCCTCTCTCCCTCCCCCCTTCTACCTTCATTCCCTTGCACCCAAATTCGGGGGTAAGCCGAAATAGTAATTCCACACCCTCGTTTTGCACCCCCTATTGTTACAAATTATCCGAATGGGTGCAAATGTGTTGGAAATTGTGTTTACCCCTCTCATTTGCACGCTCCTCCCATTTGCACCTCTTCCCAAACATAGCGTCATGGGCCACTAGGTGGGAATTGAGTTTAATGAATCCAAACCCTGCCACATCATATCCCATGTGGACCAATCACAAATTGCAGCACCAGTGCCGCTAGGGGTGGCTATACGGTCAGGTTAAATTGGTCCAAATTGATCCGGTCAAGTCCGGTCTTTTTGAAAATATAAGGGCCAAAGATTGGATTGGATACAGTCGGGTCTTGATCTGGTCCGGTCCCAATTCGGTCTTGATTTTATATTGCAAATCCGGTCCGGTGGCCTAAGGCCTGAAAAGGTGAGGAGTTGGTTAAATTTTGTACTAAGTGCAAAGGTCTGTGACCGTTTATGCAAATTACTCTTAAGTTTTGGGTGATGAGCTCTCTTATCCGGTCTTTATCTAGTTTTCGATCCGGTCCCGAACGGTTTTTTTACCTCAAATCTAAGCCCAAAGATTGGATTGGATTGTTTACTATTCGATCCCGGTCCGGTCTCGGTCCGGGTTATAAGGTCCGGTTTCGGATAAAACCAAAAAACCCGGACCGAATAGCCAGTCCTAGGTGCCGCAATTTTTTCAGCGGGACTGTAGTATTGGCCGATATAGGTATTCATAATTTCAAAATTCTTCCATTTTATCTAACATCGAACTTTATATTATCTTATCATTGTCATACAAATATTTGACCACTATGATAATACTTCAAACATCACCCTGTAACATAGGACTTCATATATTTTGCATTCATTGCCATACAAATATCTCTTTGCAATGTCACGATTGTAACACTATGTTAAGACTAACATCGCCCTCATAACACCGTCCTATCATAATATTAGCAGTACGGTAATATCATGATGCGACAACAATCAGTTGATCTAAAAACATATTAAAATCGATATTATTTTGTACAACACAAAAGCTGATATTACTATGCTGATTTTTCTAAAAATTAAATGTCAAATGAATGAGTTATGATTTGTTGAATTTTCTTAAGTGATTTGAAAAGTGGTCAAACAACATGCCTGAAAATCCATGCAGTCACGAAAAAACCGGCCAGCTGTCCATAAATTTCGATAAGCTATCTCGTCAAATAATTGAAAAAAGAAAACCCACTAAGGGGTCGATTACTGTGCATCCTGACTCCTTTTACTGTACATACAGACTCAGTTACACTGTTACAACTTGGATTGTACTTTGGTGTGGGCGAGCGTACGGTGGTCTCTGGTTGGTTTCCAATACTCTGGTTCTCTTTGGACCGTGATGGAACCTCTGATCGGCTGGTAATATGTGGGTCTGAGTCCTTTTGTGTGGCAATGATGAGGCCGCTTTGATCAGCACGTTATCTCTTGGTTTTCACGATTGGTACTTGAGACTTGAGAGGGAATGGGAGATAGTGGGAAGGTGAGATGAGATATTTTTGTGGGATACATGGCGGACTAGGAGCCACGTAGCTTTACAATTTTCACCCACTCATTTTACCTAACCAGCTCAGTTCTCTATACCTCCTTTCTCTCTCATTGGTTTCCGTCACCACTCACTTTTCGGCTCTCACCAGAGATGCAGTCTCTTAATAGGAGATAAAAGGTTGAGATGACGGGGGATTTTACCCTCCACTTGCCTCTTTCCTCCATCTTTCCTTTCTTACGATTCTGTCTCTTTTCCCTTCCAATCCGATATTCCCTCATCCTTTCCTTTTTTGAGATGTCACTTTCTCACCCACAGTTTCGAATCAACAAACTAAGAGGATGCCCAGTCAATAGCAGACTGGGAGTAACCGGTTTTCATGACTTCCAAAACGTTCACTCCAAAGCGATGATTCCCCTTCTCTTTCTCCTTCCACTTGCAGATTTTCTTCTGAGCCAGATTGATCAAGGCTCCGCACGATTATCATGACCACAGACATGGACCAAGGTATTCTCTTTCCCCGATGATTCCATCCATCTATTTTCTTCCCCTCCCTCAATCCTCTGTTATCTATACCAGTTTTCTCTTCTGATGTCTATATCTTTTGTTTGATGCTTTTTGAGTGCGGCCCTGTGTTTTGGAGTTGACAATCAGCTTGAACTTTGGATCGATCGACGAGGGTAAGCGGATCTTGATCTGATGTCGTTGTTTCTTTAATGGGTATGTTGTGCTCATAGTAGTTACGGTACTTGATTTATTCCTCTGTTTCTTTAATTTTGCCGCTGAAATTGTACTTCTGGCGACAAGCAGATCAGGGTTTGCAGAAGATGCAAGTACGGAGAATTGTCTGTTGTTTGCGTTATTAGAACTTTCTATTAGATTCAATATTTCATTCTAAGATCTGCGAGGTTTCTAATAGAACTGTTTTCGCTGGTGCTGGTGGTCGTTGCGGCATGTGTGAGTCGGAAAACCCAAATCAATCATTTTTTCTTAGTTCGGGTTATATTGATGGTGGGATTGTGGTTAAATGTAGGTAAGGACTGTCAAAGTGAAGCAACTTTCAGATCTAGCCGCCAGGGCAGTGAGGGTGGGTGATCATGGACCTCTAATTCAAGGTAATATATTATAGTGACTAATCTTCTTCCCTATTTCTTGAACTAAACTTTTCACTTTCTGCGGCGAGGATTATCATGTTATGACTATTTTTTTATTTCACATGTAATGGTTGATTGCAATTGATGTTTTAGAAGGGAACCAATAAAAGGTAGTCCACCAAATCCATCCCACCCATCCATCTGCCTGTTTTCTTCTTTACCGACTTGAAACTGTGGCGATCTGCAGAGGAAAGAATCCGGAAAGTGATTCAGTAAAGTTAAATGTCTGCTGTGCGAAAGGGAAATCCAGATTCATTCTTTGGTGTTGTACTGTACCGCCATTGCTCCCCCTTCAGTCAATGTCATCAGGCTGTGATAACGATGTAATTGCACATGTTTGCGCCCCTAGTTCTTATCCGTTTGAGGGGCATAGTTGTGTGCTTTTGGCCTATTTTACGCCGGGTTGTGCTATTTTGTCATGTTTCAGGTCCCAGGTGTCAAAGGGAAGGCTAAGCGCGAGTTTCGGGGCATTCGGAAATCATTTCGGTGAGCTGGAGCCAAAACACGGGCACACCTAAATCATTACACGGCCGTGTTCTGGTGGCCGTGCTTTTTATGCCGAGAGCTGAGCTGATTACACGGGCAGGGCTGAGATAGAACACGGGCGTGCTTCACCAAAGCACGGCCGTGTCCTCCCCGAAGCACGGCCGTGTTTCTCCTAGTGTAATTAACACTAGCCAAAGCACGGGCGGGCTGAGGCATTACACGGCTGTGCCCTCGACCGTGCTTTGGCCACTGATGCTTTTAAGCAGATTTTCAGCCACAATTCAAGGGGATTCGAGTTTTTGGGAGAGAGAACGATTCCTAGAGAGAGAAAGCGACGAACAAGAGTCTCCAAGTGCCCTAGATTGATCTTCAACACCATTGGAGGCCAGCTTGAGCTTGGAGGAGTGCCAATCAACGTCCAGGAGCAGGAATCCATCCTTCACAGTATGAATTCCGCGTCTGATTCTGCTTTTGCTTTCTTCTCCATGGAGTAGTTCTCCCATTCATCTGGGTATGGAGAACCCTAGATTGTATGTTAGGCTTTGATTGTATGAACCCAAGTACTGATTCTATGATTGATTATATTCGATTGAGGTTTGAATGATTGAATGACTTGAATCCTGATCAAATTCCTGTTGTTTCTGCTTTAACCTAGAATGAGAATATCTGCCTAGGTTAATAGAGTATCCTTGATTGAAGGTAGGGAGTTGATGACTTTAGTCAAGGAACCAACTCACTATTCTGTACCGGATTTACTCCGGTAGTGGAGGTTTTCTTCTTAGGACCTCAATCTGTTTACTCCGGTGGAGGTTAGTCGCCCGCTAGAGACTCAGATTGAGAGGGTCTGAAGACCTTTAGTCGAGACTTCAGGCCGTTTAAGAACCTTCCGCAGTATAACTATCATAGAAACTGAACTTGGTAATTACAATCCGGCTTAACTGCAGTCTAGGGGGAACCATATCCGGGTGACCTCTTTAACCTGAATACAACAGCTTACTTGCGTTGTTTGTTTGGTAGTTTAGACTTGCATTCCAGTTTCGTTGCTAGATAACAAGAACTCACTGAGTAGTCATCAGATCTAGGACCCGGGTTGACATATAAACCTAACCCGCTATACTACGCTTTAGGAAGTGGTTATACTTGGCCAATTCCTGGAGTGACAGTAGAAGTGAGTCAAGTTTTTGGCGCCGTTGCCGGGGACGGCTAGGTTGTTGAAGAAAAGTGATTTCTGTTAATTTAGCTTTTCTTTTTGCTTTGTTTGTTTGTCCCACTTGTGCCCTCACGGGTTCGCTTGCTTGAGTGTGTGCAGGTAGTGCATGACCCGTAGCCAGTCAGGAGGTTTACTGCCGTTGAATCCAAAGATTGACCGCACCTGTCGCCAGCTCAGGAGACAACAGCGAGCTAGACTGGCTACGGAAGAGCGCATAGACGGCCACCTGAGTAGCGATTCCGAAGAAGAGTACGGGATGGACGGAGACTACAATCAGCACCAAGGGAATCCGCAGCAGGTCCCCCCGGTGAATCAGGTCCTGGGGAACAACCCCATACCCCAGGATCATGGAGTTCATCATCCACCGCAGCCGGGTCCCACCTTGGAGTACTACTACACTCCGCGGATTGCTGACATCCGCCCGGTCATCCTCTACCCGCCTATCCCAGCAAACAACTTCGAGATCAAGCCATGCTGGATTCAGCTCATCACATCCTCTATCCAGTTTCATGGCTTGAAGGATGAGGAGGCCAGGGTACATCTGTCCCGTTTTCTGCAGCTGACAAACGGGTTTAAGCTGAACGGTGTTCCCGATGATGCTATCCGCCTTCATCTCTTCCCCCATTCTCTGGCGGGGAATGCTAAGAGGTGGTTGGAGACCCAGCCCCCATTGTCCATCACCTCTTGGGACGATCTGGCGGACAAGTTCGTGCACAGGTACTATCCGGCATCGAAGACTACAGAGATTAAGCGGGAGATCACTCACTTCCGCCAGGAGCCAGATGAGTCACTTTGTGATGCATGGGAGCGGTACATGGGATATTTCTGGCAGTGTCCCCACCATGGCTTTAGTGATGCATTCACAGTGGGGAATTTCTACAGTGCCCAGGTGGGGATGATTGAATCTCTATGCCCAGGTGGGGATGTTCTCACTAAGACTCCACCCGAGCTGAACCAGATGATTAATACATTGGCTGCCAAAGATCATTCCTGGGGGCAGAGCAGCAGAGGCAGACAGTCCAGGGACCGTGGTGTGCACGCCATGGAGACCAGATCCGGGCTCGAGCAGCAGGTAGCTGAGCTAGTGCAGACATTGAAGCAGCCTAACAGTCTGATTCCGGGCAGAGGTTTGGCTACACCTCCAGTAGCTCAATGTCAGTGGTGCGAGAGCTCCAATCACCTAGTGGAGGACTGCCAGGCTATGAGGGAGTCTACCACACCCCAGGAGCAGTTGGCCTTCATCGCCAATGCGCGGCGCCTCGATCCATACAACACTACATATAATGAGGGGTGGCGCTAGCATCCCAACTTCGCCTGGAGCAGCAACACCACTAAACCACCTGGTTTCCCAGCACCAGCAGGTGGTTTTCAGCAGAGGCAGCCCTTCCAGGCTCGCCAGGGGCCAGACCCACAGCAGCAGCCCTACCAGCCTAGGCAGGGGCAACCATTCCAGCAGCCCCAGCGCCAGTTTGCTGAGCCAGCAGCAGCTCCAGCCCCAGATGACAGGATGACGAAGCTGGAAAACATTCTAGCTTCATTCATGACGAGCACTCAGGCGACTATCACGAGGTTGGACCAGAGTGTAGCCTCACTGGAGGCAGGTCAGAGGAACCATGGTGCCATTTTGCAGGATCTGCAGACCCAGGTGGGCATCTTGGCCCGCCAGACCACCACCAGGGCACCGGGGACTTTGCCTGCCACCACTGTCCCGAATCCTCGAGATCCTCACCAGCATCAGTAGCTGGATGCCATTTTTACCAGGAGCGGTAAGACCATATCTGCTGATCCTGTCCCGGCCAGACAGGAGGAACCACTGACTGCTTCAGCACTTCCAGCCGACGATGCAGAAGTGCGGGTGGAGAAGGAAGCCCCTGCTCCCAAGCCACAACCAGTGGTTAAGGAGCATGTGCCCCAGCTTCCCTTCCCCACTCGCCTACATAAAGACAAGCTGGAGACTGAGTTTGCCAAGTTCATGGCAATGTTGAAGCTGCTCAACATCAGCATACCGTTCGTGGAGGCACTGTCGAAGATGCCCAAGTATGCCAAGTTCATGAAAGATCTCTGCATCAACAAGAAGAAACTTGGGGATCTCTCGACAGTGTTGCTGAGCGAGGAGTGTTCTGCTATCCTGCAGAACAAGCTGCCCGAGAAGCGCAAGGATCTAGGGAGTTTTACTATCCCTCTTACTATTGGCAGCATGCATGTAGGCAAGTCCTGGGTGGACCTAGGCGCTAGCATAAACGTCATGCCATATAAGTTGTATAAAAAGCTAGACCTAGGTGAACTTAGCCCTACTAGGATGAGCATTCCGTTAGCTGATTGTTCTATCGTGCATCCTAGGGGTATCATTGAGGATCTGCTTGTTAAAGTAGGTGCATTCACATATCCTGTTGATTTTGTTATTCTTGATGTGCATGAGGATATGGATGTGCCTTTGATTCTAGGTAGGCCATTTCTTGCCACCGCCAAGGCACTTATTGATGTGCATGATGGTAAACTGATCCTGCGTGCTGGGAATGAACAGGCTACTTTTTCTGTGACTGAGTTTGATCACTGTGCTATGATTGCTGTCACGCCTGTAAATGCCATTTCTGATCAGGTACACGTGTCTGTCGTGTACCCTTCTGCACCTCCTATTTTGCAGGACCCTCCTATCATTCCTTCGCCGCCACTCCATCCAGCCTCGCCTCCGAACAAAAAGCTCAAGGAGGAGTGGCGGCCGAAGCAGCAGGTTGCTAAGCCTGCACGAAAGAAGAGTGGAGACCACTATGAGCTAGTCCCACCTCCTGCACCACGACCACCCTGGCCGTCTGGGTACTCGCTCGCCTGCATCTTGCCAGATGGGCAGGTCGAGCTGACTGATGATAGTGGTCGCATCCGTCGGGTGCATGGCCACAACCTCAAGCTGTACCTCAAGAGCGACGTGGATACGCTCTTGGAGGCACCTGTCCCTACACCGCCCTGAGTATCCACCATGGGCGTCCAGCTAAAAGACGGTAAAGAAGCGCTTGTGGGGAGGCAACCCCACCACGGTTTGATTTTCTTTCTTGTGTTTTGAGTCGGATTGTAACTCGGTTTGGGTTTGGTTTGTTTTCTTTTGGTTTGGATGATATTTTATTGGGCTGACCATTGAACCTAACATATTGTGTTTGAGCTCTTCTGTTTCCCTTTGGCTGTGCTTGCCCCGACTGGCCCGTTTCCAGTCTCCTGCAGTCCGTGCATACCGGTAACATCGTTCCCTTATCCTTCCCTCTTCTCCATTGAGGGCAATGTCGAGCTTAAGTGTGGGGGGATGTTTATCTTTAACTGCATTAGATCTGTTTGTGTGCTTAGAGCCTAGTCCACTGTCCAAATTTTTAAATTTGAGGGCTCCAAGTACATGTTTCCTTGCAATTGCCTGCTCAGTATGCTTTGAGTTGACAGTCTTTATAGTAATATGCAACCTAGGGAGGTAGTGTAGCACTATGGAGGATGTTGATGCATTTAAGAAGTCTCATTTCTTCTTCATATTGTGTTGGTTGATTGAGTGAATTAGTGATCTTAGGACCCTTGAATTGTGTGGTGTTGTGGATTCTCTGCCTGTCATGGACTCTTGTATCATGTTTTGAGTTTAACAGGTGCTCGAAAATGTGCTTCAAATAACATCTCCCGTGCGAATAGGGCGAAAGAGTGTAAGGGGAGACGGGAATTCGTTCCCACTTTCCACCTACTACCTCCAACCCCCTTACATGTCTTTCCCCCGCACGAGGCTCGAGACATCCGCTCCTGGCATGGCCGGTAAGAGCAGGTTGGGACCCTTGAAAAAAAAAAATAACAGAAAACAAGCAAAACAGAAAAAAGGGGTTCCAACCATCTTCAAAGAAAATAGAGCACCTTGAAAAATGTGAGTCCATGATCCTTTGTTTTTGAGAATCTCTTCATCCACAATTCATTTGTCCTCTGTTCACTTTTTGCCATGATGCCGACTCGATAAGAAGCTTTGAGATGACTTGTGCGTCGGTTGACCTCGTAAGCTGCTAAATGACCTAGGATGTCCTCTACTTACAATCGGGGTTGTTTGTTGCTATAGAGGTCTGGAGAGTTGCATTGGTTTGAGTTAGGTTTGCTTGGGGACAAGAAAACGGTTAAGTATGGGGGAGTTTGATAACGATGTAATTGCACATGTTTGCGCCCCTAGTTCTTATCCGTTTGAGGGGCATAGTTGTGTGCTTTTGGCCTATTTTACGCCGGGTTGTGCTATTTTGTCATGTTTCAGGTCCCAGGTGTCAAAGGGAAGGCTAAGCGCGAGTTTCGGGGCATTCGGAAATCATTTCGGTGAGCTGGAGCCAAAACACGGGCACACCTAAATCATTACACGGCCGTGTTCTGGTGGCCGTGCTTTTTATGCCGAGAGCTGAGCTGATTACACGGGCAGGGCTGAGATAGAACACGGGCGTGCTTCACCAAAGCACGGCCGTGTCCTCCCCGAAGCACGGCCGTGTTTCTCCTAGTGTAATTAACACTAGCCAAAGCACGGGCGGGCTGAGGCATTACACGGCTGTGCCCTCGACCGTGCTTTGGCCACTGATGCTTTTAAGCAGATTTTCAGCCACAATTCAAGGGGATTCGAGTTTTTGGGAGAGAGAACGATTCCTAGAGAGAGAAAGCGACGAACAAGAGTCTCCAAGTGCCCTAGATTGATCTTCAACACCATTGGAGGCCAGCTTGAGCTTGGAGGAGTGCCAATCAACGTCCAGGAGCAGGAATCCATCCTTCACAGTATGAATTCCGCGTCTGATTCTGCTTTTGCTTTCTTCTCCATGGAGTAGTTCTCCCATTCATCTGGGTATGGAGAACCCTAGATTTGTATGTTAGGCTTTGATTGTATGAACCCAAGTACTGAATCTATGATTGATTATATTCGATTGAGGTTTGAATGATTGAATGACTTGAATCCTGATCAAATTCCTGTTGTTTCTGCTTTAACCTAGAATGAGAATATCTTCCTAGGTTAATAGAGTATCCTTGATTGAAGGTAGGGAGTTGGTGACTTTAGTCGAGGAACCAACTCACTATTCTGTACCGGATTTACTCCGGTAGTGGAGGTTTTGTTCTTAGGGCCTCAATCTGTTTACTCCGGTGGAGGTTAGTCGCCCGCTAGAGACTCAGATTGAGAGGGTCTGAAGACCTTTAGTCGAGACTTCAGGCTGTTTAAGAACCTTCCGCAGTATAACTATCATAGAAACTGAACTTGGTAATTACAATCCGGCTTAACTGCAGTCTAGGGGGAACCATATCCGGGTGACCTCTTTAACCTGAATACAACAGCTTACTTGCTTTGTTTGTTTGGTAGTTTAGACTTGCATTCCAGTTTCGTTGCTAGATAACAAGAACTCACTGAGTAGTCATCAGATCTAGGACCTGGGTTGACATATAAACCTAACCCGCTATACTACGCTTTAGGAAGTGGTTATACTTGGCCAATTCCTGGAGTGACAGTAGAAGTGAGTCAGACTGTCTCCTTCCATCTATGATATGCTCGTGGTTTCCAAATGCTGCAGATTTTGATATTGTGCAGCACTGAATTATAAATTAGATTGGTTATTGTGTTTCGTATTCTTTAGGCAAAGATACAAAAAGCTGTTGCACAGTTTCTCTTTTGTGTAACATGTTTAGCCTTGGGTAATTTTGGATGATGATTCAGTCGTCCTAGGACTTCATCATGAAATATCATTTGGAAGTTTCATTTACTGTGGGAAGTTCAGCGTTTGTACAGCTGAAGATAATTGAAATCTTATGCATGAATACTAAATCAAATCGCAGTTATGGTTCTGCTTGACTTCTCATATTGTAGGTATGCTGCTTATATGTCATCAATATCCTATTTTCTTTAGTTATCAGGTAAATTTGTACTTATTCTATCAAGCTGGACAAATAACCTTGCCATTATATATTGAAAATCATCATTGTGATGCTTAGACGGTTCATATTTTACCTATGATATTAGCTGGTGTTCCTAGGGAAATTAACTCGACAGTATTGGCTCTTCTTCCAAAAGTGGTTGGGGCAGATCAGATGAAGCAATTTCGACCTATTTCTTGTTGTAATGTGCTTTACAAGTGCATTGCCAAGATACTAGCAAACAGGCTTTCCACAGTTCTTCCACAGTTAATTAGTAAAAGTCAGTCAGCATTTGTGAAAGGGAGAAGCATAAGTGATAATATTTTGATGGCATCTGAACTGGTAGCAGGGTATAATAAGAAACATATTTCCCCTAGGTGTACAATGAAAATTGACCTAATGAAGGCTTTTGACTCCATAGATTGGGAGTTTCTATTTACAGTGATGACAGCAATGGGGCTTCCCTCACAATTTGTCTCATGGATCAAGGTATGTGTTTCTTCCCCTATGCTCAGTGTTGGAATAAATGGGGGAGTGTGTGGTTACTTTCCTTCAAAGAAAGGTTTACGTCAAGGAGATCCCTTGTCCCCATTTCTATTCTCAATAGCAATGGAAGTGTTGTCCTGTATATTGAATAAGGGAGCTGAATCTGGAGAATTTCCTTATCACCCTAGATGTAAAAGACTGGGTATTACTCATTTAGTATTTGCAGACGACTTATTACTGTTTTCAAATGGTACTACAAAAGCTGTGGAAAGTGTAAAAGGATTGCTGGATAGATTCTACAGACTTTCAGGGCTGAGGTTCAATCCAGAAAAAAGTCAACTTTTCTGTGCAGGGATTGAAGAGATGGAACATGTAAGACTAGCTCAGTTGGTTGGTTTTCAGAAAGCAGTGATGCCTGTTCGATACCTAGGTGTGCCTTTGATAGCAGGGAAATTGACTACAAGTGATTGCCGAGCCTTAGTAGAGAAAATCACTAAAAGAATAGCTGGCTGGAAGCCTAGACTACTTAGCTATGCGGGTAAGCTACAACTGATTAATTCTGTGCTGAGTAGCCTTTCATTTTACTGGATGAATGTATTCATATTAACCCTGTCTATCATAAAAGAAATAGAAAAGATATGTAGTAACTTCCTATGGGGGATAACTGAAGATTCCATGAGGAAGAAAGCTGTAATGGCTTGGGAGCTACTGGCAATTCCTAAAAAGGAAGGGGGGTTACGCATTAGATGCCTTAAAACATGGAATGTGGCTTGTACAACTAGGCATATCTGGGCTCTGCTTGCAAAAGAAGGGTCCTGGTGGGTTGCATGGAACTACTTTTACCTAATTAAAAATCTTACCTTCTGGGAATTGGGGAAATGCAGTACTGCATCCTGGGTTTGGAAGAGACTATTAAAAGTAAGAGATAAGGTAGAAGGACTCTTCCGTTGTTGGGGAACACAGGTGTATTGGAATGATAAAAGGATGCTGCATTATTCAGTGAAGCAAGTTTGGGAAGATTTGCAGCCAGATAGGCCTAAAGTGGCCTGGTATCAGTTGGTTTGGGAGAAGTACTCGATCCCAAACATAGTTTTCTATGTTGGGTTATAACAAGAAATAGGATTACAACTCTTATGCAATTGCAGAGCTGGGGGAAGATAGCTAGTGCAAACTGCTTGTTTTGCTTAACGCAATCAGAGGACAGGGATCACTTATATTTCCACTGCCAATATACTTCACAGGTGCTGAAAGGTTGTCTGCAAATGCTGAACTTGAGTTGCCCTCAGGTAACTGGATATGATAATTACTTGGACTGGGCAGTAAGAAAATTTAAAGGGAAGAAGGCAATGGCCATGGTAGGACGATTGGTTTGGAACTTAATGGTGAGTTTGATTTGGAGGGAACGTTGTGGACGATTGTATGGAAGTATAGTTGTGCAGTCTGGGGAGTTGGTAAGGGAAGTGCGCAGAACAGTCGAGCTGGCTAGACATGGCAATGCAGCTCTGGATGCTGATTGCAGGGTGATTTTTAGTCAGTAACAGAAGTGGTTAGGATAGTTTCTGGTATTGTAGTTAGCTGTGTAAATGTAGTAATATAGAAGCAGTAATCCTAGTGTTGTTGTAAAGACCCAGATGTGTTCATCCTCTGTTTTAAGAGGAGGCACATAGAGCTTCAATAAATTTTTTGATATTGCCCATCAAAAAAAAAAAGATATTAGCTGGTGTTTGATGTGTATATTGATATAGTCATTATGCTGCTTATTTTCATATAGAACACTTTCATCTTCTAATATATATTTTGATTCCTAAATAAGTATGTCTCAATAACCTACATCCCGGCGCGGAGCGCGGGCAATGAGAACTAATAAAGAAAGAAAAAGGGAACACACAACTTAATGATTATTAGATGACTACCCTCTCAATGTTAAACTTCCATGTTTTATAGTAACCAGCCATAGAATAGAGTAGAGATTGTTAAGTCATGTTGAAAAGTCGTCCCTGCCAAATAGCCCAAAAATAATACTAAAGAAAGAACAATAATTGTTGGTATACTCGTCTAAGAAACACAGCAACTACCAGCTGTTTCTTCTTAATTTTGTAATTTTTGATCTGTCTGCAAGTCAATGTTGAAAAGTCGTCGCTGCCAAATAGGCCACAATAATTCTATAGAAGAACAATAATTGTGGGCATACTTTACTAACACACCCTCTCAAATTCAAACCATTCAGATAGGTTTGGAGTTTTCACAGAACCAATTGATCTTAATCACTAAAACTGTTGGCAGATGTTCAATCGTGGATCACTATATACCGTTTACTAATAATACCTTCATAAATTTATGTATGGTCGACCATTAGAAAAAATATTTTCTGAGTAAAAGATAATAGTCGATCTAGATTATGCCGTCATTTTTGTATGAATATTATATAGCAATCGATAGACCTGGCAAATTACGACCCGACTCGTTGACTCAATCCGAACCCGCCCTAAAAGTAGAAGTTCTTATGACCCGAAACACGAATGACTCGAACCCAATTAACCCGTGATTTTCTGAGAGGCACGAAAACATATGGGTTAGATAATATTTGAGCCAAAGTTAACCAACCTAACATGACCCGACCTGCAACTCGATTGTCCAACCGACCCGATTGCCAGATCTAGCTTTTGTCACCATTTTCCCCCCTACATTTTCTATTGAATGCACTTGCACCATATAAAAGTCATGGCCTACTATCACTTTCTATCTTCTTTCAGCAAGTTCATTCAAAAGTCAATACGTCTTTTTTTTTAGAAAGCAATACTGTAATTCTTTATCAAGTCTGTTCGTCAATATAAGACTTCCACAACTCAACTTCAATATATCTCCCTTGTCTAGCTAACACTGCCTTCAGAGTTGGCCGATAGATCGATCGGAAATCGAAATGGCTCCCTTTGATTTTAAGTCCAACAAACACTTTGCATCTTCGTCCGATGGGGCTACCCTCCAAGTCTACGAGTTGATAAAGTCAACTCTTACTCATCCATCTTCCATCCGGAAGACTCACTGGAGGGAAGTAGCCAACATCAACACCAATCTCGATGGTGACGACGATGGCGGAGGAGATGATAACACGGCGGATGAAACGAGGACTTACGATGGGTTGGTGTTCTTCGATGGCCATGGGAAAATTGAGGGGCGGGAAGCCTTGACCAAGCTGGCCCAACACCTTAAGCGGTTAAGCTTGATGGTGAGTCCAGGAGGGCACTGCTTCCAAGATGTGAATGAGCTTGGAGAGTACGTCGACTTCGGAGTTCACTATCTCCGACTGAACGATTTGTTCAGCTGGCCCCATCATGGAGTCGACCTCGCCAGAACTGACAAGTGGGGTAGTTCGGAGTTGAAGTACCACGATCCCAGACATGGTCAACGATCAAAGCACACCGCAGGAGGAGGCAGCGCAATCAGTATGGAGAAGTACAAGGAGTTGAAAAGGCTGCTGACGGAGAAGGATGAGAAATTGGTGAATCTGAAAGAGGAGATGGACGACGAGTTGCAGAATATACGAGAGAAGAAGGACGAGGAGCTGCAGGAGCTGAGAGAAGAAATGGGCAAGCTCAATGAAGTAAAAGAAGAAGCATTGCAAAAGCTAAGAAGAGAAAAGGATGAGGAGTTGCGAAAGTTAACAAAGAAGAAGGATGCTGAACTACAAATGTTGAGGAAAGGAAAGGACAATGGAGCTATTCCGCAAAAGTTTCGAAAGGAGAAGGATGATGAGTTGCGAAAGGTGAAGAATGAGATGGAGGAGGAGATGGAGAAGCTGAGGAAAGAGAAGGAAGACGAGCTCGAAAGGTTAGAAAAAGATAAAGAGGAAGAAATGTCGACTAGACTGATGGAGAAGGACGATGAATTGCAAAAGTTAAAGAAGGAGAAGGACGAGGAGTTTCAGAAGGTAATAAAGAGAAAGGACGAGGAGCTGCAAAGACTTAAAAAGGGAAAAGAAGGCGGAGCAAGTTTGCAAGCGTTCAGAAAGGAGAAAGAAGATGAGCTGCAAAAACTAAGGCATGAGAAAGACGAGGAGATAGAGAATCTCAAGAGGCAGAAGGACGAAGACATCGAGAAGGCGGTGAAGAAGAAAGAGGCGGAGACCCTACTCGAGAAGGATGAAGAAATACAAAAGCTAAGAAAGGAAAAGGAAGACGAAATTCAAAAATTGATGAAGGAAAAAGATGAAGAGATTAGAGGGAAGCCAATCAAGTACAGTGACGAGGAAGTGGAAGATATGAAGAAAGAGTTGGCAAAGCTAAGGGACGAACTATCGTCGAGCACAGTTAAGTGCTCATCCGTGTTGTCACCTGGTGGCAAGGTCCTATACGGAGTCCCCAACAACGAGGAGTGGGCGTTCCACGTCAGTCACCGGCGGCCAGTGCCGCCGGAGACATTTTGGTGTTTTACAGGCCAGGTTAGTCGGCACAACGTCAAGGTTTTTTACTTGCCTG
Organism: Linum trigynum; assembly: GCA_964030455.1. NCBI lineage: Eukaryota > Viridiplantae > Streptophyta > Magnoliopsida > Malpighiales > Linaceae > Linum > Linum trigynum. The sequence goes on from OZ034817.1 coordinate 5,121,270, forward strand.
ACTTGACAGAGCCACGACTGAGCGCTGTCTATAATACCTATCATTCGGTCGACGAAGGTATCGCAGAAGAGTGGCTTGCTCCATATGAAAAATGGGTACACACAGAAACTACCGGCCAAGGGCAGTTCGACGTGAACAATTGGTGGTTTGCGAAGACGTCTGATCCTGAAGGCGGGATGACGATGATGGCTTATTACTATGGGGATCGATATTGCATTCAGCATAGTCGGTGGGGGACGATTCGGATTCCGTATCCCAATGGTGTTGATTTCAACGCGAATCGGAATTTCTACATGGGTAATCTCTGTGGCAAGATCGTGTTTTGTTTCACGTTTAGGAATTAGGAAGAGGGATGATTTTCTTCAATTTCTGGCATTCTTGTTTGCTCTACTTGTCTCTATTGTTGTTTCATAGCTGTATAATCCTTCATTTTCTCCTTGGATAGTGTTTTAATTTCCATGTTGCTTCATTGTTTCTTGCAATAAAAATCCATTTCCTCTTTGTTCGTTGCTCGTGGGGTAAATGGGAGTTAATATATTTCTACTATCATGTATTCAACCATCCTACAGTCTTGGTTGTTCATACCATCATGATACGTTTTTCAACCATATGTAAGCTCTTATTTTAATAATAGTCAACACCATATGGTATAGACAGGTAAAAAATGGCTCAATTCTTTTAATTTAAAAATATTTTAAAGTGGATATCATTTTGAAGAGCACAATTAATCTAATCTAACTATGCAAAAAAAAAAATAATTAATTTTTGACTTAAAACGAGCGAGAAATCGTCCATTAAAGATTAAGGAGAGAGAAATTAAATGCTTTTCAGGAGAGAGAAGTAGCGCTGATGTGGCGGATTCTGATTGGGTTATGCATAGTTATTGACCACTAAGTTATTGACTCGATCTGCTTCCCCAAAACACCTTAGGGTGCATAACTATGAGTAACCAAATCTAGACCCTTCTTTTAAGTGGCTGCATATCTAAGGGTGGAGAATTAAAGGATTTTATTTTCCCTAGTTTTCTTGGTTGGATCATATATTTTTCATTCTAACTCAGATTTCAATTTTTTTCACAGATGGATTGAGTTCGTTGTGCTTTACAAAATGATATCCATTTTCAATATTTTTGGAGAAATTTTTTTTCATATCTTTCATTACCAACTCCATACCATATGGTATCTCCTTCGTTTTTTAGTCGTTTTCAAAAAAATTTTGCACAGAATCAAAGATTTAATCAAAATTTCTGGGTGAAAAAATTTCATAACTCTCGTTACCAACTCCATACCATACTATACCACCCTGGTATGGGGTGGTATTTTTCATACCATATAGTATACTCTTATTTAATACCAGTCAATACCATATGGTATTGGTAATAGCTGGAAAAAAAATTTATTCCAAAAAAATATCAAAGTGGATATCATTTTGAAGAGCACAATTAATCTGATCTAACTGTGCAAAAAAATTAAATTCCTACTTAAAACGAGTGAGAAATCACCCGTTAAACATTAAGGGAAGGAAAATTAAAGTTTTTTTTCGAAAATAGAGAAGGAGGCACTAATGTGACGGATTCTTATTGGATTATGAATGAAGTTATTGCACCAAAAAGTTAGTGACTACATCTGCTCCCCAAAACCAAACCTCAACCCTCAATGGTCTCAAGTATTCTGCCCCTATTGACCGATGAACTAATGCCCAAACCTGATGAGCCTAGATTGTGAAAAAAATTACAACAAAAGACCACACTCAAACCCGCAATCCGGATTTGAGCTCTACAAAATTAATTAGGGTATGCAACATTAGCTTATATTGGGAGGTTCAAAAATGGTATTCTGGACTTACTATCCAGCTCCAAGTACTTCAACGTGTAGAGGGACACTCCAGCTTCAAAACAAGCCATTAATCTCCAATTTTCATCAAGAAAATTGTAAGATATGAATCTACAAAGTAGACACCATGAAATTATTTTTACACTGAAGCAACAAATTAGGTCGAGCTAATCCTAACTGAGGTCGACCTAAAAGTGCAAGTTACGGTGACGTCATCGTAACAAAGTCCAAAGTTATAATATATTTAAACAAACAAACAAAAAATAACAGTCTCACTAATTTATTTGTTCCCCTATCTCTCTCCATCGAAGAATCTATTTTCATTGATCAACTCCGGCGAATCACACCCGCCGATGCCCACCACGAAAAAGAATACGACTCACAAGTGGCGAATTAAAATAATTTCTCCCTACCTCAATTGTTCTTCGTCGAAGCCATAGGAGCAGACGCGTTGACCCCCTCCCATACTGCCGCTGCAAAACTCTCCAACACCGAAGTTGTTCGACGTTGTCAAACCGGGGTGCTCAATTAGTATGATATTGTCCGCTTTGGGTCAAACCTGCACGGTTTTACTCTTGGGTATCCTCCCAAAAAGGCCTCGTACTAATTGGGCTAGGTGGACACTGATATACAAGGGTTCCTTCTCTTGTATTTCTGATGTTGTACTAGGATTGTCCCATAACAATCCTCCCCCGAAGACAATGACCACGAACATCGTGTCCTCAACTCAGCGATTATCTTGATTCGCCAGACACCTTGTATCGATGGGCTTCTCGTTAGAAGGATTTTTCCAGACGCGGTACTCTCTTTGATCCGCCAAACAGACGTGGATCCCTCCTGGATCCACCAAACAGCCCAGACGCGGAACTCTCTTTGATATGCCAAACGAACGTGGATCACAAATCAAACGCGGATTGCCTTGATCCGCCAAACCAGATGTAGCCCATACGTGGATCTCTCGTGGATCCACCAAACCAGATGCAGATCTCAAATACCGAGGTCACTGGATGAGGGTCCACCAAACTGACATCCACCGCCCCGGATCCGACGAACCAGGCTCTGATGCCACTTGTCAAACCGGGGTGCTTGATTAGTACGATATTGTCCTCTTTGGGCCAAGACCGCACGGTTTTACTTTTGGGTGTCCTCCCAAAAGGCCTCTTACTAAGTGGCCTAGGTAGACTGTAATATACAAGGGTTCCTTCCCTCATATTTCCAATGTGGTACTTGGACTGTCCCATAACAGACGTTATCATCTTCTTCTTCTTTATCTCTCTCCCCGTCCTTCTAAAGGCCATTGATGGCGATTCCAAGGCCATTGATTGCAATTCCGTGAAGGGATTCGAACCACTGTTGGTAATCGGGAATGTCGAGGCGAGGGAAGCTGGTGGCGTAGTCGAAAAGTTGCTGATTTTCTCCAGGAGTGTTTGGTGGGAGATGAGAGGGGCATTGGGGTTTAGATTGCCTATAATTTTTCTTTATTCTTTATTTTACTTGTAAAAATAATTATATAGATTAATAAATATAATGCACAGTCTTTGTGCCACATCATTAATTAATATCCAACTCAGTGATAAAATTGTTAAAATTGTTAGGTAAGAGTCAACTAATAGTTGACCGGACGTAAAGTTGACATTTTGACTATTAAATTGTTTTCAAAATTTTTTGGATATTATTGTGTTTAAAACGAAATATTTGGCTATTGAATTGTATTTAACTAAAACAAAAAGTCAAAAAGACTCTCAAAGATTTCTTTAGTTACGAAATGGTCACCCATTGGATGGAAACTATTAATGATGGACCCTGACCTTGTTGAAGAAGAAGAATGGAGTCGCCACGATTAGCTTCTTTTAACAAAATCCACACTGGACCCAATCCGTTTATTACAAAAGTGGGTCAAATTCGTTCTCTACCCAAAATTCGCCAACACCAGGTTAAACTCACTTTGACCGGTTCGAATTAGGTGCCCACTCCGTTCATTGCAAAAACAGGTAAAACTCGTCCCCGTTCATAAATTCGTCAAAACGGGATTAAGCGCGCTTTGACAGAGTCGTATTAGAAAAGCATCTAAAACACGATCCCGTAGCAAAACTATTCAATATCACATTCACCTCACGCAACAAAATCCATAGTCGTCTCAATTCGTTGCCGACAAAACTCGTCAACATCGCGTGAAGTCTAAACTTATTGTCATAATTGGGCTGCTCAATTAGTACGATATTGTCCATTTTGGGCCAAGCCCGCACGGTTCTATTTTTGGATATCCTCCCCACAAGGCCTTGTGCTAATGAGATTGGTTGAAGCTAATATACAAGGGTTCCTTCCCTTTTATTTCTGATGTGATATTTGAATTGTTCCATAACAATACTCCCCTCAAGGAAAGAACAATCAATAGGTCATTAGGATAAAAAAGGTACCTAACTTGAAGGCAAAAGAAAAGTAGTCAAACACAATTGATCATAAAATTCGACGGGAAAAAAGTAGTCGAACACAATAGATAATAAAATTTGGCGGAAAAAAAAACCATTTGCAACCCTGGCATAACAGAGAAAAGTTGGTGAAACTACTCCAAGCGGCTACACAAAACAAATACATAATAAAATTCGACTAAAAAAAATAGTTAAACACAATAGATCATAAAATCCGGTATAAAAAAACCAAAAAAACCATTTGCAACCCCGACACAACAGAGAAAGGCGGTCAAACGACTCCAAGAGGCTACACAAAACAAATTCAAGCAGTTATTTGCAAGACCTGGATAAACCTTAAACTCGCAAAAACCATATTCAAGTCCGACACAACGGGAAACATGTAACATCCCATTTTGGCTTAACTCGTATTACGATCCCTAGAAAATTTCAAGATTTAAAATCAAGTGTTTACAGTATGTCGACGAAAATCGGAATATCGATCGATCGGATAAGTATACGTATTAATTTTATATATATAAAACAATAAGCGGTCAGGACGCATATATATAAATCTTCCCCCGTCCATTAATTCCTTCATCAACATCAACAGTAGCAGTAGCAAGTACATAAGTGTGAGCAGAACGAGGAGTTGAAGGAAGAATTAGGTATTGTCTTCGACTATTTTGTGCTTGGACGACTACTTGGGATTTTGGCCAGTGATCCACATCTCTTTTGTAAAAATGTTTTGAGAACATTTTTCATGTGCATATTAGCTTCTGATGTAGTGTGAGATATCCACAGGTGTGGAAAGTTGATATGTTTATATTTGTACGGTTGTGTAAGTTGTGACGACTATGACATGTATTATTATGGTATGCAGTTGTGGAGTATGAAACTGTGACTATGGCTATAAAAACCAATGTATATGGTTGTCAGTATATATGTATGTCTACGAATGCAGGGATTCAAATGAATTATTTTGCAGGTCTAGTTGCAAGAACTTTTAGCCCATTACGCGAGTAGTTCATGTCGAAATTTTATTTGGGTAAATTTTGGTAATTAATGTAACACCAATTTTATATTCCGCTGCAATTGTATGAACAATATGATTAGGCAAAACGTATAGGATAGGGTGTTACAGTTTGGTATCAGAGCTAGTTTGTTTTCTGCATTATTGGTATGTTACTTCCACTCTTGAGGATGATCGCCCTCAAAAGGGGAGGGAGTACTCCATACCTGTAATTGAACTAAACTTCCGAGGATTTGGGACCAACGTTGATGATGTGTGCATAGTCACTTGCATTTGGTAAAAAATGATTTTTGTATATTGAAAGGAATCTTGAAAAGGTTATGGTTTAAAAGATTTCTAAAGATTATGTGTAGTTTTTATCTTGTTTTCCAAGTTATTATTTTGGTGAAAGTTTTAACGGTGTGTGGATCAAGATAAGGCCAATGTTTCCGTGTAGCTCGCACAGAGTAGTTTTAGGTGTCACTACTAACCAATCGAGAAGTATGGTGGCTAGTTATGCAATGCAGTTGATTTTAGATTATGCCAACAAGATGAGTTATGGTGGTAGAGATTTTAATATGGATATGATTCTTGATGATCTAGTGACAACCATTTTGTAGATTGATATAACCATGTGTTAGTGGCAACCTACTTTGCAAGTTAACAATCTTGCTTAGTAAGTTATGTTTTCTAACTTATTGATGTTCTTATGTCGTGATAACCCAAGTGTTGAACCCAAACTTGGGAACTTGAGGTGTTATGTGTTTACATATGTACTTTAGGTAGTAACAAGATAAGTGGTAGTATGTGCTAGGAGGTGAACAAGCGGATGCGTAGTATTGGCTCAAGGTAAGATTTCGGGGACGAAATCTTTGAAGGAGGGGAGAATTGTAACATCCCGTTTCGGCTTAACTCGTATTACGATCCCTAGAAAATTTCAAGATTTAAAATTGTGTGTTTTGATAGTATTTCGACGAAAATCGAAATATCGATTGATCGGATAAGTATACGTATTAATCAATATATATATAATTAATAATAATAATAAAACAATAAGCGGTTGGGCCGCATATATATAAATCTTCCCCCATCCATTAATTCCATCATCAGCAGTAGCAAGTACATAGGTGTGAGCAGAACGAGGAGTTGAAGGCAGAATGAAGTATTGTCTTCAATTATTCTGTGCTTGGACGACTACTTGGGATTTTGGCCAATGATCCGCACCTCTTTTATAAAAATGTTTTGAGAACGTTTTTCATGTGCATACTAGCTTCTTATGTAGTGTGAGATATCCACATGTGTGGAAAGTTTATATGTTTATATTTGTATGGTTGTGTAAGTTGTGACGACTATGACATGTATTAGTAAGGTATGCACTTGTGGAATATGAAATGGTGACTATGGCTATAAAAGCCAATGTATATCGTTGTCAGTATATATGTATGTCTACAAATGCAGGGATTCAGATGAATTATTTTGCAAGTCTAGTTGCAAGAACTGTTAGCCCATTACGTGAGTAGTTCATGTCGAAATTTTATTTGGGTAAATTTTGGTAATTAATGTAACACCAGTTTTAAATTCCACTGCAATTGTATGAACAATATGATTAGACAAATCGTATAGGGTAGGGTGTTACAAAACACCATTAAGATAAGGAAAAAGGTACCAACCACGGAGACAAAAAAAAAAAGTAGCCAAATACATAAAAAGAGTGAGCATAAAACCCAAAATCATAAAAACCAAAATAATTTGCAAGCCCGACACCACAGAGCAAACGGGTAAACGACAATAAACACAATCGATATGCGAATAGTGGCACTCAGGCTTTATCTCAATTGTCACAAGCTAATTAATTAGAACCTTAATGACACAAAAACTCCTCCAAGCTATCGCTAATTACAAAAGGGTCACCACTTGTGATGTGATTCTATGAAATAGTCTTTTAGTTGTTCTTTTAAAGAGTTATTTATAGGCATCGTCATACTAAAAGAGGAGAGAGAGGTCAGGAGGGGCACACGGAATGCGGGCGACTGTACGTGAACTCGGCCTGGAAAGTAGGGATAACAACAAAACCCGAACCCACGGGTACCCTACCAGACCCAACCTGTTCAACGCGGGTAAAACCAGTGTTGATGGGGGGTTTGGGCCGGGTTTAGATTTAAACTCGTTACACTATTCAGCCTATTGGGTTGGGTTTAGGTTTAGGTATACCCGGGCCATGGATACCCGCACACCCATATAATTAATTTTTCCAGTATATTCAATATCCTAAGCAACTAATCTTCTTTATGTTTGTGGAAACATGCATGTCTAATTTGTTCTTTCTAATTGTGAAGAATGAAGTTGATATTATTGAGAAGAGAGCGAAGAAGTTTAGTTGACAAGGAGGAATAAGCTTTCAATTATTCCTGTTGTTTATGGATAATTTGTGATTTGCTTCTATTTTCTTTAGTTTTCTATATTGATGTTGAACAATTTGTATGGTTAATTTGTCATTTCCTTGAATTTTGTAGAATGATGTTTTATGGGCTCAAGATAGGGTGAGTAACAATGAGTAACCAAATCTGGATCCTTATTTTAAGTGGCTGCAGATCTAAGGGTGGAGAATTAAAGGAATTTATTTTCCCTAGTTTTCTTAATTGGATCATATCTTCTTTGTCAAGGATAATTCCTAATTGTTTGTTACTCGTGTACTTAGTGGGTATTTAGTGGTTAGATTAGCTCCTCATTAGTAGCTACGTGGGTTAGTAGTCAGTTGTAGATTGTGTATAAATTCCAACTATCAAATCTAATACAAACATATCATTAAGAAATCACATGGTATCAGAGCATCGGTTCTGATTTCCTTAACCCTAAACCTAATCAAACACAACTTCTCTTCCTCTCTCTCTTCTTTTCCTTTCTTTCCCGTCTCTCTTTCTGTACCAGCGCCTCTTATCTGTGCGTCTTTCTTCCCGTCACCATGTCCACCAACACTGGAGAATCGATTATCAATCTAGGTGACTCAAACACCATTATTACTCTGAATCCAGCCTCCCAACTCCCCATCAAGCTCTCCGGCGACAACTTTCCCACCTGGCGCGCTCAATTATTTACTCTTCTTCGGGGGCTCGATCTCCTAAAGTTTCTCGACGGCTCCCATCCTCAACCGGCTGCCGATTCCCCTGCCGAGCTCCGAACTCAGTGGTTTCGGCAGGATCAACTGCTCCTTCATGCGGTTATTTCCTCTGTCACTCCGGCGGTTGCTCCGTATGTCACCGCTGCTGTCTCCTCCCAGGATGCTTGGACAATCCTGGAGCGCATGTTTGCTGGCCAATCTCGTCAGCGTGTGATCAATCTCAAAGGCAAGCTTCTCCGTGAAACTCAAGGCTCACGTCCCGTCTCTGTCTATCTCCAAGCTATGCGTAGCACTGCCGCCGAGCTCGCCCTGGTTAATGCTCCGGTCTCTCCTGAGGATATGATCCTCCATATTTTACGCGGCCTGCGTAATGAGTTCAGCCAGCTTGCTGCTCCCATTCGCGCCAGAGACACTACTATCCAAATTGAGGATCTCCATGATCGGCTGGTGGATTTTGAGGCCGATTTCGCTGCTGCCCAGATTTCCCAGCACGCACCCACCACTGCTTTTCCAACTACTCGTGGTCGTTCGCGTCCACAATTCTCGGGCTCTCGCCCCACTGGCCAATCACGCCGTGATTCTTCTCCGTCTCTCTATTATGGAGCCGACCCTCGCCGGGATTCCAGCCCTCGGTCCTCTCATGGTTCCTCCTCTCTGCGTGCTGGCTCGGGCTTCTCTTCCCTTCTCGGCCGCCCTCCCCGTCGCTGTCAATTTTGTGACAAACTCGGCCACTCGACCAAGGAGTGCTACAACATCCGTGGTCGACCTCAGGCACACCACACTACTGCCTCATCGTCTTCTGCTGCCGGCTGGATGGTTGATTCTGGGGCCACTAATCACATGACCCCAGATCTTGGGAATCTCTCTCTATACAGATTATACTGGCCCGGACGAGGTGTTCATCGGCGATGGATCAGGTTTGACAATTACTCATGTTGGCCACTCGCGTTTGTCTTCCCCTATGGCATCTCTGGATCTTCGCATTGTGTTCCAGCTCTTAAGCGTCGTTTGCTCACTGTTGCTCAGCTGTGTAAAACTAATCCTGTTTCGGTGGAATTCTTTTCTGATTTTTTTGTTGTGAAGGATCTACCCACGGGGGCGCACCTACTACGAAGCCAGAATAACGGGGATGTGTATGAGCTACCGCAGGAGAGGCAGCCTCTTCGCCTGGCATTGACTGCGACACGAGCCACCGCGTCTCTCTGGCACAACCGGCTGTGCCATCCTCACCTCAAGCTGCTTACCTGTGTTATTCGTAAACAGTCTCTTCCAGTTACCTCTCTACCTGCTACTGCTTCGTGTGAATCTTGTTCTCTCCATAAAAGCCATAAACTGCCATTTTCTGTTTCTTCCCTGACCAGTTCTCGCCCTTTCGATTTGTTATACATGGATGTTTGGGGGCCTTCGCCTATTATTTCTCATGATAATTTTTCGTACTATCTTGTCATTGTTGACCATTTCACTCGCTACACATGGTTATACCCACTAGCTCGCAAATCTGATGTGTATACTACCTTCACCACCTTTACTACCATGATCGAAAACTATTTTCACACTACCATACGCCGCATTTACAGTGATGGCGGTGGTGAGTTTCAAAAGTTGTGCTCGTTTCTTCAAACTCGTGGTATAACTCATCTTCTCACCCCACCTCATACTCCCCAACATAATGGTCTCGCCGAACGCAAAAACAGGCACATTGTCGAGACTGGTTTAGCTCTTCTTCATACCGCCACCATTCCCCTTTCCTTCTGGTCCCATGCTTTTCAAACCGCGGTCTACCTCATCAATCACCTGCCATCCACCTCCCTACACGGCCAAACTCCCTACCATTCCTTATTCAATGAGCATCCCAATTACCTCAAGTTGCGTGTGTTTGGATGCATCTGCTACCCTTGGCTTCGTCCATACTCGGCCAATAAACTCTCCCCCCGTTCTCGTCGTTGCTTCTTCCTTGGCTATTCTCTCTCCCAAAGTGCATACAAATGCTATGACCCCATCTCTGACCGTGTTTATGTCTCCCGCCATGTTCTCTTTGAAGAGTCCCTTCTTCCCGATCTTCGGCCACCCTCCGCCACTATTTTTGATTCCCCTACCTGGATTGCTACAACAACACCACCGGTTACTGTGCTCACCCTACCTCGCAGTCCGCCGACCCAAATGCCTCCTGCCTCGACACCAGTTTCTCCCTCGGCTCATAGACTCCCTACTGCGCCTCCCTCAGGTGCCTCCCCCGCTGCTACTTCCTCTCAACAACGAGATCCACCACCTCCACCGCCTGCCAAGGCCGCCCACCGCCCAACCACCCGCAGTCAACATGGTATCTTCCGTCCGAAAAAACTATTTGTTTCGCAGGTTTCTTCGACTACAGAGCCTCGTACTGTCAAACAGGCTCTCTAAGATCCACGATGGACGGCAGCCATGTGGGCTGAATTTTGTGCCCTCCTCGCCAACGGGACCTAGACCCTGGTTCCGCGTCCCCTGCATCACCATGTTGTCGACTACCGCTGGATCTTTCACATCAAATGGAATCCGGATGGCACCATTGACCGTTTCAAGGCTCGGCTGGTGGCGAAAGGCTTCACCCAACGTCCTGGCATCGATTTTCATGACACCTACAGTCCGGTTCTCAAACCGGTCACCATCCGTACTGTCTTCACCATCGCCTTAACGAATAAGTGGCCCATCTTACAGTTTGACGTTAACAATGCGTTTCTCCAGGGTTCACTTGATGAAACAGTGTATATGGCCCAGCCACCGGGCTTCCGCGACCCACAGTTTCCGGATCATGTATGCTGCCTCTCTCGGGCTATCTATGGTCTTCGTCAGGCTCCGCGCTCATGGTATATGGCCTTGTCTGGTTTTCTTCTGCAAGAAGGCTTTGTCAAATCCAAATCTGACGCCTCTTTGTTCATCTACCATAGAGACGGCGTTACTATGTACTTCCTTGTCTATGTCGATGATCTGCTCCTCACCGGTAATGATGCACTCTCCCTCACTCGCTTTCAAGAACGCCTGGCCTCTCGGTTCTCTCTCAAGAGCCTCGGCAGTGTTGGCTATTTCTTGGGGATTGAGGTCCTTCCCTCCTCTTCTGGGTACTTGTTGTCACAACAGAAATATGTCCGACTCCCATCCAGCTCCGACACCGCTTTCCTCCGCAGCTCGGCTGCATTTGGTTGATGGAACTCCACCGGCAGACCCCACTCTCTATAGGCAAGTGCTCGGGTCTCTTAAATATCGCTTGTGCACTCGCCCCGGCATAGCCTTTGCCATGAACAAGCTCTCCCAATTTATGCATGCTCCGACTCAGCTCCATTGGCAGCATGTGAAGCGACTACTACGTTATTTACGTGGTACGCCATCTCTCAGCCTTCATCTTGCACCAGTCACCTCCCCAAACCTCATTGCTTTCGCCGATTCTGATTGGGCAGGGAATCCAGATGATCGCACTTCTACTATGGGCTATCTCATCTACTATGGCAGCAATTTAATTTCCTGGAAGTCCAAGAAACAACGGTCAGTTGCTCGCTCCAGCACTGAAGCGGAGTATCGCGCCCTTGCGCATGCCACCTCCGAATTACTCTGGCTTCGCAATCTTCTCAACGAACTTCACCAGCCTGTGTCCTGCCCGCCAGTTCTCTACTGCGACAACCTTGGTGCAGTCAATTTGTCGGCCAATCCGATCCATCACTCTCGCATGAAGCACCTGGCTCTCGACTACCTTTTCGTCCGGGAACTAGTACAGTCTTCCGATCTTCATGTTCGTCACATTCCGACCGCCCATCAACTTGCGGACGCCTTGACCAAACCTCTGCTTATTACTCGGTTTCACCTATTACGCTCCAAGATTGGCGTCGTCCCCTCCTCCATCTTGCAGGGCGTGTCAAGGATAATTCCTAATTGTTTGTTACTCGTGTACTTAGTGGGTATTTAGTGGTTAGATTAGCTCCTCATTAGTAGCTACGTGGGTTAGTAGTCAGTTGTAGATTGTGTATAAATTCCAACTATCAAATCTAATACAAACATATCATTCAGCAATCACATTCTTCATTCTAACTCGGATTTCAATTTTTTTTGCACAGATGGAACGAGTTCGTTGTGCTCTACAAAATGATATCCATTTTCAATATTTTTTGAGAAAAAAAATTTCATCCCTCTCGTTACCAACTCCATACCATATGGTATCTCCTTCGTTGTTTAGTCATTTTCGGAAATTTTTGCACGAAATGAACGATTTAATCACGATCTATTGGATTTCAAAATTTTCTGGGGGAAAAAATTCCATACCTCTCGTTACCAACTCCATACCATACTACACCACCCTGGTATGAGGTGGTATTTTCATATCATATGGTATTGACTGGTAATAACTGACAAAAATTTTTTGTTCCAAAAAATATCAAAGTGGATGTCATTTTGAATCGTTACCAACTCCATCCATACTATACCACCCTGGTATGAGGTGGTATTTTTCATACCATATGGTATGCTGTTATTTAATACCACTCAATACCATATGATATTGACTATAGCATATGGTATTGACTGGTAATAACTGACAAATTTTTTTGTTCCAAAAAATATCAAAGTGGATATCATTTCGAATAGCACAAGTAATCTGTTCTAACTGTGCAAAAAAAATTAAAATTCGAGGTTAAAACTAGTGAGAAATCGTCCGTTAAAGATTAAGGGAAAGAAAATTAATGATTTTTCCAGAAAAGAGAAGGTGGAGCAGATGTGGCAGATTCTTATTGGGTTATGCATGGGGTTACTCACCACAAATTTACTCAGCGGATCTGCTCCCCATTTATGTAAGGATGATTTGTATATAGAGATTGATATTTGATTTTTATTTTGATCGGAACTTGTTATTGTAAATTTTTTACGACAAAAACATTATGGTGTCACCCAAATATAATAGATTTCAGATTCCAAAACTCATGGCAGAGTCTAGCAAAATCACAACCAATAACTGCAATTTTGAGTTCATAATCTATCCAAAATCGCAAGCAGTGGTCGCGATTCATAGAAGCCAAAATTAGCAATTCCTATTCTTGTTAAACTTCAAAAGCACATACGCTTGAAACTCATTCTCTACCAAAATTCAGAATTTGAGTTTGTATCAAAACTATCAGATTGGAATTTTAATAACAAAAGTTGTTTTTTTCAATTTGAACCCCTACCATACTAGGCCAAATCAAAAAAGAAATACCATTCCAGAATATAATTCAAACTCATATATGACCATTTTTATTGAAACCCCACGTCTGTTAGCTATCCTAAAGGTCGTACAATCCATTTTTTAGTTTAATCTCTCATAATCATATTGAGTTGAGTTTAGAAAACCTCACCCAGATTCGGCGTTTCCTCAAATCTGCAAAAATAAAGAAGAGAAGTATCAGATCTGTCCCAGATCGAAATACACAACAACAACAAAAAAAAATACTCAACTGTCGTCGCTGGAGATCCTTGCCGACGACGACTCTTCCTCCCCCCTGTTGTGTGTTGTTTCCTCTACCCCTCGTCACCCCAATCCAAATCAACAAAAAAACCCAGAAATCGGAACATGCAACTCGTGAAACTTGACTAGGATTCACTCACCATCGTCGACGACTCTTCCCCCCCCCCCCCCCCCCCCCCCCCCCCCCCCGGTTGTGTGTTATTTCTCTTATTTCTGTCAATCCATATCCAAACCCCCAAAAACACAAATTAAAATCGGTTAGAACCGAAAAACTCCTCAAAATCAACAATTAAATTGAAAGAACTAACATGCAAACAAAAACTTCACCTGGATCTGCATCTCTCTAGTCGATTGCAGTGGATCAGGCCATCTTTTCTCGCCGTTGTTGTTGTTGCGGCCATAGGATTTGAAATCCGTATCAGGATTTCGATTAGAAAGCGAAAAAGGATTTGGAGTTCACGTGGGTTTGGGAGGAGAAAGAACACGAGGAGAAGAAGAGGATGGCGGCGGTATGAGATGGGTTTAGGTTTTCGTTCTCTGGAATAGAGGTGAGAAACACAAGGATGGGAGAACGAGAAGGGGAGAAGAGAGATGGCGACGATGAAAAAACCAGAGGGGTCTCTGGTTCGGAGAAGCAGAGAACGAGAGAGGAGAGATGAGAGGCGGTCGGCTGCTAGGTTAGAATAGAATAGGGTTTTGTTTTCGTCTTAAGAGAAGATTATATACTTAACGTTTTAAAATGACAAAAAATGCCCCTAGGTTCCTAGCAATTTACTTGGCCCTGCCATCGTCCTTTTGCAAAAATACAAAACTATACCTTTTATCTGTCTCAGAACGAAAAAAACACCGAAATTGTTGTTGTCGAGTTTCGAACTCATGTGGTGATGACTGCACACGAATTGTAATCGGCAAGCAGACCAATTGATCTACTGGCTCATAATGGATAAATTGTTATGTACCTAACAACTAAAATTATCTACCTAACAACTAAAATTTATTATGCATAAATTTTCTAATAAATCAAATATCTACCTAACAACTAAAATTATTATGTTTGTCTTAACAACCTCGTAATAACCTATTCAAATTTTATTAAACAAAATCCTTAATACGAGAATCATGATCAATGGAACGTGGCCACAATTAAATTATCAAAGTTATAACGAACTACGTAGACTTTGATCCCGTGCTATGGGTACTTAGGCAACCGATAAAGTTCGATTCCAACTAACTAATCAATTTTATTTCAATTTTTAGGTTAGTGGGCGTATAATCAAATTAATACTAATACGATTTAAATTCTTTAGTGGTCCAGTAAAGCTCTAAAAATACCTAAAATACCTAATCATAAACTAATACGTCAATGAACGTTTAGTTAAATTATAGCTAATGAAATAGCAATATAGTAATGGTCCATTGGGATTTTAAAAAATACATAATTACTATACGATGCCTCTGGAAATCAAAGTTACAAAGTAGCCATGCATTAATAAAGATTCAAGTAGTCATTTTTATATATAAAAACACACATGTTTTTCATAACATGTGTATAAAACGTTGTGAAGTGATTAAACCTCGATCGGACCGTTTGCGGTCAAAGGAGTTGGTTGAGCAAGTTTGAGTAGACAGGGGGGTACATCATGAAACAGACCAGGTTAGTCCTTGCTGGGATAGAGGTGAGGGAGCAGGCGTGGGAGAATCTGAACTTGTAAAGGAGTAGCCTTTTGTAGAGCAAGGGTATAGTGCTCGGTCATGTCGACAAGTCCATCATCATCGGCTGGCACAGTGAGAAGAAAGCCTTGAAGCAGCGTGGCGAGAGTAAGGTGCATCACTTGGTTGGCCATCGGAACCCCTGGGCAAGCCCTTCTCCCTTTCCCAAAAGGTGCATACTCAAAGTTTTTGTTCCCAATTAGGTATTCTGGTTTAAGCTGCTGCAGCTGGTCCTTTTGTGCCGAGACAAGGAATCTCTCCGGCAAGAACTCCAGCGGACTATTCCAAGTCTTTGGGTCGCGATGTAGCCTTAGCACGTTTAGGAACACCCAGGTGCCCTTAGGCACATGATACCCTGCGATACAGCAATCCTCATTTGCCTCGCGGGGGACTCCCAGGGGACCCGGCGGATACAGGCGAAGTGTTTCCTTAACCACAGCTTGAAGGTACACCAGATTTGGGATGTCTCCCTCTCCTACCCACCTCTCGCGACCAACTTCCCGGTCCAGCTCTTCCATCACCTGCTCATACACTCTTGTGTTGTTCAGCATATTGGCCAAGGCCCACGTCAACGTCATGGATGTAGTATCTGCAGCGGCCAGGATAAGGCTCTGCAAAACAAACAAATATCATACGTATTGGTTTGGTTGTTTCGGTGGCAATTCTCAATCCAATCCATTAAAATTATCCAGCTAATTCAATCCATTTGATTCAAATATCAATCTATGAATCCAAATGAAAAAAGTACGATTTAGTATCTATATTTTACATTTTGATACCTAAAATTTATTTTTTATACGAAAAATATCATTGGAAATTACGTTTTAGTACCTGAAAATTTTCATTATGACATTTTAGTACCTAAAAACTTTTCAAAATTTACACAATTGTCTAAGGTTGAGGATGTCATTTAGATTCATGTATAATCCACTTGATCCAATCTATGAATCCACCAATCCATTTGATCCATGGATCTATCAATCTACTAGCGTGGGCCCCGACCATTTGGCCGGAGGAAGGGGAGGTATGAAATTTGATAATGTAATGGGGTGTATAGCTTATTGTTGTATAGTTTTTTTGGGAAACACGTGATAAAAATAGTGAATTTTAGTAGGAAAGAGATAATGAATGATGCAACGAATCAAAAATCAGCCTTATGAACCAAAATCAAGTACCTGTTACCTTGTGAAACAATATTGTTTATGGTAATATGATGAGGTTGAGTAAGTTTTATAGAAACAAAATTCCAGAACATCGAATAAAAAATTGCCTCTCCCGCAGGTTTTTGGGAAATGAGCATCTCACAATCGTTGCTAGCTTTTACTTGGTCCGTTGGCCGATTAATTTGCTTTATTAAACTTTCATCTTGTCATCATTGTGTTTTCTGGTTTTATGCCAAGCCATGATAAAATCTAAAGAAATCAAGAATGAACAACACAATTTGGGATAGGAACCACCGTTCATGTATCCCTAGAAAATGGTAGTAAACACGGACTCACCTGCCAAATTGGTTTGGATTGAGATTTTTATCGGTTATCAGGGAACCATGTGATTATAAATTAGACTTGATCAAAACGGGCCAAAATTTGAAATTCAGCCTGTTTGACCGACCCATGCCAAACTCTAATTATTTTTTACTTTTAAACTTTCTATTTGAAAATAAAAAATAATGAAAGAAAAGAGATGACTGCAATTCGCCATATGCACATCACTGATTCGGGAATAAAACTATAGAAATTCGAAAGGAAACTGAAAATGTTTAGGAACGTTTTAATGTTAAAAATAACTAAATAGATCTTTTTGTTTAGTTTTTTTACAAATAAATACCAAACGATTCCCTATAATATACACTATAATTTAATCATTATGATATCAAATAATTACATATATATATATATATATATATATTTTTGACAAAACATAATATATATTTGAAATGACAAAAAATTCGACTAATAGCATAATATAAATTATGCTAGATAAAATAGCTTGTTTTAGAATGACAAACCCATGATGTTCATTTGTTTTACTTGATGGGCAAATCCCGTGTAGGTCAGGCTCATTCAACTCTTTTATTTTATGATTAGCGGTTAGCCCATTAGAATCCATGCATTAGTTTATTGTAATTTTTTTTTATTTTTAGCGATAAAAAGGAGTATTGTTTTTGTCTTTTCATATATATTTTACCACCACGGAGAAATAAAAGAATTTAAAGAAAACAATTGACACTGCTGGACCCGTTTAAATCCGCATGTGTACGGTAAGTTGGCCCGTTCCAGAGAGGAAAAAGAAAAAAATTGATACTTCCTATTCTACCCTTCCTACAAACGCTCCTGGAGCAGGAAATTTGAAATGGGGAAGGGTTTTTTCCTCTTTGAAATTATATGTTTTTAATTTAAAAAGATACAACAAATGTACTTAGTGTGATTGGTTATGATCTTTGGTTTTCTTTAAAGTGGTCATGGTTCGAATCCTAGTAAGTGTCTATTTAATGAATAAAAAAAAGAAATTGTGAAGACCAAAATGTCCTTCCTACTTTTACTCCGGATGTAGGAAATTTGAAATGAAACTTCAAATTTTCTCATTTGGCTTTTATTTATTGGGTAGATAGATGAATCCAATCCATTTGCCACCTCCATTTATTAGTATTTCAGATAACTAGAAAAAAAAAAAGAGGGGTTATGTGTGTATGTATGTGTAATTTACCATAATGGTGCCATTGATGGCTTTCTCGCGGGGAATATGGCCAAGCACCTCATCGTAGTAATCCCCTTTGATAGAGGATAACAGGACGTGGATGACATCTTCCTGATGGCGATTATCAGCAGCAGAAACCGCCTCGTGTTGGGATATCCAATTTGACAAGATGGGCTCGAAATCGGCAGCTACGCGTCGCATAGCCTTCACGCTCCCAGCGAACCCACGGGTCCAGCTCAAGAGTGGGATGACGTCCGAGATCACAGGCAAGCCAGCCAACTTCATGAACTCTTTGATCAGCCGTCCGATCCGTTTGGTCTCCGCCTCCTCATTGATGTCCTCCTGACTACCGTTGTCGTCGAACACGTGCGATTTCTTGCCTGCCACTATTCTCGTTGTCACGTTCAGCGTCAGACTTTCAAACACGGCATTCATGGCCACAACTGTGCCGTGGTCGTCGTCATCGTCGCCGCCTTTGTGGATGAGCGAACATAGGTGGCTCACCAAGGAATCAACCTCCGACTGCCGGACATGCTCTGTGGCTCTGAGGCCGTCGTGGGAGAGGAGATGAGTCACCGCAAGCTTTCGAATGGTTCGCCAGTAGGATCCGTACGGTGAGACCCCGAACCCGGCGTAGTCGAAGAGGAAGAACTTGCCGGTGCTTGTTCTTGGTCGGGAGGAGAGAGCTCTGTCGTGGGTAGTGAAGCATTCCTTCACCACCTTTGGATCGCTCACCACGAGTACCCGCTGCTTCCCCAGCCAAACCGTCAACACGGCGCCGTATTTGTCTGCCATGGCCGCCAACGCAGGCGCAACTGCCGGTTTGCTGCCCATGGTCAGCAGATGGAGGTGGCCTATGATCGGCAATGCACCTGGCGGCTCGGGAGCGAAACGACGACGACGAGGAGGTCCCTCACCATTCTCATCAACACTGACTACGAGTACTCTACTGTAGCAGCTGTGCAAGTAGGAAAGGAACGCTACCCAAAGTACTGCGCCTGCTGCTAGTGCTACATAATATGAAGACGATATTTCCATATCTACGTACTCTCACTTCTTCCTTGGTTTTTTGGGCTCTACCAAGCTAAGCTTTTATGTTGCTCTCAAGGGATGATCGATGATTTGCTGATAGATAGTACTCGCGCGGTTTATATATATATATATATACTCACGTACATGGAGTGCATGCATGTGTCCTTGCAAAATCGTAACATTTGGACTTTGAAGTGGTCTTGGTCATACGGCTCTATAATATTTGGTCGGTGATATTAGGATCAATCGACCAAGTCATTTCCTTGGCCTATACCTAATCATTAATAGAGTACTGGCTTGAAAAATTTAATTTTTGCACGACTTTGATAAAAAAAATATAACTCTATCCAATTAAATAACAATAATCCTTGTATATCATAATACTACTCGTATTACCCATCCACTAATACAACCAAGATAAAAGATAAATATAGACGAGTAAAACGACTATATCAAAGTACTCATAGTAATCGTGGGGTTTATATATATATATGGAGTGCATGCATGCGTCCTTTGGCGAACGTTGGGTTTAGTATCTTGTTCCCTATTCCAATCCTTGCAAAATCGTATCATTCGGACTTTCAAGTGGTCCTGCTCAGACTGCTATATAATATTTTTGATGAACTACTCTGCTCTAAAATATTTGGGTTGTCTTTGGTGGGTTAACAATTACATAGCATAATAGCCGTATGCACGCCACGCATCTTTGTCCTCTTGCCTTTTTATCTACTGTTCGAAATTCATATCATTGCAAAATCGTATAATTTTGGCATTGAAGTGGTCATGATCCTGAGATTGCTCTATAACACGCCGGCCCATCCAAAACAATATGCCATCGGGCTAGATTTGAAATTCCTGAATGGTAGGGTTTCAAGGAACAAGGAGACGAGCTGTGGAGGAAGAAGATAAGATTGAGTAGGATTATTGGAAGAGGAGGCTCAATGATAGCTTTGGACTCAGTAGTCCTTCATTTATATATAACGGTTATTCGCTAACTTCTATACAAAATCACCAGTGATCACAAGGCGACAGGTGGCTAAGACCACTGATAAACAATAACGAATTTGGTTTAATGAAAAACGGTTGTGTATAAGAAAGTTGTACAAATATATACGCAAAAGAACTCCACAACTTCCAAACCATTCCATTGCAGTCCCTCTCGTTCTTCATTGATCTTTATCTGCAAGTTCAGCAGTTCTTCAGTTGTAACAGAGTCTGGTCCTGCTTCTCCAATAACCAGTGCAGGACCAGGAGGTGTTCTTCACACACCCCCTCAAGCTGGCAAGTACACATTGTGTACTTCCAGCTTGCTAAATAAGAATATGAATCTCTCATATGCAAGACCTTTAGTGAACAGGTCTGCCAATTGCACATCCGTTCTTACATGCTTCAATGCAATCAATCCATATTTCAATCTCTTCCTTGTGACATGACAATCCACATCAATATGTGTTTCTTTGTTTATGGAAAACTGAATTTTCCGCAATATGAATAGCATATTATTGATTGTCACAATATAATGTCATGGGGTCTGGATGACTACAAAAGAAGAACTCAAGCATTGCCTTACGCCATTAACTTCAGAACACAATTGTGCCAAAGTTCTGTATTCTGCTCCAGAAGAAGACCTGGATACTTTCCTTTGCTTCTTGCTTTTCTAGGTAACCAAGGAAGGTGCAGTATCTAATGACTGATCTTCTTGTATCAGGGCAAGTATCCAGTGCCATTCTCAAAACTGAAAGTGAAGGATAGGAGAAGTGGATGAGAAGGAAGTTGAGTTATAGTGAGCGACTAAATAGAGGAAAGAAACGACCATATTGTGGAGAGAATGATCTCGATGTGCTAAATCCACACCTACATGTTGTTGATCTTCCCTAATGCAAGTACAGTAGGTTGCTTTGAACTCGCCAATCCCTAAGGCGGTACTTGAGACAACCCATGACGGTATGAGGCGACACAACCTGTTTAATGAAGGGGTTTTGGGTTTGGTCCACGAGATTGAACTCATTATGTAAGCTATGATCATCAATGTTAACAATCGATTTTGGCCATAAAAATTATTGTCGAACTAGTACCTCGTGTGGTGGTTGTCCAGTTCTCCTTATATAAGCTGCGAATTTTCTATTTCTTAATAGTGGTGCTCCTGTAAACCAATAATTAAAGCAACCGCGCCACAATTTTCTTACCCAATGCAAAGGACTGCCCAAATTATTAGGTTTTGATTCCATAAGTACGTATAAAGCGAGGGGCGAAATTCTCATAAGACGCGCTCTATATCCGACATGTTTACCGTCAATGCTTGATTTGGCAATTATAGTTATCAATAAAATAAAAATATTAATTGTCTTTCTAATAAACGTGTCATCCACATCAGCTATGTAACCCTCATCCGTGAGTTTCGCTCAATATCCCTTAATTCGGGGTTTATTTTTGAACAAGCGAGCTTTACACGACTATCATTGCACGTAAAATTAATATGCAAGCCTAAATGAATATATTTGTTGGCCTTTTCTATTACGTTAAATTTTATGCTAAAGGAAATAACTTCAAAGCCTCTCCTACAATGACGCATACAGTTGTCTGAAAATTGCCCCATTTAACTATTCCTATGTGAGACACCCTATTTTGTGAAATAGATTCATGTTAAGGGTTTGGCATTAATAGCAGTAAGGGATTTCTTATTTACCAATGAGAATCCACAATGTGTGTTATTTCTTTATTTCATTGTGACATGGCTAATTCCAATTCCTATTTCATTATTGTTGCTCCTATTCCATTCGTGAAATACTTCATTAAGTTACATAAAATTAATTATATTAGTCATAACGCCTTCACTTGACTTTAATGAGGCATTGGCCTTACAAGGCTAGAATGTCAATAGTAAAAATAAGGTAAAGGTTGTTTGGTTTTATGATCTGGAACGCAAACATAAAGTTGCATGTACTAAAATGACCTCCCTTTATACCTTTTCAAGTATTGACATCGGTAATTAGCTTCACGTAGCGTGCAATTAAAAGGCCCCCTTGTACAAGTAGAAAATTTTAAACGAATTCATCAACGATTAAAAACAATTCAACCATTTTCCCATCTTCCGACATCTCATTTAATTACAAAATAATCGGAATTCATCACTAATTAATACGTTTACAACAATGAAAGCTAATCCACGTATATTAAGTTTCCAACACTAGCTGAAATGATCCAGAATCGTTTTAATAGCAAATATTACTTACACCTATTGCTTGGCCCATTAAGCCATAAAAGAATCACAAATTGGATCGCAAATTATTGCATTACACTAAGCCCAATCGTTTGGTTGATTCACAAATACGATTTATGATGACTATCCACGGTTCGAATGAAATTTTGTCTTCGTCGTCTTCTTCCTTTGACAAAAACAAACCCTAAATATCACTGATCATCAAGCCATAGATTGACTGACCTTCAACTAGAAGCTTCATGTGAATACAAAATAAATTAAAGGACAAGACAATAGACTATCCGCCCACAATTCCATTGAAACTCCCTCTTCTTCATCTTCTTCATTTCCTCTACTTCATCTTCTTCCTCCGGTCGAAACGATCCCAGAATGGAATACACCTATCTGTGCAACAAGAACGAAAAACTAAATAGATAAAAGGGCAATACAATAGACTTGTGGCTAGCTTTTATGAACACTAGTATCAATACCCGCGGCTACGCCGCAGGATATTTAGTTATGTTGGGCCAATCAAATTACCCCTTGTATGTTGTAGAAAAAAAAAACTCATGGGAGCTTGAGAGGTAAGATGCGTCTTTTGCCCTTGTTGTGCACTCTTGGCCACTGCCACATATAAGCGCAGGCCTTTGGTAGTTTCAAGAATTAGTAGCAAGGTACTCACAGGTAATGTTAGAGAGTGGTATATGATCCAGTATAACCTTCTCCCAACAACTCGAGTTATTGGAAGCAACTGGTTCTTGACATGGTATCAGAGCATAGAACCAAAAGGTCATGTGTTCGAATCTCCACGACCCCCAATATTAACCGCTGTCTTTCAAGCACATGGCATGGTGGGCCTGTGCAAACTTCAAGCCCATGAGTTGGCTTTCGTTTGAGGGGGCGTCTTAGAGAGTGGTATATGATCCAGTATAACTTTCTCCCAACAACTCGAGTTAGTGGGAGCAATTGGTTCTTTACATGTTAGAGAGTGGTATATGATCCAGCAGAACCTTCTCCCAACAACTCGAGTTAGTGGGAGCAATTGGTTCTTGACATGGTATCAGAGCCTTCTGTGACCGAGAGGTCTTGTGTTCGATTCCCGGTGACCCCATTTGTTAAGCACATGGTATTCTTGTCTTCAGACCTGTGCAAACTTCAAGCCCTTGTGAGTGGCTTTCGTTTGAGGGGGCGTGTTAGTGTTGTGGTATATGATCCACGATTGAACCTCTCCCAACAACTCGAGTTATTGGGAGCAACTAGTTCTTGACAGGTAATTCATGTATCTTATCTCTTTGAGAAGTTTTATGAATTAAAGACGTCATGAAGCCAGAGAGGGAGGATTAAACAAAGTCTCATATTAATCTGGCAAGCTGACTAATTAAACCAAGACTTAATTTGGAAAGTGGTCGTGGGTAGTGGGATCGGATTAGTGGGACTAATCGAACAGGCTTGCTTGCTACTGTGAGCTGGGAAACTGTCATTGTTGATGCAAGATAACACCCGTTGCATTTGTTTCCATTTAAGACCTGTCTTTGTTTGTTGATTAGGGGTGACGACAAATTATTCTTGAAGCTTATAGTATTTGTTTGTTAGCTGGCAATATGCTACTGTTGTTACAGATGGTTTCCTGTGAAATGTTATAAAATGAAAGAGAGAGTGCTGAAATTACTAACTATTGGGTGGTTTGGCAGGATTTACAGCAGACTTGGGGCTGTTAGGTTTTCTTTTTCTAGTCAACAAATAGCACATCCATATACATTATGTTGCAGAAATCTATCGTTGAGAACACATGAACCCATAAATGACAAGAAATTAAGCAGGGTCTTGGAAAGGAGAAATGAAAAAATAACACAATTTACTGGAGTTAACCATATCAATTAAACATCAACTATACACATAATTTTCTAGATCCGGTTAACTACAATTATGAGGCAAAGGTATCCATCAATTGTAGAGAAAGAGCATTACCGGAAGAAGGCTGAATGTAGAGGAACTTAAGAAGATCAGACAGAAATGTCAAATTGAAATGGTAACGGCAAACCAGGGGCAAACACTTTTAAAATCAATATTTAAATCCAACCAATTGAAAAGCATATGCGACTGTGCATGTGACAGGAAAGAGGATTCAGCTTACTGATCGACATGTTCAGCAGCTTGTCTGTCAGTTACACAATCTCGATGACCATTGATGACGAGAAACAATAGCAGGTCCTTAATGTCCCTTACTGATGGAGAAGCTCTTTATCCATACTCATGAACTGAACAAACATATCATGCTATGAGAAGAGTTTTTGAAGCGCATTATCCTGGAAATTTCTACATATAATTAGCAAGCCAAAAAGGAATAGAAATTGATTACCTATCAGATCATGACTTCTCACAGCAAATCATATAAAGTAAACTTAATATGGATTCTGAAAAGTGAGAATCTTATACCTAACCATCTTTCAGGTAGGATTCAATCAATGCCTGATTGGTGATGGTGTATTTCTTGCCTGATGGGAACTAATAATTAGAGCTTGTATAAAATCTTGAAAAAGTTAGACTACGAAACAATGACAAACTGATATAGAGTAAACAATGGGGAAAGGAACAACATGGATTCACGAAAATGGTTGACATCCAAACACGCATCCATTTAATTGAGTATTTAAACATGGATTAAAAAAACACATAATTTGAGCAACAAATTCATGTAAAGGGTTCACAAACTTACATTTAGTGATGAACTGCAGTTCCCGAATGGTTAAGTAGTAAATCAATTACATTCTGAAGATGGTAAATGTATAATTAAGTTATATGTAAGCTAGATGGCCCAGCAATGAGAGAACTCCAATCAATTGGGAAGAGGTTCTGAAACTCTGAACTGCAGAAAGATCCTGCAACTCCTCCAGGACCCTGTACTGAGCAACAATGATGGTAATTTTGTTTAAATGAAATAAACAACAGATACAGCAAGCACACAAAGTCTCATATTATGTGAATGGTAAATAAATCATTGAGCATATCAAGAAAATCAATAGAGAAGTAAGCACCTTTCAACCCATCTGTGAAGAAAAGAAGATTAACACATTTCAAGTTTTGTTCTTGGTGCCCTGAAACTAATCTAAGCACTTCTAGCCCTGCAATTCCCCCTATAATTTGGCATCTCCATCACCTATAATCCTCTCCAATTTCAGCAGCTCATTCATCAACAGCTTGTTAAAGCTGAAAACTTCATTTCCTCCTACATTCCCACCTACACTATTTACTGATTCGAGAGTCCAAATCTATAAGAAAGCAACCAGGTTGGACATTCGGATGAGAACTGGCAAATCGAATTACCTACAACCAACGGATGAATATCAAAGAGAAAATGGCGAGGCAGTAGACTTCATAGCTGATCTCGGAAATGGACCACAAAGATTTCTCAATCTTGCCATTCTTTCTCATCTCAAGGAAGCACTTCTCCTGGCCAATATGGGCTTCAAGCAGAACCATTTTGGACATGTCTCTAACCCTTTTATATCCATGAACGCGTTGGAATACCTTTCTTTTGTCTTTGTAAATCAGTTTTCGGTCTTGAGAGTGTAGGCCAGTTGTTCCAGTCAACAACTTCTTCAGGCTGGAAAAAAAAAACAAAAAACAAATCGAAACTGAAAAGAGTGTAGAAGGGGAAAAAAGAGAAGTGGGGCTTGCACTTACAGAATGAGGCTTGAGAGTTGATGTTGAGTTGTAGAACCCCAGGTTGCTGCTACCGTAAAAAGAATCATCTTATTGTTGTTGACTTTCCCTCGACTGGTCGTCTCTCGTTATGTATATCTCTGTCCGCCCAGCACTGAACCACACTACCACAGGCGGCCTACTGAGCCCAAAACTGTGATCCAAACACGACAGGCGAGGCCATCAAATAGCCACCGGAGCATTGAAAACTCCAACGACGGAGATATGGAAGGAAAAAAAGAAAGGAAAGCAAAAGTCCAGGAAAGCAAAAAGATCGATCGTACGAAGTGAAACCTGAATTGATAACTCTGCGGCCATTGCTGAGAGGTCAAAGAGCCGACACCTTCACCGCCGTCGGCATTCTTCTCCTCGTCGTGACCTTCCGCGTTTGAGTTTTTGTTGCTGAAGCTCGAGGAGGGAGAGTAGAGTGTGGTCGGAGAAACTAATTGGTGCCATCTCCGGCACCGTCGTCATTGTCATGTCTATCGGAGTCATCTACAGAGAAATCTGCATGTGGGAGACCGATATCAATCATGCTTGGCCATCTACACCGACGACGCTGCTCTTATTGAGGAAGACGTTAACTGGGAGGGAGTTAGGAGGCGGCGCAGTGATGTAGAGCAGCATCCAGAGTCAGGGCAAGAAGATTAGGGTCTTGTAGACCCGAACAGGGAGAGTGGACCTCGTCTTCCCACCACCTCGCCCGAGGCTCCACTCGAAGCGGAGAGCATAGAACGAAAAGCAGCAGAATCTCTTTTGGACGAAGGGGTGGAAGATGTATTTGGCAGGGTAAGCAGGGGAAGTTATGTCGGTACTGTAGAAATCATGGTCGGTAGCGTGTGTGTAGGAGTAGTTGCGAGAGGACAGAAAAAGACTAATTTGGTTCAATTGATTCAAAATGAGACAATTGAGATAAATTGGTTCATTTGGCAACAAAAAATGAAAACGGAACATTTCAAAGTGGGGAAATGAGAATTGTTCCATTATGGATCAATTCTAAATACCTGGGGTAGGGGGAGGTTTTGAGAATTGATCCGTTTTTCTCCCCACTTTCTCAATTGTGTCCTTTTCTTTTTCTTTTTCATTTCTCTCTCTCCAGAGTGCAGGCACAAAAAATGACAACCCTTTCTCTTCCTTCCTCTTCTCTTCTTCTCTCTTGCAAGAGACAAAGCTTGCTCTGTTCTTTCTTTCCTCTCTCTCTGCATAGTGCAGAGACAACCCATTCCTTTTCTCTTCTTTTATTTCATGTTTCTCTTTGACGAATCAAGAAAATGAATTTCTTTCTCGGCGACGGAAGCGTTGAGGTCGTCGGTGATAGAGCGGGGAGAAAGGGCACTCGAAGTAGAACCCGCCACCGTGGATGTAGATTAGGAGGGGGAGCTTTTCCCCGACAAAGATGGCGGACGACGGGGCATAGATGGAAACGGAAAGGGATACCTGGGTTGAGTATACGAAGTCCTTGCAAGCGACATATGAGGTGGTATCGTGGCAGGCGGGGAGGGTGGCGGTTCCCGGTAGCCGCTCGACACAACCGTCAAATCTGGATTAGTGGAGAGAAATTCTGGGAAACTTTTTTTTGGGCATCCTGGGCAATTTTTGGTAGACTTTGTTAGCCAAAGATTGGCGAGTTTTGGTTTTATGTACCTGGTGTGGCCTGGTAATTACTCCTGTAATTGCTTCACAATTGGTCGCATTATTTCACTCCACTGCCACTGTAATTGAATCTGGGAATTTTGTGCTGGTGGTTCTCAAAGAGATAGAAAAGAAAAAGAGTGAAAAGGAGGGTAAAAATGTAATTTGGACAAAATGTCTCATTTCAATTGTTTCATTACAAATCCTAACCAAACAAGACAATTTCAGCCAAATTCCTCATACAAATGATTCATTTTAAAAAATGAGTCAATTAAGTCAAATTGACTCATTCACCAATTGCTCCATCCAAACGACCCCTAAAGTGGTGGATTGTGATTGTTGGATTTTGGGGTGAGGTATTGAGGTCGTGAAAGGGGTGGAGGAGGACATAGAAAGAAAGTATGGCCACCCTGTAACTGATGAGTTGATG
Organism: Linum trigynum; assembly: GCA_964030455.1. Taxonomy (NCBI): domain Eukaryota; kingdom Viridiplantae; phylum Streptophyta; class Magnoliopsida; order Malpighiales; family Linaceae; genus Linum; species Linum trigynum. Next base: position 5,149,503 of record OZ034817.1, read on the forward strand.
TACCAGACACGGAAAAGGAAGGGTGGGGTGTAATGGTGTATCACTGTATTGTCAATTGGGAAGCCCTTTTAATCTCAACCCACAAAACGCCAAAAAATGAAATAGTAATAGAAGTGTTGAGCTAATAAAGTGTACCCAGCTTTCATGTTCTATATAATATAATAATGTGGTTTTCTCTACGTTACTTGTGCCATACAATAATAAACTTGTGTTGTACGTTGTTGGTCATGTGACACTACAAAAAGACAGACAGTTGTGACGAAAACCTACCGACGACGCTTTTTCGTTAGAAATAAGCATTATTTCAAACAAAATGGACATTTTGTTGGAAAAAAATATTATTTATGACCAAAAATTGTATGCGTAAGAAATAATTAGAAAACTCATCGCAAAAAATAATTTAGGCAAATTTGAGGAATCGTGGGTCACTATTTTTGACGAAACCTGTTATTGCGTCTAAAATAATTATTATTACTGACAAGGTTAAACATGGCGTTAGTAATATATGCTTTTATTGACGCACCAAAAAAGGTCGTGAAAATAATGAGTTATTTTATACGAACTGACTCCATTGTTAGAAATGTTTCGTCGGAAATGTTATTATTCGTGAGGAATAGCTTTTTCCATCAGAAAAACTCTATATTTATCGACCATCAATTACTGGTTGTCGAAATAAGTTGGTCGTAATAAATTTACATTGCAATGCATCATCGGAATCGTCATAATACCAAAGTATTTTTTATTATGAGAAATATATATTAGTGGGAGACAATGTATCAGATATAAGTTTTTTATGATCAAATATTAGTCGTCACAAATAACGTGTTAAGATTACCAATGTTTTAGTTTGCAGTGACCTTTTGTGAGGAAAAACATAATTTGGTTGAAAATAATGAATAATGTACAAAATAATTATGCATATTTGGAGGATTGAATCATTAACCATGATGTATCTGAAATAGTATTATAATAAAAAATATTAATATAAGTTGATTTCTCACCAATTAGACCATTTAACCATGAATTTACTATGATGACTACACACAAATTCCACTATTATGTTGTTTGTGAATTTTCATGTTTGTGTTTACTATTTACTAATGTAGTAATGTATCCGAAATAGTATTATAATAAAAAATAAAAATATAAGTTGATTTCTCACAAATTAGACTACCTTACTTTTGTGATTGTTTATAAAAGGATTGAACCCGTGCACTCCAAATGAAAGACAACATACTTAACCAATTAGGCTACATTAATTTTTTTATTAACTGTTAATCAATGTCCATATTTAATTAGGTTAACCAGAGTTTAATGACTTACTCACACTATTTTATCTTTTAAAATGAGAATAATTATTAAATTAGATTAATTAATCATTTTATTCTTTAATATATTATTATTAGTTTAAATACATTTAAACTATCAAGCGCCAAAAGAAATTTATCTATGACCAAAAATATTGTCGCCACTTTACAGCTTAATAAAGTGCGACTTTTTTAACTTAATTGATCCGTAACTCTATTGACTCACAACCCAAATCAAGTACAATTTGTAATATATAGTATAGGTACAAAATTATTTTGAACTTGTACCATAAGGTATATGTACAAGTTCAATGTGACCATAAGGTATAGGTACAAGTTCAATTGAACTTTTCCCATAAGGTACATGTACAAGTTCAATTTTTTTATTATCCAGGAACCTCAGCCCCACGTGCCACTTTGTGATAGCGGGTCCTACTAAACCTGGGGGCTACCTGCAATCAATTTCAACGCCAACGGGGCTTCGCCCCCAGCAGCCTTGTACCTTCGGGAACACCAACGGGCCTCACTTGGATTCGAACCTGGGATCTGCAACTCCCAAACCTTCACTGTCGCGGCAATTTTACCGTTAGGATATCTTACCTTTGGTATGTACAGTTCAATTTTACCACAAGGTATATTTGCAAGTTCAATTTGACCATTAAGATAAAGGTACAAGTTCAATTGAAATTTTACCATAAGGTATACATACAAGTTCAATTATACCATTAAGGTATAGATACAGTATCTATTGAACTTTTATCATAAGGTACATGTATAACTTCCATGGTTGTTGCTATGACGTGAAGTTTGTTACACGACCGACGAATGGGAGTCACAGTGGTTTCGCTTTTTCCCTGTTGATCATGATTTCATATTAAGAGACTTTTCAAGAATAGTATATGCATATAAGTAATGTCGATGAATGATTGCATATTGTGTTGGTTTTAACCGACACGATACTTTTCATTGTTTCGATTAGAACAGACCCAAAATGAAATTTTAATTTTTGGAGAATTTGGCGGAACTTAATCATTGAGTCCGCCAAAAATTTTCTTCATTGAGAATTGAATTCTTTTCCACACGGCTCCCTTATTACTCACCCCTTCCCTACCCCATAGCCTTTAATTCCCCATTCATTCTTTCCTCCTCCTATCCAGAACGTTTCTTCTTCCTTTACACTTCTTTCCTTCTTCGTTCCTCAATCTATCTAACATTTCCTTATTTCATCTCCATCCTTCTTTGTTCTTCCCCCAAAAAGATGATCGACATCCTCACCCAAAAACAAGAAGGCCTTCTGTCTTATGTGCTCTATCCCTCCTTGGCCTTCTCCCTACCGTCCCCGCTAGCCGATAGTCACTCGATAGGTGACAACATCTGGTGACTCTGGCGGAAAGATAGAGATGTCGAGAGAAGACTTGATCAGGCGACGAGGCGGAGAGAGTCGACAAAGAAGGATGCGGATCCGGCAATGATGGTGGAGAGATCGAGAGGCGGCAAGATTTGGAGTGGCGGAGAGAACCGACAATGACGATGGAGCAATTTGGCGACGCGGTGGCGAGATCCGGAGATGTTGATGGTGAGGTTTCTATTATGGGGTTTAGCGAGTTTGATTTCCCCCCGCTTTGTTAAGTCTATTTTTAAGACTGATTTCTGTTATGTGGGACCAGATCATGTCAGTAATTGATGGGTCAGTAACTCATCAGTAACCCCTTCATTTATCTTCACGTGTCAGTCCTTTTTTTTATTTAAATTAAATGCGAAAGGACAATAAGGTAAAATTGCACCTACCTCTATTTATTGCTAACGCTGACTTTTGACCGGACGACATCAGCGCCTTTTCTCTCTTCGAAAAACCTTTAATTTTCCTTCTCTTAATCTTTAACGGACGATTTTTCACTAGTTTTAAGTCGGAATTTAATTTTTTTTTGCACAATTAGATCAGATTAATTGTGCTCTTTAAAATGATATCCACTTTAATATTTTTTAGACATAAAAAAATTTGCCAGTTATTACCAGTCTATACCATATGGTATTGACTGGTATTGACCATACCATATGGTATGAAAAAATTTGTCACATTAATATATATTACGTTACCACCCAATACCATATGGTATAGTGTGGTAATATTAATATATATTTTGTTACCACCCAATACCATATGGTATAGTGTAGTAATATCAATATATATTTCGTTACCACCCAATACCATATGGTATAGTGTGGTAATATCAATATCCATTTCGTTACCACATAATACCATATGGTATAGTGTGGTAATATCACACAATATCATACAATACCATATGGTATAGTATGGTAATATCAATATATAATTCGTTACCTCACAATACCATACATTACCATATGGTATAGTGTGGTAATATCAATATATATTTTGTTACCACCGAATACCATATGGTATAGAGTTATAATATCAATATATATTATCTAAAAGAAAAAAAAACAGAAGGAGGTAGAGAAAAAAATCGTCTTGTGTCTCCTCTCATTTCCTCTTCCGCAATCAAGAACACCAAAATGCCGAAAAAAATGAGAAAGATCGAAATTGAGGCCAACGAGATGATGAAGAGAAGAAATGCAATGAAAAAGAGTGGCTGCAATTTTTATTCGTCATGAAAAAAAAAAGAAGAGAAGAGAGCAGATTTAGATCTAGAAATGAGATTGAGAGAGAAAAAAGGAAGAGAGAAGGAAGAGAGAATTTGAAAAAGAGATTGGGAGAGAAAAAGGAAGAGAGAATGAAGATAGAAAGTTGCAGAGAAGTGATTTCTCTTTCCTTCTTTAAAAATGCAGTCCATTAAATATGAAATAAAATAAAGAATTTAATGTATAAACGGACAAAAATACCCTTCCTCCACTCAGCGTCCGGCCCAACCACACGATTGCTTGCCTCTTAAATCTATGGTCCCTATTTATTACTGACATGTCAGTAACCACTTGGTTACTGACCCTATCTGTTGCCTTGTTATGGGGTTTTGTATTGATGGATTCTCATTTACCATAGAGAAAGGCAAGCGACGGAGACAGAGATGAAAGCCAACGACGTCAAGAGAGGGCATTGATGGCAGACGCGGGGCCAACCAATTTCTGCGGTAAGTTTCAAGTTCTTTTTTTTGTTTTGTTTTGCTTTGATTTGATGGATTCTGATTTTCCATCTGGTTTTGATTTCTGAGGGGATTTTCTGTCTCTAAAGAAGAGGAGGAAGTCGCCGACCCACAACGGTGAAGCCAAATCTGCCAATGTAGAAAACCAAACGCGGAAATAAACGAACACACAGATTTAATGCGGTTTCCCCGTTCAACGTGAACGAGACTACTCCACAGAGAGCTACAGCTCTCAAACGTAACTCCACTAGGTTTATTCTTGAGTTACAGTTCGGACGAGCCTTACACTAAGGCTTTATACTACGTGACCCATTCACAAGCAGCTAGGGTTACGTGGACAATTACTAGACCACTACACCAAGAATGAAATATGTACAAGTAAGGACAACTCGCAATACTCCTCCTCAAGCGGAGGCATGAATGTCATGAAGGCCAAGCTTGGAAGAGAGAAGAGCGAACTGATCAGCCCCAAGCCCTTTCGTAAACACATCGGCGAGTTGGTGAGTGGTAGGAATCTTGCGGGGAGCGACCTCATCACTGGCGACACGCTCCCGAACGAAGTAGCAATCCATCTCCACATGCTTTGTGCGCTCATGGAAAACTGGATTGGCTGCTATGTGTAGAGCAGCCTGATTATCACAATACAACGGAGTCGTGCTCCGAACTGGTACACGAAGCTCACGCAAGAGCCACCTCAACCAAATGACCTCACTAACGTCATTGGCCATAGCACGATACTCTGCCTCAGCAGAGGAGCGAGCGACAACAGGCTGCTTCTTCGTTCGCCAGGAAATGGGGCTGCCACCTAACTCCATGAAGTAACCAGTGGTAGAACGCCTAGTCTGCTGACATCCTGCCCAATCTGCATCACAGTACGCAGCGAGGGTAAGACTTCCAGTAGCCGGAAAGAATATACCTTTACCTGGCGAACTCTTCAAGTATCGCAGAACACGGTTAGCAGCATCAACATGGCACTGTCGTGGAGAATGTATTGCTTGACTCAATATGTCGACTGCATATGTAAAATCAGGTCGAGTAACAGTAAGATACAAGAGGCGCCCAACCAGTCGGCGATACGACTTAGGATCAGGAGCCACTGGTCCTGCTATGCGGGTGAGGTGATGGTTCTGCTCAATAGGAAACGCACACGGACGAACCCCCAAATTCCCGGTATCCGTAAGGATGTCAAGGGTGTACTTCCGCTGGGAAAGGAAGATTCCCTTAGGAGACCGAGCAACTTCTATACCAAGAAAATACTTCAACAGCCCGAGATCCTTTATGCTGAAGCTGCGATCGAGAAGCTGTTTAACCTGGGTAATAAACTCGAGATCATCCCCGCCAAGGGTCACGTCGTCAACATAGATAAGGGCAAAAGTGAAATTACGGCCATGTTGACGAGTGAATAAGGAATGATCGGCTTTAGATGCTTGAAATCCAATCGACTGGAGAGCAGTAGTGAATTTCTTATACCAGTTTCTGGAAGCTTGCTTCAACCCATACAACGATTTTCGTAGCCGGCAAACTCGAGGATCACCAGGAGTGGCAAAACCCTGCGGGACACGCATATAAACCTCCTCATCTAGATCACCATGAAGAAACGCGTTGTTGACATCGAGCTGGTGAAGATGCCAACCCCGCTGAGCTGCAACTGCAAGAACACACCGAACTGTAACCAACTTAGCTACAGGAGCAAAAGTGCCATGGAAGTCGATACCTTCGACCTGTGTGAAGCCCTTGGCTACAAGACGAGCCTTGTAGCGCTCGATGGAACCATCAGGCCTATACTTGATCTTAAACACCCATTTCGCATCGACGATGTGTTTACCGGACGGAGGATGACGGAGATCCCACGTTCCATGCGCTTCTAGAGCAGCAATTTCCTTTTGCATAGCTTCACGCCACCAAGGGTAGCGAACGGCCTCACTGAAACTCCGAGGCTCGCGATGACGATCAATAGCTGCCAAGAAGGCACAGTAATTAGGGGATAAACGGTGAGAGCTAATAACCTTCAACAAGGGATGGGTTACAGCAGGAACTGAACAAAACTGTGAGGAAGGGAACTCGACCTCATAATTGTCCACCAAGAATCCAGGTGGGCGACGAACACGATCACCACGTCGAACAACAGGCCGCGAAACGGGATCCGCCACGTCAGGTGAAGCTGGAGAAGAACTGGGCTCTTGGTCGAGGTTGCAGCCACTGTTGGACGTGGAAGAAGTGCTGGGTCCAACATCGGTCGGAGGAGACTTGGATGAGGGAGTGATCAGCGACGGCTCCGGGGATGACGGCTCCGCTGCAGGCGAAGGCGAGGAGAGCTCCACGGCTGGGGCGGACTCCTCAAAGGAAAACATGTCGGCAGCCACGGTAGGGACCTCCTCATGCATGCCATGCAGAGGTGCGGACGTGGGAGTGGAGAGCAACGGAATCGCCTGGAAGGGAAACTTCTCCTCCTGAAACACGACATCTCGACTGGTGAAACAACGACGAGTGCGAAGATTAAAAAGACGATAGCCCTTCTGGCCATCGGGATACCCGATAAATACACACTCGCGACCGCGCTCGTCAAATTTTTCCAAGTGATGACGAGTGTCCTTGGCAAAAGCCAGGCACCCAAAAGTGCGCTAATGCACATAAGACGGCGAACAACCATGCAAGCTCTCATACGGTGACTTGTGATGAGCGAGAGATTAAGGTAAGCGGTTGATGAGATAGACAGCAGTTAAGACATATTCTCCCCAAAACTTAAGAGGTAAGTGGGCTTGAAAACGAAGAGCGCGAGCCGTCTCGAGAATATGACGGTGTTTGCGCTCAACAATGCCATTATGTTGCGGCGTATCAACACAGGACGTCTGAAGTAGAATACCCTCACATGCATAATAATCACGAAGCTGAACTGTCTGAAACTCAAGGCCGTTATCAGCTTGGATGCGCTTAACCGAGGCCCCAAACTGGCGTTGAACCTGTTGACAAAAAATCTCAAGATATTTCTCAACCTCAAACTTGAATTTCATCAAATAAACCCACGTACCACGTGTAAAATCATCCACAATCGTCACAAAATAGTGAGCACCGCTCAACGAGGCTACCCTGTAGCCACCCCAAATATCCACATGAATTAATTCAAAAGCCTGACTGCTACAAAGAGAATTACTCAACGGAAATGGAGTTCTCGACTGTTTTGCTCTTAAACATGAGGAGCAAGAATCTGTTCTTAACCGACTAGTACTAGAAATAAAATGCATCCGATTTAGCTTCTCCGAGGAGGGATGCCCAAGACGAGAATGCCATAGTTTGACTATCTCCTCTGCATGCGTCGCACACACCATAGCCTGACGAACTGAATCAAAAAGACGCAAGTAGTAGAGACCGTCACGCTCCTTACTCATCCCAATCAGATTCTTGGAGTGTAAGTTCTGAATAAAACAGAAATCCCCCAAGAAAATCAACGCGAGAGGAAAGTGTTTAGTGAGCTGGCTAACCAAAAGCAGATTGCATTTAAATTCCGGAACAAGTAACACCCGAGGCAATATCAACCCATTGCCCAATCGAACAGAACCAACACGACGAACATCAATTGCACCCCCATCCGGGATGCGAACAGCAAGCCCAATCTCATGAAAACTAGTAAATAATAAATTTGCATCTTTGGTAATGTGTTGGTTACATCCAGTGTCAATTACCCATTCGGCAGCAGAGGAATAAGAAGTACCTGTCATCTTGCTAACCTCATCAAGTTGACTCTTTGAATCTTCACTAAGGAAGCTCTTAAGACTTTCAAACTGCTGAATTGTGAGACCTGGAATAGGGCTATCAGTGACAGTAACCTTTGCCGCCTTAGGCCCATTACGAGGACGCTCCGGGGGCTTCTTGCGGCTACCTTTGTCGGCCTTGGAACCAGATTTTTCAGGCAAACCAATTAGATTGAAATAACGATCCTTAGAATGCCCCTGTTTACCACAGTGGCTACAGCGCGGCTTGTCACCAGAACCAGCTAGACTGCGCCCTTGTTCGTTCCGAGTGAAGAAGGCGGCTGCGTCTGGAGAGGGACGATTGCTAGCAGCGATGCGGCGCTGATGATAGTCATTCGAGACTAGCTGATAAGCTTCCGAAAGTGTAGGCATCTTCGGCATTGAAAGAACCTGAGTCTTAACCGTGGAAAATGACTCATCTAACCCCATGAGGAAATCATAAAGCCGAAATTGCTCCTCTCGCTCTTGGTTCTTTTGTTGCTGCCCACAAGTACACAACCCACACGAACACGTATGGAGGGGGGCCATGGTTTGAAGTTCCTCCCAAAATGCACGAAGTCTTGTGTAGAAGTCCGACACAGACTACTTTTCTTGTGACAAACGGCTGATGGAGCGCCGTACCTAATAAACGCGCGGATGACTCCCTTGCTCAAACCTCTCTTGCAAGTCAACCCACACCTCGCGAGCTGTCTTGGCGTGTCGCATACTGATAACGATGTAATTGCACATATTTGCGCCCCTAGTTCTTATCCGTTTGAGGGGCATAGTCGTGTATTTTTGGCCTATTTTACGCCGGGTTGTGCTATTTTGTCATATTTCAGGTCCCAGGCGTCAAAGGAAAGGCTAAGCACGAGTTTCGGGGCATTCGAAAGTCATTTCGTCGAGCTGGAGCCAAAACACGGGCACACCTAAAACAGAACACGACCGTGTTCTGTGGCCGTGCTTATACTGCCGAGAGCTAATTGAGTTTGGCAAATTCAAGCTGCAAACACGGGGTGAAAGCACGGCCGTGTCCACCCAAAGCACGGTCGTGTCCTCCCAAAAGCACGGCCGTGTTTCTCCCAACACAATGGCCGTGTAATTAACCCTAGCCAAAGCACGGGCGGGCTGAGGCAAAGCACGGCCGTGCCCTCGACCGTGCTTTGGCCACTGATGCCCTTTTAAGCAGATTTCAGCCAAAATAGAAGGGGATTCGAGTTTTAGAGAGACAGAGCGATTCCTAGAGAGAGAAAGCGACGAACAAGATTTCCCAAGTGCCCTAGCTTGATCTTCATAACCATTGGAGCTTGGCTTGAGCTTGGAGTAGTGCCAATCAACGTACAGGAGCAGGAATCCATCCTTCACAGTATGAATTCCGCGTCTGATTCTGCTTTTGCTTCTTTCTCCATGGAGTAGTTCTCCCATTCATCTGGGTATGGAGAACCCTAGATTTGTATGTTAGGTTTGATTGTATGAACCCAAGTACTGATTCTATGATTTGATTATATTCAATTGAGGTTTGAATGATTGAATGACATGAATCCTGATCAAATTCCTGTTGTTTCTGCTTTGACCTAGAATGAGAATATATGCTAGGTTGATAGAGCATCCTTGATTGAAGGTAGGGAGTTGGTGACTTTAGTCGAGGAGCCAACTCACTATTCTGTACCGAATTTACTTCGGTAGTGGAGGTTTTGTTGTTAGGGCCTCAATCTGTTTACTCCGGTGGAGGTTAGTCGCCCGCTAGAGACTCAGATTGAGAGGGTCTGAAGACCTTTAGTCGAGACTTCAGGCTGTTTAAGAACCTCCCGCAGTATAACTATCATAGAAACTGAACTTGGTAATTGCAATCCGACTTAACTGCAGTCTAGGGGGAACCATATCCGGGTAACCTCTCTTAACCTGAATACAATAATTTACTTGCTTTGTTAGTTTGTTAGTTTAGACTTGCATTAAAGTTTCATTGCTAGATAACAAGAATTCACCGAGTAGTCATCAAATCTAGGACCCAGATTGATATTAAAACCGAAACCTGCTATACTACGCTTTAGGAAGTGGTTTCACTTGGCCATTTTCTAGAGTGACAGTAGAAGTGAGTCAAGTTTTTGGCGGCGTTGCCGGGGACTTTCTAGATTATTAGGAAAGGCAGAAGTTTGTTACTTTAGCGTTTTTCTTTTCTTTTCCACCCTTGCTTTTCACTTGGGTGTTTTTGTTTTTGTTGGTGCAGATTTGAACCATGGATCCTCATGGCTTCTCCAATCATTGGGGGTATCCACCACCACCCGAGTGGTATTACCCCGAGACTCCCTGGAGCAATCAAGGAGGAGAAGACTATGGATTTGGGTTCCAGTACCAACCCCCTTACTACGGAGAACAACCGGACCCCTGGGCATATCAAGGACAACCTCATTATCAAGAAGAATTTCTCCCACAACCAGAAGGGCCATCGGCGCTGGAGTTACCCATGGCGGCCTTCACGGGCCATTCTGCAGAGCCATACTATACTCCACAGCCAGATCCAAACTATGAATTGAGGCTTCTCATGGAGCAGTTTGCTCGAGACTGTGAGAGAACATGCTTCAGGATGGATCAGTGTGTCCAGGCCTATCGTGAAGCAGAGGAGATCCTCCTGAGCCTTAAGAAGAGCGCTGATGATCTTGAGCGATCTTTGGCACAACCTGCTCCAGATCACCCTTCTGCTACCATACAAGAAGAGGAGAAGGAAGAAGAAGGCTACAAGGACATTGTGGAGCACACTGAAGTTGTCACGGAGAGCTCCCGTGATGATCATGATCCGGAGTGTCCTGTCATAGCCGACCACACCTTCCCACATCCCAAACTGAGCTTTGAAGAGGCAGGCATGAGTGAGGAGATGCAAGAAGATCTCATGAAAGAAATCGCTTGGCAACTTGCTCTCCAATCCGTGATAGAAGAAGAAGAGCAAGAAAGGGTGCAGAAAGAAGTTGTGGAGGATGAGGAAAGTGAAGCAGGAGGAGTTCTTGATCATTTCACAGGGGTGATACAACATGAAGAAGAAAGGGAGGTTGAAGAAGAAGAAAGGGAGGTTGAAGAAGCAATTGGCATCCAGGCTGAGGACGGAGTTAAGGTGGAAGAGGCCTGCACCGACCATGAGTTACATGTGATATCTCCATCAAACTTCGAGGGGCTGCTTGGCAAGGACCCATTTGCAGTGTCTCTTTGCCAGACCAAGGCCACATCGACATCGGTTCCTCTTGGTGGACGCGATGGTGGTCAATCGATGCTGTCATATCTAGTTTGGGGCAATGAGACGAGAGAAGAGAAGAAGAGGTCTCGAGGGTGGAGACTTCATCTGCATCAAGTGCACGAGCTTCCATCACCTGTCATACCACATGCTCGTGACTTGAGACTCCACCTCATTGACGAGAACCTCAACTTCAAGGAGGTTTTGGGGTGGACCGAAACTTAGGAGCCATCGTCCGGCTCACGACGTGAAAGAAGCGCTTGTTGGGAGGCAACCCAACTAGTCGGTTTGCATTTCTTTCTCTTTTTCTCCTCGGTTGAGTCAGTTTTGTTATTTGATTTTAGAGTCAATAACTCAACCTTTGTGAGATTTTGTGTGGTGTTTGTGGTCTGACCACTCTCTCCTCCTGGAATACACCGCCTGCCCCGTCCACCATCATTCACCCTTGATCTGGTAACTTCGTTCTACCCTCCTTATCTTTCCTCCATTGAGGACAATGTCGTGCTTAAGTGTGGGGGGATGTTCGATTATGTATGCGGGTGAATGTTTGGCTGTTTGTGTGCTTGGAGCCTAGTCCACTGCCCATATTTTTAAATTTGAGGGCTCCAAGTACGTGTTTCCTTGCAAATTGCCTGCTCAGTATGCTTTGAATTGACAATCGCTATAGTAATGTGCAACCTAGGGAGGTAGTGTAGCACTATGGAGGATGTTGAAGTATAAGATTTTTCCTATCTAGCTCTCTGATGTGCCAGTTGATTTTGTGAATTAGTGGAGCTAAGACCGTTGAATTCATGTGGTAATGGTGACTATGTTTGGATTGTGTTATGGACTTGTGTATCGAACAGGGTGCTCATGTGAAAAATGAAAAGCAGTGGAGGAGCCCAACGTGTGCGGCACCGTTCATTGCACCAAGTCGAGTTTTGGAAGAGATTTTAGTGATCCTTAGTGGGGTACTCCTACAAGGTGAAGCTAAGCTGTCTCTAGTACAAGTAAAACTTCCACCCGTTGAACGGTTTGCCTACTTGAGGATGTGTTTTTAAGGGCACGGATAGAGCTTCCGACCCCCCTTAATTTCATTGACCCTCCACACGAGTTGAGGAAAAGGAGTTAAAAGAAGTACTCTGGCGACCAATGATAAAATCTTGATCATATTGTAAATCTTACCTCAATGCATTAGATTATGTCGAGAGTCTTCGACCAATGATAATTTGGCAGTGCTTCGTGCTGATAACGTGTTATGAAACTAATGGAAAATATAAACAACTACAAGAGAAGATTAGAGGTGAAAGCACAAAAGAAGAAAGGGGGAAGATAACTTTTTTATTCATTCTTCATGTTGATGTGACTTGAATCGGACTATCAGCTGCTACGACTGGTAATCGGGGGTCTCGCCGGGGCAACACCACGGTGTATGGGCTCAATGTTATTTGGGTTCGGGTTCTGGGCCTGGTCTGTAACCGTTTCCTTTGCCAGATTGGATTAGGTTTAGACCCACATGGAGAAGTACTATAAATACTTCTCATACTCCTCTATAATCTGTAATCTCCTCGATATAGTGAAACTGGATCTCTCTCGCCCGTGGACGTAGCTAACAAACATCGTGTTAGTGAACCACGTAAATCGTGTGTCTGTGTTTTTCGATTCTCGCTTTCGTATTCTTGCTTTATCGATTCCGGCTATTTCCCGATCCGTAGCAGCGCGTTTATAACAAGTGGTATCAGAGCCGCGGCTGGAAATCAGGTTAGGGTTTTCGATTCAGAAGAATGACGTCGGTGAACATGAAGATCGAAAAGTTCACGGGGAAGAACAGCTTCGCTATATGGCAGATCAAGATGCAGGCTTTATTAAAACAGCAAGGGCTGTGGGGGTCACTGACGATGAGTGGAATACCCTAGAGGAGAAGGCCCACTCGACCATCATGCTATCGTTGTCTGATGACGTCATCATTGAAGTTGCTGTTGAGAAGACTGCCGCGGGCTTGTGGTTAAAGTTGGAGAGTCTGTATATGACGAAGTCCTTAACCAAACAAGCTGCATCTCAAGCAACGGTTGTTCAGCTTGAGGATGCAAGAAGGTACGCCTTTGAGGGAACATCTCGAACAGCTTAACTCTGCTTTGCTAGATCTGCGTAATATAGATGTTCAAGTTGATGATGAGGATGCTGCCCTAATCCTGCTGGTTTCTTTGCCGAGTTCATATGAGAATTTCGTTGATTCTTTTATTGCTGGAAAAGAAAGCGTGTCATTCGAGGATGTCAGGTCTGCTCTTCATACGAGAGAGATCAGGCATAAGGCGTCTGGATTTGGTACAGGTGGTGAGGCATCGGGTTTGGCTGTTATAGGTGGAAAGGGAAAGAAGAAATCTGGTAAAGGGAATTCGAACAAGAATTCCAAGGGTCCCGGTCCACAGCCAGGTGATGCTTGTCACAACTGTAAGGAAGTGGGGCATTGGAAGTACAACTGTCCCAAGAGAAGAGGGCAACAGAAGAAACAAGGTTCAGTTGCCGTGGCAGAAGTAGACAACAGTTCTGAAGACAATCTCGCCTTGGTTGTAGATGAGAAGGCACATCGTGGGGATGTGTGGTTTCTGGATACTGCAGCCTCATACCATATGTCTCCGAACAGGGATTGCTTCACAACCTACAAGCAGATAGATGGTGGTAACGTGGTCATGGCAAATGGAGCTGTCTGCAAGGTTGTTGGAATCGGGTCCATAAAGGTTCGGGCACATGATGGTTCGTTCTGTACTGTGAATGATGTCAGGCATGTTCCATGAATGACAAAGAACCTGATCTCCTTGAGTCTACTCGACAACAAGGGTTTCAGCTTCAAAGGAAAAGGTGGAGTTGTGTATGTCTGCAAAGGTTCAAGGAAGGTGCTGAAGGGCGTGAAGTGTGGGACCTTGTATGCATTACGAGGGTCTGTGTTGTCTGGTTCTGCTGCAGTTGCATCGTCTCAGGTTCATCAGGAAGATATGACCACTCTCTGGCACATGAGACTGGGGCATATGAGTGAACGGGGGATGCAAGTCATGTCGAAGAGGGATCTTCTTTGCGGGCACAAAATGCAGAATTTGGAATTCTGCGAGCATTGTGTGTTTGGGAAGCTACATCGCAGCAAGTTTCCCAAGAAGGGTATCCACCGGACGAAGGGGATACTAGATTACCTCCACTCCGATTGTTGGGGTCCTTCACGAGTTGAATCAATTGGAGGCAGCAGGTATTTTCTGTCTATTATTGATGATTATTCGAGATTTACTTGGATTTTCATGATGAAGCAGAAAAGTGAGGCTTTCCCGAAGTTCAAGCAGTGGAAGACATTGGTGGAGAATCAGACCGGGAAGAAGATCAAGAAGCTGCGAACGGACAATGGTCTGGAGTTTTGTACTTCTGAGTTAAACGAATTCTGCAAGGATGAAGGGATTGCCCGTCATCGGACCGTGAGAGATACACCCCAGCAAATGGCATTGCAGAAAGGATAAACCATACATTGTTGGAGAGAGCACGGTGCATGCTCTCTAATGCTGGACTATAGAGAAGATTCTGGGCAGAAGCAGTGAACATGGCGTGCTTCCTGATCAACTGTGGACCTCACACACGTATCGAGTTGAAGACTCCTTATGAGGTGTGGTATGGTAAGCCTGCTGATTACTCTTCACTGAAAGTTTTTGGGTGTCCTGTTTATTATCATGTGGATGAGGGTAAACTGAACCCAAGGGCAAAGAAGGGTGTATTTGTGGGTTACGGAGATGGAGTTAAGGGATTTCGAGTCTGGTCACCTTCTGAGCATCGAGTTATACTCATTAGAAATGTGATATTTGATGAGAAGTCTATGTTTAACCCCATGTTGAAGGTTACTGTTGTTGAAGGTAGCAGGAATGTCGATAAGCAGGTGGAGCTGCAAACTCTCAAAGAGAGTGAGTTTGAGCACCAAGGTGAAGAAGATCAACATGATGAGGATGTCTCTGCAGAGCCAGAAACTTCAGAGTCCAGTGCACGAGCTCAACAGTCTATTGCTTCCGGTAGACCGAAGAGAGCGACTGCAGGAGTACCTCCAGAGAGGTATGGCTTCGAGGACATGGTGGCGTATTCATTTCAGGTTGTGAAGCTGATCAGTGGCTTCCCGCAATGGGAGATGAGATGGAATCCCATGACATGAATCAGACTTTGGAGCTAGTCAAACGACCACAGGGAAGGAAGATTGTTACAAACAAGTGGATCTACAAGAAGAAAGAAGGAATCACTTCTAAAGTGGGCATGAAATTTAAAGCTCGGGTGGTTGCACGAGGCTTCTCGCAGAGGGAAGGAGTTGACTACAATGAGATTTTCTCACCAGTGGTCAGACATACTTCGATCAGAGTGCTACTAGCAATAGTGGCACATTATGACTTGGAGCTCGAGCAGCTAGACGTGAAGACATCTTTCCTACATGGAGAGTTGGAGGAAGAAATTTACATGACTCAGCCAGAAGGATTCGAGGTTTCGGGAAAAGAAGACTATGTTTGTAAGCTGAAGAAGTCCTTGTATGGACTTAAGCAGTCTCCGAGGCAGGGGTACAAGAGATTTGACAGTTACATGCTTAAGCTGGGCTATAGCAGAAGTCCATATGATTGTTGTGTGTATCACAGCAAGGTGGAGGATGGTTCGATGATCTATCTTGTTCTGTATGTGGATGATATGCTCATAGCTGCGAGGTCAAAGTCTGATATCCAGAAGTTAAAGGGGCCTCTCAGTGCTGAGTTTGAGATGAAGGATTTGGGAGCTGCTCAGAAGATCTTGGGTATGGAGATTTACAGGGATAGGTCGAGGAAGAAGCTTTTCTTATCACAGAAGAGCTACATGCAGAAGATATTGTCGAGGTTTGGCATGTCTTCAGCAAAGCCCTTTAATACTCTTAGTGCTTCAAATGTTCATCTATCTTCAGCTTATGCACCGCAGTCAGAGGCTGAGAAGGAGTACATGTCGAGAGTCCCATATGCTAGTGCAGTAGGTAGCTTGATGTACGCTATGGTATGCACTAGACCTGATCTTGCACATGCTGTTAGTGTTGTCAGCAGGTTTATGATACAACCTGGGAAAGAGCATTGGCACGCTGTGAAGAGGATATTCCGGTACCTTAAGGGTACACCTGATGTGGGGATTAGCTTCGGAAGTGATACAGAGTGCTTGGTGTCTGGGTATTCAGACTCGGACTATGCTGGAGATGTTGACACGAGGAGATCGATGACCGGTTATGTATTCACTCTTGGGAGTTCTGTAGTGAGCTGGAAGGCAACTTTGCAGTCGGCGGTGACATTGTCTACTACTGAGGCAGAGTATAGGGCGTTGACAGAAGCTGCTAAGGAGGGAATATGGTTGAAGGGACTGGTTGGTGATCTGGGTCTACATCATGATCAGGCAGTGGTGTATTGCAACAGTTTGAGTGCAATATGCTTGGCCAAGGATCAAGTCCACCATGAGAGGACTAAGCACATTGACGTGAAGTATCATTTCTTGAGGACAGAGAAGAGGATTAAGGTGAAGAAGGTTGGCACTGCGGATAATCCTGCTGATATGTTCACGAAGCCAGTTCCACATGGCAAGTTCCAACACTGCTTGGACTTGCTGAATGTCTTGAGTGGGTGACTCCGCCCTGCGGGGCATTGATGGTGGGAGAGAGAGAGAAGGAGCAGAGTACTTCAGAGATTTCAGAGGAAGAGAATTCAAGTCAAGTTGGAGATTTGTTGATATGACTTGAATCGGACTATCAGCCGTTTCCTTTGCCAGATTGGATTAGGTTTAGACCCACATGGAGAAGTACTATAAATACTTCTCATACTCCTCTGTAATCTGTAATCTCCTCGATATAGTGAAACTGGCTCTCTCTCGCCCGTGGACGTAGCTAACACACATCGTGTTAGTGAACCACGTAAATCGTGTGTCTGTGTTTTTCGATTCTCGCTTTCGTATTCTTGCTTTATCGATTCCGGCTATTTCCCGATCCGTAGCAGCGCGTTTATAACACTTCACTTTTGATACAATGGTGTGCTCAAGATCGACATAAAATTTATGTTGACACGAATAGGCGTGAAGTTAATTTCAAAGTGGGTGAGAAAGTATTTCTCAAAGTTTCACCCTAGAAAGGCGTAATGAGATTTGGTAAGAAAGGGAAACTTGCACCTCGGTATATTGGACCTTATGAAATCATAGAGAAGATTGGACCAGTGGCATATAAACTGGCATTGCCTCCAGAACTATCTCAAATCCACGACGTATTTCATGTTAGTATGCTGAAGAGGTACAAAGTGGATCCTTCCCATATTATACAACTAGAAGATATCGATTTGGGTCCAGATTTGACATTTGAAGAGGTTCCAGTTGAGATTGTTGATTACCAAATTAAGAATCTTCGTAGGAAGGAAATCCCAATGTTGAAAGTGGTTTGGGAAATCAAGATAGTGAGAGTGCTACCTCGGAGACTGAAGCAAGTATGCGAGAGAAGTACCCTGAGTTAGTAGCAACCTACTTTGCAGGTTAACAATCTTACCTAATAAGTTATGTTTTGAACTTGTTGATGTGCTTTTGTTGTGATAACCCGATATAGGTTTTTGAAACCTTATATTGGGAACTTGAGGTGTTATATGTTTAGTTATGTAATTTAGATCTCCTAACCTAAGAGTTAGCTAATAACCTTATGTACGATCGATCATGTTAAGGATAAGTAAGCAGACTTAAGGTATGACTCAAGGATAGATTTCGGGGACGAAATCTTTTAAGGAGGGGAGAATTGTAACATCTCTTTCCGGCAAAACCCATATTTCGATCGCTAGAAAGTTCGCGATTTAAAATCGAGAGTTTTGATAGTATTTCGGCAAAAATTGGATTATCAATCGATCGGATAAGTATACGTATTATATATATATACCATTGAATTCCCCCGTCCACTATTCCCATCTTCATCATTTTCCTTTTCGACCGAGAGAAGAGCGAGCAGAGGAAGCTCAGGGGAAGCGAGGGGGGAAAATCTCAAGAGCTCAATTCTTGAGCATAAGTGATCCAAAAATCCCGTAAGTAATGCCTAATTCATCTATACATCGTGATTTCTCGATTTAGAGCTTTAAAAACGAGTTTTTGGTTCAGGAATTTCTTGAATTCCTGATAAGCCAAATTAGGGTTTCGGAGTATCCAGAAGCCGGATTGAGCCTAAATTTCATATACGAGCTTCCTGCAGCGAGGTAATCAATCCTCTATTTCTAATCCCTGAATTTCGGCTATTATTTACGTAGGAGCCGGGATCGCTGAATTTAGCTCCGACCATGGTTTGATGTGTTTTTAACGAGAATTTGATCCGGAGCCTAGAACTAACATTGACGGGGACACTGAAGGGGATATTAGGACAATCTCGTATTTTGATTCCGGGTTTGTTTGAGAAAAGTGAAGTTGTGGTATGGGAGGCTAAAACCGGTGTTTAAACGACCAGAACTGGTGAGGGATTAGCACATCATACCTTAACTGCAATTTATCTCTCTTGTCTAACTCTGCCTTCAGATTCAACCGGTAGATCGATCGGAAATCAAAATGGCTCCCTTTGATTTCAAGTGTTAACTTATCGTAGCGAAGATTGATCAAGCTAGAAACGAAATCACACAAGTATTTACGTGGTTTCCTTGATCGGTATGATCAATGCTAGTCCACGGCCGAAGCTATCAACTCTCGTATTAACTTAGCTTCAATGTAGGTTCGAGGTACAATATATATGTTAATCCTAACCCTAGCTGAGATAGGAGAGAATCGGCCAGAGTAGGGTTGCTATCAACTAGGCCTATGACTACTAGTGTACATGGTACAGTGGGCTAAAGCCCATATGTAAAACTCATTACTCAACAGCCTCCCCCAAATTGATGGAGATCTCGAATCATCAATTTTCCCGCGAGATAAGAATGTCGACTAGCAGTGAAGGCCTTTGTCAGTAGGTCTGCATTCTGATCCTCTGACTTAACATAGAAGATGCGAATGATACCATCTCGAACCAAGTCACGAATGTAATGCACATGAACCTCAATGTGCTTCGTACGATCATGCATAACTGGATTCGTAGCAATCCGAATAGCACTGGTGTTATCAACATATAACTCCATTAGAATTGCACACGTGACACCAAAATCGGTAAGCAGTCGCTTAAGCCATTCCAGTTCTGATACCACATCTGACATAGCTCTGTACTTTGTTTCGGTGGATGAGTTGGAAACACGATCCTGCTTCTTGCATCTCCAAGAAATGAAAGAACCACCGAGGCGAACACACCAACCTATCGTAGAACGACGAGTATCAATACACCCAGCATAGTCACTATCAGAAAACGCCTGGAGCACAAGAGAGCCTGTCGCAGGCAGAAACAACCCAACATCTCGGGTACCCTGAAGGTAGCGGAGAAGTCTATGAACAACAGCTAAGTGATCCGTCCTTGGAGCGGAAATAAACTGAGCAACAATCTGGACTGCATAGGCAATATCGGGACGCGTCGAAGTAAGGTATATAAGACTCCCAACAATACTACGATATTGCTTACCACCATCAGGTAATAAATCCCCTGTCTCCCTCCCTAACTTCACATTAAGCTCCATAGGCGTAGAAACGGGGACACAGTCTGAGAACCGAGTCGAATCAAGAAGATCCACGATATATTTCTTCTGTCCCAGAAGAATACCAGCAGAGGAACGTTGGACCTCAAGTCCGAGGAAGTAAGAGAGAGACCCAGCTTCATATCATCACCAGTAACGATCATATCATCAACGTAGAGGAGAAGAAGGACAATACCTCGCTCAGAGCACCGAGTAAACAGAGAGGGATCATTCTGGCTTTGTCGAAACCCAAGACTCAACACAGTAGAGTGGAACTTATCAAACCAGGCACGTGGAGCCTGCTTAAGACCATAAAGTGAGCGCTGAAGGAGGCAAACATGATCAGGAAAGAGCAAGAGAACACATAACTTTAAATGTAGCCAGTCACAACAGATCAACTCGAGTTTTAAAGTCAAATTCAAATGTTGAAAAAATTGCCCTTCCGCTTTAATGACTATTAGATCATTACTCTCTCAATCTTAATCTTCCATGGGCACCAAAGGTAATATAGTATAACGGTAAGCTGTTGCGATCGTGAAGGGTTGGGAGTTGCAGATCCCAGGTTCGAATTCAAGCGAGGTCTGTTAGTGTTCCCGAAGGTATAAGACTATTGACGTCGAATTGAATGCAGGTGGCCACCAAATTTAGTAGGATCCTCTTATACAAAGTGACAAAATGAGGCTGATATTACTTGGTAATAAAAAAAAATCTTCCATGGGCTTTTTCGTATAGTAACCCCAGCCATAGAATAGAGATATGTAAAGTCAATGTTGAAAAGTCGGCGCTGCCAACTAGCCCAAAATAAATCTATAAGAGACTAATAATTGTGGGTATACTCGTATAAAAACACAGCACCTACCAGCGGTTTCTTCTTAATTTGTGATTTTTTTATCTTCAATTGATATATTTTTGAAATTTCCTGATATGCCTTCATAAATTTATGAATGGTCAACCATGAAGAAAAAATAGCATGAGTAAAAACATATTGATAATGGTCGATCTAGCTTATGCACTCATTTTTGTAGGAATATTATATAGCAATTGTAAACATTAATCTCTTTATCATTTGTTGTTCCTACATTTTTCTATTGAATGCACTTGCACCATAAAAGTCATCGCCTACTACTCTACTATCACTTTTCTATCTTCTTTCTGCGAAAGTTCATTCAAAAGTCAATAAGTCTTCTTTTTTTGTTTTCTTTGCGGGAAACAACAATTCTTATTAAGTATGTTTGTCAATATAAGACTTCCAAAACTCAAAGCCTAAAATACCAAGCAAAGCTAGCCCTTACTGCAATTTATCTCCCTTGTCTAACTCTGCCTCCAGAGTTAGCCGATAGATCCATCGGGAAATCGAAATGGCTCCCTTTGATTTCAAGTCCAACAAACACTTTGTTGCTTCATCTGATGGGGTTACCCTCCAAGTCTACGAGTTGACAAAGTCAACTCTCACTCACCCATCTTCCATCCGAAAGACACATTGGAGGAAGTAGCCAGCATCAGCACAAATCTCGATGGTGACGACGGCGGCGGCGATAACACGGCGGATGAAACCAGGACATATAATGGGTTGGTGTTCTTCGATGGCCATGGGAAAATTCAAGGGTGGGAAGCATTGACCAAGCTGGCCCAACACCTGAAGCGGTTAACCTTGATGGTGAACCCCGGAGGTCACTGCTTCCAAGATGTGAACGAGCTTGGAGAGTACGTCGACTTCGGAGTTCACTATCTCCGACTGAACGATTTGTTCAGCTGGCCCCATCATGGAGTCGACCTCGCCAGAACTGACATGTGGGGCAGTTCGGAGTTGAAGTACCACGATCCCAGACATGGTCAGCGATCAAGTCATATGGAAGGAGGTAGCGGAATCAGTATGGAGAAGTACAAGGTGTTGAAAAGGCTGCTGACGGAGAAGGATGAGAAACTGGTGAATCTAAAAGAGGAGATGGATGACGAGTTGCAAAATCTCAGAGAGAAGAAGGAAGATGAGTTGCAGGAGTTGAAAGAAGAAATAGGCAAGCTCAACGAAGCAAAAGAAGAAGAATTGAAAAAAGCTAAGAAAAGAGAAGGAAGAGGAGTTGCGGAAATTATCAAAGAAGAAGGATGTTGAACTCCAAATGTTGAGGAAAGGAAAGGACGGTGGAGCTGCTCTGCAAAAGGTTCGAAAGGAGAAGGACGACGAGTTGCGAAAACTAAAGAATGAGATGGAGGAGGAGATGGAAAAACTGAGGAAAGAGAAGGAAGATGAGCTCGAAAAGTTAGAAAAGGATAAAGAGGAAGAAATGTTGACCAGGCTGATGGAGAAGGACGATGAATTGCAAAAGTTAAAGGAGAAGGAAGAGGAGTTGCGGAAGATGGTAAAGAGAAAGGATGAAGAGCTGCAAAAACTCAAAGATGGAGAAGAAACGTTTATTTGTTTTACAAGCAAGGTAATACCTCACGACATCAAGATTTTCCACTTGCCTACGCTGACGGAGCCACGGCTGAGCAATCTCTATAGTCACTATCATTCGGTTGACGAAGGAATCGCTGAAGAGTGGCTTGCTCCACCTGAAAAAGGGGTACATACGGATACTTCCGGCCAAGGGCAGTTCGACGTGAACAACTGGTGGTTTGCGAAGACGTCTCATCCTGAAGGCGGGACGACGATGATGGCTTATTACTATGGGGATCGGTATTGCATACATAATCGTCGGTGGGGAACCATTCGGATTCCGTATCCCAGTAGTGTTGATATTGCTGCGAACCGGAATTTTTGCTTGGCTAATTTCTGTGGCAAGATCGTGTTTTGCTTCACGTATAGGAATTAGGAAGTGGATGATGCGATGTATTTGAGCGTTTTGATTATTTCTTTTTGGGCTACCAAAGTTTGATTTCGTCAATTTCTGGAAATTCTGTTTCGTATTGTTTCATCAGCACTTCTACTATAATTTAAAGTATTGGTACTTTAAAGTACAACTTTAAGTTGGACCATAATGTTAAAGATACAAATTATACTTGTATCATAAGAGAATTTGACATTTATGTTATTGTACAACTCCAAGTTGTACCATGACATAAATGTCCGTCTTTAGTTTGTACCATAAAGGAATTTTACAAAAGCGTATAGGTACAACCTGAAGTTGTACCATAACGTTAAAAGTATAACTTCAAATTGTATCATAAAAGCAAAAACTAAAGCACCAATACTTTAAAGCATTGTAAAATTCCTCTTGTTTCAGAGCTGTATAATCCTTCATTTGTCTTGGGAGGATAGTGTTTTCCACGTTGCTTTCATTGTTTCTACAATAAAAATATATTCCCTTTTTGTTCTGTTGTGTCCTCCTTTGGTGTATATATATATACTAGCACAAGGCCCGCCTTGTTGGCCGACGAATTTTGATGATTATATAATTTTCATGTGCTATTCATATAGATGATGTGTGTTTTATTTGGTATTTGTTCATTACTATCGAGAAAAATACTCAAATAACTTCGACTTTGCTTAGAACGTATTGAAAAAATAAAAAAGTCATAATGACTAACAAAGAAATGCAACATATAATTTTACAAAGTAAGTGTTGCCCAAGTCCATAAATGACAACATAAGAGTTGTTTCATATGATACATACTAAATCAATCTTCACCATAGAAGAAAATTATTGTCCTTGGATGGAGTTCAATGTAACCATACGTATTTCTCTGCGTAACCAATCAAGAATCGAACATTCCTCACTTTTAGACCCATAAAAAAAAATAAAGCTCATTATCCTTCCTATACAATATATGTTCTTGGGTCGGAATCAAACATTCCTCTCTTTTAGACCCAATTTTACATTCGCCGGTAAAAATTTGTGTTAACTGGGAGTCAAGTACTAAAGTTCAATGTAGTCATATATCAAATATATTATGTACCCGTACTTATTATTTTGCATAACCACTCAAGAATCAAACATTTCTCTTTTTTAGACCCATCAAAAAAATATAGCTCATTATCATTCCTATACTATGCTCTTGTAGATTGTAGAGAGCATATGGACACCTAAATTAGATAACTCTCCTACATTATGTTGGATGAAAAGTTGAAAGGAAAGGACAGACCCAATTCATTAACCTCGTATCGTTAACATATATTTTTGTTAGGTGGCTACTTATACTGACTGCAATATAATTTTATTAGTTGCATGTATTTATGTTACGGTTAACTATGTTTTGATTGTGATGATATATTCATTATATAACTTATGGATTGATGCATCAACATAAAAAAATTTCTTGGATAATAATAATGTTAAGTATCAGTAATAGTCAATTGGACAATATATTATGTACAGAAGACTTATAAAGTGACTCTCATTTCACAAATATGACTAACAAATATTTGAAATACTAAAATTTTAGAATGACTTAACTCAACAGGTAGTTAAACCCAAGAGAGAGGCCTTTGCAGCATTTGGAAGAGGAAGGGAAATGATACTTTTGATCTGGTTTTCCTGGATTGAGGAAGTATTTGACTATTTTGTTTACCATATCTAATATTATATTCAAATGCGGCCCAGTACTCTCCTATATTATGGATCCGCAACTGAGAAGCAGGGAATGATAGGGTTGAAAATGGGGCAGGTGATGGTAGTGTCGGCTAGTAATCGGTATCCAGTTAACACGAAGGTTACCACTATCGGTTACCGGTGAACTGGAACATGCAATAGGCCCTCTGATTGCCATACAAAACTGCTGTAACTAGTTAACGACATACCAATAACCGATGATAACTGGTACGGTTACCAATTAACGGCATACCAATAATCGATAATAATCGGTACAGTTATCGGTTATACCGTTTACCACCCCGTCACTCTCAATCCTAACAATCCATAAGGGATGGAGTTTGTTTGTATAGAAACCCCAACAATAGAATAGAGATATGTAAAGTCAATGTCGAAAAGTCGTGGTTGCCGAATAGCCCAAAACAAATCTATAAAATTTATATATAAAAGAACTATAATAATTGTGGGAACAACAAATAAATAATTATTATTACACTCTCTTATTGGTTTATTGAATGATACCCATATAAAAACAAAGCAACTACCAGCGGTTTCTCCTTAATTTTGTAATTCTTTATCTGTCTGCAGCAGCAAGGGAGAGCGGATCCCATGACTAGGGGGTTCTTACTCACTTGACTAAGCCCCTCCTAGTCATTAGATCTGGACACTTTAATCCAATGGTTAAAAAGTGGGAATAGCTATTTAATTAATGACAGGGGTAGTTTGGGTATTATGAAAAATTGCGAAGTATACAAACCGGATTTACAATCAGTACAAACCATACAAATATACGAACAGTACAAACTAGAGCGACAAAACATACAAACATTACAAACGTATGAACTGTACAAACAATACAAACTAGACTGACAAACAATACAAACCATACAAAAAGAAAAAACAATCGAGTTGACTTTGGAGGCTCCATCCCTATATAGAGGGGCTCCTTACCAAAGTCAACCCGGGTGTTTTTAGACATACAAACAGTACGAACATGGTGGACAAAAATGACAAACTAGACCGACAATCCATACGAACGGGAAAAAACACCCGGGTTGACTTTGGAGGCTCCATCCCTATATAGAGGGGCTCCTTCCCAAAGTCAACCCGGGTGTTTTTTAGACATACAAACAGTACGAACATGGTGGACAAAAATGACAAACTAGACCGACAATCCATACGAACGGGAAAAAACACCCGGGTTGACTTTGGAGGCTCCATCCCTATATAGAGGGGCTCCTTCCCAAAGTCAACCCGAGTGTTTTTTAGACATACAAACAGTACGAACATGGTGGACAAAAATGACAAACTAGACCGACAATCCATACGAACGGGAAAAAACACCCGGGTTGACTTTGGAGGCTCCATCCCTATATAGAGAAGTTCCATCCAAAAGTCAACCAGGTTGTTTTTTAGACATAAAAAACATTACAAACATGGTTGACAAAGATCATAAACATGGTGCACAAAAATAACAAAGTTTACAAACATTACAAAATAACAAAGCGTACAAACATTACAAAATATGTCAACAAACATCACAAAATTGGCACTGTCGTCGGAAAATTCTTCTCCGTCGACGATGGTCGCCGGAAAAAAATTTCCGACCAGAATCGAATCTCTCTCTCGCAAAGGCAATTGCCTTATGTGGGTAAAAAAATTCCATTCTCTCTCTCTCTCTCTCTCTCCCTCTCTCTCTCTCTCGGTAATGGCCGCATGAGAATAACTCTCCTGCCCAGGAATCCCCCTGGCCGGAAAAAATTGGACGGCGCAAAAAATTGGACGGAGACGCGCAAGGGACGGGGGCGGACCCTGGCCGGAGACGGCGCAAGGGAGGAGGCGGACTCAATTTCATTATACATTTTATAATTTAAATTAAAAAATAAACATGCAATTACTATACTGCCCTTCATTAAATTGGATTAATATGAGCCATTGGATTTTAATGAGGTGCAAGGGTGGAGATTGACTTAGTCATGTGACTAAGGAACCCCCTTAGTCACCTGATCTTAGCCCGTAGCAAGGTGCTCAACCATTTAAATCACATATATTCATTTTATATGAAAACTATTTAATATCTACTTCAATAATATATTTTTCAAATTTCTCAATATACCTTCATAAATTTACGTATAGTCGACCATTGGACCATTAGATAAGAAAGAAGTATGAATAAAAATATATTGATAATAGTTGATCTAGCTTATGCAGTCATTTTTTTTTATCCTACATTTTCCAATGGATGCACTTGCACCGTAAAAGCCATGATCTACTATCACTTTTCTATCTTCTTTATGCGAAAGTACTTTCAAAAGTCAATAAGTCGTCGTTTTTTTTTTTTTTTGTGGGAAACAATAATTATTATTAAGTCTGTTTGTCAATATAAGACTTCCACAACTCAAAGCCTAAAACACCAAGCTAAGCTAGCCCTTAACTGCAATTTATCTCTCTTGTCTAACTCTGCCTTCAGAGTCAGCCGGTAGATCGATCGGAAATCGAAATGGCTCCCTTTGATTTCAAGTGTTAACTTATCGTAGCGAAGATTGATCAAGCTAGAACGTAATCACACAAGTATTTACGTGGTTTCCTTGATCGGTATGATCAAGACTAGTCCACGGCCGAAGCTATCAACCCTCGTATTAACTTAGCTTCAATGTAGGTTCGAGGTACAATATATATGTTAATCCTAAGCGTAGCTGAGATAGGAGAAAATCGGCCAGAGTAGGGTTGCTATCAACTAGGCCTACGACTACTAGTGTACATGGTACAGTGGGCTAAAGCCCATATGTAAAACTCATAACTCAACAGCCTCCGCCAAATTGATGGAGGTCTCGCATCATCAATTTGCCCGCGAGATAAGAATGTCTACTAGCAGTGAAGGCCTTTGTCAGTAGGTCTGCAATCTGATCCTCTGACTTAACATAGAAGATGCGAATGATACCATCTCGAACCAAGTCACGAATGTAATGCACATGAACCTCAATATGCTTCGTACGATCATGCATAACTGGATTCGTAGCAATCCGAATAGTACTGGTGTTATCAACATATAACTCCATCGGAATTGCACACGTGACACCAAAATCTGTAAGCAGTCGCTTAAGCCATTCTTGTTCAGATACCACATCTGACATAGCTCTGTACTCTGCATAGGTGGATGACTTGGAAACACGATCCTGCTTCTTGCATCTCCAAGAAATGAAAGAACCACCAAGGCAAAACACACCAAGCTGTCATAGAACGACGAGTATCAATGCACCCAGCATAGTCACTATCAGAAAACGCCTAGAGCACAAGAGAGCCTGTCACAGGCAGAAACAACCCAACATCTCGGGTACCCTGAAGGTAGCAGAGAAGTCTATGAACAACAGCTAAGTGATCAGTCCTTGGAGCGGACATAAAGTGAGCAACAATCTGGACTGCATAGGCAATAACGGGACGCGTCGAAGTAAGGTATATAAGACTCCCAACAATACTACGATATTGCTTACCACCATCAGTTAATAAATCCCCTGTCTCCCCCCTAACTTCACATTAAGCTCCATAGGCATAGAAACGGGGACACAGTCTGAGAACCGAGTTGAATCAAGAAGATCCGCGATATATTTTATCTATCCCAGAAGAATACCAGCAGAGGAATGTTGGACCTTAAGTTCGAGGAAGTAAGAGAGAGACCCCGGCTCCTTCAACGTGAAGGACACATGCAGCCCTTTAGTCAAAGTTGAGCCTTGGCTCGTTAGCAGATGTCGCAAGCTTGGACGAAGCGCTTCACATCTTCCAACATGTTTGGCCAATAAAAGTAGGTCGCCAAACGCTTGTAGGTACGCTCGATCCCGGAATGGCCCCCCATGGCGGTGGCATGGAACTCGTGGAGCAGTTGCGGAACATGGGACGACTGGGGAGGAATCACAAGCTTCCCACCTCGGTGCAGCATATTGTGGTGTAAAGAGAAGTGGCCAGGGTTGGATGAGAGAGCTTGCTGTCGTGCTTGTTGCATATAAGGGTGATTAAGATCCGTATCTTGGAGCGAGTCCCAAAGAGCCGTGTAGGGCATGGAGAATGCGAACAAGGAAGGAACATTGGGCCTGCGGCTGAGTGCGTCATCGTCCTAGTTCTCTGATCCGGGCTTGTAAATAATCTCGTAATAAAAACCCAAGAGTTTCGAGATCCACTTCTGCTGTTCAGGAGTGGTAATCCGCTTGCCCAATAAGTGTTTCAAACTCTTTTGATCCGTCCGAATGAGAAATCGGCGCCCAATGAGGTAGGGACGCGAAGCCTGGACTGCGGTGACAACCGCCAACGTCTCCTTGGCGTAGGTGGAGAGGGCCTCGTTCTTTTCCCTAATGCGCGATTGAAGTAATGCATCAGAACAACCCCAAGTCCCGTCCCGGAGGCGTCCGTTTCCACAAAAAATGTCTGGGAGAAATCAGGTAGCGCGAGGACTGGAGTCGAGGTCATCACAGTCTTTAGAGCTTGCAACGCCGATTCGGCCTCCTCCGACCAGTGGTACTGCCCCCGTTTGAGAAGATTGGTGAGTGGACGAGCTATCATCCCATAGTTGCGGACGAATTTGCGGTAGTAGTCGGTGACGCCGAGAAAGCTGCGAAGCTCCGTCACGTTGGCGGGCGTAGGCCAACTCACCATCACTGTGATTTTCTTGGGATCGGCCTTTACCCCGGCAGCAGAAATAAAATGGCCCAAATACTCAATTTCCGGGAGGCCAAAAGCACACTTACTGAATTTGACGTAGAATCGATGCTGCCGTAGAATTTGGAAGACCTAACAGACATGTTTTATATGTGTCTCTTTGTCCAGGCTGTAGACGAGGATGTTGTCGAAGAATACCAAAACGGATTTGCGAAGAGGCGGCCGAAAAATTTCGTTCAAGATAGCCTGGAACGTAGACGGGGCATTGCATAGACCGAAGGGCATTACCAAATACTCGTAGTGGCCGTTGTGAGTGCGTCATGCGGTTTTTGGAACATCATCAGTGTTCATGCGCACCTGATGATAGCCGGCACGCAGATCGAGTTTGGTGAAGACGGCTACCCCATACAGTTCGTCGAGCATGTCGTCGACTATGGGAATAAGAAAACGATCCTTCACTGTTATCGAATTCAATGCACGGTAATCCGTACAGAATCGCCATGTTCCGTCTTTCTTCTTCACAAGAAGAACTGGCGATGAAAAGGGACTAGTGCTACGCTGAATCACTCCCGCGGTAAGCATTTGATTTACCTGAGATTCGATCTCCATTTTTTTGAAGTACGGGTATCTATACGGTCGAACATTGATGGCTTCAGCGCCGGTTTTGAGCTGAATTTTATGCTCAATGGGTCGCGAGGGTGGAAGCTGTTGTGGTTCTTCAAATAAATCTCCAAATTCTTGAATGAGTGCGTGCAGCTCGGCCGGGATGCTTCTAAGTGGATCATGGGCAGCAGGGGCAATACAAAGGGCCATTAAGACATGATCTTCTTTGACGATCTCGTCGAAGCGCATGAAAGTTGGGGGCCCCCGCTGAATACCATGGATTCTCTATAGTTGTCCGTCCTAGAAGAACTCCATCTCAAGAGTTTTCCAATTACTTTGGACCGTGCCCAACGTTGCCAACCATTGTACTCCAAGTACCACATCGAACCCGGATAATGGAATGGTGTGGAGATTAACGTGAAAAGTTGAACCTTGGATGGAGAGGGGCACATTGTCGAGCTTGCCTAGAGATTCCAATGGGCTGCCATTTGCAATTTTGACTTGCAGCGCTGGAATCGGCGAGATGGGCATGCGGAGAAGTTCAGCAGCCCGTGAACTAATGAAGTTGTGGGTTGACCCACTGTCGATGAGGACCATTAGACGGAGCCCATTGACGTCGGCCCACACCCTAAACGTGCTGCCTTTTATCCAGTCCGTGATCGCATGAAACGATACTTCGGCCTCTTCTAGGTCTTCTTCATCATCTTCATTCCACATCATCCAAAGTTTCCCACCCTGGCAGCGGTGCGTCGCCGAATAAGGAGCGTCACAGTTGAAGCAAAGTTCTAGTTGACGGCGATGGTGCATTTCCTCATGACTCAACCTCTTCGATCCCGGCGGTCATTGTCGTGGCGTTGAATTCGTTGGAGTAATGTTGGCAGGGCCCTCGTTTTATGGTAGAGGGCGGGGTCGTGATTGGAACGGGGCATCAAAAGTTGGCCTCGGCTTAGGCCGGGGGTGGAGTGGTGTAGTCCATAGCCGATCGAAATGGTTGTCGTGGAGGACTGCCATGGCAGTTCAGCTGCTCCTCGCGTGCCCGTGCCAAGCTAATCGCATCTTTTTGTGTTTTGGGATCGAAGATCCTGATCCCGTCGGCTATAACCGGCTTAAGGCCTCCCAAAAAGGTTCCTACGAGTGCTTGTTGGGTCCAACCGTCGACGCGGTTACCCAAGCGTTCGAACTCAGTGAGGTAGTCCTTCAAGGTGCCGGTCTGGCAAATACGGGAGAGGGCTTCATCGAACCCGGTTCCCGACGCGCCACCAAAGCGAGTCCATATCTCGGATGTGAAGACGCCCCAAGTGATGGTGAGTCCTTCCGTCCGATATGTCCGCCGCAGCCATTGCCACCACTGGTTGGCGTCTCCCTCCAGGTGGTATTACGCAAGGTTCACTTTTTGCTCCTCCGGAAGAATTCGAAGAATTGTTCTACCCGGGAGAACCAAACCGTCGGGTCATCTCCGACGAAGGTGGGGAATTCGAGGCGGCGAGTTTTGCTCCAAAAAATGTTTGTTTCCCACCGTCGTCGTGAAACGAAGGTCGAGGATTGCCATTGACCGAACTGTCGCCTTCCTCGGAGGGAGGTACAGTGGCCTTGGTTGCCTGAGCTTGAACGATCTGGTTCATCGTGAGCTGCATCGCCGCCAATTGGTCTTGGATCATTTGGAAGTTTTGCTGATTGTTGGTGTCGGCGGTTCGAGAGCCTCCAGTCGTTGCGCGTTGGTGCCCATTCTCGGCTCTGATACCAGATGATACGGATAGAAGTTGTATGATTGTATAGATCCCTTTTCTTGGCGGGATTGGGCCAGTGTTTCTCGTTTCTTGGTGAGAATAACCAGGCTACTGCTTTGCAGAAAAATAATTGCTTGCCTTATTCGAAGAGATTCAAAGCCTATAAGTACGCTACAAACGACATCAACAAATCAAATCTAAAACTAGCTAACATACTAACTACCCAGCTCCACTTAAGGTGGAACTCCCTTATTCTCTAACGTTCACATTAAAAATAGAAACAGAATAACAAACCCCTAACTACAGGGCATGGCAAGCTGCTGCATACTCTTCGTCTGCTACTCGTTGATAAAACGAGGGTTGGGCTGGTGACCCCTTGCTGAACGACGAAGCCCATGACGAGGTCCATTAGTAGCATCAGTATCGCCATGACGAGGCCCATTAGACCAATTTGAACTGTTGAACTAATTTTAGTGATTACGAATATAATAAGGAGTCGTTTGGATGAGGAATTCTAATGGATCAATCTGACACAATTGTCTCGTTTTGAGTCAATTGTGCTAGATTGATCCGTTTGGCAGCAGAAAATTTGGATGAAGCAATTTGGGCTGGGGAATTCTGAATTGACTCATTTTGAGCCAATTACAATTGTCTGGGGTGGGGGCAAGTAATCTGAATTGACTCGTTTTAAATGACTCATTTTGTAAAATGAAACAATTGGTCAAATTATCTCGTTTTACAATTGATCCATCCAAACGACCCTAAATTAATTTTAATGACAAACGTGAACTTTTTAAGTAATTTCAATGACCGAACTTGCAATTTACCCTTGATTTGGATATGTAATGCAGATATGAATATGTGGAGTGCATGCATGCGTCCTTTGGCGAACATTAATTAATATATAAAGGTGAAGTTGGTTTACTGTTTGCCAAATAATTGCATTTTGATGCCACAAATTTAATTAAATTACAATTTAGTCACTATAATGAATATTTTAAATTTTGGTACCCTAAATTTAATTTTAATGTAAAATCATTGAAAAATTATGTTTTGGTATCTTAATTTTATGAGTTTTCGTACCTACAATTTTTTAAATTTACATATTGGTCAAATGTTTAGATTTCAGTTGAATCCATGAATCCAATCCACAATAATATAAAAGTATAAATTTAGTTTGTACCATGCAAGATTTTGTATCACTCAACTAGAGGAGAAGATTCGACCATTTTGGTCTTTCATGGGATTTTCTAATCACAATTCACAAGTATGAACGGGTTCATACATGGTTATTACTTATTTGAAGGTGTGAAATTAAAAATAAAGATATATGGTTATTACTTAATTGAAGGCGTGAAATTTTAAGCGAGTTCCAGTTTGTATTCCTTTTGCTTCTCTTTAGAGTTTTTCTTTTTCACCCAGGCTAGAGTTTTCAACAATTATACATGGAATGTTTGGCTAGGTATCTACACATTTCAAATAAACAGTTTCCATTTGTGTATAAAAAAGTAAATATTTATCATCTTAAATACATAATCATAAAAGGAATTAAACCTCAACTACGCAAATTACAATTCGATATCTAAACTCAATAGATCATTAGATTAATAACCTAAATTTGTTTTTTAGGCATATAAGTCCTCAAAAATTTGATGGAATATTACATTTTAGTACCTAAAATTTTTGTGTATTATATTTTGGTACCTAAACATTTGAAGTCCTACAAATAAGTCTAATTTTTGTATGTGTAATTAAAACACTCTCGAATAAACAGGTATCTATACCCAACTCATACACATTTGGATATGGAAGTAAATATCCATACCCTACACAAACTCATCTACATACTTCCAAACCTATATATATGTCACACATTCACCTTCCATAATCAATGGGTCTTCTTGGGTTTAGTTAAATATCATTTATTAGCCCAAAAATTCAAAAAAAAAAGTTAAATGGAATATTGACCACTATATATCTCTTCTCAGTTAATATTATATTGTCAAGTCAATATTACTAACAAAACTACTAATAAAAAATTAATTTTATGCTAATAATACTAACAAAACACCATAACAGGCAACATAATACATGCTCGTAAGCCATCTCCATCCCGCCTTGCGACATCGCATCTAGTTGTGTTTAGTATCTTGTTCCCTATTCCAATCCTTGCAAAATCGTATCATTCGGATTTTCAAGTGGTCGTGCTCAGACTGCTATATAATATTTTTGATGGACTACTCTGCTCTAAAATATTTGGGTTGTCTTTTGGTGGGTTTACAATTACATAGCATAATAGCCGTATGCACGCATCTTTGTCCTCTTGCCTTTTTCTCTAGGGTTCGACATAGGGGTGGGCACTCGGTTCGGTAAACCCGAACCGAGCCGAATCGATTTAAAACCCAACCGAAACCTAAATAATAATATTTGGTTCGGAATTCGGAAACACAATAGACATATTTCGGAAACCAGGGTCTCTCGACCGAAACCGAAATTCCAATTGCCGAACCGAAAAATCGAATCAATACATCCAGGCCACATATTCATACCTCATCCCAACTAAAACTGGGCCTCGGCCCATATTCTCACCCACTCCTCAGCCCATCCCTCACCACTATGTTAACAGCTAAGCTAACCCTAATATAAAATAAAAAAGAGACGAGCGCAACCCTCTCGGCTCCATCCACAGTCGCCGCTCCACATCCCACAACCGCCCTTCTTCCCGCCGCCGCTCTGAATCCCGCCGCCGTCCACTCCCTCACTCCACCAAACACTCCTCCTCGTTCTCTTCTCCTCACCCACTGCCTGCCATAGATCCAAAATAAAGTATAAAAACCCACATGCATCAAAATAGTACAGGAATAGATCGAGAGGAAGAGAAGGTAGATTGGGGGAGGTACAAGGATCTTCATCATCTACCGCTGTCGCGCCGCGTTGTTCATTGCATCAATAGCCATCGCGGTCGCCGTTGCAGCCTCCTTGTTCACTCAACAAATCGTCGTTGCCACCAAGTTTGCGGCCGAAGTAGAGAGAGAGAAAGATTGAGGGAAGGATTGATCTGGGGAGCATATTCTTAGTGGGGAGATAGATGAGAGAGATTGATCGAGAGAAAATAAGGGGAGTAGATTCTGGGGAGATAGAGGAGAGATGAGAGAGAGAGATTGATTGAGGGAAAATCTGGGGAACAGATTGTTAGTGGGGAGATAGAGGAGAGACGAGAGAGAGAGAGATGGGAAGGATAAATATGTGGGGAGAGAGGGAGATAAAGGAGAAGTCTTTCATAAATTCGGGTTTGACAGAAAATCCAAACCGAACCGAGTTATATTTTGGTTCGGTTCGAATTCGGTTGGAGTATTGAACCGAACCGATCAAACTCCAACCCCTAGTTTGACATTCATGTCCTTTCAAAATCGTATAATTTGGGCATTGAAGTGGTCATGATCCTGAGATTTCTCTATAACACGCCGGCCCATCCAAAATAATATGCCATCGGGCTAGATGTGAAATTCCTAAATGGAATTAGGGTTTCAAGGAAGAAGGAGAAGAGCTATGGAGGAAGAAGATAAGATTAGTAGGATTATTAGAAAAAGAGGCTCAATGTCAGCTCTGGACTCATTGGTCCTTCATTTATATACAATGATTATCCGCTAACCTCTATATAGAACCACCAGTCACAAGGCGACAGGTGGCTAAGACCACTGATAAACAATAACGAATTGGTTTAAGGAAAAACTATTGTGTATAAGAAAGCTGTACAAATATATACTCAAAAGAACTCCACAACTTCCAAACAATTCCACTTCAGTCCCTCTCGTTTTTCAGTCATCTTCATCTGCAAGTGCGGCAGTTCTTCAATTGTAGTAGAGTCTAGTCCTGCTTCTCCAATAACCAGTGTAGGACTAGGAGGTGTTCTTCACACACCCCCTCAAGCTGGCAAGTAAACATTGTGTACTGGCAGCTTGCTAAGTAAGAATAGGAATCTCTCAGATGCAAGACCTTTAGTGAACAGGTCTGCCAATTACACATTCGTTCCTACATGCTTCAATGCATTCATTCCAGATTACAATCTCTTCATTGTGACATGACAATTCACATCAATATGTTTTCTTCGTTCATGGAAAACTGAATTTTCCGCAATATGAATAGCAGATTGGTTGTCACAATAAAATGTCATGAGGTTTGGATGACTACAAAAGAAGAACTCAAGCATTACTTTGAGCCATTGAACTTCATAGCACAATTGTGACAAAGTTCTGTATTCTACTCCAGAAGAAGACCTGGAAACTTTCGTTTGCTTCTTGCTTTTCCAGGTAACCAATGAAGATCCAAGGAAGGTGTAGTATCTAGTTACTGATCTTCTTGTATCAGGGCAAGTATCCAGTGTCATTCTCGAAACTGAAAGTGAAGGATAGGAGAAGTGGATGAGAAGGAAGAGGAGTTACTGTGAGCGACTCAATAGAGGAAAGAAACGACCAGATTGTGGAGAATCATCTCAATGAGGAGATATTGTGTTAGAAACAGCGGTTGACGTGCATAATTACTAGGGTTTAACACTTTGTGATGCTTAAGTTACTTACTGAGTAAAGATGGGACTTAACTGTTTGTTTCTAGTGGTACACGTGTAATCCATGCAAATTAACTGTTCCTTTACACCTTTTTTTATTTAATTTTCAGCAGCACGCTCTCATACTTCGATGCAAATAATGTGTGCCACACATAAGTTAAGCATGCCACGAACCTAATTAGGAATGCCATAAATTCTAGTAAAGCAGACCATTACGTAACCCAAGCTAACCACAAGATCACTAGCTAGGTCCGCTAGCAATGTAGAGATACAAAGAATGATATCAATGATGAGATATTGGGTCAGACCCCGCAGTTACCATGCAAAATTAACTCGGGATTAACACTGTTAGACGGTTAACTTACCTTACTAATACTTTTTTTTAAACTCACAATTCGAATTTGGAATTTAGTTGTTTTTAAACTCGTTGGCTTATAACGACAATGGGGGTGAAGGTGCTAGTTTTTTTTCATAACGGGAGGCATCAAGCCACATAAAGAGAAAGCAAAGACAGGGTTACAGATTGGAAGAGGTGGGAGGAGAGACTATGCGTCTAGGAAAAGTAGCGCCTCTGGAGTCTTCCTAGAGCAGCAGGAGAAGATCATTAGGAGGCGTTTCTAATTCAAGTATACCGTAGGGATAGACGAGACTGTGCTTCGAGAGCCAGTGCGCAACTCTATTCCCTTCTCGGTATACATGGATTAAATTCACAATCCAGTCTTGAGCAATCTGTCGTCTGATGGCCGTTAAAAGGGCTGCACAGGGGTGTAGGGGGTCTGACCTGTTCTTCACAAGTTGGATCGCTAACTGGGAATCAATCTCCACGATGAGAGTTCTGTATCCGTACTTCCATGCCAACCTGAGGCCATGATAAATAGCCCATAACTCTGAACAGATGGCTGTATCAGAGCCCAAACCACACACAAAGCCACCAATCCAGTTGCTCTCGGCGTCCCTCAAGGTTCCCCCTGCTCCTGCAATCCCTTGACTAGCATTCGCTGCACCGTCCACATTCAGCTTACTCCAACCAGGTGGAGGGGGCTTCCATCCAATTTTCGTCGTCGTGCGATTCTGGACGGAGCTCGCACGCCCCACCAGAGGGCTCGGAGCGTTCCAAGCTTTCCGCCACAGATCAGCTCGGATCTTCACAGCCTGCAACATAGAGGGAGCGGATAGGGTCTTACCCATCCCATGGAAAACTCCATCATTGCGATTCTTCCACATGCTCCAGAGGGCAATGCAAAAGAATACATTCCAAGGGAGGCCCGAAGGGGCTGGATCCTCACACTAGAGATTAGCTTCCATCCAGCTATTCCATGGACGAATGAAGAAGTTCTTAAACTTCTCCGGCTGAACTGAGCGATTCCAAAGATAGGCTGTCGGGGGGCAGTCCGTGAACAAATGCAGAAGCGTCTCCGTATGAGTAGGGCATCTAAAGCAGGAGGAGTCTTGAGTCAGGTGCCGTTTAGCTTCTCCTCATTAGAACTGATCTTCCCCTGCGCCACCAACCAGACGAAACATTGAACACGCTCTAGCACTGGGAGGCGCCAAATTCTCTTCCAAAACTGTTGGTTCCTGTCATTGATAGGGTCTTGGAGCAACTGGTAGGCACTCTTGGTAGAAAATCTACCATTAGGCGTCGGCTGCTACAGGAGCGTGTCATCCTCGGTCGAGAGAGGGTCTACAGCCCGCGTAGTGATTTGTCGAACTATGTCCATGGGGAGAATGTGGTCGAACCTCTCCGTCTTCCAATTCCCGTCCTCGTCCACAAAATCCTCCACCAGAAGGTCTTGATCCGCCTCTGGTATTTGCTCCGTCACCAATTCTTAGAGAGGTACCTGCGATAACCATATGTCAGACCAGAATTTAGTTTGGTTACCCCTATGAATATCCCAGGCACATCCCTTTCTAAGAAGGTTCCCCGCCTTTGCTGAACTAGACCAGGTAAAGGAACTTCCCTGAACAGGCCTCAGTAGATTGAGATGAGTTTGGTCCTTCCCATACTTCGAGCGAACTAGCTGAGTCCAAAGGGTCTCCTTCTCTTTGATGACGCGCCACCCACCCTTAGCCAACATAGCCACATTCACTTCTCTAGTCGACCTGATCCCCAGACCCCCATTACGTTTTGGTAACAGCAAACGTTCCCAGGGTACTAGGTGGAGCTTCTTCTTCTCCTCGGTATCCCCCCAGATGAAGCTCCTATTGATCCGATCCAGAGACATGCAAACATTCATAGGGAGCATTTCTATTTGCATAGAGTAAATCGGGATATAGGCCGAAATGGACTTAACCACAGTGATCCGGGCGGCGAGAGAGAGAGATGTTTGGTCTTCCAGGGGGCTAGTTTCCGTTGGATCCGCAGCATGAGGTCCTGGTATCTGGTTTTAGTGACTCGACCATGAATTGCCATCACTCTATGGTAGCGTCCCAGATCCACAGTGAGAGGGATGCCTGCACGCTGTGAAAATCTTCTCGCTTTCCGCCTGTCAATGTTTGCCGGGACAAAAATTGATGATTTCTCATAGTTAACTCGCTGCCCGGAGCTATGGCAAAACTCATCCGGACATCTTTTGATTATCCGCACCTGAGCCCCATCTGCTTCTGCAAAAAGAATAAGATCATCTGCAAAAAACAGGTGAGAAAACAAAGGCCCCCCTCTAGAAAGACTCAAAGGTTTCCAAAGTTTTTCCTGAACAGCTTGATCAATCCTGTGAGAGAGCCTTTCCATGCACAAAACGAAAAGATAAGGGGAAAGGGAGTCTCCCTGGCAGACTCCCCTGGTAGGGGTGATCGGATCCGAGAGTTCCCCATTCCAAAGCAGTCGCATTTTGTTACTCTCCACACAGAACATGATACAATTGATCCATGAACTAGGCAGCCCCACTTCCTTCAGAGTATCCCGGAGAAAATCCCATCTAAGTGTATCATAGGCTTTCTCGAGGTCAATCTTAAGCACAATGCCTCCTCTCTTGCCTTTCTTCTTCCTAAGAGAGTGAAGGACCTCCTGCAACACAATAATATTATCAGTGGTTTGTCTTCCCGGGATAAAACTGCTCTGTCGGGGCGAAACAATCTGCCTCATGATCGGCTTCAGGCGGTTGGTGATAGCCTTCGTGATTGCTCTTAAGCACACGTTGTTAAGAGAGATAGGTCGAAGCTGAGAAACCCTTTCAGGATGATCCACTTTGGGAATGAGCACCACCGTCGATTTTACTACCTTCTCCGGCAGAATTCCTGTAGAGAAAAAACTAACAGCCATATCAATAAGAGCCTTCCCGACGGTTTGCCAAGATTTTTGGTAGAAGATGGCCTGAAAGCCATCAGGTCCCGGTGCCTGGAAAGGCTTCATATCCTGCACTGCTCCATGAATGTCCTCCCCTGTAAAAGGTTGAAGTAAGAAGATGAGATCCTCATGGTCAATCCTCGGGAAAGCTTTCTTAGGCATTTCATCGGTGTACTCCTGGCTATCCTGCAAATACAGAGAAGAGAAGAAATCAAAAACCAAACTCGCAAGCTCATGAGGATCAGATATACACTCTCCATTGTTGTCTTTGAGGCTCTCAATCTTATTCCTGCGTCGGCGAATATTGGCCTGCTGGTCGAAATACGCCGTGTTTCGCTCTCCAAACTGGACCCATTTCCCCCTGGCTCGCTGAAACCAGAGAATCTCTTCTTGTTCCAAGACTTTATCAAGCTCCTCTTCAAGTTTAGTTTGAAGCTTGAAGAGATCTGGCGAGAAATTATGAGCCACCTTAGCTTGGATCCCTTGAATACGGCTCATCAATCTCCTCTTTCTGCGAGAAATGTTCCCAAAAGTTGATTGGTTCCATTGAGACAGTTTGCTGGCCATGTCTTGGAGAGCTTCCTGTAGGGGTGCCTGAGAGTCTCAATTACTAGATAGGAAAGTATCATAAGAATCATGAGTTAACCAAGCTCCTTCAAATTTAAAGGGTCAAGAATAGGAAGAAGGGTGAACTCCCTGGTTTCCAAGAGACGTCAGGATCGGGTGGTGGTTAGAATGAAGCTGGGGGAGGTGGGTGACAGTTGAACTGGAGAAAATTGAGTTCCAGGTTGCATTGCAGAGGCTCCGATCGATCTGACTCGCCTTATAGCAGCAGGGAGTGTCCCCCCTGGTCCAGGTGAAACGAAAGCCGGAAAAACCCAAATCAATGAGCTCGGCCTGGCTAATCCTGTCGCTGAATCGTTTACAGCGTCGATAGATGGAAGGAGTGGCCGGCCATGCCTGTTCTGCTGGGTCCTTGATAGCGTTGAAATCTCCCGTTAAGAGCCAGGGGAGCTCGATCTCTTCGCGGAGCCGAAAGATAGACTGCCATAGATGATGTTGGAAGCTTTGTCTAGGACTTGCATAGATGGTCGTCAAGCACCAAGGCTGCACTGAGGGCGGCGAAATCTTCACGGTGAGGTGCTGAAAACAGGCCGAAAGCACTTCTACCTTGAAACACTAAGCATTCCAGCATAGCCAAATTCCCCCTTTCCTTCCATCAGCTTCGACCCTCAATACATTTGGGAAACCCAGCTTTCCACAGATACGATCAGCCACCTCCCCACTAATTTGAGGCTCCAACAAGATCAAGAAATCAGGTTTGTGATGGTGCACAATCAACTTCAGAGCTCGGGAGAAAGCAGCATTGCCAGCCCCTCCTACATTCCAAGACAAAATTTTGGTATTTAAATTGTATAAAGCAGACATAGGATAATTAAAAAGAAAGGGGAGAGGAGAAGGTAAAGAGGGGAAGACGAAAAAGAGCAATCGAAAGGGAAGAGCGGTCATCAAGCTGGGGCTGCAGTCTCCAAAGACGGGGTCGTCTTCGCGCTACTCTCCACTTCCAGAGCTTGGGGTGAGCTTGTCTCTGTTGAAGCCGCATTTGCCGCTCCAGTCCACGCCTCTATCTCTTGCAGGGTGAGAGAGGCCAAACGAGTTCTAGCCTTGTTCTTCTACT
Organism: Linum trigynum; assembly: GCA_964030455.1. Classification (NCBI taxonomy): domain Eukaryota; kingdom Viridiplantae; phylum Streptophyta; class Magnoliopsida; order Malpighiales; family Linaceae; genus Linum; species Linum trigynum. The sequence continues at coordinate 5,190,508 of OZ034817.1, forward strand.
CCTTAATCGGCGTCAAGACTTGCAGTGCTTTGGTCGTGATCGGCACCGAAGTCTTCCTAGGGGATTTCGATTTTCTTTTTCTTGTGACCTTTCTGATTTTTGGTCCGAACCGCCGCCGACAGAGAGTCTTTCTCCCGCTCCGCTGCTTGCTGTGTCTCATATGGCGAGACTGCCACTATCTGGATGGAGGTATTGTTGGGTCCCTTGACGGTCTAAGGAGGCGGTGGGCTGGAAACAGACAGCCCAGACCCTTTTTGCGGGCCTAAACCTTCAGTAGTCAGAAGAGGCCCATACTCTTTGTCTAGGATTATTGAGCCTACCTCCCGCTGCTTCTTAGTATCCAAGACAGCCTTTTGGGCCTCGAGACCACATTCCTTTGTCCAGATGGGATTGGGCCCAAAACTCCTTTGCCGCCTGTCGCCACTCCAACAGCGCCTTTCCCTGCATTTTCTTTCCCTTTTTGTAGACCCTCATCATTGGATTTTCCTTTCTCCAGCCTACCTTGCTTGAGATTTTCCGTCCGTTGGCCTGGAGTATCTCTATTCCCCCTTGCTTTTAGAGACACCTTCCACATTTTTGTGATTAGACTTTCCTTTCTCAGAATTTCCACCAACCACCAAATCTCCTTGATTGATGTCTAAATTTCCTTTCTCATGCACCTGTGTTCCCCGCCGTGATGGTCGTGTGACCTGCATCCAAGGATCAAAGCCAGCTATATCCTCCGGCGACTCCTCCGAGCACTTTTCCGGCGAGGTCGCAGCCGTGCCGACTCCGATCGAAAGTGTCGGCTCACACAGCGAAGGACAGGGGGTTGTCTTGTGTCCAAACTTTCCGCATTCAAAACACACCTTTGGCAAATTCTCATACTCTATCTACTGCCATTTTCCGTCAAGACGAATTACCAGAGGTTTAGATAGGTCGAGTTCGACCGCCATCCGTGCAAATTTGACGCGTTGTTGATGTTGTGTGTGAAAGTCCAGCTTGATCGCCGGCCCTATCATGTTCCCCAAAGAGAAAAGGATCTCTTGATGATAAAAATGAATCGGGAAGGCTGGTAACCGTATCCAGACCACCATCGTTTTCGGCAGTTCATCGGACAGGTGAAAAGACTTTGTCCATTGGAAGACTATACAGTAATGATCGAAAATGGTCCAGGGTCCCTCAGTTAAAGCTCGAAAGTAGTCTGCATCGTTGTCGAGTTTTACCAGGAAGCACTCTTGTCCCAGTGCCATGATTTTATTGCATAACGTAAGGAAGGAGATGCTCAAGCCCATTGTACGCACCACAAGAGTACGCTTCCATTGTGTGCACAGCTTTTCCTTGAAAGCATTAGAAACTTTCAACTCTGGCTCTCCATTGAACGTCCCTAGGATCAAGTCATGTTCCCCCACTGGCGTCTAAGAGCTTTTTGGCTTGTTGTTCTCCAGAGTTTGTCCTGTAACGATCTTCGCATAGGAAATAGCCTGAACAGCAAGAGGAAGAGGTGTGGAGACCCCCTGTGGCAATAGCTGCGGCTGGGAGTCTATCATCATGGCTGTCTCGTCCATACGTGCGGTTGGAGTCGCTGCTTCTGCGACAACTCCTTTCGCAAGCGTGGCCTGAGATTCGTCCGGGGGCCTCCCCGAAGGGTTGAGGTTGGCCGCCGGTGGTTCCTCCGAAGGATTCATATCAGAGCGATTTCAGAGCAAAACCTTTTTTCCGGGTGAAGGGGCTAGTTAATTCACTCTTTTTTTGCTTCTTTTAGTATGGTCCCATGGATAATTTTTGTGGCCCAAATCATATGCATGGATAATTACATGCAGGGCCTGTAATTTAGCCAAATTAATTATAATAACTACTTCGACTATTATATTTGATGGAGGCCCTGATTGGTTAGAAAACTAAACAGGGTAAAACCTATTGAAAAGCATAATCTACACCTCCAAACAATTGATTTCCATATACACAAAGTCAAGTAAACCATCAATTTAGACTCCACACATTAATAGAATTCATCAATCTAATGGGTTAATTGCAAGAATGGTCACTGGGTTTACTAAAACTGTTCATGTTTGGTCACTGCAAATATTTGATTCCATTCATGGTCACTAAGATAGTTCAATAGTTCAAGTTTGGTCACTCTCCGTTAGTCTCCGTTAGTTTTTGCTTATGTGGCAGTCAACTATTATAGTTGACCGTTAAATGAGTGACGTGGCCATTAAAATAATAAGAAAATTTAAATATTTACAATTTACACCTCATTTTACAACTATTAAAAATATAAAAATAAAACATACCACCGCCGCCGCTGCGCTCATGACCAAATCCCTCGCCGCCGCTGCGCTCTCCGACCGGGTCAAGTTTGTCGACCTCCCACCCAACGACGCCGCCGTCGACCCCACCGTCAAAGACGTCGTCAAATTCTTCATGGACTCATACAAATCCCATGCCCGCGACGCCATCGCCAAGCTCGTCCAGGCCTCCCCTCTCGTCTACGGGCTCTCGTGGACATGTTCTGCACCACATTCATCGACGTCGCCGACGAATTCGGCCTCTCGAGCTACATCTTCTACACCTCTGGCGCCGGATGTCTCAATCTTACCCTCCATCTCCAGAATCTCCGGGACAACCACAACACTCCCATCACCAATTTCAACAACCCAGAAGCCAATTGGTCAATCGAAGGCTTCAATAACTCGATTTCGGACAAAGTCCTCCCTCGTCCTATTCTCAACCCATTCCTCTGCGACGGATTTTTTGATTTCGTCAAATGATACCGAGACGCAAAGGGAATTTTAATCAACACGTTTCCAGATCTGGAAACCACCACAATCGAGCACCTATCGAAGGACGAAACCCCTCCGGTCTACCCGGTCGGACCAATTTTAGAGCTGAAGCGGGAAGACGCTACCGGAGAAGGAAGAGGCAGCGAGATCTTGACCTGGCTCAACGAACAACCGCCTTCGTCTGTTCTCTTCCTCTGCTTAGGAAGTAACAGTTCAATTATGGTCACTCTCTGTTAACTTCCGTTAGTCTCTGTTAACGTCGTCAGTTTTTTGTTTACGTGGCTAACAGAAACACCCAATCAGCTTATTTTATCCCAAAAAAATTCAAAATCGAACAGCCACATCATTAAACCCGCCACGTCAAAAACTCCAACCCAACTCGTGACCTAAACTGAGACCCAAATAATTCGTGACTCGAACCACTCAAATTACAAAATAAAATAAATCTAAAAACACTAAATCCAGTGACCAAATCCCAGCCACCGGTAAAACTTCTAGCCTCCGCAAAATTCTCAGATCGCCGATCGTTGGAGAAGAGTACCGGAAGCAGATGTCCGCCGCCCTCTCTACTTCAGCCGGCCACCATGTCGTTCCCATCAAAGAAGAAGATCGGAGGAAATACCCAAACAAATCATCTCAATCCCAATCAATTTCATCATCAATGCCTCTCCCCTAATCTCGTTCCCTACTTTTCACTTAGTCTCGCCGTGAATAAAAGAAAAAAACCCAACTCAAAATCAAATTTTCCATTCCCCATTAACTCAGCTCTTGAATCTGCCAAAATCACCAAAATCACCCAGATCCCTAGCCGCCCTCGAGCATCGATCAAGTCGACCAAATCCCCAGTTACAGACACCATGGAAGGCCCTTTGAAATCGACAAATCGTAGACGTAGGTCAAAGCCGAAACGCAGGTGGTGCAAGGGGAATGGTTCTCCAGCAACTGATTGCAAGTGGAGATAATTTTTGGAGAGTTCGAAGGCCAAAATCTGTGATTAGGGAGTGGAGAGAAGGAAAAATAATATTTTTTTCGCAAATAAAAAAATTGTAAATATGTGTCTAGGGTCGGGTCATGTGGGTTGGGTGTGTTGACGTGGCGGGTCAATTTTGAAATTTTTCGGGTTAAAGTAAGCTGATTGTGCGTATCTGTTAGCCACATCAGCAAAAAACTAACACCCTTAACGGAGACTAACGGAAGCTAACGGAGAGTGACCATAATTGAACTGTTGAACTAATTTGAGTGACCACGAACGGAATTAAATATTTGTAGTGACCAAACATGAACCTTTTTAGAAATCTGAGTGACCAACCTTGCAATTTGCCCCATTTCCAACCGACCTAGAAATCATTCCATACAATGACAAGAGAGACAATGAAGTGAAAGATAAAGTCAAGAGATACACTATAGGAGTCGACCAATCTTGGCTCTTCCATACTCGTCTTGACCTAATGATATATTTAAATTTTCAAACATGACATAGCAAATCACAACAATAGAGGTTACCATGTCGCGAAGATATTGCTCAATAAACAATATAATTTATAATTGTAACTTCATCATCCATTGTGTTTTATGATTTAACGAAATTACTTTACAAACAAGAAACAGAATTCTACCCGAAACAAATAAGAAACAATCTACTAAACGATCAATCATAGTGCTTATAATAAAAATTCCCAAGTTTTTTTTCCACCTTTTGTGTTCTTCACTTCTTCTCGTGTGTTGTAAGTTGATCTCCGACTTCCTCCTCTAATCTCTCTCATTCTCTTCCCTATTATTTCTCTGAATGAAACCAAACAATGATAGAGGTTTCGCCTTGTTCATTCTTTTGGTTTGATGATTTACTGCATGTTTGATTGTTAACTTGACTAGCAAGTAGAAAATTATCATTTCCTCTCATTGTCCTGTCTTTTCCCCTGACAGACGTGGCCTAGACTCCCTTCCTCCCACCATCATTACACTTGTGGACAACTTCATACACTTTCTTGCCAATGTTTACGAGTCCTGTGGTGTGTGTCGTGTTAGAGTATTTCATTGTTGGTTATTGTACCCAAAACTAGTGGCAGTGGCAAAAGTGCAATTTTCCCTCAACGACGAGGGCAAAGGCTTACGAGGTCGACTTTATAAACAATTTAGCTCTTACCCGAAACAAATACATCTAAGTCGACCCTCCGACTTCCTCCTCACATCTACGTTATTCTCTCCCCCCGTTCTTCGTGTGACTGAAACCCATAAGCGAAAATAAGAAAGAAGTAGACCCTAAGTAGGTGGAGATTGCCGCCGGAGGATAATCACTATCCTTTCGTTGCCCTGATCCATTATGACTTCCTGCCAGATTATTCTTCTTCTTTCGATAGTGGGTCCACCACAAACGGAGGGTAATAGCCTTAAACCCAAACCTAATCATTAAAGTTAAAAAACTTCGAGTGGAGAGAAAGAAAAAAAAATTGAAGTGAAAATTTTTCTAGAGATATCCATTTTCCGGGAGCGACACATAAGATATCGCGGCACAGATGTTGGACCAAACGTCGTTTAACAGTCTCCTCTCTTTATTGTCTTGTTTGTTCTGGATTGGGCTGCGCTAGAGGCACAGTAGGAAGGAACAATTTGTAGGATGTCTAAATATAGAACAACACTTCACCAAATGTAGTTAACGTTTCCATAACAAATGTTATAGAACTATATTTCATTTGTGGAAAATAATGTGCTAAATTCACACCTACATGTTGTTGATCTTCCCTAATGCAAGTACAGCAGGTTGCTTTTAACTCTCCAAGTCCTAAGGCGGTACTTGGCACAACCCAGGACGGTATGAGGCGACACGACCTGGTTAATGAAGGGGTTTTGGGTTTGGTCCACAAGATTGAACTCATTATGTAAGCTATGATCCTCAATGTTAACAATCGATATTCGCCACAAAAATTATTGTGGAACTAGTAGCTCGTGTCGTGGGTGTCCAGTTCTCCTTATATAAGCTGCGAATTTTCTATTTCTTAATAGTGGTGCTCCTGTAAACCAATAATTAAAGCAACCACGCCACAATTTTCTTACCCAATGCAAAGGTCTGCCCAAATTATTAGGTTTTGAATCCATAAGATAGGTATAAAGCGAGGGGCCAAATTATCATAAGACGTGCTCTATATCCGGCCTATTTGCCGTCAATGCCTGATTTGGCAATTATAGTTATCTATAAAATAAAAATATTAATTGTCTTTCTAATAAACGTGTCATCCACATCAGCTATGTAACCCTCATCCGTGAGTTTTGCTCAAATCCCTTAATTCAGGGTTTATTTTTGAACAAGCGAGCTTTACACGACTGTCATTGTGCGTAAAATTAATTTTCAAGCTAAATGAATATATTTGTTGGCCTTTTCTGTTACGCTAAATTTTATGCTAAGGGAAATAACTTCAAAGCCTCTCCTACAATGACGCATACAGTTGTCTGAAAATTACCCCATTTAACTATTCCCATGTGAGACACCCTATTTTCTTAAATAGATTCATGTTAAGGGTTTGGCATTAATAGGAAGAAGGGATTGCTTATTTACCAATGAGCATCCACAATGGGTTTCATTTCTTTATTTCATTATGACATGGCAAATTCCAGTTCCAATTTCATTGTAGTGGCTCCTATTCCATTTGTGAAATACTTCATTAAGTTACATAAAATTAATTATATTAGTCATAACGCCTTCACTTGACTTTAATAAAGCATTGGCCTTACAAGGCTAGGATGTCAATACTAAAAATAAGGTAGAGGTTGTTGGTTATATGATGTGGAACGCAAACATAAAGTTGCATGTACTAAAAAGACCTCCCTTGTATACCTTTTCAAGGATTGACATCGGAAATTAGCTTCACGTAGCGTGAAATTAAAATGCCCCCTTGTACAAGTAAATAAATTTAAACGAATTCATCGCCGATGAAAAACAATCCAAGCATTTGTCCATCTTCCGACATCTCATTTAATTACAAAATAATCAGAATTCATCACTAATTAATACGTTTACAAAAACGAAAGCTAATCAACGTATATTAAGTTTCCAACACCAACTGAAATGATCCAGAATCAGTTTTAATAACAAATATGACTTACACCTATTCCTTGGCCCATTAAGCCCATAAAAGAATCACAAATTGGATTGCAAATTATTGCATTACACTAAGCCCAATCGTTTGGTTGATTCACAAATACGATTTATGATGACTATCTACAGTTCGAATGAAATTTTGTCTTCGTCGTCTTCTTCCTTCGACAAAAACAAACCCTAAATATCACTTATCAGCAAGCCATAGATTGACCTTCAACTAGAAGCTTCATGTGAATACTAAATAAATTAAAGGACAAGACAACAGACTACCCCCTACAATTCCATTGAAATTCCCTCTTCTTCATCTTCTTCATTCCCTCTTCTTCATCTTCTTCCTCCGGTCGAAACGATCCCAGAATGGAATACACCTACCTGTGCAACAAGAACGAAAAACTAAATAGATAAAGAGGCAATACAATAGACTTGTGGCTTGCTTTTATGAACATGTGGTTTTCTCTACGTTACTTGTGCCATACAATAATAAATTTCTGTTGTACAATATTGTCATGTGGTGTGCTTTATAGCATTAGCAGCAGGCGCAACAGTACTTTGGGTAGTGTTCCTTTCCTACTTGCACTGCTGTTGAAGTAGAGTCATTATTTATGGTGGTGCTGATAATGGCGAGGGACCTCGTCGCCGTCGATACGCTCCCAAGCCGTCGGGTCCATTGTCGATCATAGGCCACCTCCATCTGCTGATCATGGGCAGCAAACCGGCAGTTGCACCTACGTTGGCGACCATGGCAGACAAATACGAGCCCGTCTTTACGGTATAGCTGGGGATGCAGCGGGAACTTGTGGTGAGCGATCCAAAGGTGGTGAAGGAATGCTTCACCACCCATGATAGGGCTCTCTCGTCCCGAACAAGAACAAGCCCTGCCAAGTTCCACCTCTTCGACTACATCAGGTTCGGGGTTTCACGGTACGGCGCCTACTGGCGAAGCACTCGAAATCTCGTGGTGACTCATCTCGTCTCCTCTGACGGCCTCAGAGCCACAGAGAGTATCCGGCAGTCGGAAGTTGATTCCTTGGTGAGCCACCTCCGTTCGCTCATCCACAAAAGCAACGACGACGACGAAGCCACGGTTGTGGCCATGAATGTCGTATTTGAAAGTCTTACGCTGAACGTAACAACGAGAATAGTGTCAGGCAAGAAATTGCATGTGTTCCACTACAACAGTATCAATGAGGCAGAGGTGGAGACGAAACGGATCGGACGGCTGATCAAAGAGTTCATGAAGTTGGCCGGCTTTTTTGTGATCTCGGACGTCATCCCACTCCTGGGCTGGACCTGCGGGTTCGCATGGAGCGTGAAGGCTATGCGACGTGTGGCCGCCGATTTCGAACCCATCTTGTTAAATTGGATATCCCAACACAAGGCGGTGCCTACTGCTACTGCTGATAGTCACTGCCATCAGGATGTCACCTGTGTTCTGCTATCCTCTATCAAACGCGATTACTACGATCCGGTGATTGGCCATATTCCCCGCGAGAAAGCCATCAATGGCACAATTATAGTAAACCATACATATTTATGTTAGTGAGTGGTATATGATTCAAGATTGAACCTCTCCCAACAACTCGAGTTATTGGAATCAGCTGGTCTTTGACATGGTAATAGAGCCTTGTATGCTCAAGAGGTGTTGTGTTCGAATCCTGGTAAACCCTTTTGTGAAGTCCATTTGTGAAAACCCTTATGAGTTGACTGGCTTTCATTTGAGGGGGTGTGTTAGTGAATGGTATATAATCTATGATTGAACCTCTCCCAACAACTCGAATTATTAGGATCAGCTGGTTCTTGACAACATAAGCACTCTTTTTCCAGTTATATGAATACTAATGAACCAACCAATATGTATATATTTGTCTGTTTTGCAGAGCCTTATCCTGGCAGCGGCATATACTACATCCATGACGTTGACGTGGGCTTTGGCCAATATGCTGAACCACAAAAGAGTGTATGTACATATTGTTGAGAAATCAAAATACGGTGCAAACTGTTGTGTATTATTATTTCTTAAACCACATAGGGTTTATATAGAGTACAAAGACTGACTTATATAATAATCCTCACACTAATACTGAAATTACCTAACTTCTACGACTCTGATAAGGAATATAACTCCGACCAATTACATAACAATATTCGTAGTATAACATAATACTACTCGTACTACTTATACTCTAATAATACTACCTATACTCTATTACAAGTGATGGAAGAGTTGGACTGGGAAGTCGGGCGGGAGAGATGGGTACGAGAGGGAGACATCCCAAACCTGGTGTACCTTCAAGATGTGGTGAAGGAAACCCTTTGCCTGTATCCATCGGGTCCTCTAGGACTCCCACACGAGACGACTGAGGATTGTTGCATCACAGGGTATCATGTGCCTAAGGGCACATGGGTGTTCCTAAACGTGCTAAGGCTACAACGCGATCCTGAGACTTGGAATAGTCCACTTGAGTTCATGCTAGAGAGGTTTCTTGTCTCCGAAGCTGCACAGGAGGACCAACAACACAAGCTGTTGCAGCACCGCGATCGACTTAAACCAGAATACCTGATTGGGAAAAAAAATTAGCATGCACCTTTTGGGAAAGGGAGAAGTGATTGCCCATGGGTTCCGATGGCCAACCAAGCCATGCACCTTACTCTTGCCACACTGCTTCAAGGCTTTCTTCTCACTGTGCCAGGTGATAGCCTTGTCGACATGACCGAGCACTATATTGTAACAACCCGAGTTGCTGGTGTTATGACGTGTGTAGATAGACAAGTATAAATAGCTATAGCTATTAGGCGAGGGGTAACTTTTGACCAATTGTAATTATGTTAGCACTTTCCCCTCTTTTACGTATAGCTTTAGCTTAGTAGAACAGCTTGTAGGACAGTTAGCTTTTCCTCCGTTCTTCTTCCTCTCTGTATCATCTCCATTCTTCCGTTTCTTCGCCAGATTAATCCAATAAAGATACTTACAAGTGGTATTCAGAGCTTGTAATCTGGCAGTGGCGACGAACACCTCTCGCATTGTTGTTTTGGAAACTCAAATGGTGGCCATTACTCAACAGATGGACTCACGGCACCGGAATCTGAAGACCTCCATTGCTGCTCTTGCGGCTTCGACGAAAGCCACTATCGACACTCTTACTGATTTGTTGGAGCGGCAGGATGATTCTCCGGTCCGTTCTCCATGGCACTCAACTCCCAATCAATTCGCTGATCAACAACACTTTTGTCTGCCACCGCGTTGGCCGTCAATTCTAGATCCTCGTGTGCGGGTTCCTTCTTCCACCATCTCCGGGCAATATGACTTGACCGCAGACCCCCAGGTTTCTTCTCCAACCTTCGATAGGGTTTCGACCTTGTCTACACCAACACTAAAATTCCTGATGCCTTCTACTGCTTCTTCTCCGGGAATTCCAGACCCAATTTTTTTTTCCAAGCACCACCGCTGATGGCCCTACCTTCTTTCCCGCCATCTTTTGCTTCGCTGCCTTCTGATTTGTCCGTTGCCAATTCATCAAATGGGTCTGCAGTTTCATTAGCGTCTTCCCCACCAACGTTTGCTTTGTTGCCTTCTGCTTCATTAGCTGATGTATATCCAATCTATTTTTGTGCTTATTCTACAGTTGGTTCGTCGATTTCCGAATCCTCAATTACATTGGATATCTCCCCTTTCCTCAGATTTTTTTTCTTGAAGTTCCACCGTCTTCTCATGAATTTTGTTCCCAAAGCGTTCTGTTAAACTGCTTCCAGTCGTTGCCGGCTCAATCTCATTGTTCATATGAGTGGGACAAGTTTGTTTCCCCTGTTGCGTATCACCATCAGCAGTTGGATACCTATGACATGGTTATTAGTGACTCAGCTGCTACTTACGTCTTCCAAGTTTCTGTTGATGGTGGGTTCCCACATGAATACTTAGCAATGGTTCCAAGACATTTTGGGTTTCAAATTTTCCAAACATTTTATGGGGGTTCGCCTGAGTTCTCGTCAGGGGTTCACTTGGCCGGATTTTAAAGGCCCTTACAATGATTGTGAAGAGCATGGTAGTTTGAGTAGGGGGGATAATGGGGTGAATGCACAAGGGTTGTCTACTTTCGCAACGAATCTAGATTTTGAAAGAGTGGATCATACCGAGAAACCATTGGATGCCTTGTGAAATTGTGCTCTAATCTGTCTATGTTACTCTTGGGTTGTGCTTATTCGACTTGTAGTTGTGTTCAACCAATCTTTGTGTTTGCTAGCTGCGGAGTTTATTGAGATGTTCTGTCAAACTCTTCCACTACCTGAAGGCTGGAACCCATAAGAGAGCTGTAGTCCAACTCCCAGAACCAAGGTTGTTGTCCAACTTCCAGCTATTGGCCAGGCGATTAGTGCACCAACTAAAACTGCTAAAGATGGTAACGGTGCCTACGAGTTGGCCTTGTCAGCCAGTTCCCGAGTGCACCCTCTGTTTCACATTTCCTGGCTGAAATTGTGTCGATCCATTGTGCCTCCTGCTACCCTGCAGTTGCCTGCATTAGATGCTAATGGTTCCTTGAAGCTTGCACCACAACAGATTCTGGCTAGGCGATTTGTGAACAAGGGAAACTAGGCTGGGATGCAATTTCTTGTGCAGTGGACACTCCAGCTACTAGAGGAAGCTACTTGGGAAGCCTTGCTCTCCTTCAAGGCACAACATCCTACTTTTCCATCTTGAACACAACTTGAGAACAAGCTGAGGGGGAGGGTTTGTAACAACCCAAACCAGCTTTCAAGTGTATAAATAGCTAAAGTCCACCTGTTAGGACTATCTTTTGGACTAGTCATCATTTTGTTAGCAACTTTCCATTTTAGTTGATAGCTATAGCTCTGCAGAACGTCCCTATATTTCTTTCCCTTCATCCTCTCGACAATTTCCTCCATTCTTCCATTCTTTCGCCAGATTCTCATAATAAAGGTTCTTACAAGTGGTATCAGAAGCCTGTAATCTGGCTATGGCAACGCATACTTCGTGACTCGTCAACTTGGAGAAACAAATGGTCTTCATTTAGTTGCAGATGGATTTCCAGCATCAAGATCTTAAGGATGTCATTGCTCCTCTCGCGGCTTGAACGAGGGAGCGCTTCGCCGCACTCACTGCTTCTTTGACACGAAATCAGGAGACATCACCGATTCACTCACCACCACCATGTCACAATTACGATCATCACCCTGATCATCATCACTTCCGGCATAAGCTGTGTCGGCCGTCAATTGTGGATCTCTGTCCTCGTCTCGATTTTCCCTATTTCTTAGGCTCAGATGCTCTGGTGTGGGTGAGCAAATGTAACGAACTCTTCCTGCTTTACTCAATTTCGGAAGATCAGAAGGTCGATTTGGTTTCACACTATCTAGAAGGGCAAGTTTTCCACTACTCCTAGTCACTGTGTTGTAATAGCGTCGAGCCATCGACGACTAAAACTAGTTGGGGGACGTCTCGTGGTACCTCTTTATTTTTTGACTCGTTGCCTCCTTTTGCTTAAGGTCAAGGACCCTAAAATCCTTCCATTATCATAGCTACTGGCGTCTAATGATTGTAGCTCTTTCTCCGGAGATTCATATTTCCCAAGTTGTTTATTTTTGCTTATTATATCCTCCCCTTGTTGCCTAGTAGTAGAATTCTAGTACCACTCCTTCAACTCCCTCAAAATTCTTGAGGTATTTCCTTACGATTGATACCTCTTCTATTAGAACTATATTTATCTACCTTCATACGATTAGAGTAGACTGGAGATTCTATAGACTCTTAAAAGAAGATCATTGACTCATTTTCCTTTTGTTAGAACAAAAGAATTTAAGACTGAGACCGATATTCCAGTATTCATTGGACATCAAGGAACAGAGGAAAACCAGGCTCTGATACCAAAATAAAACACCCTAACCCGCCCGGGTACTACTTTTACTAAAATACCCTTGATAAATCATAAACCAAAATAAGAACCGAAAAGAGTTGGAAAAATAGCAAAAGCTTTTCATAAATAACTTTAACGTTTGCTGAAGTAAACTGAAATCTATTAAGAGCAAAAGCCCTAACACTTGGGCAAACCTCAACCATAGCATCTTAATATGAATCTCCAGTCTATACTCATAAACGTAAAGAATTAACTAAAACTCTACTTTGTTATCTGCTCGGATTCGATTTTTGGCACCTTCAGTGACGCTTGTACTATCCTCCTCTAGCTGGCTTGCCTCGAACGGTTCCATCGATCTCGATGCTCTCTAACTGCTCCTCTAGCTAGCTACTATCGATCTGGTTCTCGTTCATTCCTTTACTAAGGCCTGGTGAGTGAGATGGGGTCAGTCTACGCTCTTATGTTTAAAATTTATTATACTTGAGTACTTTGCTTAAACACTTAACTTTAACTGGTGGAAGTTGTTTATACTTCCAATCTTAAATTCTCAACTCTTCAAACTGTATGGGAGTTACTGTTACTTTCCATTCTTAAAGCTCAAATCTCGACCTAAATACTTGACTGACACGGGGATCCCTCACTAGCTAGTCTGGTTGCCAACTCATACGTATGAGAAGCCATCGAGGCTTCCCTTAAACTTAAACTTATCATGGAAGGCTCTTCTTCCACGATCATCTTAAAAATCTCAAGAGCATAACTGCTGCTCAACTTAAATATCTCAAGAGCATAACTGCTGCTCTGTCTCAAAGATCTCAAGAGCATAATTGTTGCTCTATATGAAAATCTCAAATGGCAACGGACTGGTGCTTGTGACTAAAAACACTTAAAACGACTTCACCTTCTTGAAGGTGAAGTATTTCTTAAAACAAAATTACTTGTTCTTACCTTTAACAATCACTCATAAACATAAAGCTTTAAGGCAAACAGCACACATTCACTATAAACCACAGCTCAAACAAGCACATATCATCAATCATGCATAAACAAACATAGCAACACTTCACAAAAATACTGAAAACTCTAATACTTGAAAGAATACGTAAGACGTAGAATTTACCCTCTTTACACTCACCTTATTAATCGAGTCGAAAAAAAACTCAAATTGAACTCCATGTTCGATTGGTATTTCTCCGATGAACAAGTGGTCCCTATGAACCCCGCATGTGTGCCTCAATCTTGATGTAACGCTGTCGAACCCTGACCTGTTCTTGCTTTTCTATCCAAGTCGAATTTTACACAAAAGCAACCACCAAAAGTTACTTTTAGATTCCTAATTGTGTATTTCAATTAGATTTGCTTAAAGCGTCTTATCTCCCACTTCAGAATCACCTCCCACCTTGCTAAACATAACCCCTTCAAATCTTGAAGCTGCTCACATATATAAATCCCTTCATATAGTACAATCAGACGTTGGTCATGAATAATTCCTACCGCATCAATATATAATTCCTTTACCAACTAGTTAATTCACTTTTCCATTATCCCCAAGATACGTTCCCATCCCCATGCACAAGAGTCCAAAATTCCCCACCAATCAAACCCATCCTGAAGGAAATTCAAACGACCAAAGCTAGATTAAATCCCCTACCTGTATCTGCTTTTGATCCATTGTACAGAATCCCCTCCCAGAGAAACCTGCATAGCCTTCATATGCTCCGGAAATTATTCACTCCATTCGTTGGTCCCAAAGCCACCTTCGCCGCGGCTGAGTGTGGGATGGCGGCCGCTGCGCTGCTTCTTTTCATTTTCTCTTCGGACTAAGCTGGGGAAGAATAATCAAGGGGCTGGGGGGTTTTGCGTGGGGAGAGATGGGGGATTTATTGGTGTGGAAGGGTTTTGGATGTGTGGAGTTGGGGAAGGGTTGAGGGCCGCTCGGCCCTCTTGGCCGAATAATAATTAACCCACGATTGTAACCCTCCGTACGTAATCGTTGATTCACCCGTTCATGTATTATGGTCGAACCAGAACACAAACGTCGGGGTGTAACAAAGGCCCTTATAACGATTGTGATTATCGATCAATTGCTTGTATGTCTCGACCTCGGGCTGTCACTGTGATCTCAAGAGCGGCCTCAAATTCTGGTGTTGTAATCTGTCTGTGTTACTCTTAGGTTTGTAAATGGAGTGGCCCTGTTCATAGCTTGGAAGGACCCTACACGACTTGGCTTCACGGAACATTGGTGTTCAAGCAGCTTCTGGGTTTTGATTAAGAGCCTGATGAAATACTCTGGACAGGGTGAGTGTCGCTGTGTCTGGATAATGGAGGGAACTGCAATTTTCCAGACCGAGGATGCCATTCTTGCACTGTTTGAAAATCTGGTTGGCCTCAAGTTGCCGACAAAATCTGTATCCGAATTCACACCATCTTGAGCTGATGAAGAAATCATAGCCAAACAGATTCATGTGGTTGTGTTGCTTTGCTGGTGTGCGTTGGTGCTGCAACTACTTGTCCTTGTTAGCAATTTGAAGAGAATTCGTGTTTTTCTACATATCCATAATTGGCAAGCAACGGTTTTTGTTGTGGTTCACTAGTCAGGACATTTGCATATTTGGACTATGTTGTCAATTGTCATTATTTCCTCTTAATGATACTACTTTCTGGGTGCTTGATCCAAGGTACAGTACCTCACTTTTCCAGCTTGAACACAGCTTGAGGACAAGCTGTCTTTGAAGAGAGAGAGAGAGTTTGTAACAACCCGAGCTGCTGGTGTGATGACATGTGTAGATAGACAAGTATAAATAGTTGTTAGGCGAGTGGTAGCTTTTGACCAATTGTAATTCTGTTAGCACTTTCCCAATTGTAATTCTGTTAGCACTTTCCCCTCTTTTACGCATAGCTTTAGCTCAGTAGAACAGCTTGTAGGACAATTAGCTTTTCCTCAATTATTCTTCCTCTATGTATCATCTCCATTCTTCCATTTCTTTCCCAGATTAATCCAATAAATAGTCTTGCTCTGCAAAAGGCTACTCCTTTACAAGTTTGGATTCTGCCCCGCCTGCTCCCTCACCTCTATCCCAGCATGGACTAACCTAGTCTGTTTATATATGTACCTCGCCTGGCTGCATCATATACGCACCAATATAATATGTGTATCTCCTTCTTGTCCCTTGTCTATTTCATGATGTATCCAGTCTACTCAAACTTGTTCAACCAACTTCTTTGAGCGCTAATGGTCTGATCAAAGGTCAATCACTTCATAACGTTTTATACACAAACTCTACTGTTTGTTTATAACTGTGTTGAGTCAGGATGACATTAATACTTTTAAGTAAAAACCCAACCCAAAACAAAAAAATTAAACTATTTTACGCAACAAAAAATATAATATAACTAGTTAAGATTTCAAACAAATAAAGCAATGTGAAAAGTATCAAAATGCATGGATGTTAAGGGTTGTCTCGCCAAACATTTCCCCTCTTCCTCAAGAGGTTGTTCTCCATAATTCATCAGCCCTCTGTTGTCCTGTCGGTGGTGGCTATCCTTTGGCGGATTTGGAAGTCTCACAATTGGGTTGTCTTTGAAGAAGGCAAGCAATTTGGTTTCCCTGCCTTGATGCACCAATATCACCAGCAGTGTGAGGAATGCGAGCGTTTGCACGTAGATTGTATGACTCCAAGTCTGACTCCTATTTTCCATCCAACAGGGCTGCCTGAGGCTCCCTCGATTGTGTGTATGTGGGATGGGGCTACGAGAGTTGTGTGAGTCTCATTCGGCTGGAGGGATGGTTCCTCTTGGCCCTCGTAGGGAGATCCTTCTGACCCAAGAGACCCAGTTTCGGTCTATTGATGATCCTCTGGTGGTGGAATCACTTGACATCTAGGACGCTATCTTCTGGTGCGTGGCCAATGGCGTCCTGGACGTGAGATTTGAAGGCGATGCCAAGGTCATCATCGACAAGATCAATCAAGCGGATACCAGAGATAGTAGGGTTGGGGTTATTTTGGACGAAATTGTGCAGTATTTTGAGACTCACTCTGGGTTTGGCTTATGATTTGTAGGTCGGAATAACAATAGGGTAGCTCATGCAGTGGCTAGAAAGGCCCTTACTTTGTACCCGTCTACGTGTTGTTCTTTTAATTTTTAGGCCTGGCTGCATTCCAGTTCCTATCTTGAATCAATATATGATTATCTTTTATATATATATATGGATTTTAAATCAATGTAATTTGCTTCAATATATGTCTAATTTTTTCCACACGCTGTGTTATTCTTCTAAACTTGTAACAAAGATATTACGTGAAACATTGCCTCTATTAACTCGAGTCTAAATTTTTAGGTCGACGAAGGCATTAGGTTGGGGAAACCACAAGAGAAAAATATGACAAAATATATTAATTTTCTCACAAACATGCTTATATACGATATAAATATGTTTTAGATATGAACAATTATGACTGTAGTTTGGACATAGTTTGGGTCGAATTCTACCAGTTGATTAACCCAAAATTCGCATTCACCCAAAAGAAACGGGTTGTACAAAATAAAATATTCACCCAACGTTAAACCTTAATATTAACGATAAATACGAATGGGTTGGGTTAGATTGGACGGGGTCGGTTTGCGGTTCTTTTTGTTCACCAACCCTAATAATGTGTGCGTGGCTATTTTTATTAGTGCGTTTAAGGATGCTGATATACTAAACTGATTCAGTAATGGGTCTTAACCAAAACCAGAAAGTTGTGCCCAAGTGACCCAGACTCCAGCAACAGAGCAAGTTGCCTTGAAGCTTAGCCGCTCCCTAAGCAGGAATTATAGTTTATTAAGTTATCCTATCTCTACTGCTGATAAACTATAAACATACCAGGATTACTAGTTGATATTAAAATTGCCAACATCATTAACCACCTTCATCATCTCTCCAACACCGAGCTTGTCCTGCATCTGGTTTTATTATCAGATTAGAATAGCATTAAGGAAGAAGCAATGCCCAAACAATCACATCAATGTTAATCATAAACCCAGTTGTTGATAATCAGTTTAATCAACAAAGATAACTACAGAGTTTTGGACCCTTCCTAGCCACATGATGCACCAGAGAACACGCCAAGTCACACAGTCACACCATTCAGAAGAAAGATGGGAGCATTGCTAGATATGGTGAAATCTGAACCATCTTGCATACAAGAAGCTGCAGAGAAGACCATTCGCAGTGAATAATGTGAAGGATAATGATTCAGGGTTTAAGATAACCACGAACGAGCAAATCCTTGATACGACATGGCAGATGGCTCGCAATGGCCAAGATGGTCGAGTACATGCCTGACGAGAACCATGCTGGGGGATGTTTCTTGAGGATGGCAGCAACAGTATGCTTTGCAAATGTTGCGACAGGAGTACCTACTGTGCCTTGGGAGGCTAATCGTCTCATTGCTGGGTCAAATGGCTTGTATAGATTCCACTCAGATTTATAGTTACTCTGAGCCGAGTGCAGTATATTCGTCTGAATAGCACCTGGAACTACATTTATCACATCGATCCCCAATGGCTTCACTTCTAACCTGCACCCGGGCAACAACAAAAAACCGTAAACTTTTGCAGACATTTACTTCAATCGAAATGTACAACGAGAAGCCTCGGGGAGTAAACATCAGCATTGGCAACTAAAAGTCTTAGGGAAAGGGAATTTAGTTCTGCATATTGGATATATGTACTGACCTCAACGTGTCGGTTAAAGCATGGAGTGCAGCCTTAGATGCACAATATGGCCCGCTCCAAGGAAAAGCCACCAGGACTACAGTACTCCCTACATTTACGATTTTCCCCTTTCTTCGGGATGCCATGTGTGGAACAACAGCTTGAATCATCCGCATCGGGCCTGCAATGCATAAAAATCCAGTTGAACTGCAACATTTAGCTAAAAACAGAAAGGGTGATGTCCTGACTTTCCTCAATGACGGTATAGCCTCAGAGGATGGTGCTACTCACTTGTAGAAAATACGAGATTGAAGTTTCGATTTTATAACGAAAAGAGAGGGAAGGCTAGTACCAGTTTGGGATGCTGGTCAAGTAATTACAAATTCCTACTTCTGAAACTTAATTGGCCATAGACTTATGTGAACCAAATCCCAGACATCGTGCCTGGATCTGTTAGAGAGTGGTATAAGATCCATGATTGAATCTCTCCCAATAACTCGAGTTATTGGGACCAATTGGTTCTTGACATGGTATCAGAGCCTAAAACCGAAAGGTCATGTCTTCGAATCTCCACGACCCCCAATATTAACCGTTGTCTTTCAAGCACATGGTATGGTGGGCCTGTGCAAACTTCAAGCCCATGGGTTGGCTTTCGTTTGAGGGGGCGTGTTAGAGAGTGGTATAAGATCCATGATTGAATCTCTCCCAACAACTCGAGTTATTGGGACCAACTGGTTCTTGACAGGATCAATGTATCATAAACAGTTTCTGCACAAGTGCATCAACTAGTAATAGGAAGACAAAAGGGAAGTTATAGCCAAAATTGCTAGTGCATGAAACGGTCATGGGATGGTAGAGTTTCCAGAGAAGGCATAATGGCCTTCATTTGGGATGAGATACTTAAGCCTTAATCACGCACGAACTTGTAGTTGTATATGCCACTCTGCAGTTGCTACTTTTCTATTCGTAGTCATGATGAAGAACTCCACAATAGAGTCATAGACTACTAGCAATTGTTAATCTTAATTAGTTGTTCTCTCAGGATACTACAGAAAGTGGTATATGATAGGAAATGAGCACTTTTCGTTCTTTATGGGTTGAAAACCATCCAATTGATTATCAAAAGACTACGATTCATGCGAGACACCAACACATCACAACCTTTCACAGGTCGAACACACATTAAAATCATTCGATTCTCGATCGAACGCATAAAGATGGTTCGTACTCCGTAAACTTGATCCTTGAAGAAGGATAGCCGAATTTCCTCCTCAAAGCTTCTAGGATGACAACTTCTTAATATTCCATGTCACCCTCACCAATTAAGAACGAACACAGGAAACCCAATTTTAAGCTCTGGCCTGGAGCAACAACCACTCAACCAACCACACTAAACAAGGAAAACATGTCAAATTTCAATTAGCATGTCTACCATCCGAAAGGGTACTAACTGATTCGATTCAAAAGCACAGAAATGGGTGGTGAAGAATTACCATAAACGTTGGTATCGAAAACCTGCTGCAAGGCAGACAGAGGGACCTCAGCAGTTGGGGCGATGCACTGAACGCCGGCGTTATTGACCAGAACATCCACTCTCCCATACTTGTCGATGACGTTTGCCACCGCCCGCTGCACGCTCTCCTCGGAAGTGACATCGAGCTCCAGGAGATAGAATCTGTCGTCCTGCTCCAAGTCTCGCATGGAGCTCAAAGACCTGCTGGTGGCGACGACCAGGCAGTTATTAGCAGCGAACTCTTTAGCCAGGGCGTGGCCAATGCCTCCCTGCGAGCAGCCGGTGATCAGAACCACTTCTAGCCCGACAGAGTTCATTTTAGGGTTTCAGAGTGAAGAATCGCTGGAATGTAGGGGAAAGGGTTGAGAAGGGATTTTGTACTGGAAGTGGTGGGGAAATGGAAAGGCGAGAATCCTCGCTGCTGACTAGTATGGTATGGAGCGGACTTTTGACTTCTGTGATTCCGACAGCTGGTTTGGTATCGGCGGCCGGCCGGTGGAGAGAGCGACATTTCTCCTGACAGTTACGGCGGGAGCAGCGGAGCAATAAATTCTAGAAAGTCAATGCATCAATCGAAGGCCAAACTCATGACATGATTGAGATCTAAGAGTGACTACAAAATCAATTACATATATGCCATGGGTAGTTACGTAAATGAATTAGAGACATATTCAAAATAAAATTTATACTATCTATAATTTAACTAGCACATGGCCCGGACGGTTGGTCGGAGAACTTTGTAGAGGAATATGATGTATAATAATGAAAATAATACATTTTCAAAAATGATCCAACTATGCATAATGTGTTTAGACCCATGAAAAGAGAAAAGAATATAATATAAGCATCACATATAATTATCGAATAAAAAATAAATATAACTAATTGTCATTCATTAATTTATTAAACCATATACTTGAATATTAGAGTTGCTTCTCACAATACATACATAATCAACCTTTAGCATGAAAGAAAATGTCTCTCATAGAGTTGAGTATGTCCTTTAAGTTTTTCCCAATAGAGAGCATTCTTTTTTACCATACTGCTGGTAATGAATTTGAAGTTACTTTGATTTGAAGTATACAGGACATGATGTTAAGTTGTCAATATTAGTTAGTTGGGCAATGTGTTGTGTACGGACTTACCAAATTTTTCTCAGATGACATGTCTACCAATAATGTAGTAATTTCATGCAACATATATTTTTTTCATGAAATAATCATGAAATATATGTTACTCATTAAGTTGATGAATGAGCGAGGGTATGAGTAGAATACATTTATTTTAAAAAGATAGAAGTTGCAAAATGTCTTTTGGGTTGAATTCTACATTATCGTGAAGTGACTTATGCTTTTTTGCAATAGATAGTTCAAAATGTGATTTTTAACTTTTGTTTCCACCGGTGTAAAAGAAGGATTATAAAATCGTATTGAAAAACTTGGTGGTAGAGTACTTTATACTTACGCCATAATTTAACCATGGTTTCAAGCGTTTCATATTGCTAAATATCACCTAGCGATTTAGCCTACGGTGTGAATTTTTATGGTCGAACAACCGGTACGTATGATCTTTTAATTCAAACTTTAAATAAAAAATCACTAAAACATTGACATTATCAATACTCTTTAAAAATAAAAAATTAGAATAATCGTATTAAGAAAAAATCATCCAAACGATAATATTGATTTAGAATTTCAAATTGAAATAGAAAAAAATCTGTCAAATATGATGTCATCTCCTAAAATAAATCAAAACTCAACAGAATAAGGCCAACAATACTCACTAAGCAAACCAGAAGGACAATTATTTCACACTACCTCATTTTCCCCTCTCTTATTTAAATGTGTCATCTCACTCTCTCTGTTAGAACAGAAGCGTGGCAATCGGTAATCCAAACCAACACGAACGAACACAAATTTAACGTGGTTCACTAACACAATGTGTGCTAGCTAATCCACGGGCAAGGGAGAACAAATTTCACTGATTTTGAGGAGAGTACAGGTTACAAACCAAATTCCAAACGGACAAACCAAACAAGCTAACCTGACTGACCTTACTACAGACTAGGGTGATGAAGAGTATTTATAGAACTCTTCTCCTAATTCCAAACAGAAAACACCTTTTCCCAAACATACAAGGAAAGGTCAAAACAAAACCCAATCCAAACCCAAACAGAATAGGCCTAAAACACAAAATAAATCCAATCAAATTCAAGTCATATTCTAACAATCTCCACCTTGACTTGAATTCTCTGTCAAATACCAGATGTATCAAACGCAACCAAAGTTGACAGATGTACCCAAACGCGATACATATCGCCAGACGTATCCAAATTCGATCGAAACAATTTTAGTTATCTAAAGAATCAAAATGCATAATTAGGGTCATCTTAACTTATTTACATGTATTTGTCGTACAAATTCATTACACATAAAAATTGGTTTGAACCGGCATTATCAATCTAAATCTCATCTTATGATTATTGGATCCAATCATGTCAGATTAGCAAGAGGTCTAAGGCTATCGGTCAACCGGGCTAAAAATTAATACTAATTTAAGAATTATGTATCCCTTCTAAATGTTCAATACTTCAATTCAATATAAAATTTTGAAAAAATCTCAATTTCTTCCTCACTTTACTTGCTTCTAAAGTTATTGTTGACGTTGTTTGTTATTATTTATTAATGCAAGCTGTAAAAAAGACTTTTCAGCTATAAATTTAATCAAGAATTATTTTATAAATTACATATTGAAAAAGGTTTGAGTCTCAAAATAAACATTGAATGTATTTTTTAAACCTTTTTGTCACACATTGATGTGAAAAACTACTCATTAATTCAAATTTTATATGTTATTTTAAGAATATTTTGTTTTATTTTTATCAAATGATTCATTTGTTCACAAAACATGAGTTCAGCGATATAGACTCTGTGGTGCTCGCACTTGTGCGCAAGCCCTTGACTTTTAAGTCTGAGACAACCCATGAAACATTCATACTTGTACAGGGTCGATCCATATATATCGTACTCATGGTATGCGCTAACTATGTCGTGCTAGTTCGACCATGTACCTGGATATAGTTATATCTTATATGCATTCTAATAATTAAGTTTCTACCCACAATACCAAAATAAATAAATAAACAATCATAAATGCACCCAAATTTGACTACCTGATGAAATACTACATATGAACCAACTACTATTAATGTCACAAATAATAAGTATGCCTCTAAATCATACATAAAATATTTCAAACATCACAAATATTAAGATTAAATTCATTATTATAAATATTAAAATATACTTATACATTTTGTCTAAACTAAAGTGCACATACAATTTAATAGTAATGTTTGAATCAATGTTACTTAAGTTTTGATTTCAAAACTAATATATCTCTATAAAATATAATCATAGAAGCATCAAACATATTTCTAAAGTTTAATCAAAGAAATAACAATAAATACAATTTAGTCGAGTTGGTTATAAATATAATACTCTTTCTTCATTTATTATAAGTGACCAAGGTTCGAGCTCTAATGATAACATTTTAAATATATAAAGATAATTTGGATGCAATGACAAAAATAAGCTTCCGAGAATCACTCTCAGTCCACGAAATTTGAAATGAAACAATTTCAACACATGTTTTGCCTTTATAAATTTTGTAGACAAAATATAACACTATAACAAAATGGAAATTTTTCATATTTCTTATATAAAAGCATTGGTTAAGAATCTACTATTCATCAAGAGATTCTGCCCCACCTGCTCCCTCACCTCTATCCCAACATAGACTAACCTGGTCTATTTATATATATATATAACTTGCCTGCCGAAAAAAGTCCAAAATACACATATTTTTAAAAACATTTCTCAAAATACACATGTTAGTGCATCACTGCGGTCGTCAACAGCAGTGAACGCATTCACCGCGACAGACGAAAGCGGTGAATGCATCACCAGGGTTGACTACCGCGGTGAATGCCTGACGTAACATGAAACTTCAAACGAACGTAACTTTGCGCTCGGTTATCCGATTAGCTATTCTTTTTACAACGCATAAATTTTCAATCTTTCCATCTGCAACAAACCTTCATCCCAAAAAAATATTGTTTGCTACCCCGAACAGACAATTTTTTTATTTTTCCAAACTTCGGAAGACCGTAACTTTTTGCTCCTCAATCCCAACGCCATAAAGTTTTTTTGGTGCGCATAATATTTTAAGAACTACAACTTTTACTAGGAAAAAATTTTAAAAAAATAAATATTTTTGGTTATACAGGATTTTGGGAACAACTTTGCATTTACTTTTCACAAATCCACATACATTCCAAAATTATGGTTATGATAAAAGTTGTAGTCCTTAAAAAGTTATACGAAATAAAAAAAAGTTCCATGACAATCGGATTGCGGAGCACAAAATTATGGTCTTTGATAGTTTGTCGAAATCCAAAAATTGCTCGTTCGGGTACTAAACGATATTTTCTTGGGATGAAGTCTTGTTGCAGATTGAAAGATATTGAATAGTTATGTGGAATAAAAAAATTTCGCTACAATTGGATAACCGAGCACAAAGTTACGTTAGTTTGAAGTTTCGGTATTAGGTCAGACATTCACCGCTGCCGTCAACCGCGGTGAAGCATTCACCGCTTTCGTCAGCCGCGGTGAATGCATTCACTGCGGTAGACGACTGCGGTGATGCACAAACATGTGTATTTTGGGAATTTTTTCATAAAACATTTATATTTTGGGATTTAAAAAAAAACATGTGTATTTTGGGATTTCCTTCTCGCTTGCCTGCATCATTTACGAATCCCTCCTGCCTTTTATCTATTTCATGATGTACCCCTGTCTACTCAAACTTGCTCAACCAACTCCTTTCAGCGCTAACGGAGTTCAATCACCCGACTCATACACTATGATTTCGAAAATACTAAACCCGAACCTTGCAATAAAAATAAGAACCTACAATCTGTTTATAATTGGACTGGATCGGATTAACAATACTTTTAAGTAAAAATCCAACTCAACAGAAAAATGTAACTATTTTACACAACAAAAAATATAATATAACTAGTTAAAATTTCAAACAAATAAACCAAGTTGAAAAGTATAAAAAAGCATGGATGTTATTTGTTTATAATTGCATACGAGAAGCTGCAGAGAAAATACAAGAATGAAGTCTCGATTTCATAACGAAAAGAGAGGGAAAGCTAGCCCCAGTTTAAGATGCTGGTCAAGTAATTACTAATGCCTACTTCTGAGACTTAATCGGCCATAGACTTATGTGAACAAAATCCCCGACTTCGTGCCCTGATCAATGCATCATAAACAGTTTCTGCGCAAGCGCATCAACTAATAGAGTTTCCAGAGAAGGTGTGATGGGGCTTCATTCGGCATGAGATACTTAAACCTTAATCACGCATGTACGTGGTCACCGGCCGTGCCGCCCAGGGCTAGCACGGCACGAGCACGGGCACGAAATAAATGGGTCAGCCCGGCACGAGCATGAATAATTTATGGATCGTGCGGGCCTAAACTTCATGGGCACGAGCACGGGCACGACACGGTATATAAGTGGGCCGTGTCGGGCCTAATATTTTCAAGACTTTATTGTGTAAAAGAACGGACATGGTACCAAAATAATATTTATTTGATAGAAAATAAATATGAAAAGAATTATAGGTTAAAATATTAAAAAACACAAGTAGAAAAATAATTATTTGTTGTTGTTAGAAGCGTCATAAAGATATATACGTAATTACTAACATAAGTAAAAATGGACAAAGAATTAAACAAACCCAAATCACACTCGCTATACTTCCAATTTTCTTTTCCCGCTTATTTGTTACTTTTCTCAAACATTATCGGTTAATACTATCTTCCCCCGTCCAATTTTCACCTTCTTTTTCATTCTCTCTTTTGTTTTCGTCATTTTCATTAAACACGAATACGAGCATGGCACGAGCACGAATAGGCACTGTACGATTCGAACCGTGCCCGAGCCCGGGTCGGGCCTAGCAAAATTAACAAATGGGCTTGCATGGCACGACACAAATACTGGCGGGCCGTGTCAAGCACGGCACGAAATAAATGGGCCCGAAGCGTGCCCGTATCGTGCCGGCCCAAGCACGACCCAGCGCCCATGTACAATCTCACGCACCAACTTTTAGTTGTACTAGTTTTTTGGCATGCGGCGAAGCCGCGGTAACCAACTCATAATTTAGGTGAAATCAAAGAATTTATTAATTATTTGAGTTAAGTAACTCCGTAAGTTTTACATAGTCTCTTAATTATTGTGAATATGCAATGTTTTATTACTATGGAAGACCTACCGTAATATGTTTGTTTAATTGATACATAAAAATCATTATCATTCCATAAAATTTGTGTAATATATTAATCATTAGAGAAGAATTCTATAATATCTTTGTTTTACTGGTACATAACAGATCGGGTTAATTGCATGGATGGTCACTGAGATTACAAAAAACGTTCAACTTTGGTCACTCGAAATCCTTTGTAATCTCAGTGACCAACCATGCAATGATTAAATGTTGAATATTTTAGTTTAAAATGATTGAATTTTAGGTAATAATAAAGGAATTACATAACCAAAATATCGCATTTTATTATATGTAGAATAGCTTAACTTACATATCCTTTGTGTAATGCAAATTGATGAGATGATCATAGGTTTAGTTAATAATAAAGAAATTATCATTCAAACTTATATTCTGTGTACAAAATATGTTTGTTTAATTGATCAATTTAAAAATTATTATCCTTCCATAAATCTTACATAATTTCTTAATCATTACGAAAGACTTATGTAACATCTTTGTTTAGTTGATACATAAGAAATCACTATTCCTCTATGAATTTTACTAATGTATTTGTAATTTCTATAACTGTTAAAGATGTTGTTACATAAATCTTGCATAAAGTGTGGTCTAAGAAAAATACCCATCGGCAATTTTTTTATCCAAAACCTTTATATAATGCAAATAAAAATGAGGCAAAATATAGTTGTATATCCACAACTATCATGTTTGTGACAAATATATCCACAACTATCGAAATACACGAAATATCCAATTCCGTCCAATGCTCTAACGACGTCAATTAACAATCTGACTGGATTGACGAAATGGGCTGAGTCGGCGATATTTGGTCCCACCATTACACGTGGATAATGAAAAAAAAAGATAAAAATCCTTCTTTTGCTCTTCCCATCGTCATCTCATCGTCTCCCCACCTCTCTCCTTTTCTTCCTCATCACCCCATCTTCGATCTCTCTCAGTTGCCCTCGCTGTGTCCGATGATGCAGAAGAAGTTGGATTTTCGGCCACACATCTCACTTATCCCACCCCTTTCGCCATGTCGTTCACGTACGCAATCGCCTCCAAGAACCAACACAAACGGCTCTATTGAATCTTGGTTTTTGGGTTGAAGTTCAGAGGTCAAATCGAAGTCGGAAATGATTCCATTCAAATCGAACTTGGAGACTTTGAGCTCGAATCTAGGTTTCTGACTGAAGCTCGAAGATTGAATCGTAGTTAGAGGCTGAAGCTCGATGCCGATTCGTTCACATCGAACTTTTAGGCTCAGAGGTCGAATTGGGTTTCTGTGGTGAAGCTGAATCTGTCGCAATGGCCCTCCTTGCCCTCGGTTGATCTTCACTAGCCCCATCTTTAGTAGTCAATCGGTCGTTGAGGACCTCGACGTCGCTAGGAGAGATATTGAGACAAGAACTTCCCTTTCAAGCAGCCGCCGAAGGACTCCGGGAGGGCGTCGAGTTTGGGCATCTCGGTGAGTTCACTGGGAATTGAGCCGGCTGAGGGAGGACGCCGTCAGGTCTTCATCCATCCACGGTCGATGTGGGGGGTTTTCTCATCTTCTGCTTGATGCGATTTCGCGGGTTTTCCAATCCTCTGCTTGCTTTGATTTGGGGTTTTTTTTCATCGGCGGTGGGATTGGTTTTCGTCTGAGAAAGAAACAGAAAGTCGATTGAGCAAGTGGGCAAGCCCAGATCGTCGATTGAGAAAGCAAAAGACCAAGATCGATGTCGGCGACGAGAGCGTGAGAGGAAGCTAAAGGAGGAAACAAAGCTCGCCCTTGGGATTTGGCCACTTGGTAACGAAGCTCGCCGTCGGGATAGTGTGGCCGGAAATATGGGGTTGATCTCCGAAATTTTAAATTTTTTATTAATTAATTTCTGACGTGTCATTTAACTCTAATATTATGTTGATTTGTTGCTGAGGTGGATGGTGATTTGGATCCTAGTCAGCATTCCGTCACAATAATTAACGGGTTCACTAACACCATTATAGTTTCAGATGGAAGTGGATAGATTTGTCACATAACCTTCCGAGTTTTGGATATTTCATGTATTTCAATAATTGTGGATATATTTGTCACAAACGTGATAGTTATGGATATACAACTGTATTTTGCTAAAAATTAACTTATGATAAGAAACTAATTAAATATAAAATGTAACCTATCCATTTGATGATTTAGTTAAAATCAAATAATTCGAAAATTGTAAAATACGTCTATAAGTTTACATAGTCTCTTAATCATATACATAGTCTCTTAATCATATGGTAGAGTTACATAATACATTTGTTTTATTGATACATAAGAAATAACCACCTCGGATATAAGTTTTGTGTATGTCATATCAAACAAAATAATACCTTAACATTTAACATCGAATTATATTAAACAAAAAGAGAGCTTATAATAAACTCCAGTACAGGGAATAAAACAGTTGGAATTTTCTACAGTAACTTGAATTTGTGATAAAGCACTAGGGAGTGCTTTTGATCAGAATACGCAGCTCACACACACAATCGAACGATAGATGATGGATCGGTAGAATTCTCGCCACAATCGAGGTGATTAATCGATTGATAAGAGAACTTGCTAAACGATTCTGGAATCCACTCAGAATAGCTTCACAAGGGTCTTTTAATTAGCTAAGGAATCCACTCGTAGCTAATGACAATGGGTAAACTCTCGAGACGCAACTCAAGAACTCAAACACTCGATTTGTATTCAATTCAATCAACTCTACCATTACAACGAAAACTAGAGGGCTTTTATAGCCAAAGAAAACCTAATACAATTCTAAACTAACAAGGAAACTAATTAGAACAGGAAAAGACTAAGGAATTCGTGTAAAACAAGGTAACTTGTTGGCCAAGAAACTGACTTAAAACGCAAGCAAGTCTGCCTAGGAAAACAGGCTTTGTAGCATCTTTGAGCCCTTCGAAAATGGTCTTCTAGGTCGATTCAAACTCAACCAATTCCTTGTCTTTGTAGAAGAAAACTTTCTCTTTCACCTCCAACTTGAATCAGCCTGAGATCATGCTCCAAACTCCAGATATAGGCCTTCAAAGTTGGTATTTCAAAACAGTTTTCTGCCTTAGCCAAGTTTAGGCAGTTTTCCTGTTTTGAGGTAGCTTTTTGATGGGCTTTGAAATTGACCTTCCAAACATCTCCTTGAGCCCCAAAACATACCAATGTAAAAATAATAACATTATCTTCAAAACAAGCTCTTGATCGCCCATTTTGATTGAGCCATTTGTGAGATACAAGCTTCCAAAGTAGGCTACCTGAAACTGTTTCAACACTTGGCCAAAAATCAGAATTCTTCAAGTTAGTTGAGATGACTTCTTTGGCAAGTAATTGTGAATTGTGGTCACCATTACGTAACAGTCGTAAAAGATCATTACGGAAGCCTTACGTAATAGAATGTGTCTTTAAGTAATGTAACCTTGCGCTACGTAAAATGCTAAGTCATTACGGAAGCCTTATGTAACGCTACTGATTTAACTGTTACGTAAGAAATAATTGTCGTTCCGTAACCTTTACGTAATGAAAGGTCTTTTTACGTAATGACTATTAACCTCGCGTTACCTAAAGTGTTAAGTCATTACGGAAGACTTACGTAACGCTTCTGATTTAATTGTTATGTAAGAAATACCTATCATTTCGTAACTTTTACGTTATGAATGAAAGTTGTAAAATGTAATTACGGAAGCCTTACGTAATGGAAGGTCTCTTTACATAATGAGTATTAATGTCGTTTTACGTAAAGAGCTAAGTCATTACAGAAGCTTTACGTAACTCTTCCGATTTCACTGTTACATAAGAAATAACTATCGTTATGAAACCTTTACGTAATGGAAGGTCTCTTTACGTAATGAGTATTAACCTCACGTCACGTAAAATGCTAAGTTTTTATGCAAGCCTTACGTAATGCTTCTAATTTAGTAAGAATTTAAATATGGAAAGGATTAAATAAGGAAAAACAAATAAATGTGAAAAAGGAAGGAAAAAACAATAAAGGTAACTTACAAAGGTGGTGACCGGCAACCCTTGTTGCAAATGTTTTTTTACTTATTTTTATTTATTTATTTCTTTAATCAATGGTTTAAAAATAAGTTTTATCGGTTTTAACGGTTTAGATCTATGCAAGTTACCTAAATTGAAATTATACCCAAATTAGTGTAGGAGATCCCTAAAACAGTTTTGTGAACAATAATGCTCACAAAAATTGGTAAGAATTGGTGCGACCTTTATTAGGCTGAGGATACGGTGGTCAGTAACTCACCCGAAGTCGTAGATCTAGGACGGAGCAATCATGTGGGTAGGATTGATGTGGGGTGGACAGAGTTAGTGTCTTTTCTCTGGCTTTTTGAATTTTTGTCTACTTTGAAAATAAAGGTATTTTTGTCTGCTTTTTGAATTTTTAATTGTTTTTTAATTTGTCTAGCATTTATTACCTGACTTTTCAATAGAGTAGAGAGAGTTAGTGTCTTTTCTCTAGAACTCTCTTTTCCTCTTTTTTTTTTTTTTGTTGTTTATTTCTCTCTCTCAAGCTCCTTCTCCATATCTAATCTATTCTTAGTTCTTCATTTTTTCGCTCTAGCAATCGATGAAGTAAAAGTGCAGTCTCCTTCTTTTGTCAAGTCCTCGACTTCAAAATTGGTGACGCTCCATATCAACCAAGAGGGGACAGATCTAGGTGAGTCGAGTTTGCATGTCTTATGTTTTAGTATTTGTTTGTGGATTTTCAATTTCGATCTTCCTCTTTTTTTTCTTCTTTTAGTGTTCTCGATTGCGTAGGAGGAAACAAGAGGAGGCAGGAGAATAGCATGTGAAGTATGTCTTAGTTATATGTATATTGTTGTTACCATACTATACCATGATGATATTGTACATGTGGTAATTGGATGTGTATTGTGGTTACCATACTATACCATATGGTAATGTCAATGTGTGGTAACTTGATGTATGCATATGGTTACCATATTTTACCATGATAGTAGAGGATGATAATCGACAACAATTCAGAGAAAGAAGAGTTAGAAGACAATGAAGGGGACAAGAAAGCGAACAAATTCGTAATTATATATATACCACACTATATCATATGGTAATGTGTGGCAACTAAATGTATTTTTATGCATACCATAATTTGCTATGGTCGAAGAGGGTGGTAATTATATTTATATTTGTTGTTAGGCTAAATTACATGTTTGGTCACTCAAATTATACAAATCTTTCATGTTTGCCACCTGAATTACTTTTGTTTCTTAGTCGCCACTAAGTTTACGAATCGTATCACCATTAGTCACCGGCCGTTACTCTCAGTTAAATTTGTCCTACGTGGCAGTCAACTATTAAATTTGACTGTTAACTTGATGACGTGGAAATAAAAAATAAATTTATTTTCCACCTCATTATCCCACATACTT
The DNA here is from genome assembly GCA_964030455.1 of Linum trigynum. NCBI lineage: Eukaryota > Viridiplantae > Streptophyta > Magnoliopsida > Malpighiales > Linaceae > Linum > Linum trigynum. The sequence continues at coordinate 5,222,216 of OZ034817.1, forward strand.
TATCTAAGGACTTTTCATATGAATTATTTAATAAAAATAATTAAATTAAAAATAATTAATAAAAATCATTAGAAGAGTTTGGTGCGTCCATAGCACAACCTAGCATGTTTGGTGCGTTTAAAGCCGATGCTTTTCAGTCTAAGGAGCAAGAGGCATCCGAAAGCGATGTTGCATCAGAAGAGTTTGGTGCGTCTGACAACAACCATGTTGGGAGCTACAAAAAACACTCCCTTATGGATGAGAGCACATGTGGTTATGGAGGTAAGAGAAGATGCTTAGTTACTTCGCCTTGCTTCTTTTGTGATGGGCATCATCGTGTGTGTGATTGCCCGAAGCGGAAGGAGATGTCTTCCATGTTTGTAGACGATTACTCAGCAAATGAAGAGGGGGAGGCTTTAAGTGTGGAGAGCCAGCCTTCCGAGTTGGACAACCTAGAGGTGATGGTTGCAACAAAAGGAGAGGAAGGCAATCCTTATGTCGATGAGGGTCGAAACTTCGAAGAAGTGACGCTCGACGAAGGGAGGATGGCAGCCTTGGTATGGGACAAGGTTTGCGATGAGCTTCTTGACAGGAATGCAACAGTGAGGCTTGGCATTCCGCATGAAAAGAGGAGAAGGAGGCGATCGTTGGTGCCATTAATGGGAGAGGCACCTAATGCTTTGAAGGCTTAGGCGGCGAAGCAATCCAAGGTAGCAAGGGCGAGACCTAAGATGATACATATGAGGTGTTTATGGTCTCGGCGCAAGAGAGCGAGGGCGAGGAGATCACGAAATCTTGGAGGAGTGGAACTTGTGCAAGGGCCAGGGCCACCCTTGCCTCACAATGAAGCATATCATTACCACACCAACAATGTTTCCGACGCGAAGAAGGCGCCATGACGAGGACGTCATGAATTTGGTGGGGGAGAATGTCACGGGAAAATTCTAGAATGCTCTAGAAAGATGTAGGTGCGTGCATGTATCTCTAGATTCATGCACTCATGCACATGCATCCTCCCTATTTATTATGATTCATGTATGGGTGAACATACATTCACCTTATAAATTATCATTCATGTAATGGGGCTAGTTCATGTATGGGGGGACTTCTAGGTTCGTTCATTTATGACGGCCTACATAAATTGTACCTTGTGGAGAGGATGCATATATAAGCAGTCCTCTCCCTCATTTTTCATTCATCCAGAAATTGAGAGTTTCCATCTCTAGAGCTTTTCTCCATACTTGTGAGTTTGAGTGAATACGAGCAAGGCTGACTTAGCGCTCTAACGAGACTTGAGTGCTAAGTGCTGCACGACCAAGAGTTGGTCCGTGACAGGGTGCGGGGCAACGCTCCCGGCCCGCGGTGTATGGGCTCAATGTTATTTGGGTTCGGGTTCTGAGCCTGGTTTGTAACCGTTTCTTTTGCCAGATTGGATTAGGTTTAGACCGACATGGAGAAGTACTAAATACTTCTCATACTCCTCTGTAATCTGTAATCTCCTCGATATAGTGAAACTGGTTCTCTCTCACCCGTGGACTAGCTAACACACATCGTGTTAGTGAACCACGTAAATCGTGTGTCTGTGTTTTTTCGATTCTCGCTTTCATATTCTTGCTTTATCGATTCTAGCGATTTCTCGATCCGTAGCAGCGCGTTTATAGCAGTAACATATATGCAAAACCAAGTTTGCCTAATATGACTCAACCAAAAGGTGATTTGTAATTACCAAGGTTCAGTTCGGGGAAGACGGTGAGCAAGGTTACGCAGTCGCCGGGGTGGACGACCCGAGTCAGAGCCCAAGCCAGAGGAGTCTTGGAGTTCACTTTCTAGGCTTTGACAGCGACTACCACTCTGTCGCGTGTCGCGCACGCCTCGGCGGTGGACGGCGGGAAGGGATATTCGATTTCTGGCGGAAATATTGTGGTGGTGGTTAGGAGGAGCTCTGGAGGATGGCAGTTGCAGGGGAAATTGATGAAGAGAAGCTGAGGGATTTGGGGAGCCGGAATTCGGAGAGGGGAGATCCAATCCTTACACTTTCCTCCTCTCAATCTCACTCAAACGTCCAATTCGAATCCGATGATGAGAAAGAGAATCTTTGCTTAGTGCTGCATAGGGTGTGGAACAACCTAGATTTGACTTTGTCCACCCCGGCGACTGCATAACCTTGCTCGCCGTCTTCCCCGAACTGAAACCCGGTAATCACTTATTTTTTTCTCACTCAATTCTTCAACAACACACCCGCTGTTGACTAAATGAGAGGTAGCTAACCAACTTCTCGGAGAGACATAATTCACTGTATTGATATCAGTAGCTACACCACCTACGGAATTTAACGAGTCTAAAGGCGCATGAGTCATATATTCCGCAGAACGTCGTTCTTGCCAAGATTGTATATCTTTTTTTAACCAACTCAAGTCCAAACCATTTGGGCCCCTTAAAGGTTCTAACCAAGGAGCACGCAGATCCCAAAAACACATAGTTTCTCCCCAAAAAATAACTTCTCCGGTAGGTAAATGCATTAGATATTTACCCTAACATGTAGGTCCTTCAACTGATCCCACATTAGCCACTAGACGTTGGTCTCTAACTAGAAAAGTTAAAGCTTGAGCTTAAGAAGATTCTGGTCTTGTGGGTCCGTAAAACTCACTCGGATAAGCGTATTATTGAACCAGACAAAGCAACAAGCAATGAAATAAAAAACAACTAAAGCACCTAAACTATAAGACAAGTAAGCTTCTCCCGACCAAACAAGTGCACGGCGAGCCCATGCAAAGAGTTTGGTTAGGATATGTCAGATTCAACCAAATATACAAATGGAACCCAACCATAAATGACCTCCAATTATATCTTTCAAATCCTCCACACTAACAATCCACCCTTCTCGCCCAAAAGGGAATTTTAGTAAATAACAAAAAAAATACTTGGGTTAAGTGTAAAGTTGGTAATTTTTCTTACATCCCCCAGGACGCCTAGGTATCATATACACCCCCAAGACCTGGCAAACGGGTCGGGTAGGGTAATTTCGGGTTGAGAACTTTGGTTACGGGTCGGGTCATGTTTGGTTGGCTTATTTCGGGTCAAATATTGACCCAACCCATTCGGTTTCGGGTCGGGTTACAGGTCATTTCGGGTTATGAGCGTTCTCAGAAACAATATCAAACATGCTTCATATTTTCTCAAAGAACACAAATTTTCACATATGCATGACAATAGTTTACCTAACACATGTCAATTAACAAATTCTCAAATCCTACCACGCTAATGAAATGAAATATAAATTGCGCAAATCATCAAAAAACAATCACAAGATTAATACTACTACAAGAAACACATGATATTTGATTATCCTTAAACTCCAAACATGTCATTCAAATCCTTGAGAAATTTTGTAAACATATCACCAATTTATGAGTGATTTTATCATATTTTGGGAGTAATATATTAAATGGAACAGGTCTAACGAGTCGACCCGCTAACCCACCCAACCCAACCCAAAAAATCACGGGTTATCGGGTTCGGGTCATTCGGATTTCAGGTTACAAAAAATTCTAGTTTTCGGGCGGTTTCGGGTCGGGTCAACGGGTCGGGTTGTGATTTGCCAGGTCTACCCAAAAAAAGAGCATGAATACTAGAAGAAAATCGGCAATACCTAGAAAAATTAAATGAATACCTAAAATTGTTGTCATTGTATTTCTATCTTCCCATACATAACCCAAAAAAAGGAAAAGACTCTTCAAGAGTCTCGGGTCGCAGAAGTGCATGATAAATACCACCAAATCCCTTGTCAGGCCATCCAATTTCCGATCGGGGATCATCATCAGGGACAGGAGATGGCGTCTAGGAGCCCTCCCCCCCCCCCCCCCCCCCCCCCCCCCCCCCCCCCCGGTCAGAGTGCTTCATTCCCCCTATCTGGGACCAAGAGTAATGGCCGGAGAATTTTCCCCTTGCAGAATAAGTGGAAACATTGTGTTTTTTAAGATCCCTGATCAAGTATCCACTTCCCCGACTACAGAATATGATCAGGGAAGCCCGAATTGCGCTGATACAAGCAAAACACGGGATTTTGGAAGGGGAGCCGGATTTTGAGAGCTAAAATAGAGTTCTAGAGAGAGAAAGTGACAAAGAGTTATCCATGAGATCCCTAATGCAAGTCTTCCCATCATTGGAGCTTGATTCAAGCCTAGACGAGTGATTGTCAATCTTGAGCAGATTCCTTCCGTCGACATGATGATTTCTACATCCAGTATTGCTTTTCCACTCTCTCTCTAAGGAGTAATCTCCTCTATCACTTGGGTATTTAAGAACCCTAGAGTTGTATGTTAGAAAGATTTGTATGAACCCTTTATCATGAAGGAGTGATTATCTTTTATCCAATTGATGCATTATTTAGAATTGCATGAGTTCTGATCAAATTCTTGTGATTTCTACTTTGACCTAGAATAATAATCTCTACATAGGTTAAAAGAGAAACCTGAACTGGAGGTTGTGAATAGACTTTAGTCAAGAAGTCGACTCACTCCTCTATACCGGTGTAAAATACAATAGAGGAAGTTTGAACCTTAATTGCTATTCGATTAGATTATGTGTATCCTCAGTGGTTCAGTTTCACTTTGGATGCTGAGTAGTGAACCTCTCAACGCAATCCTCACTAGTCTTTGTCCTTGATCGGTTTTATATGGCTCTTTACTCTTCAGACATGAGAATCTCCACAGGCTACTGGTCCTTCGGTGGCTTCCATGCTCCGACATCGCATGGATCATCGTTAGAGCCACCGACACGATCTTAGAGTCGGGTGAAGGACCACAACGGTCATTCACCACGAGGAATATGAAGAGGATGAGGAATATCATCATGATGCTTCCGTACAAAAAAAAAAACAAAGAAGGATCCTGCATTTGAGTCTCCATCATCTGAAGAACTACCTGGTTAGTCGTCCTCTGTAGGGAAGTACTAAATTTTTTATGGTATTATTTGAGTATAAGATGAATAACAGAAGCAGTCGCCATCTATAGGCATTGGAGTTTGGAAGGGAAGAAGAAAAAAAGGAAGATGAGGAGGAAACGGAAAAAAAATAAACAGGAATGCTATTTTCCGGGGAGGGAAACCATAGTTGTGTATGTTCTTAGTCGAGAAGTAGATGAAGGAGAGATGTAAGAAGACGAGCGAGGAAGCAGAAAAATAGTTTAGGAGGCTGAGAAAGATGATTATGTGAGCTTCCTAGTGGAGAAGGAGGAGAAGAAACACGCAATAATCATATAGATATAACATATTTAATTAACCTATGTCATATAACATTCATATAACAATATATGTCCTGCATAATCTATTTATCTACCTCATTCCAAATTTATTAATTGGCAACAGTTTTCCAACGGTAGGTACAAATAAAAATAGAAAATTCACCATCTATAAACTTTAATTTTCTCTGGTATAAGTCCTGGAACTTTGTTCACCGGAATATAACATAGCATAACCATGTTGTATTCACCACCTTCCCGCACCAATATATTACATGGATTTTTAATGCCCTAGTTTGTTATTATGATACAAAAATCATCACCTCCCTGCACCAATATGTCTATACCCGGGGTTGCATAGTTGGTTTGAACTTAATTGTTATTCGATTGGATTATGTGTATCCTCAGTGGTTCAATTTCACTTTGGATGATGATTAGTGAATATCTCCACGCAATCCTCACCATTCTTAGTCCTGGATCATTTTTCTCAGGGCGTCATAGTTTGGGCGGGAAGATAACGAACAAGAACTATATATAAGAAAGATACAGTATTTGAACAGTAGGCACTAGTATATATTTTGTAGGAACTTGAAGCTCCATTACATACTACCCCTATAACAAGTAATACAGAAACTTCGGTTTTCTATGACTCTTCACTCTCTAGACATGACCATCTCCTGGGTAGTCGTCGTCTGTAGGGAAGTACTAAATTTTTTATGGTATTATTTTAGTAGAAGACGAAGAACAGAAGCAGCCGCCATTTATAGGCATTGGAGTTTGGAAAGGGAAGACAAAAAAAAAGGAAGAGGAGGAGGGGGGGGGGGGGGGAGAAGTAGAGGAAGGAGAGAAGTAAGAAGAAAGCGAGGAAGCAGAAGACGGTTTAGGAGGCTGAGAAAGATGATTATTTGAGTTCCCCGTGGAGAAGGAGGAGAAGAACTGACGACTGGTTCATCAAATCCGTTAGAAAGAAACACCTCAACCGCTCAACCAGTCGGCACCTCATGAAATGAACATATCCAATTGAGATACTGGAGCACGTAAATCATCGTAATTGATACCTGAGAGCGACGGAGGATAGTTGGGGGGATGATGTGAGCTGCTAGACGATGATGGGAAGATTTGGTGGGCGGCTGGGAGGGAAACCATAGTGGAGATGGTGGAGCAAGGTTGTCAAATTAGTTTAAGTCATTGAGCCGGTCAAGCAAGGGGTTTGAGGTTTATTGGTCTTATCGGGGTGGGGCCGGTTTGAGCCGTTTTATACGTTTTCTAAATATATATACAAATAAGATAGTAAATAAAAATTTAATGACAAAAATGAATATATCTTACATGTATCTATTAAAAACTTATTATCCACACAATAAAGTCTACCTAACCACCATGACCCACCCACCATCTCCCTTCCTTCCCTCTCTCTTCTTCTCCCTCTTTAGAGGTCAGACCGAGAGCTTTCTGGAGGTCATTTTGAAGGCCGACTTAGACCGGACAGGGTCCAATCGGAGGCCCAATAGGAGTTTAACAACCTTGCGTTGGATAGAAAGGGGGAGGAAAATACAGGAAGACAAATAAAACATTCGCACGAGCTTGGATAGTTTTAGGGGTCGTTTGGAAGTGGTGATTGTTTTTTTGAGATTGTTACTGTACATGTATTTTTTAGAATGCATCGTTCTTTTGATTTATTAGACTAAACAATACATGAATTGTTTATGTGATGTGACAGAAACTATTACTCAAAATAAGAGGTCGTTTGATTTTGGTGATATTTAAGTCAATGCATTGTAATATACATGTCATTAAGGAAAATGATGTAATGTAGTTTCCCTTGTTTGGTGTTGGTGATAGTTATTTTAGCATTCAGAAAATTGAGTGATTCTTTCCATCACATCAACAGAACAATGGATGCATTGTTGCAGATAAAAACCAGAAAAACGATGCATTGTTGACAATGCATCCATTGTAACACTCCCACCTAAACTATCACAAAAACCAAACGACATTGATTGTTATGTCTAAACTTTTAGTTGTAATTGTTGAGATTGTTTTGTCTCGGCTTTTAGCCGATGTGACATACACAATCACATATACCAAACGTTGTATTCTACAATACATCAAATTCGACAATATATGTGTAATAAAATACATACATTAACAACAATATATCTATTTAACAATCGCAACTTTCAAACGAATCGTAAACTCCTTCCCTAAAAAGTCTTTCTTTTTCCTCTCTCTGGTATTGCGCAACCATACCCTTCAATACTCAATACTACTTTTAAATTGTAATAAATAATTAAATACAAATTTTTACTTTTAGTCAAATTCCGTATTGTTCATGCCGGCGCGGGGAAGTCGGTCTGTGGAGCGTTAGATGAATTCTTTTCTTTTTCTAGTAACAGCGATAGAGGATTTTAAGTGATGTTCGGAGGACGAAGGCTCCTTTGCCCATGGACATGGAGGTCGATTTCAGGCAGTACGAACTACGGTGTGAACTTCTCGACCACGACGATGATATAAGCAGCGGTTCTCCATTATTCCGTCCATTTTCATTCGTCTGATATCCTTGGAAATCGGTCTGGCAGTACGCGATTCGTTTCCTTTCTTGTCGGAAGTTCTTGTTGACACCTAAAATTAATTTGGCCTAAATTCAATACCGCAATTATTAGTCACGGCATTTAATTCAATACTGCATGACAAAAACAGTGTCGTTTAGAGACAAGCGATGCCGCAGCGAGATCCAACGGTGTCGCCGCAGCGAGATCCAACTATTTACCGAAAAATAAGAGGTGGGCCGCGCGTTTAGTAGTGGTGTTGGAAAATGAGTTTTTTAATCAATTATTAATTTTATTCCTTGTCGGAATGGGAGAAGCGATACCGCATGGAGACAAGCGGCAACGCGGAGCATTAAGAACTGTACCGAGAGTAAGCCCAACGGTACCGCTGTAATAGCAAACGACAGTGTTGAAAATAAACGGTGTCGCGGAGGAAAAAAAAAACAAACGGAGCTGATTGGGGAAGAAAACGACACCGCAAGGCTGGAAGCGGAGTCGTTTAATATCAAAACAATGTCGCGGGTATAATCAAGCGGTGCTGTTTAGCTAAAAACGACACCGTTTAAAGCGTCAACAGCGCGATATTACCAAGCGATATCGTTTAGTTAGAAACCATACCACAACGGGTTGGATTTTGGCGATGCCCGACAAGCCAAATGGCACCGCAAGATGAGAAAACGGTACCGTTTGGTAGAGAACAAGGTCGCGGAGAGATTAAACGGCGCCGAGGGATGAGAATTTGACCCCGTATCAATAATGAGCCGGTTTAATTAATTGATCTTTTTTTAATAATTGTTTTAGACGGTGTTGTTTGGCTTAAAACGATGCCGCGAGAGATATCAACAGCACCGCGGCACTAAGTAAACGACAGTGTTAAGTTAAAAACAGTGTTCCAAGAATATAATAGTGCCGCTAAGTAAACAAACGACGTTGTTTAGCTCAAAACAATGTTGCGAATCCCACATCGAGGAGTTGGGTCTAACGCTCAGAGACTCAAGAACACAACAGAATCAAGCTTATTCATGCCGCGAGATTGCAAGCTCAACAGGATCGCAAACCAAATGTTGCTGCAGGTGCGTCCTGGTAAGCAACAACATTGTTCTCTTTAACCTAGATCGATTAAAGTTAGGCCATGTTTGAACGTGGTTTATTATGGAGCCAGTTGTTAGTGAAGCAAAGCAGTGAGTTCAGTGACGGCAAGAAGCGACATTGTTTCAATTTGATGACAAGCAGGCTAGTGATCAGGCATTGTTGAATAACTAGCTAAATAATGTCGTGCTTCGGACAAGGGCGCAACCTCACTTGTATCGTTATGCATTTGACAATGCCGCAAATCCAACGATTCTGCTTGGATGAGAAACGACGTTGTTTAGTGGAGAACAACGTTGCCAGGGTTGAGATCGCTGGGAAATTTATTCCTCGCCACGCCGCCGTTTTATGAACAGGGTGACAGCGGTGTGGTTTTGGAGGCGAGATGGATTATCGAACCATGGTGGATAGCTAAAAATTTGGCGCAGCTTTGGTTTGCAAAGTCTCTTTAGAGCGGTTTCGCACTCGTGGAAGTTACACAACAAGGGAGAAGTTACTCGCACGGTTGACATGAATGAAGAACGTGGGAGACAAAGGCGCGAAGACAGTTACTACAACTACGGGGAGAAGAGCAGGGTATAAAGATCGGGAAGAGAGAGAAGCTAGTGACGGCAAAATCAAATCACAAACTGCACCGTCGCAAAATTATCCTTTTTCTCTCTAGTTTCGTAGAATCACTCTGTCTGAGAAATTCTTTGCAGAGTCGTAGTCGTAGCTTGTAGTCGTAGTCGCGGAGATTTCTAGAGGAACCTCCATAGGAGTAGAGGTAACGGAACTTAGAACACTCCTGGTTCGATTTTCTGGTTATTCGCCGAACACCCTCGTTCGAACGTAGTTTAGAGAGGTGGTGAACCGAATAACGGTTGTTTGATTAGAAGTCAAAGGTGTATCGATCAAATCAACATCCCCGACGCCGGTGGTGGATATTTGACGGTCGTCTTGGTTTCTGTTTTAATCGATCAAATCAACGGCGCCGACATTCGGCGGCGGATATTTGACGGTTGTGTTGACTTTGTGTTTGTGTTTACTTGAAAACAGTGTGCATTGAACACACGAGTTTCGCCAATGAAACAAATTGGCACACCTGGTGGGACCCGTGTGTTCGAATTGCTCCGCGACGGAGAAATCACGAGGGCGATCTTCCACAAACTTCAGTGGAGGAAGAGCAAATGGTCAATGTAGAGATTGACCAGGGTGGCAGTTCAAACGACGGTTCGAGCAACGACGCCAGAGGGGAAGTGCCAGCAGTGGCGCAAACTGCTAACCAGGGTGAAATAACGCGCATGCTTCACCAAGTCATGGCTGATAACCAACAGGTAAAACTTCACTTAGCCCTTTTGGATGGATGTCTTGATGGCCTTAGATCTCGGATTGATAGACGTGTTAGCCAATTGGTTGAAGTCGTAGATAAAAACAGAATGGATTTTGAAAGTAACAGACGTGATTTTAATGAGTTTAGAGAGTTTTTGAATAGGCCAGTGCTGCAAACAAGGGCTTTGCCGTTAAGCGGCGAGAATCCGTTACACAACGACACTGGCACCAATAGCTTTCCGTTCAATAGCGGCAGAAATACTCAGTCGAGACAGGGCGTTCCGCCGACACCGGTGTTGAACCCAACAAGTCCGTCGAGAGTAAATCTTGGCGAGACCAGCACTGCGGCTAACACTCGTGTTGAGCCGCCACCAGTGCACAGTGTGGGTCCACAAAATATCCCGGAGGCCAGACCCTACGTGGCTCCGATGAGCGGTACTGTTGGCGGAGGAACGATCAACAATGATCATGTTCCGCCATGCGGTTACCCGCAAAACGTGCCTCCTCCAAACGGGCTTGGCATGGATCCTGAAGGATTCGTACCACAAGGGGGGCAACTCGAGGGGGCAAGACATTAATGTGATTCGAGATCAAGTAGCACAGATGCTGGCAGAACAGTTTGGCTTAGGGATTAGACCAGTGATGCCGCCGGTATACCGAAAACCATATCCGGATTGGGTTGATAGATACTATCCCTTTCAACGTGGTTTTCGCGTGCCTGATTTCATCACATTCAGCGGGGCTGGAGATCAGTCCACCGTCAAGCACGTTGGACGATTCACGGTTCAGTGTGGTGATGTAAGTGATTTCTTGAAGTTGCGTTTTTTTGGCAACCCGTTGATCGGTCCCGCATTTGCGTGGTACGTCAACTTGCCATCGAACTGGGTTCAAACATGGCAGCAAATGGAACAAATGTTCCATGCCCAGTTCTACCATTCTTAGCCAGAAGTAACTATAGCAGACTTGGCACGAATGCGCCAATAGCCAGGAGAAACTGTGGAACACTTCTTAACTAACTTTAAAAATGCAAGAAATTGCTCTTTTGTGAACTTGACAGAACGCGAGTTTGTTAAACTTGCCCAGGGTGGATTGAATTTTGAACTTCGTAAAAAGTTTCAAGATAGGGAGTTTTCTGATCTGTTTCAATTGATGTCCTGCGCTGTTAGATACGAATCTCTTCTCCATTAAGAAGAACATAAGAGGAGTGGTTCTCGTGGACTATATTCCCCTAAATTTGAAAACTATGGTGTGAATAACGTCGGCAGTGATGTTGACGAGGTTGAAGTTGATTTGGCCGAGATTGTGCAGGGGAAGCCATATGTGTGTGCTTCTCTAGCCAAGGCCGATGGGGAACCACAAGGTGGAAAGCCCAATCATGCTCCAATTCAAACTCGGAAATATTCCTTTGATGTTTCAAAATCAGAGTTGATTTTCGACCAGCTTTACAAAGATGGTCAAATTAAGTTAACTGGGGAGCATACTATCTCGCCAGATGAAAAATTAAAAGGGAAACGATACTGTAAATGGCACAACAGTGCATCTCATTCAACTAACATGTGTGCTGTGTTTCGCAACGTTGTGCAGGATGCAATTGAGAAAGGTTGGTTCAAGTTCCCAGAGCCGAGGAAGGAGGCCATGATTGTTGACACAGACCCTTTCTCAAATGTTGTCGGCATCAACATGGTCAATCGCGATTTCTCTAAGATCAACCTGCCATGCTTCAAGCTGGTGGTGGATACAACGCCACCGCCGAGTGGTAGTTCTGATGTGGCCCAGGGTGCTTCATCATCCTAAGTGCAGGAGGGGCCACGCTTGGACCCAGCTGAGGAAGAGAAGCTGTGTGCCTAGTGTCGCGGAAAGCTAAACATTGGGGGTGCAGGACCGAGTCAGACGGTCCAACAGAGGTTGCGACCACGACAGTTCAAACCGAGGTACCCCTCATATGAACGCGATGTCGAAGGAGTACGTGCACCTGCATGGGGAAGAGGGCAACGTAGACAGTGGGTTGCTCAAAGTGCCCCACCTTTCAAAAGTCTGCCTTTTGAACTTGCCCAACCGGTGAGAGGTTCCCCACCTATCAGGAGAACTTTCAGGATGCCAAATGTGCCACAGGGTGATTGGCACACCTATGACGTCAGTCGTCAGCAGCCCATCGTCATTGGCGGGATGACAAGGACGCAGTAGAATGCTCAAGGAAGGAGGATTGCAAACTTGCAAGAAAATGTGAACGTGGATAACTCTACCACGGGTCTGAAAGTGACTGTGGCCGGTGCTGGAAAAGTTTTGGAGGACAAGTTGGACGGGAACGATCAAGGAGTCTCGGGAGAGGCAGAGTACGATGCTGAGTTGGATGACTCTTTTATCGAAGAGGAGATGTTGGAATTGGAGGAGCCGAAGTCGAAATTTGATCGAAAAAGCAAGGATGACGATGATGACAACCAAGGTGCACCTATGACGATCCAGTTTGGAAGTTTACCACGGTGGTGGTGAACAACTACATCTAGCCTTTGATTTTCCACATTGATTTGGAAAATTAGGGAGAGGATGGCGAGGTCGTGATGGAGGTTAAAGAGCTAGACGAAGCTGCTCAAGAGATCAATGTTGCTGAGCTGGTCAGCGGTTTTGCTCAACTGAATTTAGAGGAGGAGAATGAGGAGCCAGCAGTGGCAGAGCTGGTTGGCGAGTCCACGGATTTGCCAATCGAGGCTGATCCGTGGAGTGCAATGATGGCTCGCACGAATGGTCGAATTGATTTGGCAGTAGAGTCAGCCAAGCAAAACAAGATTTTGCAACAGATCCTGAAAGATCTGTACGAAGCAGGCCACAAAACTGTTGGGCTACTGGCCGAAGATGGGGGAAGATATCCTTTTTACGTGTTGTACCAAGGCCCGAAAGAGTCAACAAGTGTGCTAGTGGAGAATATCACATGGAGATCAGACTTCGAAGAGGTGGATAAATTTATCCGGGCTGCAGAAGCAAAGGGGAAAGTCGTGGACGAAGGAACCACGGGTGAAGAATCGAATAGGGTAGTTGTTTTCAATGAGCCGGAGCCGAAGATGCTGCGTCATTTGAGGCCTCTCTACATCAAGGCCACACTTTATGACGTACCAATGTCGAGAGTCTTAGTTGACAATGGCGTCGCAATAAATGTGATGCCAACAAGGATGCTGAAGAAGTTGGGCAAGAGCACTAATGATTTGATCCCAACGGAAGTGTTTGTGACAAGCTTCAACGGCGGGTCCACTTCTGTCAGGGGAATCCTCCCAGTTGTTGTGGGAGTTGGATCACAGAAGAGGATGAGTGCTTTCTTCGTGGTGGATGGAATGATAAGCTATAACGCACTACTTGGCCGGGATTGGATCCACGCCAACAAGCGCGTTCCTTCATCGCTGCATCAGTGTTTGATGCTCTAGAATGAAAACGGTGTTGTTGAGGTGGTACAGGCTGACACAAAGCCGTTTGCCGTTGGGGCCAACGTGGCTGAAGCTTATTTGTACTATGGAGATTTTGGACCACTCGAAATCAGGAGCGGGGATGGAGGACCAACGTCATAATGTCAAGTGCAAGGGTTTTGAGTAAGGCGTGCTTGGACCCATTGTCTGAGATCGTGAGACCATCAATGCTTGCATTAGGTGGTCCACCAAAATCTGAGTAAGCCACCTCAAGAGAGGGTGGCAAAGGCCGAAATCACGGCTTTGCGGGTTGCCGATCAACGGCGAGGATTTGAGTAACGAGGTGGGAGAGGAAGTAGTGGTGCTGTCTGCGACATTGTGAAAGAAATCAGCCTTGGCGCGAAGGAGGAGCCACATTCAACTTTCATAGTGGCAGCTTGCATGAGTCTAACAGGTACGAGTGAATTCTTCTTCTAAATGGCTTCAAAGATTGTTTTACGTGTGGATGTCATGAAATATTGCATGGATATGTTGCAATCATGTTGTTTAGCCAATTTATCGCTTTTTATTTTAGATTCGTCGAGTGACTGAGCTACTTAGACGCTATCGGCATTGCATTAACATAATCAAGGCCGTTGGTGTATGGTTGTGTAGGCTAAATTATTTTTCTTTCTTCTTTTGGGCAAAGTTGTCAAGTATGGCCAACTGAGTTACCCACAATGTCGACAAAGAAAACGTTTGCTTTTGCCTTTTATTTTTGTTGACAATGGTCTCATAATAAGGAAAGAAGGACCAAACATGGTTGTGTTTACTTAAGCGGCTATGCGAAATTTGTTCACTGCATGACTGTTGTAATTCTTCTCTGTTTCTAGCACCAACGCCGTTGTGATCTCAACTGTGTTTCAAAAAAGGGACTAGGGACCAATTAGGGTTCTTCTTTTGAACAATGGTGTTTGCCGCACAACTCTTTCTTTTGGCCGAAATAAATTTTAAATAATAATTAAAAGAAACGTATCGACCAATATTTCACCAAAATATGCAATTAAATAAATAATTCTCGTGTGAAAAGCCACATGGTTTTGTGTTTCTGTTTCCTCGTTGGAAAAGAAGAGGTTGGGGTCTTGCAGGTGTGTTAATCGAGTATGACAATAATGGGGCTGTATTTATGGATTTGGCGGTGCCACATGATTGTTATAGTTTGAATATCACTGCAGCCGAATTTTAAACAACCTTGCAGAAGAATGGACAAATTAAACGGCTGTGTATGGCCAACATTGTGGCCCCGTTGGACATTCGGATTGGAGAACAAGAATGATGGCGTTTGGTTACTCGACGTTGCAGAGTAAAAAAAAAAATGAAAATGAAATTCAAGCCGCTGAGCCGCAGCGTTGCAGGAAAGGAATAAACATGACTGCGCAGTATCCAACAGCGTTGCGAGACTGCTGTACACCTTTGCGGATAGGGCCGCTTGCAAGTACTGAGACAACAGGTCACTGGTTAAAAAAAATACAGCCGAAGCTGCATAAAAATATATATATATTGTAAGCGGCTAAAAGTTGGTGAAAGCAACTTTGTTTTCTCCTTGGAAAAGAATAAGAGTGTTGCTGGAGGGCGAGTCTATTTGGAAGTTGGCGAAGCTTGACCCACAATATTGTGCAGATCAAGTAAGGAACTAATTTTTGGTGGAATTGGTGTTTAGGTAGCCAAATTGGGCCAGGTGATTTCTCTCGCCATTTTGGTGGATTTGAGGCCAAGTTAAGAAAATTATTTTAAGTGATTTGTTTTGTGTCAACAATTTGGTTCATAATCTTTATAAATCAAATTGGGGGGGCATTTGTTGACACATAAAATTAATTTGGCCTAAATTCAATACCGCAATTATTAGTCACGACATTTAATTCAATACTGCATGACAAAAACGGTGTTGTTTGGAGACAAGCGACGCCGCAGCGAGATCCAACGGTGTCGCCACAGCGAGATCCAACTGTTTACCGGAAAATAAGAGGTGGGCCCCGCGTTAAGTAGTGGTGTTGGAAAAGGATTTTTTTAATTAATTATTATTTTTATTCCTTGTCGGAATGGGAGAAGCGATACCGCATGGAGACAAGCGGCATCGCGGAGAATTAAGAACTGTACCGCGAGTAAGCCCAACGGTACCGGTGTAATAGCAAACGACAGTGTTGAAAATAAACGGTGTCGCGGAGGAAAAAAAAACAAACGGAGCTGATTGGGGAAGAAAACGACACCGCAAGGCTGGAAGCGGAGTCGTTTAATATCAGAACAATGTCGCGGGTACAATCAAGCGGTGCTGTTTAGCTAAAAACGACACCGTTTAAAGCATCAACAGCGCCGCGATATTACCAAGCGATATCGTTTAGTTAGAAACCATACCACAACGGGTTGGATTTTGGCGATGCCAGACAAGCCAAACGGCAGCGCAAGATGAGAAAACGGTACCGTTTGGTAGAGAACAAGGTCGCGGAGAGATTAAACGACGCCGAGGGATGAGAATTTGATCGCGTATCAATAATGTCGTGCTTCGGACAAGGGCGCAACCTCACTTGTATCGTTATGCATTTGACAATGCCGCAAATCCAACGATTCCGCTTGGATGAGAAACGACGTTGTTTAGTGGAGAACAACGTTGCCAGGGTTGAGATCGCTGGGAAATTTATTACTCGCAACGACGACGTTGCCGAGACAGGAGGCTCTCAAGCCCAGATTTTAGAAGTGAAGCGGCGTTGTTCTACTACGCCACGGTGCCGTTTTATGAACAGGGTGACAGCGGAGTGGTTTTGGAGGCGAGATGGATTATCGAACCATGGTGGATAGCTACAAATTTGGCGCAGCTTTGGTTTGCAAAGTCTCTTCAGAGCGGTTTCGCACTCGTGGAAGTTACACAACAAGGGAGAAATTACTCGCACGGTTGACAGGAATGAAGAACGTGGGAGACAATGGCGCGAAGACAGTTACTACGACTACGGGGAGAAGAGTGGGGTATAAAGAGCGGGAAGAGGGAGAAGCTAGGGACGGCAAAATCAAATCACAAACTGCACCGTTGCAGAATTATCATTTTTCTCTCTAGTTTCGTAGAATCGCTCTATCAGAGAAATTCTTTGCAGAGTCGTAGCTTGTAGTCGTAGTCGCGGAGCTCTCCAGAGGAACCTCCATAGGAGTAGAGGTAACGTAACTTAGAACACTCCTGGTTCGATTTTCTGGTTATTCGCTGAACACCCTCGTTCGAACGTAGTTTGGAGAGGTGGTGAACCGAATTACGGTTGTTTGATTAGAAGTCAAAGGTGTATCGATCAAATCAACATCGCCGACGCCGGCGGTGGATATTTGACGGTCATCTTGGTTTCTGTTTAATCGATCAAATCAACAGCGCCGACATTCGATGGCGGATATTTGACTGTTGTGTTGACTTTGTGTTTGTGTTTACTTGAAAACATTGTGCATTGAACACGCGTTTCGCCAACGAAACAGTTCTTTTGTTTACTTTAAACCTAAAATACATTTTGAAAGAGAAATTGGAGGGGGTGAGAATTCTCGCCGCTGATGATATAAATATGAGCCGGAGTTTTTCTAGATGATGAAAATATGAGCAGAGTTTTTTACTTGGGTGATTTCCGGCGGCTGGTTTGGTATTGGAATATGGCGGGAAAGAGCGATATTTCTCCACCTGACCGTTATGGCGGGGAATAAACAAAGCTTGATTCACATTTTGCAAAAAATACATAACCTCCTCCAATTACATCAAGCAAGTTGTATTGAAGCTTAGCCACTCCCTCAGCTGCATCACTAGTTTATTCAGTCCTTCAAGCTCCACTGCTAACAATCTATTGATACCACAAAAGGGTTTTGTATAGAGTACAACCGACACAATGTAAAAAAAAAGTCATCCAGGAGAAAAGAAGGCAATATAGATCATGTTAAAACTGAAGAACAATCTGCTTAAGAAGTTGCTGCATAGAGAGGCCAATAACCCAGGGGCGAGAACAATGCGACGGAAGAAGCTCCAGCAGTCAGGGTTTCATGAAAGACTGCACGAGCAAATCTTTGACACGAAGTGGCAAATAGTACGCGATTGCCATGATGGTGGAGAACTTGCCTGAAGAGAACCATGCGGGTGGATGTTTACCGAGGATGGCAGCAACAGTATGCTTGGCGAATTTCTCGGTAGGGGTGCCTGCTCTGCCTTGGGAGACAAATCGTGTGATTGCCGGCTCAAATGGCTTGTACAACTTCCACTCGGAACTATATATAGCCTCGGCTGAGGGCATTATATTCGATTGAACAGCTCCTGGAACCACATTTATAACATCGATTCCCAGTGGTTTCAGTTCTAACCTGCATTTTTTCGTTTCACATTTGTAAGTAGTCATTACATTAGACAACAGCAAATGACATCCGAGCAAGGTCGTAAAATTCACACTCTTCTTGTCTGCTTGAGTTTAATAAAGGAAATGGCAGGACATGGAAATTTCAAAACGTTTCTCCCTGATCAATGTGTTGGCACTTTCTGTTGATCTAGGGTTGCACGGGGCAGATACTAACCTCAAAGTATCAGTTAGAGCATGCATAGCGGATTTAGTTCCAGAATACGTCCCAGCCCAAGGTAAAGCCGCCAGCACTATGACACTTCCTACGTTAACGATCTTCCCCTTTCTTCGTGATGCCATGTGTGGAACAAGAGCTTGAATCATCCTCATGGGACCTACAATACGTAGACGTTTCAGTCGATAAGCTGAAAATATTGAGTTAAAAGGAGAAAAATAAGGATAAAACAATACTATGGCCTCTTCCATGAAATTAGCAATAACAGTCCATATAGAAATCGCTGTTTTGTAAGAAAAAAGAGGACATCAACTAGGAGTCTAGGACTAGTTTGTTCAAAAGCATGAGATGCTGCTCTCAACTAATGTGCAAGGACAGCAAAGCAGGACTAATGCAGACTTCTTAAGACTTAATCACCTAAGGACTTACATACATCAAATCTCAAACTCTGTACCTAAATCATTCGACACGTTAACATACCTGATGCTAATGAAACAAGTGCATCAACAGGTAGGCATAGAAGTCAACTAAAGAAACGCAGACGCTATCTTTCAGGTAGTTGCTGAAAGCTATAGTCAAAGTGCCATCGGCGCTAGGGAACAACAATACTACAATAGTATGGTAGAGTTTCCAGACAAGGTCACTGCTTCATTTGGCAGAAAATGCGGAAGCCTAAGTGCAAACTTGTACATCATATTCACAGTTCCGAAGAATTCAATTCAGCCAGCAAAAATTTATCTCCATAGACCCAATTCAGTGACCTCTTCAGTTTCTGCAGAAAGTGGAAACCAATAGTAACTCTTATTTGGACCATCGATCACTCAACCAACCAAAGCCAGTTCAAACATCTAGAAGGGCATCGACTAACTGATAAAAGAACCCACAATTCGATTCAAAAGAAAGAGGTGAACAAACAAGCAAGCACAGCAAAAATCCGAGAGGGGTAACAATGGGCTGATCTTTAGAATTACCGTAAACATTGGTATTGAAAGTATTCTGGATGCCAGACAGAGGAACCTCAGCAAGAGGGCCGACGCACTGAACCCCAGCGTTATTGACCAGAACATCAACTCTCCCATACTTCTCGATGACGTTTGTCACCACCCTTTGCACGCTCTCGTCGGAGGACACATCGAGCTCCTGGAGATAGAATCTCTCGTCCTGTTCCAAGTCCTGCATCGAGCTCAAGGACCTGCTCGTGGCAACGACCAGGCAATTTTTGGCAGCGAACTCTTTAGCCAGGGCGTGGCCGATGCCTCCCTGGGAGCACCCGGTGATCAGAACCACTTCTAGCCCGACGGACTCCATTTGAGGGTTTCAATCGGAGGAAATCGCTGGAAATGGGGGAAGCTTTGAAAGGGGTTTTCTCCTCTACTGACAGTGGTAGAGAAATAGAAAGGTGAGAGCTATGGGAGCTGATTATTAATATGAGTGGAATCGTCGCCATTCTTGGCCGGCTGCGGAGATTTTGACCTCTGGGATTCCGCCGGCTGGATTGGTATTGGAGTCCGGTGGAAAGAGCAACCTTTGTCCAGCTGACGCTTGATAGTAACGGCTGGAGTTAATAAAAGTTTATTCACATTTATTAGATTCCAATTAATGTACCTTCTAACAGAAACATTAGATTACTTAAAAAAAATAAAAACGCAATTGTATTGCTACGATGACTTACAAGTCGTCATAATTTGGAAAAAATTGTCTACCATTTTTTACCAAATAACTTATTGTTTAAACAAGATTGCCGAGCACGTTCGACAACCGATCGAACGGATGAACCATTGGTAATGAAATAAATATATAAATTAGAGACATTCAATATTAATAGATATGCTTGCTCGTAAGATAATTGAAGTTAGCGATCATTTGAAAGTTGCGATTGTTAAATAAATGTATTGTTATGAATACATTGTATATATGTATTGTCGAATTCGATGCACTTGAAAAATATAATGTGTTGATATGTGTGATTGTGTATGTCACATAAGTTAAAATCTTAGATAAAACAATCTCAACAATCTCAGTTTAAAGTTTAGATATAACAATCACTCGTTTTGAGTAATATTTTCAGTCACATCACAGAAACAATCCTTCATGTATCACGTCTGTAAAATAAAAAATAAATGATGCATTCTAAACAATACAAGTATAGTAACAATCTAAAAAAAAAATTGTACCTCCCAAACGACCTCTTAGTACAAAGGTTGAAACATATATGAGAAGTTTCTCAGGGGAATGTTCTCTCATAGATTTTGAAAATGTTATACACATTTATTTCTTAGATTTGACTTTATCTATAGAGATTTTTATCTTCATTCAAATTCTAAGTTTACTTGCTTTTCATTCTATAGTTATCTTGTGATGGAGATGATTTGTTGCTATTGTATTGTTATGAAACTACTTAAAAAGTATATATAATTTTCATACAATTGTGTGATCTTTACATTCATAAATCTTCTATCATCTTGCTTTTGCAGGTTTTTATTACAGAGTGTTAAAAGATAGTGTTATTTCTTATTCTCTAGGTCTAAAATCTTTGAAGAGATTTGGCTGTCCACAAGTGATAGGATGTTGCATTACTACGAAACAATTCGTATTGTATGCTTCTACTACTTCTAAAACACAGGTTTAGGTTATAGGTATGTGTATCGTTCATTGTCGAAAGAGGTCCACCTCATGCTGAAAGTTGTAGACATTTTTCAAAAGCGGACGACGTCTTGAATGGTCTATCGGTTGCCAGAAAGAGTTGAGCATTTCCTCCAAGTTACAGTGACTAGTAAGTCACCACATGCATACCATAAATAATTTAGTTTGTGTTTGGTATTTAGATATGTTTATTTCACATGTATGAAATATATGTATCTGAAATAATATTTGAATCCGAAGTTTAATTTAAATTTACTTGCAACTTGTTAGTATTTAGATTTTATGATTATTTATTCAATTTGAGGCTAAAAAATACGATTTTGAAAATTATAATATTAGTACTCAAATTTAATATTTTTAAAAATTTAGTACCTATACTTTAATTTTTTGTACAAATAGGTATTTTATGGTAAAATAATTTGTTAGTATATGTATATCTTTTCCTTAAGCTATAGTACCCGAATTTTGAAAATTGTACAAACAATTTCTTTTAATGTATGATGAATTTCAAAGTAATAGTTGTTTATATATATTTGAAATTTACAGGTAATATTGTAGATATATATTTAGAATTCACTCTATCGTACCCAAACAACTAGAGAATCCCAGTATGTTTCACTATGTGCCTGATTTGTGAGTGTTAGATCAAAGTTATAAATCCAGGGGACGCCTAGGATTATATTTCACGAGGTCTTCTAATGTATAACTACTCATACTCCTTAGCTTCCAAATTAGACCCTCTGACCCCTTTCGATTTGCATGGCACAGAGACTCGGAAATATCTATTTTGGGTCATGCTCTAGTTAATTATGTGTGAGTTTCATATTTTTTAATCCCAAGAACCTTGATCTCATTATAGGGATTGTTCTTCGTGTTGCTCGGAATAGATCTTAGATTTCTTTGGGCATTTGAAGTTCCAGAAGGGAAGCATATTGGCGCTCCAAGTTCTTAAGAGCCGCCTCCTATCCTATGAAGTATTCTCAGAGCTCGTCTTCATTCGGTCATACTAGGGGATCAGGAGGGGTGGCGTTCTTATCCTTGAATGGAGGTCGCCTATCGAAACCTGGTGGCTTCGGATTTAATTATCTTACCCAATTGTGATTGGGTAGAGCCTTACTATCCCAATGAGCCTCATGAAGGTATGGCGATTTAGTGGATGATATGTTCGGGTAGTTGACATGCTTCTATCCTTTCGGTAGTGGGCATGGTCCAGTCAATAATTTCCTCCGATCTCTATAATGATTATTCTATTCATATGATTATCAGAGCTCTTATAGACGAAGAAGGATAGAGAGGTCGAGGATTCTGGTGTCCATAGCTATTGTGATTGTAATAGCGAGCTTGTGGATATCGAATGGCCAAAAAGTCAACCTACTCAAAGTGGATTTGCCTATAGCCCCGCAATTTTGTCCAAAGTGACCATCTTTCGCCACATTATTTATAGACAGAACATTTTTTCAACACTCGAGTTTGGTCTCAACTTTAAAGCTTTAGCTTCTTTGATAACTTTTTCAAGTTTTCGAGAGAGACCGACAAGATCATCATTCGTTTGTTGTGCCATTTTCACGACCATAGGAGCAACCTAAAATCGCTCCCACGCTTTGTGCAACAACTAATAGGTGTGTGGCCGGAAGCGATAAATTTGGTCATTTAGATCATCCATATTCCACAAGGAAGAACTCTTTAATAAAGGCATGGACCAGTGCCCACCACATGCGGAATGTTCCTGATGACTGGTAATTTAGCGAGCTCTTGGCTTTCCTCGAGATGGAAAAAGGAAAGAGACATAGCCTAATTGGATATGGCTCTACATCGAGATATTTTGAAGAATCACATAACTCCATAAATGTTTTGATATGCTTGAGCGGATTCTCGTTTCAAGGCCGTCATAGCATACAGAATTCTGGACCATGTCGGTCGTTGAAGTCCTCAGCTCAAAATTAGGTATAGCAAGAGGTAGGATGATGTTGGAAGCGATGTTCGCAGCTTGAAGTCTCGTGCACTCATAGAGAGTTCATTCAACCATGCCTCATAGAGTTGTAAGTTTAGAAGGAAGCTTGTTGCTTTCAGCTTCTAAACACTATTCGAAGATAGGGTTAAGGCAGAGAGTAGTTAGTTGCCGCTCGTAGGCTCTCTTCTTATGCATAGTGGTGACTTGGATGTTGAAGAATTGGAAGTCCCACTCCTATACTCGTGAACCTTGGTAAGTCTCTTAAGTTTAAGCTTGTTTGTCTTTCCCGTGTTTTGTGTTAGGCTCATACTCAAAAAATCGAACATAATCTATGCATGATATACTCTTGATCGACGTTGCTGGCGTCGGTTTATGCCAATAAACTGCACAAAACTGCCAATTTAAGGTTCCTGATTAATCTTCAATCAAAGGTCAAAATGCAGAAAAAATTGATGACAAACGAAGAAATAAAATATTAAAATTAAAACGAACAAAAAACTAAAAAAATGAAGCAAAATAGAGTGCGTCAGAATAAGCACTCGATGCACCAAAATACGAAGGAAAACAGCGTTGGATCCGCCAATTTGAATCCTCTTGTTACTGACTCTAGACTCTGTCCAACACAGAGACTCGACAAAAATAGAAAATAAACACAAACAGAATAAACATTAATAACAAAAAGAAAAGGAAAAGATAGAACTCTTACCTCGTTCCCTTTTTTAGGGCTATAAGAAATCTCCGACAATGACGCCAAAATTTGATCTAATTGTAGTAAGGGGGTCAAATTTACTTGGCTCTAAGGCCAGGATCGTATTTCTCTAAGGTCTTTCACAATCACTTACAGAGGTGGTGAGGGACAAGTTATAAGGTTTGAAAATTGAGAATGTGAAGGTTGAGGTTCCTCCCGACGTTGAAGTTTTCCTTCGTTTTACAGAAAAGAAGAGGAAAAAATCATAAACGAAAACTATAGCTAAGGGGAGTTGAGGAAAGCAAGAGCATAAGGAGTTGTACAGGAAGCACCCCCTAGAGTTCCCTAACTCGTATCTTGATCCTGGAAACATATGAGTTTCTATCTAATTCTACCTTGTGTTGAGGCTTCTTTCCTCAATCTGATAGGCAACAATGACCATGAAAATTTCTCCCTTAAGGTGTTGTGATGGTTGATCGAACGAAGATTGATCGTAAGAACTGTAGTGTCCAGTCTCGTTCTATTGAACTAGGGTTTTGATAGTTGCACCACGAAGGGATGCAAGCTCGACTTAGGAACTCATTCAATCCAACAAGAGATAACATAAAAGAATCAAAGACAAACAATAGGAAGAATAAAGTCAATCATATATATGCCAAAATTGATAATTTATTGTCAAGAACCTTTAGGGTTTGCAACCTATGCAACTAAGGAACTAATCGTCCATAGGGACGAGAGCCATGGGATTTATCAGTCGAAACTAAAATCTCAAGGAGTCCCAAAAATTGGCGCCTCAAATATATATTTTGGGGAGAGGCCGCCAGTCTGGGAATCGATTTATCGTTGGTACCAATGTCGTTCTAAGTCGAGTGAGTCCCTTAGTCTGCCGACAGACTAAGGGACCTCTAATGCCACCTATCATTGGAAACCGAACTCCTCCCCCGTAGAAGTCTATTTATAAACTTTCTCTTACTATTTTGGGGGAGAGAGAATGGTTAAATGACACTTCCTCGAGTCGTCATCCGTCTCTTCAAGCTTGGCCAACACAAAAGGCATATTCCTTAAAGATTTTGGAAGCTTCTGGTCGATCCCTGAAATGGCACTCTGGCACTATTTCTATGATTATGTCGTCAGTTTAGGTGCCAATTTTATCCTCTATTCATTCCTCGATTTTGTCTCCTAGCAGTCGACTCCTAATGTCCCTTAACACGTCCAAAAGTAGTCAATTAGGTTGTTATGCCTTGAAACACACAAAACACTATCAAATGTGCATCAAAATTATAAAAGCAAGCCTAGTGGTACTAGAATGTGCTTTGAGTGATCATGAAGCAAATCCAAGATATTATGATGTTAAAAGTATGAAACCCATGAAATTTTGGTCATAATGTGGAGGTATAAAATATCACATTTCACTTGCCATCAGGTACTATTGGAGCTTTAGAAAACGACTGGGCTCAGCCCAAGAAGGTACTATTGGAGCTCACCTGACAGCCTGGAATCCATGGATTCTCCCTATCTCCACCGCCTATAGTGTATAGGTCGACAACCATTATATGCATAGAAGAAACTTGTAAGGTGACAGAGGATCGCCATGGCTAAGTCCCCTTGAAGAAACATCCGTGGAGATTGATGCCCATTCACCAAGATGGAGAAAGTGATGGTAGAGATAGACATCATTATCAGTTGAATTCATCCCTCTGCAAAGAACTTTTGTTTCATTACCCCTTCCAAAAATTTCATTCCACACGAACACGATCACATGTCTTCGCCGTATCCATCTTTGCAGCGAAGTATCATGTACTTTTCTGTGATTATCTTTTTCGTCGAGTGAAAGCTTGCGAAAGTTTTAATGATATTGTCAGAAATAAATCTTCCTGGAACAAAAACGCTATTTTCAGGAGAAATAATTTTCTCCAAGATCCTTTTCATCTTATTTGCCAATATCTTTGCCACTATCTTATACAGAACATTGCACAACCCTATAAGTCGAAATTCTTTTGGCAATTTATGAGACTTGACCTTCGAGATCAACGCCATCAGTGTATGGTTCAATCTCGGAGGCATAACCCTAACTCGGAGGATCTCATCTACCGTTGTAGTAACTTCTTCTCCTACAGTCCCCAGTACTTTTTGAAAAAGAAATCAGATAATCCATCCGCTCTGAGTGCTTTCCGTGGCCCCATTTGTTTCAAGGCTTAGGATATGTTTGGAAGTTATGATTCTTTAAAATAATGTATTTAATCAATGTATGTATTATAATTAAATGCATTGTTTCAATGTATGAATTTGAAAAATACAATGTTTGGAGAATGAACGATTTTGGTGGTCTCACAAAAAATAAGGAAGAAAAAGTGAGTTAACAATCTTTCAAACACAATCTCTACTAAAATATGAGATTGACAATCATTCAATGAATGATTGTGGTGGTCCCATTTGCAGTTCAAATACAACTATTATGTTCAGTTTAAGACTAAAAAACGATAAATTCTTCTAATTACATGTATTGGTTAAATACATTATCTGGAGCAGGGCTGGACGGTCCTAATCTTTGAACTGTATTCATGCTTCGACCAATGTGGTTCAACCCTGAACGTCCATCCCCATGTAATTGCAGGCTTGCAGCATCATCCTCACCTCGGGTATCACATATAATCAGCCGGCGGTCAGATAATTCTAGTCTAGACTGAGTCCATCTTGGGGTTTCATAGTGATTCTTTTTGCTTGAGGGAGTTGATGAATTGGTGGGAATTGGGAAGTTCAAGAATCTTTTTTGTTCTGAGAGGAGCCGTAACGTAAAGTGGGACTTCTCCTTTGATTACTATGGGTCGAATTGGCGCCATTTCCTTGGCTGGCGACGAAGCTTTTGGCTTATGCGATTTCGACGGGATCTTTGGAATCCGGCAAAAATATCGACATTTGCCCGGTGGATAGCAAGGCGGGAATTCCCAAGTTATTTGTCTCACCATCCATCCATTTTTAACAATTTTTTATCTAAGAAAAAAAAAGGTTATGTAACACGTTAAGTGAATTCTATGTAGACAAAATACGGGAGAGATTCAAAGGTTCATAAGTAAGAAACTTATCTTAACTGACAAGATGAGTTTTGTGATGAAATGAAAGAGTCATTGTGAGAACTTACAAGTTTAATGTGCTCACTGTGGAGTACTGCAAGGATGGATGACCTTATGAGAAGTCACATTGATATACACCTTAAGGTGAAATCCTTGAGATTCTAAGCTCAGAAAGAGCAATATCATGTTAGGAAAAAGTTCGAGATGTTACATTTTATCTAAAAAAGAAATCATGTTTTTCTTTAATATCCATATAAATTTTAATACTCTGCCTATTCTTTTATTTATTTGTTTTGCATGAAACTTATTTCCAGTGATGGATCTGCTGGGAGAGGAAGTTTGTCATTAGCAAGAGTTTTGATAAAGGCTTGGTGATCATTACCATTTAGGCTAATGGTTAGAGTTTACTTTTTTGCAGATTTTGTAAAGCTAGTACAACGAGGAAGGCTTGCTAGCAAAGAACCGATTTATTTCAGCAGCAATTAACAATTAACCTTGATGCTTATTGCTCAAATTTAAAGACATGGAAGTTCCATTACAGAGGTTGAGGTGAATCTCACAAGAAGGGAAAGAGAAGGCAGCATATACAATATTGGCGCCAGCTCAAGAACAGGAATAGAGTCGGCTTGATATTTGAAACGACTACAATAGCGGCAAGTTTGAACCTTAACAAGTTTGGACTGTGAATCAAATCGAAGGCAGCCAAAAAGACCAAAATAGGCCTCTCGACCACAAGAGGATTGGAGACCAATTTCAGACACAACGGTCGAAAAGGATGATTTAGAAAGCCAACAAGAAGTTACCCAATCTGAAGAAGCCAAGATCGCACAAATAAGAAAACAAAAGATTGGAGCTGAACTATCAACTACTGATAGAGATAGTATATATAAAGATAGCTTCAGGCAAGACAAAAATAACTTTTCTGGGAGATCAATACAACGAAGAGAGCAAAGGGTATCTGTTGTGGGTAGTTTTATAGGAAAAGGGTTCAAGCCATCGGGGAGATAGTTTGGGTTCAGTATTGGGGAAATACTGGGTTGTTGATCGGTGGGGAGTTGATCAACAGGGTTAGTATATGTTCGATTGCCCTGAGAGGTTGATCGAGTGTTAATCTGTACTCAACGAGCTTCAAGTTCTATCCTTAATAGATCGTCGGAGATCACACGATCATGAATCTCTGGCCGTGGAGTAGTCAGTGTTGATTATTTTTCTCAAAAATGGAAACCACGTAAAAATTCTTGTGTCCTGGTCTATTTACAACTTTCATTCTGAGTGTGCTTAGTTTGTGTTCTCGGTTCTTGTAGTACTCTGTTTTCTGGGTTTATTCTATACTCTATTCTTCGTGGGTGTTTGTAAAAGTCTTGTTGCAAGGTACTCTGCTCCTTCTATCTCTCTCCCGCCATCAATGACCCGCAGGGCAGAGTCACCCACTCAAGATATTCAGCAAGTCCAAGCAGTGTTGGAACTTGCCATGTGGAACCGGCTTCATGAACATATCAGCAGGATTATCCGCGGTGCCAACCTTCTTCACCTTAATCCTCTTCTCTGTCCTCAAGAAATGATACCTCACATCGATGTGCTTAGTCCTCTCATGGTGGACATGATCCTTGGCCAAGCATATTGCACTCAAACTGTCGCAATACACCACTACCTGATCATGATGTAGATCCAGATCACCAACCAGTCCCTTCAACCATATTCCCTCCTTAGCAGCTTCTATCAACGCCATATACTCTGCCTCAGTAGTAGACAATGTCACCGCCGACTGCAAAGTTGCCTTCCAGCTCACTACAGAACTCCCAAGAGTGAATACATAACCGGTCATCGATCTCCTCGTGTCAACATCTCCAGCATAGTCCGAGTCAGAATACCCAGACACCAAGCACTCTGTATCACTTCCGAAGCTAATCCCCACATCAGGTGTACCCTTAAGGTACCGGAAGATCCTTTTCACAGCCTGCCAATGCTCCTTCCCAGGTTGTATCATAAACCTGCTGACAACACTAACAGCATGTGCAAGATCAGGTCTAGTGCATACCATAGCGTACATCAAGCTACCTACTGCATTAGCATATCAGACTCTCGACATGTACTCCTTCTCAGCCTCTGACTGCGGTGCATAAGCTGAGGATAGATGAACATTTGAAGCACTGGGAGTATTTAAGGGCTTTGCTGAAGACATGCCAAACCTCGACAGTATCTTCTGGATGTAGCTCTTCTGTGACAAGAAAAGCTTCTTCTTCGACCTGTCCCTGTAAATTTCCATACCCAAGATCTTCAGAGCACCTCCCAAATCTTCTATCTCAAACTCAGCACTGAGAAGCCCCTTTAACTTCTGGATATCAGACTTCGACCTCGCAGCTATGAGCATATCATCCACATACAGAACAAGATAGATCATCGAACCATCCTCCACCTTGTTGTGATACACACAACAATCATATGGACTTCTGTTGTAGCCCAGCTCAAGCATGTAACTGTCAAATCTCTTGTACCACTGCCTCGGAGATTGCTTAAGTCCATACAAGGACTTATTCAACTTACAAACATTGTCTTCTTTTCCCGGAACCTCGAATCCTTCTAGCTGAGTCATGTAAATTTCTTCCTCCAACTCTCCATGTAGGAAAGTTGTCTTCACGTCTAGCTGCTCGAGCTCCAAGTCATAATGTGCCACTATTGCTAGTAGCACATTGATCGAAGTATGTCTGACCACTGGTGAGAAAATCTCATTGTAGTCAACTCCTTCCCTCTGCGAGAAGCCTCGTGCAACCACCCGAGCTTTAAATTTCATGCCCTCTTTAGAAGTGATTCCTTCTTCTTGTAGATCCACTTGTTTGTAACAATCTTCCTTCCCTGTGGTCGTTTGACTAGCTCCCAAGTCTGATTCCTGTCATGGGATTCCATCTCATCTCCCATTGTGGCAAGCCACTGATCAGCTTCGCCACCCGAAACAGCTTCTATATAGGACTGTGGCTCACCTGCATCCACTTCTTCAGCAACCTGAAATGAATACGCCACCATGTCCTCGAAACCATACCTCTCTAGAGGTACTCCTGCAATCGCTCTCTTTGGTCTATCGGAAGCTATAGACTGTTGAGCTCCTGCACTGGACCTTGAAGTTTCTGGCTCTGTAGAAACATCCTCATGTTGATATTCTCCACCTTGGTGCTCAAACTCACTCTCATTGAGAGTTTGCAGCTCCACCTACTTATCAACATTCATGCTACCTTCAACAACAGTAACCTTCAACATGGGGTTAAACATAGACTTCTCATCGAATATCACATTTCTACTGAGTATAACTCAATGCTCAGAAGGTGACCAGACTCGAAATCCCTTAACTCCATCTCCGTAACCCACAAATACACCCTTCTTTGCCCTTGGGTTCAGTTTACCCTCATCCACATGATAATAAACAGGACACCCAAAAACTTTCAGTGAGGAGTAATCAGCAGGCTGACCATACCACACCTCATAAGGAGTCTTCAACTCGATACCTGTGTGAGGTCCACAGTTGATCAGGAAGCACGCCATGTTCACTGCTTCTGCCTAGAATCTTCTCTCTAGTCCAGCATTAGAGAGCATGCACCGTGCTCTCTCCAACAATGTCTGGTTCATCCTTTCTGCAACGCCATTCTGTTGGGGTGTATCTCTCATAGTTCGATGACGGGCAATCCCTTCATCCTTGCAGAATTCGTTGAACTCAGAATTACAAAACTCCATACCATTGTCCGTTCGCAACTTCTTGATCTTCTTCCCGGTCTGATTCTCCACCAATGTCTTCCACTGCTTGAACTTCGTGAAAACCTCATTTTTCTGCTTCATCATGAAAATCCAAGTAAATCTCGAATAATCATCAATAATAGACAGAAAATACCTGCTGCCTCCTATGGATTCAACTCGTGAAGGACCCCAACAGTCGGAGTGGAGGTAATTTAGTATCCCCTTCGTCCTGTGGATACCCTTCTTGGGAAACTTGCTGCGATGTAGCTTCCCAAACACACAATGCTCGCAGAATTCCAAATTCTACATCTTGTGGCCGCAAAGATGATCCCTCTTCGACAGAACTTGCATCCCCCGTTCACTCATATGGACAGAACTTGCTCCCATTCAACAATAAATGGAAAGAAAATGGAGCAATGATGAGGTTTTGAAGGAGGAAGAAAGCAAATTAAAAGAGAAACTAGAGTCTTGCCATGGCATAGACAACATTCAAGAAGAAGAAAGAGTCTCGCCATACTCAACCTTCTTCTTCCTCGAAATTGACGGAACACTTGCTGCCGTTAAACTATTTAACGGAAATGTCTAAATCATTCAAGCAAGTTATAAAAATGTGGCTGTATTTGTGTATTTTTCAAAATGTGGCTATTATTGTCACAATGCGAAAAATTATGGCTATGAAAGTGTATTTTACCTTTAAAGATTTTCAAAACTAAAAACCTTCATTTGCATATCTAACAAGCAAACAGGCCCTCAGTATTGTTGTTTCGAAAATGAGTCAATACTTTTGTTTGTCCTGATATTTGCATTCAAGCCTAATTTGGACCGACTAAACGTAAGATAGCCTAACAGTAAAGCTGGTGCGACAATGAAGTTCTTCACCTTCTTGTTCTTCCTCGGTAGGGATTACAAAAACCATAAACCAAAAATTTATTCTTTATTTGAGGAGGGCAAGAGGCTCGGTGGGGAAAGGAAACTAGTCATACAAAGAAGGGAACTTTTGTGTTTCCCTACAATCCCACACCAGAAATTCTCACACTTTACAATTCCTTCCAAACATGGAATTTTACCCAATTATTACATGACAATTGCCAAGTTTTCTATAATGTGGAAATTGATCTTAATTCTCTTGTTTTCAGATTGCCACAACCAAATGGATCCCTAAGTCACGACCATGACTTTCAATGGTTTGACTGCAAAATTTTCTCTTTTTTAAAGGTAGTTCGCGGGGTTTTGTTACAATTTACAACCAAGCATTCCCACGGACCCTAGGTGTGAAATTTTATCTATGCACGGGTCTATATATACTCGTGGTTGTTTTAAAGCAAAGAGATGCATCCTAAAGAGAAAAAAGGAGGGCTAGAGTTGTAGAGTGAGAATGACGAGCTTTGAGGGGTTTTGGGTGATTTCTTCCTCATCATAAGTCATAACCCCAAATTCTCAAAAGATTCGAGAAGGTTGGTCAAGTCAAGAAGGAGAAGATGGTTCTAGCTCAAGATTGGTTACTTCCTCCTACATGTAAACTCTTTCTCTCTCTTTGTTATAATTTCTATTATTGTTTTGGAATATGAACTCTAGCTTGGAGATTGTTTATGGTTTGTATGTAAGAATAATTGTGAACCTATTATCTATGTCTATTTGATGTCTAATCATGCCAATATCTTGCTTTGGTAGATGTGGTTATTGCTTTGTTTTACCTAAGTTAAGGTGACCATCCCCTCAAGTCAAGACTACAACATACATCAATTATTGTAGATGTGGTTATTGCTTTGCCAAAACCACTATTCTAAGTGATTTCTCACAACTTAGAAGATATGGAAGCTTTTGTTAACTTGCATGCAACATGTGTCAACTTATAATTAGAGGGAATCGACCTAAGCACAAACTCTTCTATTTTGATCTCCCTTATATTTAGTTTAATTTCCTTCTTTGTTTGGTTAGTTTAGTTCACGCTTAAACCTCAACCATCTTGTTTGACTAGATAGTATATCGAGTTTGGGAGTACTAGTAGACCTAATTTGTTTCGAATGAATCAAACTGATCAAAAGGAATAAAATATAACGGTAGTCACTAATCATTAGGGTATCATTTGCTGTGGGATTTGAGAGATGAATTTGGCACCCAAATCCCAAGAATCATGGATTTGAACAAAATCCATTGTTTGTTGAGGTATACAGATATATGGGTCCCATGGGTTTCGGTCTTTTTAGCTCCAAATCTGTGACCCCACGGATTTGCAAATATCACATTTCATTTTATATTTGGTTATGAAAGGTAAAAATTTGAGACCCATGATACAGAAACCTTTAAATCTATGATAAAAAATCAACTAAACAAATAATGAACTCTTTCAAATTCATAATACACCAAACTCATCATAAGTTCAAAGATGACAAAATACACTTTCATAGCCATAATTATTCGTGTATGACAACAATAGCCACATTTTGAAAAATACACAGATATAGCCATTCCGTCCAAAACTTTAACGGTACCTTCACAAATGCTGACTGGACAAACATTTTATGGTGACGTGGCACCTTTTCTCAAACCCACTGCCAGGTGGAAATGTTGCCTTTTATTGTAATTACATGATAAACAAAAGAAAATTTAAATGAAAAAAGGAAATGAAAAAAAAAATCAATATCGGTCTTCTTCGTCTTCCTTTTCTTTCTATCTATCCTCCCAAATTAAACTTTGACTAGTATTCTGGTTCTTTGATCTACCCTCAAATTGAAATTGGCCAGTGTACAAGAATTGAGGAAACAACAATAATGGGAACATAGATTTCATTACGAAGCCAGAACCTGTTGATGAAACTAGACCAGGTCAGCGAGTGGGGTCCAGGGGCAACGCCCCCGGCCCGCGGTGTATGGGATTAATGTTATTTGGGTTCGGGTTTTGGGTCTGGTTTGTAACTGTTTCTTTTGCCAGATTGGATTAGGTTTAGACCTTTATGGAGAAGTACTATAAATACTTCTCATACTCCTCTGTAATATGTAATATCCTCGATATAGTGAAATTGGCTCTCTCTCGCCCGTGGACGTAGCTAACACACATCGTGTTAGTGAACCACGTAAATCGTGTGTCTGTGTTTTTCGATTCTCGCTTTCGTATTCTTGCTTTATCGATTTCGGCGATTTCCCGATCCGTAGCAGCACGTTTATAACAAGTGGTATCAGAGCCGCGGCTGCCGCCTGACATTAACAACAGGGTTGCTCCTAGTACGAAGAAATCTGATGCGGTTGCCGGGAAAGAAATTGTCGGCTTCGGGACTCCCTCTCAAGACCTCGAAGGCAACTAGATCTGCGCATGTCGGAACTACGGCAAGTACATAGGAATTGGATTCTTCTTTGATGAATATCAATGGCGTCTCCCCCACGAGGCTTTGTTTCTAGTTGTAGCCCACACAGGGCAGAGCTGGAGAACGACGAAGCAGTGCTTCGCTGCCGCCAAATCCAGTCTTCTCTTGCTGGTTTGTTTGTCGGATGAAGTGTCGGAAACTTCACATATTCAACAATGGTGGAGAGAAACACAGGCTCGACCCATCGAAAATGGTAGTAATTGGCCCCGCCGACGATTAGGGTTCTTCAACTTCACGATCTAGGATTGTGGTTGTGGGTTGGCCAATGACCGTGAGAGAAGGGAAGGTCGAGTGGCTGTGGGGGGATCTGGTAGGCTTTTCGGGGGAAATTGTTGTGTAGAGAGGAAGAAGAAGAAGAATACGGTCCCGAAAACTTCAATGGCCGAAGCTTCTCCCTCTTGGATTGAAGCGGCAGGTGGGGAGAAAAGAGTGGAGGAAGGGGAAGGGTCATGGGCAAGTGTGAACAGGGAGATTATTAAAAAATTATCACTTTTTACTTATCTTAATTAAAATAAAATTTATTTGTATTGGATATGTTGATTTTTTAATTGAAAATATGACGTGTCAGTAATAGTGAGTCTAGGTGGACAATAGGTGTTGCCCAGGTGGCGACCATGTAAGCACATCATCCACTAAATTGACGGAACACTTGTTGTCGTTAAACTATTTAACAGAAATGGCTAAATCATTCAAGCAAGTTATAAAAACGTGGTTATATCTGTGTATTTTTCAAAATGTGGCTATTATTGTCACAACGCGAATAATTATGGGCTATGGAAGTGTATTTTACCTTTAAAGATTTTCAAAACTAGAACCCTTCATTTGCATATCTAACAAGCGAACGGGACCTCAGTATTGTTGTTTCGAAAATGAGTTAATACTTTAGTTTGTCCTGATATTTGCATTCAAAACTATTTGGACCGACCAAAGGTAAGATAGCCTAACGGTAAAGCTGCTGCGACAATGAAGGCTTGGGAGTTGCAAATCCCAAGTTCGACTCCAATCGAGGCCTGTTGAGGGCGAAGTGTCATTGGCGTCGAATTGAATGCAGGTTGCCCCAGATTTAATAGGCCCTGCTGTTACAAAGTGGCACGTGGGGCTGAGATTCATGAGTAATAAAAAAATGATTTTAGAAGCGTAAAATTGTTAAGTTCTTAAATTTTAGAATGAGTTTTTAACTACATTAGTTATAAAAACTGAGATTTTGCGTAGAAGCTTTTTAATGACCTAAAAACATACAAGCGTAAATTTTTAAAATTTAAAACGCAATTTTGACTACATTGGTTGGGTCACATAGAAATGACACGCATTCGGAGTTCCGGACCCAAAGATAGTATGTTGGGCAGGGCCGGCCAAGAGGGTGTGCCGACCCGCCCTCCGGCACAGGGCCTCCACTTAGATTCGTTAGTTACCGATCGAATATTGCAGGTTGTTTTTTTAGTGTATGATTGATAGATAATGAAATGATGACGAATTTAATAGATAATTTTAGCTATAATAACAATTGAAAAGAATCACATGGAGAATACAAAAATCAGAGAGATAATAGATAATTTTAATTTAAACAATAAAGAAAGATATTACATTTTGAATAATGGTATTATAATCATTTTAGTTTTATTATAGTTAAAAGTCAATTTGGATCATGTCTCAAAATTTTAGAATAGGGCCTACACGATCCATTAGATAGACCCGCACCCACCTCTCAATCAATTTATATTATTTTCATTTCTCCATTCAATTTTTGCTCTATATCCATTTTCTGTTCCCTCCAGATTTACTTTTCTCCCTCCCTGCTAGGAGTGAGAATTTGGTCTTGGTTTCTTGGTCAAACAGGAAGTGAGATTGTTTATTCATTTTGAAATCATTTTCTGAACTTATGTACTTTATAATTATTTAATAAATTTTATTTTTAATAAATTTATTGAGAAAAAAATTACAAATATCATGGACGGCTCTGATGTTGGGTTTGGGGATATCAACGGTCCGGTTGAGTACGGTTTCTCCAAGTTAAAATTGTATACGGTTGAGCTGCTGGGAAGAGGGAAACCATGCGGAGAAGATCCTTGTGGGATATAGTTCGATTAGTAACGAATACTGCAACATCCACATGCTGGAATATAACAAATAGAATCGATTATGTACAGGGACCTCGCAAATATATATCTGATTTGCCATATCATATCTTCCACTACACATCTTACACCTTCCATGCTCATCAGGCATATATATATATAGATATAAATCATTGCTAAAAAGTTGTGACAAGAGCAGGTTGTTAAACCAGTTCAATATAAAACCAGATAAACCACCACGGTTTAACTAGTTTACTGGTTCAATATTTTAATCATAATTAAAAAAAAAACTTTAACATAAACTAAGATCATCAAGCCTTTATTATTAATTTTATATATGCTTCCTCTTCTCATTTTCCAACCTTGTTGTCGTTTTTACTTGGTTCACTACCAACTGACACCATAATTTTAACTTGAATTAAAAAAATTATGATTTCTTTTGTGATATGGCTTGAATGATTTATTAGATATTTTGGTGATGTTATGAATTTGAAATTGTTTATGGTCATTGATAACTTAAATCTTAAATTAGTGTAATATACAAGTCTTGTATGTAATATATTATGAACGGTTCTATCAACGGTTTACCAACGATTTTTGTAATGATTAACCATTAAATCTTAAACCAATAACTTTTCCAGTTCAACCTCCGGTCTAGTTCTAAAAACAGAGCAGAGTAGGGAAGGACCCTTTGGTCAATTTTTTTATAGTTCAAAAGGATTAGGCTTCTACTTATTTCCAGATCGAAGAAGTAGGCCGGCACATGAGTACTTGGGTTCTACTTATTTTCACTAGTAAATACTGTATAAGCTTTCACGTGTGGTCAATTAGAGAGATTCAGTTTCAATTTTAATTAATTTGCTTCAAATCTTCAATATTGTTGTAAGTACAGTCGACCTGTCTATTCCTTTCTCTTATTGTATTAATTATTATAGGCGTTGAGAATATATCAGCTAAAGAATTATTATAAGTATGTGGGAATGAATGATAAATTTAGTTCTATATATGTGAATATATAATTGGGTCACAACACACATGCTTATAAATGAGTGATCAATTAAAGGGTAAATACAATTTATTAGTCAAATCTTTCAAAATTTTCAAATTACTAGTTAAATCTTTCTATATACAAAATATTAGTTAAATCTTTTGTAATTCATCAAAAGTCATTTATTTGTTATCGTTAGTACTTTTCTAGCTCTTTTTTTAGTTAAAATACTAAACTTTTAGTATGTTTACCTCCATGTGTCTCTTTCAAGTCAATATTATGTTGTCAAATCAATATTACTAAAAACACTGCTAACTAGAATTTAACATTTGGCTATTATTTTGTGTTTTGAAAGATTTGGTTAATAATTTGAATATTTTAAGAGGGTTGGATAACAAATTGTATTTACCCTTAAATAAATTGTCATGAATCCCTAGCTATGCGACTTTTAGCTAGCACTCTCACACTAATTGATTATGAAATAGAGTCACAACAATACATGGTTAGGAATGGATGGTTAATCAAGGAATCATAAAATCATTATGTCTAAGGTTGTTATACAGTACGTACGTGTTGCATGTGTTGAGTACGTACCTATTTTATCAGTTTTACTTGTTTAAGGACTAAGTAGTAGTTTATGTGTAATCCCTAGTAGTTTAATGTAAGAAGGGAGTACTACATATATGTTTAGCTGCGTTGTGCGACTGTTGTATTGAGGTTGGGAATCATATGAACCCTAATAACATCATAGCCGAAAACCCCTTGAGTGGGTTTTTCGTGGATTAGTCTTTTTCACAACGAGCAAGAATACAACGTAAATTGTTGTGTTCTGCGTGGTTTTCTTCTAAGTTTTCTCATGGTATTAGAGCTATGAGTAGATCCTCGCGGCGTTATTTCTTGCAGTGATGAGTTCCGATGATGATCAGTCCGACGACAAAGATCTTCCTCAAGTGCTCCTTCTCAATCACTCCGACAGCCCCAATCAGCTTTTCGTTGGGGAGTTGCTCACCGACACTAATTACGGTGAGTGGGTTGGTGATATCACTGATTCTTTTACAGCGAAGAATAACGTTGGCTTTGTTGATGGGTCTATTACCTAGCCGATCGAAGGTGGTCTTCGTGAACAGTGAAAATTTTGTGACGCTATGGTCAAAGGGTGGTTTAAGACGGCTATGAGAAAGGAAATTCGCTCTAGCGTCCGTTTCGCCAATACTATCCGCGAAATCTGGCTTGATCTTGAAGCCCAGTTCGGGCAAGGTAGCGCCTCTCGTCTTTACGAGTTGCGTCGTATGATAGCTCTCTTGAAACAAGAGAAGGCCAGCTTGTCGAGCTTCTATACTAAGCTCCAGGGTTTGTGGGATGAAATCCAGTCCATCTCGCCTACTGCTGATTGCAGCTGCAGCGGTTGCCACTGTGACGTGAAGCACAAGTATCGCGCCACCATACAGCGAGCAGTTATTTGATGACCTGGACGCCATTCAGCGCGTAAAGGATTTTCTACAGAAACAATTCAGTATCAAAGATTTTGGAGTACTGAAGTATTTCTTGGGAATTGAAGTTGCTCGTTCTCGCGCTGGACTTGTGTTATATCAGAGGAAATATACTCTGGATACCTTAAAGGATGTTGGTGCTCTAGCTGTTAAACCATGTGATATCTGGATACTCTTATGTGTTATCTGGATACTGATTATGTGATGTATGGATATTATTTTGTGTTGTCTAGATATTAGTTTGTGAATTTGGGATGATAGTTGATTCAATGTGAATATTAGTTAGTAAACCTTGAATACTAGTCTTTGCTTTCTATATACTTTTTTTTAAGGGTGCAAGCACCACTACCTCAGATTACTAAATCGAACGGACAACAAATCCGCCAACCGAATCATACAAAAGCCAACGATCAATGTCAGGATCGGAAGAGCAAGTACTAATAGAGCCTGGGTCTAACAGGTGACCCTTATGAGCTAAATAATCGGCTAAGAAGTCCACCTCTCTGTAAATATGCTGCACTCTAACTTCCCATTCCCTGCTCTGCAGTTCCCGAAAAGCAAGAACCAGATTAGCATGTTGGTGGCTAGTCGGACACGTGGGCGAAAGGAGGTGAGTAGATGTCGTCGAGTCAAGCTGAACCTCGACTTTCCTGTATCCTGCATCCCATGCCGCCTGGAGTCCCTGTAGTGCGCCCCATAGCTCCGCGCGAGTGATCGTACATCTCCCCAGATTCATTGAGAAAGCACCTAACAAGCGACCCTTCCCATCATGAAGCGCACCTCCTGCACCGGTTGACCCCGATGGGCGTAGTAATGAGCCATCGGAGTTCACTGTGATCCACCCTGCCGGGGCTGGTCTCCACCCTACAGCCACGTCTCGACGCAACCCCGACCTCCCCAGTGATATAGCTTGATCCGCTGCTTTACTCTTTTGCGCAATGACCTCCCAGGCTAGGATCTTTTGCGCAAGCTTATTAGGTGCTTCCTCAATGGCTGAGAAGACGTAGTCATTCCGCGAACGCCATAGGAACCAACACGTGAAGCCAAATCGTACTTGTTGCTCTAGACTCGACAAGTGGCACATGAACCACTCCTTGAAGGTCTGTTGGTCAGCATGGGTGCTCGTCACCGTTCGAAGGGTCTGCTTCCATACTTCCCTCGCGTAGAGACACGTGCGGAAAACGTGCTCTAGTGATTCCTCTTCCTGTTTGCATCTGGTACACATTGTTGAAGTCGATAGAAGTCGTCGCTGCCGTTCTACGTTGGTGAGCAGTGAGCCATGCGCCATTAGCCACAGGAAGTGCCTCACCCTGTTCGGACCTGGCCATCTCCACACCTTCTTCCACCTGTCATTCGCTGCCAGTTGGTAGGAGGACTTGATTGTGAAGTTCCCCTTCTCTTCAAGTCCCCAAACAATCTCGTCGTCGCCGAGGTGTTCTCGTGGAGGTGGCAAATCCATAGGTAAGTAGCGAGCAATGAGTTCAAGTCCCCACTCACCAGTTTCCAATGTCATATTGGCCACTATAGCTTGTGCTTGGAATCCCTCCTCCTCCGTGCGGGCAAACTCTCCAAGTACCGTGCCGCTGTCCGTCCACTTATCGGACCAAAACATGGTAGATTTGTCATTTCTCACACTCCACCGAGTTCCATCCAGCATTGTACCCCACATGCGTCTCACACTGCACCAGAGATGAGAGCACCGGGTTCGTCTTCTCAGCTCCACACCTTCGGGTCCTTCCCGCAGGTACTTTCCCTTGAGAACTCGGACTCAAAGTTCCTCCGGGTGCTTGAGAATAGTCCAAGCTAGCTTTAGGAAGTACGTTGTGTTCTCTTGCCGATCTCAAACACAGCCCTCCCTGGCTCTTTGGGAGGCAAATAGTCTCCCAGTTTATAAGATGGATGCGATGTCTTCCCTGCTGGGAGCCCAAATAAAAGCTCGGATTTTGCGATCCAAATAGTCACAAACACTCGCGGGAAGCATTGCCGTTTGCATCACATAGGACGGCATGGTATTGAGCACCGACATGGCCAAAGTCACTCGACCTGCAAGAGAAAGGTTATCCGCTTTCCAACCTGCAAGTCGGTGATCAATCTTATCCATTATGTATTTGTATGTCTGCTTAGTGATACGCCCGTGGAGTACCGGAACCCCAAGGTAGCGTCCCAAGTCTTCCGTCATTGGGATAGCCAACTTATCACTTGTACTCTTGCAAACTTCCCTTTTCATATTTTTGGAGAAGAAGATCCTCGACTTGTCACGACTGGCCAGCTCACCCGAGGCGCCACAAAAGTCATTCAGGCACTTTAGGATCATATCTGCTTGTTCCAAACTTGCCTCTGCAAACAAAACTAAGTCATCGGCAAAGAAAAGATGAGTTAGTTCCACACCTCCTCTTTCGAGCTGGATGGGTCACCAAACTTTCCGTTGAACCAAGTCCTGTATAAGATGAGAGAGACGTTCAATGCACAAGGTAAATATATAAGGCGAGAGGGGGCAGCCCTGTCGTAGACCCCTCGTCGGGGTGAAGGGTTCCGTACCGCTGCCACCCCAAAGTACCTCAAAGGAAGGCGTGGTAATACAGCTCATCGTTGCTTGCATGAACTTCTCGGCAAGGCCAGCGGCTACCATCGTGGTCGCAATGAATGACCAATCTAGCCTGTCATACGCCTTAGCCAAATCAATTTTGAGCACCATGTGACCCACTTTGCCTTTCCGCGTCTGCATCGTGTGCACCACCTCCTGTAGTATGATGATGTTGTTCTGGATGCTGCGCCCGGGCACAAAGCTTGTCTGGTTTGGCTTGATCAGTTTCGGCATCAGCGGCTTCAACCTATTTTCCAAGCATTTGGTCAACGCTTTGTAGGAAACGTTGCACAAGCTGATGGGCCTAAGCTCAGACACTGAGGAGGGGTTCTGTTTCTCCGGGATGAGCGCCAACAAGGTGGCGTTTATTTGAGACACCCTATCTGGGAACCTGAAGCACTGCGCAATGAATCCCGAAAAAACTTCACCAACTGTCTCCCAGCAACGTTGGAAGAAGAGTGGCTGGTAGCCATCTTTCCCTGGCGCTTTATTTGATCCCATAGACTTGATTGCGGCTAATACTTCCATCGGATGAATGTCCAACTCCAAGTAGTCCACACTCTCCTCGAGGCTTGGGAAGTAAGCCGGAAGGATATCCGGCATGGTATGGCAAGCTGTGAAGAGGCTAACATAGAATGCACGAACTAGCTGTTTGAGCTCCTCTTCCTCCTCAACCCATCGCCCGTCATCGGCTTTCAGTCTGCGGATTCTATTGAAACTATGCCGCTTGAGGGTGGAGATATGGAAGAACCTTGTGTTACAGTTTCCTTTGGTGAACCACAGTTGCCTGGATTTCTGGTACCACAACACCTCCTCCTGTTTCAAGACCTCATGCAGTTGTGTTCAAGTTAGCTCTTCCTCTTTAATTCGTTGGGCAGTAGGATACATTTCATTTCTCAACTCTAGCCGCTGCAACTTCTCTAACAGCTTTCGTTTCCTAAAGAAGATGTTGCCAAAAAACTCACGATTCCAGGCTTCCAGGTGCTGCTTTGTCATATTTCAGGTCCCAGACGTCGAAGGAAAGGCTAAGCACGAGTTTCAGGGCATTTGGAAGTCATTCGGTCGAGCTGGGGCCAAAGCACAGGCTTGCCTAAACCAAAACACGACCGTGTACACAAACAGGCACGCCAATGTTTTTATTGCCGAGAGCTGAACTGATGGAAAAGCAAAACACGGGCGCGCCTAAAGCAAAACACGGTCGTGTCCATATTTAGGCACGACCGTGTTTTGGCCGACGCGGGCGTGTTTTAAACACGGGGCAAAACCAAAGCACGGTCGTGCCCTCGACCGTGTTTTGCCCAGGGTCGGCCTTTTAGGCAAATTTGAGCAAAAGGAGAAGGGGGTTCCGAGTTTTAGAGAGACAAAGCGATTCCTAGAGAGAGAAAGCGACGAACCAGAGTTCCTAAGTGCCCTAGCTTGATCTTCATCACCATTGGAGCCCGGCTTGAGCTTGGAGAAGTGCCGATTGACGACCAGGAACAGAAACCCATCCTTCATA
Organism: Linum trigynum; assembly: GCA_964030455.1. Lineage (NCBI taxonomy): Eukaryota > Viridiplantae > Streptophyta > Magnoliopsida > Malpighiales > Linaceae > Linum > Linum trigynum. The sequence continues at coordinate 5,264,402 of OZ034817.1, forward strand.
GTATGGTTTCTGCATCCGAATCTGCTTTTGCTTCTCTCTCCATGGAGTAGTTTTCCCATTCATCTGGGTATGGAGAACCCTAGATTTGTATGTTAGGTCTGATTGTATGAACCCAAGTACAGGTTTTATGATTTGATTATATTCAATTGAGGCTTGAATGATTGAATGACTTGAATCCTGATCAAATTCCTGTTGTTTCTGCTTTAACCTAGAAAGAGAATATCTGCCTAGGTTGATAGAGTACCCTTAATTGAAGGTAGTGAATTGGCGACTTTAATCGAGGAGCCAGTTCACTATTCTGTAGCGAATTTACTTCGGTAGTGGAGGTTTTGTTCGTTAGGGCCTCAATCTGTTTACTCCGGTGGAGGTTAGTCGCCCGCTGGAGACTCAGATTGAGAGGGTCTGGAGACCTTTAGTCGAGACTTCAGACTGTTTAAGAACCTCCCGTAGTATAACTATCATAGAAACTGAACTTGGTAAATTGCAATCCGGCTTAACTGCAGTCTAGGGGGAACCATATCCGAGTGACCTCTCTTGACTTGAAACAACCGTTTAATTGCTTTGCTTGTTTGCTTAATTGAACCTGCACTAAAGTTTCACTGTTAGATAATAAGAATTCGCTGAGTAGTCATCACATCTAGGACCCGGGTTGACATTAAAACCCAAACCCGCTATACTATGCTTTAGGAAGTGGTTACACTTGGCCATTTTCTAGAGTGACAGTAGGATTGAGTCAAGTTTTTGGCGCCGTTGCCGGGGACGGCTAGGTTGTTGAAGAAACGTGAATTCTGTTAATTTAGCTTTTCTTTTCGCATTGTTTGCTTTGTCCCACTAGTGCCTTCTTGGGTTTGCTTGCTTGACTGTGTGCAGGTATTGCATGACCCGTAGCCAGTCGTGAGGTTTACTGCCGTTGAATCCGAAGCTTGAACGCACCTGTCGCCAACTCAGGAGATAACAGCGAGCTAGACTGGCTACGGAGGAGCGCATAGACGGCCATTTGAGCAGCGAGTCCGAGGATGAGTACGAGATGGATGGAGATCACAATCCACACCAGGGGAATCCTCACCAGGTTCCCCCCGGCGAATCAGATCTTGGGGAACAACCCCATACCCCAGGCAGATGGGGGTCATCATCATCCACCGCCGTCGGGTCTCACCTTGGAGTACTACTACACTCCACGGATTGCTGATATCCGCCCGGTCATTCTCTACCCGCCTATTCCAGCGAACAACTTCGAGATTAAGCCATCCTGGATTCAACTCATTACATCCTCTATCCAGTTCCATGGCTTGAAGGATGAGGAAGCAAGGGTGCATCTTTCCCGTTTTCTGCAGCTGACGAACAGGTTCAAGCTAAACGGTGTCCCTGATGATGCAATCCGCCTTCACCTCTTCCCCAATTCTCTGGCGGGGAATGCTAAGAGGTGGTTGGAGACCCAGCCTCCATTGTCCATCACTTCTTGGGACGATCTGGCCGACAAGTTTGTGCACAGGTACTATCCAGCATCAAAGACCACAGAGATCCAGCGGGAGATCACTCACTTCCGCCAAGAGCCAGACGAGTCACTTCGTGATGCATGGGAGCGGTACATGGGATATTTATGGCAGTGTCCCCATCATGGCTTCAGTGATGCATTCACAGTGGGGAACTTCTACAGTGCCCTCTCTTCGGACAGCCAGAGGGTGATTGAGTCTCTATGCCCAAGAGGGGATATTCTTACTAAGACTCCACCCGAACTGAACCAGATGATCAGTACCTTGGCTGCCAGAGATCATTCCTGGGGGCAGATCAGTAGAGGCAAAAATTCCCGGGACCGTGGTGTGGACGCCATGAAGGCCAGTTCCGGGCTCGAGCAATAGGTAGCCGAGTTAGTGCAGACATTGAAGCAGCCTAACAGTCTTATTCCGGGCAGAGGTTTGGCTACACCTCCAGTAGCTCAATGTCAGTGGTGTGAGAGCTCAAATCATCTAGTGGAAGACTGCCAGGCTATGAGGGAGTCTTCTACCCCCCAAGAGCAGTTGGACTTCATCGCCAATGCTCGGCGCCTCGACTCGTACAACAATACATACAACAAGGGGTGGCGCCAGCATCCCAATTTCTCTTGGAGTAGCAACACCACTAAACCATCTGGTTTCCCAGCACCAGCTGGTGGTTTTCAGTAGAGGCAGCCTTTCCAGGCTCGACAGGGGCCAGCCCCACAACAGCAGCCCTACCAGCCTAGGCAGGGGCAACCATTCCAGCAGCCCCAGCGTCAGTATGCCGAGCCAGCAGCAGCTCCGGCTCCAGATAATCAGATTACGGAGCTGAAAAACATTCTAGCGGCATTCATGAGTACCACCCAGGCAACTGTCACGAGGATGGACCAGAGCATAGCCTCACTAGAGGCAGGTCAGAGGAACCAAGGTGCCATTTTGCAAGATTTACAGAACCAGATGGGTAGCATGGCTCGCCAAATTAATACCCGGGCCCCGGGAACTCTACCTGCCACTACCATCCCCAATCCATGGGAGCCGCACCAGCAACTGAATGCCATCACCACCAGGAGTGGCAAGTCCACATCGGCGGTACCTTCGCGGGCTAGGGAGGAAGAGCCACTGCCTGCTTCAGCACTTCCAGCCGATGATGTAGAAGTGAGGATGGAGAAGGAAGCCCCTGCTCCCAAGCCACAACCAGTGGCTAAGGAGCATGTACCCCAGCTTCCCTTCCCCACTCGACTACATAAAGATAAGCTGGAGACTGAGTTTGCCAAGTTCATGGCAATGTTGAAGTATCTCGATGTCAGCATAACCTTCATGGAGGCACTGTCGAAGATGCCCAAGTACGCCAAGTTCATGAAGGATCTCCTCAGCAACAAGAAGAAACTTGGGGATCTTTCGACAGTGATGCTGAGCGAGGAGTGTTCTGCCATCTTGCAGAACAAGCTGCCCGTAAAGCGCAAGGACCCAGGGAGTTTCACTATCCCTCTTAATATTGGCAGCATGCATATAGAGAAGTCCTTGGCGGACCTAGGCGCTAGCATAAATGTCATGTCATACAATCTGTTTAAAAAGCTAGACCTAGGTGAACTTAGCCCTGCTAGGATGAGCATTCAGTTAGTTGATCGCTCTATTGTGCATCCTAGGGGTAACATAGAGGATTTGCTTGTTAAAGTAGGCGCATTCACATATCCTGTTGATTTTGTTGTTCTGGATATAAATGAGGATGTGGATGTGCCTTTGATTTTAGGTAGACCATTTCTTGCCACCGCCAAGGCACTAATTGATGTGCATAGTGGTAAACTGATCTTGCGTGCTGGGAATGAACATGCTACTTTTTCTGTGACTGACCTTGATCATTGTGATATGCCTGCTGTCACACCTATGCATGCTATTTCTCACCAGGTCCACGAGCTTGTCCTGTACCCCCCTGTGCATCTCATTTTGCAGGACCCCCCTCTCACGCCTTCCCCGCCACTCCCGGCAACCTCACTTCCCAATAAAAAGCTCAAGGAGGAGTGGCGGCCGAAGCCGCAGGTGGCTAAACCTTCTCGGAAGAAAGGTGGAGACCACTATGAGCTGGTCCCACCTCCTGCACCACGACCACCCTGGCCATCCGAGTACTCCCTCTCCTGCATCTTGCCGGATGGCCAGGTCGAACTGACCAATGCTGGTGGTCGCACCCGTCGGGTGCATGGCCAAAATTTGAAGTTGTACCTCAAGAGCGATGTGGATCCGCTCTTGGAGGCACCTATTCCTGCACCCCGCTGAGTATCCACCATGGGCGTCCAGCTAAAAGACGGTAAAGAAGCGCTTGTGGGGAGGCAACCCCACCACGGTTTTCATTTATTCCTTTTGTTTTGGGTCGGATTGTAAACTGGTTTGGTTTTGGTTTGTTTTCTTTTTGTTTTGGATGATGTATTATTGGGATAACAATTGGACCTAACGGATTGTGTTTGAGTTCTTCTGTTCCCTTTAGCTGTGCGTTGTCCCTGACTGGTCCCCTCTCCAGTCCTCTTCACACAGACTGGTCCGCTTCCCGTCTCATCTAGTCCGTGCAAACCGGTAACATCGTTCCCCTTTATCCTTTCCTCTTCTCCATTGAGGGCAATGTCGATCTTAAGTGTGGGGGGGTGTTTCTCTTTTGACTGCATTAGATCTGTTTGTGTGCTTGGAGCCTAGTCCACTGTCCAAATTTTTAAATTTGAGGGCTCCAAGTACGTGTTTCCTTGCAAATTGTCTGCTCAGTATGCTTTGAATTGACAGTCTCTATAGTAATGTGCAACCTAGGGAGGTAGTGTAGCTCTATGGAGGATGTTGAAGTATAAGATTTTTCCTATATAGCTCTCTGCTGTGCCATATGATTTTGTGAATTAGTGGAGCTAGGACCGTTGAATTCATGTGATAATGGTGACTCTATTTGGATAGTGTTATGGACTCGTGTATCGAACAGGGTGCTCATGTGAAAAATGAAATGCAGTTGGTCCTCCATGTCAAAATCTTTAAATCTTAAACATGGGGTAAGCCCAACGTGTGAGGCACCGTTCATTGCACAAAATCGGGTTTTGGAAGAGATTTTAGTGATCCTTAGTGGGGTACTCCTACAAGGTGAAGCTAAGCCGTCTCTAGTACAAGTAAAACTTCCACCCGTTGAACGGTTTTCCTACTTGAGGGTGTGTTTTTAAGGGCACGGATAGAGCTTCCGACCCCCCTTGATTTCATTGACCCTCCACACGAGTTGAGGAAAAGGAGTTAAAAGAAGTACTCTGGCAAGCGCCAGATGTACAGAAATTGCTCTTGCTCGACTAATAAGGGTCGACCGTGCAAAAGACTGCAGTTGGAACCCCCGCTAAGTGAATGAAAAAAAGAGAAAAAAAGTAAAATGAAAGTGAAAAAGGGGTTCCAACAGTGAAATGAAGTGAAAGAGCACCCCGGTACAACGAGTCCTTGATTGTGAATGGTGTGAGTCCCTTTATCCATGAACTGGCTGCCTTACTTCTACTTCTTCTGATGATCCTGGGTTGAGTCTAGTACTCGCATTGAGAGAGATAGGGAACATCTTATAAGACCAGTTGACCTCGTAAGCTGCTATATGATCTAGAAAATCCTCTGCCGACGATAGGGGTTGTTTGTTGCTATAGAGGTCTGGAAAGTTGCATTGGTTTGAGTTAGGTTTGCTTGGGGACTAGCAAACGGTTAAGTGTGGGGGAATTTGATAACGATGTATTTGCACACTTAGTTCTTATCCGTTTGCAGCTAGTAGTCGTGTATTTTTGGCCCATTTTACGCTGGGTTGTGCTACTTTGTCATATTTCAGGTCCCAGACGTCGAAGGAAATGCTAAGCACGAGTTTCCGGGCATTTGGAAGTCATTCGGCCGAGCTGGGGCCAAAGCACGGGCTTGCCTAAACCAAAACACGGCCGTGTACACAAACAGGCTCCCCAGTGTTTTTATTGCCGAGAGCTGAACTGATGGAAAAGCAAAACACGGGTGCGCCTAAAGCAAAACACGGTCGTGTCCATATTTAGGCACGACCGTGTTTTGGCCGACGCGAGCGTGTTTTTAACACGGGGCAAAACACGGGCGGGCAAAACCAAAGCACGGCCGTGCCCTCGACCGTGTTTTGCCCAGGGTCGGCCTTTTAGGCAGATTTGAGTCAAAGGAGATGGGGGTTCCGAGTTTTAGAGAGACAGAGCGATGCCTAGAGAGAGAAAGCGATGAACCAGAGTTCCCAAGTGCCCTAGCTTGATCTTCATCACCATTGGAGCCCGGCTTGAGCTTGGAGAAGTGCCGATTGACGACCAGGAGCAGAAACCCATCTTTCACAGTATGGTTTCCGCATTTGAATCTGCTTTTGCTTCTCTCTCCATGGAGTAGTTTTCCCATTCATCTGGGTATGGAGAACCCTAGATTTGTATGTTAGGTCTGATTGTATAAACCCAAGTACAGTTTTATGATTTGATTTTATTCAATTGAGGCTTGAATGATTGAATGACTTGAATCCTCATCAAATTCCTGTAGTTTCTACTTCAACCTAGAAAGAGAATATATCCCTAGGTTGATAGAGCACCCTTAATTGAAGGTAGTGAATTGGCGACTTTAGTCGAGGAGCCAGTTCACTATTCTGTACCGAATTTACTTCGGTAGTGGAGGTTTTGTTCTTTAGGGCCTCAATCTGTTTACTCCTGTGGAGGTTAGTCGCCCGCTGGAGACTCAGATTGAGAGGGTCTTGAGACCTTTAGTCGAGACTTCAGACTGTTTAAGAACCTCCCGCAGTATAACTATCATAGAAACTGAACTTGGTAAATTGCAATCCGGCTTAACTGCAGTCTAGGGGGAACCATATCCGGGTGACCTCTCTTGACTTGAAACAACTGTTTAATTGCTTTGCTTGTTTGCTTAATTGAACCTGCACTAAAGTTTCACTGCTAGATAATAAGAATTCGCTTAGTAGTCATCACATCTAGGACCCGGGTTGACATTAAAACCCAAACCCGCTATACTACGCTTTAGAGATGTTTCTCTTTTGACTGCATTAGATCTGTTTGAGTGCTTGGAGCCTAGTCCACTGTCCAAATTTTTAAATTTGAGGGCTCCAAGTACGTGTTTCCTTGCAAATTGCCTGCTTAGTATGCTTTGAGTTGACAGTCTCTATAGTAATGTGCAACCTAGGGAGGTAGTGTAGCTCTATGGAGGATGTTGAAGTATAAGATTTTTCCTATCTAGCTCTCTGCTGTGCTAGTTGATTTTGTGAATTAGTCACTACAACAGATTTGGCCTATTAGGACAAAAAATTTATTTTGTCATTTTTTATTTGTCACAATAGGTACGTTGATATGACAAAAATAATAGATTTCATATTTGGTATGTCTAATGTGACAAAAAAAATTGTTGTCAGAATAATTCGTCATTTAAACTGAGTGATGTGACAAATATTTGGTGTCATAATTAAATTTGTCACAATAGACATCCCATATCAGAATGTAAGATACACAAAAGTGACAAATTATATCGTGAGAGTAGCTTTTGTCATATTATGCATTCCTAAATTGTTTAAATGACAAAGTGTTTTGTCACAATAGATAGAAATAATCCCACGAGGAGCTATCAAAAGGGCGTGTTCGTCATAATATAGTGGTTCCGGCTTTGACAAAAGGCATGTTTGTCATAATATAATGGTTTCGTTTTTGACAAAAGTCATTTTCGTCATATTTGCTTGTGTTCAGCATAAAAAAAAACAAAATCAAAAATCACCACACAATAAAAATTTAAGTCTCGCCCAATTTTCAACCGTCCCTAAAAATTTATGGCTCCAATTTTTAATCGCCCGTTTCTAACAAAATTTATGGCTCCAAAAATTTCCTTTTCCGCCAAAACTTTCCCCATAAAAATTTGAAAATTCCCCCTTCTCACCATTAAAAAATTCCCCTTACCCTAAAATTTCAAATTAAACATTCGCCCCTCTTCCCTCTTTTATCTCACCCCATTTACTCTTTCTTCCCCTTTTAAACTTTCCTTCTTTTCTCCCCTTCTTCGTTCTCTCTAAAAAAACGACCCTTCACCTACTCCTCTACACTCAAAGACGACGAAGCTTTCATCTCTTCCTTCCTCTCTCAAAAAGACCGCCGCTAGCTGCCTCCTGTTGCGATAACCAGCGACGCTGAGAGAGAGATTGAGAGGGCAACGATTGCCGAGATCCGGCAACGATGGCAGAGAGATCGAGATGCAAGGGGTGGAGAGATCGAGTGGCGACGGGCGGAGAGATTGACATGCGATGATGGCGCCGAGCTCAAGAGGTGACAGGCGGATCGAGAGCCCATGATGGCGGAGAGTTCCAGTGATAGCATTGATTGGACCAGTCTGGCTTAATCTATTTTTTTTTTTTTTTTTTTTTAGGTTTTGCTTCGGCAGATGAAGGGGTTTCAGCGAGGTGGGGGCTGAGGGTGAGGCTGCGGAGGTAGGAGGAGAAGGTGCCCGAGACAAAGATTGACGAGCCTAAGGCCGAGATTGACTAGTCTAAGGCCAGTTGGAGATCAACGAGTACAAGGTTCGGTGCGAGACTAGCGGCCACTGTGGGAGAAGGATTCTGATGCATGCGTTTTTTTTCTTGTGTTTGTTACTTTCTGGGGGTTCCAATTCTGTGTTTGAGGAGGAGAAGGAGGAATTCTGGATTTGGTTAGTTTGGAAGGGTTTCAATTGCTGGGTTAGCAAAGCTTTTCTGGGTTTGCGAAACTTTTCTGGGTTTGTGAAAATCTTATAGGATTGTGAATGATTTTCTGGGTTTGTGATTGAAGAAAAAATTGTGATGACAAAGATTTGCTGGATTTGTGAGTTCCTGTTTATGAATTTGGATTTGTGAGTTGGGCACGATCGATGGAAAATTAATATCCTTGTCTACACTTATGACAAAATGCAGCCGTCACAATATACAGTTATGACAAAATATAATCGTGTAATATGACAAACAATTCTCTCAAAATCACCAGATTATGACAACTGTAATGACAAAATATGTCGTCATAACATCTATGTTTGTCACAATAGACTACCCAGAACCTCAGTTATACTAAAAGCAAATGTGACAATCTTGTTTAAATTTTTTGTCACATTTGACCTATCCTGACGGCGATAAAATGACAAACCTTTGTGACAACACCTTTTGTCATATTATAGCTACTATGACAAAATTAGTATCTAATATGACAAAATTGTTTTGTCATAATAGGACGAATTTGTTGTAGTGAGTGGAGCTTGGACTGTTGAATTCATGTGATAATGTTGACTCTATTTGGATTGTGTTATGGACTCGTGTATCGAACAGGGTGCCCATGTGAAAAATGAAATGCAGTTGGTCCTCCATGTCAAAATCTTTAAATCTTAAACATGGGGTAAGCCCAACGTGTGCGGCACCGTTCATTGCACAAAATCGGGTCTTGGAAGAGATTTTAGTGATCCTTAGTGGGGTACTCCTACAAGGTGAAGCTAAGCCGTCTCTAGTACAAGTAAAACTTCCACCCGTTAAACGGTTTGCCTACTTGAGGATGTGTTTTTAAGGGCACGGATAGAGCTTCCGACCCCCCTTGATTTCATTGACCCTCCACACAAGTTGAGGAAAAGGAGTTAAAAGAAATACTCTGGCGAGCGCCAGATGTACAGAAATTGCTCTTGCTCAACTAATAAGGGTCGACCGTGCAAAAGACTGCAGTTGGAACCCCCGCTAAGTGAATGAAAAAAAAAAGAGAAAAAAGTAAAATGAAAGTGAAAAAGGGGTTCCAACGGTGAAATGAAGTGAAAGAGCACCCCAGTACAACGAGTCCTTGATTGTGAATGGTGTGAGTCCCTTTATCCATGAACTCACTGTCTTACTTCTACTTCTTCTCATGATCATGGGTTGAGTCTAGTACTCGCATTGAGAGAGATAGGGAACGTCTTAGAAGACCAGTTGACCTCTTTAAGCTGCTCTATGATCTAGAAAATCCTCTACCGACGATCGGGGTTGTTTGTTGCTATAGAGGTCTGGAGAGTTGCATTGGTTTGAATTAGGTTTGCTTGAGGACAAGCAAACGATTAAGTGTGGGGGAATTTGATAACGATGTATTTGCACATGTTTGCGCCCTTAGTTCTTATCTGTTAGCTGCTAGTAGTCGTATATTTTTTGCCCGTTTTACGCCGGGTTTTGCTACTTTATCATATTTCAGGTTCCAGACGTCGAAGGAAAGGCTAAGCACGAGTTTCGGGGCATTTGGAAGTCATTCGCTCGAGCTGGGGCCAAAGCACGGGCTTGCCTAAACCAAAACACGACCGTGTACACAAACAGGCACGCCAGTGTTTTTATTGCCGAGAGCTGAACTGATGGAAAAGCAAAACACGGGCACGCCTAAAGCAAAACACGGCCGTGTCCATATTTAGGCACGACCGTGTTTTGGCCGACGCGGGCGTGTTTTTAACACGGGGCAAAACCAAAGCACCGCCGTGCCCTCGATCGTGTTTTGCCCAGGGTCGGCCTTTTAGGCAAATTTGAGCCAAAGGAGAAGGGGGTTCCGAGTTTTAGAGAGAGAAAGTGACGAACCAGAGTTCCCAAGTGCCCTAGCTTGATCTTCATCACCATTGGAGCCCGGCTTGAGCTTGGAGAAGTGCTGATTGACGACCAGGAGCAGAAACCCATCATTCACAATATGGTTTCCGCATCTGAATCTGCTTTTGCTTCTCTCTCCATGGAGTAGTTTTCCCATTCATCTGGGTATGGAGAAACCTATATTTGTATGTTAGGTCTGATTGTATGAACCCAAGTACGGGTTTTATGATTTGATTATATTCAATTGTGGCTTGAATGATTGAATGACTTGAATCCTGATCAAATTCCTGTTGTTTCTGCATTAACCTAGAAAGAGAATATATGCCTAGGTTGATAGAGCACCCTTAATTGAAGGTAGTGAATTGGCGACTTTAGTCGAGGAGCCAGTTCACTATTTTGTACCGAATTTACTTCGGTAGTGGAGGTTTTGTTCGTTAGGGCCTCAATCTGTTTACTCCGGTGGAGGTTAGTCGCCCGCTGGAGACTCAGATTGAGAGGGTCTGGAGACCTTTAGTCGAGACTTCAGACTGTTTAAGAACCTCCCGCAGTATAACTATCATTGAAACTGAACTTGGTAAATTGCAATCCGGCTTAACTACAGTCTAGGGGGAACCATATCCGGGTGACCTCTCTTGACTTGAAACAACCGTTTAATTGCTTTGCTTGTTTGCTTAATTGAACCTGCACTAAAGATTCACTGCTAGATAATAAGAATTTGCTGAGTAGTCATCACATCTAGGACCCGAGTTGACATTAAAACCCAAACCCGTTATACTACGGTTTAGGAAGTGGTTACACTTGGCCATTTTCTAGAGTGACAGTACGAGTGAGTCAGAGATGCCGGGTCATAGTGTCTGGGTACCGCTGCAACCAAAGTGCGTTACACACCGCTCGATCCTGCCGTTCTTTGAGTCCCTGCACCCCATGCCAAGTAAAACGAGGTCCACAGTAATCAATCTCCAACAGGCTGCAGTCTTCGACAGCTTCACGGAACTCACGACTCGGCGCCATGTTGAAGCCCCTTCCGCCTTGTTTGTCTTCCGGTCCAAGCATGGCATTGAAGTCTCCAATCAAGAGCCATGGGAGGTCCATCTGACTCACTAGCCTTCTCATCGTCTCCCAGAGTCCACGTCGAGTGCTCAGTTGGGGCAAGCCATAGATACAGGAGATCACACATTCCTCCCCCGACGTTAGCCGAAAGTGGAGGTGGAGGAGTTGATCCGTTCCGTACTCACCACAAAGAGTTAGCTCATTCGAGTTCCATAGGGCCCATATTCCTCCTGCAAATCCTTGAGCTTCGACCCTCCGGTTGCTATCAAAACCCATCTTATGAATCACTCCCTCTGCTTCCGATCCACTAATCTTCGGCTCAGTGATGAAGACCAGGTTGGGATGGTGTATCCTGTTAAATTCACGAAAATAAAGTAAAAAATTGGGGACAGCAGCACCCCTACAGTTCCACGCAAAGACATTAACCATAAAGAACAATGAGTGAAGAAAAACAACAAGACGCAAAGAAAAGGCACGAGAACTCCCTGAGCGTAGGGAGCTCAATTGGTTTTCACGTCCATCCCAGTAGGCTTAGCTGAATTAGCCGCTAAGGGATTTTCCTGGGTCACATACTGCTCTCTTAGGGAAAGGTCCACATCGAGGTTAAGGTCGAGGCTGCGGGCAACAGGTTTAGTAGCTATTTCCGGTGGTTTTGCTACTTTTGCAGTATCCTGTCCCGCCAGAGTCTTCGTTGGAGTACTCTTATTCCCTAAAGTCTGTTTGGGCCCCTGCTTTGCGCTTTCTTGCCTGACCCCTGTCTTGTTCTTCTCCTTCTATTGTCCCCCTACTGCCTTGTCTCTGGTGTTCTTCTTGGTTTGACTCATACTGGGCTCTTTCACCCTAGCTTGGGCGGTGGTGCCCATCTTATCAGTTTCCTTCCCCTTGTTTGCCCCTGTAGAGTTCACAGTCATCTGGGATTTCTCAGTAGTGATTGGTCCATCACCTCCCTTGGGTCTCATGTTGCCCTTGCATGATGCCTCCTTTCCTGACTGTTCTGCTGTGGTGACCTCAGCTGCAACCTCTTGCTCAGAACTCCTGGTAGCCTTTTCCAAAATCGTCACATTCTCACGTAGCTCATCATTCAGAGACTCAAGGGCCGCAAAACGAGATCCGGAGGGGGGTCGAATACCCGCTGCCTCTTGGGTGGTTCCCGAGTTCACCCCTTTCTGGTTACCATTAGTTCGGCGATGACGGTTGCTGGTAGCTATCATCCAAGGCCCGTAATCCTGAAAGATTTCTGGTCCAGTGCATGCCCACATTGTTTGGAGTCGACGTTGAATGAAAAAGAAGGGAAACGAGTGTCCCAATACCCTCACAATAAGGGCGAGCCTCCAACGTTTACCTCGACGATTGTTGAAGCCCTTTGGAAATCGTACTGTAGGGCAGTCCGGTTCCCCTTCGCTATCACTATCCATCACATCTTGTTCTTCTTCGTCCTCGATTTCAGTCGGATGCTCAGTTGATGCTCCCATAACCTTATCCTTGTACGATATAGATATAGTGCTTTGAGCATCCGAACTTTTTTGTGGAATCTCCGCTCTCCTCCCTTCGGGTAGGGTTGACTCTCCATGCACAGTAGTCGTCTTTGCATTGGCCGTCAAGTTACCTGTCTCTATCGCCGCTTGCTTTTGGTCTGTGCCCTCCGCCATCGAGCCCTCTCCCGAAAAACCCTGATCGTTTTGCATTTTCGGTCGTTTTGTAGGATGTACAGGTGAAGAGACCACCGCCTGGTCAGCCTGTTGGCCTGCCACCGCCAGCGAGGCCACCGGCTGTTTGCCGGCGGCACTCATAGCTTGCGTGCAAACCCTAGCTTTTGCCTAAGATCGTCTGCGAGATCCGCAATCCTCGGAGCGTCTGGAAAGAGGTTACAATACTCTCAATTTTCTTCTTCTATATACTTTAGTACTACTTCACAAAAGCAATAGATTTGAATACTAGTTCATACTTTTGGATATCTATTAGTATATGCTAACGAATCGTAAGTTAGCGTATTAATTTTTTTCGCACCCCTGCACGACAACCTACTAATTGCGTGAAACAATCTCCTCACAGTGCGAGTGATAACATACAACTATTTTCAAAAAAAAATGCTACGAGGAGCTCTCTCCTCGTTCTTGGGATTGTCCCAGTGGCTGGGCAGCTGGTTGCTTAGGATCCTCGCCTCCTTATTGCTGCGTAGCTTGGCAAACAAAGAAGATGAAGGGCTGAGGAAATCGAAAGAGATTTGGGTGAAGTATGCTCAAGGTAGGCGCCAGGCTGACTGGCGCGTAGCAAGGAAGGAGCCGCTGGTGGCCGGAATAGGTTTGGGAAATCGATTCCCGACCCAAAACTTTGTGATCCACACAAAGGGGCTAAATAAACGAAAGAGGGTTCAGCAGAGGGAAGATGAATATCCATCGCCTAGCTATCCCTTAGTCAACCGCAGGCCTGCAAAAAGATGCAGGTTGAGTCGTATCAGAGGGTGGAGATTTTGGCTCCCCTCATCGTCGGATTTGGTAGGCGATGATGATCCGCTGTTATCCAAGCCGATTTTTTCTATTAATTCATGTACTGTCCTGAATAGGGATTCTGCTGACCCGATCGGCCCTGAGTCGGCAAGTGAGGGGTGGGTCGCCCGGCAGGGTACGCAGCCGGTGAATGAGATCGCCGGCGTGATTGTGCGGCCGCCGCCGGAGCAATCCATTGGACAGACCCGTGTGCCGTTGGAAAACCGACTGCCCACGGTTGGAGCGAAATCTATCCCTGATTTTGCGGGATTGTTGAGGGAGTATAGTTATGATCGATTTCACCGGATACACAAGGAAAAAATCCTCACGTGCCCTACCAGGGGGGGAGTCCGTGTCCAAGTCGAAATCCTACTCGTACTAAACTCCCTTCTTCGCGAGATATACTGGAACGGGGTAAAGGAGTTGTATTTAACTCCTTATTGATGGGGAGAATATCCCTACCTTTCTTTCAAAGAAAAAGTTGAGGTAGCTCTCCTGCGTTGCCCTCGTCTTTAAGCCTCGTTGCAAAGGAAAGTCCAGGTACAGGAGATAGCGTTGAGATTGTGCCATCATCGGTCCTCCCAGCTGATTCCGCCATTCCTCCTGTGACGCAGTACCCTTCTCTCCTGGGATCGAGTTTCCTAGTCTCGGTAGAAGGGCTGCTAGGGGGGTCAGGGACGTTTCTTAACCCGTTTTGTTCGTCTTTTTGCAGGGTCAGAGGATGATGAAACACGTCGCCGATGAACAAGTTGTCCAGTTTTCCTTGGAGGAGGTACAATCAACCAAGTTTCGAGCGTCTGGCACCATCCTGGGGAGACTATTTACCAACGAGCAGATGACGACGATGGAGCTGCGGGAGGGGCTGCTTGATGCCTGGAAACTCCGCGGCCATCTCAAGGTCTCGAGTACCAAGTATGGCCTGTATGAGATCGAACTGCCGAATGAGGAAGCAAAAAAATGGGCGTTAGCACGTACCCCTTGGATTATAAAGGATAAGCTACTCACCCTCCGCGCCTGGTCTCCAACTATCACCGAACAGCAGTTTGAGGGGATGTCTAGGGCTCCTTTTCGAATCCAACTCTGGGGAGTGCGAGATGATTGTCGCACCAAGCTGTTTGGTCAAAAATTTATAGCCGCTACTATTGGTCAAGTTCTTGATTCAGGTCTCTTTGTCTCGACTTAGACAAGCGAGCACTTTATCAAAGTGCGGGCTATGGTTGGTTTTGCTAAGCCTCTTCGATCTCAATTGATGGCGGTCAGTGAGGAAACCGATCAATTCTGGGTGAGCCTCAAATACGAATTTCTGCCCAGCTTCTGTTTCCACTGTGGTCGAGTGGGCCATGCTCGAAGGGACTGTGATTTCGACCCGCCAAAAGGAAAGGAACGATTAGGTCCTCATATGGCGACCAAGAAATTGGGTCGTCAAATTTATGATGACGATGATCAATCGATGACAATTGGGGGACCTAGGAGCTCGGTTTGGAATTAATCGTCAAAGGCCTGGCATGGAGGCTGATAAATGGCCGAAGCCCTCCACTGTAAATGGGGATATGGATCGTTCCCACTCATCGGACCAATTACGACCCCAGAGTGATGGGACTGTCCCAGCTGGCCCGGGTAGGGATGCTCGATCTTTGGAAGAGAGGCAGGTGACTAGGGAGCTGGAGCGGTCACCTGTGCGTCGCCATAGTCCCAGGGGCTTTGCACTGAATCGAACTCCCAAGATGAAATTTGGTGGGGGAGGGGGGAAGCAGAAGCGGAGGACATCAAACAAGGAGGTTGACAACCCGGGTCCCCGCGGGAAGAAGGTTTTGCGAAGGCCTCCTAACCAGAGACCATATCGTCTGGAGACGTCTCCTAAAGCGGCCGGAGTGCAAGCTGAAACTTTGGAGTCGTCTCGACGTCAGCGGCTCATCCTGGAGGAAGATTCTGATGATGACATGGGAGTTCCGTCCCTGCTGAGAGAGTGTAAAATCCCCCTCCACCCGTCGAGTGACCTGGTGCCTCCTGTGATTTCGGAACAGGATGACAAGGGGCTGGCTCCATTGCCCGGCAACCCCAAGCCGGGGAAGAAGCTCCGTTTGCGGCGCAACACCCTCAAGATGGATACGGCGACCACCTTGGAAAAGCAGGTCGTTGGAAGTGAAGGGAATCAGGTCGCGGACAAAGGGCTGCAACGTCGGGATGCTAGGAAGCACAAGAAGGGACGTGGTTTGCATGGCGAGGGAAGTCATGCTCAGGGTGGCGCGAGGGCTGATTCCCACCCTACGTCACTCGGCCTTGCAACATCAAATTATAATGAAAATAATGGGGAAAAGGGTGCTGGTGTAAGCTTACCTTCGGGTAATACAGTTGTCACTTTGATAGATAATGTGGCCCAGGAGACGAGTGCCTCAGAGGAGTCGGGGATGGATGTTGATAATCAATGTTTTGAAATAAGAAAACGTGCCCCGCTGCCTTCCTCGGTGGAGTGTGTGCAGGGCATGGTGGGCAAAGTCTCCCAGGTTGTTGCAGCGTTTGAAGCAGGGTTGGATATTGTGCATGAGACAGCTGCCCCCGCTCGATGTCCAAGGTGGTGAGACAAGAGTTAATGTACCGAGGGACGGGATACAGAAACCGGGGGCTGAGGTATTTGATGAATATGGGTCAAATATGACAAGCCCAGTGTTTGTATCCCGTAAACGCTCCTTGGAAGCTGTAGAGGGTGAAGTTGAATCCCCTCCAACGCCAAAGAAGCACTTTGTGGAATCTGCTGATGGTTATGACAAAGAAAAGGTGGAGGAAGCCAGCCTAGAGTGGCCCCAGTCTGATAAATGAGGCTTCTAGCCTGGAATGTGAGAGGGATTGGGCCGTCCCTCACATTCCAAACTATTGTAGATTTAGTTCGTTCTAATAAACCGGATCTTGTGATTTTTTCTGAAACACGATCGAGCCGGCGTGTTGTGTCCCGTCGTATGCGGGGTCTAGGTTTTGATAATTCTCATTGTTTTTATGTGGATGCGGTTGATGCATCTGGTGGTCTTGAAGTAGCTTGGTCCCCCGGAGTTGATGCTTCGGTGTTTTATCATTCTGATTTCTGTATTTGCTCTCAGATTAATGAAGATAATTTTTCTTATATTGTGATTTGTGTTTATATTAGCTGCAATTCTGTTGTTCGAACAACCCAGTTGGCTCACCTTCGGGATTTTTGTTCCGCCCTTACGCTTCCTTATGTGATCATCGGCGATTTTAACACTACCCTTCATATGAGTGAAAAAGATGGTGGTAATCCTTGGAATGTAGCTCAGTCAGTTAGTCTAAGGGATTTTATCCAGGACTTAGGGCTCCATGACCGGGGCTTCCTTGGTGATCCGTTCACGTGGACTAATAGAAGGATGGGTGCGGCCTGCATTCGTGAGAGGCTGGATAGGGATCTGTGCTCCCAGACATGGGTTGACCGACTCCCAGAAACCTTGGGGAAGCATTTCACAGACCAGGGCTCTGATCACCGAGCTCTCCTCCTCTCGGACAAGCCCTACGCTCGCAATAGTCGCCCTCTTTTCCGGTTTGATGCCCGGTGGGCGGAAAACCCAGAAGTAAGGGCTATGGTTGGCTATGTCTGGAAAGAGGAGATTCATGGGACTCCCATGTTCTGTCTTTGGGAGCGCCTTAAAAGGCTCCGCCATCTGCTCTATGATTGGAGCAGGGCTGGCACCACGAACTCCCTGCGGAATATCAGGACTCTCTAGAGTGAAATTGACAGGGTTAAGCTTAGCCAACCTATTAACTGTGATGAGGTCAGAAAGTTGGAGACGGAATTAAATCACCAGTGGGAGGCGGAGGAGGAGTATTGGCAACAGATGTCTCGGGTCCACTGGCTGAAAAAGGGTGATAAAAATACAGCCTATTTTCATACAGTGACCAGAACCCGGCGGAAGAAGAATTTTGTGGAGGGCCTTCGTAGTGAGACTGGTGATTAGATTACAGACGAGAATGGTAAGGCTAGCATTGCGACATCGTTTATAAAATTATTACCAAAATCTTGGCAGAGCGGCTTGCTGGTCTCTTGCCACAAATTATTTCGGAGGGGCAGAATGCGTTTATTAGGGACCGACAGATTGTTGAGAACATACTCTTGGGTAATGAGTTAATGCATTATTTGAAAATCAAAACACGGGGCAAGAAAGGATACATGGCTCTAGGTTGACATGGAAAAAGCCTATGATAGGTCGAATGGTCCTTTCTTCTTGCTATTTTGGATAAGATGGGTTTTAACTCTACCTGGAGAGGTTGGATTCAAGAATGTCTCCGGTCCGCTTCTTTCTCTGTCCTCATGAACGGTACCCCCTCTGGGTTTTTCACCTCTTCCAGAGGATTAAGGCAAGGGGACCCTTTATCCCCGCTGTTATTTGTGCTCTGTACGGAGGGCTTTGCGGCTCTCCTGCGGCAAGCTATCCGGGAGGGACGTTTAGAGGGGGTAAAAGTGGCTCCTCGTGCGCCCCGTATCTCTCATTTGTTCTTTGCTGATGATTCTTATCTGTTTTTGAGAGGTACCCTCCAGGAATGTGAAAATTTGATAGAGATGTTGAACGAGTATGAGGAACTGAGTGGCCAAAGGGTGAATCTGGACAAATCAGCTGTTTGTTTTAGTAGAAACATTGTCCGTGCGGACCAGGAGTTTTTGGATGCTATCTTGGGAGTGGGAGCGGTAGGGGTGCATGATAAGTATCTTGGATTACCCACGTTGATCGCGCGTTCAAAAATGGCCACCTTCCGGTATCTCGAGGAAAAATTATTAGATCGCCTTCAAGGGTGGAAGCAAAGGACCTTGTCTTGGGCGGCAAAAGAGACTTTGATAAAATCTATCGCTTTGGCGTTGTCGTTACATGTGATGTCCTGCTTTAAGCTTCCTGCCTCTTTGTGTCGGCTACTGGACAAACATGTGGCCCGGTTCTGGTGGGGGGAGGCTGTGGATCAGGGTCGTATTCATTGGATGTCCTGGCGAAATATGTGTCGTAGTAAGCATGAGGGTGGGATGGGGTTCCGTCGCTTTGAGCAATTTAATCAAGCTTTATTAGCCAAAATTGGCTGGCGTATTCTTATGGAACCTCAATCCTTGCTGGCTCATGTTTATAAAGGTAAATATTTTCCAGGTGGCTCGTTTCTTACTGCTACGGCCCGTTCTCGTCCTTCATGGGGGTGGCAAAGTATCCTGTATGGTAGGGATTTGCTGGAGAAGCGCTTGCGGTGGCAAATTGGGAATGGGAAAACTGCCTCACTCCTCCGTTCTAATTGGATTCCTTCTCTCCAGTTGGACCCTCCTCGGTTTAATCCTCGAGTATTACCGGAGGAGGGTGACCTGAAGGTTGAGGAGGTAATCTGTCATAGGGAGGGGAGATGGAATGATCAAGCTCTTAGCCAATGGTTTGACCCACCTACATGCAGGGCCATCAAAACTATACCTCTTCCACGGCATTCGATAGAGGATAGGTTAATTTGGCATGATTCCCCTGATGGGGTGTTCTCGGTCAAGTCGGCATATCATTTAGCAGTCTCTCTTGATAAGCGTCGGGGGGTTGGAAATCTGGGGTCAGTTGGATGGATAGGGCGAGCTGGATTCGGTAGTGGGAAGCCAATATCCCTCCCAAGTTAAAGGTCTTCCTCTGGCAGATTCTGAATCGGATTCTGCCTACTACTGAGGCCCTTATTGAGAAGAAGGTCCTGGTTCATCCCACATGCCCGGTGTGTTGGGCAGAATCGGAAACCATGGAACATCTTTTTCTTGACTGTCCAGTAGCTCGGGCTATTTGGGATTATGCTGGGTTAGCTCACTTTGGGGAGGGGCTTCCCCGCCATACTTTTCCCCTTTTCCTCAAACGGCTGATGGCTTTGATTAATCAACCTACTGTTATTATGGCGGTGGTGGTTGTCTTATGGCGTATTTGGCGTTCTCGAAATTGGGTTGTCTTTGAAGGCAAGCAGTTTGGGTTTTCTGCCCTGATGCGCCGACTTCCGGTGGATAGGGCCCCCTGTGGTGTCCAGGATGCTCCCATCCATCATGAGGCGGTTGGGGGGCAAGGAGTTATTTGCATGTGGGATGGGGCTGTCCGGAGTGGTTCCCACTCGGCGGGAGGTCTAGTCCTCCTCACTCAGGATCGGGAAGTTCTGTTAGTGAAGGGGATGCAGTTTCCATGGATTGAGGACCCCTTGGTGGTGGAATTAGTCACACTGCGGGAGGCTGTTCTGTGGTGTCAGTCGTTCGGTTGGGCGGACATTACCTTTGAAGGGGATGCAAAGATTATCATTGATAAAATCAATCGCAGGGAGGCTCGGGATAGTCTCTTGGGTGCTATGCTAGATGAGCTTATTCAGATTTTTTCCGGTAATCCTGGGTTTAGTGTTAGATTTGTAGGTCGGCGTAGTAATAGGGTAAGCTCATTTGATGGCTCGTAAAGCCCTCTCTTTGTTCCCGACTATAGGTCTTTCTTTTAATTTCCGGACCTGGCTGGTGTCGACGACTATAGGTCTTTCTTTTAATTTCCGGACCTGGCTGGTGTCGAGGATATAACTACTTTTTCTTGATCAATATATGATTATCTTTTGTAAAAAAAAAAAAATCTCCTCACAGTGCCCAGATGGGACCACGGGAAAGGTGCCACGATATTCTCATCGGACGCCTGGCAGATCCTACAGTCAGTCTGTCAATCAATCAACCAACCTTCAAATAATTTAATAAATAAAAAACTCACTGACCCTCCATAAAAAAAAGGCTGCCGCAACAGATTGAATTGAACCCAGATCTCTCTCTATTTATTCCAGACGGCCCACCTTCTCACCTGAAAACTTCCCCATCTGGAAATTCCCCTTTAATTCCCCGCAAAAAAAACCCCACAAGAAGGATCTGGTGATGGATTCGGCCGGACGGGAAGTGGTTCTGATCACCGGCTGCTCACAAGGAGGCATCGGCCACGCCCTGGCTCGAGAGTTCGCCGCCAACGACTGCCGGGTTGTGGCCACGAGCCGGTCGAAGAGCACGATGCGGGACCTGGATCAGGATCCGAGATTCTATCTCCAGGAACTGGACGTCTCGTCGGCGGAAAGCGTCGAGCGGGTGGTTTCGGACGTCGTCGGGAAGTATGGGAAAGTGGACATTCTGGTCAACAACGCCGGCGTTCAGTGCGTCGGCCCTCTTGCTGAGATCCCCCTCTCTGCTGTCCAGAGTACCTTCGACACAAACGTATTCGGTAAGATTTTTTTTGGATACCTGGAAACCCAATTTGCCCAATTTTTGCAATATATTCAATTTGCTTATGTGGGATGGATGGAATTTAGGTACCGGTGTGAGTAATCGAATTTGTCGATATTTGGTACTAGATACATGTGTTTTTTTTTTTTAATTGAATTTCAAATGTTAATTGGTATTAGATATTACGGACTAAGATCAGCATAGATCGAAATAGCGATGAGCGACAAAGCATTCATCCATGGTTTTTAAGTTTAAACTTGTGGTTAGGTATTAGGCTCTTAGCAGATGTTCGTGTGGGTTACTGTCGAATCAGCCAACTTCCTGGCTTACTGCTCTATTACTTCACATAGTAAACAGAGAGAAGAATGGGTTCCATAATCTCTCAAGTGCAATGACAGGTGCAGCCTTGATATGCTTGTTTCCTCATAAACAGAATGGTGCTATTAAGATTGATCTGTGACTTTTTTTACGATAACGATAGTCGGAAGAGGAAATTGGTTCCCAGTGGATGTATTTGCTTGTAAAACTGTGTGTAGTTTGCTACTATATGTTGTCAATACACACATTGATATTAAATATCATGCAATGAAGCGGTCGACCAGCCTTCGAATCGAGTGAAACGAAATTGTGATTGATCATGTCGTTCTGAGATAAAAATGAAAAAAGCAGTCTTGATCGTTTCGAACAATTATGTAGTTCCAAAATAATTTCATAAAATATGAGGCACGAGACTGCATCATGAGTTGTTGTTCAAAAATTATTATGTAATCTTTTTTTAATACATCCTCTTGAATGAAATTCTGACTACGACATTAAAAACTTCAGCAATGCAATTGTATCGGGTGCTCTGTTTTGAGAGAGACCAAACTTAACTTCCTTTCTGTGTAGGGACAATGAGGATGGTTCAAGCCGTCACTCCACACATGGCTTCCCGTAGAAAGGGTAAAATTGTCAACCTCGGAAGCGTTTCAGTGATGGGTCCCACCGCTTGGGCCGGCACATATACCGCATCTAAAGCAGCAATTCATGCACTGACTGACACATTGAGGTTTGTTCTCGCAAATTGCATTTGGATTTGCATGAAAATGTGTGGAAGATTACAAATGTAGGAAGATTGACAAATGGATGGCTGGGAATTTTGCAAACCGTACTTATTTTGAGTGGGTGATGAGTGAACTGCGGGTCATCCTCTTTTCACATGAAAAATAGATATTTTTTTGCTTATACTATTAAATAGTTATCATATTAGGGCAATGCACTAACCATCAACTTCTAAAGGCATAAAAAGTAAAGAATTTTTTGCATGATTGCTTGATGAAGTAAGGAAAGATTTGATACATTTGCCAAATAATTGAAATCCGCACACTTAACATCCTGTTTGGATAGGTTAAAATTTTAGGGAATGGAATTCAATTTCTTATACTTTTTTATAATTCTCATGTTTGGAAGTAAAAAATAAATAGGAAAGGGAATTCCAAGATGTAAAAAGTTGGAAATTATAATTCCCACTAAGAGTGGTTGGAATTGTTGTAAGGAGAAATGGAATTGATGGACCCCACTCAAATTCGGGCACATCTTTACAAGAAAGTCATTAATAATGATACGAATTTTGGCCAATATATGGGTATTACTGTATAAACACTTGTAAGAAATTATTTACATCTTCCTCCAAACATAAAAACATGAAATCGTTTCTAAAACTTTAGTATTTGTTACAAACAAAAACTCTGAAAATAAATTTTCAATTGAATTCAGATTCTCACAAGAAATGGAATTCATTTTCTAACGGAATTATATCCAAACAGGCTGTAAAGAGTCGTGAACCTCAAGGCATAGGTGGTTGAGTGACTTTGTTTTCTTTGTCAATTAATACTTCATTTAAAGTGGCCAACGAAAAAGTTATTATAAGTAGTAAAAAAAACTTTACATGTACATGTTCAAGTATTTAGGCGGATAGCCAAAGTGCAAAGTGTTTGAATGACTCTTGTTTTCCTAATTTACGAGAATTTTCTTAAAAATATTGATAAACCTAGCTAATTGCTAGTCGGATTATTGCTTTTGTGAGTTAACCCACAATCCAACCCTAAGAAAATTGTGGATGGATCTTAGTCACAATTGTATCAATTTGTTAATAATAAACACGTGAATCATTTTGAGACTGAAATCCATCCAATCCAACCCTATTGTTAGCCGTGGAAAATAGTGAATTGTTAAGTAACTTAAAGTGGGTATATAGTCACTGAAACAGGTGTTAAAGTGGTGGATACGAAATATTTAGGTTTTTTTTTAATAATGGTGATATCAATTTATTTTTATTGTTAAGTGCTACTTTAGGAAATAGTTCATGATACCAACGGTAAAACCTTTAAACCAAGACTTGGATTTGGAGCATACGAATTTCAAATCATTCAGTAGGTTGGATTGCTGCTTTCCTCCTCTAACTGGCCTGCATTTGAGCATTCGAACTTAAAAAGCTGGAAACTGCAAATTCTTGACACGGTACTAATCCAAGAGACATCATTTCCCTGTCACCTTTGACGACACCTGATTTCGATACTTATAAAATGCAGGCTGGAACTTAAGCCGCTGGGAATCGACGTGATCAACGTCGTTCCAGGAGCCATCAGATCAAACATCGGGAACTCCGCAACAGCTAACTACAACAAGATGCCCGAGTGGCAACTGTACAAACCATTCGAGGCTGCGATCAGGCAGAGGGCATACCTCTCCCAAAGCCTCAAATCAACCCCTGCAGAAAAATTCGCGAAAGATACAGTAGCTGCCATACTCAGAAAGGATCCACCAGCATGGTTCTCGTCGGGTCGTTACTCGACCATTATGGCCATCTTGCACCATCTCCCGCTTCGTATCAAAGATGCTATCATCAACCGAATTTCACCTATCAACAGCAGCACTACCTGATATTGATGCCTCTCTACTGTGTAACCATATTCACTTGCCTGTTTGTTTGATTCCTGTACTAAACTACTAATCCTTCAAAAGATTTGCAGTAATAACACATCTCTTCACACTTTGAGAATCTAATTTGCCACATACTTCCATCCTGTCAATTCAGTTCATCCTTTTCCTATTAACAAACTGATCTAACTATGACTGAGAACCGAAAATCTAAAACTTACCCAGCAACCCTTACACTTGACAAATGACTGAAATACTCTTCATACAATAAGCAAAACTCATTTGATCCTAACTATAAATTCACAAACGCATTTTGACCCAATCACGACCCACCTATACAAACCCATGGGCTCACATCAGTACGATTCATTTGCCACCTCCACTTTGAATCACTAAGATTGCCCTGCTAATGGTAGCTATATGAAAAAAAAATGTTGATCAATCTTCGTCAGATGTTCTAATCTCAACAATACTATCTTATACCAAGAAATTTCTCAGTTACAAGGGAAAACAGGGCCCCGAGATAGATTATACAGCCTACACACCTAAAACAAACTGACCTTATTGTCGTCACTGAGAATGGGATGATGGATGATGGCCATAATACACCATACCAGGCGGCTGCAAGGGTCTAAAACTAGGAGGACCAGCAGCAGCTTGCTGCTGACTTAAGGTTATTTGCTGCTGTTGAGTCATTGGAACTTGCGACGGTGGTTGCTGAGTCATAGGCACCATTGGACTCATCATATAGGGACGAGGTGGATGCGGTGGTCCTGGTGGCAAGGAACTAATGCTACCATATCCGTAGGGAGTAACAATCCCTCCAGGAGGCTGCAAGTACTGCTGAGAGGAAGGATTCGGCAGCACGTGAAACTGAGACTGAGAGCTCGGTACCTGATTCTGCATGGTGTGGTATGCATGGTTCGAGGGATCAGCAGAAAGGGGTTTTTGTGCCGACATAAACATAGCAGGTTCTGGCACGGAATCATTGACCGAAGAGCTAACTGGTGTTGACTTCAAACCTTGGGTCTTTGCTGCTTCTGCAGCAAATGAAGACAGAACAGAATGCATGATCATTTGAGAGGAGCTTGAGGCTGCAAGCTTATCTGCAACCTCGGCAGCAATAGCTGCTGCAGTTTTCTTTGGAGTGTGTCCTGCTTTGCCATTTGTATCTGCTTCTATTTGGGTTGCAGTTGTGGCTTTGGGCACATAGTCTTCGTCGTTCAGCCGCTTTATCATTATGCTGACCTCATCCACCTGTGCCTGAGCTACCTGGAGATTAGCAATAGGAACCAACTCAATTCTCAATAAAATAACCCTCAGTGGTCAAAACTACACACAAGTAGCACCATGTTAAAGTAGTGTCTTTGCTTCAGTATTTAAGCCCACACATTATTGAGTAACTTCTTTTTAAGCCTAAGCAAACACACCCAAAGAACCAACATTTTCAAATAGGCCATCAGTTACATACCTGCATCTGAGTTCGCACAACCTCCAATTCAGATTCCTGAACAAGCAAAATGAGAAAGGCAGAATATGAGCATCTAGATGACACCAAAAATTTATAGCATGCACATAAAGTTAATAGACCATCACAGATAAGCATGTTATATTAAAAAGTTCTCCCAACCTGGTCATTTAGAGCTTCCCTCAACTGAGAGACAAGGGCAGCTCTACTGGCTTCAACGGATTTAAGTTTTTGAATACATTGCTTCAGAAGGGTGTCTTCCTGCTCTAGTTCTTTCGCCAAACTTGTACGTTTGGGATCTTTTCCTGAAGAGCCAAAAGTTGTTATGCTTCAGAGACTCCCAATCTGAACATCAAGGAGCTTTGGAAGCACTTGAATAGAAGTAAGGCGAAATAATTAACTATATAATCATATATCCCAATTTTCCCACAGCAATTAATCCGAACATCTTGGCTTACCGTTGCTACAGGAAATATCAACATCTTTCTCCATCTTCCTGACTCGACTGACCACAGATTTGCAGTTACTCATCTCTGCCTCTTCTTTGGAACGCCCACTGTCAACCGAGTGGAATGCTGATACAATTTTCTCGGCAGCGCCACCAATGGGCAATTTCTGGTTTTCAACACGATGATACAAAAATAAGAGACATTTCGATTCGGAGAACTTAAAGGAACAAAAAGACAAGATAGGAAAGCTATTAAATGCTTGAGCTGGTTGAAGGGCAACCTAAATAAAAACATTTAAGGAACTTTTCCTTACCGTTTTAATAGATCTGGAATCTCGTTTGAAAATCTTGACCGTGCGTGAACGCTTTTTACTGAACTCCAAGTCTGGTAGAGTCTCATCACCAAGCATGATTTCTTTAAGGCTTCGAGAATGTGTTCCAAACACTCTCCTTTCTTCCCATATATTAACCTGGCCACCATCGAACTTAAGTTATTAGACAAACCAGCTCATTCTGCCTTCTTTTCAGTAGTTCATAGTTCGTCGAAAGCTGAATTGTCCATAAACATGCCCGTTCACCTTCTGTGAATGCACTTTCCTTCTCTTCCATTTTTTAGGTATTTGTCCAATATAACTCATTAATTAGTATGAAAAGAAATTATTTGAGCCCCAGCTACAATAGCGTTCAGATTCACGAAACTATCAACCTACTAATGAAGGTTCTTATGATGATGTTTCCTTTTTCCAGTGTATCCAAACTGTTAATCATGCAGGAAGCAGAATTCAGTATGTAAAGAGTGAATCGTAAGCTTACCAATCTGGAGACAACAGTCTTGCCACGATCATCACCTTTTGCAGAAACGTCCTTGAGAGCTGAGGGGAGAACCTTCCAGAACTCGGTCACAAATTCATTGCCTTTACGTTTACTGTTCTGTAAGATATCATTTGCTAGATAAAGTAGAGGGACTTTCTGAACCATCTCCGAGACGTGGAACTGTTTGTCCCATGTCGCTACAACGAGTTCGGCTTTGGTTTGGTGAAATATGCACCAATGTGACAAAGCTACAGAACGTAGTTAAGCTAACACTGTCTCTCCGGAAATATAACGATGAAACTTCAAACAGCTTTCGCATCATATCACTGATTCAAACATCATGAACTGTTCAAAAATCAAAACTTTAACACAAGAACGCTGACATAAGCATGGGAGATGACGATGGTACGGAACTACCTCAACATCAGAATTCAGAAATCAGAACCATCACAAGTGCAATTCAATTCAACCCATAATCCAACAAGAGGCGAACAAGCCAACATGAACATCCACCAAACACGGCGTTAAAAATTATCCTCTGGATCCAATTCCTTCCTAGAAGAAAAGCTTAACCTCTAAACTCAGAAGAAGATGGAGAGAAAGGAATAAAAAGAAGGATACTTTCAATGCATTGTTGGGTGCTGTTGAGCTTGGAGAGCTTGTCGGCTAGAATCTGTTGACTGAACACGCTATTCATCTCCACCCCCACACCAAAAATGCAACCTCCCCCTGCCTTCAAACTTAATTCCTCCCAAACCAGCTCGAACAAACGAATTGACAACAAAGGCGCCGGCGCTGGCCCAATTTGCTGAAGAACAGCTCGAGCAAAGCTCCTTTAACCAAAAAGGCGGAAACTTTATTTGAAACCCTAGCGAAGCCAACTGAGCAGCGCCAAGAAAGGACGAAACCCAATTGGATTTCAGATGAAGAGGAATAATGGGCATGCAAAACTTGCAGCTGAACGAGAAAGCCTCCACATCTGGTGGAAGGAAGGGAACGAGGCGAGTTTTATGAAGACGGCTAAAGGGGTTTGGCACGAATCGGCGGAAAATGTGATGTTACAGAGAGAAGAGGGGCAAAAAAAAAAAAAAAACGTTAGATCGAGCTGTGGAGGACTCTGGAAACAGAGCACTTGAGTTTTCCTGAAACCCTAGAGAGAGGGGGGGAAAACGGTTACGAAAGTGGAGGGATTTTGGTGAACTAAGCTCAAATTTAGATGTTGAAATACACATAGGACACAGATCCCCAGTGTTTGGAAAGGACCAAAGGCGACTTAGTGGAGAATCAGACAACCCAAACATTTTTTCATTTTTTGTGTACTCAGTCAGATCCAGTCCACTACCTTAGCATATAGCTAATGAAAATATGAAATGTCCAAAAGGCTATACATTATTCGGCTTAATTGCAAGTTTGGTCACTCGAATTGCTTAAAAATTTCACGTTTGCCACTCAAATTGATTTATTCCATTTATAGTCACTCGAATTAGTTGAACAGTTCATGTTTGGTCACTCTCCGTTAACCTCCGTTAGTGACGACAGTTAAGTGATGACGTGGCTAACAGAAAGACACAGTCAGCATATTTTAACATTAAAAAACGACGACCCGACCCGCCAGCTCAGCCTTACCCGCCCTGTCAGCCATTCTTGCCCAACCCGCGAACCAACCCAATTAATTGACCCTAAACCCAAACCCGAGACCCGCCGCCGTCGTTGTTGGTCTCCACGATGTCGGTGGTGGGTGTAGTCTCCCTGGGAAACGCCGGCTTGTCGGAGCTCCGAGGAAACCACATGAAGTATTCCAAGTTCGCCGCCCAACTATCCGCTTCTACCTCGTCGTCGCCGTCCTGGTCCTCCCTCCCCAGCAGAACCGGGATGCTTGTGGCCTGCACTCCGGCATTCCTCGTCGCCTTGTCCTCCCTGCTCCTCCTCCACCATGGCGGTGGCGGAGCTTCGTCTTCTAGGCTCTTCCTGGTCGAATCCGCCCTCGCCGTACATTTCTTCAAAAGGGTTTTCGAGGTATGTACTTTCTCCCAGTTCCAATTCAATCCAGCTCCAGCCCTTTTCTTCGAATGGAATTTTGATGGTTGGGACAAGTCTCTACCTGATGGGAAGGAGCAAAGCCACAAGAGAGTGGTACCTCTCTAAGTTTGATGATTTCCCTCCTCATGTCAAGTGTATCATCCCTTTTGTTTTCTAGATGATCAATCAGTATGAGTGAAATTAACTTAGGGTTAATCGTATTTGCTGAAAAGCTCTGCTCAAAGATGAGTTGGAAAATGATAGCTCTGACAAAGGATGAACGAGGTTTGAGGTTTACAGAAGTGCTCGCGGACAGATCTGGCCTCGCGCCGCCGTCGATGATGGGGGGATTTGCACGGGCTGGCCGATTGCGACCTCTGCTCCGCTCCTCCGTCTTCCTTCTAGATCTTGCAATTGATTGGCGCCGGAGATTGCCACACCGCCGCTGCAAGCGTTGAATCGCCCGAAGACACGGTGGCCTCGGCTCGGATTGGAGCCCCGACGAGGACTCCGATCGGGTGAGCCACGTTTTTCTTGCACTTCTCTGTTTGGGTTTCCATCCGACGCCGAATCGCCCTAACCATCTGTTTTCGATTTACTTTTCAGGGGGGGTTGGGTCTCGGGTTTGGGTTTAGGGTCAATTAATTGGGTTGGTTTGCTGGTTGGGCAAGAATGGCTTATAGGGCGGGTAAGGCTGAGCTGGCGGGTCGGGTCATCATTTTTTAATGTTAAAATATGCTGACTGTGTCTTTATGTTAGCCACGTCATCACTTAACGGTCGTCACTAACGGAGTCTAACGGAGGTTAACGGAGAGTGACCAAACTTGGATTGTTCAACTAATTCGAGTGACTATAAATGGAATAAATCAATTTGAGTGGCAAACGTGAAATTTTTAAGCAATTCGAGTGATCAAACTTGCAATTAAGCCTACATTATTCATTAACCATTAGACATTTCTTGGAGTCATCGAATGGCAAATAATAATAATAATAATAATAGACATGTGGAAGTAAGGGGCACTTGATTCATCGGTATGATTCGGTTAATTGGTATTGCTTGATTTGGTTTGGAAATCATTTTATGTATCAGTTTAGTATGTTGGTTGTTGACGCTATAGATTGTACTAATTGATTATTTTATGTATGACATTGACATACAAATGACAACAAAGTATCGGCCAGTAAAAGGAAATTGTCTCGAAGCTAATGGAGCGTTTGGACGAGAGATTTGAATATACAATTTAAGACAAATGCATCATTTAACTTAAAATCTTATGGTTGACGTGTCCAAAATAATGAATAGAGACTTTGTTCAAATTATCACATTTTCTGGTAATTGAAAACTCAGACACCTACGATAAAGGCTTGACCTAGTGAGAATATTAGTAGTTTTGAACCTAAAAGTTACAAGTTCAAATCCTTTCGGTATCACCTAATTTAAAAAATCAAACATATGTCATCTTTATCTTTAAAAAAACAAACTCAGACCACATCTCTATCTTTTTCAATTCTCGCACTTTAGGCTAAAACCTTACATTTGGGAATTTAAACTTCACATTTTTCATTCCGGTTACCAAAACGACCCAATAGGAATTAAGCAAATGCAAAGAAGCAATCCTTTGAGCCCACCAAAACTAATCCTAGATAACTTGATAAAAAAGGAGATCAAAAGAGCTCCGGCTTTGTCGGAGGGCGATCTTTTGACGTCGAGAGCGCCAATTAGGGTTTTTTCAATCTTTTCCATGGCGGCGGTGGCTGCACCACCGTCCAAGGATGATCCTGACATCCCGATGACAGATGGGATGACGGCTGGCCAGCGTCGTCCTCCTCCGGACTCGTCCTCTCCAGACCCGAAGGGCGATCGGGAATCGCAAAAAACGAAGAAGAGGGCAAAGGCGACTGTTGTGATGTCGATGGCGGAGAATGAACGCGATGAAGATGGTATATAGTTGACTCAGATTCAGAAGATGCTGCGGGGGCCATTAGGCAGGATGGCCTAGAGGAAGGTTGTGGGAGAGAAGAGGACCCTAAATGCCCACCGATTTACTTCACAGCAAAGGAGGAACGTTTATGTAAAAGAGCGTGGCGATCGGCCCTGGTGGTGAAGGCTTTGAGAAGATCCGTCTCCTATACACTTATGCTCAAGAGACTGCAAAGCATATGGGAAAAGGCGGGTGGAATACAAGTGACTTCTGTAAAGAACGATTATTTTCTTGTGCGCTTCACCAGTGGCATTGATTATGAAAGGACGGTTACGGGAGGGCCGTGGCTCATAGGAGATAACTATCTCATTGTTCACCCTTGGTCGAGCGATTTTGATCCATACGATCATGAGATTTCCCATACACTGGTTTGGGCTCGTCTTCTGGAGAACCCGATCCATTATTTCCACCCTATGGCGGTTATGAAGATAGGTCAACGCATTGGTAAACCTGTTAGGGTCGATCAAGCTACCAGTTCTTGTGCCCGCAGCCCCGGCAGTGCATGAACCTGATGCACCGTACGGCGAATGGATGATTGCGAAAAAGAAGCCTAAGCCTCGTCGTCAGCTAGAGGAAAAGGCTCGGACGGGGATGGGGAAAGAACCACCTAAGAAGCTGGGGTCACGTTTCGATGTTCTCAACACCATGGAGGAAAATGGACAACCAAGTGAACCTGTTCATAGCAAGCCAGCTCCTCCTGATGTTCCGCTGGAAGGGGATCAGCCTCCGAGTGAAGTTTTCCTTGCTATGACGGTGGAAGGTGTAGGGCACCAGGTAAAGTACCTGTCGAGAAGAATGGTAAAGTGAAGCAGGCTCAGTCCATAGCTGGGGTGAAATTGGGGACGCCGGGTCAGGGGGGAACTAAGTAGAAGGAAAATTTTGTGGTCACTAAATATTGCGAGAGGGAGGCAAAGCATGCAGGCCATGCAGAATGAACGTGGGGAGATGATCACAAATTGTGGGGTGGACTTTAATCACGAAGCAAATCCGCCAGACCCATTAAAATCTATGGAGGCTCCCCTTAGTGCGAATGACTTGAATATACCAGTGGGACAAGCTAATAATGGTGCGGGGAACCTATCCCCTTTGGGAAACTAATGAGGATCCTTAGCTACAACTGCCGCGGGCTGGGGAGCAAGCGTGCAGTTAAGGGGCTTAAGTCGTTGTTGCGACTCTACTCCCCGCAGGTGGTTTTCTTAATGGAGACCAAGCAAACTAAAGAAGAGAATGAAGTCACACAGAAGGAACTAGGATACCACGGAGGTGATTGTTGGCCGACTGACCTCTCGAGAGGTGGGAGAGCGGGTGGTCTGAGCATCTGGTGGTTGGAGGAGATTAACATGAATGTTATGTGAACTGACGAGCATTATATTGACACTAGGATAGTCGAGTAGGGTGCCCCAAGCTGGCGCTTCACAGGAATATATGGGTGGTCAGGTGCAGGGGAAAAGTCAAAGACCTGGGAGCTCCTTCGTTTACTCTCCACTCAATGGGACGGTCCCTGGCTTTGGGGCGGGGACCTGAACGAAATTCTCTCGGCGGAGGAAAAGAGAGGGGGATCCACGAGGGCGGATGCAGACATGGTGGCCTTCCAGGATGGGCTTGTTGATTCAGGGCTAAGAGATTTGGGATTTGAGGGGTACCCCTTCACGTGGGAAAACAGGAGACGAACGGGGGGGATTTATTGAGGAGAGGCTTGACAGGTTTGTAGCTTCGGATGCTTGGGTGGCCTCTTTTCCTAGCTCTCGGGTTCATCACTCCGATAAGACGAGGTCTGATCATCGTCCAATCATCTGCGATACTCGCGGTGAGGAGGATGAAGATCCGAAGTGGGGATGGAGCTTCTGTTCGACCCTTTCTGGGCAAAGCACGAAGCGAGTAAAGAGGTGGTGATGGAGGCTTGGCAGTCTCATGGGCCTAATCAGATCATGAATAAAATCAATGCCTGCAGGGCATAACTGGAAGAATGGAGCAGTGCTACTTTCCCGAACTTCAGCCATCAGAAAGCTAAGATCCGAAAAGCAATGAGAGCCCTGGAGAAGATGTCGCGGAGCACAATGGTGGAGAACCAAATGTGGGAGCTTGAGGATGAACTCGCTGAAGTGGAAAATAATGAGAAGAGTTACTGAAAACAAAGATCGCGGTCAGACTGGTTGGGTGAGGGTGATAAGAACACCAATTTTTTCCATAAAAAAGCGTCCGCCCGAAGACGCAGAAACATGATCCGTAAACTTCAGGATGACTCGGGTAGATGGTATAAAGGCACGGAACAACTTTTTGAGTGTTTTGATAATTATTATGGGCTACTCTTTGCAGCAGGTTAAATCCCGACGTGTACTCCAGTGTTAGATGCCATCCCCCAAACGATCAGTAGTTAGGATAATGAAGCCCTCCTTAGCCCGATTGATAGCGAGGAGATATATAGCGCGCTCAAGAAGATGGGAAGACGCAAGGCACCGGGGGCGAATGGTCTGTCGGCTTTCTTCTTCAGGAAATACTGGGATATCGTCGGTGATGATGTGGTCTAGACGGTGAAAGATATCATAGAAAAGGAGGAGATGCCTAATGGATTGAACCATACATTGATCGCCTTAATCCCCAAGGTGAAGTGTCCTTCTAGCCCGAAGGAATTCAGACCGATCAGCTTGTGTAACGTCCTGTATAAAATTGCAGCAAAGGTATTGGCGAACAGGCTGAAGGGACTCCTTAATAAAGTTATCTCGCAGGAGCAGAGTGCTTTTGTTCCAGGGCGGTTCATTACGGATAATGTCATGGCTGCCTTTGAATGTTTCCATTCGATGAAGAAGAAGAAGAAAACTAAAGGGTCGGGAATTATGGCAGCCAAGATTGACATGGCTAAAGCTTATGACCGAGTGGAATGGCATTTCCTGGCTGGGGTTATGCGAAAGATGGGGTTCGAAGAAAAATGGGTGCGGGTGATAATGCTCTGTATTAGCTCGGTTACTTATTCGACACTTATCAATGGCCATCAGTCCCCTAGCTTTGTGCCCAGCCGAGGGATCCGTCAAGGGGACCCCCTGTCACCCTATCTTTTTCTCATGTGTGCGGAAGGTTTCTCAGCTTACACCGCCCTGGCGGTGCGAGAAAAGAAAATCCATGGCTTTCAACCGGCGCCGGGGGCACCGATTGTCTCACACTTGTTTTTTGCTGACGACAGTATCTTTTTTGCTAGGTCCACGATCCAGGAGAGTGAAGCACCGAGGACCATACTGACTGACTATGAAAAAGAGTCGAGGCAGAAAGTCAGCTTCGAGAAGTCTGACGTGTCCTTTAGTGCATATGTCTCTATGCACCGTCAGCTGGAGATTGGAGGGGTGCTGGGGATGACACGAGTAAGCAAGCATAACAAATACTTAGGCCTAGCTACCGAAGCAGGGAGATCGAAGAAGGAACTGTTTGAAGAGATTAAAACGAGGCTGAAGAAGAAGCTGAATGGATGGAAAGAAAGAACCCTCTTGGTGGCCTCCAGGGAAGTGTTGATCAAGTCGGTGGCACAAGCTCAATTCTCCTATGCTATGTCGGTGTTCAAAGTACCAGACGGGGTGATTGATGAAGTTCAAAGCTCCATTATGAAGTTCTGGTGGGGGCAAAAGGGGGAGGAACGGAGGGTGCATGGATTGCGGCGAGAAGAAGTGGTCAGCTTGAAGAAGGATGGTGGCATGGGATTTCGGGACCTTAAAGGGTTCAATGAAGCGCTGCTGGCTAAGCAACTGTGGAACCTACTACAGCGCCCGACGTCTTTGATATCAAGGATCTTTGAAGCTAAGTATCACAGGCGCACGTCGATCGTTAACGCAAAACTTGGCTACCGACCAAGCTTCGTGTGGCGCAGTCTTCTCAGCGCGCAGGAACTCCTTGCTTCTGGGCTTTGGTGGAGAATAGGTAATGGGCAGAAGGTGTGCATTTGGGGTGATCGGTGGATTCCGGGAACAAACCATCAAATTGTGACCTCACCTCCTATGGGTCTGGCGGTTGATTCTTATGTCAGTGAATTAATTGATTATGAGACAGGTTTGTGGGATGATACTCTGCTGGAGGCATGCTTCCCGACGGACGTGTCCATGGCTATTCGTCAAATTTCTCTTCGCGGCAACAATGAGGATGATAAGTTGATTTGGCATGAGAGCAAGACAGGGGTATACACGGTCAAGGATGGTTACCATAGCTGGCTGGAAAAATTCCAAATAAACAATAGAGTGATGGCGGTTGGGGAGGCGAAGATGTGGAAAAAACTATGGGGCTTGGGATTTCAACCGAAGGTGCGCCATTTCCTTTGGAAATTTGTCAGGGAGATTCTCCCAACGGGGGCTGTGGTTAGTAATCGTAATCCGCAGTGGAGTGATGCATGCCCATTCTACAACCAACGAGAAACCCAGGTACATGTCTTTTCAGAGTGTGAGTGGGCTTCCCGCATTTGGAGGAAGACGGAGGTGGCTGATCTATTCCTGGCCCGAGGCACGGATCCGTGCCAAAGGTGGTGTGCAAAGGTCTTGGAGTTAGAGGATACGGACAAGATAGAAGAATGGAGTGTGCTACTTTGGTATCTTTGGAAGGAGAGGAACGCTCATTTATTCAATGGAGCCAATCCGAGCCAAGTATCTGCTAGCGGATTATAAACAGCACCAGACCCTCGATAAAACCCCAGATGCCCGGCAGGATGCATTTTCGTCTGCACCGATGCAGGAATCTTTGTCTCAGGAGGAGCGGGACTTGGAATGGTTATTCGTGATGATGCAGGAAAATTCCTACTTGCTGTTGCGAAGAGAATCAGAGGGAACTGGGGAGTTGAAGCAGCCAAAGCTTTGGCTGCAGAAATGGGAGCCCAACTTGCTTTTTAGTTCCATTACACTAATGCTATTCTTGAGTCGGATTGCATGAGTCTGATACATAAGCTGCGGAACCCGGATGGTATACAAGACGAGGTGGGGGTAATATGTCGTAATACAAGGAGGCTATTGCAGGGTACATGTGACAGTTCGGGGAGACACATTAACAGGGAGGCTAATATGGCTGCGCACCTGATGGCGCATGCGGATACTGAATGGGAGGAGCGAGTAATTTGGTGTGATCATCCGCCTACTTTTCTTATTAGTCAGTTACAGCAGGACAATGTAACCGCGTTATCTGATTAATAAAGCTGAACACAGATTCCTGTAAAAAAAATAATCCTTTGAGACCACCACAAATTCCTAATGGGTCATTTGAAATGTGGTATTTGGGTCAACTAATTCATTGTGAAATAATATGTGTCATTTTAAATATGGTATTTCATAATGAAGAAGCCCCATTATTCAAACTTCAAGAAGGCGCTAGCCATAATGTAAGCATCTGGGTGTTGCTTACTTGCTTAGTGCCCATTTCGTCCTGGTGTCGCCTAAATGTTGGAAACAAGAACAGTAGTTTCAAATAGACGAAGAATGACATGACAATTTTACAACACTTCAGTTCAAATGATTAATGCTTACTTAACACATAACAACAAATGCTTACAAACAAGCGAACTTTAAACTATGATATACGGATAACGGGATAAGATAAATAAGATAGATTGGAAGCTAGCATCACGTTTAGGGGTCGAAGGGATTGAAGGAGAAAGCAGAGCAGCGACAAAGAGAAAAGTAGAGGGTTGATTGTTTGGTATAGTTCACCTCGTGGCTTTGTTCCCCTTTCTTAATTCTTCGAACTAGAAAAGATAAGCAGTAGCAAAATGGAGGGTCACTTTTTCTAACAATAAAAATGTCGAGTCGAAGAGAGAGAATATTGAGTTTATAGATGGTGTTAATTTCCTTTTGATATTGATTATCTCATTCTACCCAATTAGTTGTTTGGCATTGGGCTTCGATATAGCTTGTTTTCCTGGTTTTGGATTAAACCTAGGCCTGTCAATTCGGTTTCGGGTTTTCGGTTTAACCTGAACCCGAACCAATATAAACAGAGTCAGTTTTGGTTTTTTCGGGTTCAACCCGATACACACAGCAGCGGTTTCGGTTTACCAAAACCCGCAAAACCGAAAAACCTGCAAAACCCGATAGCATCAGTCACGCACGCTGTCGTTTTGGCTTTTGATAGCAAGAGCAACCCTACCCTAGCCTTCAGCCCTTCCTTCACCGTCTCTTCGCTTTTGGAAAACGAAACAGAGCGAGACGAAACAGAGGACAGAGCCTCCTCGCTTCAGCCCTTCACCTCGTGCCGTCGCCGCCAGCATCATCCTCGCTGCGCCGCCATCATAGTTCCAGCATTTGACAGGGAGGAATCCGCTTCACCACCATCAACTTCGCTCTTCCCCTGTTATTCTGTTCCTCCTCTGGGTTCGAAGCTTCTGGAGATTGGCGATTTCACGAGCAACTCCTCTGGGTTCGAAGCTTCTGCCTTTGGTCACATCCTAAATCACCATACAAAACAGAGATGGAATCCCAGTAAGCTCCTTTTTCATCCAACTTGGTATTACTCGGAGATGGTTGGAATTGCAATTTAGTAATTTACCCTTTGATGCTACCTTCATTAGAAATCGGACAGGGATGGAGCTAGAGCTAGATGATTCCTTTAATGGTTGTGTTGATTTTCTATGTCGCGGGATCTGATTGCTTGCTGTTGAGTTGTTTTGGTTGTGGGTTGAAATGAAGCCTTTTCTCTCTTGTAACTGAAACCCATTTTGCTATTTCGCTTGTTTTGCTTAATCCTGCTGAACTATTCAATTTCTTCTGTTTGTGCGTGCTTCTGATGTTAATAGGTATTTGATCTCCCCCCATCGACTTTGATCCTGCTTTGGTGAGGAACTAGGTTATGGTGATTTTGGTTTGAGGTGCGCTGAATTTGGCCTCTCTGTGTCTTAGTTGATTTCTGAAGAAGTTTGATTGAGTTCTGTTTCATCTTCACAGCAGGAAAAAAAACATAGATATCCAGTTACGCGTCTTAACTGGTTCCTTTGCTAAAGCGTAGAAATGAAGATAAAAGGTGGATTAGGCGTTTACATATTGGGAATGAGTGGTCATTCTAAGAATGTGAAGCTTTCTTCGCAATGCAAGCCTCATCTGCATCCTGCAACCCATCTTCCCCTGTTTTCTTCTTCTTCTTTCTGGGTTCTGTTTAGAAAAAAAGTTGTAAATGAATGTTGGGAGACAACTGGTTTCTTGGATTTGGCTTTTTATAGCATGGGAGTGAGATACATTGGAAAGGTGGGGATAATTGAATTTCCTAATAGTGTATTGGGATCTAATAGTGTATTGTGTTATTTAGTGCATCAAAAGCATTAGGTACCATAGTTTCGATCAATCAGGAAAGAAATTACTTAGTGTCCATTTTCTATTCGTTACTGATACATGCTTTCATATACTAATAATTCCCGGCTTTAACTCAACTCAACTTTTCATTTTGACAGGGGAAGTGAGGCACCATCGGCTTCTCGTCCTAGACGTGGAGGACGCTCTAAGAGTACCAGCATTCCTGCTCCTGCACCGTCTTCCGATCCTGCTCCTGCTCCTACACCGTCTACTGGTACCACCAATGTACCTCCTGCTCAAACAATAGACGAGGAGACAATTTCAAGAAAAAGGAAAGAAAAGTCTGACGTTTGGCCACACTTCAAGCGTTTTAAGAAGGATGGGTTGGACAAAGCAAGATGCATTTATTGCAATGGTGTTCTTATGGCTCCCACTAAATATGGGACTTCTACTCTGCGGAATCATAAAGATAGTTGTTTGGAAAAGATACAAAAGGGTGAGCTGATAGTCGACCATCTATCATCTTCTGGAGGCCAGGTACACACTCTTGGGACTTGGAAATTCGATCAGATTGATGCTAGGAGAGCTTTAGCGGAGATGATTATCATAGATGAATTACCATTTAGGTATGTTGAACATGAACGGTTCAAACGGTTTATGGCTCGTGTTTGTCCAATGTTTGTGTTACCTAGCCGTCAGACCGTTAGAGAGGATTGTATCAAGGTGTTCTTTGAAAATAGAGAGTTGCTGAAGGACTATTTCAAGACTAAGTGTTTAGGGATGGTATCGCTCACCACTGATACTTGGACTTCTTTGTCCAATCTCAATTATATGTGCATTACTGCTCATTTCATTGGTAGAGATTGGAAATTGCATAAAAGAATTATTAACTTTGTCCAAGTTACAAAACATTCTAGAATTGAAATTGGAAAACAGTTAGCTAGTTGTTTGGTGGAGTGGGGCATTAGGAAGGTGTTTTGTATAACAATGGACAATGCTAGTGTCAATGATATGGTTGCTATCCATATGAAGGAACAGTTGAAAGAGTGGGGATCAGATATTTGGATGGAAAATATCTGCAAATGAGGTGTGTGGCTCACATTATTAATTTGGCTGTGAAGGATGGGCTTAAAGAAACTGGTAAATCTGTGGAGCGAGTAAGAGAGTCTGTGAAGTGGGTTAAATCTACACCAGCTAGGAGCAGAAAATTTAAAGATTGCATTGAGTTTGAAAAGATAGTGTCGAAGAAATTTGTTTCGTTGGATGTAGCTACAAGGTGGAACTCAACGTATCTGATGTTGGAATCTGCAAAGCCATTTAGAAAGCATTTCAGACATTAGCTAGAAATGATAAGAAATTCAAGAAACATCTCAATGAAAAAAATTATGGAATGGAAAGCCTTGGTATCACAACTTCTGATGATTGGTCTAGTGTGGGCAGGTTGATTGATTACCTGAAGCTATTCTATGATCTGACTGTTCGAGTTTCTGGGACTTCATATATGACTTTACACCTCTTGTGTGATGAGGTATGTGAAATGTACACTATGATATCTGAGTGGGCTGATGGTATAGATTTTGAGGTGTCTTGCATGGCTGAGAGAATCAAGTCCAAACTTGCCAAGTATTGGTTTGAAGATGAGTTGGAGAATTCCAAGATGAATCGGTTGTGTTATATGGCAGTCATATTAGATCCTAGGCGGAAAGTTGAATATCTTGAACAAGCTTTGAAGAAGCTATATGGTGAGAGCAGGGGTAAAGCTTTGGTCGAAGAGGTGAAAGATGAAATGCGTCTTCCGTTTGACCATTACAAGCATAGGCTCGGACTTCCTGGCAGTTCTCCCATTGTGATTCAGGAAAATGTGCAAGAACCTAGTGGAAGTGGGGATGGGAAGAAGAAAGGGAAGATTTGGGGTGATTTTAGGAAAATTAAAAGAGAGGCCATTCTGAAAGGAACTAGAAAAAGTTCCAAATCTGAGTTTGATAGGTACCTTGAGGAGGAGGAAGATGATGAAGTGGTTACACGAGCATTGGTGGGTTCAGAAGAGGATGAATACAAGTTTGACATCTTGGGACGGTGGTCGCGAAGTGGGATGAAATATCCTACTATTTCTGAGATGGCTAGGGATATTCTTGTTGTTCCTATTTCCACGGTTGCTTCTGAGTCGGCATTCAACACAGGAGGTCGAGTTTTAGATTCGTTTAGGACCTCCTTATCCCCTGAAGTTGTGGAGGCTTTGATTTGTTGTGAAGATTGGATAAGATCTTCAGACTCTGAGTTGGTGGCTGATGGAGAAGATGAGGGCGATGAAGTGGTATTTCAAAATGGTAAAGACTTAATCTTTCTCTTTATTCTTATATTTGTTATCTTGATCAAGTCATATTCTAACAAGTTGTTATTGTTTATGTTATCCAGTATATGCAGCTTTTCAAGCTCGGAGTTCAAGTGCACCTGCAGGACCTAGTGGAAGCTCTCGTGCAGAACCTAGTGGAAGCTCTCCTGCTACCCATGTTTTGGTCTCGAGTCCTCCTATGTCACAAGTGGAAGAAGACTATGTCGACGACAATTCTGATGAGAATGATGAGACTTATGTAGATGTAGAGCCTAATGAGGAGTGATAATGGTAATTGTGTTTATCTTGTATGGTGGATGAATTTTTATTTTACTTGGATGTTATCATTTGAGAATTGTAAAACTAATGTGTTTAATTACGAGTTGAAGATAATCTCATCTATGATTGTCGGTATTTTATGTTGAACAAAATTATTTATAATTTTGCGCCAAACACCAAACTTTTTTTTTTTTTGCATATGATAGTTGATATACCTTCAATTTTGGACCTATGGTATTACTAAAATATTTAATTATATGAAAATCCACAATTAAATGGCCCAAAAGGTTGTATTACTTAACATAGCAAAATAAGATATGATTATGCCCAAAAGGTTGTATTACTTAACAAAGCAAAATAAGATATGATTAATTTACGTGTAAAATATTTTTAAGTATTTTACTTTGTCTCTAAACTAGTAATACTCTTTAATAGTATGTCTATAGTTATAGAACACATAAAATTAAATATTTTAATAATTAACTAATATTTTAATAATAAACTAATGTATAAATATTAGTTTTATAATGTCCACGTCCCAGAAAATTAAACATAATGGTTAAATAAGAATGTACAAATAATAAGAATAAAATTGGTTGTACAAGCAAAAGAATATAAAATTCAAATCACAAAAGTATTTTAAAAAAAAACTTCAAACCGGTTCGGTTTTGGGTTCACCCGAACCGAACAAAAACCGCAGTTATTTTTCGGGTTCCTGTACCCGAAACCCGCACAGCATATGGTCGGTTTCGGTTTCGGGTTGGCGGGGTTTGGTTTAGGTTTCTCGATTTTTTTCGGTTTTCGGTTTTGGTTACCCGAACCGAACCGACAGCACTAATTAAACCTCTCCATAGACACTTCTTTACTTCGTCGCCTTATTCCAGATGTCTAATTAAATGCAGAATGTCTAGCATCTAGGCATATCTAAACATAAGGAAAATGTGCATTGTTTAACCATGAATATACTAATTGCACTTAATAATAATATTAGCTTATCCCTTTCGCATGATAGTGGGAAGGCCTTTTACAATAGATATGAGCTATCGGTCGAGTGGTTTTCTCTCCTCTCCCTATCGGACGAGTGGTTTTCTGCG
This sequence comes from Linum trigynum, assembly GCA_964030455.1. Lineage (NCBI taxonomy): Eukaryota > Viridiplantae > Streptophyta > Magnoliopsida > Malpighiales > Linaceae > Linum > Linum trigynum. Next base: position 5,305,808 of record OZ034817.1, read on the forward strand.
TATGGTATTCCTTCTTTTTTTTCCCTCGTTGGTTCTTCTTTTAAATCATATGAGCTTCATATTCTCCCCATCCCAGCAACTTGATTCTCGATTACCCAATTGCCCCCATATTAGAGTCATGATTGGACTATAAGGAGTGACATAATTCAGTAATCTCTTCTCCAAGCGTGAAGAAATAAGTTGCATCATAGATAATCATCTGAACTCGTTGAGGGGACGATTGAAGGATGAGAGATCATAACTTGGCAATCTCATCACATCTCCGAATGTGAAAGAAATTTTAAGGTATGCAAAAAGTAAGTCGCATCGAAAAGACAATCACAAAAAATAAATTAAACCAGAATAATGAGTTGTCAATATTACATCATTACAAGTTATTGTGTCCAAAACAAGGCAATGAATTAATTGAGCCAAATTACAGATTAGAATGCTACATCAAGAGCACTCACTTTACTAATAGCTATCATAGTATCATAGTCTAAAGACTGGATACGAGACCAAGTGTCATTTTTCTAACGTTATATTATGTTATGTAAGTTAACCAAATATATCAATGTTCCCGAGGGGATCTTATGTTAAACATGCTAGTAAAGTTTACCATCTTTGTCATGTTCTTTCAGTTAACTCTCATTTTAAGTTCGTAACTTGGTACAAACGAACTAATGAAAACTTCAACTCCCAAATTGGTTTTACAACACATGACTCGACTTGATCACTGGTTCGTTTGTACCAACCATAGCAGACAAGGTGACACATTACCCAGTATTTGTTTAGGTAAAGTTTAACTAGTTAACTAATTAACCTAGCAGCAAACTTTGGTCATGTTTGCCTTCACATGTTAAGCAGGGCTGGCTATACGGTCCGATCCGATTAAATTTCCAAATGGATTCGATTTTGGTTCAGTCATTTTGAGAACATAACGACTAAAAATTGGATTGGATACAATTCGATTTTGATCCGCTCTAATCTTGACCCAGTCTGATCTTGACCCGGTCCGAATCTCAATTCGTTCTTAATTTTATATTGAACTTCTAAGAATTTGAGTGGCCTAATTGAACTTCTAAGAATTTGAGTGGCCTAAAATCTAGGGTGTTGAACTTTCTTATCCAGTCTTTATCCAGTTTTTTATAAGGTCCAAATGATTTTTTACCTAAATCTAAGCTCAAAGATGAAATTGGATGGTTTGATATCCAATTCCGATCCAGGTAATACAATCCGGTTTTGATTAAACCCAAAAAGATCGGACCAAATAGCCACCCTAGTGTTAAGCTGACCTACGAAGAGGTGAACCGATGCCTAGTTCACCTTCAATATCCTTGGCCAAGCCCCAGATCTGTAATCAGGAGCTGTGAATAAACTCCATCAACATGGATGGAAGTTTCTAAACAGCAATCACACAAGTGCTTAGAAAAATTCAGACTGCAGTGAAAATTTTGCCATAACCAGATCCACCAAAACATGGCTACCACCTAGATACATAACCAGATCCAATAAAAAGAGTATAACAGGGGGCAAAGCCCTCAAGGCAACATATCTTTCTGTCTATCCAACTCTAAAACATAAAAACTGCCACATTCGAGAACAAAAAGAAGCACCGTCACGGAGTAAAGGAGCACGATCCCATGAGAAGGGTAAGGCATTCAGTGGTCGCCTGGGAGAGACTTGATGATATCCGAGTCACCTGGCATTGACAAGAGAGAACCAACGTTACCACATAACCAGACTCAAAAACCCGCAAAGTTTTGCAGAAGCTTAGCAATGCTAACTTTAAAAATCCAGAGAAGAAAAGGTACAGAATGGAAAATTACCTGCATCAATGATGCTCAAGCAAGAAACACGGTGGAATTTGCCACAGGCAGTGCCCAACTCAACATTGTCTACACACCAAGTAAAAAGGGCAAGTCAAATACAATCACAAAGTTGTTCCACAACAAATTATTGCAGGATAGTACATAACTACATATAGGGGTGAGCAATTCCTTCGATCGCTACCTATACCTAGGGATACTATCAGTGGAGTAACCATATCAAAATGAGCCAATCATATGCAAATATCAGATCAAACAATATACGTATCAAAGTCATTTACCACAATCCATGGAGGAAAGACACCATAATTTCACCAATAAACGCAGGTTTCGACAGTATATAACTACATTACATAGAGAGCGCAGACAGCAAACGCATTAAGCAATCAATTATGAAGCACAAACAATAACTTACACTCAAGTGGATGAAACCCTACTATAACCCAAATACCCGCTTTCAAAGGGCAGTACAAACAATACAATTCACCAAAGTGATACTGAATAAGAAACAACTCTCATCAGCATTAAGCATCCGACCAATACAAGCATAACCACTTGTAGAAAAATTCACCGCCAAAGATGGCTTCCAAAGGGGTAGCAATTCATCCAACCACATTACATGCTACTATATGCCTCTTGATACACAAGATTTGTGTCAATCTTTCGCACAAAACAAAACCTGGCTCAACAGGGGAAACAATAAATAGAGAAAAATAGTTTTAGAGAACTCACTTCCTGTGTAATGATGCACTCCGACCTTGGCAAGCATGGCGTAGTACTCAATCTCGGATTTCCTCAAGGGAGGACAGTTGTTAGAGATGATGATCAATTTCCCTGTCAAAAGTACCACCACAATCACCAGATCAGGAAATGAGATTCATGCGGAAAGAACACACAAGTAAACCGAATAATAATAAAAACCTAAAAGCCCTTCCATCGAAATACAATACCTTTTGAGTTTCTGAGAGTGCGCAGGACGGTCTTGTAACCAAGGGTGTACTTCCCACTCTTCATCACTAGGGCGAGCCTGTTGTTGATGCTCTCATGGGTCTTCTTCTACAGAGAAGAAGAATCGCAAAGAGAGATAATCAGAATGCGAACGAATCATGGGCATCGTCGGATTTCAGCTACAAAATGACGGAAAAAGCAGTAGACATGGCCAAAAGATACTTACTGTCTTCTTGGCGGTCACCATTTTTCCTCCGGTTGAACTGGGTTTCCTGCAGAGGCTGCAACAGAGAATTGAGAGGTTAAGATTATAGAAAGCTGGGATGGTTGCAGAATGGAGGCAGGTCGAGGAAGAATTCTTACGGCGACTAGGGTTTTCCGCAAGAGCCCGAGATTGCGCTGCGCTGGAGTATTGACGGCAAGGGCCGAGGAGGAAGGGAGAATTAGGGTTTTTATGTTGGTGGGTGAGGATTAAGAAGATGAGAGCGCTGAGGCTGTAGCGCAAATTTGGGCCGGATTTCAACTGTTGGGCTTAGGAATTGTTATAAGACCGTGGCTTTGAACATTATTTGGGCAGCAGATTTTGCTCTCAATAGTAGGATTTGGGGTTATAGGTATAAATAGGGCTAATTGCATGGTTGGTCACTGAGATTACAAAAAATGTTCAAATTTGATCACTCAAAATATTTAAATCTATTGGTGGTACTTCAGTTTGTTGAAACGGTTCACGTTTGGTCACTCTCCGTCCAACTCCGTTAACTTTTGCTGATGTGGCAGTCAACTCTCAAAATTGACCGTTAACTTAGTGACGTGGCAACTAAAAAACTATTAAAAATAAAAATAAAAACATTTATATTTTACAACTCATTAGTAGATTCATCAAAATCTTGTGGCTAAAGTGCCATAATTAGACATGACAAATTACAACCTGATCTATTGACTCGACCCGAAACTGCCCAAAAAGAAGAAATTTTTATAATCTGAATGACATGAACCAGATAACCCGTGATTTTTTGTGTCGGGTTGGGTGAGGTAGCGGGTTGACCTGTTAGACCCGTTATATTTTATATATCACTCCCAAAATGATAAAATCACTTATAAATTGGTGAGATGTTTAAAAAAACACAAGGATTTAAATGACATGTTTGGAGTTTAAGAATAATCAAATATCATGTGTTTTTTGTATTAGTATTACTCTTGTGATTGTTTTTTGACGATTTGCGCAATTTGTATTTCATTTCATTAGCATGAGAGGATTTGAGAATATGTTAATTGGCATGTGTTAGGTAAACTATTGTCATGCATATGTAAAAATTTGTGCTCTTTGAGAAAATATGAAATATGTTTGATATTGTTTTTGAGATCGCTCATAACCCAAAATGACCTACAACTCGACCCAAAATCGAATGGGTTGGATTAATACTTGACCCGAAATAAGCCAACCAAATATGACCCGACCCTTAATCAGAGTCCTCAACCCGAAATTACCCTAGCCATAATAGGCTTTTAGCTTCAATCAAAACAGTTCAACCATGGGACAAATGAGGAAGGAGCAAAAGGGGCGAAAATAGGTTGATTTGGTCTTCTACCATATACTATACATTTTAAGTTTCATGAGTTTTCAGTAAAAAAGAAAAGTTTCATGAGTTTAACACTATATATGTACTTCGTGATTGCTCGGATGATTATCTCATCAACAAAATATTTTTTAAGTTTGTTACTTTTTTCTAGGGTTAATTGCATGGTTGGTCACTGAAATTACAAAAAACGTTCATGTTTGGTCGCTGAAAATATTTAAATCCAATCTTGGTCACTCAAATAGTCAAATTAGTTACATGGTTCAAGTTTGGTAACTCTCCGTCCAAGTCCAACTTCGTTAAATTTGCATGATGTGGCAGTCAACCCTCAAAGTTGACCGTTAACTCAGTGATGTGGCAACTAAAAAATAATTAATAAAATAAATTTTAATCTTCTACCATTTTCAACTCATTTTCACAATAAACTAAAATAAATAAAACAAAAAATATTATAATTACAAATTGAAAAGTGGCTAAAGCATCAATGTTTGGGTGGTGGATAAGGATAAACTAATCTCCTTAGACCTTCAACATGAAAATTGAAAAGGAATCGGAATACAGATGCTGCACAATATATACACCAGAATAAATGCATTATCTTGTACTTGAAGGTAATTATTAGTCTTTATTAACGCTTTTCTCCTTCGCCGCCCACCGCCGATTTGTGCTCTCCCCTGAAACCTCTCTCCTTATCATCCTCAATTAGACGAAATCACACGCTAATCATCGATAAATTAAGACCTGATTTCAACAATTTGAACAAAACCAAATCTTACCTTCCTCGTCTCTAGTTCCCGTTGCGCCTCTTCGTTCTTCCTCGTCATGTACTCTTTCGCGCTCTCCCCAGTCGTCCCCACCACGCTCTTCACCGCCCCCAGCGGCTTCCCCACCAGCTTCGCCGTCTTATGCCCGGCGTACTCCGCCGCCCCCTTCACCGCCCTCGCCGCCGCCTTCGTACCCTCCACGGTCTTCTCCGTCTTGTAAAGCGCCGCCGACCAGAAGGGAAGCGCCCCTTTCAAATTTGTAATTATAATATTTTTTTGTTTTATTTATTTTACTTTATTTTGAAAATGAGTTGAAAATGGTAGAAGATTAAATTTATTTTATTTATTAATTTTTAATCTGTTACTGAGTTAACGGTCAACTTTGAGGATTGACTGCCACATTGGACAAATTTAACGGAGTTGGACGGAGAGTGACCAAACTTGAACCATTTAACTAATTTGAGTGACCAAAATTGGATTTAAATATTTCTAGTGACTAAACATGAATGTTTTTTATAATTTCGGTGACCAACCATGCAATTAACCCCTTTTCTACTGAATTGCTATTTGTCGCCCTAAATTTAGGTTTTATCGCCCTAAAATACACTAAATTGACATATTTATCCCCGGCCCTAATTCATTTCAGCACTCTGCGTAGCTGCCACATACACCATCACCACCCACCTAGCATCCATGGGAGTGATCCTCAAGCCACAATATGAAAACAAGTTTCTGCTCCACTTCATCTTCTTGGACGTGGTCAATAGTAACTAACTAATTTACCACTTACCACCCTGTCTCTCACTTTCATCAATCTTGCCGAAAAAACCATTAACTCCTCTCTGATCCCTTGCTTTGGAGTTGGCTCTAGGGCTAGTTTCCACGTCCACCGCGGCGGCCGGCGGCGTGGGCTACGTCGGTCTGAAGGGCAAGATCCCACCCTCCACAACGACAACTGCCTAGCTATTATCCTGATTGAAGTTATTGGCATGTTTTTGAGTTGTTGTTGTTATTGGCGTGTGTTTGAGTTGCTACGCAAGATGATGACGGTGATGACCACGACAATTGCGCCTCCGGTGAGGTGGTCAGCTCCAACAATGAGTGGATGTATGTATTTGTTTTAGTGTGTAATTGTTTGAAAGAAAAAAAAACTAAGGGCATTAGAGTAAATTTAATATAATTAGGGCGACGAATAAGGATTTTTAGGGCGACGAATAGCAATCCCCTTCTTCTATCGTAATGAATTACTTGAAAATGATATTTTCCATTCACGGAAAAAATAATGATATTTTACATCTTGATTACCAACTAAAATATTATATTTATGATATGAAAATTAGTAAGGTTCTTACGATTAAAGAAAAATGTTAGTTTTCTAGGTCAATGATAGCCGTGAAATAACATTAGGTGTCAATCTGTCTTTTCAGTTTCCTTTTGTGTCACCATATTGCTCTTCTTTGATACCCTTCTCTTGTTATAGCTCAACGTTTCTATTCTTTTGGGTTCTTCCAAAACATCTGTGAAAACTTTGTATGTTTCTTTTCTTATGGCCCATAAAATAATGATATGGTATCATCATTGTAAAAAAAAGGTGTCATCAATAACACCTTTCAAAATTAAACATATGATGAAATTGTGAATAATTGTTTGGTAACATAATGAGAGTAGAGCTATTGATAGTTTAAAGGTTTGTTGTATTTTAAAATATTCTTAAAAAAATGGAAAAGATAGTGAGACTTTGCAAAACATAAAAAAATATTAATTTTGGATCAAGAATGTTTATAACATACCCATAAATATAGCTTAACCTCGACCTATATATACAGCAATTGTTGCTAAAATTTGAGTTCTCAATTATTTAAATGAGGTTTCATGAACTGATATAGTTTCATGATGACTTCATAATGGCTTTTTAGTCATTAATGTCAAGATGGCCGAGTTGGTCTAAGGTGCCAGTTTCAGGTACTGGTCCGAAGGGGCATGGGTTCAAATTTCATTCTTGACAAATTTTTTCTACAACTCTAAATCTTATATCCTGAAGTTCAAATATGATACGCATCCTATGGGCTTATTGCCTACTTGACATCTTTATCAGAGGGAGAAGTAACAGCATGCTTAGAACATGGATGATATAATTAGAACAACTAACAGGATTTGTTTATCTCAAGAGTCTCAGGATCTGTGCTGAATTTTTTTTTTTTTTAATAGAAAAAAAGGATCTGTGCTGAATGAACTGAATGGGAGTAATGATTGATCAAAATTCAAAAGGTGCCTGTTGCCATCCTTCTGTATAAACAAATAAATCACTAATAAATAATATCCTTCATCATTTTCATACATACTTTCATCATTCTATTTACAACCTTGCAACATATTTTTCAAATCCCAAAAGGGAGCCTACTGATCCTGGAAAGCAACAAGAAACTTAGAACAGACACTCAGAAATGGTGAACCTCGTAAATGCTTGGCTGAAGAATTTATTATTCAGTGAATCGGAGTCGGAATCAAAATAAATAGCGAGTTGAAATCCAAACAAACAGCTTCTTCGCCAAGAGGAACAACCTGACTTGACTTGGTCATTCCCCAAAAATGGCTGAGTAAGCAACAAAAAAAGAAAATTTCAATACAACAAACACATACATTGTAGCATCAGCTAGCTAACAGCAATTCAGGGACGTGTTCACACAACAGACTATCCCAACCAACAATACTATCACCAACAGAAAAAGATGATTGAAGTGCCACTGAGAGAGAACTCAGATTGATTTGACTTATTTGGGAAGCCCAGTTTGCGGGTCCAGAAGAGCCTGAGTTTCGTCGGAGAGCAACACAGGTCCTCTGCCGGGTCTCGTGCAGATGAAGTAGCTAACACCATCTTTGTATCTCAGAGCATCCTTGTTTTCTTGAGGCGGTGGCAGGGCTTCGATGTCCTTTATCCCTTCAATCCCGGCATCCTTAAGAATTGACTTGTCTCCAATCACATAACTGGAGGAAGAGAACAGAACGAAATCGATTTTGATCAGAATGGAAGCACAAGCTTTCTATTTTGTTGGGGGTATATTAGCATAGTAAGTGTTCCAAGAGTGGAAAAAATGGCAGAAATCGTTCTCAAAGAGAAATTATTACTTATTCAGGTCTGCATCAGAGTTAGGAGGGAAGTAGAAAAGCAGCTTTTGCATGAGCTGAGCAGCAGCCTTTCTATTGCGTGCAATGAGGACAGCATTTGGACCAGCATCAAAGGTGTAAGCTACCTGTTACAAGATCACACTCAGTCATATGTGTTCCATTATCTGCCAGTATCTCATCTAGAAATCTTTTCATCTTTGCATTAGTGGGTGTACTTCAGTCAAATAAATTGGAACAACTATGTTGATGACTTGGGAAGGCACTATCGAAATTGTCAAGGAATGTTTGTTCTAATTATTGTATCATGATAGGAGATAGGACAGTGGACCAAACCTGAGGTGTTCCTTCAGATCTGTTCCATTTCTCAACGCAGCTAATTAACCTGGAACAAATACTCCCTTTCAATAACGAAGCACGATTATTCTGAACAAGAGCAACTAGCCTAAGGATTGACAGAACTCAAATCTCCATGTTGGATGAAGTGACGCAGTAGATTGACGCTTACCTGTGGGATGTATCATTCATGTAGAATATTGGGGGAGAGGTGTCCAGGCAGACTGCATGGAACTGATTGCTATCAGCACAGGTTAGTTCAGTGAAAGAGCCAAAATCCTTGGTTTTTAGGGCCTCCTCCATTCGGACAATCCTTTTTGGTACAATTTCCTATTAAAGAATTGGAGTGAGACAACATCCAAAAACCTTAAATGAAAGTGAGCTTCAACTAGAACAAAGTAACTTAAAGAAGAGTGGTGATTGGTGAATAACAAACATTACACTAGCATGAAATGCAAATGAGAAGGATATTCATTGGTTGATTTAACAAATCACCTTAGCTCTATGCTGCAAAAGTAAACTAGTATCAACACTTTCCCGCATTCCTGAAGTGCTGCTTGTTTCTTTCTGCCGTGAACTTACCTGCACTTGGAATCAAGACCAAGATTACAAAAGCAATAGGAGCGCCAATCAATCAACTGTTATAACTATGAAATTGGAATTTGAAACCTAGCGATAGGTTTACCACTATGAAGAATATCCTAACAAGTTCTTAATTCCAAAAAGAGCGAGAATCACGAACAATACATGAGTGCAGTTTCTAATGCAAAGACATAGATCTAGGCAAGAGAGAAACATACCACAGCAATAATAATAACAAGTTCATCCCAGTGTTTCTCATCTTCTAGCTGAACAGCAAGGCTGTCATGCCCATCCTTAGCCTTAAAATTATTTCGGTAGGAAGAAGCAATGTCAGTACCTCCCTGTGTTGGTTTTGCATCAAAAGTAAACAAAAACGAAATTGGAAAAACGATTTCACCTCTCCCATGATCCACTTCACAAATCCACCAAATAAACTGCGACATGCACTCCCAGAACCTTGCCTGGGAAGTAAAGGATAAAAAATCATCAAAGATCAATGAAGTCTTACATTCTGAATACATCCAAGTCTTCTATATTAGACTTGTTAAGTAAATAGATGTAATGTAACTCAAGTAATTGTTCTTTGAGCTAGCACTGAAAAATAAAAACTGCTCCTACAAGGATTTCATTTTATGGTGTCAACAAAATGTTTCATTAAGTTGAGGTTACATTAAAAAATTACATCTTAAAACTTAGGGCAGATCAGAACCTAACAATCAAACAAATATCTGGTTATAAAGTCATGCCGTCCATAGAGCATGGCTCATTTTACGAAAGAAACAAAATAACATGCAACACAACCGCAAATTATAAACAGTGAAGGAAGGATAAGTTCCAGCAAACATCTTCAGCAACACTAAAAGTGACAGTCATAATGGTTCACATTGTTGTAACACCTAGCAGTTTGCAACTTGAAAGCAGAAACAAAACAAAAGAACCCTCAAATCTTACCTAGCAATGGCAGAGAGATCACTATTATCTTCTTTTGCGTTCATTAGCTTTGCAAGGGAAAAAACTGCAGAGGAAGAAGAGAGCATAGTTTATATGAAAAGGTGTATTTTGCTGAATACAAGATGCACATTGAAAATGGAACAGGATAAAAATAGCTCAAAACATAAAGAGAAGGGATTGATTAAGTTGACACTTACCAAGGCATGCAAAGCCTGCTGCAGATGAAGCTAATCCAGCAGCAGTTGGGAAGTTGTTATAGGAAGCAATGTGGACATGCAAATTTTCCCAATCCTTCTTTGCTATCTTTACACCCTTTTCCTCATCCTCAACATCACAAGCCCGGGCACGAATTTCTCGTAAACAATTCTGATATCGGGCTCCGGAAAGGGAAACCTCCTACACTAACCAGGAAACACAGAGAATGACATGATTTACAATCTAGTATCGCCATTAATGGGCAGAGAGAATCAGACAGGTGAACATGCTTAGATGCACAAGTAATGAAACAATTATGCTCCATCTTGAAACGTATGGATATCTAACAGATGCTTATTCAAACATGTTTGCATCTACATACTGTATAAGTGCATCTATAGATCGTTTCCTCTGGATCCAATTCATTCCATTGCTTTTGCTCACATTCTTCGTCAACCAAGTTAAAACAAAACGAGAGAAGATCAAATCTTTCATTACAATGGAGTAGCTTGAGCTCAATCTTTGAGCTCTTCCCCACTTAAAACACGACAATTCAATCATCTAAACTAACTAATAGGCAGCCCAGATTCTCAAAGAAACATAACAAGATCAGCATTGCTTTGATCAAGAATTCCACATTGGAATGGTAATGTAGTAAAAGAACCCAGAAAAGGAGAAGTCTTCAGGTTCCTCCTGACATTTTACTCCATCAGCCCCAATTATCTCGAGAAATTAACACAAACCCTCACGAGGTGGCCAAAAAAGAAAATATTGAGAGCAGAAGGAAGGGGGAGTTTTTGCTTACCTTGCCATTGAGCCACATCCGATCCTGATCAAAGCTGGGGCTGACGGCAACAGTGGTGGTAGTACAGAGATGGGCCGGATCCAAAGTGACACTGATGCTGTCATTGACGGGCAAAATCAAGTTATCATCCCTCTTTCCCCAGTACTTGATCACAGCAATGTTGGTGGGCGTTTGCGCCGTCACCATCCTCACCCAATTCTCCGCCGCCATGTATGTATACTAGTGACAGTGAAAATAACAAGCAGAAAGAGCTCCCACCCTACCCTTTTCCCCCCCTCAGCAACAGTATCCCAGTACGGCTCAAGAAGATCCGAACAAGTTGGGAGGGGAGAGTTAGAGCGAAGAAGAAAGAAGAAACGGCACAGGTGCGGCTCAATGCATCGTTGTAATCGGCTATAAATAAGAAAAGAAATGTGGGAATTAGAGCCTGTGATCAGGGAGAAAGAAACGACAAGTGGAATAAAAAAAAAATTAGAAGTACAATTTTGGGGTAGCTGCGGTGGCGGGCGGGTTGGGTGTAGGTTCACGGGCATCGATTTCAGCTGCAAAACTGACGGGAAAAGGACAGGAGATTGGGGGGTGTAAAAAAGAAACTTACTGTCTGTCCTCTTGGCGGTCTGCAGAGCAGGTGGCGAAATCTTTTACGGCGGCGAGTAAGGTTTCCCCGCAAAGAGCCTGCCGGAGACTGATTTTCAAGTGGTGACGCCGCCGCCGGCCAGGTTTTCGTATGTTGGTAAGGAATGATTAAAGAGGAAACAGGGCGTTAACTGCTCCGCAGGCTCATGGGAACTTTTGGGCCGGGTAATAAGAGGTAGGCTCGGGTGGCAGATTTTGCTCAAAATTTCTTTTTCATTTTTTGAGAGACTATTAACTTAGGGGTGTGCAACGGGTTGGTCAAGTCCGGACCGGACCAAACTCATGAGGACCGCGGTCCATTAGTGAAATACAACTTAGGATCAAGGATCAGACCATCATTGTATTCGGTCCATTTGGGTCGGTTCGGTCTGGTCCAAATATTAGCCCGATTCATCTTTTTTTAGTAATTATAACATTCATGTGGACCAAGAACCGAACCACATTATACTTGATTCGGTACGATCCGGTCCAAATTTCGATTTGATCCGGTATGATTCGGTATAGCACCGGACCATTGCACACCCCTACTTATGAATTATGATGATATTATGTTTTTTACTTTTTAGAGAGATGAGAACCACGAGTGCACCTTCGGAAATTCTTATGTGGTCACGTAGTGTACAATACATGAGATTCAAGATATTGTTGTGCAATTTGTAAGGGGAGATTATAGAAAATCATGTAAAATCATTAATAATATTTGCTATTGCTCACCCACATCTGATCTGGCTAGGGGTGTACATGGGTCGGTTGGATCAGTTTCGAGCATTTTAATTACCCAACCAATGAGTCACGGATCGAATTGTGATAAATCCAAACACACCCATTAATTTCAAGACACTTCGGATTTTTTGAGTCACGGTTTGGATCGGGCTGGATGGAAATTCAATCCACTATACGAGAATACAATTTTTAACTTCAATAATTTTATATGAAAAATATTACATATATGACTTTATATGAAATAACAAAATAAAATATAATAGTAAAATGTGTATTCGTACTAGACAAATAAAATAATTAAAATGATATTCAACTTGAGTAAACACTTTAATTAATAATTGCCTTTACAAATCTATCAATCATAACTATGTTAATGTAAGCAAATGCTATGTGTGACAATTACTAGATTTGTATTAGACGAATATATGTATATAAGTATCACGGGTCAGTTTGGACAATCTCGAATTTTAACCATCAAAACTCGCAGCTAATCGCAATATCACCGTTTTCAAAAATTCAAATCTACACCCATCCATAAAATTAGATTTTCTCAAGATATTACGGATATGGATTGGTTTGAGTTGGATTAGTTAGATTGGTCCTCGGCTATGCTTGTCTACACCTACTTATGACCCCTTCCTTTCCTTTTCTTTTCATTTTGGTTTCTTTTCCCCAATTCCTGGTGACCTATGTAGTACTTATATGCAATAATAACAGAGCAGAGCTGGACAGTGATGTTCAGTTGTTTGTGGATAAATTAATGAAGCTGGAGATAGTTGACGGACGGTTAAGTTATTCGGTGACAGTCAACATCAGGTGGCTGGTAGCTGTTCAGCTATTAACATTTAAGAAGAGATACTGTAAAATAATAATAATAATAATAATAATAAAAGTTATGGCTTTGGTCTGTTTACCGGTTTCTTTCTCAATCTTGGCTGATAGACAAACGGTCATGGTGATATCAGCTTCTGAACTGACCTTGCAACAGGCTGCAACTGCTGCTTTAGAATTCTATGGTAAAAGAAGAGACAAAACATGTTCATTGGAAGTAGGGCCGGAAGTTTGGTACCGGTATTTGGGATATACCGAATTTGTTTATATTTGGTATTATCGAATACACCTATTATTTCTTGGGATTGAGATTGAGATTCAATTTCAATTGTTATTCGGTATTAGGGAATTACGGGATTGGGATCGGTATATACCGAAATACCGAACAATACCTAAATATAAGCTAGTGTGTATTTTATCTTCTCAATTAGACTCTCTCATTCACTACTACACTACCCTCAACCACCAATCTATTGTTATTTTCATAATACCAAAAAGCAAAACACTAGTATTAGTCTTCTCTCAACTCCAATTCGTAAAATTAAAGATTACCAATGACAAAAACTTGAGATGTCTCCTCTCCTCCATTCTCCTTATCCATATCCTAGCTCTAGCCAAACTCAAAACTCTTTGTTTAGTCTCTTTGCCCTATATTAAACAATCAAATCTAATTTATATATTCAATTATTAATTGTGAAGATAATTAATTTCGTATTCGATAATACCGATTAGGATACCGAAGTGTCGATTGGGATACCGAAATATTTAGGGATTGGGATTGGGATACCAAAATTATTTAGGGATTGGGATTGAGATTGATTCTAGGGTGTAATTCGGTATTCGGGATTTCGATATTTGGTATTGGGATACCGATACCGTACCGATTTTCACCACTAATTATAAGGTATACTATGGTGATATGATAATAATTCATAGTTCATAGATTTAATACACTTGTATATCCAAAACTTTCACGGTTGTGCCAATAATATCCAAATTTCCCGAAATACCACTTATATCCATGTTTTAAAGTTGTTCTTTGCCAAATCTATCCATTTCCCAATATATTTTTGGTTAAATACACTTGTATATCCAAAAACACCGTTAAAGAATGTGAAGGAATTGGATATAAGTGGTATTTCGGGAAATTTGAATATTATTGGCACAACCGTGAAACTTTTGGATATACAAGTGTATTTATCCTAGTTCATACTATATCTCTGTACTACCATTGAACAAACTCTTGTACAATATAACTGTAATACATGGCATTAACGTTGTTAAACCTCTATCAATCTGGTAAGATGAACTAGATTCGATTAAAACTGGACTCCAAAACGATCTATAGAAAGTCATTGGTCTGATAGCTAGAGATAGTGAGAGGAGAGGTGAAGGGGAGGAGAGAGAGAAAGAGGGAAGGAGGACGGTGAGAGGGCAGTTAGAATTAGTTGATTTTTTTATTATTATTGAAGATGAGTTTCTAATCGATGCACGTGTAAGGTAAATTTCATTTCAATCATTTCATATATATTTAAAAATGTTATAAAATGTCTCAAATGGATTGAACCTACTTAAATTGATTTGACAACTTGACATGTAAAACACCCATATGTAAAGATAGTAAAAATAGACCCGGCCAACTCACCCGAAACCCGCTAGTATATGGGAATCTGTTGGAGTGACCGGATTCCTTCCTCGACCGGGACGCTTAGCTAGCGCCTAGCAGCACCAACACCGTGCATTTACGTGGTTGAATATATTATGTGTGAATTGTGATGCATTAATACGGAAGGCGAGCTGGCCTATATAGCTGATGAAGTTTGACCACTTGCATTTTCTCTTTTTAATTTCTAACTTTGTTAATATTAATATCAATCATCATGCCAAAATTGTGTACACGTTGTGCATACGTACCAAAGGAAATCTCAAACAATCACTTATTAGTATCGGGTTGATTAGAATCACCGATTGCGATAAACTAAATATGGCCTGTGTTACGGCAAAAAAATGCAGGTCGGTAAAACCTATGAAACAGACTTCTTGTTGGAAAATTCTTAGCTTCAATTTTGGTTGGACGTAGAAGATCCAATCAGCCACATGTCAGTTCCCTATTAATGAGTTTATCTTTCTTTTTTTATATTTTAATTTTTAATTTGTTTGGCATAATTAAGAACATTAAATATTAAAGAAAGAAAAGAAGGCGAGTCCACCAATAACAAACTAAGCTCCAACCAAAAGTTTTCCCTTCTTACTAGCCCTTGATTCGAATCATACCACCACCTGATATGACCGTATCCGTGTTCTGTGATTTGTATAAGAGATGGTAAAGAGACGAGATTTTATAAGTTTGAAAGTTTTGGATTTTGTAACACCCATCCTTTCCCATACAATATTCTAAGATTCGCAGGTAGAATGATGGATTTAGCCGAATTTTTAATCCAAATTCCCCATCTAAACGTCCTCATATATTGAATTACAAATCAATCACCCAATTTCCACAAGCAAACGAACTCATAAGCAACGAGAGTGCGAGGCTGTGGTTCCTTAAAAAAGAAAATGAGCGTCAAGGCTGTGGCAAAAATTAGGCCAGGTTTCAACTATTGGGCTATGGATTTATAATAAGTCCATGGTTTGGAACGTGCTTTGTGTAAACTTCAAAGCTATTGCAAACTGACGAATCTTATTGATAATAGAGAGAAACTATGAATACTAAATGTTCTCCATCAGACTTCAGCCACTAACAACAACCACTAACTCCTAGACCCTTTATTTCAGGTGCCACTAATTAACCAACTAACACCACTCTGACTTTGCTGCTAAAAACGCTCAACAGATTCGACATGACTCAACTATAACACTATAAAACTTAAAGCTGCTAAATGAACTACACCAAACGACACCGTCTTGCTTAAACTGGACACAAACTTTATTTGAACTTTAGTCTTGGCGCCAGTCTTCAATCCTGCTGCTGCAAGGATTTCAACTTCTCCAAACCTGCTGTTGATTTATCTTCAACCCTAACATATCCTCCCATGAACTGAAGCCCTTTCAGACTTCAGTTCATCTTCACTTACTCTTGACTTCCATCAATAAACTCAACACTGTCACATACCCCCATTTTGCTCCTCAGCAATTGAAACAGATCAAGTTTCAATGGTTTGGTTAAAACGTCAGCCACCTGCTCATGAGTCTTGCAATGCTCCAACTTCACCACTCCTTCGTTTGCTAGCTCTCTAAGGAAATGAAATCGTACATTAATGTGTTTGCTCCTGCCGTGAAGAACGGGATTCTTAGAGAGCTTGATTGTGGAGCTGTTATCACACAGGATAACTGTTGCTCCCAACACACTCTTCTTTCATCCCATTTGTTCCAAGATTCTTCTGAGCCAGACACAATGAGCAGCACAGTAGGCTGCAGCCACGAACTCAGCCTCTGTAGTGGACAAGGTTACCACATGTTGCTTCTTTGAAGCCCAAGAGATGATTCCTCCCGCTAAGAAGAAAGCATAGCCACTTGTGCTTCTTCTGTCATCAGAATCCCCAGCATAGTCACTGTCAGTATAGCCAATCAATTCTTCATCTTCATGTCCCTTTCTTTTGTATCAGATGCCAAAGCTGATTGTCCCCTTCAAGTACCTCAGAATCCTCTTAGCAGCTAGCATGTGTTGTCTTGTAGGCTGCTCCATGTATCTGCTAAGAAGACAAACTGAGTACATCACATCTGGCCTCGTTGCAGTAAGATACAACATGATGCCTATGAGTTTTTTTATACTTAGTAGCATTCACCAACACCCCATCTCCAGCCCTTGTCAATGTTACACCAGGATCCATAGGATTATGCACCAGGTTACACTCTAACAGATTGAACTTTTCCAAAACCTCCTTGACATACTTCTGCTAATGAATGAATATGCCTTTCTCATTCTGTACCACTTCTACTCCCAGAAAATATTGCATCTTTCCCATATTAGTCATGTCAAATTTTGCATGCATTGATTTCTTGAAATCTGCTATCATTCCTTCATCATTGCTAGCATACATGAGATCATCAACATAGAGACTCAAAATCAGAATACTAGAGTCAACCTTCTTTATGAACAAAGTATGCTCATAGGGACATCTTTCAAAGCCAGATTGAAGAAAGTAGGACTCAATTCTGCTATACAAGGCCCTGGGGGCTTGTTTAAGCCCATAGAGAGCTTTATGAAGCCTGTAAACCTTTTCTTCCTTTCCAGCAACCTCAAAACCAGGAGGTTTCTTGACATAGACCTCTTCAGAAAGCTCTCCATGGAGGAAATCGCTTTTCACATCAAGTTGATGTAATGTGAGACCATAATGAGCTGCTAGAGCTAGGAGAGTTCTGATAGTGTCCCATCTAGCCACTGGTGCAAACACTTCATCATAGTCAAAATCATATCTCTGAGCATAACCTTTTGCTACAAGCC
This sequence comes from Linum trigynum, assembly GCA_964030455.1. NCBI lineage: Eukaryota > Viridiplantae > Streptophyta > Magnoliopsida > Malpighiales > Linaceae > Linum > Linum trigynum. The sequence goes on from OZ034817.1 coordinate 5,323,531, forward strand.
TGGCCTTGAACTTGTCAATAGGTCCATCCTCCTTCAGCTTTGTTATGAAGACCCACTTTAGGCCAATTGCTTGAAATCCAGCTGGTAGTGTTGTTAGTGTCCAGGTATGATTTTCTTGATAGATTGCATTTCCAGCTTCATTGATTCTTTCCACAATGGATTCAAAATAGCTTCCTCGAAGGTTTGAGGATCATTTGCTATAGCCACCATGGCTATCAAGTCAATGGATGTGCATCCCAACTCATATACATCAAAATGTCAAGGCACCTTACGAGCTCTCTTGCCAAGATCTCCACTAGGTAAACCTAGCACATCTGTAGGAGATTGAGACTCCTCCTGATCAACTTCATCATTAGTGTGATGATCTACAGATGGAGAAGTCTCCAATGATCCAACTGGAGTTTTTGGAGTGGCTGGTTCTTCAGTACCTGCAACATCCGTGTCTTCCAAGTCATCTTCTAGGTCAGAATCAACCCATCCTTCTTCACTTCCTTCCCAAGACAGTTGTATAAGAGCTAGTTGGATGTCAGAATGCCAGGTCCAACCCTTAGTTTCATCGAAAACCACATCTCTACTAACCACAACCTTTTTTGTGTTGGGGTTGTAAAGCTTGTAGGCTTCATACTCCACTGATACTCCCAGAAATTGACAAGTTGTGCTCTTGTCATCCAACTTCCTTCGTTGCTAATTAGGGACATGCACATAGGCCAAGCAACCAAATATCCTGAAATGAGACACTGAAGGGGGTTTACTAGTCCATAATTCTTGAGGAGTTCTGCCTTTATTTGCTGTTGTGGGGCTTCTATTCAACACATGAGTGGTCCAAGCCACTGCTTCAGCCCAGAAAACAGCAGGAACCTGCATATCAGCCAGCATACATCGAACCATGTTCATAATGGTTCTGTTCTTCCTCTCTGCCACCCCATTCTGTTGTGGGGTTAGAGCAGTAAGCTACCTCTTAATTCCCTTCTCATCACACAGTTCTTTAAATTCAGTAAGCATAAACTCCCCTCCCCTGTCAGTTCTTAGACACTGAATAGGGAGACATGTGTCTTGCTCAACCTGTGCTATGAACTTCTTAAAACATACTAGTGTTTCTGATTTTGCTGCCAAGAAGTGCACCCAAAGTTTCCTACTAAGATCATCTGTGATTGTAAGAATGTATCTCTTTCCACCATTTGAAGTAGGTGTGATAGGACCACACAAGTCTGCATGAATTAGCTGCAATTTGGTAGTTGCCCTCCAACTACTCTTCTTAGGAAAAGGATGTATGTGTTGTTTACCAATGAGACAGGTACCACAGACTCCTATTCGTCCTTCAAAGGAGGCAGATCAACAACCAAGCCCTTCTGTTGCAGTGTCTATAACCCTCTAGGATTGAGATGAACAAACCCCATATGCCATAGAGTTAAGGAATGACTACCATCATCTGTAGTCTTAAAACAGAAAGTTTGCTGAATTGATGGCTCAGCATGGATAACAAACATACGATTTGTTTTCATCTCAGTTTGCAGCATCATTCCTTTATCATCATGGAAAATTTTATAGCTACCATCTTTAATTAAGAAAGCCAGACCTTTCTCTTGTAATTGACCAATACTCAGCAGATTGCTCTTTAAGCCAGGAACATAAAACACATCTTGAATGACCAGATTCAATTCATGAGCTGTGAGTCTGATAATACCTTTAGCAGATACAACTAGCTTGTTGTCATTGCCAAGTCTCACAGTTCCAGAAAAATCCTCAGCCATCTCAGTGAACCACCTTTTGTCTCCAGTCATATGATTGCTACAACCAGAATCCAAGAACCAGCAATCTTCATGTTTGGTTTGTTTGACTTCTTCCAGCAAAGCCATCAGGCCTAGAGTTTCTTCCTCCAACTCTAATGAGTCTTTGGAATCAACACAGGCCATTAACAACATGTCTTCTTTGATGTCACCCTGGATCGAGTTTGTGTTGGATATTGTGTTGGATAGAGGTTGGTATAGTGAGCCTGTTGTTCATGATACCAGTCAGGACACTCATTTCTGAAGTGGCCTAACTTGTGGCACTTGAAGCATTCAACAGCTTCTCTATTCCAACCTCTTCCTCTACCTCTCCCTGGATAGAAACCTCGACCATAACCTCTTCCTCCTCGTCCATAGTCATGAGAAACCCTGAGAGCCTGGTCTTCCACAGGTGTAGCTATAACAGTCTTCCTATTGAACTTTTGTACATGCACCAGTAGAGAGCTTTGAAGTGCATCCATTGTAAGCATATCAATGTCTTTTGAGTCTTCAATAGAGCATACTACATAATTGAACTTTTCAGTTAAAGTTCTGAGGATCTTCTCGACAATTTTCTCATCTGGCATATTCTCACCACAGTTCCTCATGGTGTTGGCAATCACCATCACTCTGCCAAAGTATCCAGAAATAGATTCTCCTTCTTTCATTTCAAGCAACTCAAAGTTTCACCGAAGTACCTGTAACTGATCCTTTTGAACCCTTGCATTGCCTTGGAAATTCTCCTTCATAGACTCCCATAGTTCTCGTGTTGTACCCTTCTTGGCAATGGTCTTCAGCAAGGTTCTGTCAATAGAACTAAACAAATAGTTCTTAGCCTTCAGATATTTCAACCTCAACTCTTCCAGATTCTTGAGTTGTGCTTGGGAGAGCACATCACCCTCAGCAGGTTCCTTGAAACAGGACTGATGACAGTCCAGTACTCCTTGGACCGTAGCAGATTCTCCATGAGCAAAGTCCAATGCTCGTAATCTCCATCAAATTTTGGGATGCAAACCTGAGCACCAGTTCCATTCTCACTCATGATTAAACTCTTGTGTTAACAACACTTGTTTCTCGCCCTAATCGTCAAGATGCCTCACAATACCTCTCGTGTTTCCCTTAACCCAGATCACACACAATTTCACACAACTCTCTTAATCTCACTTTTCACAAATGCTGGTTACAGTTTGTCGGAATGCTCTGATACCACAATGTAAACTTCCAAGGTATTGCAAACTGACGAATCTTATTGATAATTGAGAGAAACTATAAATTACTAGATGTTCTCCATCAGACTCAACCACTAACAACAACCACTAACTCCTAGACTTTTATTTCAGGTGCCGCTAACTAACCAACTAACACCACTCTGACTTTGCTGCTAAAAACGCTCAACAGATTTGACAGGACTCAACTGTAACACAATAAAACTTAAAGCTGCTAAATGAACTACACCAAACGGCATCGTCTTGCTTAAACTAGACACATACTTTTTTTGAACTTCACTCTTGGCGCCAGTCTTCAATCCTACTACTGCAAGGATTTCACTTCTCCAAGCCTGCTACTAATTTATCTTCAACCCTAACACTTTGTTGGGTCGGGCCTCTTACATTACCCATCATTCGGCCAACAACAGATTTCGTTCATTTTCCCCCGACCCAATCCGTTTAGCTCCCATTCTGCAACCACGACCTTGCTCTATCAAATTCTACATCCGCTTTCTATAATGAATTCATCATATGAGAAGTCTTCATGTATCGAGATCAATCTAGTATTATTTTATCTCAGAGATGTGAGAAATGTTGGGCTGCCTCTCTGCATCTCTCTGTCAATTGGGGTTTGGGGACACTCCTGAACTCGCAACGTCTTTAAAATAACTATAACAGTAACAATGATCATCACCACAATCCTTCTTCTGCCACCCCTTCGGATTCGGATGAGAAAGGACTCCACCGCGTTGCGAGAATCTAAAACTGTTACACTTATAACAAACAAAATATACGTTTGGGTCCGAAGGGTTTGGGAATGAGACATAACTTCGAGGGTGCACATGCCTCAGTTTTGTAAGAATACGTTAAATAAAGTTAGAGAGAGAAAGTGGAGCGAATTGATAATAAATGTAGATATCTTGTCATTTATGATGAAATGATTTATCTTTATAGATGTTTCCATGGCAACTCTGTAATCCAGGTGCCTGCCAAATCATCAAAACATATATATATATATAGAGGAGTGCATATCAGAGTTTTGCCACCTAAGCCACCGAGAAGCAGCCCCTATTTTGTGGAGGGGTATTTTTGACCAAATATATAACTATATCAGAACCTCATCTTGCCAGTTCTTGGGCCGGATAATTAGGCCCGCTAAGAGAAACAGACACCAAAAAATTGATGCTGATCCTCTTAACATTCCAACTCCCATACACATTTATACAGTCAGCAACTCAAAAGCACCCCTTAATTTGATTTTTGTAAGACCACTGAATGTGTATATATAATTTTTGCCAATTCAGCAGCTCAAAAGCACCGTATAATTTGTGGAGGGTATACTTGAAAAACCATACATTAATAAGTTGGTTATAGGTCACATAGTAGAGAAAATGAATAGATGATTATTTATTGGGTTAATATATTTGTTTAGCCTAGACTTTTTTTTCTTCATATCTTAACATACTGATCAATTCATTTGGTATTTAACATTGTGGCCCGAACTAATTTTACATTTTACTAATTTGGCCAAATCCAAGAGTTGACCTTTAGTTTTGACGGTAGAGACCGTTGACTAATGGTCAGCCCACCACATCACTGCCCAGTCAGCATTAACAAACTTTAAAAAAATCCTAAATTCCACATAATTTCTAAAAAATTATTATAATTGAAACAAAAATTAAAAATTGAGAAGCTTAAATTCCCAAGGCTTCTACCGCAGGCAATTTTAAGTCAACCTCCAAACCCTCAATTATTTCCATTTTTTCTTTTTACCTTAATTTAGAAATATTTTTTATTTTTATGTAAAATTTAGAAAAAAATTATGCTCACTGGAGAGTGATGTGGCGGGTTGACCGTTAGTTAACGACAGTCAAAACTAACGATCAATTTTCGGATTTGATCAAATTAGTAAGGTGTAGGATTAGTTTGTACCACGATGTTAAATACCAAAAGAATTAACTAGAATATTAAATCTGGAAGGATGAGACAAATATATTAACCCTTATTTATTATAATTGGGCTTATGAGTTATGACCTCACATGCCCAACGCTAATAATGAAAGGGTCGATAGAGGTAAAGGAAGAGGGAGAGAGAGGGAGAGAGGGGAATGGGGATGGAGACAAAGAGAGCATAGGAAGGTGGTTGAGTGAGTTTTTTAAGTTTATTATATACTAGTGTGGGCCCCGGCCAGTTGGCCGGAGGAAGGTAGGATGGCAATGGGTCGGGTTGGGTCGGGTTTTGTCAAATTCAAATCCAAATTCATGGGTTTATCCGTGAAAAAAATTCGGGGTAAAATCCACTGGGTTTGAAAAACTCAAACCCAACTCAACCCCCTGGGTATCCGCGGGTTCATGGGTACCCACAGGTTTTTGTCTTAAAAAATTTACAATAACAAGTTGCCATCAAAATTAAAGTCAAATATCAATCTCTCAATAAAAATTATCCATATATAAAATACCATTCTAGAAAATTCAAGCAAATAACAAATTATCCATAAATAACATGATTAATTGAAAGCTTCTTCCTTTCAATTAAGTTTCTTCACTCTCCACTCGATAACATCAACTTCATTCTACACAATTAGAAAGAAAAAATTAGACATGTCTCCACAAACATAAATAAGATAAGTTGTTTAGAATATTAAATATATCGAGAAAATTAATTATATGGGTGTGGGCGGGTACCCATGGGTCGGGTTTACCTAAACCCAAACCCAACCCGATGAATATTGAACGGGTTTAAACCCAAACTCGGCCCAAAACCCGTCAACACGGATTTCACCTGCGTTGACCGAGTTGGGTAGGGTGGGTACCCGTGGGTTCGGATTTTGTTTTCATCCCTAGAGGAAGGTGAGGTATGAAATTTGATAATGTAATGGGGTGTATAACTTATTGTTGTATAGTTTTTTTGGGAAACACGTGATAAAAATAGTGAATTTTAGCAGGAAAGAGACATTAATGATGCAACAAATCAAAAATTGGCCTTATGAACCAAAATCAAGTACCTGTTACCTTGTGAAACAATATTGTTTCTGGTAATATGATGAGGTGGAGTAAGTTTTATAGAAACTGAATTCCAGAAAATCGAATAAAAAATCGCCTATCCCGTCGGTTTTCGGGAAATGAGCATCTCACAATCGTTGCTAGCTTTTACTCGGCCCGTTGGCCGATTAATTTGGTTTATAAAACTTTCATCTTGTCGTCATTGTGCTTTCTGGTTTTTTTTTCAGGCTATGATAAAATCTAAGGAAATAAAGAACGAACAACACGATTTGGGATAGGAACCGTCGTTGTCGTATCCCTAGAAAATGGTGGTAAACACGGACTCACCTGCCAAACTGGTTTGGATTGAGATTTTTATCGGGTATCAGGGAACCATGTGATTATAAATTAGACTTGATCAAAAGGGGCCAAAACTTGAAATGCAGCCTGTTTGACCGACCCATGCCAAATTCTAATTATTCTTTACTTTTAAACTTTTTATTTGAAAATAAAAAATAGTGAAAGAAAAGAGATGACTGCCATTTGCACATCACTTATTCGGGAATAAAACCATAGAAATTCAAAAGGAACTGAAAATGTTAGGATCGTTTTAATGTTTAAAATAACCAAATAGATCTTTCTGTTTAGTTTTTTACTAACAAATACTAAACGATTCCCTATAAAATACACTATGATTTGATCATTATGATATCAAATAATTATATAATATATATTTGAAATGATAAAAATTGGACTAATTGGGTTGGTCGAGGTTGAACCATTGAATAACTTTAAAATACATTATATTTTAGCCACTAAGATATAAAATAATAGCATAATATATTATGCCAGAGAAAATAGCTTGTTTTAGAATGTCAAACCAATGATGTTCATTTGTTTTACTTGATGGCCAAATCGCGTGTAGGTCAAACCAATTCAACTCTTTTATTTTATGGTTAGCCCATTAGATACCATGCATTAGTTTATTGTTAAATTTTTTATTTTTAGCAATAAAAAGAAGTATTGTTTTTGCCTCTTCATATATATTTTATCACCACGGAGAAATAAAAGGGCTTAATGAAAAAACTGACACTCTTGAACCCGTTTAAATCCGCATGTGTACGGTAAGTTGGCCCGTTCCACAGAGGAAAGAGGAAAAAATTGACACTCCCTATTCTATCACTCCTACAAACGCTCCTGGAGCAGGAAATTTGAAATGGGGGAAGGGTTTTTTCCTCTCTGCTATTATATCTTTTTAATTTAAAAAGATAGCAACAAATGTACTTAGTGTGATTGGTTATGATCCTTATTTTTCCTTAAAATGGTCATGGTTCGAATCCCACTACGTGTCTTTTTAATGAATTAAAAAAAGTAAGTGTGAAGACCAAAATGTCCTTCCTACTTTCACTCTCGTTGTAGGAAATTTGAAATGGGGCTCGCGTTTTTCCCTTCGGTGTATTATATTATGTGTAGATTGAATTTGTTAAAGAGATATTTATAAATATATATTATATTTCAGTGATAAAAAGAAAATTCTTTTATCTCATAGATATATCTTTTATGTCTGATACACATTAAATAGGTTAGATTTCGATTTCACAATTGCATTGTAAATTAACTTTAATTTAATTTGCTGTAAAATTTAAGTCAATATAACGACATGTAATTGCATTGTAAATTAACTTTAATTTAATTTGCTGTAAAATTTAAGTCAATATAAGATCTGTTGTCAGGTTGTACCCATAAGTATGATGATAAAACTCACCCGACCAATTGGCCAGGCAATAAGATGCAACAGTTGCATTCCAATAGGTGGAAAAAAGAGGTCATGATAGGATTGTTTTAAAAACTCAATGGAACTTTAATTTACATTATCGAACCGCCATGAAAAAGTTATATTCACCAGACTCGAATAAAGGGGAATAGGCAAATGACTCTCATGGCATCAATGTTTCAAGTTTCAACCATAAATAGAACTAGCTTTTACCCGACCCGTTGGTCGGAATTTTTTTTTGTGTTATTTAAATTTATCAATTTATTTTCATATTAAATGCAATGGAATTTATTGTATAGTTTTTGCTTGATTGGAAAGTAATATTATGTTACTTATTCTTGTTACTGGTAATGAGATTATAGTTTATAAGATCATCCTATCTTACTCTTGTCCATACAATTTTCATATTTTAGAAGAGATTTTGTGTTACCACATAATATAAATGGTTCAAAAGGTAGTTATTTATAAAATTTGATCTCATTAACTTGATATCTCTTACTAACATATTATAATTTCAAATACATTAGTTATTGACCCCGAATTAAAGTAATAAAATATTAATATAAAAGTATCAAAGACCAAAGAACTTTCTAGCGACTTAATAAACTACAACAAATAATATAATCTACCCAATCAATAGTTGAGTACAACCCCAAGTTTACCTTTGATTACACGGACAATCTTAGAAATTGAAATAACCCAAATCAACACGGGTACAATTAATAATGAAATTATACATTGTGAGATACTAAAGATCCAGCAACAGATTAGCCTCGTGCACATATGTAACCTATACTTGACTTGTTCTTTGCATGTAAACTGGAATGCTAAAACACTCCTGAAATGGAAAGGGGCAGTGAGAACAATCATTTCAAAGAAATTAGAATGGCCACACAAGGAACCAGATGTTCAAAGTGGGCAGTGGTTTAGTAATGCATCACCTACTGGAATCCTTCGAACTAACACATCTGCTCACTATAAGAAGCTATGGTAAAGCAGAAATGCTGATATCTACCAACCACCACAATGATTCATTATACGGAATGCATTCACTATATAAGCAGTAACTGATGAAGCTAATGAACATAAACTCGCGATGGCAAGAGGAATTGATTTGTCAGAGTATACAACAAAACGAAAATACATTGCCAGGGTCATTTCTATGATGTCGCGGTTAACTCTAGAAATAGTTAGAAATGAGGTTTCAAAGTGATATGAAAAAGGATCAAATTTATGTACAAAACAAATTTATTGATTGATGCAACTATGCTAGGGGATTATGCAGCTATAACTGCTTTAGAGTTAACAATTAGGTGAAGACATGACTTTTTGTTCAAACAATTCACTTGTTGTAATTCTGATGGAGGACACAGATGAATGATGAACATTCTATCCTAAATTCATACAGCAAGGAATTGAAAACAAAAAGAACAAATTTTAGCAGACTATAAAATATAAATCATGTCCTCAAAATGTGTCATCATTACCAATGCAACTAACTATCCCATTAAAAAACAATACAAAACCAACAGATTGAAAACCTTGTTTGTAGTTGATATCTGAAAACCATTTATATCTATAGTTTCATGAAGTAATGGTTACCTATCACTGGCTGGGTGGGTCACCACTCTCGGTACACTATAAATCGGCACAGTAGTCTCGAAACACTAAGGTCTGGCGAACCATTTGAATACAGGACCTGCATACAAAAACAAAGTAAAAGAAAGAAGGCAACCCAATTAGAGGTCTAGAAACACACAAGTCGTATATGGAAATCATTTTAAAGTTAAGAAGATATGGCACAGCCGAGACCAATTATACATAATCACCGCCACTTTAGAATTAGAAACACATATATTGCATAACGTCTATCATAAATTTCATTTAATTGTAGAAGATGTCAAAGAAACAAACTTGCAAGCCAGTAAATAATACGAACATTAACAGCTTAATGCAACCTAAGCACACCAAGTCTCTGCTCACTTCTCAACTCTGATCAATGGCAGAAATGATTCGATAATGATGATGCACATAGTCCATTGTACAAAGAGAGGGAGTTCAGGTTGAAAGTGATCTTACATGGATGAAAAGTATAAACAAAAATACATGACCACATTATATGGTAATCCTGTATTACGTATGATTGCACCTTTTGATGAAATTGATGAACATGAAGTCACGCCAGCAACAGGAATTCATTTGTCAGTATAGAACAAAACAAAAATACATTGCCAGGGTAAGTTCTAGAAAGAGTTAGAGATGAGGAGAAGGGGAAAACCAAGGCAACAGATGCGTCGAATCGATAGAGGTGTATGTATGACCTACAGAAGAACAAATCAACAAAGCGTCCAAACTGAAATCCCAAACCCATCTGGTAATTAAAGAAAATTGAAGAATACGCTAAAAGAAACTAACCTAGAATTGATTTGGAGAGCAGCGAGATGCTGGAACCCAACAAAATAAGCTAATTTTCAAATGATTATAATCGATACATGACAGAATGGAAAGATCGATACATGAAGGAAAGAAGAGATTGCAAGAGGGACCAACCAATACCATTACCGCGACCTCCACCTAGCTGTGGAACCGATTCAGAGAGGATGTGGATTTCTTTGGTCGAAGGGGAATTAGAATTTATTGATAAGAAAAGCTGCAAAATAGAAACATCGAAAGCAACTTTCATTCACAAAGTAAAACTCCTAAAACCCCTCAGACAGTCTGCGAATTAAGCACACTCTAATTTCCTACCCTAGAAGAGAAAAGGAAAACACAACAATGGCGGGGAAAGAAAAAACAATAGAAGAAGAAGAGTGAGGAATCTTCTTCTGCTTCTTCCCTTTTCTCGTACCGTAGTCGAGAAGGTTAGGCACAGTGGTGAGCTTTTGACCCGTGAAGAAGGAGAATGGATTTGTCACTGGTGCAATCGCGCAAACACTCTCTTCTTGCCGAACAACACTACTTTACAGCGTTTACGAACTCATTACTAATGCTATGAATACATTCTCGGTTCAAATGCTCTTACTAAACAATGGCTAACAAACCAAAACCAAATGAATTTGTATAAGACAGATACATCTAACAGGGGCAAATGACGGGCAGGCAAATACGTTAATTAGAGAAAAATCTCTCAATCCCAGTAACTTTAGTTAACTGATAGCATCTCGCAATTTCTAAATCCCACAAGTGCTCCAAAGTAGAAAAATCATGCAGCTTCATACTCGACGGGCAATGAGTAATCACCAATTCTTGCAATGACTCCAAATTTGTAGAGCCCCATCACTCCACTCGAGCTTCCATAACCCGGTCAAATTTGACAGGCTGGGCAGTTTTCTCAATATAGCACAACCACTCACCCTCAAATCCTTTAGAAGGTTTAGATGTTCAAGACCATTGAGATCAATTTGATCCAAAGGGATCGATAAGTGGAAGACAACAATTCTTTTCTCAATTAATTAGAAAGGCGAGTTCAAAGAAAGGAGAAAAGCAAAGACGCCAATCTAAATTAGCAAGCAAACACTACATAAGAAAACCCCGACAGCAAGAATCAACCCACCAATCGAAATTGCAGAACTTGACAGTTGACAGAGCTGTCATTCGCAGAAACAAATCTCCATAACTCATACCGCGAAGAAGAGCCGGTGAAACTGCAAGCATGGAAATCGATTGACAGAGTTGAGGTTATGGTTTTGTGAAAATAATGAAAGTCACCAACTGGCCCGAATCGCGAGGTAAAAGGAAGATGAAAAGCAAATACGAATGGACAAAACAAACCAATTTTAAATAGAACCAGCAACTCTCTACATAATTAACCATTCATCTTAGTCTACTACAAAAGAATAGGATATATATCTCTTATACTTATTTATACCTGATTGACCATTGAAACAGTAAGTAATGCTGGCAATTACTCCAATCAACTTTTCATAAACCATCAACACCATTTTTTTTGCAGGAATACCATCAGCAAGCTCTAAATCATGGAGTAAGAAAAGAGACTTATCATGATTGGTGGACGAATGTGGAATTCCTTCATATGATCACAATATATGGGTTATTTAGGTTGCGACAATCAAGGTTTCTTGATCCTTCCTCTTGCTCCCTCGAGAAACATACTCAAAACTCGAGCTCAATGTGGTTGTTTCATGACCTTGGATGGGAGCAGCTACCTCTACAAATCACATCCCTCCCTGAAAACCCCCATATGAAAGAAAGGCGATGATTTGTCTTGCAAAAAGCTTTGTAGATGGTTCACTTTCTGACTATAAAAAGCTTCATAAGTTTCATTTTTACCTGAAGCAGTTTGGGAAAGTCACAAGGCTACTTTAGAACGTGTTTATCGGCTTAGCGGTCCTGAACTGGCATTTCTCGATGACCCCCTCATCCAAGAAAGAAAGGCCAACTGGCGGAGCTTTTCCTCTGGTGAGAAAATGAGCGGTTGAGTGCAGCAGGAGCTTTGTTGCGATGAGAACAGGAAAGAGGAAGGAGATTTTCAGCCAAAAAAAAAAAAAAGTAGTCGGCAGTTCTTTATCCCTCCCATTAGGCGGGGTTTTCTAAATTAATGCCGCCTAAAACCCCAAATTAATGTCACCTAAACACCCTGCCACGTCAGCCTCCTAAAATCATTCCACGTGCAGGAAAATTTGAATGGGGATGCACTTATACTTTTCAGCTATAAATGATACTGTTGATAACCACAGCTTGACAACCGGCGAAGCATTTCGTAAAAACAGAAACAGGCCAAAGGACACCTTAAAGCAAGATATATGCTGTAAATGAAACAACCACAACCCGGCCAACTGGCCGGGCAATTTACTAGTAAATACTATATATGGTTGGGCGTACTTTCTATTAGAGGGTGTCTGATTTTGTAGAGGTTCCCCTAACCCTTGAATGGTGATGTCAAATGGCTGGAGCTTGTCTCCTGAATTTGTTCTCCTCTTAAGCTACTTTGCCTCTTTCCTAGGTGACGTAACACTTGTAGTTTGCCCCTTGACTTTGACTTCTTCGAGATCTTCCTTAGTTAAATGGTTCCAACTCCAAGAAATTTGTAGCTGCGTCAAGGTCGTGTAATTTAACACTTGTGCTGATATTATCGACCCATCAACCTTAAGGTAGAACCGAAGAAGAAGCTATATGGATGAATATAATGCTCATGACCTCTAGACCTACTCGTTGCCATAGCTAACTTTTTTCCACAAATTTTAATTATTAACCCGCAAGTAACCTTCTAATATTTGTACTGTTCCTTACGAAAAAAGCTCTCATAAAAATACTGTTCATTGGCGCTTATTGTTTTTAAATATGTTTTGTTGCGTACGGCCAGTTGTAGCGTGTGTCGGGCAGCATCTTTTCTTCGCCCGAAGACTGCCTGGTGGAGGCTGAGTAAGCTTCTCCACTCATCATTTTTCCCATTCTTCCCCTCCTCTCCCTTGATATATCTCTCTACTTCTTCTCCTTTTGTTTCCAGACGAAGTTTTGGTGGCAGCTGCGAAGCTTAGCCCAGCAGAGAGACGGAAGCTGCCGGTCCTAAGGTTTTATTTCCCTAGCTCCTTTTCGTAGTTTAATATCATTGAGAGGGGTTTAATTATATTTTGATTGGTTAAGGTGCATAGGAGGGGAGAGCAGAAGGGAAATTGAGTGATATAGGCAAGGTTGAAAGAGAGCAAGAGAGGGCTGCAACATTGGTCGAATTGCTGGAAAATTGAGGGGGGAATCGGAGTATGAGAGTAAGACATGAGTAATTGGGCAGAAATTTAATACTTTATTATGAACTACAAATAATGTTCATCATTTAATCAATTTGCATAACGCAAAAATTTTGTAAGGTAAGTTACAAGTAGTTTGATCGAATGTGATATTTTACATAACTTCATTTTTATTATTAGATCACGTATTACGGAAGATTTTCGTAACACCATTCTATAACAATTACGTAAATTAAAAATACATTACATGAATCTTACACTGGATTACTTATATAGTTATATTCCTTATGTATAAAATTACATATAGCATATTACGTAAGTATTCAATAATGATGGAGACACTACATAAAACTTATGAGGGATGTTAATTTTTTGTGTATCAATTAAATAAACATAATATGTAAATATTTCATAGTATAAGTTTGAATGAAAATCCTACAATTTTAATTAACTAAACGGGTGACCATCTTATCAATTTGCATTATAATCTTTTTCTAAGATATGTTAGTTTTACATAACAATTTAATCATATGTGATACTTTTCGTAACTTATTTATTGTTAAATAAAATTCCTTTATTATTGCCTACAATTTTCACAATCCCATCACTTTTGCATCGCATAAAAGTTAAATAAGATAAGTTAATTTTACATAATAGTTAATCAAATGTGACACTTATTTATAACTTAGTTTTATTATTGGACTATACATTAAGCAATTTAGGTAAAAACATTCTTTAACATATATGGAAATTAAAAATACATTACTAAAACTTATAAATAAATAATGAATTTTATGTATCAATTAAAACAAATTCATATCGTCTATCATCAAAATGTTCTAACAAAGTATCAAACAATTATTTTTTTAAAATTAAATTTAAATTAATAATCAGGACGATAATCCGTAGTGGACAGCATAAACCTGACAAGGAGACTGAAAAATGAAGAAAAGGAAGCATAATTAAAATGAGTGATCTGAGTATAGATTAAAACATTTTTTTTTAATTTTTTGTGGTTAAAATTTTGAACCAATGGACCAATCAAACCAGGGGTGGTTCAATTGATTTCATGTCAAACCATAAAAAATTGTTGGTTCCATCACTAACTGTTCAATCCAATGAACCGAACGCTATTATTACTGCTTTAGTGGCTTTTCTGGCCCAACCATTGATCCAGCTCGGTTTTTATAACTATGGTAATATGTTAATATTGTCAAGCTAGAAACTAAAGGTGTGTTTATACCAACAATTGCTAATTGGAACTGACGTACGGGTAAGATGTGGTGTTGGGTAAGTTTTGGACTTTGCTATGGTGACATGCATGTCACCATAGGCGCACCCTAAATAATGACTTTTATGTATCAATTAAACTGTAATATTTAACATGTTATGTCAAGCTTATAAAAGAAACTGATCCAAACTATTTTATAAATTATTTGATTTCAACTAAATATGAATTTTAATTATATTTTCTAATCGCCGCGAAGCGCGGGTCAAAAAACTAGTACACATAAAATTGAAAACAATTCCTAAACTATTGCACTTGTAAAAAATTTTCCCAAAATACCTAAATTTGGGGTGGTTCGAGTTTAAGGAACTCGAACTACTAACTGATTTGAGTGTAAGGGACTCGATCTAATCATTGATCGATGATGTAAGCCTCAAACCATGTGGGGCTGAAGTGGTTCGAGGTTTTTGAAAATTTCAAAGAAGTAGTTCGAGTTCACCAAAAATTGCTTGTTTGGCAAAAAAATTGCCCGTTTGGTGGAAAGTTCCGATATATAAAAAAATTACAGTGCCTTCGCCCCGAGAAAACATCATTTGTTGCCCCTAAACGAGCAATTTTTCGATTTTGTCAAACTGTAGAGGATCATAACTTTGTGCTCCGTTATCCGAACGTGGCAATTTTGTTTATTTTGCATAATTTTTTGAGTACTACAACATTTACTAGATATATATTTTCAAAATAAAAATATTTTTGAATGTAAGGGGTTTTCGGAATAACTTTAGCTTTAATTTTCACATTTTCACATATATTCTGAAAATATTGCTATGACAAAAGTTGTAGTCCTCGAAAAGTTATGCGAAATGAAAAAAATATTTGCTACGATCAGATAACCGAGCACAAAGTTAAGGTTGTTGAAAATTTCAAAAGAGTAGTTCGAGTTCACCAAACTCAAACCACTTTAGCCCACATGGTTCGAGGCTTACATATTCGATCTACGTTTGATCGAATCTCTTACACTCGAACCAGTTAATAGTTCGAGTTCACCAAACTCAAACCACTTCACCCCCACATGGTTTGAGGCTTACATAATCGATCTACGTTTAGATAGATTCTCTTACACTCGAACCAATTAGTAGTTCGAGTTCCACAAACTCGAAACACTGCAAACTTAGGTATTTTGGGAAATCTTTTTATAAGTGTGGTAGTTTAGAATTTTTTATTTTATTTTATGTGTATTTAGGGAATTTTCCCTACATGCACCGGAGCAAGCTTAATAGCCGGATTGGTTAGCCACATAGCTCTTAATCGTAAATGCATATTCGTCGTTGTTAGTAGTAACATTCAAACTATCTACTAGGGTGATGTGATGGGTGCACAAACTGTTCTTCTTTTCAATTACAAGTCACTTCCAACAACAATGTTCAAATCGACCTCCAACGAATTGGATCTTTCAATTGAAGCTCAGAAGCAATATTAGTGACAGAGGACCTCAAGTCAGCAGCAGATAAGGCAAAGGCTTCAACTTCAGTAAGCGTAATGCAAGTGCTAGAGGAAACGGGGAGCTTCATTAGGCTGGACGAAACTGCAGGCCGCTGCTGCAAGGAAGAACTACAAGTAGTTGCTACTGTTAGTGTAGCCCATATAAGGATTTCATCGCCATAGAAGTCGCCACCTTCGAGGATTTCACTACTGAAGAAGACTCCGGAGGTACTTTTGGACGATTCCATACTTCCCCTGACAATGAAAAGCATTTCCTCCAACGGGTCTCCTTCGCGGATGATGCAGCTTCCTTCTGTGTACAGAACTGGCCTCAATCGCTCACACACCTCCTCCTGTCTTCTCTCATCCAGCTTCTCCAGCATTGGTACCTTTATTCAATTATTTTCCACAACATCAAAATTTGCATTCCAATGATAAGTCCCGCGTAGTTAACTAACTTTTCATGTATACTTACTCTCTTGATCAAGTTCAGGCAGAGATGGCGCTTCATGTCCCTTCTCAGGTCCTTGGGAAGACTGCGTAGCAGATCATGGAAGTCGACGCCCTGTTGCCTTCGCCATCTGTACTCTTCATGTCGCCTGACTCGCCTCTTTAACTCTTGAGGGACAAAATGGGAAGACATCCATTTCTCCACATCTTCCCATTTCATCTTCATCTCCTCCATTCGTATCGTCGTGGTTAGAATCCTTGTCTGCAGATTATGATGTATGCTTTACACAGTAATTTCAAAAGAAATGTTTCAGAGAGCACGATGATGGCGATTAAAAGTTACCTGAATGACAGCGATGACAAGAGAAAATAAGAACAACCCAAGAATGAAAATCCCGATTGCAAAGCATATCTCCCAAGTACTGTCCAGGCTTGGTTTGATGTTCTGACCTAAAGTGCTGCAGTTCAAACACTGTAAGATCAATTCATTTTCCACGGTACTCGACTCCTTATTAAACCAGCTCAAGGTTGGTATAGTAACTTGAATCAGTGGACAATTTGTAACTGACCTGAGACTTTGGAGAGCCCACCAAAAGCAGTAGAGCAACTTCCTCTCGAAATGCAATGACTTCAATACACCAGAGTTAATTGCATCTGCGAACATCCCATAGTTGATAATCTGCAAATAACCTCCTGCAACTCCTGAACCTGTGGGGCAACTCTGTTCCAGAAGCACTGATGTTGAGCTATTATTCATTGGAGAGTTTCCGTCATTCCCACAAGTTAATATCGCATTGTAAACACAGCCACTAGTTTGACTATCACAGGCTGCTCGCCAGCAATCCATTTGACGGCGTATGGATAGTGAGTACCAGAACGCTCCTATGACCTACTCAAACAAATATTGGCCAATCAATCCTTTGAGGAAAGAGCATTGAATTTTTTGCATTCAAGCTTTGAATATCATTAAACACTAACGAAACTTTCAACTCATCAGCTTGTAGGGAGTCACATAAATGGATCTTCTACCCTTCTCTTATAAAGTTGAAAAAACCCTCAAACAAAAGCTTGTCACTATCAAATTTGAAGTTTGCATGAACCTACTGTATATCAAATCAACTATTACTGTTCAGAAGTGCACAGAACCAATATAAAATCACCATTCTTTTCCACCATCCATTCCATTTCCAAAATGAATAATCAAGCTTTTCAGTCACATTCCTCTATCACCTAACAACGAGGAACTGAACCCATGAACTCAATTAACACAAAAAAGGATACTGAATAGTGCAAAAAATTGACAGCTGAAAATTTACTTGGGCAAGCTCAGTTATGGTTGACTCTGTTACTTACATGAGCAGCAGCAACGTAAAGAAAGATGGTCATGACAGTCCTAGCAATTGCACCTTTTTTTATGGCATAGGAAGTCTTGATCACTTCCTGATTCAGCTGGTAGATTCTGCATACCCTAGGTACCAATTGAAGGGAAACCCCCAGCTGCAGTGCTGTAATCGCCGTCAAGGTTCCTGATCCCCTGGCCTTCTTCATGAACCAAGCTACCATAACTAGCACCTGCAAAGAAACATTAATTTTGTTGTTGTTATAAGCCATATGGTGCTGCCATGGGTGGAACCATCGAGCCGCATAACCAGGATTTCAATTGAAGACCTTGAGGTCAAAACCCAGCAACCCTTTGTCAGTCAAATAAGAAAAAGAAAGAGAAAAATGTTAACCTGAGGGAATGGAAGGAGGGAAACGAGGTCGACGGGGAAAAAGGAAAACAAGTATCTGCGGGCGATTGCGGACCCATCTTCTACCAGCTCGACGGCGCCGGAAACCGTCGAGGACGGAGCGGCGAAGGCGGTGCGGAACCGGAAATGGATGCGAATCAAGTAGAGAGCGTCGACGACGGAGCGCAGTGCCGTGGAAAATGTCGCCAGGCTTCTGTCGAAATCGACGCAGTGGTTCTGGACGCTGTTGATTCGAGGGATGTAGAGGAACAGAGGATCCACTAGCAGAGCAACTCCGCAGAGCACAAGGAAAAACGCGTTCCACCGGCGAACCAGCTTTTCCCGTCGACGGAAAATCCTCGGCGCCCACCCGCCGGAGCAAAGCCGGCGGATGCCCAGTAGTCCATTACCGCCATTCCAGCACTTCACCATTTATTATTGTCTGCCGGAAGTGGCGGGATTTAGGTATATCGACGG
This sequence comes from Linum trigynum, assembly GCA_964030455.1. Classification (NCBI taxonomy): domain Eukaryota; kingdom Viridiplantae; phylum Streptophyta; class Magnoliopsida; order Malpighiales; family Linaceae; genus Linum; species Linum trigynum. The sequence goes on from OZ034817.1 coordinate 5,342,330, forward strand.
CTCAGATTCCGGGGAAGTCAAATAGCGATCGTGGCATCTTAATAGGTGTACAGAAGAAACTGGGTCTTTTTTTAAAAATTTTAATATTGGTAGAAATGGTCTTTTTTAATTTTATGAGGACGGCCATCATCGCCATTACGATTTACGAGGAAGGGAAGATTTGACGGACGACCGACAATACTAATCACCTAATTTTGGAGTTTAACCATTTGAATTGGAAATCAGGAATAGCTAACCGTAATTTTGTTTATCTTTCCGTCTAAATTATAAATTGGCCAAAATTAATTAGAAAATTATTATCATGGAGTCTCTTATTTAATGTGGTAAGTGGTTGGTCAATAACTCATAATCAGATCGATAATGTCGGTTAGTGATTAATCGATAAATTTTTAGTGGTTCGGTTTTGATTAGCTGTATTGTATTTAGTGGTTGATCGCTTACCGACCAATCCATTATTAGTTAAACAATAACCTCCTAGTGGTAAACCACATTTTTGGACTTTGGCTAACAAAACCAATCAAAATCGTAATTCCAAGCATCCCAATTCACATACATGACAAACAACTCTCCATCTAAAGTCTTGACTATGTTTATGAGTGAGAACCAGAAAGTTAGGGCTCTTTGACTCCCCTCTACAGTCGACAAAGCAAACCTCGCACGCTAGTAGTATTTGTTTTTTTTTTTTATGTTTGTAAGAGATTATGCTCTTATGGTGCTTGTGTTTGATGTACTGCTAGTTGGTACTCGCTAATTATATAAAGACATTTAATTATTTGTAATTTTATGTGCTGGAATTTGGATTATGAATTCATGCAACATGTTGTGTTGTATTTTATATTTGTATTAATGTTATGTCTTATAATATAAAATAATTTCACTTGGAAGTAAAGAATTAAGTAAAGACGTTCTTTGGGATACTTTCACTAGGAGTGAATGACTAACACTAGGATTTACGATATATCTAAGTAAGGTTGCTTGCCTTGGTGATGCACTCTAAATTATACATATTTTTACTCCCCATTTGACGTTGTTTGGGCTATTATTTTTCTGCAAGATTTATGGGGTCGTTTGCTTGTTGGATTTAGCCAACTCCATTGTTTGTTGTATAAGAAAATTGGGGTCCAAATCCGTGGGACCCATAGATTTGTACAATTTTTTAGATCCAAATCTATGGATCCCACGGATTTATAAATCCCACCTTTTATTTGAGATTTGGTTGATGGAAGGCAAATCTATGGGCCCTTGGTACAAAAAGCAACAAATCCATGATAAAAAATCATCTACACAAACGATGAACTCTTTTAAATCTGTAATGCATCAAATCCATCACAAATCCTAAGGTTTTAAAAACTAAAAAACTTCATTCTAAAATTCAACAAGCAAATATGTTTTTGCCAGTTTTATGTTTGGTTTGTTATGTTAGAGTATTTCAGGTAAGTTTGAGCGAATTTGACGACATTTGGACGAAAAATACGTTAAGGATCGTAATTATGGAGTTCGGTGTGAGTTAAAGTGCATTTATACGTGATGGAAGTTGATTTTACAAGCTCAACACCACCTGGAGCACGACCCTGTTGCAGGAGGTGCTTCGAACGTGAAGAACAATTGACGAGTTGTAGAACATAATGAAAATTACTGTCGAGCCGGACACCGCCTAGAGCACGGGCGTGCTTGTGGCTGTGTTCGAGAACATCAACCTTTTCTATTTAAGCCAACTTAAGTGTTTTTCGAAGAAGGACGACAATACTTAACCTAAAACCTAAAAATTGAGATAAAAGGCAAATAAAGGAGATTTTCCAACAGCTCATCACCATAGGAAGCGATTGGGGGCGATCGATCAAGACTTCTACCATGGAGTTGTTTCTTCTTCTGTTGCTGCTACTTTGTTTGTTCTCTCATCCTTCATGAACTAATCCCTCTTGGTGCTTGGGTATGAGGAACCCTTGTTATGATTGTTGAATAGATGATTGAATGATGCTTTGATTTGTTTTAACTTATAGTTTATATCCAATTGATGCATGGTTGTTGAATTGTTTGAACCCTGGTCAATTTCTTACAATTCATGTTTTATTAAGAAGCAATATTATCTAATTAGGTTAATATAGCACCATTGATTGGAAGTAGAGGATCGATTGTATTGTGAGTGAATATTACCAATAGAGAGAGTCTAGTGCAAACTACCTTGGTATTATGTTTTAGTTGATGATAGTGTCCCTCTAAGCAGTCTTTTTAAGAGGGTATTATCCATTTAATCGAGATTTAAGACGACTTCCCGCAATATTAACAACAGTGAAAATGAATTAAAGAATCATTTATCATTAATTCGGCTAGTTACCAGGGGGAATCAATTGATGAATGACCTTTTCTCCAATTGAATTTAAACCAATTTATTTTCCATTTTGTCAATCTTTTGCATACGATCTAAAATTGAATTGCTAGATAGCATAGTTAATCTGAGTAATAGTAGATCTAAGGATCCAAGGATATAATAATTTATTACTTGAACACTATACTACTTTTATGATCATCGCGCGGTCGCACTTTGCTTTTGATTTGAGTGTTAGTTTTAGCGAACCACATGGATGTATCCTACCTCAATCTCCTAAGGACATACTATATATGTGTGGTCTCATATGTAATAGAAGAAATTAAACCCAATCACGCGAGCGGTACACAAGGCAGTTATGAAGCACATATATCACAAGTAGCATTTAGGGTTGGGAAACTCAAACAATCTCTTGACTGATTTTCTTAGGCACGTAGTCTAGTCAAAAATGTATGGGCAACAAGACTTAAAACCAACATGTGTATGGTCTCGTCAACCATACATGTAATTGATATAATCAAGAAAGAATGATGACTCACTCTCACACATATATATACTTGTGTGTGGGTTCGGTTGGATGATCGCGATTAATGGGTTGTTCGGTGGGTTCAGTGGGATTACAACATACATTCTAAAAGTTTACATAATTCAATTTTTTTTTATGGTTAATAAAAAATTGCCATTAAGAACGGGAGATGCTAACTAGCATTAAACTCCTCTCATGAGTTCAAACCAAAACATAAACCTTATACAATCACATATAAAACATCAGTGGAACACTCTACAAAAGCAATCCTAGAGCTGCGTACTGCCTGCAACATAGTTTCGAGCATCACATTTGATCTTCGAGACCAAAATATGAGGAGGACACCAGTCACTATCTCCACCAAAACGTCTACATCGCTCATGCCAAATGCGACTCAATGCCAAAATCCATAGAAACTGTCCACTAACTTCAACAACACTTGAGCCACTCCAACTACTGATCCCCCATTGGAGATGATCCTCCCAACTACATAATGAAGGCACCATACACCCAATCTGCTATATAATGCTCTTCAACACCCACAATGAATAAGGGCACTGACAAAAAAGATGAAATCGAGACTCAGAACCTACTGGGCAGAAAACACAACAATATTCACGTACTAACCTCCAAGACAACAACTTGTCTTTCGTAACAATGCGATCCACAATCACCAACCATGCTAAGAGTGTATGTGTAGGATAAAAAGGCTTACCCCAAATTACCTTGTACCAAGGGACTGACTGATGAGGAGTGCGAATAGAGGACCAGATAGTCTTTACTGAGTAACGCTTGAGTGTAGCGCCATCCCACTGGAGTGAAGCCCCACTTCCAGTTAAAAAAGTATGAGCTTGGGATCTACATTTCAGGATACGTCTCCACACCCAAAATCCACAAGCAGTGATCATCAAATCCCATAAAGATCTCTGCTTGACTCTATATTTATAAATCCACGCTACCGAGATCGACCCTGCCTCTGCAAGAAGATTCCAAATGACACAAGCCTGATTCCAGGTTTTGAAATCCCTGATACCCAGACCCCCCTACTGTTTTGGCAAGGCAACATGATCCTATGAAACTGGTGCTCTCTTCCTACCCCCTTCCCCCACATTCCACAAGAAAACGTTACATATCTTTTCAATGAGTTTCAGCACCTTCATTGGTAGAAGAAAGATCGCCATCCAGTACTGAAAAACACTGGTAATCACTGCTGAGATTAGTTGCTGACAACTTGCTGACTCGCTCTGACTATCACAATAAAGTCCCACCTAAGTTCCAAGTATAAACCTTAGATGGGTGCAATATAGGCAAGTATGTTTAAATATCGACCATGTCCGTCCCATGTACCGCTACTTCGACTGCTTGAAATATTATCTAGCGGACTAGTTTTGGTGAAAACAAAGGTCTAAAGCTAAATTACTTTGCAAAGGTAAAGTGGATTTGACACTAATTGAGAAGGCTTCACCCGAGTGTTGCTCCCCCTAGCTGACAAATATGACTTGAAGGATCGAATGACCGTGTGTGTTTAGGGGGTTATAAAAACGCAGGGAATTCTAACAAGTAGCCAAAGCTATCCTCTTAGCCTCTAGGTAGAGAAAATGCGATACGATCCAAGCCACTAATGTGACCCTCTCAACCTATTGACTAAGGAATGGTTGTCAAACAAGTAGCCAAAGCTACCCTCTTAGTCACTAGGACGAGGAAATGGGATACGATCCAAGCCACTAATGTGACCCTCTCAACCTATTAACTAAGGAATGGTTGTCAAACAAGTAGCCAAAGCTACCCTCTTAGTCACTAGGTCGAGGAAATGAGATACGATCCAAGCCACTAATGCGACCCTCTCAAACTATTGACTAAGGAATGGTTAGACTTCACTCTCGAATTAGAGTTCGGACGACTACCCACAACCAAACCCTAAGTGCTAATACGAAATAGGAGGTTTTCCCGACATTAACCTAACTAGGAGGTAGGGGTGGGCATGCGGTTCGGTTTTACCGAACCGAACCGAACAAAAACCGACCGAAACCGAATTAATCCTTATTAGGTTCGGAGTTCGGATGGAAATATACCACATTTCGGGAGCCAGCTTTAGTTAAACCGAACCGAAAAACCGAACTTCCGACCGAATTTCCGAAATTAAAAGTGGCCCAACCCAACCTTGACTTTAGCCTACTCCCAACACTTGATCCAACTAAAGCCCAAACCCAATACCTACCCTCCTTGCCCCAAGCCCCCAATTAAAGCCCAATTCCAAATTTTCAATTCCCTTTCTCCCAGCCCACAGACGAAAAAACCCTAGGAAAAGAAAGGAAGGAAGGAAGCAGCCAACTACTTTTTCTAATTCAACCCCTCCTGCCTCCTCTCCTCCCCTACTGTCGAAGCACCACCAGCCAGTAACGGCGACTCGACGACCAACCGTCCCCGTCGGCCGTCACGCCGTCTCCCCGACCCCGACGGCCTCTTGCTCATGCCTCACAGTCTCGACTCTCGACTCACCTCTCTCACCCTCCATCTCTCCCAGTCTACCAGCGCTACTCGCCGCCTCCTCCCACAGACTTTCTCTCCCGTCGACAGCCACCACTCGCCGCCGCCCACACTCCAAATTCAAAGTCCAATTACAGCTGCCATGTTGCCAAATTTCGAGTGACCAGAAGGCAGAGCACAAAAAAAAAAAAAATTGGCAGCAGTTACTTTTTCGGGTCAAGGTTGAAAAACCGAACCGAACCGATCTATAATTCGGTTCGGCCATACCGAACTGAATTATAGCTCGGTTCGAATTCGGTTGAGGTAGTGGCGATTTCGGAAAATCGGCATATACTAGTTCGGTTCGGTTTGAACCGAACCGACCGAACGCCCACCCCTACTAGGAGGCAACGAATTACCCAAGAAAACCCAGTATTCAAGACTCTTTCAAAGAAAGGAAGGGGGTTTTCTCTCTACCTAGGTTAGAATGGCAATTAGATTGGTGGGCTTTCACACAACACAATCATTTATGAACAATACCTCCACATTCACATTAAACACAACCACACACAAAATCATTCAATTCACACAATTCATACAAACACCCAAGTGAAAGAAGGGACTACTTCATGCTATGAGAAGGGAAAACACAAGAGAGGAAAATGGAAACCATCAAGTTGATGCTAGCCTTGCTCCTTGTGTTGAAGAGATCCTCCTTTGGGGGAGGAATTCCCAAATCCTTGTTTGGAGATGAAATCCTAGCTTCTCCTCTTCTTTGGTTCGTCACTTTCTCACTCTAAAATCCGAAGAAGAAGTTTCTCACACTAGGTCTCTCCCCTTCTTCTTCCTTTCAGCTAGCTCTTTATACTAAGATCGAGCCCAGTTCACAGTCTGAGTTCACAGTCGTGAACATCAAAACACGTCCGTGAACGCAATGTGCTGAACCAAAACGCAGCGCTTCACTTCATGGGTTCACGGTTTGTGGTTGCAGTTCACGGTCTTAGCGACCGTGAACAGCCTTGGCGTCAGTAACCTTAAAATCCTCTCTGAATGCTCCTTGGTTCACGAATTATGGTTCCAGTTTCACGGTCCTACAAGATCTAGAACTCCAATTGCAGACCGTGAACACAGACTACAAGACCGTGAACTCCAATGGCAGACCGTGAACACATGCTGTCTCCTCCTCTTTGCCCGGTCTTTGCTCCTTTTATTCCAACTTTCGACTCTGGGTTGGTTTCACCTGTTAGGATCTGAAACACACTGAAACACAAGAAACCTTACCTAAAACCACCCCTTTAAGAGTTCAATTGAAACAAACGTTAAAGAGAAATGGGGATAAAAAGTGTACAATTAGGCCCGAATCACATGCATAACTGAGAAATTGAGCATGCCAACTTTGAACCCGAGCAATTATCTTATCTACTAATAACTGGCAATCAAGAGTACTCAATTTCCCAGTAATCAAAGGAACCCCTGACAGGCAATGTTTCCAAAGGAAAACCAGTAATCCTCGATATAAATTCCTCTTCCTCCTTTGAGATTCCAGCACAATAGAGACTACACTTAGCCATGTTACATTGAAGCCCAGAGACAATGTAGAACTGATCAAGCAACCGTCTAGTACCAGCTACACCCCTCACAGATCCATTAGTGAATATAAGCAGATCATATGCAAAGCACGAATGAGTAATCTCTAGTGCTTTGCATCTCGGATGGTAAGGTATTTGATTTTCCAAAACAACTCTATCAAGTAGTCTAGAGAAAATTTCCATTGCAATAGTGAAAAGGAAAGGGGAAAGTGGATCCCCTTGCCTTAACCCTTTTCTCGCAGGGAAATAACCACACAACCCTCCATTGAATGCCACACTTAGCATAGGAGTGGTAACACATGATCTAATAAGATTTAGAAAATCAGGGGGAAATTTCATAGCTTTGAGAGCTTGAAAAAGAAAACACCAGTCTACAAAATCAAAAGCCTTCTTTAGATCTATTTTCAAAGCACACCTAGGAGTAGAGGTGGCAATTTCAATCCAATCCACCAATCCAATCCATCAATCCATTAAAAATATCCACCTAATCCAATCCATTTTATCCAAATCCAATTGGATTGGTGGATTCATGGATTGGATCCATGGATCATTGGCAAATTACGGTTTAATACCTATAATTTTTATTTTTTACATTTTGGTACCTAAAATTTAATTTTTTATACGAAAAATATCATTGGAAAATTACGTTTTGGTACCTAAAATTTTTCATTATGACATTTTACTACCTAAACTTTTTACATTTTACATATTGGTCCTTGGTTGAGGATGTCATTTGGATTCATGGATAATCCACCAATCCACTTGATCCAATCCATGAATCCACCAATCCATTAGATCCAATCCATTTGATCCATGGATCCACCAATCCAATCCACCAATCCAATCCATTTGCCACCTCTACCTAGGAGTTATAGACTTTTTATGATTGTCCTTAACTAGTTCAATGGCCAATAGAATGTTATCACTAATAGAATGACCCTGGACAAAAGCAGACTGTGATTTCCCTATAACCTTGTGAAGGACTCTGGAAAGCCTATTCGACAACAATTGAGAGATGCTCTTATAAACAACATTGCAACAAGAGATTGGTCGAAAATCCTTCATCTTTTCAACATTAGAAAGTTTTGGAATAAGTGCAAGGATAGTTGCATTTACCTGTCTTGGCATACATCCCATAGAGAAGAATTCCAAGACTTTGTTCTCAACATCTATACCCTCTATATCCCAATCAGCTGTAAAAAATTCAACCGGATACCCATTTGGCCCGTGAGCTTTATCCTTACCCATAGATTTGAATACTTTCTTGATTTCCTCCCGAGTAACCTGAGTATTGAGAATAGAATGATCCTCATCGCTAAATACATAATTCATATCGGTATAAACGCAAATGAAATTGGCAAACTAAATAACGTTTAATTCATAAATCATCATTACAAAATAAAATGAAGATGAGGTTTCATCATAAATCTAGCTAATTGTCTAAGTCTTGAACCACAATCACTCACCAAATACTAATGAAATAAACAATAGAACAAGTCAAATTAGTATGTTAAAAAGGAAAATTTAACAAGGAATTGTAGGAGGAAGTTCACCTATGATATAGATTTCCAGCTATAGAAACAAATTAGACTTCACAATTATCCTAAATAAACATGAGAAATTTTACAATGCTATATAGTATTGGTGCTATAGGATTTTGCCTTTATGGTACAATTTAAAATTGTACATTTACGTTATGGTACAACTTTAGATTGTACCTATACTTTTTGTACAAATTCTTTTATGGTACAACTTGAATTTGTACTTTTATGTGATGGTACAACTTCAAGTTGTAAAGTTGTACCATAACATAATGGTACAAATTGCTTTATGGTACAACCTAAACTTATACATTTAATGTTATGGTACAACTTTAAGTTGTACATTAAAGCACCAATACTATATAGCATAGTAGAAGTGCTCAATAAACATTACCTTGAGAAGATATTCATTCAAAATGGGGAAGAAAGAATCAATATAGATTTAAGAAGATCTTTCACTCGAAGTTGGGAGGTTTCTTTTCTTGTGATGTTTAGGGTTTTAGTTTATGCAGAGTTCTAGGTTAGAGATTTGATGTTTTGAGGTTTAAAAGGTTGGGTAAATCGTGAGCCAACCACAGTCCACCAACACCCAAAATTTTTTAATGGATTGCCGATTTGCAACCCGCACTCACCCATAGAAACCATCCACAATCTATTGGGTGGTTCGATTGTGGGTTTAACCACCTAATGCTCACCCTTAACCGATGAGATTTTTGGTACTAGCTTAGGTTCTGGTCCATCTTCACTCCAAAGTACGTCCTATATGTGTGCTTTAGCATAAAAAATATAAATACACATTCGGTTTATGAATAACACGTTGGAAAAATAGTAGTAGTTTTCATTGTAAAACCTCTAATACCAACTCCAATGCAGATCCAAAGTTTCAAATATTTGGACTCAAACCCCTCCAATGGGGTTCTAGAAAGTCCAAAGATCATTTTCCCCCAGTTTAGGGTCCAAATTTGGACCCAAAGCAGCCAAGAAGTTCCAAAACGTGCGGGACCACCAAACCACAGGCCGAAGAACGAGCCAGGGGGAGGAGAATGTGCCACACGTGCGAGGACGGAGCTAATCCCGCTCGCGGGTATGGGCAATCGCCTCAGCCACGCCTGTCCATCGAAGGCGACCGTCATGGACCAAAAAAGAAAAAATTCATTTTAGCCCCAATTTTCCACCAACGGTTCTTTCAGCCACCAACACCTATTTTTCCAATTTCTCTATAAATACGCATAATATTTTAACTTCTACTTCATCACTTCCAAAATTTTCCTATCAACCCTCTCGAATAGTCATATTCATCTTCTTCCCATTCAAAAAACTTCTCTTCCTCCCAAAATCCTTACGTGTCTCAAGGCAATTGTCCGCAATTGGAAGGTTTCCGAAGATGAAGTTTTTCAGCAAGGCATGTCTTGAAATTTCAGAGGATAGTTCTGTCGGCCATTATCAATCATTGAATGAAGTTCGCAGGCGATTTGGGTTAGTATTTGCTAAGAAAACAAAGGGAATTTCACGTCCTCACTGGGGCCTTCAAAATCGATGGAAGACCATAGTCGAGGAATGTGGTTCGTGGAGTGCGGCGTCGAAGAGAGGAAGCTAGACACCAATGAGTGGAGAAAACATCAGCATTGAGGTCAGTCAAGTTCAAATAATTATTATTGTGCACTTATTTTTTTAATTAATTAGTTTGTTCATATTAGTTACTAATACTTAAATTAATTGTCTAGGTTGAACGAGCGAACAAAATTATCACAGCGAACACCGAAAAACTTAGACACCAATGAGTGGAGAAAATATCAGCATTGAGGTCAGTCAAGTTCAAATAATAATTATTGTGCACTTATTTTTTAATTAATTAGTTTGTTCATAATAGTTACTATAACTTAAATTAATTGTCTAGGTTGAACGAGGGAACAAAATTATCACAGCGAACACCGAAAAACCTTTCAAGTTGAATCAATATGATTAAAACTGAATGAACAGTTGATGACACAACTCAATCTGACAAACATGTGATGAGTCTTTGGCTATTTGAACCAATTGATGTATTTTCGTCATTGATGACGACATGACATTATATTGAGCGAAAAAATTATGTCCAAATTACAAAAATTATATCTAAATGTTCATCTTAATTATTTAATAGTACCTTATAAAACTAATTAGTAAATATAGATTAGGAATCAAAGTTCAAGTTTGGAACTTTGGTTTTTGGACCATCCCTGATTCCCATTGGAACAAAATTACATTTTGGTTGGCTAGAATGCAAAATATAGCCCCAAAATTTGGATTTTTGGAACCATGCATTGGAATTGGTATGATATTTGAGTCAAATAGAAATGAATTTAGTCTAAAAATGTGAAGGAAAAATAACACTTTTGAAGTGTCGTTAGTTCTTGTCATGGCATCAAACATGTTTGATGATCAAGTGGTCTTGGGCTTGAATTCTCAAAAATTCCTAATACTAACCACTGACTTAAAAAAAAATTATGATGAACTCATGCAAACTTCAAACACATAAATTACATTTCAAAAGAGTACCTGTAAATGAATGATACCTTAAACTAGTAATTGGTTTATGGTAATTAGCCCAAATAGAAATGTGGCAACAAGAGTCAAGAGCCATATAATAATGTTGTAGCGACACAAATTAAAGTCAGTAGCTCTAAGCATTGTCAATCTAGAAGCAAACCACATAATATAATGAACACTGAACACGAGATTTACGTGGTTTCTCCAATGATAAACGTTGAGACTAGTCCAAGACACAAAGGAGTTAGGTTATCTTATTCTTCAGTGTTCCAAGATACCTTACAATTAGTCTCAAAGGATTATATATGTGGCTGCCCCCGAGCCCTACTCGCGAGACACACGACTAACATATATGTACATATATTACAAAATGGTACCCGAATAATCACTTCTAACACCCTCTCTCAAATTGATGGTGCTGTGCAACATCATTTTGTGAGCCAAAAACCAATGGCGAGCAGACGCCACCGCCTTAGCCAACAAATCTGTCGTCTGATCTTCAGAAGTGATGTAGGAAAGCTCTATGATACCTGCTGTGACCAGCTGCCGGATGTAATGGACATGAACCTTGATATGCTTCGTCCTATCATGGAGAACATGATTAGTAGCAATCCTGATGGCACTAGTGTTGTCAGCGTTAAGACGAATAGGAAGAGCACATTGCACTAAAAAATCAGCTAACATCCGCTGAAGCCACACAAGCTCTGATGTGACCTCACTCATAGACCGATACTTAGCTTCAGTAGATCATTTGGAAACCCTCTCTTGTTTCTTACAATGCTAGGTGACAAATGAATTACCAATCTTCACACACCAACTTGATGTAAAACCCTAGTATCCAAGCAGCCAACATAATGGGCTCACCACCAGAAGGAAAGAACAAACCCACACTTGGTGTACCCTAAAGATAACACAAAATGCGTTATACTTCAAACTAGTGTGTCATTCGCGGAGCCGCCATGTACTGACTGACCACCTGTACCTCATAAGCAATATCCGGATGAGTATTAGTCAGATAAATCTGCCAACAATATTGCAATATGCAATACCATTAGACAAAAATTCACCATCATCCCGCCAAAGTTTAAGGTTATGCTCCATGGGAGTACCAATCGACTCACCTTCATCCATCTCGGCCTCCTTGAGTAGATAGGCAATATACTTGTGCTGACTGACGTGAAGTTCAACTGTAGAGCCAGCAATCTCCAATCCAAGAAAGTAAGATAAATCACTAAGTTCTTTGAGATTGAAGGCATTTCGCAGTGTCGCAGTCAAGAACTGAACCCTCCTCATCATGACCACTGATAACCATGTTATCAACATAGAGTAACAAGACAGTAAGCCCATGAGCAGCATACCTAGAAAGAGTGAGGGATCATTTTCACTCTAAATAAACCCAACACCAAGTATCGTCGACTTAAACTTCTCAAACCACGCCCGAGACGTCTGCTTCAAACCATAGAGAGAACGTCTCAATAAGCATACCATAGAATTGTCACCTTTAGAATAACTAGGCGACTGCTTCATGTAAATTGTTTCCTTTAAATCTCCATGTAAGAATCCATTCTTGACATTTAGTTGAAGCAGACGCCATCCCTTCATGGCGGCAATAGCAAGTTGGTTGTGAACCATTTGCATTTTGGCAACCGACGCAAACATTTCATCATAGACCACCCCATATTGTTGTCTAGAGCCTTGAGCAATGACCCGTGATTTATGTCGTTCAATCGACCCATCTGATAAAAACTTGAGAGCATAAACCCGCTTGCTACCAATCACAGACATACCCGGCTAGAGAGGAACTAAGTCCCATGCATAGGTAGCTTTGAGAGCATAAGTTTCTCTAGTCATTACCTGCTCCCACTCATTAATGCCACATGCTTGTTTATACGTGGCAGGAACAAACACCGATGAAGTGCGGAGATGACCACAAGTTGGAATGGAGAGCAGGAGGACACCTTGCGTCGTGCGGGTCGAACGCCCGAAGAGATGGGCCGGGGTCTGCACCAACCAAGGAGGAAGTTGCCGAGTCAGAGCTGGAAGTGGACGATGAAGAGCCAGTGGACAATGAGTTGGAAGAGGAGGACATCAATGAGGTATGAGGAAGTGACCGAGGGTGGAGTTAGCAGCCCATTATCATCATCATCAGTCTCAACAGTAGGAAAGCTAGGAATGGAAGTGAGGAAGTCCAACTGCTCTTTGGTGGGAGAAGCTGCTGAATCATAGTAAAGTTCATGTTTAATAAAGACGATGTGATAGGAGATATGTAGACGTCGGGAGGTCACATCGTAGCAAGCATACCCCTTATACTTCTCGCAGTAGCCGACAAAAACATACTTAGCAGCTTTGGGAGAGAGTTTATTCCTCTTTATGCGGAAGAAGCACATAGCCTATGCAACCAAACACACGCAACCAGCCATAGTTGGGAACACGCGAATAGAGAACCTGATAGGGGCTGCACTGGTTAAGAACCGGGGTAATTTGACGATTAATGAGGTACACCACTGTATGAACAGCTTCAACCCAAAAGCTAGTCAACACATACAAATGAAACAACAATGCTCGAGTCAGCTCCAAGACATGAAAATTTATTCTCTCGACTAACCCAATGTGCTAGGACACTCTCGGACAGGACTATTGAGGAAGAATACCCTTCTGACGAAAGAGATCTTGCAATGGATGAGATGAGAACTCTCCACCAGGATCAAAACGTAGAATTTTGATGACTTTGCCAAACCGGGTCGAAATCATCTGGATAAAGTCTTGAACCACCTCAAATAGTTCATACTTCTGCTTGAGAAAGTAAAACCATGTAAAACGTGTCACATGCTCAATAAACAGACCAAAGTAGCGAAAACCAAGTTGTGACGTAAGGGGGAATGCCCTCACATATCAGTGTGAACAAGATCAAACGGTTTAGCATATTCAGTCGAACTCGCACCAAATGAGCGCCGATAAATCTTAGCTTCCACACAATGAACACACTCATGATCAGGAATAGATCGAATAAAACCAGAGTCTCGATTTATGACGGTATCCCAGCCAAAAAATGCCCCAAATCCCAATCCGACAATTTTACAGAATAACCAGTCTTGTCTAAAGGAGTAGGGAAATGAGAAACAATAACTGCAAGATCGGGTAACTCCTTGATAGCGCCACTAGAGGGATGCTCCCAAGTCGTATTCGGGACTGAGGTGCCGCCCCAATCTCCCTCCTGTCTTCCAAGGCTATCAAGTAGATAAATCCGACCTCTTTTACTCTCTTTGTCGATCACCACCCCCGTCCTCATGTCCTGCACAGCGCAACCATGAGCATAAAAAACTATACAACATCCATCATAAGATAACTGACCCATAGAAACCAAGTTGGGAATGAGTTTAGGAACATATGAGGCCCGAGATAAAGACAACCGATCATTGTTGATAGTACCCGTACCTACAATGGCCATACGAGAACCATCGGCTACATGCAGAGGAATACCAGTATGCGGCCGAAGAGAAGTAAAAACCGACCTATCACTATACATATGGTTCACAGTAGCAGAATCAAGGTGCCACATAGTAGAAGACGAAGATACCATACCGGTAAAGAAGACATCAGTCAAAGTTCAAGGTAGAGATTCCTAAAGAGCTTCATGAACCAGACGATGAATCTCCTCAAAAGACACCCCAGCAGAGCACGACGAGCTACTATAGGCAGTGGATGGCACATCAAGGGTATTGGCATAAACTGCATTTGAGGGAGCAGGAGGAGCGATAGGACGAGACCCACCAGCTGGCTAAGAGTAACTTGGGCGGCCACCGTGACCCCTGCCATGTTGGGAAAGTATCGGACAATCAATGACGTGGCCCACTGCCTTGTAGTAATTACACACAATGAGCTTAGGACAACGTATCTGAACATGGTCCGGCTCCTTGCAGTGATAACATATAATCTCCCCAGAGGGCGTACGACCAAACTGAGGACGGCCAATCTGAACCACAAACACCGTACCACAATCTGAAGAGTGGACATCAAGACGAGCTTGAGTACGAAGACGAGTTTCCTCACGGATCAACTCTCCCAAGATCTCATCGAGCGACCCCACATTACGTTGGAGAATAGACAAACGTACCGCCTCGAAGGCAAGCTTAAGTAGAATAAGAAAACCCATCAGACGAGAACTCGCCCATTCTTTGAGAACTTCAGCCAAGGCCTCAGCAGAGACCAGTGACGTGGTCAGCATATCCTGCTTAGCCCAGAGATTAAGAGCAGCCTGATAGTAGGAACGAATATCAAGCTCCCCTTGCTATAGAGAGGCAATCGCGGTCTCAAGCTCAAACTTCCTCGAGATATCAGCTTGAGAATTAACATCATGCAAGTGGTTCCACAGAGCATGAGCACTACGAAAAGCCCTAAGACTAAGAGAAATCGCTAGATCAATAACCTGAGCATTCTCAATTGCCCAGTCGACCTTAGTCTTGGCGGACGCATCCGCCCCAGGCTCATGAGAGGTGCCATCGAGAATAGGAAGCAACCGACGCCCCTGAACAAAGACACGAAATTGCAATTCCCAAAGTGGTAAATTCTTCCCAGTAAACCGAACCAAACGAACATCCATCTTCGCACCCTCCATAATAATCAATATAGCAGAAACCAACCAGAACTTCGGCAAGCACAAACACACAAAGCAAGCCGCCAGCAAACAGGAAAATAGCAAAATATATGTACATATATTACAAAATGGTACCCGAGGAATCACTTCCAACAAACATTACTTTCGAGGCTGACTAAAAAGCAGAGAGGCTGTTCCATTTATAACTTGAAATTAGAAACACAGTTCTGCCCTGCGCTTTGTTTTCGAAGAAATTGAAGTGATGTCTGATCATCGTACCTCCTCGTATCAACAAAACAATGTATTAATAATGATGCAAATTGCAATGCCGCATGCAGCCTGCAAGTGGGATGGATCATGGATGAATGATGATGACGAAAGTACTCGGAAATATGAAGTATTCCCTAATCCAAGTGAACCCTCCCAAAAACTTTCTCGTCTTTTGGTGCAAAATCAATAAACTAAGCTGACCTGACTGGGCGAACGGATAAGTCCTCATTATTAAACAGTATAAGTTAAACTAGTGGTCTATGACTTTATAATCTTGTCTTACGTTATCATTAGAAACCTTTTCTAAATTTATCACAACTTGATTTTTTATATATTTGTTTCACACATGGTGGCTGGCTGTTCGCCCAGCTTTATTAAATAAACTTGTCCCGACTCCTTTGCGCAAGCCGACTATTTTTCAGTTGCGGATTTAGGGCCGTCCAGGGCACGGTCTAGCCCTACTCTGTATCAGAGTTAGAATAGCACTTGTAAAGTTTTAATTTTCGGCATTCGTTAAAGTATTTGTCGTGTCGGGCTACGGTCAAGTCCAATCTGCCTCTTTTCAAAATGTGGCCCAGTGCTCTACCCAATTCTAAATCCGTCGCTGTTTTTTTTGTTTGTAAGGTGGGTGAATCGTTAAATGTTGTTCGATATCTCTATCAAATTATTCAAATCCACTTTTAGAATATTTATAATAAAATTTTTAAGAGCTTGGTTTGTTCTATTTTTAATTTTCTGCAACAAAAATAAAGTAGAAAGAGTATTTTTTTTGTCTATAATTATTATTTATTTGATATAAAAAATACTAGTACAATGATTTGAACTACGATCTATTCAAATAAAGACAATATAATTATAATCATTTACACTGGACACATTTGATGTATCTTTTTAATTCAAAACATACAAAAAGTTAAAATATGAAAAGTTTTTAATTCAAAACATACAAAAAGTTAAAATATGAAAAGTAGAGGACTTTTTTTTATCACGGATTCACGGTTAGCTAGTTCACTAAATTTCCTATAAGTACTTTATGGTACTTGATATTTCAATTTTCAATTTTAATTGGATTTAACAATTAACTTATAATTTTTTCTAACTTAAAAATGAATGATGATATTAAGATCTCAATCCAAATATCATTGGTTGAAATATAGCATAGTGAATTGAAGTGTTGAATATGAAGAAGCGATGCAAAATTCTCAAGTTAGTAATTTTAACAAGTTGGATGCAACAAATCTCATTTCCATTTACAAAAGTTATAAAGATCAATCATAAGAGTACCAGTATCATACATTTCAACAAAAACAAACAAGATAAACATTGATACCAACTATCTCAATAATTTATGCTAACACTCCGTTTGGTTAGGGGGTAAATCGTAGGGGGTGCAAGTTTTGGGTGTAAGTGCAGAAATCAAGGAGTTTGCACCTGTTTGGATATTTTTCAACAGTGATAAGGGAGTGCATTATATAGGGCTGGTAATCGGTGTTCTGGTTAACGGTATAACCGGTAACCATACCGATAACCGGCGGTAACCGGTTAAGCGTTAACCGGCAGTACCGGTTGGCGGCAGAGAAAATTCTCCATCGTTATAGCGCCTCTTAATCGGTAATTTACCGACGGGTAGCCGATTAACCGGCATACCGGAACTCACCAGTTCCAGAGGCAAAATCACAGCAAATTCCACCCCGTCCCTACCTTCACTCCCCCTGCTAGCCTCACGGGTCTCCTAGGGATGGCAAAAACATCCATAACCGTGGATATCCACCCGAATCTGGCCTAATCGGGTAGGGTAAAACCCGAACCCGAAGGACATTTAGTGGGTATGGGTAAAATCCGAAACCGAATATTGCGGGTAATGGGTGGGCATGGGTTTCTCACTATCCAACCCGAACCCGCCCGATTATACACATGCATATGTATTCTGTCTAGAAATAATCATTTTTTCTCTAACATATTTTATATTTAGCATATAAATATAATATTTTCATGAAATTGTGTTGTTTTAATTAATTTTCTTCATTCTAGTGAATTATTGTAGTACTTTTTCTTCTTACGTAATGGGAGAATACGTGTGAATGTTAACATATTGGTTATAGTTATGAAGAAAAATCATTACCCATGGATAACCGCGGATACCCGAAACCCGAACGGATATGGGCATGGTTTTAATTTTCTACACATTTCACATGTGGGTATGGATAAAACCCGAACTACTTTGGGTAGGGTAATGGATATGCACTATCCGTCCCCGACCCGACCCATTGCCATCCCTAGGGTCTCCAATCTCATCTTCTCTGTTCTAACCCATAATCCAATTCCTTTCTTCCCCATTCTTCTTCTATCATTCTCACATTCCAAAACCATAATTCAACCCATAATTTGTGGAGATAAAGGGGAAGTAAGCAAACAGTAAACCAAAATTGAAAACCCCAAAAGCGCAAACCAGAATTGCCTACATAGCACTATGCCACCACCATCTCTATCGATGAAAGAGAATCGGCCGGATTGAAGAATCGCCGCTTGAGGATTCGTCTTCGCTTCTCCGTTGCATGCATATGAAAGTGACGGCGTTGGGTTGGATTGTCCGGAGCAAGAAACCAGAACTTGGGTTTTCAGTTCAAAAATTATCGCCGCCATTCTCAAAGCGGAGATCTAAAAATCAAATAGGAGGTTCAATGACCGTTCGATTCCCTCTCTCCTTCACTTGATCTCTGGCTTGATTTGTCCTCCGCTAGATCCCGTCGACATGTTCTTATTCAATTAGTCGCCGACGAACATCATTCATTTTCCTCGCCGTCGCCGGAGAACTGTTTCAGCGGCGGTGGCAGCAACGACGGTTGAAAGCTTGCGTCCTTCGGGATCGATAGGAAAGGAGGAAGAGGGAAGCGAGGTTGTTGTTGGTGGTGTTGGTAAAGATAGGGGAGAAGCAGAGAAAAACGATGAGGGGGAAGGAATTTTGTTTCCGGGAGAAGATGAGTGAAAAGGAATTGTGGAAGACAGCTGCCTTTTTACATTTTCGGTATATTGGTGTTAACCGGTTGCTAATCGTTAACCGGTATGCTGGTTAGCCGGTTAATTGGTTTGATTTCGGTAACGGTAGTCAGAAGGAGTTTGGGACCAAACGGTATACCGATAACCGACCGATTACCAGCCCTAGCATTATATGTGTAAAACTACTATTCTAGTAAGCCCTTCAAATTGGCGCGTAAATCTGGTGAATGAAGGGAGGGTAGTAGGTGGTGGGGCCAAGGAAGAGAGAAGGGGGAAGAGATGGTACGCTGGAGAAGGGAGGGAAATAGGGATGGCAGTTCAACCCGGACCCGCGGGTACCCGACCCGACCCAACCCGGTCAAACCGGGTAAAACCCGTGTTGACTGGGTTCGGGCCGGGTTCGGGTTTAAACCCGGTGACTGTTTGGGTGGGTTGGGGCGGGTTCGGGTTTGAGGGAACCCGACCCGTGGATACCCGGACATACATCTAATCTCTAACCCTACCCCCAAATTACCCCAGGACTGTCGACTCCCCCCCACTTCCCAGAGACAAATCCCATTTTCCAGGTCCCAATTCCCATCGCCGCCACGCCAAAATCTCCGCGACCCATCTTCCTCTACGGCGATGACGGAGAAGGAGGCGGCAGATTTGTTGAAATCGGGAGAGTATGTAGCCGGGAAGAAGTAGAGGCGGATGAATTTCTGGCCGGGGTTGACTGGGAAAGAGTAGGTGAAGTTGGAGCGAGACCATCGGGCAGAGAGGTAAGGCACTTTTTCGAGCCTTGTGGAATGCTCTGTTGGTGTGGAAGAAGCCGACTCCGAACCGGGCTGGAGGAATTTCGAAGGGTTGTCGCCGTCCCAGCTCCGGTCGTCGGCTCTGTTGCTGCCGGAGGTTGTGGAACCGCAATCGACGACTATGTTGTCGATGGGAGTGTAGTCGCCGGCGGAGAGTGTGGGAGAGGGTTGTCGCAGTCACCATCGTCGCCATCCCCGAATCGTCGTCGCCATCATCGTCGCCACCATCGTCGCCATCGCCTCGTCTTCCCTCTCTGTTTCTCTCCCCTTTCACTTGTTCTTGCTTTGTTGTTGACTTGTTGTTGTTGTTGCATGTTTCGATCTGGGCAAGATCGAGACTGAGGGTGCAGATCGAAGGCGGTCACAAATCGGATGGTGAGACTGAGAAGAAAGAGGGACCAGATCAGGTGCGATTGAGATGTCGCCGCCAGTTTTAATTCTTAGTGTTGATTGAAGGTTTGCTTCCATATGGATTGGGGAAATGGGTTGTGGTGAATTGTAATTTTCCCGTTTCTGCACCTCCGCCCATCCCCTGCTCTTCCTCTGCCGAGAAACCTTCCAAGGTCCAGACTCTAAAAAAACCCACAGGTACCCGTCAACCCGCGGATACCCAGCGGGTTGGGTTGGGTTTGGATTTTTCAAACCCGGCGGGTTTTACCCCGGGTTTTTTTGACGGACAAACCCGTGGGTTTGGGTTCGGGTTTGGCAAAACCCGCCCCAACCCGACCCATTGCCATCCCTAGAGGGAAAAGGATGGTGGGACCAGGGAAAAAAGAGAAAGAAAGGTAGAGGAAATTCTGGTTTTTTATTTATTATTATTATATTTAAATTATATATTTTATATATAATTTTGCACCTTCCAACATTTTCTCTCAAACAATAATTTACACACCAATTTATGAGAAAAAAATCCCACTGTACACATGTTTTTAAAAAAAATTCTCAAAATACACATGTTATGAAAAAAATTCCCAATCTACGCATGTTTGGGCCTTCACCGCGTCAGACTAAGGCGGTGATTGCTTCACCGCGTTAAAGAAGAGCGGTGATTGCATCACCGCGTTAGAGAAAAACGGTGATTGCATCACCGCTGTAGAAAAAAACGGTGATAGCTTCACCGCATTCAACGGTCGCGGTGAAGGCCTGACCTGCGTCGAATCTTTAAAAAAAACGTAACTTTGTGCTCGGTTATCCGATCGTGGTGAAATTTTTTTTGATTCCGCATAATTTTTCGAGATCTTGCAAGCCGCAAATTTTTTGATTCCGCATAATTCCATCATCGACTAACTCCTCCCAAACCGGTAGGACAAGCATCGCCCTCAGCTTGAAATTTCACCTCGCCGCATCTTACTCTCCGGTTTAGGCATCTTGAGCGCCTCTGGCATTCAATTGAGGAAGCGTAGGTAGGACCAGAAGTCCAAAATTACTACGCAGGTTACCAAGGCGCCGTTGACGTTGGTGGGACTGATGTGAAGGACCTCAGAGAGAAGAAGAAGGTCTGTATCTAGATCTCTCGCTCACTTCCCCACTCTGCCTCCCTAACTCTAGGTTTAGGGATTTTAATTGGAATTAGGGTTGGGGGAAGGAATTAAATTATGAATTTGGGGAAATTTGACTGGCTAGGAAGAATGTGGTCTGTGCGATGGCAGCGTTGATCCGACACAAGGTGTTCCAGTCTAGGCCGAACCGACTCAGATCCATGTTCAAGGAAGAATCGTAACGATTTTGTGGCAAGATTGGGGGTTGCGATTTTTTGGGTGTCAAAGGTCTGGTTCTGTGACGTAGAAGAGGTTGGAGGAAGAAGATTATTGCAGCGGTGTCGGAGAAAGGAAGGGACGAGCTCCTGATTTCACCAGCAACGGTGGCGGACAACTAAGGAAGAAAAAGCTTAGGGAGTTGGGCTGACGAGTTGTGTATTTTATTATTATTTTTTTCTAAATTAAAATTGAAATTAAATATGTATTCATTTCTGAGGTGGATGCTTACGTGGAGGTCTGTTACGAAATAATTAATGGTAACATAATGAAAGTCCAGACATTGATCGGTTACAATACGTTTGGATAATTAATAGTAATTTGATAGATTTGGATAAAATAAAAGAATCTGAAAAATGTTTGGATAAAAAATAGACATTGCCCTAGATTTTTTAGGGAAAGTTCAACATACTCAATCAATATTTGAACTCTCTAAAGTAGTTGTCCACATAGAAATATGAAGCATTGTGCACCTAAAACTCCACTTGAGTGAGTACTTTCTTTTTTCATTCCGATTCAAAATTCAATACATGAATTATTGTAGAACACGTGTAGCATACAAATAATCTTATAAAATAGATAAATAAATACGATTAGTTATGGACCATTCTTCTGGACTTGTGCGTTGGCTTGACTAGTTGCTAAAACCCTAGTGTATAACCAAATGGTCTTTGGCCCTTATCAAATCATCCTCAACCTTCGATGAACAAGGTAATATTCATGTTGAGAAACAAACACACAATATAAAGGATTAGGGAGACACACACGTAAACATGATATTTTTTTAACTGAGTTAAGCATATTGTTTAGCGTCTCGGCTCAAAGGTGGCTTACCCTTTGATACCTAGTGTCTAGGTTTTTATCTTACTCTAATCTAACTCCAAGTTGAGTCCCTTTGGGTTATACTTGGAACCTTGACAAGAATAGAGCAATATACTCCTTTCTCTATTCCTCACAAGCACTCTCGCTAAAGAGAGAAACTACACAACCTCACAATTACTCAAGCAACACAGACATTTAACTCCTAAAACTTCCGACACATATTGCTAATCACACAGTGTTCGATCTTGCTATGTGTAGGATTGCTTTACCACATTCCATGAGGCTTGTTTTGTTGCTTCCTTCTACATATACTTCATTTGATGCAACGATCTTCTCTTGATCTTCCTTTGATTTGAGAGATTCTTTTCTCCAATTGTATTCACAAATATGACAATTAATAATATAGTTTTACCTTTTTGGAAACAAACTCCCCCTGTTTTTCTTTTCTTCAAATTAATGCTATCATTTGGAAGCGTCAAGGCTCCCTCTCAACCTATTACCTTCCTTGGTTGGAGATTGTCGATTTCCAAGATAATCATTATCCAGAGTGATAAGACTAAAGCAAATCATGAGTACAAATAAATAGAATAAAACCAAGACTAGTTTTGCATGTTCAACCATTATAAAGTAAGTAGAAAGTCCGAAAAAATTCATGAATGTTCAAACCTGCGGTTCTAAAGCAAGCAAAAAGGTTCTAAGAATTTTGAACATTTCTAAAATAGAAGGCTTGAAGAATTTTGTGGAAAAAGATATTTTTCTCTCATCGCTCAACTATTAGACCATCAATTGGAGTGATCCTCATAGTCATAGGGTGCATACTGTGGTGAGTCTAGATCGCTCATGTCCGTCAGGGAGGCTGGCTCAGTAAAGTGTGACGAATCTGGATCACTTCTGTCTGTCGAAGAGGCTAACTCACCAAAGTATGAATCTGGTTCGCTCCTGTCAGCTAGGGAGGCTGGCTCACAGGCTTTTGACTCAATGTCAACTGCTTAGCCGACTACTTCCGAATCACCTTCTTCAGGAGGATGGATGTTCTCTCTCTCAATTGCAAGCTCCAAATCTTGAAGAACATCATTCCCAGTTGGAAAGAGAATGAGAATGATGTCTAGAAAAAAAATAGTATATATATGATGAATTGAATAAAAGTTCTAAGGCACTTTCATACTTCAGTTTAAATGACTTAACAACAAACATTATAGCTCTCAAGTTTATAGACTACTTTATTTTACCAAATGGTACATATTAATTAATTCATGAGCTAAAATATCTAATTATGAGTATGTAGACTATATATTCATACATAGACAATTTTAATTGGAAAAGTATATACCTAAGACAATAATTATGAAAGACTCCAAACGAAAAAAAGCCTCAATTCCAAAAAAATTATATTGTCTCAAAATACTGCTTGGTTGCTAATATCAAGTGTTGTTCCGCTGCCAGGTTTTTAAGACATTCATTGTATTGTCTTTGCTTTTCAACCAAGAAGGCGAACGAGTGAAGCAAAAGATAAGTGATACCCCATATAAAAGTCAAGTCGGATATAAAAATGACACAATAATTAAATAAACGAAACAAAAGACAAACACTAAATAGAAACAAGAAATGAACAAAATAGCTATCTATTTCTCATTCGATTTTCACACCGCCTAAAATGTCACTTAGGACTTGTGCACAAAGTTTGCACACTGCTAAGTATATATGCACGATAAATCGAGCGTCTAAAACGATTTTAAGAACCCTAAATTATACATGAACAACGAATTCTCCCGACAACAGTTCGGGTCTAATTTCTCTTCATTTTCTTATAATGAGATATCATTAATATTAATTATTTTCAATTGTATTTAATGTGCATATATTTCAGTAAAAAAAGTTATATAGTTGTCCTTTTTCGATTCGATGCACGTTGGGCGGACAATCCGGAAGTTAGAGCAATGGTCGTGTTTGTATGGAGTGAGGATGTCCATGGGTCTCCTATGTATAGATTGTGCGCCTGCTTGAAGCGTCTCTGTCATCTGTTGTATGATTGGAGTCTTGCTGGTACGACTAACTCCCTTTGGAATATCAAAACTCTCTAGACGGAGATTGAACAAATAAAAATCTCGGCGCCCATCGATTGGGATAAGGTGCGGGATCTCGAAACGGAGCTTAGTCGTCAGTGGGAGTCTGAAGAGATATACTGGCTTCAAAAAGCGAGAGTCCAGTGGCTGAAAAGAGGAGATAGTAATATCTCATATTCCATACAGTCACCAGGGCAAGGAGAAAAAGAAATTTCGTGGCTGGATTGCGGAATGAGGGTGGTGATTGGATCACTGATGAGAAGGGGAAGGCGGATATCTCGATTGATTTTCTCAAGCATCTTTTTACTTCTGAGAATCAGGTTGAGAATATGGTGGTCCGTGTGGCAGATCTTCCTATTTCTCACTCGGTTACCGATGAGATGAATGAGGCCTTAACGGCGGAGCTGCTGGCATCGGAAATTCGACAAACGGTCTTCCCGATCGGGTCCACCCAGGCCCCAGGATCGGATGGGTTTACTGGGAAGTTTTTCCGCACCTTTTGGGGTGTGGTTGGTGAGTCTGTGGTTGAAGCTGTCTGCTCCTTTTTTCGGACAGGACGGATGTTGCGAAGTTTTAACCATACTTGGCTCACACTCATTCCGAAAGTGGATAGCGTGGAGAATATGCGACAGTTGAGACCTATAAGTCAGTGTCAAATTGTGTATAAGATCATTGCCAAAATTATGTCTGAGCGATTAGCTGGGTTTCTTCCAACGATAATATCGCCAGGTCAGAATGCGTTTATTCGTGAAAGACAGATAGTGGATAATGTTCTCATAGGACATGAATTGACGCATGATGACTTGATATATACACATGCTTTTATCCACCATTCTTATGCCGTTTGAGCCTCATTTCTCGTATCTTAGGCCGATTTCTTGCTAGGTTGTTCTCGTTTGTGTTATTTCAGGTCCTAGTACATGATTGGAGGTTTGGGAGCGAGTTTCGGGTCGATTGGAAGAAAGTTGGACGTCTGGCGAGGAGCTGAGGAATCCACACGGCCAGACCTAACAGCCACACGACCGTGTGGTGTGACCGTGTGGAATCCCATAACGCGGCCAAGCCACACTGGCCGTGTATTTGACCCCTTGTGGCCGTGTGGAAAGTCCAGGGAGCTCACACGGCTAGACTGGAAATCCACACGGTCGTGTGTTTCTGGCCGTGCAACGTGCCTGAAGACCACTAGAGAGAGAAAGTGCGAAGAACACCCCCTAAGAGTGGTTTTGGAGATGAGTTTCATCAATCAATCTTAGAAATCACCCTTGGAGCGGAGATCATCATCCCAGAGCAGATTATTCCCATCTTGATGAGTATGACTACTTTGTTTGCTGTTTTCCTCTCTCTCTCTCTATGGAGTAGAACCCTTTTTCACTCGGGTATGAAGAACCCTAGTTCTATGTGTTAGGGATCATTGTTGTAACAACGTTTGGATTGTGATATTGTTGGGTTATAATCGATTGAAGTGTGTTGATTGAGTCAATTGAAGCCTTATCATCTTTTATTGATTTCTGCAGATTCCAAGCTACTGTCGGATCTTCCGTAGTATAATCAACAGTAAAGAAACCAAAATTAATTACAACTGTGACCTAATTAAGGAGCTAGGGGGACTCATTCCCGAGTGACTCTTCCCTTACTTTAGAAAACCGAACCATTTCCTGCTTTCTTACTGCTTTTAGTTAAAACCACAATCACTCGACTTAGTTTGCTAGATAATAAATAATCACGGAGTAGGCAGTAGATCTAGGCCCCGGGTTGACTAATAGAGCTTGCCACTTACTGCATTTCCTGACTGCGATTACACTTGATCGCAGTTTGGTGTTGTGTGTTAGCGTGTCAAGTTTTTTGTGCCGTTGCCGGGGAACCTCTAGGTTATTGTGGAAATGTGAAAGTTTGTTACTCTAGCTTTTTCTTTACTGCAACCTCTCTTTTCCACCCTTGCTTTTCACTTGGGTATTTTGTTTTTGTTGGTGCAGATATGATACATGAATTCTCAAGGCTTCTCCAACCATTGGGGGTATCCACCACCACCCGAGTGGTATTACCCCATGACTTCCTGGAACAACCAAGGAGGAGAAGACTATGGAGTCTGGTTTCAGTACCAACCCCCCTACTACGAAGAACAATCAGAACCTTTGGTATTTCAAGAATAATCTCATTATGAAGAAGAATTCCTCCCACAACTAGAAGGGCCATCAGATCTTGATTTAGCCACAGCCCTCACGGGCCATCCAGCAGAGCCATGCTACACTCCACAGCTAGATCCAAACTATCACTTGAGGCTTCTCGTGGAGCAGATTGCTCGAGTAACTGAGAGATCCTTTTCCGAGATGGATCCTCATATCCAGGCCATTACCCAAACCGACTTTTCCTTTCCCCATGAAACAGAGGAGACCCTTCGGAGCATCATAAAGCACATAGAGATCATTGAGAAAGCTTATGCACAGTTTTCTCAAGATAACCTTTATGCTACAATACAAGCAGAGAAGGAGGAAGAAGAAGTCAATCATGAGGATGCCGTGGAGCATACAGAAATTGTCACGAAGAGCTCCCGTGATGATCATGATCAGAAATATCCTGTTGTACCTGGCCATACCTTTCCACATCCCACACCGAGCGCTGAAGAGGCGGACATGAGTGAGGAGATGCAAGCTGATATTATTGAAAAGATTGAATGGCGACTTGCTCTCCAATCCGTGCTAGAAGAAGAAGAGTGAGAAAGGATGAGGAAAGAAGTTTTGGAGGATGACGAAAGTGAATTAGAGAAAGTTCTTGATCTTTTCCCAGGGGAGGAATCAAATTCTGAGGAAGGAAGGGGGGTTGAAGAAGCGAGAGGTGTCCAGGCTGAGGATGAAGTTGAGGTGGAAGAGGCTTGCACCGACCATGATTTTCATGTGATATCTCCACCAAACTTCGAGGAGCTGCTTGGCAAGGACCCATTTGCAGTGTCTCTTTGCCAGACCAAGACCACATCGACATCGGTCCCTCTTGGTGGACGC
Source organism: Linum trigynum (assembly GCA_964030455.1). NCBI lineage: Eukaryota > Viridiplantae > Streptophyta > Magnoliopsida > Malpighiales > Linaceae > Linum > Linum trigynum. Next base: position 5,369,597 of record OZ034817.1, read on the forward strand.
GATGGTGGTCGGTCGATGCTGTTATATCTGGTTTGGGGCAATGAGACGAGTGAGGAAGAAAAGAAGAGGTCTCGCGGGTGGAGACTTCATATTCGTCAAGTACACGAGCCTACATCACCTGTCATACCACCTGCTTGTGACTTGAGACTCCACATCATCGACGAGAACCTCAACTTCAAGGAGGTTCTAGCATGGACCAAAACTTAGTAGCCACCGTCCGGCTCACGACGGTAAAGAAGCGCTTGTGGGGAGGCAACCCCACCAAGTTTTGTTTTCCTTTTTTTTTCGGTTTGTCCACTTGGAACTATGGTTTCGATCACCCAGTGTGTTTTGCTGACGGTAGCCCTGCTGACTGGTCCCATTTCCAGTCCCCCGGCAGTCTGTATTCTCGGTAACATCGTTTCCCCTTATCTTTCCCTCTGCTCCATTAAGGGAAATGTCGCGCTTAAGTGTGTGTGTGTGGGGGGGGGGGGGGTGTTTATCTATTTCTGACTGCTATATGAGTATGTATGCTTGGAGCCTAGTCCGCTGTCCAAATCTCGAGATTTGAGGGCTCCAAGTACCTTTGTTTGCATGATCGTATTGGCACTATGGATTTGATTGGTGAATCGAAAGGCTTTCGAATTAATGTATGACAACTTGATTGTAACTAGGACAACCTATGGTGATGACTGAGACATGCAGTAGAATTGTGTAGGGGTTCAGTTTTTTCAACTTTTTGCTTACCAACTTTGACTTGGATTGATCACTTGCTCTTGACAGTCGTTTATGCATCTAGTTCAGGGAATCAGAATGAGAGATAGAGCATATAGGTAGCCATGTGAGATTTGAGCATGCTCGTTTGTTTCTTGTGCGATAGATTCCTCTTCCATGATGTGTAGCATTCACGTTGTCACTAGCTAAGATGATGGAGGCATAGGATTAGCCCACGACCAAATTGACTGTCCTGGTGTGTCATACCCCCTAGTCATCTCCTTTGAGCCGTGTACTTTTCTTTCTTTCGGTCTACAATGGAAAATCACCCTTTTGCATCTCTTAGAAGGTTCCACAGAGTGGTTTTTGCATGTTCTCTGCTGTTTCTGCTAAATTTAATGTGAGGGTTGGAGGTAATGCTTAAAAATTGGGTATGTGTTTAAAAAATGTGCAGAGGTGGTGGTTCTCTCAAGAAATGGAAAAAATGAAGAAGAAAGAAAAAAAAAATGAATGAAAGCAAAAGAGAGCCACTATGCAAAAATTTGAATCATGCTCATTAATCAGTGTTTATTAGCAATCTGGCTTGGAAATACTAACATTATTGTGACCTCCTTCGCTCTTGTGCTCTAGAGAATTTGAGTAATGCAGAATGACAGAAAGAAAGTTACTGGTTTGATTGGCTATGAATGTGTTGGGTTTGGAACTGTGGAACCTTGTGCTATGAATACTTCCACCACCTAAAAGGATTTTTCCACATGTCCAAGACCCTAACCAGTCGCTTGAATATGTGTCTAAGACCTCCGGATTAGTTAGTGGTGACAGCCCTTGTGTGAACTCTAACATTTAGAGGTTGCCATCATGGTGAAGAGACGTTAGGATTTGAGAGAATAAGCGTGCGCATGTTTCGCATCAAATTGTCCTGACCCCACTGGTCGAGAGTGATCGATTCATTTCCTTGTTCTTTATGCTCTCTACCCCGGTGAGGACCTAGATGGCTCGGTCTTGATTCTGATGTCTTGAGTTTGATGCATGCGATGACTGTCTTGGTCAAGTGTTTGAGTCAAGTCTATGTTGATTGGTGAACAGAAAGGATTCCTCTTCCTTTATCCTATTTTGCTGCACTCGAATGTCCTCTGTGGTGGTTGTCTAGGTTGCTCTTGAGTTTTCCAGATGTCAATGATCAAAAGCCAGTATGATTCACGTGTTTTGTGCCTATATGATTTGTCCCCAAAGTTGGTATGATTGAAATGTGTTGAGCTTACCTTGTATCTGACTTGGTTTGCTTTGGGACAAGCAAATGGTTAAGTGTGGGGGAATTCGATGACTTGATATATACACATGTTTTTATCCACCATTCTTATGCCGTTTGAGCCTCTTTTCTCGTATCTTAGGCTGATTTCACGCGAGGTTGTTCTCGTTTGTGTTATTTCAGGTCCTAGTACGTGATTGGAGGTTTGGGAGCGAGTTTCGGGTCGATTGGACGAAAGTTAGACGTCTGGCGAGGAGCTCAGGAATCCACATGGCCAGACCTAGCAGCCACACGGCCGTGTGGAATCCCATGACGCGGCCAAGCCACACTGGCCGTGTATTTGACCCCTTGTGGCCGTGTGGAAAGTCCAGGGAGCTCACACGGCCAGACTGGAAATCCACACGGCCGTGTGCTTCTGGCCGTGCAGCGTGCCTGAAGACCACTAATTGAAACGCGGTGTTTTCACATCCACACAGGCAGACTGGAAAGCCACACGGCCGTGTGGTCGGGAAATTCTGGGTTTTAACCCAATTTCGAGCCAAAGGAAAGGGAATCGATTTTCTGGAGCAAAAACAGAGCCCTAGAGAGAGAAAGTGCGAAGAACACCCCCTAAGAGTGGTTTTGGAGCTGGGTTTCATCAATCAAGCTTAGAAATCACCCTTGGAGCGGAGATCATCATCCTAGAGCAGATTCTTCCCATCTTGATGAGTATGACTGCTTTGTTTGCTGTTTTCCTCTCTCTCTCTCTCTCTCTCTCTCTCTCTCTCTCTATGGAGTAGAATCCTCTTTCACTCGGGCATGAAGAACCCTAGTTCTATGTGTTAGGGATCATTGTTGTAACGACGTTTGGATTGTGATATTGTTGGGTTATAATCGATTGAAGTGTGTTGATTGAGTCAATTGAAGCCTGATCATCATTTATTGATTTTTGCTGCAACCTGAGATAGATAGAATTTGATTAGGTTGTTAGAGCTTCTTCAATCGGTAGTAGTGAATCGATTATACGAGAGTTAGTCGATTCACTGCTTTGTACTGGAATTCAGTTCCAGTAGTGGAGTTTTGTGTTAATAGCCTCAGCTTTCTATCACGGTGAAGACTAGTCGTCTGCCGGGTAGTTTGACTGAGAGGGTTTGGTCAGCTTAAGAGATTCCAAGCTACTGTCGGATCTTCCCCAGTATAATCAACAGTAAAGCAAACAAAATTAATTACAACTGTGACCTAACTAAGGAGCTAGGGTGACTCATTCCCGAGTGACTCTTCCCTTGCTTTAGAAAATAGATCCATTTCCTGCTTTCTTACTACTTTTAGTTAAAACCACAATCACTCGACTTAGTTTGCTAGATAATAAATAATCACGGAGTAGGCAATAGATCCAGGCCCCGGATTGACTAATAGATCTTGCCGATTACTGCATTTCCGGATTGCGATTACACTTGGTCGCAGTTTGGTGTTGTGTGTTAGCGTGTCAATGCATTACCTCAAAATTAAGACTAAGGGTAAGAAAGGTTATATGGCTCTGAAGGTTGACATGGAAAACGCCTATGATAGAGTCGAATGGCCATTATTACTTGCAGTTTTAGCTAAAATGGGGTTTGATCTGACTTGGATAAATTGGATTAAAGAATGCCTGAGCTCTTCCTCCTTTTCGGTTCTGATGAATGGGACACTAGCGGTCTATTTTGGATCGACTCAGGGACTTCGACAGGGTGATCCATTGTCCCCTCTTCTCTTTGTAATTTGTACGGAGGGCTTTGCTGCTGATATGACCCTGGTTAGGATCACGAACAGAGTATCCAACGCAGCCAACAAGAATTGAGAAGTTTGTGAGTTGAATCACAATCCGAACGTAACGACGAATCAATCGAACAACTTTCTCACGGGAAAGAGGCTCAACGATTTAGGGTAGAACTCCCACAACTGGTCGTGATTCACCAGCTGATGCTTGAGCTTGATCTCGAGTTTGGATTGAACCCAAAACACACGATCAAACGAAGATCATGAATTTAAACTAAAACAACTTATGATTATCCTCCTTCTTACACGTTAATTGAAAACCTATAAATAGACAATGGAACACTACGAATCACAAGAGATACTATCCTAACCAAACAATGAAATGTAAGCTTAAACAGAATCCAAAAAGAACAATGATACCAAAGGTTTCTTCTCGGCCAAGTAAGTGCCTTGAGCTGCACGTTTGTAGTGTCCTGAGTACCAACTTGGGGCTCTTAGAAAATGGGGTAAATCTCCTTGTCAAACTCATCCAACCCCTTGACATGGAAGTAGAAGTTTCCTTCTTTCGTTTACAACGCCCAGCTGGTCCAAATCATCTCCCATCATTGAGAACCAGCCTTCCAAAGTTGGTACCTGAACACTACAATCTGCTCCTATACTTAGACAAATTCGACTCTTCCTGCCTGTGTTCAAGTAGCCTTCTTCTTTCAGCTCGTTATGGAGTTCTAGTTGGAGTCAAGAAGTACTTGATGGCTTTCTGGAAAGCTTGCAACTCGTACTATCCTGACGGGTAAAATTCCAACCATATGGAAACCTAGAATTCAAGTTATAAGGGCTGGAAATAGGGTCCTGAACACGAAATTCAAAATCATCAACACACTTGAATTGAGTTTCCATTTGATCCGCTGAGCGCCGAGATGAGACCTCATCAACTGCACTATTGCGTAAAGCCATTGTAGAACGGGAACTAGCTGGAGTCCGAGTTAGTCCCAGAGCCCCGCGGGTGTCACATTTGTTCTTTGATAATGATTCTTATCTGTTCCTAAGAGGATCGATGCAAGAATGTGAGAATCTGCTGGTGGTCTTAAATGAATATGAGGAGCTTAGTGGGCAGCGTGTCAATCTGGATAAGTCTGCCATTTGCTTTAGTAAGAATATTTTGGTGGCCGATCAAGAATCCCTTGCCCTAGGGCTAGGGGCAGGAGCAGTTGGCGTGCATGAAAAATATTTGGGGCTACCGACCTTAATTGTTCAATCCAAGATGGCTACTTTCCGCTATTTGGAAGATAAGCTGTTGAGTCGGCTGTAGGGGTGGAAACAGAAGGTGCTTTCATGGGTGGCAAAGGAGACATTGATTAAGTCAATCGTGTTGTCATTGCCGCTACATGTTATGTCTTGCTTTAAACTCCCTCTCTCTATGCCGGATTTTGGATAAGCATGTGTCTCGGTTTTGGTGGGGGGTTTAAACGGGTAGGCCCAGAGTTCGATGGATTTCTTGGCGGCGTTTATGTTCGAGTAAGCATGATGGGGGGGGGGGGGGATGGGATTTCGGTGCTTTGAACATTTTAACCAAGCTCTATTGGCTAAAATTGGATGGCGTATTCTGCACGAACCAAATTCCCTCCTGGCCTAGATCTATAAGGGAAAATATTTCCCGAATGGTACTTTCCTAACTGGTACCTCCAGATCTCGCCCCTCGTGGGGATGGCAAAGTATTCTTCACGGCCGCGCTCTGCTGCAAAGAGGTATTCAGTGGCAGGTTGGGGATGGGGCCATGGTCTCTATCCATCAATCTAGTTGGGGTCCCGTCCAGGCACTCTCATCCACCTCCGTGTAATCCTCATTTAAATATGGAGGGTAATGAAGCGAAGGTAGTAGAGCTTATTGATCTGGTGAGTGGAGGATGGTGTTGCCAATCCCTTTGACAGTTGTTTCCAACTAATGTTGTCCGGGACATCTTGGCAATTCCTTTACCGAGTGGGGGTGTGGAGGATAGGTTGGTTTGGCATGATACGAGTGATGGTGTGTTTACTATCAAGTCGGTGTATCATCTTGCGGTGCTGTTGGATAGACAGGCTGGGGAGTGGCGCCCTGTGGTTAGTTGGATGGATAGGGCGAGCTGGATGAAAGTGTGGGAACTCAAGATTCCATCGAAGCTCAAGTTGTTCCTTTTGCAGATCTTCCATCGTATTTTTCCAACGACTGAGGCACTAATTGAGAATCGGGTTCAGGTGTTACCTCGGTGTCCTGTGTGGTGGGCGGAGTCTGAAACGATGGAGCACCTTTTTTGGGAGTGTCCAGTCGCTACAGCCCTCTGGACGCATTCTGGATTGGAGCATATGGGTCATGGTTTGCCTAGACAAACCTGTCCCTTCTTCCTTAAAAAATGCTTGCTTAGAATGACTCAGCCAGCTCAGGTTATGGCTCTGGTGTCTCTGTTATGGCGTATTTGGAAGTCGAGGAATTGGGCTGCATTTGAGGGGAAGAAGTTCTTGTTTCCTCAATTACTGCGGCAATATCATCAGTAGGTCCATGAATGGGTTAGCTTACTAAAGGATAGAATGAATCTGCATCGGGTACCCCAGCAGCTAACTGTGGAGGACGGGAACTTGCGGAGTGTCGTATGTATGTGGGATAGCGTGGTAAGTGCTAACTCACATTCAGCGGGGGGGCCTTATCTTGAAGGACGAGGGAGGGCATATGTTGTTGGCAAAGGGGGTGATTTTTCCTAACATTGTGGATCCTCTCGTGGTTGAGACGGTTGGTCTCCGGGCAGTCATTCAGTTGGTGTCAGGCTCTTAGCATCCATCAAGTGAGGTTTGAGGGTAATTCTAAGGTGCTTATTGAGAAGGTTAATGTCAAGGACGCGCGGGATGGTCGTGTGGGGGCCATCATTTCTGAGATTCTGAGTCTGTTAGATCTAAATGGTGGTTTCCGGGTTCGGTTCGTAGGTCGGAATAGCAATAGGGTAGCCCATTCTGTGGCTAGGAAGGCCTGTCTTTGTCTTCGGCCTCGTGTCGATTGTATGATTTATGTGCCTTGGTTGGGTCCAGGATGTAACTTGTGATCTTATCAATCAATTCGATTATCTTTTGTCAAAAAAAAAAGTTGTCTTGGCTTTTTTCTAATAGTGATTTTATAGTTATATGGAATAGGATCCAATATAAAACCTCCATATTTGTAGAACTACAAAACTTGATTTGGACTGTTGTTATTAGAAGTATCAAATGGATTGGATTCATGTATTAATGGATTGACGGATCCATGGATTTGGATCAAATGGATTGGTGTATTCATGAATTGGATCAAATGGATTGGTGCATTGGATTCATGGATCCAAGTGTCATTTAAATATTGGACCAATATATAAGTTTTGAAAAATTATAAAAAATTAAGGCACCAAAATGATGAGATTTTATGCAAAAAGTTAATTTTAATTATCAAAATATAAAATATACAAATTATAGGTACTAAAGTGTAGTTTTTCAAATATCCATGAATCCACCAATTTAATTAGATTAAATTAATTAAATATTTTAGGTATAGATTGGTTTGAATTGGATTGGTGGAATTCATACAAATTTGTCACATTTATTACATTTATCTGTTGTTAGAAGAGGCAACATTTGACAGTGAGTATTGCAAAAGGGTAAGGAAAGAAAGTAGAGCTTTTGGGGATAACTGGCAGTTCATACGATAGTTAATACACTTTTTAAATCTAGGACGAATATACACGAGATCTCATTTACGTTATATCATACTTAAAAAATTGTTGTGCAAACAAATCATATTTTTTGTGTTTTACAAGATTATTTGTATTTTGTAAAGAGATGAAAGTTTTGTTTTACAAAATGCAAATTAATCAGACACAACATACGCTATAAGGTGGGGAACAAGCGCTCATATATTGGCTCCCCCTCAACGTGTGGCACGCCACACCACACGTTGAGAATAAAATACAGTAAAACAAATAGGTGGAATTTTTTTTATCAAGTGATCTATGTTGACTTGGTAGTGATGTGGCGCGTTGGATGTTAGTCAACTCATTAACCGTTCAAGATAACGGTCAATTGGGTTTGGCCAACTTCGTATTTTTTTTTATAAGGGTGATATAAGTTTCATCTTTTTTTGTGATTAAGGTACTAACTTAAGGAGATTCGAACCTGGGGCATCCAGGTTCCACTAGGCCAAGCCCTTGTTCGTGGCCAATTCCGTATCTTTGATGCATAGTTGAGACCGAAAAATTATATACCGAAAAAATTAACCAGGATGTTTAGTTTTTGAAAAGTTTGGGCCATATAAATATATTAACCCTAAAACAAACCATAAAATTCGCCGAACTTAAGAATAAATTACCTATTGTGGAGATAATTATTACGCGCTGCTGCGTAACATCGTAGACTAACTCCAATCCAAAACGTTATAAACCTAATAAGTCATATTTAACTCTGTTTCATGCTCCAATCCAAAAAAAAAAAAAAAAAAAGACTGCCAAAAATGAATATCGGGATTTTGGGACCTACATTCAGCCTTTCTTTTTTAACTTGCATGCCGCACGAGAACTTCGCCTGAAACAGAAAAGTCAAAAAAAGTTCAAAATTGATCATTATTGCTTAACTGTCACCGGTCACGAGGACAAAACACCATTTGCATGACTCGCAGCATAACAAAATATAACCGTCCAATATCATATCTCTATGCCTCACTCTATAAAAACGGTCAAAACAACGTCTCTTTCTCCCTCCCAATCCCAATCCCAATCCATCCGCCGCCATGAACAAGCTTCAACTCACCACCTTCTTCCTCCTCCTCCTCAGCTCTACGGCCGCTTCTTCTTCTCCTCTCCCTGCGCAGAAGACGGGGCCGGAGGGGACGAGGTGGGCCATCCTGGTGGCCGGCTCCGGCTACTACTACAACTACAGACACCAAGCCGACGTCTGCCACGCCTACCACATTCTCAAGAAGGGAGGCCTCAGGGACGACAATATCGTCGTTTTCATGTCCGACGACGTCGCTTTCAGCGTCGGCAACCCTCGCCCGGGGATCCTCATCAACAAGCCCACGGGAAGCGACGTCTACTCCGGCGTCCCCAAGGACTACACCGGCAGCAATTGCACCGCCGACAATTTTTATGCGGTGATTCTTGGGAACCGGTCCGCTTTGACGGGCGGCAGCGGGAAAGTCGTCGACAGTGGCCCCGACGACACCGTTTTCATCTACTACGCCGACCATGGCTCCGCTGGGCTCGTTGGTAATGAAATTTCAATTACTTACGCCGCTGCCGTTTCTTCTAGTAATTAAATTCGAAATAAATCAGTAATACGGTGGAAACGGTTGTGTATTATTATTGAAATCACATAGGGTTTGTATAGAATACAAAGACTGACTTTTATAATAACTTTAACACTAATACGGACATTACCTAACTTAATTATACAACTGTAATAAGAAATATAACTTTGATAGTGGGCCCGACGACACTGTTTTCATCTACTATATACGCCGACCATGGCTCCGTTGGGCTCGTTGGTAATCAATTTCAGTTACTTGCCCGTACAGTAGTCGTTTCTTCTAGTAATTAATTCGAAATCCGTCGATCTAGTGGATGTCTCATTGGTAATCAATTTCAGTTACTTGCCCGCGGTCGTTTCTTCTAGTAATTAATTCGAAATCCGTCGGTCTAGTGGATGTCTGCTGATCATCATGTCTTGATTAATGTGGCATCTCGACGGTAAATATGTCATGGTCCATGAAACCGTATAAAAAAAGTTAGCGGTAGGATATTTTATGGCAAAATCATGGTTTAACGGTAGTTCAACCGTTAATACCGTATAATGACAAGTTTTCGTGGTTCAACTGCCGGTACGGTATGGTTTTATGTAGCTTGAAATATGTATACATTGAATTTAATTAATGCTTAATTGCTCGCGCAGGAATGCCTGTGGGGAAAAGCGTGTACGCCCACGACCTGATGGAAGTTCTGAAGAAAAAGCACACTGCTAATGCTTATAAGAGCATGGTAAGCAAAAATTCTTATATATTGCTTAAAAAATGCATCGTTATAATGAGTTTGGTGGACAATTGTATACAAGGATATCTTCCCCTTTATATTACTTATTATCGATGTGGTACTTGGATTGTCCGATAACAAATTGATATGGACTTTTTTTGGTACGCGTGTAACGCACAGGTGATATATATGGAGGCGTGCGAGGCGGGGAGCATGTTCGATGGGGTGTTACCCGGCGACATGAACATCTACGCCGTCACGGCGTCGAACACATCGGAGAGCAGTTACGCCTTCTATTGCCCCGGAGACTACCCCGCCGGCGCTCCCCCTGATTTCCAGACCTGCTTGGGCGACTTATTCAGCATTTCCTGGCTCGAGGACAGGTCTTTCCCTCCAAGTTTATAAGAATAAATTATCGATCAGTATTATGTTTATGTAACTAATTATCCTTTGGTGATGCAGCGATTTGCACGATCCGCGCAAGGAAACCCTTGAACAACAATACCATGCGGTCTGTGTATACTTAGATTGGTGTGTTGGGCAATTAAAAAGTTAATCAAGGTAATTAATTAAAGTGTTAATGTGTTTGCAGGTGAGAAGGAGAACGGCGATGGATTCAGAAAACTCAAGCTCCCACGTGATGCAGTACGGAGACAAGACCATCGCCCACCAACTACTCTCCTTCTACATCGGTTTCGACGACGGCGCCGGCGCCGATGCAACCACCAGTCGTATTATTAGCACTACTAGTTATCACGATCGCCGCCTCGCCACGGCCACCGCTGCCATTCCTCGAGCCGCCCCCGTCAGCCAACGTGACGCTGTCCTTGTCCATCTCCAGCAACAGGTTGTTACTTAAATTAGCTACGTGTATAGCCCAACTGATCTCAATAACTCGTGCGAGCTGACGATAGACTTACGTACGCAAATGTACGGTGCATGAACTTTGCAGTTCAGCCTGGCTACACGAGGGTCACAGGAAAAGGCAGAGGCTGAAATGAAGTTGGAGAGGGAGATTTTCAGGAGGAAGCAAGCGGATGAGAGGATAACAAGGATCGGAGCCATGCTGCTTGGCGGCCACGATAACGCCGTGAATCTGATGAACTCGGTCAGGCCTTCCGGCCACCCTCTCGTCGACGATTGGGATTGCTTCAAGTCCTTTGTAAGATACTTTTTTTTTTTAATTAGGGAGCGCCGGTAGGGTACAAAATCCTGTCCTATCACAATATCACGATACAATGATACGAATGTATCATCCGTATCATCGTATCACGACTTTGTATCACGATCGATGATATGAGTGGGGTTTTGCAGGGGGGGTTTTAATCTATGTGCGACTCCGATTATTGATGAGCGTGTGTCTATGTGCGTGGCTATAGGTGGAAACATACGAGGAAGAATGCGAGGAGATGCCGTCGGAGTACTATGGGAAGAAGTACAGCAGAGCCCTAGCCAACATGTGCAATGCGGGAGTTACTCTCCACCAACTCATCGCGGCTTGCAAGAAAGCTTGCCCTAACAACAAATTAGGCAAGGGCATGGTTAATGAAACCATATTTCGACCTTAAATCTATCACCTCTCTCTCCCTAGCTAAACTCTTTTTGTTGATGAATCTTGTGGTTGTTGCAGTAGTGACGACTATTAGTCATGGTTTTTAATCATGAGGATGCATGTGATCAAATACTGGATCTCATCTCTATGGCAATTCAGGATTGAATTCATGGATTGGTGTATTCTTGAATCAGATTAGTTGGTTCAAATGTATTGGTTGATTAATGGATTGAATCAAATGGATTGGTGTATCCTTGAATCAAATTAGTTGGATCAAATGTATTGGTTGATTAATGGATTGGTGGATTGGAATCATTGGATTATGGTTTCAAATGGCATCTAAATATTGGACCAACACGTAAATTTTGAAAATTTTAGGTACTACAACATCATAATAAAAAAATTAGGCACCAAAAAGTAATTTTCAAATGCAATATTTCGGTAAAAAATAAATATTAGATATCGAATTGTAAAATGAAAAAAATTTAGGTAGTAAATTATAATTTGCCAGCGATACATGAATCCACGCCAATCTAATTTTATAATCATATCAGTTGGGAACTTGAGATGGATTGGATACAAAAATTGTGATACTGAGTGTGGTCTCTCCTCCCCTAACTACCACAATTTATATTCCTAGAGCATCATTTTTCTGGGTCCCCTCATCATAGTTGGGATATGATAAGAACACATTACAAGAGAAAAACCATAACTAGAACACAAACATATAACCGAATTTAACACCAGGTATGCAATTGAAATCCTAACTTACTTTCTCATTACTATTGTTATTTACACACAAGATTGGATCAGTAGAGGACAAACAACTCTTAGCTGTTGTTTACAGACAGAAAACACAGAATGCAGAGTTTGGAGGGAACAACAACTGGGAAATGAAAGAGAAGTTGGATCACAACGTCGACGTATCGTCAATGAAGGTCTCCACTCCACAAGACGGTGCTGTTGCACTTGTGGAATCTGAAGCTTTGCTTGAGACGACGTTGCTTGAAAATTTTGTATTTTCTTTTGACACCCCCCCCCCTCCCCGCACAAGCTGGTGGGCACAGATTGTGCACACCAAGTTTGGAGAGGAGAATGGAAAAGGTTGCTGGTGGGAGTGTTTTCGTGAACAGGTCAGCCAATTGGTGAAGAGTCGAGACATGGAGAATTTTGACAATGCCATTTTGCAATTTTTCTCTAACCAGGTGACAATCTAATTCGATATGCTTGGTTCGCTTTTGGAATGTTGGGTTTTCTGCGATGTGAATTGCTGATTGGTTGTCACAATAGATGATGGAAGGAAGTGGATGAGGGACCTGGAAGTCTTGAAGGAGAAATAGTAGCTATTAGAGTTCACAGGTTATATCCGCCATGGCCCTATATTCTGCCTCACAAGATGATCTGGAGATGGTTCGTTGTTTCTTGCTCTTCCACGAGACCAAAGCATTGTCGAGGTAAACACAGTAACCAGTCACTGACCTTACAGTGTCCATGCAAGATGCCCAATCTGAATCACTGAAGGATTTAAGATGTAGTGAAGATGAAGTAGGAAAGAACAAACCAGTAGAGGAAGCTGATTTGAGGTATCGAAGAACCCTAGTGACAGCCTAGTAGTGTTGATTGCTAGGATTATACATATATTGGCTGAGCTGCTGAGTGGCAAAGCTTATATCTTGTCTTGTTTTGGTTATGTAGATGAGCTTGCCCACTAGTCTTCTGTAGAAAGAAGGATCAGGGTAAGCATAAGAATGGTGTGCTGTTAGATGAATCTTGTGGTCCATAGGGGTAGAGACATGCCTGGATAGAAGCACTCCCCTTCTTCAAGTATCTCCAGAGTGTATTTTCTTTGGGAGAGATGAATACCAGAAGAGTTTTTGGCAACTTCAATGCCAAGGAAAAACTTTAGAGGACCCATATCTTTGATGTTGAATGTCTGATGAAGGTATTGTTTTAGTTGTGTGATTTCTACTAAATCATTTCCTCCCACAACTAGGTCATCAACATAGACAAAAACACAGGTATAATGAGAGTCTTGAGATTTGTAGAATAAGGAATTATCAACTTGGCTGGAAGTGTATCCCTGATTGATAAGGCAGTCTGCTAACTTGGAGAAACATTGCCTAGAGGCCTGCTTCGGGCCATAGAGGGACTTCTTTAGTCTGCAAACAGGGTTCTTGATGTGTGGAGGTGGTTTGTATCCTTTTGGTAGCTTCATATATAATTCTTCTGTGATATCCCCATGTAAAAAAGCATTGTTTACATCTAATTGATGGACATGGCAGGATCTGGAGGCAGCTATAGCAAGGAATTATTTGACTGTCGTCATTTTGACCACAGGTGCAAATGTGTCCTCATATTCTATGTCTTCTTGTTGATTGTAACCTTTTGAAACTAATCTTGCCTTCTCTCTTTCCAGGCTTCCGTCAGAGAAGAACTTATATTTGAAGATCCACTTGTTGCCAAGGGGGTTTCTTTCTTGAGGCAAAGAAACAACATCCTAGATCTGATTCCTCTCAAAGGCATCAATTTCATGGTTGATGGCCTGATTCCACTCTGGTCTGAGAGCAGCTTCTTCATATGATTCAGGTTCTTTGTGGCAAGATATGTTCAAGATGAACTTGAGATGGGAAGAAGATAAACCAGTGTAATCAAGTACATCAGATAAGGGATAGGTGATACCTGGAACATGTTGCTGGAGAGAATGACTGGAGGAAGAAGCCTGCTGAAGTAGGTTACCATGGTAAGTTTGGAGTTTGGTGGATGGTTTTATGGTTCTGGATGGTTTCCTAATGGCGATGGGCAGATCAATGGAGGAAGGATTGGGAGGGGTAGGTGGTGGGGAATCAGATGGTGGTTCTGAACTAGGCAAGGTAGGTGGGGATGGGAGATCATATGGGATTGGATAGGTGTGAGTAGAGGGAAGAGGATCTGTATAGGGTGAGTCAGGAGAGGAGTGGTGGAAAGGAAATTCATGTTCATGAAAGTGGACATCTCGGAAAAGGAAGATGTCATGAGAAGGCAAGTTATAGATCCTATACCCCTTTACTCCTGCAGTATATCCCATTAAAACTCCTTTTTGGACTCTCTCCTAGAATTTGGTTTTGTGACTAGTGATGGTGGATGCATAGCACAGACAAACGAAAACCTTTAAGTTTTGTAAGTCAAGAGGTTTATCATGGAGTTTTTTATATGGTGTGAGGTTGTTTAAGACAGGGGTGGGAACTCGGTTAATGAGATATACAGCATGTTTGATACAATCTCACCAGAAACCAATTAGGAGATTGGCTTGGAATTTTAAGGCTCTGGCAATGGCTAAGATGTGTTGATGTTTAAGCTCAACCTTACTGTTTTGTTGAGGTGTCTCAATGGAGGACATTTCATGCAGAACCCCATGTTCTACAAAGTAATCACTCATTTGGAATTCTCTCCCTTGATCACTCCTAATTGTTTTGACATTTGTGTTGAATTGTTTGGTTATCATGTTGTATAATTGAATGAGTTTGGGACGAGCATCAGCTTTGGAAGAAAGGAGGATGATCCAAGTCATCCTGGAATAGTCATCAACAATGGTAAGGAAATACTTAAAATCATCATTAGTGGGGGAGGAGTTTGGGCCCCAAATATCAGCATGAATTAACTACAAAAATAGTGTTGTTACAATTATGCTGGAAGGGAAAGGAAGTCGTTTTTGTTTGGCAAAATTGCAAACATCACAGGGTAAGCTGCTGTTGGTTTCAATGTATTTACAGAGTTGTTTCAGTTGAGGAATTCTACTGTGGGAAACATGGCCAATTCTAAAATGCCAAATGTCAAAATGTGGTGAACTAACAGCTGCTATGATGTGGTTAGGTTTACTAGCTAAGGGTAGGTTGATGGGGTAAAGGCCATGGAGGATTTCAGCAGAACCTGTCACTCTCATCAGCTTCATGTCTTGTATGATGCAAGAACCAGAAGAGAAGGTTAAACAAAGAGGGTTGCTGGTGGTGAGTTTACTCACTGAGAGAAGGTTGAATGTGAACTTAGGGACAAATAGGACATCCTCGAGAGTGATGCCATTAAGGCAAAGAATCGTGCCTTTCTATGTAGCTTAAACTCGATCACCAGTAGGAAAATTAATGAATATGTCACTTTGTGAGGATCATGAAGAAAAGTATCGGAAGAGGCAGATGCATGATGAATAGTGAGTGTTGCTGAATGAGCATTGGTGGGAGACTTGCCGTTGGAGTTATCATGCATCAGAGAAATCAGTTTGTCATACTCGAACTTTGTGAGTTTGAACTCTTGCTGAGTGTCTGAAGAAGAGCCACTGTCAGTTGCATTGATGAAATCTGCCACGAGTAAGAGGTGTAGTCATGGATTGAGAACTGGGAGGATAACCATGCTTCTTAAAGCATTTTTCTTCAGTGTGTCAAATCCTTCTGCAGAAAGTGCATTCTGGAGGTTTGGCAGAGGGGTTGGGTGTCACATTTGAACCTCTTAGGGAGGCGGCGGCTAGGGTTTCTCTGATACCATAAAACTAGGTATGAAATTGAAACGGTAACTTACTTTCTCATTGATGACTATTGTTCTTTATATTCAAGATTGGATCAGTAGAGGACAAACAGCTCTTAGCTGTTGTTTACAAACAAAAAACAGAGAATGCAGAGTTTGGAGGGAACAACAACTTGGAAATGAAAGAGACGTTGGCTCACAATGTCGACGTATCGTCAATGAAGGTCTCCACTGCACAAGACGGCGCCGTTGCACTTGTGGAATCTAAAACTTTGCCTGAGATGACGTCGCTCCACCGGATGGGCTTACTAGCCATTACAGTTTGGGGCGAAAATTTATATTTTCGTCTGATAGAATCAAAAAGCAGTAAGATCACGACGAATCCCCGGCACCGGCACCATCGCCAAGAAGCTACAACACATACTGCAAACCACCAACGACATTATGCACAACCCTCGAATGAACCGCACCAGGACACCTGTAAACACTACACCATGCCTGGATGAACAGCACCATCACCAACAATAAACCCGCTACCACCACCAAATACTTAATCGTGACCTTGGCATACTTCTTGAACAGCCTCATAAGCAGGATCTTCATCTGCTTGTTATAATACTGATTGATGGCTGCCACACTTCCGTCTAGAATCGTGCTCCCCTTCGGGTAGCTGCTCGACAGCCCCATCCCGCCGAACATCTCCACCAGCGTGGCATCGTCGACGGCGGCCGCGATGACGACGCCTTCCTTCCGGAGCTCCTGCACGTCCTCGGCGCTGCGGACGAGGCCGTGCATGAGCTCGGTGTAGCGGGTGAGGATGAGTGAGCTGGATTTCGCGGTGGCCTCGTAGGCCACGAGGTTGCGCATCACCACCTCGGCGTTTGGGTTCCACGTGAAGGTCGGGAGGTGGAGGGTTTTGGTCTTGGGGTCGAACCGTGTGGAGCAGAGGCTCCCGCTTATTCGACCGGCGGTGGTCGAGCTGAGGAGCTGGGTGACCTTGATGTTGACCTTCTTAAGCTGACAAGCGGAAGGGATAATGCACCTATCGTCTTCAAGGGCTTTGTTTATCATTGTGAACACTTGGAAGATTCCCGTCATTGGCATTTTCCCTATTCATAAATGTGTAATGCAATTGTGATTCATCCATATAAGCAATGCAATCAAAAGCACGATTCTAACTACAAGCGAAAAAGAGATAAAATTGTAAAGCGTAAGTGTTTAACGTATACTATAAAATAGCTAAAAATATGTTAAATACGACATATACTATGTAAAATATGAGTGCACAGAATTTAGATATGTTAATAAATACCAGCAATTCATTGTCTGAAGTATAGCAACCCATAACATTTTAACAATAAGTTCATAAATATATATATATATGGTGGCTTCTATGGTACCCCGGGTGAAATCCGGGTACCGCATACCTCGAGTATGGAAACTCTATCTAGACCTTGAATTACCAGGATTTTTGTGTTTGATATTATACCCTAACCCTTAATGAGTGAACCGTAGGTCATAATATTCTAAATCATAATCTATAAACCCTAAGATGGTGCATTCCTTTTTGTGCCTATATTTGGATGAATCATAACCGTCGATTATTGTTTCTAATTAAATTGATCTTGGAGTATAAGATTGGGAGAGTTAACACCTAGATTATCTTTAAGTGTTAGAGTATAGTATCATGTCCGAAAGATCGGTCAATTCAAGGTCTAGATAGTGTTTTCATACTCAAGGTATGCGGTACCCCGGATTTCACCCAGGGTCTAACTGGTGAAGCCACCTTCCCCTTTATGGTAATGAATTTGGGAAGGGCCTAACTGGTGAATTAGATTACTCTATTGAAGTTAAGAATGCATCCAAGTACCCGGTAATGTATCTTTTAATCCCAAATGTAACATATTGTTGGTGATTTTACCTTTAAAATATGGTTTTTATAATTCATTGCATGAATAGAGTACCCATTTTGTGAACTAGAAGCGTAAAGCGTTTTGGTGAACTAGAAGCGTAAAAGTGTAAGCTTTTAACCTTTTAAGCGCAATTTAGTATGATTTTATACACTGGAGATTTTATATGAAATCGAAAACATTTTGGTGACCTAGGAGTGTAAAACAACAAATTTTTAAGTTTTAAAGAGTGATTTTGACTACATTGAATATAGGTTGTATAGAACATGGTGTCACCAACACCTAATTATGCATCTTATAAAAAAAAACACCTAATTATGCATTGTTGTGTTTATTCGCAAAATTCTGTATTTACTCACGTTGAGGTAATTATTCATGCAAACAGTAATCACCATTCACGCAATCTAATGTTTGTTCACGCATATCATTATTTTTTCACGTCAATGGGTGTAATGAGTTTCTTAAATCTAATTAATAAGACGAGTTTACTTAATTATTACCTTGCTCTTGGGCAAAAGCCTGGAAATCATTAGCAACGTTTTCATCCGGCCCAATTTCCAGCGACGTCACATTCTGCAGCACCCTCACCAGAAAGTTCTCACGTTCTCTTTCTTCATCTACCCCAATAAAACTCAGTTGACTACCCAACTCCATCCTCACCCTGGCGGCTTTGGCAAAAACCAAACCACTTCCATCGTCGTCGTCCTGATCCCCTCCTCCTTCCTTTTTCAGCACCCCGGCCAATATGCTCCCCGCAACCGCGTCCTTCTCGCCGTCGGTCACCACGGCCCCGCCGTAATAACTGTTCCGCGCATCTTCTACCTGTTAATAACGACAAACAAATGAAACAATGCTCTGTTATTTTAGCAGGGCTGTCGGTCTGTTTTGGGTTTTGGTTTTCGGTTGAAACCAATCAATAAGAAATCTATTTGGGGTGGGCAACGGGAAATGGGTATTTGGGTATACCCGTACCCGTCCCTTTTTTAAGGGTTACGGGTACCCATATTACCCGTAATATTATAAACGGATGGGACTTGGGATTGTACATTCCTAATATGGGTACCCGCGGGTTACCCGCAAATACCCGTTTGGGTAATGTGAGTACCCGTTTTACCCATTTGCGAACTCTAATCCATAGAAAGGGAATGTCCACTTCGCCACAAAGATGAAACTTATCTTAGTAAAGAAACAAAGAACGCTATGTGAAATGCAAAGGAGTTGGAAGATCAGATATCAAATCAGATAACAGTTACTCCCTTTTGTTAAATGAAACGTCTTATTTGATAATTTGGTGCTTAGAATGATTTATTTCTATGCGTTGTGATTGTTCATGATTTGTGTTGAATGAAACTTCTTATTTGATAATTTGGTGCTTAGAATGATTTATTTTTATGCGTTGTGATTGTTCATGATTTGTGTCTTGTGATTGTTAAGCAAGTACAAGTTAAGTTTAAACTTTTGTTAAAATTTGAGTGGTTTAAACTTTGGGTATTTATGGGTAGTATGGGTACCCGTTATCCGTCCCGTACGGGTAATGGGTACCCGTTTCCCATATGGGTTTGGGATATGGGATGGACTTTGGCCTCCAAATTGGATTGTGTACCCGTTTAAAACGGGACGGGTATCCCGTCCCGTCCCGTTGCCCACCCCTAAAATCTATAATGGGTGTGATTTTCGGTTTTAAGAGCATTTACCATCTTAATGGTTTTTGTTTTGGTTACCAAATAATCAATAAGAAACAGATAATCAGTGGTTGTGAATCTGTACTTTCGGCCCGATCTGAAAAACCTGATAGTATCGGAGGCAACAATCTGTAGGCGATTTTTTAATTATTTGTATGAATCAACTTAATCATGATTCATAACAAAATACCCTACTGCTAAATTTTCCGATACAACCTTCAGTATGGTTTCACAATCCTTGACGATAACTATGTCAATACATATATCAATTAACATATGTTATCGTCAACTTATGTGTAATAGACTTCTTTCTAGTCTTGATTCATTTCAACTCTGAATCTAATTTTACAAAGTCGTGCATTTATACAACCAAACCAATAGCACTAAGGGACTTATTGGTTCTCGGTTAACCAATAACCGATTAGATCTTTAACGATTTTGATTATGTTTTTGGAAACTTTGATTTATTTAATTTTTGATTTTTTCAGAATTAATGGTTTAATTAACCAAACAAAACAAAACCGAGAGGGGCTGAGATCAGGTGACTAAGGGGGTCCCCTTAATCACATGGCTAAGTGAATCTCCACCCTTGCACCTCATTAAAATCCAAGGGCTCCTATTAATCCAATTTAATGAAAGGCAATGTAGTAATTGCATGTTTATTTTTAATTTTTAATTATAAAAGGAATAAAAAACCAGCGCCATTTCCGTCGCCTCCTGTCTCCTAATTGGCCGCCTCCGTTTCATGGGCGCCATTATTTCTAATTCTGTGCGCCATTATTAATTCCCAGAGAGAGACCTGCCAGCGGCTTTTTATTTTGCCATGGCCACCATTTTGTAGTCTTTTTGGGGAGAGACCTGCTGGCGGCTTTTTTGGCAACCATTTTGTAGTCTTTTTGAGAGAGAGAGATTTCTGCTCGGAAATTTTTTACCCGGCGACCATCGTCGACGGAGAAGAATTTTCCGGCGACAGTGCTTTGTGATGTTTGTTGACATATTTTGTAATGTTTGTACGCTTTGTTATTTTGTAATGTTTGTAAACTTTGTTATTTTTGTACACCATGTTTGTAATGTTTTTAATGTCTAAAAAACAACCTGGTTGACTTTTGGATGGGACTTCTCTATATAGGGATGGAGTCTCCAAAGTCAACCCGGGTGTTTTTTCCATTCGTATGGATTGTCGGTCTAGTTTGTCATTTTTGTCCACCATGTTCGTACTGTTTGTATGTCTAAAAAACACACGGGTTGACTTTGGGAAGGAGCCCCTCTATATAGGGATGGAGCCTCCAAAGTCAACCTGGTTGTTTTTTCTTTTTGTACGGTTTGTATTGTTTGTCGGTCTAGTTTGTATTTTTTGTACAGTTCATATGTTTGTAATGTTTGTAAATCTGTTTGTATGTTTTGTCGCTTTAGTTTGTACTATTCGTATGTTTGTATGGTTTGTACTGATTGTAAGTCCGGTTTGTATACTTCTTAATTTTTCATAATACCCAAACTACCCCAATTATTAATTAAATAGCCCTTCCCACTTTTTAACCTCAGATTGATGTGTACAGATCTAAAGGCTGGGATGGGCTTAGTCAAGTGACTAAGCCCCCTAAGTCACCTGATCCACACTCAAACCGAGAGCCCTACTTTTTTTATAGTACGATAATAACGACAGAAAATAATATAAAAAACTACTCCCTCATAATTTAATCCTCGTATTATAATACCAAAAAAAAAAATATACCTTCTTCAGAAGACCGGACGCAATCCGCTGCAAAATCCCCACGGAGGTCGGAGCTCGAACATTATTATTACTAGTATTTCCGCCACCACCAGCCGCTGCCGCCGCAGCCTCGTGCTCCCCCCTGGTGATGAGGAGGTAGAGCCGATCCAACAAATGCCTCCGCCGGAAGTAAGTCGGAAACCTCCCCTCCGGCAGCTGGAGAGGAGACAGCAGGTGGCAGATCACGTCCAACCTCCTCGACAGCTCATCCCCAATATTCTTGTCGTCACCACCACCGACTGCCAGCTGTTGAAGCAGGTCAGCAAGCAAGAACAAGGGGACCTGATTCTCCAGCAGGATCAGGTCGCCGAAGATCGCATGTGGAGAGAGCTTCCTCTTCAAGGAATCGAAGAAGCAGGGGGCGAACGACGAGATGAGGATCTCCTCGTTGTGGAGCACCTCGACGAGGAAGAGGACGTCGATGGCGACGATCCAGGCCAGGGTCTCGTCCTCCACGTCGAGGTGGCGGCCGTAGTAGGCCTGGATGCGAGGGAGGAGGCCGGAGGGACGGCACACCTCGGAGACGAAGCCCTCGAGCCCGCCGTTGACTCCGTTGAACCTGTGGAGGGCCCGCTTGGCGGTGGCGAGCTTAAGGGGCTCGATCTGGTAGAGCTCGGGCCGGAAGTGGTGGAATGGGCCGAGGGCGATGAGCTGGGGGGTGTAGGCTTCGGGTTTTGTTTGTCGGAGGTGGTCGGGGACCTGGACGGCGCAGAGCAAAGTTTGGATGATGCTGTCGAGGTCGAGCTTCACGTTTTCTCTTGTGTGGAGCCGCCATTTTTGCTCCGTGAAGGTGGGGGTGATGACGGAGGGAGTTGACGGCGGAGGAGGTGGTGGTTGGGGTTGGGAAGGAGAAGGAGAAGCGCGGATGCTGATGGTTGCCATTGTTGTTATTATTTGGTGGTGCTTCGATCTCTGGTGATGGATTCCATTCAAATCTTATAGTAACTACTACTACTGACCCGGCGGAGGGAAGAAGAAGCGGGAGATGGAAAAGTCAACGGAGTTTGGAGGTGAGTTAATAAATTATTATTGGTTGATGACAGATGGATCCATTGATACATGATACCTTGTCGACCAATCACGTACGGGCACGGGGTTGTTAATCTAATGACCATTAACTAAACATGAAATCATATTAATTAGTTGTCTTCCTTAAAATTATACCCGCTTTCAATTATTTTTCCCCAGAATAATTGAGATATATATTATTAGTATATAGTTATATAGCATGGTGGTATCCGTAATGTTAGATAATATATAAGAGGGACTCTTGGGGTTGTAAGATTCACAACCAAGGGTATTTTGGGTATGAAAAAAAGGCATATATTAATTACCTTTTTTGTACTAATTATATTGGGAATTAAAAACCCATATTAAATACAATTTTTTTTCCTGAAATTTAAATCCTATACATTAATATCTCTATCTATCTCTCTCTCTCTTCCTTTCTCCAGCAGCCACTCCGCATCGACCGACAAACTTTTTCTCCGGCTAATTCTCTCCGGCAGACTCCCTCCGGCAACCTGAAAAAATGTACCAATGCGTTAAAAAGTGCACCAATCTATTAGTCTACTGGTAATTAATATACCAGTGCTAGTGGTACGGTACCAGTAAGTTAAAAAATGTACCAGTACTAGCGGTACCAGTAAAAAATGTACCAGTACTAGTGGTACGCTACCAGTACAACGCTACCAGTAGAGAATAACACAACGCTACTAGCACTGGTAGCGCTACCACTAGCATTGGTAGCGGTACCAGTAGCAAATAACAAAAAAAAAAAAAACAGATGATAGTGGTACCAGATGATAGGGGAGCCACTGGTATTGGTACCAGTGAGTAGTGGTAGCGTACCAATAGCGCTACCAGTGGTATTGGTACCGGTAGAGACTATCAGATTTGGAAAAAAAAGGGATGAGTCTTGACCTCGCGGTGGCGGCGACATAAAAATGGTGGCGGTAGGGGAGGAGAGCGGCGCGGCGCGGGGGGGGGGGGGGGGGGGGGGGGACAGCTGCTTCTCCTTGATTGTCTTCGTGGTGGTGCTTATGGGAAGCTGCTGCAGCGGTGGTGGAGGCCGGCGGCAGTGCTGTCTGGAGAGAGGGAGGAGGGAAAGAGAGAGGTGAGGGGGAGAGGGAGGAGTTAGGGTTTTTATTTTATTTATATGGGAGGGAGAATGATTGGGTGTGTTAACATTTTTCCTTTCCAAAAATACCCTTCTTTTAATCCTAACCATCAACTTAAAAAAAGAACAAAGAGACAGGAGAGAGAGTGTATCCAACGGTTAGTGAGTGGGTTGTCACCGTATCTCATCCCTATATAAGATTATATGGTTGTTGTATGGAAGTATATGTACCATGCAGGCATAAATAAATATATATATATATATATATATTACAATAATGGGTGTATACATATCAGTGGCGGACAGTGGCGGACCCAGAAATTTTTTATAAGGGTGTCCTCTTTTAAAAATAAATTAAATAAAAATAATTAATAATTAATAAAAATAAAATCGTAAATTTGAAAAATACCTTACTCGTACAGGTTAAAAAAGTCCATGATTTGTTTTCATATTCGGAAATAATTGTAGAATACACTTGGTGTCTATAGTGTTAAAAAAATTGTCTCTATGTACCCTACTAGACAATCATTCACGAACTTATCACATATTCGATTTGTAAACTTGTTCTCGATGTAACCCAAAGCTGAAAGACTCTTTCAACACTTGTTGTATTAAGGGTAATTTGAAATTAGTTTAATTGTTAGGTTTTTAAAATAATTAGAGATAGGAAATGACATTTTACTATTACATTTTCAAAATCGAACAACGAATGAGTTGTAGGTCAATGAAAATTAAGTTTATTAATAAGAATAGTGTTCTAGATTTGAATTACCCAATCTACCACTTATATTCCTATACACAAATGACAGTAGGATAATCATGTTTTCAAATTTTTAGGGGTGTCTGGGGACACCCCTAAAACCCCCTGGTTCCGCCCCTGGTAGCGGACCTAGAAATTTTATATAGGGGTGTCCCTTTTAAAAATTAAATCAAAATTAAAAAGATTATTAAATAAGAAACTATATGACTAATACAAATTACAACAAAAGTCAATGACATGTTACACTGTTACGCACTGCCTACAGTGCGCAAAAAACTCTTTCATTAGATCTTACTAGACAATCATTCACCAACTAATCGTCTATGAGATTCCGAAATTTGTTCTTGATGTAACCCAAGCTCTATCAGCACTTGGAGTTGCAATCAATAAAGTCAATACAAATCTGATGAGCAAATAGGTCAATGGATATGATAGATTCAATTTTGTATCTGAAATCAATAAAATCGTGTTTTAAAATAAGGTGGGGATAAGAGATAGTTTGTGGGTTTGGGCTTTGAATAATTTGAGGATATATGAAAAAATCACAACAACAAATGAAATGTAGTCAATTAAAAAGATGTTCCCTAATAATTACTGTGTTATAAATTCGAATCACTTACACTAACAATTTTTCTTCTTTTTTCTATACTCAAAAGTACTACCGGACGTTGATTAATCCCCCCCCCCCTCCAAATTTAGGCCACCTGAGTCCACCCCTATACATGATAGTATAAATGTACTTATTCTCATTTACTACTTTTAATTACCGTTCACCACTTACCACCTCAAATCATAGTGGTACAAAGTGACATATTTTGTCCTGATATTTTTCCCTTATAAATTTGTAGATCATGATACATCACGATGAACTAGTTTCTCATGTCACTCATGTGCAAATTTTTTGAAAATTCGAATTAACAAATCAAGGTTGTACAAAGTGCTATCAGGTGATAACAAGTGGTACGTCAAAAAATCTTCTTGAAATATATTGTAAATGAATTTGATGTTGTAGATCAAAATGAACATGTTCCATTTATACAAAAAGTTTGAAATTTATATTAAAAAAAAAGATACAAGTCAATTAAAAAAATACATTTAATTTATCCTTTTAGATCTAATCTTATTCAAGTGTCATATATCTAATTATGCGTAAGTGAATAACCAAGAATTATGCACTTTACCATTAAAAAGGTTTGATGGCTATTAACAAGTCCCAACTACTAGGCATTCTATTATTCTAATCATTCGGGTGGTTCATGTAACTGTAAGCAACCATTAAGGGTTGACTCAGCTAGCGCGAGTAAGCCCTTTTACAAGGCATTTTAACAAGGTTGTCAACCCGCGGGTTGACCCGGACCCGGTTGAGGTAGTGGGTCAAGGGTTAATGGGTCACCCGTTTTAGCCCGGTTTAGCCCGGAAATATGGAAAGCGTCACTATATTGTACTTATCCTGATAAATTATATCAAATCTCATCTAACATATGAGTTATAACATATAATATTACACCAAAATAATATTTCGTACTTAGATTCAACATATAGTGAAAATTCACACACAACTATATATAATTTTAATATTCAAATGTTCAACTTAGGATTCCAAAAATTGAGTTAGGCGAAAAGAAAAATCGGAAAATAGGCGCATTTCGCAAAACAAAGAAAAAAATGACACAATTTGACCTCCAACCCGGTACCTTGTAGCGGTCAACCCGGCGGGTGCTTGCGGCCCGTTTTTCTCACCGGGTCAGGGTTAAAGTGGGTCAACCCGCGGGTCGACCCGCGGGTTGACAACCTTGCATTTTAATCATTTGAGTCCTTTCTGGAGTAAGTAACCGTTAACTTTCCGTTTAGATTAATTAAATTGACGAAGAAGATAATGGTGGGAAACAGAGAAAGCAAATCCATCTCGATCGCCAGCTGGTCTCAGTCATAAGAAATTAACCTGCAAAATATGTCGAGATTAGCTAGCTGCACGCATGACGCAAGCCAATGACGAGATGGGTGTGAGAGCAGGATGGCGCATGCGCGAATTCTTTCAAGACAGGTAGGGATGAGTAAGTAGGTGGTTGAATCGTGATTGGATATCGATTCTTCCATAAATAATTTGAATTTTTGTAGGTGAACGATTAAAGTGAGTAAACCGATAAATCTCTTGTCAACAGTCATATAGGCCACTCGAATGATCTGGCTTTCACATAATAAATAATTTTTTTTATAAGGGTGATTATATTAGAATCGAACTAAAATACAAGAGTACAGAAGCACCATTCAGATCGCAAGAAGCGATCCAGACATGGACAAGAAGAAGCCAAAAAAACAGCAAAACCAACTAAAACAATTATTTACTCCACTTGCAGCTACAGAAAAGGTGATCTGCGGTCTCCTTCTCGCTCTTACAGAGAACACATTTGCTAGCAAGCGTCCAACCTCTTTTCTTCAGATTGTCGTGGGTAAGAATCCTTTTATGAGTGACCATCCACATGAAGGCAGAAACCTTTGACGGAACATGCGGCCTCCAAATTTCTTTGGCAGGGAAATCAGGCTCGCCTGGGAATTTGATGGACATAGAACAATCATAAGAAGACTTAACCGAGAAGCGAGCATTTGCGGAGGGACGCCACATGATCTTACTGGATCATGCAGAGATCAAATTAGTAGAAACAGAAGAAAGCATTTGTAATAATCTCACTCTATCCCTCTCAGCCCCACCCCTTAACGAAAAACGCAAGGGGATATCCCAAGACAAACCCTCAGAAGAAAAGGATACCAAATCAGAGACCCAGGCCTCCAGGGAAGAAGAAGCAACAGCGACCTTCAGATAGGCATCTTCAAGAATCACCCCAGGCAGCCAGCAATCCTTGCAGAACGAAACCCATGCACCACCGTTAATAAAAGCATGTCTCCAAAACTCCGATTCTTCTTTCAGGATATTTTTCCACAAAGAACATCCCAATCTATTGTCCCCCTTCCCAGATCTCCAATGAGAATAGTGCTTGGGGTACTTGTTATTAATAAGACAGCGCCACCACGCTGTTGGATGAGTAGCATACTTCCACAATCATTTCCTGAGAAGAGCAGAATTTAGGCTTCTAATGTTGAGGATTCCCAGACCACCGACTTTCTTAGCGGTCTTGCAGTTATTCCAGTTGAGAAGATGAATCTTTCTTTCGTTAATATACCCAGACCACAAGAAGTTCCTCATACAACTCTCCAATCTTCGAACAACAGCGGCTGAAGCTTTTAGGACAGAGCAAGCATAAACAGGCTGGCTCGAGAGGGTACTTCTAATAAGGGTGATTCGTCCTCCCAGGGAGAGGAATTTTCCTTGCCACCCGTCCAACCTCATCAGCAATTTAGCAATTATCTTGTCTCACATCACACAAGAATTTGGCCTCGCACTGAAGGGAAGCCCTAAGTAGACCGAAGGAAGAAAATTCCAGGAGCATCCAAAAATATTGGCAAAACGGCCAGGCTAATGAACCTTGCCGACAGGAAACATCTGGCATTTTTCCACATTAATTCTTAGCCCGGTCACCGCCTTAAAACAGACTAAGGCGCTTAGCAGTTAGCAGGATCAGCACCTGCTCTTCACACGCATCACAAAAGACGATCGTATCATCAGCATATAAGAGGTGAGTAACTTCGCCCAGCTTCATCCATTCTGAAGCCAGTTAAACGTCCATCGATCTTCAAAGACTCGAGAATGAAAGACAATATATCCATCACACGCATGAAAAGGAAGGGGAAATAGGATCCCCTTGCCAGAGTCCTTTCTCCATTTTGAAAAAACCTGCGGATTCTCTGTTGACAAGAACTGAGAGAAGAGGCGAGGTGACCAGCCCACTTATCCATCTCCGAAATTTAGGCGAGAAGTCCCAACATTGGAGAATTTTCTCCAATTAACATTATCGAACGCCTTCTCAATGTCAAGCTTGAAGACAAGGCCAAGCTTCCCGCTCTTCTTTCTGCTATCGATGAGTTCATTGGCAATAAGAGTTGCCTCGTGAATTTTCCTTCCTCTCACCCTTGCGAATTGGTTACCCGACACAATGCGAGGCAAAAAATCTCTTAATCTGTCAGTGACAACCTTAGAGATAAACTTATTGACACTTCCGATCAAGCTAATCGGCCTTAGGTCTTTAACATCTTCGACATCATCCTTCTTTGGGATGAGGCAAATAAACGAGTGAGAGACGCAGTTAGGAAAGTGCCCATTAGCGTGAAAATCTTCAAAAGCTAACAGAAGATCACTTTTAATAGTATTCCAGCACCGCTTGTAGAAAGCCAAGGAGAAACCATCAGGACCGGGGGATTTGTCTCCTCTGCAACTTCTAACCGCCTTCCATATCTCTTCTTTAGAGAAAGGCCTCTCGAGCCACTCCTTCTCATTATAGGAGAAAGCAGACTGTCCATACGAAGTGGGAAACGGTCGTCTCTTCTGGACCTCTTTGAAAATGGAGGAGAAATGGTTGATAAAACCCCTCTTCAACTCATCCTTACCTTCGACCCCCAAGCCATTAAATTTTATTTTTGCAATAAGGTTTTTCCTTCTTCTGAAGTTAGCCATTTTGTGAAAGTAGCGGGTGTTGCTATCTCCTCCTTTTAACCAAACTTCCCTGGACTTCTGTCTCCAGAAGATTTCTTCGAGCCACAATAGTTTCTCCAATTCAGATTTCAGCCTCTCTCTCGTCAGTCTTTCCTCTTCAGATATCATTTGCTTCCTCTTTCCTGTCAATATCACCAATCCCTTGAAGCATCTCGTCGCTTTTGATGTTAATCTTCCCAAATTCTTCCTTGTTCCAAACTTTGACATGCTTTTTAACTCTTCCCAATTTCTTCCCAAACCGAAAGATATCCCCTACCCCGCTCAACTGCTCATTCCACCAGCTTTCAACTTTGTCATAGAAGGTATCAACCTCAAGCCACATGTTTTCAAACTTCCATGGGCACTGAATCTTCTCCGCATTGCCCCAAACAAGCTGGATTGGATTGTGATCAGACTCGAATCTTTCCAAAGCTTTCAACCTACAATTTACAAAAGTTGCATCAAATTGATCACAAATAAGGCACCTATCAATTCTTGATAAAGAAGGAATATCCCTTTGACTAGGGGGTGAACAAATACACCCACAAACCGACCCACCCGTCCAACCCAACCCACCCGTATTTATAGCTAAAACGAAGGTTTTGGGTTGGGTGATGAATTTCTTTTGTACAACCCGCCTTTTTTGGGTTGGGTTTGGATTTTGGATTACACAACCCGTAGAACATGACCCAACCCGTGTTCCAACTATTAGTATGAGTTCGGATCTAAAAAATAATTATGTCGTATATAGTCATATACTTATAAGAAAATTAAGATATTTCGCCATGTTTTTCTCTCATGGTCTCCCTAATCTAATGCATTCTTCGACTTAAAGTTTAGACATAAATTGAATATAGTTATGATTCACGTAATCCTTTTTCTTGTGTACAATTTTACCAAAATAACATATGATGGATGCGTTTGTTTATAACATTTTTAGCCTATTTCAACAAATATCGTGAAAAAAACAAGACATATGTTGAAGTAAATCACATTTTATTAAAATTTAAACAACATTTGTGAATTTTGGTACCTTTCACCTTGGTTCATTCGTTTGAAATTTTAATTAGTTATAAAATATTTTTATGATGTAGAATAATTATATATTTTATGTTGGGTTGGGTTTTTACTTAAAAATATCGCCAACCCGACCCAACCCAATTAGAAACAAACCGTAGGGTTTAAATTTTTTTGGGTGGGTTTGGGGTTGATATTTTCCAAACCGTAGTGCATGGGTCGGGTAATTAAAATGACTAAAACCGAACCTCCCGACCCATGTACACCCCTACCTTTGACTGCTCCACGTGTAAAGAGCACTCATTAAAGGCGAATCGATGAGGGCAGCTTCAGATATGAAGTTATTGAACTTCTCCTTGGTGCACCTCTGTAGTCGTCGTGGGATCTTACAAGATTAAAGTCACCAGCAATAAATATCGGAGACGATCTTTCTTGACAAAAATTAGCAAGTTCGGTCAGAAAACGTTCCTTGTCCCTCCTGAGTTGAGGTCCATAGATGATCACCACCGAGAAAATACACCGAGACGACACATCCTCTAATTCAACCATTAGGAAGAATTCACCCTCCCTGCTGGTCACAAAATTGAAAAGATAGTTATCCCAGTAGATGGCAATACCACCCCTACTTTCAGCAGCATTTTTGGCGACCCATCCAGAGTCACGTTGCCCGCTAACAGAAGAAATCAACGTCTGAGAGCACTCATTCCATTTAGTTTCAGTGAGTCCAACAATAGAAGGCCTCTGCCTCTTCACACTTGCACATTTCTCATTACTTCCCAGACCACGCACATTCCAAGCAATCAACGATGATGATGACATTAGACGAGGTTATTAGCTTCCATACCTTGTCTTCTGCATCTTCTCGGTTCTTCTGCATCTTCTGCTTGCTGCCTCGACTCACTCATCAAAGAAGCGTGTCACTTTTCGATCTCGTGACACGCTTCTTTGATGAGTGAGTCGAGGCAGCAAACACATTTATTTCGGCAGCCGCTGAAACGGATGAATTCTCTTTGTCCGCGATTTGCAAATCCAAAAGGTCACGAATTTCATGGCTTTTTGAAATCAGACTCTCAACGTCGAAGGGTGGCAAACTAAGGTTATCTTCACACTCCCAACTGGTCAAAGATTGATTCGGAAGATGATCATTGTGCTCGACAAAGGAAGGGAAATCAGGTGGGAAAGGCGAATCAGGAAAGATAGGAGAAGAGGTTGAGGATTGGTTCATGGGAGGGGATTGAGGAGAAGGGAAAGGGGCGTTGATTTTGATTCTGACGCATGTTGAGTGCCACTCAAAGTTTTCAGCTTCAATGAAACTCCCACAAAAATTCACGATTGTCCTGCACAGGTCAAAGCTCAAAAGCTCCGAGGGGATACCATAAACAAGAATCCACTGATATTTAGGAAACTCTTCTCTTCGAGGATCGTCGCTATTACCCCAAAGTTTATGTAAAAATCTAACAAACCAAAGCGCAAACAACACGATTTACGTGGTTTCCCCGTTTGATGTGAACGAGACTACTTCACGGAGAGCTAGGGATCTCGAGTCAATTTTATTATTTGTGCACACAGAGGTAGCGGCTGCAACGCTTGCCTCTTATACCTAGCCGAGCCCTTCACACAATCATCTAGGGTTCGGATTTATTTATGGGCTAATTACAATTAGCTACCCAAAACTCAAACTGTAAACTCTTCACTCCAAGTACCATTTCGACCATGCAACCTATGTTCCTTACATGAACGTACATGGTCTGCAACACTCCCCCTCAAGCGGAGGCATGAATATTATGAAGGCCGAGCTTGGACGAGAGAAAACCAAAACGATCTGCTCCCAATCCTTTTGTAAACATGTCCGCCACTTGATCTTGTGTAGCTATTTTCCGAGGTGCTATCTCCTGCGAAACCACTCGTTCACGAACAGAATGGCAATCCATCTCCACAAGTTTCGTTCGCTCGTGAAACACAGGGGTGGCTGCTATATGTAATGCTGCCTGATTGTCACAGTATAGTGGTGTAGCTGTTCTTATATGCACTCCAAGCTCTTGGAAGAGCCAGCGCAACCAGATAATTTCACTGACCGTACTAGCCATGGCTCGATATTCTGCCTCTGCTGATGAGCGTGCAACCACTGTCTGTTTCTTCATTCGCCAAGAGACCAGACTTGTTCCTAGCTGAATAAAATATCCGGTAGTAGATCGTCGAGTTTGTTGACAACCTCCCCAGTCGGCATCACAATAGCCGATCAAATCCATCGAACCATGTGCCGGGAAAAACAATCCCTTGCCTGGTGCACCCTTAAGATATCGTAGGACTCTATGCGCCGCATCCACATGCGCCTGACGAGGACTGTGAACTGCTTGGCTGAGAATGTTTACTGCATACACGATGTCAGGTCGTGTAACAGTAAGGTAAAGTAGTCGACCCACAAGCCTGCGATATGCAGAAGGATCAGTAGCTGCTGGACCTTCTAAGAGACTGAGATGATGATTCTGCTCGACTGGGAATGAGCACGGTCGAGCTCCTTGAGCTCCCGTATCTGCCAAGATGTCTAATGCATATTTTCGCTGAGTGAGAATAATCCATTTCTGCGAACGAGAGACCTCAATTCCAAGAAAGTATTTCAGAGGTCCAAATCTTTAATGCTGAAGCGGTGATGCAAGAAATCCTTCACCTCCTGAATGTCCTCCAAGGAGTCTCCGCCAAGAATAATATCATCCACGTAAATGAGGGCAAACGTTAAGCGGCCACCACGCTTACAAGTAAAGAGAGAGTGATCGGCTTTTGAGCAGGAGAAACCAAAACTAACAAGAGCTTTCGTGAACTTCGTGTACCAGTTTCTCGAAGCTTGCTTGAGTCCATAAAGCGACTTGGGCAAACGGCAAACCCTGTTGTCTCCTGGTTGACCGAACCCCTGGGGTACACACATATAAACCAGCTCTTCTAGATCACCATTGAGGAATGCGTTATTCACGTCTAACTGGTGGAGTAGCCAGCCTCGTCGTGCAGCAAGAGCCAAAATGCAACGGACGGTCACAAGCTTTGCTATGGGTGCAAAGGTGTCATGAAGATCAATGCCCTCAACCTGGGTATATCCTTTTGCCACTAGGCGCGCCTTATATCGCTCTATGGTTCCGTCGGGGTTATACATTATTTTGTATACCCATTTTGCATCTATGACACGCATGCCTGCTGGAAGGTGCATGAGCTCCCATGTTTCGTTAGCTACCAAGGCATCAATCTCGCGTTGCATAGCATCACGCCAGCATTGATGACACACTGCTTCCCAAAATGTTTTTGGCTCGGTCTCCTTTGAAATAGCTGCAATATAAGCACGGTGATAAGGAGAAAGTTGTGCATAGTTAACAACAGCTTGCAAAGGATATTTAACATCTGAAACATGACCTGAATGGGAAGAGGGAAGTTGAACATCATAGTTGTCGACAAGAAAGCGGGGAGGACGCCTCTCACGAAGTCCTCGACCAAGAGCAGGTGCTTCGTCCGTCTCGCCTTCAGGCGTCGTGGGTGATGGATCGGACGAGGTTTGTGCCGAATCCGAGCTGGTAGTCTGCTCGATCTCACCACTGCCCGTGGAGATGTCAGTTGGTGCTCCAAAAAATGGTTCCTCGTCTTCGTCTCCCATAACCCGCTGAGGTATCAAATTCGGCGAAGAACTACATGAATGAAAAGGGAATTGATCTTCGCAAAACACAACGTCTCGAGATGTAAAAACCTTACGTGTAGCAAGGTCCATTACCCGATATCCTTTCTGAGATGACGGATAACCAAGGAAAACACAAGCTCTCCCCCTTTCGCCGAATTTGTCCAAGCGGGGATAGGTGTTCTTAGCATAAGCTAAGCAACCAAAAGTACGAAGATGGCTATATTGAGGAGCACGCCCAAAAACGCGCTCATAATGCGTGGCATTCTGGGTTGCCGCAGTGGGAAGCCGATTGAGTAAATAGACTGCATTTAATAAGCACTCGCCCCAAAAACGAATGGGAAGATTAGCATGAAACCGTAGAGCACGGGTTGTTTCTAGCAGATGTCTATGCTTGCATTCTACCACCCCGTTTTGTTGAGGCGTATTAACACAAGAAGTTCGAAGAATGATTCCTTCTTGCTCGTAATAATCCATCAGTTCACGAGTCTGAAATTCCATCCCATTATCGGCCTGTATACGACGTACAGTTTGCCCAAACTGGCGAGCAACCTGCTGGCAAAACAAGCGCAAGTACCGACTAGCTTCCGACTTAAAACGTAATAGGTAAACCCAAACACCTCGAATATAGTCATCGACAATGGTCAAGAAATAATGTGCTCCGCACAAACTAGCAGTAGGATAACCACCCCAAATATCCACGTGAATCATCTCAAAAACAGAAGTTGTCTTAATGGAACTCAAGGGAAAAGGAACTCGAGTCTGTTTAGCTCGCAAACATGCGGAGCAATGATGTTTGTCCAACCGACTAGAACCAGATATCAAATGCAGTAAAGACAACTTCTCCGAGGAAGGATGGCCCAGGCGAGTATGCCATAAATGCTCGCCTTCTTCATGCGACAGCCGCGCGACGTGAGCTGCCGGTACGCTAGTCACAACCAGTAGGCACATATGATATAACCCATCACGCTGTATCCCCATCCCAATCGTCTTTCTGGAGCGTGAGTCCTAAAGAACACAAAAGTCGTTCAGGAAGATCAGTGCGATGGGAAATTCCTTAGTAAGCTTGCTAATAGAGAGCAAAACCCTTGGAAACACCATGCCATTGCTAAGTTCAACTGAACCAGTACTTTCAATAGGTACTGCCGCCCCATTTGGAATACTAACCCGAAGCTGCGGTGCTGTCATAGCACCTGTAAACATACGTGCATCTGTAGCAATATGCTCGTTGCACCCTGAGTCAAGGATCCAGGAGTGTGAGCTAGAAAAGATACCTGAGAACTTATTGTCATCTTCAAAGGTAGATTCATGTCCAAGAAACCTGCGCAACTGATCCATTGCGCCTTAGTGAATCCTGGAATAGGAGTCTCCTCCGCGGCGCTAGCTGCTGCCCGCGGGCCACCACGACCACGACCGCCATTACGACGACCACAGGCACCAGCCCCACGCACGCCCCTGTCCAAGTATCCAGGCGGGTACCCAAAATCTCGAAACATCGATCTTTGGTGTGGCCAGGCTTGCGACAATGCTGGCAACGTGGTTTATCATCAGTTTCCCCACGATCGGCCGCATCTCGCACCACAAGACGCTCTTGCGAGGCCGCGAAAGCCGCTGTTTCAACTTTAGGCTTGCGATCAGAAGTAATGCGGCGCTGTTGCTCATCAGTAGCCACCATGTTATATGCTTCTGTAATGCTAGGCGTAGGTTTCATAGATAAAACTTGAGACTTCACTGTGGAGAAGGCATCATCCAACCCCATCAAAAAAATCAAAGAGACGAATACTATCGTCACGGTCGCGAGTACGTTTTTCGAGACCACAAACACAATGCCCACACGTGCAACTTGGCATGGGCGAAATCTGTTGCGCCTCCTCCCACAAGGTACACAGTTCAGTATAGTAAGCAGACACACTAAGCTTTTCTTGAGGAAGAAGACTTATCTGACGACGCAATTCATAGTGACGAGTCGCATTGCCTTGGCCAAACCGAATTTTGAGATCATCTCAAATCTGTTGGGCAGTTTTGGCGAAGCGAATACTGCACCGGACTTCGGCGGACATCGAAGCCTTGAGCCACCCCTTGACGGTGGCGTCACAGCGCTGCCAGGCCGCCTATTCACGCGAGCTCGTAGGCTTTGGAAGAGTGCCGTCGACGAAGCTCAACTTGTTCTTGGCCAGGAGGGAGTCGGTCATGTCAATGACCCATTCGCCATAATTGTTGGCAGTCAGAAGATCACCCGGATGCTGAGGATCCGCTTGCGGAAGGAAGTAGACGGAGTTGACGTCAGACGTAAGAGGCTTGTTGGGAATGCCACCGCTGCCGCCACTCGAGCCATCCTTCGTGTCGCCGGTCATAATGCGACGGCAAGAATGCCAAAACGAAGAAAAACCACAGCTGAGATCTTATAGCTATGATACCATGTAAAAATCTAACAAACCAAAGCGCAAACAACACTATTTACGTGGTTTCCCCGTTCGATGTGAACGAGACTACTCCACGGAGAGCTAGGACTCTCGAGTCAATTTTATTATTTGTGCACATAGAGGTAGCGGCTGCAACGCTTGCCTCTTATGCCTAGCCGAGCCCTTCACACAATCATCTAGGGTTCGGATTTATTTATGGGCTGATTACAATTAGCTACCCAAAACTCAAACGGTAAACTCTTCACTCCAAGCACCATTTCGACCATGCAACCTACGTTCCTCACATGAACGTACATGGTCTGCAACAGTTGAGGAAGGACCCTAAAATTCTGGAAATGAGTAGATCCCAAATTCTTAATCCGAATAGCTTCCTCTCTGCTCGCACAAACCATGGACCACTTATTAGTCTCACAACAGACCATATCAAAATTCTCTGCAACAGCCCATTTCCTTGATGCCCAAGATCTAAACGCCTTCACTTGGTCGTGATGAAAAGCTTCTTTAGACGGGTTGGAGAAGGAAATGGATAGACACTTTTTGAGGAAGCTGGATCTCTCGTTAACACCACTCGAACCGACATTGATATATTTAGATTGTCCTTCAAGACAGATCTTGGCCTCACCATCAGTTCGAAACGCATCGCCCCTAACAGCATATGCAAACGAGAGCCTGCTAGAGACTCTCCTAGGCTCATCAACAACAAGATGAGGGCTGGCGTTACAATCAGGACGAGAGTGCAACAATTGTCGAAGGAGCTTAATCAGCGATCTCCAGTCTCCAACATCAGAATCAGAGGGAATAATCACATA
This sequence comes from Linum trigynum, assembly GCA_964030455.1. Classification (NCBI taxonomy): domain Eukaryota; kingdom Viridiplantae; phylum Streptophyta; class Magnoliopsida; order Malpighiales; family Linaceae; genus Linum; species Linum trigynum. The sequence goes on from OZ034817.1 coordinate 5,406,057, forward strand.
AAAAGATCGGTCCGCATAGATCGATTCTGCCACCTTTAAGAAAAACCCTCTTCTGTTCCAAGCCTTGCCCACATGAATAACTCTGTACTTGCTTCTCATGACATAACTGGGAGGGAAAGTCCAGTTTCTCCTTTCAGCGGTCTCTCGAACACTTAGAAGCCATTCAGCTTGCATATTGTCAAATAGAATATGATGCTCTTTCCCTGTATCCTCTGTCGCTATAAGCTTGAAAATCTCTTTGTTGCATTTCGAAAATCGTTTATAGAGAGATCACCTTCTGTCATAATTTCTAATAGTAGAACACACTCTTGCGTAGACTTTTAGAGACAGTTTGGTACTAAATGAATCGAGAATTCATTTCATTATAATATGAATTACCGAGTAGAATTCATTGTTGGGTTAATTACAAGGTTGGTCACTGAGATTATTAAAAAGGTTCATGTTTGGTCACTACAAATACTTAATTTCGTTCGCGGTCACTAAAATTAGTTAAACACTTCAAGTTTGGTCACTCTCCGTCCAACTCCGTTAACTTTATTTGACGTGGCAGTCAACTTTCATAGTTGACCGTTAAATTGTGATGTGGCAATCAAAAAATAATAAAAAATTATATTGAACCTTTTAAAATTTACACCTCATTTCTGCAACAATTAGAAAAAAAATAAAACTTAATTTCTTACAATTAATCCCTAAACAAAGTGTGGGAGCACGATAAAAAAGAAACCGGTCCCCTAAGCAATCAATCGTCCACAATGGATGCATCGCGACTTGCCCATCCCCATATTCTTCACCATCTCATCTTCTGCGAATCGCCATTTGAAAAATCTTGCCCTGTATCTTACAGCCGCTTCTTTGACTTCTTCTGTGTCGTACGCGGAAAGGACAATCGTTGTCCGCCGACGCCCTCGAGTGGACGAGGAGCACTTATCTCAACTTTCGTCGACCTCGAGGTTATAGAATTTGAAACGGCGCAAATCCGATTCCGCCTGCTGGCTGCAACAACCAGCAGCTGTGGTCATCGATTCGATGCCATGATTAGCAAGCAACAAGTTAGCGCATCCGTTGCGTTGGACACGGTCAGCGGGGCTTGTGGCTACGGCAACCTGGGTTGGGATGGGTACGGGATGGCCACAGTCGGGCTCAGCAAGTCACTGTTCAAGTGCGGCTAGATCTGCAGCGTATCGAGCTCCCATGGCGGACGAAGCAGCAATTAGATATTGCGTCGTCGTCGTCGCCGTCGCCCACGGTGACCGCAAGTAGTACTAAGGCTGTTGATGTTTGTAATTCAATTGCTGGTGGTGGAATTGATGATGCGCCGCCAGTGGTGGATGGGACAGTCTCATGGCCTGAGGAAGGGATTTGGAGAGCGATTGAGGTGGCTAGGGTTTGGGTGTTTAGGGAGTTATAAGAAATTAAATATTATTTTTAAAAAGTTATAAAACTGAGGTGGAAATTTTAATATAATAAATTTTATTTTTTATTATTTTTAAATTGCCACGTCACACATTTGACGGTCAACTATGAGAGGTTGACTGCCACATCAGACAAAGTTAACGGAGTTGGACGGAGAGTGACCAAACTTGAAGTGTTTAACTAATTTTAGTGACCGCGAATGGAATTAAATATTTGTAGTGACCAAACATGAACATTTTTAATAATCTCAGTGACCACCCTTACAATTAACCCATTCATTGTTAAATGAAATCTGGTGTTTGGTAAGTCATATTCAAATTTTTAGAAATAAAATGAAATGTCATGTAGAATTAATTGTCAAATGAATTCTTGTGTTTGGTATGTCATATATATAATTAATTAAGTTGATAGAGAAGATAATTATGTCATTCTATTATAATTAGTAAATACTTGTGGAATTCATTTGGAAATTCCATCTCAAATCCTCGGAATTGCTATAACTAGTTCCAATTCCATAGAATTCAAAATTTAGAACTGAAAATGAATTATTTTAAATACCAAATACAAAAATATTTCATTTCAAAATAAATTCTTCAAAACTTATGGAATTCATTTATACCAAACGGTATGTTAAAGTTGGAAAGTAAGAATATTTCTTGATTACTACTGTCGGTTACTATATTATGTAATCTCCATAAGATATAAGAATTCAAATTATAAACAATTAATTGTATCATAAGCGCAAAAAATGCCCTATATTCTTTACAATTTGATACAATCCCGAATTCATTCCTAAGTCATTCAGGATTGATCGTTAAAGATTCAAAGTTAAAACGTAAAATCTGCCCAAGTGTTTTGGACAATTTCAGGTACTCACTTTGGACGAGACTAGCTCGTTGTTGGTTTGATGGAAATTCGAGTTCTTGGGCTTGCCTTGAAGAAGAAGAGTTACTCTTTCGATTGGCGTACTTTGGAGCTCGAGGGAAAGTTCAGAAGCTGGTGTTTCAGGTCACTCAAGATGCTAGTCCAACACTGGGAAAATTGCCAGATTTGGCTTAGTATGGAGTCGTGTTCGAGGAGGGTTCTTTGAGCTTCAACTCGAAGGGCTTGGTGAAGAGTCGAAGCAAGAGGAATGCATCACATGAAAGCTCGCATTTCCTTCTACAACGTTGTGGAATTGGATGAAGAGAAGGAAGTGTGGACGTCTTCGAAGAACCCTCCCAAAGATCGTTCGAAGACTAGTTTGCTGCCTTGGGAAGAACTTTGAATCCGAATCCGGCTCGAATTAGGATTAGGCCATTGTTTGGTTTGTTTACGTTTGGTTTATTTGTTTTGGATTCTTTCCTTGTTCGAATGTAGTTAGGAATCGTGTTCTCTAAACTAGGTCTATTTAAGCTTGCTCTTTCGTTGTAAAATGCAGTTTTTGAGTTGCAATTAAAAGTACAAACCCTAGCCGGTTTTCGAGCTTGAGTTTGAGAACATCCTAGAGCGATATCTAGGTTGTTTAGATTGCTTGTATCGATCAGTTTCCATTCTAATCGTGACCAAGCCTCGACTATAATCTTCGAGCCTCCTTCCCGCGTGAGGGTTGCACGAGATTTCCACCCCAATTCACACCAAAATTCTTATCGTTCGAGTCTTCTTGATAGAGCAAGTTCTTAATCCACTAACTCTGATCAACGAGAGCTTAACTCTGGCCTCATCACAATTGCTTGACTGAATAAGATTTTATATCTCTGCCAGAGAAGTGGAATCGATCCTTTTTAAGAATCTTGATTTCTACGGACATGTGGTTAGTGATTTCTTTCATTTGTAGGTGAGTTAATTAATTATTATTGGTTGATGACGATGGATCCATTGATGCATGATACCTTGTCGACCAATCACGTACGGGGTTGTTAATGTAATGACCATTAACTAAACATTAAGGTGTCGTTTGGAGAAAAGGATTTGAGCCATGGATTTATAGTATCCATAGATTTATTAAAAACTCATGTTTTTTTGGTAATTTTTTTCTCGTGAATTCTAACTTTAATGATTTAAAATCTCTGAAATTCAGAGATATCAAATCTCTCATAATTAGAGAGATTTTGTATCTTGATTTGAGAGATAATTCTTTCCTAAATATATCTCTTTTTTTTTTCCATCGGTTACATCTTCTATATATATCTTCTTCTTTTGGACTTCCCTCCACTCCTCAAAACAGCGGTAAACAGAAGCAGCACCGTTCAACTTCCTTCCTGCAAAACCCATACACTCGTTGCTGCCTATTCTGCCGCGAAACTACAAGAAAGCAAGCTATAAAAATTGCCATGGCCGACACTGGTGAAGGATGTTGCACTTACTCATCTTTATTATCAGCTCCCAACAGAAGATGATCAATTGACCTTTCTCCTTGAACTCACTGATTGAATTGTGGTCTATACTATGACTCGGGTGTGATGTTTCAGTTGACTATGTTGCTATGAGTGGGATGAACCACTAGTTTCCTTTTTTTATTTTTGTAATCTGCAGACAAAATGACTACAGCTTGTTGAGAAATAGTATTTCCCATTTTATGAAGCTTGCAACATTGGTCTCCCCCTTGCTGCAATTTTTTTTATTATGTCATTTTTTGTTATTGGATGTTAGGGTAATTAGGCACATGTTTCATTTGAAAAGACAATAGTTGGCTAGGATAAACGTATTGAGAAAAAAAACAATTGTGAATATTTTTTTTCCCGTTTGTTGGTTAAGGATCAATATGTAATTTTGTGCAAAATTAGAATTCTTATTTTCCACTAAATGTTCCAAATCTCAATTACCAAACAATGAAAATTTTAAAATCTTTTTTCAACAATCCATAGAGTTAGAATCTTCGGATTGTTTAGAATCTATGAATTTAGACTCTAATTCTCCAAACGATCCCTAAATCATAATAGTTGTCTTCCTTAAAATTATACCCGCTTTGAATTATTTTGGCAAAATATACTTTTATAGCCAAAACTTTCACGCTTGTGCCAATAATAGCCAAATTTGGAGAAATACCACTTATAGCCACTTCCGTCCAATTCTTTAACGATGTGAGCTTACATGCTGACTGGACTAATGGCTTTGCTGACTAGACTAACGTGTCGTGACACCTTTTATGCTTGACATTGCTAAGTTGGAAATGTCCTTATTTTATAATTAACTGAAAAACAAGGGAAAAAATTTAAAACAAATTAAAATGGATACGAACCACCCCGCTCCACAACTTTCCCACCGCCTCCGTCCGTCTCTATAGCTACTTCGTCCTCTCAGATTTGGTTCTCCCTCCATCACATCTGCTCCGATCTTCCTCTACCGCCGGTGAAGCTTGACCACCTTCGACCTTCCTTTCCCTCATCCCAATTCCATCTAGACCTAATCCCCCAATGCAAAACCCAATCCCCCAATTGCAGATCTAAAGCTCCCACCCGCTACCTGCTGCAATATCACCATTGGCCGATTGTAATTCTCGCACTCGTTCTCCAGCTGCCTCTGCAGCACGTCCCAGATTCTCCGACTCTCGTTCCATCAAAGTAGCTCCTCGATCCCGTCCCACCCGATTCGGAACCGCAAGAGAGCGGAGGCGTTGGCCGGGTTGTACGTGAGTCGTGAAGTACAATCGCTCGTCGTCTTCTCGTGTCAACTTGAACCCGTACTGGAAATTCGTCAGCGTCCGCATGTTGGGCCAGATCCGTTCGACTCAACCCTCGCCGTCGCGTTGCTGGACTAGATCTGCGTACCGGTTCGCGACCTAGATTAACAAATCCGCATCCTTGGCGTCGTGGTACCAGATTCCCGGGTACCGGAAGGTGGAAATCTCCGGGCTGGAAAAACCCAATTCAAACTTGTCGTCGACGGAGATTAGAGTGTCGTCGTCCCTCAGCAACTAGCCTCTGGTGATTTGGTTCGCCGCGGAGCAAGACAGAGCGAGAAATAGGAGGGTGTACAAGGAGTGGAAGTAAAATCGGTTTATTGGGTTGACACAGGTGAACATGGTGGCTGCTGCGGAGTTCTTTTTTCTTCGATTCTCTGAGAAGAGGGAGGATTTTTTAATGGTGGAAGAGAGTCCGCATCTCTTTGGTTCTTTGTTTTTTAATGATTGCACCATCTTCAATACCTTCCTTCCACCATCCACCGGGAGAAGTTATATAGTTTTTATTTAATTTATGATATGTAATTATTAAATTATTAAAAAATATGACGTGTCATTGTTTGCTTATTTGGTTATGACATGTTCGCTGAGTTGGCGTCTAGTCATCGATCCGTCAAATAAGTAGACGGTGTTAATGACACCGTTAAAGTATATGACGGAAATGACTATATTTGTCCTACAATAAGTTTTAAGCTGGCTATAAGTGATATTTCTCCAAATTTGGCTATTATTGGCACAAGCGCGAAAGTTTTGTATATACAAGTGTATTTTACCAATTATTTTTCCCCCAGAATAATTGAGATATATATTATTAGTATATAGTTATATAGCATGGTGGTATCCGTAATATTTGATAGTATATAAGATTATATGGTGGTGGTATGGAAATATACGTACCATGCAGGATAAATAGTTATTACAATGGGCGTATATATAATCAGTGACGGACCCAGAAATTTTATATCGGAGTGTCCCTAGCTGTCTTTGGCATGGACCACTCTGTTGATGTTCTTCATTGGTCGCACTCTTTTTTCGGGAACGGATCCTGTACATAACTTTGTGATCAATAACCATGCATAATCTAATCAGAATTTGCCACATTAGCACCCATTCTCTTTCCTGTAAAGTTTTAAATTTCCCTCTTTGTCTTTAACGGATGATTTCACACTTGTTTTAAGTCGATATTTAATTTTTTTTTTGCACACTTAGATCAGATTAATTGTGCTATTCAAAATGATATCCAGTTTTATATATTTTATGAAAAATTTTCACCCTACAGTTTTTGGATCCAATAAATCATGATTAAATCGTTCATTTTGTGCAAAAAATTCCGAAAACGACTTGAAAACGAAGGAGATACCATATGATATGGAGTTGGTAACAAGATGTATGAATTTTTTTTCTCAAAAAATATTGAAAATATATCTCATTTCGTAGAGCACAACAAACTCGTTCCATCTGTAAAAAAAATTGAAATCCGAGTTAGAATGGGGAAAAAATGATCCTATTAAGAAAATTAACGGAAATAAAATGTCTTTAATTCACAATCGTAACATTTGCCGCCCATTTATAAAAAAGGGTTCAAATTTGAGTATCATGTTATGCACCCTGAATTTTTTTGCTAATATTATAGTGGTTGTCCACCAAATGTTTATACGATACTTTAGAAATTTGTTAACTAGCTCAAGTACTTTATGTCTTTATGAGCCACTCAACGATTAGTCAAATCAATTGGTTCTGAATTTTTTATTTTGTTAAATTGTTAAAAATATTCAATAGATTGGACGAAGAAAACTGCTATTAATCACCTTGCTCAAGAACTAAATTAGCTCCCCCCCCCTCTCTTACCAGAAAAAAGCTTTCCCCTTTTGACCTCACTCGTCCCTTGCTTTCCCTTTGAGATGGCCCAAATCATTGTGAGCTCTATTGCGGGAACGCTGCTTTCCGCGCTGCAGGATAAGCTCTTTGACGAGGTTGCCGCTATTCCCCAACTTGAGCTCCAGCAACTCCAGAAAACCGTCTCTACCATCGAGGAAGTCCTCCTCGATGCCGAACAGAGGCAGGTCCACGACAACAGTGTCAAACAGTGGCTGGAGAGGCTGTCGCTGGTGCTGTACGATGCCGATGATGTGTTCGACGATTACTCCACCGAGGCTGCTCGCCGCCGGACAGCAACCGCGAAGGAGGAGGGTCTCAGACAGGAGGTGAATTGTGTGAGCTGGGTAGCCTCCATTCTCCCTCCCCTTTTAGAACAATTTCTTTATGCCCGTAAGGTGAATCGTGATATCAAGGCTATTAGGGAGAAGCTGGATGACATATCCAAAGACAGGGAGGAGTTAGAACTGGAAGCTCGTACCCCAGCTGATGAGTATGCTCTTCTTCCTTCAGTGAGGGAGACGGACTCCGGATCAACCGCGGTTGTTGGCAGGGGAGACGAAATAGCAAAACTGACGGGAGTTTTGTTGGATTACGAGTCGGGAAAGAGCATATCCGTTATCTCCGTAGTTGGCATGCCAGGGATAGGGAAGACCGCGCTAGCTCAACTCTTATTCAACGACGAAATCGTCAAACAGCACTTTGAGTTGAGAGTGTGGGTGAGCCTCTCGGATAATTTTCATGTCGGATGGATAGTCAGAAGGATAGTGGAATCCACAACTGACCAGAGAATGGAAATGTTGGAGATGAACGAGCTGGTTCATATGCTGCAGCGAAGCATTGGGGCGAGGAGGTATTTGCTTGTTCTTGACGATGTTCATAACCAGGATTCTGGCCTATGGGGTTCTCTTTTAGACCTGTTGAAGCTTGGTGGAGCTGGAAGCAAGGTACTAGTAACCGCTCGTTCTGAGCAGGTAGCAACTGCTGCTAGGTCTAAGATGCATAAACTCCTAGGCTTATCTCCCGAGGCAAGCTGGAATTTGTTCAGTCAAGTAGTGTTTGATGGAGAAGAACAAGGAGATGCTAGAGTTAGAGAACTTGGTTGGGGGATTGTAGAGAAATGCCATGGCAATCCTCTTTTGATAAAAACAATAGGTGGGTCATTGGCTGGTAAGGATCCGAAAACTGAATGGCCGTCTACTGCGGATGACAAGATCTTGGGAGAAGGTCATCAGACTGATGATGACATGTATTCAGCACTCAGGTTGATCTATCAACAACTTCCCTCATATTTGAAGTTATGTTTTGAGTACTGCAGTTTGTTTCCCAAAGATTCTGAGATTGAGGTGCAGACCTTGATTCATCTCTGGATTGCTCAAGGATTAGTTAAGTGTCCTCAGGTGCAGCAAGACAGCATTGAAGATGTTGCCTATGGTCACTTCCTTGAGCTTCTACGGAGGTTTTTTGTTGAAGAAGGGGAAAAAGATGACTTTGGCAAAGTCAGAACTTTCCAGATCAACAATTTGATGCACAGTCTTGCCAACACGGTAGCTGGGACAAAATACAGCACGGTGAGAAGAAATGAAGACCAAAATGAACAAATCAGCAAGGAAGTTCGCCATCTGACTTTTTCCTGTCACTTGGATGCTTCGATTGAACTCCCAGCCGGTGTCATCCGTGCTAAATCATTGCGGACGGTCTTTCTAGCCAACCAGGAGTTGCGGTCAAGCAACAGAATCAGACGGGGGAGATCCATACTAAAGGATTTCTGCTCTAGCTTGGAGCGCTTACGAGCACTTGATGTGCACAACTCGGGAATTGAGCAAGTGCCAGCATCCATCAGAAATATGAAAAGTCTAAGATATCTTGATCTTTCTGAAAATGATGACATAAAGCTACTCCCAGATTCAATCACCGACCTGTGGAATTTGCAAGTCTTGAAGATCTCTGGATGTGAACGGCTGAAGCAGTTACCAATCAGTATTGGGAGGCTGGTTAATCTTAGACATCTCTATTGTGAAGGGTGTTGGAATATGACCCATATGCCTCGTAGCATCGGGGAACTAACTTCCCTTATAACCTTGACCTGGTTTGTCCTCCCCAAAGACCTCTCTGCCTCTCATTTCCTAACAGTTGGGTTGACTAAGCTGGGTCGCGTTGATCCTAGAGCAGCTGAGTTGAGTAAGCTGGTCATGAATCACACGGCAGCTGGGTTAAATGAGCTGGGACGCTTGAATCAATTGAAGGGACGACTCGAGATTAGAAATCTGGGAGCATATATGAAAAATGCTAATCGGTCGGAGTTGGAATCAACCAGTTTTTTCAGAGGAAAGAAGGGTCTCCAATCATTGAGCTTATGCTGGGATCCAAATTTGGATGAGAAAGCAAGTATATTCGATGTGGATGACCAACATCACTGGTCTCTAAAATGTCTGGAGCCGCCCCCACAACTAACAGAGTTGCAGTTGTGTGAGTATGGAGGCCATGAATTTCCTGCTTGGATTTCTTCTCTCAAGAATCTCATCAGCCTTCAGGTGCGAGATTGCCAAAATTTTCGATCTCTGCCAGCGTTGGAGGATTTCCCACTTCTCAAATTCTGTCGGCTTGAGAGTCTATCTCAGTTGGAGTTCATGGACAACAACTGCTCCAGGGTTGAGGGACATAGTAGTTCCTTGTTTCAATCCCTGAAGAAACTATATATCTTCAAGTGTCCTAAACTGAGGGGATGGTGGAAGGAAGGTATTGAAGATGGTGCAATCATATCATCTCAGTTCCATGGTCTATCTACCTTGGAAATTCGCGATTGTCCTAAACTGGATCAGATGCCCCTGTTTCCCAGTTTGGATGAGAAGCTTCTTTTGGAGAATGCTAGCTTAGTTCCACTGCGTCAGACTATGCAGATTCAGGAGGCTGCCATAGCTAGGCCTTCTTCATCTTCAACTCCATTGCCTCACCCGCTCTCCAAACTAAAAAGTATCTGGATTTCATCAATTGAGGAGCAGCAAATCCTTCCAGAAGATTGGCTGCAGGAATTGATTTCTCTCCAAGAATTACGAATCGACTGCTGGACGAGTCTAGCATTTCTGCCTCCAGGGATGAGTCGCCTGACCAATCTGAGAGAGTTGGATATTCGCAGATGTCCGCAACTGAAGCAGAGATGTGCTGGAAACAAGGCTGCAGACTGGTCTAACGTATCTCACATCTCGAATATCAAAATTGACAAGAAAACTATTCAGTTGGGTGGAATTTATCAGCTGTGTGATGAAGAATCTGCTGCACTTATAGCAAACTTCTCTTTGGTCCATCCTCTCTCCAGGATAAGCAGTGTGACGATTGAGGATCTTGAATACCTACCCTCAGAATGGCTGCAGACACTCGCAACTCTGAAAAAGCTCAAAATTGTTAACTGTCCGAGTTTGGAGTGTCGTCCTCAGGAGCTGCATTACCTTACTTCACTGCAGAGGTTGCAGATTAAACAACGCAACTAGCTGGCGTGATGCATGTACACTGATGCATTCCAACTGCTTGATGAAGTGATTCGTCTAAATCCTTGCCCGTGTGTTGGACTGTGCAGCTGTTGTAGGAGAAGAAGATGGATTGCTTTGATGTGTCACTGAGACCATTGGAGAGAAGGGACAGAATCGCTTCTTCAAGCAAACAATTGTAGGAACAATCTCCACTGGAAATAACAGTGAGAATTACCTAGGTCCATGTTCCTCGTCAAACATCGGAAAGAGCACCATTTTGTGTTTGGTTTCTGTCTCTCTTTCAATTTTCCATTTCAATTTTTTACTCCCAAGATATTTTCAATATGAAATTTATTTAAACGTTTCATCTTGTGTTTTATTCAAGGATTGTCAAACCGTATTGGATGTTGCACCGGAAGTGGCAGGTCATTTTTGTGCTTAAATCATGGTTTTACCGGGGTTTAACAATTTTATACCGCTAAAACTGCCTTCGGTTTGAGCTCTGGTTTTCGATAATTCTGGTCCCTCGGGCTGATCTGGTACTCTTTCTAAAACATTGGTTTTAAATTCTTTATTAAGCAAATTGTGCTTTGATTGCTGATGCTGCAGTCCAGAGAAGCCAAAGACTGAGTACTAGTCGGAACAAAACCCATGTCGACTTGCCAAATGTTAAACAAAGTGACTGCAGATATCTCAGAGAACAAATGGCATGAAAGAGCACCAGACAGAGAAGTTGCTGAACAGTGTTCACATAATAGAATTACTTGGTTCGCATCTTCTGCAAATGTCAACACCAGCCTGTAAGCGCATATACATTTTGCCAAATAATTAAATTACATTATCATGTGATGCAGGGGAGATAATCAATTACCAAATATGATATGTTCTGGGCATTGGAACCCTCCTACTCAACTTGTCTTTTTTATATTACTCGTTCCCACCTAAATCTCTATGTTTGACTATTTTAATTTGGGATGTTTCTTCTTTTTTGTCTAGTGGAAGGAGAAAATATAAAGAAAGACTCGATTCAGCAGTTGACTTGACAAACTGCTGCCAAAACACAAAGCCCTTGTGCAACAACAGAGTTGATTAAAGTGGACTAATCCAGTTCTTCGCTTGAGGAAGGAAACTCTACAATTGAGAGGGCCAAAGAAGAGATGTTGGGTTCCATCAAGACAATTTGGACAGAATGGAACATCAGGGGAGCTGTTCTCCTCAGCCTCTTACTGCAGGTCACCCTCATTGTTCTCTCTCCTTTCAGGAGACGTACATCAACCAAGTGGCTAGTCTCGCCGATTTGGTTAGCTTACTTGGTGGCTGATATGGTCGCAACATTCGCCATTGGGCTCATCTCCAAGACCCACATCACCAATCAGGAGGATCCTTCTTCTGCTGAGAGCCCCGACACTGATTTCCTCTCATTCTGGACACCTTTCCTTCTGGTGCACCTTGGCGGCCCCGACACAATCACGGCATTTGCTCTCGAGGACAACCAGCTATGGGTCAGACACTTGCTCAGTTTCTCCCTTCAGATTTTTTCCACTGTCTACTTTTTCTATCTCTCCTTTTCCAACAACAAGCTAAAGATCCCCACGTTGCTCATGTTTATTGCTGGGGTCATCAAATACTTGGAGAGGACTTGTTCTTTGTATCTCGCCAGCAAGAGTAAGTTCAGAAATGATATGATCAGAGAGCCAGACCCAGGGTTGGACTATGATAAGGCTGCCAAATATGCACAGTGGCGATCAGAGTCGTCACAGTTGCCAGATCAGCAGCAAACGTTGCTTGATCAGCCGGGGACAAGGGAAGGGGAGACACTGGGAGACTTGGAGTTGGTAAAAAAAGGTTATGGCAACTTCAAAACCCTCAAGGGACTTCTTGCTGATTTGATTCTGGGATTTGAAATCCGGGAGTTCAGCCGTGGGTTCTTCTTCCACAAGGCATCTGCAGAAAATGCACTGCGAGTGTTGGAGGTCGAGCTCAATTTCGCATACGAAGTTCTCTACACTAAGGTTTCGGTTGTGCATTCGAGTTTGGGCAGAAACGCCCGCCTCGTCGCCATCTCGGCAGTCCTGCTGGCACTCTCGGTCTTTCATTTCCAGGGAAGAAAGTTCAAGAGCAGAGATGGCTTCAGCGACATTGACGTTGACGTCACGTACGCATTGTTGTTCGGGGCAATAGCGCTGGACTTGTTGGCATTCATCATGTCGAGTCTCTCAGACTGGACCGTGGTAGCTTCGATGCAGCAGCAAAAGTCCAAGTCATGGTGGAAACATCATGTCCTGAATCAGTTTCACGATTGGGTATTGGCTGCTCATGTGAGGCTTCTTCATAAGTCTGACATTCTGTACAAAAAGCAGAAGAAGCAGGAGACCGACGAGCAAACAGATCTAGCAAGGCCTATTCTTTACAGGAGGTGGTGTCGTTCTGTACTGGGATTTAACCTGTTGAGATATTGCATTAGCAAGCCATGTAAAATTGGTTTCGGCCTCCAAAGCTTCTTAGATGAGTGGAGGTTCAAGTCCACCAAGCCGCTCACCTTGGAGCTCTGGGAGTTTATTTTCCACGAGCTGAAATCAAAATCAGAGTTCATCGACGATGCAGAGAGTGTGAGGAAGAGATGTTTGGCAAGAGGCGAAGTCGTTCTGGAGAGGAATGGATTGGACAAGGGCCGCGTCGATCTGATGCCTTACATTGTGGATGTTACTTACGACGAGAGCCTGTTGCTGTGGCATATTGCTACCGAGCTCTTGCACAACACGAAGAAATTGCCCGAGGAATGTAGCGGAAGGAGAAATGAAGACTTAAGCAAAACACTCTCGGATTACATGATGTACCTCCTCATAATGCAGCCTACGATGATGGCAACTGTTTCAGGTACAAAGTTGGGTGGCTAACCAGTTTCGATTCTCCTGTTACTCAACCAATGTTCTGTTTTAGGTTTCACATTTTAGCTCTTCTTGTTTTTGAATAATCAGGTATAGGCAAGATAAGGTTCGAGGATACTTGTGCAGAGGCCAGAAGATTCTTCGAGAGGCGGGGCATCGGGAGAAACGAGGTGAGGAATGGCTGTAAGAGGATCATGGACGTGAAGACAGAGGTCCAGCCCACTACGGTGAAGGGGCGAACCAGTATGACCGTGCTGTTCTCGGCAAGCATGCTTGCTAAGGAGCTGGAGAAGCTGGAGGGGGAGAGGAAGTGGAAGGTAATAGCTGAAGTGTGGGTGGAGTTGCTGTGTTATGCTGCCATCAACTGCGAGAAGACGGCACACGCCCAACAAGTGAGCAAAGGAGGGGAGCTCATCACTTATGTGTGGCTCATGATGGCTCACTTTGGCTTGTCGATGCAGTTCCAAGAGAACGCCAGCTCCTTGCTACGGGTCTAATATCAATTTGTTTAGCATACCATTCTGGGAACCTGTTTGGCTCGAATCGTCACAAGTCGCAGATCGGTAATTTATGTGTTGGGTCATGTCGAGATGTGCGTCGAAACTGGTGCTGGATTATTACTAGCTAGTTGTGGGTCATTACGGGTGCTGGTCATAAACATGATCAGTGGAGATAGCATCAAGCAAATCATCAGTACCATAAATCAATGCGGTTGCTGATCTTTGATCCAGTGAATGATGATCTACATCAAGGAGTACCGTGCATGAGCATGTTATGACCCACAACTAGCTATTTGGTCTATGATCATGTGTAAATACTGTAATGGATAATATTAAGAACATAGGAAAGTTGTTTCTTCGGGGAGACACGAAGAAGGCTATTCTAGGGCACCGCGGGAATAGTCTACCCTCTTCATCAGCATTGCCAGTTTCAGACTACGAACCCTGCTTTCACTGAATCAGCAGATGAGCATGTTATCCAATTGTAGCAAAAACCCAGATGCAATGAGAGCATGAATGCTTACCGATGATTGATTCGGTGCAATGTGAAACTCTCATCTTGCTTATTGCATCCCAACACCGCACCATCACTACAGTGGAAACCGGGCCTTGAGTGTGATCCGAACACCATGCTCGTTTCTTAGCTGCATAGGACTCCGCCCAATCTGCTCCAATGTCCATCTGCCCAACGTTCCACGAATCTGTTTTGCCAGAGGGACCATAAAGGTTTCAGCCTACTTCAAAGCAATGAGAAATCAAGAAGTGGGGGAAGTAATGAATGGTAGGGAGGAAAAGATTAACTAGTTGAATAACAGAACAAAAATTGGAAAGGTTCTTAGCAAAGTGCAAGATCTAGTGCAGCACTGCAGGCTGCAAACAATTTATAATCACTCATTAATAGTTGGGAATGAAAAAACATTTAGGGAACATACCAAATTTACAAACATTGTGGCATTTTGTATACACTGAGAATCCGGGACATACAATAGACATATATCCGTATAATGGCATTCTTTTCTTCTTTACAGAGGACATGCATTGTACAAACATAGAAATGTGGAAGAAGATGGAGAATTAACACCATACTCTGCTTCTGCAATCTCTCATTCCAAACCCCATTTAAATGCTCTTCCGTCCAGCATTATCTCTGGTATGTGGGAAATGTTGGGCCAATCTTCCCCTTTCCCCTTTCTGCATCTGTCATTCAATTGAGGACACTCCAGAATATCTAGTTTTTGCAAAGAATGTAGGTTCCTCACTGCACTCAAGGATGCTAATCTCGAACATTTGACGATCTCCAACACTTGAAGAGACGTCAAGTTGCTGAGCCCTTCTTCCGGGAGAGTCTCGAGGTCATCCATCTCCACAAGCTGCAATGATGTCAACTTGGACAAAGGAGGAGAGCTTGCCATTGTTGTTGTTTTCATGTTCATTGTACGTAGAAGTGACTGCGACCCGGTTTTACGCAGCTCCAACCTAGTTTCTACAGTTGGAAACAGAGGCATCCGAGTCAGGTTCGGACAATCCACTACCTCCAACCGGCGAAGGCAAGGGAAAGACGGCCAATCTTCTTCCACCATCACGTCATTCCCATTGTCAATCCACAGTCCTTTTAGATTGGGGCAAGCGTCGATCACGAGCTCCCTCAAAGATGGGAGTTGATGCAACGGTGGGAGGTACTCGCATTCCCTGCAATCTTCCAGTGAAAGCTCCACAAGATTGGTGATGGTGGACAGCCAGTTGGCGAGCTTTGCACCTCCATAATTGAGTATCATCAGTTTCTTCAGATTTGAATGTGGGCAAAGAGCTTCAAGTATCTCTTCATCAATAGTAGAAGCATAATCACCATCGTTGTCTTCGTCACTATTGTTGTACTCCCAGTCTAAAACCAAGGACTGAAGAAATGGTTTCTCCTTCAAGACATGAACACCATAACCAACTGATTCAGCCTTCACCAAGTTTTTAATGGTTAACTCTCCACGCAATGCATTCAACGCTTTCAGCTCGTCCAATCCCCCAACTTCTTCCTCCATCTTGTTATCATTTCCTCTGCTCTTCTTCTTCTTGCTGACCACAAAAACTGGTAAAGTTTGAAGGGAATTTAATTCCCCGATCCCTTTTGGCATGTGGGTCAATTTCACCCCCAAGGGATAGAGGTACAGATGCATCAAATTAACCATCTTTTTTATGTCCCTCGGTAGTTCTCTTAGAAGGCGACACCAACTGAGGTCCAGCACTTGCAGATTCACAAGGTTGGTGATCGAGTCCGGGAGCTTTGCCATTCCATCGAAATTGAGACGAAGAAATCTCAAATGCTTCAAACCACTAACGGAGTCCAGCAGTTTGGAAGAGGAGCCTGAATCTAATCGTCTTACATACAATATCAACACTCGCAAGCGTATGAAGCTGTTGAGGACACGTTCGAATTCTTCTCGTACGAAAGATACATCGTCACTTATCAATGTTCGCACCTTGCTTGCATCTCCGGTCCCGTCACACGCATTATGAACTTCTCCAACTACATCGCCGTAATGCCTAACCACTGCCAAGTGACGAGTTCCCAAAGAAGTATGTTCTAGGATGGCTGATTTTGGCCTCTTGAAGATCTTTGTTCCTGTTACTGAGGCAGCTAATTCGTGCATTAAATCATGCATTCTGCATATCTGCAGATTCCCCAGCGCATCCATCTCCACCTCTTGAAAGAATGATCTCCACCATAACGTCTTGAAATACCGCAAACCCATATTCAATTCCAAGCCTCGATCTGCCGATTCAATGTAACCTTGGGCTCTCCAAAACTGCACCAGCCTTTGAACATCGAATACATGACCCTTCGGGAACAACTTACAGTAAGCAAAACAACGTTTTAAGTGTGCAGGAAGATGATTGAAACTTAGCCTGAGAGCTGACATGATAGGATTTTCTCCTTCAGATATGGTCCAAAGTTCCTTCTGCAGAAACAAGGGCCACTCTGTTTCAGGATCTGTGGAACTTAACAAACCAGCTACCATGTTTACAGCAAGGGGAACCCCGCAACATTTCCCTAATATCTCTCTCGCGATGCTCTCTACGTTAGAGCTTTGTGGGACTACTCCAGCCTTCTTCACCATTAAGTTCCAAGCCTCATCAAGCTCCAAGCCTTCCAAGAAATAAGGCAACGCCACCAAACTAGTACTCGTTGCAGGCTTCAAAATCTTGCTGCTGACTTCTGCAACTAGCCTAGACCGTGTTGTCACCAGAACTTTACTACCGGGTGCACCAACAGTCAGATACTTCCCCAAAGCCTCCCAACTTCCTTCATTCTCCTCCCAAACATCGTCCAACACGAACAAGAACCTCTTCCCTCAAATCTTGTCCTGGAACAGAACTTTCAAAACATCCAATGCAAGATCCGCAGGCTGGCTCTTGCGATTTATCGATTCCAACATCTTTGCCAGAATTGCTTTGATATCGAAATTCTGCGAAACATACACCCAGACTTTGATTTCAAAGCTCTCAATCATTCGTTCATCGTCAAAAGCAAGCTGAGCAAGAGTAGTCTTCCCCAACCCACCAATCCCAACAATTGGAACAACGGAGATATTGTCCCCACTCTCAAAATCAAGCAACAATTCAACAATTTTACTATGGTCATCTTTCCTCCCAATAACGATCGTCGGCGGACAAGAATCCGTCTCCCTGAACGGAAGACTGGCTAGGTCGTCGTCAACGCGAACTTCCAAATGGAAATTGTCCTTATCCTTAGACAGAAGCTCCAGCTTCTCCCTAATGGCCCTGATTTCGCGAGCCATCCGATAACCATACATCAATTGTTTTGAAGAAGAACATACCGTAGTACTCCAGCAAGTCGACTTTCTTCTCTCGACATAATCTTCTTCTTCTGCTGCTGCTGCCAGCTTCTTGAGCGCTGCCTCGGTGGCGAAATCGTCGAGCAGATCGTCGACATCGTACATCACCTCGGACAGCTTCTCGAGCCAGTCTTTAACCTGGCGATTGTGGAACTGCTGCTCTTCCGCGTCGAGGAGGACGGCATGGATGGCAGAGACTGTGACTTTGAGGTTTTGGAGCTCGGTCTGGAGTGTGAAGAAGAGTGAGATATGGTGGAGAGCTAAGTCGGAAAACGATTTGGGTTACGATGGGGGAGAGGACGATTGAAGCCATGGGTTTTGGGGAAGTGAGGCAAAGGTAGCTATCTGCCGCTGGGAAGCGAGGCAAAGGTTAGATCAGGACTGCTGGTAATTGGTAAAGAAGACTTTTCCTGGCGCAGAATACCTTTTCTGGCGCCGTTTATTTTGAATTACTTTTTTTAAATCTTTTGGCAAATGAGCATGGTCCATGAAACCGTACCGAGAAAGTCAGCGAAGATTGTACCGAGAAGTCAGCGATAAAATACTTTATGGTCACCGTAGTTTAATCGTAGTTCAACCATTAGTACCGTTAGATATCGCTTATTGGTTTAGCCTCCGATACTGGTATTTTGTGGTTGAACCGCAGGTACGGTACGGTTACATGAATATTGGATGTGTTGATGGTTTATAACCTTTTTTTCTCTCAAGAAAACAGAGGCCAATCTTGTCCTAAACTCCCAAGTCGTATTAATTAATCGTTCATGGGTAGTCCCCATTACATCAAAAGAAAGTTAGTGGTTAAGCCTCAAATTAAAAACATCAATCAAATGAGCTCCAAAATGAAGACCGTGGCCTTTGTTAGCTAAGAAATCAGCTGAGTGGTTGCATTCTCTAAAGACATGAGTGATATGTAACATCCCAATTCAGCTCCAAGTGTCTGTTGATTTCAAGTGTAAGAAGCCCATGCATGTGAGCGGCGTCGTCCTTCTTCTTGATGATACTGATCGTAGTAGTAGAATCGAGGCAAAGTTTCACACGCATGAACCCCTTCTCCTACGCCATCGATAGTCCATATTCAACAGCTTTTAGCTCTGTTTAGGTGATAGAGCAGTTCCCAAAGGTGGCTGAGAAAGCTCCATGACATCGTCCCAGATGGTCACGAATCAATCCACCACTTGCCGCCTTGCTCTTCTCAGCAATCAGTGAACCATCAGTTTTTATCGAATGTCAAACAAAACATGAATACTACTTCAAATAAGGTGGATAATAATTCGTGCATTTTGGATACTAGTGCATACAATTTGAATACAAGTTCATGAAAGCTTGGATACTAGTTCATATATACTTAAATACTACATCATCAAAGCATGGATTATAGTTCATGCAATCTAAATAATAATTCATCAAAGTCTGGATACTAGTTCATTAAAACCAAAATGCTACCCAAGTGTTCAACAAAACATGGATACTACTTCAACACAGGGCATGGATACCATGTTTTGTTGCACACTTGGTAGAATTTTTGTTTTAATGAACTAGTATCTAGACTTTGATGAATTATTAAATAAATTGCATGAACTAGTATCTACACATAGATAAGTAGTATTCAACTATACTTGAACTAGTATGCAAACTTTGATGAACTAGTATCCAAAATCCACAAATTGGTATCCACCTATGTTGAAGTAGTATCCATATTTGTTTAACAACTCGTACCATTTGTTTTAGTGGTGTTACGAAGCTTCTGGCCTAGTTTAGGAGGAAAAGCCCCAGTTTACTCACTCTCTCTTGTACTAGAAATAGGATCTTAGAACTCAGTTAGAAACCAACTTTACACTCATAATCAGTTGAAGCTCTACCCGACTAAGGAGAGAATGACTCGACCATCGATGTCTACTTCATCTATGAGCTTAGTATCCGCTATGATCTACGACGACGCTAACATGATGGGTTGCGATCGAGGAAATCGACTTCTCCATCATCTCCATGGCCTCAAGTGCCTTCGCTGCTTCGGTTGGGTCACTGGTATCCATCCATAGACGCCATGCTTCTAAGTGCGTGGTGTTACACTCAATGATCTCCACGGTACGTTGCGTTTGCTCCCCGATTGAGAGCCTTCCAGAGCTCGTTCCATCAGATGCAGAGGAATCAATTCCCGGTTCGACCTCTTCCTCGGCATTACTCTTGAGGATTCGCAGGTCGGCCTTGCTAGGCCTCCATCGGCTGCACGCCTTCCATCCTCCAATAACTTTTGGATACGCTTCATAATCTTCTAGATATGGCGCAACCATTGCCCTGGCGAGAGCCCATCCGAGCTCGGTTCTCGAAACTAGGCTATGATACCTCTTGTTGCGCATAAAAGATAAAAGTTAAGGTACTTCTAATTTTCCTAAAAGACAAAAGATAAAAGTTACGATAAACTAAATATTCTTCTTCTTTGATTCCTAAAACATAGAGACAAAGCACATATTTATAGTAAAGACAAACGCTAAACCTAATAGCTAATCTTAAACCACTCAGGCCAAGTAATGGAAACCAACCCACATCCCCTAAACCAATCCCAACTCTAAAACGTCCAACTAATAATAATAATGATAATAATAATAATACTCCAACATATAGATGCATATATGCATCTTATGAATGAGAAAGTGTGCATGCTTATCTATATGATACATTCTAAGCAATTGTCTCTTGTTTAAATTTTCTTTATTTTACACAATCTCTATTTCACTTAGTGGCTTACTCAAAAATCTTTGGCACCTCAACCCATCATTTTCACCTTTTCTCATTAAATACTCAATAAAGTTTTGAGTATTTATTAACAAAATACCTTGTGGAATACGCCTCTAGGTATTTCTAGAATTATCACTTGTGTATTACAAGATGGATCGAAACTGATGTAAAGAGCTTTTGTTAGTTATTGGGAAAGCAAGTTATGATTCTGTTAAAATTCATACACAAGTAATTATTTTTAGTAATCTCGATATAAGTGATTATTATGTCAATTACGTTATATTATTCCAAACATAAATGTTAAGCGCATAATTTTAATAATATAGGACAAAGTGGAAAATGAATTTTCTTTAGTGATATCTTTTAGCAAAAAAGAACCAAACTGGATCAAATACTTGACCACTTGAACCACCAAACAAGTTACAATAAGTGGTTCGATCAATTTGTTTGGACGGCTAGAGACTTGAATGTCGTTGCTAACAATTGTTTCTAAATACTTAAGTTAACCATTTTATTTGTTATTTTTACTTTAAATATAATTTTTTTATTCATTGTATTATATAAAATTTATTTTCTACTTCTTTTTGTTTCAAAAGTAGCTTATAAGAACAGTGGGAAGAACATTATGAGGCGAGAAGGCAATCCAATTCTATGATATCCACTTACCAGTTCATGAGCTAGCAAAATATTTTCCATAATACTTCTCCCCTTGATGAAAGCAGACTGTGTATTACTAATGACTAGAGGCAAAACTTTCCTAATTCTTCTAGCAAGAATCTTAGCCACTATTTTTTATAAGAGATTTACAAAAGAAATAGGCCTAAAGTTCTTTAAAGTATCAGCATTAGAGCTTTTCGGAATCAGGGACACAGTTGTGGAGTTTACCCCACAAGGAAGAATATCTGAATTGAAGAAATAAAGGATCCCTCTGGTTACATCAGTCCTCGAGCCTCATTCCAAAGATCCATTAATTTCCTTTAAAAAATTTCTATAAATAATTCCTTCAAAACCGACCATTTTTCCTAATTAATATCGTCTTGGATGAATTTTACACCTAACTTGAACCTCCTTAAAAATTAATATAATAATTTTTCCACGTCAAACATGAGAACATATATCTTGGAAAATTACCAAACCCTTCAAAAAAACCTCCGCATGATTTATATATAATTAAAATCGTTATTCCACCAATTTCTAAAAGTAGTAGTTCATCTTCAAAAATTCCCAAATTAAATCATAGGCATCTCCTAGACCTCCTTCATTTTATGAAATTGCTAAACCCAGAAAAAACTACCTGAAGTGGCTCAAAACAATTTAACCATCTTTAAACACGTTTCTGGAAATTTCCTGCAACTTTAGTGACCACCCAAAATCTGTCAATAAAAGCCTGTAAAGTCCGTCGCTAGAACCCATAATTGCACCCTCACGAAAAATCATCAAAACCACCGATCTAAATCGAAGGGATCGAGTTCCCTTACCACTAGACGAGCCTAGGACTAGATCGGATGACTCAGGACGTTGATATCCTCGTTGATCTATGTTCGAACCCTTAAACGTCACTGCAAATGCTATAGTACAATAATACGAATTTCGGATTAGACGATTGATGAATCGATTTTGAAATCGTGAAAGGATTCGTGATCCTTTCCTAGGAATACGAGAGGGATGGGATCGGGATCGGGAAACAGAGAGGCGGCGGTGGGGAAGCAACCTGCTCTCCCCTTATTTCTTTTCTTTTCCTTTTTCTTCCTCTCGCAGGGCTGCTGCTTCCTCTAGGGTTGGTTGAACTCAGGGAAAAGGGTTTACGCGGGGGAGGGGGGGGGGGGTTTGACGGTAAACCTGCTTCACTTTTATTAACCAGATTGTGCCATTGCAATGTCAAGCTGCAGCTGGCTAATCAAACATTGCGGGGGTTGATCTACCCAAACACTAGCATCATTTCGACACAAAGTAAGCTGCGCCATCTGGTGAGCTGCTTCATTTGCTGACCTTCGGACGTATCTCAGTGAACCTTGTCCAAGCTCCTGCAATAGTCTACGAATACTCCGACAAACCGTACCAATCTCCTTCTGAATCTCCTCGGCAGCCTGAATCTTCTGTACCAGAGGTAAGCAGTTCGTCTCCAAGGCTGGTTTCGTAACCCGGAATTGCTTTGCCATCATTAGTCCAAACTCCGCCGCCAAAGCCTCTCCCATCTCAATCTCGTAGTCCCCTTCCAATCGCTTCGCAGCTGCCAACGTGAACTTGCCTTGCTCGCCCCGGATCACCACACCCAGTGTCACACCTCCTGCTTTTCCAAATCCAGCATCAGTGTTGATTTTATATTCCCCCAATAATGGAGGCTGCCACGCCTTCTCCACTCTGGCTTCAGTCTCCTCCCTCCTCTTTGCTTGATTAGCTTTGTAGTCTTGGAGATAGTATTTAGCTCGTATAACAATCTCCTCCTCCGCCAACTTTTGTCCATTGAATAGCTGTGCGTTCCTCTCTTTCCATAAATACCACAACAGCACGCTCCAAGATTCTAGCGTCTCCTCATCAACCTTCTCCATTACCTGTTTGAACCAGCTATAGCATTCTTGCACCGGTTGGTAATTGAAACAGTCTGCCACCTCTGAAGTCCTCCAAATCCGGCTCGTCCATTGGCAATCACCAAAAAGGTGGATCTGTATTTCTCAGAGGTCGCAGAAGGGGCACTTGTCCCCGCGGCGTTGGCTCTTCTCACTGATGTGATCTCCCGTCGGGAGTACCTCTCTTGCAAATCTCCAGATGAACTGCTTTATTTTTGGAGCAATGTTCATATTCCACATCTTCTTCCATACAACTTCTTCCCCAAACCCGTTAACTCCATTCTCTTCCTTGAATTTCTTCAACCAGAATCTATAACCCTCACGGACTGAATAGGATCCATTCTTACTAGTGCTCCAAATCAAGCGATCTGGTTCGTGAATGCCCCGGAGTGGGATTTTAAGGATATTCCTAACCAGCTCATTCGGGAAGCAGTTCTCCAGCAAAGAAAAATCCCATTGTTCAGTTACCGGGTCAATGAGTGCACTGACTCGTGAGTCAACCGGGAGGCCTCGCGGCGCTGACGGCACAAACAACTCAGGGCTGCTCGGAATCCATTTGTCCCCCCAGATACACACAGAGTCTCCATTGCCGATCCGCCATCTCAGTCCACTATTCAGGAAATCCAACGCTGACATCAGGCTGCGCCACATGTAACTTGGGTTATATCCCGCTCTAGCATCCAAAATAGATACATGCTTATGGTACTTAGCTCGGAGAATGGTAGCAATTAGTGAGTTCGGCCGTTGATAGAGATTCCAAAGCTGCTTTGCTAATAGCGCCATGTTGAACCCCTTCAAGTCGCGAAAACCCATCCCGCCCTCCATCTTCGAGCAGACCATCTCTTCCCTTCGTAACCAGCTTACCCGTCTCTCGGTCCCTTTCTGTCCCCACCAAAATGCCATAATCATGCTATGCACTTCATCCAACACACCCTCCGGCACCTTGAAAACCGTCATTGCGTAAGATAATTGTGCCTGAGCTACCGACTTAATGAGCACTTCCCTAGCTGCAACCGACATCACCCTCTCCTTCCATCCCTTCAGTTTCTTTCTTATACGGTCAACAATTCCTGTGAACAGTTCCTTCTTCGAGCGTCCAGCTACAGTCGCTAACCCCAGGTATTTCTCATGCTTGGCAACAATTGGCATACCCAGAGTGCCACTGACCAAGAGCTTGTTATGAGACGACACATTGTCACTAAACGATACCCCTGACTTTGACAGGCTTACCAACTGTCCCGATTCCCTCTCATAGTCTGACAAAATTCTTCTCAAAGTCTCACTTTCCTGCTGCGTCGCCCGAGCAAAAAAGATGCTGTCATCGGCAAAAAACAAATGTGAAATAACTGGCGCCCCCGGCGCCGGTGACAATCCATGCAGCTTTTTATCCTGAATCGCCTTCTCTGTATACGCCGAGAGACCTTCTGCGCATAGTAGGAACAAATATGGCGACAACGGGTCCCCTTGCCGGAGCCCGCGGCTGGGTCGAAAACTCTGCGACTTGTGACCGTTCACTATGATGGAGTAAGAAACCGACTCCACGCACAACATCACTCGTCGAATCCATTGTTCTGCAAATCCCATCTTGCGCATCACGCCCTCCAAGAAATACCACTCGACCCTATCATAAGCTTTTGCCATATCAATTTTTGCCGCGAAATATCCCACTTTTGCTTTCTTTCTCTTCTTCATCGTATGAAAACATTCAAATGCTGCCATCACATTGTCCGTAATATATCTTCCTAGCACGAAAGCACTCTATGCTGGCGATATCACTTTATCCAACAGACCCTTCAGTCTGTTCGCAAGCACTTTAGATGCCATCTTATACAGAACATTACATAAACTTATCGGTCGGAATTCCGCCGGAGAGGTAGGACTCTTCACCTTCGGAATTAGTGCTATAACTGTATGATTGAGCCCCTGCGGCATTACCCCTTCTTCAATAATCCCACGTACTGTGCTTACAACGTCCTCCTCCACCGTCCCCCAGTATTTTCGGAAGAAAAGAACAGAGAGACCATCATCCCCAGGAGCCTTTCTTGCTCCCATCTGTTTCAGTGCCTGCCAAACTTCTTCACTTGTGACCGGTTTTAGAAGTTCTGCATTTGCATCTTCTCCTATAGTTTGAGGTATTGAATCCAGCACAGGAGTCGATTCCGGCGCATGTCCTGCACAAAATAGAGATCCAAAATAATCCAGGAGACAGTTAGTTATTTGCTCTGTACCAAGGTGCCACCGCCCCATCTGGTCTCGCAGTCTCTTTATCGTGTTTCTTCTACGTCGAGCGGTTGCCTTTCTATGGACTCTTTCCCTTTTATATTTACATTTTTATATAATAATAATATAATAGTAGTTATATTATTATTATTAATTAATCCACGGTTGTAACCATTCGTACGTAACTGTCAATCTAGTCGCTCATTTAATATGGTCGAACCTGAACCCAAATGTCGGGGTGTTACAGTTCTCCTGTAGAAGCCAGTAGAAAATCCATCTGGCCCTGGAGCCTTTTGGGAATTCATGCCAACTACCACACTATGCACCTCCTCTGCTGTGACATCCTAAATAAGAGTCGCACATTTAGCTGATGTGATTTACTTTCGAATCAACTGCTCCGCCCCTTCTTTCCGAGGGTTGATATGCATGTTAGCTTCTCTAGTTAATTTCTTATAGTAGCCAACCACTTCCTCCATAATCTGTTCAGACTGAAAAATCTCCTCACCAGACTCCTTTACCAGCTTCTAGATAGCCCTTTTTGAGTTTCTAATTTTCACATCTTGATGAAAGAAGCCTGGACATTTATCTCCAACTGTTAACCAAGATACTCCGGATTTATGCCAACAAAAGATCTCATAAGCAGAAGAAAGCTTATCAAAGTGATCCTTAGTTTGTGCGACTGCCTCAAAATGTTCTACTGTAGGATCTGAAGACTCCCTAGTTTGAGGTCTTAGCAGCTCAGCTTCAGCCGCTTTAACATGATCTTGAAGATCCCAATAAACCTCTTTATTAATTTTTTCAAAGCTTTTTTAATCTCTCGCAACTTGTCTTGAACAATCTGTTAGGGCGCCCTATAGATTTCAATTTTTCAGGTTTCTCTACTATTTCCATAAAAAGCGGATGTTCTGCCCAAAATTCAAAGTACTTGAATGGTTTGGGCATAGACTTAATTGGAGCCACTATACTAATTTGCACACCATAATATTCAGAAAAGTTTGCAGGAGATACCTCCATAGCACAATCTTTGAAAGACTCGGTCCACTTTAGATTGACCAAAGCTGTGTCCAGCTTCCTAGCAATAGGATGATTGACCTGCCTGTTAGTCCATGTTTATTGAGGGCCAGTAGTTTTGTAGTCCAATAACTAGGGGTGGCAGTTCGGTTATTTCGGTTATAACCGGTAACCGATCGTTCGGTTATCGGTTAACCGAAATAACCACCTTCTCTACTGAACACCGACCGAAATAGGCTTCGGTTTCTCGGTTATCGATTAACCGAACCACTTTTAAGACCAAAAAACATTTTGTCCAGCCTCCGATAACCGACCGAAGTTCGGTTACTTCGGTTACCGGTTAGTGGATAACCGGTCGGTTATCGGTTTAACTGGCCGGTTAACCGGTAACCGAACGGCCACCCCTACCAATAACTCCATCTACCCAATCCAATTATTGAAATCCTCACTTCTTTTGTTTTTCATTAGTCTAATTTATTCCAAAATTCGTCCACAAAAATGATTGTAGTTAAATTAAATTTCATTTTAGAGTTTTGACTACTTTGGAACTTAGAGAGTTTTTTTGTGTTAGATATATATCCTTTTGTTTTTATTTTTCAGGGTTTTAGAGGTTGGGGTATTTTTCTATGACTACAAAATTAAGTTAAGAAGTAAAGGATAAATGAAAAGGGTTGAAGTGTCGTTGATAATTTATGTTTATAATATGGTAAGCGTTAATATCACTTTTTTTTTGTCAAAAGATATCATATATTGATCATTGCATAAAATAGTTACACCCTGAATACTAGCCAGGTCTGGAAGTCAAAGAAGCGACTCATAGTCGGGTACAAAGAAAGGGCTTTCCTAGCTACCAAATGAGCTACCCTATTGTTCTCCCGACCTACAAACCGCACACTAAAGCCAGACTGAGTACGAATATAATGAACAACCTCTTCAAGCACCGCACCCAACCGGCTATCTCTTGCGTCGGCCTGATTAATTTTATCAATTATCACTTTCGCATCGCCCTCAAAACGGACAGCCGACAAACCTTGCTCCATACACCAAATGATAGCCTCACGAAGCACAAGCAATTCCACCACTGCAGGATCCTCTATTTGAGCAAACTGGATCCATCTAGCCATTAAGAGTGTCCTTGTGGGGTCAAAAAGAACCATCCCACCAGCCGAATGAGACCCACCCTTAGTAGCACCGTCCCACATGCAGACCAAATGGGAATCATCCAATTGAGGTGAAGATCGCATTATCTGGACTTGTGCCCTAGGGACCTGGTCTACTGGGAGACCCACCCATTCCTTATACTGCTGGTTAAACTGGCGCATAAGAGCTGGGATCCCAAATTGTTTGCCCTCAAAAACCACCCAATTCCGAGATCGCCAGATCCTCCAAAGGATGGCAACAACAGCCATAACCACCGACGGTTGGTGAATCAAACCCAGCAGACGCTTGAGAAATAACGGAAAAGTCTGCCAAGGCAATCCCTCTCCCAAGTATTCCAGCCCAGAATAATCCCAGAGAGCCCGCGCCACTGGACAATAAAGGAACAAGTGCTCCAGAGTCTCCGGGGCATCCCAACAAACTGGACACCGGGGTTGCACCTGGACCTTTTTCTCAATAAGCGCCTCCATAGTCGGCAAAGCCCGATTAAGGATTTGCCAAACAAACACCTTCAACTTCGGAGGGATGTTGGCCTCCCAGACTCTAACCCAACTCGGTTTATCCATCCAGCTCACCGAGGAACGCCACCCCCCTCCTTCTCTCCAAATTGACAGCCAAATGATAAGCCGTCTTAACCGAGAAGACCCCATCAGCCGTAAAATGCCAGATGAGCTTATCCGGAACATCCCGGCGCGGGAGGGGAATAGCTTTAATAGCCTTACAGGTGGGAGGGTCAAACCATTGACTAATCATTCCATCCGACCACCTCCCTCCCCCCTCACTAATAACCTCCGCCACCAAGGGATCACCCCCCTCAGGCAAGATCCGAGGATTATAGGCAGGGGGATCCAACTAATACCCAGGAATCCAGTTAGACTGGAGAAGGGAGACCGATTGCCCATTTCCCACCTGCCATCTCAACCCTCTTTCCAATAACATACGCCCATGAAGGATACTTTGCCACCCCCAAGAGGGCCGCGATCTAGCAGTCGCAGTTAGAAAAGACCCTTGAGGGAAATACTTGCCTTTATAGACCTGGGCAATAAGTGAATGAGGGTCATTGAGGATACGCCAGCCTATCTTAGCCAAAAGAGCTTGATTAAAATGTTCGAACTGACGAAATCCCATCCCCCCTTCATGCTTACTCCTGCACATGTTACGCCAGGACACCCATCTTATCTTAGGATTCCCGTCCTCCGCACCCCACCAAAAACGGGCCACATGCTTATCGAAAAGGCGACAAAGAGCCAAGGGAAGCCGGAAACAGGACATAGCATACAGAGGAAGAGCCAACGCTATGGATTTAATTAATGTTTCCTTAGCAGCCCACGACAATGTCCTCTGTTTCCACCCCTGGAGTCGCTCTAGAAGTTTTTCCTCCAAATATCTGAATGTAGCTGTTTTGGACCGGGCAACCAGCGTTGGGAGCCCTAGATATTTATCATGGACCCCCACCGCACCAACCCCAAGAATCGTGGCCAAGAACTCTTGATCTGGAGCGGAAATATTCTTACTAAAGCACAGTGCCGATTTATCCAAATTAACGCGTTGACCACTCAGTTCCTCATACTCATTCAACACCACAATCAAATTCTCGCACTCCTGCAAAGAACCGCGCAAGAATAGATAAGAATCATCCGCAAAGAACAGGTGCGAGATTCTTGGAGCACGAGGGGCTACTTTTACACCCTCTAATTTTTTCTCCGTGATCGCCTGCCGAAGAAGGGCTGCAAACCCCTCCGTGCAGAGAACAAACAAGAGAGGCGAGAGCAGATCCCCCTGGCGAAGGCCCCTAGAGGCCGTGAAAAATCCTGAGGGCGTACCATTCATGAGAACCGAGAAAGAGGAGGATCGAAGACATTCATGTATCCATCCTTGCCAGACTGAACTAAAGCCCATCTTATCCAAAACTGCAAGCAAGAAGGACCATTCGACTCTATCATAGGCCTTTTCCATGTCAACCTTTAGAGCCATGTACCCTTTCTTACCTTGCGTCTTAATTTTCAAGTAATGCATCAGTTCATGTCCTATCAGGATATTATCAATGATCTGCCGATCCCTGATAAAGCCATTTTGGCCTTCCGAAACAATTCGAGGGAGCATGCTAGCCAGTCGTGCAGCCATGATTTTGGTAATCACTTTGTACACAAACTGACAGAGACTAATCGGGCGTAATTGTCTAATTGTTTCCACCGATTCCACTTTAGGGATCAAAGTGAGCCATGTATGATTAAAGCTTCGCAGCATCCGACTCGAGGTAAAGAAGGAAATTACTGCTTCAATCACCGAAGTGCCCACTATATCCCAGAAAGCTTCAAAGAACTTCCCTGTGAAGCCATCCGATCTCGGGGCCTGTTTCGAACCCATGGAAAAGACCGTAGTCCGGACCTCACTCGGTAGAACCTCTGCCGTCAACTGAGCATTCATTTGCGGAGTAACATTACGGGCAATTGGCAGAGTCGCCACCCTCTCAGTCATATTAGGAACCTGATTTTCAGAGGTAAACAAAGTCTGATAAAAATTAGTGGCAATAGAAGCCTTCCCTGTTTCCTCCGTGATCCAAGCACCCTCCTCATTCCGAAGGCCAGAAACAAAATTCCTCTTCCGCCGAGCCCTAGTAACCGTATGGAAATAGGCAGAATTTTGATCTCCTTTTTTTAGCCACTTAACTCTGGATTTTTGCTGCCAGAACACCTCCTCTGCTTCCCACTGACGGGAGAGCTCCGTCTCCAGCATCCTGATCTCATCCCACTGAACTGGGTGGATCGATTTTATCCTATCAATCTCATCTTGGAGCGTCCTAATATTCCGCAGGGAATTAGTTGTACCCGCCCTACTCCAATCATATAACAAACGACGGAGTTTCTTTAGGCGTTCCCATAGTCGAAACATAGGGGTGCCTTGGATTTCTTCCTGCCAGACATAGTTGACCATAGCCCTAACTTCCGGATTATCCGCCCAACGGGCATCAAAACGGAAAAGAGGCCGACTAGTACGAACATATGGTTTATCTGCAAGCAGAAGAGCACGATGGTCTGATCCCTGGTCAGTGAAGTGCTTGACTAACGTCTCCGGGTAAGTATCCATCCAAGACTGAGAGCAAACTGCTCTATCCATACGAGCTCGGATGCAATCATTGCCCATATGCTTATTGGTCCAAGTAAAAGGATCCCCTTGATACCCAGGATCGTGGAGACCCAAATCATGAACAAACTCACGGAGGCTTAGACCTTGGTTGGCATTCCATTCCTGTCCCCCATCTTTTTCACCCTCATGCAGAGTTGCATTGAAGTCACCTATGATCACATACGGGTGATTGATATTCTCACAAACAGATCGCAATTGGTTCAATTGGGAGGTGCGAACAGCACTATTACAACTAATATAAACAAAGACTACAACATAAGACAAATCTCATTCATTAATTTGCGAACAAATATAAAAATTTGAATGACAAAGCACCGAAGTGTCAACTCCGGGGGCCCAAGCAACTACTAAACCACCCAATTCATCGACTGCATCTACAAAAAAACAATGCGAAAATGCAAAACCTAGACCCCGCATACGCCGGGACACTACACGCCGGCTCGATCGTGTCTCCGAGAAAAACACGAGATCCGGTTTATTAGAATGAACAAGCCCTAAAGTAGATTGGAAAGTGAGGGATGGCCCAATTCCTCTCACATTCCAGGCGAGAAGCCTCATTTATCCTCTGGGGGCCACTCCAGGCCGGTTTCCTCCACCTTTTCCAGATCCTCTATCGCATCCACAAACTGCTTCTTTGGTGTAGGAGGGTTCCCCACATCCCCTTCTACCTCACCCAGCAAACGCTTCCGATTCTCCATGATAGGGTCCATCAAATTAGACCCATATTCATCCAACTTTGAAACCATTTCCTTGACCCCACCATCCTCCTCCCTCGCAATAACTAACCCAGCTTCAAAAGCCTCCACCACCTGGTGAACACGTCCTTTCAAGATATGACGAGTATTCCTGGTAGCCTTCGCTGGCGACCGACGCTTGATCTCAAAGGAATGCTGGTCCTCAGCTTCCTACTCATCGTCAGAGTCAGGATCTTGCTGTTGATCTACCGTAGTAGGCTTCTCCAATGTATCCACCGATTCCTTATCCTCCAAGCCAATCAGATCACCAGAAGGAGAGGAACGCCCATCCTTGTGAGCCGAAGAAAGGGAGAAGTTTATCCCTCCTTTTCGAAGACGTGGGCGAGCCCTGGGAAGTGTGTCAAGATCCTCTGCCAGACCCTCAGAGGTATGCTGCTTCATAGGGGCACTACTCCCACCCCCCATGATCTCCTCCCCCTCTTCCTCATATTCCTCTTGTAAAATCAGCCTGCGCCTCCTTGATTGCTCGAAAGCCTCCTCCATCTGCCCCACAGCCTCCTGGCGTTGTGCAGTCTGCTTGGCCCGTCGGCTAGGCTGCCGGCGCTCCTTAGTGCCTTGCCGAGGAGGTGGTACCATCTTTCTGGGTGATGCTTTCTTCTGTTGTTGACGAATATTTCCAGCTATCTTAACCCGAGGAGACGTTTTAACGACCAAACGCTGGGGACTAGTCCGACCCCCAGATGAGGTTCTAACAGGAGCCTGCTGCCTGTTCTGTACCACTCTCTGCTTCTGAGTCTCCGACTCTCTTGGGGAGGATGAGACGCCACTTGGGTAGGTGGGCGGGTATTAGTACCTAGAGCTCTGCTAGCAACCTTCTCCTTCCCATCTTTGCCCAAATGAGTATTTCTATTCACCTACACTGATTTGCTGGCATTGCGGAACTGAGGGCATTCGTCATCCTCCCTGTAAATCTTTCTTCCCGGCTTTCGAGTAGACATGTGCGGCCCAAACCGTTCCTGGCCAGCAGGAGGGCCAAAAACACACTCCGACTTTGAATACCCTACTCGACCACAGTGATAGCAGAAGGTTGGCAAAAACTCATATTTGAGATGTACCCAGAATCTACCAATCTCTTCACTAGCCGCAATAAATTGAGATCGCAAAGGCTTGGCAAAATCAATTAGGGCATGCACTTTCAGAAAGCGTTCATCAGAATCTTTGGCCGCAAAGACATCAGACTCCAAGATTTGACCAATCATACCAGCTGCCACTTTCCGGCCAAACTGCGCCGTGCAACAATCTTCTTTGACATTCCATAGTTGCACACGATAAGGAACAATGGCCAAGTCGTCAAAAATAGGCCTTGTGATCGAGGGTGTCCAGGACCGCAGGTGGAGAATCCTGTCCTTAACAATCCATGGAGATCTTTTTAGGAGCCAAACCCTCATCTCATCATTTGGGAGAATAATCTCAAATAGGCCAAATTTAGTCATCGATACCCGAAGGTTTCCCTGTACCCGCCATGTATCAAGCAGGCCCTCCTTCAACTCCCCTGCGGTGAAAGCGCTCTCCGAAAAAAGTCTTCCCAAGAGAGTCCTTGAAGTACGGAATTTCACCGACTGAACTTCATCGAGTGAGAATTCCACCACTTGATCCTCTGTTACACGCGTCATAGTTTCACCTGCCACAAGGGGGAACATACTTTTTTAGGTTCAATGCAATAAGTCGTAGTTGGATTAATAAAACAACACAAGGGAAATGGGGAGCTCAGGCCCGTCACAACTACATCTGTTAGTGACACAAATGGGCCATCAAAGACAGCCGTAGGGCCTGTTAAAGAGAACCATGGGCTGGCCACCACTAGCCCCTCCATTAAAGATAATGGGCCGGTATTGGCAGGCCTACAACCCGGCCCATCCAGGCCTGTGTTAATTGCCCCTCGGCCCACCAGCGGATCAGCCAGGCCTGCCAGGCCCGCATCACCATCGCCCATCATCGCCGAAGCTCTGGGCAGAGTCGACTCGGGCAGAGCAGCAAACAGAGTCACCCTTGGAGTTGCGACCGGCACCGTCGAGACGTTGGCCGGCGGCGAACAGGGTTGAACGGTGTTCGACACCACCAACTCCCTGGGAACGCTCGAGCAGGGGAGGGGAACCGCCGAAGCGGGGGAGTTGGAACCCCTCGCACTGGATTTCGGCCGCTTAGGAAGTTCAATCGCCAAACCAGAGAGGGGAGATTTCCTCAAATGAAGAACATGAGATTGGAATCGGACGCAGAGACCATTACCTCGATGCCGCTTTGGAGCACAGACCCGCTTCTTGTCAAAATCTGTTCGAGCTTCTCCAAAAAAAACCCAGTCGCTGTGTTTTACACCGAAGTGTTACAGAGATGGGAGAAGGCAATTTAAAGGCTTTCGGGTGCCAGTTCCCCAAAAGGAGAGAAACTCCCTGAGTCCGATTTATAGTTAGAGAAGGAATTGGTTTTGGATTAGGAGATTTGGGGGGGGGGGGAAAATCAAATCGATCTCCCAGGATCGGCTGGACCCGTTTATCTCGTCCAAATCTGCTAAAAAATCTCCTTGAGATTCACCTATAACCGCCTCACTCAAACGCGTCCCCAACTGCCAGAGATTGTCGCCGGCGCCTTCTCGCCGGTCGGGACAGCGGAAATGAACCGCAATTTGATACTATCTTTCAATATACAACAAGAACCATCCCCGAGGGGATCAATCTGACCAACACTTTCACAAGGATGCTGGGCTGATTCAATACTGGTACAGGGTCTTTTAGTCTCGATCTTCACCTCTGGCGACGCGAGAGCAGACCCCCCCCCCCCCCTAAGGGTAGAGAAGCAGTGAACCGACCACTGCATCGATCATTGGAACTAGAACCTTTCAACGGAGGCCAAGAGGACTTCCTATTGACCGCCGCAAGCGAGGATGTTTCAGAATCCTCTTCTTCTAATTCAGACGAATTCGGAAGTCGAAATCGCCATTGAACCCGAGGCCCGATCCGACATCTCTTGGATGGACGAATTTCCTCAGATTGCATCTCGGTAAACGCCGTAAGGAATAGACGTTTTCTCCGACGGAGCCAAATTGATCGACGCCCTTCCACCCCAAACGAAGCCCTAATTGGAAAAGGTTTCGCCGAATTCTTAGAGCTGCCTTCCCCCCTGTTGACAATCCGCTCGATACTGTTAGTCTTCCGAAGGCCATTCCCAGACAGCGATGGCGAGGATGGAAACCAGTGCCCCTGGTTACGCAAACTGGCCTTGAAGAAAGCAACCACCACCCGCGACAACCATCGGCCGACGATCGAGAGGAAAAGGAAGAGAGAGGAGAGAGCTCCTCTTTTTTTTTTTTTTTTTTAGTACGAGATTAAGTTATACACATGGACCTGAGTCACGTCGACGGTAAATTATTATACATAAAAACTAGGTAGGGACCCGGCCAGTTGGCCGGTTGTGTTTCATCAATCGCATAAACAACAATAGTCATTGTTCAAATGAATATTGATATTTTTTGGGTAGCCACTCCATGATGTATCCCAAAATTTGTTTGTTCAATTTTTCTATCTCGTATTTTGGGAGAGTTGCAAAACTTTGAATGCGGATCACAAAATTCGACCTCTTGCATCTGGATAGAAGAATTTACAATATTTATCCAAGTTTCCCTAGTAAATATATTTAATGTTCGTAAAAAGTCTCTCGAATACACAACAAAAATTCCTCCAAAAATCATGTACTCACTATTTAGATGTTTTACATGCAAAATCTTTATGAGATTTTTTTTCGCTACTTAAATATTATGTTTATCAGCTCCATGAGCTTCATCCCAAATAATTAGAGAGACATTCTTAATCCACTACGCAAACTCGCTTTCTTATTCAATATGACATGACGATTATGAATCACAATCTATTGGAATATAAAATGGAGAATGAGTTGTTTGACCTCCAACCATTAGCAAAACTCCAATACTGAAAGTAGCAATGCACAACTCTATTTTTCTTTATGCCTTAGTTTCAAACAAATAACCTTCAAAAGAAATATGTTTCGTATACTTGCAAAGCCATTAAGTAAAAAGTAGTTTCATTGTCATCTACAATTTGGAAAACAATAATAATTGTTCGAATGAAGATTATTTTTTGGGTAGCCACTCCATAATCTATCTCTAACATTCATTTGTTGAATTCTTCAATCTCATATTTTGAGAGTAGTAATACTTTGAACGTGGACCACAAAATACGACCTCCTGATAGAAGAATTTATAATATATATCCAAGTTTTCCTAGTAATTACTGTTAATGTTGTTCAAAAATCTCCGGCAAACACAACAAAAATTCACCAAAGATCATGTACTCACTATTTTGTTTTTTCACATGCAAAAATGTCTCTGAGATATTAAGTTTATTAGCCACATGATCTTCATCCCAAATAATAAGAGAGGCCTTCCGAATCACTATGCTAACTCTCTTTCTTGTTCAATTAGCATGTCGATTTGAATCACAATATTGGAATATAAAATCGAGAATGAGTTGTTTGACCTCCAACCAATAGCAAACCTCCAATATTGAAAGAAGCAGTGCACAACACTACTTTCTTAGTACCACTAATATAATTTTTGAGCATGTTTGGTTTCTATGATTTGGTTTCATGCACCGCTAACCAATCCAAATTATTAACCAATTAGACAATTAGTCATATATCAAATATATTATACATTGCATACATAATACTTTGCATATGCATAATTACTGAATAGTCAAACGTTCTTTCCTTTTGGACCCATAAAAATAAAGCTCATTCATATGCTATATATACTTGATTCTTGTAGAATGTAGACAACAACATATATAAATAAAAATATATTTACTTAAGTTCGATTTTTAAAAATAGAATTGCAACATATGTTTTACTTTTGGATGATTCTCCACCTGCAATAATTATCAAAATAAGAAAAAGGTATTACAATGATATGGGACAACGGAGAAATGATGCATATTAATTGAATTATGGGCCTTAAGAAATCAAAGGGTTGTGACGGATCTGTGTTTGTGAAATTGTATTGTATCGATGATTTGATTGAAAAATCTTTATATCAAAGGACAAATTAGTATATGAATTATATTGTTATAAAATAATTGAACCACAATTAAATGATGATTAAACTTTACCAGTATTACTTCCAGT
This sequence comes from Linum trigynum, assembly GCA_964030455.1. Classification (NCBI taxonomy): domain Eukaryota; kingdom Viridiplantae; phylum Streptophyta; class Magnoliopsida; order Malpighiales; family Linaceae; genus Linum; species Linum trigynum. The sequence goes on from OZ034817.1 coordinate 5,442,436, forward strand.
TCGATTTTACAATATTCTGATAGGAGGTTTGAAGGGTTGCGTATTAAGACATAGTAGAGAAGAGCTGCCAGGCAAAGCACTTATCTCGGTCGCTTCATTTGCAGATCTGTAGCAGAGGTTTAATATATGTGCCATGGGTATTTTTGCTTTTATTAATCCCCTCCTTACTTGATCTTTGTGCAAAAACACAGCAAAAACGGAATGAAGTAGGTGGTCAAGGAGAACCTCCTTATATTGATGCGAGGATGTGCATATGTAGCTTACTCATAACCCATGAATCTATGGAAATCGAATAACACAATTTTGGAGAACCTTGATATTTTTTATTATTTATTCCTTATGCAACTAAGACTTCCTTTTGATTACAAAAATGGTTAACCAATTTAGCAACGATACATTTGTGGTTTCATTTTTTTTATATCCTACTTAGTTGGAATGATGTCATATTAAGTAAGAGTTCTTTTAACCAAGATACGCCTCCAAGGCATGGCTGAATAAATATAAAAGACATACTATAATAAAGAATGATAGTCCGTATGAAATAGCCTTTTTTTGCCATTAGGTGGGCAAAAAGATACAATACTGACTCGAATAGAGAGAAAGAGGAGAATAGTTCCCCACAAATACTCCGTCTGAGAAACCATCGTGATTGCGGCAAATGCTAAGGCAAAGGAAAGGTTTCATGCAAACTAAAATAAACAAAATAGCTCATACATGGAGATACAAAACTCTACCGCAAGAGATAGAAGCGAGCTTTTAAGAAAAAATAAAATAACCGAAAAGAAAAAAGAAAATATGTTTTATATAACCAACAAGGTGAAACCATTTGTAAAGTTTTTGGTGTATTGCAAAATATGAACACTAAAAAACGAGTTCTAACTATAAAAGGATAAACTCTACTAACGCGAACATTATTATATATAATTAAAGTAAATTATAGAGCTAAAATGATTAAAAAAACATGAACTGGAAAAAAAACAAAACCCAAAATAATAATAAAATACTAAACCTTTGAAAAAAAACAATAATTACTTATCTCGAAGAATGGAAAGAACAAGAATACTAAAAAAACAAACAAAAAATAAAAAACAAACAAAACTAAGTTAAGAAACAACAATTAAAAAATACAATTTGAAATGATGGGCTTTCCTAATATATACCCTTGGAAGAGATGAATCCAACATGCTTCTGTATTTCACTTTCAACCAGAACATACTACTGAAACACCTTATTTAAAGGCTCGTCAGGGCACTATATTCCTTTGAATAAAGATAAAAGAGTTGAAGGTCCACTATGGAACTTAGAGAGTTTTTATTTGTGTTAGATACATCCTTTTGTTTTATTTTTCCAGCGTTTTAGAGGTTGGGGTGTTTTCTATACAATTTAAGAGAAGCTTGATATTTTTTTTATTTATTACTCGTGCAACTGAGACTTCTTTTGATTGCAAAAATGGTTAACCATTTTAGCAACGATACATTTGTGGTTTCATTTTTTATATCCTACTTAGTTGGAATGATGTGATATTAGGTAAGAGTTGAGAATCCATAAAAGCAGAGTAATGAGAAATCTTGACCGAGTACAAAAACCAAATATAAAGTATTTTTAACAGTGGATTGTATATCATGACATAAAAAAACTCACCATGAAAACTCAAACAAACTTCATTATGTAGATGATTACTATTTTAAAAAGTCAATTGAAAACTCCGAACAAAATCTAAAATTTTCATAATTCATTACATAATAAATATAAAAATATTCCGGCCAACTGGCCGGTTCCAAACTAGTTTATGTAAATACTCTTCTAGTACTCCAACATACCCATCTCAAAAATCACATAACATAATATATATCAAAGTATGTCCCTAAATTGTAGTTTTCTTTTTTGACATCCTCAAACCTAGGGTGGAAAAAGCCTTCAAATGAGACGTTACTGCCAAACTATAACTGCGTAACGAGGAAAAAACCGAAGATTTCGTTGTCTGGGTTGGCAATCTCTATCTGCCAACCTCATTACCCAATTACCTTTGAAGGATCCCTATTTAATACTTACCAACAACCAAACTCAACGTCAAGAATTTACAAAATCAAATTCCCTCTCAATTAATTGGCGTTTCATAAGTTCGAAAGCAATTCCCCCCTCAGCATATCAAGGCCAAAGTTCTATCCAAGCAATCATCATCGTCATCATCATCATTCGATCAAGATGGCGTCTGAGAGCACAACCGTGGAAGGTTGGACCAGCGGGGTCATCAACGTATGCCTCAACGAATCCATCCCGACGTCCCTCGACACGTCGGTATTCTGGAAACTGGCCAGGCCCGACAACGAAAACAATCCCACGTTCATCCATTACGTTCCTTACTACTTCGTGCAATTCGCTGCCATCCTCTTCGGCATCAACGTCATTTCGGCCATCCTCAAGCCATTACGCTTCCCTCGTTTTTCGGTCGAATTGCTGGTACGATTATCCATTCATTAATATACCCAAATCATTCTTCATCAAAGATTGTACATGTATGTGGTGATTGAAATTGTTTGTACATATTGCAGGCTGGAATTTTGATTGGCCAGGGATTGCGAACATGGGCTAGGGTTTATGCCATTCCTACCAGTAGCCTCAAGGTGCTCGACACCCTGGGACATGCGAGCCTCATTTACTACGTGTTTTTGGTTGGGCTCGAGATCGACCTGCGCACGGTCAGACACATAGGAAAGGAGGCGGTCTACACGGGTTTAACCGGGACGATACTTCCTCTCTTCGTAGGCTTCGTCGAGTTCTTCGTAATGGCAGCTGATCCAAGATACACAAATTTCTTCTCCCAGGAGTTCTGGGAGAATCTGGCTCCGGTCAAGCTGACCGGACCCGTGTTTTGGGGAGTTGCCCTCACCGTCACCAGCTTTCCCGATCTCGCCAGGATACTCTCAGACACCAAGCTCCTCCACACTGACATGGGGAGGCTGGCCCTGTCTTCCTCCATCATCAGCGAGCTCACGACGTGGATCCTTCTGGTCATCGCGCTCACGCTGAACAATGGCACATTGAACCCTTTGTACCTCCTCCCGACGTTCGCTTTCTTCGCCGCGTCATGGTTCCTGGTGCGCCCCGCGGTCACGTGGATCCTCAGGCACGCGGATGAGACGGACAACAAGCTGCTCCTCAACTTCACCATCTTCGGCGGGATCCTGACCTCCTCGGTCATCACCGAGGCTTGTGGTGCCAACTCGATGATTGGCGCCTTCGTGTTCGGGCTCGTCATCCCCAGTGGGGATGTGTACACCGTGAAGCTCATGGAGATATTCGAGGAGTACGTCAAGGGGATCCTGATGCCCGTGTTTTTCATGGATAACGGGGTGAGGAGCAGCCTGGCTGCCCTCACCGCCAACTCCATGTTCGTGACGCCTCCCCACGCCATCTTCATCCTCGTGGTACTCGCCTGGTCGGCCAAGATCGTCAGTACTTTTGTTTTCTCCAAACTGTCAGGAATGAGTAGTCGTGATGCCTTCACTCTCGGAGTCCTCATGAACACGAAAGGGGTTCTCGCTCTAGTCGTCATCAACACGGGCCGCAACAACCAGGGCTTAAACCAAGTAATGTTCCTCACGCTGGTACTCTCAATTCTGTTCATGTCCGTTACGATAATGCCCTTGGTCCGAGTAGCAAACAAGTCCACCAGAAAATCTAGCCACTTCAAGCGCAGAACAATGGAGAGCAACAAGCTGGAGTCGGAGCTCAGGGTGCTGGCGTGCATCCATACGACGCGTAATCTTTCGGGGATGGTCTACCTCCTCGAGTCCTCCAATGGCAGCAAGCAGTACCCGATATCGGTGTTCGCTCTCCACTTGGTCCAGCTCACCGATCGACGTGCCACGGCAATGCTAATCGTCCACGATAACAGCAGCAACCACAACAAGCACAACAACAACATCTCCCACCACAGTTTCGAAGGATCGGGGCAGAACCTGAGCCGTCGAGAGGAGGAGTCGCAACACATCATCATGACGTTCGAGAGCCTCGAGAATCGAGGCGCGTCGGTGTCTGCTCAGTCGCTTACCGTGGTGTCCCCGTACACCACGATGCACGAGGACATCACCTGCCTCGGGGAGGACAAGCGGGTGACGCTGATCCTCGTCCCTTTTCACAAGCAAGCTGATGTCTACGGGAGGTTTCAGGACGAGAACACGAACTGGAGGACGATGAACAAGAACCTCATGGCCACGACTACTTGCTCCATAGGTATACTCGTGGACCGTGGGCTTGGCAGCAGCTCGAAAGACGTGACAACAACGTCACGGTCTCAATCCTCGTTCGTTGTTATCTTCATTGGAGGGCCGGATGATCGGGAAGCACTTGCTTATGGTTGGAGGATGGCTAAATCGCCTAATGTCAATCTCATCGTGCTTCGGCTCCTTCCTGCCGCCGCCGACGATGATGATGGTGATGGTGATGGTGATGTACACGGTGACAATATCGAAGATGTAACGGTCGAACAGGGAGGAGCCACGATGAGGAGCAAGAGAGACGAGAGCGAGTTGGACGACGAGTACGTGAACGAGTTCAGGTTCAGGACCATGCAGGACGAGAGCATAAAGTACATTGAGAAGCAAGTGAAGTCCGGGGATGAGGTGATCACGATGATTGGACGAGCGGTGACATCTTGTGATCTCTACATACTGGGACAGAGCAAAAACGTGAGGTCGTCGATCATGTCGGGGTTGTCGGAATGGACGGAGTACGATGAGTTGGGCGTGTTGGGAGACACGTTGATGGCTTCCGAATTCGCACAACGATCCTCCCTTCTTGTTCTCAAGCAACATTATGTTCCCGGGATGCGTATGTGGATTCGCCGCGAGGGCAACGGCATCAGCAACAACAAGAACAACGACAATGACAATGGTAGGGTTTCGCTAGCGTTTTCCAACAGTAACGCCAACGTCATTTCAAATGATGTGCGGATCAACCGTCCACCCATGTTGCGGCAATAACCCATGCCAAAAAGAATTACAATGTAATAATCTAACTCGGAAAACATTCTAATTAACTAGTGTAACGATAGTTTTTCAAAAATACATTTTTCTCTTATTTCTTTGAATCGCTTCATCTTCCTTGATGATAGTTTTTCAGAAATTCATTCCATGCATTCATAGATCGATTGTCCCATCATTGCCTCAACTTCTCTCAATGTGATGAACGAGCAGCAAAATCATAACCCAAACCTCCGAAGGCAATTTTCCATCAGATAGTATCACCCAAGTTTTGTAATATAAAATCATACTAGGTAAGCCCGCTCGCGTTGCTTTCGTGTCGAATGGATGCTATGAATCTATGTAAAATAAGCCAGATTATGCAAACTCGAAAATTGTTGTTTCCTCCATGTCTTAGCACGTTTCCTACTATTAATTAATATACAAAAGGCTAGGTTGTGAGTTACTATTCATTAGTGGCTCTCACACTACTCCAATTGCGGGCAAGTTCAAGTTCCATCTTTTACCCCCCCTCTCCCATTCTACAACCTTTGTGTACATCTATTGTACATAAGGTATCGTCTATTTTTCATTGTGGTTTCATCTATTTTTCATTTGTGTTCCCTATTGAAACAATTATCTATTATCTATTACATTTTCGGCTATGATCTTTCGCTCAAATCATCGCCTTGCTCCGCCGATTCGCAACTCATCTCGAAACACTATCGACAAATCAGAAGTGGTCCTCTTCCAACGTTTTCCACGACCGCTATCGAAGATCCAGACCATATCTCGAAATACTTTCGTTGGAATCCTAGGTTACGTTGTACCCATCCACCGTGTCACAAGACCGCTACCGAAAATCCATACCAACATGCTCTATGTTGCCGAGTTTTATATTCTTTGGTGTTTTCTTATTTCTATTTTTCTTTTGGTTAAACATGACAATTGAACTCAAACTCATGGGTATCCAACCTAATTTGATCAGGTCAAAGCGACTTGAACCCGTCTTTAGTAATTTTAAATTTCTATTTTTCTTTTCGTTGAGAATGACAATTGAACCCAAACCTGGTATTGACGAGTTTTGTATCGAGAGCGAGTTTTATCCGCTTTTGTAATTGGCATCTTGGGTCGAGTGTGAATTTGTTAAAAATTCGATTCGACCTGGTCAAAGCGAGTTGAACACGGTGTTGACGAGTTTTGGATCGAGAGCGAGATTTGTCTGTTTAATGTTATTTTATTTTTCCTTTTCGTTGAGAATGACAATTGAAGCAAGACTCGGTGCTTACGAGTTTTGTATTGCGAGCAAATTTTATCTGCTTTTAGAGTTTTTGGTGGGGAGCGAAATTTATCCCCTTTAGTGTTTTTTATTTATCTTTTTCCTTTTGGTTGAGAAGCCAAACCTATGGGTATCCAACCTAATTTAACTTGATAAAAATGACTTGAACCCTATGTTTACAATCTTTCAGGAAGGAGTGAGTTTATTTGCTTTTGTAATTGGCGGGTCGAGTCGATTGTGAATTTGTTACATACTCGATCCAACAAGATCATAGAGAGTTGAACATGATGTTGCCGAGTTTTGGGTTGTGAGCGAGATGTATCCACTTTAGGGTTTGTTAATTTCTCGGGTGGGTGTGATTTTTATACGCTTTTTTAATTGTCTGGTCACGGTTGTGAATTTGTTACAAACTCGAGTCAACCCGATCAAAGAGAGTTGAAAATGATGTTGCGAGTTTTGGGTCTTGAGCGAGTTTTATCCGCTTCAATGTCTCCTTTTCTTTTTGGTTGAGAATGAACTTGATAAAAGAAAAACAAAGCAATTTACTAGAGAAGATTTAACATAGAAATAATTTGTTCGACGACCCTTATCCCTTATTAAAGTTCATTTTTGTGTCGACTACATGAAATTGTAGATGATAAGTCCTTTACTTTTGGATCAAAATTCAAACTATTAATCTTTAAAATGTCATGTTCTCGCTCATACGTGAAGCGATAACGAGCGGGCTTATGCTAGTAGCAATAAACAAAGCAAATGAATGAAAATATCATATTAGAACTTAAATGAATAAAGGAAAGCAAAAAAACCCAAAGTCCATTTGTTCAAAATGGAAAATCCATTGTTGAAAAGAATTAAATTATATGCTTCGCGTGTGACGGATTTTGTAAAGAAGTGCTCTGCTATAAAATAACTTACCGATGTTAGCTTCTTAGAAAGCGTGACATCTATAAAAAAAAGAATGGGAAGCCAAACAGGAAAACTGAAAAGTGAGACCGGTAGTGCACTTATAATCTTTACCGATACTAATAAAGACTAGTTTTTTGGCACGCGCTTTGCAGTGGTAAGACTTACATAAAATGTTTATTTAATTGATACATGGTTCTTTCAAAATATTTATGTAACGTATTTATAATTTACATTAGTATTATAGATTAGTATTACATAAATTTTCTATTATGTGTGTTCTGACAATGACATAAAGTTAAGAAAAAGTAACACATTTGATTAAATTATTATCTAAAATTTAACTTACCTTATGGAACATTTGCGTAATGCAAATTAATGGATGGTGAATATTGTAGTTAACAATAAAAGAATTTTAATGATAAATAAACTATTTTGTAAACCTTATAAAATTTTTGTGTAATGCAAATTGATGAGATGGTCAACCATTTAGTTAATAATACATAAATTTTAATGATAAATAAACCTTATAGAATCTTTGTGTAATGTAAATCGATGATATGATCAATCGTTTAGTTAATAATAACTAACTTTTCATTAGAACTCATATTATGGAAGACTATGTAATATGTTTTTTTAATTTATACATAAGAAATTACTATCCCTCCATAAATTTTACGTAATGTTTTAATCATTACGAAATACTTAACGTATCACGTTTTGTTTAATTAATACATAAAAAATAACTATCCTTCCATAAGTTTGATGCAATGTATTTTTAATTTACATAATTTTTATAGAGCGTGTTACATAAATATTTCATAATTTTTGGCCTAATAATAAATCAAGTTACTGAAGTATCATATTTGATTAAACTATTGTGTGAAAATTAACTTACCTTATGAAACTTTTGTGTAATGCAAATTCATGATATGGTGAATATTGTAGTTAATGTGATAAAAAAAATTTAATTGTTACATAAGAAACAACTATGATCCTTAAATTTGTCGTAATGTATTTGTGATTTACGTAACTTTTATAGATCGGTGTTACATAAATAATTTTTAAAGTGTGATCTAATAATAAAATCAAGTTAGAGAAAGTATTACATTTGATTTAACTATTATATAAAAATTAATTTACCCTACTGTAAGGTTGACAACTCGTGGGTTGAGCCTGGGTTCACTCGAATTGACCCTGACTCAGTGAGTAAGACGGGTCACACACACCCGATCGACTCACAACAAGGTTTTCGGGTTGGAAGTCACACAATGTTGTTTTTTGTTTTGATTTGTGAATTGCTTATATTTTCCGATTTTCACGTTCGCCTAACCCTATATTTTGATTTCTAAGTTGAACATTTGAATATTGATGTTATATGAGTGTGTTTGAATTTTCATTATATGTTGGATCCAATTTAATATTATATGTCAGTATCCATATGTTATATGAGATCTGATATAATTTATAAATTTATGAACAATATAATGATTTTTTTCATATATCCTGCCAAACCGGGTAAAAGCAATCGGGCCACTAACCCTCAACCAACTTGCTAGAATGAGCCAACAGGCTAAACCGGATTGACTACCTTCTCTTACGGAACATTTGCTTAATGCAAATTGATGGTAGTTAATAATGCAATTAAGTTATGAACTTACTTTATATTAAGTTAATGATAAAGGTATTTGATGATGCAAAAAATTCAATCATAGTAGCTACGTATTGAGATAGAATTTGGGAAGAGGGTAACCGGGTAAAAGCAAGCGGACTATTAATCTTCAACCCACTTGCTAGAATGAGGTAATAGGCTAAATCGGATTGACTACCTCCTCTTACGGAACTCTTGCTTAATGCAAATTGATGGTATAGCTAATAATGCAATCAAAGTTATGAACTTACTTTATATTAAGTTAATAATAAAGGTATTTGATGAAGCAAAAATTCAATCGGGATAGAATCTGGGAAGAGAGTACATGAATTCCTCATCCCCCCAAGCTTATAATAACTCAAATTAATAAACCATAATAAATGCCTAATGAACAGTGTTTCGCAAGGGATTTTGGGGTTAAGCGGGTTTTTTCATATGCAACAGTAAAATTAATAAAAGGTAACATGTGCTTTTAATTAAATGACGATTGGAAGAATCATATGGAAACTGTATGCTAATCTTATACATAAACATAACATGAATAAGGCCTAAATAATAGACAAACCAGAGTTACATAACAAAAGTGATCTTTGTGAATTGAGAAACATGTATCCAAAATACAAACTGAATAAGCAGTATGACACTGAAATGGGATGCTCTGAGCTTTGATATTCCAAAGACAGGGAAAGAAACCAATCACAAACTACAACAAATAATTTGAATAATCAAGATATGTGTCTAAAAAAAAAGAAAGACCTTTCTATTTGGTCGAAGGGTTATAGGTATAATATGCCCCTCTAATATGACGCTTTATCAAACATGCCCCTCTACTATTTTTTACATCAAACATGTTCCTGTACTTTGTAAAAATGATCAAACATGTCTTTTTGTTAAAATTTTCATCCAAAAACTGTTAACCAATGCCGAACTTTAGTTTGGGTGACACAAATGACTAAAATATCCATAATAAATTCACTTTAGAATTTTTTTGGTCCTTTTGTATAATCAAATCATTCAAATAATTTCACTTTGAAAAGACCCAGGAAAATAAAACAGGGGACAAAACTGACATTTTTCCTCCCATTTGCCGATGTCGGGTCATCTAAATCTCGGTTCAACCACGATTGACGATTTTTTCACTGAAAATTTTAACAGAAGGGCATGTTTGATAATTTTTCAAAGTACAGGGGCATATTTGATGTAAAACATAGCAGAGGGGCATGTTTAATAAAACGTCATAGTAGAAGGGCATATTATACCTACAACCCTTGGTCGAATTACCTCTATCTCAGTCCCACCGTTGCACCGTAAATCTAGATACTGCAACCCTCTTCTCATTCAGCTGTTGGATGCTTCATAAAATAACATGTAAAGCAGTCATTACAATTCGTAATAAAATCTTGAGCTTCATTTCTCTTATAACTGTCGTGCCATCGTCAACTCGATCATCGATATCCTCGGCACTGTTGAAATTATTATTTGTGCTTAGTTTAGGTGGCTTATTGTAATTTTACCTAATTACGTAAGTTCCTGAACTAGGTCGGATTAGGGTTACATGTATGGGTAACCTAGCAGTATATATATCGTCCTTATGTACTCTGTAAAACTAAGTCGAATAAGATTGACTCTGGAGAGTGCTATCTCTCCCGTGGACTAGTCCTGATTCTCAGGGAAACCACGTAAATCCGGTGTTTATGTTCTTTATTCTGAGTTCTTATCATGGTATCAGAGCCTCTTGTCTAAGGCTTTCGGCAGCTCTTTGATTGTCGGCTGCTCTCGGGTCATCGGTTGCTCGTGGTCTTTTATTTCTCGGCTGCTTCTGTCATCTCGTTCGGGTCTAGGGTTTTCGTTCGGCTGCTCGCAGGGTTGCGGTTCCGCTTGATTCTCTTGCTTTCTCGGAGAGCTTCTTTTGCTCGGCTGCTGCTTGCTTCCAGGTTCTATATATATATATTGGTTTGTTCGGCTGCTTCCTCTATTTGGCTGTTGCTTGCTTCCAGGTTATATATATATTGGTTGTTTGGCTGCTTTCTTTGGGGGTTCTATTATTTGGGTTTGCCTTTGTTCACTGGCTGTGCGTATCTGTGTTGTTGGTGCTTACCATGGATACAATGAAGCATGATGCTGCGTTGATCAGATTTGATGGGAAAAACTTCCCCCTGTGGGAGTTTCAATTCAGGACTTTTGTTCAAGGGAAACGCCTTCTTCCGGTTCTTCTTGGCCGCAAGCCCAAGCCTCCCGAATCTGATGAGAAGGCATTTCTTGATTGGGAAGCTGAGAATGCTCAAGTAATTAATTGGCTTCTTGGTGCGGTGGATGTTCCCACCGGTCTGAGTTTACGTCGATTTGAAAGTGCTAGTGATATGTGGAAGCATCTTGTTACTACGAACTGTCAGGCTAATGCATCCTGTCAATTTGAGCTCGAGTTAGCCCTGTCAGGCTTGGCTCAGGATGATCGGGATGTTAGGTCCTATTACCAGGAGGCTATGCATCTCTGGACTGAGTCGGATCTTCTCTCTGCATCACTCTCTGCCACTCCTGCCTCGGCTGAGACTATCGCAGAACGGACTCGCACAAGGACTATGACCTTTATCATGAAGCTGCGTCGTGACTTTGAACCGATCTGGGCATCCATTCTTCACCGCAACATTACTAATTTGGACACCATCCTGGCTGAACTTTATAGGGAAGAAACTCGGCTTAAGAGTCAGGCACAGGTTGATTCTCAGTCATTGGGTTCGGTTGAAGGCTCCGCTGCCTTTGCTACCTCTTCGTATCGGCCACAGTTTCAATCTGGTTCTGATGGACAGGGTCCCCCGGCTGCTCGTATTTGTCATTACTGTCGAGAACCAGGTCATATTCAGCCGTTTTGCAAAAAATGTAATTGGTGTAATTATTGCAAGAAGGTTGGACACATCCTTAGTGACTGCCGACAGCGTGCTCGCCGGCAGTCTGGTTCTTCTAGGCCATCAGGTCCGCCGCCTCCAGCTCCTGCTTTTGCTACTGCGGAGCGAGTTGCTCCTCCTGCTGGTGGGGTGGCGGGATCGTCCTCCACAGCTGGTGTCTCCAAGGCTGACCTCACAAAGTTACTTCATGAAGCTCTTCAGGTGGTGATGAGCTCTGCCTTTGCTGCTGGGGCCTCGTCATGTAATTCTCGGACTTGGCTTTTTGACTCGGGTGCTTTCAATCATATGACCAGTCATTTTCGATCTTTTAGTTCTCTTGAACCTGTCTCTCGGCAGTTACAAGTAGCGAATGGGGCTGTCCTCCCTGTTACAGGGATTGGGTCCATTTCCGAGCCTTCATTGAGTCTATCACGCACTCTTCATGTTCCGCGTTTGGTCCCGAATCTTATCTCTGTGGGACAACTTGCGGATGAAGGGTGTGAGGTTCGATTTATTGATAAAGGTTGTCTGGTGCAGGATCGGATGACGGGGAGGGAGCTAGGCCAGGGACGTAAACAGGGTCGGGTCTATGTGTTGGAATCTCTTCATACTCGACGTCAGCCAGTGAGTGAAGGGTCTCCTTGCTGATCAAGTGGTGTCTCTGCCGAGGGTGCTGCTCATGGGGAGGTTGTTGCAGCTCCTCAGTCTTTGATTTCTAGTTTTTCAGTTCGTAGTCATTCGGATGTAAGGGATTCTGTTTGGGATTTATGGCACTGCCGTTTGGGGCATCCGAATTCTGCTCGTTTGCTACAGATGTTTCATAATAAGTTACTTCCGGTGAAATTTCGATCTAGCTCTTATTCTCCTCCCTCGTGCGTGAGTTGTATTGAGGCAAAGGCCTCTCAGATTTCATTCTCTCCCAGCACCTCCATGTATACTGCTCCTTTTGATCTTATTCACACAGATCTTTGGGGCCCAGCTCCTTCACCGTCACGTAATGGGTTCTTGTATTTTGCGTTGTTCATTGACCACTACAGTCGCTACACGTGGATTTACTTTCTTAAGAACAAATCGGAACTCAAGACCCATGAGCAAGACTTTGTTCGGATGATACAGAATCAGTTTCAGAGAACAGTTAAGATCATTTGTTCTGATCCTGGAGGGGAGTTCAGTTCGAATGAACTTCTGCAGTTTTATAAGTCGGCCGACATTCTCTCTCAAGAGTCATGCCCTGGTGTTTCACAGCAGAATGGTCTAGTGGAACGTAAGAATCGTCATGTTATGGAACTGACGCGTGCTCTCTTGTTTCAATCCTGTGTTCCTGCTCACTTTTGAGTCGAAGTTGCTAACACTGTGGTGCATCTTATTAATCAACAGGTCACTCCGGTCCTGGATGGTTGCTCCCCCTATTATAAGCTTTTCTCTCGCCATCCGAAATACGATCGTCTACGTGTCTTTGGGTGCCTCTGCATTGTCTTGCTCCCTCGCCGAGAACGTACTAAACTTACTCCTAAAACTGTCCGTTGTGTTTTCGTTGGGTATAGTGATCGCTACAAAGGCTACCTTTGCTACGATCCGGTTGGTCGTCGTCTTCGGATTGCTTGCCATGTTCTGTTTATGGAGCATATTCTATATTATTCTCTAAAGACAGCTAGTGATCGTGCTACCTTTGAAACCAGCTTGGCATTTTTGTCCTCTTTTCAGTCGCCGAGTTCCTTGCCACCTGGAGGGGGGAGAGTGACAGTGATGCATCCGGTTCTTCTTCCTCCAGTTCGTCCTCTTCGGGGTCAAGTTCTAGCTCGTCCTCATCGTTGGCTTCAACTTCATCTAGTCCATCATCGCCCTCGCAAACGATCTCCTCGGCCAAGCAAACGTCATCGGCCTCTAGCTCCTCTACGGCCTCTTCGTCAGCTCATGATGGGTTTCTAGAAGAGCTGGAAGAAGTTGATAATAACAATAATTTGGACCACCAGGCGCTTCGTCGCTCAAATAGGGCAACGAAAGGCAATCCTCCCTTGTGGCTTTAGGACTACGTCGGGTTTTTGGTAGATCCTATTTTTGTTCCTGCTAATTATCGCCAAGCTTGTGGTATTCCAGAATGGGATGCAGCGATGGTCGATGAAATTGATGCCTTGGAAGCTAATCAGACATGGGATCTTGTTCCTAGAACACCAGAGATATCAGTTGTTGGGAGTAAGTGGGTATATGCTATCAAAATGAAGCCTGATGGTACTCTTGAAAGAAACAAGGCTCGAGTTGTTGCACAAGGATTTAGCCAGGAGTATGGAATCGATTATGAGGAGACGTTTGCACCGGTAGCGAAAATCCAGACTGTTAGATGTGTCTTGGCCGTGGCGGCAATGAAAGACTGGCCCCTGGTACAGCTAGACGTGAAGAATGCATTCTTGCATGGTGATTTGAAGGAAACGATCTACATGGCTCGACCACCTGGGTATACGAAAGGTGATGCGAATACTGTTTGTCGCCTGAAACGATCACTGTATGGTCTCAAACAAGCTCCTAGAGCATGGTTTGAGAAGTTTCATGGAATGATAGGGCAGGCTGGATTTACTCAAAGTCAGAATGATCCCTCCTTGTTTCTGCGAACTACGGTACATGGTCTTACAGTCTTACTTCTCTATGTGGATGACATGATTATTTCAGGAGATGACCATGCAGGAATTAAGGATCTCACCGAGTCACTACATAAAGCATTTAAGCTGAAGGAGCTCGGTAATGTTTCCTACTTCCTGGGATTAGAAATCGAGCGGACTAGGCATGGCATCCTTGTGAGTCAGCAAAAGTATATTCGAGACTTGCTTGCAGAAAATCAATTTGAAAACTGTAAACCGTGTACAACTCCTATGGAACAGAATCTGAAGCTTAGCAGGGCCAGAGGGGATTTACTAGATGATCATACTCATTATCGCACGATTGTTGGTTCTCTCAGATACATCAGCTCTACGAGACCAGACATTGCATACGTTGTACAGGTGGTTAGTCAGTATATGGGCATGGCACGTACTATGCATTTAGATGCAGTGCATCGGATCCTGAGATACCTTCGGAGTACTCAGGATGTAGGTCTTTTCTTCCCAGCAAAAGGGGAGCCTGTATTGGAGGCATTTGCAGATGCTGATTTTGCTGGGTGTGTAGACATTCGCAGATCAACATCAGGATGGTGCGTCCGGTTTGGGAGTTCATTTGTTTCATGGAGATGCAAGAAGCAGGATCGGGTTTCGAAATCTTCTACAGAAGCAGAGTACAGATCCATGTCAGAGGTAAGCTCAGAACTGGTTTGGCTGAAACGTCTCTTAGGGGAATTGGGTGTAGCATGCAGTGAGCCTATGAAGTTATTTGGGGACAATACCAGTGCTATCCGGATTGCTACCAATCCAGTTTTACATGATCGGACAAAGCACATCGAAACACATGTTCATTACATCAGAGAACTTGTGACCGAGGGAGTCATTCAGCTTAGTTATTTGTCAACAGAAGATCAGACAGCAGACTTGTTGACAAAGGCGGTTGGCACCAGTCGCCATTGGTATCTGTCTAACAAATTGATGTTGCGTAAGCACCATCAATTTGAGGGAGGGTGTTGAAATTATTATTTGTGCTTAGTTTAGGTGGCTTATTGTCATTTTCCCTAATTACGTAAGTTCCTGAACTAGGTCGGATTAGGGTTACATGTATGGGTAACCTAGCAGTATGTATATCCTCCTTATGTACTCTGTAAAACTAAGTCGAATAAGATTGACTCTGGAGAGTGCTATCTCTCCCGTGGACTAGTCCTGATTCTCAGGGAAACCACGTAAATCCTGTGTTTATGTTCTTTATTCTGAGTTCTTATCAGGCACAACTCCTACGGCAGGATCAAGCTCGCCTTCGCCATGCTGATCTGAGACGAAAACGTAAGCTGAGACGACGGCGTTGTGAGCTTGCTACTCGGTGTGATCATCACGAAGCCCTCATCCCAATCATCATCGTCATCTCCATCGGACACAACCACCGTTGTCGTCGTTAAGAGAGAAAGGGGAGAGAGAATCTAAGCAGAAATGAAAAGTAGAATTATGTGGTCGTGGTTGGGAAAAAATCCAAAACTACCAATGTTTAAAAAAAATTACAAAAATACCACCCACTCCAAATAATTTCCAAAAATACCATCGTTTATATAAAACCGCGCCTCTAATGAGCGGTTTTGAATGAACCCGCGCCTCCAGGCAGCGTTTTACATTATAACCGCGCCTCCAAGAGCCGTTTTTAATTTCCAGAAAAACCGCTTCTAGAAGGCGCGGTTATAGGCTAACCCTACCACAAAACGCTTTAAGAGGGAGCGTTTAAACGTCAGCATTACAAACCGCCTTACCAAGCGGCGGTTTATATTGTCAGGACATAAACCGCTGCCCCATGGCGGGGTTTGTGCCTGGTCACCCGACAACAAACATGTCAGACATGTCGGCATGCAGGGGGTAGGGTTGCATGGCAGACCTAAAACCGCTCCCCCCCCCCCCCCCCCCAGCGGTTTTGCTGCAAAATTTGCCTATAAAAGGTTGTTTCAGAGAACTCAATTCTTCACACCTCCTCCTCTTCCTTCTTAAAATTTCAGCTTTGCACCTTTAAATTATTTAGTTTTCGCGATTAACGTTAATTCGTAAGTTTGTTTCGTAATTACTTTTCATTGTCCTTTGTGATTTTATGTTAGTAACTTAATTACTTTTCATTGTCCTTTGTGATTTTATGTTAGTAACTTAATTACTTTTCATTGTCATTTGTGATTTTATGTTAGTAACTTAATTACTTTTCATTGTCCTTTGTGATGTTATGTTAGTAACTTGTATTACTTTTCATTGCAGATGGCATTCCAAAGGTTCACGCTTGGGTTGCGGTGGAATGGTTACACGGAAGAGACCGAAAAGGGTGCAAGTTACGTCGGTGGCAATTTTTATAAAATGAAGGTCCGTACAAGACCGATGCTTGAAGAGCTCCATCAAATGTGCACTCAGATTACCTGCATGGATGGCACTAGAAGAGTTTATCGAATGGTGTATCGATATCCAAACAGACATGACGGGTCGCTGTGGAATGAGGAATTCCTCCTTACCACTCAGGAGGACGTTGATGCCATGGTCCAATTTTTGACCACCAATAAAATTAAGCAAGCGGAGATGTTCGTTTACACCGAGGTCGTCGAAGGCAGTGTAGGTCATTCTGGAGATGGCCAAACATTTGGTATCCACGGTGGGAGTGTATTATACGAAGATCATCCCCACCAGGATTTCCAAGAGTCGAGCTGGAGGCAGGAGTATCATCATGGAACTGGAGGAAGTCATCAATCCTTCCCTTCATATGAAGAAGAAGCTCAACAGGCGGATTACAACCAACAAGCAGGCTACCAGTACCCACCCGAGTACAACTTCTATCAAAGCGGTGTTAGTTACCACAACTACCATTACGGAGCTAGTGAAGGTGAAGGTGCCTTTCATGCTAATAATCAGATGGAAGAAGAGGTCAATCCAAGTCCAGTTAGTGACCCTGAGGTTGAAGAAGAGGAAGGCAAAGTTAGTGCAGACAGCTTCGATCCGCTGGAAGGTGTTGATGATTCCAGTCCAGATTCAAACGCAGATGATGATGAGGTACCTCACGAACGCGTACCTATTCCATACTACAATCACATTCAAAATGAAGATTGGTATGTTGATGCCGACATGGACCTGCCAGATGTGCCAGTATGTGGTCCACTGACTGGCTTTACGAAGGGCCAACAATTTGCAACGAAGAATGAGGTCCGACACACTATTTCCACTGAAGCAATGACTCGGAGTTTTGAATGGCAAACAACCCATTCCGAAACAAAGAGGCTGATGGTTCGATGCAAAAATGAAAATGATGGATGCAAAGCTAGGGTCCGGGCCATCAAGAGTAAGAGAGTCGGCCATTGGGTCATATCCCGTGCGGTGACCACACACACACATGTGTGTCATCAATAACATCCCAAGGCCATCGACAGTTGAAATCAAGGGTGGTTGTCGCGGCTATCAAACATCTAATTGAGGAGCAGCCCGACCTGAAGGTGAAAACCATCATCGCCCACATTTCTAGTCGTTATGGTTATATCATTAACTACAAGAAAGCGTGGCATGGGAAACAGAAATCAATGGGTGCCGTGTTTGGTGACTGGGAAGAATCATATGCATTCCTTCCCAAGTTGATTTTGGCTTTGGAGGTGTCTAACCCTGGCACCATTTTCTCGCCTCACTACCAAGATGAAGAAATTCAACCGCCGGTGCCTGGTAACAATCGCCAATTCAAGCGTCTTTTCTGGGCCTTCAAGCCATGTATTGATGGTTTTTCATACTGTGTTCCTGTGATTCAAGTTGATGGAACATTCCTTACCGGCAAGTACAAGGGTACTCTACTGATTGCCAGCGGAGCAGATGCAAATAGATTAGTATATCCATTAGCCTTTGCCATTGTGGAGGGAGAGAATACCGATAGCTATGGATGGTTCTTCAGACAAATGCAGCTCCATGTCACCAGGCGGACGAACCTGACTATCATCTCAAATCGCCACGCCGGTATACGGGCTGCTATCTTAGGCTTGGATCCAGCCTGGAACTGGTCACAGAGATGGTGCATACGGCACTTCAAGAGCAACTGGAACCATCATTTCAAGCGAAAGAAGCTTGCTGACAGTCTATGGTGGATCGGTAAGCGTTCTAATTAATTGTGTATCTGTAAACTTTTTCAACTGTATAAAAGTATGGAGTGTTTCAATACAATACAACACTTATTTAGACTCTTTATAAAGAAATGGATGTCTAAAGAAATGGGGACTTAAGCGATCATCATGATCCCCCCATGACCTGGGAAAATCGGGTTCTAAGCGATCCTCGGATCCCCCCCTTTTCTGTCAAAAAGACTGTGTTTCTAAGGAGATGTATACCTCTCCTAAGAGTCTTACGAGTGTACTTGTATTGGCAATAAGGTCGATCTTGCTTATCTGACCTTTTTTTATATTCATCAGCTGTCGCGTACCAAGAGAAGAAATTTAAAGAGAAGATGCAGAATATCCGTCAAATATGCCCTGAAGGTGCGCAGTGGCTTGATCAACATAACCTTGAAATGTGGACTTTTCATAAGGACGGAGGTCACAGATGGGGTATTGCCACAACAAACTCAAGCGAGAGTATCAACAACGTCTACAGGGAATGCCGTGCACTCCCCATCTCTGCAATTGTTGAGATGTCATTCTGGAAAACAAACAGATGGTTCGTCAACTGTCTCCACTGGTGTGAGAAGAGAGAGGCACAGGGTAAGGTACACTCCGATTATGTCACAAAAATAATGGAAAAAGATAATCGGAAGAGCTCTCGTCACACAGTCACTGT
Organism: Linum trigynum; assembly: GCA_964030455.1. NCBI lineage: Eukaryota > Viridiplantae > Streptophyta > Magnoliopsida > Malpighiales > Linaceae > Linum > Linum trigynum. Next base: position 5,461,506 of record OZ034817.1, read on the forward strand.
GATGAACCGAAATGCTGGCGAGTATTCGTTCGAGAGGATGGGAGACGTGGGGGTCATCGCCATGAAGTCACCGTCAACTTTAGGACTAAAAAGGGGGAGTGCTCTTGTCAGAAGTATCAGGGTAGAGGGATACCATGTTCCCATGCAATGGCAGTAATAAAGCACAGGAGCAAAGACCCCCGTCATTTCGTCAGTCCGTTCTTCAACATTGACTCACAAAAGAGCAGTTATCGTACTAGTTTCCGTGCATTGCCGGATGAAGCTTACTGGCTAGTTTATGAGGGTATGGTCATCATTCCACCAATCGGTCTTAGGCGGGAAATAGGGTGCCCGCGGGTAAAATGGATTCCAAATGAAATGGATCAAAGTGGAAGACCACCGCGAGGGCCAAGGCGGTGTTCCATATGCAAAGTACCCGGTCATGATAAACGAAAATGTCCCGGACCAATTGGTCCTCAAAATGCAGGGCCCGATGTGGTGAACCCGGATAATGGCGCTTAGATTGATTTCATGCGTTTGTTCCATCTTTGTGTATTAATTTCAATGGTTACTCTACTTGTATGTTGTGTGCTTAAATGAAATTGGAGATTTGCACAAAACACAAACTTTGGTGCAATTTTCCATCTTTTTTAATAAAACACATCACGAACACAAACACACTACATGAAAAAACTAAAAAATAACTTCAACTAAAAACACCATTGTTCAACTTAATTTAAACAAAACATAACTTGAAATAAACACAACTTGTCACACTCATGCATTATTTCGACGTTTTGCCCTCTGTTTCCTTGTGCGATGGGCGACTGGTCCACCGGGTGTAGTTGATGGTGGAACGGGTGGCAGATTCATATTCGCCGTAGAAGGGCGATCCTCCGTGCTATGGCGCATCGGTTCTGTGATAGGTGGCCCCTCCGTCTGCGGTCGAGGGCTATCCATGCTCATACGGTGGGGAGTGGAATGCCATTGTTGTTGCCATTGTTGTTGTGGTCGATTCCAAGGTGAGAAGTCTTGGTGGGGACTAGATTGCCATTGTTGTTGCCATTGTTGTTGTGGTCGCTGCAGAGGTGAGAAGTCTTGGTGGGGATTTGAGTATGAACCCTCGGCCCAAGTAGCTGAGGATGTGCCATCATGAAATGTACTTGGCCGTTGTTCATACTGGAAGCTGGGGCGGAGATTGTATTGGAAACTCGACCGCGGATCAAACTGGCTTCCGGGCGTGGGATCGTAGTGAGTACTCCCCCCTTCACCGCTGCATACCTCCAAAGGAGTAGGCGCCTTCCACGCCGCAATCGGCTTGATCTTCGGCACGTGAGGTAGATGCCTTGTAGCTTTGTTTGGCCTTCTATGGATCGGCGGAGGCACCGGCTCAACATCTTGCGTCACCGACGCGGTCTCACTGGGGGAACTGGAGGGTATCTATGATGGTCATGTCCGCGCGCTCGCATACAGCCTAGGAGATTGTTAGCTATCCTTCGAATAAGCCTCACCTCTCGACCCGCCGCCGAATGATCTGCCGTCCGCGCGAGGTCGTGGATTCGCTCGATGCCATCAACCTAAATCGAAGAAAATAACAAAGTTAGCCATTTAAAAAATAATGCACCGCATGACTAAATAAATAAAAATAATAATTACTTACCAAAGCTCCGTCCGCCACTCCTTCGGGGGTCATGTAACGAACAGATTGTCTTCGGTAGGTTTCCAGGTATGGGTCATGGTAGCCCATCCTCCCCACATGAGATGCCGTCACAATATCCCGATCTTGCCTAACATTTCACAGGCGGATCAAGTTTTCATACTCCTCCGGCCAATTAGTAGGTCCTTGTCGACCATCTTTCCCGTGGTACCCCTTCTGACTCTCCGGGACATCCAATGGTATGCATTGCTCACGTTCAAATTGTCGTAGACATCGATCCGGCAAGTGCCACTCCACTATATGGTGGCAGATTAGTGGAACTCGGGTGCACCATTGACCGGGATGTAACGGGAATTTGTGAACGTGATGCGCAACAATCCGTTCTGGATACGGATCGAACTTAAGCTACGAAGGTTTATAAAAAAACCATTAATCAACATAATAATATAAGTTAAAAAAAGTAGGTTTTAATAGCGTATTATGATGCTCACCTCTGCTTCCCAAAGGCGATCAAGCCTCCTACGATACTCTTCCAACTTATGCGCTCCTAGGTTGTCGCATGTTTTTTCACCAAGCCACCTATTCAATCCAAAAAGTATGGAGTGTTAATACATAATACCCGGTTCGTTATAAAATACCCAATTAGTAAAAAATTGTGAGAACTATGAGTGGGATAGGAAACATTTACCTACAACCATAAGCTTCATGTCGTAGGGGATGGTCGGGACCCCATTCCTTGTCGGGTTCAACCTTCGGCGCAATACATGGCAAATGCTCCCAAGCCCAAAATTGGACGATGGACATGGCCCAATCAATCTCCTTCACCGCTCTCGCACTAGCATTACATAGGGATCGGTAGAGATGAGCCAGGCAAGCAGATGCCCAGCTCAGGTTTCCCATATCATCCCAACTACCAAGTATGATCTTCAACCATGAATTGCTGATTAGGTTGTTGGATTTCTTGGGGAAGAAAACTCCTCCGATCATGCCGAGGATGTAGATACGTGCATAAATGTCTTTATCACGCTCCGAACTTTCCTCCGTGAGGGGAATGCCTCCGAACTCAGGGTTGTGCTTACGCCTGATCTCCGTTGTCAACCACGTGATGGATACTTGGCCCTTGGACAATGGTGGATGACCATCCGCATCGTGATCTCCCTTTTCTGGCGGACACAACCCGGTGACCGTCCATATAAAATGTTGCCAACCACTCATATTGGCAACAACTTTAGGTGGTGGCGTAGAGTCCACACAAAAAATATCACCATCGATGGGGAGATCGGTTAGGATGGCGATGTCCTTAAGTGTGATGGTGCACTCGCCTTCACGAAAATTGAAGCAGTGTGTCTCCTTTCGCCATCTCTCTACCATCGCCGTGATGAGTTGGCGGTCGATCTTGATTCCATTGAAATGCCTAATCGAATCCAATCTTGCCCTTTTTAGAAAGGGCAAGATGACGTCGTTCCATTCAAGCACATTCGTTGTGCCCCTATAGCGGAGTATATGGTATGCATCCTAGAGAAGAATTTAAATTTCACTATAAGTTGATGATTTATACATATATAAATATATTATAAGATACAATTTATATATAAATCAAGGTTGTTTTAGAGAAATATACATTATCTAATAAACATTTATTTTAACATAAATAAAATAATTTTCTAAGATGCAATATTAATTAAATCAAGCGGTTTTATAGAAATATACTTTATCTAATTAAATATTAATTTTAACATAACTAAATAATATTATAAGATGCAATATTAATTAGATCAAGGTTGTTTTAGATAAATATACATTATATAATAAACATTAATATTAACATAACTAAATAATATTAAAAGATGCAATATTAATTAAATCAAGGTTGTTTTAGATAAATATACATTATCTAATAAACATTAATATTAACATAACTAAAATAATATTCAAAATTTAAGTATAATTATTTTTTGTACACATACACATAAAATCAAATATATTATTTTGTTAATCGTATTGATTATTTTCAATAATTTAAAGCAATACAAGTACACTCGTAAGACTCTTAGGAGAGGTATACATCTCCTTAGAAACACAGTCTTTTTGACAGAAAAAGGGGGGATCCGAGGATCACTTAGAACCCGATTTTCCCAGGTCATGGGGGGATCATGATGATCGCTTAAGTCCCCATTTCCTTAGACATGCATTTCTTTATAAAGAGTCTAAATAAGTGTTGTATTGTATTGATTTAAATTATTGAAAATAATCAATACGATTAACAATTAAGTAAATTATTGTACAAACAAATAAATTACTTTAACAAAATACGAATTAAAAGTGATGATAAATAATATGTACCTTGTGGTGGTTCCAAACGTCTCTTGAACGATGATTTGCTTGATCGTATAAAACTGTCGGATCAATCGGTCCTTGATCAACATAATATCGTTGATTGAAAATATCAACATCCGGCCCAACCTACGATAGCAGAACAATAACATAAATCATTAGTATATAAATTAAATAAATCATTATAACAACAACAACAATTGGGAAAAATGAGTATGTACCGTTTGATAATCATCATAAAAAGGCCCTCTTCTTGAGCGAAATCGGCCATTCTCTCGGAATCCGGACAGAGGTTCGACGGTTTTTTAGTGAAAACCAAAGAAAAAGTTTTTTGGAGGTAGATCGGACTTAGCCGCAACCAACAAAAAAACTAATTCTAAGGTTTTTGGGTGGGGAGGGGGGTGGGTAGAGAGAAGTTAGAGGGAGAGGGGGGGGGGGGGGGAATGTGGTTGGTGTGCAGAAAAATGAAGGGGAGGGGGGTTTATATAGGTGAGAAACCGCGTGGGGGAGGTCCAGTTCAGTCATTTTACCCCCACCGAAAACCGCCCCTCCAGCACGCGGTTTGCGTTTCCCAACAGTCAAACCGCGCCTCGGGGGAGCGGTTTCCGTCGGCGACGCGGATCGCTGAGTTGGCACGCGTTTTGGCCGTCAGATCGCTCCTCCAACGGGCGGTTTGATGCACCGCCACGTGGCCACGCGTTTTGACACCCATGCAAGGTCAAACCGCGCCTTGGAGGCGCGTTTTGTTCTATAACCGCTGCCTGGAGGCGCGGTTTCATTAAAAACCGCTCATTAAATGCGCGGTTTTATATAAACGATGGTATTTTTGGAAATTATTTGGAGTGGGTGGTATTTTGTAATTTTTTTTTAAACAGTGGTAGTTTTGGATTTTTTCCTCGTGGTTGGCGGAGGAAGGAAATGTGTAGGTAATGACGAAAAGCAGAGAAAATGGCAAAGCCCAAAATACCCATAAAGTTCCCTCCCATTACGTAGAAGTCACTTGTTGGTTCAACTTGCTTAAGAAAATTCACACCCGACTCAATTCCATCTATTAGAAAAGCGTGTAAAACTCAGTCCTCAAGAAAAACTCGACAACACTGGGTTCAACTCGTTTAACTCGTTTAACAAAATCCATACTCAACTCAATCTCGTAAATTAGACAAATGTGTAAACCTCGTTGCTGAAGCAAAACCCATCAACACCGCATTTTGAAAATCTTTGGGCATATAGAATAATCGACTCAATCCTGTCAATTAGAAGAAAAAAAATGTAAAACTCGTTGCCAACGCAAAACTCGTCAACACTACATGGTCATGTTGAGTTCAATTCGACGGTTTACAACCTCTGGGAAAATTACCTCTGGGAAAATAGAATAAAAGAATTAGAAAATAGAACATAAATTAAACTTATGGTCATTTTAGGTTCAATTAGCTTAACAAAATGCACGCCCGATCAATTCCATAAATTAGAAAAGCATGTAAAACTTGTTCCTCGAGCAATACTCGTCAATTAGGAAATAACTAAAAAACTTATTATTAAATAAAAGTTAAATAATGACTTGGGGTTCAACTCGTGTTGACCGGGTCGAATTAGGTTGAATACATATGAATTCGGTTTCAATTGTTTTAAAAGGAAATAACTACTCAACTCGTTAATTACAAAAGTGGGTAAAACTCGTTTCCGACCCAAAATTCATCAATACTGAATTCAACTCGCTTTACCCGACTTGTTAAAGTGGGGTGGCTATTAACAAAATTCACATCCGTTAATTACAAAAGCGGGTAATATTCGTTCCCGATCCAAAATTTGAGAACACTATATTCAACTTGCTTTGACCGGCTTGATAAAGTAGGGCAAGTTTTTAACAAAATTCACACCCGACACAACTGTACGTGGGCACCGGGCCGTGCCGCCCACGGGCTAGCACGGCACAACACGGTTAGAGCACGCCACGAGCACGGGCACGAAATAAATGGGCCAGCCCGGCACGAGCACGAATAATATATGGGCCGTCCGGGCCTAAACTTCATGGGCATGGGCACGAGCACAGTATATAAGTGGGCCGTGTCGGGCCTAATATTTTCGAGACTTTATTGAGTAAAAGAACGGACATGGTACCAAAATAATATTTATTTGATAGAAAATAAATATGAAAAGAATAGAATTATAGGTTGAAATATTACAAAACACAAGTAGAAAAATAATTATTTGTTGTTGTTAGAAGTGTCATAAAGATATATACGTAATTACTAACATAAGTAAAAATGGACAAAGAATTAAACAAAGCCAACTCACACTCGCTATACTTCCAATATTCTTTTCCCGCTTATTTGTTACTTTTCTCAAACATTATCGGTTAATACTATCTTCCCCCGTCCAATTTTCACCTTCTTTTTCATTCTCTCTTTTGTTTTCGTCATTTTCATTAAACACAAATACGAGCATGGCACGAGCACGAATAGGCACGACACGATTCGAAACGTGCCCGGGCCTGGGTCGGGCCTAGCAAAATTAACAAATGGGCTTGCATGGCACGGCACGAAAACTGACGGGCCGTGCCAAGCACGACACGAAATAAATGGGCCTGAAGCGTGCCCATGCCGTGCCGGCCCAAGCACGGCCCAACGCCCATGTACAGACCCAACCCATTAATTACAAAAGAGGATAAAAATCATTCTCGTCCAAAAGTTCATCAACATCGGGTCCAACTCGCTTTGGCCGGGTCGAATTAGGTCGAATACCCATTGATTTGGGTTTAATTGTCATAAGATAATTAATTAGAATCTTAATGAAAATTCGTCAATATCGGGTCCAACTCTCTTTGACCAGGTCGAATTAGGTTGAACATGCATAGTTGTTTTAAAAGGAAATAACTACCCACCCCGTAAATTACAATAGTGGGTAAAACTCGTTTCCGACGCAGAATTTGTCAATACTGAATTCTACTCGCTTTGCCTGGCTGGATAAAGCGGGCGAGTTATTTACAAAATTCACATTCGACCTAATCCATCAATTATAAAAGCGGTAAAATTCTTTCCCGATCCAAAATTTGAGAACACTATATTCAACTCGCTTTGATCGGCTTGATAAAGCGGGGCAAGTTATTAACAAAATTCCACACCCGACCCAACCCGTCAATTACAAAAGTGGGTAAAATTCGTTCCCCTCCAAAACTCCGTCAACATCGAGTCCAACTCGCTTTGACCGGGTCGAATTAGGTTGAACACACATAGTTTAAGGCCTAACTCTCTTTGACCGGGTCTAATTAGGGGGAAAAATCTAAAAGTACACTAGTTCTTAAAAAAAATTTCTCAAAATACATAAGTTATAAAAAAATTTCCAAAACTACACATGTTTGGCATTCACCGTTTTTTACAAACGCAGTGAATATAATCACCGTGTTTGCCAAAAACGGTGAACATTTCACCATTTTAAAATAAAACGATGACGTGTTCACCGTCTTTGTATAAAGCGGTGAAGTGTTCACCGCGTTTAACGAAAACGGTGAAGACGTCACCGTTTAAGTTAAAAGCGTGAAAACGTCACCGTTTTAGGGCAAAGCGGGGAACATCTTCACCGCCTTAGACTAAGGCGGTGATTATTTCTCACGTTTTCCAACCCTGGTAGGTGAAAATTAGGTCACAACTACGTAATGTTCACCGTTTGAGACAAACGCGGTGATGATGTTCACCGCGTTTGACGAAGGCGGTGAACATTAGCCGATTTTTCTATAAATACCACACCACCAGCAGTTGTAAAAACATAACCACTCCCCCCCCCTCTTCAAATTTCAGCAACCAAAATCGAGCAACATACACAGAACAGGAATTTACGGTATGGTTTAATTTTCGTATTAATTCCTAATGGTTGTTTTTAGTAGTTATATTGTTATGAATTACTTATCGTAGCAAATATGGCCGAAGTTATGAATTACTGGAATTATGCTAATAGTTACTTATTGTAAATTGTAGATATGGGTAAATTCAAGAAGTTTCAGCTTATTATTCAAGAAGGTGGGTATGGCGTTCTCATCGAAGGACGCTGTGCAGGATGGCTTTACCGAAGAGGCCTTGAGGCGCAATTTCGAGTGGAAGGTAAAATATTCTGACAGTAAACCATTACATGTCATATGCAAGAATGATGCAGAGGGTTGTACATGGCAACTGCGGGCTGCATATATGAAGAGAAAGGGTGCCTGGGTGATTCGAAAAGCTGAGACCAACCACACCTGCTCCTCGTCCATACGTTCCCAGGATCACAGGCAACTTAAAGCAAAGAAATTGGGAGAACTATTAAACACCTTATCGAAGCAAAACCAGATATCAAGGTCAAAGCTATCATGGCCGAGGTGAAGGATCGACATTCTTACACGATAAGGTACAAAAAAGCATGGCATGGAAAGCAGAAAGCCATGGCTGAGGTATATGGTGATTGGGAGGATTCGTATGCTTTACTCCCTAGACTTATGGCCGCAATGGATGAGTCCAACCCTGGGACTGTTTTCGTCCCAGTATACAACAATGTATACACTAAGGATCAAGTTCGAGTACATGAGAAGTTGATGTTTCACCGTCTTTTTTGGGCTTTCAAACAATGCATTGACGGGTTTGCGTTCTGCATACCATTTATTCAGGTATTTTAATACATGTTTACTATTTGAAATGTTTCTATTCTTGCAGACCAAGTAAATTTCATACTAATTACTTCCTAATATTTAATTAGATTGATGGAACCTTCCTTACTGGGAAGTACAGAGGAACTATTCTCATTGCCACTAGCGTTGATGGAAACAGGAGGATTTTCCCGCTTGCATTTGCAATAGTGGAAAGGGAGAACAGCTTAAGTTGGGCATGGTTCTTTGACCAACTACACGAACATGTGACACAGCGGGAGGGTATTACGATTATATCCGATCGACACGGGGGATTAGGAATGTCGTGGGTGGTTTTCCTAACGAGTGGGGATGGACATGGCGTTGGTGTATTCGACACTGGCTCGCCAATTTCCAACACAAATTTGGAAAGAAGAAAGACATCAAAAATCAATCGTGGCATGCAGGTACTAATGTCCTTTAATGCGACTTAACTATGTGTTTGATAATTTGTTGTTTATCATGTATTGACCATTTTTATATTGTTCACCTTGCAGCCGTTGCACATCAGCCAAAAAAGTACGAGCAGAAGACACTTGTCCCGCATTGATCTTCCGGAGAAGCGGTTGCCATCATTTTTATATTGTCCACTTGATCTTCCGGAGTCTCGTCATTGATTTCCACCTCATTCTGGATGTGAGTTACCATCCACGGGACCGACACTTGTCCCACATTCAACGGTGGATGCCCCCGTTCTTGAATTGGTGTGGTGGTCGGCATGTCAAAGCCCAGACGATCACGAATGAGCGGCCCCCAACCTCCTTCGGGTTTGGTAGTGGAACCAATGATGGCATCTCCAGAAATCGGCAGCCCGGTGAGGATCGCCACGTCTTTGAGGGTGATCGTTATATCCCCCTCCGGAAGGTGGAACGTATGGGTTTCAGGACGCCATCGCTCCGCCATTGTCGTAAGCAGATCGTTGTCGATTTCGATCCGCATGAAATGGCGCGACATACCCAACCCGGTCCTCTCTATATAGGGCGCCAACCGTGGATGCCAAGCGGGCAAGTTTGTGGTCCCTTTATGAACGACGGGAATAAGTGATTCCTTCAAAATAATAGGAAAAACATCAATTTGTTAGTTTAAATAAAGCAAAATCAAACCTTAGAAAATAATAAAATAAAGCAAATAAATCATCAAATTACCGGATTGTTATCCCAAATAGCACGGGAGCGATGAGCTTCTTGATCGGTTAAGAGTCTCATATTTCTTGGCCTATAATGGATATACAATTGAGGATCGTATATCTCGGCACCCATCTATAAAAAAAGTAATGAAATCAGAGATTGTTTTGATAAAAAAAAAATCACAAAATCAAATTGTTTCGATTAAAAATAAAAACACAAAAAAAAAACAAAAACCTACACGAAGAGCCTCTTCGTCCATATTTTGGCAGAAGCCGGACAGAGGTTCGACGGGTTTGGGTTCGTAAGGGACGGGAGCTTAGCGGGACGGGGGCTTTAGGGTCAAACTCTAGTAATTCTTTCTGATGTGGAAGATCGGACTTAGCCGTAACCATAGAGCATACTTAGAACGAGACTAGAGCGGATAGATTGAGGGAGAAAGAATTGTAAATGTGGTGGTGTGATTTGGAGAGGGGGGGGGGGGGAGGGTTCTATTTATAGAGAAGGATGGGAGGGGTTGCGCAGATTGATGGGGAGCATTCACCGCGTCCCTCAAAGGCGGTGAATGCATCGCATTCCCAAAACCGGTGCCTGACGCGGATCGAGCAGACGTGGCGTGCTGTGAGGCGTCGGATCTGGGAAGAAAACCACGATCCGCGCCTCACCGCATCCAACGGCCACGGTGAGTGGGTCAACGACGCGGATCGCTGACGCAAACAAACACGCGGTATTCACCGTGTTTGTCTAACGCGGTGTCCACGTCAGCGATCCGCGTCGCTTCATCGTGGCAAACAAAAGCGGTTTAATATACACTGCGTTTAATTAAAACGGTGATCTATTCACCATTTGTCTCTAAAACGGTGATTGACTCACTCGTTGTTCACCGTTTTAGAGAAGAACGGTGAATACGTCACCGTTTTTTTTTTATGGTGAAATATTCACCGTCTTTGTCAAATGCGATGATAGGCTTCACTGCGTTTGTCAAACATGTGTACTTTGGGAAATTTTTTTATAACTTATGTATTTTGGGAAATTTTTTTAAAAACATGTGTATAGTGGGATTTTTTCCCTAATTAGATCGAATACCCATTTATTTGGGTTTAATTTTCATAAGTTAATTAATAATTTAATGAAAATTTGTTAATATTGGGTCCAACTTGCATTGACCGGGTCGAATTAGGTTGAACACGCATAGTTTGGGGTCCAACTCGCTTTGACCGGGTCGAATTAGGTCGAACACCCATTGATTTTGGTTGAATTGTCATAAGTTCATTAATTAGAACCTTAATGGCACAAAAATGCCATCAAGTTTTGGTTAATTACAAAAAGATCACCCCTTGTGATGTGACTCTATGAAATAGTAACTCTTCTACAATATCTCTTAGAAAACCTTATAGAAAGGGCTATAAATATTCTCCCTCAACCACCAATTGAAGACACATCCTTATTGAGGTTACTCTGTCGATAAAGAAACTAACCAGAACCAGAAATGATCCGCAGTCTCAGTATGCAAAACAACATCTTAGACATCATCTTTGCCCTTATGATACCATTTCACAGAAGCTAGGTTTCACATCTTCCCGACTGAATTACTCCTTAGATTCTACCCCCTTGGGTGGCTAGTTCATCAGTTGTGTAGGTTAGTGAACCCTAGAGGTTCCTTAGATAATGTATTAGTCAATTTTTTATATAATATATATATGGTAGGCTAGGATACGTCTAATGTACACTGACCTTACCGTATGCCCATCGTGTTTTTCCATTTAGACCATGAATTAACCGTACTTTGAGGCATGCTATTATACTCTTACCTCTGATGGATGAACCCCAGTACTTAATTCTATAAACCAAACCATAAGATAATTTAATCAAAAAATAATAACTGGGGAATCAAAACAGTGAGGCCCCCGACTAGTTGTGTTTCGAATTCTTTTTCATTTTCGGGTTTTTGATTAGTTTTATTTTTCCAAACCTATTTTAAGGGTTGTAACACGAGTTTTAGGATGGACATTGATTATTAATTATTGAGTTGAACATGGTTCATCGAATTTACTCTTGTTGTTGGTGGATTTCAATTGCTTGAGTGTTGTCTCTGTATCAATCAAGTATTCCTCTTGATTGTGGTCCAGGTTCTACCATTATATTGTTAGATACTCTTCCCGATTTCGTGTTGAAGTTACACGTTCAATTCTGCCTTATCCTTATAGTTTTCGGGTTGTTGAGAAAAGTTCAGAAAACCCTAAAGATTGTAGCTACATGAGTTTGATAACTATGGGTGCCAGTTTTGTGCTCGTATAAAGTGGTATCAGAGATCCAGTTCAAATCAGTGGCAAGGAGGAGAAGATCACAAGTTTTCTTTAAGATCATGCAATGGCAGAAGAGTTGGAGCCACAAGGTAACTCGTTCTACACCCGTTTGCTTGTTACAAGAGAAATTGTGTTATGTGGTTGTTGATGGAGAGATCAAATATAATTTGATCAGTTCAAGGGCAGTAGCTGAGTTAGGGCTATCTATAAACGACATCCTAGCCTTTCTTTATGCAATTGTCGATGGAAAGTGCCTTTGTTTTTGTGGCTGAACAAGTGTCTTGGGAGTTCAAATCGGGGCATATGTAGATCAGATTCTTTGAGATGTTGTGCCTATGAAGCTTAGTCATGTCGTGCTGGATAAACCATAGCACAATGATCGCCAAGCACGAAGAAGCAGCAACACCAACAACATCGTCGTAAGGCATCCCAGAAAGAAAATTGCTTGAGTACATTGTCGGGAAGAGCTTCCTGAAGATAGGAGGCCATTACAACAAGCCTATAAGGATGAGCAAAAGGTCTAGGAAGTCAAGAAATCAGCGACAACAATAGTTGAAGGCTTCCCATATCCCTCCCATCACTTTTCTCAGCGGGGGGTTGCCTCCCAGCTCAGGGTTGTGCTTACTCTTGATCTGCATCATTAACAAAAATGATTGATACTTGGTTCTTTCTCAAAGGTAGCTTCCCATCATTAGCAACGCCACCCTCTACAGTGTTTGGCACGATCAACCCCAAAGCACTATAGAGCAAAGATTGCCAACCGTTGAGATCCTCCACTGTGGAAGGCGGTGTATGATCGTTCACAATCCCCGAATCGCCATCGATGGGCAAATGTGTTAGGATGGCGATGTCCTTCAACGAGATGATGCACTCTCCTTCACGAAAGTTGAAGTTGTGTGTCTCCTTGCTCCGTCTCTCCACCAATGATGTGATGAGTTGAGCATCGATCTTGATGCCAACAAAGTGCCTCATCGTCTCCAACTTTATAACAAACAATTGAAATTAACTAAAATGAATACCATTTGCATGATGTACACATTAATCAACTATAACAAACAAATTCAATTCACTAAAATGAATATCATTTGAAAGATATACACATAAATCCATTATACCAAACAATTGGAATTAACAAAATGAATATCATAGATTTAAGATATACACATAAGTCCATTATACCATTTTGTAAATCGTGTTGGTTGTTTTCAATGATTTAAGCCGATACAAGTGAACTCGTTTTGCATTTCAAACCGCATGGGGGATGACGATTTTGGCGGAAGAGAAGCGGATGGAGGGAGATGTCGCGCGGATCGCTGAGGTGGTGGACGGTCATCCAGCGACACACGCGGTCTGTTAGCGGCTAAAAAGGAAGCCACAACACCTCCTGCGCTACTCGTTTTATTTTCCATGGCCCATGGAGGGATGCAGTCCTTGTGTTTTTTTTTTTTTGTCAAAATATAATATATATTAATCCAATCAAATAGATAGTTAAATCCTGGAAATCAGCCAGGTCCGGAAATCAAAAAAGCGACTTACAGTCGGAAACAAAGAGAGGGTTTTTCTAGCTACCGAGTGAGCTACCCTATTGTTCTCCCGACCTACATACCACACACTAAACCCAGGATGGGCACGAAAATACTGACATATCTCTTCCAGGACTGCCAGATCCGCCAAAGGACGACAACCACACCCATGAACAACGCTAGTTGATGGACAAGGGCGAGTATCTGCTTGAGAAATAAAGGAAACGTGTGCCGAGGCAAACCCTCACCCAAATATTCCAATCTCGAGTAGTCCCAGAGAGCCCGCGCAACCGGGCAGTAAAGAAACATATGTTCCATCGTCTCGGGACCATCCCAGCACACCAGACACCGAGGCAACACAAGATCCATTTTTTCAATGAGAGCCTCGGTGGTCGGCAGAGCCCGATGAAGAATTTTCCAGACAAAGACCTTCAGCTTTGGAGGGATCTTAGCTTCCCACAGTCGGATCCAACTGGGCTTATCCATCCAACTAACCGATGACCTCCACCCACCCCTCCTCCTGTCTAGCTCAACAGCCAAATGATAAGCCGACTTAACCGAGAACACCCCGTCAGCTGTGTTATGCCAGATAAGTTTATCACCCACACTCTGCCGCGGAAGTGGGATAGCCTTAATGGCACAACAGGTAGGCGGATCAAACCATTGATTAAGCTTTTCATCAGCCCAACGCCCTTCCCCGTGACAAATAACCTCCGCCACCAAGGGGTTCCCCCCCATCTGGCAGGACCCGGGATTATAGCAAGGGGGGTTCACCCTCTCCAACTTATTTTCCGAGATCGCTTTCCGAAAAGGGTCGCAAACCCCTCCGTGCATAGCACAAACAAGAGAGGCGACAATGGATCCCCTTGGTGGAGCCCCCGAGAGGAATTGAAATACCCCGAGGGTGCACCATTCATCAGGACCGAAAAAGAAGCGAAACGAAGACATTCATGTATCCATCCTTTCCAGACAGAGTTAAAACCCATTTTATCCAAAACTGCCAGAAGGAAGGACCATTCGACTCTATAATAGGCCTTTTCCATGTCAACCTTTAGAGCCATGTACCCATTCTTCCCCTACTTCTTTATTTTTAGATAATGCATTAACTCATGTCCGAGAAGGATGTTATCGATAATTTGCTGGTTTCGTATAAACGCATTCTGGCCCTCTGAAACGATCTTAGGGAGCAGACCTGCAAGCCGTTCAAACATGATCTTGGTTATCACTTTATAAACAAACTGAAATAGGCTAATCGGCCGCAACTGGCGGATAGTTTCTACAGAATCCACTTTAGGAATCAAAGTGAGCCAGGTATGGTTAAAACTCCGCAGCATTCGGCTAGTTGTAAAGAATGAACATACTGCATTAATCACCGAGGTGCCCACAATATCCCAGAAAGCTTTGAAGAACTTTCCGGTAAATCCATCAGACCCCGGAGCCTGCTTCGACCCCATTAAAAAGACCGTACTCTGAACCTCATCAGGCAATACCTCTGCCGTCAACAACGCATTCATTTGAGGAGTAACACTATGGGAAATGGGGAGATTCGCCACCCTATCGGCCATGTTAGGAACCTGGGACTCCGAGGTAAACAGCGTTTGATAAAAATTGGTAGCAATAGTAGCTTTCCCACTTTCCACAGTGACCCATTCGCCCTCATCATTCCGGAGCCCAGAAACAAAATTTATTTTACGTCGCGCGCGAGTGACCGTATGGAAATAAGCAGAATTCTGATCCCCTTTTTTTAACCACCGGACTCTGGACTTTTGTTGCCAGTATATCTCTTCTGCTTCCCACTGACGAGTCAGCTCCGTTTCCATGGTCCTGATCACATCCCAATCCACCGGATGGATTGACTTGATCCGATCAATCTCTTCCTGAAGCGTCTTGATATTCCGCAGGGAATTCGTAGTGCCTGCCCTGCTCCAATCATACAGCAGGTGGCGAAGTTTCTTGAGGCGCTCCCATAGTCGAAACATTGGGGTACCTTGGATCTCCTCCTGCCAAACATAGTGGGCCAACCTCTAGGTTATCTGCCCAACGAGCATCAAATCGGAATAGAGGCCGACTACTCCGAATATACAGTTTATCAACGAGAAGAAGAGCACGATGTTCCGATCCCTGGTCCGTAAAGTGTTTGACCAGAGTCTCCGGATAAGCATCAATCCATGATTTGGAGCAAAGTGCCCTATCCAGACGTTCACAAATACAAGCTGCACCCATACACTTGTTGGTCCAAGTGAACTGATCCCCTTGGTAGCCTGGGTCATAGAGCCCCAAATCATGAACAAAGTCGCGAAGAGTAATGGCTTGTGCAGCATTCCATGCTCGGCCCCCATCTTTTTCTCCCTCGTGGAGGGTGGTGTTAAAATCACCTATGATCACATAGGGGTGATGAATAGTCGTGCAAACTTCTCTCAAATGTGCCAATTGATTGGCCCGAACAGCAATATTACAATTAAAGTAGAAAAAGATCACCACATAAGAAAAATCTCTTTCATTAATTTGCGAACAAATATAGAAATTGGAATGACAAAAGACCAAAGTGTCAACCACGGGGGACCAAACGACTACTAAACCACCCGATGCATCCACTGCATCTACAAAAAAACAATGACAAAGAGAAAAACCTAAACCCTGCATACGACGGGACACTACACGCCGACTCGATCGCGTTTCAGAAAAAACACGAGATCCGGTTTATTAGAATGAACAAGCCCTACAACAGTTTGGAAGGTGATGGATGGCCCAATTCCTCTCACTTTCCAGGCCAGAAGCCTCATTTATAGGCTGGGGGCCACTCGAGGCTGGCTTCCTCCACCTTCTCCACAACATCAGCTGACTCCACAAATTGCTTCTTCGGGCTAGGAGGGTCTCCCACACCCTCATCCACCTCCTTGAGCACACGTTTACGATTCTCCATGATTGGGTCCACCAGGTTAGCCCCGTATTCGTTTAGGTTCAAGCTCAACCCCTTACGGGGAGCATCCTCCACCAGCCCAATGACAAGCCCAGCTTCAAAAGCCTCCACCACTTGGTGAACACGACCTCTCATGACTTGGGGGATCTCCATGGAGGTATCAGTAGGTGACCGGCGCTTGATTTCAAAGGAATGAGGATCCTCCAGCGATGAATCTTCATCAGAGTCCGAGGCCTGCTGGTGATCCTCCAAAATGGGATCATCAAGAGTAGCACCAATCTCTTTGTCTTCCAGATCCTGCATAGCACCTACTGAAGTAGCGCTCTCATCCTGGTTGGACATAGTCAGAGGGCAGCTAGCTTCCCTTTTTCTCAGGGGTGGGTGAACCCGAGGTGCCAAGACCCCTGGCTGGGACACGGTTTTGGAGGGCATCCGAGCATCCTTCCGCGGTTTAGGAGCAGAGACCTTTGTGGGGCCAGCAGGGGCATGTGTATGCCTGGGATGCTTGGATACCTCCCCCGCAATCTCATCCTCCTCGGATTCCTCCTGCAAAAATCATTCTAGGCCTCCGGGATTGCTCGAGAGCCACCGCCACCGGTTCTGCTACCTGCTGGTGATGGGGATTCTGCTTCACGCGCCTACTTGGCTGCTGGCGGCTCTTAGTGTCTTGTCGAGGAAGAGCAGCACTCCTTCTGTTATTTCCTAACACCACCACCAATCTTAACCCGAGGTGACTTCTTGAAGATAAACCTCATTGGGCTAGTACGATTTCCGGCCAACTGATTGGTTGGTTCTCGCATCCTAGGTTGTGTCTTCTTTCTAGCTTGGCCTTCTGGTTTCGTGGGCCGAGTGGGGTACAACCCTGGAGCCTGGGCGTGTTCAATGGGCACCCTTGGTACCTCCTCCTCTCGACCCCTGGCATTCCACGTATTCCCATCCCTTTTTCATTTGGACATTCCTGTTAACCCACACATACTTGCTTGTATCTCGAAACTTAGGATAATCATCCTCGTCCATGTAAATCTTCCTTCCTAGATTCCTTGTTGACATATGTGGTCCGAAGCGTTCTTTACCCGGAGGGGGATCAAAAACATAGTTGCGCTTGGAGTGTCCCACGCAGCCAAAGTGGAAGCAGACGGTTGGTAAAAACTCATACTTGAGATTCACCCAGAAACTGCCAAGCTCTTCGCTTACCACCATGAGTTGAGACCACCAAGGCTTAGTAAAATCGATGAGAGCATGCACTTTCACAAAGCACTCATCCGTCTCCTTGGACGAAAAGACGTCTGCCTCCAATACCTGCCCAATAGTCACAGCTGCCACTTTACGGCCAAACTGCTTAGTGCAACAGTCATCTTTCACATTCCAAAGTTGGACTCGAAAGGGAGCAATGGCTAATTCATCAAAGGTGAGCCTCGAAATAGATGGCGTCCAGGATCGTAGATGGAAAATCCTGTATTTGACTATCCAGGGCATTCTTTTTAGGACCCACACCCGTGTCTCATCACTTGGAAGAACCACCTCAAATAGGCCAAATTTAGTGAGTGAAACCCTAAGGTTTCCTTTCACCCGCCAAGCTTCGACTGGTCCTTCTTTCAGTTCTGTGGTAGTGAGTGTGGCCTCCGAATAGAGCCTTCCCATTAGGGTCCTGGAGGTGCGAAACCTCACAGATTGGACCTCCTCAAGTGAGAACTCGACCACTTGATCCTCAGCAATACGCGACATCGTATTCACCTAACAAGCATGGAGAGATAAAGCGTTAGATGCCATAGGTAGCGTCTTTTCTATCACTGGGATTGGTCTCAGCAGGCCAAGGGGAATAAATGAACTTCCATTATTAACGAGGGTAGTAGAGACAAGAGGGATTGCCGACTCAGTAATAGATACAGGCGGCAGCAACCTAGTGTTATTCGAATTGAAATTAAAATGCCCGAGGGAAAAGGTGCCTCTCGCCACAGAGACGAGGGAAGAGGAGGCAGCTGGGATCGCCGACCCAGCCACTGACATCGGCGGCAGCATCCCAGGGACTTGCGAAGGGGAAAGAAAATTCCCAAGGGAAGGGACGCCTCTCGCAACAACACGGGCGGAAGAAGGGAGGGAACGAGTCCCTTTACCTGACGCAAACTCGGGGACAGGCCACTGCTGGCTGGGGGTAGCTACTAATTTTGCCTCTGGAGAAAGCACCCAGCATCGATCACTACACAATGGCCGATTAGCGTTCAGCTGAGCAATTTTATAGGGTAAAGGACCCGTGAGGCCCAGGAGGAGTCGTGATCCACAGTGACTGTCAGCAATTAGATTTGCACTCGGAATTGGAGACCTCTGGCACGGGGAATTTTTTTGATTTTTTACGCGGAGAATTTGTCCGAGAATCCCGTTCAACAAAACCGGGATCTCTGGAGCAGACCCAATCTTAACTGTCTTGATCTTCCGTGGCCACACCAGCCGGCGCCGAAGATCGGCGACCCCAGACTTGTCGTCTCTCTTCACATCGACGGCGCTGGGAATGGACGGACTTGCTTGAATCGTCGACTTCCAATTGCTCGGTGACACACAGGGAGCTAAATCCCCCAAGGGGGTATTCCAATCTTCTGTTCTCCCCCTTTTAGATTTCGCAGGACAGATCCCTTCCCCGAAGGGAGTCGATGGAGCTGGGTTTTCACAAGGAGCAGGGTGCTCAATCCTTACTTCTGTTTTCTGGGTATTACTCCCCGCGAGCGGGGCTAGAACAGGTTCCTCCCCATCCAACTCTGACGAGGAGGGGAGCCAAAACCTCCATTGATTCTTCTGCTTATGTCGTAATCGCTTTAGGGGGCGTTCCTCAGGGAACCCCAACTCCGCCGAAGCAAACAGACGCGTTCGTTTCCTTAGGCAGCACTGTCGTGCTCTGCGCCATTCCACCCCCCGAGAAGCTTTTTCCGGCATCAGGCTCGCGACAGCAAGGAGGCGGCCACCTATCTCATTCTTGATTAGGATTTCGTCCATTCCCATAGCCTGGGTACAAGCCGGAGACGATTCCTTGTACCAATCTTCCTTGTTTTGATTCCGCCAACTGGACTCGAAGACAGCGACGGCGGCCCGAGAGATCCATCGCTCAAGCAGCGAGTACAACAAGAGGAGAGGGGAGAGAGCGCCTCTCATAATATTTTTTTTTTTTTTTTTTACAAATTTAGTCCGGGATGTAGTCCTTGTGAATTGGTGATAAAGAGGGAAATTTTTTAAAATGATTGAATTTTTGAATTTTTTTAATTTTTGGGTGATATATTTGGAAAATTCCCCCAATTGGCCGGTGATTACTAGAGTCGGATCTTGAAAACACCAAATTACTTCATAAAGAAATAGATTCCATTACATTTGGACAGCCCTCTTCTCTTCTGTTAGTATAAAACAAACAAGTAGAAGAACAACAAGAGTCGGAACCCCAAAAAAATCGAAGACTTCAGCTTATGTGAACAGCCAACCGAGAGTGAGAACCTAGAAACAGAAGAACATCAATGGGAATTGGGGACGAGAAGAAGACGGAGAAAACGATGGACACAGTAGCCGTATCCAACGAATGGCTGGAGGGGCTGACCAGAGCTCCGCATGGTCAACTGGAAGGGCTGACCATGGACGGACTCAAGATTGTGGAGTCCAGCAAAGGATTCATCCGTTGTCACTTCACCGTCCCCGATCGCATCACCGTCAGTGAACTTTCTTCCTTCTTTCTTTCTTTTTCCCTCGTGAATGGAGCTTTTCTCTTTCAATTGAAATTGGGGGTTCAATTCATTGGTAGGACGGAGATGGGAACTGGCACGTCGGAGCGATGGCGACGATGATCGACGATGTGGGTGCGGCTGCGATTTTCTCATTGGTCGGCCATGTCAAAGCTTCCCTCGATTTCACCATCTCTTTCCTCTCTACTGCTAAATCTGAGGTAAACGGAAAAACTGCGAAACAGTGAAAGAGGGTCAATTACTTCCCAGGTCCTCGTGGTTTTAGTTAATCAACAATTTAGTCCTTTACCCATACAATTCAGTGAGTAGTGTGAAATGTGTGATCAGGAAAAAATGGAGTTAGAAGCAAAGGTTGTGGGGGAGAAGGAAAGGTTGGCTTCAGTGGTGATAGAGGTTCGGAGGAGGAGCAATGGAGAGCTCATTGCCTTGGGGAAGCAATGGATGGCTGCCCATAATAAACATGTAGATAGATCAAGTAAACTTTGATCGTTAGAATTGTATCACTGTTCAATCTTGTCACTCGTATTCGCCCCGTGGTCGGTAGGGTGAAGGTTGATAGACCTATATCGGTTTGTAATTTAAAAATATATATATATATATTTGGAACATTGATTCTTGTCACTGTATATGTAGTTAAATTATTCAAAAAGTAGAACTTCTCGCCTATTTATAACTTTATTAATAGCTAAAATATAATGTAATGTTTAATAGCTAAAATATAATGTAATGTAAGTAAAATCCTAAATAATTTGAGTAAAATTACATATAATTTAGACAAAACGGATCGAGAACTGAGCAAATCAGGACGAGTAAGATCAAGGGGAGTACTCATGTCCGCCCAACCCACCTACAAGACAGGTATTACCACTCAAAACATGTCAAACAAATTGGATAGGACAGATCAGAAAGAAATTGTCAATAGAACTACCAACTTTTATTTTTTTTTTTTGTTCGGATGAAGATGGTAGCTTGGATGTAGTTCTCTTGTTGTACACTCATGGTCAACACTAGTGGAGCAACAAAGATCTCCATTAATCTGATTTTTCGTCGGCATGAATGGAACTTGCAAAAGCTCCACAAGCAAGCATCGAGATATAAAAGGAAGAGTGTGAGATAAAAAATGTCAAAATACGCAAGAAACTAAAACTAAAGAACACCGAGAACACTGAGTTTTTTAACGTGCTATTGTCAATGTGACATTTCTTCGAAATTAGCATGGTCCATGAAACAGTACCGGACACCGTACCGGAAAAGTTAGTAGTAGGGTATTTTCCGGTAAAATCGTGGTTGAACCGTAGTTCAACCGTTAACACCGTTAAATACCGCCTATCGAGTTAGCCTACGATACTGATATTTTGTGGTTGAACCGCCGATACGATACGGTTTAATGGACCATGGAAATTAGTGATTCCTAATGCAAGAGAGCACCAAAACCAAAGTTGGGAACCTCATTGTAACTAAGGCAAAGCACCATCATAGATTCATAGGGAAGTTGGGGTATTTCAGCATCCTTAAAACGCTCGACAACTTGGAAATAGTATATACCCAAAGGGGAATGAAATATGTAGAGACAGATACACTTGACCTCACTCATAAAACAGAGTGCCCCTAATATGCTAATTCCATGGTCTCTAGTGCTACAGAAAAGAGAAGGGTGGAAAAAGATGAAAATGCAAATCCTCAGAGTACACAAATCCATACATCTCCCTCTCTGCTACGCCCCAAACCTGCAGAACCTGCAAAGACCGAAACTTTATGATACTCTAACTCTAACCCCATAAGAAGCAGAGCCACAAATGTAAACTTCCCTAGGGCCTGCCATTTCTACCCTGCTGCCCACGTCTCTTCTTCTCGGCCACTTGTTCGTCCGACAGCGGAAGGTAGTAAATTCGAGGGACTGCTTTGGTTTTCCTGAACAGGTCGTCTAGGGTCACAATAGGGGCCTCGGGTTTCTCAGCTAGTGGTGGAGGTGGCGGAGGCACGAGCCGTTCCTTAACCAGAGGCGGGTTCGATAGTGGCGGCGGTGGAGGAAGGGGAGGCGGTGGTGGCAGTTGCTGTCTAGTAGCCTGCAGGCGGGGTGAAGGCTGTGGCTGGCTTGATGGTGCAGGAACAGGAGCAGACGCAGGCTTAGCAGCAGCAGGAGATGGAGGAGGTGCATCCACCTTGGACTTCACTTCCTGAGGATCTACAAATTCTGCAACCAGGAGGCGTCCGCCATTTGGAGGCCATTGGAGATTATACACAGCATTTCGAGTCTCCACGGCTTCTTCCACTGAAGAGTACTGCCAAGAAAAAGAAGAAAAAAAGAAACGATAAAAGCATGTTTCTCAGCTTTCAAACAACCAAGAAAAGAGGATCTTGGGGTTTTCTGCTGAAAATAAGTTCTTAAAACTGAAATAAACACATTCCTCATATCTCATCTACTTTTTCAGAAACATCACCAAATGCAAACCTTTTCTTTACTTCAAATGAAATTCAGAAATGATTTATCGTTTAGCAAAAGCTGAAACTAACAGACCCGAGAGAGGGAGCTCACTCACAGTGACAAAACAATGGGTTTTAATGTTGTCCATCCAGAAACTTGTCACAGTCCCAGTCTGCCCCAGAAGTTCTTGGGCAGCTTTCAGAGTGAAAGGACGCAGAAATCGATCGATTTTCAGGGAAGTGGTTGGAGGCTTCTGCGATGGTGGAACTACAAACAAGTCGGTCAATAAGAGCTTGTTAGATGTTTCACCAGACGTTTCAGCTGTAAGCATCTTCAATTGATGAAAGATCTACAACTCACCAACACGCTCCTTTGGTGCTTCCTCACTGGCCATGGAGTCTGATCGAGAGAAGTTTCGCTTAAGAGGCTGAAAAGCAGTATCCTTAAGTGTGGATACATGAGTAAGAGTAGAAGTCTGACTAGGATTTTGCACGTCAAGAGACTTGCTGCTATCGGAATTCCACCTCCGTTGCCTCTTCAACGGTTCAGTGCTCACAGCTTCCTGGTCTGGAAACAAATTCAAGGCGGACAAAGTGAATATATAAAACATAAATTTATGATGCAGAACAGGACATCAGAATGTTTCCATAATGCTGCTCAAAAGATTTGCGAACAGAAAGGACACCTTCTACTTAACCGTCGAGTGGGCCAAATGGCTCGAGGGGATAATAATGAATACAATAAGAATATATATCATCAGAGACGTAAATGCCAAAGCATCACCAGAGCATTGAATCAGATTCAATAACTATTGCAAGGGGGGAAAACAAAAGCTCACCATTAAGCTTCCTCTTCTCAACACCTACATCTTGACCACTCTTATTCTCAACTAGAGTTTCTGTTTGGTCCGCAGATGGCTTATTTCCATCAAGCTTCACCATATTAACCTCCATGTCAACAGGCACTTCATCTGTCTCATTTTTATTTACCACTTCATCGGAATTATACTTCGAATCAATCTGCTTACTCTCCAAAATATCTTCATCCATAGAATCATCACCAGAACTTCTATCCAGATTCAACTTCTCAGAATCACCCACATCAATGCTATCAATTTTCTTCTCCACGTCTCCAATATACGCATCAAAGCCTCCATCTTTATCCTCAACCAATGCCTTCTTTTCTTGTGGATCTTCAACATCCATAGGATGTGATTCACCACCAAACGGGACAACATTACTTGATGATGATAGTTCCACCATCACTGGTTTAACAACATCTAGTTCTAATTTGACATTATCAGCAATTATATTATCCTTTAGTTCATTCTTTTCATTAATAGATACAGAATCAGTAGAAAGTGAATCAGATTTTGCTTGAAACCCTAAACTAGGGCTAACCTCAGATACCTGGTCATTTGGAGCAGATGGGTCATGCTTGACAACCTCGTGTGGAGGCTTCAAATCCTCACAGTCCAGCTCAGACTTTGGATTCTCACTCTCTGGCTGAGGCTTTGAATCCTCATTTCCCAACTCAGAATTCGAATTCTCACTCTCAAACTGAGGCTTTAAGTCCTCATTCTGCAACAGTGATTTCTTATCCTCCTGCTCCAGCTGGGGCTTTGTATCCTCATTATCCAACTGAGGTACATGACTATCATGTTCGTGCAGTGGTTTTGGATCCCCATTATCCAGATGATCATTTGAATTATCCTTAATCTCCTGTGTACCAGAATTTTCCTCAGCTTTTCCACTGTCAGTCAAATCAGGAACCACAGTCTCAATAACTGCAGCACTTTCAGTGACTTCACTTTCACCCTCCAGAGGCTCTATATGACCATCAAGAGGTGTTCCTCCATTTGAAGGAAGAGCATTTCCTGTCGCTACCTCATCATGCATTTTTTCTTGGCCGACAGCCTCCAGACCACCATTGGCACCAACTTTGCCAGCATCAGAACTCTTAATGTTGGAACCATCAACCAATGGGGCATGCTTCTCTCTCTCTGAAACCCCTACTTCTTCTGCACCTTTCTTGTCACCAGCTGGATGACTCGGACGGTTATCCACCTCATCCTGTACATTTTCACCCTCGCTACGTATTGCTTCTGCCAAACGCTTAATCAAATCATCCTTCAAACCCCTGATTGCCAACTTCCGCTTCCTGAGCTCCTCCTTCAGCTCTACGACCTTCCACTGATCTATAGGTCTATTATCAAGGATCGGGTATTCGGATGACATCTTTGCCAATCAGATAAAGAAACGCCCTGCTTCCAACAATAACTCAAGTAAGAACCACATCCGATGAAGAACAGATGGCCAATCTAAAGAAACAGAGACAATTTGTTAAAAGTACAAAATCCCATCATAACCAATCCTTAGAAGTTGAATCATCTTTGAAAGGTACAACCTACATATCCTATCGTAAAAACACGTCAATGACTAGGTAAAAGCGCCAAACATGACCAATAACATAACAAGTAACCACCTTTAGCCAGAATAAGAATCACAAAACCAAACTCCAGTGCCAAGTATCAGTAAAACCCACATTCCACAAGACAAAAGGAAGAATAAAACAAGCAACTTACCAAGAAAAGAAGGGGGAAAAAAAACAGAAAGACGAGCACCAAGCTCTTAGACGGGCATACTTACAGGAAATCGCTTCGAGCAGCTCCAAGAACAAAAACCCAATGCAACGCAACGGACAGAAGAGGAAGAGGAAGGTCTGGAATTTTTCTGGAAGTAACGCGGAAACCCTAAAATATTCACAGCAGAAACCCCACCAAAAGCGACCCGATCAAGACGCCCAAGCCGAAATCGGCGATTACCCGCAATGTTTCCGACGAACCCTACACGAAACGCGACCGGAATCACGTCTTCAACTCCCTGAAAAAAACAACACAGACGAGAGAAACCAAAGCAAGCTAAAGCCGAAGGCGTTACGACAAAAAGAAATTACACCGAATGAAAATGCTGATTTTCAGTTGCGATGACGAGAGAATATGGAAGGTTAAAAGAAGAAAATGGGATTGCGAAGGGGTGAAAATTAGGGTTTATGGTTCGTCAGCTCACAGGGGGCAAGGGCTGTTCGTTTGTGAGAGTTCGTGTTGTGGTTGAATTATCTGTCGGAGAAATTGAAGAGAAAAAGAAAAAGAGATGATGGAAAATTGGGAAGAAGAAGTTGAAAGTTGGGCCTCACTTGGGCTGGGCCAGATTGACGATGAGAAATTGGGCCTCACTTGGGCTTGCCTAGTGAGCTCTCTTCCCATGTGAATTTAAACCGAATCAAACTTGGTTTGGAAATTTCCTACCTGGCTAGATACCGGTTCGAATCAAAACTAAACTGAAACCGATTTCAGTTAAAGGTAAAACGACGACGTGTCAGGTGTGGCCGAACACTGCAGATTTTCCGAACTCTCTCTCGACAAACTCTCGCTCGCGCTTACTTACCGAGGGATATCGATTCAGAAAAGTGAGTCGGAAACTTCTACCGGAGCTCCGCCGTCCCGCCGAAGGGGGAATTTCCAACCTTCAGAAACGATGTTCCGAAGGTACTGCTGATCCTTCTTCCAATCTCCTACGTTGCCCAAACTTTCACCAGTCTCTTTTGTCAATTTTTTTATCCGTCTTCGAGCTTGATCCCTCAAGTGTTCGCAATGGTGAATTCTTGCTATGCAGGTCGATTTTGGCATTGTCGTCTCGTCGATCAATTCACCCGAGGCAGATTACTCCTCCTGTACGTAGTATTCAACAGTACTCTTCGAATTTCGTTTCTCTTTTCCCCATCATTCTATTGTTTGTTGGAGTTGAGAATTATTGCTCCTTATTAGTATTTTGACAATGGGGGTTTGAGCGACTTGTTTGTGGGGATTGGTAGGCGTTTTTGTGTAATGGGTTACTTACTCAACAGCTGAAAGTTTAAAACTTTTGGGGCGAAAACGATAGAGTTGGATGTACCTTATATCCATGTCGCTTGTATTTCCCAATAGCATGTTGTTTATGGATTTCGGAACTATTTTACAGCGAGTGCCTTCTCTGAGGAAGGGCTTCTCGACGAAACCCCATCAAAATGCGCCTCCAAATACTGGGGCTGCTGGTCAACCGCCTAAACCGAAGAGTACTTTGCCCAGAGTTATCTTGGGAACCACTGCTGTTGCTGGTGCTGCTTTTTTGGCGTACCAATCAGGTTATTTAGATCAATATATTGGTGAAAAGGAGCAGGCGGGACACGTAGAAGTGAAAGGAACACATATTAGGAAGGAAGTGGTACCCATTGTTGCTGAAGAGCCGGTAAAAACAGCTGGCGATGTGGCGGCATTTGCTCAAAAGGTTAAACCGGAGGATGATGTTGCTCGTGTTGAAGATGGTGAGAAGATTGAAACTCTGACTTCTGGGATTGAAGATGATAAGAAGGTTGAAAATCTTACAGATCTTCCTCAACCCGAATCTGGAAAGAAGATTGAAGATCCTGTGGATCTTGCCCATGATAAATCTGAGCAGAAGGATGAAACTCAAACTGGGATTCCTCATCATGAAGATGTAAGCAGTACAATAAGTGAAATCCCATCTCAAGCTGCAGAAGCAGCGATACCGATTGCAGAAGATGATACTGCAGTTGCTCCTAAAGAAAAACATGAACCACAATTCTCTGCATCAATTAATCATGAAACTGTTCCTAGCATAAATCCAGAGCCAACAATTAGTGGAGAGAGGAATGATGAAGTTAAAGTTTCAGTAATACCGAAAGAGGATGATGTAAAGACGGTGATCTCTGATCATCCATCTGTCGTACAAAATTCTGAGGTACTCACCCAGTACTTTGCAGTGATGTATTTGCCTGTAATATGCTTGCATTTGTTCTATGAAAAAGAACACATGCTAAGATTTCTGAACTAAGCCAGCTTTCCTTACCATACTGTTGCTTTGTCGCCTCAAGATATTGTATTATAGGTTTCTCCTTTGTTATGTTCCTGATGCCTATGATAAGGTATCATCTTGTAGTAAAACAATGCAATACAAAGACAGGGAGAAGGAAATGAAGAGTAAAAGAATATTATGGTACAAGTTGAAAATCTAAAACCACCTTTTGAGGAAGGTATCTGCCATTTCTAAATGTGCCAACCTTGATGGTTCAACTTGTAGATTTTTTCCTATACCTTGTTAATGAATGCTGAACCTGCTTCTTGCTAATATGGTGGTTTGGGGCTTTACACATGGTAGCTAAGTTATCTTCATGATCTTTATATTCAGGCTGAACTAAACAAAGGTGCTGATGCGTCAAATCTACTTGACACTTACCATCTCAAGGAAAAGACTGTAGAAATGCTGTCAAGTGAGGCTCCAGTGGAAGAGGTGAATATTCACCGCCCGTTGGGCTATTATTTAACATGCTTGTGTGATTATATTTGAAAGAGTCCTTGGTAGAACCATGAGAAACCACAAACCTTGGTCCCTTTAAATTGCAGGGTACCGCAGGGGAGCTGAGTGAAGGTTATGTAACAAAAGATGGAAAGCTGGTTATGGATTTTCTTCAAGCCATTCATGCTGCTGAAAAGAGGCAAGCTGAGCTAGATGCCCAAGTTTTTACTCAAGAAAAAAGAGTATTGAAGGTATGGCCACGGAATGCTTTCCCTTGCAAATAATATAGAATTATGGATACTGTTTTATCTCTTATAGTTTTTTTTTTTTTTTTTTTTTTTTTGTATTGCCTAATATCAGGAGAAGTATGAAAAGCAATTGAGAGATTCAAGGGCAAGAGAACTTATGCGCGCAGAAGAGGCTGCAATATTGGATAAGGTTGTATAAGTTTCTTTATCTAATTAATAACCATTCTTGACCTGCACTCTGTAGAACCTGAATATACGAGCATACATTACCTGCTCGTGCAATACTTATACTACATGCACAAATTCAGGAAATCAAAAGAGAGAGGGCAAAAGCAGCAGCTGCAGTCAGGTCAGTTGAAGAGAAAATGGAAGAGAAACTCAAGATGGAACTT
Source organism: Linum trigynum (assembly GCA_964030455.1). Taxonomy (NCBI): domain Eukaryota; kingdom Viridiplantae; phylum Streptophyta; class Magnoliopsida; order Malpighiales; family Linaceae; genus Linum; species Linum trigynum. The sequence continues at coordinate 5,490,135 of OZ034817.1, forward strand.
CAGCAAAAGGTTTGCAGTGTGTCTATCCTTTGTCCAGTGTAATGGGGTCTCTTCCAATAAAAGATTTGCACAATTTGGTTATTTCAACTTGCTATTCTTGGGAAATTTAGGAAGCTGAAGCAGAAGCCGAGGTAAAAAGGATCCAGGAATTGGCAAAAGCAGAATTGGCTGCAGCAATTGCAAGTGAGAAGGCTACACAAATTGAAAAAGTAGTGGAGGCTAATCTTAATGTAAGATCTCCTTTTATGCAAGCTTCAGAAGTCTACGTCAAGCAATAGTTGACAAACAGTTGAACTTGCCTGTCATATAACTTGTGACTATGATGATCCCTTAACTGACTAGTTTGAGGCTTTCTTGTTTTCTAGATAGATGCCTTATGCATGGCGTTCTTTGCTCGATCAGAAGAGGCTCGCCAGATCCACTCTGTTCACAAGCTAGCGCTGGTAACTTCTCTCCCCCAGTGCTTTATAGAGGCTTCACATTTATTTCCACCTACCAACCATTTTGCTTCCAAAATATATGGCTTGCAGGGTGCACTTGCTTTAGAAGACGCACTTTCTCAAGGTCTTCCGATCCAGAAAGAACTAGAAGATTTAAGTGCGTATCTGGAAGGCACTGATAAGGATTCGCTGGTTCAACTGGTCCTGTCAACTCTTCCTGAAGAAACACGCCAATCTGGCACAGACACTGTGTTGCAGTTAAATCAAAAGGCATGTTCATTTCTTTTGATCGTTTTATTTTGGCGCATATAGGAGTTTTTATCCCCTTTCGCCATTTGATAGTCAATTAGTGGTCTGAACTTAGATTAGAAGTTAATATTATTGACCTCTGATGTTACCTCCTTGATGTAGAGGAGCAAATGTTCTTTAGGTCTGATTGTTTCCATAGGGAAGGTGAGTGCATTGTCCATGCTTTTTCAAGAACGAAAGATAGATTGTGCTTGTCTTACCAATCATCAGTTATTGCCCTGATTTCATGATAGTGTACCATGTGCTTCCATTGCATAATTTACAAATGATATTACCAATAGAGCAGATATTAAAAACGATCATTACATATGGGGTCTCTCACCAACCGATCTCCATTTCATTCTACAGTTCAACGCCCTGAAAGGTACGCTCCGGCATCACATTCTCATCCCTCCAGGTGGCGGTGGCATCTTAGCACACGCTATGGCCCAGATAGCATCTTGGTTGAGGGTACTCTCGCATGCTATAAACTCAAATACTTTCCCAACCCTCATTTTGCTTAACCCGATTTTGCTGCATCCATAATGACTATCTTCATTTTCTGCTACAGTTGAAGGAAGTGGATCCATCTGGAGATGGGATCGAATCCGTAATCAGTAGGGTTCAAACTCTCTTATCCGAAGGGAAGCTTGCTGAAGCAGCGGATGTTCTTCAAGACGGCGTGAGAGGCAGCCAAGCCGAGCAGATGGCAGGTGATTGGGTGAGGCGTGCTAAGAACAGAGCCATCACCGAACAAGCTTTGACCGTGCTTCAATCCTACGCCACCTGCATCAGTCTCACTCGATCGTAAGGTCTGTCCGAAGATGTGATCTTGTTTTTGCGAACACACTTAGATGTTAAGCCAAAAGGCGCTTGGCAACTCACAAAATTATGTAGAGTAATACCAACAATTACATGCCCCCTAGAGGATAGGATACCCGGCAATAAAGATTCTGTGTTGATGTTTTTCGAGGTGGGGAAATTTGGCCTCTGAATTAGAGTCGTATGAGCCTGTTTTAGTACGGGAATGGCCTGTAATGATCCTACCATGTAGCACATGTTATGATCTGACTAGAGTTGTTTTGTTTGCTAATGGAGGTGGTGAAAATGGTGTTTGTAAAATCATATCGTATCGTTCAAGTTGTCCATCTGAGAGTCGGTATGGTTTTATCATGGTCTATCATCTTCCTTCTTAATGTTAAGGTAGTGAATACATTCATTCAAAGGAAATAAGTATTAGACAAGAAGTCCACCGAAATAAATTATAGGAACAGAGGGGAACAGCAAAGATGTGAAACGCCGGCCAGACACACTCAGTTGCCTTTGCCCAAAGATTGCACATGAAAAAGAACATGCTCAAGCTCTGAATTATTCTTTCTTTTATTGTTTTATCACTATTAAACTTAAAACACTTTTTTTTTAATTGAATGAGAGTTTCATTTCGGAAATGAAGAATCAGTTGGAGGCCAAGGTGCTGAGGGTGGAAATTTGACAGTTGATTAAAAATGGGTAAAAAAAAAATAGCTGTAGTCGACCGATTGTCGAGCTATCGATGCAAGGGCCGTTTTCGCCACTAAATGGGCAGTCCTGTTAGTTCTACGAGGAGCAAAGACAAAATGGATGAACTGAAAGCTTGACTTTAGGAACCGGACTTCGACCAAAACTGATTTTATGTGCTTGTTCCTTGTTATTGATGTTATTTTAGGTACAAAGAAATGAAATTCTACGGAATGGAAATAGGAAATTGATTTCACCTAGTCCAACCTCCCACAATTATTAGGTTTGCACTTATTTCAATTGTTGCCAAGAGAGATTTGGGAGGTTGAGACTGAAATTCTGAGCGGGTGGTTAAGGAAATTAATTAAGGGAAAATGACATTTTGGAAGGAAGCAAACTATTAGGGGAAAAAAAAGGAGATAAAAATAAAACTATGTTTAAGAAATGGCAATGTTAATTAGTGCTAAGCCGGGTCTGGTGTAAGAGCGCTAATCGCTTTCATTCCACCAGTAAGTGACAGAGCTTGTTAATTAAGATTATTTAATTAGTTTCAGTGCCAGCTATAATAGAACAATTGGTGACCGGCCAGGTGGCTTCTTGCTGTCTTTATTCGTCTCATCCTTCATCAGCTTGGCTCGGCTTGGTTGTAACCTGTAAGATTAAAAGATATCACACACTCTGATGGGAGGGAGACTAATCAATAATTTTTTTTTCTTAATTTTTTTTTTTTTGCATTGAAGGGAGGCCAAAGCCGCAAAGAGGATTACAGAGAGTAAGAGGGATGCGTCACAACACGACGCTGAAAAGAAATGCCCATACAATCTTCCATAAGAATAGGAGTCAACGCCGGCGGTGGATCAACAAGTTCATGCATACCCAGGGGATAGACGAGACTGTGCTTCGAGAGCCAGTCCGCGACTCTATTCCCCTCTCGATACACATGCCCGATGCTGACCAACCAATCCTGCGCTAGACACCTCCGAATCTAAGCCAACAAAGCGGCGTAGGGATGAACTGGGTCATGACGACTCTTAATCAAAGCGATAGCCAACTGAGAATCCGACTCAACAAGGACACAAGAATGCCCGGCTTTCCTGGCGAGATGAAGGCCATAGTAAATAGCCCAGAGCTCAGCAAGGGTCGCCGAGGCTTCACCCACTTTAGCAACAAAGCCCCGGATCCACTTACCATGCTCATCGCGGATACTACCCCCGACTCCAGCAATCCCCGGGTTGCCCGCCGACGCCCCATCCACGTTAAGCTTGACCCACCCATTTCGAGGGGCTCTCCAATGAATCTGCGTCTCAATCCTCTCCGGCCTGGATCCCTGGCGGCCAAAGTTCACCGTAGGGGCCTGCCAAGCTTTATGCCACAAAATAGTCTTTTGCTGGATGGAGAAAGCAAGGGAGGGTGCAGAAAGCGCCTTCTGCAACCCCTGGAAACACCCTGTACACCTGTTCTTCCAGATACACCACACTGCAGTACTAAAGAAGCTGTTCCAATTCATACCAGACTCCATCACATCCTCCTTAAGGATGTTGTCTCGGACCCAATCTTCCCGACTGCTGCTGAAAAAGCTCTGATGCTCCGCCTGGGGGATCCATCTCAGCCAGAAGAAATGAGCAGGGTAGCAATCCCGAAGCAAGTGAAGGATGGTCTCTTCGTCGTTCCCGCATCTAAGGCACATGGGGGACTCCGCACATTTACGGGAATAGCAGAGAACATTCGTCGCGATGCGCCCTAGGGACATCAGCCAAACGAAACACCTGACTCTTTCTGCAACCGGGAGCTTCCAAATGGTTCGCCACATCTTCTCATTCGGGTCGTGCCTTGGAGGTAAGGCTAGACTGTAGGCCGAGGAGGTTGAGAAGTGGCCATTCGAGGAAGCGGTCCAGAGGATAGTGTCTTCTTCCAGAGAAAGGGGATCCACCAGGTTCGCCGTGATCTTTTGGAGCACCTCGGGAGGAAGCCAAACCTCCAAGCGATCGATGTCCCAGCTACCTTCTTCATCAACATAATCCGCCACATGCTCATTCAGCATCTCCTCCGTTACCGGTTGAAGCGCCACCTCGGTCAAAGGAACCTGCAAAAGCCAAACATCACGCCACAACTTAGCTCCTTTCCCATTATGAATATTCCACGCACAGCCCTTCCGAAGAAGGTTTGAGGCTTTATTCAAACTGTTCCAGGTAAAGGAACCTCCCTTAACAGGACGAAGCACTTCAAGACCTTCCCGTTGCTTCCCGTACTTCGATCGCATGACTTGAGTCCACAAGCAGTCTTTTTCTTTAATAATCCTCCACCCGCCTTTAGCAAGCATAGCCAGGTTTGCATGCCGGACGGACCTCAGACCCCCTCCTCCCTGCGCTCTGGGCTCGGCCATTTTATCCCACGCCACCAGATGAATCTTAATTATTTTTTCTTAATGAATTCCCAAGTTTAAACACACTCTTTATAAAATTAACACCTTCTGTAACTACAAAGATTTGTCCATTAATTATTCTCCTAAATTCCAACCAATTTGAGGTAATTAAATTTTTTGCGGAGTAGCGGAATTTCACTTAAACGAGGGTTTGAGTAAACGACTTTCTCGGAGTAGCGAAAAGTAGAACGCCCTATCGGCGATTAGGGTTTCCTGGCTCTCACGCCGGCGCCGGTGCCGTCCAACAAGCTGACGCCACCGGCCAAACCTCCTGAGATGATAGCGGGGGCAAGGCGTCTAGCGATAGCTTCCTCATCACCAGATGGCAAGAGTGCGAAGGAAGCTGTCCAACTCAAAAAAAGAGCTAGGGCACTCAACCTCGATCAGGAATTGGTGGGTCTAGAGGACGACGTTACAACGGATATGGAAGCGGAGGAAACGGAAAGGAACCCAGGCGATGGCCAGGGAAAGCAAGGAGGGGAAGGAGCATGGAATGGAAGGACGGGCAATCTCTTCAGTGATGTTGTTAGGGAGGAAGGATGGTATGTAGAAGACTCTGATACGGAAGATGTGGCGCAAAGGGAGAAGGAGGAAGATGATGTGTTGGATGAAGAAAACTATGACCCGACCTGTCCCCAGATCTTATATACGGCAGCACAAAAGATAAAATGGAGAAGAGAGTGGAGGTCTGCATTGGTGGTACAAGGCCTGGGGCGAAAGATATCATATGTGCCGCTTGCGCGGCGACTAAACTCGTTGTGGGCTCACCATGGCGACCTGCAGATTTCATATATGGAGAATGGATGCTTTATGGTTCATTTTAGAAGCCAAAAGGACTATGAGTTTGCAACGATGGGGGGACCATGGTTGCTAGGAGACACCTATCTAACGGTACACCACTGGTTCAAGGGGTTTAACCCCTGTACTGCAGAAGTTAAAAGAAAAATGGTATGGGTTCAGCTTCCAGGCCTCCCGGTGGAATTCTACAATAGGGAAGTTGTTCTCATTATAGCTCAGAGTATCGGGAATACAATCCGTGTGGACAGGGCAACGGAGTTAGGGGCAAGAACAAAGTTTGCCCATGTCTATGTGGAGGTAGACCTGACTCAACCATTGTTAGCAAAATACAGCATCGAAGGAAAGAAATATTTGATTCGCTATGAAGGTTTGGAAAACATCTGTGACCAATGTGGGTCTTATGAAAAGTCGTCCGCCCAATGCCCATGCTGAAACCCGGCCCCCGTGAGCCCTACGGCTGAGGTAGACATGGTGGAAGAAACGCAACAAGAAAATGACCCATCGAAAGGCAAAGCTTATGGGGATTGGATGACGGTGAGAAGGAAGGATCGAAGGCCACAAGGTAGGGGAGGCCAGAGAGGGAACCATGGAGAAGCACCTAAGAACTATTTACAAAAAGGCAACAGATTTGCCACTCTTGGAGAAGAGGCCCACGTGGTGCATGGTCATGCACACGTCGAACACTCAACAGAAAGGAAGGAAGCCACGAGTGAAAGAGCAGGGGAAGCAGGAACTAAAATCACAAAGCAAATTGTTGGTGATACAAATAAACAAAATGAAGGGAACAAGAAGAGCCATGGAATGAATGACAATAGTGGAAAGAAGAGTAACCTGAAAACTGGCGGGTTTGACCGACCCAACCCCAAGGACAGAATCCTGGATAACACAACGGAGGAGGAGGTGGTTGGGAACCGGGAGAAGAAAGACACAGACAAGCGAGTGGTGGTACATTAACCAAGGCAGCATCGCATAAACCTACCTCTATCGTTTCTCAGAATGATAAGAATGTGAATACGAAAGCCACACCAGTCATGCAGGGCCTGAATAAGAATGGTGCGGGGAACCGATCCCCTTCGGGTAATAAATGAAGATACTCAGCTATAACTGCCGCGGGTTGGGGAAGAAGCGAGCAGTTAAAGCACTGGGTTCGTTGTTAAGACAAATCTCCCCAGACTTAGTTTTCTTAATGGAAACTAAGCAAACAAAAGATGAAAATGAATTAACAAGGCTGGAGCTGGGTTGTAAAGAAGGAGATAGTTGGGCTACTGATAGATCACGAGGAGGACGAGCTGGAGGGGTAAGTATTTGGTGGAAGGAGGGGATGGAGATTACAGTTATATCGCTCTCAATGAACCATATTGATGCTAAGGTGAGAGAGGAAGATGGAGAAGTTTGGAGGTTCTCGGGTGTGTATGGATGGCCAGAAAGCCATGATAAATGGCGGACTTGGGAACTTATTGAAAGGCTGGCAAATCAATGGACTGGACCGTGGCTGTGGCTCTGCTATGGGGATTTCAACCAGGTTTTATCAGCTTATGAAAAGAGGGGAGGTCGAAATGCAGTGGAGCAAGAGATGATGGATTTCCATAATTGCTTAACAGATTCAGGACTAATTGACCTGGGCTTTCAGGGCTATCGCTATACTTGGGCGAATAAAAGAGAGGGAGACCGTTTCATTGAGGAAAGAATTGACAGGTTTGTAGCGTCGACAGAATGGAAGGAGCGTTTCCCCCAGGACCGAGTGCGACACCTAGATAAGGAGCGGTCAGACCACAGACCTATTTTCTATGATACGGCGGGGGTGGAGGATGAAGAACCGAGCTGGGGGTGGTCGTTTAAATTTGAGCCGTACTGGGCCACCCACGAAGACTGTCCAAAAGTAATCGAGGAGGCATGGAAGAAAGAAAATCAAGTGGATCCTCTAACTAAACTTATGTCTTGCAGGTCAATGTTAGATCAATGGAGTAGACGAGCTTTCCCAAATTTTGACAAACAGAAGGTTCGAATTAGAAGAGCTATGGAGAACTGGAACGTGCCCCGAGGACGCCGGATATCGTGGCCCAACTGACCCAGCTTGAGGCAGAGATGGACGAAGTGGAAAGGAATGAAGAAATGCACTAGCAACAGCGATCCCGAGCAGACTGGTTGAAGGGAGGCGACCTCAACACCAATTTTTTCCACCAGAAGGCGACGGATCGAAGGAGAAGAAACACAATTAAGAAGCTAAAGGATGAAGCGGGCAACTGGCGGATAGGGCGGAATCAGCTCTTCCAGTGTCTAACAGATTATTTTACACTGTTGTTTACTACAGGTCCTCGGCCATCGACTACTCCAGTTATTGATTCAATAAAACGGGTGATATCTCCGGAGCAGAATGAGATGCTTGAGCGACCGTTTGATAAAGCCGAAGTCTTTGATGCGTTGAAGCAGATGGGAAAAAGGAAGACCCCAGGTGTGGACGAGATGTCGGTCCTTTTTTTCCGCCGCTACTGGCATATTGTAGGCGAGGATGTTACAGCAAAGGTGTTGGAGATCTTGGAAAAGGAGGTAATACCGGACCAGCTTAACCATACGCTTATAGCCTTGATTCCGAAAGTGAAAGACCCTATTTCACCCAAGGAATTTCGGCCTATAAGTCTATGTAATGTGATCTATAAGCTGGTCTCCAAAGTTCTTGCAAACAGGATGAAGAATGTCTTAGACCAAATAATATCCCCGGAGCAAAGTGCTTTCGTCCCGGGCAGATTTATCACTGATAACATCATGGCGGCATTCGAATGCTTCCACTCTATGAAGCGAAAGAAGCAGAGGGGGCAGGGATATTTCGCAGCTAAGATCGACATGGCTAAAGCATATGACAGAGTGGAGTGGCATTTCCTGGAAAAGGTTATGAGCAAAATGGGGTTCACGGCAAAGTGGAAGAGACTTGTGATGATGTGTGTGAGAACAGTAACCTATTCGTTCTGGTTAACGGGCACCAATCACCCAGTTTTCAGCCAAGTCGTGGCTTACGTTAGGGAGACCCTCTATCACCATACTTGTTTTTATTATGTGCAGAGGGCCTCTCAGCTTACACACAAGAGGCGGCCAGAAATAAACAGCTAAACGGACTTCAGCCTGCGAAAGGAGGGCCGACAGTGACACATCTCTTTTTCACTGACGACGCAGTTTTCTTTGGCAGGGCAACGGACCAGGATAGCTCGACTTTGAAGCAGATCCTCAAGTCCTATGAAGATGAATCGGGTCAACTAGTCAATTTTAATAAATCGGAAGTTTCGTTCAGTGGGAATGTCAAACGCCACCATAAGCTTCTGGTTGGAGGTATTTTGCAGATGAAGGAGGTGGAAAAACATGACAAATATCTTGGGCAGCCCACGGTAGTAGGACGATCAAAAAAAGATATTTTCCAGGGCCTGGTGGAGAGAGTCTGCAAGAAACTGAAGGGCTAGAAGGAAAGAGTCTTATTAGTAGCGGGAAGGGAGGTTTTGATTAAGTCGGTGGCTTAGGCTCAGTTCACTTATGCCATGTCAGTGTTCCGAGTACCAGACTGCATCCTCAATGAAGTCCATAGTATGATCATGAATTTCTATTGAGGACAGAGAGGATCGGAACGAAGAATTAACTGGGTGAGCCGAGAAGAGATGATGGTGGCGAAGGAAGAGGGAGGTCTTGGGTTCCGGGACTTGGAAGGTTACAACACAGCACTACTGGCGAAACAACTTTGGCGGCTGTCTCAACGTCAAGATTCATTGATTGCACGAATCCTGAGGGCCAAGTACCATAAAAACTCATCGATCCTGGATGCCAGAATTGGTCACCGGCCAAGTTTCATTTGGCGTAGTCTTCTCAGTGCGCAAGAATTCTTAAACGGTGGGCTTCGATGGAGGATCGGTAATGGATCGAGTGTTCGGATCTATGGGGATAAGTGGCTGCCGGATATCCCAACGGGTTTCGTCGAGTCACCTCTGATGGGATTACTCGTTGAATCCACTGTGCGCGAACTGATCATGCCTGAGGAGGAGATTTGGGATGACAATCTATTAGAGAGCTTCTTCTCAAGTGAAACGGCAGCCATTATTAGACCAATTCCATTGCGAGGGACGGGAGAGTGCGACCGGTTGATTTGGGATGGCAGCAAAGATGGCGAATTCATAGTAAAGGAAGGATATGCTAGTTGGATACGACATAAAATGGCGCAGGGTGCCCTCCCTTGTGTTGGTAAATTCTGAAGTCTGGAAGAAGTTATGGACGTTGAACACACCACCGAAGGTAAAACACTTCCTTTGGAGGTTTGCTCGGGACATACTTCCAACGGGTGATCATCTGAGCAGCAAGAGTTACAAGCGGGGTGATCGATGTGCATTTTGTGGGAACAGGGAAACGCAAATCCACTTCTTTAGTGAATGCGAATGGACCTCACGCCTTTGGTGGAGTTCAGCACTTGCCCCATGTTTTGCTCTGCGTGGAACTGCAGATAGCTTCCATTGGGTGAAGAAGGTATTGGAGACGATGGACGAGGCTAGAGCTGCAGAATGGGCAGCATTGATGTGGTACTTATGGAAGGAAAGAAATGCGCACACGTTCAACGGGAAAAAGATGGAGGAGAATGAGATTGTGCCGAGGGTAAGAAGTTTCCTCACAGAATACCAACAATTTCAACAAAGACGAAAGGCTGAAGAGCGGCTCCATGGAGCGGATAATTGGATTAAACCGGACTTTGGTAGAATCAAAATAAACACGGATGCGGGGTTGTTGGCAGGCGGAGGAGCGGGTCTAGGAGCAGTAGCTCGTGATTCTGAAGGAAAGTGCCTATTTGCAGCAGCAAAGAAGATAACGGGTGTCTGGGAGGTTGAGATGGCTGAAGCTCTTGCAGCCGAGTTCGGTCTACAAATAGCTCTACAACTGAATGTGGGCAGAACGATTTTGGAAGTCGATTGCTTAGCTTTGGTCACTGCAATCCATGAAGCTAGGAACTACCAAACAGAGTTGGGCGTTGTGTGTCGTAATATCAGGCGGCTCGTACTTGAGATGCAAGATGGGACCTGGCAGCACTGTCCTCGGACAGCAAACAATGCGGCGGACCTGATGGCAAGGTCGGAGACTAGGTGGAATGAACGTTGTGTATGGGTGGATCGACCCCCGAATTTCTTGGTTGATCAGCTTAAGCTGGATGATGTAACCATCTTAACTGATTAATAAAAGTCTACCAGGTTGCTATTAAAAAAAAGACTTGAAAACAAGTATAAAAAAATGAATTTTATTAGTATTTAAGTTACTCACAATGGTTTTTTTTTATAGTTTGCCGATTTTTTGTTTGATTGAGAGTGGAGAATTTAGTACTAAATTAGGATTTAGTAAAATATGAATAAGCAATTAGAGACATAATTTTAGGCAAAATCTAGATTTATTTATATAATGTGCAAGATTAATGTGTGGCATAGTTTATTCATTAAAAAGTAAAATCGTGAATATGAAGTATTAGGGTTGAGTATTATGAATTATGTACAAGTGTTTTTTTTTTTGTGTGTGCTAATCTAGAGTCAAGGTGGGTCCCGTGACTCACTATGTTGCAAGGTGGCTCAACTACTGTTAAACATAGCTTGAGGCATACACAAGCCTGAGTTGATGGCGTACGGTAAGGTTAGCATACCTCAGGTGTACACTAGCATGAACCGAATGATTGGATTTGTTCGGTATGGAAGTGAGAAAATCATGTATGTCCATTACACATAATACTCGAGTTCATATTTTATCCGTACCCAAAAATAATTCATTCAATTAGTTTTATGTTATTTAATAATGTCGAGTTTGGACGGGATGCAAGATGTTGGATATCTTTGACTAGGGATGGCAAATAGGTTGGTCGAGGCAAGTATCTCAACACCCATACCAACTTCGCATCAACCGCGGGCCAAATCGAGATATACCCATGCAGGTGCGAGGCATGGCGAGTCGATTCATTCTAATATATTATTTGAAAAAAATAAAAGCAATTTTTTATAATAAAATAAAAGACATCACTTCATAAAAAATAGTAATAATAGAAATATAGAATGAATAATTTAGCCTAAACAATTGAAAGATAAAATCTTACACCTATTTAAGATTTATAATTCATTTGAGTGAAATTATGATTGAAATAGAAGAAATACAAATAAATATTGAAGAGAATTAAGATAGAAAGGGTCAATAACAAGACGATATGAAAAGTAACATGTTGAAAGTAGTAACTAGTAACCCATACCCCACTCCACACTATTGTGAATGAGTAACATCTACTCTGGTATGAATTTGGTCGAATAATACCTCACCTGATTTGTTTAAATTGTCATCTCAACACCCCCCAAATTCCCGTGAAGAGTTAGCGAGAGAAAACAAAATTATTGCGTACCAATTTGTTAGTGGCCCCAAGTTTGGTCACTGTATTTGTAATGACCATTGACCATTGAAGAAGTCGAAGAAGACGAACAACCGCAGCCGAGTTGAGCCGAGCCAGAATCTGGCGCCGTCGTCAAAGATTTGGCCGCCGCTGATCGCCATGGCTGCTGCTATGTGTTGCCTCCTCTGATTTTGTCGGTGGATTTACACTTACTAGCATTTAGCAGCAGCAGCAAATCTACATTTCTTCTTTTCCCGTCATTTTTATCCTCCTCCATTTCCGCTACTCATATCCCCATTGATTGCTGATCTTTTGCTTCTACTCTTTTCCCTTCTCTTCTCTTCTCTTCTCTTCTACGCCATCCATTTCTTTCTCCCTTCCCCCCACCTCCCCACATGCCCCTCTCCCTCTCTCGCTCTCTTTCTTCAGGTAAAAACTCCCACACCCCGCATCAGGTGTTCAATCGCCTCGATCCCCTTTTCTTTTCGTCCCTTCCGTTTTGCTTCACTTGCATTCCGATTTCAGCGTCAATGGCGGCGGGATGTTTGTTTCTCAATTGCTTCAGGATGTGTGTGTGTGTGAGTGAGTGAGTAGCTGAAGTAGAGTTGAGTCGGATCCGTGTTTGTTTCAGTACTCTGAGTGATCAGTTAGTGGCGGCAATTCACAGTATATCTTCCGTTACGTTTCTGCATTGGTTTGTTTCTATAATTGCAACTCTCTGCTCAAGCCTAGCCAACAGTGTGGAGGCGGAATTGATCTCGATCTGATCTACGAATCTGGCATTTTCGCGGAATTGGAATTAATTTTTTTTTTTTTTTTTTGCTTCGGTTTTTGGTTTTTGTCTCTTAGCGCTTGTTTGGTTGTGGTTTCGCAGGGAGAATTGATGCTTTAACGTGCTTGGCCGGCGGATCTGGAGAGGGGGCGAGGTTTTTGGGTTGGTTTTCTGTGTGTTTATATCTTTTGACTGACGGGGAATCTTGAAGTTGAACAATGGCGGCTACACTGGCTTGGAGGTTCGGTGCCAGCAATGGCAGCAGCTATTCTCCAAATGATATGGTGAGAATTGATAAGTTGTCTTTGCTCTGCTATCTTTGTTCGGCTCAATTTTCAGAAAACTGCGTACCATCTTTGGAATTATGGTTGCTTTTGGAATCCTGTTGGGAATGAGTGTGGAGCTGGGCTCAGATCTTGATAGCGGCAAAGTTGGTCTCACTTCCTCTTCTTGGATTCTCTTAGTTGATGGGTTTCGCGATCACATTTACATTATATGAAAGATGCATAATTTGACATAAGCAGTAAAAATGCAGACACATCAGAAGCAGCTTAATATGGATCAAGCTTATGATAGTGCTGCTTCACATCTTTGCAGTTTCCTTGATATGATAGTGTCCTCATCTAAAGTCTTTTTTTAATTTATGATAATCTGAATTACCTTCTTCTTCGCTTGAAAAGTGACAGTCTTTACTCATTTTGCTTCTTTCAGGATAAAAATGGCGATACTAAACTTCAAGATTCGGAGCCCCCAACCCCACATTCAGTTATGAAGATGAGTTTAAGGTTGGTCCTTCATCTTTTATTGTTTCATTAGTGCCAACAAACTCCCCCAAGGGTTGCTTCTTTCTCTTCGTTGGTGTAAATTTCCCTTAGGTTGATTGTAGCATTGTCAATTCTGATGTCCATTTGGAGGAAACTTCTATGGGTAATAGCAATGTCTCGGACTGTGTGTTTCAGGTTTTCTCTGATACTATGAGATCGAAGATAACATACTGAGTCCCTTTTCTGTTGCTGTGTTGCATTCTCATTTCAATGATATATATTGTAGTTCAGTTTAGGAAACACGAGTTCTAGATATCAATAGAGAAGAACCATGTAGCTGTTATCTATTTCAACGGGGGGTTTGACCAAATATTTCGTCTGGGCCTAGACTGCTTCGTCCAGATTTCTGTCAGTACTTCACTCCACCTAATAACCCAAAAATTCATGTGAAAGGGCCTTTGTAAGGATTTCTGTGAGAAGCTGGCGACTTTGCTGCTTCAGATGTGTGCTGAATTTGAATCCCATAATCTTGTTCACCTGCTTCAGTGGATGCTTTAAATAGAATATTCTGTTTGCTGCAGTTTTGAACTCTTTTTATTGATCCTTTTAACCGCTTCTTCCTTTATTTTTTGTTTTTTGGAAATCCGTATTTTTACCGCTCCTACTATTTGTTCACTATTCTTGTCCTCAAGTTTTTATGAAACGAGGATGTATTTTTTTGTGATGGATGTAGACATGATAACTTTTGTACCACTGATATTTACAGAGACCGTACCAGTAGCATGGAAGATCCAGATGGCACATTAGCCAGTGTTGCACAATGCATCGAGCAATTGCGACAAAGTTCCTTATCAGTACAGGACAGAGAATATTCTTTGAGGCAGTTGCTAGAACTTATTGAGACACGGGAAAATGCTTTCAGTGCTGTTGGTTCTCACTCTCAAGCAGTGCCCGTGCTTGTTTCCCTTCTCCGATCTGGATCACTTGGAGTCAAGATACAAGCTGCTACAGTTTTAGGCTCTCTATGCAAGGAAAATGAACTAAGAGTAAAAGTACTGCTTGGAGGCTGCATCCCACCACTGCTTGGTCTTCTGAAATCAAGCTCTGCAGAGGGTCAAATTGCTGCAGCGAAAACGATTTATGCTGTTTCTCAAGGTGGCGTAAAGGATCATGTAGGTTCAAAGATTTTTTCGACCGAAGGAGTTGTACCAGTGCTCTGGGAGCTGCTTCGGAATGGGCTCAGATCTGGCAACTTAGTTGATAACCTTCTGACTGGTGCATTAAAGAATCTTTCTAGCAGTACCGAGGGTTTCTGGACTGCAACAGTTCAAGCTGGTGGAGTGGATATACTTGTGAAGCTGCTTACAACTGGACAACCTGGCACTCAAGCAAATGTATGCTATCTTCTTGGATGCATGATGATGGAAGATTCATCTATTTGCCCCAAGGTCTTGGCTGCGGAGGCCACCAAACAACTGCTGAAGTTAATAGGCTCTGGAAATGAGGCCCCTGTGAGAGCAGAAGCTGCAGGTGCACTTAAGTCCCTGTCAGCCCAGTGTAAAGAAGCAAGACGAGAAATTGCCAGTGCTAATGGAATCCCTGTCTTGATCAATGCCACGATAGCTCCCTCAAAAGAATTCATGCAAGGTGAGCATGCCCAAGCATTGCAGGAGAATGCTATGTGTGCCCTTGCAAATATTTCTGGTGGTTTGTCTTTTGTCATTTCGAGCCTTGGGCAAAGCCTTGAATCGTGTTCTTCTCCTGCACAAACCGCTGATACCCTGGGTGCTTTGGCATCCGCTTTAATGATATACGACAGCAAAGCTGAATCAACGAGGGAATCAGATGCTGAAGCTGTGGAGAAAACCTTGGTTAAACAGTTCAAGCCTAAGTTACCATTTCTTGTCCAGGAGCGGACAATAGAGGCCTTGGCCAGTTTATATGGTAACCCTATTCTCTCTCTCAAACTCGAGAACTCTGAAGCAAAACGTCTGCTTGTTGGCTTGATCACAATGGCGACCAATGAAGTACAGGAAGAGCTCGTGAGAGCCCTTCTCATGCTTTGCAACAATGAAGGCAGCTTATGGCGTGCACTTCAAGGCCGTGAAGGGGTTCAGCTATTGATATCTCTTCTGGGTCTTTCCTCGGAACAACAACAAGAATGTGCAGTTGCCTTGCTCTGTCTTTTATCTCATGAAAATGATGAAAGTAAGTGGGCCATCACTGCTGCTGGAGGCATACCCCCACTAGTTCAAATTCTTGAGACGGGTTCTGCCAAAGCCAAAGAAGATTCTGCAACAATCCTCAGGAACCTATGCAATCACAGCGAGGATATACGTGAATGCGTTGAAAGTGCTGACGCTGTTCCTGCATTATTATGGCTTCTGAAAAATGGAAGTGCAAATGGGAAAGAGATTGCAGCAAAGACATTGAATTATTTGATCCATAAATCCGATACAGCTACCATCAGTCAGCTAACTGCACTGCTGACCAGCGAGCTTCCAGAATCAAAAGTCTATGTTCTTGATGCTCTGAAAAGTATGCTCTCCATGGTGTCATTGAATGACATATTACGTGAGGGTAGTGCTGCAAATGATGCCATTGAGACGATGATAAAGATACTCAACTCTACTAAGGAAGAGACTCAGGCAAAGTCAGCCTTTGCTTTAGCTGGAATCTTTGAGACCAGGAAGGACTTGCGTGAGAGTAGCATTGCCGTTAAGGCTCAGTTGTCAGTTATGAAATTGCTGAACGTTGAATCTGAAAGCATTTTGGCTGAGTCATCTCATTGCCTTGCTGCAATATTTCTTTCAGTCAAGGAAAACAGAGATGTGGCAGCAGTTGCGCGTGATGTCTCGTCCCCCTTGATAACACTTGCTAATTCTTCTGCTTTGGAGGTCGCTGAACAGGCGACCTGTGCTTTGGCAAACCTTCTTCTGGATGGTGAAGTTTTGGAGAAAGCAGTTTCCGAGGAAATCATTCTACCTGCTACTAGGGTCTTGCGTGAAGGCACAATTTCTGGGAAGACCCACTCAGCTGCTGCAATTGCTCGCCTATTGCATTCTCGCCAAATTGATTATGCTATAACTGATTGCGTCAATCGTGCTGGGACTGTCATAGCATTGGTTTCCTTTCTTGAATCTGCTAATGGCGGACCTTCTGCTGTGGCTGAGGCGTTAGAAGCACTTGCTATATTGTCGAGGTCAAACGAGACGGCAGGTGGACAGATTAGACCTGCATGGGCAGTTTTAGCGGAGTTTCCTGAAAGCATAACTCCGATAGTCTCGTCAATAGCAGATGCGGCACCGTTGTTACAGGACAAAGCTATTGAGATCTTGTCTCGACTTTCCAGAGATCAATCGGCTGTGTTAGGCGAGATGGTGGCTACTGCCTCCGGATGTATAGCCTCAGTTGCTAAAAGAGTGATCAATTCCAAGAGTGGTAAAGTGAAAATTGGAGGAGCTGCACTACTTACTTGTGCTGCCAAATATAGTCACCAGAGGGTGGTGGAAGATCTCAATCAATCCAATTCCTGTATCTATCTCATTCAGTCACTTGTTGCGATGCTTACTTCTGCGGAGGCTTCTCCAAGCCAAAATGATGTTGATGATGAGAAGGAGTGCATCAGCATCTGCAGAACTTCTAAAGTAGAGGGTGGAAATGGAGAGTCTGCTTCAGAGACATCTATGATTCATGGTTATAACTTAGCTATTTGGTTGCTCTCAGTTCTTGCTTGCCATGATGAGAAGAGCAAGATTTTTATACTGGAGGCTGGAGCTGTTGAAGCTGTGACTGACCGAATCTCAAATTGCTACTTGCTGTACAATCAGGTATACTCTGTTCTCACTTCCTCTCATTTCACATTTTCAAATGATAGGAATGCTAATTGGTTGTATGGTGCTTGTCTCGGTTGTATATGCAGAGTGAGCTTAGTGAGGATAGAAGCATATGGATATGTTCTTTACTACTGGCAATTCTATTCCAAGATAGAGACATCATCCGAGCACACGCAACCATGAAATCCATACCTGTACTTGCAAACTTACTGAAAACAGAAGAGTTCGCAAACAGGTACTTTGCTGCGCAAGCAATAGCAAGTTTGGTCTGCAATGGTAGCAGGGGCACTCTTCTCTCAGTTGCCAATTCCGGTGCTGCTGGTGGACTCATTTCTCTACTGGGCTGTGCTGACGCTGATATCTCCGACCTTCTGCAACTCTCAGAAGAGTTCGGGTTGGTTCATTACCCCGATCAAGTGGCTCTCGAGAGGTTGTTCAGAGTCGAAGACATAAGAGTCGGTGCTACGTCAAGGAAATCCATACCAGCCCTCGTCGATCTACTTAAGCCAATTCCCGATCGCCCTGGAGCACCTTTCCTGGCACTCGGCCTCTTGACTCAGCTCTCAAAAGACTGTCCATCAAACAAGATCGTCATGGTCGAGTCAGGCGCCTTGGAAGCATTAACAAAGTATCTCTCCCTCGGCCCACAAGATGCAACCGAGGAAGCTGCAACTGACCTTCTGGGAATTCTATTCAGCAGTGCCGAGATCAGGCGACACGAGTCAGCTTTTGGCGCTGTGAGTCAGCTTGTCGCAGTCTTGCGCTTGGGAGGAAGAGGTGCTAGATACAGCGCTGCCATAGCACTCGAAAGTCTATTCTCTGCCGATCATATAAGAAATGCCGACACAGCCAGGCAAGCCGTCCAACCTCTAGTCGAGATTCTCAACACCGGACTCGAGAAAGAACAGCACGCAGCCATTGCCGCACTGGTTAGATTACTTAGCGAAAACCCATCGAGAGCTCTAGCAGTTGCAGATGTCGAAATGAATGCCGTGGATGTCCTCTGCAGAATCCTTTCGTCCAACTGCTCGATGGAGCTGAAGGGAAATGCCGCTGAGTTATGCGGAGTCCTTTTTGGCAACACCAGAATAAGGTCGACAATGGGTGCAGCACGTTGCGTGGAGCCCCTCGTTGCTCTCCTCGTCTCTGAGTATAGCCCCGCCCAGCATTCCGTCGTCCGTGCGCTTGATAAGCTCGTTGATGATGAGCAGCTAGCGGAGCTAGTTGCCGCACACGGCGCAGTAGTCCCTCTCGTTGGACTTCTCTACGGCAAGAACTACATGCTCCATGAAGCCATCTCGAGAGCGCTAGTGAAGTTGGGGAAAGATCGACCTGCATGCAAAATGGAGATGGTGAAAGCTGGAGTCATCGAAAGCATCCTGGATATCCTCCATGAAGCCCCCGATTTCCTCTCTTCCGCTTTCGCCGAACTCCTCAGGATACTGACGAATAACGCCAGCATTGCCAAGGGACCATCTGCTGCCAAAGTGGTGGAGCCGCTTTTCCTGCTGTTGACCCGGCCTGAGTTTGGGCCTGACGGTCAGCACAGCGCATTGCAGGTGCTGGTCAATATCTTGGAGCATGCACAGTGTCGAGCTGACTACAACCTCAATTCTCACCAAGCTATCGAGCCACTCATCCCGTTGCTCGATTCTCCAGCTCCAGCTGTGCAGCAGCTGGCAGCCGAGCTTCTATCACATTTGTTGTTGGAAGAACATCTCCAGAAAGATCCGCTGACTCAGCAGGTGATTGGTCCTCTCCTACGTGTCCTCGGTTCAGGAATTCACATTCTCCAGCAGAGAGCGGTGAAGGCGCTCGTCGGCATAGCTTTGACGTGGCCGAATGAAATCGCGAAGGAAGGTGGTGTGGCCGAGCTGTCCAAAGTGATCCTGCAAGCCGACCCCTCTCTTCCTCATGCGTTATGGGAATCGGCAGCCGCCGTTTTGGCCAGCATTCTGCAGTTCAGCTCCGAGTTCTATCTCGAAGTTCCAGTTGCCGTGTTGGTAAGGTTGCTCCGTTCGGGAACCGAAGGCACCGTAGTCGGTGCATTGAATGCTCTGTTGGTTTTGGAAAGTGACGACGGGACTAGTGCTGAAGCAATGGCGGAAAGTGGTGCCATTGAAGCTCTGTTGGAGCTCCTAAGGTATAATAGCGCGCACACTAACATGGTTGATATAGATTAACGTGAATGAATGAATGAATGAATAAATGAGTAGAGTTCTTTTATAGCTCTAGTTGATGTTTATCCCTTACAGGTCCCATCAGTGTGAGGAAACAGCTGCAAGGCTACTTGAGGTGTTACTCAACAATGTGAAGATTCGAGAAGCTAAAGCGGCGAAAACTGCAATACTGCCATTATCGCAGTACTTGTTGGACCCACAAACACAAGGCCAGCAGGCAAGGTTGCTGGCAACTTTGGCTCTTGGTGACCTGTTCCAAAATGAAGGGCTTGCGAGAAGCAGTGATGCTGCATCGGCTTGTCGTGCTCTGGTGAATGTGCTTGAAGAGCAACCGACTGAGGAAATGAAAGTTGTGGCTATCTGTGCGCTTCAGAATCTTGTGATGTATAGTAGATCAAATAAACGAGCAGTTGCAGAGGCCGGTGGGGTTCAGGTGGTTTTGGATCTTATTGGATCGAGTGATCCTGATACCTCTGTTCAGGCTGCAATGTTCGTCAAGCTTCTGTTCTCGAATCACACCATTCAAGAGTATGCTTCCAGCGAGACTGTCAGAGCTATAACCGGTAAATTCTTCCTATTAGCCGACTATCCTTCCATGCTCTTCCACTTGCTCGTACAATTTGGCTCTTATTCTGTGGTTAACTGGTTCCGAATTGTTCAATAACTTCATTATTTTCGCAGCTGCTATTGAAAAGGATTTGTGGGCAACGGGAACTGTTAACGAAGAATATCTGAAAGCTCTAAATGCACTCTTCAGCAATTTCCCACGATTGAGAGCCACCGAACCCGCAACACTCAGCATCCCTCATCTCGTCACGTCTTTGAAGACAGGGTCAGAAGCAACTCAAGAAGCTGCACTAGACGCACTTTTCCTTCTCCGACAAGCTTGGTCAGCATGCCCAGCAGAGGTCTCGAGGGCTCAATCCATTGCTGCTGCAGATGCCATTCCTCTGTTGCAATACTTGATACAGTCTGGGCCACCCAGATTTCAGGAGAAGGCCGAGTTTCTTCTGCAGTGTTTACCGGGTACCCTGGTGGTTATCATCAAGCGTGGTAATAATATGAAGCAGTCGGTTGGTAATCCAAGTGTCTTCTGCAAGCTTACTCTGGGGAACACGCAGCCAAAACAAACAAAGGTGAGAGATCTTGGACTTCACTGCTTGATCATTCCGTCTTCCTTCTCTTCTTGGTTATTAACGTTAGTACTAAAAATAGGCAATTGAGTGGGGTGCATGCTGGACTGAATCGGACAGGATTGATAAATTTGTTCAATTCAGTGTCCGCAGATTCTCTTAAAAAGAAAGAATAAGGATCAAGAACTAGATTGGACCAAGTAGGATCCAATGCTCTTTGTTCCAATTATGACCATCAATTTTCCTTCACTTTTGATCCGACGCTGTTCCGATTTGATAGGCTTCTGGACTGCGATTATGGCTATCCTTGACAAATGTAGTATTGGTCATTCACTCATGGGAGTACTGTTTTTATTCACTGTCAGGTTGTTTCGACGGGTCCTAATCCGGAGTGGGATGAGAGCTTCGCCTGGACATTCGAAAGTCCTCCGAAGGGACAAAAGCTTCACATCTCATGCAAAAACAAGAGCAAAATGGGCAAGGTAATTGAAAGTCTGAAACCGTTTTCTTCCCCCCCTTCCTGAAATATATGGATCCAGCTTGTCACTTAACCAACTTCTTGGTCTTTTTTCTGATCACCCCCAAAACAAAAACAGAGTTCATTCGGGAAAGTGACGATCCAGATCGACCGGGTGGTGATGCTGGGAGCAGTGGCCGGAGAGTACACATTGTTGCCAGAAAGCAAAAGCGGACCCTCGAGAAATCTGGAAATAGAATTCCAGTGGTCCAACAAGTAGTAACCAAAACCAAGCGATTCATCAGCTGCACAACTCCCTTCCCTTTTTGTGCTGTTCATCTGTTAATGTACCATGCCCGTTCTTTCATTTTTTTTTTCTTTCTTACTGTACAAGTTTGAATTGTATTCGTGTGTAAATAGCTTGGAAGAAGAGATCGTTGTTTTGTGGTAGGTTGTCGTCTGCCGAGAGAGAAGCCATAAAAGAAGCAGGAACAGTAGAATTTTTGGGCCATTTTGGTCTGTCATAAGTGTATCATTATCATTCTTTTGTAGCTTATTATGTTTTCTTTGGTTTTCGGATAATCGAAACTCAAAAGACAGAAATCTGTTTTGTAATAGTTGTAAGTTCTGCACACTCGAATATATCATGTTTCATACTTAAGTTGTCAGTAGTGCTGATAAACAGTTATTTTGTTAGTAGTGTAATTTAGGGATTGTTTGGAGAATATGAATTTAAATATATAGATTGTCAACAATTTAAAGATTCTAACTCTTCGGATTGTTGAATAATTTTTAATAAAAAAATTCGAGTGGTTCGAGAAAATATTAAAAACTTTGTTGATAAATATAGTTAATATGATAAATAAATAAATAAATAAAAGAAAGAGAAAAGGTAGGAGAAAAACAATCTCACGAATCAAGATATAGAATATCTCTCATTATGAGAGATTTGATGAGAGATTTGATATCCATAGATTTTAGAGATTTGAAATTTCTAAAGCTAAAATCCACAATAAAAAAAGCAACAAAAAACATAATTTTTTACAAAATCTACAGATTCAATGAATACGCACTCTACATCTCGTTCTCCAAACGACCCCTTAGGGGTGGGCAATGGGCGGCTTGGGTGGGTTTTGGTCTCAAATTGACCCACCCGCTTACTAGCGAGTTGGAATAATTGTGACCCGCAATCCACCTACATACCTATGCGGATTGGGTTGGGTGGGTGGCCGATGAGTGCGGTTGGGTCGTGGGTCAACCAGCAAAAACAATTCTCCAACTAGCCATTAAGAAAGTTGACTAATATTTATAATAAGTTCATAGCAAATTAGTAAGACTGTATCAATAATTTGTGATTTTGATACAATTTATAATTTATAATTTGCATCCCAATATTTAATTGATATTAACAATAATTTGCAAACCAATATTCAATATCTGATAGATATTGCACAACACAAAACCAATAATAGTAGTCGAAAGTATTCTTTATTCTCCACCCTGTGAAGTAGTATATGGTCATACTGTAGTGCAGTTCGAAAATAGGATGCGAGTCATAAGGGTGACCCACAATCCACCCACCACTCACCCACATAAGTGTGGGTGGAAGATTTATCAATCCGTAATCCACCCACATAAATCACTTATTGTGTGCGGGTCGGGTTATTTTCGGATGGATCGATATCAATCCGCGGATTAACCACCACATGCCTACCCCTAGTTTAATTGATAATCGAGTCGGAACCAGTGATTAATGGTTATATAAATAGCCGAATAAACAGTAAACGATCGGTACTTGGTAGCAAAATTTAGCTAACTAATAACCAAAGGTTAAGGATTAGTCATTGACGGTTACCGATTAATCAATTGATGTCATCCTTATAGTTAACGTCGAAAAATCATAGGGGCTTCGGTGAGCTGCACACATAGGTCGAAAATAATGGAACATTTGAATATTACAAGATCCCTTTGCTACCCTAGTTGTAAAAGTAACTTAGGTTCAAACGAGAATAATTTCAAAGAAGGGCTATTGAAAGAGAATAGTAAAAGGTTGGAGGTAACATTTAGTGTCAATGTAATTCGGTTATAACCGAACCGAACTAATTGTCATCGCTAACTGACACTTTGGTATAGTCAATCTGAGAAGTAGCAATTGGTTGTTAAGTTTAAGTTTATTGTTAGAGTTTTCTTGCTTTTTTTTATAAGTATGTACTTTTGATTTATGTCATAACTAATCGATAAAGAATGTTGAATCCAGTATCTCCTCTCCTTAAGGGCGCTTGCCATTCTCTTCTATTCTGCCCATTTTTCTCTTCTACATCACGAATCCCCAATTCTTGTCCTTCCTTAATTCTGCAAAATATGTTCTTCAATCCCTGATTTTAACATTAATTCTCCCTAAATTTATGATTCCCCAATTCCGTAACTCGACTCGAAGACGCCCTATATCATTAGGTTTCTATCACCAATGGTGTCGGATTCTTTTATTCACAATGAATCGTTTTTGTTTCCCGGCAGCTACAGAATTTGTTACAGTACCGAAATGAGTGTGAAGTGAAGTCTCCACTTGCTGCTCATCCTCTTCCTCTTTTAGCCTTTTTCTTTCTGGAATGGTAATGATTCACAAAGTTATCATCATGATCACAGCCCATGACCGGCGGAATACGTCCAAGCTGCAAAAAGGCTAATGAACAGATAATGAAGAAGAGAAGGTGGGGACTTGGGAACGGATATCTTAATCGAGTTTAGTCGTTTTAATTACTCGATTCGTATATTTCGGTTTTGGAAAATACTAATTCAAAAATTTATCCCAAAAATTAGAATTATATGGTTTGTTTACGATCAAATAGGGTCGGATGGAGGGTAATTTTAAGTGAAAATCAAACCCAACACTAAAAAAGTTATATAAGTAACTAAAATTTCAAGCAAATAAACCATAATATGTTATTCTTTTGTAATTGTATACACGGAAAGCATATTTATGAGGGAATTTGTGCGATGATGGTAACCAAAATGATGGAATTTGTGCGATTCAATCCGCGAGTATTATCCGATCTGATATGCGATGAGGCGGGTATTACCCGACCCACAACAAAGTGGGGCGTGACATGGATATCTATTCTCGACCCTTCTTGTCCCGCCCCATTCTTGACCCATTTTATCTCAATTTCTTACAGGATCTATACATATTTGTCCCGCCCCATTCTTTCCATTCTTTTGATGAAGAAAATATTTACAAACTTGTTGAGTTATCATTTAGATTGCCTCAATTGAGTGGGGCACTAGATTCTAACCGTTCTTTCTGGTGTTTTGAAGAAGAAATATTTACAAACTTGCTCAAGAGTTTAGTCTCGAGACTTTGAAGGCTATGAGATGCATTCTTTGGAGAATGCACTACTCATGTGAGGAATATGAAGTTTCTTCTCTTGCAAAATTATTAGAGAAGCTGGAGGAAACAGTCAAATAGGGATGAACACACAATGCAAATTGATTTGTCTAGTGTTGACCTAGCCGTTTCAACTTTCAACAACTACCATGGAGAGGATATTTTCAGCAATGGAACATGAACATTGATTTGTGCAACAAAATGAGCGATGAATTTTTTTTTTTATGGTTAAATCAAATTGCATTAAGAACCGACACCAATAGCAAATCGCTATGGAGCCCTCAAAAACTAGCAATCCTGTACATCAATCCCCAAAGGGTAAACACAAAAACACAGATAGCTAACTATCTACCCCAAGCCCCCTAGCTACGAAGCAGTCAATCAAACATTGATTTAAAAGACATCTTCCTCGAATGATTCTTCTGGCACCAATCTGCAGCTGCAGAGGATCCCTTGCCGCAACAGAGCCATACATCCTCGCACACCTTTCCCGCCACACAAGACTGATTAGGACACTCCAACACATTCTGTTCAGAAAATTCCCAGGGGTATCTTTGCTCCACTTCTGAACACACCAATTCAACATAGATCCCCAGCTACCAAACACAGGTGGTGAAGCTACTCCCAGCACCTTACAATATAAATGTTGTATATAAGAACAGTTAACAAACAAATGATCCCGAGTCTCCACACCCCCAGGGCACAGCAAACAGCTCCCAGAAAGTGGCTTACCCCAGGCAATCAGTTTGTCCTGTAGTTTAAGCCTATCATTAATCACCAGCCACAATATAAAGCCATGTCGAGGTATAATATGCTTGTCCCAAACCAATTTAAACCAACTGACCTCAGTATCTTTTTGCCTTAATGAATTCCAAACCCTCGAAACAGAGTTAGGGTGCATAACCAAACCATCCCACTGCAACTCAGAATTAACCATGGAAATATGAGGTCTCACCTGCTGCCTGCACTTGAGTAACCGTTTCCATACCCAATTCCCTGCGGCATTCTCTTTTAAGTCCCATATAGATGTCTGTTTTATTCTGTATCTTGTGACCCAAGCAACCCAAATCGACCCCTCTTCTGCCAGAAGTGCCCAAAGGTGCCTGCAAACACAAGCTTTATTCGAGATAGAGAAATTCTTTATACCCAACCCCCCTTCCTTTTTAGGCCTCGCAATAAATTGCCAGGAAGCCACTGCTCTTTTCCTCAGTGAGTTGTCATCAATGTCCCACAGAAAGCGGCTATAAATAGCCTCCACTTCTTTGATAACATATTTTGGTAATAAGAAGATCCACCATCCAGTACTGTAACACACTAGTAAGGACTGAGTTAAGCAGCTGCAACCGGCCTGCAAAACTAAGGTATTTAGATCTCCAACTAGTAATTTCCCTGTAATCTTCCCAATCAGCACCCTGCACTCAGCCTTAGTAAGCTTCCCAGTAAGCAATGGTACTCCCAGATATCTAACAGGCAATGTACTATTGGGAAATTTGGAGTATTCAGAGATTTTCACCCTTTCCTCTTCTGGAATGCCTCCACAAAATAGTTGACATTTGTCAGGATTACATCTCAGACCTGATATAGTATAAAATGCATCCAACACACGACAGATTCCAGCAACCCCTCTGATTGATCCATTTGTAAATACCAGTAAGTCATCTGCAAAGCAGAGATGGGTGATGGCCAGAGGCTTACACCTAGGGTGAAATGGAACCTGGTTTTGAGCTGCTGCTTGCTTCAACAGACCATCCAGGACTTCCATGGCAATTGTGAATAGGTATGGGGAAAGGGGATCCCCTTGCCTTAAGCCTTTAGCCATTTCAAATGAACCACAAATCCCGCCATTAAGCCCAACACTAACTCTAGGAGACTGGATACAAGCTTTCAACCAATCAATAATGAGCGATGAATTTCTCGTTGATTACTTGGCTATTTTCTTTGAAAAAGAGTATATTATCAGTATGGATGGAGATTATATTATTGATGAATTTGTTAAATTAAAAGATCTTCCTGTACAATTGGCATTGTAATAAAAACTATATTATTATATATTTTGTTTATGGTATCTAATATTCTATTCAAATGCGGCCCAATGCTCTCTAATGTCCTGGATCCGCCGTTGGGTGGAGGTTTGTACCAGTCACGTGAGTAACAGACGATGTGTATCCTATTGTCCGATTTAAAAGATAAATTAGATTGGTAGAAGCTCATCATCATAAAAAAAAATTGGAAGAACAATGAGGTAAAAAAAAAATTATAGTGGAATCACCCTATTTAATATAGATATATTAAGTAGGGGTCTTCTTTTAATGTTTCATTCTCGAAAGATTGGAATCAAGGTATGGGAATTGTCACTGGCTCCTAAGCTCAGGTTTTTTATGTGCCAACTTCTTAATCGGATTTTGCCAACGATGGAGGACCTAAGACTTAGGAAGGTTCCGGTTTTTGCACGTTGTCCGGTGTGTTGAGTTGAGTGGAGGAGGAGATTCTAGAACATATGTTCTTTGAATGGAGGGTTTCTAGGGCTCTCAGGGCACAAGCAGGTTTAGGCATGGAGGATGTGGACGTACCCCCAGAATGTGTGTTTGTTTGTGCAGAGGTTTTTGGAGAAGGATATGCCATCGTCTAGTTTGGTGCGCTTCATCTGTCTATTGTGGTGGATACAGAAAGCTAGAAGTCTGGTTGTTTTTGAAGGTATGCAATTGATTTTTATGGTTCTTGCTCACTATTTCTCCGTGCAGGTAGGTTTTTTTTATATGTATGTATTTGGGTAGATTTTTAGAAGTTTTTTAATACTTCAAAAGTTGAAAACAAATTTATAAGCATGACATAAAAAAGTTGAAAATTATTATTTTGTAACATAAAAGCAAAAATTTCAATTTAGAACTTTTCTGATAATTTGTTTTAAAAAAGTTGAAAAGTGTGTTTATAAAATAAAATCATAAGCTCCAATTTAAAGATTATCAAATAAACTGTTTTGAAAATATTAGATATCGCTCTAAACTAGGGGTGGTAAACGGTAATCCGGTAAATGGTTTACCGTTTTACCGAACCGGTAACCGGCGGTAAACGGTAAACTGTTTACCGGCGGTATCGGCAGTCGAGCGGGAAGTTGGGGTAGTCGGTTTACCGGGCACGGTATCGGTAAATACCGACGGTAAATCGGTATTACCGATACCGAATCCCCCTCCATAGTCCCTAGTGCTGCGCTGCGTTTTGTTGCTTTACCCCAAAAATATAAAATATTACATACATGAATGTAAGTATAGGCCTCAAAAAATATTGTAAATAAGAGTTAACAATAAATTATTAGTTACAAAAATGATAAAAAAAACTCAAAAAAATCAAAATATTACATCACCCCACTTTCAGAAATTCGGTTCGGTAAACCGACCGAAAAATTGCCCGAAATTGCTTCTCACAGTATTTCGGTAATACCGGTTTGTAACTGTTTACCGATAATTCGGTAATCGGTAAACCGGTTACAAACCGGTATCGGTAATCGGTAACCAGTTTGGCCAATTTCGGTATACCGAAACCGATAAATTCGGTAAACTGTTTACCGAACGAATCTCACCCCTTCTCTAAACACTATTTCTTCTCAATTACTTGATTGTTTGAAAACTGCTCAAGTTTGAAATTCATTTCATCGTCCAATAAGGTTGTAACAACATCCAAATGATCTATTGATATTTTATACAAACTTTCACCTCTATTCATGAAGGACTTAGTTGTCGACGAATAATAATGGAACACATTAAGCTTACATATCACATAACTTTATTCTAGCTTTCACATTATTGTGATTTGAATGGAGTTTACCGAAAGTAAAATCATAGGGCTGGCTTGCTTCAATGGGAATGCATTTTTGCCTTAATAATGTATGTTGTTTCAATGATTACACTTGCCATACCTAAAATTCCCTTAAGTATGCAAAGTGGCAATTCTTTCCA
This sequence comes from Linum trigynum, assembly GCA_964030455.1. Classification (NCBI taxonomy): domain Eukaryota; kingdom Viridiplantae; phylum Streptophyta; class Magnoliopsida; order Malpighiales; family Linaceae; genus Linum; species Linum trigynum. The sequence goes on from OZ034817.1 coordinate 5,518,439, forward strand.
CCCACTTGTAAGAATTTATGGGAGAGGTGTAATTGACTTGTCACTAACTATGGTTCTGGATTCCAGTAAGACTTTATCATCAAATCAAACTCATTAAAAGTCATTTTGATAAAATTATTATGAAGATGAGAAATCATATGGGTTGGCAAATCGTCAAAACGAAGAAATTATTTACTTTTACCAATATTGTTCTTTAAAGTTCGTTTGAAAGTTTGGATTTCAAGTTTAAAAGCTTGGATTTCAAGTGATATATTTAGCTAATACATATAATATTAAGATTAAGTCTTTTTTAATGGTGATAAAATACATGCATTACCTTTTTATTGGCGCTCCTACAATCACTCAAAATATGAAATTGTTAATAAGCTAAGGGATTGTCTATATTATTTTTATTCCATCTTTGTTCCTTTCAACTTTTCTTTATTCCAGGATTGCTCTCATCTGTAAATTATCTCTCCTTGGTAAATGAAGGGTAAATGGGCCATTGATTCTGAAAAGTGTATTAATTTTAAATTTATAAAAAAACACAATTTAAATCTCCACATTAGTATTTTTCAAATTCATACATTTAATCAATTCATCTAATTACAATATACAAATTGATTAAATACATAAATTTGGAGAATAACAACCTCCAAACGACTCCTTATATAATCTTTTAATTCAATTTTATCCAAGACTTCTATTTGTCTTGTCATAGTATTAATTAGTGATCTCTTCCGTGCCCTTGTGTGCTTCTTATTAAGTCTGTAAGCGAGTCTTCTCGATCTCGCAGTTTAGAAGCAACAATCCGTCGATAGTCCTCCTAGATATGCATAAGGAGGAGGCACCTAAGAATCAACTTGCACATAAATCAAAATAGTTCATCCAACCTAAAAACTAAAGCACGTCAGTTACAAAAAAGATGTCAAAACCTTGGTACGTTAAATGTACATGTATCTGATTCTGATCGAGTAATAAAGTATAAGTATGGTTATCATTTTCTTGGAGAGTGATACAACCTTAATTATAATTCTACTAATTCTAGTAAGCAAACTATTAATGAAAAAGATTTGGCTAATTTCTTAAAGCATTACATATAAACACTCATAAAACAAAGTAAACTGTTGGGTAAAATTCAAAAGAGAGCTTTCGAACCTTGAGAGCTGAGACAAGAACAATATCCCCTTGAAAGCAAGTAAACACATTGTCGTGAGTCGTGACACCATATGGTTTACTTGTGTTTTTGTATTGCTTCAAAGCAAAGCATGTGAGGCTCCACGAAACCCTAGTGACCTCACATCTTAATTATGCTAATTGATATATAATTTAGGATATTTCTTTAAAAATAAATCAATTTATATGTTGGGATAGGTGTATTTTTTTTATCAAGATATTGTCCATCTTGAATATGTTCTTGCACAATTTTTTTTTGAATGCATATTATAGTGGCTTCCCAATATATCACATGTTGTTACATTGCTTCATACTATACACTTTTAACTTGAAAACTAGAACTCCTCAGTTCACTCAAAAAAACATCTTCACTGTTAAGGTTATGTTGCTACTTGTGAAGCATTAATCTCTCTCATAATTTATCGATGCGATAAACTAATTATTTTTCGCGAGCAAAGGCTTGACCCAATGGTATTATTTCTTTGAATACCTTAAGTAACATCTACAAAAAATCAAAACCTATATCATCCTTATAAACTAATGATTTGTTTTGGCAAAAATTTCATCAACTCATTTAATGATTTAGATCAAAATAAACTATCCACAAGATAGTTTAAATAATGCATTTTCGTAAAATTTATGTAGTGCATTAATTATTATGGAAAGATTATGTAACACATTTGTTTGATTGATTCTTATGAAATAACTATTCATTCAATCTACGTAAGTGTTACATAGTGTACTTTAATTACTATTATAGAATGATATAACATAATTTTATGTAATTTGTGGTCTAATAATAAAATCAAGTTACATATCTCATATGTGATTAAACTATTAATTAAGATTAACTTATCCTACAAAATTTTTAATTTGTACAATATTTTATTAAATTGCAAAAAATAATCGCCCTTACAAAAAGTATAAACATTGATTAAATATTATGTAAAAAACAGATCTTACAAAAATTTTGTGTAATGCAAATTTTTAAGATCATCAACAGTTTAGTTAATACGTTAGGAATTTCATTGACACTTATATCATCAAAGAGTTATATTATATGTTTGTTTAATTGATACATAAGAAATTATTATCGCTCCAAAATTATAACAAACAAGTGGATATTCAATAAGAAAAAGGGATATCAACTACAGAAGGCATTAAATATAAAGCTCTTATGGTTGCAAGAGATTTCACACAGAAAGAAGGTGTTAATTACATTGGGATATTCTAACCAATGGTTAGACATACTTCAATTAGGGTGCTACTACTAATAATTGTACATAAGGACTTGGAACTTGAGCAACTAGACGTGAAAACATCTTTTCTACATGGAGATCTAAAAAAAGATGTTTATATGACTCAACCAGATAAATTTCAGGGGTCATCTTGTTGGGGTTACCCTTATAAAAAAACAGATGAATTTTAGGTTCCAAGGGAAAAGAAGATTATATTTGGAAGGTGAAGAAGTCATTGTATTAACTGAAGTTATTTCCAAGGCAACGGTACAAGAGGTTTAATATCTATATGATTGAGCTAGGATACAATATAAGTTTGTATGATTGTTTTGTATATCACGTCAAGGTTGAGGATGGTTCAATGATTTATCTGGTTCTGTATGAAGATGATATGCCTCTTTGCTGTGAATCCCAAGTCTGATGTTCAGAAGTTGAAGGTTGTTTGAGTGATGAGTTTGAGATGAAGGATTTGGGAGCGGCTCAAAAGATTTTGGGTATGGAGATTTATAGGGAAATAGATCAAAAGAAGCTTTTCCTATCACATAAAAGTTATATCTAGAAGATTGTCAAAGTTTGGCAAGTCATCAACAAAACTCTTAAATACTCATAATGCTTCAAATATTCACCTATCCTTAGTGTATGTACCATAATATGATGCCGAGAAGGAGAATATGTCTCGAGTCCCATATGGTAGTGTAGTAAGTTGTTTGATGTACGCTATGGTTTGCAATGGACCTGATCTTTTAAATGTTGTTAGTGTTGTCGTAGTGTTGTTAAAGTATAGAAGTTTGGGTACCTTTATGTAATTATATCTAGGGTTTGTTCTAGCAAACCATATATATATTCGTGTAACAGAACAGAAAGAACTAACGAAATATGAAAACATAAAACCTGAGAGGGAGATCCTCTCCGTGGACTAGTGTCACATTGACGATACCACGTTAAAAAACTTTGGGTGTCTTTCTTTCTTGCTTTCGGTTTGATTCTTTAACATGGTATCAGAGATTGCGATCTGAGATCCTTGCTCGTGAGAATTGATTGGCTTTCTTTGGATTTCTGGAGCAGTTCGAGACTTGGCTGGCTGGGGATCATCTTCTTCAGGATTCTCAGTTGTGGGATTGGTTCTTTCCGTCGTTGGGCATCATCACTTTTAGGGTTCTCGGCTTGTTTTTGGGTTCTTTATTTGGGGAGCTGAATTTCATTCCTTCTAGGGTCCTCGACTGTGGAGTTCTCGCTTCCCTCCAGATTTGTTCAGGTTGTTGGCTAGTTCTTTGTTCGTGAGCTTTTTCTAGTTGTGTTCCTCAGGTAGCTTCCCTTGGCCTTTTGTTTCATTCTTTTTTGTGGTGTTTAGTCAGCTTTGGTTGTTTATTATGGACTCCACGAAGATGGATTCGGTTACGATCAAATTTGATGGGAAGAACTCAGCTCGCTGGGAGTTCCACTTTCATAATTTTTTTGAGGGTCATCGTTTGCTGCCGATTTTGAATGGTGAGTTTCCCCGTTAGGCTTCTACTGCGACTGCCAAAGACATATCGGATTGGGCAGCTGGAAATGCACAAATCATCACTTGGCTTATCGTTTTAGTTGATACAGTGACTGGGCTTAGCTTGAGGCGTTTTACCACGGCTCATGAGATGTGGCAACACATCACTACCACGTATTCTCAGGCAAACACTTCCCATCAGTTTCAGCTGGAAATTGAGATTTCTCGCTATACTCAGGGTGATCGAGACATCCAGACATTTTATCAGGGGTTGGTTTCTTTATGGACAGAGTATGATCTACTGGATGCATCCCTGTACGCGGATGCCAACTCGGCTGTTGTGGTCCATGAGCGAATCGTGCTCGTCTCCTTCAGTTCTTAATGAACTTTCGACCAGACTTTGAGCCAATTCGAGCGTCATTAATTCATCATAACGTGACGTCCATTGATGAGGCGTTTGTGGAGCTTATTCACAAGAATAATCATCCTTGGAGTCAATCTCAGCTTTATAATCCTCGCGGCGGCACCGATTCTACTTTTGTTGTGAGTAAGGGTGGCGCACCTCGATCCTAGTGTCCTCAGTTTAATCCTAGTAGCACGAGTCACCTCACGTGCCATTATTGTCATGAGGTAGGACACATCCAGCCGCACTGCCGGAAGAAGAATTACTGTATCTACTGCAAATAGTCTGGGCACATCATCTTTGATTGCCACAGTCTCTCGAAGAAGGGGCGGTCTGGTCCGCAGTCTTCCCCGGCTGCTCGCTCTAGTTAAGTTGTTACTCTGCCGTGACAGCGCATCGTGCTCTGGGCCTGGAGACCGCTGCTCCATATAAGGAATCCTTGGGGGTCTCGCCTGACCTTATCCTCCGTCTCGTGGCGGAGGCTCTTCAGGAAGCATTACGTAATGCCTTGACTGCTACGTTTGCTACTGGCTCTTGTACAGGTAATTTTCCTCGGTGGTTATTGGATTTTGCAACATTTAACCACATGACTCGTACATCCTCTCAGTTTCCAGGGTTCCGTCTCGATAGTACCATGCATTTACAGGTGGCAGATGGGGCCCAACTTTGGGTTCATGGTAGAGGCGATATTGTCTCTACTGCTATTAACTTGCCTGACACTCTTTATGTGCCCGATTTGGTTCCTAGTCTGGTCTCGGCTGGTCAATTGACTGAAGAAGGTTGTAATGTCACGTTTTCATCTCATGGGTGTGTGGTGCAGGATCAGACAAATGGAAAGGTGATCGGGAAGGATAGGAAGGATGGAAGGGCCATTATACTTGAAGAACTTCGTCCTCCCCCTGCTGCCAGTCAACGGAAAGGTGTAGAGGAGAGTGTTGGTCGAGTACAATTGTCCCTAGAGCAGTCATTTTTGTCTTCTGATGCTGAATTTGAAGAGTTGGATCTGTTTGGTGACGAGAATAAGGATTTTGTGCAGTCTGTGGATGCTTTGCTGCAGTCTAGTTCTTTGGTTTTTTCTGTTCGGCCCTATGAGGCCTCAAATTCTTCTATTTGGGATTTATATCATTGTTGCCTTGCACATCCTCATCCGCTCGGTTATTCTCTATGTTTCAGAATAATTTATGGCCTGCGAAGTTGGGTAAACGTTTTAGTGAACCATCTATTTGTTAGAGTTGCATTGATGCCAAAATTTCTTAGGCGTCTTTCTCATCTAGTGATACTGTCTATACTGCACCATTTGATTTGGTTCATACAAATTTATGGGGTCCATCTCATGTCACGTCCAGGTTGGGATATTGTTACTTTGCTCTCTTCATCGATCATGTGTCCCCGTTTGCATGGATCTACTTCTTGCACAATAAATCTGAATTGATCAATCATTCCAAAGACTTCATCCAGATGGTTCGGACGCAATTTGACAAAACGGTGAAGATTATTCGTTCCGACCCTGGAGGAGAGTTTACTTCCAATCCATTACTGGACTTCTACGCCGAACACGACATTCTTTCTCAGTTGTTGTGTCCCAGTGTGTCCCAGCAGAATGAGTTGGTTGAGAGGAAACATCAGCATGTTGTCGAGTTAACCCAAGCTCTTCTTCGTTATTCACTGGTTCCACAAGGATTCTGGGTTGAAGCCGTAAGCACGATTGTCTATTTGATCAACCGTCAGACCACCTCGGTTTTGCATGGTGACTCTCCGTATCAGTGCTTGTATGATCGCTTACCCAACTACTCCTTATTGCGTGTTTTTGGTCATGTCTGGTTTGTTCTTAAATCGAAGGAGCGTCATAAATTGAACGTCAAGATGGCTCGTTGTGTATTTGTCGGTTACAGTAATCGGCATAAGGGTTATCTGTGTTATGATCATATTGAACGTCAGATTCAGGTTTCTTGTCATGTGTGTTTTCTCGAAAAAGTAATGTATTTCTCTATTGGGTCTCGTGATATGGATCAAGAACTTGAGTTTCTTCGTCTAGTCTTCTTGGCTGAATTTCCAGCAGTAGAGTCAACTGTTAATCCTAGGGCGGGACCTCAGGGAGGGTATCAGCCACTTGACTTGGAGAGTTCTCCTCCCCGAATTCCATCTATGTCCATTCAAGACTCTTCCTCATCCGATAGCAGCAACAACAATTCTTCCTCGGCGGGCAGCTCTTCTCCGTCTGGTGCATCCGGGTCAACGTGTTCTAGTGCCTCTTCTCATCACTCTCCTCGGACTCCATCTCCTCCTCCCTTACCCGAACAACATCGCTCCCGCTAATCCAACCTTGGACAACCTCCCATGCGATTGCACGACTATGTTGGCTTCTCCACCGAACTTGTGAGTATTCCCACTCATTACCGCTTCGCTAAAGGGAATCCGTTTTGGAATGCAGCCACGAAGACAGAAATGGATGCTTTGAAAGCGAATCACACTTGGGATGTGGTTCCACATACGCCAGACATGATTGTTATTGGCTGTCGTTTGGTGTATAACATCAAGATGAATCTCGATGGCTCTATAGAACAACACAAGTCTCGGTTGGCTGCCTAAGGATTTCGACAAGAATTTGGGATCGACTATGATGAGACATTTGCTTCGGTAATGAAAATACAGAAGGTTCGCAGTGTCCTTGCCGTTGTAGCGATGCATGGTTGTGCAGTCATTCAGTTTGATGTGAAGAATGCATTTCTGCATGGTGATCTTAAGGAAACCATTTATATGGAGTGTCCAGAGGGCTACGAAGGGTGGACCAGAATGGTGTGTAGACTGCGATGTTCGTTGTATGGATTGAAGCAGGCACCACGTGCTTGGTTTGAAAAATTTCATTGAACTATTTTTCAGGCTGGCTTTGTTCAAAGTCAGAACGATCGTTTTATGTTTATCTGGAAGACAGTTGAAGGTATGGTGGTGTTTCTACTCTATGTTGATGATAGGATAGTGACAGGGAGTGATCACAATGTGATTAAGGACTTAACGACAGTGCTCAGAGATGCATTTAATCTAAAAGAACTGGGTCCCGTTTCTTATTTCTTGGGTCTAGAAGTGGTTTGCTCCCTAGATGGATATTTTATGTACCAAAAAAGTACATCACCGATCTGCTCACAACTGCCAAGTATCAGGATTGCAAGCCGTGTTCCACTCCCATGTAACAAAAATTGAAATTGAGCAGGAAAAGTGGTGAACTGTTGGAAGATCAGACGTTCTACAGGAGCATAGTTGGGAGCTTGATCTATCTCACACATACGAGACCAGATATAGCTTATATAGTGCAAGTTGTGAGTCAGTTCATGGGAGTTACTCGAACCCAACATCTGGATGCAGTACATCGTATACTACGATACTTGAAGTATACAAAAGATGTGGGACTTGCATTCCCTAGTAGTGGCGAACTAATTATTGAAGCTTTTGCATATGCAGATTATGCTGGATGCTTAGATAAGAAAGGTCAACTTCAGGATGGTGTGTTCGGTTTGGTTGTTCCTTTATGTCTTGGCGGGGCAAGAAACAAGATAAAGTTTTTAAATCATCGTCAGGGGTAGAGTATAGGTCAATGTCGGAAGTGAGCTCAGAAATGGTCTGATTGCAGCGATTGTTCAGTGAGTTAAGGGTTGGGTGCAGGCAACCAATGCAGTTATATGGAGATAATACGAGTGCAATTCAGATTGCAAATAATCCAGTCCCCCATGACCGTACGAAGCACATAGAGGCACATGTTCACTACATACGACAACTTGTATATGAAGGAGTGATCCAGATCAGTCATTTGTCGGCTGATGATCAGACTGGGGATATTCTGACGAAGGTAGTTAGTTCGAGCAGGCACTAGTATCTCTCTTGCAAATTGATGTTGAGTAATTGACATCAATTTGAGGGGGGTGTTAAAGTATATAAGTTTGGGTACATTTATGTAATTGTATCTAAGGTTTGTTCTAGCAAACCATATATATATATTCGTGTAACAGAATAGAACGAACTAGCGAAATACGAAAACATAAAACCGGAGAGGGAGATCCTCTCCGTGGACTAGTGTCACATTTACGATACTACGTTAAAAAACTTTGTGTCTTTCGTTCTTGCTTTCGATTTGATTCTTTGAAAAGTGCAACCTCAGAAAGAACAATAGCAAGATGCGAAGAGGATTTTTTGCTACCTTAGAGGTACATCTGATATGGTGATTAACTTTGGAAGTGATACAGAGTGCTTAGTGGCTTATTATTCAGATTCTTATTATGCTAGAGTTGTTGATCACATTATGAGATTTATGACTGGTTATGTATTCACTCTTGATGGTTCTATGGTTAGCCACAACGCAACGGTGTAGTCTATGGTTACTTTTCTACTACTAATGCAGAGTACATGGGATGGGCAAAAGCTACAAAAGAGGAAATATGGTTGAAGCAACCGATTAGTGATGTAAGTTTACATAATGATTATACAGTGGTATATTGTGACAATTTGAGTGTAGTATGTTTGGACATCGATGTTAGGTATCATTTCTTGAGAACATAAAAGAGGATTAAGGTGAAGAAAGTGGGCAGTGTTAAAAATCCTGCTTATATGTTCACGAAGCCGGTTTCACATGACAATTTCCAACACTACTTAGACTTGTTAAATGTCCCGAGGGGATGAAGCACTTAGGGAGCATTGAGACATGAGAGAGATGATTTGAATAAATTGGAGATTTGGGGGAAGGTTTTAGGTTAAGTTGGAGATTTGTTGATATGCTTTAAATCGAATTATCTGCCCGTGTACTAGCTAACACACATTGTGTTAGTAAACCATGTAATCTGTATGTTTTTTACTATCTTACATTGTCGATTTTCTGATCCGTTCTAACCGTCTCACAAGCAAGGTCCATGAAACCGTACCGAAAACCGTATCGGGAAAGTCAGCGGTATAGTATTTTAAGTTAAACCCGTGTTTTAACCGTAGTTCAACCGTAATAACGTTAAATACCGTCTATCAATTTAGCCTTTAATAATAGTATGTCTTGATTGAACCGCCGGTACGATATGAATTCACGCGGCTCACAAGCTTACTATCAATAAAAAAGCAAGTCAAAATTGCCATGATCAAGATAAATAGATAAAGGAAAGGAGGTTGGCAGAAATTGCATCCAAATAAATAGAGATAAAGGAAAGTAGATATACAAGATAGCACAAAGAAAACATCAATGAAAGAGAAAGGTAGCATTTTCTTTCCCACAAAGCTCCAAAGGAAAGTAAGGGAGCCGTCGCTGAGGCGAGGCGAGGCGAGGAAGAAAAGAAAAAAATAAAGAAGAAATGTTTTTTCTTCTGTATGTGTGGCGTTTGTGAACTGTGAAGTGAAGAATATGGACATCACATGATCTCTCCTTCTTTCTCCTCCTTTTCTCTCTTCCCACTTTCTCTCTCTAAACTCTCACACTCCCTCCAACTTTACCTTTTCACCGCCTCCTCCAGCTCCTCCGCCGCTCCTCCCCTTCACCCCACCCACCGCCATCACTTCCTAGATCTCCGCTTCCATTCCCGGTATCCCAAATCCGGAATCCGTCGAGTCGCCATGTTGGCGGCTCGATCTCTGTTCCTCCTCTTTCTCGCGGCGGCTCTGCTGGCCGGCCACGAGGCGGCGCAGCAGGGGATCGCCCTCTCGACCAAGCTGATTCACCGCTTCTCCGACGAGGTCAAGGCGCTGAGAGTTGGTCGGAATGTCTCCGCCAGCGTCTACTGGCCGGAGAAGAGGAGCTTGGAGTACTACAGCTTGCTGCTCGACAGCGACCTCCAGAGGCAGAAGATGAAGCTCGGCCCTCGCTACCAGTTCCTTTTCCCTGTTGAAGGGAGCAATACCGTCTCCTTGGGGAATGACTTTGGATGGTACATTTGCTTTCAATTTGCTTTCCAATTATTTTTCTCTTGGGGGTTGGGGAGCTTTGGCGTAGTGTTTTAGCTGGGAGTTGGCTTTTGTTGCTTTGGGTGTCCGTCTAGTTATTGTTTCGATGAAGGGGGGAATTTTTTCCGGGAACTTTGGGAGGAAGTTAAAGGGTTTGTCTTTTTGTTTCCTCTTTGTTGCTTCTGTTTTAATTTGTTTGGGTTCCTGCTAAAGAAAGGGAGCGATTTGGGGAGTTCGTTCTTTTCTTTATGTTTCTGGGTTGATGGTTCTGCGATTTAGTTGACAAATGTGAAACTGCCTTGGATTTCTACCATTCTTCTTGCTCTCCGACTTTGACATGTAGAGAAAAAGTTTTGAGTATTTTGTTTGACTAACAACTGGAAGATATATGTGAAAAGCTAGGAATGAGTCGCTCTATCACAGGATATTGTGGAAGAAGATAAGATACAAGCTTTAATGGGTTGGGTTGAGATGGAAAGATTTGCTTTAAAAAAACTCTACTTTTCGGGGAGATCAAGTGTTTATGAGAGGGACTAAATTGGCTTTTGAGCATGTTGGATGGTCATCTGCAACTTGGTCCTCAAGTGTTGATCAGAAAATTGACGCAAGTGGGGAAGAAAGATACTGACTAGTTTGCGAAGCTGCATCAAATAGTTTTAGCTGATTCTTCAGCTCTTATACTGTGTATGTGTTGTAAGTTTTCTTCTCACTAGTCTCGTGAGAAGTGGAGAAGCTGCACAGTTGGTGTTGGTACAAAAATCACAGGCTTACTGAAGCTTGCTTGACTCCAGGGTATATCTTTATGTCTGCAACCTGCTTGACCTTTTGTCTGATACATCGATTGTATCATTTGCAGGCTGCACTATACTTTGATAGATGTGGGGACTCCTCATGTCTCCTTCCTTGTCGCAGTAGATACAGGGAGTGATTTGCTCTGGGTGCCCTGTGATTGCTTGCAGTGTGCCCCATTGTCGGCCCGTTACTATGCCAGTTTGGTAAACCATCCTTCCCTTTTTTAGCTTGTTTCCCATTTGCTTCAAGTCATTGCCTTACTACTGATAAGTATCTGGGCTTTGAGTCGCTCGGAGTTCTTTATTGTTGTTTCTACATATTCTTTAGTGATTATATCTTTCTTGCCCGGGGCTGAAAGAGGGAACAAAAGTTCTATTGAAGTTTATTAATCTCTGCAATTTTCAGGAAATGTTGGATCCTATGTTCTGGTGCAAGAGTTCCTTAGATTATTTTACTCTTAGGATTCTCTGGGCGATCTTTGGTTCCTCTCAGTCTCGTCTGTTTTGAATGTTAATTTACTATTATGATTGGCTCCTGAAAATTTAAGATAGGTACATAAAATAATTAAGATTTGAAGTGTAATTTCTCTGCTAAGCTATGGGTAACCGGTTTAGCACTTATTTCCAATGATTGATTGGCAGGTGCTCCCTTGTATGTGGAGCATCTAATTGTGCAGGGTCAAGATCTCAATGCATATAGTCCATCTCAATCAAGTAGCAGCAAGCTCCTCGCATGCAGCCACCAGTTATGCGAACTTGGTTCTAAATGCAAAAGCCCAACTCAGCAGTGCCCATACTCTGTTGACTATTACTCCGAGAATACATCCAGTTCTGGCTTGCTGGTTGAGGATGTATTATATTTTGCCTCAAATGATGATCTTGGTGCATCAAATGCTTCTGTGAAAGCTCCGGTGCTCATGGGGTGTGTTTCATTTCTGTTCTTTCAGTTTCCTTATTCAAATTTTCAATTGTTATGCTGACTTATATCATATTTGTGCAGATGTGGCATGACACAGAGTGGTGGTTACTTGGATGGAATTGCCCCGGATGGTCTCATGGGTTTGGGGCCAGGAAAAATCTCAGTTCCAAGCTTTCTTGCAAAAGCGGGATTTATTAAGGATTCCTTCTCTTTGTGCTTCGATGAGGAAGATTCAGGGAAAATTTATTTCGGTGATCAGGGTCCGCATGCCCAACAGTCTACTCCCTTCCTAACTGCAAATGGAAATTAGTATGACCCATCTTAGCACTTTGAGTAGGATAAAAACTTTGTTGCCTTTTTAATCTGGTTGTAGTGTCAAGTATTTGCAAATTCTTATTGATTTATGGCTTGACTCAGCACGACCTACATAGTTGGAGTGGACGGGTGTTGCATTGGTGGTTCTTGCCTTAAGCAGACAAGATTCAAGGCACTGATTGATAGTGGTACATCTTTCACATTTCTTCCTGAGGATGTGTATGAGAAGACTGCTAATGAGGTAGTTACTTGTTGTATTTCTATTCAAGTGACTTTGGGGGTTTGCTACCATGCATTGTAGACTACATGCATATTAATAAATCTTGTGTTTTGTGAATGGAACAGTAGGGACGTGCGTAATGTTAAAATACAGTTTCTGGTTTAGGAATTGTAATGTGGAACCCACACAATTGTATTTCTATGTATTGTTCAAATCTTTAGGTGGAATGCATGATATCATGCACTTAAGAAATGTTGTTTCTTTGGGTGTGGAGGGTGGGGGGAGTTGGGGGGTTGGTTCCTACCATATTCAGACAATAAAAACGATGAATTGTGAGAAACCTTGTATATTCAGAATCAGTGGGAGCAATCCCTAGTTACCAAACAACCCTTAGCTTAATTATGTTTTGGCTACCTCTATACTAATTTCCTGGTTTTGTTTGTTAGTTTCACAGGCAGGTAAATTCTACTATATCAACCTTTGAAGGGTATCCTTGGAAGTACTGCTACAAGTCCAGGTAGTTAATTTGCTTAGACTAAAGAGCATTTGACAGCTTGTATGTTTCCTTTTTTTCTCTCTCTAAATGTTGGGTTTTATGAGGACAGCTCACAGGACTCCCCAAAAATACCATCAATGAAGCTCTTGTTTGCAATGAACAACAGCTTTATGATCCATAATCCTGTTTTTATGGTATATGGCATTCAGGTAAGACATTATCTAACAAACATAGCATGTAGCTCGTCTATATTTTCTGTTGGTCTCTTTGTGCGGTGTGCTATCAACCAACGACGTAAGTCCTGTTGAACTTGGTTTGTGCAGGGTTTGACTGGATTTTGTTTAGCTGTTCAACCTGCTGATGGGGATATTGGAATTATTGGACGTAAGTTTGTACAGTGTAAACTTCTGCTCTCTGATTTGGTCCAATTCCTAGCTTCAACTCACACTAAAACTCTATGCAGTGAATTTCATGACTGGATATCGGATGGTGTTTGATAGGGAAAACCTGAACCTTGGCTGGTCTCGCTCTAAATGTGAGTTCTTAAACCCTTACTATTCTTCTAACAAATTAGCGGTTTTGTAACCTGTGCAGTGAGCAACACCGGTGCGGTTTAACTGCACTGAACCTCACTTGAACACTGTTTCACCCACTCCTAGATGTAGCGCTTGCACTCACATTTCCAAACCACGTAATATGCAGGCGAAGACGAGATCATCTGGGCACCAGGCAATCCATCGGGAAGTGCTAACCCACTCCCAACGAACCAGGAACAGAGGATTCCCGGTCAGCATGCTGTTTCACCAGCTGTTGCAGGTAGAGCTCCCTTGCGACCATCAGCAGCTCCTCCCTCAACGCGACGAGCATCACATTTGATGCAGTGGTTGCTGCCGTTGCTAGTGCTTTTCGTGTCTCCGACGTTGTGAATAAGGAAGGAAAGACTTTGATGCAGTACTCTCTACTACGCTAACTTCGGCTTTTGTATTAGATTAGGCCGCTCTACTTGTAAATTATGTATCGAAGCTATCCTATATGTATACGTGTATGTGAGTATCCAAGGCTTGTTTCATGACTCACCATGCTGCCCTAGGCTGGCTGGCTGGCTTCCTCTCCAATTTTGTATCATCAGTCTTCTCTTCCTCCTCACTATTATATATTTCCAGTATATATCCTATCGTCTTGGCTATTCTTTTACTTTGCCAGTGTTGTCGATTGATTGTCGTCAATCGTCATGTTTTTCTTTCTTCCGCATATTACACTGTATTATTCTCCATTTCCCACCTTTCTTGCATGTATGTTTGAAAGTCGCCAATGAATTTTTTCTGGGTCATATCTGAAAACCGTAACTATCATGATGGTAAGAATCATTTTCCGGGTCATATCTGAAAACCGTAAATAATAGAGCAACAGTAAAAACTCGGAGATAATAGAGCACAGTTCTGGGAGTTCGCTTGGCTCGACAAATGTGTGGGGAAGGAGCCTAAATATTTCCTGTGCTCCTTGCGAAACTATTGTTTTGATGACAGTCAAGACAGAAAAACATCATGAAAAAGAATGATGTGTAGGAATGACATGGTCATCCCGTTCCAAATAGATGCAGTGAGACAAATGCCTTACCATTTTCTGAACTAGTGAAAATGAACATCAAAGGACAGATTCCTGAAGGCAATCCAAGACTTGAAATCTCTTAACCAACAGAAATCACAGCAGCTTTAGCAGCAGCCAGTGAGGAGTACATGTACGACGCGCCCAACGAAAGGAACGGAGTGGAATAGCCAAGGCTCAGATATCCTGATGAACAAACAAACAAACCAAGATCAAAAGAGGCCACATTTCCTGACTTCCTGTAGCAAGAAAACCATGAAAAAATAGCTCATTGAGAACTGAAACTTCTGCTTACTCTGGCCTCTGGTTTATGATCCCATGCAAACGCAGAGGAGGAGAAATGGAAAAAGGGAGATGGCGTGGCGGAAGTTTGTGTAATCAGCTTTGCTCTCTGCCTGCCTTTAACAGAGCAGAAAGCTCGAATGGAGCTTGAAGAAGAAGTGCAGAAGTGCAGCAACGCTGACCGAAGAGCAACAGCTGAAGAACAGAAGAAGAACAGGGCAGAAACGTTTCATTTATGCCTTCCCCTCCACCTAGCTGCAGCGATGGTTAAAACGACGACGTGGAGACCTGAACTTACCGTTAGGTGGAGACAAGAGGTCAAGCGAATGAAGACACGTGGCGATCAGAGTTTATGTTTGTTTAAATTATAGTTTAACGGACAAATCAAATTTTACTGTTTAATTGTTCATTTCCCCTGTTGAACTCTAGTATAAATACAATCGATCTGAGACTTGAGCGCTTTGCGAGGTTCTCTACAATAATTGCTCGCATTCTTCTCCTTTCTCACAACCAGTGCAAGCCTAGCAGCTTGATTTCTCTTATGGTATCAGAGCAGTGATTCGTTTTTCCGCGTTGATCCAATTCGATGAATACTCCACCCAGCAGCTCTGGTAGTGGCGATGCAGAGATCCCCTTTGGCAGCTTCAACCGCAATGCTCAGAATCAACAAACCCAGTGAACCCAGCAAACACAGAACGATGCTCAAGCTCAAGTCTATGCTGGTAATCCTAACAATCAAGTGGGTTATGTGTTTGGAAGTCCTTACTATATCAATCCGAGTAAAAATCTAGGACAATCTATAGTCACAGAATTGCTAGATGAACACAATTATCAGATGTGGCAAAGGGTGTGCGAATGGTACTCAAAACCAAGCACGTAATTGGGTTTATTGATGGTAGCTTACCTATGCCACTCATCCTGAGTTTCTCTTGTGGGATGCGTCCAATACCATGGTGTTGTGTTGGATTCTGAATTCAATTGAAAAGGACATACGTCGTAGTGTATTGCAGCATGAAGTAGCACAAACTCTTTGGGATGAACTTAAGCAGAGATTTGGCAGCTGCAATGCACTGAGACTTGCTAATTTGAAAGGTGATATTGATCGTTTTAAGCAAGGAAGTCTGAGTGTAACCCAATACTATGTGCATTTGAAAGGGTTATGGGAGGAGTATCTCCAATTCAATCCTATTGTTGATTGTGACTGTCTGATAGCTAGAGTGAGACCTTGTGCAGCAGTTGAGGCTTTCAAGGAGAGACAAGAGACTGAATATCTCATCAAGTTTATTCGAGGGCTCAGACCTGAGTTTGATGTGGTGCAAACTCAACTTTTGATGATGAAGTCGTTACCCTCTGTGCAAGCAGCTGTGGATGACATCCTGCAACATGAACAGAAGCTTAAATCAGACAAAGGGTACCCTAATCGAAGTGTTCACTGAGTGGCACTTGCAGCTCAGGGTGAAAAGCAGAAAAACACTAGTTCATTTGAGCCTGGTAAAGGTGGAAAGGATGACACAGAGGTGGAAGGCAAGTGCCGCCGATATTGTAAGAAGAATGACCACCTGAAGGAGGAGTGTTATAGACTTAAAAACAAAAAGGCCATAATGGCAGGAGAGAACAGCTTTGCTGGTGTTGTCTCTCAGTCTGATTCAGAGAGCAAAGACACTGGTTCTACAGGAAGTAATCTGAGTCTGGAAACCAAAAGCAGTTAAAGTAGTCAGTGGTTCACTAATGAAGAGTTTAACAAGCTGAAATCCCTTCTTCAGTGTGAAAGCATGAGTCCCTCACCACCTCTCTCACCCTCACTCAAACATGCTGCATATTCTGTTTCTCAACATTTACCACAGTTCCCCAACTTTTCTAGTAAGTTTGTTCTATCATCTCACAATCAGTATGGGTTAATGGGACTTGCTCAAATCTGAATATTGGACACTGGTGCTTCAGATCATATCTGCTGCACACTTTCTTTGTTGTCTGATGCTAAACCTACAGAAAATCAGTTTGTTTATCTACCTAATGGTTCTAAAGTGCAAGTGAGTCACATAGGCACTGTTAGACTACATCTTGGCTTATATCTTCAAAATGTCCTCTTGGTCCCTAGTTTTACATTCAACCTCATCTCAGTTAGTAAAATTACCGGTGACCTACCTCTTTCCTTACACTTTGAATCTGACTCTTTTCATATTCAGGACCTAGTGACCAAGAAGCAAATTGGTTTTGCCAGACAAAGTAGAGGGCTCTACCACCTTTTCCCCAACATTCCAGCCTTACCTCAACACCACACAGCAGCCACCTACAACTTTCAACCTCACCAAATTGAACTCTGGCATTGGAGACTAGTTCACCCTAGTAAAGAGAGAGAACACCAACTTATTGGATTTAATAGGGCCATTGTTAGACATTGTGAGACTTGTCATTTTGCTAAACAAAGGAAACTTTCTTTCCCTATCAGTACTAGTAGAGCACATTCTGTGTTTGATCTCATTCATGTAGACATCTGGGGACCCCTTACAGTTCAGTCTTATGATGGTTATTCATATGTTCTCGCTATTGTGGATGATCATTCACGAGCTGTTTGGACTTATTTAATGAAATTGAAATCTGAAACAAGCAAAATCCTGGAAGCTTTCTGTGTGATGGTTAGTAGACAGTTTGGGAAGTTGGTTAAGGTTATTCGCAGTGATCAGGGAAGTGAATTTCACATGGCTAAGTTCTATTCCACTAATGGAATTGAACATCAAACCTCTTGTGTTGAGACTCCAGAGCAAAATGCTCGTGTTGAAAGGAAACATCAGCATATATTGAATGTTGCCAGGGCATTGAGGTTTCAGGCAGGTTTGCCTTTGACATTCTGGAGTGACTGCATTTTACATGCAGTTCACCTCATTAACAGGTTGCCATCACAAGTTATCCAGGATATCACCCCCTTTGAACTGCTCTACCATAAACCTCCTGTACTTTCCCATCTTAAAGTCTTTGGCTGTCTATCCAATGCTTATGCTTTGCTTAGAGATAGAACAAAATTTCACCCTTGGGCTAGACAGTGTGTGTTCCTTGGTTTCCTTCCTGGGATCAAAGGTTACAAACTGTTTGATCTCCATACCCATGATGTGTTTGTTTCCAGACATGTCATGTTTCATGAAACAATTTCCCCTTCAAACATACCTCTTCCCCTATTCCTTCCTACCTTTCCCCCCCTCTTCTTCTCATTCCCATCCTACATCTGACTTTCCCACTCAATCTCCTGTCCCAACTGATCATTTCTTTTCCTAGGTTGCTTCACCAAACTCTCAGAATACATCTCAGTCTCATTCTTCCTCTTTCAATCCTAATTCTCCTTCTATATCTCACACTCCTCCCCATCAGAATGCAGATCAGGCCAGTCAATAGTTGCGCTAGGATGATGATAAGAAGAAGGAATTGAGGTACTGGTGGAAGGAGTGTGAGATGTAGAAGGAGAATTAGGATGGAAAGCCTCAATTCCTTCTTCTTCTCATCATCCTAGCCCAACTATTGACTGGCCTGATCTGCATTCTGAAGCCTCAATTCCTTCTTCTTATCATCATCCTAGCGCAACTATTGACTGGCCTGATCTGCATTTTGATGGGGAGGAGGAACTGTGTGCTCAGGAACCTATTGATGATGGAGAGGATCCTGGATTAAGGAAATCTACCAGAATCAAAACCAAACCTGTATGGCACAAGGATTTCATGTTTTCAGGAGCTACCAGTAGTCACTCCATATAAAACTTTGTGTCATTTGATAAGCTTCGTGAATCCCATAAGGCCTTTGTGCTAATTGTAATGAATGCAGAAGAACCTAAGACCTATGCAGAAGCTTGTAAGGAATTGGTCTGGAGACTTTCTATGAATGAAGAGACGGATGCACTGATAGCAAATGACACTTGGGATGAAGTGATCTTAGCAGAAAGGAAGAAGGCCATTGACAACAAATGGGTGTATAAGATTAAACACAAAGCTGATGGTTCCATAGAAAGACATAAGTCAAGGCTGGTTGTGAAGGGCTTTACACAGGTTTATGGTATAGACTTCTTAGATACCTTTTCTTCCGTTGCAAAGATCAACTCAGTCAAGACTTTGTTAGCTGTTGCAGCATCACAAGATTGGCACATCCATCAAATGGATGTTTTTAATGCATTCCTCCATGATGATTTGAATGAGGAGGTTTACATGAAACCACCACCTGGAGTAGTTGTTTGTGAACCAAGGATAGTGTTTAAACTCAAGAAGTCCCTATATGGTTTGAAGCAGGCCAGTAGGCAATGGTTTGCCAAATTAACTGCATCACTGTTGAAGAATGGATTCTCTCAGGCTGCCTCTGACTATTCCATGTTCATCAGGAGGTTCCAGGGGGAGTGCTTGTGGTGCTAGTCTATGTAGATGACATCTTAATAGCTGGGAGTTCATTGAGTGACATAGAGCAGACAAAGGCTGTCTGGGAAAAGAATTTAAAGTCAAAGATCTAGGAGTCTTGAAGTTCTTCCTAGGGCTGGAAGTTTACAGAGATCACAAGGGAATCTTTGTAAACCGTAGGAAGTATTATATGGATCTTTTGGAAGATACAGGTGACATGGAAGCTAAGGATTGTCTCTCTCCTGCAGATTGTAAAGTTCAACTGAAAGCAAAGCAATGAGAACCTTTGACAAATCCTGAAGTTTACAAGAGGCTTGTTGGGAGGCTGCATTACCTGACAATTACACGCCCTAATCTTACACACTCAGTGCAGCAATTGTGTCAATTTCATAAAGATTCCTACACTGAACACTTACAGGATGCATATAGGGTAATAAGGTACATAAAGCATGCACTAGGTCAAGGCCTATTGTTCAAGAGTGGAACTAAACTAGAGTTGACAGGTTTCTCAGATTCAGATTGGGCCAGTTGCCCAGATACCAGGAGATCAGTGACAAGGTACTGTACCCTGCTGGGAGGCAGTTTGCTGACGTGAAAGTCCAAGAAACAAACCACAGTCTTGAGGTCCTCGTCCGAAGCAGAATATAGAGCCTTAGCTCATTTGGTCTGTGAGTTGGAATGGTTGAGAAGCTTGTTAGCTGAAATGGGAATCAAAGTTGCCCTACCAATTGATGTTTACTGTGATAACCGATCAGCTATTCATATAGCAGAGAATCCGGTGGTTCACGAAAGAACAAAACACATTGAAATTGACTGCCACGTTACAAGGGAAAGACTCAGTTCTGGAATGATCAAATTACAGCATGTGAGGACAGATGATCAATTGGCAGATCTTTTTACTAAAGGTTTGACTGGCTACAAGTTGAGCTATCTGTTGGATAAGTTGGGAGTCTCTGATATGTACTCGCCAACTTATGGGGGAGTAACAGAGAAGAATGCTCGAATGGAGCTTGAAGAAGAAGTGGTGCAGAAGTGCAGCAACGCTGACTGAAGAGCAGTAGCTGAAGAACAGAAGAAGAATAGGGCAGACACGTTTCGTTTCTGCCTTTCCCTCCACCTAGCGAGAAAATCTTGTATAGTCCCGGCCTACCACGTCACTTTGACTATGTGGTACACCAACCCAATAGAAGATGGACTCGTGGGACAGTATTTATTGTTGTGATTTATTCCCGCTCCCCTACAAGTCTGTCCCTGTTTTCAATATTCATGTTTCCTTCTTTGAGTTCATCTCGAATACAGAGAAAAAATAAATCTGTCTTTTTTTTTATAGAATCTAAAAGGTTCCTCCATTAGAGAATTTACATCAATTTAATTGTTTTTACAAATGCATTTATACGGTTTATTTCTATGTCCAAAATACAACTGAATTCACTTTCATTCACCTACATCAATGTAATTAACTTGCAATTGTGTATATGAGCAAAAATTTTTCTTTTAATAAAATAAAAACGATATGTGTTTATTATTTTATTCATAAAAAAAATAAAAAAAATTCATGGATATCAGAGTAAAATTGCAAATGGAATTGCAAGAAATGATAGCTTGCATATTCCAATCGAACTTCCATCAATGCAAATAAGATTGCAATTGCATTTTCATTGTCACGACACTTTGCAAATTAATATGATAATTTGATGTGAATGTTCTTAGTCTGAGTATTTCAATAGAGTTTTAGATGATTATCGGTCGGCATTTGTTGATTTATGTATAAACTGGATTGAAAAAGAGCATATTTGCGAGAGCTCCATATCTAATTTTCCGCCATTGTTAGATATTAGAGATATGAAGAATTCAGAAGCAATTTTGATAATTATGAAAAAATATATTTAATATTTGATGGAGATGGTATTTTTCTGAAAATAACATGATTTGATGAAAACCAATTACTTGATGAGGTTCACCATGGTAGATGTTCTGGGGAGAAACACAGTGAGAGGAAGATGTTTAAAATGGAGCTGAACTTTTTTGGAGGAAAATATATAATTGAACAGACTTATTTCTTATAAATGATCCAAATACACAAGTTGTTTCCTTCGCCCATAGTGGGAATCAATTAGTATTTGGAAAGTTAATAAAACATAGAAATAGGAAAGATAAACGTCAAGTAATTATTTCAAGAAATTGGAAAGACGAGAGATGAAAGCGGGAAATGGTACGAGGACAATAATTAAAAAAGTAACTCTCCCACGTGTCCATTTTCTATTGGGTTGGTGTACCACATAGTCAAAGTGACGTGGTAAGCCGGGAGTATACAAGATTTTCTCCCACCTAGCTGCAGCGATGGTTAAAACGACGACGTGGAGACCTGAACTTACCGTTAGGTGGAGACAAGAGGCCAAACGATTGAAGACACGTGGCGATCAGAGTTTATATTTGTTTAAATTACAGTTTAACGGACAAATCAAGTTTTACTGTTTAATCAAGTCGTCGTTTTCAGTCGGAAAAGGACGAGACTTTCGTTTCCTTCCCTTTTTCTTTAGTCAAATTTTTTACAGTACAGATGACAATGGTGGATGATTCGATGAGGCACAGCCGAATTGGCGTGTAGGTGGTTGAAGGGTGAAATGGCAAGATCCGGATCAGCTGGTGATGAATCCATGAAACCGAGAAAAGGGGAAAGCTGGCAGCCATGCCACGCCACACAGGTTTTCAGTGAATCAATTCAAAAGCGAGCTGGTCAAGTGGGGTCCACCACGGGTCCAGTGATAAACCACCACCATGGACTCGGGTCGATTCGTGACATAAACCCTGCGGCTGGGTTTTGGGTTTAGGTTTGTATTCATCCACCCCCTTCTCGGCGCTCAGCGGAACTGCGGGAACTTATTCTGATGGCTGCAGGTGCTCAAGAAGAAGAAAAGCTCCAAACTTTCCTGCAATGGCTGCTAGTAAGCTCTCGCTCTCCGTATTTCTCCGTTAATTTCGCCTAGATTTCAGTGCTACATGTCCCCGTTGTTTATATTTGGAATGGTTGAGTTGCGTAGGTGAACAAGGTTGAACTTCGGAGCTGTGAGATTAAGTACTGTAGCCAGAATAAAGGGTTCGGATTATTTTCCTCAGGCGACGTCTCCGATGATGGTAATTGATCAATTTCTTTCTGTCGTGTGAATGTCTAGTCGACAGGATCGATTTCCTCAGGGCAATTGTTATTCGTTAATGTTGTGAAGGGTTGCGAAATTCTTTAGCTTCAGTTCCCATTTCAGGGCATTATGTTCGGGGTTATGAAAGCTTCTCGTCCATGAATGGTTTTGGCTTTTGATTTAGGTCGAATATGTTTGATTCTCTGAAATGGCAGAAAGTTAAACTATCGACTGGATTACATTTTACATTTGGATCAAGTGATTCATTGCTTGATTGCTGAACCGATTTCGATGCAAATTGTTTTTGCAGGAGTTGTTCTCGCTGTTCCATTGGATTTAGCAATAACTCCAATGAGGGTATTGCAAGATCCCCTCGTTGGACCGGATTGTAGAGCGATGCTTGAAGAAGGAGAAGTGGATGACAGGTTCTTGATGATTCTGTTCCTTGTGGTGGAGCGCCTGAGGGAGAACAACTCTTCTTGGAAGCCGTTAATATCCTCAGCTTATTCTGTTTGGTGTACAAGTTTGAATCTTGGTCCTTCTTTGATGGCTGAGTATGTTTGATATTGTTCACATTAGGTACCTCGACATGCTTCCAACTACCTTTGGGAACCCACTCTGGTTTACTGATGATGAGCTCTTAGAGCTGGAAGGGACTACTTTGTATCGGGCAACCCAATTACAGGTAAATTATGCCCTTTGGCTGTTCACAATAATAGAGGGTCTAGAATTGTGGATTGTGAATGTCGTTGTGAATATATCAACCTTTGGATCATTAGTTTTCTCCGTCTTAGATATCCTATAACTAAATTGAGGAAAGATGTGCTTCTACAGAAGAAGACTTTGAGGTCTCTCTTCGAGAACAAAGTGAAGAGTCTGGTGAGGAAACTTCTTGCTCTTGATGGGAATACCGAAAGGTGAGCTCCTTTACTCAGACTTCTCTCTAATTCATTTCCACAGACCACTCCCAATATGAATGGACCTTGCTATCTTCCTTCAGTAGTTGAGTTGTTGCACATCATAAGTTGCATCTATCAATTTGAAAGAAAGTTCAAAATTTCTCTTGTTTCTCTTTCCAGGGAGGCCACTTTTGAAGATTTCCTATGGTGCGTATCTGCTGAATCAAACTGTGTTCTTTTGCGAATATTACATACTGTTTACTTAGTTGATCCTTTACATAACTTGGCTCTTGTT
The DNA here is from genome assembly GCA_964030455.1 of Linum trigynum. NCBI lineage: Eukaryota > Viridiplantae > Streptophyta > Magnoliopsida > Malpighiales > Linaceae > Linum > Linum trigynum. The sequence goes on from OZ034817.1 coordinate 5,541,954, forward strand.
GTTTTTACTTTTTTTTGGCTATCCTGCGTTGCTTGTAGGGCCAATTCTGTGTTCTGGAGTCGTGCTTTGAACATTCCTTTTCCGCGTTCCTATGTATTTCCAACATTTCAGGAGGATAATGGCTGTCATTCCGCCATCGATGATACATCATGTGAAGGTGGAGTTTCAGTGAATGGAAGCAGTGGAGAAAGTGAGAAATAATTTTTCTCTCTTGGTATTCATCTTAATTTGGTTCTTATTGAAGGCGTCCATAGAAAAACAAGACTGAGAGATTGGTTTATCTCATTCTAGGATCTCCTTCTTCTTCTTCTCATACAGACTTGAAAATTCAAGTTTCAGAGGGCCAAGTCAATGGAGCGCCTTCTAGCTCAAGTCAAGAGGATACTGTCTGGGTAGAGGGTCTTGTTCCTGGCATTGATTTTTGCAACCATGGTACGCCTTATCTATTGTAATAATGAGACAAGATCATATGAAAATGCTTATATATAACATGTTAGCTATCAAGTAAGAGGGTTGCATACTGTAGGTATTATTTGAAGTGCAATAGTTTATTCGTATAATGTATTGAAGCTCTGTTTCTCATTGTATAGTTTTCTCCTTATTTAGGTTTTCTCTTGTGAACCCTATTTCCAAAGTAAAACAAACGACCTAATTATTTCTCCTAAGAAGCTCTTAATGTTTATCTGCCATTGCTGGATATGGCTGGCTGTTCAGACTTGAAGGCCATGGCGACATGGGAGGTAGACGGGACTGGCTTGGTGACTGGATCTCCTTGCTCCATGTACCTCCTTTCTGGTAAATATTCTCTGATTCGATATTTCAGTAGAGTTGTGTTCGTATAATCATTTATCTCAATCGAGTGATGGCTTCGTCAAACCTTAATAACAAGAGTGTATTTGGAACTTTTACATTATTTTTTCTAATCATAATAATTGAACTTTGGTAATTTGAAAGCTGAGCGAAGCCTCTTCAGCATTGGGAAAGAGATCTCCATCAGCTACGGTAACAAAGGCAATGAGGTACTTGCTGAAGCTTACCTCTTGTCTTGAATGGACTTAAACAACTATTAGTCATTCTTCTTGAATAGTTAAATCTTATCTTTTCCAGATGTTACCAAATATTTAGCAACTGTGAGAGTAGTATGTGCAACAAATACCTAATTGATTTTCATACGATGCAGGAATTACTCTATCTCTATGGATTTGTGATGGAAAATAATCCAGATGACTACCTAATGGTGATGTCTCTTGCATGCACATTTCATATTTATATCCTGTTTTATGTCCTCTAGTCCACTCCCATTGCAAATGATTAATGATAATCACCCATAAGGTGGTTGTTGGATGAGTTTTTGGCATGTTTTGACCTTGTACTGTAACAATTCGCTTGTACATTCGCCATTGTATTTCATCCCACTGAAAACTTTTGCTTGAATATATCAGGTTCATTACCCCATCGAGGCCATTCAGAGTGCTCCCTTCTCAGAAGCCAAGTTGCAGCTTCTTCAGGCACAGGTCAGCTCTTTCTTGACCTCTTAGGTAAATTATATGTCTTTCCCAAAGTCTTAGCAGGATACCATTTTCTCAACATTCACAGTTCTGATAAAACTGGCTCTATCCCGCAGAAAGCTGAAATGAGACATCTTTTGCCCAAAACCCTGCTAAACAAAGGATTCTTCCAGGCAGGCTCCTCCTCAAGCAACAATGGTGAAACTGAGAAGCCTGATTTAAGAAAAGCTTCCAACTTCAGTTGGAGTGGTCAGCGTAGTGCGCCCTCATACATTGATAAGCTGGTGTTTCCTGATGATCTCTTAACTGCATTAAGGACCATATCCATCCAGGAAGACCAGCTTTTCAAGGTCTCTTCATTGCTAGAAGAGGTAAAAGACAGAAAAGCTTCAATCCCTTCCCCAACCACACTTTCCCTTTCTGTTGATTTTTTTTGGGCCAATCGCATGAATTCTCTTTTGGATGTCACTGACAAATTGGTCACTGAACTTTGATTTTTCAGGAATTTGTCACTGAAGTTTGTAGTAAGAACAGCCGCCCATTCTAGCTTTTCATAGAAGTTGTCTAGTTTGGCTATCGGAATTCCAATTTACCTATCTCACATTACTTAGACATAGAACTTATCAGAGGTTGACATAGTGACTGTTATGTTCGTAATTTCAATTGTTAGTGATAAGTCCGATAAAAACATAGCCTAGCGATCGATTTGTCCATAACCATGAATGTAGCAATTGACCTAAACTTGTGTTTGCAATGTTTACGATGAGACTCTAAGAAACTAATGCTGCTTCTGTTTAAAAGCTCGTAGGCTCTGACGAGGAGAGACAACCTACAGACTCTGAAGTAAGGACAGCTGTTTGGGAAGCTTGTGGAGATTCAGGAGCCTTTCAGTTGCTGGTCGATATTCTGCAGACCAAGTACCCGCAAAACTCTTTAGCTTCTTAGCATGCCCTAACCATAAGTAATAACCATGTTGTTTCATTGCTTGACATAGTTTACATAAATGCTCTTTTTTCGTCAGGATGGCAGATTTAGAAGAGGGTACTGGAACAGAGGAAAACGATATTGAGCTGCTCGAAAATGCTAAGGACGTTGGAACCATGAACCAGAAGGAAGTGTTTGAGCAGAAAGGAAACTCGAATGAGGTGATGAAGCCAATGGGTCGGAATCGTTGGTCGAGCATAGTGTACAGAAGAGGGCAAAAGGAGATGACCAGATTGTTTCTCAGGGAGGCAGAGCATGCTCTGCAGTTGTCATCGAGTGAAGGCAACTAATGATACTCATGAACATTTTAGTTTAAATATTAAGTTAGATGTTTTTCATAAAAATTAGGTTCAATTTTGCATAGCATATTATCTACATGGGGTATTTCTTGGGGAAAAAATTGAACTTCTACTGCTAATCGGCGACATCAACCATATAATTTCTCTGGAAAATCATGTGAATTTTTGTATCAGTGTTTGTTAGTTTCCCATTCCAAGATATATTTTCCAATTTATGTAGATCACCTTATTCACCAAACCAACATTGAGACAGCATTAACCTACCTAATTCATCGAATATTGTATATTTGGATGAATGTGCCCGTAGTCAAGAATTCGACCTAGTTAGGTCCTAGCTTACAGGAAATAGTAACATAAATGTATTATTGTTATGCAGTAGTTTTGTATTCATATTATGAATAAAGTATCTAAAGTAAACTTATCATCCAAACTATCAAGGATATTATTTTCAATTTAACCTATTAAAATAGCGTTCATGATTTCATCACTCATCTGATTATAAAGTGTGTTCTTTGCATAATTTATTTAAGAACATACTCGTTCAACACTTGTAGTGATGACTAGGGATGACAATGGGTTGGGTTATTTCAAATTCAAACCCAACCCAACCCAGTGAATATATCAGCAAGTAAAAACCTCAAGGAAAAATTAAACTAGTTATATAACCTCAAACCCAACCCAATCATCTGGGTATCCATATGGATACCCATGGGTTATGATGGACAAAAATACATAATATCAATCTCTTGTCAAAATAAAAGTTTAACACCAATCTTCCCAAAACAAATTATCCATACAAAAAACACCAATCTAGTATATATAAGCAAACCCATAAATTATCAATACAAATTGTTCAATATTAAAGATAAACGTTCACAAACAATAACACGGTTAATCGACGGATTGTGGGAGTAAAGTGTGTACGAGTATCCATGAGCCGGATATACCTAAATCCGGACTCAACCCAACCCGCTGAACAGTGCAATGGGTTTCAACCCAAACCCGACTCACAATCCGTCAATGCGGGTTTTATACGCTTTGACTAGGTTGGATTGAGTAAGGTACTCGTGGATACGAGTTGTGTTGTCATCCCTAATGATGACAAGTAGCAACAACACCAACTTATAAGTTGATATACTAACTGAAACACTCGACTTTTTTTTACACAACCATTTCCCTAAGAAATTCAACATTTTTCTTTAATCCCTCAAACCTCTCAAATATCTTCATATCAACCATATAAACATCTAGTTGATGAAAATCAAGATGTAAGATATCACCTTTAGAAACTTCATTAGGATAAAATGTTACAAGTTTAAAAAACCTATTCTCGTCAAAGTTAACAAATGAATCTTCTAGATTCAAACATGCCACACAACATAGCAATTCCGCATTAACCTTATTGAGAAGACCATTAAGCACGTGTAACTACATACAATAACTATTATGCAATAAAGCATATAGTGGCATGTAACTTAGTGGTGAAAATGATGGTCTTTTACAGAGAGGTCCCTTATCTGGATCCCGTTTCCAAGTATACACGAGTTAGCTCCGCCACTGAACATGCCTCATATTTAAATTTACCCACTTAATTGTGTATGCAGGAATTTTCACCTAAAATCGAACCAATACACATCCCTATACGCTTCATCAATCGATAATGACTTTGAGTCGCGATACAACCAATTCCACCGTCGAGCCAATACGAGCTTCATATCTATGGATAAGTGTACTTTTGACCTTATCTGGATCCCGTTTCCAAGTAGACAAGAGTTAGCTCCGCAACTGAACATGCCTCATATTTAAATTTAGTCACTTAATTGTGTATGCATAAATTTTCACCTAAAACCGAACCAATACACATTTCTATACGCTTCATCAATCGAGAATGACTTTAAGTCGCGATACAACCAATTCCACCGTCGAGCCAATAAGAGCTTCATATCTATGGATAAGTGTAGTTTTGACCTCTATTGATTAACACCCCTAGCTACTTGGCATAGTTGCACGTGTGCATGTTTCCACGTCTATTGTTGTTGTGGCTACAACTTCTTCCCATTCCCACTCCCGGCCGCACCAAATCTATATATTTTTTACACTCTTTAATTTAATTTCAATTCCATAGATTTAAATCCACAAATTCTTAATGAAAACAAAAGTCACTTTCGGGAATTATTTGTTTTCTTAATGGTCTTTAAATCAGTGGGAAATTAGGAAGCTTTTGGAGGATATAGAAATTAAGGATGGTGACAAAACAAAGAAAGGGTTAAGTGTAGTATAATAACAAAAGGTGTCTCCTTTATGTGCCACCTCTCAGTCATTTCCTACTTGTCCTTTTCCCCTTTCTTTGATCAAATTAATTAATATGATCCACACACCTTCAGACACACAACGGAAAGGAAAGGACCCCACGGTAGTTGGGAAAAAAAACACACCAGAATTTTGCCCTGGATTTCTTTGTCTTTAATTCTTTTGATATTGTTTATTTATGTTTGTAGGTCCTTTGGAAGATGTATTTTGTTTGATTGATGCTTTTTCACTATTCATTGTTAGAAGTTAGGCTTCCATTCCACTCCCACACCCACTTATTTTATTGTGATGGATTAGTGTTAGGATATATAGCATTATAGATTTGAAGTTCTAGTACCATGTCACAGATCATATGATCCGAATATTTTGAGTTGTTATGAGAAGGTTATTCATGGATAATATACAATTCATATAATAAAATAGACGTCTTGCCTTGGTCCTTGACCACTATATATATTACCGTCTCCAAGATTTTCAGAGGATCAATGCCCAATATTATGTAGATATTATGCTGTAATTTACCAAGATTTAGGTATCAAAATAAAAATGTAGATATTATGATGTAATTTACCAATAATTCATGAATATACCAATCTAAATGAATTTGAATTAAATAATTTAATTAGTTGAATTTTTTATTAGATGGATTGAACTGATCAGTCTAGTGAGTTAAACTCAAATTATCATTTTTAATTTTGAATATTATTAAAACCCTAACGATCAGTCAGATCCATTTTTTCGGTAATTAGGCTTTCATTGATGCTCCATTTAACCAAATCGGTAAAGGCGGTCCAAAATACAAGGACAAAACGTCCACAAAACAACAAACAACAGCTGAACTCTACCTAAACAAACTCCCTCCAAAAAGGAATAACTTGCATTTTCGTACGAAATTGGTCATTTCCCAACGAAAGTAACATAACATCCCGCTTCATCTGAGCAAACAACTGCTGCCATGGACATTTAACTCCTTCAAAATGGCGTTTGCATCGCTCCTGCCATATCAGACCTACAAACCAGCTCCACAGGACAGAAAAACAACGTCCCTGGGCACCTCCTCACCTTGCTACTTGACTTGCTTCCTGCAGGAATCCCTCCCAATCACTCGACCAACTTATACCCATCCTGCCAAACAGTTCATCAAATAACTCTGTACTATAATGACATTCACAGAATAATTGACTTCTAGTCTCACCCACTCTCGAGCAAAGAAGACAAGTATCATACGTGATTCTGCCCCAGTCCTTCAGCTTATCCCTCGTAGTGATTCTGTTGAGTATTACCAGCCACGTGACAATCCAGGATCTTGGGATCACATACTTACTCCAAAGTAGCTGCCACCATGGTACAACATGACGCCTCACTCGAATAGAGTTCCACACCTGTTGTACCCTAAACTTAAGCATAATCAGCCCTTCCCAAAAAACTTCATTTTGGGCATTGATAGTCATCCAAAACTGAAACCATCCACGCAACTGTAAAAGCTTGCGCCAAATCCATGAACCAATAGAAGAAGGAGGTAGATCCCAAAAAGAGAGGTCCTTAATCCTGTATTTATATATCCATGCCACTCAAAAACTCCCTCCTTTCATCCAAAGGAGTCAGATAAGCCTTGCCAAACATGCCACATTCCAGGAATGTGTCAAGAACCAGTTGGTCCCAATAACTCGAGTTGTTGAAAGAGGTTCAATCGTGGATCTTATACCACTCTCTAATATGCCCCCTCAAACGAAAGCCAACTCATGGACTTGAAGTTTGCACAGGCCCACCATACCATGTGCTTGAAAGACAACGGTTAATATTGGGGGTCGTGGAGATTCGAACACATGACCTTTCGGTTCTAGGCTCTAATACTATATCAAGAACCAGTTGGTCCCAATAACTCGAGTTGTTGGAAGAGGTTCAATCGTGGATCTTATACCACTCTCTAACAGAATGCAGGTCATTAAAACCCACACCACCCTCCTTCATAGGCATAGCAAGATTTCCCCACACTACTTTAGCTCTGCCCGTACCCTCACCATACCATAAAAAATCAGAACAAATTTATGAATTTGAGCAATCACATTCTTCGGAAGCACAAAGATATTCATCCAGAACTGTATAAGAGAATACAAGACAAAGGAAACCAGCTGGATTCTACCTTCATAAGATAGGGAATTAGCTCTCTAGGATCTAATACCACTCGTGAGCTTATCCACAAACACTGCACATTCTTTACTAGTCAAACGCCCAGCTATTAGTGGCAAACCGAGATAACGAACCGGCAGGTGCCCTTCTGCAAACCCAGAAACACGCAGTGCATGCTCCTTGTACACCAGAGCTTTGCCACCAAAAAAGACCTCACATTTCTGAGGATTACATCTCAAGCCTGATTGAGAATATAACCTATCAAGAATCTGCTTCACTATCAACAGAGCTGCACCAAACCTGTTGACACCTAAAATTAATTTGGCCGGAATTAAATGCCGCATTAATTAGTCTCGGCATTTAATTCGATACCGTGGGTAAAAAGACGGCGTCGTTTGAAATTAAACGATACCGCGGAACAAAAAACGGTACCGCAAGGAAGCTCAGCGGTACCGCGACACTGGAAACGGCACCGGTCACCAAAAAACAAAAGAGCGGCCGCGCGTTTAGTCGTAGTTGGGGAAGGAGTTTTTGTTTGCTCTAATTAATTTAAATAATTTTTTATTCCTTGTTGGATAGGGAGAAGCGGCACCGCGGAGATCTAAAACGGTGCCGCGGAATCTAAAACTGTGCCGCGGAATTAAAAACGGTACCGCGAGGAAGCCCAACGGTACCGCTATACTAGCAAACGACAGTGTTTAATAATAAACAGTGTCGTGGAAGAAAAAACAAACGGCTGGTTGGGGAAGAAAACAACACCGCAAGGCTGGTACCGGCAAGACCAACAGCACTGCAAGACAGGAACAACAGTACCGTTTTTAGCGAGGCCGCGGAAAGACCAACGGTACAGTTTGGTTGAAAAACAAAACAGTGTCGCGGAATGGAAAACGACATTGTTTGACGACATCGATTAGTGAAAGGTGATGTCGCGGTATTGGTGAAACGACATCGTTACATGGACAAGATTGTAGGATTTGGCTCAACGTCGTTTCGCCAAGTTTATGCAAACAGGAGCGGTTTCGAGGGCACGTGATTATCACGCAACAGGGAGGAAGTTACTTGCACGGTTGACGGGAATGAAGACGTGGGAGATAAAGGCGCGAGGGCGGTTACCACGACTACGGGCAAAAGATTGCAGTATAAACATCAGGAAGAGAGAGAAGCTCTAGACGGCAAAATCAAATCACAACTGCACCATCGCAGAATTTATCGTTTTCTCTCTAGTTTTCGTAGAACCGCTCTGTCAAAGACCTCCTTTGCAGAGTCGTAGTCGTAGCTTGTAGTCGTAGTCGCGGAGCTCTCCAGAGGAACCTCCATAGGAGTAGAGGTAACGTAACTCAGAATACTCTCGGTTTGGTTTCTCGTTTCTCGTCGAACACCCTCGTTCGAACGTAGTTTGGAGAGGTGGTGAACCGAGTAACGGTTGTTTGATTAGAGGTCAAAGGTGCATCGATCAAATCAACGACGCCGATACCGGCGGCGGATATTTGACGATCGTCTTGGTTTCTGCTTTAATCGATCAAATCAACGGCGCTGACTTCGGCGGCGGATATTTGACGATTTTGCTGATTTTGTGTTTGTGCTTACTTGAATACAGTGCGCATTGAACACGCGAGTTTCGCCAACGAAACAAAACCCCTACGTGAAAATCAACAGGTCGTCTGCAAAACACAAATGCGTCAGACCTATTGATTTAATAAGTCAAATCCATTTTGTATAACAAAAAATGATTTTTCCGTAAAAAAAGTGATATGAACAAAGTGTATCATACCAATAAAATTATGAATTATAATTTTGAGTATTTAATTTATAAAATTGTCCCCATTCACCCGTCTTGTTATAATCGATATACTATATCTTGCGTGACAAGTAACAACACCATTATTGATAAAAGACAAGAAGACAACTATTTAAATAAATGTCATGTTGTAAAAATTTAATGCTGTCGCAAAAGATGTAGCAAGATAAAGTGTCCACAAATGATTCAACAAGTGTAAGTACGCATACCATCCGATACAGATTTTTAGTTTAAATTCTAGAAGATAATTACAATTGCAACTTAATATTTAATGGTTAGGTGTTTCCAGTGCCTGTGGGTTAGAAAATTGTGTGTTATGTTCCAGATCAGACTGTAAGGAAGTGGTTAAACACCATACACATGCTTGTATAAGTACCATATACATATTTTATATGCGTTTGATTTTGGCAAGTTGAAATACAAGTTACTACCCAAATCAAATACTATACGATTAGCTCACGCATGAGCGGCTGTATATGATAATATTAGAATCAGACTAAATAAAGTTATTTATAATGATTCGGTTTGCTCCATAATTTTTAAAATAATCTGACTATTTACCATAAGTAATATCTAACTTTTAAATTATAGTTAAAAAATACTATGTAAAATTTGTAATATATTTAGATAGCAGAACAACCAGGAAATTGTTCTTTTACTACCAAATTTATCACCAGACTTCAAATATCTTGAGCGTCGTTTCCTGACTCCCGGCACTGTGATCAGTTTTCTAAATGTAACTTAGGGTAACTTGTAGCTAACGCAAATATAATTTATCTTAATATAGTGGTGGACCTATTTGTGATAATAAACTAAGATCAAAGGGATGAAATTCGGCCGACCATTTTAAACGGATTGGCCGACCGTCTATAGATAACTGGTTAACCCTATTTTTGCCCTGAAACACAAATTTTCACACAGAGAATGTTGGAAATTTGGTTAAACCGGACTAACCCAGTCAAACCGGTTTTGGGTTGGGCTAACCAATCGGTTTGAGATTAGATCGACGAACCGATATTCTAATTCCGTGAAGGGACACATCCATTTGGCCTAGTGGCGGTTGCATTATTTTATGGATAAGGATAACCTTATGGATAGAGGCAACCCTTCATATGGATAAAGGCAACCTTTCGAATGGATAAAGGCAACCTTTCATGCAACAATGCATGGATTCGGCCCCTATAAATATGTGTGGGGTGGATGATGCCACATACCATCAAACAAATTCTTCTTCTTTCTTCCAAACATTTCTAAGTATGCTTTAGTGTTCTTGAGCATGGAACCTAAAGTGGTGATAGTTTTATCCTCGGGAGAAATTTCCTGTAACCCTAGGCTTGTTGATGGTGGAAATATTCTTTTCGGAAAGTGAACGTTGTTCACGACTCTATCACAATCCTGATCACCCGGTATCGATTACGTGTACCTTGCTCCAGTAAGTCCCAACAGAGAATACTGGTCAATCTATCACCTTTATTAATTATTCAAGTGCCTCTAGTCTAAGACAAAAATAACTGAAGTAGGTTAGTCTGTTTGTTTGGACTTTGGAGGATGAACGTCTGGATAAGAATTCACAAAATAATATATATGACCGACTTTCTCAGCCAGAATAATAACGTGGTCGATGGACCTCGAAGATGATGTTTGTATCATAAGATATTAACAAAAGAACCCCATGATTTCGTGTGTTTGATGTTGAACGACATGCAATGTATGAAATTGTTGTTGAAAGGAGTGAGTAACCCTGCAGGTGGTCAAGTACTTGTAAACGAAGACATTCCCCATGGATAGTTTCCACCGTCCATGACACCGCGATTGAGTCACCATTTTAATACGACCTGAATTCCGTTACAAAACCATTTTCTTGAAAAATGTCGGCCGTATCACCATATGTTTTGTCAAGAACCAGTTGATCCCAATAACTCGAGTTGTTGGGAGAGATTCAATCGTGGATCATATACCACAACACTAATACGCCCCCTCAAACGAAAGTCACTCACAAGGGCTTGAAGTTTGCACAGGTCTGAAGACAAGAATACCATGTGCTTAACAAATGGGGGTCACCGGGAATCGAACACAAGACCTATCGGTCACATAAAGCTCTGATACCATGGAAACACGAGAGACTGTGAGAGAGGTAAAGAACTGGGACTGGTGAGTGCAATCATGAGCGATAATAGTGGTTTTGCTCAGGTTGGTATCCCCAAATTCGATGGGGATTATGAGCATTGGAGTTTGATTATGGAGAATCTGCTAAGGTCCAAGGAGTATTGGACAGTGGTGAAGGATGGTTTCAAGGAACCTGCAGCAGGAGAGGTGTTTTCTGCCTCACAGCAGAAGGTCTTGGATGAAAATCGACTGAAGGATTTGAAGGCAAAGAACTACCTTTTTAGTTCTATCGACAAAAGCATCCTGAAAACAATTACAAACAAGACCACTGCACGAGATCTGTGGGTTTCTGTGCAAACCAAGTGTCAAGGTAATGCAAGGGTACAAAAGTCTCAGTTGCAGGCTTTGAGGAGGAACTTTGAGATTCTCGAGATGAAGGAAGGAGAGTCCGTGAATGACTACTTTGGAAGAGTCATGGTCGTGACAAATGGAATGAGAAACTGTGGTGAAATGATGACAGATGAGAAGATAGTGGAGAAGATCCTGAGGACTCTTACAGAAAGATACAACTACATTGTCTGCTCCATAGAAGAATCAAAAGACATCGAAACTCTGTCTGTTGACTCTCTGCAAAGTTCTTTGCTTGTTCATGAGCAAAAACTGACTAAACAATCGACTGAAAGTGATCAGGCTTTGAAGGTCAGTTATGATATTGGTGGCAGAGGGGGAAGGGGACAAGGCAGAGGTGGCTATCAAGGAAGAGGTAGAGGAAGAGGTAGAGAATGGAGCCGAGACATGGTTGAGTGCTTCAAGTGTCACAAAATGGGCCATTTCATCAGGGAATGTCCTGAGTGGAACTATTCTTAGCAAGGTAATTATCAACATTATCAGAATCAAGCTCATTTCTCTAATGTTGCTCAACAAACTTCCCATCCAGACATGAAAGAGGATGTACTGCTTATGGCTGTGGTTGAGGATAGTATCACAGAGTTGCCCAAGGAAACAGAAGAACAAGGTTTAATGGCTTTCTTGGAGTCAAATCAGAAAAACCAGACTGAGGATTGGTGGTTTTTGGACTCTGGATGTAGTAATCACATGAGTGGTAATCAGAAATGGTTCATCCAGCTTGATACTAGCTTCAACAGTACCGTGAAGCTAGGAAATGGCAGCAAGCTTGAGGTTCAAGGAAAGGGAAGTGTCAAGTTGTTAGTGGATCAAACTTCCTTAGTGATACAAAATGTGTTCTTTGTGCCTGGCTTAAACACTAACTTGCTCAGTGTAGGTCAATTGCAAGAAAAGAATCTCAGTTTTGAGATTAAGAATGGCATCTGCAAGATTTTTCAGGAAACAAAAGGGCTTTTGCTGCAGACAGTCATGAAAACCAATCGAATGTTTGTGGTACATGCAGAGTGCTTGAAGGACAAGCAAAAATCTGATTCTATGTGTTTGCAGACTACTAATGCCAGGAACTCAACATTGAATCTTTGGCATAGAAGGTTTGGACACTTGAGTGAGAAAGGATTACTGCTAATGCATAAAAAGGACTTGTTCAAGGTCTTCCCAAGCTGAATGGAGAATTGGGAATCTGTGGTACATGCATGATAGGAAAGCAAAGCAGGAGTAAGTTTCCAAAGAAAGGAGCATGGAGAGCAACTCAACCTCTCCAGTTGCTTCATGCTGACTTGTGTGGACCAATCACTCCAGCTTCAAATGGTGGTAAGAAGTATATACTGACCATTACTGATGACTACAGTAGAAAACTTTGGGTTTACTTTCTGGTTGCTAAATCAGAAGCTCTTACTTGGTTCAAGAAATTCAAAACTCAAGTTGAAAAGGAAACATGCAAGTTCATTACATGTCTTAGGACAGATAGGGGAGGTGAATTCATGTGGACTGAGTTTAGACAAATATGTGAAGAGGCTGGAATCAGGAGGCAGCTTACAACTGCTTTAACTCCTCAGCAAAATGGTATTGCTGAAAGGAAGAACAGGACTATAATGGACATGGTTAGATGTTATCTAGCAGATACCAAAGTACCTGCACTTTTCTGGCCTGAAACTGTGGAATGGGCTACTCATGTCCTTAATCGAAGTCCAACTTCAGCAAATGAATGGAAAACTCCCCAGGAGCTGTGGACAGGGAAACCTCCTTCTGTGGACCACTTGAGGATCTTTGGTTGTACAGTTTATGCTCATGTTCATGACCATCAGAGGAAGAAACTTGATGATAAGAGTGTTAAATGTCAATTTCTTGGCATTTCCAAAGAATCCAAAGTTTAGAAGCTTTATAACACTGTTACAAAGAAAGTGGTTGTTAGTAGGGATGTGGTGTTTGATGAAGAAGAGGGCTGGCCTGGAAATTCAGAAGCTGAATCTGGATTAACCAAACTTATTTGGGATGGCAGTGATGATTTGTACTATGATTCAGATGAGGAAGAAGAAAATCATGATTTGGAGTCTCCTGTTGTTGAAATTGAAGCATCTGCAGAACCTGAAAGTCCTCAGACTCCTGCTAGCTCCACTGCCTCAACCTCAGTACAAATACCTCACACTGCAGAGGAAGATATAAGCACTGCATCAGATCTGCAACCAACTGGGAGAGGGCTTGGAACTCGAAACAGGAAGCCTCCTGGTTATCTGGATGTTTATGAATGCACCTATGCTGGTACTGATTGGCTGGCAATGGTGGCAGTATCTGATGATCCTCAAACTTTTGAGCAGGCAGTATTGGAGGAAAAGTGGAGAGAAGCAATGAAAGCAGAAATTCACAGCATAATCAAGAATAATACTTGGATGCTAGTTGATAAACCAGCAGGAGTGACTCCAATTGGAGTTAAGTGGGTGTATAGAACTAAACTAAGAGAAGATGGTTCTATAGACAAGTTTAAAGCAAGGTTAGTGGCAAAAGATATGCTCAACAGTATGGGGTGGATTACACAGAAGTCTTTGCACTTGTGGCTAGATGGGACACCATTAGGGCTTTCTTGGCTTTGGCTGCTCATCATGGTTTGACAGTTTATCAGCTTGATGTAAAGAGTGCCTTTTTGTATGGTAAACTTACTGAGGAGGTTTACATTGAGCAACCACAAGGGTTTGTGGTTGCTGGGGAGGAAGGTAAAGTATACAAGCTTCAGAAGGCTTTGTATGGACTGAAACAGGCTCCTAGAGCCTGGTACAGCAGGATAGAAACTTATTTCTTGATGAATGGCTTTGAAAGGTGTGAGTATGAGCATACCTTATTTGTCAAAAAGGCTGGTACTGATGTGCCAATGGTCTCACTCTATGTGGATGACCTAATGTATGCAAGTACCAGTGCAGCTATGCTAGAGGAGTTCAAGAGGTCAATGAAGTTGGAGTTTGAGATGTCTGATCTTGGAAGGATGAAATATTTTTTGGGGGTTGAAGTAACACAGGCTGCTGGTGGGATTTTCATGCATCAAAAGAAGTATGTGAATGATATACTAGAGAAGTTTAAGCTAGCAGAGTACAATTCTGTGCATAATCCCATGACTGTTGGAACCAAATTCACCAAGGCTGGAGATGGCATTCATGTGAATCCTACAGAATATAAACAATTGATAGGAAGCCTGCTGTATGTCACTGTAACCAGACCAGACATTATGTATTCAGTCTGTCTTTTGAGTAGATTCATGGAGTCTCCCACAAGGCAACACCTGCTTGCAGTCAAGAGGATTCTGAGGTACTTAAAAGGGACAGCATGGCATGGAATCTGGTACAGGAAACTTAATGAACAAGATCATCTGCTAGGGTACACAGACAGTGACTATGCAGGTGACCTTGATGACAGGAAAAGTACTAGTGGTTATGTATTCTTTCTTGCAGGAGGAGCCATCTCGTGGTCTTCAAAGAAGCAGCCAGTGGTGACCTTGTCAACCACAGAAGCTGAGTTTGTGGCTGCCTCATATTGTGCTTCCCAGTGTGTGTGGCTTTGAAGGGTTCTTGAGCAGATGAATTGGAGGGAATGTGTAAAGGGAGCAACTAGAATTATGTGTGATAATAGCTCGACTATTAAACTTTCGAAGAATCCAGTGCTGCATGGTAGGAGTAAGCACATAGATGTCAGATTTCACTTTCTAAGGGAGCTTGCAAGAGAAGGAGTGGTTGAGCTGCATCACTGTGGAACCATTGATCAGGTAGCTGATATTATGACTAAGCCGCTCAAGTTGGACTCCTTTCTACTCCTGCGAAGTCACCTTGGAGTTCATGATGGTGCTGAGCTGAAATTGAACTGAAGCTTGTGAGATGCTTCAGTTCAGGGGAGGATGTTGAAGATGCTGAATCAGGAGGATGTGGAAGATGCTGGATTGGTGCTGAAGTCCTAAGAGCAGCAGAGGTTCTTGGCGCGAAGACTAGCTGTGTTAATATTAAAGTTTGAAATCAGTACTGTGTCGTTTTGGCAAGGCCTGTGTCATGTTGTCAAAATTGTGTCGTGTTGGTTAATGTGTGTGTTGGTCCCTTTGTTTAGTTTGTAGACAGTCTGGTCCTGTTCGTAGTTTGAGTCTGCTGTGTTTGGGTCAGTTAAGAGTAGTGGTAGCTGTGAGATCATGGGAAGGTGGATTGATGCCGAACTGTCTAGGCACAACTGTCTTGTGTATATATTCTCGTTTGATCAATATTATAAACCGTCAGTTTGCATTCCATTGGATTTAACATGTTTGATATGATAATACGACACGATTATACTTCGTATCATCGTATGATGATATCGTGATACGACCGGGTTTTGCAGGCCGGGTTTTGTACACTATCTGCTCCCTTTTAATACTAGGAAATCAAATATAAATAGAGGATGGAATGATATATTTGGTGGGACGATATATATTTAATTATTATTGGGCTTTAACCACGAATTGTAAAACCATATACTAAAGGCTGTCTTCAAAAAGTCAGCGATAGAATATTTTGTGCTGAAATTAAATCGTGGTTTAAATAATTCAATACTTCTAAATACTGCCAACCGGTTTAGTCTCCAGTATGAGGCTTTTTGGTCGAACCACCATTGCGTTATGATTTTTTCAATCCTTAATTTTAACATTTGAACCTACACTCAACCAAAGAATAGTTCGATTTTAAATAATTGAAACCCACATCAACCTTTAGAATTAAATTTTCTCGGATATTTCGGATAGCTAGAACGATTATAAATTAAGCGGTTGGGATTGGATTTGGGTTTGTTGCAGTGGCGGATCTAGGGCTGGGCCACCCCAGGCCCCGGCCTAGCCCTCTTGCGGTTCCGAGTTAGTATAGTAAGTAAGAATTTTTTGATATTAGGTGTTCGGTCTAGTGCTATTTAAATTCAGTCCAGTATTATTTGATAATAAGATTTTGTGTAACTTGAAAAATAGTATAGATGAACATATCCAAACCACTACTCTCAATTTAGACTAAAAATTTTAGCCCAAATGATTTTCATTTGAAAAGAATAAAATGAACAATGAAACTTAAAAGTCTTACTCGTAAAAGACTAAAAGTAGAAAGTTTAATTGAAATAAAAACCTCTAAAATAAACCTCAAACTCTCTCTCAAAACCCAAAAAATTCCTCCAATTCCAAAAAAAAAAAAAAAAATTAGAACGATGAGACGAACGAACCCGAAACGGATTCCTTCACTAGTTCGTCAGGAGCTGGTTTTCTTTCCAGTCTTTTGATGAAGAAAATATTAACAAACTTGTTGAGTCATCATTTAAATTGCTTCAGTTGAGGGGTTCACTATATCCTAAAAGTTATTTCTGGTTTTTTATGAAGAAAATATTTACAAACTTGTTCAAGAGTATATCATCGAGACTTCGAAGGCTATTAGATGCATTCTTTGAAGAATGATCTACGATATTATATCGCGCATGTGGTTCATAGCCAGGAATATGAAGTTTCTTCTCTTGCAAGATTACTAGAGAAGCTGGTGGAAACAAGGATGGATACACACTACACATTGATTTGTCGGTTGATTCGTCTAGTGTTAACCTAGCTCGTTCCAATGACTACTATGGAGAGAATATTTTCAACAATGAAACATGTGAAACTTATTTAAGCAACAAAATGAGCGATGAATTTCCCGTGGATTGCTTAACTATTTTCTTTGAGAAAGAGTATGTTATTGTTATGGATGAAGATTCAATTATTTTATGAACTCTCTAAATTAAAAAATCGTCATGTACAATTGACATTGTAATGAAAATTATAGCTATCATTTTTTTAACGATTTCTAATTTTCTATTCAAATGAGGCCCAGTGCTCTACTATATCCTGGACACGCCGCTGGTTTGTTGTATTTACCCTAGTGATTGAATCACTTTTCACTTGGCCTTGTGCATCGCGGCTCTCAAAGATGTAGGAGATTACCGAACTCTTCCGAACTAGGTTCTTTCTCGTTCGCTCCAAGGATATATATTTAGTTTCATTTTCAATAAACTCACTTTTTCAGACCATGTTAACGTAACCACTCATCTTATAATCATCATTTTCACCATTTGATTCATATCAAAACGATTATTCAACTGTCAATTCTAATGCGATCAACTAGAAAGCAATCTCAATCATTAATCCTAGTACGCAAATTATTAAGGATTTACTTGGATTTCTTAATGGCTTAGGGATTTAATGTTTAAAATTCAGGATATGCATGAACGAGTTGTAGTAGTCCTATATATTTTATCATGTTAGCCTAATACCAGCAATTTAAATTAAAAAAACAATGCTTAAAAGCTACTATATATTAAGTTAGAGTTCATAATACATAATCAATTACATACTTATTTTTATCAGTGCACGATAAAAAAATACCTATAGATGATTAAGCAATCGAGAATCGAATTCAAATTCCCTAATTTCATCATGGTCTATTCCCACGGTGTATTTCACAAAGCAATAGACTGCATAATACATCCTCCGTGTATTTATTATATCTATTCATATTTATCATATTTTAACTTTTCTTTAATTAGTTAGACTTTATCTATCATTTAGTTAGACTCATTTACCCATTCTATTATCACTATTTTTTGTCCATAAAGTGTGTTCCCTTCGTTTTATCATAAAAAATAAAATTTTGCGTGCACTTTTTTCAAATAACATACAAGAGTGGATCGACCCGTCATTCTCCTTACCTGCACGAGTATTACCCACCCCTACCCGCAGTTGGTGCATGACACTGTGACTCGACTCTACTGTCACTCCAGGAATTGGCCAAGTGGAACCACTCCCTAAAGCGTAGTATAGCGGGTTTGGGTTTAATTATCAACCCGGGTCCTAGATTTGATGACTACTCAGTGAATTCGTGTTATCTAGCAATGAAACTTTAATGCAGGTTTAAACTAACAAACTAACAAAGCAAGTAAACTGGTTGTATTCAGGTTAAAGAGGTCACCCGGATATGGTTCCCCCTAGACTGCAGTTAAGCCGGATTGTAATTACCAAGTTCAGTTTCTATGAAAGTTATACTGCGGAAGGTTCTTAAACAGCCTGAAGTCTCGACTAAAGGTCTTCAGACCCTCTCAATCTGAGTCTCTAGCGGGCGACTAACCTCCACCGGAGTAAACAGATTGAGGCCCTAAGAACAAAACCTCCGCTACCGGAGTAAATCCGGTACAGAATAGTGAGTTGGCTCCTCGACTAAAGTCACCAACTCCCTACCTTCAATCAAGGATACTCTATTAACCTAGGCAGATATTCTCATTCTAGGTTAAAGCAGAAACAACAGGAATTTGATCAGGATTCAAGTCATTCAATCATTCAACCTCAATCGAATATAATCAAATCATAGAATCAGTACTTGGGTTCATACAATCAAACCTAACATACAAATCTAGGGTTCTCCATACCCAGATGAATGGGAGAACTACTCCATAGAGAAGAAAGCAAAAGCAGAATCAGACACGGAATTCATACTGCGAAGGGTGGATTCCTGCTTCTGGACGTTGATTGGCACTTCTCCAAGCTCAAGCTGGCCTCCAATGGTGTTGAAGATCAATCTAGGGCACTTGGGGAACTCTTGCTCGTCACTTTCTCTCTCTAGAAGTCGTTCTTTCTCTCAAAAACTCGAATCCTCTTGAGTTGTGGCTGAAAATCTGCTTAAAAGCATCAGTGGCCAAAGCACGGTCGAGGGCACGGCCGTGCTTTGCCTGACTCCGCCCGTGCCTCGGCCAGGGCTTAATTACACGGCCAGCAGCTGCTGGAAACACGGCCGTGCTTCGCGTTGGACACGGCCATGCTTCGGTGGAACACGGCCGTGCTTCGGTGCCCGTGTTTGCAACTGAAATTGCCAAACCGAATTTGCTCTCGGCATAAAAAGCACGGCCAGCAGTACACGGCCGTGTAATGCCTTGGGTCTGCCCGTGTTTTGGCTCCATCTCACCGAAATGACTTCCGAATGCCCCGAAACTCGCGCTTAGCCTTCCCTTTGACACCTGGGACCTGAAACATGACAAAATAGCACAGCCCGGCGTAAAATAGGCCACAACACACGACTATGCCCCTCAAACGGATAAGAACTAGGGGCGCAAACATGTGCAATTACATCGTTATCAAACTCCCCCACACTTAACCGTTTGCTTGTCCCCAAGCAAACCTAACTCAAACCAATGCAACTCTCCAGACCTTCATAGCAACAAACAACCCAGATCGTAAGTAGAGGACTTCCTAGGTCATTTAGCAGCTTACGAGGTCAACCGACGCACAAGTCATCTCATAACTTCTTCGGCGAGTCGGCATCATGGCAAATAGTGAACAGAGGACAAATGAGTTGTGGATGAAGAGATTCTCTAAAACAAAAGATCATGGACTCACATTTTTTCAAGGTGCTCTATTTTCTGCTTAAAGATGGTTGGAACCCCTTTTTTTTTTCTGTTTTGCTTGTTTTCTGTTGTTTTTCTTTTCTTTTCTTTTCAAGGGTCCCATCCTGCTCTTACCGGCCATGCCAGGAGCGGATGTCTCGAGCCTCGTGCGGGGGAAAGACATGTAAGGGGGCTGGAGGTAGTAGGTGGAAATTGGGAACGGATTCCCGTCTCCCCTTACACACTTTCGCCCTATTCACACGGGAGACGTTTATTTTGAAGCACATTTTCGAGCACCTGTTATTTTCAAAACATGACACAAGAGTCCATGACAGGCAGAGAATCCACAACACCACACAATTCAAGGGTCCTAGGATCACTAATTCACTCAATCAACCAACACAATATGAAGAAGAAACGAGACTTCTTAAATGCATCAACATCCTCCATAGTGCTACACTACCTCCCTAGGTTGCATATTACTATAAAGACTGTCAATTCAAAGCATACTGAGCAGGCAATTGCATGGAAACACGTACTTGGAGCCCTCAAATTTAAAAATTTGGACAGTGGACTAGGCTCCAAGCACACAAACAGATCTAATGCAGTTAAAGATAAACATCCCCCCACACTTAAGCTCGACATTGCCCTCAATGGAGAAGAGGGAAGGATAAGGGAACGATGTTACCGGTATGCACGGACTGCAGGGGACTGGAAACGGGCCAGTCGGGGCAAGCACAGCCAAAGGGAAACAGAAGAGCTCAAACACAATATGTTAGGTTCAATGGTCAGCCCAATAAGATATCATCCAAAACAAAAGAAAACAAACAAACCCAAACCGGGTGACAAACCGACTCAAAACTCAAGAAAGAAAAACAAACCGTGGTGGGGTTGCCTCCCCACAAGCGCTTCTTTACCGTCTTTTAGCTGGACGCCCATGGTGGATACTCAGGGCGGTGCAGGAACAGGTGCCTCCAAGAGCGGATCCACGTCGCTCTTGAGGTACAGCTTCAGGTTGTGGCCTTGCACCCGACGGATGCGACCACCCTCATCAGTCAGCTCGACCTGCCCATCTGGCAAGATGCAGGAGAGCGAGTACCCAGACGGCCAGGGTGGTCGTGGTGCAGGAGGTGGGACCAGCTCATAGTGGTCTCCACTCTTCTTCCGTGCAGGCTTAGCAACCTGCGGCTTCGGCCGCCACTCCTCCTTGAGCTTTTTGTTCGGAGGCGTGGCTGGATGGAGTGGCGGCGAAGGAATGATAGGAGGGTCCTGCAAAATAGGAGGTGCAGAAGGATACACGACAGGCTCGTGTACCTGATCAGACATAGCATGCACAGGCGTGACATCAATCATAGCACAGTGATCAAACTCAGTCACAGAAAAAGTAGCCTATTCATCCCCAGCACGCAGTATCAGTTTACCATCATGCACATCAATTAGTGCCTTGGCGGTGGCAAGAAATGGCCTACCTAGAATCAAAGGCACATCCACATCCTCATGCACATCAAGAATAATAAAATCAATAGGATATGTGAATGTACCTACTTTAACAAGCAGATCCTCAATGATACCCTTAGGATGCAGGATAGAACGATCAGCTAATTGAATGCTCATCCTAGTAGGGCTAAGTTCACCTAGGTCTAGCATTTTATACAACTTATATGGCATGACGTTAATGCTAGCGCCTAGGTCCGCCAAGGACTTTCCTACATGCATGCTGCCAATAGTAAGAGGGATAGTAAAACTCCCTGGATCCTTGCGCTTCTCGGGCAGCTTGTTCTGCAGGATAGCAGAACACTCCTCACTGAGCATCACTGTCGAAAGATCCCCAAGTTTCTTCTTGTTGGTGCAGATATCTTTCATGAACTTGGCATACTTGGGCATTTTCGACAGTGCCTCCATGAACGGTATGCTGATGTTGAGCTGCTTCAACATTGCCATGAACTTGGCAAACTCAGTCTCCAGCTTGTCCTTGTGTAGGCGAGTGGGGAAGGGAAGCTGGGGTACATGCTCCTTAACCACTGGTTGTGGCTTGGGAGCAGGGGCTTCCTTCTCCACCCGCACTTCTGCATCGTCGGCTGGAAGTGCTGGAGCAGGCAGTGGTTCCTCCTGTCTGGCCGGGACAGGATCAGCAGATATGGTCTTACCGCTCCTGGTGAAAATGGCATCCAGCTGCTGATGCTGGTGAGGATCTCGAGGATTAGGAACAGTGGTGGCAGGCAGAGTCCCCGGTGCCCTGGTAGTGTTTTGCCGGGCCAAGATGCCCACCTGGGTCTGCAGATCCTGCAAAATGGCACCCTGGTTTCGCTGACCTGCCTCCAGTGATGTGATAGCAGCCTGGGTGCTAGTCATGAATGAAGCTAGAATGTTTTCCAGCTTCGTCATCCTGTCGTCTGGGGTCGGAGCTGCTGCTGGCTCGGCGAACTGGCGCTGGGGCTGCTGGAATGGCTGCCCCTGCCTGGGCTGGTAGGGCTGCTGTGGGTCTGGCCCCTGGCGAGCCTGGAAGGGCTGCCTCTGCTGAAAACCACCTGCTGGTGCTGGGAAACCAGGTGGTTTAGTGGTGTTGCTGCTCCAGGCGAAGTTGGGATGCTGGCGCCACCCCTCATTATATGTGCTACTGTATGGATCGAGGCGCCGCGCATTGGCGATGAAAGCCAACTGCTCCTGGGGTGTGGTAGACTCCCTCATAGCCTGGCAGTCCTCCACTAGGTGATTGGAGCTCTCACACCACTGACATTGAGCTACTGGAGGTGTAGCCAAACCTCTGCCTGGAATCAGACTGTTGGGCTGCTTCAATGTCTGCACTAGCTCAGCTACCTGCTGCTCGAGCCCGGATCTGGTCTCCATGGCGTGCACCCCACGGTCCCGGGACTGTCTGCCTCGGCTACCCTGTCCCCAAGAATGATCTCTGGAAGCCAAAGTACTGATCATCTGGTTCAGCTCGGGTGGAGTCTTAGTGAGAATATCTCCTCCTGGGCATAGAAACTCAATCACCCTCTGGCTATCTGGAGAAAGGGCACTGTAGAAGTTCCCCACTGTGAATGCATCGCTGAAGCCATGATGGGGGCACTGCCAGAAATAGCCCATATACCGCTCCCAAGCATCACGAAGTGACTCCTCTGGCTCCTGGCGGAAGTGAGTGATCTCCCGCTGAATCTCTGTAGTCTTCGATGCCGGATAGTACCTGTGCACGAATTTGTCCGCCAGATCGTCCCAAGAGGTGATGGACAATGGGGGCTGGGTCTCCAACCACCTCTTAGCATTCCCCGCCAGAGAATGGGGGAAGAGATGAAGGCGGATCGCATCATCCGGGACACCATTCAGCTTGAACCCGTTTGTCAGCTGCAGAAAACGGGAAAGATGCACCCTGGCCTCCTCATTCTTCAAGCCATGGAACTGGATAGAAGATGTAATGAGCTGAATCCAGCATGGCTTGATCTCGAAGTTGTTTGCTGGGATAGGCGGGTAGAGGATGACCGGGCGGATGTCAGCAATCCGCGGAGTGTAGTAGTACTCCAATGTGGGACCCGGCTGCGGTGGATGATGAACTCCATGATCCTGGGGTATGGGGTTGTTCCCCAGGACCTGATTCACCGGGGGAGCCTGCTGAGGATTCCCCTGGTGTTGATTGTAGTCTTCCATCTCGTACTCCTCCTCAGAATCACTGCTCACGTGGCCGTCTATGCGCTCTTCCGTAGCCAGTCTAGCTCGCTGTTGTCTCCTGAGCTGGCGACAGGTGCGGTCAATCTCTGGATTCAACGGCAGTAAACCTCCTGACTGGCTACGGGTCATGCACTACCTGCACACACTCAAGCAAGCAAACCCGTGAAGGCACAAGTGGGACAAAGCAAACAAAGCAAAAGGAAAAGCTAAATTAACAGAAATCACTTTTCTTCAACAACCTAGCCGTCCCCGGCAACGACGCCAAAAACTTGACTCGACTCTACTGTCACTCCAGGAATTGGCCAAGTGGAACCACTCCCTAAAGCGTAGTATAGCGGGTTTGGGTTTAATTATCAACCCGGGTCCTAGATTTGATGACTACTCAGTGAATTCGTGTTATCTAGCAATGAAACTTTAATGCAGGTTTAAACTAACAAACTAACAAAGCAAGTAAACTGGTTGTATTCAGGTTAAAGAGGTCACCCGGATATGGTTCCCCCTAGACTGCAGTTAAGCCGGATTGTAATTACCAAGTTCAGTTTCTATGAAAGTTATACTGCGGAAGGTTCTTAAACAGCCTGAAGTCTCGACTAAAGGTCTTCAGACCCTCTCAATCTGAGTCTCTAGCGGGCGACTAACCTCCACCGGAGTAAACAGATTGAGGCCCTAAGAACAAAACCTCCGCTACCGGAGTAAATCCGGTACAGAATAGTGAGTTGGCTCCTCGACTAAAGTCACCAACTCCCTACCTTCAATCAAGGATACTCTATTAACCTAGGCAGATATTCTCATTCTAGGTTAAAGCAGAAACAACAGGAATTTGATCAGGATTCAAGTCATTCAATCATTCAACCTCAATCGAATATAATCAAATCATAGAATCAGTACTTGGGTTCATACAATCAAACCTAACATACAAATCTAGGGTTCTCCATACCCAGATGAATGGGAGAACTACTCCATAGAGAAGAAAGCAAAAGCAGAATCAGACACGGAATTCATACTGCGAAGGGTGGATTCCTGCTTCTGGACGTTGATTGGCACTTCTCCAAGCTCAAGCTGGCCTCCAATGGTGTTGAAGATCAATCTAGGGCACTTGGGAACTCTTGCTCGTCACTTTCTCTCTCTAGAAGTCGTTCTTTCTCTCAAAAACTCGAATCCTCTTGAGTTGTGGCTGAAAATCTGCTTAAAAGCATCAGTGGCCAAAGCACGGTCGAGGGCACGGCCGTGCTTTGCCTGACTCCGCCCGTGCCTCGGCCAGGGCTTAATTACACGGCCAGCAGCTGGTGGAAACACGGCTGTGCTTCGCGTTGGACACGGCCGTGCTTCGGTGGAACACGGCCGTGCTTCGGTGCCCGTGTTTGCAACTGAAATTGCCAAACCGAATTTGCTCTCGGCATAAAAAGCACGGCCAGCAGTACACGGCCGTGTAATGCCTTGGGTCTGCCCGTGTTTTGGCTCCAGCTCACCGAAATGACTTCCGAATGCCCCGAAACTCGCGCTTAGCCTTCCCTTTGACACCTGGGACCTGAAACATGACAAAATAGCACAGCCCGGCGTAAAATAGGCCACAACACACGACTATGCCCCTCAAACGGATAAGAACTAGGGGCGCAAACATGTGCAATTACATCGTTATCACACTGGTATGGGTATTGAGGAACCCTCCCCGTCCCATTGCTATTGGTGTACTCTAACTGTGTATTCACAAGCATATGATTTATATCACACAAAAACTTATGACCAAGATTGTATCTCGACTGTCAACTCAACTTTGATGATGACGATGATGATGATAATTATAATAATAATAATAACGATAATAATAATGATAATAATAATTATTATTATTATTATAAACTTTGTGGTTGATGTGTTCCTGACCCAATGAAAAAGGAAAAGCTTTTGGAAAGTTTGAAAATATGGGATATGCATTAGCTAGGGAAGGCACAATTAAACCGACACCGATAATATTTAGTGCATTTGCTTTGACTCGATTCTCCAATATCCAATGAAGGAATACCCCCACTTTTTTGCACCTTAAGCAGAGTCCTTCGATGGTCGAAACTCGTAGAATAGTTTGGCAACTACTTTTGGCTGGAAATTAATTACTAATTAGTGTGTGGGGTTTGTGAGGGTGATAATAATTTGTGGTCCAAATGTCCCATCCTTTAATTACGAGGGGGCGTGTGGCAAAAGGGATTTGGATTTTATGGTTGTCAACTATTATTGTCTACCATGATAACCAAATAAGTAAAATGTTCAAATTTTGGTTATAGAAGTGATTTTTGAAAATTTTATTTTAGTGGTGCATTGTTGTCTTACATTTTGTATGGATGAGTGTGAAATTTTTATTCTTGGGTTATAAATTTTTTTTTTAAGGAATCAATTTAAATCGGAGCCAATAATCTCCTCTGTATCTAGAAATTAGATTTGACTCCTTTGTAGTTTGGTTTATAATAATTCATAGCTATTTGTTGAAATATTCATTGTTAGTATACTAAATTACTAATGGTTGCCAAAAGACTGTAAAGTCTAAACGTACATGATAAGAATCTAAGGGTGGGTAGAATTGAAAATGTTTGATAGGTGGTCTGATTCACAGATGGTCTGAAAATTACAGTTTAGTATTTATATTTTTCATATTTTACAATTTTATACCTAACGAAAAATGTTCTACAAAAATTATATTTTGGTACTTATATTTTTTAGAATCACAAATAAATATCTAAACTTTTCATAATCATCAAAATTTCAAACACACATGAGTCCACCAATTCAATTCATCAATCTATTAATTCATTTCATCTAATCCATAAATTCATCGATCTGCCAATTTTTAAATTCGATCTATTTGCCAGTTATTAGCAGATATCATAAGTTCTCAATTCATTTAGGGCCAATAATATGTTCCAACTGTTGACCTATGCCTTTGAACTTTAGGAATGACAGGCTATAAAAACTAAAGGGGGGTGAAAGGTGAAAATTTTGCATCTTTAATTATGTGCTATGGTTTCCATGGACAATACAATATAATTCGTGAAAAGCTAGACATGACTGAAAGAAGCATATCCCTACCTACAACAACACTGGGCGATAGTCTTTCTCCTTTCCATTTTTCATAGAATATTTCTTTATGTAGCATTTTTCTACTTGAGAAAAAGTAAATTATCTAGGTTTTTTCACCTCGATCCTCCATTGAAGAGTAAATAACTAAATATAGTTTATCAAAAAGAAAAAAACAACTAAGTATAGGATTTCATTTCTTTCTACTATTGATCAAACCAATAATACAACACTCTACTTTGCCTATCTACACTAGCACAGGCTATGATAGATCATCACATCACATATGTGTCAAGTATTTATTTGCAGTAAGTTTGAAAATATGGAACGACTATTCTTCACCCATGCCAGTAAGGTACGTAGATGCTATCACTCATTAGTCATTACTCATTAAGTACTTTTCATAGTAATATAGGAGTGTGATATTGTTTAGATTTTTCTCGATAATTTGAATGATTGGGAACAGTGACGTAGCCAGGAAATTGACCAAGGGGTGTCTTTATCATATTAAAAAATCACCTATACAACAGAAAAGTCAACTTTAAATTAAACAAAAAGTCAACAACGCAATACTCTAAATTCACACAATTACATTAAAATAGTTTCACGTACACCGGTTACAACGTCAAACAAATAAGTTCAGTACATACAAATCAAGACTTCCATTCATCAAATATTACAAATTAGAACTCAGAAGTACCTTGGAATTGATTTTGAGAAACAAACAAGTGAACTTCAATTGGTACTTCTTCACTTTCAACTTTATTTAAACAAAAGACAAGAAATTTCTCTGTTGTAGAGCTACAAAAAAAAAAAAGAGCGAGTTTAAACAAAAGACAACAATTTATTACTATAAATAAAGACGAAAGTGCATTACATAACAAAACTCACTCGATCGAAATGATAAGAAATTATTCCTGCAACTGAATGGTCATTGGTTCGAATTTGTATATACCCCTACTCGGAAATTTTTTCTCCAAACCCAAGGGGGTGCAAAGCACCCCCTCCTCTCCAAGTGGCTCCGGCACTGATTGGGAATAACCGTCTCTTTATATGGTATCATAGTCTATGATGACGAGAAAGTCTTGTATTCTGATCCCATGTCCTTCAATATTAATGATTTGTTTAACATTTAATTTAAACACAAGATATGTTGAGCCCGTGCTAATTTTAGGCATATGGAGTTGGGTTTCACTTGAGAAGGTAATTAAGGAAATTATGATATAAGATTCATTCTTAAACCTCTTTTAAAAACTTGAATTATTGATATCAATTATGTTTTTACAAAACATCATCGTCTTTCATTGAAATGTTTCGTGTTCGAATTCATAACCTTCCAATAGTCTTCCAAAATCGGTGTGTTGCCTTACATGTATATAGCACCCTTCTTTGCATCTAGGTTAAAATCTTGATCTAATATACGTACCAACTATCAATCGTTGCATTTCATGTTCAAAATGTACCTTGTATCCCTAATTCTCTAACGGTCGACCATTATAAAGGTTTCAGTATTGCAATGGGACTCACCATTACAAAGCAAATAACAGTCGACCGCGGCAATGGAACGATCAATCAGTTAACCATTACCTTATTAGTATTGGAATATGATTCTACCACTAGAAAGATTTCAGTTCTAAACAAGGACTTTGTTATCATTTTTTCACCCGAGTTAATATCAACATAAACACCTATAAACAAGACCACTTCAACTGAATGGTCGACCTTTATGTTCTTACTTCTTAGGTCGACCTCGATATGTTACAATACAAAACCAAGCAATCCTTTTAAAATATGTATTTTTCATTGAATTTGGCCGCCCTGTGAAATCTAGTGATCTAACATTATTTTGCTTTGTAGCGATAGAGTTAATGTTAACTATTGCATCAATTCACAAGTCACAACAATCATTGACATGGTGCTTTATAGACTATAGAGAGCAATAAGAAAGTAAGCAATAAAAGGGAGTTCCACTCCAATATACTAAATTCGGCATCAACTAAGCATTTTTAATATATTACTTTAAGTTATTTTATATGTACATAATATACTTTTTATTTTATTTGTGTGAGAATAATATATAGGTGGTTGTCTTTTAACAAGGAAGGGTATGAATTATGATACTTATTACAGGTTAGATGTATTGGATAAGGTGATGTTAATATTATTTGTACGGAGTGAATTATTGGTATTATACGGTGTTGGTTGGGGAATAATATAATGTACTAAATTATTGGGCAATCATTAAGTTCTTCATTTTATATATTAATTTACAGCTTGATTACCTTTTGTTCATATTGGATAATCCTGATGTCTGTCGGTGAAATGGTAGACCAACTTATGTCAATGATTTGCCTAATCAATCAGACTGATAAGTGTATAAATAACCCTAGGTAAGGATGACAATATACATTGGTTTGGCTCGGTTTTTTCTAAATCAAAGCACAATTAAGCGGTAACAGGTGCATCTGTAAAAAAAAAATCGAGAAACCCCAACTGAACGAGTCTCTTGAATGTCTGGGCACCCTATGACTTCACGAATATAACTACGGATAATTTCTACGGGCTCACGCATTTTATATTAGGTTCATCTCATACACGTGTTTAGAGAATGCAATTTTGTCAGCGACTTTCTAGCTTCTCTTGGGCATTCTTTAGCTGTTGCGGAGCAATGTTTTCACTTCTATGTTTCATGTGCTGAACTATTGGTTGTACGATAGAATCTAGTAATTAGATTCAACAATCATTAACATGTTATTCCGTTCTGAAACCAATTGAGGCAGTGAATATTGTAGCCTATTTTCATTTATTTATCATTATCATATCCTAATTAGTTAAGGACTTAAGACGACATATGAATAACCGTTCTACCAAGTTCTTTCTCACAAAGAGATGGTAATTTTTCGGCGCAACTTTCTAATTTTGGGCATGTTTTTAAAAGCTGTCGGAGAGAATGTTTCAGTTCTCCGTTTCCTGCGTTGAATTATTGGTTGTATTTTTTATCATACATGAACTATTCGTCAAATTCTTTTTTTCATAACTTCTTAAATTATTTAATGAATTAAGGTTAGAGCGTTAATTGAACCCTCCGTATTCGAAAAAGAAATAATTGTTCTACTAGGTTGTTGAGGGACAACTAAAATTGAAAGGAACACAGCTGCTAACCCTGACAAGGCACTAAGGAATATAATCTAGCGAATGCAGGGTGGTCACTACTTTCAATTTCATGATTGTGTTTTCTTAAATCGTTAATCCTACGCGGTTGCTGCTGGCCAATGATCATCAAACTAGTTAATTAATCACCCCCATGAACCCATTATTAATCGTAATCATCATATACATCCATCTTAACGTTGCACGAGGACTATATTGTATAATTTCATGTTTAATTTTTGTGATGATCCATTAAGCTAGTAATTTTATTCTACCGACAAAAAAAATTAATTGCAATTTGTAGTATGTTAACCCAAATCAATTACAGAATTTACCGTTCTGTTTACCAATGAGTTGGTATAATTGCTACTCGCTATCTATCCACGTACATTTTGTCATTGGATTGAGTTGAGTGGGTGATGGTAAGATTGTGGGTTAACTCGCAAAGACAATTTTTGACAAGTCGTTAGGTATGTTGACTAACATTTATACAATAAATTCCTTAGAAAATAGTAAGCTCTTTGCAATTTAGTCACCTCTCGCTTTGTTGTGTCATGGATCCAGCTAGTACTTGTGACATACAGTGTTTTCTACATACTACGGATACCAACTGCTCATTTCGTCACTTTAAATGAAATAACCGTTGACAAAAGAAAAGTAACTCACTAATCACATATTGCTTGAGTTCAAGGCTCTTTACGACATGTTGATTTCACTTTAGTTGGGAGAGAGGTATCGAATCTTTCATTACTCCACCAACCAATTATAGAGAAAATTGACGCTCTTTACTACTTTGATACAATTAATCATTCGTAAATTACATCTCAATGTCAAATATACATTACAAACATATTAACTAACAGTACTAGCTAGTCAAAAAATATTCATTATTTTTTTATTTTAGCTAGAATTTGATCGTCATTATTTAGTGGGATTAGTAAATACGCATGTCCATTCAATAGTATAAAAAAGAAACATGTACCAACTATTTAATTTCTAGCGAAACGTTCACTCTCAAATCCAAGATTTTGTAACTTTAGAACTTCTGACCCCAAAGTTTCTAATCGGATAATTAAGATATCTTAATTAATGACGCGACGAGACAGTTTGACATGCTGACTCAACCCAACTTACGGTAGAACAAGAAACGAGGTTAGAATTATTGTTGAGCTACCTCTCATTTTATTACTAGTTTTTTACCCGGTTCGTGGGCCGGAGAATTTCATTTTATCATTTATATCAATTAATTTATCTATACATTAAATACTTTTTTTAATCTTCTAAGTTTTATATGGTCTACTTCATAAGTGAATATGCGATATGTCTATATATAAAATTCTCACCACTTAGCAGGGTGCTAGGGCCACCTATGATGCTTCGATTCTCTAATCATAAATCATGTTGTGAAGGAATATCAAGTACCCTTTATAATAGTATATAAAGATTTGTCAACCAAAGTGCTCAAATTTATTATCTTATAAAACATATACAATTCGTGATTCTCGAGCTAGGACAAACTCTCAACCAATTATTAAAGAGTTCGGATTATTGGATAAATATACTTAATTACTGGATAAATTGTGTTTATCCTAAGTGAAACTTGACACACCCCTTACGATGATCAACTTCTCTAATCTTGACTCATTTTCATGAAATTTCGGCAAACGATCTTATGTCAAAATTTGTTTATGAAGAGACTCAAATTTAGTATCTTATATAATGGAGTAAATATATAATTTATTAGCCAAACCCAAATCTTCCTAACTTTTCATACCAGCCAAATCTTTCAAAATACAAAATATTAGCAAAAATTATTAATGAAAACAGGCAAATGATTAATATTTTGATGTGATACAAATATTTGGGTAATATTCTGTATTTTGAAAAGTTTGGCTAATGATTTGAAACTTTTTAAAGATTTGGCTAATAAATTTTATTTACTCAATATATATCAATTACTAATTCTTGAAGTTTGGACTAACCCACAACCCATGATTTTTATATGTTGGCTTAGAATCTCAAACCAAGACACTCTCACACACTATCAATGATTCATTTCTTAACATGGTCCTTTAGTGTATAATTTTCCAACTTCTTTAATGTGCATTTGCAAAATTTTCCTTATTTTTTATATTAATTCAGGAACAAATTATTATATTATATTATATATATATAACATTTTTGTTTTGACACTTTCACCAATGCTAGGTCAGTGGTTGATGAAACATACTGTTTATCATACATCGTTAACAAAAATTACTCTAACATTCACACATGTCATATAATACTTGTACATCGTCATGTTTATATCCAGATATTTTGCTATACAATACTAGTTTTATTTTATTAATATATACATTAAATATAAGAGAGTGTTTAATAACAAAATATAAAATAATATAGTTCACTTGTTTAACAATTGTTTTCTCTCTTTTCATCGTTATATTTTGATTAATCCGTGAAATTATATTGTTATTTATTTATGTGTTTGTTTAACATTTCAATGAAGTGTAACTTATTATTATGTTTAGTAAAAATATGTATATATTGATTTGAACAAATAAAATATGTAAATTTACTTGATAAATTTAGTAATAATAATAACTTATTATTATTATTATTTCTTTCTTTCTCTTAATAATTATCCTTCTTTCTTTATTTGTTTTTAATTATTCTTTTCATCATTTTTCATATTTCGTTCGTATCTATTGCCTTCTTTTTATCATTATATACTTGCAAATTGTTAGGTCCCCGAAATTTAGGTTGTTTCCTTTTAATAAAAAAAAACAAAAGAGGTTTAGATTTGTAACGGGTGGTGTCGGTTATCTGGTTCCCCGATGACCTGGTTCACTATTGCTGCCTTGTGTCTATGTTGACTTGTTGGCTCTTTGGCCTGGATTGTCCTAGTATGGGCCTTTGTTTGCTCATTTTGCAGGTGAAGATTCAATTGCACAATAGTCGATCGGTGGCGGTTGTCTTGTCCACTAGGTGGCCTTTTGATGAGATTTGATGGAGCACTTGGAAATGACGCCCCTGATGTTGAAGGAATCCTTTGAACACTATTAATGTTTAGTTTGATGGTGCAGTCAAGCATAGTCACGAAGGTGGTATTGGCTTTGTGGGTTTCCAATCGTCAGGTAATATTCTCTTTGCTTTCGGAAAGTGTTATGAATTAGTTATACTGGAGGCCATACAGTGGTGCCTGACACATTCCTTTGTCTCTGTCAAATTTCATGGGGATTCACAACAATTGATACGGCGGGATGGTGGGAGGCGACTTGGCGCAAGATCGGGGTGGAGCTCTACTGGAGGATGCTCGGAGCTTAGCTTCTCACTTCAGCTTGATTTCTTTCTGCTTTGTTTTTCGTCAACTAAATAGGGCTACCCATCATGTGGCACAAAAGGCCCTCTCATCGGGAGTTCGACTATTGGTCGACTCCCGCGCTTTTCTTTCTTTCTTCTTGTGACTATCTCTTCAACACTGACTTTGAAAAAAAAAATTTACTTGATAAAGTTTAAACTAATCAATGAAATGTAAATTTACTTGATAAAGTTTAATAAGATATTTTGATTTGAACAAATACAATATGTATCACTCTACAAACATTAGTCTAATGCTACAAACATAGATATAATACAAAAAATAAAAAAATGAATTATTGAATAAAAGAAAAATATTAAAAGAAAAGAGAGATAACACCATAAATTGATCATTAACTAATTTTTTTGTTTGTAAAAAAATTGTCCTATCTTGACAATTTGTGAATTCTCCAAATACTTATGTGGCAATAAGTTATTTTTGAAATAAGATTTGAGTTAAAAATTATTTGTTACGAACCCGTAATTCGTAGTAATGAATTTGTGATCATATTCAATCAGTCGGGTATTAGTTTGACCTTGGATTTTCTTCGACCAACGTAGCCGTTCATCGACGGCCACCTGTCGCAGCCCCCGACCACGTTAAGGATTGACGACGGGATTTTGCCGTGTGGTGCTTTGCTGTCCACATCTCAACGTGCCACCTCCATCGTCGTTTTCCTGACTAATTGACTTATTAAGACAATTGATTGATTAGAGATCTCGGGGTAGGCCGTGGGGGTTATCGGACGTGTTAAAGTTAGATTGAACATTACGAGATATTAGATTTCTACGGATGTCCAACAATACCTGTAGTATTAATAATTTAAGGATAATATATACACACTAATAATATATGAACAAGATAAATCAACCCAAAACTTAGTGATGAAGGTACACTGATTGCAAGACATATCCAAGTTTACCGGAGGTTTGGTTGATATACACTTAAAACAAAATCTAATATCTCATAGGAAGCGTCTGATTGATAATGGTTGATCGAGATGTACTGGTTCAAAACTTAAAAATCCGCTATTATTGTAAAAGGAAAAAATTCTTGACAACGTAACTGTTATAAACGCGTTGCTACGGATCGGGAAATCACCGGAATCGATAAAGCAAGAATACGAAAGCGAGAATCGAAAAACACAGACACACGATTTACGTTGTTCACTAACACGATGTATGTTAGTAGTCCACGGGCGAGAGAGAGCCAGCTTCACTATATCGAGGAGATTATAGATTACAGAGGAGTATGAGAAGTATTTATAGTTCTTCTCCATGTGGGTCTAAACCTAATCCAATCTGGCAAAGGAAACAGTTACAGACCAGGCCCCAGAACCCGAACCCAAATAACATTGAGCCCATACAGCGTGGGCCGGGCAGCGAGACCCCCGATTACCAGTCGTAGCGGCTGATAGTCCGATTCAAGTCACATCAACAAATCTCCACCTTGACTTGAATCCTCTTCCTCTGAAAATCTCTGATGTACTCTGCTCCTTCTCTCTCTCTCCCGCCATCAATGCCCCGCAGGGCGGAGTCACCCACTCAAGACATTCAGCAAGTCCAAGCAGTGTTGGAACTTGCCATGTGGAACCGGCTTCGTGAACATATCAGCAGGATTATCCGCGGTGCCAACCTTCTTCACCTTAATCCTCTTCTCTGTCCTCAAGAAATGATACCTCACGTCGATGTGCTTAGTCCTCTCATGGTGGACTTGATCCTTGGCCAAGCATATTGCGCTCAAACTGTCGCAATACACCACTGCCTGATCATGATGTAGACCAAGATCACCAACCAGTCCCTTCAACCATATTCCCTCCTTAGTAGCTTCTGTCAACGCCATATACTCTGCCTCAGTAGTAGACAATGTCACCGCCGACTGCAAAGTTGCCTTCCAGCTCACTACAGAACTCCCAAGAGTGAATACATAACCGGTCATCGATCTCCTCGCATAGTCCGAGTCAGAATACCCAGACACCAAACACTCTGTATCACTTCCGAAGCTAATCCCAACATTAGGTGTACCCTTAAGGTACCGGAGATCCTCTTCACAGCCCGCCAATGCTCCTTCCCAGGTTGTATCATAAACCTACTGACAACACTAACAGCATGTGCAAGATTAGGTCTAGTGCATACCATAGCGTACATCAAGCTACCTACTGCACTAGCATATGGGACTCTCGACATGTACTCCTTCTCAGCCTCTGACTGCGGTGCATAAGCTGAGGATAGATGAACATTTGAAGCACTGGGAGTATTTAAGGGCTTTGCTGAAGACATGCCAAACCTCGACAGTATCTTCTGGATGTAGCTCTTCTGTGACAAGAAAAACTTCTTCTTCGACCTATCCCTGTACATCTCTATACCCAAGATCTTCTGAGTAGCTCCCAAATCCTTCATCTCAAACTCAGCACTGAGAAGCCCCTTTAACTTCTGGATATCAGACTTCGACCTCGCGGCTATGAGCATATCATCCACATACAGAACAAGATAGATCATCGAACCATCCTCCACCTTGTTGTGATACACACAACAATCATATGGACTTCTGCTATACCCCAGCTCAAGCATGTAACTGTCAAATCTCTTGTACCACTGTCTCGGAGACTGCTTAAGTCCATACAAGGACTTCTTCAGCTTACAAACATAGTCTTCTTTTCCCGGAACCTTGAATCCTTCTGGCTGAGTCATGTAAATTTCTTCCTCCAACTCTCCATGTAGGAAAGCTGTCTTCACGTCTAGCTACTCGAGCTCCAAGTCATAATGTGCCACTATTTCTAGTAGCACTCTGATCGAAGTATGTCTGACCACTAGTGAGAAATCTCATTGTAGTCAACTCCCTCCCTCTGGGAGAAGCCTCGTACAACCACCCGAGCTTTAAATTTCATGCCCTCTTTAGAAGTGATTCCTTCCTTCTTCTTGTAGATCCACTTGTTTGTAACAATCTTCCTTCCCTGTGGTCGTTTGACTAGCTCCCAAGTCTGATTCCTGTCATGGGATTCCATCTCATCTCCCATTGCGGCAAGCCACTGATCAGCTTCACCACCCGAAACTTCTTCTCTATAGGACTGTGGCTCTCCTGCATCCACTTCTTCAGCAACCTGAAATGAATACGCCACCATGTCCTCGAAGCCATACCTCCGTGGAGGTACTCCTGCAGTCGCTCTCTTCGGTCTACCGGAAGCAATAGACTGTTGAGCTCGTGCACTGGACTCTGAAGTTTCTGGCTCTGCAGAGACATCCTCATCATGTTGATCTTCTCCACCTTGGTGCTCAAACTCACTCTCTTTGAGAGTTTGCAGCTCCACCTGCTTATCAACATTCCTGCTACCTTCAACAACAGTAACCTTCAACATGGGGTTAAACATAGACTTTTCATCAAATATCACATTTCTACTGAGTATAACTCGATGCTCAGAAGGTGACCAGATTCGAAATCCCTTAACTCCATCTCCGTAACCCACAAATACACCCTTCTTTGCCCTTGGGTTCAGTTTACCCTCATCCACATGATAATAAACAGGACACCCAAAAACTTTCAGTGAAGAGTAATCAGCAGACTTACCATACCACACCTCATAAGGAGTCTTCAACTCGATACCTGTGTGAGGTCCACGGTTGATCAGGAAGCACGCCATGTTCGCTGCTTCTGCCCAGAATCTTCTCTCTAGTCCAGCATTAGAGAGCATGCACCGTGCTCTCTCCAACAATGTCTGGTTCATCCTTTCTGCAACGCCATTCTGCTGAGGTGTATCTCTCACAGTCCGATGACGGGCAATCTCTTCATCCTTGCAGAATTCGTTGAACTTAGAATTACAGAACTCCAGACCATTGTCCATTCGCAGCTTCTTGATCTTCTTCCCGGTCTGATTCTCCACCAATGTCTTCCACTACTTGAACTTAGTGAAAGCCTCACTTTTCTGCTTCATCATGAAAATCCAAGTAAATCTTGAATAATCATCAATAATAGACAGAAAATACCTGCTGCCTCTAATGGATTCAACTCGTGAAGGACCCCAACAGTCGGAGTGGAGGTAATCCAGTATCCCCTTCGTCTAGTGCATACCCTTCTTGGGAAACTTGCTGCGATGTAGCTTGCCAAACACACAATGCTCGCAGAATTCCAAATTCTGCATCTTGTGCCCGCAAAGAAGATCCCTCTTCGACAGAACTTGCATCCCCCGTTCACTCATATGCCCCAGTCTCATGTGCCAGAGAGTGGTCATATCTTCCTGATGAACCTGAGACAATGCAACTGCAGCAGAACCAGAAAACACAAACCCTTATAATGCATACAAGTGTCCACGCTTCACCCCCTTCAGCACCTTCCTTGAACCTTTGCAGACATACACAACCCCACCTTTTCCTTTGAAACTGAAACCCTTGCTGTCGAGTAGACTCAAGGAGATCAGGTTCTTTGTCATTTGTGGAACATGCCTGACATCATTCACAGTACAGAACGAACCATCATGTGTCCGAACCTTTATGGACCCGATTCTAACAACCTTGCAGACAGCTCCATTAGCCATGACCACGCTACCACCATCTATCTGCTTGTAGGTTGTGAAGCAATCCCTGTTCGGAGACATATGGTATGAGGCTGCAGTATCCAGAAACCACACATCCCCACGATGTGCCTTCTCATCTACAGCCAAGGCGAGATCGTCTTCAGAACTGTTGTCCACTTCTGCCACGACAACTGAACCTTGTTTCTTCTGTTGCCCTCTTCTCTTGGGACAGTTGTACTTCCAATGCCCCACTTCCTTACAGTTGTGACAAGCATCACTTGGCTGTGGAGCGGGACCCTCGGAATTCTTGTTCGAATTCCCTTTACCAGATTTCTTCTTTCCCTTTCCACCCGTAACAGCCAAACCCGATGCCTCACCACCTGTACCAGATCCAGACGCCTTATGCCTGATCTCTCTCGTATGAAGAGCAGACTTGACATCCTCCAACAACAAGCTTTCTTTACCAGCAATAAAAGAATCAACAAAATTCTCATATGAACTCAGCAAAGAAACCAGTAGGATTAGGGCAGCATACTCGTCATCAACTTGAACATCTATATTACGCAGATCCAGCAAAATAGAGTTAAGCTGTTCGAGATGTTCCCTCAAAGGCGTACCTTCTTGCATCCTCAAGCTGAACAACCATTGCTAGAGATGTAACTTGTTGGTTAAGGACTTCGTCATATACAGACTCTCCAACTTTAACCACAAGCCCGCGACAGTCTTTTCAGCAGCGACTTCAATGATGACGTCATCAGACAACGATAGCATGATGGTCGAGTGAGCCTTCTCCTCCAGGGTATTCCACTCATCGTCATCGACTGCTGCCTTCTTCTGTTTCGCAGACAGCGGCCCCCACACCCCTTGCTGTTTTAATAAAGCCTGCATCTTGATCTGCCATATAGCGAAGCTGTTCTTCCCCGTGAACTTTTCGATCTTCATGTTCACCGACGTCATTCTCCTGAATCGAAAATCCTAGCCTGATTTCCAGCCGCGGCTCTGATACCACTTATTATAAACGCGCTGCTACGGATCGAGAAATCGCTGGAATCGATAAAGCAAGAATCCGAGAGCAAGAATCGAAAAACACAGACACACGATTTACGTGGTTCACTAACACGATGTGTGTTAGCTACGTCCACGGGCGAGAGAGAGCCAGTTTCACTATATCGAGGAGATTACAGATTACAGAGGAGTATGAGAAGTATTTATAGTACTTCTCCATGTGGGTCTAAACCTAATCCAATCTGGCAAAGGAAACGGTTACACACCAGGACCCAGAACCCGAAACCAAATAACATTGAGCCCATACACCGTGGGCCGGGCAGCGAGACCCCGCACCCTCAGCGGGGCGTTGCCCCTGGACCCCACTCGCTGACCGGGCAGCGAGACCCCTGATTACCAGTCGTAGCGGCTGATAGTCCGATTCAAGTCACATCAACAGTAACCTTCTTTGTTAATTACATGATATTCAGATTTGTGCAAACTTCAAGCTCATTTCTTATGTGCGTGTTAGTAAATGACATAAAATT
Organism: Linum trigynum; assembly: GCA_964030455.1. Classification (NCBI taxonomy): domain Eukaryota; kingdom Viridiplantae; phylum Streptophyta; class Magnoliopsida; order Malpighiales; family Linaceae; genus Linum; species Linum trigynum. Next base: position 5,581,155 of record OZ034817.1, read on the forward strand.
CATTATAAACTTCTCTCAACAACTCGAGTTATTGATATTAAACAGTTTTTTATTATAAAAGAACATCATTCGAAAGTGAACAAATAATTAAATAATAAATAATTATTTGATACACAAAGTGATATTTTTTATAGTTTCGACCAATGCAGTCCAAATCGGGATTTTAAGTAAAATCGAAAACTAAGGTAGAATCGGAATCGTAGATTAAAATCGTAAAATCGTAAGATTTTAAGGTTCATATTAAATAATCACTTAAAACACCATATAGTAATAAAAATGCATATCCTGAATAACAATCAACCACATATAACATAATTACTTTCCAAGATAAGTTTGTTTGCTAAATTAATACAACTAAATCCATATATCTATTCTTGTACATAATATAAACGCACAAATAATCAACCTGAAACCCAAATGAAATCACTTAATTAATAGTTAAGAGTAGAAAATCACATAAGATCGTTAGGATCAACATTAATATCACTTACACATCATCATCATCATCCTCACGCTCACCCTCACTCTCACTCTAACTCTCATCCTTGTCTATTTGCTTAAGGACTAATATAATTACTCTTAAGATCACTTGAAATACTTTCACCATTAACCATATTTCCTTGATCACAAAGATAACTCATTGATTGATGCATTCCCTTCTTAATTGATAAAAGGTCGGGGATAGTGCTGCTGAAGGATTGAGAGATGAACGAATGATTGCAATGGAATGGAGATTTGGATTTTTGTGAGGGTGGTGGGAAAAACCTACAAGCTAATTGGGAGAGTGGAAGATATCGTTGAAGGAAGGAGTTGGGCGTCGACGTGCGAAAGAGGAAGAGAATGAAAATAAATTGAGTGTTTTCTATTGGGTTAGGGTTGCGTTGTTCATTATGTTGGGTCGTGAGAAGTAAACTTGACTTGGTTTATGGACCGAACCGGACTTGACCAGCCTCATTTTGCTCCAATTGATGTGAACCTTGAAATCGTACAAAATCGTAAAAATCGTAGATTTTAAGGATTTTAGAGTTTCCCTGATTTTATGGGATTTTAAGGTTCAAAGATTTTCAATTAAAATCATGATCGGAACCCATAGGTAAGATCGTAAAATCGGGATTTTGACTACATTGGTTTCGACTGCCAATTTATTTTAATTTATCAAAATTTCCGGAAAGATTATATCTTGGACGATTAAAAATTATGTTATCACATATATATTCTAAATGTAATACATTTAGAAAAAAATATGAGTATAAGACTGTGCTTTTTATCCATAAAATATTATATTTAATGCTTATAACAAGTTGAACAACGACTAGCACCACACTCACAAACTAGTAATAGTGTTTGATAAATTTACAAGGTCGGTCGTGGTGATGGTTACCCTGCTTATATATGGATGGGAATGGTTACCAACTTAGTACCCAAAATCTATTTACTTAGAACGGCATTGATATTAATTATGTGGTATATATATTATATATATATATATATATATATGGTGGCTTCTATGGTACCTCGGGTGAAATCTGGGGTACCGCATACCTCGAGTATGGAAACTCTATCTAGACCTCGAATTACCAGGATTTTTGTGTCTGATATTATACCCTAACCCTTAATGAGTGAACCCTAGGTCATAATTATCTAAATCATAATCTATAAACCCTAAGATGTTGCATTCCTTTTTGTGCCTATATTTGGATGAATCATAACCGTCGATTATTATTTCTAATTAAATTGATATTGGAGTATAATATTGGGAGAGTTAACACCTAGATTTTGATCTTTAAGTGTTAGAGTATAGTATCATGTCCGAAAGATCGGTCAATTCAAGGTCTAGATAGTGTTTTCATACTCAAGGTATATGGTACTCCGGTTTTCACCCAGGGTACCGTAGAACTCGCCATATATATATACACGTACGTACGCACGTGTTACACTATTAGCTAGTTAGTGAGACCACTCGAGATATCGCCGTGAGTGCTAATACGACATTTGATTTAGACATGATGCTAATCAGTTTGGTACGTAGTCACATATTATTAATTTCTTTTTGGGTTCCACATACTTATTATCTTCTTTAAGAACTGAATACATCATTTTTAAAAGCAACACTTGGTGAATGGTGATGAACATGGGACAAACGGAGAGTACAACCTAGCTAGCCTGAAAGAAGAAAAAAAGGGACACATATTGGTCTAGTGATATGATGATAAAGATATGAATTGGGTGGTCTAAAATTGATAAAGAAAATAACCGTCAAGTAATCATATTTGGAGTTTATGGAGGTTGGTTATTGAATCAGATTGTCATTTGGTTAACCGCATGTAGTTAATTTCGTCGACCACAAGGTTGGTCAAGTCGATTATATGGCCAATTAGGTAGACCACTTCTACTTCTGTGATAATAGAGATGATCATTAAACAGTAGAAGTTTTGTCAAGTTTGTTGTAAATAATTTCATTTTAGTGGAGTTTTGTCACGTCTCTCGTATATAATTTGGGTCGAGAAATTGAAGACTAAGAAACGAAAAAGGATGAACATAATAATGATGACATTGAAGAAGTAATATAAAGTAATCCAAATTTGAGTTACTAAAGCTTAATAACGTACAGAAGACTATTCTTCGTAGCCTATAATAAATAGTAACATTAAGTTCTAATCTCATAAATTGTATAATGTTAATCCCAGAAATCCTTGCATCCACAAACCACTTCAATATTCAACCATGAAGCTTAAATCGCGAAATCCTAAGTCCTAACTATAAAAAAACATGAAATCTCTAAATCCTAATTAAATTGCAAATCCTAACACTTGGAGCCCTAAAAACTAATACCCTAAAACTTGTTACCCCTAAACCCTAAAAATTGTTAAATTGCACCATCCATAAACTAACCATAAACTTGTTAATAACCCTATACCCAAATACCAAAACCCCAACTCAAAACCTAAAATTTGGAACCTAATCAATGAACCCCCTAAAAATTGGAACCTAGCCCCTTAGTTAATAACATAATACGCCAAAATTTCTAGAACGTGTTAAGATATTATTGAAATTGTTCGATTAGGTCGATTGATTTGTTATTTTGATCGACTAATTTTGTTTGCATTTGCTAGAATTTGAGGGTTATATATTCATAGTGCTCCGCCCATTTAAATAACATTCTTTTATCCAAACGACCACTTAAGTTTGCATTCTTTTTCCTCTTTATCGGGATTTCCTTTTTCATTTATCGTTTACTAATTTTTTCTGACATAACTAAGGACAAAATTAATCACACTTCTTTAGCTAAACTATCATGTAAAAAAATTTACAAATACGAAAAAATTAATCACACTCCTTTAGCTCAACTATCACATATTTGCACCATTTTGGATCTTCTCCATGTACTAATGAAAAAAATTACTTATGAGCCAGTAAATCACAATTACTTACTTGTATATAAGGATCAATCCACGAGAGGGCTAGTTTTGTTTTATGAGTTTTAAACTTTTGATAGAGACACAACTTGTTGAATAATTGAGTACTCATTTCTTATGTCAAAGTCGCAAGCTTTCATTTCAAATAATTGTCGTCCCATCTTTGCGTTTGTTCTTAAGTTTTTCCAAATTCTAAAATTAGGCGATGGAGTGATCACTGTAAGTGTTTTTTCCAAAATAGTTTAATCGAGTAAACGACATACACGAGTTGAAATAATCCTAAGTTTGGACTTTGGAACCGTCGTTTCCAAGCTAATTTTCAATTACTATAATTACTAAAAATAATTCAATTCCACGCATTACATTTTATACCCCTAAAATGAAAAGCTACTCGTGCAACAAGGAATAGATCACACTCGAGGGAAGGAATGGTTATAAAGGACTAGAGTGGGTCGATTGTCTTAGCTAGTGGAGTTCATATCGATAATATTGATGACCCACCACTAGAAAAATTATTAGTCCTCCGCGAGGTCATCCATTGGTGTCTGGATTGTGGCCTCTCGCAGGTTTGTTTTGAAGGGGACGCGAAGGTGGTCATTGACAAGATAAACCAAGTCAATAAACATGGTAATCACTCTGGAGCCATTCTCAAAGAAGTACTTTGTCTGTTGGCAATTCAAAATGGTCTTAACCTACGATTTGTAGGTCGGAAGCAATAAGGTAGTCCATTTGGTGACTAGAAAGACTCTTTCTTTACACCCAATTACTTGTTGCTATTGTCAAAAAAAAACAAAAAAAAAAATTACTTGTTGCTCTTCTGATTTTCTGTCCTGGTTGTATATCAGGTTGTGATGTGTTCAATTTTATTTTTAATCAATACAATATTATCTTTTGTCAAAAAAATAAATAATGAAACAAAGTAGTGCAAAACCATATTCGAAGTAAGAAATCTAACCACCCAAACGAGGACTTAAAAAATCTTAAAAACTTTTATTTTCCTAATCCATCGGGCCATCACCATTTATTTTGAATTCTCTTCTCCGAATATATAATAATAATAATAATAAAACATCAACAAACATAGGCATACAACTGTAAGGTACAGGACCTATATGAAGCAATATAAGCTGTCTCATTTATTTGTTTATATATTGCTGAACAACCTCCATTTCATTTTTGTATTCTGATGTTTCATGGCTGTAGTGTAGACTTGCTTCCTAAGCACAAACCTCAAAAAACCCACCAAGAAACCCACACCCTTCTTCCATTATTTATTTTAGCCAACAAGAAACCTTTTGTCACAAAAGTATCCTTTAATAAAATAGTACATCGGAATGATTTGTGAAACCGTACGGGAATTAAACCACAAAAATTAGCAAAGTGATATTTATTTGATACCATCCCAATCAAAATGGTAGTATACCTATTGGATATTGTTGTTACATCAGTATTAAAATAAGATAACATATTCGAATACTCATATACAGATATAATAATACAATCAAAATCGACAAAGTCGAGCAATATCTATGGATAGGCAGTTAAACAATATTGTATCAACCAATACAGACTTATCCTATATATATATATATATATATATATATATATATATATAGTGCCTTCTACGGGGTACCGTATACAATGAGTATGAAAACTCTATCTAGACCTCGAATTAACAGGAATTTTCGACGTGATACTATACCCTAACTCTTAATGAGCGAACCTTAGGTCCTAGTTATCTAAATCATAAATATAAACCCTAAGATGGTGCATTCATTTTTTTGCCTATATTTGGGCGAATCATAACCGTCGATTATTGTTTTCAATTAAATTGATCTTGGGGTATATGATTTATAGAATTAAGACATAGATTGTGATCTTTAAGGGTTAGAGTATAGTATCATGTCCGAAAATTCAATCAATTTAAGGTCTAGATAACGTTTTCATACTCGAGGTATGTGGTACCCTAGATTTCATGCTGTCGATATTGATTTGGCCAACGATAAATAATTTTTGTAATTCCACTGTCGATACTAACAAAGTCCATATTACTTGTGAATTTACTTAATATTCATAAGAGCTAATTTCTTACATCCATCAAGAGTTTCTTGCCATTTAAAAACACGAAATATGTGGGGTCGTTCAATTAACACAAACAACACAAAGAAAGAAGCAATGTTTGTAAGACCATACCGTACCGAACTTCATAGCGAAAAAACTACTTATTAGATCTCAAGCAAATAGGTCGTTAGTAAGCGATTTTACCAATATAAATCGATTGAGCCATAATTAAATCATAATTTCAATACAAAATATCCTATTATCCAACTTTTCTAGTACGATGTCCGATTCGATTTTACCAGGAGCAAAGGAAAGATGGGAAGGGCTCTTAATCTGGGGGGTATGAAATGAAATCAGAGGACTGAGAGCCAAAAAGGCCTATTTAAGGAGTAGACCTCCTGCAAAACCATAATTGTAAACATCTCAAACTCAAACCATCCCCCAAAAGAAAAGAAGAAGAAGAAAAAAAAAAAGCATATAAGGAGCTGCTGCCACCCAGCTTCCCTCTTCCCCTGCCTTAAACCTCTGCTCTTCTTCCCCTTTCCTTCCCCTGCCTTGCCAAGTAAAGAATCCTTCCTTCCCCTTCTTAATAATAGTTTCTTCTGTTCCTAACCAACAAGAAGCTCCCCTCCCACTTTCTGCCTTCTTCCTTATTTAAACTCTTCCTTCCCTTCCCTTCAAATCAAAATCCTTCCTTTTGCTTCTGCTTGCCATAAATACATACAGAACTCTATAAAGCTAGCTCCTTTAAGCCCTTATTGTGTGTTGTTCACCTTTCCTGTTAACCCCCTTTTTCCCTTTTTTCCCCTCACCTTCAAAGATCTTTGCCCAGCTTTCCCTGTTTGCTGCACAAGTTCTCTAGCTCATTTGTGGGTGACTTTTCTTTTGAGAAGCTATTCGAAGTTTGAGAGCTTGCATTGGACAAAAGAGAGAATCAAAAGATGGGTATTTCAGGAACTTTGGAGTATTTGTCAGACTTGATGGCAAGTTCAGGCCATAAACACAAGAAGAGGAAGCAAATGCAGACTGTAGAGCTCAAGGTCAGGATGGATTGTGATGGGTGTGAGCTCAAGGTCAAGAATGCCCTTTCCTCATTAAGTGGTAATAAACATCTTCTTCTTCTTTCTTTAAGATACTCATTAACTCATAGTTCTGCAACTTCCAAGTGTCTGATAAAAAATTTTTGTGGGTTCTTTCTTTGTTACAGGAGTGAAGAGCGTGGAGATAAACAGGAAGCAGCAGAAGGTGACAGTAACTGGTTTTGCAGAGCCACAGAAGGTGCTGAAGAAGGCCAAATCGACAGGGAAAAGGGCAGAGATATGGCCCTATGTGCCCTACAACTTAGTGGCACAGCCATACGTTGCTGGTACTTATGACAAGAAAGCCCCTCCTGGTTATGTGAGGAAGGTCGATCAGCCTGCTGCAACTTCAACCGTCACCAGATATGAAGACCCTTACACCTCCATGTTCAGTGATGACAACCCAAATGCTTGCTCCATCATGTAACAACAGTCAACTGATACTACTACTACTACTGATGATCTCTACCTTTTGTGAATTCTGGTTCCAACCAAGTTGTAGCTTTTGTAGTACTAGAGAGAGAGAGAGAGAGAGAGAGAGAGAGAGGCTTAAGTTTTTTCTTTTGGTTTGTTCTTGTTCAGTGTGTGGTTTTGGTAGTACTGTGATGGAGACATTTTGATTTTAATGTTCCTATGTGAGTCCTTACTATTATATAACAAGAGGGTACATTTTTTTCTCTTTTCCTTCTGCAAATTGTATGGTGTCATGACTTCATATTTTTTCCTGGGGGATTCTCTGTTTATGAATGATTGTGGAATCGTATTATACGTACTGGAAAAGTCAGCAGTAGAGTATTTTATACTAAACTCGTGGTTCAACCGTTTCCGATTTCTAAAACCGTCTATCTATTTAGTTTCGGTATTCGATATTTCTGGTCTGCCCGGCTTATTATATAATAGGGTTTCTTAAATATGACTGTTAGGAGGAGCTAGCATTGGATGGGGAAAAGGAGGAAGAACAAAAGGGAAACAGTGGTTTGTTTCTTTGGGATGTTGGAAATGAAAACATGAACAGAAGAAAAGAAAACTGACATCACCAGAGGGGAAATGGTTCTGTTTCACAGTTTCAGTGTGGGTTTCTGTTCTGAGGGAGAAAAGGGGAAACATGGCCAATATAAGAAAGCAATGAGCAAATGATACAAACCAAGAGATTTTGTGAAGATCCCAAGTGAGGGAATATATAATAATACAATTGAATGGGTCAAATCATAATATATGTTGTTTTTGTTGCCTATGTGCTTTAGGTTGGAGGAGGAGCCTTTGCCATGTTGAGAAAAGAGGTCATTTTGTGCTTCTTTTATTATAGGCCAGCAGCATTTTGTTGAGTTGTGAATGAAATGATGCATGATATGACAATGTCCTGCATAGCAATACATTTCCATGACTGTTGTTTTTCATCACTAAATTGAACACATATGTATTCAGCGTCACATTGTATGTATATATATGTGTCGACGAAATACTCTTTTAGATTAACAACTAGACTTGGTGATAAAAAAATCCTCTTGCTCTTCTATTTTATACTCGACTCTATTTGAATTAACTTGTCACGACCAGTTTTTACCATAAAAGCTAAGAACAATCTGGGGAAAAAAGGGTTACATTTTGGCGCTTTAATTTTGAAATCACAAGATTCCAAATCTTGATCCCAATAATAAAGGGGAAATGGCCAAGGGGCAAAATAAATTCCTTTCTACCATGGGAAACAAAAACAAAAGGCACCATGTCACCAACACTTCTCTTTTCTTTCCTTACCCTCTCCACTCACCCCAACCAAAGAAGATGGGCCAATTCCAGAAATGCACACTAAACTTTGGTGCCACTAACAAATTGATCATCAAAGTTGTAGTTCTAACGAAGTAATAAGTATAAGTGAAATTTGGGATATCTGACGAGACAGTTGTACATCCTCTTCAACAACTTACGTCCAGTTAGTCTGGATCATCACATTAACTAGCTTGATTCAATAAATAAAAAAAAGTTACTTATCGAATCGTGAAATTGCTATTTTGTAACGTGTTGAGATTGGACCGAGCAACAACTCTGATTCATATGGGGATATGAGTTCAGAAACAGATTTTCAATAGAACGAATCAGCATGATATCCAATTTTTTTTTTATAATTAACTTACTCGATCGAGTTGAACCACGACACCAATATGAACAAATTGGATAGGAAACCCCAAACTAATCGGGAACTGGCTGACTATTCGTGCTAGTACCCCCAAAGTTTAGTGACCATATCTATAATTAACCACCAAACCAAACTCCATAAGGCGAATCTTTCTTTTCCCTTTTCAAACTTTCCTTTTCCCCACCTCACGCTCTATACCTTCACAGCCCCCTTTGTGTGATCAAAAGGGAAGCGTAAAGGCAAATGCATCACTGCTCCTGTAATCTAAAGATTCATACGCAGTAATCAACATCTCTGCATTTTCCCACTTTTGATTTCTTCTCATTTTGATCTTTCTGAAGGTGAAGCGCTTCTTCTTCACAATAGAAAAAGGAATAACTGAACCTGACCACTCAACGAAAAGAACGAAGCAAAAACCACATTGGAAATGTGAAGTGCTGAATTTCAAAGATACAAACAAGCTGGCTGTGTACATATTATTGCATGGGATTTAGAGAGCCGTGATTCGATATTGGTAATAAAAGGCAGGGCAGGCACCAATATAAGTTGAAAGGTGGCGATTTTCTGGTTTTGGTGTGTGTGTCACCTTCCTAGTTTCTGGTATCAATTAGGTCACAAACGCATAGCTTGATGTGCATTGTTTCTAAGTAAAATGAAAGTTATGCTTTTGCTCTCTTTTCTTTCTTTCTCTTCCCCTACCAAACCATTCGAACTCAGGACCTAACGATTGCGCATATTATATGCAACCAATCAGGTTGAGAGATGTAAGGTCTAGAAGGTAAAGTTTAATCATTCTTTAATGAAGTTTAATCATTTCCCTCGTATCCAGTTGAAGATTTAGTTGTTCCAAGGCTCAGCCGCATGTGAGCATGGTTCAATCTGATCATAAGTTAAACCGAACCGATAATGGATTGAATTTGGAAAAAAGAGGATCACAAAAGAATCGGAAGAAATTCTGGTCCAATCCAATTACGGTTTGATCCTAACTTTCCTTTTTTTTGAAGAGAACTCATATAAATGAAAAGAAACAAAATGATTTTTCGATTCTCATCCACATATCTATTCGCTACGACTTGTTTCGATATGGATCAAATTGCTACTCATACCTATGTTTTTGTCTCATCCCAAATTAAACATAATCTTGTATAGGTATATAACATATTTTCTCTATAGTCTATAGTATATAGAGCATTTAGCTTCTAAAATAAAATTTGTGCATTCAAACTTTAATTACCAGGCTATTTAGAAATGATCGAGTGATCGTGAAGCTGAATTTTAATGCATAAATTTTGGTATCAAGGTTAGGTAACACACAACCTCTCTCTCCTCCCATGTTGAGGTACCCATTTGAAAAAAAAAACTTGAAGTATGTGAGGGATTCAAGCATTTGAGTGATGGGCTAAAAACTAACAAAATTTTATGATAGGAATGTTAAATACTCCATCCTAATTTCAACATAAATTAGGAGAACAAAGAAGAAAAAAAATATGATAGAACCCTACAAAACATAGCCGTTTAGCTAAAGAATGTGATATGTTCCATGTCTTCTTCATGGTCTTCCACCTTCAAACCTAAAATAGCTGCTCTCATTTTTCAAGCACAATGATTAAGAGATTCCATGAAAGATTATAAGAGCCATATTAAATCATGTGGACTAGATTATTTCTAATCCCTTTGCCGGCCTGATGGTCTCCTAACCCACGATTAAGCATTTGCCCCATAAATATAGTCTTCTTCTTCATATTCCTTTTTACAGCTTCAATGCATGCATTGCATTTGCATACCTTACCTACCTACCATCCAGCTAGCTGTATCTGTCTTACACGTAAAAAATATTGACTTCAGTATGTTCTCACCAGAATACTTATTGTAGAAATGTTCCATCCCCTCCCATTCCTTTCCTTTCATGCCTTCTAGATGCTAATATGCAGATTGCTATGGCTACAACAAACTGTCATCGAATTCGACACGAAAGCAAGTGCAAACAAGTATGTGCAGTTGTGGTGTATTCAATGTGCAAATTCTAGATGAATGTGAATCAAGGGAAGAAAGCACCAACTGCAATGATGATTTACACTGGAGACTCATCTGTGTTTTGTTTTTTGGCTTGTGTTCTCTTCTGATATGCCGTGGTTGTCGTATTTTAGGGATTGGTTAACTTTTGAGTAAATCTCGACGAATTTGATGTCGTAGATGGAGAGTTGCATTGCCAAGGATGTTGCAGTCTCCTACATCAACGAACAAGATAGTCAAAATGGTTGTTAGTAAAGAACGCAGGACATGTTTCGTAGTTGTCATTTTTATCCTACTGAGCAAATGACAGTGCATTTTGTAGACACCCCATTTTGTCCGTGCTAAAATATCTTGAATTTTGAAGAATTTAAGTCATTTAATACAGGCAATTGCTAATCTTGGATGAACTACTAAAATATTGTCAAAATAATTAGCATAAGGATATAAGAACATGTAATTTGGATCTTTGGAATTAGCAATAGCAAGTCTTAAGATTCCAATTTAAATAGAGGTTATTACAACTGAAATCTCATCTCCTTTGATTCTAGACCGATTGTTGGGATAAAATTCGTAAGGCAATTGCCTTATTTCGTTATCTTCGTGGTTCGAGATTACTTTGATTGTTTCGTGGTCTTTGGACGTTGGGCTTTCGCGTTTGGAGTATCAAGTTTGGAGTATCGCTTTACAAAGGACAAACTAAATATGAAATAGTATTATCTTATTAATAAATAAATCACATTCATGGTAAACATACATAGCCATTACAACAATTGCAATTAACATACAATATTGCATAATCACAAACGTCATAAGGATTACATCATAACTAATTGCAATAATAGAAAGATAAAGAGAAACTAACAGAGGCCAATGTTTTGAAAACTTTTCTTTCGTTTGAAACTTTAGGGTGCAATCAGATTTTGAGAACCGTCCTCTCTGGATTTGGTTTTCTCAGGTCATCATTTTGGGCCCTAAAAGTTTAGAAAATAGGCATACAAAAAAATAATAAAAATAAATAAATAAAGTTAATTAAAAGTCTAATATGGGTCAGGCCCGTATCAAAGTCCAACCCAAACCCAATCAGGCCCATCAGATTGGTCAAGGGCCGGTCATCAGATCGACCCGATCAGGTCTGTATCCAACCCGGACCGGTTCGTCCATTTGACTCGAACCCTGGTTCGACCATGAACCAAGTTGGTTACTGTAGCCAGAGTTCTCCACCAATGAGAATCAAGTAGGGAGGGGGTCTAAACCTAGGGCCAATCAGATTGCAACAAACTCCCCCTAGGATACAGTAAATAGTCAATATAAATACAAGAGCCTGGGCAACAGATGAGGGAGGAGATTTCCAGTCCACATATTCCCATCCTTATCCCAAAGGCAGTAGAGAAAAGCACCAAAACAACCATTCATCTCCACCCAAACTTCATCCAAGAATTTACAGAGCTCGAGTGAAAAACCCAGCAATCATGTAAGAAAAAGTAAAAAGCAACTTCTACCTTCCTTTTCCCCTTTTCTGTTTCTGTTCTCATACAAGATTCCAAGGAAAGTGAAGTAGTAGAAAGCGACCGGAGCAAGGAAAGCCCAGAACAAGGAGAGGCCAAAAGGGGAAGCAAACAACCAACAAAGAAGGCCACCACCATCCCCAAAGTACAATCACAGACCAAGGCATGTCACTTTCCCCTTAAAATAACCATCATCATCATCACCCCATACCATTTACGTCTAAAAAAGGAAAAGTTTACTTCTTTGGGAAACCTTTAAACTTAATATGCTTCTTTAATCACCAACATAACAACAAAAAGGATCTATAATTCTGTTTCTGTTGCTATTGTTACTTTATCTCTCTTTACTTCTAGTATTTTATTTGCCTAACTGATCTCGATAAGCTTATTCTAATACTAATGATTATAATCAATTCCTCAACAAAACATATCTGTATTTGTCCTTTTATATGCTTCAATATCATGTTAAAAGAAACTATTCTAAAAAAGGGAAACTCAGATTGGTTTTCTTCGATAAAATAGTCCAACAAACCCCTGGAATAACAAAGACTACAATCAATTGGTATAAGATAGGGAGGTTACTTTGTAGTACCTCAGTTATTTTAAGGGCTCCCCTCTAATATAGACTCTAAATTTGTTTTCATGTTGAAATGATAATTAAACCATCTCAAAACAGGTCAAAATTACAATCAAACATTTTACCCATAACTCAACACATAACTCAACATACGTATTAATGATCAGTTTAGCAAAAGCAATAGCTTTTGCCAAACTCAGTTTAGTTCTCAAAATATTTTCAATAGCATAAAATCTGTCTTTTTTTTTAGCTAAATCATTTGATCAGCTAAGATTATGGAGAGATTTCGCCTGAGTTTTTTTTGTACACTGAACCTGCAAAAACGAGAAGAACTAGGTTCAGAATCATTCAAAAGCCAGTTTTTCAAAAAAAAAAAAAGCAAAAATTGCAGCAGAACCCACCTTGCCGTCGTCGGCCTGTCGCGGTTCGCCGACGTGGCATGCCGCCAAACCTCCCTTTCCCTCCATAAAAAAAAAACAGAAGAGTATTAGATCTCTGAAAAACCCTAAAAAACATATCTATAACATGCAAAACCAAAAATGGTTGAGATCCACTTACCAAGTTAGTCCGCAAACCAAAATCGGAGAAGTAACCTCCCCCCTCTTTGGCTCTTGTCACTGTCGTTTCCCTTTCCCTCCCTTCGTGAAAGAAAGAAATCGGAGAGGAAAAGGTCAGAACCGGAACTAAAACTTGAACACAAACCATAACCCAGAATCTGAGGTGAAATCCAACCAAAATCGAGAAAACTCCTAAGGAAATCACCATGCAAGCCGAAAAAAGACCTTACCTTCATCCCCATCATCATCAACCGTCGACGGCCCTCCTTGGTCGCCGTCGCTTGAATCTCTTTTCCTTTTCCTCATCACCACCAGTACTTAAGAGAAAGAGGGAGGCGATGGGGATTCATTTTTTCATTTGGGTTTTTTGTTCGATTTGAGAGACTGTAAGTCGGTTTTGAGAGGGGAAAAAAGAAGGTTGGAGGCGATCGAAAGAGCTAGAGTTTTGCTCATCTTTTTTTTTTTTTTTGCTAGTTCGTGTTTCTGGGGAAGAAGAAGAGGTGAGCAAGCGAGAGAAAACGAGGGGAGAGAGTGAAGTGAGAGGTGGCCGATCGATTAGATTGGTTTAGGCTTGAAGTCCACTAATCGAAACACGGCGTTTTCACATCCACACAGGCAGACTGGAAAGGCACACGGCCGTGTGGTCGGGAAATTCTGGGTTTTAACCCAATTTCGAGCCAAAGGAGAGTGAATCGATTTTCTGGAGCAAAAACAGAGCCCTAGAGAGAGAAAGTGCGAAGAACACCCCCTTAGAGTGGTTTTGGAGCTGGGTTTCATCAATCAAGCTTGGAAATCATCCTTGGAGTGAAGATCATCATCCCAAAGCAGATTCTTCCCATCTTGATGAGTATGACTACTTTGTTTGCTGTTTTCCACTCTCTCTCTCTCTCTCTCTCTCTCTCTATGGAATATAACCCTCTCTCACTTAGGTATGAAGAACCCTAGTTCTATGTGTTGGGGATCATTGTTGTAACGACATTTGGATTGTGATATTGTTGGATTATAATCGATTGAAGTGTGCTGATTGAGTCAATTGAAGCCTGACCATCTTTTATTGATTTCTGCTGCAACCTGAGATAGATAGAATCTGATTAGGTTGTTAGAGCTTCTTCAATCGGTAGTAGTGAATCGATTATACGAGAGTTAGTCGATTCACTGCTTTGTACTGGAACTCAGTTCCAGTAGTGGAGTTTTGTGTTCATAGCCTCAGCTTTCTATCCCGGTGAAGAATAGTCGTCTGCCGGGTAGTTTGACTGAGAGGGCTTGGTCAGCTTAAGAGATTCCAAGCTACTGTCGGATCTTCCACAGTATAATCAACAGTCAAGCAACCAAAATTAATTACAACTGTGACCTAACTAATGAGCTAGGGGGACTCATTTCCGAGTGACTCTTCCCTTGCTTTAGAAAACCGAATCATTTCCTGCTTTCTTACTGCTTTTACTTAAATCAACAACCACTCGACTTAGTTTGCTAGATAATAGATAATCACGGAGTAGGCAGTAGATCTAGACCCGGGTTGACAAATAGAGCTTGCCACTTTACTGCATTTCCGGACTGCTATTACACTTGGTCGCAGTTTGGTGTTGTGTCGTAGCGTGTCAAGTTTTTGGCGCCGTTGTCGGGGAACCTCTAGGTTATTGTGGAAACGTAAAAGTTTGTTACTCTAGCTTGTTCTTACTGCATTCTCTCTCTTCCACCTTTGTGCCTTCACGGGCTGTGCTTGCATTCTGTGTGCAGGTAGTGCATGACCCGTAGCAAGTCGGGGGATTTACTACCGTTAGATCAAGAGGTTGAACGGACTTGTAGGAACTTCAAGCGGCCGTTGAAGGCGTGACTGGCTACGGAGGAAGCTCTAGCACAGGTGGAAATCGCCGAGGAGGAAGAGATGGGTGACCCACAGGACCATGATGTGGTCCTTCCCGAGGAGCAGACCATGGGGTATTACTGGACCGCCAGAGCCGCGGACATGAGGTCGCCCATTCAACACCCTCATGTTCCAGCGAATAACTTTGAGGTGAGCACCTCTGTTATCACCATGCTGCGCGGTTCAGTGGTATTCTGTGGTAAGGAGCGGGAGTGCCCTCGATCACACCTGAGGTGATTCCACGAGCTCATCGATGGGATCAAGATCAATGGGGTTCCAGCCGATGCAATCCAGCTAAGGTACTTTCTATTTACTCTGGAGGGGGCAGGCCAAGGAGTGGCTAGACACTTGACCTCTAAGCTCGATCACCACGTTCGCCAACCTGGCGAACAAGTTCCTCACTCGCTACCATCCCCCGTCCAAGACGGAGGACCTGCAGAATCAAATTACCTACTTTGCTCAAGATGAAGATGAGACCATTCGGGACGCTTGGGAGAGATACACCAGTCCCTTCCTCAAGTGTCCCAACCATGGTTTTACCGACGCCTTCAAGGTGGGCACCTCATACCATGCCCTCTTCCCGGAAGACAAGCAGCTGATTGACTCGGTTTGTGGCGGGAATATGCTCACCAAGACACCGCCACAGCTGAATAAACTTTTTGAAGAGATGGCAGAGCAGGGCTATGATTGGGGAACTGCGAGGAGATCGAGACGAGCACCAGGGCGGGGTGTGCATGCTGTAGCCACCCCGTCATCTGATTTGGTGCAGGTGGTATCGAAACTAGTGTCAGCCATCGATCGCTCTGGAATGATTTCAGGGACTGGACAGCAGCAGGCGATGCATTGCCAGTGGTGCGAGAGCACCCATCACACTGTGGAAGACTGCAGTCGATGAGGGAGTCGACTACACCCCAGGAGCAGGTGAACTTCATCAACAATGCTAGGCGCAATGACCTCTATAGTAACACTTACAACGAGGGGTGGCGCCAGCATCCCAACTTCTCCTGGGCTGGGGCCAATCCTAGACCACCAGTCTCCCAAGGACCGCCAGGCTTCCAGAGGCTGCCATATCAGCCTAGGCAGGGGTAATTCCAGCAATATCAACAGTCTCTCTATCAGCCCATGCAGGGGCATGCTGCTCAACCACAACCGCGACCCTTCCGGTAGCCAGGTGCAGCCCCTGCAACCCCAGCGCAGAATGATCTGATAGCTGAACTACGGGACTTGGTGGGTTCTCTTGCCAGTTCCAGTGCTCATAATTCAACACTATCGAGCAGTTCATGGAAAAGGCCTCGGGTAAATTCCTGGCTCTTGAAGCTAGCCAGAGGAACACACAGGCTGTCTTGCAGGATATCCCAACCCAGCTGGGGAGTGTGGCTCAAGCAGTGGCGCAGAGGGCTCCAGGTACCTTGGCGAGTCATACCATTCCTAATCCGAAGGACCTGAATGCCCAC
Source organism: Linum trigynum (assembly GCA_964030455.1). NCBI lineage: Eukaryota > Viridiplantae > Streptophyta > Magnoliopsida > Malpighiales > Linaceae > Linum > Linum trigynum. The sequence goes on from OZ034817.1 coordinate 5,597,815, forward strand.
TGTAATGCCATCAGAACAAGGAGTGGCAAAGTGACTACAGACCCACCTGTCCTGACCAGACAAGCGGGAGGGAGACCTGCCTCGGCGTTTCCAGCTTTTGAAGAAGAAGCGGAGAAGGAGGTTGAGGTGTCTGCTCCTAAGCCACAACCAGTAGTGAAAGAGTATGTCCCTCAACTCCCCTTCCCTACTCGGTTGCAATCGGAAACGGTTGAACCACGAGTTTAGTATATGTTGAGCTTACCTTGTATCTGACTTGGTTTTCTTGGGGACAAGCAAACGGTGAAGTGTGGGGGAATTTGATGACTTGATATATACACATGTTTTTATCCACCATTCTTATGTCGTTTGAGCCTCATTTCTCGTATCTTAGGACGATTTCACGCTAGGTTGTTATCGTTTGTGTTATTTCAGGTCCTAGTACGTGATTGGAGGTTTGGAAGTGAGTTTCGGGTCGATTGGTCAAAATTTGGACGTCTGGCGAGGAGCTGAGGAAGCCACACGGCAAGACCCAACAGCCACACGGCCGTGTGGTGTTGCCGTGTGGAATCCCATGACGCGGCCAAGCCACACTGGCGTGTATTGGACCCCTTGTGGCCGTGTGGAAAGTCTAGAGAGCTCACACGGTCAGACTGGAATCCACACGGCCGTGTGCCTCTGGCCGTGCAGCGTGCCTGAAGTCCACTAATCGAAACGCGACGTTTTCACATCCACACGGGCAGACTGGAAAGCCACACGGCCGTGTGGTCGGGAAATCCTAGGTTTTAACCCAATTTCGAGCCAAATGAGAGGGAATCGATTTTCTGGAGCAAAAACAGAGCCCTAGAGAGAGAAAGTGCGAAGAAAATCCCCCTAAGAGTGGATTTGGAGCTGGGTTTCATCAATCAAGCTTGGAAATCATCCTTGGAGTAAAGATCATCATCCGAGAGCAGATTCTTCCCATCTTGATGAGTATGACTGCTTTATTTGCTGTTTTCCTCTCTCTCTCTATGGAGGAGAACCCTCTCTCACTTGGGTATGAAGAACCCTAATTCTATGTGTTAGGAATCATTGTTGTAACGACGTTTGGATTGTGATATTGTTGGATTATAATCGATTGAAGTGTGTTGATTGAATCAATTGAAGCCTGATCATCTTTTATTGATTTCTGCTGCAACCTTAGATAGATAGAATCTGATTAGGTTGTTAGAGCTTCTTCAATCGGTAGTAGTGAATCGATTATAGGAGAGGTAGTCGATTCACTAGTTTGTACGGGAACTCAGTTCCAGTAGTGGAGTTCTGTGTTCATAGCCTCAGCTTTCTGTCCCGGTGAAGAATAGTCGTCTGCTGGGTAGTTTGACTGAGAGGGCTTGGTCAGCTTAAGAGATTCCAAACTACTGTTGGATCTTCTGCAGTATAATCAACAGTGAAGTAACCAAAATTAATTACAATTGCGACTTAACTAAGGAGCTAGGGGGACTCATTTCCGAGTGACTCTTCCCTTGCTTTAGAAAACCGAATCATTTCCTGCTTTCTTACTGCTTTTACTTAAATCAACAACCACTCGACTTAGTTTGCTAGATAATAGATAATCACGAAGTAGGCAGTAGATCTAGACCCCAGGTTGACAAATAGAACTTGCCACTTTACTGCATTTCCGAACTGCGATTACACTTGGTCGTAGTTTGGTGTTGTGTCGTGGCGTGTCATCTTGCCACTGCATTTTTTGCCATTTACCAAAATACCCTCGTTTTTATTTCTGCTAAAAACGAAACTGGCTTAAAACCCCCTAGGTTTCAAACCAGAGACCTCTGTCTTGTTAATCTCCCAATCAAGTGTTTAACCAATAGACTAATTGCTCTTTACATGTAGACATACTAATTATCAATGAATTTTAAATGTTAAACTTTAGATATGCAAACCCAAATCAAACAAAACAAGTTGTCTTATTTTTGTAAATTATCTCAAACATTATTTAAAGAAAACTATAAAAAATATCTCCATTATCAAAGTGTCTAATCTTCTTTAAAGATGCTTGCTCGCTCTTTCTTATTTCGTTTACAGATGGGTAAGCACCAAGGTTGTCAACCCGCGGGTTGACCCGGACCCGGTTGAGCTAGTGGGTCAAGGGTTAATGGGTCACCCGTTTTAGCCCGGTTTAGCCCGGAAACATGGAAAGCGTCATTATATTGTACTTATCCTGATAAATTATATCAAATCTCATCTAACATATGAGTTATAACATATAATATTACACCAAAATAACATTTCGTACTTAGATTCAACATATAGTGAAAATTCACACACACTTATATAACATTAATATTCAAATGTTCAACTTAGGATTCCAAAGATTGAGTTAGGCGAAAAGAAAAATCGGAAAATAGGCGCATTTCGCAAAACAAAGAAAAAAATGACATAATTTGACCTCCAACCCGGTACCTTATAGCGGTCGACCCGGCGGCTGCGTGCGGCCCGTTTTTCTCACCGGGTCAGGGTCAAAGTGGGTCAACCCGCGGGTCGACCCGCGGGTTGACAACCTTGGTAAGCACGGTACGCTATGGTCAATAGACTATGGTTAGTTTTCTCGTATTAAATCCCTTTCCAAATCATTACTTCCAAATCAAAACTTCAAAAGATTAAAACAAACATAAGAAATTCTAAAAGAACATAAAGTTTATTGATCGAACTACATGGACTTTGATCTGGTTAACTCGGGTACGTAGGAAACCGATAGGTTCGAGCCTAACCAACATAAAAAACCCTTTTTACGTCAATAGATTTGAAAATTGGTAACTTTAAATTCAAATTTACACTAATCACATCGTCCTATGGGACTCTAAAAATTTACATTTAATTTAAAAACAGTTAAAAACTACAATTAAATACACAAAAAAATCACAATTAACATTACTGATTACACCCAACCTCTAAAAAACTTATCGATTTACGTAGTACCCGTTATGGAGCGTTGTGGGCTGTGAATACACTTCCCCACACGTAACCGTACTCCCGAACCTAGAACAATCTAAAACTCGCAGACCAGAATTCTGGTTTTAACAAAAAAAATTAAAGCCGGAAAAGGGTGTTCGGCCCACCCCAAAGCATGGTCGATGGCGACTCGACAAAAGATTTGCGAGCCTTCCCCGATTTTCCGAGGGCGGTTGCGACAGTGGCAACTCCGCTGGGGAATCTTATGAGAGTTAAACTACATTAATCGTCGATAAGCTTTTCTTGCTTCTTACAATGGGTGTTATGTGTTTATTACATCAATTTGCGCTTTAAATTTGTGATGTATTTCAATATATATATATATATATATTTTTTGCATCCATGCATAAAGCTCTATTCCCGAGTTGTCCTTATAGCAAAAAAGGAAGAAAGTAGTGTGACTCCTACAATAGTAGGGGAAATGCGAAAACTTCCTAAGCATGTTGAACTCAAATCCGAGGATGATTTGGGGTATCTTGCTAAAACTCGAAAGGGTTATAGTGTGGTAGAACTTGGGAGCCTGATTCCTTAAGGTCCCTGGTCTAGCAAATAGTTTGCCTAGAAACTACCTAAGCCGCACTTAATCCCAGAGCCTACCCAAAAACACGACGTTATGCTGCCGAAAAATCCCTAGGGTTGCCTAACTAGGTTGTTTTATTATTAATACAAATGTAAATGTTACGTATTTATTGCTCGTTTCTTTCCTAAATGCTAAATGTTTATTGCTCATTTCTTTCCTGTTCGTTATTTGAGAAGTGTGTTGTAACATGAGTCTGTTTCTTTCTCATCATAAGTAAAAAACAATTTTCTCGAAACAATTAAAGAAATTTACAATGATCATAACACGCATAGATCACCATCATCATGCATTCTCACGTTATGATTGTCGCACACAATTAACTTGAAATCTATTATGATCAAATGGCGAGAAACCTAGCCGAACACAACATAGCTATCATCCCCAACTTCATGCCCGGACCTGCATGGGCAGATCCAATGATCGACAATATGAGAAGGCTGTCGGTGGAGATCGCACTAGACATCATGTCAAGAACTCTTCAAGGGTATTCTGAGTCCTTTGTTGAAAGATAAAAAAGGGAATTAATCAACACCCATGCTCCAGTGGAACACCTCGACTGGTATCCAGAGCTCATGTGTTTGAATTTGTTCTATATACCGTTAAATGAGTATCAAGAAATGTCAAAAGAAATTTATTGTATGCTGAGGCATATGGTGCATTTGAATTCCATAGGGTTTATCCTTCATAAACCCACACTAAGACAATGTCTTCAACAATGGATTCTCTTTCCAAACAACATCAATCTCTTTGGAAGATGGCTCCTCGAACATGCCCAGATTGCCGGATGGCTTGGGCTCGTGATGGATCCAAAGACTCTAAACTATATGGCCATTACGCTTCACATGAACAGAGAAATTCGGGTGGTCGAAGAGGGGTTTGAACTGGTGGAGACCCAATGGGTCGTACTGGAAGGGAGCTCGAATGAGAATCCGACAATCGAGCCATCTAGGGTGACCGGATACTAGATGATTCTGAAAGAAAAACTCTGTGATCTGAATCAAGGAGTGTTACTTACCAACACTCGCCATGACAAACAACTTAATAGAACAAAATAATTATGGTCTGAGGCGAGTGGCAACAACTCATGCCTATTTAATCGAACAAGCTTTCGTTGAGGAAGTGCTCCTCCCGGAGCCAGCGCTCCCACATCTGTGAGAAGAGAAGTCGTTGGGAGGTCAACCTGTGGAAGAAAGGTCGACACTTTAGGCAATTTTTTTGCCACAAGGCCCCTTCGTAGAAAGAAGTGTGCGGTCTTGATGGCTTTTCCATTTATTATAGTAATGGGGAAGATGTCTGAGATAGAGTGGCTAGTGATGCCACCTTTGTATATATTCTGTAAATAACGGAAGTTTGTCCCAGTTGATTGAATAAAAAGTGTGATTTTTGTATCTGATGTCTATATGATTGATTCAATTTTAACTGTGCGCAACAATCATAACATTGCATACATGCATTTGTTAAAAAGATAATATTGGCACTAACGGGTAATCTCATGATTAGATTTTGTCACCAGAAAAAATTTCTGCTTTGGAACTTCGTTATTACAAGATGGCATATCTGTTTGTTCAAGGAGAAAAGAGTGTGATGGATCAATCAATTGAGGATCAAAAAAAGGAAGGAGACAGGTTAATGCAAAGAATTGAATTTCGACCCATGGGATCAGTGGAGATTATTGATAACCCAATTGACATACTAAAGCAAGCATGGCAACAATTCACACAACGAGAAAAATAGGCATTTGAATAGTGATATGGGCAAATGGCTGATCTTCTCGATGTACCGTTCCCCGCCAACATGATCCGGGAAATCCTAAATTATTGGGACCCATTCTACAGTTGCTTCTCAATAAATGAATTGGACTTTTCCCCGCTGCTAGAAGAATATCAATCAATCCTGCAAATAAATATAAGCCAGCCATACAAGATATATGTGAACCGGCCAGATCAAAATACAAAGAAGGCACTGTCAAGGATATTGGGGATAGACAAAGAACGAGCTCAAGACATGACAGAGTCAAGCGGTGGGCCAGAACGAGTTCATATGAATCAACTCATGTCATACCTAAACCAAACAGCGAAAGTCGGATACCACATGGAGGCGTTTGCTCTGCTCATATATGGGTTCATACTCTATCCCAGCCTGCCCAACTATGTCGACAGTTTCGCCATCAAGGTGCTCCAACAGGATTTGATTGACGCCAACCCCATCACCTCAATATTATCTGAGACTCTCATCGCCCTTAGTCGATGTCGTCGATCCGAAGGGGGTTACTTATATGGGTGCATATCCCTGCTCGTGGTATGGCTTTTTGGGCATCTCAACCCCTCTCCTAGTCACGGAACCCCAGACGTTCAGTATGCATTGGTGTACGATAGGGCTGCAAATGAGCCAAGCCGCTCGCGAGCAACTCGGCGTTCGAATCGGAAAAAACCCGTTCGACACTCGACTCGTTATTTAACAAGCCGACTCGCGAGCCAACTCGTTAGTTAACGAGCCAAGCCTGAGCTAGACCATGCTCAGCTTGATAAGCTCGCGAGCTAGCTTGATTCGGTGGCTTGTCGAGCTAAGCTCGCGAGCTGCCTTGTTTTGAGCTTGTGGAAGGATGAATTACTCTTTTAAACATGAACATTGTCTTATAATACAGATGTGTATGAAATTTAGATGTTATTTCTAGTTTCTAGTGTTCTTTCTATCATTTAAATTCTTATGTTTATACATTTTTCCAGCAAAAATGATTTTAAATCGAGCTCATCTTGAGCCGAGCTTGTACTCAGCTTAACAAGCTATGTTAATGAGCATTTATCGAGCTCTACCGAGTCGAGCTCGAGCTAGATTATTTTTATTCAAGCCGAGCTCGAGCTCGAGCTGGATTATCAAAATTCGAGTTCGAGCCGAGCTCGAGCTGAAAAATTAATAAACGAGCCGAGCTCAAGCTAAGCAAAAACTCGACTCGACTCGGCTCGTTTGCAGCCCTAGTGTACGATGACAATAGAAGATCAATTCATCGCTCATTGTATTCATCTATTGTATTCATCGCTCATTCTGAAGTCACAGATGAGTGAAGGTATGAGAATCTTCTATTGTATTCATCGATCATTCATTCATCGCTCATTGAATGATCGATGAGCCTTGGTTGCTTCCATAACTTGATAGCATTTTTACTATTTGTTTCCACATCCACATCTGAGTAAGTGAAGTTCAACTCTCCCATCTCGCCGGTCATCGGAGTAAATTGAAGACAACCGACCTACCTCCTAAACATGTTTGGTGCATATGCTACATACCCAGTTGCCCCAGTAATGGTATCCAATGCTTTTTCTCAAATCCATATAGGATATATTCTCCAGTCATCCATGGTGCCTTCCATGACATATTATGTTTCCCGAATGAGGCAAAGAAATTTCTCCATTGACTAGCAGCGACTTGTATGTAAGTTGGCGATGCTCTGGTGAATTCTTGAATTGATCTTCTATAGCCATCGTACACCAATGCATACTGAACGTCTGGGATTCCGTAACTAGGAGAGGGGTTGAGATGCCCAAAAAGCCATACCACGAGCAGGGATGTGCACCCATATAAGTAACCCCCTTCGGATCGACGACATCGACTAAGGGCGATGGGAGTCTCAGATAATATTGAGGTGATGGGGTTGGCGTCAATCAAATCATGTTGGAGCACCTTGATGGCGAAACTGTCGACATAGATGGGCAGACTGGGATAGAGTATGAACCCATATATGAGCAGAGCAAACGCCTCCATGTGGTATCCGACTTTCGCTGTTCGGTTGAGGTATGGCATGAGTTGATTCATATGAACTCGTTCTGGCCCACCGCTTGACTATATCATGTCTTGAGCTCATTCTTTGTCTATCCCCAATATCCTTGACAGTGCCTTCTTTGTATTTGGATCTGGCCGGTTCACATATATCTTGTATGGCTGGCTTATATTTATTTGCAGGATTGATTGATATTCTTCTAGCAGCGGGGAAAAGTCCAATTCATTTATTGAGAAGCAACTGTAGAATGGGTCCCAATAATTTAGGATTTCCCGGATCATGTTGGCGAGGAACGATACATCGAGCAGATCAGCCATTTGCCCATATCACTGCTCAAATGCTTATCTTTCTCGTTGTGTGAATTGTTGCAATGCTTGCTTTAGTATGTGAATTGGGTTATCAATAATCTCCACTGATCCCATGGATCAAAGTTCAATTCTTTGCATTAACCTGTCTCCTTCCTTTTTTTTATCCTCAATTGATTGATCCATCACACTCTTTTCTCTTTGAACAAACAGATATGCCATCTTGTAATAACGAAGTTTCAAAGCAGAAATTTTATCTGGTGACAAAACCTAATCATGAGATTACCCGTTAGTGCCAATATTATCTTTTTAACAAATGCAAATGCATGTATGCAATGTTATGATTGTTGCGCACAGTTAAAATTGAATCAATTATATAGACGTTAGATACAAAAATCACACTTTTTATTCAATCAACTGGGACAAACTTCCGTTATTTACAGAATACATACAAAGGTGGCGTCACTAGCCACTCTATCCCAGGCATCTTCCCCATTACTATAATAAATGGAAAAGGCATCAAAACCGCACACTTCTTTGTACGAAGAGGCCTTGGGACAAAAAATTTCCTAAAGTGTCGACCTTTCTTCTACAGGTTGACCTCCCAACGACTTATCTTCTCACAGATGTGGGAGAGCTGGCTCCGGGAGGAGCACTTCCTCAACGAAAGCTTGTTCGATTAAATAGGCATGAGTTGTTGCCACTCGCCTCAGACCATAATTATTTTGTTCTATTAAGTTGTTTGTCATGGCGAGTGTTGGTAAGTAACACTCCTTGATTCAGATCACAGAGTTTTTCTTTCAGAATCATCCAGTATCCGGTCACCCTAGATGGCTCGATTGTCGGATTCTCATTCGAGCTCCCTTCCAGTACGGCCCATTGGGTCTCCACCAGTTCAAACCCCTCTTCAACCACCCGAATTTCTCTGTTCATGTGAAGTGTAATGGCCATATAGTTTAGAGTCTTTGGATCCATCACGAGCCCAAGCCATCCGGCAATCTGGGCATGTTCGAGGAGCCATCTTCCAAAGAGATTGATGTTGTTTGGAAAGAGAATCCATTGTTGAAGACATTGTCTTAGTGTGGGTTTATGAAGGATAAACCCTATGGAATTCAAATGCACCATATGCCTCAGCATACAATAAATTTCTTTTGACATTTCTTGATACTCATTTAACGGTATATAGAACAAATTCAAACACATGAGCTCTGGATACCAGTCGAGGTGTTCCACTGGAGCATGGGTGTTGATTAATTCCCTTTTTTATCTTTCAATAAAGGACTCAGAATACCCTTGAAGAGTTCTTGACATGATGTCTAGTGCGATCTCCACCGACAGCCTTCTCATATTGTCGATCATTGGATCTGCCCATACAGGTCCGGGCATGAAGTTGGGGATGATAACTATGTTGTGTTCGGCTAGGTTTCTCGCCATTTTATCATAATAGATTTCAAGTTAACTGTGCGCGACAATCATAACATGAGAATGCATGATGATGGTAATGCATGCGTGTTATGATCATTGTGAATTTCTTTAATTGTTTCGAGAAAATTGTTTTTTTACTTATGATGAGAAAGAAACAGACTCATGTTACAGCACACTTCTCAAATAACGAACACGAAAGAAATGAGAAATAAACATTTAGCATTTAGGAAAAAAACGAGCAATAAATACGTAACATTTGTATTAATAATAAAACAACCTAGTCATGCAGCCCTAGGGATTTTTCGGTAGCATAACGTCGTGTTTTTGGGTAGGGGATTAAGTTGCGGCTTAGGTAGTTTCTAGGCAAACTATATGCTGGATAGGGACCTTAAGGAATCAGGCTGCCAAGTTGTACCACACTATAACCTTTTCGAGTTTTAGCATGATACCCCAAATCATCCTCGGATTTTAGTTCAACCTGCTTGGGAAGTTTTCGCATTTCTTCTACTATTGTAGGAGTCACACTACTTTCTTCCTTTTTTGCTATAAGGACAACTCGGGAATAGAGTTTTATGCATGGATGCAAAAGAAAAAAAAAATTGAAATACATCACAAATTTAAAGCGCAAATTGATGTAATAAACACATAACACCCATTATAAGAAAGTAAGAAAAGCTTATCGACGATTAATGTAGTTTGACTCTCATAAGATTCCCCAGCGGAGTCGCCACTGTCGCAACTGCCCCTCCAGGTCAGGGTACCCGTCGCGAACTGATCGGAGTCGCCATCTTTCTGCCATCTTTCTTATTGTGATGGATCGAACACCTTTTGCTCCGGTCTCGACCTTAGGGTCGAAACCGGGACTTAGCCTGCGAAATTTAGAGTTTTGGGTTCGGGAGTATGGTTACGTGTGAGGAAGTGTATTCACACCCCACAACGCCCAAAATCGGTACTACCTAAATCGATAAGTCTTCTTAAGGATTGGGTGTTTTATTATTTGCGCCTTATTCGCGTATTGAGAACACCCAATCCTTAAGAACAAATACGTGAATAAGGCGCAAATAATAAAACACCCAATCCTTAAGAAGGCTTATCGATTTAGGTAGTACCAATTTTGGGCGTTGTGGGGTGTGAATACACTTCCCCACACGTAACCGTACTCCCGAACCCAGAACTCTAAATTTCGCAGATCAAGTCCCGGTCTCGACCCTAAGGTCGAGACCGAACCAAAAGGTGTTCGATCCACCATAAATAAGATAGATGACAACTCCGATCTGTTCACGAGGGTACCCCGATCTGGAGGGGTGGTTGCGACACATTTCTCTGCTTTGGAAATGGTAAGAATCACCTGAGAAGCAGCCTGCAGGTTCTGGTCCATATGATAGCTTTGGAGGAATAAGAAGCCTACGCTTACCACCTGTGTGTGGCGTGTGATAGTACTGCTTTAGGCCATCTCTACAAGCTTTTGCAGACAACAAACATAAGGGTTCAAAACAACATTGTCCAATCTTCCATCTTTCATGATATTGGTTATCATTTACCTATGTGCATCGGAGGTACTCCACCACCCCCGAAAATCCCCTGATCCAGACCCTTAATCACCTGTATACAAACGACAGTCACAATGAACAAACAAAGCACATTTGGATCAATACATCTTGTTGCTAGACCTCACACATTTTAGATTTCAAGCATAGCTTTGCATTCATCTTATACAAGACTAGTTCTTTTAGATCAATGGGCATGAACCACTTAATAAAACTTAAGCATCTTACTTCTAATCGCTGAAATTTCACTAGCCTTAATAACCAGGTAATACAATGACCTGAGAAGCTGTAAGCCATAATGATCTCACCTTACCAACGCCAATCCGCGTGGTCAGCGGTCTAGCACGCTTGTAACTGCTATCGAAGACCGTCCCATCACCAAATCCGCGTGGTCAGCGGTCTATAGGGACCCAAAAACAAAAACCAGCATATAAAGCCATCATCCACGAAAGATACAGGACATCCACCAAGTGTATGAGAAAATGACCCACTGAAAACCCCACCAGCATTACGTCAAAACGACACTCCAAACACAAAAGTCGGGTTTACACATCCAGCTAAAAGAGTAAAACTACGAAAATTTGTTGATTACTCAACTCACATTGATCAACTCGGCATACGGCGCCTCTTCACCGGGACCTTCAGCGACATCACAGTGTAGCCGAGCCCAGACCGGACGAAGCTGAACTCGCACAGAGGCTCTCCCACGGTGGCGTAGTACTCGATGATCCTGGTGGCGTCAGCGTCCATCGGAGACAGAGCGAGAATTGAAGCCGACAATAGCTCGATGCCCACGTCAACTAAGCGATTCTTCCGCTTGGGAACAGAGTTTAAAGAGGGTTTACAATAGGCATTTCTGTCGAATTGCGGTTGCGAAGAGGAGAAGCAAGAACACGAGCAAGTGGGTTTTGAAATGGAGAGAGGGGTTTGAGCGCGGCAGAGCGATTTGGGGCCTGTGATGGCGGAAGCAGTGAGCGCCATTTTTGTTTAATTGAGCTACTGAGACTGAAGCGAGTGAGTGGCTGTGAAAAGTAGTTAATGCCCAGGGGAAGGAAGTTTTGAGGAATTGGAACAGTTGGAACTTGGAAGTGGATAAGAACGTCAGGGTTTTAACATTTTGGTTTGGGCTTCTGCTATCATTCGTAGGCCTAAACCGGTTCCTTCCCTCTTTCTTATTGGGCCTAGGTCAGGCTTGGATCACAAAGATGGGCCCAACTTGTTTGGGGTGAGTGCAGCCTGCAGAGATATTCCCATAGGTCATAAGCAATGGAATGCAAAGTTTACAAGAAACGATGTATTTTGCAACTGATTATGGTTAGAACTTAGAATTCACGGAATATATTATAAAAATGTATGGTTTTTAAGATTCTGATGAATTTTGGAACTTTTGAGTGTGTGGCTGTGTGCAAAAGAGTATTAGGAAATGTGAAGTAATTATGATTGATCCTGATAAACGTGATTCTTAATTATATCAAATTTATAAGAGAAAAAAAATCGTATATGTAAAAAAGTATGTTACAGGAATTAACGAGCGTAAATATAATATTAATACTTTCCGAACATGTAAAGATTCAACGATGTGGAATGACAAACAATCTTAAAACACAAAGATTTGTATGAGTTTTCCGCTAGACGTAAACAAGATTTCTCCATTGAGAATTCATGATACTTATTACTTTTCTATTAAAAAGTTGCAGCTAATACCTGGATTTTAAAACCCTATGGGGTTGTTTGGATTAGTGTTTTTAATTCGAGTGATTTGAGAGGGATTTGGGATGAAATAACTCGTTTTAAAACTCAGGGTTTTAATTTGAGAGATTTGTGTAGAATTTTTGTCAAATCACTCGTTTGGCAAGTAATATGAGATTTCAAACTAAAAATAGAAAATAACAATTTTACCCTTTAAGCTCCTTATTGTACGTGATAAGAGAAAGGACGCAGATCCCTTCCTTCCTCTTCCCGAGTTCGTCTTCTCCGCAGTTCCTCCCCAACCTTTCTGCCGCACAAATTGTCAGCTGACGTCCCTCTGCCGGGCCACAATCATCGCCCGTAGTTCCTCCCCTCACAAAATAAAACTAGAAAGAAATTAATAAACAAAAACAACACAATAGACAACAAGATGCAAACAATATAATGGACAACCAAATCACAATAAATTAGATTCAAGCAACACTTTCTAAGGGTCAATAACACAAGAAGCAGCTTGAAGCATATATAAACCCAGAATCGGAGCAAGGGTCAAAACAAAGACTTACAATGTTGCCGCCACAAACAAATCGGAGCAAGCAGCCACGAGGAAGCCACAAACCCAGAACAACGAGACGAGAAGATTTGGTACCTCTTCTCTACTTTGCGAAACAACCACAATCAAGCTACAATCCCAGAACCCGAAGAGGAGCGAAGGAGGAAGAACGGATAATGAAGGTTCCGCGTACTCACCGGCTGCATGAAGGGTTTGTCGTCGCAGATTCCCTGCGCTGCGAAGCTGAGTCGCCGTCGATCAGCAATCGACGACAGCCGCTTCCCTACGCCGCGACAGAGAGACAGAATTAAAGGACAGCTAGAGTTACGAAGGGTTAGAGTTGGATTTTCAGAAAAATAGCATGGGCATATATGGAATAAATTGACAAAATATTGAGGGATTTCAGAATAGCTGGTGGTCATAAGCTATTTCACAAACCCACAAATGTGGGTTTCTGAAATCCGGAATGTTTAAAATCTCTGATCGAAAAATTAGTTCCCAAACGAGTGATTTTAATTAAAATCTCTCATTGTGAGAGATTGTGTCCAAATCACTCATTAGAAACACTAATCCAAACGACCCCTATATGTTATCCAAATAGGGGTTGGCATTCTCCTCAACAAAACAACCCTTTATATGTGATTTGGTTAATTTGGTTTAGATAATTGGTTTGGTCCTAGATTTCACTAATTAAAGTAGTAAACTAACCAATTATTCTATGTATTTTGAAATTTATTAAATCATCAAGATTCTAATATATTATCACTTAGGTTATGTTTTTTTCTTCATTTAACTACACTACTACAACTCCATTTATTAGAACTTAAAATATATTTAAATTTAAACTCAATGTGTATTATCGAGTACTAGTTAGTTCAAAATTTAGTACGAAAAAATTTCAAACTCCTAATTCGAAATTGATAGAGAAGGGGTTAACCGTTAACATCTCCAACAATTTCACTAGAAAGTTTTTTTTCTTTCACCTTTTCCTTTACAAACAAACTAATATCCACTCTTCAAGGTGGAGGAAATGAATCAACAACTTTAATAACGACCCCTTCCTTCCCGCCTTTCATCTCACTCTTCTCCTCTTTTTTCTCAATCCAACCATTTTGTCTCCTCCCTCGTTTCTCGCCATTCCCTTTTCTGACCCCAACACCCTCCACCATTGGCAATCACGGACTCAAACAAACAAACAAATATACAAATTTTTAAAAACCTTTCGGCGAATGAGAAGAGAGCAAACTCAAATTAAAGAAACCATAAATGGGTCGTGTAAAGCTTCAGATCAAGAGGATAGAGAACGTCACGAATCGGCAAGTCACGTTCTCCAAAAGACGAAATGGCCTCATCAAGAAAGCTTACGAGCTCGCCATTTTGTGTGACATCGACATCGCTCTCATCATGTTCTCCCCTTCCGGCCGCCTCAGCCATTTCTCCGGCAAGCGAAGGTTTGTTGATTGTCATGAAATATGTTATTTATTTTATTTTATTTTTTCACGTAATAACCATTTCGTAACAAATTATTCAAACTTTATCTGTAGAATTGAAGATGTGGTCGCTCGCTACATAAACCTCCCGGACCATGATCGAGAATGGTAACATCTGCAATTTTTCTAAACTGTTTTTTTATTTTATTTTCCTATATTGAGAAGGAGCAGCTAATTACTTCTCTATTTACCAATTTCATTTCCATACGCAGTGACTTGATGGATCGCGAGGTAAGCCATGCACAAAAAATTAAAATCGTAATTCTTTTTTGCAGAAAAAAAACACAAAATCTGATTTTTTTCCTTGTAATAAGTATAGTAAATGGGTTTTGATTATTACTAAATCTCCCATGTATGCATCCATAATAGCATTTGCTCAAAATTCTGAAGAAGCTTAGGACTGACAATGACATTGCCCTTCAAGTAACCAAGTAAGCAGATGAATTGTATGTAGTTAAAATCGTAGTTCAATCGTTTAAACATGCATTACTTTTTCTAATAAACAACTATGTGGAAAGAAAGTTTATGATTTCTTTAATTTTTATTTTTCCTCTCTAATCATATCTCATGGCAAATCTGCAGCCCGGAGGCTACAAACTCAAACATTGAGGTAAAACCAGATGAAAATTTATTATTTAATTAATTTAAATAGATGATTTTATGAAAATATTGGGATGGAATAAGACACTAAAAATATGGGATGTTTTTATTTTACTTATTTTTTTTATAAATAATAGGAGCTACAACAAGAGGTTTGCAACTTGCAACACCAGCTTCAAGTTGCAGAGGACGAATTGAACCTATATGAGCCAGACCCTACAAAGTTCTCGTCGATTGGAGAGCTGGAGTCATGCGAGAAGAACCTCTTGGATAAAATGGCCCTTTTAGAGGAGCGCAAGGTATATGCATAACATGAATGAGATTCAAAAACAATGGAAGATCGATTGTTATCTAGTAGTTGAATATGATGTGTTTCGTTTGTTGCAGAAGTACCTACTGAGCAACCATGTCTCCACATACGACCCTGCAAGCATGCAGATCTACTTAGATGCGCAAGAGGGTCTACCGAATTTCGACAACAACGACCT
This sequence comes from Linum trigynum, assembly GCA_964030455.1. Taxonomy (NCBI): domain Eukaryota; kingdom Viridiplantae; phylum Streptophyta; class Magnoliopsida; order Malpighiales; family Linaceae; genus Linum; species Linum trigynum. The sequence continues at coordinate 5,613,234 of OZ034817.1, forward strand.
CGCGAATTGGTTGCCTGATCACAATGCTGGACACAACCAGCAAAACTCTGTTCATCATGTAGTCTCAGAGTCATCCTGCATTCCTGTTAGGTTGATAACAAAGAAAAACTCCACTTTTATCTTTTTCAACTTTGCCTTGGGCTTATCCTAATGCAATAAGGATTGAACATTTTGGATGTTTGGCCAGCAACCAGTCGTCCACCTCACTATTTGAAGCACTGTCAAATGTCGGGGATCCTTGTAACAACATGGGAGGAGGAGGGAATCATATGAACAACAACAACAATAGTAATAATAACAATGACAACAATGAGAGCATCTCATCATGGCAGCAAGCTTTCTCATCGATTTCGCCGACGGAGCTTCTTGCTGGGTTCTTGCCCCCTACTTCTTTTGCTCCCACCATTAAGGTTCCCTCTGCCCCCCCTCTTTCTTCGTTGTCTAGTGTTCTAAGGTACATTCTTCTAAATTTAGTTATGGTGTTTAATGAGTAGCAGCAAGAGGTGGAAGGGCCAAGCTACACATTAATGTTGCATCAACAACAAGCTCAGGAGGCTCAATCAAACTGCCCACAGCAGCAACAACAAATGCAATCATCGAACGGTGGGGATGGGTTGGATTATCACGATCACAAGCTTATCCCACAGCTTCAGGTTGATTGAATGATTGATTGACCATGTCTTGTGTTCTAAGGTACATTCTTCTAAATTTAGTTATGGTGTTTTAATGAGTAGCAGCAAGAGGTGGAAGGGCCAAGCTACACAACAATGTTGCATCAACAACAAGCTCAGGAGGCTCAATCAAACTGCCCACAACAGCAACAACAAATGCAATCATCGAACGGTGGGGATGGGTTGGATTATCACGATCACAAGCTTATCCCACAGCTTTAGGTAAAGATTTATTGAATTTAGAAGGCTTCCCTTCTTCATTCCCCCCTCCATTTTCACCATTTTTTTCCAGTTTTCCTTCTCCTTTATTTTCTTCACTTTTGTAAATGAAGAAGCATTTAATTGCTTGAGTTACAAGAAACTATGAAGAGCATGATTTAAATATTTGATTTTCTGATAGAGATGTCACATTCACATAAACTTTGTCATATTATCATACCAATATCATCCAAGTTGATAATCAAATTGATTAAGGATTTGGGAAGAATTGGGGATAGAATTAGGAATTTGAGATATGGAGGGTTCGGTAAACTCTTGGACTCGACGAAGAAAGGGAAAAGAGAGGGAGATGAGGCTCGACTAGATAGAGGTATTAGGGAACTATACTTCTTATTATGATTACCTACTCTCTATGACATAGTTACAAAATATAAAATCCAACACATTTCCATAAAGTACCCGTTACTAACCCTTAATACGAAAATACCAAACATCACCACAAAACTTCCCTTAAAGTACAAAGATAATACAATAATAACCAAAATACCACTAAACATAAGTAATTGTTCAAATATCAAAATGGATGAAACTAGGATGAGTCAGGTTTCCATCATACCCTCTCCTTGAGAGAAACATTGCCCTCAAGGATGAACTGCATCCCCCTTCAGGGGTGGGCAACGGGAAACAGGTATTTGGGTATACCCATACCCGTCCCGTTTTTTTAGGGTTACGGGTACCCAAATACCCGTAAATTTTTTTACGGGATGAGATTTGGGAACAAGAAATTCTACAATGGGTACCCGCGGGTTACCCGTTCATACCCGTTTGGGTATTACGGGTTACCCGTTCATACCCTTTTGTCTTCTTTAAAGTAATAATACATATTCTTCCTTCGGTGATCTATTTCCATGTAATAATACATAGTTGCATATGAACCTTTTTCTTTAGAAATGGCTCAAGCATGGATGCATTACAAGGAAGTGAAATGAGAAGATGGATTATTATAATGAAAGATTCACCCATCTGCTAGGTTGCTTCTTCACCAACCCAGTAGCAGAATGAAAGAACTCCATCATCTTGTTGAGGCTTGTTTGGGCTTTAGTCGTGTAGGCTTATTTGGTTAGCAGAGAGCTATGAAAGTTACTGTGCAGGTGAGTGTAATTTCTTAGTTCCTGCAATTCAGGGTCATGGTGCCGAGAATTCTGCTTTGAAGTTGGCTTTGGTGTACTTATGTTAATTTGCTTCGTTGAATAAAGTTATTCTTTTTTTTTTCGGCTAATTAGCATACACATCTATGGCCGCTTAGCTTATTTATTGTGGCTAAATTTTCTTTCATTAAAATAATAGCGGGTACCCGTTATCCGTACCGTACGGGTAATGGGTACCCGTTAACCCATACGGGTTTGGGAATGGGATGGAGTTTCCTCTCCAAATGGGATTGGGTACCCGTTTCAAACGGGATGGGTACCCAATCTCGTCCCGTTGCCCACCCCTATCCCCCTGGTTTGCTTTTCCTTCATTGACTGCCATAAGGTGAGGATGCGGCACACTAGTTTTTCACCGTGTATCTCTCGCTGCAATTGAAGGAACCTTCTTCTTTGCGCTTCTGGTCTATATTCGTCGATGTCAGCCTCACAAACCCCTATGACATTTGGTAAGGGCCTGGTTGTGCAACCACACGTGCTACGACCCCTAATGTTTGCGATGCAGCTATCAAGGCGCCACTGCTCCTCCACCCAAACCTTTTGATGCCTTATGGAAGCACCATGTACTTCCCTTTCAACGTGCCAACTCCTCTTTTTTTTCTGACTTACAAATTTGGAAGTCACATGTAGTGACTTGCGGTCAAACACATTCACTGTTGCAAGTAACTCTGATCGTAGCCCCACCACTCACAACCCCACTTATGTATCTTCTGGAATGCCCTTGAACATGTTTTTTTAGCTTCGTAAACTCCTACTAATACCTAAAAATCGTCCCAATCTATCTCAGCTTGGCCAACTGCTCTCGCACCCAACCCTCTGCTATGCCAAATTAGAACTTAATTTCCTCCTTAAATCTTGGCCATGTGATTAGTAACTCAACATCGGTATAAGTCCCATCCACCTCCACCATTATAGGGTATCACCCTCCATATAGAAGGACACTATATGCACATTCCTCTCTCATAGTCACATGATTGTGGAACCACATGTTGGAAGCATACAACCATAATCTTGCGTTCTATTGGCCATTAAATTTATATAACATAATGGTAGGAGACTTGGCCCTAAGGTCATATCATCATCACCATCATAAGTGGGGTTATAACCATGACACCTATCGATGTTGCTACCGCAATGGCAACCATTACCGTTATAGCCCTGCTCATGATTTTGTCTGGGAGGCTCTAGGAAGTCCCATGCATCATGTTCCTCTGTCTAGTGTCATCCTTGACTTCTCAACCAAGACTTTGAGCCTTGTCCCATTTTCATACCTCGTCTTAGGCGATGCTTATCAGACCGGGGAGTCATCTGAGGAGAAAATACTGAATCTGCAGCTCTTTCAAACCCATTACCGCCTTCTAGATGTCCCCCCATACCCACTGCTTTCCCTGTAGTTCGGAGCGGACCTATTCGTTTTAGTCATAGTCCGACCCGTTTGTTTCGATCATGGTCCGATATGTTTGGTTTGGCTCGAACCAAATGGTTCTAGCCCAACTCGGGTAGGCGGCCAAACCTATTCTCCTCTCGATGGGCTCAAATTGTCCCATGTCCCACCTTTGGCAGTTAGGCGCAGCTGATCCTCTTTCATCTGACGGTTTATGCCAACTCGGGCCAATATAAAACCATCTCTTGCTTGTTCCCGCTCATCACCATTGGTCTTCAGTCCCACCCATCTAAGATCATCTTCAAAGGCCAACTATTCATAGCCCACCATTTTGGACTTTTGGTGAATTGCACCAATGTCCCGAGCGGACGAAGTGGGCAACATGCCTGCCCAGTGCCCCAATATTTGGGCTTCCATGAGTTGGCCCACACGGTTCGGCCTAAGGGATGCAGGGTCGGTTCCATTGCCATGCTCTGTGCGACCATCGTCGTTGCCGCGACGAATACCAGTATGGGCACCACTGCCGAGGGCACCAGAGTCGAAGAAGTTTCCTCCGACACGAGAGACTCACGCACACCAAGTGGATCTTTTGCTACTTGTGCCTGGCCCGACCTTTCATGCTCATGTTTCTTTGATACTTATGCGCATGTTGCTTGAATTTCAATCATTGGATTGTTGATAGCTCTACCATCAATTCATAATCAAATTATAGTCAAATGGATGTTAAAACAACATTTTTAGACGAAGATTTGGATCAAGAAATTTACACGAAACAACACGATTGATTTGTTATATCGGTCAAGAGTATAAAGTGGTAAAGTTGAATCTTTGTGTGAGATTAAACAAGCTCCTAAAAATGACGTCATAAGTTTGATGATGTGGTTTTCTCAAGCGATTTTCAGTGAAACCAAACTGACAAATGTGTATATACAAAATGTGATGATTCTAGGAATGAAGTCATCATCATATATTTGTACGTAGATAATTAACATGCTTATCTTTGGTACCAATCCAAAATAAGTAAACCTCAATAAGAAGTTTTTGTCATCTAAATTCTTCATGAATAATATGGGAATGCATATGTAATTTTGGGTATCAAAATGAAACAGAGCGACATAAATGTTTCATTGTGAAAATTGTTGCGACTTAAAACCCAGATGGATTGGTATGGTAGCTGATACTATTTTCAGGGGAAGTGCTGCTATAATGTATACTAGTCTTCATTGCCCGCGCTCCGCGTCGGGACTTATGGTAAATTTATGAAACTATACAATTAATGTAAAATCTTATCAACATTAATGGGTCTCCAAATCTTGGCAACCAGTCATTCAATAATTTGATTAGAAGAATCAAATTATGTGAAGAACACACAGTGAGAGATTTCATCATTAGTATACCCTGGAGTAGAAGACGGAATAGGTTAAGGCCCTTTACGAATGTCTGGTTATGTAGAATAACTGTATAAGCTTTCCTGAGTGCAAAGAAATACAGGTGTACCACAACAATGTTCTAGCAGGAAACTATAAAAGGTGCCAAACATTAACCAAAGGAAGTCATTTTTTAGGCCACGACATATAATCTTGATTACCGAGGGTTGCTTAACAGTTATCCATAGCAAACAAAGCTTTTTAGCAGAGGTACAATCACTGCGAAGACCAAATAATTATGACATTGTTTAATTATTCCCACACAATCTTTCAGTACAAAATAAAAACGCTTTGTCAAAGAACCCAGAGAAACCCCAAAGCTTCAATCTGCTGCTGCAAGGGTATTGGAAACCATAAGAAAAGTTAGATAAAGAGAGGAAACAAAGACATCTAGCAATATAGAGGCAAAAACTCAGTAGATGAAAGAAACTTTTTCATTAGTTGATCCAAAAAGCATCAAACACGAAGGGCCTTTATTTACTTCAATGGGTTGCCATTATTGTTCTAAAATTAGGCTTATCGCGATAGAAACTAAGGAAAAACAGTTGTATTATAGAGCTTTCGGATTTCTCATACCATCAAAGTGGTGCGTCATAGCACTATGTGTTATTGATTTAAACGATCGCATTAGATTGCAGCAAAGAGAATACTAATCTAATATAGGCATTCATAGAAAAGGATGAAACCAACAAAGACATCAGATCATCTATCCCGGAGAAATTTACCCCAATGATATGCATTTCACATGGTTGATACTTGATACCTCGTGGAATAGATACAGAGCTAGGAATGTCCGGTGCCTACCTATTAAGATAAAGGAACTGAGGCAAGAACACCAAAACAAACAGTAAGCATTAACCAGAACTGTCAAAGGGAGAAACAGAAGATAGAAAGGAGACGAAAACCAGAGAGTATATCTACACAACTACAATAAGCAGGATGAGCTAAGAAAAAGAGGATCATATCCACAAAGTAGAAATTAAGAGCATTAAGGTACCCTCATAATAATCCAACAAAAGACACAACAACAGATTGACCATCGATGGTTGGTTATGAGAGAGAGCGATTAGCTGAATCGGGAGTAACAGGCGGTGAAAATTCATCAGCTTGTTCTCCGCTGACATCAATCTTATCACCATCCGCTATGGCTGTCTCCAAAAAGATTGAACCAACCCGTCTAGAAATTAGAAAACATGCTCAAGAGAGAGTAAGAAGTAATCACAAAACATGAAAATGGGGAGAATGAGCCTATCGAGTTTTAACTGGTCAAAGAGAAAGCACAAAGCAAAAATGAAAGCAGAACCTAAAACCAAAACACCAGAAACCTAAGATTGTGGGGGAAATCAAGATATGGATTTAGAGTCCACAGTTGCCGCCTCCGATCCGGTTAGCGCTCACGACGTGAATCGCTCCAATCATAGTTTCCGGCTGTAGTACAGTAGCTCTGAGGTATCTGCTCAAAGTGGCAGTGCAGAGCGAAGAGAAAGAAAGAAGGAAAAGGGAAATGAGTCTCTGGAACTAAAGAGATGAAATTGGACAATTATGGTCAGGAACTCAAATGCTTACCCTCTTCCCCATCGCTAGCGTAGGTGAAGGTCACATAATCTCCACTTGCTTCAGCTGAGCAAATCAGGCAGTCCTACTCCTCTGCGACCGAGTTCCATTTCAAAAATTATTAGGCGATTGAAAGAGAATAAGGGGAACACAAACTCGAGATCAAGCAACTGGGAATTAGGGATTGAAAACTCTAAAATACCTACGACTGAGAAGGGACTCGCGTGCTGACTATAGCCGCCGGCGATGCTTGGCGTTTCTGATGTGATTGTTCACAAAGACCGTCGATGAGGAGAGAGAGAGAGAGAGAGAGAGAGAGAGAGAGAGAGAGAGAGAGAGAGAGAGAGAGAGAGGAGACACTTGAAGGAGGTTTCTTACTTTCTCCCACCCCTGTCGACTAATAGGGCCTCTAGGGGAAAAAAAGTAATGAGTGGAGTTCACATAGGGGACTGCGCCGATTAAGTAAAATGAGAGGCTTAGGAAGGAATACGTGGTGCTACATCCACCAAGTAAATAAAATATCTCTGACTCTCTTTTCTTGAGACACCCCAAGTCTCATCCAAAGACGTGATGACCAATGCGCAGGCACAAAGACCAAAAATGGGCCCATTCAGTCTCCATGTAACCAATGTGTGACCGCGTCTGTTAGAATGCAAGGAAAGCTGAAATAGACCTCTCACATGAAATATGACAGTGGTTCAAAGAGAACATGTCATCCGAAACCAATCAGAGAACACGCTGCACCCTCCCACACTGAAGTCTCTTCCGAGTTGTAACAGTAATTTCAGTCTGTATGTACAGTAGTTTCAGTCTTGGCGTACAGTACAAGCCCCTTAGTGGGTTTTCTTCTTTCAATATATTGAGTAATTATAACAGCACAACCTCGTTCTCCTTTTCTTTTCTTTTTTGTTTCTCATCCTTGTATTATAATTTTCCACCTTCTTTCCCATTTCATTTATTTAGTTTTCAACTTCATAAACACACCTTGTGGTTTCCATCTGTTCCTCTTTATTTGAAACTATAATCTTCACCTTCATCGAAAAAATGTGTTATGTATGTTTCATGAGTACATGAAAATTAAATTGACCTTTATTTGAACAGTAGAGGACCAATTTTTTTTTTTTTTTTTGAAATAAAACCATTCTTCTTGTTCATTCATGCGAAGTAGTTTTTTTTAGTGTTACTCCTTTTTGTGTATAAGAATTGTTACAGAGCGGATGATTTCAGTCTTCATAGGAAGGAAAAAATCGAAAGACGACCACAGTAGACGCGCAAGGCAATCCCGCAGGGGATAAGTATACCAAAAGAGGATCTAAGCCATCCGATCACTCCATCACTGTGAACCAACGGATGGGATTCAACTTTCGGATCCAAATTCAATCTTCCCGCCAAAGCTAACTGAAACAAGAGCGTGTAGAACATTCCGTCCTCTCACAGCTTTCCTCACGCTTCCGCATCTCTCGCTCCCTGCACTTTACCCGACGCCACGCTCCTTCACGCGCCTCCTTCCGTTAACCGCCTGGCCTCGCCTATAAAATACCCGAGTTCAGAGCGATCATCCCCTTCAGTCGCTCACTCACCATTTCTGCAATTCCTTCACCCAAACGCTCTCATTTCTCTCTCATCCTTTCCCTCTCTGTTTAGCTCCGAACTCGCTCCCATGGCGACTTCTCACTCGGTCGCCGTCACTTTTGCGATCCTGATCCTCTCGCTCTGCACCTCGCGAGCTGCTTCCGCCGTCGGCTTCGACCAGTCGGCGATCTCCCCTTCGGTTTCCGCTACCGCAGCAGCGGCCTCATCTGCGAACACTCTGTTCCAGCCGTTTCCGCCGATCCAGTCTCCGTTCCCGTCGGCCGCTCAGTCGACGCCGATTCCACAGCCTCAGCAGCAGCAGCAGTCGGCCGTCTCTGCTCGCGATTCCGCAGCCGATCACTCCTTCATCCACACAGCTCTCCTGGCTCCGATCCTCGCTCACCTCGGCTACAACGAGCTAGCCATGGCGGTTCCGACTCTCTCCTCCGAGTCCACCGCCACCGCGTGGTCCGGGCCTTCGACTCTGTTCGCTCCTTCCGACGCCTCTCTCCACTCCTGCTACTCCTGCTCCGTTCCCAGCCTCCTCCGCGAGCACATCGTCCCCGGCCTCTTCACCATGGACTACCTCCGCAAGCTCGCCTTCGGCACTAAGGTCGAGACTCTCACTCCCGGTAAATGCATCACCGTTACCTCGAGCTCCGCCAAGAATTTCACCGCCGCCCCCCCCTCCGCAGCCAAGATCTTCATCGGCGGCGTCGAGATCACTCGTCCAGATCTGTTCAACAACGGATTCCTCGTGATTCACGGAATCCAAGGCTACATCGCGCCTCTCTCCCCGTTCTCCTGCGACGTAGAGCGTCTCAACTCGCTCACGTTCCCGTTCCAGCAGCCAGATCGCGTCCCCGTTTCCGGCGGACCGAACCAGATCTCTCCGCCGCTCGTCCAGCCCGCGGTCATGCGATTGATGATGCGAGACGCGATTCTCCGCCTCCGCAACAACGGATTCAGCATCCTTGCTCTGGCGATGCGAGTGAAATACCCCGAGCTGATTGCGCTGAGCAACATGACGATCTTCGCTCTCGACGATTTCTCGATCTTCTCCGGATCGTACTCCTACATCAGCAGCGTGAGGTTTCACATCGTTCCGAACCAACTGTTGACCATCGCTGACCTGGAGCGACTCCCCGTCGGATGCACTCTGCCGACTCTGGAGAGCGGCCAGTCTCTGGTGGTTACAACAGCGGCCGCCGCCGCTTCTTCTACCGGTGGTGTTACGACTCAGCAGGCAGCGCCGATGAGGATCAACTACGTCAGGATCAAACTGCCGGACGTGATGCGGAACTTGAAGATTGCTGTGCACGGGATCTACCTTCCGTTCCCGAGGATCTACCAGTCTACCACTCCAGCTTCCGGCGCTACTCAGAGTTTCGACCATGGAGTGTGGGGATCAGGCACGGTGGAGAACACTCAGGCTGACTCTGCTTCTGCATCCTCCGACTGTGCTGCTAAGTCAGAGAAGGACGGAAGCTGCGCTATGGTGCCTGTCCCCCCGGTGAAGGCGACGCTCGAGGTGGAAGACAATCACTATGGCCTGTGAATGGAGCCTTAGGTGAACGATTCGTTTGCCTCTCTATCATCAATTTTGCGATTCGGATTTTAGATTTCCTGTTCGTTCAGTTTTTCTCTGTAATTCGGCTGTGGAATGTTCGTTTGGGAATCGGGAGGAGTAGCGAGTTCAGTATCTCATTCGACTCAGCTGCTGCTACCTGGTGAGTTATCCGTACGAGTTCTGTACGTAGGCCCGCCGCAGGGGACGACACGTGTGGGCAAACTATCTTTGGCAGCCCTTCTTTGAATTGAATAAAACTTCCCCTTTTTCTGTTATCTACTCTCGTTTTCTGTTACTTGCAAGTTCATACAATTTTTTTCCAGCCAAGGTTCTATTAGTTTTCATCTGCATTCGTAATTTCCAAGTAGTAATTCGTGAATACATGGCGGTTCTCTTTCATCGCTTCATCTCTAACGAACTCCAGCGCCGGTGGGCTGGGTGATTCCTGGAAAGCTTTGGTTAATTGGTTTATGACTATGAGAAATGGTGACTGGTGAGTGGTGACCGTTATTATCAAATTTAGAAGAGGATTCGCTGTTGAGCTAGCCCGTTAAGATATCTCTTTTGGCCCAAGTCGAGCTTGGTTTGGGCCTATTCTTCTTCGCAGTTGGTTCTTCTTTTTCTGATTTCAAACTGCCGAACAGTATTATAATTAAAATCCTATAGCAAAGAATGCTGGCCCGCTAAATTCTTTACCAATTACCATGGTCCATGGCTAAGCAACAAAGAAGCTAACAACTGAAATCAATAACAATGATTCAGAATTTCCAACGGGAACGTTTTATAGATGAACTTATTTGGGCTAAATTGCAAGTTTGGTCACTTAAATTACGAGTAAAGTTCACGCCTGCCACTGGAATTACTTTATTCCATCCGTAGTCACTTAAATTAGTTCAACGATTCAAGTTTGGTCACTCTGTTAGTCTCCGTAAATTTTGTTGACGTGGTAGTCAACTCTGATGGTTGACCGCTAAACGAGCGACCATAATTGTGTACTAGTGTTTACAAATTTATTTCTTCATTAAAAAGATTGCGTTACATAGTGTAAATCGTTGATATAATTAAAAATATATTTGAATTGTGAAATCTGAACATATTTCAAACAAAAAGCCACTTTATGTTTAACCATATACTATAATTGTGTCCTACATATTTCACGAAAATCATGTATCATCAAATTTTATTTATTTGTTTAAATTTAAGGAGAAATATTATTCAATCAGATTCCTCATTCCTGTCTATACAATAAAACACCATGCACTAAGTAAATACAATCATACCGATATAAAATAATTTCTCTCCTAATCAGGAACCGGAAATCATTAGGTAGCTAACCTACCCAATCAGCTAGCACAAATTTCGTAATCACCAAATTGTAACGCATAATTAAAACAATCCTTGTTTACATGTCCACCAGTGAAGTACATACAGTTTTTTTCCAAGTAATTTTGAGTTGCAATGAGACATTCGATGCAATCACGGGAGGTTAGGTTGGGGCATTCAGCTCGAGTCCACATGGTAGATCTTTCCATAGTCAATCTGATACAACCAAATCAGTAAGGATGTACATAACAATTATGAAGATAACTGCGATAAGTTGAAGTAAACTCACCATTTTGAAAGTACGAAGTTGTGTGATAGATACAAAAAGATACTTTTGTGTGTGTCTCTAAACCTATGAAAAATTCAAGATTTAGATTGTTGAAACTATCATTATGTTTTACTTGTATAGCATGTTAAAAATTTACCGCATATCATGAATTTATTCGACTACATTATCCAGTAAGTTTGTTGTGATGCCACTAAATCATCCGCATGACGCTAGATCTATAATGACAGAAGACTAAAACGTAATCAAAATTTTATTAATCTAATTAATTTTAAAGCAATTTGATCAACGGATTCTGCACACAAACACAATATGATTTTTCTTTATAATCAACCTGTAATTTATTTATATAGAAATATGGCCTTTACAGTCTTGAGCTAGAGCTTAACAGAGAAAAATGGGAGGCCTGGTGACTCAATTTTTGTGGGCTCCCCAGTAACAATTTGTATGGGCCGCACAATTGGCTTGTCTTTTAGCAAAAGCCCAACGAACTTTCTCCTTCCCAACTTTTGTTGTTATCCCTTCAATCTCTTCCACGATCGATTCCACCTCCGTTCTCCTCCTTCCTTCATTTCCAAAATGCAAGAACAAGCCTTGGCAATCCGTCTAGATAATCACTGGGAGGAGCTAATGTTGGATTGCAAATCTCAGGTCGTAGAGCATTGCTCTGCCTTTCGCTAACTCCGGTTCCCACTGGAATTGTTCCGTTGCCACAAAAGCCATGAGGAAAGATCCTGACGCATTCCTCGCCACCACACCCAAGCCAGTTCCTTTATTTTTTAGCACAACGGTGTCAACGTTCACCTTGTTCCATCCTTTCGGCGACGGCAACTAGGTAATCCTCCCTCCGCTAACTGCTCCCTCTTCCCTTTCCCTATGTGATTGAAATTTTTCCAGTAGATCTAGAGCTTTGCTGACGATTTTCCAATTTTGCAGTTTATGGTTATTGAACATATGATTGTTTCTTTCATTCCATAGTTTCCATAGGATCAGTTCCAGTCTGCTGAGCACTTTATCGTTTACTCTTTCCATTACCTCACAGAGTCGACTTCCACCATTAGATTCTCCCCTGATTCGAAGAGAGGCATGTACTTAGTTGATCTCTAGATCTTAGTTGCCCAAGGGCATTCCCAAAATATATGGTTTTGTGTCTCAACTTGGTTGCAATACGGGCACTCGATTGGAGCCTCCTTTTTCCTCCCTTCTATATTCTTCTCCATTGGCTAAATGTCATGGACGAATTGTCATAGAAAGGTTTTAATTTTTGTGGGAATGTTCAAAGCCTACATACGCTTCCAGTTCATAGGGTTGTAGATTTCACCCTCTGCCTCTTCGTTCTCCTCCCCTTCCTCTTTGTTGTTTCTAGCTTTGTACCAAAATTTATATGCCGATCAGACCGTATAAACGTCTGACTTCTCTCTGCTCCATATCCTTTTGTCTACTGATGGTTGCCTAGGAATAGTTATCCCTTCAAAACTCTCTGAAAACCTTCTTTGTTCGTCGCGATGGCCACCGTCGCCGATGGAGCCACGCCTGGCGCTGTTGGTGGTGGTAGGTCCTGGGCTTCTCTCTTTCATGTCTCGGAGGAGGTTCGATTGGATTTCGATGAGCCCGAATTTGTTAATGGGTCACTTTGGATTCCCAAATCGGTGGTCGAGGAGGGTACGAAGAAGTGGGAACACAGCCTTGTGGGTCCATTTCTGGTTGCACTGCCTTACCTTTCGGCTTTGAGATTCTGGGCCAACTGGATCTGGAGTCGAGATGGGGAGGTGAAGGTTTCAGTATTAGAAGATAAGCTCGTTCTCTTTCAATTTCCATCGGAGGCAACCTGTCGATGGGTTTTTGAAGGGGGGTCGTGGCACTATCGAGAGAAGATTATTTGTCTTCGGCGCTAGGTTCCTGGGATTCGTGCGTTAGAGATTGACAATTCAGCTGTTCTGGTTTTGGTCAAGTTATTTGGGTTGCCTGCTGAATTGGCGATGAGGGAAGGATTAGGTCGGATTGCGAGTTCTATTACTAAGCCTCTTTGTATGGATCATTCTACTGTGCAATGAGAGAGGGTTGGTACTGTTCGTATCTGTGTGGAAGTAAGTGCTACGAAGCCTAGGATTGACAAAATTAGCATAACTCCAGATGATATGTCTGAGTTTCTTATTGGAATTGAATACTGTGGGCTGCCTCGGTGTTGTGGTGCCTGTGGGGTTTTTGGGCATGATTGCTCTCTCCCACCTCCTGGGACTCGTACTAAAAGAGTTTGGTGTCGCAAGCAGTCCAAGGTTTTTGTGTTGGGGCAGACTGGGGTTGAGGGTGCTAATGAGAAGGAGGTTGTTCAGGCTATGGAGGAGGAAGCTGCTGCTATTAAAGGCAAGAAGGTTATTGAGGATAGCACACCTCCTCTTACCCCGAGTGCCTTGCCTTCTCAGGAAGAGTTCAATAAGGTGATTAATGGAGCAAAGCCAAAATCTGCTTTGAAGATACCTACTCCTATATTACATTCTAATGCTTTTGATCTATTATGTGGCTAACGAGACATTACATTGCAAGCTCCTCCGAAGAAAGGGGGAAGGGATGGGCTAAGAAGTAATGGGGGAACCACTAAGGTGGTTGTTTCCTGAAATGACGCTGCTCAGTTAGAATACAAGGGGCTTCAATGGTCCCTTGAAGCACAATGCAGTGCTTCATTATCTTCGGGTACACAGGGTTTCTATCTTTGCTTTACTTGAAACGTGAGTGCAAAATAAAAAGAAAATTGAGGAAATAAGGGGGAAATTTGCGGGCTTACAGTTTGTTGATAATTACTCTAAACATAAGCTTGGTAGGATTTGGATTGCATGGAATGATGATGTTAGACTACGAGTGCTAGCTGAGGAGGAAAATTTTGTGCATGTTGTGGTTTCACTGAAGCAGAGTGTACAGTTTTTCTTCATAGTGGTGTATGGCTCCAATGAGGTCAAAGATTGTGTTGTCATGTATAAGCAAATGAGTCATTGGAGGGTTCAAGGGGCTCCTTGGGTTGTAAGGGGTGATTTCAATGCTATTCTAGACCCTGCAGAGGCGTCAAATGATATCTCTATCTCAGGAAGTATGACTGCCTTTAGAGAATGGGTGGAACAGATGGAGCTAGTTGACCATAAAGCCTCAGGGCCTCTATTTACTTGGTCTAATCAGCAGCAAGGTAATCCCATTGCTCGCAAGCTGGATAGGTTCATGGTTAATGTGGACTGGTTAGAGAAGTTTTCTGAATGTGTTGTTCAATTTTTGGCACTTGATTTCTCTGATCATTTTGGGATTCTGATTATTCCTAGTGTTCCTGAGAAGTCTTATCCGAAACCTTTCCGCTTTTTTGATATGTGTTATTCACATGATTCTTTCTCTTCATTGCTGGAATCTTGTTGGGGGGCAAGTTGTGAGGGGGCCGGGACTGTTTGGAGTTAAATAAAAGTTATATTTTCTGAAGCCAGAACTTTTGAAACTGAATAAATCGGAGTTCTCAAATATTTCTGCTAGAGTCAAGGATAAAAAGCAAGATCTTACAACTAAGTAGATTCAAGCTCTTCAGGATCCATCTGAAGGAGTTTTTGAGAAAGTTCGCATTCTCACTGGTGATTATATACAGTTGCAAAAAGCAGAAGAGGCTTTCTTCCGGCATAAGTCTTGTATTACTTGGCTTGCCCTAGGAGACTCTAACTCGGGGTTTTTCCACAAGTCTGCTTGCATACGTAATGCCAGAAAGAAGATAAGGAAAATAATCTCTCATAATGAGGAAGAGTTAACGGATACTAAGAATATTGCTGATGAAGCGATATTTTTCTATAAGGATCTATTTGGAATTATAAATAAAGATGTGGTTGTGGGTTGTGGACTCATTGAAGGCTGATTGAGTGAGAAGCTGACAGACGCTGATCGGCTTATGCTTTGTGGGTTGGTTTCTGGGGAAGAGATCAGGCAGGCTTTATTTGACGTGAACCAAGCAAAATCTCCAGGTCCAGATGGGTGGACAACAAGATTTTACCAGAAATGTTGGGGAGTTGTTGGCCCTGATATAATCAAAGGTGTCCAGGCTTTCTTTCAAGAAGGGCATCTGCCACGAGGTATGAATTCTGCTTCATTGACCCTTGTCCCGAAAATACCAAATGCAGAGAGACTTAATGCTTTTAGACCTATTGCTTGCATAAATGTTATATACAAGATTATATCTAAAGTGTTAGCAAATAGATTAAAGAAATTTCTTCCTTCTGTCATTAGTCGAAATGAATCGCCCTTTATTCAGGGGCGTAGTATCTTAGAGAATATCCTAATGGCTCAGGAGATTGTTCAGAATTATAATAGGAGTCAACTATCTTCTAGGGATGCCATCAAGGTGGATCTTAAGAAAGCATTTGATTCTGTCCACTGGGGATATCTTCTTAGTGTAATGAAGTTGATGGGATTCCCTGAGTCTTTCATTAAGTGGTTTTCTCTATGTCTAAGCTAAGCTTATTTTAGTATCACTGTCAATGGTAGTCTATTTGGTTTCTTTGGAGCTGTTTGAAGGGGTCAGGTAGAGAGACCCTCTCTCTCTTACCTCTTTAGAATTGCAATGGAGCCCTTGACAGGTTTGTTAAACAGAGCAGCTGCTAATGGGGACATGCTTTATCACCCTCAGTGTAGGCAACTGGGTCTCACTCATCTCAGCTTTGCTGATGATCTCTTGATTTTCTCAGAGGGTTCAGGTCTAGCTTTGAGTGGGATCAGGAAAGTTTTGGACAAATTCTATAAGCTTTCTGGTATACAATGCAACCCTGATAAGTGTGAGGTATTTTTTGGGGGATTTGCTCATCAATTTAAGTCCATTGCTTTGCAAGTTTCTGGATTTGTAGAAGGTCAGCTACCAGTTCATTATTTGGGGCCGCCATTGATCTCTGGTAAACTGTCTAGTGCTGAATGTGCTGTTTTGGTAGACAAATTAACAAGTAGGATCAGAGGCTGGAGAGCTCAAAAGCTTTCTTAGACTGGTAAAATGCAGTTGGTTGAGTCTGTTCTTTATGCCCTGATTCACTACTGGATAGTAATTTTCATCCTCCCTAAAAAAGTTTTAAAATCTATTCAAAGAATCTACTCCAATTTTTTGTGGCATGGGGATGAAGTTGGTAGGGCCAAGGTCTCCTGGGATTCAATTGCTTTGCCAAAGAAGGAAGGGGGGCTTGGTTTAAAAGATTTGAGTTCATGGAATGTTGCGTGTCTTGCTAGACTGATCTGGCTTCTTTTTATTCAAGGAGGGAGTTTTTGGGTGGCCTGGTGTACTCGATATAGGCTACGGGGTAAATGTATTTGGGATGTCATGCTCACATCTTCTGGATCATGGATCTGGAAGTAGCTTCTCAAGATCCGTCCTTGGCTCCAATTCAGAATGACTCTTGAGATAGATGAGAATGTGACTTGGATGGGAAGGAAGATGAACAAGTTCTATGTCTCGTTGATCTGGGATACAATCCGTCTTAGAAAGCCTGAGGTGTCTTGGTAGAGAGTTATATGGGGCAAATTTACATTACCATGCAATCGTTTTATCACATGGTTGATCATCCTTGATAGGATTGCAACCTGGGATAAACTTAGGAGTTGGGGTTTGATAATTGATGATACTTGTCCCCTGTGTAATGCTGCTGTTGAATCTCGACAACACCTATTTTGTGAATGTTCTTATACTATTGACTTTGCTGCTGCTCTTCTTAAGAGGACAGTTTCTCTCCCCTTGAATTGGAGTGGTATGTTGGATTTTATAACTGTGAAAGCTTTGCAGGGAGATGGATCTGACCTGGTAGAATGATCGCTGTGGTGCTGGTGTCTTTGCTTTATTTGGAAAGAAAGGTGTCGCCGTTGCTTTGGCGAGGGTCCCCGTTCTCTAGCTGCTCTCGCTGAAGCGCTTCGACAGGAGGTGGGGTTGTATGGGTGTGGGAATGTTGCATTCCATGAAGAGGTTATGAAGATTCCTGATTGTTGTCATTTGCTATAGGAAATTGTGTTTTTCTTTTCTCCTTCTGGGTTGATCATGCTGAGTCTGATGTAAGAAGGATTTGGGCTTTTATGCCTCTGTATTTTTCGAGACTCTTTGCTATTGGCAAAGGGTGTGCTTAATGGTAGCTGCTAATTACCGGGAAAAAGTAATGTTGCAGCAACAACCTCTTCCACGTTCTAGTGTCATACTCGATTAGATCACCCATCTGGTTACCCTCTACCATATCCGATCGCAAAGAAGTTACTCTGAAATCATCATCCTCAACTCCTGGTATCCATCTGTCCTCCAATATATTAATGTGCAAGTCATTCCCCAATCTCCATCTTAATCCCTGCTTGACCAGATCATGTGCTGCCATCAAAGTTCTCCAAGTCTAGCTTGAATTGTTACCAATAGATGCCCCTAGGATGTCAGAATGGGGGAATATTTGGCTTTCAAAACCTGCACTACTGGGGTCTCCGAATTCTCCATTAGATTCCAGATTTTCTTCCCAAGTAGGGCCATGTTGAAAGTTTCAAGATCTCTGAATCCCATGCCTCCTTCTTACTTTGATTTGCATAGTTTCTTCCAGGCTTTCCAAGGGATACGTTTTTCCTCCACTTGTTGTACCCACCAGAAAGCCGAAATCACCCTTCTAATTTCATCCAATACCCCTTCTGGCACTCTAAACACCAACATGGTGTAGGTAGCTTGAGATTGTGCTACAGACTTGATTAAGACTTCCTTGGATGCTATCGAGAGTGTTTGGCTCTTCCAGTGTTTAACCCTTTTCCTAACACAATCGAACAGTACACCAAAGACAACCTTCTTTGCCTTCCCATTTTCGTAGGGAGCCTCAGGCATTTCGCATGTTCTGCTACATGTTTCATCCCTTGGATGTTAATCCACTTATTTGCCTTGTCTGCTTTCACACTTGGGGAGAAACTGAACTCAGATTTTTTAAGATTCACTTTATGCCCTGATTCCAGCTCATAGATATGTAAAATTTCCTTCATTTTCCTACATTCCGGTGGTGTAGCTCTTGCAAACATAATGTTTTCATATGAAAATAGCAGATGAGAGATGGCTGGACCAATGCAAGAGACTTTGAGTCCAAGGATTGTGCCTCTGCTAACCTCCTAATGGATTAGATCAGACAATCCTTCCACACAGAGTAGAAATAGGTAAGGTGAGAGTGGATCACCTTGCCTAAGTCCTCTATCTGGCTTAAATTCCATAGATTTGTGACCATTCAGTAGGATGGAGTATGTGATCGTGCTGACACAATTAATAACAAAATGCACCCATCTTGCGTTGAAGCCTAACTTAAGCATGATTGCCTCTAGGAAATGCAATTCCACCTGATCGTAATTTTTCGAAATACCAAGTTTTGCTGCCATCACTCCTATTTTTTCTTTCTTCTTGTTTTTGATCGTGTGAAAACACTCAAAAGCCATAAGAACATTGTCCATAATCTTTCTTTTCGGGAAAAAAGTGCTTTGATTTCCCCCACCACTTTGTTAAGAATCTTCTTAAGTCTATTTTCCAAAACCTCTGCCATGATCGTATAAAGAATTTGGAAGAGGCTGATGGGACGAAACTTGAGAGGCTTCTCTAGTTTCTTTGTCTTTGCAATTAAAGCAATCATGGTATAGTTCAACTTTGGGGGAAAACTCCCAATCTGTAAGTAGCTAGTAAGAGCCCTGGTCACCTCTAGACCTACCACTTCCCAATTGTGTTGGAAGAAGAGCGCTGGCATTCCATCAGACCATGGAGCTTTGGTTGGCCCCATCATCTATAATGCTCCCCATATCGCATCTTCAGTGAAAGGCCTGAGAAGTGTCTGATTCATTTCTGGGGTAACACTCTGATCTACAGCTGAAATAAACTGGTTTGTAAGAGGGGGTTCCCCTGATGTGAAGAGTCCCTTGTAGTAGTCCACTGGGCAGGTTTCTACCCCCTCTTGACCAGTCCAAACCATCCCTGAATCATCCATGAGCTTCTTTATAATGTTTCTTTTTCTTCTTTCTGAAGCTTTCCTGTGGAAAAGCCAGTATTACTATCACCCACCTTTAACCAATCAAGCCTCGATCGTTGCCTCCATTTACATTCTTTCTGATAGAATATATCATCAAGTTCATGCTCTAAGGGCTTTCTCTGTTCCAACATAGTCTTGGTTCTTTTTCTTCAATTCACCTTCTTCAACAGTCTCTCAATTTTGTTCTTTCTAGTTTTTAGAGATCCGAAGGCTTCTTTGCTCCAGCCTAACAATTTATTCATTCCATAACTGAGACATTTTCCTGAGTAGTCCAACCTTCTTTTACCATCTGCTCGCAGTCCTTGTGGTTCTCCCAATAATGTTCGTATCGAAACGACCATCCCCAAGTAATCTCCTCTTCCATTGTGTCCAAAACCATCTGGATGGGGATATGGTCAGCACCACACCTGTCAAATGATTTAGTTTCATGTTTGGGTATAAATGTTTCCATTTCTTATTTGCAACTGCTCTCAAGTCTCTCTTTAGTTTAATTTTCCACATCTCTATTGTTTTCTCAGGTGAAAACTCTCCCGAAATAGCCACAATCTTCAAGACCACAGTCCTCTAGTGTTCCACGAAACATTTTCATCTCCTTTAGGCCAGGTTCTCTACTGCCACTCTTATCCAGATGATCAGTAAGGAGATTACAATCACACATTTTGGATCAACTCGTTTTGTCTGAGCACCCGGAGGTAGAGCACAGTCATGGCCAAAGACCCCACAAGATTCACAGACAGCTGGGAGCCCACAATATTCCACTTTAATGAAAATAGGAAGCAGTCCATCTGGAGTCACACTCACTGGATTCACCATATGCTTCTGAGCCTTCATCTCCACACAGATTCGCGCAGTCCCAGCTTCATACCTCGCCTTGTCGGCTGATCCATACATAACGACTTGCCTAGGGTACTCGCAATTCTGCCTAATCCTTCCTTCGATGACAATTTCGTAGGAAGAGTTGAGAGCCTATCCATAGAGGAATTGCCGAATTATCAATGTCCAAAGCTTGAATCCCAGGGACCCAACGTCTCAGACAAATGAGCTTCTCACGATAATGCCAAAGTCCCCCCTCGAACACCCATCTACAAAATGATTCCGATGGAAATTGAAAAAGCACAAGACAATCATCAAGAGAAGAAACTGTGACCTCACCTTCACGACCCCATATCCAATTAGCCCAAAATCGAAGTGAAGGGAGTGATGGTGGCGATCCAAGGAATTGATCAACGAGGCTGTGTTGCCACCTCTTCACTCCTTCTTGGACTACCGACTTCGGAATCCTCAGAGAACCGTTCACAATTTCAGGCTCGTAATAATCCAACCGAAAATCATCCGATACATGAAACAACGATGCCCAAATCCGGCTGCCACTGGCAGCGCCCGGAGAGGCACCGTCAGCGACGGTGGCCATCAGATCGCGATTTGGGGAAGCAGAGCGAGAGAAAAAGGAGAGAGAAAGCAGAGATGATGTTTCACTATGTGAGATATTTTAGTCTTTCCAACCACAACGGTTTTTCACATTCCTCACTGATGTTGCAAATCAAATTTCTTATGTACACAACTAAACAAGCATTAATAAATTGGTCACCCAACCGATTCTGAATATCATTCTTGATTAACTTAAACTGCCACCTCAGGTAATACACGTCTTTAATTCTTCAGACTTGATGAATAAAAGTACAAAACTACTTATTTAATTCCATAACACTGTCAACTTAGCTACAACACGCATTGGCTCATCCATGCATTTAGAAATTTTCAAACAAGAGCGTAGTTTAAGTCTTGATATTTGATGTCTTAATTTTTTCATGAAAAGAATTTCTTCACAATTGGACGACTCGTACAGATGGCCTCCAATGTCTTCTCTCTAGGCATTGAACCCCCTTTCCCTTCAGTCATATCAACCTCTTCCTCACTCACTCTTTCCCATTCAAAGCATTGGATCAATATCCCAAGTGTCAACCCCAAAGCCCGATGAGCAAGACCTACACCAGGACAAGACCTTCTACCCAACCCAAAAGGTATCATCTTATAACTTTCCTTCCCTTCATTCTGGTACCTTTCTGGTTTGAAACTCGTGGGATCGTCCCAAAGATTAGGGTCTCTGTGAATAGCCCATGCATTAACCAATAGTATAGTACCACGCGGCACGTGGTACCCTCCAACCACACAATCCTCGGATGACACATGAGGGACTAGGAGTGGAGCAGCTGGGTACAGTCGAAGGGTCTCAGAGATTATGTTCTGAAGGTAAGAAAGGTTGGAAATATCTGACTCATCGATCAAGCATTCTTGACCAATTTTCTTGTCGAGTTCTTCTCTTGCCATGAGTAATATGTTTGGATGATTGAGAAGGTTTGCTAGTGCCCATTCCAAAGTCACGGCTAAAGTATCGGTTCCTGCCAATAACATGACCTGGGAATACCACAAATAAACATGTTTCCAAATTATCAGACATCATGTAAGGAAATAAAGAATCACATGTTTTGTAGAGGACACTGCTTAGTCACGTAATTCTGTATATCAAAGTGGTACTTAATCATGTTAAAGTTTCAACATGTGATCAGTCGCGTTTTGGAAAACATCCGAAAAAATTGGACCAAGCTAGCCAATCGCAACAAGAAGATTAATAATTAATGCCATTGGAATGGAGATGATATAATAATAATAATTTTAGAGAGTAGAAATACATGCTTGTCAATTTCGTTTATGAGTATGCAATACTGCCTATATATAGACTTAATTGGTTAAGAAAATAAAATAAGAGAACACACTTAAAATAATGAAGAGGAAATGGACCACTGGATTAACTAATGGGTTCCACAAATTGTAATTACGCTATAATAATCTTAAGAAGGGTCAAAGTGAATGGCACACCAACCATTAGGATAAGCATTGGGTGGGTTGGTGGATATTGCCTTCAAATCGACTCACATACTTAGTAACGAGTTGGTATCATTGTGACTCACTATTCATTCACTCTTTTTTGGATTGGACTGGGTGAGTGGTGGACCAATGCGGTTGGATTACGAGTTAACTTGTGAATAGCAATTCTCCAATTAGTCATTAGATGAGTTAACTAACATTTACAACAAGTTTACCGCATATTAGGAATGTTACAGCAATTCAGGAACCTCGCATATATGGATTTCACTTCTTTGGGAGAGATTATAAATTATTTTGTTAATCCATCAATCAATTATAGAGAAAAATAACATTTATTGTGACTTATACAATTATACGTGTAATTTGTATCCCAATATCTAATAAACAATAGACAACGTAGAAATCAATATTAGTGCGCCAAATATCTTTATTTTTCGGTTTTAGAAGTTGATGATTAAGTGTGTTGGGTGGTTAGGAAGTATGACAATCCGTGTGACGCTCAATCCATCCACCCACATAAATACGAATATGGAATTTACCGACTTTCGATTCACCTTTATATATCACTAATCTATAAATTTTTTAATTATTTTTTAATGGATTGATATCAAACTGTGAATCGACCATGACCAGTTGCCGTGCCCACACTTATCAACTTCGTCCTACCCGGACCCTGGACTCTCTCTGTTTAATTGGTCCCAATAAAGTTATTTTCTAATAATGTATTCAGGGCCCTCACCATGTGCCTTGTCTTTGTCTTGTGAGCTGTAACAGAAATTCAAACGCATGCTTTCACTCTTCGGTTCAATTCTTGTACGTACGACATATTTGGTTACTAACATTACTATCATGTCATGTTTAGTCATGATCAAAATTAATATTAATTTTGATCATTCGAGTGACCGAAAATTAATTTAAGTGACTGGAGTTGGACGGAGCCTAACGGGAGAGTGACTAAATGTGACATGTTTTAGTAATTCGAGTGACCAAAATTGATATTAATTTTTTCTAGTAACACGATTTAGTAATCCTAGTGACCAAATGTTGCATTTTTCTAAATATTTGATTCTGCTAAATCATAATGAATGAGCGCTGACTTACCATGATAAGGCCTTTGATGATCTGGTCACTGTAGTACTCGGGCTCCAACTCTTGCAGCGTAAGCAAGTGGTCAATCATGGTGTTCCTTTTCTCGCCCCTATGCTCCTCAATCAACTTCTGCATGAACGAATCCGTCCTCCCCGCCACCTCCCTCGCCGTCCTCTCCAACTTGCCGCCGTCGACCCACCGCAGCACCGCCCCGAAGTCGGCGCGGTTGCTCGCGCCGCCACGCGACACCACCTCCTTAATCACCTCCCTGAACTCCCTGGCCTCGTCGCTGTCGCCGTAGAACCTCTTCCCGGCCACCATCATCATCATGGTGTCGAATGTCAGCTCCTTGTGTTGAGAAATCAGAATACGGCATAAATTATTGTGTGTTAATACCTAAACCAAACAGGGTTTGTATAGAGTAGAATGACAAATTTCTATAATTAGTGGCAGCCAGAGTTTGAATGGACTGGGGTCCTTAAAAATTTCGAATTAATTGGGGTCCTTACGTGAGGTTATCGATAAATGTAAGCGGTCCTACACTTCGATAACCATATGCTAAAACGCATATATTTAAAGAGTTTTGGTACCCAATTTTTTTTAGCTAGGTGACATTCTAGGACACCTCTCCTCAAAGGTTCCCTCCACCACTGTCCGTAATAAACCCTAACACTGATACAAAAAGTAGATAATTTCTAGCACTCTCTGATAAGGAATGTAACTGTGTCAAAATTACATAAGAATACTCATAATATAATATAATACTACTTGTACTATCCATACTCTAATACCTGTAATGCTGACTTCATCTCCACCATCGCCGCGCCGCCGGCATCGCAGCAGCGACGAGCGAGCTTGGCGACGAGACGGCGGACCTCCTCGCGGCGGATGGGGAGGGAGGCGGCGAGGCGGTGGGCGGAGAAGATCTCGAGGGAGCCGATGCGGCGGAGGTTGCGCCAGTGGCCGCCGTAGGGGGCGTGGGTCATGGTGGTGTAGTTGTAGTGGATGTGTTTTGCCATGGTGAAGCGGGGGCGGTTGGCGAAGGCGACGTCGTTTTTGGTGAAGCACTCGTCGGCCAAGGCGGCGGATGAGACCACGACGGCGGGACGGCTGCCGAGGCGGAGGGAGAAGATGGGGCCGTGGCGCTGGGCGAGGGCGTGGAGGCTGCGGTGGATTGGGGGCTTCATGAGGCTGGCGTGGCCGACGATTGGGAGCCCCCACGGTGGGCTTGGAGGGAGTTTCCGCCCGCCGCCGCGGCCGGAAGTTGTGGATTTGAGTGCTAGATAGGTTAGGGAGAGGAAGAAGAGGGGGAGGAGGAAGAGGAGGTAGTAAGAAATGGCGAGGGAAGAAGCTCCCTGCAGCAGGTCTATCATGGCTTATCCTTGTGTTTGTTCAGGTAATGGGTTGGAAGTTGGAACTGAGGAAGCTAGCTAGTGAATCGAGCCATGCTTTTATTCTGTTTGGTTCCAAGCTTTGGTAAAATATTGTATGAGTAAGTATTGATAATATTTGTTTTATCTTTAAACTAGTGATACGTTTAGCAGTACCTCGAAAGTTATAATATGCATGAAAGTTAATTATTTTAAACATATAACTATAAGTGTATATGTATCTCATTTCATCACCATTTAACAATACGTATCAAGTTCATTTTGTTACTTGTAGTATGCTTATGGGTTGCTTAATTGTCCTATGTTATAGTTACTTTAGCTTGTTAATATGCTTTTTAGACACCACATTTTTTAGTTTGTTGTTGTTATTAAATTTTTCACTCCTATGCATAAACATATATAGTATAGAAGTGCACAATTTTTTATCCAAAATTTACCTAGGTGGATTTGAGTGCTAGGTATAGGTTAGGGAGAGGGAAAAGAGAGAGAGGAAGTGGTGTGACGTGTGAGACGAAGCACCATTCTTGCTTACGGTGCAGGAGTCGGAGCCCGAGTACTACAGTGACCAGATCATCAAAGGCCTTATCATGGTAAGTCAAAGCTCATTCGTTATGATTTAGCAGAATCAAATATTAAGAATTCTTAAGCTTATGTTTTTTTTTTCTTTTTTTCAAAACAGTTTTGAGCCAGAAAGGTTAGAGATTTGTGTTTCAATAGCTAGCCATTATGGAATTGTCGATTAACCGTTGATAAAAACAGAACGGTTCATGTTTTACAACATGAAGACGACAAATACAATACACATAAACAATTTCAAATCCGTAACATTCATCTCCAATAATTCTATCAAATTATTCAAACTATCACACAAAAGAAATCGAAAAAGTTTTATTAAGTTCATGTTAGTAATTAATGGGGCCAATCCGTAGCGGACCACATAAAGCCGGCAATGAGCCGGAAGAACGAAGAAAAAAAATACAGAAAAAAAATTAGTAATTGAGGTTATAAATGGTTTAAGATTACGATTAAAGTATTTTGCTTTTTAATTATTTTATGGTTCAAATAGTGAACCAATAAAATATCTAAACATGGGTGGTTTCATATCATTTTATGTCAAACCATGAAAATCCATTCGATCAATGGCTAATCATTTAAACAAATAAATAAACCAAAATACTATTATAACTGGTTTGCTCATTCTACTTGTTTAGTCGACCGTTCTCATAAAAATATTTTAAGCAAATATAATCACTAACCCACTACCTACTTATTTATCTAAAATCGACTTTTGCCCACACAACAATGGTTTTGGAGATACATTGAGCAAAACAATGCTTTTTACAAATGCACCTTACATAACAATACTACAATATGCAAACATCTATATCATGGGATTGGGATAATGAACATCTATTTAGAATTTACAAATACATTGAAGCTAAACAATAAAAATGTTCGACCACCCAAACAAGCCAGCCATACAAACCTTGCTAAAGTTTAGCTTTGGCTCCTTCTATATGTTGTTTTACTCCCAACTCAATTAAACAAGCTAATCTACAGCAGGCCACAACACTATGTGAGATACAAAAAACGGCAAGAGCTTAGTTGAGCAGCCGTTCTAACCAGGTCAAAGAAACAGTAAACAATAGCAGAGTTGATATAAAATGCTTGAACTACTCAGGTTCTTGCCATTTGGGACAGGCTCCATATGTTTGCCTGACATGGACATAGCAGAGCTGGATGTGTTGGAACTCTGGGTATTTTGTTTATCGTGATGGGAATTGTTGGTTTGTAATTTGTTGATGGGGTTGGGGACAACTGTTTTGTAAATGGGATTTTGATAATAGGGAGTAGGGACGGCAGGTAAGCAAAACAAGGAGTATTTTTTTTCTCTCCATATAATTATGTATGGTACATAATTTGCATAATAAGATATGGATTTTTTTTAATTGGAATTAAATTAAATTATTTTTCATTTTTTTAATCGGATCTTATCTTTTTTGTTCTAATTTGGACTTCAATTTTTTTTTTCACAGATAGAACGAGTTCATTGTGATCTACAAAATGAGATCCATTTTCAATATTTTTGAGGAAAATTTCATACATCTCGTTATCAACTACATACCATATGCATATGGTACACTTTCATTTTTAAGTCATTTTTGAAAATATTTGCAAGAAGGAACGAGTTCATCCTGATCTATTGGCTTCACAAATTTCAAAGAGAAACAAATACATGACAAAAAAATACCACCCACACCAACCTGGTATATGAATGGTAAACAATGTTGAATGTAGTAACGAACAAGGGATTGGCCTAATGGTAATACCACTAGCC
Organism: Linum trigynum; assembly: GCA_964030455.1. Classification (NCBI taxonomy): domain Eukaryota; kingdom Viridiplantae; phylum Streptophyta; class Magnoliopsida; order Malpighiales; family Linaceae; genus Linum; species Linum trigynum. The sequence goes on from OZ034817.1 coordinate 5,640,161, forward strand.
TAGAAATGTGAGGTCACTTGTTTGAATCCTTTAAGTAGTATCTTAATCACAAAACAATGAAAGTTATATCACTCTTATAAAAAAAACAATGTTGAATGTAGTAAATGACCGTTAGTATGTTTCTAATATCATTATTCAACCATCATACATTTTGGTATGTTCATACCACCATGGTACACTTTATTACCACATGAAAAGCTCTTATTTAATACCAATCAATACAATATATTACAGACTGGTACTAAATGTCTTAATATTATTTTTTTTCAAAAAATATATCAAAGTGGATATCATTTTGAGAGAGAAATCATCCTTTTAAAATGAAAAAAGGTTAGATGTCTTCCATAAGTGGCAGGAGTACTAATGTGGTGGCTAATGATAGGGTTACGCATTGTTACTCACCATAGAGTTAATGACCAGATCCGGACCCCTTTTTGGATACTTTTGGTGTTGTTCCCCACACTCCCCATACACACACATATACATACACACACATATACATATATATATATATATATATATATATATATATGGTGACTACTTCGGCGCACTCACAAAAATGAGTGCGTTCAATGCACCCAACTCAAAAACTATTCTTAAGGAGTCGGATTTTGAATTTTAATTTGTAGAATTAGTATAATATGATGATATAACATATGATAACAACTAATTAGCGGATTACCCTAAGCCCTAGACCTCCAATTTTGAGTTCTATCCCTAAACCCCAAACTGTAAACCCTAACCCTAACCCTAGATCTTTAAACTCTAAATCCTTCAAATTAAAGCAAATCTTTCATGGTTTTTTGTGCAAATTCATGTGCGTTATTGTTCATCACATCATAAGTGATGATTAACATCATTTTGACATAAATCTCATGTTTAAAATGATGATTATGAAGCGAGTGCACTGAATGCACCCAAAAAAGTGAGTGCACCGAAGACGCCACCATATATATATATATATATAGCCACTTAGAGTTCTCTAGATACATATATAACCGACGTAAAAGTTTTAATTGTAACAATATCTTGCAACCAGACCGGGACATTCTCGCCCAGATACTGGGTGTAGGCGTGGTAAGGGTACAGGAAAAATACTTGGGCCTCCATACTCTTATCACCTAGTCAAAAAGGGTGAATTTCCGGTTTCTCGAAGAGAAATTGCTTCAACAACTGCAGTGATGAAAGTAGAGGACTTCATCATGGGCAATAAAGGGCACTTTGATCAAATGAGTTGCGTCCTCGCTTCCCCTTCATGTGATGTCCTATTTCAAGCTCCCGCTCTCCCTCTGTCGTTTCTTGGATAAACATGTAGTGAGATTATGGTGGAGGGTTGAGGGAAGGCAGTCACGCATCCGCTGGATGTCTTGGCGAAATATGTGTCGGAGTAAGCATGATGGGGAGATCGGTTTTCAACGGTTCGAATACTTTAATCAGGTCTTTTTGACCAAAATTGTGTGGAGAATCCTTAACGAACCTCAATCCCTCCTAGCCCAGGTCTATAAAGAAAAATATTTCCCAGCTGGGTATTTCCTCACGACAACGATGCGTTCTCGATCCTCATGGGGTTGGCAAAGTATCCTTTATGGTCGCCACTTGCTCCAACAAGGATTGCATTGGCAGATTGGAAACAGTCAAACTGTATCCATTCAGAGTTCTAGTTGGGTCCCGAAGTTGCATCCGCACACTCCCCCCCCCCCCCCCCACCCTCCCTCAGATGATTCAGGAGGGCAGCGACCCAACAGTTGCAGATCTATTATGGCCAAGGGAAGGAAGATAGAATGTGTAAATACTCAATCACTTATTCCTTCCAGAGGTAGTGCACGCAATCAAAGTAGTCCCGCTACATCGTTAGGATGTTGATGATTCTCTAATCTGGCATGATACTAGTGATGGAGTATTCATCGTTATGTGGGTTGCGTGGGTGACTCGCTATCGCATTAAGCAGGTGTCTTTCTGGGATTTGAAGTCAGGGGCTGAAGGCTCTTGGATATGGAGACGCTTGCTGAAATGTAGAGGTGATATCATGCAACATATATCTGAGCAGGGGGCTTCTCTGCTTTGGGACGGAGCTCAAATGCCTCGATACTATGTCAAAAGAGTTTGGGAGACAATTCGATCCCGCAGTTCGTTTGTTCCCTGGTATGAAATGATATAGAGTAGGGAGGTGGTTCCTAGACACAGATTCATATTGTGGCTAGCTGTGATGAGGAGATTGCGTACCATGGATAAGCTTCTAGCTTGAGGGGAGCCTGTTTAAGGTTTCTGTGTGATGTGCCCAAGAGGTGTTGAGGATTGCTTTCATCTGTTTTATGCTTGTCCCTTTATGAAGTTTGTGGTTCAAAAGTGTATGCTCACTCTCACTCCTGTTGCTGGGTTGAAAACATGGGAGGAAGTGGTGGAGTGGTGTCCAAGCCAATAGAAGGGTAGAACTCTTGAAGCTATTGCCAGTCGTGCTATTTGGAGCCTTGCTGTAAGTCTATTATGGAGAGAACGTTGTTCGCGGGTATATGGGGTGGCAGCTATGCGTGCCCCTGAAGTTTTGTGTCGAGAAGACTGCATAATTTTGCTTTACATGAACGGTTGCATTTGTTTGAGAGGCTCTCAAAGGAGTTTTTTTCATTCCTTTCAGAAGGTTGAGCTTAATGCAATTTTTGATTAACCAATAAAAAAAAATTCAGTCGCATTCTCCCTACCACAGAAGCTCTGATTGAGAAGGAGGTCCAAGTTATACCTCAATGCCCAGTATGCTCGGATGACGGAGACTATGGAACATCTCTTTCTCGATTGTCTGGTGGCGAAGGCCGAAGGCAATACAAGATCACGTTGGCTTATATAAGGGCTCCATCGCCAAAAATTCCCCCTCTTCCTCAAGAAATAGATGTTACTGCTTAATCAACCCCATTACGGTATGACTATTATTATCGCTCTCTAGCGAATTTGGAAATCCAGGAATTGAGTTGTCTTTGAAGGGAAATTTTTTTGTGTTATATCTTTGATGCAGCTGTATCATCAACTAGTCCAAGATGGATGGGTTTGCCAACTAACAGAGTGACTTCATTTCCCTCACCCCAGATTGAGAGTATGAATGCTCTAACTCTTTTCTTGGCCATCTGCATGTGGCCAGAGTGACTCGATTGTCTTGGCTCGGGGAGTACATATTGATTATATTGATGACCCACCTACAGAAAAACTTTTAGTAGTCATCGAAAAGATAAACTAGACTAATGCACAAGATAATCACTCTGGATCCGTTCTGGAGGAATTTCGTGGTTTGCTGGCAAATTATAATGGTCTTAATGTACGATTTGTAAGTCGAAATAACAATCGGGTAGCTCATTCGATGGCTAGAAAAACCCTTTTTTTGTATACGACTAAGTGACACTCTTTTAAATTATTTTTCTTGTTGTATACCAGCGTGTATCTTGTATGATCTCTTGTTAATTAACAATATTATCTTTTATATAAAAAAATTGTAAGAGTTTTAATTGAAGTTCACTTCCTCCACTGTCCACGTCATTGGGAAAATTCTATGCATGCGGCCAACTCATGCAAGTGGTGTAGCCACCTTCTAATTTGCAACTTGGACAGCCGGATGCGTCTTCCATCTTCTTCAATGTTGTAGACTAATCTTGGTTTATGTGGACATTTGGGGAGTTAACCTTCCTAAGTCAACCGGAAGTAAGGAAGCGACTTGCTTTTCTTTTTCTGAAGCGACCCTCCTTTCATTCTCTTGGGTTAAAGAGGCTTCGAGAGATTAAAAATAAAAATTAAACTTATATAGAAGAAGTCCGTGTTATGATAAATTATGCTAAAATTATGGTTTAACCGTGATTCAATTGTTTCACAAACACTGCATTGATTATCCATTTTCTTGAGATACCCAATATAATGAGTCTAATTTAATATTATGGTAAACACTAATTATAAGGAAAACCTTTTCCGCGATTTTTTTATTAGCCAAACCTATTGAATTACTGACAATTAGTCAAATGTTAACTTCCAATTAGCAATTTTGTTTTTTTGTGATTAAGGTACTACTGAAGGGATTCGAACCTGGACCTCCAGGTTCTAGGCTAGTGGTATTACCACTAAGCCAAACCTTGTTCGTCCAGTTAGCAATTTGTTAGTAATATTGAAATGGCAACATGATACTGACTTGAAAGAGACATATGGAGTCAACATTCCAATACTTTAGTATTTTAACTAAGAATAGAGTTACAAATTTTTAACGATAACGTAAAAATAACTAATATTTTGATGCATAACAAAATATTTGGTTAATTATTAGTAATTGAATTGGTTTGACTAATAAGAAAGAATGCAAGAAAGGTTTGACTAATAATTACCATTTAGCCTTAATTTAAAATGAAATTTGGGATTCAACGGAAAAAAATGAAATTTGGGTGTGAATTGCAAAAAAAGATATTACCATAACTTAATTTGATTCATAACAAATTGAATTTGAAAAACACCCAAATTTTATGTCATGCCTAATGAGATTTAAGTATATTTTATCTGCTTCAATTGCATGCTATAATGTGCATATATGTACATGGTGAAATTGGTGATTGCATCTGTGGATGTAAATTGTTTCAGAAAGGTGAAGAAGGACACGGAGGTTTGAGTTCGAGGAATATGTCTTATCTCAATATGGCGGGCCATTTCTTGTCTCAATATTTCAACGGGACCTTTGAATTGAAGAGACGAGAGCCATGGTTCACAAAAATAGAAAGACAAAACAAAATAACTAAGATAGACGTATCATCCCTACGAAACAAGAGCTATACATCCACGCATTTTATTCTTGCAAGATTACCTTCTTGCCTTTCTAGTAGAAAAGTCAGTTGGCTGGATTGGGGCTACATTTAGGGATGGCAATGGGTCGAGTTGGGGCGGGTTTTGTCAAACCCAAACCCATGGGTTTATCCGCCAAAAAAATCCGGGGTAAAACTCGTTGGGTTTGAAAATCTCAAACCCAACCCAACCCGCTGGGTATCCGCGGGTTCATGGGTACCCGTAAGTTTTTGTGGTAAAAAATTTACAATAAAAAATTTCTTTCAAAATAAAAGTTATCATCAATTTTCTCATACAAATTATTCATACAAAAAATATCAATCTAGAACATACAAGCAAACCGCAAATGATCAATACAAATTGTTCAAAATTAAAGATAAACATCTATAAACAACAAGATTAATTGAAATCTTCTTCCTCGTCAAATAAGTTTCTTCACTCTCCACTCCATAATATCAACTTCATTCTAAATAATAAGAAAGAACAAATTATACATGTCTCCACAAACATAAATAATATTAGTTGCTTAAAGAAGATATATTATTTAGAATATTAAATATACCGGGAAAGTAATTATATGTGTTGGCGGGTACCCATGGGGCGAGTTTACCTAAACCCAAACCCAACCCAACCCTATGAATAGTGTAGCGGGTTTAAACCCGAACCCGGCCCAAAACCCGTCAACACGGGTTTTACCCGCGTTGACCGGGTTGGGTCGGGTGGGTACCCGTGGATTCGGGTTTTGTTGCCATCCCTAGGCCTACATTCAATCAGGTTGTAAGGTGGTCAAATTATGAGTCTATTGGGTTGCAGGTCAATCGAATTCGAATTTGTCGAATTATATGTTAGTTATGTTACAGATTAATTGATTACAGATCATTAATTTATTAGTTCACCCGAATAACGAATTGGGTGACTGGACGGATTACTCGAATGGGACCCTTTTTTGACACCTCCATTTTTTGGTATATACATTGATTTGTGGTTGTTACTTGTTAGCCATTGGTAATTTGGGATAATTAGGTGACACCTAATCCACCCGCGCACATTTTATGCTCTGGACGGCTAAACGTCGCCTATTTTTACTATTATTGCCCTGTTAGACCAAGCGAGGTCAATAATGAATACTTTTGACGTGGTCAATGCACAAATTAATTCTGATTTCAATAGCAAGAGATTAACACTAGCTTGATTGAGCAATCCAAAAGGACTTGCTAAGAATCTCTCTTGAAGTGATTAATTTGTTGGCACTGATGAAGAGAACAAAGTTAGAGAAGGTATAGAGAGAGAGATGAGTCGGGACACACTATTTTAACGTGGTTCGACCAATATGGCTTTACAGCCACGTCCCGGAGATAGTTACCACTATCTCACGAGAGACTCTAACTTTTATTAAAATAAAGACTCTCTAACCTATGAAATTGAAACAACCATGACACTTCGTGTCAAGAACAAAATAGGTGCAACTCCACACCTATTCAACCCTTAGCTAAATCCAAGCTAAGCTACCCACTCAATCAATCAAGCCAAAACTCTTAGTTTGACTTGATTGAAGAGTAATCCACCTAGTGCAACTCCCAAGCAAGAATCCCCTCTTGCTCTTGCACTAGTCTCAATTACAAATACCCTTTCTACCCTAAAACCCGACCTAGCTTGAAATCTCAACCCCCAAGATATCAAGCTATTCACACCACCAAATATGATCACACAATTTCGCTTTTACAAGGGAGAAGAGAACTTTGCAAAAGGTACTCTAATCTACAAATGACTCTCTTATTTGTAGTGAAAGTAAAACTACATTTCCTTTCATTTACAGTCCTTTATATGGCAAGTATCTCCTTGATTTGATATGCTCTTCACTTGATATGGTAGCTTCTTGAAGGCCAAGCAAATGCTTTGAATTCTTTCCTTTTCTTAGCAAATCTTTTCAAGACCTTGATTGAGATATTTCTGCAAGGATTGTTAGTCTAAAATAATAACACATATTCAAGGCAACATATCCTAAGATAATAAAATTGCTAAGTCAAGCTTTTTGACTCAACAATCTCCACATAAGCTTGATTTAGCATCCTATTGCCTCATATGCTTTTTCATACAACCATCACAGATCTCAATAGTCATTCAACTGATAAATAGAAACTTCAAATGATATAGACCACGATATTCATCCTGAGTATAGCTCAGGGTTTAAAAAGTTTCATTCATCCTAAGCATAGCTTAGGGCATTATTAAGATCTTCCTAAGCATTATTAAGACCACTGCTGATATGATCCAAATTGGCCACTTCTACAAGTCACAATTACTTGCCAAAGAAGCTATCAAGGTTGGAAAGAAGAAAGGCAGAATTTGGCTAAGTCAAAATCCGTGTTCATGGTACATACTTTGGAGGCATGGTTCTCCCAATTGGCTTGGTGGAAGTTCCAGTTCAAGGGTGTTTATTGTAGATAAAGTTTCCATGTTTCCAATGATATGATTTGTGAAGCCAGATGATGTCATTAAGATTGTTTTCCAAGACCTCAAAGTTGCTACCTCAAAACTGGAAAACTGCCAGAAAATGGCTAAGGCAGGAAACTGTTTTGTGAAGCCTACTTTGGATCTCAATTCAAGGAGCATGGATGGGATTCATGTCAAAAGGCTTCCACAACATGAAACTAGGTATGTTTATCTACCAAGGGAAGGAATCGGATGAAAGATTGGAGTTCGGGAAGGCCTCGAACGAAATCCGCAAAGTTAGTACGAAAGCTGCCTTTTGACTGTTTTGCAGGCAACTTACTTGTGCTTCAAGAAAGGAAGTTTAAACCCGAATTTTGTGTCCTTTTTAGTGTAGAAGTTTACCTTAATTGTTTCCTAGTTATACTATGACTGTATTAGGTTTTATTTTCCTTTAAATACCGTTCTATTTCGTTGTAAAATTAAGACTTTGTTGAATAGAAAAGAAACCGTTTGGTTTGTGCAAGTTGCGACTTGTTTTGGGTTTGGTGGATTCCAAACTTGCTGAGCTTGTGTATCGATTGAATAGTCACTTCAATCGTGATCCAAATTGGCCACTTCTACAAGTCACAATTACTTGCCAAAGAAGCTATCAAGGTTGGAAAGAAGAAAGGCAGAATTTGGCTAAGTCAAAATCCGTGTTCAGGGTACATACTTTGGAGGCATGATTCTCCCAATTGGCTTGGTGGAAGTTCCAGTTCAAGGGTGTTTATTGTAGATAAAGTTTCCATGTTTTCAATGATATGCTTTGTGAAGCCAGATGATGTCATTAAGATTGTTTTCCAAGACCTCAAAGTTGCTACCTCAAAACTGGAAAACTGCCAGAAAATGGCTAAGGCAGGAAACTGTTTTGTGAAGCCTACTTTGGATCTCAATTCAAGGAGCATGGATGGGATTCATGTCAAAAGGCTTCCACAACATGAAACTAGGTATGTTTATCTACCAAGGTAAGGAATCGGATGAAAGATTGGAGTTCGGGAAGGCCTCGAACAAAATCCGCAAAGTTAGTACGAAAGCTGCCTTTTGACTGTTTTGCAGGCAGCTTACTTGTGCTTCAAGAAAGGAAGTTTAAACCCGAATTTTGTGTCCTTTTTAGTGTAGAAGTTTACCTTAATTGTTTCCTAGTTATACTATGACTGTATTAGGTTTTATTTTCCTTTAAATACCGTTCTATTTCGTTGTAAAATTAAGACTTTGTTGAATAGAAAAGAAACCGTTTGGTTTGTGCAAGTTGCGACTTGTTTTGGGTTTGGTGGATTCCAAACTTGCTGAGCTTGTGTATCGATTGAATAGTCACTTCAATCGTGGTCGAGCAACTACCCTTATATACCAATCGAGCTATCCCCAGGTGTGGATTTGTCCTTTTGGTTCCGTTTTATCCAAGTTCGTATTAAGAACGTGTTGTTCTTGATTCGAGCTCAATCGATTCTTCGATTGAGTCGTTTGCTGTGTGACTTTGATAAACATACACCCCCCAGGGGCGTATCAACTACTTTAGTCGAGATTATTGATTATGCTTTGATCCTATGAGAGCGAATACCTGATTAGGTCAATAGAGCACCATAGATTGATAGTAGTGGATCGATTGCTTTAGTCAAGAGTTGATTCACTGCTTTGTATCGATTGAGAACCTCTTTCGATAGAGGGAGTCTAGTTCAGAACGCTTTGATCGGTTCTTCTAGAGAAGGATACGTCCCTCTAGGCAATTGACTCAAGAGGGCCTTGTTCCTTTAGTCGAGACTCAAGGTCTAGTCAAGGATTCTCCGCATTGTGAATGAAAGTGAAACAAGTTAGAAATCATCAATCGCTAATCTGGCTAGTGGCTAGGGGAAATCATACCTAAGTGAGTTCCCAACCTGTAATTATATTAACTTTAACTGTAGTTTGTTAGAGTAGTTTTAGTTCTTCCATCTTAATCTGGTTTGCTAGATAATGAACCGAAGCTGAGTAATAGTAACTCCAGAGACCCGTGGATTCGATATTTATTACTTGAGCCACTATACTGCAGTCCCTTTCATTGGTTACACTTGGCCATTGTTAGGAGTTGTGTCATAGCGAGTCAATAGACAACTGATTGATTATCGCAATAAAGACACTGGTTGAGTATGAGGAACTTTGAAGTCATCATGTAGATAGAGAAGCCATTGAATTTCATAGGTAGTGTGGGCAAGAGCATGGTATTCAGCTTCACAAGATGAGCGAGAGACAGTAGTTTGCTTCTTGGACTTCCAAGAGATGAGAGGCTACCCAAGAAAAACACAATAGCCTGTGATGGATCTGTGCGTGTCCGGACAAGCTCCCCAATCCGAATCGCTGAATGCTTGAAGTGATAAAGACGAGGAAGCAGGGAAGAAAAGTCCATGACCAGAGTTGCGTTTGATGTACCGCAGAATGCGAGTGACAGCTTTCTTATGTAGAACAGAGGGAACCCCCATGAATTGACTGACCTGTTGAGTCTCAAAACTGATATGTGGCCTTGTGGTGGTCAAGTAAATCAGTTTTCCAACAAGACTCATGTAGGCAGTAGGATCAACCTTATATGCACCATCCTTGGAACTCAAATGAGCTTTGTAATCCTTGGAAGTGGTATCTGGCTTCACTCCAAGGTCTCATGCTTCATCAAGCAACTCTAAGGCATACTTCTAAAAGTGGATGCCTTTATCAGAACGAGTCACTTCTAAACCCAAAAAGTACTTGAGACAGCCTAGATCCTTAATGCTGAAGGTATGATTAAGATGATTTTTGATCCTGTTGATCTCAACATCATCATTCCCCCCCCCCCCCCCCCCCCCCCCCCACACACCCACCCACACAATTAGATCATCAACATAAACCAATATAGTAGTATAGGAAGTGGGTGTTACTCGTGTGAAAAGGGAATGGTCAGCAAGGCTCTGTGTGTATCCTTCATGAATCAGACTGTTAGAGAGTTTAGAAAACCGTTGTCTGGAGGCTTGTTTCAAGCCATAGAGGGATGTATGTAACTTGCAAACTTGATTGGGAATGCTAAGAGGAGCTGCCATACTTGGAGGCAGATCCATATAGACCTCCTCATGGAGGTCTCCATGTAGAAATGCATTGTTAATGTCAAGTTGCTGAAGAATCCAGTTTCGGTTGCTGCAATTGCCAAGAATAATCTCACAATGGTCATCTTCACAACAGGTGAAAATGTGTCAAGGTAATCAATTCATTCACTCTGTGTATATCCCTTTGCTACTAATTGTGCCTTGTTTCTTTCAGTATCCCCAGTGGATAGGTATTTAATTTTGTATACCCACTTACAACCTATCTTTTTCTTCCCTTTAGGTAAGGAGACAACAGTCTAAGTCCCATTCTTTTCCAGAGCAGTTCTTTCTTGGTGCATGGCTTCATTCCAAACATCATGGTGGGAGGCCTGTGCATATGTCTCTGGTTCTGTTTTAGCATAAATGGACATGACAAAGTGTCTATGTGAAGGAGAAGGCTTGGAATAAGAGAGGAAAGAGTTGATGGGGGTACCTTTTGCTTGTAGTTGCAGGACTTGACTTGGATGCAAATAATTGGGAACTGCGGGTAACCAAGTGCTCACAATCATATTGGCTTAGGTGACTAGGGGGTTTGATGACAAGAAGAGGTAAGACTCGAGGAGGAACTAGAGTGGAAGAGGGAAGGTGAATAGGAGGTGGAGTTTCAGGTGGGCTATCAGTGTTGTTGTCATCATTAGAAGATGCAACACTGGCAGCATCAGGGGAAATAGGAGAAGCAGCAGAAGGAGGATAGTAATCTGGATCATTTGCTGCTTGTCCTGGAATGGGATGGATGGATGGTGTTTTAATGTTTCCATGAGAAGTACTGGAAGACATTGTGAAGGGAAAAGTGGACTCATGGAAGATGACATGCCTGGAGAGAAAGACTTCATGATTATCTAGATCATAAAGTCTGTAGCCTTTAACTCCAGGGGTGTAGCCTAGGAAAACTCACCTTCTAATTCATGGGAGAGAATTTGGTTCTAGTCCTTGGAAGTGTGGAAGCAAAACAAAGACATCCGAACACCCTTAGGAAACTAAGTTCAGGAGGTTTGTTGTAAAACAGTTCATATGGTGAGGTGTTCCCTAGGATTTGAGAAGGGATTCGATTAATGAGAAAGACTGCATGTTTTACACAATCATACTAGAATTCAATAGGTAGATTTGCTTGAAACTTCAGTGCTCTAGCCACTGCTAATCTGTGTTGAAGTTTTCGCTCCACCTTAGAATTTTGTTCTGGTGTTTCAACACAGGACATCTCATGAATGGCCCCTTTCTGAGAATAGAAATCATTCATTTGAATTCTGATCCTTGATCACTTCAGATCCTAATAACCTTACTTGAGAACTGAGTTTCAACCAAGTTGCAGAAAGAAATAAGATGTGTTCTGGCCTAAGACTTTTGTTTCATAAGAATTATCCATGTGAGCCTACTATAGTCACAACTATGGTCAAGAAATAGCGATAACCATCATGAGAAGGGTGTGAAAGGGGACCCCAAATATCTGTATGGATAAGTTAAAAACGCTTTGCAGTAGTAGTAGTGCTAACAGGAAAAAACAATTGTTTCTGCCTTGCAAAGTGGCATACGTCACACTTGTTGCTATGAACTATGTCTATACTGGGATGCAGTTTTCGAAGATAAGGGATTTGAGATTGAGAAACATGGCCTAACCTATAATGCCATAGATTGAAAGATTCAGTTGTGCTTGAGGCAACAACCTTCATAGGACTACTGACATGCTTCCTATCCAGTTTGTAGAGACCATGATGGAGCTCAGCAGAACCAATCATTTGTATCCTCGACATGTCATGAATAAAGCAAAAGGAAGAAGAGAAGATAAGACAAAAGTCAGTTTTCTTAGTGAGCTTGCTGACAGACATGAGATTGAAACTGAATTCAAGAGCATATAAGACATCCTCCAAGATCAAATTCTCAGGGAATTTCACTATTCCCATGTGAGTAGCCTAAACTGAGTGACCTTTAGGTAAGGTGATCTGCACATTCATTATCTTTTTAGAGTTAAGGAAGAGGCTAGGATCACAGAGGACATGATCTGTAGCCCCTGTATCAAGTATCCACACAGCTTCCTCTAGTACATTTGTCTGAGGGAGAATAGATAAACCATACTTTCCTTCGTCATTATAAGTCTTACTAATGAAGGCAGCTACTTAATGTGTTGGAGGAGTGCTAGGTTGACTTGATGATGAACCATTGCTCTCCTTGGCCTTGAGAAGATTCATGAGTGATTCATACTGATCCTTCTGAATCATGACGCCTTCTGAGCTTGAATCAGTGCTAACAGCAACATTGGCTGGTCTGTAAGTGCCTTGTTCTGTGCCTCTACCTCTTGGACTCATCCCATGAGGCCAGCCATGCTTGTGGTAGCATGTGTCTTCAGTATGACCATGCATTTTGCAATAGGTGCAAAAGGGTCTTGACCCAGGGGACCTTCCTCTTCCTCTGCCTCTTCCTCGGGTACCAGAGGCAGGGCTATAATTCCATTCTGTCCTTTGTGTGTCTAGGAGCTTCAAACCCAAGGATTGCAAAGCCAGAGCAAGTGATTCCACAACCTTACCCTTGTCTTGTTGATTCCCAGTCATTTGACGGTCATGTTGAGCCATCTTATAGAATATTTGATCCATAGTAGGCAAGGGTTCAGTAAACAAGACTTGGGATCTAGGTATAGAATAGTTCTCATTCAAACCTCGTAGGAAATAAACAATCAAGTTGGTTTCCTCGTGTGCTTTGACAGTTTTAATTGCTTCACATTCACTATGACTGGTGGTAGTGCAAAGACATGGTGGAGTTGACTGGTAATTTCTTAATTCTTCCCAAATGGTAACCAGGTGGGTATGATACTCAGATAGGGATTTTCTGCCTTGTTTCAAGGTGCAGAGTTTCTCTTTGAGCTCAACAATACGTATTAAATCTCCCTGCGCATATCTAAGCTTTAGGGTTTTCCATACCTCAGCTGCAGACTGGATGCTTCTCACGCTTTTTCCAATTACCTCATCAACTGACTGAAGAATCCAGCTCTTGACCACCGTGTTGCAACTCGTCCAAGGCCAGGCCATCGAATCTCCTGCTGCTGGCTTAGGGATGCTTCTGTCTATGAAACCCAGCTTGTTCTTTGAACCGAGTGCATCGATCATGGCTGCGCTCCAGTCATTGTAATTGGTTGGAGTAAGCTTCTAAGACACCAGAATCTGACCAGAATGGTCAGATCCGTGAAGGTAGTATGGATCTGCAAGTGGATAGCCTGTTGCAGGCTTGGTTCCGCTTGACGAGCTGTCAGTGGCGGCATTGGTCCATTCCACCATTGTATAGAGGTTTATAGCAAGGAAAGGGGTATAGAGCCCCTAACCAGGCTCTGATGGCTCTGATACCATAACATCGATTTTGGTGTTTAGTGGTTTTAGAGGATTCAACGTGCCTCCTCCCTTCTTCTCATTCAACCATATATAGTTCAGATCAATTACAAACCCATCTATGCTGGTAAAAGGACAACAGTGAAAATGGAAAAGAGACAAAACAGTAAAAGAGGTCGTTGTCGACCGTTACAAGAACAACAATGCTATTGGTCCATTCATGACAAAACGCAGCAAGACGCGTGTCCTCCTAGATGCGGATTGGAGTTAATGAAAATGGCAGCGTTCAAGGCTTTGGTGATTTGGCTTGCTTCTGGCTCACGTCTGTGGCTTGAAGGAGAAGAAAATTCACCATTTTCTTCTGTTATTTCTCGGGGGAAAAATATTCTCTAATGGAGTCTTTGTAATTCCATCCAATTTTCAGGGTCAAAGTTATCGATTATTATGAAAGTTGGAGTCATCTTTGTCATTATCAAAAGTTTAAGATCCGGCCTCTTGATCGTAATTATGTAATTCGATAAGTGAAAGCTCAATAATTTATGTTTCGTGTGATCAATTAGAGTGAGAGACAACAATCCATTTGTCTATATTAATGAATTAATAAGCTCTCAATATTTTATTTTTGCCAAATAAAATATTAGACGAATCTCCCCTAAAAAATTAACAGTAGCATTTCTGTCACAATTTACTTGAATTATTGTTACTTCACACTTTATCGTATTGGCAATAAATTTGAAAATGTGGTACGAGAGTAATAGATTATCTACATATTCATAACTCTTAAACATTCTATTTGTATTCTATATGAGCTATTAGGTGTGCACCTTGATTATTTGTTTTTCACCTCTAAACATTTTCATTCCACCTCACATTGACGTGTTATTTGAAATTCACATGATTAGATTGATTTAAGTCTCTTTAGTTCATCGATTTGAAATGAATCATTTTGGATTTGGCTTTCCATTCCATATAATTTCTCGACTATTGCACATGCAAGAGGAAGTCTGAACATTTGCCCCTTCTTTGCTATAAAGAAATTTTTTCAATTGGTTAGCCGAGTTAGTAGAGTATATGATCATATCATTCCATTTAAACCAAACTCAGAAAGGATTTTAAATAATCAAACGAACTAGCCAAATTAACCAAACCATGGTAGATGAATACACAATTGGTTGATGTACCACCACGGGACACGATAAATAACTTTCATATGTGGTTTTTTTCTACAAAATAAAAAAAAGTGGGTATAATTTTATACATATAGTTGAATGGAATGATTCTATACAAAAAGAATTTAAAATTTTGAGTTGAAATGAACAAGATAGGATTATTTCCCTAAATACAGTAAAAATTAAAAGTAATTCCCACAATACATCACTTTTATAAATATTTCCCAAACTACCAAAGTTTGAACCGGTTCGAGTTTAACAAACTCGAACTAGGACCAGATCGATCCACGTGCATCGAGCGAAACAGCCACAATTGGCAGGAACAGGACGACGCGGATCGAGTGTGTTAAACTCGATTTACTTGGATCGAGTACAGAACACTTGAACAAGCTGACATGGATCGCTCACATATGCAGCGCTCCACCCTAGATCGAGGTAAAGGGGATCGATCTCCACCGTTCGATGGCAACATCCGCGATGAAGTGGTGATGCGGATCGAGCGGGGATAACTCGATGCAGGTGGATCGAGTGCTTGGGAATCGAATTAAATTCATATCACAACATAAAATTCAAATTACAACATAAACTTTCAATTATCAGTCGATGGCCCTGGACACTGGGGCCTATCATGCCCTTCAACTCGACATGCAGAGCACTTCTTCGGGCGGCATCGCTGTGTCCTTGATCTATCCATTTCATTTTCAATTCGGTTAACTCTAGGTCGACCTTTGGTACGCTTCATGTGCTCGGGAGGGTACACTACAGGTCCATCATACTGTGGCCAATATGCTTCATGAGCCAAGGGAAAGAACGACCCTTCCCAAACTCTGACCACGTATGGAGTCTTGTAGTATGTACTAACAAATATCAAAGGGTCCAAATTAACGCTTCTCGCAATTGCATATGCATGAGAGCAAGGCAGGTGTCTCCCTTGAAACTTCCCACAAGTACACTCTCCAATTCCATTCCTTGCATCCAGTATAACTGTTTGAGCATTACCACCCTTTGAACTACCTGGTCCACTTCCTGTTGCTACTGCGAAGCGGGAATCTCTTCGACTATATAAAGTCACCTTATGCCATTTTGCCCTTTCCGACCATGGTTTCATATCATCCGTAATATTCTTTGGGATGTAGATTCCAACATTCATCATCTGATCTGCTGCTTGATAGCGTTCAATGAACCATGTCACCGTACGAAAGAAGGTATGCAAGACTATAGATGAGATAGGCATTGCACGTAGACCAACATACAAACCATTGAGGCACTCACCCATGTTCGTTGTTGTTATTCCATACCTATACCCTTCGTCTTGATGTAACGTCCACCTCTCAAAAGGATGAGTTTCTAGCCAATCTGCACCTTCAGAGTGGACCTCCCTTATGCTCTTCATTTTGTCTACAAACTTTCGAGTCTGAAAAGCAATAGCTACAATAAAGCAAAATAAGGTTAGTAAAGGAGTATACACATTCAACCAATTGATATAATCACAACATCTTATTTGTTCTTACCAGCGTGCCAAACTGTACGTTGTCCATAAGTTCTACCAAAGTGTTTCCCGTAATTGCTTTTGAAATGTCGTATGCACCAACACCACTTCCAACCTAGCTCCTCGGGCAGGTCGTAGAAAGCATGTGCAATTCCATGGTGTCGATCAGAAAGTATGGAAATGTCCTTCCGTTGAGTGACACGAGTGTATAGTTGGGAAAAAAACCATGCCCAACTTAAGTTGTTCTCCGATTGGACTATAGCAAAAGCAAGGGGGAAAAGTTGCATACTGCCATCAACACTAGTGGCAACAAGTAGAGTGCCCTTGTATTTGCCGGTCAGAAAGGTGCCATCAACTTGGATTATTGGCAGACAATGGGTGAAACCATCAATGCATGGTTTGAATGCCCAAAATAGTCGCTTAAACACGCGTTTAGCACCCCCATAGAAATCTTCGAAACTAGGCACAAAAACAGACCCAGGATTCTTGTCCACCATTGCAAGAATCAAACGAGGCATGTTAGCAAATGACTCTTCCCAATCACCATACACCTCTGTCATAGCTTTTTGCTTCCCATGCCATGATTTCTTGTAACTGATGGTATAGCCATGTTGATTCTTCACTTCAGCGATGATACTCTTCACGGTGATCCCAGGTTGTGCCTCAATCAGATGTTTGATTGTTTGTGCAACCTTCCTTTCACTCAATTGTCGGTGATCTACAGAAATCAGTGACGACCTACAAGTGTGGTTGTTGTCTGTCTTACGAATGAGCCAAGCCACATTTCTTTTAACATATGCCGCCCGAACATGCCACATGCATCCGTCGCCATGGTTCTCGCAATGAACATGAATTTGTTTAATGTCAGAAGTGATGACACGATATTGAAAGCTTCTTTGCATAGCAGTTTCTTTCAATGCATCGACCACCTGAGGCTTTCCTCCAAATGTTTGGCCAACCACGAATCCATAGTCAGGAGTCCAGATTGGTATAGGAGGGAGGTCAGGATCGTCGTTGTGAGCATAGAGAGGATGTTGTGGCCCCATCGTGTAGTGAGGTGTGGGAGGCTCAAATTCCCCGTCATCAAATTCCAGATCTTCACCATCTGAACTACTCATTGATTCTAACTCTTCATCTTCCACGTCGCTTGCCTCGCTAGTGTACGGAGGACTTGGTTTATCCACATATGGATCATTGTTGATGCCAGATGCTGGTGTAGATGCTTGTCTGGGTGTCTGTCTGGGTGCCCTTATGTAATCCCATTCTTCACCCCATACTGGCCACTCATATCCGTAATGTTCCACCAATGGACCAGTTGCAGTTCGATCCTCGTATGTTGGCCATGGTGCATCATGTCGGACTCTGAAATCTCCTGAACCGGAAAACCCTCCCGATCCTTCACCTTGTTCGGTATAACCGCCGCCACCATATTGGCCAAAAACTTCTGTCTCGACATACACCTCAGCAGTTGGAAATCTATTCTCTGCAATAAATCTCACCATCATATTAATGTCATCATCGTCAGACAAAACTGATCCTTCATATACAAGTGCATAATCCTTGTAAACCGGCATACGGTAAGTCATCTTGCATACTCTTCGCCCTCCTATGCAACATCGTTCCGCACAAATATGACTGAGTTCTTGCCAAGTAAATATGCTCTCAATCCGGACAATACTTGATTTACCATCTTCGTAGTCAATACTATCATGAAAATGTGTAATTCGACCATTCCACCGAATCTTTTTTCGAAACTTTCTACCCATTTCTGCAGTTTATAGAAGCAGCTCATTACATACAGTACAAACAATACTAAATTAATCCAAAATTCTAATATGCTCATTCAAACAACGTAAGTAGAACTTACCTCCAAAATTTTTCTTCTTTGCTCAGCTATGGTGCTCCAGCAGCTGCAGTTTGTGTTTGGAAGAAAGAAGATAGAAAGGAAGAGAGCTGCCAGAATGTGCTAAGTGATGGCTTTTTATCCTCGTAAACTGGTGGAGTGGTTCAAGTCCTAAAAACTCGAACTACACTAGTTCGAGTCCATTAAACTCGATCTAGGGCAACCAATAATTTTACCCCTGCACCCTATTCTGGAGCATGTCGGACCGAAAGCGACTGGACCGAATGATTGAGCAGTAGTTTGAGTTAAGTGTAATCGAACTACACTAGTTCGAGTCCCTAAAACTCAATTAATGACAACAAAGAATCTTATCCCTGCAACCCTATCCTGAAGCATGTCGGTGGACCAGTGGTTCGAACCCATTGGAATCGATTTTGTTTGTTCGAGTCTTAAGGCATCAATTTTCTGCAGATATGGATCGGGTGCTTTAAATTCGTTGTACTACATCGAGGTTTTCAGCATCGATCTAACTGGACCGAGTTGTCCATATTCGATCTACCTTGATCGAGTCCTTTGTCATCATTCTACTTTGATCGATTTCTCCAAAATCGAACTAATGTAGATCAAGTTTTAGGAACTCGATCTGATTTTAGTTCGAGTTCTTCATCGTCGAACTGGACAGTAGTTTGAGTTTATGGGACTCGAACCCTTTGAAACTTGGGTAGTTTGGGAAAATTTTATAAAACTTATGTATTCCGGGAATTATGTTTAATTTTTACTGTATCCTGGGAATTCTTCCAACAAGAAATGAGGCATTTAAAATTGTTGGTTAGTAAACAATGAAGGAGAGAGAGTGACATGTGGAGCACTCTCGTTAGCTAGAAGATTGATTATTTTAAGTTTAGTTTTAGGTCCATTTAAACAATTGGTTGATGTGCCATCGCAGTACATGATAAATAACTTTCATATGTGGTCACTTAACCGATTTTGAATACATTCTTGATCAATTAAGTTAAAAGGCCATTTCAGGCAATACACGTCTTGAATTCTTCGGACTTTATGAATAATTTGAAACAAATAAGAGCCTAATGTGATTCTTGATCTTAGATATCTTAATTCATCTCCACGGAAAAAAATTCTTCACGATTGGGCGACTTGTACATATGGCATCCAATGGCTTCTTTCTAGGCATTGTGACCTTCGGTCATGTCTACCTCTTCCTCGCTCACTCTTTCCCATTCAAAGCATTGGATCAATGTCCCAAGTGTCAAGCCCACAACCCGGTGGGCAAGGCTTACACCAGGATAAGACCTTCTACCCAACCCAAAAGGTATCATCTTGTAGCTTTCCTTCCCTTCATTTTTGTACCTTTCTGATTTGAAACTTGTGGGATCATCCCAAAGACCAGGGTCCCTATGAATAGCCCATGCATTAACCAATAGTATAGTGTCACGTGGCAAGTGGTACCCTCCAACCACACAATCCTCGGATGATGCATGAGGGAGCAAGAGTGGAGCAGCTGGGTATAATTGAAGGGTCTCCGAGATAATGTTTTGAAGGTAAGAAATGTTGGAAATATCTGGCTCGTCAATCAAGCATTCTTGACCAATTTTCTTGTCGAGTTCTTCCCTTGCCTTGGCTAATATGTTGGGATGATTGAGAAGGTTTTCCAGTGCCCATTCTAAAGTACTGCAGAATTATCGGTTCCTGCCAATAACATGACCTGAGAACACCTTAAATAAACATGTTTCAAAATAATCACACATCATGTAAGGAAAAAGAATCACATGCTTTGTACATGGACATTGCTAATTATGTAATCAGTTATTTGAAAATGGCAATGTTTATCCATCGCGAAACATGTAATTAATCATGTTAAACTTAACGCTTCATAAAATCGAATGTGTGGCATAACTAAACGAAATCATCGAGCCTTTTACATGTCACCACGTGATCAGTTGATATTTCAAAAACATCCAAAATTTTGAAACAATCTAACTAATCGCAAATAAGAAAAAGTACAAAGTCAATTAATCCCATCAAAATGGGGATGATAAAATAAATTATGGCTCAAGAATGGTTCATTTGGCAAACTTCTTCTACTAGCACTAGTTCCTGGATATGGAAAACTTTAGTAAAAGCAAGAGATAAAGTGGCTCACTATTTCACCTGCTAGGATACTCTGGTATTGTGGAATGGAAAAAGAATGGTGAAGTACTCTATCAAACATGTCTGAAAGGATATGTAGATGCTAAGACAAACAGTTCAGTAGTACTCATTGATATGGGCATGATTTTTCCTTCCTAGACACAACATGACAAGTTGGATGGTAACATGTAATCGCATTGTCACCCTTGGTCTGTTGAAGGAGTGGGAAATATTAGAGCTGATGAAGCTGGAGTCCCTCCTTCAGAGCTATTTAGAAGGCTACTTGGATTGGAAAATTTGAGTGTTTGATGGCAAGAGTGATAAAGCAAAGTTTCTTAAAATGTTTTGGAACTTGATAGTGAGCTTGCTTTGGAGGAAAAGATGTAGGAGGATACATGGTGAAGCTGGGATCCCTTCATTAGAGCTAGTTAGAAGGTTGATTGGTGTAGTGGAGGTACTGAAGGTAGGTAGCCCGAAGATAACAGAAGTCTAGAGAAAGAATGTTTCTTATGTTATAGGAAGTGGTGTGTTGCATTAGTTTTGTTATAGGAATACTATATACTTGTTTGTCTCGTAATTTCATAATAGAGAGTTGGTTTGATGTATAAAGCTTGGAGAGTTAGTTCACTTGGAACTTCTTGATCTAATAACATTCTTCCGATTGCCCTTAAAAACAAAACCCTTCCTTTTTTTAGTACTACAAAATTTTATCTAATGGTTGTAATTTTAGAAGGAAATAAGTAACTTAGCAGTGAGCTGACAAGATTTTTGGGATTGCGCACAAATTTTCAAATGTGTTGTTAAAACACTTACCAAATCTTCTTAAAAAATTAAACGGACCATATCTCATTCTTTGTACATTGGATTTCAAACTTTTTTGTGCTCTACAAGATGATATCCACTTTGATATTTTTTTTAACAAAAAAACTTTCATGTCATCATACCATTGTTATATCACGACATTACCACTTGCAGTAGTATGATATTGTAGTAATATGATGTTGGTATGAGGTCTTATATTAGATAAAGAATAACACGACGACATAATATCATCACTAATGATAATATCATGATATTATGACTATATCATAATGATAATATTATGATATGATACTGATCCGATGAGCAGTTAGTATTACCATAATGGTAAGATATCATGTTATGATAAATATGATAGTAATAATATTAAAAACAAGGGCATTAATTTCCCCTAACAAGCAAGACCAAGTATTGGAAGTAGTTAGAAGCAATAAGGTAGAGATGTTTGTAGTTATTGAAACTAGGGTGAAAGAAGAAAAATTAAAAGAGATAATTCAAAGGGGATTTTCAGATCGGGAATTTGCAGAAAACTATAATCATTCGAGGTTGGGTCGCATCTAGGTATTCTGTAAGAAGGGAGTGGGATTTACGGTTTGGGATAAGGGTTGTCAAAACATCCAGGGAGTAGTGCAAGGTGTGGAGAAATTTAAAGTGACTTTTGTGCATGGATCAAATGAAGATTGTCTTCGAAGGAAGATGTATGTAACCTCTGAACTACGGCCTTCTAGTGAGCCTTGAATAGTTCATGGGGATTTTAATGCAGTAAGGTCTAAAGAAGAGGCTTCAAATTTCCCTACACCATTAGATATGGAAGATTTCAATCTCTGTATTGATAATATGGAGAAGGTCCATAGTTTACATGGACAAACCAGCTACAGAGAGCCCGTATTTCAAGAAGAATAGACAGAGGTTTGGTAAATGGTGAATGGTTGACTGCTTATCCCAACCAATGCAATCAAAATCGTGCTTCAAAGCTTAAAAACTTACGCTTTTACAATTCTAGATCACCAAAATGCTTCTACGTAGAATCGCGCTTTTCCCTTACAAGTGTAGTCAAAATCTACGCTTTAAAGCTTTGGTTTTATGCTTCTAGATCCTAACTCTGTCATTCATGTGTTCCTACCTGGTTAAAGTCTTCCGAAGCCTTTTAAGTACTTTTGCATCTAGTAAACTAATCAAACTTATAAGGATATTGTTATAGAGGCTTGGAACAAGATTGTTGAAGGCACAAATATGTTCATGATTTACTAAAAGCTGAAGGACGGTAAAAGAAGACTTAAGGTGTTGAATAAAGAGGAATTTTCCAGAATATCTGCAAGAGTTAAGCTGGCTAAGAAGTCTTGTATAGGGTGCAAGCTGCTGCTTTGCACAACCTTCTAATAATATATTCATGGCAGAAAAGGATGCACAAAGAGCTCTCCACTACCTACTCAAAGATGAGGAATCCTTATATAGACAAAAGTCTAGGAAGCTGTGGATTCAGACAACATAGAGATGTGAACACAAAATACTTTTACAACTTTGTGAAAATCAGGCAGACTCGACAAACCATCTGTTAGCTAGTGACTGAGGAAGGAGAATTGCTTACACACACTGCTCAAATGTGTCAGGAGGTTGTAAATTTCTATAAAAAAACTATTGGGCACCAGAAATAATGAATTCAAGAAGATCTCTATGGATTTACTGAGTCAATTTCTTTACACTAGGCATCCTCACTTTGTCTTGAAATTTCTATAGAGGAAGTAAAGTCGGCTTTATTTTCAATGAAAGGAGACAAAACCCCTGGTCTAGATGAATTTGTGGCGGGGTTCTTCCAATATAATTGGAAAATTGTTGGAGAAGATATCACAAAAGCTGTGCAAGAGTTCTTCCACACCAATTCCCTGCTTTCAGAGATAAATTCTACTTCTCTTAGTCTCATTCGCAAGATAATGAATGCTGAGAACATGAAGAAATTCAGACATATATCATGTTGCAATATCATATACAAATGAATTTCAAAGATATTAGCTTGTAGGATTAAAGAGGTTCTTCCAGGGATAATCAGTGCTAATCAAAAAGCATTCATTAAAGGCACAATGATTAGTGATAATCTTCTCTTGGCACATGAATGGTTAAGTTTTACAATCGAAAAAATGCTTCACCTAGATGTACATTGAAGGTAGACATCATGAAAGCATTTGACAGTGTGGATTGGAGTTTTCTGAAGACTACATTGAATTCTTTAGGATTCCCTGGTGCCTTTATCAAATGGATCATGATCTACCTTTACAACACCAAATTTAGTGTGAATTTCAACGAGGCGTTCTGTGGATTGTTTTTGGAAAATAGGTTTTAGACCGGGGGATCACCTGCCATACCTCTTCACCATAGCAATGGAAGTGCTTTCTAGCATGCTTCATAGAGCTGTTGCTCATAAGGCCTTTCAATAGCATCCACTAACATAGAAAATTAACATTACTCATCTGTGATTCGTGGATGTCTTGATGATTCTCACGAAATGGACTATTGAGGCAGTCGCATTTTTTCCGAGAATTTTTTATGCTTTCTATGACAACTCTGGCTTGAAGTGTAATCCATCCAAAAGTGAGGTTTTCTGTGCTGAGATAGAGTAGAGTGAGTTGCAGGGTATTACAGACAGGTCAGGTTTTTCTATTGGGAAGCTGTCTGTGAAATACCTTGGCATCTCTGTAATTGTTGGTAAGCTCAATATGAATGAATGAAAAGCATTGGTGGATAAAGTAGCTACCAAAATAAGTGGATGGGAAGCAAAAACACTATCCTATGCAAGCATATACCAACTAATTTTAGCTATAATTACACCTATATCTCAATATTGGATGGAGGTTATACAGCTTCCATTGATGGTCATCAAGATGCTTGAAAAACTCTGCTCTAATTATCTGTTGGGAGTTGAAGAAGAGGGAAATAATGCTCAAGTGGCACGACAATTTGTAGCAAGGCAGAAGAAGGAACACTACAGGAAAATTCACCTTCGATCACGGGATTTCCCGTGACTGAATAGTCAATGCCCGTGATGGAAAGCATTTGTCACGGTATTTTCCCGTGTCAAGCATGCCCGTCATCAAAGGTAAAATATTACGAGCAATCCCTTGACAGAAAAGATACAATAACGGGAAAAATCCCATGACAGAAGCTTTATTTTCTCACGGTAATTCCCGTGATTAAGTTACAAAATAGTCACGGGATTTCCCGTGACTTCTTGCATTATTTGTCACGGGGTTCCGTCCAATAGTCACGAAATTGTAATGATTGTGACCAATTTAAAGCAAGGGTTTTTGTCTCAATGGTCACAGGAACCCCTTGATCGTTGATCCTTACTAATCACATGGAAATCAAGTGATGGATACTAATCAATAGTCGCTAGAGAAACCTGTGATGTGGTACATACATTATTTTATGAAAAAAGAGAGGTTTTATTTCATAAATATGATCAAAAAATTCTTTGTACAAACTGTTAGCAGCTATTAACTGCATTACATACAACATTTGCATTCTTTTTGTACACAAGTCCGTAGTTACAAGTGACTCTAGACTGGGCAGTTTTTGCTGCAAGATCTGCTGCAAATTCAGGACACACCAGACACTTCAAGTAAAGCATAGAGAATGTTCATTGTTGTACCGAATCCAGGAATGCGTTTGGACAGGGTTTCATTCTTCATGGGCTGCCAATTGCCAAAAGAGACATCGTGGGCTGAAGGCTGTAACTTCTTCTTCAAGGTCATCCACATCCAAATGGCAGTATGGAAAACCAAGGTAGCATTTTGCTCTATGTACTTAGGGTGACAAAAAATCCTCCTTGATACTCTGTCCAACTTTACCATAGTTATAGTTCCTGTGGACATAAATCAGTGTGAACATCAATAACAGTGACTAATGTTTTTATTTAAACATTCTACAATTCATATACTCTCACTTTGGTGAAGGAAGGGAGAAAGGAAAAAGAGGAATCCATATGATTCATTTAAACACACGCATACAACACTAGATAATCATGAACTTCGCATCAAGTTATGTCTCTTTTTTTTGTTATCATTCACAGTTATAACCAACTGAAGTATAGTTAAAAATAAGTTATCTCAGCCCCATTTGAATTTGCATCAAGTTATGTCTCTTTTTTTTTGTTATCATTCACATCTGGGGCTGTGGCGTTGGGCGAGGGCGTGGAGGGTGCGGTGGATTGGGGGTTTCATGAAGCCGGCGTGACCGATGATTGGGAGCCCCCACGGTGGGCTTGGAGGGAGGTTCAGCCGCCATGGCGGCCGGAGGTTGTGGATTTGTAGGGATGGCAAACAGTGGCCACCGCCAACCGACCGTCCATAGAACCCCGGTTAGCTGCAAACCTACCGGGCGATTTTCGGTTCAGGTGCGGTTTAATCGGGGCAACCGAAAATTGATGGGCGGTTCGGTTTACCTGCCTAACCGACCAGCAACTGCAAAAACCCGACCGGTAACCACCAAGAACCAACAGTTAACCACCAAGACCCGAATGTTAACCGCCAAAACCGACCGGACAGCAAGGTAAAAAAATCTAAAATCGCCTAAAATTAAAATCTCAAACCTACATTTCAATTCCTTTTGCATCGAAAATACATCTAAATTAGCAACTTAATGTCTCACATTCATTAATTCAACAACATAAACTCCACAAATCACAACAAATCCTCTAGATAACAACAAATCAACAATACATCATAATCTATCATCACTTATCACCAGCCTTAGAAGAACCAAAATCTGCATAACCCTGTTCGTTCTTTAGGGGAAACAAGTCATGAACATAATCATCATATCCTTCTTTCTCTTCCTCCGGTACATCTTCTTCACCCTCCTACTCATTCTCCACTGGAATGTTGAGGCTTGCATCTACATTGCCAACATTGCCAGTATTCGTTGCACTTTCCATTCTAGTTTGGAAAGTGACATTAACTAAGTAAGAAAAAAAAGGAAAAGAAAGTGTTAGTACATTCATACATTGAATTAGGTGAAAAGAAGACAAAAAACTGAACAATAAGAGAGTTTGAGAACTCACTACTTTCCAAAGTCAAATTCTCTTCATCATCTTCCTTATCGTCAATCTCCCTGGATCTGGGATACCTTATCCAATCCTCGGCACAAATCAATTCCTCCATCAATAGGTCGCTCAAAGAGGACCTGAATGGACTGAGAATCCGCCCGCTACAGCTGAATGTTGCCTCTGAGGCAACAGAAGAGATAGGAACAGCTAGGACATCCTTAGCCATCTCAACAACAATCAGATATATTCCAGAGTGTCGAGACCACCATTCCAATATGTCAAACTTTGCATCATCACTCTATTCATTGATGCCGTCAGTTTGACATTTCAAATAGATGTCAAGCTCAGCAGAGCTACCTCCTGTTTCTAGCAGAAGTGCTTCCCTTTTTCTCTTTCTAAGCCTCTCCTCCAATATCTTAATCTGATCACCAGCACCATCAGCAGAACTATCATCAGCAATGTTATCATCAGTGGTAGGCTGAGATGCAAACTCTGATCCATACTTCCTCTTGTAAATCTCAAACATCTGGCGCATCTCCCTTTTAATAGTAGCCTGAATTTCCCCTCCTTTGATACTTCCATAAATCATTACCAACACTTCAGACACAAGATCAAGTTTACTTCTAGGATCAAGCACACATGCTATATAAATTAAATGATTCACCCGAGGATTCTCATCATTCATGACAGGTGTGTCAAACCAATACTTTTGTACCTTTTCTTCAACCTTTTCTGCCATCTTTTTGAGTTCTTCACGCAGATCATTCTTCAATTCCTGAATGATGTCATAAATTGGAACAAGTTTCTTGAAGAAAAGATGGGTAGTCACATATTTAGTTCCTGTACAAATGAGAATAGAATACAGGAAATAAGACTTAAACAAATCAAAATTCTCAAATGTTCAAATTAAAATAAACAAAGTGAACAAAAATTTCACTTACCCGAGACTAGGAGGGTAAAGTCATTAAAGACTTTCAGATACTTCACCAACTTTGTAATCAGACTCCAATCATGTTTAGTTGGAAGACCACCTCTTGCGTCAATATAATCCCTGAAGGAATGATCTTGTATTCTTGTATACAAAGTGGTAAACACTCCACCAAACCTTTCTGCTGCTTCTAACATCATATAGGTGGAGTTCCATCTGGTCGGTACATCCAAACACACCAATTTGGTAGAATCCAACTCCAGAAATTGCATAGCAGTCTTGACCCTTACCAACCTAGCTGGAGATGACCTCACCCACTTCACATAGTCCCGAATTCTATCCACAACTCCTCCGATTACTTTCAATCCATCCTGCACCACCAGATTAATGATGTGTGTGTCACATCGAAACTGAAGATACTTCCCATCCATCAAATCACACCCCCACTCCTTTAATTTCCTTCTCTTGCAATCACTCACAATATCATTTGTAGATGCATTGTCCATGGTCAAGCAGAATAGATTCTTCACCTTCCATTCTTCAAGAATTTCTGCAAGCTTCTCTGCAATATCATTTCCTGTATGACTTGTGATGGGAACAAAGGAGATCACCTTCTTCTGCAACTTCCAATCATGTCCAACAAAGTGAGCAGTCACACACATGTAATTTTTGTTGTTGTCAGAAGTCCACGTATCTGTAGTGATTGAAACTCTGCCTTTGCTCTTTGATTCAAAAAACTCTATCAAATTCATCTTTTTCTCCAAGAATATATGAAAGCAATAATCTCTTATACCTCTCCTCCCAGGCAATGCTATCAAAATCGCGCTTTAAAGCGTAAAAACATACGTTTTTACCATTTTAACCTAAAAATACGCTTTAGTTTCTACGTTAATTCGCATTTTATATAAAATCGCACAAAAACGGTCGTAAAATCGGTAAAAGCGGAAAAAACGTTAAAAACGCGTTTCTTGTCCGTTTTATACGATTTTGATTGCAGTCCGGAAATGGCCAAAATGAGCCAAAACGGCGCTGTTTTAAGGTGTTTCAATTTAAAAAAAAAAAAAATCAGACCGAAATGGGTGAGGTGCTGCTGTCGACTCGAAGGTTTCATTCTACCCTAATTCTTCTTCTCCACTTTGCAGCATCACAACCCTTTCCACGACAGAGCGGCCGGCGACGCCTCCTTCCTTCTCCCACAACGCAGCTGCGCCGCCGGTGCCTTCTTCCTTTTCCCACAACCCAGCAACGCCGTCTTCCTTCTCCCACAACCGAGCGGCTCCGTCGTCCTTCCCCTTCAACCTTCGCGGCGTCGTCGTCCTCCAGCATCAACCTTTGCCGAGTCGCCGACCTTCACCGCTGGCTGCATCAGGAACCGCCGCCGCCGTCCTCAGCAACTCTTTCCCGCCGCCATCCTCCAGCCTCATCGTGCTCTGCAGTCTGCTCGTAAGTCTGTCTTTCTTTATTTCTTTCTTTATGTTTGCAGTTTGCTGTTTATTTGTGGCTTGTGTGTGAATTGTAAAGCAAAGAGGAAACCCACATTTCTATATTGCCCAGTGGTATTATTTTGTTGTAATGATTAATGAAGTTTAATTATGTTCTTGGAATTGGTATTAGCAAAACTGAATTGCTTGGATTTGAATGTCTATTTTCTTTTTGAAGAATTGTACTAATGTCGAGCGGTGGTGTCGGTACTAGTGCAAGTAATTCTGTGGCAAATAGTAAAGCAAAGAGGAAAAATGCACCGAGAAATCGTAATGATCCCGGTTGGCAGCATGGTGTAGATGTACTTGGCACTGGGCAGAAAGTGAGGTACAATTACTGTGACAAGGAAGTATGTGGTATTTCCCGATTCAAGCATCATCTTGCAGGAACAAGAAAGGTTTCGTGGCTTGTGTTAGTGTTCCAGATGAAGTGAGGGCAAAAATGCTAGAGCTACTCCATCTGAATGAAGAAGGGAAGGAGGCTAAGATAAGGAAGCTTCATGATCTTGGTCTTGGTGGGAATGTAGATGATAGTGATGTTCCAAATCGGGATTCAGTTCATTCAAATGTGGCTGGAGGCAGTGGTAGTAGTAAACAAAAAACAATAAGTGCACTTTTGAAGAAATGCAACTAGAAGTTCTAAATATAATCAGACGTGGGAAGATGTAGCTCGACATGGTCCTGGTTTTAAACCTCCTTCATATCATGAGATTAGGGAGACTTATCTGAAAGAAGAATTGAAGGAAGTGGAGAGTAAATTGCAGGTGTTTAAATCTGAATGGAAGGCGGTGGGTTGTACTATAATGTCTGATGGATGGATAGATAAGAAAAGAAGAGTTCTTTATAACTTTTTGGTTAATAGTCCTCTGATGACTCGATATTTGCACATGTTTTCCCCTTTGTTTCTTGATTGTTTGAGCTTTAATTATTGCGTCTTTGGCCTATTTTACGCTAGGTTGTGTTCCTTTGTCACATTTCAGGTCCTAGCACATAAAGTGAAGCATAGGCGCAAGTTTCAAGTCAATCAGAGATCAATTGGCGATTAGGGAGAAGAAACTCGGGCATGACCTGAAGAAGAATGAATTTCTACCTCAATTTATGGACAAAGAATCATGCAAGCTTGTCATGAAAAGAAAGAGGACAAGACTACGAGCGTCTGGGATCAAACGGCGACTGATTCGGAGTCCGGACGAGGGAGAAACGAAGCATTGAATATAGGGGAACAGGTTCGGCAGTAAAAACATGGGCGCGCCTAAATCAAAACACGGCCGTGCCCATATTTAGGCACGACCGTGTTTTGGCCGACGCGCGCGAGCGTGTTTTTAACACGGGGAAAAACACGGGCGGTCAAAAGCAAAGCACGGCCGTGCCCTCGACCGTGTTTTGCCCAGAATCAGGTTTTTTAACGCAAATTCGAGCCAAAGGAGAAGGAGAGCTGGGTTTTGGATCCCAAACACCCAAGGGACGAACCAAAGAGAGAGAGGGCGATTTGAGGGCATTCTTGGAGTGGAATTGGAGGATTTCTTCGCCTTGAAAGCTCGAGGAACAAGCCCGGACTTGAAGACTGATCATCTGAAGATTCTTACTGCAGTCTCTCTCTTCTCTATGGAGTAACTTCCCTTCACTTAGGTTTTGAAGAACCCTAGCTATGTTTGTTTGATTGGATGATTGTATGAGTACTCTGACTTGATAATCTTGAGTTCATATTCAATCTATGCATGTTTTCATGATTCAATTCTGCTTTAGTCGAGATTATTGATTCTGCTTTGATCCTATGAGAGGGAATACCTGATTAGGTCAATAGAGCACCATAGATTGATAGTAGTGGATCGATTGCTTTAGTCGAGGGTTGATTCACTGCTTTGTATCGATTGAGAACCTCTTTCGATAGAGGGAGTCTAGTTCAGAACGCCTTGATCAGTTGTTCTAGAGAAGGATACGTCCCTCTAGGCAATTGACTCAAGAGGGCCTTGTTCCTTTAGTCGAGACTCAAGGTCTAGTCAAGGATTCTCCGCATTGTGAATGAAAGTGAAACAAGTTGGAAATCATCAATTGTTTGTCTGGCTAGTGGCTAGGGGGAATCATACCTAAGTGAGTTCCCAACCTGTAATTAGATTAACTTTAACTGTAGTTTGCTAGAGTAGTTTTAGTTCTTTCATCTTAATCTGGTTTGCTAAATAATAAACTGAAGCTGAGTAATAGTAACTCTAGAGACCCGTGGATTCGATATTTATCACTTGAGCCACTATACTGCAGTCCCTTCCATTGGTTACACTTGGCCATTGTTAGGTGTTGTGTCATAGCGAGTCAAGTTTTTGGCGGCGTTGCCGGGGACTTTCTAGAGTATTAGGAAAGACAGAAGTTTGTTACTTTAGCGTTTTTCGTTTATTTTCTTTTCCACCCTTGCTTTTCACTTGGGTGTTTTTGTTTTTGTTGGTGCAGATCTGAATCATGGATCCTAATGGCTTCTCCAATCATTGGGGGTATCCACCACCATCTGGGTGGTATTACCCCGAGACTCCCTGGAGCAATCAAGGCGGAGAAGACTATGGATTCGGGTTCCAGTACCAACCCCCTTACTACGGAGAACAACCGGACCCCTGGGCATATCAAGAACAACCTCATTACCAAGAAGAATTTCTCCCACAACCAGAAGGGTCATTGGAGCTGGAGTTACCCATGGCGGCCTTCATGGGCCATTCTGCAGAGCCATGCTACACTCCACAGCCAGATCCACACTATGATTTGAGGCTTCTCATGGAGAGATCATGCTCCAGTATGGATCATTGTGTCCAGGCCTATCGTGAAACAGAGGGTATCCTCCCGAGCCTTAAGAAGAGCGTCGATGATCTTGAGCGATCTTGGGCACAACCTGCTCCAGATCACCCTTCTGCTGCCATACTAGAAGAGGAGGAGGAAGAAGAAGGCTACAAGGACATTATGGAACACACAGAAGTTGTCACGGAGAGCTCCCGTGATGGTCATGATCAAGAGTGTCATGTCGTAGCCGACCACACCTTCCCACACCCCAAACTGAGCTTTGAAAAGGCGGGCATGAGTGCGGAGATGCAAGAAGATCTCATGAAAGAAATTGCTTGGCAACTTGCTCTCCAATCCGTGCTAGAAGAAGAAGAGCAACAAAGGGTGCAAAAAGAAGTTGTGGAGGATGACGAAAGTGAAGCAGGAGGAGTTCTTGATCATTTCCCAGGGGTGATACCACATGAAGTAGAAAGGGGGGTTGAAGAAGCAATTGGCGTCCAGGCTGAGGACGGAGTTAAGGTGGAAGAGGCCTGCACTGGCCATGAGTTACATGTGATATCTCCACCAAACTTCGAGGAACTGCTTAGCAAGGACCCATTTGCAGTGTCTCTTTGCCAGAGCAAGGCCACCTCGACATCGGTCCCTCTTGGTGGACGCGATGGTGGCCAATCGATGTTGTCATATCTGGTTTGGGGCAATGAGACGAGAGAAGAGAAGAAGAGGTCTCGAGGGTGGAGACTTCATCTGCATCAAGTACATGAGCCTTCATCACCTGCCACACCACATGCTCATGACTTGAGACTCCACCTCATCGACGAGAACCTCAACTTCAAGGAGGTTCTGGCATGGACCGAAACTTAGGAGCCCTCGTCCGGCTCACGACGTGAAAGAAGCGCTTGTTGGGAGGCAACCCAACCAGTCGGTTTGCATTTCTTTCTCTATTTCTCTTCGGTTGAGTCAGTTTTGTTCTTTGATTTCAGAGTCAATAATTCAACCTTTGTGAGATTTTGTGTGGTGTTTGTGTTTCGACTACTTTGTCCTCCTGGAATGCACCGCCTTCCCCATTCACAATCATTCACCGTTGATATGGTAACTTCGTTCTACCCTCCTTATCTTTCCTCCATTGAGGACAATGTCGTGCTTAAGTGTGGGGGGATGTTCGATTATGTATGTGTGTGAATGTTTGACTGTTTGTGTGCTTGGAGCCTAGTCCACTGTCCAAATTTCGATTTGAGGGCTCCAAGTACGTGTTCCTTGCAATTGCCTGCTCAGTATGCTTTGAATTGACAGTCTTTATAGTAATATGCAACCTAGGGAGGTAGTGTAGCACTATGGAGGATGTTGATGCATTTAAGATGTCTCATTTCTTCTTCATATTGTGTTGGTTGATTGAGTGAATTAGTGATCTTAGGACCCCTGAATTGTGTGGTGTTGTGGACTCTCTACCTGTCACGGACTCTTGTTTCATGTTTTGAGTTTAACAGGTGCTCGAAAATGTGCTTTAAAATAACGTCTCCCGTGCGAATAGGGCGAAAGTGTGTAAGGGGAGACGGGAATTCGTTCCCAATTTTCACCTACTACCTCCAGCCCCCTTACATGTCTTTCCCCCGCACGAGGCTCGAGACACCCGCTCCTGGCATGGCCGGTAAGAGCCGGGCTCCCGCAAAACCTCTGCTAGGTGGGAGCCCCCATTTTCTGAAAAGCAGGTTGGGACCCTTGAAAAAAAAAAGGAAAAATAACAGAAAACAAGCAAAACAGAAAGAAAAGGGGTTCCAACCGTCTTCAAAAAGAAAATAAGAGCACCTTGAAAAATGTGAGTCCATGATTTTTTTTTTAGAGTCTCTTTGTCCACGATTCATTTTTCCTATGTTCACTATTTGCCATGATGCCGACTCGAGACTAGCGTTCTCGCCGAAGAAGCTATGAGATGACTTGTGCGTCGGTTGACATCGTCAGCTGCTAAATGATCTAGAAAATTCTCTATCAACGATTGAGGGTGCATGTTGCTGTAGAGGTCTGGAGAGCTGCATTGGTTTGAGTTAGGTTTGCTTGGGGACAAGCAAACGGTTAAGTGTGGGGGGATTTGATGACTCGATATTTGCACATGTTTTCCCCTTTGTTTCTTGATTGTTTGAGCTTTAATTATTGCGTCTTTGGCCTATTTTACGCTAGGTTGTGTTCCTTTGTCACATTTCAGGTCCTAGCACATAAAGTGAAGCATAGGCGCAAGTTTCAAGTCAATCAGAGATCAATTGGCGATTAGGGAGAAGAAACTCGGGCATGACCTGAAGAAGAATGAATTTCTACCTCAATTTATGGACAAAGAATCATGCAAGCTTGTCATGAAAAGAAAGAGGACAAGACTACGAGCGTCTGGGATCAAACGGCGACTGATTCGGAGTCCGGACGAGGGAGAAACGAAGCATTGAATATAGGGGAACAGGTTCGGCAGTAAAAACACGGGCGCGCCTAAATCAAAACACGGCCGTGCCCATATTTAGGCACGACCGTGTTTTGGCCGACGCGCGCGAGCGTGTTTTTAACACGGGGAAAAACACGGGCGGTCAAAAGCAAAGCACGGCCGTGCCCTCGACCGTGTTTTGCCCAGAATCAGGTTTTTTAACGCAAATTCGAGCCAAAGGAGAAGGAGAGCTGGGTTTTGGATCCCAAACACCCAAGGGACGAACCAAAGAGAGAGAGGGCGATTTGAGGGCATTCTTGGAGTGGAATTGGAGGATTTCTTCGCCTTGAAAGCTCGAGGAACAAGCCCGGACTTGAAGACTGATCATCTGAAGATTCTTACTGCAGTCTCTCTCTTCTCTATGGAGTAACTTCCCTTCACTTAGGTTTTGAAGAACCCTAGCTATGTTTGTTTGATTGGATGATTGTATGAGTACTCTGACTTGATAATCTTGAGTTCATATTCAATCTATGCATGTTTTCATGATTCAATTCTGCTTTAGTCGAGATTATTGATTCTGCTTTGATCCTATGAGAGGGAATACCTGATTAGGTCAATAGAGCACCATAGATTGATAGTAGTGGATCGATTGCTTTAGTCGAGGGTTGATTCACTGCTTTGTATCGATTGAGAACCTCTTTCGATAGAGGGAGTCTAGTTCAGAACGCCTTGATCAGTTGTTCTAGAGAAGGATACGTCCCTCTAGGCAATTGACTCAAGAGGGCCTTGTTCCTTTAGTCGAGACTCAAGGTCTAGTCAAGGATTCTCCGCATTGTGAATGAAAGTGAAACAAGTTGGAAATCATCAATTGTTTGTCTGGCTAGTGGCTAGGGGGAATCATACCTAAGTGAGTTCCCAACCTGTAATTAGATTAACTTTAACTGTAGTTTGCTAGAGTAGTTTTAGTTCTTTCATCTTAATCTGGTTTGCTAAATAATAAACTGAAGCTGAGTAATAGTAACTCTAGAGACCCGTGGATTCGATATTTATCACTTGAGCCACTATACTGCAGTCCCTTCCATTGGTTACACTTGGCCATTGTTAGGTGTTGTGTCATAGCGAGTCATCCTCGTGGAACTGTATTTCTTGAGGCTGTTGACACTTCTGAGATTTTAAAGACTGCTGAGAAGGTCTTTGAGATGTTGGATAAAGTGGTTGAGAAGGTTGGAGAAGAGAATGTTGCTCAAATTGTGACAGATAATGCTTCAGCTTATAAGGCGGCAGGACAAATGTTGATGGAGAAGAGGAAGCATTTGTTTTGGACACCATGTGCAGCCCATTGCTTGGATTTGATGTTGGAGGATTTTGAGAAGAATATTAAGGTGCACAAGACTACAATTGGGAAGGGTAAAAAGATCACAAAATTTATTCATGTCAGAACAATGTTGATTGCCATGATGAGGGGTTTCACTAAAGGGAAAGATTTGGTTAGACCTGCAGTTACTAGATTCGCTACATCATATTTGACCTTGGCATCTCTCCATGACAACAAAGGTTCCTTGGTGAGAATGTTCTCTTCTGACAAGTGGAGGAAGAGCGGCTTTGCTATGCTTCGGGAAGGGAAAAGAGTTCAAGTGATAGTACTTGATGGCAGATTTTGGCAAGATGTGTCAATTTTCCTTAGAGCTTCTCAACCTCTAGTCAAGGTTCTACGCTTGGTTGATTCTGATGAAAAACCAGAAATGCCTTTCTTATACTTTGAGATGATCCAAGCAAAGGAGAAGATTAAGAGCAACTTCAACAATGTGGAAAAAAGGTAATTTTTCAAACTTAGTTTTCTTATTATATTATGAGACAAATCTCTATGTTTTTTATTATTTTAAGTTGTGAATTTATTGTCTTTTATGTAGATATAAACCTATCTTGAAGATAATTGACAAAAGGTTGGAAGATCAAATGAGTAGGCCCTTTCACTATGCTGCATATTAGTTGAATCTCCAAATTCACCATTCTCATGGTATGGGATTTAACTATAATGATCCAAAGGTGAAAGTAGCTTTGTATGAATGTGTGAGTAGAGTTGCAAAGGATGATGAAGAGAAGTTTAAGATTATGGAACAGTTGCATGTATTTCATCATGCTCAAGGCATGTTTGACAAATATGGTGCAATGACTTTAAAGGATAGGCATCATCCTGCTGATTGGTGGACTTCATTTGGAGATGAAGTGCCAGAGCTTCAAAAATTTGCCATCCGAGTGTTGAGTTTGACTTGTAGTGCTTTTGGGTGTGAGCGCAATTGGAGTGCATTTGAGAGGATAAGTAACAAATTGCCTCTACTTTATTTAAATGATATCAATTATCATGTTTGTTGGTTATAAGTTTACAAGTTTGGTTTGTTTGTCATTCATTATTTTTACATGTTAACTTTTTTTTTTAGATTCATACTAAGAAAAAGAACAGCCTTCAAACACAAAAGATGAATGATCTTGTGTGTGTCATGTGCAACAACAAGTTGGTGGGAAGTAATGTCAAGAAAGCAAGAAGGCTTGAAATTGATTTTGAGGATATAGACTCCGAGAATGAATGGATTTGTGGTAGTGACACTGAAGAAGAAACATCACAAGCTGAAGCTTTAGGAGTTGATGGTGGTGAGGAAGGTCATCATGCTGTTGAAATTGGTCCTACTATTTCTATTGGTGACGATAGAGACAATGATGCTATTCATTTTGATGGTGATGGTGGCGATGCTATTCGTGTTGATGGTGACCGTGGATTTGATAATCCACTTGATGATGGCGATGGCGATGACGATGATGATAATGATGAATTGGATGCCAATGTTGAAGGCGATGATTTAATGTAGTTTTCTTTCTATCATTTTGAACTTTTGTGTGCTTTCATTTCAATTTCAAGAATTTGGATTATTAAACTTGTGTCATTATGTAAACTTAAACCATCTTGTTGGATTTTTAAGATGATATCTGTGTGACTGTGTCGTTTATGAGTTGCTTATGATGTATGTTTATCAACTTATGTTTAAGATGATATCAATCATGATTTATTGCAGGTAGTTATTCACTTCTATATAATTTATACACTAACATTTTATACAACGCATGTCGTACTTAGCAAATTTTTAGCTATTTTACAGGATGCCTAAAAAACTTACGCTTTTACGCTTTGATTCTACGCTTTACGACTTTACCCCTTTTCCGCTTCTAGGTAAAATCGCGCTTTTGACTGCATTGCTCCCAGGTATCTTAAACAGTGGTTGAACCGTATGCATAAACTGCTTAAACCCGTCTCTTTCCACAAAGAGAAAAGACAACTCATCCTTAATAATCATCATGGTAAGGCATATCTTGCTTTTGCTTGATCAAACTTCCATAAAGCACTTACTTGACTTCCACTACCATCTGCGGCCTTCAAGTTCAGAACAGTCTGATCCTTGGATGCTGCAGCCTTAGCCAAACATGATTTTCGATGGTTATTCATTGCAGAAGTGTCGTTCTTGGATGGATATGCTTTGATCTTAGTATGACAATGCTTGCACTCTCCCATCGGATACTCATCCACCGCCACCTTCGTAAAGTCCTTCCATCAATCAGTTGTACCATTTGTCTCCAACCATCTCTCTAGATTGAAGGGATCGTCTTTAGCTTTATTTGAAGCCGGATTAACCGTTTCTACTGAAGGAGCCTCAGCAGCAGGTGTACTTCCACTACTGGCATGGGCGGGAGTCCATGCAATTTATGCCGACGCTGACGGTTCAGCAGACTGAACAGGCCGACTCCCTGAACGTCCACCACGACCCCGATTCTGAGTAGGAGGGGCTGAGGCACCCGCACCACCACGACCTCGAGGAGCCGGAGGTCTCCCACCATGAGAAGCAGTCTCAGCGGATGGTGCACCTCGTCCGCCACGTCCACCACGTGGAGTCGGAGGTCTCGCCCTACATCAACATTTACACAAATTTAAAATTGAAAACTAAATTCACAAATTCTAACAAGTAACAACTAACAAGCATCATCAAAATCATCAATCATCATCATTCATCAATCAAAGTCAACATTCATCATCATTTTACATTTCTAATTAACTTACATAATATTATTCAAGAAGTTATGGACATTAACTAATTTCAACCAACCAAAGAACTGAGACTAACAAACAAAAGAGAGAAAGAAAACACAGATAGATCATCATATTATAATGAAGCTAGCTGACAATGAATGGGGTTGGAGGGCCGCCCTTCTTTAGATCTTAGCTCTCAGGCCTTACTCCTCAATCTCATGCACTGCAATCCACCACTAATCAATGATCAAAATTCAAAACCCCCTAATCACATACAGCCAAAAATTATGGACTAAAACCGCTAATCCCCCCCCCCCCCTCCCCCCCCCCGCTGTTTTGGAAACATGGGGAAAAAATTATTGTTCTTACATTATCTCTTCTTGTTATCGAGTATTCAAAGCAAGGAGATGGAGGCGCGGCGATGGCGAACTGTTGACTGGCGGTGATGGAGGACTGGAGGAGGGTTGCGGCGCGGCGGGTGAAGGCGGGAGGCGCGGCGAGTGGAGGGGCGATTGGAGCGAGGTGGCGGGGCGATTGGAGGGAGGCGGCGACCAGCGAGGTGATTGGAGAGAGGCGGAGTCGTCGCCGGCTGTGCTGTGGGAGTGGCTGGTGGCTGTGCGTTTTTGAGACGAGGGTCTGAGGAGGCCAAAACGAGACGAGAGGGTCTGAGGGAGCCAGGGAGGATGCTAGGGTTGGGGATGGGTTGGATCTTTTCAGCTAGGCCAAAACGGGGTTGTATTGTCGGTCGGTTAACCGGCGTTGGTTAATCGGCTAACCGCCTAACCACAGACAGCCTCCGCCAACCGACCGCCCCCCGTTATTGTCGGTTTCCGGTTAGCCGCTAACCGGCGGTTAACGGTTAGACTGACCGGTTAGTCGCTAACCGGCAACCGAAATGACAGCCCTAGATTTGAGTGCTAGGTAGGTTAGGGAGAGGAAGAAGAGGGAGAGGAGAAGGCAGCAGGAAGTGGCGTGGGAGGAAGCTCCCTGCAGCAGGTCGATCATGGCAGTCCTTGGTTTGTTTAGGTAATGGGTTATAAGTTATAACTTAGAACTAAGGAAGCTACTGGTGTTTCTTTTTGTGATTCGAGCCTTCTTTTATTTTGTTTGGTTACAAGCCTTGATAAAATATATCAGGGTTGACGAAGGCATAAATTCCTACGTTTAGGCCAACAAAACACTCCGTCTATAAACTCTAGGTAGATCATTAGGTGTTCAAATATTTAGGCGGTGTTTAATTCCCGTCTAGAAGGAGTTATGTGCGATTAATCAGTGCGAGTCGGTCTAGCAACTAACAATAGATAATAAATTATGTCTCAAAATTATCATCTTTATGTTCGACTAGCTACTCCCAATTATCTGTCTCTCTTTCCAAAAAAAAAAACAACTACATGTCATTCACATGCCTCTTTTCTCGATTGGATGAAAAAAAATTACGGCAACAGAGCTCTCTGAATTGCAATTACTTCTTCCATGCCATTCAATTGCAACGACTTTAGTGCTTGTCATCTTC
Organism: Linum trigynum; assembly: GCA_964030455.1. Lineage (NCBI taxonomy): Eukaryota > Viridiplantae > Streptophyta > Magnoliopsida > Malpighiales > Linaceae > Linum > Linum trigynum. The sequence goes on from OZ034817.1 coordinate 5,679,488, forward strand.
AGCTTTGGTCGACTCAACTCTCTATCCTAGTATTCGTCACCGTTGACCTAAACAACCAAAACCATATATGTACTACTTCAGTTCCTCTCCCATTAGTACCCAACTCCAGTTGAACCAACCTTCGTACTCTTCAACATCGTTGAATGTAAAATTGTTATAAGTTACATACATATATATAAATTGCGTACATATATTTTTATTTCATCCTTAAATTAATGATACGTTTAACTAAGTTACATATTATCAATTACGTACGGATATTTTTATTTCATCGTAAAACTAATGATACTTTCAGCAGTAACTCGAAAGTTATAATATACATTAAATTAATTATTTTAAAAGAATTAAATATATAAATAATATTGAAATAAGTAATTTAATTTATCACATATAAATATTAAACGTGTTATATGGATTTTATACGTGATTAGTACGACAATCATCAAGTAGACGTAAAAAAAAAAAGTTTGTCGATAGTATTAAAACATAAGTTCTAAATACATAAAATACATATATTCATATGGTGACTACTTCGGTGCACTCACAAAAATGAGTGTGTTCAATGCACCCAAGTAAAAAACTACGCTTAAGGAGTCTGATTTTGAATTTTAATATGTAGAATTAGTGTAATATGATGATATAACGTACGATAACAACTAATTAGCGGATCACCCTAAGCCCTAGACCTCCAATTTTGAGTTCTATCCCTAAACCCCAAATTGTAAACCCTAACTCTAACCTTAAAATCTCTAAACTCTAAATCCTTCAAATTAAAGTAAATCTTCAATGGTTTTTGGGCAAATTCATGTGCGTTATTGTTCATCACATCATAAGTGATGATTGACATCATTTTGACATAAATCGCATGTTTATAATGACAGTTATGAAGCGGGTGCACTAAATGCACCCAAAAAAGTGAGTGCACCGAAGACGTCACCATATTCATATGTAGGCATATTAAACTGAATATTTATTAAATGGTATCCTTCGAAATTCGAACTATGGCGGGCCATTTTCTGCCTCAAAAATCAAAATTGCAACATGACCTTTTGAATTGAAGAGACGAGCGCCATGGTCCACAAATGTAAAAGACAAAACAAAATAATTGAGAGAGTCTCATCCCTACTACTTATGTTTGGGAAGGGGTGTAAATGGAAGGGATGCAAGATTGGGAGTAAACACAAATTTCAAGGTGTTTACTCTCTTTTGGTTATTTTATAATAGTAGGGGTGCAAAACATGAGCGTAAATTTACTGTTTCGGCTTATCCTTCAAATTGGGGTGCAAGGGAATGAAGGAAGGGGAAAGGGGAGAAGGGGAATTATGAATTTTTAATTAGATTATAATTACATAATAATTAATATTATTAATTTTTTCTTATATCTATATCAATGTAGAAGTTGTTTGGGGTTGACCGTTTGACTCCGAGAGCAAGTTTGTCAATGTTCGTCTAGTCAAATCGATATCTCTTGGTTGACCCGAATTTGCATTAAAAATTAGAGATAAGAAGCGTATGTTGAAAAGATAGAGATGAACAGTTTAGTTGACTCGATTTACTTTAATAAGTAGTTAAAACTTACAGATTCGAACGTGTTTGACTAAGTTTGACCATATTCAATTTAAAGTTAGGCACGAGAACACCCTTAGGATGACCAGTTACGAGTTGGGTTTCAAATTTCGAGGTTGCTCGACCAATGATTATTATTTTTGTTATAAATAATTATATTTGAGCATTATTATATAATAATTATTTTTATTTTATTTATTATTATTATATATTGAATTTTCATTTTATTATTTTGTGATAATATTTTATAAATTGATAGATCTATTTTATAATAATATAATTACTTACTTTTCACTCTATTTGCACCCCCCTCCCTACTTTTTCATCCAAACAACAATTTACCCCTCCACTTACACCCTTCACCAAGTTGCACCTCCAACAATTTACCCCTTAACTTGCACCCTCTCGAACTTGACCCAAAAGTTATTCATCCTCACATTTATTCTAGCAAGATTCCCCATAAACCCTTTCGACTCGGTCACATTTCTACTTCCTTGGTCCTCATCACTCTCAGCTTTCGGCAATCGATATGAAAACACCTTACCGGAAAATAACTTCCGAAGAGCTTCAAGCTACTCCGTTGATTTCCTCCTCAATTCCATTCCTCCAACTCCACGAGAATATAATGAAGAAAGTAATCACCAATTCAAGATGTAGGCTAAGTATAGAGTACGTGTAGTACAAGTAGTATTGTGTTATACTACGAGTACTAGTATGTAATTGGGTAGAATTATATTCCTTATTAGAGTCATAGAAGTTATGTATTTTCCATATTAGTGTTCGGGTTATTATAAGAGTCTGTCATTGTACTCTATATAAGCCCATTGTGATTTAGTAATAATACACAACAGTTTCCACCGTATTCTGATTTTCCCAACATGGTATCAGAGCCTGGTTACATCCAGTTCATCATCATCAATGTTTTCATGGGACGGGGTTTTCTTCGACATCGACATGAAGTTGGGATTAGTAGCAGTTCTCGTTGTCTTAGTTGTAGATTTTTTGTGTTAGTTTTTTGTTGCGGTTTTCAAATTGTTGGTAAGTAATTACCATCAATTTGGGGAGGGTATTAGAGTACTCGTAGTACGAGTAGTATTGTGTTATACTACTAGTACTAGTATATAATTGGGTAGAGTTATATTTCTTATTAGAATCGTAGAAGTTATGTATTTTTCATATTAGTATTAGGGTTATTATAAGAGTCTGTCACTGCACTCTATATAAACCTATTGTGATTCAGTAATAATACACAACAGTTTCCACCGTATTCTGATTTTCCAACAAAGTAAATCACACAATCAAGCTCAATGAAATTATGAACGAGCTGCAAGTTCAGTTTATATGGGGAAACTTGAGCAGAGAGGGGAAATTGGGCGGTGTAGGGTTTTTGGATTTTTTTCTTTTCAATTTTCCCATTTTCTTTTATATTAATTTTTTACTAAAAATAATTTTTTATTCCTTTTTAACAGCAGATGGACAAAAATTTTAGCGGATGCACAATTCATTGATGTTAGTGGTACTCGATTCCCTATTCTAACTTAAGTGGTATAAATACCCCAATTCTTATACTTTAGTGGTACCCGAGGTATTTTACCCTATTTTACGTTTTAGAACTTTAGGTTCCATTGTTTTTTTAGACGAAAAATATTTGGCGCTAGAATTTCTAGCCTAAATTTAGAGTAGTGATTTGAATATATTCATTTGAATAATTTTTCTAGTTATACACAATCTACACATAATATAATAGCACAAAGTGGAAAACTGTTGCTCCATTTCAAATTTTCTGCAACCAGAGTGAATATAGGAAGGGCATTTTAGTCTTCACAATTGTTTATTTATTATTTATTTATTCATAAAAAATATATATTGGAATTTGAACCATGGTCACTTTAAAGAAAAGCAAGGATCAGAACCAATCACACTAAATATATTTGTTGTTTCTTTTTTAAATTAAAAATATACATGAACCTAAATTCTGAAAATCATATGACTTTTTCAACGATTAGCTGGTCACTGAATTTCCCTACAGTACTTATTTAGTTTTGATATTTTGATTTTCATAGTTTTGTTGTTGGCCGCCTTTCCTCCTCGCCGAAAAGGAGATCCAGCTTGGTGTGCTTGATCATGTTAGACACTGGATTAGTGACCCGTCATGCGGTTTTTGTACTGCAGTATATGGGATTGAGCTTAAGTGTGGGGGAAATGTAGGCTTTGTTGGATCGGTTTTTCCCGATTATTTTGGGTACTAACAAGTTTCAAGGTGTGTGGTTCACTGTTTAGCAGGAAAAATGGTTAACCTAGACCACCTATACCTCTAGGGCCTCCGCCACACCGAGGCCTTCAATGCGGCGTTCGCCAAGATGCTCGAGGCACAGATTGGGACCCACTACTGCCTCCATCTGGGCTACTTTGACCATTTTCTCTGTCGGCCCGCCATTGAGGCGGCCATTCCTCACCTTCAGTGGCGCCGCCTACTGTAGCTCCAGGACGACATTTTCTAGGATCTCACTCTGGAGTAGGGCTGGGAATCCAGACCAAACCGTATGGGAAACCGCGGTCTAGACCGTATCGTATGGTTTGGTCTGGATCGTGAGACCAGAACTATGGTCTGGTCTGGTCTGCGGTCTCCTCCTTTATTGCGTGGTCTGAAGTGGTTTGGACCGCGGTCTACCGCATTAAACCGTAACAGACCGCGACACACTACCTACTACATTGGACAAAAATAACACTAAATTGAACCTCCATATGTGTATTTGAAGAACAAAGTTAGTTGATTCTTCATCTAGTTGAGAGCCAACAAATTGCAAAATGATCGCTTATATGTTATCTCCTTATCAAAGTACCACACAAAAATTAGAAAGACTCATAAATAATATTCACAGATAATGTCTAGACTATGGAGTCGATAAAAATTAAACACTACAAAAAAATTCGTTCACCTTGATGAGATAATGAAAATGATTGAGAGATATGCGACCATCTTAGTGGTTCGAAATTCTTCGACGTCATCAAAAAGGTTATCAACTGGGAGAACCTTCGGATCACTCGAGAGATGAGAGAAGCGGTAGCACAAAGAGGAATAGGGAAATAAGGCTATTTGAAAATTGAATAAACCCACTTCTATCCTCATATTTCTTCTCATTTAATACGATCACAATTTTTTTGTTTCACTAGCATATTGGTCACTAGATTTTTTATAGATACCGGTGAAGGGTTGGAGGGCGAACAAGAGTTAAGTTTTTTTTTTAACATGGTCTGTCTGGTCCAGACCATACCGGACCGCACCGCACAGGTGTGGTCTGGTCTGGACCGTATAGTATATGGTCTGGTCCATGGTCTGTGTTCCAACCTCTCGGTCTGGACCACAGACCGTATCTATGGTCTGGTCTGGACCGGACCGCACCGTTTTCCACCCCTACTCTGGAGTTCTACAGCACCTTCAGCCACACCAAGAAGAGGCAGACTCACGATGCTGGCCCGATCAACTTTCGACTTGGCGGCCACCAGCACAGCTTGACCTACAACGAGTTCTGCGCCGCCCTCGGTCTGAATACCGATCGAATGCTTATGGTCGAGCCTACCTTCCGTAGGCCGACTACCAGGGGTTCTACGAGAAGATTTTCCTGCACCAGCACGTCGTCGTCCCCTATGCACACAACCGGACTATGGCCAGCCATCTGTAAACTCCATGGCGTTTCCTCCAGGCCTTGCACGCTCACTCCATCATACCCAATAAGGAGGCTTCGGTCCAGGTGAGGAAGCAGCACATGCACGCCCTCCTCTCCATAAGCCATGCCCATGACGACATCAACCTCGGCTCTATATTGGAGATCTCCTTCTCTCGGGTGAAGAACCACTCGAAGGTCGCCACAATGCACGGAGGGTCGTACATCACTCGCCTTGTCCGGCACTTTGCGTTCCCCTCGATTGGTGCACGTGGGTTGGTCGCGTCGGGGACTTCCCTGATGAGACCCTGTAATCCATGGGGCTGATTTGGGTAGCGCGGACTGACCCACAGATCCGTTGGCTCAAGGGGTTACGTCCTGCCGAGTTCGCAGAGGCAGCCGAGGCCCCTACCCACGGTGTTCCGCACCCGTTTCAGCCCGATTCAGACCCACTACAGTTCTTCCCCGGCCACCCCGAGGCCGGCTCTTCCTCAGCTGCGTTTTCCGACGATCGTTGGGCGGCCATGGATGCCCACTTTGATAGGATTAAGGCGTGCATGGACCACGAGCACGACGCCAGGCGTTAATATCACTTCCTGCTGGAGCGCTTATGCCAGTAGGCCGACGTGAACATTGATCAGACCTTCTGGCATCCTTCTCTGTCCTAGGATGATGGCGCGGATGATGGAGCTGGCCTTTGGCTTTGCACTCCATTTGTTTTGTGATTTGTGTGTTTGGTTTCGGTGTGTTGAACTGGATATTTTTTGTGTTTGTCTTTCTTTCCTTTTGTTTGAAACCATTGGGCTGACAACTGTTATCCTAACTCTTACCCAGTGTGAGTGGTTGTAATTTGTCTTTCCTTTCTTCTCAGAAACGGGTCCACCTTCCAGTCTGCTCCTGATGACTGGTCCCATTTCTAGCCCCACTGCAGTCCATTTTCCTGGTAACATCGTTCCCCTTATCTTTCCCTCTTCTCCATTGAGAGCAATGACGTGCTTAAGTGTTGGAGTGTTTATCTTTGACTGCATAGATGTGTTTGTGTGCTTGGAGGCTAGTCCACTGTCCAATTTTTTTTATTTGAGGGCTCCAAGTTCTGTTTCCTATATAGTTGAAGTATAAGATTTTTCCTATCTGTCTCTTTGCTAGCTAGTTGATTTTGTGAACTAGTGGATTTAGGACCGTTGATTCATGTGGTATTGATGACTCTCCCTATGTTGTGTTGTGGACTCATGTATCGTAAAAAGATGCTCAGTTGTGAAATGAAAAAGCAGTTAGTCCTCCATGTCAAAATTTTGAAATTTTAAAACATGGGGTAAGCCCAACGTGTGTGGCACCATTCATTGCACAAAATCGGGTTTTGGAAGAGATTTTAGTGATCCTTGGTGGGATAGGCCTACAAGGTGAATCTAAGCTGTCTCTAGTACAAGTAAAAATTCCACCCGTTGAACGGTTTTCCTACTCGATTATGTATTTTTAAGGGCACAGATAGAGCTTCTGACCCCCCTTAATTTCATTGACCCACCACACGAGTTGAGGAAAAGAGGTTAAAAGAAGTACTCTATCGAGCGCCAAATGTACAGAAATTGCTCTTGCTCAACCAATAAGGGTCAATCGCGCATAATAACAGCAGTTTGGAACCCCCACCGAGTAAAAGTGGAAAACATAAGAAAACAAAAAGAAAAAAGTAAGTAAGGGGGGATACCAACGAATGAAATGGAATGGGAGAGCACCCGATACGTAGAGTCCTTGGTTGTTATATTGTGTGAGTCTCTTTATCCATAAAATTAATGTCCTAGTTCGACTGCTTCTCATGATCCTGGCTTGAGTCTAGTACTCGGATTGAGAGAGATAAGGGGACGTCTTAGAAGGCCAGTGGACCTCGTAAGTTGCTAAATGATCTAGAAAATCCTCTACCGACGATCGGGGTTGCATGTTTTTGTAAAGGTCTGGAGAGTTGCATTGGTTTGAGTCAGGTTTGCTTGGGGACAAGCAAACGGTTAAGTGTGGGGGAATTTGATAACACTATATTTGAACATGTTTTTCCCTTCATTTCTTGATCGTTTGAGCTTGCATTCTCTTTACCGTGGCCTGTTATACGTAGGTTGTGTTGGTTTATGACGTTTCAGGTCCTAGTATGTGAACGGGGGAGAAAGAGCGAGTCTTGGGACGATATGGATCGAACTTAAAGAGAGCAGGGAGGAGTTACGAACCAGCCTTGGGAGTTACGGTTGAAACTGTAACTTGTCCCAAGTGCCCATAATTCCTCGGAGGAGAAAACACAAGGTTCCATGCGACTCTGTCAAGTTACGGCCAGACCTTCGAAGTTACGGTCTAGACCGTAACTCACCCCTTGCACCCGTAACTCTTGGGAAGTGATGGCACCAAGAACCCGGAGCTGCTTTCGAGTTACGGGCTTACCTTTCAAGTTACGGTTGCGACCGTAACTTCTCCAACGACGCCGTAACTCTTGGTTTACGGAGCGCTGCGATGACTACGTTTTGAGGAGGAGTTACGGGCTAGGAGAACGAGTTACAACCATAACTCCCGATTCTTCAGCGTATAAAAGGGCAACTCGAGATAACTGCTAAGGATCCGGATTTTTCTAAAGGCAGAAAAAGAACCCTAGAGAGAGTAATGAAGGACAACCCTTGGGCACGGATTGGACCAATCTGAAGACCTCGGAGCTCGATTCCTCATTGACTTGCTAAAACACAACTCCTAACAAAGGCCAAGTGTAACCAATGAAAGGGACTGCAGTATAGTGCCTCAAGTTATAAATATCGAATCCACGGGTCTCTAGAGTTTCTATTACGCAGCTTCTGTTCATTATCTAGCAAACCAGATTAAGATGGAAGAACTAAAACTACTCTAGCAAACTACAGTTAAAGTTAATCTAATTACAGGTTTGGAACTCACTTAGGTATGATTCCCCCTAGATTGCAGTTAGGCCAAGTTGTAATTCACCTAATTCAGTTTAGCTATCGTCTACACTACAGAATATTCTCAAACAGTCTGGAGTCTCGACTAAATTGTTCTAGACCATCTTAGTTAGAATACCTGGCGGGCGACTAACCTCCACCGGCGTAAGCTAACTGAGACACTATCACATGAAACTTCCTCTACTGGATTTCAACTCCAGTACAGAGTAGTGAATCGACTTCTCTACTAAAGTCGTCGATTCACCACTTCCAATTCAGGATGCACTTTCCACCTATGCAGAGACTATCATTCTAGGTCAAAGTAGGAATCACAAAAATGTGATCAGGACTCAAGCAATTCTGAATAAAAAACCTCAACTGAATATAAAATGTCAATCAATCATGAATTCGAGTACATACAAGTCTTCCTAGCATACAAATCTAGGGTTCATACAACTCAAGCAATCTGAATTCTGAATAAAATTTGATCAGGACTCAAGCAATCATGAATTCGAGTTCATACAACTCTTCCTAGCATACAAATCTAGGGTTACCCAAAACCTAAGTGAAGAGAAGTTACTCCATAGAGAAGACAGAGAATATAGTATAACTTTCCAAATCTTCAATCTTCATGTCTGTGTTTGTTCCTCGAGCTTCCAAGGCGAAGAAATTCTCCAAGATTGCCCTCAAATCGCCCTCTCTCTCTTTAGTTCGTCCCTTGAGTGTTTGGGAACCAAAACTCAGCTCTCCCCCTCCAAAAACACACAAAACAGGCTTTTATACCCTCTTCTGGACGTACCTAGTTGGGTAATTATACTTGGTGACCGGGGATCTTCAAAACGCTCCGGGTCACTTTTCCGTGCAAACGTGGAAATACCCGTTCAGGTATTTTTGGTTCACGACGGGGGGCCTTCTGTTTCTCCTGGGGAAATACCCTATCAGATGCTCAAAATACCCTATATGGTATTTTGCAGTGTTATTAAAGCCGAGCCAAGCCGCTCGGCCCGACTGGTAAAACCGTCACTCAGTCACAAAATCGGTTCGGAACAGTCTAAAAAGCTCGGGTTTTATGTAGCGGTTGACGAGCGGCCGAGGCGGTTAACCGCTCGAGCCGCTCTTCCAATTTGTGTCATTCAGCAGTTAAATTTAATTAAAAAAATTGCATAAAATTAAAAATGGAAATAAACCAAAATGTCGGGCTCTCAAACTGAATCCTTATTTCCATTTCACAATTTCAAAGGAAAAAAGACGAGCTCTGATTAAGAAATGTCCACTATTTATACTGATAATGTTTATTAGGTACTGGTTCTCTAACGGTTTTTAAACGGTCTAATGTCGGTTGGACCACTAAAGTGCGAGTCGTTTGCATTACCGGGTCATGCTTCGGTTCGATTCTGACGACATTGGTATTTTGAACCTACTGACCGGGTATTTTACAATTTCGGGTTCTCTGTCTTTGATTCTTCGTTTCTCCCTCAATCGGACTCAAAATCAGGTGTCGTTTGATCCCAGACACTCATAGTCCCGTCCTCTCTCTTCTCATGACAAGCTTAAATTATTATATGGTCACAAAATGAGGTATAAATCCATTCTTCTTCAGGTTATGCTTGAGTTTCTTCCACCGAGTCGCCAATTGATCTTCGATTGACTTGAAACTTGTGCTTATACTTCACTTTACATGCTAGGACCTGAAATGTGACAAAGGAACACAACCTAGAGTAAAATAGGCCAAAGAAGTGATAAAAACAAGCTAAACAATCAATAAATGAGGGGTAAAACATGTGTACATATGTAGTCATCACTCATCCTCGGAGTGTCGATTTGCCGCCAGAAGCAGATTCTCATTGTTCACCCAATGATTTCTCCTTCTAGCATAATATTTACACTTCTCTCCATGGAGTAAACTTCCCTTTCATCTAGGTATTAAGAACCCTAGTTTTTTATGCTAGGAATGGTTGTATGAACCCCGTTTGTGAATGATTGAATTGATATATCCCATTGAGGAATTAATCAGAATTGCATGAGTCCTGATCAAACTTGTGTGATTCCTACTTTAACCTAGAATGCTAGCCTCTGCATAGGTTAAAAGAGCAACCTTAAATTGGAAGTGGTGAATCGATTACTTTAGTTGAGAAGTCGATTCACTGCTTTGTATTAGAATTAAAACCAGTAGAGGAAGTTTGGTATGTTAATGCCTTGACAGTTTATGTCGGTGTAGGTTAGTCTCCCGCTGGGTATTCGAACCAAGAGGGTATGGTCTTCTTTAGTCGAGATTCCAGACTTGTTAAGAACTTTCTGCAGTGTATCTATCAATCTGAACAAATTGGGAACGTATAATTTGAACTAGCTGCATACTAGGGGGAACCATACCTGGATGACCTTTGACATACTTGAAAATCCAGGACATTTCTTGCGTTTTGTTTATTTAGCGTTTGAACAACTCACTACACTTAGTTTGCCAAATAATAGAAGTTCACGGAGTAGGTAGTAGATCTAGACCCCGGGTTGATAAATTAAACTTCGCCACTATTCTGCATTTCCATTCTACGATTACACTTTATCGTAGTTTGGTGTTGTGTCATAGCGTGAAAGGTATTTTATGGTAAAATTTTGGTTTAACCGTAGTTCAACTGTTAGTACCATTAAATACCGCCTACCGGTTTAGCCTCCGATACTGATATTTCGTGGTTGAACCACCGGTACGGTACGGTTTCATGGACCATACTATATAAATAGGTGAGAATCTCAACTTTATTAATAATTTTAACTACATTTATCATATTAGTTATTTTCTTCAGTTTTTTAATGAAAAAATGAGTATTTCTAACATTTTCCTTTCAAACTACATACCCATATGGGTCGACCTACCTCGACCCACCCCTGTAATTAATTACCCAACCTACCGCGAGTGAGCTTACAGACGAGGCGATGGACCTCCTCACGGCGGATAGGGAGGGAGGCGGTGAGGTTGTGGGCAGAGAAGATCTCGAGGGAATGTGTCATGGTGGTGTAGTTGTAGTGAATGTGTTTTTCCATGGTGACACGGGGGAGGTTGGCGAATGCGACGTCGTTTTTGGTGAAGCACTCCTCGGCTAGGGATGCGGAAGAGACCACGACGGCGAGGCGGGTGCCGAGGCGGAGGGAGAGGACGGGGCCGTGGCGTTGGGTGAGGGCATGGAGGGTGCGGTGGATTGGGGGTTTCGTGAGGCTGGCATATCCGATAACTGGGAGCCCCCACGGTGGGCTTGGAGGGAGTTTCCGTCTGTCGCTACGACTGGAAGTTGTGGATTTGAGTTATAGGTAGGTTTAGGGCTGGAATTCAAGTGGTTTTGTGCACCCGAACCGAATTTGGCAGGTACCTGAACCCGAAAAACCTCCATTCCAGCAACCGATACCGAGAATTTTTCGGTTCTCGGGTGCCCGAGTTCCAAATATATCAGGTATCGGTTCTTCTGCAATTACCTGATTCAAATCGAACAGCACACGTAGACAAGGAAACCATGCGAAAACCGATCTTAACCTGTAAAAACCGAACTTAATAGCCGTTGTAAACATAAAAAATAGACAAGCAGAAGCTGCAAAATCAAGCATACACCTACAAAAAGAGTAACTAACCAACACGGCCAACAATTTGAATCCATTATCCAAATCCAAGTTCCAATATTTAACATCATTCATCAGTTCATGTTCATCATCTTAGTTGATATGATAGCTCAACTAAGGAAACACCAAAATAACTTGCAAAGCAAAGTAGGAAACACACATAACACTTAGTAGATACTTTATTGTACTTAGAAGGAAACAAACATAAAATTTCAACATGTCTTCATAGTTCTTCCGTCATCTCACTCGGTGTCACCATCTTTTTGGTGTTCTCCATCATTCTCCTCGCTCTCATTACTCGGACATTCAGCAAATTCTTGACTAGGTCCTCCCAATAATGAATGGCACGCATTAGATTTAGCTCCTTCACTTTCTTGTCCAAGCGAAACATCATTCACAGCTTGTACAAGACTCTGAAAAAATTATTCCAATCATTCAAGAACAAAAGAAAGTAAGTAATTTTGTCTTTAAAATGAACCTATAGAGTTTTGGAAATTTCTAGTCAATTATTGAACAAATAAACCAGCAAGGTACTTGTAATTTGTAAATACGTTAGAGTAAAGGAAGTTACTTGTTTCTAATTCTTCATGCTCGTCTAAATCCTCATCTTCAAGCGGTAATGATGAGTTTGCCAGCCAATCTTCGCTGCAAATTAGAGCCTCTAAAATTTTGGGTGTCAAAGAACTTCGAAACGAATCCAACACACGAGATCGAGTACTGAAAGCACTTTCTGAAGCTACACTTGATATCGGAACAACAAGTATATCTTTGGAAATCTCATTAAATATCGGATACCTTTTGGCATTGTTCTTCCACCACAATAGGACATCATATTTAGGATTCTTCACATCTCCTTCACGAAGCTCAACCAAGTTCCTCTCCAACTCGGTTGCCTCAACACAAGCTTTGGTCATTGAATAATCATCATCAAATGCAGCGGCTATAACACCTGGAGTTGGTAGCTCAACCTCCCTTCCCATTGAAGAACCTTCATATTGAGACCCTTCTTTAGAAGTCAAATTGCGCCCCATGCTCTCATAACACTTAAACAAAGCGGTGAGTTCTCCATTTAACTCATCCGCTAATTCATATCCGCTTGTTTCCCCATACAATTTCCTCAATGCATACACAGGATAATGCATTTTATGCCTAGGGTCATACACAACATCCAAGTAAAACAACCTGTTCATTCTCAAATTCCCTTCCTCGCTTTCATACCAATATTTTTGCACTTTGGCTTGCATCCTAAGAGCCATATTCTTAACCTCTTTCTATTCCTCTTCACTCATCTCCATTTCCCCAAGTTGGTAAAAAATATTAGCATAGTTACCTTAAAAAGAGGTGAGAAGTCACGTACTTTGTCCCGGAAACCAGCAAGGTGAGCTCATAGAAGTAACTCAGGTGACTGCACAAATTTCTTGCACTTGACCCTTGTACTTCTTGGCTTTGGTAAGATTAGCTACAAACTCGGAATTTTCCATAGCAAGTGTCTTGAATGCCTTCTCGAACTTCTCTGTTGCCTCCAACATAAGATATGTGGAACTTGATATTGTGGAACTTCACACAATTCTTGAACTTCAACAACCTAGATGGTGAAGCACGAACCCACCTCACTGCCTCCCTTATTCGAACCACTGATACCCCAATTTCCTCCAAACCATCACTAACAATCAGATTTACAATATCCAACCCATAAACGACTGTCAAGAACAAGTGATCAATCCAAGTCACAGTTGGTAAGCAAATAGCTGAAAATCTGAACTCCTAGACAATTCTACTGCACGTCTCTGTTATCATCATAGGTTGTCCTAGTTACAATCATGTTGTCATGCAATAATCCGAAAACCATTCGATTCACCAATCAAATCACAGTGCCAATATGATCATGCAAACAGCGATACTTGGAGCCCTCAATTCATCAAATTGGTCAGTGGAGGCTCCAAGCACACAAACTCATCTAGTAGTAAAAAATAGATAAACACCCCCCCCCCCACACACACACACACTTAAGCACGACATTGCCCTCAATGGAGCAAGGGAAAGATAAGGAGGAACGATGTTACCGGAAATATGGACTGTCGGGGGACTGGAAATCGGACCAGTCAGCAGGACTAGAGTCATCAAAACACACTGGGTGATAGAAACCATAGTTCCAAGTGGACAAACTGAAAACAAACAAAAGGAAAACAAACCTTGGTGGGGTTGCCTCCCCACAAGCGCTTCTTTTACGTCTTTAGCTGGACGGTGGCTCCTAAGTTTCGGTCCACCCCATAACCTCCTTGAAGTTGAGGTTCTCGTCGATGATGTGGAGTCTGAAGTCACAAGCAGGTGATGTGATAGGCGATGAAGATGGTTGGTGGCCTTGAGGAAGATGAAGTCTCCACTCACGAGACCTCTCCTTCGCGTCTGCTCTTGTCTCATTGCCCCAAACCATATAAGATATATTCGATTGACCACCATCGCATCCACCAAGAGAGCTTGATGTTGATGTCGTCTTGGACTGGCAAAGAGATACTGCAAATGGGTCCTTGCCAAGCAGCTCCTCGAAGTTTGGTGGAGATATCACATGTAACATAGATCCGGTGCAAGCCACTTCCATCTCAACTTCACCCTCAGTCTGGACGCCAATTGCTTCCATAACCCCCCTTCCTTCTTCAAAATGTGGTCTCTCCCCTTGGAAAAGATCAAGAACTACCTCTTCTTTGCTTTCTTCCTCATCCTCCGCAACTTCCTTCCTCATCCTTGCTTGCTCTTCTTCTTCTAAAACAGATTGGAGAGCAAGTCGCCAAGCAATTTCTTCAATGGGATCATCTTGCATCTCCTTGCACGGGCCCAACATGTTAGAGCATAAATGAGGAAAGGTGTGATCTGTAACTAGAGGACTTTATTGATCATGATTATCATGGGAGTTCTCTGTGATAACTTCTATATGCTCCTCAACGTCCCCGTAGCCTTTGTCATCCTCCACCTCTTCTAGCGTGGTAACAGAAAGGTGATCTTGAGCAGGATGTGAGCAAACTTGCTCCACCCACTCGGTTTGCTTCGCTGAGCACTGAACAGTCTCCTCCATTTCATGGAGAAATGAGGGATCGGAAGGGGCAAGGGCTTGGATTTGAAGATCCATCTTGGAGCATGATCTCTCAGTGTCTCGAGCAAACTGCTCCACGAGAAGCCTTAATTATTTGTTCGGATCTTCCAATGAAGTGTAGCATGGCTCTGCAGAGTGGCCCGTGAAGGCTGTGGCGAAATCAAGATCTGATGGCCCTTCTAGTTGTGGGAGGAATTCTTCTTGATAATGAGAGTGTTCTTGGGTCTGATTGTTCTTTGTAGTAGGGGGGTTGGTACCGAAACCCGACTCCATAGTATTCTCCTCCTTGGGTGCTGCAGGAAGCCTCGGGGTAATACCACTCGGGTGGTGGTGGATAACCCCAATGGTTGGAGAAGCCTTGAGAATCCATGTATTAGATCTGCACCAACAAAAACAAAATATCCAAGTGAAAAGCAAGGGTGGAAAAGAGAGGATGCATAAAATTAAATGCTAAAGTAACACACTTTCACGTTTCTACAATAACCTAGAGTTTCCCCGATAACGGCGCCAAAAACTTGACACACTAAAACACAACACCAAACTGCGACCTAGTGTAATCGCAGTCCGAAAATGCAGTAAAGTGGCAAGTTCTAATTATCAACCCGGGGTCTAGATCTACTGCCTACTCCGTGAATATCTATTATCTAGCCAACTAAGTCGATTGATTGTGGTTTTAACTAAAAGCAGTAAGAAAGCAGGAAATGGTTCGGTTTTCTAAAGCAAGGGAAGAGTCACTCGGGAATGAGTCCCCCTAGCTCCTTAGTTAGGTCACAGTTGTACTTACTTTTGGTTGCTTTACTGCTGATTATACTGCGGAAGATCCGACAGTAGCTTGGAATCTCTTAAGCTGACCAAGCCCTCTCAGTCAAACTACCCGGCAGACGACTACTCTTCACCAGGATAGAACGCTGAGGAAATGAACACAGAACTCCACTACTGGAATTAGATTCCAGTACCAAGCAGTGAATCGACTAAATCTCGTATAATCGATTCACTACTACCGATTGAAGAAACTCTAACAACCTAATCGGATTCTATCTATCTCAGGTTGCAGCAAAAATCAATAAAAGATGATCAGACTTCAATTGACTCAATCAAAACACTTCAATCGATTAAAATCAAGCAATATCACAATCCAAAAGTCGTTACAACAATGATTCCTAACACATAGAACTAGGGTTCTTCATACCCAAGTGAGAGAGGGTTCTACTCCATAGAGAGAGAGGAAAACAGCAAACAAAGCAGTCATACTCATCAAGATGGGAAGAATCTGCTCTGGGATGATGATCTTCACTCCAAGGATGATTTCCAAGCTTAATTGATGAAACCCAGCTCCAAAACCACTCTTAGGGGGTGTTATTCACACTTTCTCTCTCTAGGGCTCTGTTTTTGCTCCAAAAAGTCCATTCCCTCTCTTTTGGCACGAGTTTGGGTAAAAATCCAGAAATTCCCGACCACACGGCCAGACCACACGGCCGTGTGGATTTCCCAGCTGCCCGTGTGAGTGTCAAAACGCGGAGTTTCGATTAAGTGACTTTTAGGCTTGCTGCACGGCCAAAACCAAACGGTCGTGTGGATTTCCAGGCTTCCCGTGTGAGTTTCCTGGAATTTCCACATGGGTTCCCTTACACGGCCAGTGTGGCTTGCCCGTGCAATTTGGTGTCACACGGCCAGGTCACACGGCCGTGTGGTTTTTAGGCGTGCCCGTGTGGCTTCCTCAGCTTCTCGCCAAACGTCCGATCTTCGTCCAATCGACCCCGAACTCGTTCCCAAACCTTCATTCACATACTAGGACCTGAAATATCACAAACAAGAACAACCTAGCGTGAAATCGGCCTAAAACACGAGAGATAAGACTCAAACGGTGTAAGAATGGTGGGCAAAACATGTGTATATATCAAGTCATCAATAGTCTGAGACTTGTTAAAGAGAGGGCTGGAGTTGGATAAGCATGAAGATACCTGGAAGGCCTCGGGCAACAGCTTCAAAGTAGCTATGGAGGCTACCATGGTTGCTTGCGCAGAAAGGCAGAAGGCTTGCGTGGTAAGAGATTTGTTTCCTTTCCTTTTCTGAGTTGAATTCTTACCTTGTTATGGTTTATTTATTGTTGTTTTTCCTTGTTAGTGTTGTACTTGCATTAGGATTTGTTTGGCTATTTAAAATCCTAAAACTCCCGATGTATTTTCACAGTTTAATCAAAAGAGAACCTTTGTTCATTGAATGTTTATGCTCGTGAATTGTCCTTGTCAAGTGGATTGGATTCCAGTGATGACGAGCCCTGTATCGACTAAGTCACCACCTCAATCATGGTCGGGTTGCTATCCCAAATTCGGCGAGCCTTTCCCCCGCGATTGGTGTTGAAGTTGCACGTCGAACCACCTCACCTTCTCCTATTTTCAAGTTTTCCAGTTTTTTTTCCTTTTGAGTCTGATCAATCTACTCAATTGATTTCTGCTGAGCAGCTCTGATTATCGTGGCCTAGGGAATTAGGCAGCAGCAGATCCAGAACAAGGTAGAGCACTGGGCCACATTTCAAAAGAGGTTGAGAGGTCTGGGCCATAGTCCGTTAAACACTTAAACGAACACCTAAACTCGAAAATTTACAAGTGCAATACTAGCTCTGGATCAGGGGAGGGCTAGGCCATGGCCTGGGGGAGCCCCCCTAGATTTTCCACTGGAATTAGGGCACCTCAAGTGGCATCATTGCCTGGTTCAAACACATAGGCACAACGAAGAAATTTTTTGACCTATTGTTGCGAGGACAAGGTGAAAGGATCCGATTGCGTTTCAAAAAACTAGAGGAAGATACAGACTCTAACGAAGAGAATCAGATTGGCAAACACGAGATGGTTGGGCAACAAATTAATATGACTTAGTTGTTGCAAACTCTCATATCGGAGGTGGGTATCCTATTCCAAGCGCAAGTTGACAGGTTGGATAAAAAATTAGAGCAACCACCGGAGCCTCGGGAAAACAGAGACCAGGGTCACGCCATCTAAGATACGAACACCCTAATCACCAGAATCTAGAATCTGGAGCAGCAACTCGTTGGGGTCGAACCGAAGCGAGGTAACCCCAGGAGGCCGTCGGACGCTGAGCAGAACACCATCTCCAAATTGCGAGGCATCAAGCTCACAATTCCGGATTTTCAGGGGAAGAACAACGCCGCCTCTTATCTGGACTAGGAGAGCAAAATGACATTGTTCTTCTAATGTGGGGAGTATACAGCTCCAACTAGAGGTAACTACCTGGACTGAATTACGGGGTCTTATGCGCGAACGGTTTGTACCTAGTAATTACCAGCTAGAATTGCACGAGGCATTGCAAGGATTGAATCAAGGCTAGCGTTCTATCGAAGATTATTTTCGTGAGCTCCAGCTGCTCATGATGCGGACCGACATCAGGGAGGATTGCAAGGCAACAATTGCTCGTTTTCTCCACGGATTAAACCGGAAAATTTCCCAGGAAGTCGATCTGAGAACATTCGTGAACTTGGAGGAAGTCGTCCATATGGCAATCAAGGTAGGGGATCAGCTTTAATTCGCCACGGAGAGACGATTTCCACCTACCAACAAGCCGACTTTAGACGTGGGAAGCCATGAGCTGAGACTGAGTAGCCAGTGTTCACTCTTAATCAACAGTTGAGACCTGAGGGATCCAACAAAAAGGCGCTCTTGCTTCATGATGGCGAGTACTATTTGGAGGAAGAAGAAGAAGAGAAGCCTCGTGGAATTTCAATTGAATCCGAAGGAAACAAAACAGACGAGGAGATTCTGGTCACCGATCCTCCACCATGAAAACTCTTCGCAGTAAGCAGGAGAGCTCCCACAATATCCTCCCACTCTGACACGAATCATAGGGAAAACTTGTTCAAACTCGCAGTGTCGTTAATGGACAAATATTGTCCGTAATTAACGACAGGGGAAGCTGCGCGAATGTCGTTAGTCTGGATGTGGTTAAGCGGCTTGGATTGGCCACCAAAAAACATCCAGATCCCTACAATTTCCACTGGCTTAACGATTAAGGAGCCATTAAGGTTAACAAGCAAGCGCGTGTTCCATTTGCAATCGGCGAGTACATTGGCGAATTGGTGTTCGATCTAGATCCTATGTAGGCCACTCATCTACTACTAGGCCAACTGTGGCAATTTGATCGCGGTGTGTGTCACTACGAGGGCACCAACTGTTATAAGTTACGACAGGGCAATTGGAGTTTCATGCTCAAGCCTCTGTTGCCGGGGGAAGCTCACACTTATCATAGCCAGGTGGAAGCCAACCGAGTGCAGGGAAGAGACGAGTCCAGCTGCACTAGTTTGATGGCACAAAGGTTTATGTTAATGGCGTATAAAAAGGAACGGATTCCACGCCTTCGACGAACTAAACTGCTCTATAACACTTCGCCGGAGCAGATCAGGAGAGAGAATGATTTGGATGGAGAAGTGGGAAGCCATTCGTAACCCAACCAGTGACGCCGAACCTTTCGACGGAGAGCAGGGTAGCTTTCCCCTGAACTGGACTCCGTCGAATGCATCTGAAACGAAGGATCCATCACAGCCTAAAATTGCTCTGCAAATGCTCTTCCCCGCGTTTGATGTTCAAGTTGCACGTCGAACCACCTCACCTACCCATGTTTTCCAGCTTTCCAGTTTTTTCATTTTGAGTTTGATTATCGTGGCCTAGGAAATTAGGGTACATCATTAATTCCCACACATTTGAGTTGAAGAGAATTGATCAAACAAGATTAGCAAGTATAAAACCTTTCTAGCAGTATATTCAATACATGGTTGATGGGATAATGATTACTTCTAGGAAAAATCAAAATAGAGTTGATGTCATCAATCAAATTGTTGAATGAGAATTTTTTTTGCATGCAAGTTATATTTCATAAGTTTACATTAATCATTCTTTAGTCATGAGTTGCTTGTTAATTATCTTAAGTTTAGATGGCTATTGATAATTTCTTTTACTTTGAATGTGAATTTTAAAAAAAGTGGTCTACCTCATACTCCTTTAACCTTTATAAGTAATTTTTTTTATTTGGTAGAAACAAGAGCGTAGAGGGGATTTATTAGTATTTCTAGATGTAGAAGATAAATTCTATAGTCCTTCGGAAATAGATTTAATTATATTTGCTGAAATTTCATATCTAAGTAGATCTTAAATTTTATGAAGCACTTACAAATTTTATGCTTCATGGTCTAAATGCCATTCGAATACATAAAGCTCCATATGTAATAAATAGTGTATGTTCTAAATGTTTTCCTAGGGAGATCCACGAGCAAACAACTGCCGATAACAATGATTTTGCAAGGTATCAGCATCAAGAAAAACAACTAATCAATCATGGTGATAGTGATAGGATGATAGTGAAAGAAAGCAATTTTGGGAAAATATTCATAAATTGGACGAGGTAAAATCTGCTTTAGCGAAAACGGTGTTCTATATTTGCGAATATCGTACAATTAATTTTTTTAGTTCGATCAAACGCAGGAGAAGAAAGAAGAGATCATTGGAATATAATAGAATAAGGAAGAAACAATTGATAATTGATATTGAGGTGACACTAATGTAGATGAAGGCGTTGTTATTGATGAAGATGACGAGTGGTAGAGGAAACCAAACAAATCCAAGAAAATATTCATTAATTTCTATAAAAGAGGATAAATATAAGCTAAGTGTCATTTGAACAAGTTCTTAGGAGTGGTTCCTTGGTTCGAGGTCTATCGTTTATGCTAAGGATTTTAGCTAATGAACCGGTTAGGGTGTTAGAAAATACTACGATGTTAATCCTTTTGAATATTACCAATTACTAAATAATTTGGATTCTCTTATGCTACCAAATAAAATTGTATTTTGCTTGACTTTTGCTACTCGATATTTGGAGATATGCAAAATGACTTCTAGATATATCAGTTTGCGGGTAGGAAAAAGAAACTCATACATGAAGCTAGCCTGATCGCCAACGAAGCTATTGACAGTCGTAAACGTAGTGGTAAACCAGGTATTATTTTGAAGCTTGATATTGAGAAGACCTTTAATTCGGTAAGCTGGGATTGCCTGAGACGGATTCTTAAGAATATGGGAATGAATGTGAAGTTGGTTAAGTGGATTATGGGGCTTAGTGACTTGCTCGAAGCTTTCTGTTCTTGTTAATGGGGAGTCGACTGGTTTTTTCAGAATGGAGCGAGGTCTTAAGCAGGGGGAGGTTTGCCCACGAGAGAGATGAATGGTGGAGGGATCTGATTAATCTTAAGTTTCCGCATTCTGCTTCGGAGTGGACCTCGGAGGAGCTGAAGGGTCCTATGGGGTGCAACCCATAGTCTCAAATCTTGAAGACGTCTAAGGAGTTCTGGAATTTCGCGTGGGTGGAGCCTGGGGGAGGAGCGTGGACCTCCTTCTGGTACGACGTTTGGAACAAAAGAAGACCCCCGCTGGCCGTGAGTTTTCCAAGAGTGGTCGCTGCTGCCGAGTCGCAATGTTGTCAAGTCGCTGAAGTTTTGCGCCATTAGGATGGGCATCTCTCTTGGGATCTAACCCTTCGTCATAGTCTTCGGGGTGGGGCTAAGGGTGAGAGAATTGAGCTTTTAAATTACTTGCATAGTGTTCCTATGAGTTTGTTTTCTGCAGGGCCTTCGAGAATAGTTTGGGAGTCGTCCCCAAGTACCGGATTTCAAGTGAAATCTATGTATGAGAAGCTGATCGAGGAGCAAGTTAATTTGGACTCCGAGTTCCCTGTGGATGTTGTCTGGCTGCAGTTTGCTCCCTTCAAAGTCTGTGTGTTCGTCTGGCTGGTCTACCACAACAAGATTTTGACACAAGATAACCTCAAGAAATGTGGGTGGATGTTGCCAAATCGGTGTGTCCTGTGCCGTGAGGAAGAGGAGACTATAGATCACTTGTTTCTGTTCTGCAGGTACTCACAGAGGGTGTGGCAAATCATGAGAAGCTTTTTGAAGCTCCCTGCGAGTCTGCCCTCGAGTATAGCTTATGTCTTACGAGTTTGGTGCAGGAAAAAGCCAGATTGCCCCCGGGATTGGTGTACGAGAGTCTTCTTTCATGCTCTATGCTGGCGTATTTGGCTAGAGCGGAACAGCAGGGTCTTTAGAGATAAAGAGGAGACGGTCAACTTTGTTTGCGTTAAAATTGGTCGTGGCATGGTGGACTGGCTCTACGCTCACAAGAAGGTTGACAGGTCGGCTGCAGAGAATTGGCTGAGAGGTTTGAAGAGTCGAGTTCTTCCTATAGCAGAAGGTGTTCTGCAGGAGTAAGGCCTGGTGCGTAGGGTAGAGTTTTCGGTCTTTTGGAGCCTTCTCTGGTTTTTTTTTTCCTTTTGGCAGTGTCCTGCCCAGTGCGATGTTTGAGCCAAGCTGTACTGGGGTTTCTGTTTGCTCGTTTTGGGGTGGGGAGTTTGTTCCCTTTCCCTTTCTGGTGGTGCTTCGATCCCTGTGCTTTTTCCTTGTGTCCCTGTGGTATGTGGTTTCTTGTAGTTAGTAGGCTTTGGTAGGGCTGTGTTGCCGGGCTGGGTGTTGGCAACCCGCTTGTTTGGTTTTGCCTGCGGGTTGCTGGTCTTTCAGCCTTTGTTTTCTCTGGTTTTGTACCGACCTTTCCTTTCCTTTTAATAATTGATTTCACCTTTATCCAAAAAAAACATATTTTACGGTTTATACCATTTATAAAATGCATCCGGCCAGCTGGTCGGGTTCAAATGTATACATTAAGAATGTGACTAAAGGACTATCCGATGATTTACATAAAGAAAAAGGATTAATCATCCGATGAAAGTTGTAGCTTAATACATCACTAACAAAAAAAAAAAAAAAACAGTGTATGAAAGTTTAAGCTATCTGCCATTGTAAATAGAGCTAGTCGATGCACCGCTGATAGATGAAGAGCTATACATGTCGCTGCCAAGATCAGGCGCAGTAGACATCACCACCTCCAACAATCTTGAGTTCACCCGGCGAGCACTTCCAAGAGCGTCGTCATCGGTGTACCCACGCCGGTCGACAGTTGGGAGCTGGTCTTCGCAATTCAGATACCTCACCACTTGTCTCATCGTGGGTCTAGACTCCTGCCTTGGGTGCGAGCAAATGAGCCCCAACCCTAGAACCATCTCCATCTCCATCTCCTCTGCCGCCACATACCGCCGCTCCAGTCGTGCATCAGCCGCGTCCAGAACACTCCCCATTTGCAGGCACTCCGTCACCCAGTCCACTAGTATAAAGCTATCGTCGTCGCCGCCGCCGCCGCCAATCGGCCTCCGCCCACTCGCCGTTTCCAGCAGTAGAACCCCAAACGCGAACACGTCGGACCGGGTCGACGCCTTCCCTGTTCGGGCCAATTCGGGTGCGATGTACCCGACCGTCCCGACGACATTGGTCGTGTGCGACGCCGTTCCATGGTTGTACAGCCTGGCGAGCCCGAAGTCCCCAAGGCGGCCGTTCATCTCGCCGTCGATCAACACATTGCTGGACTTGACGTCCCTGTGGATCACAACCTGCTCCCATTCCTCGTGCAGGTAAAGCAACCCCGCGGCAATCCCTTTCAAAATCCTAAACCTCTGCTCCCAGCTCAAACCTCGCTGCCCGCCGCCGTAGAGGAAGAAATCCAGGCTCCCGTTCGGAATGTAATCGTAGACGAGAAGGAGATCGCTCCTTTGCTTACACCAACCTTGAAGATTCACCAAGTTCTTGTGCCGCAATCTCCCCAAACTCTCGATCTCCGCCGCGAATTCCCTAATCCCTTGGATCGAATTGGGGGTTATCTTCTTCACGGCGAGTAGAGATCCGGAATTGGGGATAATCGCTCGGTAGACTGCGCCGAATCCGCCTATCCCGATCATCTCGCTGTCGCTGAATCCTCTTGTTCCGGAATACAGATCTCGGTAGCGAAATCTGTGAGGGCACTCCAATTCCCAATCCTCGAGAGCTTCGAATCGCATCGTTACTCTTTTGTACAGAGTAGCGAAAATCAGCACCGCCAACAGAATCACGGTGACGGCGCACAGAGCAGATATGAGAGCGATTACCGAGGGTGCGAAACGCGACGGGGATTCCTCCGCCGGCGGCGGCGAGGGGAGCAGGGAGATGTTGAGCGGCGGGGCTAGGTCTCCATTCGCCGAGAAGCTCCACCCGAGGATGTAGTGTGCGCTCGCTTTCTCCCCGGTGGACGCCGAGAAGCCGGCGTACATGAGTTCCCTGACGACGGGGGTTAGATCCAGGGATTCGGAAAGCAGGGGAGTGGTTGGCTTGCGATTGCCGGCGGGGGAGACGGTGACATCAACGCGCTTGAGAACGGCGTCGTATTCCACCCAGGCTTGAATTGGATCCCCGCTCTGGAGGATAACCTCTTGTCGCTGATTCCTGTCGTCGACGAAATAGGCGGAGGAGGCCTTTCTGGAGTTCATGCTGTTGACGTTGATGCCGACGTGGTTGCCGTCGGTGTCTCTGGTGTCGTTGACCCCGTTGACGGTGTCGAATTCGATAGCGAAGACGTGGTTGGACGGGTCGCCGTCGTTGGTTGTTGAGTTGAAGAGGCCGAGGTAGTGGTCGGCGGCGGCGCCGGGGAATTCAGGGGAAGGGGCGAGGACGAAGGCGAGGCCGAACCCGCCTTTGCCGGCAGCCGGGGAGACGATTGAGAAGACGAAAGTGGTGGCGAAGGAAGAGGAAGAAGGGAAAGGAGAGGTCCGGTTGAGCATGCGAATCGGTCGGGTGTGGAAGGCGTGGCCTATGGCGTTTTTGGTTCGTGTGGAGGTAAGCCGCAGCGCGCCACTGGGTTTCAGAATTGAGACTCGGTCGCGGAGGATTTGCCCATCAGCTCCGCTGAATCCGTTGAAGGTGAACTGATCGACGGCGTGAGCTGTAGGCACGACGGCGATGGTGATGAAGAAGAGAACGCAGCAGAGCAAGCTGTTTTTGGTTGCCGCCATATATATAATTGGATGTCCGGCGTAGCTCCTCGATCTCTAAGTTTGATACTTTGTAGCCCAAGGCGGGGATACACACTGTGGGTGTATAAGAACACCAAAACAAGTAAGGATTTACGTAGCAACTTCTTTGCCTTGAACGTACGGTATAAGAAGTTGGGGAATGGGTCACGACTTGAGAACCGGGAATCGTCAAAAGTCCATCTCCGGTGGTCCCTTAATGCATTTTCATTCAATTGGTTGAATCGACGTTCAGGTTCTGTTCTATGTGGGTGAGGGTGAGAGACGTGATTATAAGGGTGTTTGTCTCGTCTGTATGTAAAATATCTTCGAGGCCAAAGGAAGTGACAGATCAAAAGAGGCAAACCATGGGGGCGAAAGCCAAGAAAAGGGAGGGTTACATGGGGGGATGGGATGAAGAAGAGGCTATTGTGGCGGGAAACAATCAGCCGATCAAAAGAGACTTCCTGAATATCGTCCCGAAGTATGGCCACTACCCTTGACATGCAAGCTCATGTATACAGTAGGAATAGACAAGACTGCATGTGCTTTAAGAGCCAGTCCGCGACTCCGTTCCATTCCCGGTAAACATGAACGATGCGCATCAGCCAGAGCCAGTCACGACTAACTCTCCTACGAATAGCAGCTAAAAAAGTGGCGTAAGGATGAACTGGATCATGTCTGTCACTAAGTAACTGGATGGCAAGCTGTGAATCCGGCTCGATCACAATCTGGCGGTGTACGGACTTCCACGCGATATCCAAACCGCGTGATAGAAAGCTCATAACTGTGCCAGAGCTGTAGAGGCTTCTCCAATTTTCGCCACATAGCCGACAATAAATGACTTTACAAACTGGCACTATTCACTACTCAACTATAACTAGGGATGGCAATCAAACCCATGGCCGCGGGTATCCGACCGCCCCCGACCCAGTCAACGCGGGGAATTCCCGCATTGACCGGGTAGGGGGGGTATGGGTAAAACCCGCAAAAATTTGATGGGTATGGGGCGGGTATGGGGCGGGTATGGGTTTAGCCTCCCCCGACCCATACCCATACTCATACCCGCCCCACAAAAAACATTTCTTCACATATAAAATGTACATTAATTAAATTGTAATCTATCATTAATAGCAAGGGTAACTCATGAAAATAAATAGTAGAAATACAATTGAGTGACCACCCAAATCAAAACATAATTCATTTCCTCCAAATCTTCCTTCATTCTTTGACTTTTTCCCTCATGTTTACAACATTATGTTTGTAATTTATTTATTACTTAATAGATGTACCAAAGTCTCTTTGTCGACTTTATGAAATAGTAGGTGCGTTTAGTATTATAATTGAAATTTTTGTATGTAAAATTTTAGCTATTTTAATGTAGGATGTACGGAGCGGGTATTACCCATGGGTACCCGAAACCCACAGATATGGGGATGGGTTTGCCTTCCCCGCATAGGTATGGAGCGGGTATGGGTTTGGATATTTGAAAGCGGGAATGGGGATGATTTAGGCAAACCCGCCCCAAACCCGCCCCATTGCCATCCCTAACTATAACAAGTAAAATCGTTTGATCTAGGATTTGTGTAACTTTGATGGGAAAAACCCCATTGCTATGCTGATGCTCTAAGGAAGTTAATTCAGATCATAACTCGTTGGGTTAGGTTAAAATTATTTACTTTTTTAAAAGGGTTAAGAACTTATTTTGGCTCCAACTATGACCATATAATTAACTTTGGCACGTGGTTTGAGATATTAACATCCTGGCCCGAACTTTGCAGCATAAATACTCATTTGGCCCGGATTGTGGTTTGACCGTTTGTTTGGACGGTCAACACCGTTGACCGTTAGTCAACTGTCCAGGTCATCACCATGTCAGCAACCAAAAAAATAAAAAAAAATTCGGAATTTAAATTTCTTTCTTATTTCCTTTACCTAATTAAAAAAAAAAAACAAAATCTTTCAACCACCCATCGCTCGTCGTTCTTCTTTCTCTTCCGCGACGGCGGCGGCAGCAGTCGGCGGATTCAAAAAACAGTAGAAAAGGAACAATCTTTGCTTCCAAATGTTGGAAAAGAGAGGGAGAGATGACCATGTTTGAATGAATGGTGTTACAAATTTAATATTTCAAGTGAACCCACGAGAGAAGTCTCTCCTGATGTGCCCTGATGCGGAACGGGATTTCACGCACCGGTGATCTCGAGCGATTTAGCGAAAGAACTAGAAAATACGATAAAAGAGCTACTTTTCTCTACTAACTACTAATACTTTATTGATCAACTTCTTAAAAGGAAGAGCAAAGGTACATATTTATAGGACTAATCCTACAACTCCTATACCCAAATTAATACGAATAACCTGAATAATAACAGAATATCCCAACAAATAATAGTAATAAAACATCAACAATAATAATAATATTAATGGGCTCGGCCCAAGACGCCGTCACCCATCAATCCTCCCCCCTTTTTACAACTTCGTCCCCGAAGTTCAGGCGCCATCTCAACCCGGATCAATGAAAAAGAATCGCTCCCACGTGTTGATGACTATGAAGAGAGCATTTCTTTGTCGACGCCAAACTCGCTTACGAAATTTCCAATTAGGCTTGGGCACTCGAACCAAACTCCTCTCCTTGAAAACGTCGAGTACCATCAAGTTATTTCTTGCACACCACTCGAGCTCCCTTTCTTCCAATTCCATCTCATCATGCAGGAAATGGCTTGTCCATCAACCTCCATTGTCCAAAAGCAATTCCCCATGCAACTCACGTACATATGTACCAGGACAGGTTCTTTTCATGTCAATGTTGTCTTTGTCTCATCCTCGCAAACCATATGCAAAACCAAACCTCCACTCCATATCTTGCACTTCAACGTGGCCTTCAATTCCTGGCATGGAGAGAGTTCCATCATTAGCCTTGTTAAAACCAAAGGATGTACTTGCCTCCGTCGTAGGGTCCCAAGACGTCAAGGTTTTCGCACATGAATGTGCGCCGACCTCCTTTATGGTTCCACCCGCAAGTCCCATGGCACTATCAACCGTAGCCACCATCAAACCCACTCCGTACAAGAGAGCCCCAGTTAGGCCTCCAATGGAGGCTCCGATGCAGCCTTGAATCAAGTTGTTCGCCACCGAGTTTGATCCTCGTCCAGCCACATCACGCTCACGGACTGTCGTGGAGCAAATCCATGTCGAGGCGGTTGCTGACGTGGTGGCGGAGAGGACAACATCAATGGAGGGGGAGACTTCCTTCAGCGATGGCTCCACGGGATTTGGCGTTTGAAGACTCGAATGACCCCCTCGGTTGCAGCATCTGGTCCGTCGCGGCGTGACGTCATTATCGCGCAAACTCCCGCCGACAGCTATAACCTCGTTGTCGGGATTAATGGCTCCTTGCAATGTGACCCATGTACCTTTGTATTTAAAGCGCATGGTCCTCAACTGCCAATTAATCGTCAGAGGCGCCAACTTTTAAAGCCAATGAACGCCAAAGACAACTTCGAGGCCATGAATCGGAAGCTCAAACAATTCAACAACCAACCTTGTGCCCTGAACTTCAATAGGAACAGCTTCAAAACAACGGTTACAAACAATAACAATCGCCATTGTCGACCTTAACCTCGAACGGCGGAATCGACGTAGCTTGCAAAGACAACTTCTCTGCAACTTCGCGGCTTATGAAATTGTGTGTCGAACCATGGTCAACTTGCACGATGGCTGGTTCTTGGTGAACTGTTGTGTTGAAGCGGATGATCATGGGTTTAGAAACGCCGTTAAGAGCGCACAAGGATGGCCGGACTACAAGGCTTATCCGGTGGCTCGTCAAGCTCGATCGGTGGTTCTCCATCGACACGCTGCGAAGCTTTATCCCTCGACAACCTTCTGCGTTCGTCTAGTTTCTCCCAGATGATGCAAGAACTCTCATCGATTGGCGGGAAGCATGGCCTATATGCGAGCATCGTCGAGCTCGGTTCCTCGGAATCCGCTTCGGTGCGTGTCCCTGGGAGATGGTAAGGGCTCTGTTCTTTCGAACCAGGCTCTGATACCAATTGATGCGGAACGGGATTTCACGCACCGGTGATCTCGAACGATTTAGTGAAAGAACTAGAAAATACGATAAAAGAGCTACTTTTCTCTAGTAACTACTAATACTTTATTGATCGACTTCTTAAAAGGAAGAGCAAAGGTACATATTTATAGGACCAATCCCACAAACCCCTTTCCTCTTAAGACAAGGAAACCCAAACCTAAAGCAACAAGTAAACGAATACTTCCTAACAAGATACATAATAATAATCCTAGACCCAAACTAATACGAATAACCTGAATAATAACAGAATATCCCAACAAATAATAGTAATAAAACAACAACAATAATAATATTAATAGGCTCGGCCCAAGACGCCGTCACCCATCATGCCCCCAAATTAGCTTAAGCGCGCTACAGAAAGAGTAAATTTTGGGAGGCGTGTGAGACGGCGCAACAAGGTGGGCAGGAAGGCGGGAGATCGAAAGTGGAGGCGGGGCGGCTAACGACCATGGCGTCGGAGCAGGGGAGGGAAGGGTAGTTGAGGCGACGGCACAGGGGAAGATGGAGGGAGAGTGGAAGTTTGACGGAGAACTGGCTCGTTTATAAATGAATCAACATCGAGTAGCAGAGAGGAAGCAAAGATTGTGTCTCTCTTTCTGTCTCTTGTTCCCAATTTCCGCTACAGCACCGGCGGCGGTGTCAGCGATGATTTTCGCGAGGAAATCAGTTGGTCGCTGTCCCAATTGATTCCGCCGGCTGCCGCCGCCGTCGCGGAAGAGAAAGAAGAACGACGAGTTGCCAACATAGAAAGGCAAAAGGAATGGGCGAAATCCCTAATTTCTAGATCCAAGAGGCTGATCCCGAGCTACCTACCGCTGCTACCGGAGACGAAATCGAAGTCGAAATCATCGTCGCCGTCGATTCTGAACACCAGCTGCGTGTTGGTGGCGGCAGAGGAGTGCGCTTTTGCGGTGGGGGCGGAGAGGAGGCGATGGGTGATTGAAAGATTTTTTTTTAATTAGGTAAAGGAAATAAGAAAGAAAATTCAATTCCGAATTTTTTTATTTCTTTGGTTACTGACATGGCGATGACCTGGACAGTTGACTAACGGTCAACGGTGTTGACCTTCCAAACAAACGGTCAAACCACGATCCGGGCCAAATGAGTATTTATGCCGCAAAGTTCGGGCCAGGATGTTCATTTATCATACCACATGCCAAAGTTGATTATATGGTCATAGTTAGGGCCAAAATAAGGTATTAAGTCTTTTTAAAAAATGGTTACAAATATTTAATTTTGTATGTAATATATGTTTGGACTAATAACGAAAAGATAATTCAGTCTATTTCCATTCAATTACTTTCGTCCAGTCAGCACGCCACGTCATTTAAGATGTATTAATTTAAAATTTGACTAAACCCAATTGAATTGATAACCTAACCGAAAACCCTAAATTTTCTTCTGGACCACCATTGATTAATTGATTTAATCGACCTGTGTCGTTCATAGTAAAAGAGGCATTGACTTGGGCGAAGGCTGAATTTGGGCGTAGGGAGAACAATTGATCCATATAGCTAGTAGTTGACGGGAGCGGATCAGGTCAGTAACTCTTATGGTGAGTAACCATCGGTAACTTATCCACATCCGCATGACATCAGCATCCACTCTCTCCTGAAAAGTCTTTTATCTCGGACGATTTCTCTCTCGATTGAAGTCGAAAATTAAATTTTTTGCACAGATAAATCAGATTAAATGTGCTCTTTAAAATTTTAACCACTTTTATATATTTTTAGTACAAAAAAAATGAATAATTTTTTACCAGTCATTACCATATGGTATGCTCATATTTAATACCATATGGTAAGAAAGCGTATCATGATGGTATGAACTTACCAATATGGTAAGAAGGTTGAATACATGATAGTAGCAGTATACTAACTGTCATTTACGACTTTCATCATTGTTTACCACAAGTTACCACCCATATACCATAGTGGTAAAGTATGGTAATTTTTGGTCCAGTATTTTTTTCACCCGGAAATTTGTAGATCCAATAGATCATGATGAACTCGTTCCTTCTGAGCAAATGTTTTCAAAACCGACTTAAAAACGAAGAAGTTACCATATGGTATGTAGTTGGTAAAAAAAAGTTTCTCGAAATATATTAATAATTGATCTCATTTTGTAGAGCACAACGAACCCGTTTCATCACTTCCATGTGTGTAAAAAAAATTGAAATCCAAGTTAAAATGAAGAAGATAAGAGCCGATTATGAAAACTAGGGAAAATAAAATGTCTTTAATTGACAACCCTTAGATCTGAATTTTCTAGGCTCAATTAAATCTAAAGGTCCAGATTTAGTTATTTATAGGTCAGTAACTAATGGTTACTAACCCTATCTTAAGCCCTTGTTGACCCATCCATAATCACACATTTATTAATTATTAGGCCATGCAATCCTTAGAAGATGTATGTTGCCAAAAAAGCCACGTAAATTTGGGCTCAACTCAAGTTAGGGGTATAACTCTTGATTATGCATCTTTATATATTTAAATATATATGGACCTTCTTTTTTAAGTGGGTCTAGAAAATCCAGATTTAAGTGTGTAGAATTAAAATCAATCATTTTATTTTCACTAGTTTTTTTAATTGTCTCTTATCTGTTTCGTTCCAGACCAGACCATATACACGGTTTGTGGTCCAAACCAAGAGGGTAGAACAAAGACCATGGATCAGACCCTAACCTATACGGTCCAGACCAAACCACGCATGTGCGGTGCATTCGGTATGGTCTGGACCGCGTAGATCATATTCAACAAAACCTGTATTATCCAATGTTAAATATTAGCTAGTGACTAAAATAAAAAACACATTGACATCCAATTCGACAAAGTTCAAAAATCAACATAGCACCAACAATTTCAAGTCTACAATCCAACATAACATGAGATTAATAATCAACAACATCCATAGTTCAATACTAATTAGTTTAACAAACTATAAAATGCAAATACAAACTATAAAATGAAGTTAGTAATTATTAGCAACCAACACTAAAGTAGAATCTGGGTCATTAGTTGCAAGAGAATTAAGTTTATAAATTATTACATTGAAGAACCAACACAGGGGAATGGAAGGCAGTCGGCCATTATTACCATCATTATCATTCTCGGTTGCAGCGGCCAGTCGGCAATGGAGGAGTCAATGGAACGCAGGCGGAGGTCGAGGTTGATGGCAGAGGTCGACGGCGGATGGTGACGGCAACGGCGAGTAGCAGCTGGTCGAGGTTTCCTTCTTGGCTGTCGCCTCTCGCGAACTCTCTCGACGGTGATGGGAAAGCGGCATCTGAAATTACTTGGACCAGCCGAAATGATGGGAGGTTGATGGCGGAGTTCGATGGAGATTGTGGATTTTGATGGGGGAATCGTGCGACGCGCTGCTGGGAATAGCTAGGTTTTTCGGTGGCTACTTGGAATGGAAACGTTGGCTGATTGAGTAGAGTTGGGACTTGGGGAGAATGAAATTGGGCTTGGACCATTGGAATTTGGAGGGTTAGAGCAGCCAGACATACTTAATTTTGATCACGGTCTAGATCAGACCAAACTATTCCAGATCGCAAGTGAAAGAGGCAAAACATGGACCAGATCAAATTCTATTAATGGTCTAGCGGTCCGGACAAACCGTATGATACGGTCTAAACTGCGGTTTGTCATACGATTTGGTCTAGATTCCTAGCCCTACTTCGTTCTAACTAGGGATGACAAAAATATTCGTAATTGTGGATATCCGCTCGAATCCGACCTGATCGGGTACGGTAAAACCCGAACTCGAAAGACTTTTAGTGGGTATGGGTAAAACCCGAACCCGAATATTGCAGGTAATGGGTGGGCATAGTTTTCTCAATATCCAACTCGAACATGCCTGATTATACACATGCATATGTATTTTGTCTAGAAATAATCATTATTTTTGTCTAACGTATTTTATATTTAGCATATAAATATAATATTTTCATGTAATTGTGTTTTTTAATTGATTTTCTTCATTATAGTAAATTATTGTTGTACTTTTACTCTTATGTAACTAACTTGAACCCGGCCGGTTGGCCGGAATATACCGGCTAGTTTTTATTGAATTTATATCAATTTAAAATCTTATTGCAAAATTTAGATTTGAAATTTCAAGTATTTCACTTGCAGGTATCAAAATTCAATATAGTGTGAATTTCAAATGTCTCAATCATGTTTAGAAGTTTTCACATGATAATCAACCGAAAATGATACAAAATCTTGTGTCCTACCATCTGTTATATGAACTATATCACTATGACGATCATATCAGGAGTTGTATGATTCATACCAGAGATGGTAATCACAAGTTTTGTAGCACTTTGAATTTTGCACCTTACCCAAACCCAAATGAACTCATTAATAAAAAAAAAATATTTGGTTAAGGTTGGTGATCTTGGTCAATATTTTTGTATTTGGTTCTTGTTGGACATACTTTTTCAGATTAGAGATGAGATTTTATAAATCTCATGTATCAATATCCAATATAATGTGAATTTTAAAGGACTCGATCCTAATTTTTGAATAATTTTTCTAATTATGATAATCAACTCATTCTTAAAATTTTCCGTATTTGGTTAGGGTTGTTGATTGATCCTATCAATACATGTGTAGGTAATTGTAAATATTAAAATCAACCACGCATGGTCCTGCAAGGCTCAAGATAGGGTGTATAACCATGGGTTATGCATCCATCAATAACCAAATCTGAATCCTTCATTTAGAAAATCCAGATCTAATGATGGAGAATTAAAGATCATTTTTATTTTCTCTAGCTTTCTTAATCGGCTCATATCTTTTTCGTTTTAACTCGGATTTTAATTTTTTTGCATAGGTGGAACGAGTTCATCGTGCTCTACAAAATGAGATCAATTTTCAATATTTTTTTAGAACAAAAAATTCTGGCCTCTCGGTACCAACTGCATACCATATGATATTTTCTTCATTTTTAATTCGTTTTTGAAAACGTTTGCACAGAAGGGACGAGTTCATCATGATCTATTGGATCTACAAATTTCTGGGTGAACAAATTACAGGACCAAAAAATACCACACAATACCATACAATACCACCCTGGTACGGGGTGGTATTGTATGGTATCTTCTTCGTTTTTAATTCGTTTTTGAAAACGTTTGCACAGAAGGGACGAGTTCATCATGATCTATTGGATCTACACATTTATGGGTGAACAAATTACTGGACCAAAAAATACCACACAATACCATACAATACCAGCCTGGTACGGGGTGGTATCTTGTGGTATACAATGTTAAAAGTCGTAAATGACAATTAGTATATTTCTACTATCATGTATTCAACCATCTTATAGTCTTGGTTTGTTCATACCACCATGGTACTTTTTTCAAACCATATGTATGCTTTTATTTCAATACCAGTCAATACCATATGGTATAGACTGGTATAAAATGACTCAATTTTTTTTTGTTCGAAAAATATATTAAAGTGGGTATCATTTTGAAGAGCACAATTAATATGATCTAACTGTGCAAAAAAAATTAAATTTCAACTTAAAATGAGTGAGAAATCATTCGTCAAAGATTAAAGAGGGGAAAATTAAAGGCTTTCCAAGAGAGAGAGGATGCTGATGTCATGCTGATGTGGACGGGTTACTCATGGTTACTCACCACAAGGTTACTCACCTGGTCTATTCCCGTCATGCAATATATACTCAAACTATTTTCGTTAATTCTCGATTCAATTCTCTTAAACATACAAAAATCTTAGTGCTAGTCTGGTAGAACGTTGGCACTCTGGTAAACATGAAAACTACAAGGATGACAGTTGTTATAAGTGATTGGAAATAGGATGCTTAAAGAGTATTTATAAATGAGCCCTTCTAATATGTTATATATGTTATATAGTATTGATGTTTTAATGTACAACTTGAAGTTGTACCATAACATTAAATGTATAAGTTCAGGTTGTATTATAAAAGAATTGGTACCATTATGTTGATGGTACAACATGGTACAACTTGAAGTTGTACATCACATAAAAGTACAAATCCAAATTGTATCATACAAGAATTTGTACAAAAAGTCTAGGTACAATATGAAGTTGTACCATAACGTTAAAGGTACAATTTCAAGTTGTACGATAAAGATAATAACCTATAGCATTGTAAAATTCCTCTTTATGAATATGTTTTTATAGAATCAACAGAATCGTTGCATAAATCCATGGATTAAAATAGATTAAATACTATGTCACTCATACATTATAATATTCTATATCTAAAATTCTTAACCATATATACTATAAACTTCGCTTTTTAAATTTTAAAATTTTCCCAATACTATTAGTTGCTGTTGCCAAATTCAAACCTAAATCGAAATTTAGTAAGGTATCATGATATGCCCAATACAAAATTTGGTGCGTGATAGCAGAGAGAACACAAAAATTAAAGTTTGGAATATTCCTGTCAATTTTTTTTTTTTTTTTGTTTTTACTGCCAAAATTACGGCCATTGACATGGAGGGCAGAAGATCCGAATATGAATGAAGGGAAAAATTACGA
The DNA here is from genome assembly GCA_964030455.1 of Linum trigynum. Classification (NCBI taxonomy): domain Eukaryota; kingdom Viridiplantae; phylum Streptophyta; class Magnoliopsida; order Malpighiales; family Linaceae; genus Linum; species Linum trigynum. The sequence continues at coordinate 5,714,887 of OZ034817.1, forward strand.
ATATTTTTGTCATTCCTATGAATGAGCACCAATACATGTTTCCCGGTTGTTGACGGAATGAAAACTGCAAATGGGCTGCTCAAATATTTACAATTTCAATTGGCAGGTTATTGTTAGTGTTCTTTTGTATCTGGAAATTTTGATTCTTTTTTCGTTTCGATTTACAGATCCAATTCGACTATTATGTTGAAGCCCGTCCTTCCCCAAAGTGTGTAATTAAGCTGACCTTTTGCTTTTCTACTTCTCATGCTTCCGTGTTTCTGATTCTTTGACATTTAAAGATACTTTTTCCCACATGCAGATTTTCATTTCTACCGAAAATTGAAAGGACAACTCCTACCATTTTGTCATTGCTCAACGTCTAAGAGGTATTGTTTCTCATATAATTGGTTTTAGATGCACTAGCCAAACCCTATAATAACCTGGAGCTCTGTTGGATTTAGAGGCTTTGCATCAGCGACGGAGCCAGCTAGAATTTTTTGAGAATCAAAGTATAAGTAAGATGTGTTTGTGATTTTGATCAATAACTAGCTTGTGGCAAAATGATTAGAGATGAAAGTTAGTGTTGTTATTATTGAAAGAGTAGTGCTGGGTTCACGATACTCACTCTCTTCCTCTATTTTTGGTCTTTTCTTTTCCCACTCTTTTTCATATAATTTACTCAGTTTTTCTGTCCCTTTCTAATGTTTTTCCTAAGTAAATACATATCTCATTCCCAATATTTTTTCCTAGGTAAATTCTAATTTGTTTATGTTTTTTCGGTAAGATTTTTTTATGTTTGCCCCATTTATTTGCAGTTAGTAGCTTTAGTTCTTTGGATATTAAAATAAAATTCTTGGACAATTGATAATTTATTCATGATAATATTTACACATAATTTTTATTATCTTTCTATACTAGTAAAGTGGATATGTAGTTTCACTGTGAAATATAGTGTAGTTACATTATACAAGATAAATCGTATGTTGAGGTTCACGTGTATAATAAAATCAAATTATTTACATCGAATGAGTTGTGCTGTAATTTTAGATATATTTTATACAAAAATTGTATTGCGAAAAGAAAAAAAAAAATCGGCCCCATGTTTTCACTGTGAAGTATAATGTGGTTATACTATAAAAGATAAATCTCATGTTAAGGTTCACACTTATAATCAAATCAAATTATTTACATCGAATGAGCTGTGTAGTAATTTGAGATATCTTTTATACAAATATTGTGTTCTGAAAACAAAAAATTTCGCCCCCCTACCCAAAAATCCTGGCTCCGTCCTTGCTTAGCATTGATATTACAGATAATTCGGATAATTAGGGCTACGATTACTTGCTGAAATATCACAGGTAGTCTATGATAACTCAGCTTATAGACATTCATCAATCTTTTAATGAACTATAATATCTAAATTCTCTAACAACTTTTTGTGTGAGTGCCCTGTTACCTAAAGCATGAGTTAGTGTGAAGTTCCCTAACAACTTTTCAGTTTTATGTTGCCGTGAGAAATGTAGCAATGAAATAGTTAGTACCTATTTCATCTTTCTGCAGCCTTTGTTCATCCACTACTGATTCTGAAGGGTTGCAAATTTTGTTTCCTTTTAGATCATTTGGGAACACAAAGTAATAATATTATCCTTTTCGAAACCTTTTTCTAAATCAATTGGAGATATACATTTTGGAACCATTGGCTCATTAAAGAAAATGAGATTGTATGGTTGGTTCTCATAGCTATATTTTTATATGTGATCCCATTTGGATTCGTATTTCGATTTCTAGAACACAAAAATTGTCAAATATCCGAATAAATGAGACACTAAAATGAAGCACGAAAGATCAATATCCTCCTGTATCCGAATAGATGAGACACTAATTAAAATGGAGTTTTTAGCCAATGCCCATGCAGTTTGGTTGATTGCCATTTTGCCTTTACAGAATGTTGGGTCCAACATGATGAGGTTATGGAACTTCTCAAAGAGGAGATGTTCTACACGTGTGTTGCTAAAAAACCAGCTCTTATATATAATTTGTTTGACGAGGATTAACAATGGTGGTAAAGAGATATGAGCATTCCTGTTCTAACATAGCAACTTCTCTTGAGTAGTGTTATTGGCATCAATTTTACTCTTTATTTTCTCTTACTCGACTTTTCTGGTCCACTTGCTCCACTAACCTACCCCAGGTTTATTGTGATCTTCTGTGTTTCCTGTCTGCTAATTTTAAGCAGTGAATTATAGTCAGTTTAATGTCCATTTTGAATAGAAGATATCTAAACAATTTATGAGTTCTAGCTTAGGCACGTTCTTCTTGATGAAATTTATGCGCCAATTACATGTCTCCATTGTCGTAGTAAGGAGGGACAATGTTTCTTGAGTATTCTGAAATACTATCATTTCCAAATAGCAACAGGTGGCAAATGGATTGATCAATGGATTGGTGGATTTATGGATCTAATGGATTGGAATAAATGGATTCATGGATTGTATCAAGTGGATTGGTGGATTATCCATGAATCCAAATGACATCTTCAACCTTGTACCAATATGTAAATTTTCAAAGGTTTAGGTACTAAAATGTCATAACAAAAAATTTTAGGTACCAAAACGTAATTTTCCAATGATATTTTTTGTATAAAATTAAATTTTAGGTACCAAAATATAAAATATAAAAAAATATAGGTACCAAATCGTAATTTGTCATTTGGATCCATGAATCAATCCATGAATCCACCAATCTAATTGGATTTTGATCAAATGGATTGGATTTAAGAGGATTGGATTAGGTGGATATTTTTAATGTATTAGTGAATTGGATTGGTGGATTAGATTGAGAATTGCCACCTCTATCAGCAACCAACTTCACATAATTAGTTTTGAGTAACGGAGCTTTCGTATAACTAACCAACTTCACATGCCTTTCAGTGAAATTTGGTTTTACTGATTCGGCTGTCTGGCTTTGCCACTCACTTTGAAATTTTGCGACTGTTCTAGTTTGGCTGCCATATTATTTCACCATATTTTAGGAAATTCAGTAGGACCTTCTGAAGTTTCTTTTCTTTTCCTTTCGTTTCTATTGTTTTAACGGTTTGATTAGTGTTCAATTCTACACGTATGTCAACGCTGAGATATCATTAATTTCTTTACGTAGAGCGGCCATTCCTCTTCCCAATCGATCACCACATCAAATATCTACGTACGAAACTTGACAAGGGTTCAAGACCAATTGAGTTTGAGTGCTTCAGCGGGTATTTGATGAGATATTTGTGGCAACTTGCACTTATCTTCCTTTCAGGACATGATATTAGTGTTGCATCGAGTTTTTTCCAAATTCATGGTGTCAAATAATTCGACACAAGTTTTTTTTTTATCCGAGGTGTGAGAGAAAGTGTTAACCATTTAGATGATTATTGACCATATGTTTTTAACCCATTAAAACATAAACAAATTGATTAGCATAAAATATTAACAAACAACAAAAATTAATCCAACCAACAGGTTGGATGCTTAGGCTAATACGGATTAGCATTCGTGCAGCTTTTTGGGCTTCAAATTTGGTCCGTAAATTGTGGAATAAGATTCATATAGGATTGCTAAATTAGTTGGAAAGTTTCGGGCTTTAATGTTGGGCCTTGGGAAGTTTTATTGCAGCCTGTCGGGTGTAGTTTTATTAAGATAGTGAAATTGACCACTATAACCCTCCCGAAAATTAAGGGAAAGTCCGGAATTTTTGAATGCTAAAATTCCAATAAAACTCCATCATCTAATAGTTTAGTTTGGGATTATAGGTATAATATGCTCCTCTACTATGACGTTTTATCAAACATGCTCCTTTACTATTTTTTACATCAAACATGCTCATGTACTTTGTAAAAATGATCAAACATGCCCTTTTGTTAAAATATTAATCCAAAAATCGTTAACCAACGCCGAACTTTAGTTTGGGCAACACAAATGACTAAAATATCCCTAATAAATTCACTTTAGAATCTTTTTGGTTCTTTTGTATAATCAAATCATTCAAATAATTTCACTTTGAAAAGACCAAAGGAAACAAAACAGGGGGACAAAACTGATATTTTCCCTCTCATTTGTCGATGTCGGGTCAACTAAATCTCAATTCAACTATGATTGACGATTTTTTCAATGGAATTTTTAACAGAAGGGCATGTTTGATAATTTTTTCAAAGTACAGGGGCATATTTGATGTAAAAAATAGTAGAGGGGCATGTTTGATAAAACTTCATAGTAGAGGGCCATATTATACCTATAACCCGTTAGTTTGGCTCTGCTGTAACTTTTGCAGAAGCACCTTCTGGCTGGAGCTTTTAGATAGGTACTTTAAAAAAAAACAGTTTATTGTTTGGCTGTAAAATTATTAGAAGTGCTTTTTAATATGAGCGGTTGTGTAAAATGTCTATAAAGGACTTATAATATAAAATATGAATAAAAATTCTAATCAATAAAAAGTAGTAAAAATGGGTCTTGTTAGATTTATTTTATATTAAATAATATGATTTTATAATTTATTTTATTTTTAAAATGATATAAATGAAGAAAAATTATATTTTCTGAAATAAAATTAAAATATGGTAAGGATAATCTTGTATTTTCAAAACAGCTTTTCGTAGAAGCTCCAAATCGGAGCTTCTGCTTTTATGTTATACAAAAGTGCTTTTCGGCTTTTCAAAAGCCGAGATTTTAGAGGTGTTTGGCCCTGCTTAAGCTTTTGAAGCCGAAAAGCACTTCTAAAAGCCGGGCCAAACATAGGCAATATTCTTTTATGTGAGAATACGTGCAAATGTTAACATAATTGTTGGAGTTATAAAGAGAAATTATCATCCATGAATAATCGTGGATATCCAAAACCTGAATAGGTATGGGTATGGTTTTGATTTTCTACCATTTTCTTATATGGGCATGGGTAACACCTGAACTACTTTGGGGAGGGTAACGGGTAGTCATCCCTAGGGGTGGAAGTTTGGTTTGCGGGTTGCGGGTAACCCGCAAACCGCCCCAAATCGCACACTTTGTGGATACCCATACCCACAATTTGTGGATAGTGGGTTGGGGGTGGGTAGCAAAATATTGATTTTTGTGGTTAGTGGTTAACCACTACCCACAACGGTGTTCCCACAAAACCCACATTAACCACATTAGTTATATTAGTTTGTGAAACTTGGAAGACTAAGAATTAAGGTATCTACTAAATCAAATACGTACTAATTCTATAAACAAAACCAAGTCAATACGAAATGTTCGTGTGGGATACTTTTATCAAATAAGCATTGTCTGTGTGGTATATGTTTATTTTGTAAGAAAGATATAGTCAGATAAATTAATCGATTCGTTAGAAGAGGGGAATAATCAATAAATGTTAGTTCGATAGCAAAACTCGTCTCCATTTCTCCACGAACTCACCAACAACACAACATGCTACTAGCTACCAACAATACAAGACTATAGTCGAGAGTGGAGAATAATTGATTCATTAAAAGCGGGTGCCTCCACTTATCGAGCCACTTTTGTGTTTTGTTGTTGTTGCCATCGGAGGAGTCGTGACATGCAACGATGTTCTCTTTCCAAATCCATCTCTTCTGAATTTACACTAACTAACCTCTTGTATTCAAGATTTATAATTTATTTAACACTTTATTAACTTTCTTTTATGTATGTTTTTTTTTTGTGCGAGAAGAAACACAACTTCACTATTTAATTACCATATTATTTTATTTAATGATGAAATTTTTGTGGGTATCCACAACCAACCCGCAACGGATAGTGGTTAACCACTACCCATAGTGGGGCGGGTTGTGGGTAGCATAATACCATATTTGTGGGTGTGGTTACCCTCAAAATGTGGGGCGGGTAACCACACCCACCCCAATTTCCACCCCTAGTCATCCCTAGTTCTAACTCGGATTTCAATTTTTTTTGCACAGATGGAACGAGTTCATTGTGCTTCACAAATGAGATCAATTTTTAATATTTTTTTAGAAAAAAAATCATACATCTCGCTCCCTCCTCCATACTATATGGTATCTACTTCGTTTTTAAGTCGTTTTTTGAAAATATTTGCACAAAAAGAACGAGTTCATCATTATCTATTAGATCTAAAAATTTCTGGGTGTAATATCAATATATATTTCGTTACCACTCAATACCATATGGTATAGTGTGGTAATATCAATATATATTTCGTTACCACCCAATACCATATGGTATAGAGTGGTAATACCATATGGTATAGAGTGGTAATACCAATATATATTTCGTTACCACCCAATACCATATGGTATAGTGTGGTAATATCAATATATATTTCGTTACCACCCAATACCATATGGTATAGAGTGGTAATACCAGTATATATTTCGTTACCACCCAATACCATATGGTATAGTGTGGTAATATCAATATATATTTCGTTACCACCCAATACCATATGGTATAGAGTGATAATACCATATGGTATAGAGTGGTAATACCAATATATATTTCATTACCACCCAATACCATATGGTATAGAGTGATAATATGGTATAGAGTGATAATACCATATGGTATTGGGTGGTAATACCAATATATATTTCGTTACCACCCAATACCATATGGTATAGTGTGGTAATATCAATATATATTTCGTTACCACCCAATACCATATGGTATAGAGTGGTAATACCAATATATATTTCGTTACCACTCAATACCATACGGTATAGTGTGGTAATATCAATATACATTTCGTTAGCACCCAATACCATATGGTATAGAGTGGTAACATCAATATATATTTCGTTATCACCCAATACCATATGGTATAGTGTGGTAATATCAATATATATTTCGTTACCACCCAATACCATATGGTATAGAGTGGTAATACCATTTGGTATAGAGTGGTAATACCAATATATAATTTCGTTACCACATAATACCATATGGTATATTGTGGTAATACCAATATATATTACCTAAAAGAAAGGGGAAAAAACAAAAGGAGGGAGAGAAAAAAAAAACTTGTCTTCTGTCTCATCTCATTTCATCCGCAACCAAAGAATACCAAACGCCAAAAAAGGAGAAAGATCGAAATTAAAGCCAACGAGTTGATGAAGAGAAGAAACGTAATTAAAGAGGGTGACTTCAATTTTTATTCGTCGATTGTTAGAGAAAAAAATAAAGATAGAAGAGAGCAGATCTAGATTTGAAAAGGAGATTGTGAGAGAAAAGATAAGAGAGAAGGAATAGAGAAAGGATATGGAAAGAGATTAGAAAAAAGGAAGAGAGAAGGAAGAAAATAGAGTTGGAGAGAAAATGTTATTCTTTCTCTTTTATTGAAAAGTCAGCCATTGAAATGCGGAATAAATAAATAAAAATTAAAAGGGTTAATATTTTCATATGGCCTGAACTTTGACCAAAATAAACATCATGGCCAATCTTTTCGATCTATAACATCATGGCCCGAACTATACACCAAAATAAACAATTTGACCAAACCCAATGTTTGACCGTTAACTTGGACGGTCAAATGCATTGACTAACGCTCAACGCGCCACGTCACTGCCAAGTCAGAAGATCCGATAAATATTTAATTTTTTTTTGTTTTTTATTTTTGGTTTAACTGAGGCATTAGATGATATTTTTAATATATAATAATTTAAAATTAGGGAATGTGTGGAGATTATGAATTATTTTAAATATTTTATGCTGACTTGGTAGTGACATGGCGCGTTGACTAACGGTCAATGCGTTTGATCGTCCAAGTTAACGGTCAAAAGTCGGATCTGGCTAAATTGTTTATTTTGGTGTATAGTTCGGGTCAGGATGTTATAGATAGAAAAGATTGGCCAGGATGTTTATTTTGGTCAAAATTCATGCCATACGAAAATATTAACCCAAATTAAAAATACAAAAACGGACAAAAATGTCCCTCCCCACCTCCGTGTCCAGCCAACCACCCGATTGCTCCATCCCCAGATCTACGGTTCCCGTGTATTTACTGATAGGTCAGTAACCATCGGTGGTCTGATAAGTTGTATTATTGTAATCTATCCCTTTTCATTTTTTGATTTTTTTCCCACCATGGTGGTCTGATAAGTTATAATCCAGAGTGAGAACTAAGAACGCAAACATCAATATTTACGTCGTACAACGAACAAATCAGAAACTGAAAACAAAGAATCTATAACAGATTAAAAATAAATAAATTTAGCCTATGGCTTCCCATGGAGCTTGAGGCCTTTAGTTTCTCCACACCCGCCGATCGCCGCCGGCAAATCCCCGACCATCTCAATCCCTTCCTCGAAAACCACTCCCATCCCCATATAGAAATGGGACTCGATGTGGCAATGAAACATCCAAACCCCAGGATTGTCCGCCTTGAACCTCAGCGCCGTCCACCCGTACGGATGAACCGGCACCGTGTTCTTCATAATCGGATCCACCAAATTGTAACCCTTCGGATCCTCCTTCGGGTCGAATTCCCCTTCCCCATAACCCAAAACCCAGAAATCGTGCCCGTGGAGATGCCACGGGTGTGTCTCGCTGTTGTTCGGCACCATCGTGTTCCCGTTCTGCAAGATCAGATCCACCGTCGACCCGAATTTCAGCCGGTAGACCCCGTCGCCGACCGTCGCGTTCGGGTTCGAATTCCTGGCCCGGCTCGTAACGTCGAATCTCGCCCGGTCGTAGTCTTCCGGCGGCGGGATCTGGCTGAAAGTGTGCAGCAAATTGTGCTTCAGCCCGATTAAGTACGGCGTGTGGGGCAGATTGAAGGAGACGTTGTTCACCGACCAGCGGCGGAACCCGTCGACTTCGTTCTGGGTGTTCAGCATCACAATTACCCGATCCGAACTCCGGGGCGGGTCGTGTACGTGTCCGGGTCGGGCCCGAATCGCCCGGCTCTGTTCCACCCTAGGCCTCCGATCGTCCCAAATCGGGGCGATCGGTAGGTTAATTGGGGGCGGAGATCGTTTCGGGTGGTTCGGGTAGTAATTTAGAACCCCAATTCCCGGCGGAGTGGTGCGGTTCCTGCCGACGACGTTCGTCGCGATCCAGTAATTTCGGGTCGGGTTCTGGTCGGTTCGGATCAGAACAGAGTATGTCTCCCCTGAGTAGATGTAGAGGGTTTGGACGACGAATGGGTCGACGTAGTGGCCGTCGGCCTCGACGACGGTCATGTTGTGGCCGTCGATCTGGAAGCTGAGCGCCGATAAGGCGGTCAGGCTGCCGATTCGGAGCCGGTAGGTCTTTCCCGGGACGACGGTCATGGTGTACGGGGAGCATTCTGGGTTTGTGTTGTTGCAGGTGGCGGGTTCTAGTCCTAGTCCTGGTGTCGAGCAGTTGAACCTTCCTTTCCCGTGGATCAATAGTGACTGCAAAAAATAAATTGAAAACGAATCTGATTAGGTTATAATAGCTAGTGATTCAAATGTGATCAATAGAAATAATAATGGTGTCAAAATCTAGTGCACACCCTAGTTTTAACATGGCTCCAAACTGGACATGATAATCGGATCGGGTTGGATAATATACATCCGCTGGTAGTTTATTTAATACAAGTTAGTTCATAGATTCTCATATTCTCGCGTGCTAATGAAAAGAAATGCAAAATTGCGTGAAACATATAGAAAAAAAAAACATCACAAGAAGAAGTAATAACACTACCAGATCCACAATCTTTTTCAGTATCCGTACACTATAAACTTGTTTTTCGAATCCTTATGAATGTTTTTAAACATCTCACCAATTTGTGAGTGATTTCGTCATTTTGAGAGTGAAAATGACGTGAAACACATCAATCAGTTAGTCCATCTAATCCAACACAAAAAAAAAAAAAAAATCTTGGTCAATCAAGTTCGAGTAGTTCAAATTCCAGGTTACAAAACTTCAACCCAATTTTGATTTTTCGAACGGGTTCGAGTTGATGGCAATTTAGTCATGGGAAACATAGTAAGAAGCTTCGAAAATGTGTATCAGAATTCAGTACCTGAGGCTCTCCGACCCAGACGAATGGCTTCGCAGACAACCCTGCAGCTTGCTCGTAAGGCGTCTTATGGTACCAATCGTTCAAAATGATGCTTCGGTCGTAGTCGTACGCAAACGGCTCGGACTCGCCGGTTGGAACCGAAACCCGAATCGACCCGTACAGACCCGACTCCCTCTGCATCCCGTAATGCGCGTGGTACAGGTACGTTCCAGGCTGCAAATAGTACAAATATAAAATCCATTATTGAACCTCTAGACACGAAAAATCCTTAAAATAAGATGGAGTAAGATAAAAGAGTTTAATTAGCTTACCCTGTCAACGACGAACTTGTATCTGAAAGTGTCACCGGGAAGAACGGGACATTGCGTGACGCCTTCGGTCCCGTCGGCCCACGGCGAACCAATCTGCCGGATTCCGTGCCAGTGGATGGCAAGATTCTCTGTGCCCAAGCTGTTCTTGACGTCGACGACGACGGTGTCGTTCTGCTGGGCGATGATGGTGGGTCCCGGTGTGCCGCCGTTGATGGTGATGACGAGCTTTCGGTAGCAATCGGGGGACTTGAACTCGTACTTCACTTCCCACTTGTAGTGCCGGACTTTAGCTTCGGATGTTTGGAGGGAAAAACAGAGGAGGGTGGTGAAAAAACAGAGGAGGCTGATTCTTCTTCCTTCAGCAGCCATGGCTGAAAGGGGGAGAAATGGGTTTTGTTTTTGTTTGTAGTTTTGCTTGTTTTTGGATTTGGATTTTGGATTGGTTGCTTTGGAGGTGAGGTATTTATGCAGGTGGTTTTCGTGAGAGGGAAATCTGAAATGTTCAAAGCTTACTTGCTCTGACCATAGGAGGAAGGAAGGAAGGAGGGTGGAGTTTTCCTCTCTTTTTTTCCTTCTTTTTTAAAGGTTTCTGAACGTGATTTTTTGCTGTCGGACTTTTTCAGATTCTTTTTTTTCTTTCTAATGCTTTGACGGGGTTTTTTTTAATATATTATTATCAAATTTGTATCTAGAAAACTAGAATTGATTATTTGACGATTCAAAGTACACAGATATGCTTAATAATTTATATATAGACAGATTGATACTCTGGCAAAATTATTTTTTTGATAATCGTGATTTTATTAACGAAGGGTATTGTGTCAAAATTATTAGGTTAAAAGAGGTATTGTGTTTGATTACTTGTAATTTATTTGTTTGGTTGGAGGGGCTAAAGGTAAATCAATAGCGATTGAAGAAGAAAGAGATGCATTGCAGTTAAAGAAGAAAGATTGAATGATCAATGGATGTGGATTAGCATAGTAGTAATAGTAGTAGTACATATGTGTTTTTATCTTACATCTTTTTATTCAATGAATAGCAATTATAAGTAAGGGAAAAAAACGACATTAATACGAAATGACTATTTTCAGTTGACTTACTTGACTTGTATTTGATTTGTCTCCACTAAATTTTCGAGTTTTCGTTGCCCCTTCTTGATCTATTGTATCTCAATTATTTGTAATCTATACATCATCTCTTCTATTGTGAGCTTATTATAGAAAAAGGTAGTTGCACTCAAGTACCAGCCTCCAATTTTCAGTCATTTACATGCATTTTGTTCGTCATTCGCTCTTTTTATTCAAAAAGTGTTATTTATTGAATATTTAAATGAAAATTGAACTATTCCATATGTTTTTATGATTACATGCAAAAACGGGTTGATCTCCATTGATTCATGCCATAAACGAAATAAACTAACCTGACTTATGTCTTTGCTTAGGATAAGAAATGTATGATTAGAGTCCGGATAATTTTAGTGACTTATGGACTAATTTGCTCACCAACTACTCTTATCTATTATAATTTTTCAACTTCGAGTTCTCTACTTCTACTATCTTATTAAAAAATTTATATATATATAAAATTCCTGTTTAAATTGATGTGAACGGCTAACTTATTTTATTTTTCTAGAGTTTTCAATGTACCTCTTTCATTCTAATCTTCAGACGATATAACAATTTTAATAGTTTTGCAGTGTCCCGTATATTAATAACTTGGTCTATGCGAATAAATTTGACAATGGTAAAATTGCTTGATCATTTCACTATTTTCCAAAAAAAAAAATTAAAATCTTTCAAGAGAAAGTAAATGCTCAATAAAAAAGTCAACCGTACAAGATAGGGTCAATAACTCTAGAATGCATAATTTTTAGATAATCATATTTGAGTCCTTGATATGAAGTGGGGCCGGATCTAAGGGATGAGAATAAAAAAGTTTTTTAATTTGCGTAATTGTTTTAATCGGGTTTTATCTTCATCGCTTTAACTTGTATTTCAAGTTTTTTCACTGATTGAGCGAGTTCGTTATGATTTATATAATGAGATCCATTTTCAATATATTTCAGGAAAAAGAAAAAATTTATACCGTTTATACTCCTCGTTACCACCTCGTTGCCACTTTCATTTTCAACCCGATTTTTGAATAATTTTGCTCAAAAGTATGAGTTCATCGTCATTTATTGAATCAAGAAAAATTTCAGGATTAAGTATACCACCTTATACCACCCTTGTATATGATGGTAACTGGTGGTAGACGATGATGAAATGTGGTAAATAACAGTTAGTATATGATCATAAGTCATAACACCATGGTACACTTTCATACCACGTGGTATAATGTTACGTACAACCTAAGTAGTACCACATGATATTGATTGAAAATAAAAGTCTCAATTTTTTTTTGTTCCACAATATATTATAGTGGATGTCATTTTTGAGTATAAGATCATTAGTGATGGCAATGGGGCGGAGCGGGTACCTCAATTCCCATGCCCCGCCCCACGCTACTACTGGGCGGGGCGGGTTAAACCCGCGGGGGTACGAGGCGGGACGGATCGACCCACTCTTACATGTTATTCTGAAAAATATATGCAAATTTTACTTTTTACGATAAAACAAAGGGGGAAACTCCTTATGAATGAAAAATAGTGATAATAGAATGGGTAATTGAGTCTAACAAGTTGAAAGATCGACTCTAACTAGTTGAAGAAAAGTCAAAATAGGAGAAATGTGTATAGATACTGTAAGAAATTGATATAAAATGAGTCTAAAACGGGGCGGGGCAGGACAGGACGGATCGGAAGTAGACACCCATACCCCGACCCCGGCGCCCCACGCTACTGCGGGTCGGGTAATACCTGCCCATCAAGAGTCAAGTGGGGTAATGCCCGCGGGGTGGGTTGAAATTGTCATCATCATACATAACTATGCAAGTTATGCAACTATAAGTTATACACTGAATCTGTCACAAAGTTGACCTGCTCTATTATCGTAGTCTTCTGTTTTTTTATTACTTAGCTTATGGATTATGAGTGAGTCAATCTTTAGAACTCATAACTTCTTAACTCCACAACGATCTCGAGACCATAAATAATTCCCACCAACTAAACTATGCATGATGACATTCTACCCCTCATATGATAGTACCACTTGTTGTCCTGCTTGAAAAAAGAATAATGTAAAAGCCCAAAGTCACCGAAATTTCGCATGAATTGCTCCGTAATCCTTTCCCCGTAGCATTTACTATTACTATTCGGGGCAAGGGGCAACGGTTCGTTACGCGGCCAAGATTTGGACTTTATGACCTTTTCCACCCGGGTCATATTTAGAATTATTTATTGAATGATTTTTTTTTTCCATCTTTTAGTATTTACTTTCTTTTTATCATAGTTGTTTTTTTATAATATCACTACGGGAAAAGTGGGTTTATGCAACACTTGTTGTGCAACACTTTTTAAAAGTGTTACATAAAATATACATATGCAACACTTAAGTTATGTGTCGCATAATATATATCTTATACAACACAAATTACCAACACTATTTTTTTTTGTTACATATACCTAACAATATGCAACACTTGAGCAATAAAATAAATTATGTTGTCTATTCTTACACTTTAGGCAACATTTTATAAGTTTATTACTTATAGTATAAATTTAATAGTTATTATTAATAACTAACATATTGTCATCGAATATAACTATCATATTGACGACCCACATAATGTTCGTTAACAACAAATTAACTATCAATGAAATTTCCACACCACATATACCAGTGGTTCAAATCATAATGTTCGACAAATTAGTTATCCTGTTATACTAAAAAGTGTTACTTTAAAAGTTAACCAATTGAAGTTCATAAACAATGCTCCATTTTATGTTCATTTACATTAATTTATAAACACATGAATTTCATTAGTGAGGGACTAATTTCTTATAAAACCTTAATTTTCCGTCACACATGTTTAATGTGCTTTTGTGAGGCTTTAAGTAGTCACACACAATACTATTTAAAAAAAACAATTTTTAATGAAAGAAGACGTAAGTAATGAAATTATCTTCTTAACAAAAATTTTGCGTAAAGAATCAATTTAATAATCTTTTCTTACAAATTATGGTAACGATAGTAAATTATCTTCTTTGATGGTTACCTTCTTTTTGTTACTCATTTATTCGTTTATCATTTGTTATTGCTTATGAGGATTTCGTAGATCACTTTTAAATATAATAATAGGTAAAAAAGGAATCAATTAGTTGTTGTATCAAATCAAACTTCTTTCCACCAAAAATAAAATCAAACTTCTATAAACCCTTGGCCGTCGTGATCGATCTTTCCCCATACTCGGAGTCTTATGTTGTTCTCCTGTCTGCTTAGGGCTTCCTCTCTAACCAGCCGAACCATCGCCAGATGGTCAGATCTCCGTTAAGAACCCCCATTGTACGTAGCTGGAGTTTAATTCCTATTACAGGTACACTTATATCGCTTCCTCTTTGACTTTATAACTGCAGTATGAGTTGATTAATGGAGTGATTCTTTTATTCACTATAATCTGCAGGTTCGTTTCTCCATATCTAATTCAATTGAGAGCTTTCTTCTTTGGTCAATGATGGTTGTTTCAAAGGGTATGGCATTCAATAAAAAAAAGATAAAAATCACCCCAAGATGGAAGACGATGGAGAAGGCAAAGCCAGCCGAGGAAGCAAGGCTTTCAAGATTTATATATGATTTTGAATAGCTTAAGAATAAGATAATTGTATATTCGTAGTTTTAACACATATGTGTAAGAGTAGATAGGCTTATCAATTGGAGCTCTAATGGAGTTTAATGTTACCACGAAAAATCTAATACTTTTTGGCGACAAATTAATCCTTGTTTTTATATATTATTCTTTCCAATACAAATTCGTTATTGGTGTTGCTTTTATGTGATAAAATTCACCGTGACAAAAATATACTATCGTGACAACAAAAAGGTTGCTAAAGGTGTAATGCTTATGAAAAAAAAGTGTCACCAATGGTGTTGCATATGTGACTATAATTTTGTCACAAAAACTATGTATTTGTGATAAATTCAACCTGTCACATTTAATATAAGTTGGTGTCCGCACAAACTTGTCACAAAAGCTAGCTTCACTCACCACAACATTCACACACAAATGTATAATATTTGTTACTAGAGAAAGTTGTCACGATTGTGTTAGTCTTATGCGACGAAAAAACCTGTCAATAATAAATTATATGCACGTTGCATATACTTTCTAAAAGTGTTGCATAAATTTGTTGCGATGTTGCCAAAAACGGTGTTGCATAAGTGGTACACATACGCAACACATAGTTTTTGTGTTGCATAAAGTGAAAAAAGTGTTACCTATTACTTTATGCAACACCACCTATAGAGGACACTACTATAAGTGTTGCATACTACATATGCAACACTTTCAACACTTCATGCAACATATTTTACGTGTTGCGAAAACTCACTTTTCCTGTAGTGAATGGTGATTGCATTAGGCTCAGTCCAATGGGCACCCCATTTATGGGGGAATCTGCAAAAATAAAGGAGGAGATGGTCCAATGGGGAGGTTTGGGCCTTCAAAAATGGAGGATCCTGCAAATGAAACCCCAAATTTGGGGATGGAAATGGGGGACCCCCAAATATAGAGACTCACCAAAGCCCGCCACGTGGCTTTTCTTTTTCTTTTTAAGATTTTTTAGGTTAATTGAGAGTTTAATTAGAGGATTAGTTAGGGATTTAATTAGATCGATCATTTTTAAGTGTTGTGTATAAACACAAATTAGGTACATAATTTTTTGCAAAAAAAAATCGGACTCGGAATTTAACAAAATTCTATCGAAAAATTTGTATTTAAAAATGATGACGAACTATACAAAAATTAACATGAATAAATTATATTAAGGCTACGATAAGTACATTTCTTAAGTAAATGGAAAAACTAGAAAAATGAAAATCCCCAAATATGGAGATTGAAGCATTGAAGCAAAAGAAGAGAAAATAGGGATCAATCCCCAAATTTAGAGATGAAGGCCCCAAATTTGGGGTTTTGCATTTGACTTGGCCTTAAAGAGACAAAAGGAGGGATACAAAGGTTTAGGAGAGCTGAACCAAAATACAAACAAGGAAAAAGAAAAGAAGTACAAGAACACAAAAAATAAATGTCGACAACGTATAAGAGCTAGCAATAAGAGAGAAGAGGAAGAACAGCCCGGTGGACTAAACCACCTCCGCTGTATAGGGGAAGAGAAAAAGCTGCACACAAAAATAAAACTAACAAACCAAAACCACTTTCGTTGGAGCAGAGAGATAAGAGAGTCGACAATTACATACGTGACAAGCAATCAAGAAGCCAAACAGAGGATAGATTCTTGTCAACCTTGCGATGAGCTGTAATCCAGGAGATGACCATTTTGGAAGCTTGCCGAGCGATAACATTCGCAGTAGCTTGCGTGTTCTTGAAGATGCGCTGATTCCGTTGAAGCCAAACCAACCAAACCGTAGCATGGAGGATGCAAAAGTGAAACCAGTCATTGATGTTGCTAGGATCTACTGTAGGTCTGCAATTGATGATTGCAGACCTTCGAGATGTCCAATATGTGTAGTCCCTCTTCTGATCGTGTTCCAAACATCTTGAATGAAGTCACAGTTAACAAAGAGGTGATTAGCATCTTCTTCTTCGTGGCAGCATAGAATGCATCGATTGGGAAGAGCGATTCACCTTCTCTTGATAACATCCATAGTGTTAATCTTCTCATGTCAGAGTGTCCAAAGGAAGAAACAAATTTTGCTCGGGATGATCGATTTCCAACTTGCTGCAGCTTCAAGATTGGAGATGCCATGGAATTTCTCCTGTGTTAAGCTTTTGTATAGAGATCTAACAGAGAAGCTACCTTCTGGATTCGGGGTCCAGATGATCCTGCAAGGACAGTTAGCAGACAAAATGAAATTCCTAGTGCACAACATATTCATGAGTCTCATTCTCTCACTCTCGGCACCACCTCTCAAAGTTAAATTCAAATTTAGATTCCAATTTACCTCATTACTCGAGAAGGAGATCACATCACTGATCCTAGCAGCAGGATTGGAAGCGGCAGCAACAACTCTCGGGTAGGCTTCAGCTAGGGAAGAATTCGCGGTCCAATTATCAAACCAGAAAGAGACATGTCCGCCGCTCCCTGGGTGAATCTGAGCAAATTTCCAGAAAGAGGGGTATTCCTTGGAGATGTTAGCCCATGTCGAACTCGAGAAACCCAACCTGATCTTATCTGTTTGCCACTCGGAGAGAGTATTCGGATACTTAGTGTTAATCGATTCTCTCCACCAGTTGTTCTTCTCAATAGCAAATTTCCATAACCATTTAGCCAAGCCCAAGAGACCTGAGTTGAACGAGGCGAGATTGCATAAACCAAAACCCCCTTCGATTTTGCGATTTTACATAAGTTCCAGTTCACAAGAGGAGTTTTCCGATCTTCACTGGTTCCATTATCATACTTGTGCATGCAATCATGTGATGTGATGAACTATTCATCTTAATGCAACTAGATAGAGATAATGGATAGTTAGTCTGCTAATATCAAATTTGTTAGAACAATGCTAATATTAAATTCAACCAATAGACATGTTTTTCTTTATAACTTGTCATATTCTAAATAGCTTACCACAATTAATTTTGATTTATATCGAGAGGATCATGCTTGTTATTATTATATGGGGGCACATGCGTGTGACGGTGTGGTGCTACTAATTAATTTACTTTGTGTCTTGCAGTTTGCCACAAAGTATCATGAAGCATACCACAAAATACAACTAGAAACACAACAAACTGCACCACAAATAACATAAAGTAGACTAGAAAGCTTATATAGCATACCACCACACCACAAAATTCATAAAGCAGACGTCCACAAGTTTCTTAAAAGTTAAAACATACCAGAAACCTCATAAAGCAGACCACAAGTTCCTTGAAGCATACCAGAAACCTCATAAAGCATACCACAAGTTCCTTGAAGTATACTAGAAACCTCATAAAGCATATACCCCCAAGTTCTATGTAGCTAACCAAAAAAACCTTATAAAAGCATACTGCAAGTTCCCTAGAGCATACCAAAAACCAAGCAAATACAAGTTCTCTAAATCACATCATAAACCTCATAAAAGCATACCATGAGTTCCTTGAAATAGACCGGACATATGTGCAAACCACACCAAAATTCTCATGCATACCATAAAGACAAGAAAACACACCAGAAATATCATGAAGCAAACCAGAAATGTTATGAAGGATGGTAAGTAATAAAAAATTATAACGACGAAAAATGTTTTTATACTGGTAAAATAATTTGTTTACAAGTAACTTGCTTGGATTTTTTTACACCACGAGAAGTGGAGGTGAGGGTGATGGGCGAGACATGGGACGCAGGAGCCAGAAAAATGGGAGGAACGAAGGGTTAGTAATTACTATTTACGGTAGTTACATAAAACCACGAATAATTATGTTCGTATTGTGTTAACACTAAGGATTTTTAGCACCCTATCCGGTCTCATAGAGATAATTAAGAATGATACCATGTCGAGTATTACTTAATTTGATTCGCGTTGGGTGGACACCATTTGACCAGCAATAACATGGGACGAAGCATGTGTAATATTTATGACCTACTTCGGGATGCTATGTCTTGTTCTTCATCCGTTATATCTAAATTTGTCTCGACATATCTTTATATTTCTCCAATTTTAACTTTATTTCAATAATTTTTCACCAAATAATACTTTGAATAGTTGCAAGACTTGATCTTTCAAGTATGTAGACTCAAATACTAATTATATTATCCTTATATTTATGATTGCATTTATTTTCTTCAAAGAACATGTGACAATAAGTGGACCTGCACCCGAGTGAGCATTACACGATCAGATCCGCACTTGATACAAGACGAGTATGTGTATTGAGATACATGATCGCCCCATTGCGAGATAAAGTATGTATGGTGTATATTCTAGTTCAAAATTAAATTTTGATTATCTAAATTTTAATAACGGGAGTTTTTTTAATATAATGCTATACATCAATAATTACAACTGTTTTTTTTTTTATAAAAAAACAACTATTTTTTTTTTTATAAAAAAACAACTATTTTTTTTTTGTATTCATAAATTTGTTATCATTATGATCAAGCATGAATCCTAAATTTGAGAGTATACAATAGACACACCCTAAAGAAAATATTGCATCCATAGTTTATAAACTAATAATCAATCATCAAAGAAAAAAAGGGAAAATTATAATAGGATATCATCCTCATGAATCAATGAAAAATAATTCAGATTGATTGAAGCTTACAAGTCATGTTAATGATTAAGTTGCGTTAAATCTCAAAATCTATTGTTAAAATCTAAAAGAAAAGAAAATGCCAACATTTCCCCCCTCTTCAATTTGACGACTTGTAACCCAAGCCAATCGGATGGATAATCACGTGCTTAATCACAAACGCGTTTATGTATCCACTAGAGCTGTGGGGAACACTTCCAATGAATATATTATCATCCTAGTGGTGCTCAATAGTCAATGCTAAATAGATTTTAAAAACATCTCATGATCTTTGTTTATTTCACCCGAAAAACATCTCATGATCTCTCTTCAGAAGGAACATCTCATGATCTCAATTTGACTTATCGATAAAAGTATTTAAGTAGTATTTTTATACTGACGAGTAAGTATAATTTATTATCCAATTTTTATTTTATTTTACAATATAACAGTCAAATCTATCAAAATACAAAAATTAGTCAAACCTTTAATGACATTATACAACAATAGTTATTCTCCGTTTATCCATATATTATATGTATGTATCAAGGTAGTAATGTTTGGTAGTACATAAAATATTGTCATGGTGGTATGAACAGGGGCGTACCTAGGGCTATGGAAGGGGTGTCGTTCGACATCCCTCCGTCGGAAAATTTTGTGAAGGACCTTCATTTTTTCGATACAAACAAATTTAATTTGAGACTTCCGACACCACTCTAATAATTATAAGCGACACACCTTCATTATACGATAATAGTTTTAATGTTATAAATTTATTCTTCATAATTACTAATTAACAATAATAAGTAAAATCAAATAGGCATGCTTGTTTTAAGTAACCCACAACCCAGTTAACTTGTCAATTTGTAGTTAATAGGTGAATTGCGTAGATTTATGGGAGATTGTGGTTTGATTTTGGTAGAACTAGAGAAAAATGCTAATGATATTACTTTAGGCATACTTTGTTTTGTCTAAAATTACCAATTGGTAGATCGTGGTTTACTATATTTGATTGTAAACTAATTTATTTTAACTTTTATTTTAGACAAGGGTCGATTCTCTTCGGTTGAGTGACTAATTTATGAATGATTATGTAGTTGTGTATATAAAAAAAATGTTTGATTTGCAACATAAGCGATGGATGTGTTTTAAAAAAAAAATTAGAATATGAAAAATCGTCATAATTCGTAGTAAACATGAAGTTGTCTACTTGTAAATGAATTTCTAGTAATTTTTATTTATTTTTATTTATTATTTGAATTACTATAAATTTTATCGGCTACACCCATCTTCAATAATCCTGGATCCGCCACTAGGTATGAATATATCATATTGTTATAGTTGTATACATGATATATAGCAGGAACATACGAACCAACATTTGTCACATTTCATCACCATCTGCCACCATCTACCAGAGTAGTATAACGTGATATATTTGATTCTAATTTTTTTCTTCCAGAAATTTGTAGATCGTTATAGATCACGACGATCTTGTTCCTTCTGTATAAAAAAAAACAAAATTTGATTAAAGACGAATGTGATACAGAGTGGTATCACTATCATGTAGTAAATGGGTGGTTATGTGTAGTACATTTTTTTCTCAAAATATATAAATAATTAATATAAATTTGTAGGTCACAATAAGCTAGTCCCATGAGTGAAATTTTTTAAATGTGGATTAAAACAAAATAGATACAAGCCAATTACAATGGAAATAAAAAAACCTTTCAATTTGACCTTTTAGATTTGGTTCTACTGAAGACCAATGGTCCAAATTTAGTTGGTCAGTTATAACATAAGCATGGATTTCACACCCTACACCTAGACCTCAGAAATCTCGGTAAATCTTTTTTTTTTTTCTTGAATACTGTCAAGTTGTCAAACAATATGAGTTGCATGGATGATTGATTCTTTTTATGTTTAGCCACACCATAGAAAATGAGCCATTCTACTATGTTTTAAAGCATTTATGCTTTAAAGTGCAATTTGAAGTTGTATCAAATTGAAGTTGTATCGTATCATAAGAGAATTTGTAAATTTATATTATAGTATAACTTCAATTGTAAAAAACATAAAGGTAGAACTTTAGTTTGTACCATAAAGAAATTTATACAAAAGAGTATAGGTACAATCTGAAGTACCATAAAATCAAATGCATAACTCGAAATTGTACCATAAAAACAAAACAAATAGTTTATAAAATTCCCAATAGAAAGTATGTCAATTTTCCGATGCGAAGAACATTATTATTGAATCGTATGTTCAACGTTCCACAAACTCATGTAGCTAACTACTACGGCCATGGTAAGTAGAAAATCATGAGCTAGCTATTAGCTAACGACCATTCACTAATTAGGACAATTCTTCTAAAGCGACCGTACCATAGACTAAACTGAACGAAAATTACAACTCAGACTGACAGGAACAATACGTTTTGTTTCATTTGGAGGGAGTTGACTTCACCACAAAAACGACTTGGACTGTTCTACTCATACTTAGAGTTGTTAATGAACCAAGCCGTTCATGAGCGGCTTGGCGTCCGACTCGAGAAAACTCGTTCGAAACTCGATTCATCTTGATCGAGCCGGCTCGAGAACAAGCTCGTTAACTAAACGAGCCGAACTCGAGCCATACCATGTTCAGCTCGAAAGCTCGCGAACAAGCTCATTTAACGGTTTGACATCAGAAAGGATTGAAATTCATGGATTTTATGTATTGAAATTGGGATAAATATTGTGTTTTGTTTTGCTAGACTTTGCTATAGGTTTGAATGTATATTTTGTGCTCAGTTCTAGCTCGATTTGACCTATAATTAACATTTTATGTGCTAAACTCGATTTTGGGCTGGTTAAACTTATTGGGCGAGCCGAGCTCGAGCTTTCATTTTCATAAACGAGTATAACTCGAGCTTGCATATTAAACCTCGTGACGAATACGAGCCGAGCTCGAACCTGAAAATATATTAACGAGTCGAGTCCGAGCTATGGCAAAATTAGGCTTGGCTTGGATAAGTCGAGCAACCCAAGTGGATATTACACTATTAATGGGGACAAAAGGAGTACTGTCTCGAAACAAAAGAGAAAAGACGCGTAAACGAACCACTTTCAACCAAGCACACATATATGGCTAACTTTTCCTTTTTACAATAGATAGTAATAGTAACATTGGAAGGGAAAAAAACAAAGATAGCAATAGTAACATATAGTATTGTGTCAGTAACAGTAATGGTAGAAAGTACTACACTTATAACCAAGGTTAAAGAAGGCCTAGTAATGGTAGAAATTACTACACTTATAACCAAGGTTCAAGAAGGCGCTAGACGTAACTCGTAAGGCAGGCATCGAGACTTTGCCTAGCGCCTAGTTTGCCTAGGCGTAGACTAAGCGTGCCTAGACGTTGGAAGAAAATAGCTATTTGCACTACATGATGAATGAAATAATAATCTACAACACTTCCTCACTTAAGTTAAAATGTTTAATAACTTACTCAACACTTAATGATAAGAACATAACTCACGAATTCATAGAATCATAGCTCAATAACTCACAAAGTTCTTGAGCTATTGAAAATATTGATATAAAAAATTGATTTTGTAGTTGACGTTAATATCCTCCTTTAATATTGACTTGCTAGCTCCATCTAGTTATTTTTAGGAGAGTTTTAGATGTCGCCTTACTCCATTGATGTGTTCCAGTATCTAACTAGGCGCAAAACCCCTAGGCGAAGCGTTTTGTCATTGCCTTGCATCTAGACGAGTCTAAGCATAAGATTAAGCGTGCATTTTTTAACCATGCTTATAACACGGTGCTTTCCTCATGTTGTTCATGGGGTCAGTGGCTTGCTCCCCAAGTTTGGCAACCAGAGGAGGTTTGGATGACTCCTATTTCTTTGGAGCAAGGATAAAAGTGATAATGATTTATTTCTTAGTTCACATGCCGGTTATTCTGTTAAGTGTAACCGATCATCTAATCGAAATCGGTGGTTAACGGTTACATGCATCAATAACCAATTAAATAGTAAATGATTGGTTTTTGGGAGTCGGATTTAGCTTATTACTAATCAATGGCTAAACGGTTAGTAAACATCGGTCAAACGGTTAACCGACTAACCCATTACGACCGTCCTCCTAGTTAGAGCCGAAAATAATATGCCTCGCGATGAGCCGCAAACATAGGCTGAAAATAATGGGATGTTTGAAGGCCTACAAATCCATTGCCTACCCAAATTGTAATAGTGACTTAAGTTCAAATGAGAATAATTTCAAAAAGAAGGGCTTTAAATGGAGCACAGTTGCTCGATTAATATAAACGATGCAGTTAACGACTCAATACTAACCGCAAAGTGTTTATCGATTAACCAAGGACCGACTAAACGGTTTCAGTTATAACCGAAGCAGACCAATTGCCACCCTATAACCGCTATGCAGTACTTCTTGGGTTGTTTATACAAGTCATTGGCTAATTGCTGAATGAGCACAACAATTAATCATATAATCAATTAAGTCATTCGAACAGAGTCTCTCATACTTAGGGGTGGGCAACGGGACGGGACGGGATACCCGTCTTGTTTTAAACGGGTACCCAGTCCCATTTGGAGGCCAAAGTCCATCCCATATCCCAAACCCATATGGGAAACGGGTACCCATTACCCGTACGGGACGGATAACGGGTACCCATACTACCCATATATACCCAAAGTTTAAACCACTCAAATTTTAACAAAAGTTTAAACTTAACTTGTAATTGCTTAACAATCAGAAGACACAAATCATGAACAATCACAATGCATAGAAATAAATCATTCTAAGCACCAAATTATCAAATAAGAAGTTTCATTCAACACAAATCATGAACAATCACAACGCATAGAAATAAATCATTCTAAGCACCAAATTATCAAATAAGAAGTTTCATTTAACAAAAGGGAGTAACTGTTATCTGATTTGATATCTGATCTTCCAACTCCTTTGCATTTCTCTATTATACATGGATTAAAGACATAGATACTCAGTTTTCTCATGATACCCAGTTAGTTACTAGGGATGTACCATGGTTCTGCACAAATAGCAGTACCTGAAGCTCTTCAGCATAGGACTGATAGTTAAAAGGCAAAATTTCCTTGTCTGCTAACTGGAGAGCTAGATATCCCCAAATGCTTGCAACTGTAGGTCAAAAAATTAAACTTGAGGTTGAGATGCATGATTAACATGTAGTTTAGCTTGCATTTGACACTACATTATGGCCACTTTTCTCTTTCGGATTCAGGAGAGTTTTGTATCAGTTTCTCAGTCCAAGTAAGGCTTCAGTATGGACTGTTTGTATCCCCTCATCTAATAGAATGATTCTGTTGAGCATAATTTATACCATCTGAAAAGATAGATGGAAATTCTCCATTATTCGGCCTCAAGTTACCCACCTGCAATGTGCCTGCGAAAATTAGAGTCACCAAACTTCTCCATCCAGACAAAGTCATCATACATTGAGTGGTATACAGGGTAACCTGCATGCATTCAGCTATTGTCAGCAGGGTAGAAGGAAAAATGTAACTGATAATTTCAATGTTAAGGAATCATACACCATTGAGGTTCCTTTAGCGATTGATGACTACTTTGAACTGTGAAAATAATCTATGGTACTTCTTGGATAGAGATGAGTTTAGGCTGCATGTCACTGCAAAGTGCAGACTACAAGTATTATGTTCACATAGCGTTATTTGTTTCTTTACTAAGAAAAGTTTCATCTTTGTGGCGAAGTGGACATTCCCTTTCTATGGATTAGAGTTCGCAAATGGGTAAAACGGGTACCCACATTACCCAAACGGGTATTTGCGGGTAACCCGCGGGTACCCATATTAGGAATGTACAATTCCAAGTCCCATCCGCTTATAATATTACGGATAATATGGGTACCCGTAACCCTTAAAAAACGGGACGGGTACGGGTATACCCAAATACCCGTTTTCCGTTGCCCACCCCTAATCATACTTCTAAATCGTTACAAACAAGTCCTCAGTTGTTATACGCAACCAGATTGGGTGTTGAGTCTGCTCACTTAACTGGATTCTTAAGCCCATTCCTTTCTCACACAAATTCAGCCCATTCTCCCCATCTACGGTGCCGTCTCAACAAACCTAGTCTCGGACCAATTCGAGCGGAACGGGAACTTCGCCGATTTCGCCCGTCGCCGTTCTTCTCCTCCTTCTTCCGAGTTCTGCCAGTTTGGGCTCAGAGAGAGGGTTTTCTTCACTTTCTCACTAATGACATCCAAACCCAGTCCCGCAATTACTACAACCTACTCTCCGACGCCGTCCTCGAAAAAAACACGGCCTGATGTCGATTGGGTCCGACCCGACAGCCGTGGATTCCATCAGTGTCGCCCCGCATGTATGAACCCCCTTTTCTCCTTTCTTCGTCTTCTTGTTTCCTTTGCCACCTGAAAAGAAAGAATATCTTCCGACGCTTAGTTCCTTTTTGGTCCATCTGCGAGATCTTTTCCGATTTATGTTTTGTTTTGGGATTTTGGTTAGCGGGTGATCAGTGTTTTTTTTAGCAGTGTTCAAAGTTCTTCCATTTATCTTCTCTCTGGCTGTAAAGAGTCGTATGCATGGGGACTTTTTAGCCAATTGTTTGGGTGGTTTAACAGAAATGCCTGCGGGCATTTCGTGAATAGTTGCCCTTCATTGTTAAGAGCACGTTTATAATCTACGATGTTCTGTTGATTTAGTTGAACCATTGCCCTTATGCATTCTGATAGTCTTCCTGGTACTTTTGTTAGTTGGGATTTTTGGTTTTGAACAGTTCTCAATTGACTAGTTGGACTCTTCGATTTTCAGAATGTTTTGCTGTCACCGTTTTGATGTAGATAAATGTCGACTCCACGCATTGTTACAGAATTTATCGCCTCGCGTTCATGAAGCTTCTTGATCCAGTGCGAAGGTTCTCTTGAGTTCACAAGCTTGTCAAAGTTCACAAATCAAGAGGGTCTTTATTTTTGATTTGTCAATGGATTTAGGCACCTTTTTTATCTGCCAACATATGAATATTTGTACTTGTGTTTGTCTATGTTGGACTACAATGATTGGATAGTGAATCAGCTGTATTTGAATATTGCATGAACTATTTCGTATTCCAGTTTTCAGGACAGCTGCTGTAAATGCTGCTGCTGGATCTGCCTATGCCGAGTTTGGAAATACAAAGGTCATTGTTTCTGTGTGAGTATATCTGTTACACCCTGTTAGTGATTCTGTAACTTGATGAAGAGGGACTTCCTATCTCCTTCCGTCATCTCTATGTTTTGTCATCTTCCCGATCTCAACATTTTGTTTGCGTATAAGACTGGAGATATGGGCGACCATTGTCGTTTATCTTGTGGTATGCACTTCCTAACAAGCTCTATATGACTTCTCCTTTTCCTTGTCGGCATTCAGATTCGGACCCAGAGAAAGCAAGAAGGCAATGATGTATAGTGATGTGGGCCGGTTAAATTGCAACGTTAGCTACACGAAATTTGCTACCCCAGTGCGTAATCAGGTATCAAATAATAACATCCGTTCTTATTGCTTGGATTGAAATTTCGATGAACCATATTGTATCTGATATGCAAATCCTTCTTTCATTTTTATGTAGGAGGCAGACTGTAAAGAGTTGTCGTTGATGCTTCATAAAGCTCTCGAAGGTGCCATATTGTTGGAAACCTTTCCAAAGACAACAGTAGATGTTTTCGCTTTGGTGTTGGAGTCTGGAGGCAGTAAGTCAGCTATATATTGAGCTTTAAAACTTGTTTAGATTAACACTATCTGCTTCTTGAATGGTCCAGAAAACAAATCTCTTTGGCATATTTGTCTCGTTTTTTTGGCAAAGGATGCACGAAAAGTTGTGTAGTGATTTGGGATCTGATATTCTGTGGGGACATTTATGAGTTTGTCATTTTGGTTTCTAGCCGATCTTCCTGTGGTAGTGTCCTGTGCAAGCCTTGCCCTAGCTGATGCAGGGATTATGATGTATGACCTTGTTGCTGGAGTTTCTGTGGTAAGCAGTTTTCAACTTTCCAATTGCTGGATTAGCATCATCATCTCAAATGCATTATGGCATAATCAGTCACTTTGGACCATTATCTGAAGTTCTCCACTAATTTTTATCTGGGTGCTTGTAGTTGTTTTTCAGACTTTTATTTGTTCTTTTCTTCTAGTTCCTGTCATTTTTTCACATTGCCGGCTTATATTTGGATTTCTGTTTCTATCTTATAGGCCTCTCTCAGTAAAAAGAACCTAGTGATTGATCCAGTACAAGAAGAGGAAAGCTCTCAAGATGGAAGCCTAATGCTGACTTGTATGCCATCAAGATACAAGGTTACCCAGCTAACCATTACCGGGGAATGGTCATCTGCAAACCTTAATGAGGTATGTGCAAGACACGGAAACTCATTGCTCTAAATGCGTCCATACCTCCCAACATGTGTTTTCCTTCAACGCTTGTATTTCTTGGCTAGCAGGCTATGGAGCTGTGCCTCGATGCTTGCTCCAAGCTTGCGAAAATTATGAGGTCTTGTCTGAAAGATGCTGCATCTTTAGCTGCCCAAGAGTAGAACAGATGAAATAGGTACAACTCTTGTTTTCTGTTCATTGCAGTTCTATTTTATGTTCTGTGAGCTAAAGGAATTTATGGCTTTTGCAACCCTTTCTGCACACTACAGAGATTCTTACCTCATCGTTGGTTTTTTTTACTTGTTTCTTTTGCCCCCAGTTTTTGTAGTAAAAGCCAATGAAGGAAAGGGACAGAGTGGTTCGAGTTTGGGTTGCATCCAAAGAGACCTGCTGTTGGAGCTTGGGATGATAGAACGAGTCCCTTGATACTTATCGCTGGGAAATTTTGATTGTGATTATGTTTTCATTCAATGGAGTTATCACTCTTTTGAATGCTTCCCAAAACCAGCAAAACCTGTTCCATATTTTGAGCATTTAGCCATTTGAATCCCTCCATAGGTGCACTTTGAAATTTTATAGTAGGGCAATGGACAAGCGCTGTAAAAAGGACTGAGATAGGGTCATGTTGAACAGAAGGCCGACTGTCTTCAACATATGTTGGAATGGCACATATTATGGGTGCCTCAACCTTTCTGCTTCTTTAATCAAAGAGTTCTTTTATAGTAGAGGTAAAAAGTGAAGAATGGGGTTCAAGTGAGATCAAAATGTGCCGTTAAGCTTTGCTCCTAACTTGGAATTACAAGACTTGTAACACAGAGATGCACATAAGAGATCCAACAACTTATATTCACTTTATCAGATATTATAAATACAGGAAATACTCAAACTGGAACAGCAGGCCTGAGAGAGACTATTGCCTTCTTAATCCTCTCCACAGCTGCCTGCAATGTGGGGAGGGATGCTGCATACGAGATTCGTATGCATGTGTCGTCTCCAAATGCAACTCCTGGGACCAATGCAACCTATACAAGAAAAAGATAACTCACCATTGAAGCACAATAGAGACATAGAAACCATTGATAGAGGTAGCAGCTTTTATTTTTCACCTGAGCTTTGTCCAATAGGTATCTACAAAGGGATTCAGAGTCCACAATTTCACCGAAACCTTCAACAACTGACCCGTAGTATGAGCTGAAATCTATGAACAGATAGAATGCACCCTGCAAAGGAAATGCCCATCTCAAAGTTATATATGGATGTGGGTTTATATATGAATGCACCCTGCAAAGGAAATTTATTTTTCACCTGGGGTTCAGAAATTTTGACCCCTTTGATTTCTCCAAAGCTTTTAACCAAGACGTCTCGACGCTCCTTGAATGCTTTCACCATGGTAGCCACTGCTTCCCCACCGGCATAGCCTAGTCCTAATGCAGCAACTGCAGCTTTCTGTGATATACTGCTGGCCCCAGAAGTTGACTGAAAAAGAGATCACTGTAACTAAAGAACAATAGTACACTGCAAATGTAACAGTTTATAGAGAAAGTAGGTGTCTAAATTATCTTTTGAATGTTCTTCAGTTAATAATGAGAGACCTGCTTAGTTCTTCAGTAGCTTAAAGAAGAGAACTTATAGGGAAAAAACATACTTTTTTGACGTTTGGATTGCCAATTGACAATTTATCGTAGACACTTAGAGCACTAACATGTTGAGAATCAATGCCTAGAATGATTTCAGAAGTAGTAGAGGTGAAACATGGACGAAGGTTCAGCATGTCAAATGCTCAGGCAAGAGATTGTTGAAGCTCCAACGACCGTATTTAGCACAAGGATCCAAATGTTCCATAATTTCATGTTACGTGACTTATTTCAAGCGGTATCTGGTAAACCGTAAAAGGTATAAAGACGAGCAAGAACAGTGATGAGAACCAACCATCACTGGTCAATGATTAATGCATAGACAAATTAGGCAAGATAGAACATTGCCCTCATAGCATCTCAGGGCAACATTTTCAATATTTTCTATAGAAATTGTTAACAAGTCTTCATATTCTTGGAAATGTGCAATACCTGGCTTTGTATCTTGTTACATGCTGATACGAAATGCTTAGGACCAGCGATATATCCAAGTCTCCACCCAGTCATGGCAAAAGCCTGCAAGTTTCAATCTCTAAAAGTCAGAGCCTTGAGGGCCTCGACTTTCTTTTGAAAACAGTCTTAAAGAAAAGTTTGCACTCACAAAATAGAAGATAAAAACGCATCTAAGTTTACCTTGGAAAAGCCATTTACTGTCAGAGTCCTCTCCCACATGCCTGGCAAAGATGCAAAGCTTGTGTGCTTGGAAGGTTGGTAGATAATGTGTTCATATATTTCATCGGACAGAACCTAAAAACGCATCACCAAAACATTTAAAATGTAAACATGTATACATGAATAGTGAGAGGATTACATCGTGGACCGATCAAGCATACCAGAAGTCTGGGATGTTTAGCTACAATTTTGGCGATCTCTTCCAGCAATTCCCTGGGATAAACAGATCCTGTTGGGTTAGATGGAGAGCAGAGTATCAAAAGTCTCGACTTCTCGGTAAGTTTGGATTGCAGCACTTTTGGATCCATAAGGAAGTTCTCAGAGATAGAGGTTGGAACAATCACAGGTTCAGCATCAGCCAATCTCGCCATTTCTGGATAACTGACCCAGAATGGTGCTGGGATGACAACCTGAAATTAGTTGTACAAACTGGTTATGGTTAAATCACACTAGCAAGACCAGTTTTGGGTTGATTAAGAACTTCACCTCATCCCCTGGGGAACAAACTGCAAGCACAGCTTGAATGATACTTTGCTTTGCTCCATTGCTAACTACAACCTGGTCAGGCGCATAAGATAGTCCGTTCTCTTCTGAAAGATGTAAACAAACTAACAAGCTGAAATCTATGCAGCAGATTGCAGTAATACATGAAAGCATAAGTATGAGCACACACCTTTCAGCTTCTTACAAATTGCAGCACGCAGCTCCTGTGTGCCAGCATTAGGGGAGTATCTAGTGTAACCTTCACGGATAGCATTAATGCCAGCCTGCCCTTCATAGAAGAAAGAAAGTAAGTTCAATTTATCAGTGAAATCCACAGAAAATATGGATAGGGGATCATTGACAAGAGAAAGACCATTATTACCTCGGCAATTACAGCTGGGGTGTCGAAATCGGGTTCCCCAGCAGCCAACCGAATCACAGGAACACCAGCTTCTGCTAGAGCAGTCGCCTGATCCGTTATGGCCACAGTTTTTGAGGGTTTTACCGAATTCACTCTGGGGCTCAATGAGATATCCAATTCGACAGCTTCAGCGGCAGTATCAGAAGACTTAGCCATGACACTTGTTGTAGAGAAAGGTACCGAGTTTGATGTCCCAGTTAACCTATCAAGAACTACAAGTGATCAGAGAAGGAAACAAGAAGTAACCCTCAAAAGCTGGGATGAATATATGATTTTCATCCCCTCCGAAAGAAGACAAGATATCAAACAGATGGTGGGCCACATTGATCCCCAGTTTTACCAAGCTTTTCTCAATCAAAAAGCAACACTACCCACCAAACTAGATGCACCAAAATAAACAAAGCCACGAAGGTAGACTCATTTGCCGATTGCCAGGTGAAACCCCCCACGGGTCCAAAATTCTAAGAAAGCAAATCCCTTTTCTACTATACATAAACGCCACCATTTCCAAAGCTTTCAAAATGAATTGCATTGAAGGGAATCAAGACGAAGAGAGTTTTCGCTTACTTCAGATGGAGAGACGGTGGCTGGGGAGGGAAGGAAATGGAATTGCCATAGCAGGGTGCAGCGGAATGAAGACGCTGGAATGTGTGATTCCTGGCAATCCCAGAAGTGGAACCAGCTTGCAGAGAAGTAGCCATTGTGAAAGAAACAGACAAGTGGTGGGATCTCGGGGGATTTGAGGCGGGTGATGGGGGGTTGGTGGGTTGGTGGATGGGCGGTAAAACTGCCACTGGGTAGTAAGTAGGTAATATGCCAAGCTTTTGAACCCTCGCTTCCACAGTACAAAAACTGGAACGGGGAGACAGAAACGATTTAGGAAGGACAATTGGCTGCGGCTTGACGTGGCAATTAGGATCCAAATCTATGAATTCAATCCAATCCATTCACCAAATTATCCACTTAATCCAATCTATTTAAATCCAATCCATTTAAATCCAATTGGATTGGTGGATTCATGGATTAATCCATGGATCAAAATGGCAAATTACGATTTGGTACCTATATTTTTTATATTTTACATTTTGGTACCTAAAATTTATATTTTTATACGAAAAATATCATTGGAAAATTACATTTTGGTACCTAAATTTTTTCATTATGACATTTTAGTAGCAAAACTTTTCAAATTTTACATTTTGGTCCAAGTCGTGGATGTCATTTGGATTCATGGATCAATCCACCATCCACCAATCCATTTGATCCAATCCATGAATCCACCAATCCATTAGATCCAATCCATTTGATCCATGGATCCACCAATCCAATCCACGAATCCACGAATCTGATCCAATTGCCACCTCTAGCTGCGGTTGCTTCGTCCCTACTCCCTACCCTCTAATTGTCTTGGTTTCTGATAACTTGTTTGGCTGTGGCCTGCGGGTTTACAGTTTACAGCCCGTTTCGGGTAAATCAGAAGGCTATAAGAAATTAAAGAACGAATGTAGCAAAATCCGAATCCAACTGCCGATTTCGGATAGGAAAGAATAGAGGAGGTTTTTTTTTTTTTTGTCAAACGATGACTCTTAAAAAGAGGATGCAAAACCGATCAAAGTTTACAAGGAACCTATCTATTATTGTACCAAGCAACATAGTCGAACCCCTTCTGAGAGACAAAGAGAGAGCACGACGAGTCACCCTATTCCTATTACGACCAATGAACACAACCTGGACATCAACCAAATCAGCCATCAAAGAATATATCTTCTGGAAAAGAGCACCAATTTTCGCATCCAAAGAATCATTAGCCCTGCACATCACCTCCAATAATCACCTTACTCAACCGGCAAAGACAATTATCACGCAAACAATCTCGAAGAGCCAGAGCCTCAAGAATATGCGGATCCCAAATGCCCTCATACTGTTGCGCCTTCACTAGAGTGAGAGTGTTGGATTCATCCATCACCACAAAGGTTGCAATCCCAGCCGAACCCAAACTTGTTGCAGCATCAAACATTGCGCCGTATCTGTGAGTTGAACCACGTAAAAACCCTTTGTGCAGTGTGTGTGTTTCAGTTTCAAGCTTTACTATGCTCTCTGTTTTGGTTGGCTTCTGTTCAGGTACAGGAAAGCGGTGAAACAGGAAAACGTGCTCTGCAGATCAAGGAAGAAGAAGAGAAGAGCAGGTTGTATTGGAGTTTGGTGGGCCGATCTCAAGTGTTGAGATAAGCTGCTGGGCTCAAGCCCACTTTCTTATTTGTTAAATCAATTAGACTGAATTCAACCCATATTTCATTTCATCATTAATCTTCAGTTACATTGAACAATCAAAAATCAATCGACTTGAAACCTCACTTACTTAGCCTATCAGCCGATTAGGGTTTTCTTTCAGGATCGACTTCGATTCATTCCCAAAGGAAGAAGGCAGGTGTCGCGCTCGACCAACTCACAATTTTTGGAAGAGTAGGTGGGTCGATTTTGCCGGCGAATTTCTCCCCTGCAATTGACGGCGGCAACGACGGTGCGGGAGGAGACGCAGCGGCGGTGGCGACCTCGGCATTTGTTGGACTACCTGTACCTTCACATTACTTATGGATTAGAGGAAGCCGTCGATTCAACAGCTAGAGACACTGATTCTTTTTCAGAGTTGTACGAAATGCCCAATTCGAGCGTCCTCCAGATTTTGGAAACCATGCCCGCGGGTAGGGGTGGCAGTCGGTCGATTTCGGTTTAACCGAAAACCGAAAACTCAGTTATTGGTCAAACCGAGCCACCCATTATAGATGCCGACCACCGACCGAAGAGAGGTCATGGTTAGCCGGCCAACCTACCGGTCGGTTTCGGTTTTAGGCTCGGTTAGCCAGCCAACCGAAAAAATACATTAAAAAAAACTAAAAAATTAATTAAATAAAACAAAAAAATCTCCACCACTCCTTCTGTTTAAGCCTAGATTGTTCCAGGCGTCTGTTCCAGATGAAGGGTGCACTCCAACTCCTGCAAAACAAGGGTCCGTGGGCGGTTCCCCGGACACCCTCCAATGCTTAAGTTAGAGAGAGAATAAGAAGTGCTATTTGGGTTTAGATAGAGAGAGAGTAGTTGAGTTACCATTAATGCCGATACCGGTGTATTTATAGTCAGCCAGCTTAGGTATGAGGCATTAAATGCCTTGTCAGGCGGCCTAGACATGCTCGACTTTACTTGGACCGCCTGCGGCGGGCATTAAATGCTCAGTCCTGCTGTGTACGAGGTAAGTATCCTAGGAAGATCTGCTTTTCTTGACACCAACGGTCTCCTGTGTCGGGCGGCCTACTTCCCGTCACGTCATAGGTCGGCCGCCTGTGGTGTCTCCTTTCCCTATGCCTCCTCGGGTCTCGTTCATTGACTCGGACCCTTCCTTGGGCTTATCTTCTCCGTCTCCTCGTGGGCCTGGCGAGGGCCTCTTAGGCCCAATACCGCTTAACTATGGGCCCAACAATTGCCCTTTAGTCGTGAAAAGCTGCGGGTTTTGGCGGCTACATGTTTGCTCGGTGATAGTTAAGCGGTTCTAGGTTTAACAAACACCTGCCCTTTGCCCCTGACCGCCAAGAGACGGGGGTTTTCATTATGCGTTCCGCTGCCCTTACTGTGCGACTTCTCTAATATCGACCTTCAACTTTGATGAGAGCGTTCTCGCTGTCCACTTTCCTGTAGGACATGCGCGAAGCGTGCGTGTTTAAGTCCCTGAGCGGTTTCTCTGTAAGCTTTGAGTGTGCGAGCGCTGTCCACCCATTGCAAACCGTGCACGAAGTTCACGGTTTGATAATTTTTGAAGTGATTTTTCCGATTGCGCTTGGATCATACTGCGTCCGTTAGTTACTTCGGAATTATGCGGTTCAATCGGCCATCGGTTCGGATTCCGCGGAACGTTACGCCATTGCATGTCGCACCACGTGTCCGTTCTCGAAATCCGAACCTCTGACAGCGGGCAGTCCCACGTCAAATCACCTGCCCGCTTTTTGAAATCCCTAGACTAGGGTTTATTTCTCGGTCACTTAACCGTCGCTTCACCTGCCCCCCTTCTTTTCCTATTTATACTCGGTTCTCTCCTTTGCTCTTCCACCTTCTGCTCAAATTTCTTCACATTAGCCACAATTGCTCGCTGCTCTCGATTCTCCCTTTCTTCTTATTTGCGAGACAGTTCTTCTCTGTCGACGGCACGAACAGATTTCCTCACGAAGCTCCGACGTAAATAGAAGCAAGCAAAAAGAAAACTGAAGTCCCAAATGGCGATCGAGTCGCAGAGTACCACACAATCTGATAGCCAGAATCAGAATCTGTCAAGTGACGTTGCTGCCGTCACCACTTCCAGCGGCAGCGCTGCCACCACCGCCTCTGGGGATGCTACTCGCACTTCCGGCAGTGCTCTTCGCTCGTCGGGTGGACCGCCTTCCGCGGGTAAACAGCCCGCAACAGGTACTTAGTCTTTCTCCTTCTACGCGGTTATAGACTAGGTTTCCAATTAGCTTTCGTCTTGCGCGCCCTTCGCTAGCGAAATACTAAGGCGGTCCTTCTGTGGCCTTTTTGGAGTAGAACCTGCTCTCCAACTTGCCGCTGGGACGTCGACTGGTTGGCGTGGAGCATCCTCGGCGGTTGGTGATAACCTGGGAGGCTTCGACTACTCAGAGGCTGAGAGCGAGCCGCCCACTGCTCCCGTTGTTGCCCTTTCCTCGGACAGCGAGTCTGGTGGACGCCCAGTAGTGGGTGAGGGGGAATTACAACTATCTGGCAAGCGCCCAGCGGAGAGTGAGAGGGAGTTATCCCCCTCGCTGATGATATCTGAGTCGCTCCTAGTGGCAGCGTTCCAAGCTGTTAGTGATAGCGTCTACCGCGTAAGGCTACACGCGGATATGTGGGAAGGGGAGGCGGTTCCCCAGAGCGCGTTCGAACAGGGACCGCCCAACGAAGCGGCTTATAAGCCTCACCAGGTTTTGCGCCAATTGAAAACTCATGGTCTACCTTCTGACTGGGATTATGCGGCTCCGTCACCCGTTGGGCGGTCTGGATCGTGCCCCGGAGGTTGGATTCCCATCCATGTAGAGCACATTCGGATGGGTTTGACTTTTCCGCTTGACCCTATCATTACAAGAACACTTCTGTTCTTGAACTGTTCGTTGGGCCGCCTGTCGCCCGGTATCATCTTCCATTCCATCGCCTTTAGAGCCGCCTGTGAGAAGATCGGCGAGATGCCTTCTTTTGATGCGTTTCGACTGCTGTACAAAATGAGGGGCTCAGAAAACTGCTGGTCCTGTTACCGCCGAGAGACGCAAATAGGATTTGTGAACGGGGCGCCGAAATTGGACTCCCCTTGGTTTAAAGAGTACTTTTTCGCCCGCCCTAAGGGCAGCTGGTACTCCGGTGATGTAGAGCCGCCAACAGGGTTCGCGGTTGGAGATAAGAGGGATTGCAACACCGACACCGCCGGTCTCAGAACCTTTAGACCGCTCTTAAAGTGCATCATGAGTGCTTATCGGATACACTTGTCTTGGAGATTATTCGCCGTTTTCATGGTTAGCCGCCTTCCACTCGTACTAAACGCATACACTTGTCCATTACTCATGTATCTTTCGTTTTCAGGTGCTCGCCGCTATGCTTCCGCTGCGAGACCGCCAAAACCCGGCACTGGCGCTCCCGCTTCTCCTCATCCCGCCAACGCTGCTCGCTCGGCGGCTCCTCCTGCTCGACTGGCCTCGCCGTCTCAAAAGCAACTGGTGCCCAGCCGCTCAGGGGTTTTGAAGTTGTCTGAACCTGCCCCTTCCAGGAAGTCTTCCAAGCGGCCTTTGGACATTACCACTTCGAGGGATTTGGCTGCAACCGCTCAGGAGCCTCGACTGAAAGGCATTCTTGCGGAGAAGCCTACCACTCCACTTGATGCGTACCTCGCTCCCAAGAGGCCAAAGAGGACCTCTGTTGACACCTCTGTCTCTTTCTCGTCTGAAGCCTCCCTCTACCCTGCGGCCGCTAAGCGCACCATGCACGTGATCGCCGAGGGTCTGGCGGTTCCCGGCGACTATACTCACACTTCGGGGGCTCCCGTCTTATCGTCCGATACTAAACATCTGGCGTCTGCCACCTCGCGGATCTTCTTTGCGGTATGCGCCCCTTTTATTCCTCTGGTTTTGTTACCATGCCTTGTTGTTTTACTTAACTCTTATTTTCTACAGACCTAGTTTGGTTTAAACCAAATGATGTTGCAAAACGACCTCCTGGAGAATGACCTCTTGGACGAGAAGACTCGGGTCCTCAAGCTATAGGATCAGCTCAAAGAGGACCGCGAGGGGGTGAAGGCGGAGGTGCGGGCAGAGGTTTTGAAGGAGCAGGCTCAGCTGGTGAAGGAGAAGGATGTTCAAGTCGAGTCGGCCAGGGAACAACTAAAGAAAGTCGAAGCAGATGCTGAGCGATTGCGAGCGGAACTTAACGATTCCCTAGCTCGGGAGAGCGCCTTGCAGACTGAGCTGTCTAAGATCCGGGCGGAGAAGTCAGAGATGCAGGACGCTCGGGAGGCCGATATGCTGCAAGCTGCCAAGGAGGCGAGGGAGACATTCTGGACTTCCGAAGAGTACCAGGTCGCTGACGACAAGAAGTACAAAAAACTACTTCGCGACACCGTGGCCGCCATCCGTCATTGGTTCCGCCGTGAATATCCCGAGGTAGTGTGGGATACTAACTCGATCTGGGATGCGGCCGAGTTCTGGAGCGATGATGACATCAACTCTGAATATGTGCCGTCTCCCGAAGCGCCTACCGTTCCCTCGACTAGCATCCCGGCCGGAACCGCTGAAGACGAGGAGGGTGGGCAAGATGGAGAGCAGCAAGATGGTGAGGAGCAGCCGGATGGAGAGGACGGTTAGCGTGATGACGGTGGGGAGCAGCAGGACTAGATTTAAGTTGCACTTGTTTCCCTTTCATTTTGTTGTGTAAACTTAATCTGCCTCGGCAGTAGATATTTTGGTGTGCCCCTTGTGGGTGCTCCTGTGCAATGTTTTAATTTTTTCTTCGTATTATCTTGTGATCTATCTTGCGCAGGCGGTCATAACTTTAGGGCGGCTCATGGATTCTGCCCCTTAGTAGTGGTGTTCAGGGCGGTTTTGTATCACAGCTAGCGCTTAGGAGCGGCGTAATGACTTTCTTTGAAACAATACGCTCAGAGGCGGTTAAGTATTTCATCCGACACTTAGGAGCGGTTTACGGGTTGCGTTTTGCTTAGAAGCATTATGCTCGGGGGCAATAGTGTACAACGTCCAATGCGTAGGAGCGGTTTGCGGGTTTTGTTTTGCTTTGAAGCGTTACGCCCTAAGGCGGTTATGTACTATGCCCGATGTTAGGAGCGGTTTACAGATTTTGCTTTTTTGCTTTGAAGCATTATGCTCTAGGGCAGTTGTATGTTATATCCGACGCTTAGGAGCGGTTTATGGGTTACGCGTTTTTGCTTTGAAGCACTATGCTCTGAGGCAGTTGTCTAAATTGACAGGGAACGCTCGGTGGCATTTTCTCATTCAACTTGCAAAATAGGGGCACCTCGCCTGTCAGAGGTGGCTTACATGAGATTTCCCTAAAAGACGCCTCCTCTCGAGCGCGTCCCAAAAGACTCAACGGTTGTCCTTGAATTACTCGTAGTATTTCTTCAGGTGAATGGCATTCCAAGTCTTCGCCATTGGTTTTCCCTCCATCGTGGCTAGTATGTATGTCGCTGGACCCAACTTCTCGCCTACGAGGTATGGTCCCTCGCATGGGGCCGCCAGCTTGCCATGTCCCTCCTTTTGCTCGAAGTTCCTTTTCAGGACCATGTCACCTTCTTCCAATGGCCTGGGCTTTACTTTGGCGTTGTACGACTTGGCGGTCTTCATTTTCTCTTCTAGGGTCCTGACCAGCGCGGCGTCTCTTCTTGTTTCCACCATGTCAAGGTGATGAAGGAGTTTCCTGTGGTTGTTCTCTGGGTCATATGCTTGGACGCGCAACGACGATAGGACAAGCTCGGTTGGTGCGACCGCTTCTGAGCCATATGTCAGAGCAAATGGCGTTTCTCCAGTAGCTTGCTTGTAGTTTGTGCGGTGCGCCCACAATACGTGGGGAAGCTCCGCGGTCCACCCTCCCTTGGCTTCCTTGAGCCTCCTTTTCAGACCGCGCAAGATTAACTTATTGGATGACTCCACCTGTCCATTGGCTTGTGGGAATGCTACGGATGCCATCTTGCAGTGGATGCGGTTCCGAGCGCAGAAGTTCTCAAATGGTCTGCAATCAAACTGCGTGCCATGATCAGTTATGATAGTGTGAGGTGTTCCAAACCTGATCATTATGTTGTTGAACAAGAATTTCTGGATTTTGGCACTTGTGATTGTGTCTAGCGGCTCTGCTTCGATCCACTTTGTGAAGTAGTCGACCGCGACCACGAGATACTTCTTCCCCAAAGGAGCTGTGGGGAATGGTCCCAAGAGATCTAGACCCCATTGTGCGAATGGCCATGGTCCTATGATGCTCTTCAGCTGTTCGCTTGGCAGATGCTGCTTGCTAGCATGAATCTGACACTCATGACACTTTTGGACCGCCTCCATTGCATCCCTCTTTACCGTTGGCCAGTAGTACTCTTGAAGCAATATTGTTCTTTCAAGGCTCCGCGATCCTGAGTGGGTTGCGCAGGTGCCTTGATGTATTTCTTTGACTACCCATTTTGCTTCTTCTAGGCCTAGACACTTGAGATATGTCCCTGAGAAAGATCTCTTGCACAGTTGCCCCTCTACAATGGTGTAGTGAGCCGCTTTTCTTTTGAGTGCCTTAGCCGAGACCGCATCCTCCGGGACAACATCGTTCTGTAGGTAATCCACCAATGGGGACCGCCAATCCTGATCGCCTTCCCCGATGACCATTACTTCATATGCTTGGGCCGCTTCTTTCGTCACTGTTACTCGACGTTCCCCTTCAAAATCCATTGCGGTCGCCAGTTTTGACAAGGCGTCCGCATGATGATTATCTTCTCTCTTTACATGCTCAAGCTTCCATGAATCTAACTGAGCTAAAGTTCCTTTGACTTTCCCCGCCAACTTTGCGAGGGCTTCCTCTTTCACCTCGTAGCTTTCCAGCACTTGGTTCACTACCAGCAGCGAGTCAGAGTAAATGTGTAGGTGTGAAGCGCCCATGTTGATGACAATCTTGAGCCTGCTGAGGAGCGCTTCATACTCCGCCACATTGTTGGTTTTTAACTCTAGGAATCTGTGGGAGATTTCGTGTATCACTCCCGCCGGCGTCTCGATGACGATTCCCGCTCCCGCTCCTCCTTTTCCTGCTGCCCCATCGACGTAAAGACGCCACACGTCTGCTTCCTTCTTCTCCCCGGCACTTTCTAGGCTGAACCCCTCGGCGATAAAGTCCGCGAGCACCTGTCCTTTGATGGAAGGCCGCGGAGCGTATGTAATATCATAATCGCTTAGTTCGACCGCCCATTTGGTCATCCTGCCGGACACATCCATTCCCTTCAGAATCTTCTTCAGTGGTAAATTTGACAAGACAATAACTTGGTGCCCTTGAAAGTAAGGACGCTAAAACTGCTCTTTCAATAGGCATGTATCGTCTTTCCGCTGGGAGGAGCGCCTTGCTTACGTAGTAGACTAGACGGTCCGAGCCATCGCAATCTCTTCACACCAAGACCGAGCTGACCGCTTGATCGGAGACCGCCAGGTAAAGATACAGGGTTTCATCCCGTAGTGGGGCGCTCAGGACAGGGGGCGAAGTCAGCTGCTCTACCAGCTGAAAGAAGGCCTTATCACATTCCGCGCTCCACTGTGAGCGGGATGCCGATTTCTTCAACATTTGGAAGAAAGGAGAGCATTTGTCTGCTTACCTTGGGATGAACCGACTTAGAGCGGCCATTTTTCCGTTGAACGCTTGAATTTCTTTAACTGTTTGCGGCGATCTTAGGCTTGTTATGACTTCTATCTGCTTTGGGTTAGCCTCTATGCCTCTGCTTGTGATCATGAACCCTAGGAACTTCCCTGCCTTGGCTCCAAACACGCACTTCAGCGGGTTTAGCCGTAGGCGCTCTTTTCTCATACTCTCAAAAGTTTCCTTCAAGTCCTTCAGGTGGTCCGCTTCCTTCCTACTCTTTACCAAGACATCATCGACATATGCCTCCACATTCCTTCCCAGCTGGTTTTTGAAGACTGCGTCGATCATTCTCTGGTACGTTGCCCCCGCGTTCTTCAAGCCAAACGGCATAACCGTGTAGCAGAAGTTTCCCATGTGGGTCATGAAAGTTGTCTTTTCCTGATCTTCTTCGGACAAGCGGATTTGGTGATATCCTGAGAACATGTCCAATAAGCTAAGGCTTTCATGATTGGCGGTCGCGTCGATTAGCTGATCTATTCTTGGCAACGGATAAGCGTCCTTCGGGCAGGCCGCATTCAGATTTGTGAAGCTATGCACATTCGCCATAGCCCGGACGCCTGGCAGACGAAAACAGGGTTCGACAGCCAAGTAGGATACTTGACTTCTCTAATGAAACCAGCTTCTAACAACCACCTCACCTCTTCCTCCAAGGCCATTTGCTTTTCCAGGGACGCTGTTCGCCTCCTCTGTTGGATGGGCTTCGACTTGCTTTTCACCGAGAGGTGGTGCTCGGCGAGTTCTCTCGAAACGCCTGGCATGTCCTCCAAGGTCCATGCGAACAGGTCTTTGTACTCTTTGAGGAGCGCCAACAGCTCTCGAGCTTTCTCTTCTGTTAGATGAGAAGAAATTCTCACCTT
Source organism: Linum trigynum (assembly GCA_964030455.1). Classification (NCBI taxonomy): domain Eukaryota; kingdom Viridiplantae; phylum Streptophyta; class Magnoliopsida; order Malpighiales; family Linaceae; genus Linum; species Linum trigynum. The sequence continues at coordinate 5,756,906 of OZ034817.1, forward strand.
CTTTTCAGGTTCCTCGTCATCAAGGACTACCTCCGCATCTCCTTCAACCGCCTCCGGGCGGGGGTGCCCTCCTCGTGTGTCCACCAAGTCTACCTCCAGGCTTTCTATCGTTGCTTGGTAACACTCCTTTGCTTGCTCCGTGTTTCCCTTAACCCATCCTACTCTTCCCCCTACGGGGAATTTGAGCATCTGGTGGCACGTTGACGGGACCGCGGAAAACAGCGATAGGAAACCGCATCCCAGAATTGCGTTGTATGCTGACGGGCAATCTGCTACGTGAAATTCCATGGTGCGTGTCTTCGTCACATCTCCCTCTCCAATTGTTACTTGTAAGGCGATCATGCCTAGCACTCTGATTTTTGATCCTGAGAACCCCACGAGGCTTGTCGTCGAGGGTTTCAGATCCTGCATGCTCATCTTCATACTTTTTAGCGTGGAGTAAAACAGTATGTCTGCTGAGCTTCCATTATCCACCAACGCTCTTGTGACTTTGAACTTCCTGGTTCTTAGGGAGATGACGAGTGGATCTTCTGCGCTCTCATCAGGTGCTAGCTCAGAGGGCGAGAAATTGATGTCCACTTGTTCCCCTCTATTGACATTCAGACATTGGACTAGGCGGTCTCCTTCATTTTGGGGTCGTTTCCGACCGCCTGCGATGGTTATGACTTCCACGTCATCCTCATTCAGCCGCGGCTGACGCTGAGGTGATCTCCGAGGTGGTGGTGGTAGGCGGTCGCGCCGTGGGGATCTCTCTCTCCTTGGCGATCTTTCTCTCCTCGACGATCTTGACCTCCTGCGCCTTGGCGTATGCGACCTTCTTTTCGGACTCGGTGACCTCTCTCTGCGGTGCCTTTCTTCTTGACGGTGGGGACGTGTATCTAGGCGGCTTCTGAGGTCTCCAGGTGCCAAGTATTTCAGACTGTCCCTGAACTCCCGACACTCTGCGGTGTCGTGGGTGGGAGTCTGGTGCCAGTCGCACCATTTTCGATCCTCTTCTCTCCTATGCGTCTGGTGCGCATTGCTGTTGTCTCCTCTCCTTTCTCTCCCTTCTTCTTTACTGGCGGTGTAAACTTCCCTTCGATTGTTACGGTGGGAAAACCGTGGCTTATAGTTGCGGTTTTCCGGGGACCGCCCTCTTCCTTTGGGCGATTCTCCTTTTTTCTTCTCTGGTCTTTCCTTTGCGCTGACACGCTTAGCGGCGTCCTCCACTATCATGGCTTCTTCCAACAGGATCGCCTTTCTCACTAGGCTGTCCAGATCAGGCCATTCCTTCAGTGCATGCTCCTTCTTGATGAGCGCTCTTCGCAGTTCACAGCTGTGTGTTGACATGCGTAGGTTCCCCGCTGCTACACTTGGTGATATCCCCTGTACTTCACACGCTATAGCGTTCCACCGATCATAGAAGTGGGTCCGTGTCTCCTCTCCGCCTTGTTTGCAGTTGATCAGGGCAGAGACGGTTAGCTTCCTTCTTCGCTGGGATGCAAACTTGGAGGAAAAGAGGGTGGCGAACTGTTCGAAGTTTTCGATTATTCCCTCGGGAAGGGAGGTGTACCAAGTTCGACAGTGCCCACCAAACGTGACCAGGAACGCCTTGCACAGATCGGCGTCTGTGGCGTTGATGAGCTGCATTTTCAGTATGAAGGCGCTCAGGTGGTCGGCGGGATCAGAGCTTCCGCTGTAAGTTGGCAGCCCGAGTGATGAGAAGTTCGCTGGTACTTGGGTTCTAAACAGACTTTTGGCTAGAGGGTTTTGTAGGATGTTGTGGGTCTTTTCGCCCCCGTATGTGGGCTTAAGATGCTCCTCCAGGAATCCAAGGCTGTCATCTTCCGCTCCTTCTTCCTTGTCCGACTCCCCGCCTTCTGTCGAAGTGGGGCTGTCGGGGTCCTTGTCTCTTCCTTTTCCTTTGGCTGTTCGCTTCCCTGAGCTTTCTGGGGCCTCGCCTTCCTTTTCTTTGAGCATGGCCAGGATTTGGCTCAAACTCTCTTGCATGCTTGATATCTACTGTCCTTGACTTTTTACGAGGTCCTCCATCTTCATCTCTTCCTCCACCACGGGCATTTCTAACCCGCGGAAGCCGCCTGACGCGATCTCTTGGCTGCGGAAGCCATCTCCCCTGACAATGTCTTTAACAGGAGTATTGGAGCTCCCGTACATCCTTTCTTCAGCGCCTCTCTTGCCCCACGGTGGGCGCCAAATTGTTTAAGCCTAGATTGTTCCAGGCGATTGTGTGCAGAGCAAGCAAGGCGTCTGTTCCAGATGAAGGGTGCACTCCAACTCCTGCAAAACAAGGGTCCGTGGGCGGTTCCCCGGACACCCTCCAATGCTTAAGTTAGAGAGAGAATAAGAAGTGCTATTTGGGTTTAGATAGATAGAGAGTAGTTGAGTTACCATTAATGCCGATACCGGTGTATTTATAGTCAGCCAGCTTAGGTATGAGGCATTAAATGCCTTGTCAGGCGGCCTAGACATGCTCGACTTTACTTGGACCGCCTGCGGCGGGCATTAAATGCTCAGTCCTGCTGTGTACGAGGTAAGTATCCTAGGAAGATCTGCTTTTCCTGACACCAACGGTCTCCTGTGTCGGGCGGCCTACTTCCCGTCACGTCATAGGTCGGCCGCCTGTGGTGTCTCCTTTCCCTATGCCTCCTCGGGTCTCGTTCATTGACTCGGACCCTTCCTTGGGATTATCTTCTCTGTCTCCTCGTGGGCCTGGCGCATGCCTCTTAGGCCCAATACCGCTTAACTATGGGCCCAACACCTTCCTTGTCTCCTCCTCTCTCCTTCCTTCCTCCACCAGACCTATTCTCTCTCCTTCCTTCTTCTTCTCTCACCTTCTTTCTCCATGGAAACAGATCTACATGGGTCGCGGTGATGGGCGGCGAGGCGCGGCGTCGGGGAGGAGGAGGTCGTCGGAGGCGTAGACGGTGGAGAAGCTCGCCGGAGTCTTCCCGGTGCTTGTCCTTCGAAGGCAGATTCTTCACCGCGAGCGCGCCGGCGGAACTAGGAACGATGGCCGTGGAGGAAGTTGTGGTGGCGGTGGAAGGAGGGGGAGCGGAGGAGGCAGGGGAGGGCGGCGGCTGGTGCTGGTGGAGTGGTGGTGGTGTCTGTGGATTGGACATGGTTGATGGGAGAAGAAGAAGATTTAGGGATTCGAGGTGGAGGCGGCGGGGCGTCGAGGTGGAGGCAGGTCGGTGGAACGTCGACGATGGTGGTCTCTGTAAGGCGAGATTGCGAGAAGGGGGAAGGGGAAGGGTTGCGCGAGATTGCGATAGGAGGAGGGGGGGAGGTCGATTGATTTGGGAATTGGGAGAGGAGGGTCGGCTGCTTAGGGTTAGTGGGCGGAAACGACGTCGTTTTTTGGGGAAAGGGAAGGGGGTCGGTTAGCCGGTTAACCGCCGGTTTCCGACCCCTGTTAGTCGGCTAACCGACCCCCTACCCTTCCCCACCGCCAACCGACCGTTTCCTTTATATTCGGTTTTTCGGTTAGCCGAAAACCGTTCTGCCAGCCCTACCCGCGGGATTGTTGATGAGACATTTGGGAAGTCAAAACCCTGTCCTTGAAGTCGCTCGTACCCTCAAGAAAGCCAGTCAAACATCAGGTATGTAGATATATTTAATACCAAAATTAAAAATTACACTTTTAATAAAAACATAAATGCATCTGTAGCGAGTTTGAGTATTTGACATCCTATATAGTGAGCACGCCGAAAGATTGGATTAGGTTGTTTTTTTCATTTGACATAGATATACAAATTAAACATTTTAAAATATCAGAGTAATTCATTCATAAAAAGGGAAATAACCAATTGATACGAGTTCCATTTCATTTAAGTTTATTGTATTGTCTATAAATAATATACATTTTTTAAATATATTTTGAAAAATACTTTTTTTCGTACCATTTGTTATCATGTGTTACCACCCGGATATTATTTTGTACTGCTATATATGACCTTCATTTAGAACTCAAAAGTTTCATCTTGACCTATTATGTTTTACGAATTTATAAAAAAATAAATTTCAGGATAAAATATACTATCATGGTAATTGATGGTAGATGATGTGTGAAAGAAAGATGATAAAATGATGATGGTTAGTATATTGAAACTATTACGTACGCAACCATTTTATACTATGATATATTCATACCACTATAGTATACTTCGTTACTATCAAGGGTAATTTCTGTGGATGTCATTTTGAATATCACGTTCGATCTGATCTTTCTATAATTTTTTTTTTGAATTCCTAATAATTGGTGTAGAAGTTATGACTGACGAGTAACCAGTAACCAATGAGCTAGGTTACAAGCCGGAACTGCTTTAGGAACAGTGTGGTTGGTACTTCAAATGACTCATGTGTACAAGGAAGTCAATTTGGCTAGCTCGCTAATTATTCAGTTGTCCAAGTTCAACTTGTACCATAAAAGAATTTGTATTAAAAGTATAGGTACAATCTGAAGTTGTACCATAACGTAAATGTACAATTTTAAATTGTATCATAAAGACAAAAACCTATAACACCAATACTATATAGCATTGTAAAATTTGTCTACATACATATTGCAGCCGTTCGCTGATTGGATCCGTGCTAACATTCATGGAGAAGCTGGGCTTGATCAACTACGTGGACCAAATCGCCCGACGAGAGCCTTTGATCCCCACAGCCTCGGAGCTCATTCAAGGAGCCCGCATCAAAATCATTTGCACTAGTTTAGGCGCCAGCGCCACCACCATGATAAGCTTCGACGAAGGCGAACGAATCCTCCGCCTCCCCGCCTTCACCTGGACACCCAACTGCCAAGCACTCATGAGAAACCTCGTCGCTTACGAATCCATGGCCGCGGTCCACGATAATCCCCGGATTCTGACAACATACTTGCAGCTAATGCACGACCTGACAGCCGCCGGGAGCGCGAAGAAGGTCGAGTTGCTTAGACAAGCCGGCGTGATCGCCGGGGATAATCCCGCCGACGTCGGGAAACTGTTCGGCGAGAATATAACGACGGTGGTGATTGGCAACCTGAGTAGTAGGCAGCAACATCAGCAGCTAGATTCGCAGATCCAGGCCGTGAACCGGTGCTATTATTTATAGCGATAATGTGAACACGAGGTCGTGGGGGATTCTGTATAGACGTTTCAAGTTGGGCTTGAGGCGGCTGGCCCAGTTGTTGCTTCTGGTGGTTTCGATTGGGCTCGTGTTTTTCCCTGCTGTTACTCTGTTGATGTCCACGCTTTCTTTTAACGTATGGGACTGCGTCTCCCCGTGGATGGCTCTGCTGCCTCGTCTCTGAACTTTTGTGGCACCGCGCGGTGTGTTTTATGTCAAGAACCAGTTGATCTCAATAACTCGAGTTGTTGGGAGAAGTTTATGCTGGATTTTATACCACTCTCTAATACGCCCCCTCAAACGAAAGCCAACTCATGAGCTTGAAGTTTGCACAGGCCCATCATACAATGTGCTCAGGGGCGGACCCAGGGAGGTTTAGGGGTGTCCCCGGACACCCCTAAATTTTGGGAAAACGATTATCCAACCCTCGATGGTAATTTACGTATGGATAAAAAAAATATAATTGATAGTGAGAGACACCCCTTAAATTTGAAAAAATGATTATCCTACTGTCATTTGTGTATAGGAATATAAGTGGTAGGTTGGATAATTTAAATCTATAACACTATTATTATTAATAAGCTCAATTTCCGTTGAGCTAAACTCATTTGTTGTTCGATTTTGAACAATGTGTAATAGTAAAATGGTATTCCCTATCTCTAATTATTTTAAGAACCTAACAATTAAACTAATTTCAAACTACCCTTAATTTGTATTGATTTTATGATTGTACGACAAGTGTTGAAAGAGTCTTTCAGCTTTGGGTTACATCAAGAACAAGTTTACAAATAGAATATGCGATAAGTTTGTGAATGATTGTCTAGTAGTGTATATAGAGACAATTTTTTTAAACACTATAGACACCAAGTGTATTCTACAATTAGTTCCGAATAAGAAAACACATCATGGACTTTTTTAACCTGTACGAGTAAAGTATTTTCATATTTACAATTTTATTTTTATTAATTATTTATTTTTATTTAATTTATTTTTTAAAAGAGGACACCCCTATAAAAAATTTCTGGGTCCGCCACTGAATGTGCTTGAAAGACAACGGTTAATATTGGAGGTCGTGGAGATTCGAACACATGACCTTTCGGTTCTAGGCTTTGATACCATGTCAAGAACCAGTTGATCCCAACAACTCGCCACTCATAAGGGCTTGAAGTTTGCACAGGTCTAAAGACAAGAATATCATGTGCTTAACAAATGGGGTCACCGGGAATCGAACACAAGACCTCTCGGTCACAGAAGGCTCTGATACCATGTCAATAACCAATTGATCCCAATAACTCGAGTTGTTGGGAGAAGGTTATGCTGGATCTTATACCACTCTCTAACACTTTAAATGTCACTGCTTGCACAGACTTATTTTTGGCTATTCTCTTCAAAAACAAAAATCTTGTAGTAATGAGATTGGTGAACACTTATATACAAAGGTCATTCTCTTGTATTGTCGATGTGGTACTTGAATTGCACCATAACAATCCTCCTCTCAAAACAAGTATTACAAACTTTGTGTCCTCTCCTCAACGACTATCTTGATCCGTTGGACACCTTGTACTGACAGGCTCTCCAACACAAAGATTTACCAAATGCATAACTCAATTGATATGCCAAACAAAAGTAGATCTTCCTCTATCCGTCAAACAAACGCGTCTCGATGTCAACGAATGAGATAAATCACAAACACACAGATGGAAAGAATAGAGATATAGAAGGATTGAATTAGAGAAGAGCGGGAAAAAATTAAGGAAGAACAAACCAAAACACTCAGTGTGCCTAGATGTGGCCAAACGTAAACTTCTCATTACTCCCAAAACACCGCCCATCTCGACACCTACGATCAATCTCAACCTGAGGAGGCTTCTGAAAATTCCCGGTGGAAGTGTAGTCCCTGGCCGAGCTATCCCGGCTTCCGCAACTACCGCTGCAGACACTACTTTTCGCTCGAATTAAAGCATAATGTTAGTTTCGCACAAAGCTAGAAATCAACCTAGCATGAAATGAGCTAAAGAACTAAAAATATCAAGCCATCAATGATAGAGGGTATAAACATGTATAATTAAGTCCGAATCAAACTCCCCCATACTTAACAGTTTGCTTGCCCCTAAGCAAACCTATCTCAAGTCGGGGCAACTTACTGTACTCACAAAATGGCATGCAATCTAGATCATGTGTAGTGCGTCAATTGGCAACTTACGAGGCCAGCCAGAGACACGAAATCTCCAAACCACTTTGATGAGAAGCACAATCTCAAGTTAGGATGTTGTCGACTAGTGAAGCTAAGACAAGTGACTTGTGGATGAAGGGACTCTAAAAACGTTTGAAAACCGATGACTTGTTTGGTGGGAAAGAGGTGTAAAGTAAGGATGGAAGGTAATAGGCGAAGGTTTGGATGCAAGATGATCCTAACTTAATTGACATAAGATTTCCCAAAGCACACTCTCGTCCTTATGGTCAATCTAAGGCGACCGACCTAAGGTAATGATAGGTTGCGACAACATGTGAGATCTTAAAATCTGTGGTCTTTAAACTTGAGCAGAAGAACTCGTCTCTTCTTTATCAAGTCTTGCCAGGAGGAGAGGTTTAAAGGAGGCTGGAGAGTAGTAGGTGAAGGTTCGGAAGCAATATCCTGGTCTCCTTTATATATCCTCAAAGCGCAAAGTGATTTTAGATAAACACTTGAACTGATTTACTAAGCACTTTGCAGTTTCCACAACACGTGATACACTCATTAAAATATTTAAAGCACATTCATTCACAAATGGAGAACCTTTTTGCAAAACATTTATATCAATGTAGTGAAGCCAAGAATATGGAAAAAACAAGATCAATTGAGACATGGGGTTAGTCAGAGCTCTTTTAATGTTCTTGGGAAACTCTGTGAGAAAGAAAAGGAGAAGTTTTCTAATCCTATCTCGTAGTAAACCGGAAAGTCAGGATATCGTCTCTCAGGGACTGGTACAACCTTAAGTTCAATCAATTTTGTAGAGCGAACTATAGGTGAAAATGGTTTAATGGGATTATTAACTACTAGCAAAATAATTAAACTAATTAAGCAAAGTAAAATGTTCGTGAGAAAATCAATGGGAGAAAGCTCTGGGAGAAACACTGGGATTCACTACCTATCCTATCCAGATTAATTCACATACTCCAATCAATTTAATCCATATCTCTCAGCCAGGATATCACGAATGTGCTAGCTATCCCTGTCGGGAATTATTACGTACTAAACAATTAAATCAAATCCTACTGTCGTAGCTCAATGACCTAATTATTTAGCCTGAAGATCGATATCCTATTTAAGACCGCATAGCACCTTATTTAATCCACTGTCGCTTCGATAAGTTACTATGTCACATGAAATAGGTTCAGTTATTAGGGTTTCACTGTCGCTAATAACCTAATTAACTACAAATCGTTGTATTGGTGGCTAGTCAACACAAAGCATTAAGTAATTTCATGCAATAGAGATTGGAGGAAAAGAATCATGAATCAATCCATCAAATCAAGAAATAGCTACATTCTATGGTGTTTCCCCCAGAAATCGGGGTTTAGTTCATGACGAAATCAAAAGATATAATCATGTTCTTAATCATCATAAAACTAGTAACGGGAAGAAGAGAAAATACTGATACGAAATAAATCACAGATTCTGATTTTCTCTCCAATCGCTGCTCCCTTTCCCAAAAGCTTCCGTCCGCTAGAGAAATTCCTCCCCAATTAATTGCGTCTCCCCCCAGAAATTAAGTTGCCTCCTCCTGGCAAATAGTTGCCGCCTTCACGTTTATCAATTGCCCCCCAGCTCCCCTCGTAATTGTGTGTCCCCGGCCCAAAGCAATTTCGTTTTTCTCTCCAGAGATGTTCCATTCCAAGACTTCCCTGTCCCAATCCAAGTATTCCACCCCCCACCAAATAATTCTGTCCGCCCACTCCAAGTCTCTGTCTGCCCAGGCCCAGGCCCAAGCCCATGTCATTAATCCCCATCCAGCTGGGCTTTAAGCCCAGCATTCGAGAATTGTTCGCCGGTGCAACTTCTTTTTCGTGTTTTCTTCACCTGTAATACATCAAACTCATGGCACTAGGCAGTAATGGTTTTTCAACCATTCTCGAGTTAGCGAGCCCTAAAATAGCACCAATTAGCTAAAACATACCACGGATAATCACATAAAGTCCAAGAATCCGATATATTAAAGCCGAATATCATTTTCTGGTAAAGATAGGAAGGGTAGGAAGGCATTAATGAAAACCTCTTCTTACAATGATCACACTTTTTTGGAATGTGAGAGGGTTTAACGAGGTTTCCAAACTACTGGCCAGTTCTCGTCCTAGAATAAGTACCTACTGATTTCTAGGAGACCTTTTTTATTTCGTTTTGTCTATCAAGACAATAACAAATATTTAGGTTTTCATCTTGAATGACATTAAATTAGACAATGCGTACATATTTATAGGCACCGAAAGAAACCCAAAATCGCAATCCTTTTCTCTATATGCCGACAACCCTCTCTTCTTTTTACTACCCAAAACATGAAAATTATTCCACAAGAATACAATACTCAAATTTTAAACGAACACTTTTAGACAATCCAAATCATACTAAAATAGCTATTAAAAATAATTAATATGAGTATCTCATATTAATGAAAGAATACAAACTAATTATTAGAATTACTAAAATATATATGAGCCCTAAAATTGTTGAATTGCTACGATAGCTCGTCTCAGTTTTATTTTCTTACCAAGCCGTTCCTTTTCTATAAGTTTAATTATTTAACTCGAGCTGCTAAAGCAAACCAGTTCCGCTTTCAGTTTCTTACTCCATCGTCTATGTTTTGCTAAACGCCAAAATTATGACCTAAAGATAATCAAGTTGAAGCAAATTTGATCATAATGTTTGATGACGTGACACTAAAAGTGCAAGATTCACTAAATTTACGAGCACTTGCGCATATTTTTCTAACATTATTTACTGCCAATTTGCAAGGACGATAAATTATAAGTAATTATTAATCCAGTTTACTTAATAATGGTGGGCAACGCATGGACAGCTTTTGTTTATCTTGTTTTATTTATTTCGGCTATCTAATTAACTATAATGATCATCTCCCTCTACAAAACCTGCTTTATAATTTATATGCATGATCACAGGCTAGCAGCGGCGGATCCAGAACAGATTAGAGCACTGGGCCGCATTTAAAAAGCGATGAAAAGAGCTGGGCCGTAACACTATAAACATTGAAATATATACCCAAAATCGAAAATTTACAAATACTATATGAGCTTTGGATCCGGGGAGGGCTGCGCTGTGGCCCGGGCGGCCCCCTAGATCCGCCGCTGCAGGCTAGCACGTGGTGTGCTCGATTTTGTGGAACACAGATTACTGGTTAAAGCAGTGTGCAATCGAGGAAACTTGATTGGCAGCTGTCCCGCTGGGTATTGAGAAAAAAACAATGTAATCAACAACTTGCATCCATCGCCCCAAAAAATAAGGCAGCCTACTTGCCAATTGTGCAATATCATGTATGCTATTAAGTATTAAGTTAGTGTGGTTCAGATTTTTATTAGGGAGAAATGAAATCTCTTTGCCTTTTGATCATGTGTCATCCGCCCTAACTACTATGACACTTAATTATTCCCCACTCAGGTGGGTAACGGTTTAAGTTAAAAGCACTGGATGTTGAAAATTAGTTGGTGTCAATTGCTTGAGTTATTAAAAGATGTCGAAGTATGGATCTTAGATAACTATATATGTTACACTTGGGGTTTTAACCAACCATTGATATTGAGTGTTGTAGGGATTAGACTATTCGAACTCTCCGTTAAAGATTTTTATATTGTGTCGAGAATCTGTTGGGCTCAATAACTTGAAGTGTTAGAAAATGTCCAAATATAAATCTTATATTGCTCATTTATAACCGATAGTCCGATGCCCCTATAAAAGGTGCTTTGTATATGATTTTAAGTGTTTTTTATGGATTCCTCTTAAATTGTATTGATTTATCATAAGGATTTCATTTTAATTGGAATCTGGTTATTATTCAACACATACAAGGATCCCTGCTAAGCATCGATAGCTATTGATGAAAGCGCCCAACTAATAATGGGAAAATCCATAGGTTCAATTTCCACTAGATGACCGCCAATGGGGCTCTCCAGTAAGACTATTGGAGGGCCCTGTATCAATGAAATCTCATAATTCATATAATAACATATGAACTGACATTCTAATTGAGATTATAAAAGAAGAAAATTAGATATGCACTATCTACAGACATAAGCATTTGATTATTGAGAGGAAATCAATATACTTTTAATTCAGAGTCATGATCAATTAGGAGGGAAATAAAGCTTTGGCTCTGAGTATTCCTTGGTGTCAAGATAATATCTATAAATATTAAATAGTCTTCCAACTCCCGTGAAAGATTAGAAGAACGAGACATATTGTGGATCGTCTCAATATGAATAAAATCATGCAGACACGAAACACCATCAAGGTTTGCATTTTTATATCGTGGATTCGGCACGTGAGGTAGATTGTTCAAATTTTGTTTTGCAATTTTAGGAGTTGTATAATGAATTAATGATAAGCTAGTGTTGGTAATTTCTAATCACCACATCCCTATCGCTCATGTTGTTAAATCAAGAGGACCATATACTCATTGATGTAGCTCCATCAAAACCAATTAAAGCCTCCATATGTCTCACATCGTGAAGTTGGCAAAGATATTACTAGAGCATGAGCTGTGAGATACTCTTTGGAGCATCTACAAAAGAGAGAGAAGGTCCAATTGAGAAGTAGAGAGAAAACGACTAATAATAATGGAGTTTTTTTTTTCAAGGCTCCCAATGATGTGGCTGATGAGTGCATCCACCCCATATGCTATAGTCATACTAGTGCATGATTATGCAATGCCACATTATTTTTGAAGGGGGGAAACTTTGGGTAGTGGGTCTAAAATTGGTCTTTTATGAACCCATTATTGCTTGCCTTGTCTAATGCTGTCTTGCCTTTTATTTTTTTAACTTCTAGGTTGGTATGGTAGGAAACATCTATTATTACACACCTCTCCTCACTCACTCTCATTCTTTGCATCGTTTTTCTTCACTTTTGGAATACATAATAATGATGCATTCGATTCGAGGTGTTAGATCCAAATCACTATGAGTAGGGTTGTGTGGCCAGGTGGTCTACCATTGTTTTAGATCTACTTAATTAAGACTTGGGGTTATTAGTAGGAACAAAAGGTTGTGTATTTTGATCATTAGACAAATTTATGCACATGTCATGTAGATCATATATACATTAATAATGGTCATAAAATGTTTCTACGTAGAATTGCGCTTTTCAGTTACAATTATAGTCAAAATCTATTCTTAACAGTTTAAAAGCTTACATTTTTATGCTTCTGGGTTACCGAAACGCTTCTAAATAGAATAGCGACTTTGACTGTATTGATCATCACAGTCTGCCAGGAATTTATATACCATTGGAACTTACTTTCTTAATCATCCACCCATTATCATGGCGTACCAAAAAAAATTATGTCATTTTGAGGACTCGATAGTCTAAGAGACATTCTATATTATACTCTAAAGTGTAGGTGCTTCAATATACAAATTGAACCAGTATCATAACGTTAAAGGCACAAGTTCAATTTGTGTCATTAAGGAATTTGTACATTTATGTTATGATACAAGGGCAGTTCGTACCATAATCTAAAGGTACATATTCAGTTTGTACCTTTATGTTATGGTATAAGTTTAGTTAATACCATAACGTATAAGTAAAAATGTGATTTGTATCCTAAAGAATTTTTTTACAAAAATGTATATGTAAATATTGAAAATGACCAGTTAGGCAGTTATGCAGAAGATAAATACTAGAGTTGACCAGCCAGTTGTGCAGGAAATAAATTTTAGAGATGACTAGTTGAACTGGAGATGATCAATTTTAACGAAAATAAATACTGCAGATTACCAGTTTTAAGTAACTAAATGTGGAAAGTAAATATAAGTTGAAGACGATTCAAAAAGATGAAGTAAAATTGATAGTTCAATAGACTTCTTACATATAAATTATTGAGAGAAGATGATGGAAGGAAGATTTACAAGAGAGCAATTTCCACTCAAAACAGCTCTACTTCGATAAGTTGATTAGTTTGTTTAATAGTGAAGTAGTGATTGGAAACTTGAAACTCACTACTAAGGAATAATTTTTTTTTTCTCAAACGGTTAAGTCGGTAAAATGAAATTCTTTTGTGAGGTTGATTTTTTATTTAATTAATTTCTTGGAAATGTTTTGAGAAAAGAGGAAACAAGCACATAGAAAAAGAGTGTTTTCATCTTGTTAGGAAAAACAGAAAAAACTTTTGATATTTTATTTTTCCTGACCAGAAAGATGGACGGTTCATCCAATCGATCAACCTACCCATACACCTTGTTTTCATGGCCGAAAGTGACAACATCTCACGTCAATGTCAAAACTGCTCCCGTTTCCCGGTAGCCTTAATAATTAAAGGCTTAAGTAGCTTTCTCAAGAAACCCAAATAATTAAGCACAAATTAGTTCCCTTTCTTAACTTACCCAACACTCTAGTGCTCCCTTCAAATCCTTGGTTAACTGCAGAACCAAATTTTAGTTTTGGACAATCGTAGTAATGAATTTCAAAGCAACAACAGAAAATATGGTTTAACTAAAACGAAAAAAAAAAAACAAACCATGAAGTTACGAGTTCACACAGATTTGCAATACCTTGTGGTTTAATCAATTGTTACTATTGAAATTCATAAAAATTCCAACACAAAAAATCTACAATCATATCAAGAATTAATTGTTTCTAATTATTCGAATTACGAAAAAAATTAATAAAAACAAATCTTATATCTTTCCATCACCGTTCTGAGTTCTACTCTGCACCATTCCTTTAATTTTTATCCATTCTCTTACTCTAATTTTCCCGTCTTTGTACCGTGTGAGTTATACGATCCGAAAAGCCTTTTTACCATAATCTAAATTGATTGTCAATTTTTCAGCGACATAACACGATTGAAACACAATTTCAGCATAAAATATCCTACCACTAACTTTTTCCTATACACCCAGTTTTACTTTTACCGTCCTTACTAATTACCCTCTACCGATGCTAGAACCAAACTGGAGTTACTTTACCATGAGTCCATGACCACTCTATTAACCTGCCTTTTTCTTTTCCTTTTTAAAAAAAATAAAAAAATCCCAACCAATTGGTAATTGGCATTTGGCAAAGAGGAGAAGGAACTTGAAAATGAGAGACAGAGAGAGAAGACGAAAAGAGTGGGGGTGACGTGGGCATTAAAAGACCCCGTGGCCGCAAGCAACGGCCAAGATTCGCTCTCATGTCCCCTTTATTTATTTTATTAATTAATTAATTAATTAATCATTTCCCTTTATTTCTTTTAGCCTTTTTTTTCTTTTCTTTTTTCTTATGCTTTTGCTTCTCTCTCCATACATCCAGCTGCCATCACCACTTTTATTATCATTCTCCTCTCCACAGCTCCCACACTCCTCCATCTCTCCTCCTCCTCCTCCCAACTTCTCCACAACTATATAACAAAAGAGAAGAAAAGCTCCCAAAAAAAGATGATGCAGCTGGGAAAGCGGCCACGGCCAGCCATGGCGATGAGGAGAACCACCAGCATGACCGGCATCACCATCGACGTTCTCGACCCTCCGCCGCCGTCAGATTCATTGACGAACGGGGGCTCTCACAACATCAATAATAAAACGATTGACCTGACGGTGGACAACCATTACTTGGCGAGCATGGTGTCGCCAAGGAATAGTTTGATGAACCATCATAACAATCCCCACCACCACCACCACTTGAGAAGCGTGTCGTTGGAGTCCACGGCTCATTTCTTGAGGACATGTGGTCTCTGCCAGCGCCGCCTCGCTCCCTCCAACGATATTTACATGTACAGGTAGGTAACTTTTTTTTTTCTTTCTTTCTTCGGTTTAGAGGTTTCAGGTTCGAATCTCTTATATGTCGTAAGCGGGATTTGGTCTAATTTTTCGTTTTTTTTTTTTTTGTGGTGCAGGGGGGATACAGGATTTTGTAGTCTAGAGTGTAGAGAGGAGCAGATGAAGAAGGATGCGAGGAAGGAGAAGTATCAACAGCGGAGTAAACTATCCGCGGTTACTAATTCCTCCGGTATGAACAGAGACGATATTATTACGATTGGAGGCGGTCATCATCCCACTTCGTCGCCAGTTCCCACTTCTACATCTTAGCTAGCAAGCTTTCAATCTCATCATCTACCCCTGATCGGTCGAGTATATAACATAAAACCTTTACTTGATCGATCGTTCTTGTTTCGAGGATCGAATCAATCAAATCGTGAGAGAGCGAGCGAGAACGAGATTGCAAGCTCAAAGAAAAAAAAGAGAAATTTATGCATGGTGTGAAGGAAGAAAGCTAAACTCCTCAATTCGATGGTAAACCAACCATGTGATGCCCTGTTCTGTATTTTGCTTTTCTCTCGAAATTTTTCTCATAGGGTTTTGCGATAAGGAGACGAATTTAACGATGTGAGAAGATCATATGGTGGTGGCGTTTTGTGGTGGAAAAAAGGGGTGAGGAAGAGTTGATTAATGGTGTACTAAATATGTATGGCAAGGGGTTTGTGCAGATCTTGTAACTTGTAAGTTTATGCAGCTAAGGGTGTGATGGTTTCTCAGCCTTTGAGGCCAAAGTGTAAATCATCAATCGTCATGTATTTAGTAATGAATGGATGGAGATTGGCAAAAAGTGATGAGAAATTTGGATATCTTTCTGGAGTTCATAATACTATATGATGAATATATATTTGCCTCTTTATTTCTTCACATACTTTTGGTACGTATCATCTCCCTTTTTTCACCACTTGATGTTAGGGCATCTTTCTTCCTTTTTTATTTCTCGATATTTGTTTCCAGTTGACCTAGGAATACAATTTACGGCCGATGTTTTGTTAACATCTTTGGTAGCTTTCTCAAGTTCCTCTATGGTTCCGATCATTGATGAACATGTTAATAAATTGAAACTATTACGTCAATGAGATGTTCAGAAAGTAGTTTTTCCCTTTTCATATATATATATATATATGTATGAAAAAATGATCGAGCTAGGACGGAAAACTCAAGTATAAAGAGAAGATCCATCTTGATTTAACTATATTACTAGTGACATATGAGATAGAAGTAGAACAAATGACATTATAATTTGATAAGTTCCACATATCAATTCGTATTTAATATGTCAAGAACAAGGGTTTATATAATTATTATTTCCCTTCCAGTTCATCATGCCACCTCGTGGCTTTGTTTTTGTTAGCATATTAGGGGGAAATCCAGTGGCTTGGATCTGGTGTCCCTTAGCTTCAGGGACTTTGTCTGGAAGCACTCAGCTACCTTCACAGTACAGTTTGAAGAAGCAGCTGTCAGTCAGTGAGTCAGGGGAATCTTTCGCCATAATTTTCTAGCAGCTCACATCGTCACATTGCACTTATACATAAACATATCAATGGTGATCTCCAAGTTAATTGAGAATCTGAAGCATGTATTCCTTTCTCTTTGGACGTGTTCATTTAGTGTAAGATACTGAGATCTCAATGCTGTCTACTATAGTTAATTATGAAATTATATAAGATTTATGGGTTTTTTCCCCAAAAGGTTGCTTCTATCATCGAGAAAAATAACCAGATGTAGAAGGATTATATGGATGAAAATATTCAAAAATAAAAATTGGACACAACAAAAGAGCTTTTCGTGACACCCATGTTGGAGATGAAGATCAAACATGGCGGGAGATCTGTGGCGCCAAACAGAGTCAAGTTCAAGTTTGAATAAAGTGAGCCGTTTTGGCATGTTTAGTTTTAGTCCTTTAGAAGTCTGTTTAGTTACATTTGAGTCCTGTCGTTTTTCAGTTAGTCATGAATCCTAGTTTTCAGGATAGTGGAATTTGAGGCCTTGGATTAAGGTCTAGTTGTTTAGGAGTACTGGCCGAGATTGATGGCCTAGAGTCCTATCTATAAGGTTGTTCATCGTGTGGAATAAAACCTCTGTGAGTTTGTTCCACTTTTGACTCCACATTGTGGTATCAGAGCAACTTGCAAATTGTAACCAAGAGCAACAAGAATTTTTTAGTGCAAGTGTGAGCAAAAGAAGACGAGTGAAACACATCTGGGTTGGGAAACACGAGAGAATCTGTGAGGAGTCGTGTTTGGAATTTGTGAGTGCAATCATGAGTGAAAACAACAGTTTTGCTCAAGTTTGCATCCCAAAATTTAATGGGGACTATGAGCATTGGAGTCTGCTGATGGAAAATTTGTTGAAGTCAAAATAATATTGGACAGTGGTGAGTGAAGGATTCAAGGAACCTGTAGCTGGAGATGAGCTATCCCCTGCTCAACTCAAAACCTTGGAAGAGAATCGCCTGAAGGACTTGAAGGCAAAGAACTACCTATTCAGCTCAATCGACAAGAGTATCCTGAAGACAATCACCAACAAGGCAACAATCAGGGATCTGTGGTTATCAATGAAAACCAAGTGCCAAGGAAGTGGTAGAGTGCAAAAATCACAACTGCAAGCACCCATGAGGAGTTTTGAGGTACTGGAAATGAAAGAAGATGAATCAATTAATGATTATTTGGTAGAGTTATGGTGATTGCCAATGCTACGAGGAACTGTGGAGAACAAATGACAAATGAGAAAATAGTTGAAAAAATCCTAAGAACTCTCACTGAGAAGTTCAATTATATTGTCTGCTCAATCGAAGAATCTAAAGATATAGAGACCTTGTTTGTGAATGCCCTGCAAAGCTCTATGTTAGTTCATGAACAGAAGTTTACAAGGCACTTCACAGAACAAGATCAAGCTCTGAAAATCACTTATGACTTTGGTGGAAGAGAAGGTAGAGGTCGAGGTAGAGTTTCAGGGAAGAGGAGGCAGAAGCTGGAATTGTGATATGGTGGAGTGTTTCAAGTGTCACAAGAGGGGAGACTATCAGTATGAGTGTCCTGAATGGTATAATCAACAGGAAAACTGGACAAGCTCTGGTCCTGGACAAAACTCTCATCCATATATACATGAATATGTCTTGTTGATGGCTTACACTGAGGAAGAAACTGATGCGGAAAAGGAAGCAAAAGTGACAGGAGAGGATTGCTCAATGGCATTCCTTGATATGCAGCAGCCGGAAAAGAATGAAGGTTGGTGGTTTCTTGACTCAGGGTGCAACAATCACATGACTGGAAACAAGCAGTGTTTCTGACACTATACACAACAATAAAAAACAATGTAAAGCTGGGAAATGGAAACAAGCTGTAAGTACTGGGAAGAGGCGGCATCAAATTTCTTATGGATCATGTATCACTGATCATACAAGATGTTTTCTATGTTCCTGGCTTGAAATCAAACCTACTAAGTGTAGGTCAGCTGCAAGAAAAGTTACTAGCTTTTCAGTTTAAAGATGGAGTCTGCCAAATCATTCATGAAAGGAAGGGCCTACTACTGAAGACAAACATAATGTTTGTGCTTCATGCTGAACTAAAAGATAAATCTCCTAAGCTGCAGTGTCTACAAACCAGCACCAAGAAGGAAGCCAATTTGAGCTTATGGCACGGAGGTTTGGTCACTTACATGAAAAAGGACTGATGGAGTTGCATAAGAAGAAATTGGTTCAAGGACTTCCAGATATGGCTGGCAATCTGGGGGGTTGTGGCACCTGTCTGATAGGAAAGCAACATATACAGAGTTTTCCAAAGAAAAGTAGTTGGAGAGCAGACCAACCTCTATAGCTTGTTCATGCAGACATATGTGGGCCAATGACCCCAGCTTCTAATGGATATAAGAAATACATCCTTACTCTTACTGATGACTACAGTAGGAAGTTGTGGGTTAATTTATTGGTGGCAAAGTCTGAAGTACTAACCTGGTTTAAGAAATTCAAAGCTGATTTGGAAAAAGAGACTGGAAAGTTCATCACTTGCCTCAAAACTGACAGGGGTGGGGATTTCATGTGGCATGAGTTTATACAGGTTTGTGAAGAATCTGGCATTAGAAGGAAGCTTACAGCTGCCCTCACTCCTCAACAAAATGGCATAGCTGAAAGAAAGAACATGGTTGCCATGAATATGGTGAGATGTTTACTGGGGGACACTAAAGTGCATGCTACCTTCTGGCCCAAGGCAGTGGATTGGATAGCTCATGTCCTGAACAGGAGTCCCACTTCAGCCAATAATGGAAAGACACCACAAGAAGTATGGACAGGTAAAACCCCTTCAGTACAACATTTCAAAATCTTTGGTTGTGTGGCATATGTGCATATTCATGATCATTTAAGGAAGAAGCTTGATGATAAGAGCATGGAGTGTTACTTTCTTGGTATCTCAAAGGAATCAAAAGCCTATATATTGTATAATCCAGTCACAAAGGAGATTATGGGCAGCAGGGATGTGGTTTTCAATGAGGAAGAAGGCTGGAAGTGATATGGGATGGAAGTGATGATCCCTAGTATGATTCTGGGGAGGAAGATGAAGAAGGAGAATCAGGTCCCCTCACAGGACCACAATGACTAGCATTGAAGCATAAGCAGATGCCACTCCTGCCACTCCTGCCACTCCTCAAATTCAGACTCCTGCAAGCTCGACTGACTCTTCAACACCACACACTACAAAAGCTGAAGAAGAGGGTGATGACTCACCAGCTGATGTACTTGGACTACCTTAGAGTGGTAGTCTTGGACCTAGAACAAGGAAGCTTCCAGGTCATCTGAGCATTTATGATTGCTCCATTGCTGAAACATACTGGTTGACAATGATGGATGAAAAATGGAGGCAAGCAATGAAGGAAGAGATGCAGTCAATCGTGAAGAATCATACCTGGATCTTGGTGGACTTACCTAAAGGAGTAAATCCAATTGGGGTTAAGTGGATTTTCAGAACAAAGCTAAAGGAAGATGGTTCTGTAGATAAATTCAAGGCAAGGCTTTTGGCAAAAGGCTATGCACAGAGGTATGGGATTGATTACACAGAGGTCTTTACACCAGTAGCTAGATGGGACACCATTAGAACTTTTCTAGCACTGGCTGCTCACCATGGTTTCACTGTGTACCAGCTAGATGTGAAAAGTGCATTTCTGCATGGGGAGTTAAGTGAAGATGTCTACATTGAACAACCAGAGGGGTTTGAGGTAGCAGGGGAGGAACATAAAGTCTATAAGCTTCAGAAGGCTTTATATGGTTTGAAGCAGGCCCCCAGGGCCTGGTACAGTAGAATTGAAAACTACTTCTTGCAGACTGGCTTTCAAAGGTGTGACAATGAGCATACCTTGTTTGTTAATAAATCTGGAGCTGATGTGTTGATGGTGAGTCTTTATGTAGATGACCTTATATATGCCAGCAACAGTTCAGTCATGATTGAGGAATTCAAGGAGTCCATGAAGTCTGAGTTTGAAATGACTGATCTGGGAAAAATTAAGTATTTCCTAGGTGTTGAAGTACATCAAAACAAGTATGGAACCTTCATCTCACAGCAAAAGTATGTCAAAGAAGTACTGCAGAGGTTCAAATTGGCAGAATGCAACTTCACTTATAATCCTATGGTGCCTGGAACTAAACTATCTAAAGCTGGAGATGGGATTCAAGTAAGTTCAACTGAGTTCAAACACTTATTGGGAGTTTGCTGTATGTTACAGCAACTAGACCTGATATAATGTACTCAGTCTACTTGCTGAGTATATGCATGGAAACCTCTACAAGGCAGCACATGCTTGCTGCAAAACGAATTCTAAGGTATTTGAAAGGGACTCTATCCTATGGAATCTGGTACAGCAAGGTAGATGAAGAAGACAGTCTAATGGGGTTCACAGACAGTGTTATGCTGGGGATATTGATGACAGAAAATTCACGAGTGGCTATGTGTTTTTCCTTGCAGGTGGAGCTGTTTCGTGGGCCTCAACGAAGCAGCCAATTGTAACACTGTCAACTACAGAGGCCGAGTTTGTGGCTGCTTCCTACTGTGCATCTCAATGTGTTTGGATGAGAATAATCATTGATCAAATGGGGTGGAAGAAGTGTGTGCAGGGAGCAACTAAAGTGTTCTATGACAACAGCTCAGCAATCAAGCTAGCCCAGAATCCAGTAATGCATGGAAGGAGAAAACATATCGATGTTCGCTTTCACTTCTTGAGGGATCTGACTAAGGATGAAGTCATTGAAATGGTTTACAGTGGCACAGCAGATCAAGTTGTAGATATTATGACGATGCCACTCAAACTGGAGGCATTTCAGTTACTTCGAAGCAGGCTTGGTGTTTGTGATGGTTCTACGTTTGAGACAGCTAAGTGAAGCTGGCAAAGAGATGAACTGAAGGTTGCTAGAAGGCTTCAATTCATGGGAAGGACTTTGTTGGAGCTGAAGATCAAACATGGCGGGAGATTTGTGGCTCCAAACAGAGTCAAGTTCAACTTTGAATATAGTGTGCCATTTTGGCATGTTTAGTTTACGTCCTTGAGAAGTCTGTTTAGTTACATTTGAGTCCTGTCGTTTTTCAGTTAGTCATGAATCCTAGTTTTCAGGATAGTGGAGTTTGAGGCCTTGGATTAAGGTCTAGTTGTTTAGTGGTTAGGAGTACTGGTCGAGGTTGATGGCCTAGAGTGTTGTATATAAGGTTGTTCATCGTGTGGAATAAAAGCTCTGTTAGTTTGTTCCACTTTTGTATAGTGTCGATTTTCAATTGCACGAGCACCATGAAAAGTAAAATATCCTTCACTTAAATAGTCAAATCAATGCAAAAACACAATGTTTTCTCCCCATTCTCTATATATTCATTTCACGTGCTTTGTAAATATAATATCACCAACGACACCACACACAACTACTATTATTTGGGGTTGTTTGGTTTTGGTGATTGTTTGATTGGGATAGTTACAATACATACATTAATAACAATGGATCAATTTAACTATCACCAAAACCAAACTACTCTTAGAATCAAAGTATGAAAATCCAAGAACACACAATGTATAGGGCAAACTGAGGGAGGTGAATTGCCGAGTACTCTCTACTTACTATTATTGTCTATGAATTAAATAAATGACAGTAGCTTAGCTAGCTGCCTGGGGCAAAGGAAAGGGATGGATGGGTTTGGAAGGATTTGTTGGGTCGAGGAGGTGATTGATGAGACTGATTGGTTGGTTGGCCAATTTGGGTTGGTGTGTTTGTGTGTACAGTGGAAATCATATTATAGTGTGTCGTTGCTTTTGAAAACTCCAAGACGCTCCCTCTCCCACCAACGGCCCCATTTTCTGGTCCATCCATCCCCTTTTTTGGTTGGTTTCAGGACCACACTGTCCTTTCGATTTTGATTCATTTCCACCGCTACCTTCTTCACCTGCACCTTTCGTCCTTCATGTTTTCCCCTCCTTTCATTAATTAGGATGCTCTGCTTTGGTTTGAATGTGATGAGCCACGGGTGGTTTGTTTGAAGTGTACTGGAAATGGGTTTTCGCAGCGGGGAGAAGTTGGGGGTTTCAAGTGCGACGCGGGAGCTCGCAGATTTGTGTGGTACCACTAGTTGAATCGGTTGAATATAGTGTATTAATCAGGACCGTCCCATGATATTTGGAGGCCCTGTTCGAAAATTTAAATTGTGGCCCTAATTTTTTTCCCATAAATTTATCAAAATTAAAAATTAGTAAATAATTGTAAAAAAATACTTAAGTTCAGAAAAAGATTACATCAGGAATAAACGATCTCGTTTCCAGTTTGACCAAGAAACCAAGACCGAATTCCCAGCCCTAGTAGGGAGGAAAGTAAATCTGGAAGGAAGAGAAAATGGATATAACGCAAAAATTGAATTGAGAAATGAAAATAGTCTAAATTGATCGAGAGGTGGGTGCAGGGTTGTCTACTAGAACGTGGAGGCCCTATTTCAAAATCTAGACGTGGTCCAAATCAACCTTTAACTATAATAAAACTAAAATGATTATAATAACATTATTCAAAATGTAATATCTTTAACTTTTATTCATAAAAAAAATGTAATATCTTTCTATATTATTTAAATTAAAATTATCTATTATTTTTCAGATTTTCGTATTCTCCATGAGATCCTTTTCAATTGTTATTATAGCTAAAATTATCTATTAAACACATCATCATACTCATAATCAATCAATCATACACTAAAATACAACCTACAATATACGATCGGTAACTAACGAATCTAAGTAGAGGTCCCTAATATTCTGAGGCCCTGTGCCGGAGGGCGGGCCAGCACACCCTCATGGCCGGCCCTGGTATTAATAATCAAGTTGAAATGGTTTAATAATGATTTCTCCGTATTTTTGTTGATAATCCTAACATAACTTTTCGTGCAGTTATGCTTCGCATGTTTAGTGCAATCATGAAGTTCTAAACTGGCGATAAATTGGATATGCTATACTTGTGTTGCCTAAATAGATTGTCATAGCTATGAATATGTGCTCGATCTGTCTTCATAGAAGAATTTGATGCTCGTTTTTTTACATTCCATGGCACAAATACATCACAAAATGTACACGCATGCACAACTTGAAATGGATTGTCACACGTGAGATATAATAGGTGTATGTGAATCCTTCGATTTAGAGTTTGTTTTCTTATCGATGGTAAAGGACACTACCCTCTCTGAAACTCTTTTCATTTAAGTTCTAGTGAGTAGGCTCGATCCAAAAAAAATGTCCATTAACCTCGCACAATACATTGTGTTCAATAATCAATTGCATCTTGTTAGTAGAAATACCATATCAATAGAAAAATAAGGAATCAAGAGTGACAATCTCTGACGCATTTCACCTAGTACACTTCAGCAAAACTTTTTTAAGTGAAAATACTTTGGAAAAGAAACAAAAAAAAACAAAAAAAAAACCCTTTGTATACATATGTGACATGGAAAATATTCAGCATTACGTGTAGTTTTGTAATTTGTGAATATAAAAACCGAAATGTGAAAGGAGCCCTTGAAGTCATCTGACAACAAATGGGAAGACTTGTTTGTTGAAGATGCTTCCATCACAGCTCCATACATCAACTTCAGCTCCAAATGATAATTATTTTCAGTTGATATACACTCACTTCACCTTCATGAGGTCAATGTCTCACTCCATTTTCTAATAAATAAATATGAATTATTCAAGCCAAATTATGACAAATTGGTAATAATAAAGATACTAAAAACAAGCTGGGGGGACCAAAAAGAATAATTGAGAAATCCAAATTTGTTTAGCTAGACTGGTTCAATAATGATACATACCTGTTTCTTTTTAAATGCCAATATTTTAATTGAGCATTTCCCTGTCAATCTCTCCCCCCAAAGTACGCAATATGAAATATTTAATCGACCCATAATATCAAATTATTCCAAAGTGACATAAAAATAATAAGATGGTATCGATCTGATATTAATAGAAAATTGGCAAATCTTGAGGGAACGAAAACCTGAAGGATCTGTTTGTTAATTCTTTTTAGTTTGGGGGGTCAATGGTTCTCTTTAATTCGCTCCCTATATTAATCCACCGGCTGCCCAATAATGCACAAGCCAAAGTATTTAAAAATACAGAAATAAATTATTCTTTCATTGATAAACACACCATGGTTTGTTGTCTGATGGGTTGTTCCAGCTTTGATGTCTGCAACTTTGCATATGAAAACTATGGTGTCCTTCAGATTTATTTGTGGAAAAGCTATGGGGTGCTTAATTATATGATTATAAGTACGAATACTTGCTCTCAGAGTCTAATTACACTCACAATCCCAATAAAAGGTCAAGTATAACCAACAATCGGGTGTAGCGTATAGGATAAGCAAGTATTAAGATAATCGAACAAAGGGTCTCCAGATGTACCTTACTTCGGCTTAAGTTTCTTTATCTAACCAACCAAGAATTGAGACGAGATTAAACTAACTACACTAACCTAACCACTACTCTAGCTAATTACAAGTGTCGGGAGCTCTCTTAGCTTCAATCCCCCTATTGTTGTCATTTAGATCGATGTTGAGCACTATCCTAGAATGTTTGACTCTACATCTCTATCACGAAAAATACTAGACTAGGTTGGACCCCGGTTTAAGGGCATCCAACCGCGCCCAATTGCGCTGCCAGAGTGGCGTAGCGAACCACCGGCGAAGGCAAGTGAGGTGTTTACCCTTCATTCCCTCGGAGATTAACACGGAACGACATATATTGAAAACTGACCCTTTTCCAGGAATGCGCCAAAAGGGGATTTTATCCCTCCTAGGTAAAAAAACTCAAATGACATGAAATGGAATCAACACTCATGGAATTCATGATAAACATTCATCATATAGATAATATGAGCAATCAAACATAGAATTTGTCACATACATCGACATCTAACCAAAATCTAGGCCTAGGATTCATCAACCTAAGAGAAGAGAGCTAATTTGTAGAGAGAAGAGAAATTACAACAAGAAGCAAAATATCTTCCATCTTCTAGGCCTGATTCCTTAACTCCAAGCTTGATCAATGCCTCGAATTCCAAGATCACTCTAGAACTCTCTCTCTCTCTCTCTCTCTCTCTCTCTCTAGAAATGCATCTTTGGTGTTTTGCGTCAGAACCTAAAGAAGAACAAAGAAATTCCAAAACCCAGCCAGACTCTCCTCTCTCTCCCAACTGTCTTTTATTTATACAGCCCAAGTGCCCAGATCACGAGCTCAAGATCACGGCCGTGATCTCGATAGGCAGGTCGTGATCTTGACCAAATTCGTTGTAGTTTCATGCCCAACCATACGGTCTGGTTGCATAGATCACGTTTTGAGATCGTGATCTCCACCATGCTCGCGAGTCGTGCGAAACCTCCCGGACTTTTGCCTTGTTCACACCCTGGAATCAAAGTTCACGGGCTGAGGCCGTGAACTTTACCTCCAGTACGTGATCTTGGGTTGTTCTTCACCTTTTCGCGCGTTTTGACCTCCAATCATCCTGAAACTCATCCCCGACCTTTCCACATGTATTAAGACATGAAATGTTACCAAAGAAGTAAAACCTAGCATAAAATAGGTCGAGTAATGGCGATTACAAAGTCAAATAATCAAAATATGAGTGCGTTAAACATGTGTAATTATGCCCGAATCAAACTCCCCCACACCAGAACGTTTGCTTATCCCCAAGCAAACCAAGTATAACACGATGTAAGCTTACAAGCGCTTTCTCAACAAACTAGGGACATGTCATAGGGCACAAAGCAAGTGAATCACAATGGCCATTTGACTTCGACATACGGACAACAACAACAGCAATCCTGGCAACCACCACAAATGACATTCGAATACAATAGAACTAGGGAAAGGAAGAGTCATCACCTTGTTCACAAACCAATACACAATCTATCTCAACAACTCACTAATCACAATCATCCATAAACAAAGATCAAGTCATAAGAATAAAAGATCAAGCAAACTAGGTTCTCACCGGGGTACATGATATGAATAAAGCGTGAAGAATGAGTCACTCACTCTCGACCAGTGGGGTCAAGACCATTTTGATGCAAAAGATGTGCATACTCATACACTAAGCTCTATCGTCTCTTCACCATGACGACAACCTCTAAATGTTAGAGTTCACAAAACAAGTGTCACGACTAGCTTGTCCGGAGGACTTGACACGGGTTCAAATGACTGGCCAAGGTCTACGACATGGGGAACAAGATTTTTGGGTTGTGGCACATATAGAGTGAGGTTCCACAATTTAAACCTACAGCCACTCAAAACAGCCAATCTCAAAACCATGCACAACATACTTTCTTTGCTACAACTGCTATCAAAGCTTTTAAGCACAAGAGTGAAGGAGAAAAACAAACATGTAAGTGTCTCTAAACTTGAATGCTAAGGAACACTTTTTAGGTCATAATCAACTTCGATGACAACTCTCTTTTTTTCTTTGTCCATTTTAGTACTTACTTTTTCCTTTCCTTTTATTTTCTTATTTTCTTTTTCTTTTCTTTCCACCTGTTCAGGGGTAGTAGAGAGCTAAAAATGCATGCCACATTCTTGAACTTTATGAACACATGTTCACTTTTAAGAACATCCTCCAACACTCACTTTTACTTTTAGCAGAAACCATGCAAAAATCTCTATGTGGAACCATAATTAAGCTTCCAAAGACAAGGGTGACTCGACAATGGTGTATAAACCAAGAAAGTAAGACACACGGCTCAAAAGGGTTGACTAGGAAATATTATAATTGGGATCAATGTAGTCAAAATCGGGATTTTGATAGTAAAACCGTAGGATTTTAGAATTTTACTTAGGGATTCCGATTGTGATTTTACTGTAAAATTGGTGGACTTTAAATTCTTTTAAAATTGGGATTAAATTTATTAAAAATCATAAAATCGTACCAAAATCAAGATTTTGATCGTATGAGAACAAAATAGGTGGTTTGAGCCAATTTAAAAGAAGCATAACTATTTCAGCGGAAAGGACAATGACGGGAATCTTCTAAGATGTTCTTCTATTAGAATTCTTTTTTAAAAATAATAAAAGTAAACAAATTAGGGCTCAGTTAATCCCTTTCCCTTCGTCCTATTTAACTTATTGGTAAAACAATTGTCCTAATATTGGAAGTATGTAAGAATTAACATCATTATTAAATAATTAATTTATTAATGAATATATTTATACCAAGCCACTAGCATTACTTATTTTATTGAGTTCAATTATTTTTAGTTATAAATCATACTTAGTAGACGATGTTGCAATATTACTTTGAGTTAAACTACCTACACACAACATAAAAACAAGAGCCAAACCCAATGAGCTCTATCCCTTCATCATGAATTATTTGAGTTACGCATTAAATAACAGTTAAAATAGTAATTTTGGAACATTAATCTTTAGAATTATCTTCTGTAAAAAAAATCTTGAGAATTATCATTTTAAATGTTATGTGTCTTTGTGTTATTAATGATTTATCTTACTAATATTCTTATATGTTATGTTCTATAGATTCTTCATAGCGATACCAATGGTACCATCAGCATCAAAGAATCATGCAAACCAATTTGATTGAGTATTTAGTGTAATAGGTAGAATTACAGGAATATCCAGTACTTGACAGACACAATGTAGTTGAAGTAGTCGTGCTGAATGTCGAATATGCATAACTGCCTCCTATTTTCACAAAAATTGTTGGCATAGATACCCGGTAAACGAACTATCAAGAGTATGGTACTTAAAATCCTACGATTTTACGATTCTGATTTTACCCCAGTTTTCGATTTTAGGTAAAATCTCGATTTTAACTGCTTTCATTGGGATAATCAAATTTTGGGCCGCGGACTAATCGTAGGCATCCATCTTCCTCACTAGTGACAACGTGAATGCTACTCATCATGGTAAAATGGACCTAATGCACAAGAAAAAAAAATGAAGCCACAATTCTGAGAATAGACCTGACAATCAGGTTGGGTTGAATAATATAGGACTGAGAATCTCAGGTTACGGGTCATCAAGATTCAGGTCATGTTTTGGTTGGCTAATTTTGGTTCAAAATTTGAAACCAGCCCAAAACTTTCGAGTCGGGTTTCGGGTCATTTTGGGTTACATGCGTTCTAAAAAAAAGAATAAACACGCTTCATATTTTTTTTAAAACACCAATTATCAAATATGTATGCCAACAGTTTGTCTAACACATGTCAATACACATATTCTCAGACCCTCGCATGAAATACAAATTGCAGAAATCCCAAAAAAATCACGAGAGTAATACTACTACAAGAAGCACGTGATATTTGATTATTCCCACACTCCAAACTTGTCTTTCATATCCTTGTGAATTTTGTTAACCATCTCACCAATTTATGAGTGATTTATCATTTTGAGAGTAAGATATGATATGGAACGGGTTAACGGGTCGACACGCTAACCCACCCAACCCAAACCAAAAAGTTGAGGGTTAATTGAGTTCGAATTATTGGGTTTTCGGTAATAGAAAAGATGGGTTCGAATTCGATCAACGGGTCGGATTATAATTTGCCAGATCTATACTTAAATAATGAGAAGTGCAATGTTGCATTGTCATAAGAAAATCTGAGCCCACTGGCCCATTTTCTATTTAGCCCAATACGTAAGTCAGTCATCACAAAAGAAAAAAATCCTCCTAGCCCAAAACAACAATAGAGGGGCGGTAAGCTATGCGGCCTGCCTCGGCCCACTATCAACCAAGCGAAACTTGTTCATCAGGCCCATATTAGTGGAGCCAGCCCAAGCAGCCCAGTACCTCAGCTTAAACGCGAAAAATTATGCTAAAAATTGGAGATGCAGCATACCTCTCACATGCTAAGCGAGCGCTCTACCATCTGAGCTATATCCCCATTTTCTATTTGTAGTCTTTGTTAAAACTATTCATTCCGTTAAAACAAATGCAAAATCTAGAATGATTTTAGTAGAATCCTTGACAGTGGAGACTGGAGAGGCCACAACTACGATTAACAAAAATGGCGCAAAAAAGTTAAAACAGAGGACCATTTTGAAATACAACATTAGTGAGATTCCATCAAACACTCGATTCACCCTTTCGTTATTGAGGAGCCATAAGTAGGAAAAGAATGCTCCACCAATCCTGCTAGCTTCCAACTAAACCGAAACCCCTCACTACCCAATGCCATAGAAAGGGCTAAAATTCCTTTTCAACGTTCTCCCCAAATCTTCATATGCCAAAGAACTGACTTCAAGATATGCTTGTAATGTAATAACACCATACAGAGAAAATTTTGCCACATATACCTAGCTGGTTCCAGCTTTTTAATTGAAAACTGTGAAATGTATGACATGCTTCATTGTAGCCGGATAATCTTATCTTGAATTAAAAATCATATGAAATACCAACTTACGGAAAGTTTTCTGTACATGCACCTTCGACCAATGCGTACTTTGTTCTTGTGTTACTTATATAGAGTTTATGGACATATGATGCTTGTTTTTAGCTAATGGAAGGTTATAATTAAACGCAGGTTATATTGTGATACGTACTGCATATTTGATATACAAACAGGTGCATGTGGTTACTTGGTTGTCTCCACGTACCAGGCTATGTCGACCATCCCTGTTTCACTAAGGACTGAAAACAAAGTAGCATGGGTACAAAATGAAAGGGGTTGACCCATTGAAATGGGTCAATTTATGTTGATCGATGCATGGAACCAAACCAGTCTCTTCATAACTTTATCCTACGAACGCTGGGATTAGAAATTTCAACTGCTTGACGTTTTTCTATGTGGACCTGGGCTATTCAACCAAAAAGCACGACATTTCGGGTCCCACATGTATGGCAAGACTAACAAGAAAGGGAATGAAGGGAATGGCTATACGAAAATGAAAGAAAAGGAAAGAATGGGGACTCCTTAACCAAGTTGGGACCATACAAAGTAGTTCATTTGCACTTTGTCGTGATGTTCGAAATGGTCACTGTACTTCATTATCTCTCATTAAAGGGCACGCCTCAATATGTACGTTATGGTTATGGTCGTAGGAGTCACGGTGTCATTTTAGTATTGACATGAAGTTTTTATGCTTTCTTAACCATTAAATCGACAAGCAATAAATAGATAGAGATATTTTTATACCTTATCGGCCATCCGGTCGAGAAACGAGAATACCCTATAGTTTCTATAAGAAGGATAACGAAATTATGATTTTTCGGGCTTTATGGTTGATTTAACTTCGCTTCTTTCTTTCACGTTTGATCTCTTTCATCAAAGTAGGCTTGACAGAGTGTCGTGCACAGCCCCCTGGAGAATCGTTTTCAGTGAAGCTACTCTCTATCATGAGTTACCAATTGAATCGGATCACTCTCTTCTACAACTTGAGGTTTTTGGAGCTAGGGAGACCAAATCTTGCCCGTTTAGGTTTGATGAAAGATGGCTTGAAAAGGAAAGAGTGCCATGAAATTGTCAATCAAAATTGGGATGTTGGGGGTAATTGTGATGACAGATTGGCCAGCTGCGAAAATGAACTCAAAACTTGGGCCAAAGTAGTCTATAAGGACCAAAATAAAAGAGCAAATGACATCCAGAAGAGGCTTAAACTGAAGAAGGATCGTGATCAGTTGATTATACCGGAAGAAAAGGAGCCGATGACTGAACTGGCAGCAATATGGAAAGACGAAGAACTGTTTTGGAGTCATGGAGCTAGAGTAAATTGGCTACAACATGGAGACCAAAATACTAAGTTCTTTGACACCTCTACAATCCAGAGTAAGAATATGAATAAAATTGTGAATATCAAGAATGAGCTTGACAATGTGTTAACCCAACCGATGGAGATTGCAGATTATGTTTATGATTATTACAAGAATTTATTCACTTGCTCCTCTACTACACCTAATCTATACATTTTGCAAGGGTTCCCAAAACTAACGTCAGAACAAATGAATCAAAGCTTTTGTCTGATTCCAACAAATGAGGAAATAAAGCTTGCTATGTTCGACTTAGGTGCCGAGAAATCTCCAGGACCAGATGGTTTTGCTAGACTCTTCTTTCGGAAGTTTTGGGGGAAAATTGGTGAAGATTTCTACAAGGAAGTCCAGGATTTCTTCAGATCCTCTATTATATGCCACATGGGTGGAATAACACACATATTGCACTAATCCCCAGGGTTCAAGCACTAGAAAAGGTGAACCAATTCAGGCCGATAAGCTGTTGCGATTTCATATATAAGGTCATATCAAAAGTCATGTCTAGTAGGCTGAAACAATGGATCCCATATTTGGTTTCATAGATGCAAACAACCATCACAAGAGGAAGATTGCTATAAGATATAATCATTTTGGTTCATGAGGTAGTCCATCAATTTAAGAATTGGAGACAAAGTGGCAATTGGGATATGATGTTGAAGTGATATGCGAAAGCCGAAAGGCCTACGACCTTATGGACTGGAATTGTTTTGGAAGTTATCCTTCAGGCTTATGGTTTTGATCCGAGGTGGACACGCTGGGTCAGCCAATGTATACGAACAATCACCTTCTCGATTTAAATTAATGGGAGGCTGATTGAACCTTTTACAACTTCTAGAGGGATCAGGCAGGGAGATCTCCTCTCCCCATTTCTGTACATTTCTCATTGCTTGTTTTCTGATGACACAGTCATCTTCGGCAAAGGTAGTATGAGAGAAGCCAATCATATTATGGAAATTCTGAAGCAGTATGGCAGGGTTACAGGGCAAGAGATTAATGCGGCCAAATCATCTCTGTTTTTCAGTAAGAATACCCTGGAGGCTATCAAGAAATTGATCACATCACAGTTTGGTTTCTCGCCTTTGAATTGTCATGATAATATTTGGGATTCCCATCACAAAGGGAAAGATCGAAAAAGAAACTTTCTCCTTCCCGGTAGAGCGAATGGAAGGAAACGTTGATTTGTGTAAGAGTGTCTTCTGGAGGAAAAGAAGTTATGTTAAAAGATGTGCTTCAATCAATCCCGACTTTCATTATAAGAATTTTTTTCTTCCTTATGTCCATCACAAATAGGATGGACTCCATTCTTAGACGATTCTTTTGGGAAGGCTCTATAAAAAAAGTCCATCCATTGGTGCAAAGTTTGAGTTTTGGAAATCCAAAAGGGATAGGAGGATTGAAATTTAGAAACTTCCATTTGTTCTATCCGCACTTGTGGGGAAATAGGTTTGGAGGATTCTGGATAACCCAGATGCCCTGTGGGCTAAGCTTCTCCGAGGACTCTATTTTCCCGAGGGTAACTTTCTTTCAACAAGCAAAGGAAAGTGTGGTTCATGGATTTGGAGTGGGCCGTGTGAGACTAAGGAGTCTCTTAAATGTGGTTTTCTCAAGGGAATAATGTCAAGGGCTCAATCTTACTTTCACAGTTACCCATGTATACAATCTATCCCATCATTCTCATTGAGACACCTTGACTTGCCCCCTTCCCAAGTGTCAGATTGGATTCATCAAGATGATCGATCTTGGGACATCAGGGTGATTTGGGAAGTTTGTGATGAGGCTACTATAGAGGCTATCATGCGAATATCTGTTGGACCAGCTGAAGGAAGTGAAAAATTGATTTGCAAATACAATCCAATGGGCAATTATACAGCAAAATCAGCATACCATGCCCTCCAAGAGTGTCTTGACCAACTGGTGGAACAAAGTTTACAAGGAAGTGACACTACGGATCAACATGATTGGAGGTGGTTGTGGAATCTTGATCTTCCACCTAAAATAAGATACTTTATTTGGAAGTATTCGAAGAAAGCAGTTGCTACAAGGGAGAGGCTTTTCTCGAGAAGATGTGCGCCTAACCTGAAGTGCCCGATTTGTGAAGCACTAATGAAATCAATGATTCCCTGTGTATGGAATACTTGGCTTGCACGTGCATTTGTGTTTGACCACTTGGCCCCAACCCTGACCTCTACGTTGATAGTGTCAGGTCAAGATTTCATGGCTATATGGAGGAATCTCTAGAGACGGTACGGGTACCCATGACCATCTTATGACACATCTTCATTCTAAGCCACGGGGTTTCCGTTCGAACCCTTCACCACCGCCTTCCTCGTTCCAACAAGTGTTGAATTGTGACGACTCTTTTGTTTGGGATTCTTCTCCGACGGCATATGAGATTACTATTACTTATGCCCATGGCAAAGTGTACAATGGCAAGGCTGATTCCTTCCTTTGTTCCTATCCTATTCAAGAGGAATCAAAATCAAAATACCACCCCAAAACTCGATCTAATCGTTAGAAATCCAATTCGAGAATCCGCTTCTGCTAACCGAACTAACCAAGTGTTGCGAGCATTTTTCCATTTGGTTCCCGTGAGACCGACAATGGTTGGATGCCATCATCTAATAATACATTTATTCTTGGCCCTCTTATCATTATAGCCTAACCCCCTCACATTCCAAGCAAAGAAAGACCGATTCATGGGTTAAAATCCTTAAAAGCATACCTGTAACCTCTAGCTGAGACATTTCTGCAGTTTTCACCAACATATGCCTCTCCATTTGGATTTTCTATCTTGGCTCCCTCCTCTTTGTCAATCTGCTGGCCACCGCAATTTCTTCAATATAGCACTCTTAGTCATTTACTGGACCATCAGTGATGAGGTCATGGAGTTTTTGAATTTGTAAGCTTTTTCAAATAAGAACTTCCAGGACGCAGAAAGGGAAAGATTCGAGCTCCACATACTGGGTAGGAGAAGAAGGCTCAACGGAGGATTGGGATTTATGGGTAAATGATCGGGAAAGGGAGCAAGGAGGTCTCTGGAAGGGATGGGAGGGAGGGGCAGAATGTGCGGGATTATAGGGACAGAGAGATGGTCGAGCTCAAAGGGAAGGGACGAAACTGGGATTGGGGTCGAGCAGAGGGGAAATGGGCTGGCAAGGACACAAAAGGAAGACCCAGGGAAATGTTTGGATTGGGTTAGGATGGGGGAACGGAGGGGACGGATTGGGCTCTCCAGGCCTAGAGGAGGGAAAGAGAAAATGAGGTAAGGGAGTTTAAACTTCTTTAAGGCAAGAGAGAGTAGAGTGGCCTTGTGGAAACGGGCCCAGACTACATGAGGGGGCCTTCTTTTCTGATCCACACACGTATTAGGGGTTTACTTTGTTCCTTCCCGAGAACAGGGGCGGCTGATTGCGCTGTCTGAGCAGTAACCTGCCTCGAGGACACATGAGACGAGGAGTCAGTCACTGAGAGGCTTGATGTCATGATTGAATACACCTCGCCGCGGCCCCTGGTATTCCTTCACCGGCGAGTCCGCAGACAGGACACCCAAGACCGAGGCCCATAAAAGGGAAGATCTGTAAGAAATCGACATCTTTGAAGGAATTATATGTTAGGGAAAATTTTCATATAGAGGACAAGTCGTTACAATCATCATCCATGAACTTGCCACAAGAGTCTCCGATCCTTCTACACAACTCGAAACTCTTGAGATGGAGTGGTATCTTAAAGACTTGAATCCAAACGAGACCCCCTTGGACAACGAAGCTTCTTTCTAGGTTTTCACTTTAGAATCTGGTAATGATGTTGAAACCTTTGAAGGATTTAAGGTGGAAACTCTAGATTCAGATTGCTTTCAGTGAGAAGAGAGAAGCCACACGTCTCCCTTCTTGCAAGAAAAGGTGTGCTCATTACTGAGATTCCACACCTTCTTGGCCCAAGTAATCAAGTCTTCGTAAAGTTCTGCTGGAAGTCCAGTGTTCTTGGCATTATAGAACTCAATGGAGATACATCTCTTTAGAGGACTTAGACGGTCCCTTACACCTTTCTCATAGATCACGATAGAGTCTTTATTGTCATAACTCATAAGGCGTCAAACTACAATTCCCATTACGAAGCCGAGGGCCTTCGTGAACAATATCAGCAAAGGAAGGGCCAACCGAAACCCTACACTCCCTGAAAGTGTGCCCGGAGCCAAAGTATTGGGGAGGAACAAAAAGCTTCTGAAATTTGTCCGTCAAGCGCTCCCACTCTCGTTGCTGCTTCGAGAGAGGGATTAGGACATAAAAGTACCTTCTAGAGGAAATTCATTCTTTGATTTTCAAAAGATCGACATGCTTGTTTCTTGAACCTCAAACTCTGCTGCACCTTCCTCCGTGACGATGTTCATGTTGGAGTGTGGCCAAACCAGCGTGGATAGTCACTTGTCGAAGGATCTCGTAGATCCACAGAATATGGTTACGATCTGGTAAGAGAAACCATCGCCGAAAATGCTCACCAGCCACTGAAAGTTTAACCAACTTTTGATCTCTTGTCTCCCATCCTTCAACTGTGACCACCTTCTAATCCATCCTAAAGCTAAGTCGTAGACGTCTCTGAGAAACGCTACCGACGCAATCCCATCAGTAGTGTACGTGCAAAACTCTATTTTAACAGTGGTATAAAGGAGTCATATTAGGCTTTTGTTTCATTTCTTGAAGGCTTGAAGCCCGCTACGGTTTAGTAGTTCGGGACGTAGGGCCAGCCCATAAAAATTCATATTGCATCAATCCTATAATTGAGAAAGTGTTTGCCCAATCTCATCTCCATCGCATCTGCCTTATTTCCTTTCTAGTTTCTACCTGCCGCCTCCGTTCGCTCTCATTCAACGAAAGAAGATAATGGTTTTCTACCTGCCGCCTCTGTTCCCCCTCTCTCTTTCAACTTCCGTCTTTCTCTTTGTCCTTTCACCTTACCGCGGTCATGCCAAAAGAGAAGAACTTGCCTCACGTACATGTTTCTATCTATATCTCTGTCTCTCTCTCTTCCCACTGCGCCATGCCTTTGTCTCTGAACCGATCTTCGGTAGAAAATACAACTGTTCTCAATTCTCTACGCCGATCTGAAACATCAGCGGCTCTCCTAACCATCGTGCATGTCATCCCCGTTGTTCATCGATCTCAACCCCCTTCTCAGCTTCTCTATCGCGTTTCTTTATGTTAGCCTCTATCGCTTGTTCAACGAAGAAGGTAAAAAATATATAATTGTTGATGACTGAATCAGATTCCTTAAAACAAGGATGGAGGCTCATTACTCCCCATTTTACAGATAACCCGAATTTCTAATTTTTATCTTTCGATTTATTTCATCTAAATTTGTTCTCTAAAATAGCAATTTTGCTAGTTCCTACTTGTGGTGGCTTCTTTATATTGCTACAACCTGTAATGCTTCTCTGAATATGTTCCAGTTTCATATCCGCTTTGGGTTTCTATGGCTTTTCGCTTTTTCCCCTATGATTCAGAAGTTCGACAACTTTTCTCCAGTAAACCCCGATGATTTTCTTTGATATAATTCGCAAGAGAAGCATGAGCCGTGGAACGTGTCAAAGGAGGAGGCATGTGGCAAAAATTCAAATGGCAAACTTGTAATAAGTGTAAAAACAGTAGGGGTATTTAGGGGAGTTTGGACAGGTGTCAGGATGTGAGGCTTTCTGAGGGTTGGAACTCTCACGTTAGTGCTATAACATAATCCTCCACAACCCAATAGTTTAAATCTAAACATCAACAAACACTAAATAAACCAACCAACTTTAACTTGAACTGAGGAGAAACAGAGGAGATCGAGCAATGGATGAGGTGATGATAGCATCCGCCATTGCTATTATAGGCCTAAAGATGATCCTATATTGTCATCCACCATCTTCAGCTTGGCGTCTTTGTAGTGCACCACATTCAACATGATATTCGCCTGCGTTGCCATTCCAAACAAAATTATATATCAGTGGTAAAAACAGAGTAATATAAGAAAACTCAAGTTTGGTTAATGAATGGCAAAAAAAAAAAAAACGACAATGAACAGAGCGAGGAAAATACTTACCCACTTTTCACCACTTACGTGGAATTCTTGCATTTTCCATGGCATCATCATCTTCTGGGTGAACGCCCTCTTGTCCCTCTTCCTCAAGGCGACACCTTCATCACTATGATCCTCTGCATAGAAGTGCCCCGTGAGCTTTATTGCTAATGCCACTCCGCTTCCATTTTCAATTTGAAGTCAGCATCCATAGCCCGTCTGGGGTACCTCTATCAATCAAGGCTGCACCCGGAACCTTGCTTCTCACGGTCGAAAATAGGTACAGCTTCCCATCATTATGACAATGGATGTTCTTCTCTGCCATGGGTCAAAATTGGAAGAACAGAGAAGAAACAGAGAGGTAAGTTCCTCTGCATATTTTTATAATAGCAAAGTTATTGACAAACCCAGAAAGGAATCTCGACGAGACTACAATCTAAAGATGATCCGCAATGCAAAGATCTCTACTTTGGACCAACTGAACCCTAAAAATTAAAAAGGACTGAGCGTGTAGAAATCGAAGGTAGAAGTGTCTTCGCATGCAACTTTGCGTACCAACAGTTCGGCGCCGCTAGGGTTAAACCCAACGCCTAGGGGAAGGGACTCTTTCAGGAAGCACCTCGACTGATAATCTTCTAGCGCAGCAGCTACCTGTGATTCTCCCTCTCCTTGTTGGTTTTGTTGATCGACGATAAGAGATGCGTTCCCGTCCATGCTGAAAGGTAGCGAGGGTTTCTGATCGTTGGACGACTCTTTGTGAGTACGAGCAGGGTTTGATCATAGCGGCTAAGCAGTACATATATTAATGCACCGTTGTCACCCCGCGGCGGATTCAGGATATAATAGAGCACTGAACGTATTTCATTAGAAAATTAAATACCTTAAAAGTATATATAATGACCATAGTTTTCTTTACGATGTCAATTGTATACGACGATATTTTAATTTAGAAAATACATCAGTAATAGAGTTTTCTTCCATACCAACAACATACTTTCTTTCAAATAAAATAGTTAAGCAATTAACGAGAAACTCTTCGCTCATTTTGTTGTATAAATCAGCTTTTACATGTTTCATAGTTGAAAAAGGTTCTCTCCATAGTAGCTGTTGAAATGAGCAACATCAACACTAGACGAATCAACATACTAATCAATTAGTATTGTGTGTTCATCCCTATTTTCACCAGCTTCTCTAGTAATTTTGTAAGGAAACAAACCTCATATTATTTGTTTTTTGTGTTTTAAACTTTTACACTTCATTTTTTTTTTCCAAAGATAAAATAGCACTGAGCCGAATGTCTAAAGTTAGATCATTTGGAGAATGTGTTACATATATTTTTCTCAATTTTTGTAATTATATGTATCTCTCAGAAGTATATGAAAATTGATCTATCTTATACATAAATTAGCTAACACATCATATTAGTGAACCACGTATATCTGTTTACTTTTTAATTTTTTTTTATTGTATGATTTCGTTCTAACACAAATCCCATATGCATGCAGGCGACAGCGCCGGCGCTAACATAATCCACCACTTGGCACTCTGCCGGAGCCGGAGCTCACTGGCAGTGAAAATTCACGGCCTGGTCATGATCCATCCCTACTTCTGGGGAAAAGACCTGATCGGGTCAGAGAAGGCGGACGGGGCGAGGAAAGCGATGGTGGACAACTGGTGGACGTTCGTCTTCCCGTCGAACGAAGGTTGCGACGACCCGTACATCAACCCGTTTGTGGGCGGAGCCCCACCGAGCGCGGAGGATCTGAGGTGCCGACGGGTGTCGATTTTTGTGGCGGAGAGAGACATTCTCTGCGACAGAGAGAAGGCTTACTATCGTAGTTTGTCGAGAAGGGAGGAGGGGCATAATGGTAAATTGAGAGTAGAGTTAGTAGAAACAAAGGGAAAGGATCATATTTTCCATCTTTTTAATCCGGACTGTGAAGCGGCTACGGGCTTGGTAGATGATTGGGCTTCTTTCATCAACCATGAATGAATCGTGGTTTTTGGGCTTTTGGCCTCTTTTTATTGGAAATGTTGGTACACTAAAATTCAACACTAATTTAGCTCCTCTTACTTAACTAACAAGCTCCTAATGTTTGATTTGGCTTTTAATCAGTAGTTAAATACCCTAATGTCACCTCAACCATTCCATCTTTTGTAATGGATTGGAATGAGATGTTTGTGTGAAGTCTACCACAATATACGAGAGGTATGCATGGTCGTTAATCCATCTTTGACCCCATTGGTCGAACCGGTTCAACTCGATCCAGGTTCCTCATCGCACGCCGCAGATTCAGTTGCTCTTCAACTCGGAATCGATCAAATCAGGGACAACTTGGTTAAAAATCGGAGAGATCACTCCATTTGACCAACTGACCAGGCTCCAAATTAATTCTCAGCTTTGTGGTTGTCTCCATAGCAGCCTCTCCCACTTTGCAAAAAACCCTCTTAAACTTATAACGACATGCTAACGATTTGCTGTGGCGGAGTGGAAGTTTAATTTGTAGTGTGGCTCGAGAAGGACGAGAGGTAATGTGGGTATGTGCAGTCAACGATGGGGCAAATAAAGAAGTACAGATAAATTCAGATATATGTAATATTAAAATTTGTGTTGAAGCCGCGTTACTCCGATCGTGAATTCCTCTCCCTCTGATGTGGCTCCTGTAAATAGGCGCCGAAACCCTGCACCAACAGACGCCTAGTGGGCTAAGGAGGCCCGTTAGCACTCCGACGCTTGAGTCAGAATCTGCTTTTAGAGAGAGAAGTAATTTTCAACTCTTAGTGAGAGAAGCCAACCTGCTTAAATGCTACCTACCGAGTACTATTTATACTCGATGAGGCCCCGACCAGGCTCCTGGATTCCAGCTCCATGTCAGCGCATCATTAAATGCCTGGTACGGTCCAACGGTCGGATATCTACACGTGGCAGCTCCCAGACCAGACTCCTAGGCGCCTGGCAGGACCACATCTCCAGGTGGCACGCTCTCAGCTCCTTGGCCTCCTAGCCGCATGGTCCCCGCGTCTATTTTGTCGTTATGCGCCCGGCTCTCTAGCTTTGGGCCCAATTCTTACCTTGTCTTCCCTGTCCTTAATTGGGCCCGGGCCCAATTAAGTCTCTTGAGCCCATGTCCCCCATAGGTTTGCCCATATTTATCCAACAATTGTCCCCCAGTTAGGCGCTCATGGTTGAGCATGGGCGCCTAACTATACACAACGCTAGAGTAGTCCTTTCCACAGTAAATTACTTCCGTCGTACTTATACAGGCGCCCAACTTCTTTCCCAGCCTTTTTTCCATCTGCCAACCATCCCACGCGCTTTTTACGATTTGGCGCCTATTCGATTGGGCGCCTATTCGATTGGAATGAATTCGTGCGCCTACACTAGGCGCCCAACTTCTTTCCCCGCCTTTTTTCCATTCGCCAATCATCCCACGCGCTTTTTACGATTTGGCGCCTGTTCGATTGGAATTATTTCGTGCGCCTATACCCGCCCCCTCGTCGGGCGCATTCAAAAATCAAAATTCGAATTTTGGGTTCCCCAATGGTCATTGAAATTCAAATTTTGAATTTTGAACGGACGGGGAAGGTGAAGGGACTGGACGGCACGCATCCCCATACTTAACCGTTAGAATTAATTCGTGCGCCTATACCCGCCCCCTCGCCGTGCGCATTCAAAATTCAAAATTCGAATTTTGGGTTCTCAATGGTCATTGAAATTCAAATTTTGAATTTTGAACGGACGGGGAAGGTGAAAGGACTGGATGGCACGCATCCCTATACTTGACCGTTGGGATTCCTCTTCCTATAAAAGGAGTTGTCCGCCACCCACTCCAACCATTTGCTCGCCCCCCTCTCTCTCTTCGCCTCTCTCTCTATCGGCCAGGCGCCCCCCTTTCCGCACGCTTACGCGCCTACTTCTTTTCCTGTGCGAGTGCTTGTGTGAGCGTCTTCCTCCGACATTTTTGAAAACCCACATCATGTCCGAAATGCCTAGCCCAGGCGCGCCCTCTGGCAATCCTCCGCCCGCCGATAGCCAGGCGCCCGATGTGATCAAACTTTTGGAGAAGCATTTCTCCCCTGATCCCAACAGAGAGTCGGGTGGGTGGACTCCTGGTGGGAGCAAAGCGGCGCCATCCAAAGAAGGTGGCTCCTCATCGTTGGCGGCGACCAATAGCTCTCGCGGGAAAGCTATTGCGGTTGAAGAGGCGCCTGCCAAACAGACCAAAGCGCCCAGCCAGCCAAAGTCAAGTGAGTTTCGCTCACTGCATTTTTTTTTTTTTTTTTTTTAAACTCATGCGCCCTTAGTCATCTAGGATAGAAGAATTGACTATGCCCTATTTGCATCCGCGTTATAGGCCATGCGCCTGGATCTTCTGAATCGTCCGAGTTGGAGGCGTCCCCTCTATCGACCGACTCAGGCGCCTCGGAGCCCGTGAAAATAGTTCTCTGGGCCGACACCTGGCCCTCAGGGGAAGCGCCCCTTGAAACATGCCATATGTCCATCGCGGAGGCCGGGCCGTTGCGAGTATCGACAATTAAGGCGCTCGAGTTGGAGAACTTGGTTGTGTCTATGCAACTTCCACGCGCCTGGTCTTTTGCAACTGCGCCACGCGTGGCAAGGATTGGAGTGGTCGGCCCTAATTGGCTTGGTATCTATCGAGAGTATTTTCGATTTGGCTTGCGATTTCCCTTAGATCCCATCCTAGAGGGTATTCTCGAGCTATGTCGATGCTCGCTTGGGCGCCTGTCCCCCTCTGTTTTCCTAATTCATATTCTTTTCAAGTTGAAGTGTAGGCAGCATAACGTAGAGCCCACCTTCAAATTGTTTCACCATTTCTTTACCATGGTTCATAGCGACAATTGCCTGTCCTTGCAAAGGCGCCTTGATATTCCCGGACATTTCTTAGTGGATTCCCCAAAACTAGGCCGGGAATGGTTTAGAGCCTTTTTCTTCATTAAGCCTCGCAAAGGGTCATTTTATGAGAGTGGGCGCTCATTCACTCGCGGTTGGGCAGTTGGCGACGCAGAGGCATTCAATGTAGAGGCGCCCTTGACGACGGACGAGGAAATTGAGGGCGCCCGCCTTATATCCTTGCACCCTATGGACTTGAGTTCTACTACGTCTAGGACTCCTGTTCTTCATGAGTATTACCGCGATGGTGGGCGCCTACAACATGTTTTTTTTTTTTTTTTTTTTTTTAACACTCATTGTCATGCGTTTATGTGCAGGTGCGGACTTTACTTCCATGGCTACTCTTATGAAAAGCCAGTTTGCAAAGATGGGAGTGGCCGCCAAGGTAGCGCCCAGCTCGAAAAAAGGCCGGTCTAAAGGCGCCCAAGCTTCGAAGGGTGCTTCGTCAAAGGGAAATAAGGATGTTGCCAGTCATTCACAGGCGCCTGGCGCCCAAGAGGTGAAGGGAAAGGGACGGGCAAGCAAGAAAAACAAGTCCCCCAAAAAGGTCAAACCAGTTCAAGTTCCGAGCGCCCCCTCAACTGATGTTGGAATAGACCTCGTGGATCAAGGTGACAAGGCGCCTGTTGAACCGCTGTCGAAGGGAGCATCGGTGTCCATCGACCTACTTCAAGACATCGAAGTAGAGGAAGATGACGTTCCTTTGCTCCAACGGATGAAGAGGAAACCTGAGAGCACAGGCGCCCAAGATGTATCGAGTAAGAAGCCCCGGGTTGAGGACGATACGCCTCTTCCGGAGTCAATTCGAAAGTGGCTGCAGCCTCCCAAACATAAGGTGACCGTGGAGTGCTCCGATAGGTCTGCTTTGGAGCGTGGCCCCGCGATTCACATGGCCTTGGCGGCCGGGGACGTGCTTAGGGCGCCCCTTGACCTGGCAGGCGCTGATCCATGGGGTGAAATGTGCCGAATAAGCGCCCACGTAAGTTTTCCTTTCCTATTCTTTTACTAAGTAATCTGTTAACCTTACTTCTAATTGGCATATGATCCCCTTGCTCATTTGTTATGTAGATGATGGTCGTGGCCAAGAAGGGTCTCTTAGAACGGGAGGCTCTACGCGCCTCATGTCATGAGGCGTCCACCTCCCTTAGCGTTGCTCAAGATAACCTCGCTACAGCGCAAAGGCGTCAAGCAGAACTGGTGAAGATGTGCGAAGAAGCTCAGTTCGAGGTGGCCAAGAATGCTTCACTCCTTCAACAGTTAGTTGATGAGGAGAAGAGAAAGCTGCGAGAAGATTATGAGGGGCGCCTGGAGGTCGAGAAGAGGGAGCGCATTGAGCAAGTATCCAAGTTAGAGAAGGAAAAAGAAGACTTGGAGAAAGAGGCGGGCGCCTATAGGAGCGAAATTGATTTGCTGACTCAAGAGAAGGGCGATCTGAGGAAGGAGACTAAGCGCCTGACAAGGGAGAATAAGAAGTCGGCGCAGGATATTAAGGCACTTGAGGAGGAAAAGCAGGCGCTTGTGGTTGAAAAGGAGGTGCTGGAAGCTCAGTCGGCGGACTTCGCCAAATCCGAAGCAGGACAGGCGCTTAAGGC
This sequence comes from Linum trigynum, assembly GCA_964030455.1. NCBI lineage: Eukaryota > Viridiplantae > Streptophyta > Magnoliopsida > Malpighiales > Linaceae > Linum > Linum trigynum. The sequence goes on from OZ034817.1 coordinate 5,800,826, forward strand.
TCAGGCGGCCTTGAACTCCATTTTGATCCTTCAAAAGAAATTAACCGCAGATCACCCTGACATCGATTGGGACATCCAATCCATGGTGGGGTTTGTTATTTCTTTTATGGAGAGCGGGCGCCCCGTGGATGAGCAAGCGCCTGAGGATGATAATGGTGAAGACAATAACGAAGCTGAAGATCATTCCTCTTCTGACTCCGAGAGTGGGTCGGACGAGTGACCATAAACGTGCGTCCATCAGTCGCACTTATGCTTAAGACTTTGCACCTTTTTTTTATTTTTTTTTTATTTTTGTTTTTGTGCGCCTGCTACTTTATCCATCTAACTATGACGATGCTCTTGTTTGGTTCTTATCACTGTCTTTTGCTTAACTAATGTTCTCTCTTTGAACTTGGGCGCTATAGATGGGCGCTTTATACGGTGCATTTCTGATAAAGTGCTTTTCTCTCTTAACCTCGATATTATGTAAGGGCGCGAGGAGTTGGCGCTTTATATGGCGGGCGCAATGGATGGGCGCTTTATATGAAGGGCGCAGTAACTTAGGCGCTGCTCTTGCATGCTTTCCCAATACTCAATTTCATATTTAATTAATCCGATGTTGCCAAAATATGGGCGCAAACGAGGGCGCTTTACAAAATAAAGGGCGCTATATGGAAGGGCGCTTTACTTCTACGGCGCATCAAGGCGCTTTTGGAGAAACTAAGAAATCTACTAACTCTTGGAGATTTGTGACTAAGTACTTTCCTTCCATTTCATCCCGAGTCTAGGCGCCTACTCCATTGCCCCCGGCATCATATCCACTTCCACTTCGCTTTCACCATCTTCCGTGCCTGATTCTCCCACCTCATACTTTCGCAGGTTTTGCGCATTCCAGGTTCGCTTCACCTTCTTACCCGAGAGATGTTCTAACTTGAATGTACTTGGGCCAATGACCTCCTGGACGCGATAAGGACCCTTCCATTTTGGTGCCAACTTTCCCTCGGTAGCTTTGGGGCAGAAATCTCGCTTGAGCACAAGACTTCCCTGTACGATGCCGTGCGCCCGCATTTTTTTGTTGTAATACCTTGCTACTTGCCCCTTCATTGCCTCCAGACGTAGGGCTGCTGCTTCTCGGCGCTCATCCAACAGGTCTAGCTCATCGATTCGCTCCTGAACATCCAGTGACTCATCTTGGTGGATCATTCTGAAGCTTGGCACTCGCATTTCCACAGGTAGGACGGCCTCTCTGCCATAAGTCAAGGCAAAGGGTGTTTCTCCCGATGCAACTTTGAAGGTAGTTCTATGCGCCCACAGGACACTCGGTAGCTCTTCGACCCATCTTCCCTTCGCACCTTCTAACCTTGTGTGCAATCCACGTAATATGCTCTTGTTAGCTGCCTCAGCTTGCCCGTTGGCTTGTGGATAGGCTACGGACGAGAATCGCAAGATTACTCCATTTTCATCACAAAACTCTACGAACTTTTTGCAATCGAATTGTTTCCCGTGGTCCGTGACAATAGACTCCGGGAGCCCAAATCGCGCAAAAATGTTCCTCTTGGTAAATTTTCGCACCTGCGTCTCCGTGATGGACGCCAATGGTTCAGCCTCGATCCATTTGGTGAAGTAATCCACCGCCACGATCAAATACTTGAACTGCCCCGGAGCCTTTGGGAATGGCCCTAAGAGGTCCATACCCCATTGAGCAAAAGGCCAGGCGCCAACATTCCCTTGCATGGGTGCCGCAGGAAGATGTATGTCGTTGGCATGAATTTGACACTGGTGACATGCTGCCACGTGTCTTCGAGCATCCGCCCGTATTGTGGGCCAATAATATCCTTGGCGAAGCAAAATTTTCTCAAGACTCCGGGCGCCTGCATGCATTCCACACGTCCCCCGATGCACCTCGTCAATCGCTTGCAAACCTTCGGCGTTGGTAAGACATCTCAAGTATACGCCTGAGTGAGATTTTTTGTATAACACTCCGTCAATGATGGTGCACCGAGCAGCCTTGCGCCTCAGACGCCACGCTTCTTTTGAATCCTCTGGTACTATTCCCTGTGTGAGGAAGAGCCAAATTGGAGCCATCCATCCTTCTTCGACCCCCGCCGACATGGATGCCATTATCACGTCTTCATGTGGCACTTCCTTTGTCACGATCACCGTTCGATTATCCTCAAAGTCCATAGCCGTCGCCAACTTAGATAGGGCATCTGCATGCGCATTCTCTTCTCTTGGTATATGAGTGAACGTGACTTGTCTAAACCAGGCGCACTTCTTGCGCACGGAGTTCACATAGGCGCCCAGAGATTCCTCCTTTACCTCATAGACCTCATTCAACTGGTTGACAACTAGAGCAGAATCGGATTTTACATTCACCTTTTGAGCGCCTAGTTCTCTGGCCATGTGGAGCCCCGCCAAAACAGCCTCGTATTCCGCCGCATTGTTCGTCTTGAGGGTCGCAAAGCGTAAGGCTACTTCATGCAAGGCGCCTAAGGGGCTCATGATGACGACCCCCGCCCCCGCACCTACTCGACTTGCAGCACCGTCTACATGTACTTGCCAACACTCTTCAGCCTCCAATCCTCCATCTGACACGCCTTCCGCCAAAAAGTCTGCCAAGACTTGCGCCTTAATTGCGGGACGAGGCGCATAGCTCACATCAAACTCGCTCAGTTGCACAACCCATTTCACCAGGCGCCCCGCCACATCCATGGACCCCAGGACGGTTCGCAAGGGTAGATTTGTAAGGACCACGACGCTATGCGCCTGGAAGTAGGGCCTGAGTTTGTTAGCCGCCATCACCACCGCCAGCGCGGCCTTTTCGATGGGCGCATATCGTGTTTCGTGGCCTACCATAGTGCGGCTGACATAATATACTGGCTTCTCTTCATTCGTTTGAGGCTCCCTGGACACGAGAACTGCACTCACAGCAACGTGCGACACAGCTATGTACAAATACAACACTTCTTTTGCTTTTGGCGCTGTCATCACCGTGGGCGAAGTGAGCAATTTCTTCAAGTCGTCGAACGCACTGCTACATTCCTCGGTCCATCTGAATTTGGATGCTTTTTTTAGAGTCTTAAAAAATGGGGCGCCCCGGTCAGAAGCCCGAGGAATGAAGCGCCCAAGGGCGGCCAACCGGCCAGTTAAGCCTTGCACCTCTTTTGGTGTCCGAGGGGGTGCCAAATTCAATATTGCCTCAACTTGCTTGTGGTTAGCCTCGATCCCCCTTCTCGTAATCATGAATCCCAAGAACTTCCCTGCCTCTGCTAAAAACACACACTTCTTGGGATTAAGTCTCAGCTTGAAGCGGCGCATGGTCTCAAAAGTTTCTCGAAGGTCCCGAATGTGGTCCAGGCGCCTTTTGCTCTTCACAATCAGATCGTCTACATACGCCTCCACGTTTCGACCCAATTGCTTTTGGAATACTTGGTTGACCATCCTCTGGTATGTTGCCCCCGCATTCTTCAGGCCAAACGCCATCACCTTGTAACAGAAATTACCAAAGGGTGTCATGAAAGCAGTCTTCACTCTATCCTCCTCCGCCATGGGGATTTGATGGTAACCTGAGAACATGTCTAGGAAGCTGAGCGCCTCGTGATAAGCTGTGGCATCCACAAGTATGTCGATACGCGGCATGGGATAAGCATCCGTGGGGCACGCCCGATTAAGGTTGGTAAAATCCACACACATTCTCCAATCTCCCGCCGGCTTCGGGACAAAAACGACATTGGAAAGCCAGGTGATGTATCTTGCTTCCTCCACAAACCCGGCCTCCAGCAACCTATCCACTTCGCAACGGAGTGCTGCTTCTTTTTCTTGGGTCAAATTCCGACGCTTTTGCTGAACCGGCCTTTTGCCTTCCTCCACAGCTAGCCTATGCACCGCCGTTTCGGGCGAGACCCCAGGCATGTCTTGTGCGCTCCAAGCGAACAATTCACTGAATTCACGCAATAACTCGATCAATGGTACCCTCATGTCTTCAGGGGCCTGCGCGGATATTCTAACCTGTCGTTCTGGGCGCCCTTCATCGAGCGCTATGACCAACTCTCCGTCCACAGATTCGGCCCTGGGCGCTTCTTCAGGTCGAATGTCAATGATATTCACCCGGTGTCGCCGAACGCCTCGCTCAATTTCCCGCGCATAGCGTGGGGCGTTCCTTCCTCGTGAAATACCTATGCCCTGTGGCGCCACGAACTTCAACGATTGGTGACACGTGGAAGCCACCCCATTGAATTGTGCCAAGAGTGGACGCCCCAGAATAACATTGTATGGGGAAGGACAATCCACGATGCCAAACTCCACCGAGTGAGTCACACAATGCGCCTCATCCCCTAGGGTTACGGGGAGGCGCACCCGGCCGATGACCAAGGCGGGCGCCCCCGAAAATCCTATCAACACCGAACTTGAAGGCCTCACCAGCTCTGGTGCCAACTGCATACGCTCGAACGTACTTTTGAACATGACATCCATCGAACTTCCCGTGTCCACCAACATTCTCTTCACCTTGCATCCTGCTATTACCCCTTGTATCTCCAACGCCTCCTCCGACGGAACTTGGCACGCTTCATCAGGTTCTTGGTTGAAGTTTATGTGCACCGCGGCCTTTGCTTCCACCGATGCGGCTCTTAGGCGCCTGGTCCTTTCCAACTTATCTCCCAAATCTAGGGAGCCGGTAATTGATTCTACCGTGAGTCTCACGCGGTTGGGGTCGCTATCTTGGTCAACTTCGAAAGGCGGTGGGGGTATTTCAGGAGCTCGTTGCGCCACCACTCTTCCAGGCGCTTCTTGGGCCTCCAGCGTTCGTGCTTGTCCCGCCATTCTTGCTGCGTAAGTGCGATGCGTCCTCTCCTCTCCCCTTCTAACAAAATCATTGAGCATCCCTTTATCGGCCAAGGTCTGGAGCTCGGTCTTCAGTTGGTAGCAATCGGCTGTGTAATGCCCCTTGTCCCGATGGAAGTCACAATACCGATCGAGGTTCTTCTCATTTGGTTGTCCACGCATTGGTCCCGGCCATCGTATATGATACCCTCTATCTTTGACATATTGCAAGACATTTTTCAACGTGTCGTTGTACTCCGTGAAGTTTCCCGTTGCCCTTGGCGGAGGGCGCTGCATATCTGGTCTTCTCGGCGGCATGCCACCCCCTATCGCCGGCCTAGGCGCTTGCCTCCCTTCCATTTCGTCCCCCCGCAGGCGCCTCTTTTCGGCTCTGCGTGCCGCCAACGTTTCTTCTAACATGATCACTTTTTGCACTCTTCGATCCAAATCCTCGGTGGACGCCACATCTCGCTTCGAGAGGACTCGGCATAGCTCTTCACTGCTGGTGCAAGCATCCAGGCAGACTCCCAACACTGTGGGTTGCACATCTTTGACCGCCATGGCGACCGAAATCCATCGGTCGTAGAACTCCCTGAGCGCTTCTCCTTCTCTCTGCTTTACTTTGAACAGGGCGCCTATGGTCAGCGTCCGACGTTTCCAACTGGCAAACTTGGCCAAGAATAACTCAGCAAATTGCTCGAAGCATTCTATGCGCCCTTCCTCAATCTGGTGATACCAATCCAAAACCACTCCCGCGAATGTGGACGGGAACACCTTGCACAACGTAGCATCTGAGCTGTTGTACAACTGCATCTTTGTGAAGTAACTATTCAAGTGGTCTTCTGGGTCCGCCACTCCGTCATAATTGGGCAATGGTGGTATCGTCGTCCCAGCTGGCTCCATCAAAATGCTTCGCGCCAGCGGTTGTCGTACGCCAAAGCGCCTTTCTAGGCGCCTAGACGCCCAAGCGTTAGGTTCTTCGATTTCGTTCGCATGCGGCGGGATTTGTGGTCTCCAAGCGCGCGCACGTCCCTGAGCGCCTAAACCTGCATGATGCGGGAGCCCGTATTGCAGAGACTCTAAATCCTCGCTCGCCCTCTCACGTTTTCTGACTCCCGGGCTATAGGTCATAACGTCTTCACTTCGCCCCCCTTCTATCTCCCTCCGAAGCGCCGCAATGGCTCTGTCTTGGTCTGCAATGATTCGAAACAACTCCCTTCTCGTCAAGGACTCGTCCTCTCCCGGCGATAGGCGCCCATGACTGGCCTCCTCTTCCACGTCCATGAGTGTCTCAGGACTTGGCTGTCGTTCGCCATCTCCCATGTGGGAATTCTCCGATCTCGTAACATCTTCCTCCCCAATCCCCTCGTCTAAGTTCTCCATGCGCCTGACGTCGATCAATTCGCCCCCTATCTGGCGCGCCAATTGTTGAAGCCGCGTTACTCCGATCGTGAATTCCTCTCCCTCTGATGTGGCTCCTGTAAATAGGCGCCGAAACCCTGCACCAACAGACGCCTAGTGGGCTAAGGAGGCCCGTTAGCACTCCGACGCTTGAGTCAGAATCTGCTTTTAGAGAGAGAAGTAATTTTCAACTCTTAGTGAGAGAAGCCAACCTGCTTAAATGCTACCTACCGAGTACTATTTATACTCGATGAGGCCCCGACCAGGCTCCTGGATTCCAGCTCCATGTCAGCGCATCATTAAATGCCTGGTACGGTCCAACGGTCGGATATCTACACGTGGCAGCTCCCAGACCAGACTCCTAGGCGCCTGGCAGGACCACATCTCCAGGTGGCACGCTCTCAGCTCCTTGGCCTCCTAGCCGCATGGTCCCCGCGTCTATTTTGTCGTTATGCGCTCGGCTCTCTAGCTTTGGGCCCAATTCTTACCTTGTCTTCCCTGTCCTTAATTGGGCCCGGGCCCAATTAAGTCTCTTGAGCCCATGTCCCCCATAGGTTTGCCCATATTTATCCAACAATTTGTATCGGCAGCGGCGGATCCGGAACATAGTAACGCACTGCGCCGCAATTCATTAGAAAACTAGATACCGCAAAAAATCATAATTTTTTTACAATATCAATTGTACACGTGATCTTTTAATATAGCGAATTCATCAATAAAGGAGTCTACATCCATTCTAATCGCATACTACTCTTTTTCAAATAAAATAGTTAACCAATCGGCGAGAAATTCATCGCTCATTTTGTTGCGCAAATCATTTTTCACCTGTTCCATTGTTGAAAAGGTTCTCTCCATAGTAGCTGTTGAAACGGACAATGTCAACACTAGACAAATCAATCGACTAACCAATTTGTATTGTGTATCCATCCATATTTTCACCACCTGCTCTAGTGATTTTTCAAGTGAACAAATCTCATATTTCTTTTAGCCTTTTACGTTTTAGATTTTTAGAATTTTAGGTTTCATTGTTTGTTTTTCTTTAGACGAGACTCATTTGAGCTAGAATTTCTAGACTAAATTTAGAGTTATGATTTTAATATGTATCTTACCCATTTTTCTAATTACACACAATTTTATTATAAAATGACACTGGGCCGAATGACTAAAATCGATAAACGCACAAAGGCTATACTAGTTACGGATCCAGCGGAGGGCTGGGCCGTGGCCCGGGGTGGCCACCCCCTGGATCCGCTACTGGGAATATACTCGACAATAAACTCTATGAAACAATCGAATTCACACGCGAATAAATGATTTTAGGTGCATGAATCAACCATACAAACGATTATGAGAAGCAAATGATTAACATGAAAGAGATTACATAACATAAGATTAATTTGGTACGATTTCTAATTCAATATGATTTTGCAACAACATTATAGACCTTATTCATTACAAAGTAAAGGGTGGCACTCAAGTCCTTATGAATTTGCTTCAATTACACGGTTATAAAATTAGTGGTACTTATAGGTCGCCCCAACCCAACCCATGAATGAAATCTCATATACTTCTTAAGGAAAAAATAGTTTGAAAAAAAAAATATATTCTATTTTTATATCGACTATATAGAAAATAAGATGTGGTTGATCCTCAGTGGCTCATACCCCCTCCATTGCTAAATAGTTAATACCGGTCTGATTACATTTGGGACCAACATAGAGAACGTTCCAGGAGGAGTTTATGATCCTTTTCTAAAAATATTCAACTTCTGATAACAAGATCAGCATAATTTATTTATTAATAATCTCAATTCTCAGGTCCCTTTCCTTTCTTCAACGCTAGTGCGCAATGAGTTGGTCCATATCGGACCAAATCGACGATTGGAGTTGACCACACCAAATCGAATATAATATGGTCCGATCCTTGGTCCCATGAATTTTATAGATACTGAAGAAAAATGGATCGAATTGACATTTGGACCGGACCAAAGCGGACCGAATGCACTATTAGTCTGGTCCTTGGTCCTAATATATCTTTCAATATTGAAGCACTATTGGTCTGGTCATTGGTCCTAATATATCTTTTAATATCGGACCGATGCACACCCCTAACGCTAACATGAACTCCATACTTAATTGTATATATCTAAACAGGCCAATGATAAGATAGCATAGCGATGTCGTTACGATATGTGTGAGATTCCGAGTTTGATGCGTCTCGAAGCCCCGTGTGGTGTTCTCGAAAGCGTTTGACTGCTAGTGACGAAACTCTGTTGTCGTATAAATTGAAACATGTGATCTTCCGATTTGGTCACATTCCGCTATCAAAAATATGTGATCTGTGAGTGGAAATATTCATGAAATATAATAATATACTAAAAAGTATATCGTAACCGACGTTGCACAGCCAGCCAGTCCACAAATATAATGGCTGCTGCGGTCTGCGGACGCAACCGCGCAACACCAACCATATATTTATTCAAACGTCGTTAACCTTTGTATCTAAAGTTCTTGGCGGAAAAGACACAGGTCACAATGTTCAAGCCAAGACAGTATTTGCATATCTCAAGCACCTCTTTCTTTTCCCCTCCATGGAGAGGATCAGAAACCCAGCAGAAACACCAAGCCGGCCAACTCCGGGCACCGTTATTGAGTATTGACTAATACAAACCCTTATGTCAATGCTACAGAAAAAAACTTTTTGAGAGAGAGAAAGAGATGGTAATGGAGTCTAGAGAAACCTCGAGCATTAAAATCAGAGACCGTACTGATCAGTAACCATGCACTCCATCGCCAAACAACATCAGAGGCAGGTTCAAGGCTCGAACACCATGTTCTCTGCTTCTCGTTTCACGTCTTCGAAGAGCACTGATGAGAGGTAACGCTCACCAAAACTTGGGAACACCACCTGTTCAAAACAACCACCAATGTTGGTGCTAGTTAGTTTTTAAAACAAGCGGCTCAAATGGAAACCTATGGTAGAGAAATTACAGAATTAATGATCGAGAAGTAGGCCAATAGATGTCAAAGGTCTAGTGGAAATAATAGTACTTACAACTATGAGCTTTTCAGCATTCTCGGGCCTCTTCGCGATCTTGATTGCAGCAGCTGCGGCTGCACCGGATGATATTCCTACCTGCAATACAGGCAATTCAATTGAACACATTTCAGTGACGATGGGAGAAAGTTGGTTATGATAATAACATAACATGGAAATTGATTCCAAGCTTACCATCAATCCTTCCCTCAAGGCGAGAAGTTTAGCTGTCTCAATAGCTTCTTCACTTGATACCTACAAACACAAAAATTGACAGGTCAGTGTCAATAGCCTGAAACAGGAAAGAAGGGATATTGTGGTCAAATATATTCAAGTTAATAACTCAAGTTGTTGGGAGAGAGTCAAGAATGAATCTTGTATCACTTCTTACAATGCCTCGTTAGACAAAAATCAACTCAGGAATTTGAATTTTATGCAATCTCATCATGCACACCATTAATATTGTTGATTGAACACAAAATCTTTGGTCATCAAAGACTTTGTTACCATGCAAGAAACAAACATAGTTCAAACTGCGAAAGGTCCAAGATCAAATGCTATATCATATATGTAAGAATCAAGGTTTGAAAACTCACTTGAACAACTTCATCAAGCAAATTGACATCGAGGACTCCAGGGATGAAGCCTGCACCAATGCCCTGGATTTTATGTGGACCTTAGGAGTCCAAAAGCAAAAAAGTGAGCAAGTTAGCAAAGAACAGGGAAAAAATATCAGACGAGAGTCATAAGCCAATGCAATATTCGGCATTATTAGTTTCATAGGGTTGTCTCCTTTATACTTACTGTTAAAATAGGGCGTGTAGTATAATTTCATATTCCTAGAATAAAAACGGAAGAGACAGAGATCAAGTGATGCGTATATTCCACACATGCAGCGACGGTCAAACCGCAGGTCTAAGCCAGACCCGTGGTTTACTGATGGGCTAAGCTAATCTCATTTTCATTGTTCAATTATGCTTATGTTTCATAGTTCAAGTTGTTTTCCTTGTTCGATATGGACGGTTGCAAGAACTTTATCAATTGTTGATTATCAGGTGGGAGTAAAGTGTGAAGAATTAAAACCCTAAATTAGTTGATTTTCTTTCGTAGATTTCGCAATTCCTCCAATGCAACACAAGACTCACCAGGCTTTCCTCCAGACAACACTGCACTTTCAACTGGTTCTACACCATAGAGCTGAAACAATGTTGAAAGCAAACATTAAGTCTAAAAACTAATAACAATAAAATTATAATCCCATTCTTGTCGGGATGATAGCAAGAACCGGTACCTTGATATTAGGGTTTTGCTCCTTAAGATACTTCCCTACACCAGTTACTGTTCCTCCAGTTCCTATCCCAGACACAAAGGCGTCAACTTTGCCAGCAGAGCCTTTCCAGATTTCTGGTCCTGTGGTCTCATAGTGAACCTGGACATGAAAACAAGTGATTGTCATTGTGCAAATTCGCTGGCTTATGCAAGCCAAGAAGAACTGAGAAGCAAAAGTCTGACGAACATATTACCTTTGGGTTGGCAGGATTCTCAAATTGCTGCAGAATATAAGAATTAGGTGTCTTTGCCAAGATCTCTTCTGCCTTCTGAACAGCACCTTTCATGCCTCTTGCCGGATCTGTAAGAACAAGCTCTGCTCCAAAAGCTCTGAGAACCATTCTTCTCTCCAAACTCATCGAAGCAGGCATTGTAATTATAAGTCTATAGCCCTTGGCTGCTGCCATGAATGCCAGCCCTATCCCGGTGTTTCCACTTGTTGGCTCAATAAGGACACTCTTCAACAAATAAGTAAAAAAAGAAATTCATGTCAGAATTAGATTCCTCCCTCACACAAATATAACATTGCACATACTTTATTTCATGCATTCACAAGGAACAGTTCGGATCAAATATTATTCTAGCATACTAAACCAAACGAGCCAAGAGAAAGAATCGAATTGCTAACCTCGCCAGGCTTGATAAGACCCTTCTCCTCCGCATCAGCTATCATACTATATCCAATCCTACACCAAAAAAAAAAAAACAAGTTTTAAGGATATTAACAATTTCAACTAAACAACAAGAGCAGTTAGAAAACCCCTTGCTTCTTTCATGAAGTAGAAGGAAGAAACCAAACATCAAATCTGAGAAGTCAATATGAACAAGCTATAAAGCAAATCAGAAGTCAATTCTTTGGACAGAATTTCCAGCATTTGATATACTAATTCACAAGCAACTAACAATGATAGTCATGATCAGAACATATACCTATCCTTGACGCTTGAGCAGGGTTCCATCATCTCTAACTTGGCAGCAACACGAGCAACGCAGCCATCCACAACATTGGTGAGATATACCATTGGTGTTTTACCAATCAACTGTTCAATTTCAAAGGAGGGAGAAGGATCAGCAATGCATTCACATCTTGACAATATAATGCCTAATTGGAATGTGAATGGAAACAAGGTTATATAGCTAGCTAACCTCAGTGACATCCTTGGCAATTCCAATCTTATCCTCTGCCATCCCTGATGAAATATTGCTGCACACAAACTGTAAGAACAAAACAGGCCGCTAGAAGTATCAGATATCACATTAAACAAACAATAAGTCAAAGACCATGCCGAACAATCGAAGCTACAGATCTGAAGGTTGTCAACCTAAATACTCCAAGTCAAACGCACTAAAAATCAAGCCGAAAGAAAGAATTAGACAATACCAATTTTGCTTAGAGACAATATAACAACAATTTTTGTGTTCTGGAAGTTACTGCACAAAATTAGCAACCAGTTACTACACTTAATTTACATTCCAAGTATCATAGGAGAATCAGTAAAGGGTTGCCATAAAGAAAATACCCAGTGGTAAATTCATAACCAGGAAAGGTTAAAAGCAAAAAACACAGAAGAACATGGATGATCTGAAGTATGCCACATGCCCATGAACTTGAGAGAAGAACCAGAAGGACAAGAACAGACCAGAAAGGACATATATAGGAAATATAATAGACTATAGATGGAGTAATAATAGTTCCATTAGATTAATTGAAAGGGAAATTCTGTTTCGACCCAAATTGCTTTCATCATCCTCTTCTTCTCACCTTACTCCCTTTCCCTCATCTCAAATCCCAAACCCTCCTTCCAAAAGTCCAAACGACAATTGCTACTACAACAACAGCCAGCCAGCCAGCCATCCACAGCCCACAACCCACTCAATAAGGAATCAAATTCCCCCATCGTACCTTTTCTTGGGTTTTCAAAAGGATCAGAAGAAAGTAACAACAAAACAAAATGAAAAGAAAAGAAAAGAAAAGAAAAAACCCTAGTGGGGTTCGTTGGTCAATCAATCGAGGTTTGTAACACAGCGAAGGAGGGGAAACTTACCGCAACAATCAGTCGAGCTTTTAGGGTTAATGGTTGAGAGGGTTGGAGGGTTCGTGAAGGGATTCTCCAAGCCCTAGCGGCCGACGAGGAAGGCAATCGTCCTTGCGGTTGGAGAAGAAGGACTGGGCGTCGACGTCGGACGGCAATCGCCGACAATCGCCGAGAATGAAGGGTGAAGATTGAATTGTTTTAGGTAAATGGAAATACGAAAGTAATCGAGAGGAATGGAGAGTGGAGAAGGGTCAGCATTTCACCCCTACTGACAATACCAACCCAAAGATCCAACATAGGCGCCGACGAACAAGTATAACAAACTAAACCCAGAAAATCAGTGGGAACAGAACAGAGAGATGAACGAGAAGTTGGTAAACGGAAAAGGTCTGAGCTTTGGGAACAGACACTCACCTTAGAAGAGTGCTAATCTCAGAATTCAGCAACTAAGACGAAGGAAGGAAACGAACAGATCAGAGGGATGAAAGATTTGGCAGCAGAACAGAGGATAGTCTTATGCTGTTCGGCGCTGGTCTTTGTGTGGGTTACTGTTATATTTTTTGGTAGAGATTTTCCTTTCCTTTTAATTCTTTATAAAGAAAAAGGAAAGGCCATTTGTGCTGGAAGATGTATCCAAACGAATCTTTTCTTCTGGCGTAGAAAATAACGTATTGGACTTAAAATATTGACCGAATGCATGTTATCTTCCTGGCAAACAAGAAAAGTTATGTTTGGAATTGTCGATGATATCTTGTTTGTTTGTGATTGAGGTTTTCTTCTTCTCTTTTTATGGAAAGGTCATAGTTAGTAATACAAGACGTGCTTGTCGCGCTTCGTCGTGAGCTTTCAAAAGATTAGGGTTATTTCTCTTGATTATTATTTTTTTCGTTGAATATTTCTCTTAATTATTGAAGCCTCCCAATATCATCTTTGCTCAGTAGAAATAAGACCACATGGTATATAATTCATACACAGTGAATGTGTTATAAAGTGATACAAGCTCATCAGGGTTGACGACATGGCAGGTTGTTAAGTGACCTTCCTAACTTCAGGGAGCATTATCATCAAGACAAGACAATGGTTTTCCTAAGTAGCAAACTTGAACCTTTTTTCTTGCTTCTAAGCTTACCTAGTGAAATAAGATTATGGGTAATCCTTGATCGTTCAATTCCTCTAGTTTCCACCACCTAAAGAAGTGAAACTAGCTAGCTAGCTCTCGATTCAGTATCCAGAAGAAGCAAATAACAGTATATAGCAAAACACCCATAGAGATCTGCAGAACAACGAAACAAAAGTAAATCTAGCTAGCTAGTAAGCTCACTTGTTTATCCCTGCTCGAAATGTTGTGCTCCCACTTCTTGTCAACCCTTTATGTATGTACCCAACCTCAGATCTTTCTCTCCAGATCTGCAGAAGACGACCAACTTCCCAGCAACGCGAAATTGAGCCGTCTATTTGAGCAGAGGATCCTCTATTTTTGACAGAATTGAAGATGAAGAAGAGACTGCAATCCTGCTGGCTTGCGGATTGAAGTGAAGAAGTGAAGACGATGTCGTTCTGGAAATAGAAGAGAAGGAGTTGGAGACGACGACGTTCTGGAAGAAGAAGTGAAGGAGTAGCAGACGACGACGTACTTGAAGGAAGGTCTCGTGGAGATGAAACGGCGGCGTTTGTTTTATGTGTAGTTAGCCGTTAATTTTTACTGTTAGTTTGAACATTGCCCAATTGTATTAAGACACGTATGAGTTGTTGGTTAATGACATTCAGTAGCTATAAAAGCTACAGAGAGCTCAGGTTGAGACTGAGCTTCTCCTCCAAAATCATTTGTTTCTGCAAAGTTTACATGGTATCAGAGCAACCCAGACTCTAGGGTTTGTGACTGCGCAGCCCGATGTCTGGTGAGCAAGCAACACCACCTGCTGGCGCACAAGGACGAGGCAACAACGACAACAATGGTAACAGTGGTACATCCGCTTTCAGTGGAGTTCAGTTTGGCTCCTTTGGTCGACAGCAACAACAACAACAGCCAGAGGTCATAACCTTTGGTAACCCTTTCTATCTCAATCCGAATGAAAACATGGCTCAGTCCCTAGTTGCGGAGTTGTTTGATGGAACTAACTACACAATGTGGAGTAGATCTATGCAAGTGGTTCTTAAAACGAAGAACAAACTTGGTTTCTTAGATGGGTCAGTCCCAGTACCTTCTAGGGATTCAGACATGTTTGGGATATGGGATGCTTGTAACACAGTGGTGTTATGCTGGATTCAGAACTCCATGACTAAAGAATTAAGAAGGGCTGTTCTGAATCACAGTAACTGTAAAACACTATGGGAAGAACTAAAGAGGCGTTTTGGACAACCAAATGCCATGAGGATTGCAAACTTGGAAGATGAGATTTTGGCTTGTAAACAAGGTTCGAGAACAATTAATCAGTATTATACAGTGATTAAAGGTCTTTGGGATGAGTATGTTGAATTCTGTCCAGTTGTACCCTGTGCTTGTGCACCTGGTTCCACCATCCCATGTGCTGCAATAGCGGCATTTGTTCAGAAACAGGAGACTGATTACTTGATCCGATTCTTAAGAGGTATCAACCCAGAGTTTGAAGTTATCAAGACTCAGTTGCTGATGCAGAAACCACTGCCTAGTGTTTCTGAAGGAGTGGATGACTTGCTCCAGCATGAGCAGAAGTTGAAGGCAGATGCCACTACTAGTGGTAAGAAGAGTCAATCCTTGGCATTGGCTGCAAACAGCAATCAAACCAAAGGGACAGCAGATAACACTCAAGGGAAGAAATACTGCCGTTACTGCAAGAGGACTAATCATAACATTGATGAGTGTTGGTGGTTAAAGAAGAAACAAGGTGAGCAACAGAAGGATGGGTATTCTAATTCAAGTTCTAGTTCCAGTTCCAGCACTCCTCGGTTTGCCAACTCAGTGGCACAAGGAGCTGGGAATGGAACGGGTGATCACAGTACTGAAAGTTCAGCTGCTGCAGAAGGTATGAACCAAACTCCATTAGGCTTTACTGCAGAAGAAATGAATCGTCTCAGGTCATTGCTGCAACTTGGTACTAACGCTCATCCCTCACCACCTACTTCCCCATCCATAAACCACCAAGCTTTCACAGCCACACAATACCCATCACCATTCCCCAACCATTCAGGTAAACATGTTGTTTCTTCCTCCCATTTAGATAACACATCTGATCATGGTCTTTGGATTTTAGACACAGGTGCCTCTGACCATATAGCTTGTTCCACTCACATGTTTACTAGTTACACTGAAGTTCAGAACACCTATGTCTTTTTACCAAACAAATCCAAAGTCTTAGTTACATGTGTAGGGACAGTCACATTACCTACTGGCTTAATCCTATACAATGTTCTCCTAGTTCCTTCATTCACCTTCAACCTTGTATCAGTTAGTAAGCTTACCCATGATCACCCACTGACCCTACTCTTCCACTCTGACCATTGTGAAATCCAGGACCTTCTAAGCCAGAAGAGGATTGGTTTTGCAAGAGAGTTTAGAGGACTTTACCAGCTGATTCTATCTCAGTACCCTACACCACCTTCTTCCTCACCACAAGCTGCCTCCACACTCAACTATCAACCACAAGACCTCCACATCTGGCACTGGCGATTAGGGCATCCTAGTCATGATAGAATGTCTTTATTGTCTAGAACAATTCCAGATGTAACCAACTTTAAACATTTGCACTGTGATGTCTGTCATTTATCCAAACAACACAAACTTCCCTTTCCTGTTAGTACCAAGACAGCACCTGGGATTTTTCATTTACTTCATATGGATATTTGGGGACCTCTCTCAGTGGTTTCTTATGATGGTTATCAATATTTCCTTACTGTTGTGGATGATTTTTCTCGTTGTGTGTGGACTTTCTTGATGAGACACAAAAGTGAAGTTAGGGGGTTAATACAAGGCTTTTGTGCCTTGGTTAAGAATCAGTTTGGAACCACAGTGAAAACCATACGTAGTGACCAGGGTAAGGAGTTTGAAATGTGTGATTTCTTTGCACAAGAAGGCATTGAACATCAAGTTTCATGCGTTGCAACACCAGAACAGAATGGAAGGGTGGAGCGTAAGCACCAACATATTCTTAATGTGGCCAGGGCACTTAGATTTCAATCTGGTTTACCTTTACAATACTGGACTGAGTGTGTACTGCATGCAGTGTACTTGATCAACAGAATACCTACACTAGTCCTAAGTCATAGGTCTCCAGTTGAGTTACTTTACAACAAACCCTCTTCATTGGCACACTTAAGGGTTTTTGGGTGCCTGTGTTATGCTTCCACTCTCTCCCATGGAAGAACTAAGTTTGCCCCACGAGCAAGGCAGTGTGTTTTCCTTGGATTTCCCACAGGTATTAAGGGGTATAAGGTTCTGGATATACACAGCAAAGAAGTGTTTATATCCAGAGATGTTTACTTCTATGAGAAGATTCTGCCATTTCATTGTGCAGAAGAGACAATATCCACACAGTCAACTCCAGTTACATCTTCCAATGGTCCTGCCCCTGGACTTCATATTCCTTCTTCTTTTCATCATTCTAATCCTCAGGTTCATCCATCCATGGATGAAGGGGGGCAGCCTGAGGATGAAAGCACTGAGGTCTCTTCAATGCAACCTGGAAGTCAAGACCAACAAGTTCAGCAACATGACCAGTATTTTGATACTGATCATCATGAACTTTATCCACAAGCTGACATGGACCTTGATTCCCAGGATGCTTCACAACCAAGTAAGCCTCGAAGGAAACTTAAACTTCCTAGCAGATATGAAGATTATGAAATGGATCCTGATCTTACTTTTGGACCCTATGGCAAGTCAAATTCTTGCAGTAGGCATATATGGAATAGATTTTTTGGACACTTATTCACCGGTTGCTAAGATAAATACAGTGAAGACTTTCTTAGCAGTGGCAAGTTTGAGAAACTGGACAATTGAACAGATGGATGTATCCAATGCATTCTTGCATGGAGATTTAGAAGAAGTGGTTTACATGAAGATCCCTCTTGGACTCAAGGTTAATTCAGTAGGAAGTCAGAGGATGACTTGCAGGTTGAAGAAGTCACTGTATGGTCTGAAGCAAGCCTCAAGACAGTGGTTTGCTAAGCTCACTGGTTTTCTATTGAAACTTGGTTACTCACAGTCAGCATCAGATTATTCACTCTTCACCAAATGGACACATGGGAGAATCACTGTCATTCTTGTATATGTGGATGATATTTTGGTGGGAGGTGATGCACAAAAGGATATAGACCAAGTTAAAACAGCCCTAAGCAAGGAATTCAAGTTGAAGCTGCTAGGGCCATTGAAATACTTTCTTGGACTTGAGGTAAGCAGGGATAAAAAGGGACTCAACATGTGTCAAAGGAAATATTGTGTGGATCTCCTGAAAGACACAGGCTTTCTGGAGGCAAAAGGATGTAAGACACCCATTGATGCAAAGGTAAAACTAAGCTCAAAGGGAACACTGTTGGAGGATGGTGAAGTATACAGAAGGTTGGTAGGAAGACTCCATTATCTTACAATTACCAGACCTGACATTGTATTTGCTGTACAACAACTATGTCAGTATCAAAGGAATCCATGTGAAGAACACATGCAAGCTGCTTACAGGGTTTTGAGGTATTTGAAATCCAGACCAGATCAGGGCATACATTTCAGTAATACAGCAAAGGAAGAGTTAGTTGGCTTCAGTGACTCAGACTGGGCCAGCTGCCCTGATACCAGGAGATCCATTACAGGTTACTGCACATTTCTGGGAACTTCACTGCTCACATGGAAAACAAAGAAACAAACTACAGTCTCAAGATCTTCATCTGAGGCTGAATACAGAGCTTTGGCTCATTTAGTTTGTGAGATTGAATGGTTGAAAAGACTTCTTTCTGAGTTGACAGTGCAGGTACCCCTTCCCATTCTTCTGTACTGTGACAACAGATCTGCAATTCACATTGCAGAGAACCCAGTGTTCCACGAGAGAACTAAGCACATTGAGATAGACATACATGTGACAAGAGACAGGATAAAGAGTGGTTTGATCAAACTGAAACATGTTGGAACAAATGAGCAGCTGGCAGACATATTTACAAAGGGCTTAGACAGATTCAGAATGAGTGAAATGATGTGCAAGTTGGGGATTACGAGTGCTCCTCCAACTTGAAGGGGGGTGACAGAATTGAAGATGAAGAAGAGACTGCAATCCTGCTGGCTTGCGGATTGAAGTGAAGAAGTGAAGACGATGTCGTTCTGGAAATAGAAGAGAAGGAGTTGGAGACGACGACGTTCTGGAAGAAGAAGTGAAGGAGTAGCAGACGACGACGTACTTGAAGGAAGGTCTCGTGGAGATGAAACGGCGGCGTTTTTTTATGTGTAGTTAGCCGTTAATTTTTACTGTTAGTTTGAACATTGCCCAATTGTATTAAGACACGTATGAGTTGTTGGTTAATGACATTCAGTAGCTATAAAAGCTACAGAGAGCTCAGGTTGAGACTGAGCTTCTCCTCCAAAATCATTTGTTTCTGCAAAGTTTACATGGTATCAGAGCAACCCAGACTCTACGGTTTGTGACTGCGCAGCCCGATGTCTGGTGAGCAAGCAACACCACCTGCTGGCGCACAAGGACGAGGCAACAATGACAACAATGGTAACAGTGGTACATCCGCTTTCAGTGGAGTTCAGTTTGGCTCCTTTGGTCGACAGCAACAACAACAACAGCCAGAGGTCATAACCTTTGGTAACCCTTTTTTTTACGGAAATCTGTTATCGGATTATATTAATTAGACGATGCGGTTACATTGTCCAGCTGAAGCTGATTAATAAGAAAACTCTGGGGCGTATCAATCCAAACTACCCGATCCTCTCCAATTAGGGATGGCAATGGGTCGGGTTGGGGCGGGTTTTGTCAAACCCAAACCCATGGGTTTATCCGCCAAAAAAACCCAGGGTAAAACCCGTTGGGTTTGAAAATCTCAAACCCAACCTAACCCGCTGGGTATCCGCGGGTTCATGGGTACCCGTGGGTTTTGTGGTAAAAAATTTACAATAACAAATTTCTTTCAAAATAAAAGTTTATCATCAATTTTCTCATACAAATTATTCATACAAAAAATACCAATCTAGAACATACAAGCAAACCGCAAATGATCAATACAAATTTTTCAAAATTAAAGATAAACATCTATAAACAACAAGATTAATTGAAATCTTCTTCCTCGTCAAATAAGTTTCTTCACTCTCCACTCCATAATATCAACTTCATTCTAAATAATTAGAAAGAACAAATTATACATGTCTCCACAAACATAAATAATATTAGTTGCTTAAAGAAGATATATTATTTAGAATATTAAATATACCGGGGAAAGTAATTATATGTGTGGGCGGGTACTCATGGGGAGGGTTTACCTAAATCCAAACCCAACCCAACCCAACCCGATGAATAGTGTAGCGGGTTTAAACCCGAACCCGGCCCAAAACCCGTCAACACAGGTTTTACCCGCGTTGACCGGATTGGGTCGGGTGGGTACCCGTGGGTTCGGGTTTTGTTGCCATCCCTATCTCCAATGCCTTCTGCATGGGTCGTAACGTGTGCAGCGCCATTTGCCTCCCTTGGGGTATGCTGCCAACGACCATCTCCTGTCTACTTTAAAGCTCGTCGAATACTTCTACACACGATCCCTATTTCATTTCTCACCACCTCTGGATTTCCAATCTTATGTATAAGTGACTGGCAATCTGACTCTAGCTTAGCATTGGGATCTGGAATTGGCATGCCAGTTGAGCCCCATCTCAGTTCAAGGGTCAAGAAGAGTGGAGCCGAAATGGGTTAGGGTAATTAGGGACTTAGGGTAAAAATGGGTATGAATGGGTTTTAAGGGTAAAACTCAAAAATACCCCACCCTCTAAGGTCAGAATGTGACCCGGCCCTACTTTGGCCCTAAAGACTAATTGACCCTACCCGACCCACAGGGTTCGGATGATGGGTAGTATGGGCCACAGTTATAGCCCTAATGCTACATAGATTGGAACGATTTCTTTGGGCACGTTAATCGTGAACTGATGAGGAAAGCGTATGTGCTCGGAGACCACAGTCTCAAGTGCTAAACCAAGGTGAGGATGAAAGGCCGTGTCACTCGACCCTCTCGGTTTAGACAATTGGTAATCGACTTACTCCCTCACTCAACTCTAAGGTCGGACGGTTTAACCACGATTAATCAACTTGTTTAATTCAATATTGAGGGTTGCCCTAACTCAACCTAGTTTAGGTGGCTTAGAAAGCGGAAGGAAAACCAACTCGATTGAGTCCCCCTTGCAAGGGGGATTTTCCGTTCTAAACTAGGCTAAGATGGGAAATTAGATTACTAGCAACTAAATGCACAAACTTAGGGCTGCTAAGTACAATTATGCACAATCACTAGGATGCTAAGCACAAAACATGCACAACCCCTAAGTTGCTAAGCACAAGCATGCACAATCATAGTGAATAATGCCTCAAACATTGAATTGAACAATACCCAATAATAATCATCCAAACCACATACAAGAAAACTACATGGTAGAGTTAGGGTTTCACTACACCCAAGTGAAAGGAGGTCTACTCCATGGTAGAAGTGGGAAGAACAAAAGGGAAAAGGTGGAAACCATCTTTTGGGGATGCCTCCTCTCTTCTTGACCCTTGAGCTGAGATCTCCTTGGGGAAATCTTCCCAAAATCTGCCTTGAAGCCAAACCCTAACCTTCTTCTTCCCTTTGGTTCTGTTTCTCTCACTAGAATGTCGAAGAAGGTGTTTCTCACAAAAAAGGTATCTCTCCTCTCTCCTCCTTGCAGCTCAACTTTTAAACCTGAGAAGAGCTGAGTTCACGGCCGTGAACCATCAAACGCGTCCGTGAACTCCAGGCGTGGGCCAAAAGCGCTCCACATCGCTCACGTCAGTTCACGGGCAACTTCTCCAAGTGACTGTGAACTCACCTTGCGTCAGTAACCTTCAAATTGGCTCTGGACGCCTTGCGATTCACGGTCAACTCCCCTTCTTCACGGTCTTGCATGACCGTGAACTCCTTCCTTTAGCCGTGAACTGGCGCTTTTCACATTTTCTCCCGGTTTTCGATCCTTTTCGCCAATCTTTCAACTTTGAGGCTGGTTTCACCTGTTAAATCCTGAAACACACTCAAACACGAAGAACCTAGCATAAAACCAACCTTTAAGGAGCGAATTTGGCACAAACATCTAGGTAAAATGGGGGCAAAACATGTGCAATTAGGCCCGAATCATTCTTTCGGCTACAGCACACTGACATTCATTACTCGACGACTTACCATCCTCAAACTGATGGGCAAACGGAACGGGTTAATCGTTGTTTGGAAGACTACCTCCGCTGTATGACGTTTCATCGACCACAGGATTGTGTAGATTTGTTGACACTTGCAGAGTGGTGTTACAATACCCACTTTCACGTAAGCGTGCAAATGTCTCCTTTCGAAGCTCTTTATGGGTTTCCCCGTCCTTCTTTGGCATGGGATCTGTTCTGTCTACTTCAGTGGGTGCGTTCGAGGACAGGGTTACCAATCACCATGTCTTGGTTCGACTCCTTACGCATAACATCACCATTTCTTAGAGTAGGCAGAAGCAATACGCGGATCGTCGGAGGTCAGAGCGAGTCTTGCAGGTTAATGACTGGGCCTACCTTCGCTTGCAACCTTACCGTCAAGGCTCTGTTGTGGGTAGGCAGGGTAACAAGTTGGATGCTCGCTACTTTGTACCGTACCAGGTTCTCACTAAGGTGGGAGCAGTGGCTTACAGGCTTGCCTTACCTGATGGGTCGAAAATTCACCCGGTTTTCCATGTTTCTCAGCTCAAACTTTGTCGCTGTCGTACCACTTATTGCCCTGCAATTCTCTGATGCAGATTCCAACGGGTCCCTGAAGTTGGCACCAACTCAGATTCTGGCTCCAAGGTTTGTTCAACACGGCAACCGAGCTGTCACTCAGGTCCTCGTGCAATGGTCTCATCAAACTCTAGAGGAGGCTACGTGGGAAGACCTGTTCAGTTTCAAGTCGCAGTTTCCCGCCTTTCCAGCTTGAGGACAAGCTGCTTTTGAAGGGAGATGGTTTGTAACAACCCGAATACAACTGGCAAGTGATGTGTAAAGTCGACCATATATAAATAGGGAGAGTTCATTGTGGTTGGTTATCTTTTTGCCAAACTGTCAACTGTTAGCTACTTTACCAATTCTTTAAGGGTTAATATTTTCGTATGGCCTGAACTTTGATCAAAATAAACATCCTGGCCAATCTTTTTGATCTATAACATCCTGGCCCGAACTATACACCAAAATAAACAATTTGGTCAAATCCAACTTTTGACTGTTAACTTGGACGGTCAAACTTGTTGACCGTTAGTCAACGCGCCATGTCACTGCCAAGTCAGCATAAAATATTTAAAATAATTAACAATTTCCACACATTCCCTAATTTAAATTATTATAAATTAAAAAAAATAATCTAATACCTTAGTTAAACCAAAAATAAAAAACGAAAAAATTAAATATTTATCAGATCTTATGATTTGGCAGTGACGTGGCAGTGACGTGGCGGGTTGACCGTTAGTCAATGCATTTGACCGTCCAAGTTAACGGTCAAACATCGGGTTTGGACAAATTGTTTATTTTGGTGTATAGTTCGGGCCAGAATGTTATAGATCGAAAAGATTGGCCAGGATGTTTATTTTGGCCAAAGTTCAGGCCATACGAAAATATTAACCCATTCTTTAACTAATTATCAATAAAACAGAGCTCCTCCTTTGTCGCTATCTTATTTTCCCCATTTCTCTTTTCTTCTCGACAGATGCTTACATATTATTTTGGGGTCCAATTTTGAGTTGAATATCTCCATAAAATTTATCCGAATTCGAGTGTTCAATTGCTGGAATACGACCTGTTTGGGAGGTACGGGGGTGTTCTGAATTCTAATGCGCTTTGTGCTCTTTTTGGCAGAGTAAGGAGTGTTTTACATCTCAGTACCACATTTGAGAACTCTGATTGAATCCATCCCGAATTCTACCAACAACAATCGGACATGAATCAGATTCAGGCGACTGATGAGCTCTCTTTCTGGGTCAGCTTCTCCGGTCACAGTGGCCACCTCCGGGTGGAGCCTATCTCCACCGTTGAACGTGACGACCCAATCAAGTCTCTCCCAGATTTCATTCTCGTTTGTTGCTCTTTCCCTATTCCTGTGATGCCTGCTGCTTCATTGAATCATTGTTTTCTGCAAATTCTTTTACTTCTCATCCCCTTTTCCCCACCTTGGAACTGTTTTGTTTCTAACAGATGTAGCCCCTTGCTATATAGGGGTTTCAATTGTGTCTGAATGTTGAAATTGCATTATGCTTCTTTTGATTGGCAGCCCCCGGCATTTCCTGAGGAATTTTTTGAATCTATAAAGGAGCATATAGAGAAAGGTACTTGTTGCCAAAGTTAGATGAGGAGGAATACTCTGCCGAGAAAGCCGGGAGGCAGTGGGAGTTAGATTGGTTTGAGAGGGTAAACTATTAGCAAGAAATGAGGATTCCTGAAACCCTAGTAGAGAATTAGGGTAAAGCTACGAAGGAGAAGAGAGGCAACGTTGGGGTAATTTGCCGATAGGCTTCATTCCATTTTCTGAAAGCAATATATACATCTGTTCTTCTGGCTAAGTTACCACTATCAAACAACAAAGGTAAAGTAGATTACTGCTTACTAACGGTAACTAAACTAACAAACTACAGAATGCCAAGTGGCTAACTATCTATTATTCTCTGGTTCACTATGCGACGTCGTTCTCCTCTTGTAGAGTCTACTACTTAGACGAAAGCGACGCCGGATTGTGCATCCTCTTCTTCGTCTTCAACACAGGTGAAAAGAAGCCTGAGTTGACCCTGAACATTCAAGCTCTCCATCTATGGCTGCCAACGGCATCACTCCTTCACAGGCCCCCTCAAGCTGGGAGGAACCTATTCTGAACTCCTAGCTTGGTGAGAAAGTGTCAAAGCAATCAGAAGACAACCCTTTTGTGAAGAAATCTGCGAGCTGTTCTTCTGATTGGATGTGATGCAAAGAGAGTAAACCAGACCTCAGTCTTTCACGAGTTACATGGCAATCGACTTCTATATGTTTTGTGCGCTCGTGAAAGACTGGATTTTCTGCAATATGCAATGCAGATTGATTGTCACAGTAGATTTGAATCGGTGATGGATGTTCAACACCATAGAAACCCAGGAGTGACTTTAGCCACTGAACCTCACACGAGAGTAGAGCTAAAGCTCTATACTCTGCTTTGGAGGAGGAACGAGAAACAATAGATTGTTTCTTACTCTTCCAAGTGATCAACGAGTTCCCAAGAAAGGTACAGTAACCCGTAATAGAGTGCCTTGTGTCAGGGCAAGTCGCCCAGTCAGAGTCACAATAGCCTGTGAGATAAATCGAATTGGAGGAAGGGAACCATAGACCTTGAGACGGATGAGCTTTCAAATACCTAAGTATCCTGTGCAAAGCCTACAAATGAGAAGTGGTAGAGGCCCCCTGAAATTGACAGAGCTGTTGAACAGGGAAACAGATGTCAGGCCTGGTGTCGTTAGATATTGAAGCTGCCCTAGGAGATGACGAAAATCAGAACCATCTGGAAGAGGGACACCATCTGAAGCGGATAGAGAAGTCTTCATGCTCATCGGAGTTTTGGCAGGCTTAGACTCAAGAAAACCAGCATCAGACAGCAATTCCAAACAGAACTTGCGTTGACAAAGAGAGATGCCATCAGCAGATCGGGCAATTTCAACCCCAAGGAAGTACTTAAGAGTACCCAAATCTTTGATTTTGAAAGACATATGTAAATGATTCTTAGTCTATGCAATCAGGTCTGTGTCATTTCCAGCAATGATCAAATTATCAACATATATGATCACAATGACACAGGAGTCTTGACATTGCAATTTAAAGACAGAGTAATCATCATAAGACTGAATGAACCCAAAAATATGTAAACACTGACTAAGTTTAAGGTACCACTGACGACTGGCCTGCTTGAGACCATAAATCGATTTCCTGAGTTTACAGACCTTGCCTTGCATACCTGCCTGTTCTTTAAGATTAGGAGGAAGTTCCATGTAAACTTCTTCATCAAGTTCCATGCAACCTTGCCTTGCATACCTGCCTGACATCCATTTGTTGCAAATCCCAACCCTTAATAGCTGCAACTGCAAAAGCAGCTTAACAGAATTCATTTTGGCCACAGGAGAGTAAGTATCCATAAAATCCACTCAATATGGTTGTGTATAGCCCTTGGCAACCAAACATGCCCTGCATCTTTCCACAGAACCATTAGGCAAGTACTTGGTTTTATAATTGCCTACAACTGGTTTGTTAACAGGACGACCAACCACATCCCAAGTTCTGTTGGCGTCCAGTGCTGCCATTTCCTCATTCATGGCATTGTCCCAGCAAGGGATGAGCTTTGCCTATTTGTAACTTTGAGGTTTAGGAAGAATAGTAATGGACAATGAGAAATTCTTGTGAGAAGTGGAAAGGTGATCATAGGTGATGCAGTCATTTAGAGGGTAAAGTAATTTAGGATCATAAGAAGAGGGAGTAGAAGAAAGGAGACTGACATGATAATCAGACAGGTAGGCAGGTTTGTGCAAAGTCCTGGAGGGCTTGCGAAGAGCAATGGGAAGGTTGGAAGGAGGAGAAGAAGTGGTTGAACTTGGTGATCCAGAAGGGGCAAAGTCAGGATCAACAGTGTCAACCACATTATGGTTAGAAGGAAGGATTGGGGAATGGTTTGTGTCATCAAAGAAAAGAGAATGGAAAAGAGAAGAGGAGTTGGGATCAGGGAAAGTAGCAGGCAAAGGCTCAGTATGAGCAACAGGCAATTGAGGTTGCTGGAAAAGGAAAAACATCCTCATAGAACACTACATCCCTACTGATGAAAACCTGGAGGGTGTCCAAATCAAACAACTTGAACCCTTTCACATCAAATGGGTAACCAAGGAAGCTGCTCTTCGAGCTCGTGGATCAAATTTCCCTTTATGCTCATCCAAAACAGTGGCCTAGACCATGCAACCAAACACCCTCAAATTGCTATAGTCAGGTGGCACACCATAGAGGCATTCAAAGGGAGATTTGTTCCCCAAGAGAGGTGTACGTATCCTATTGAATAGATAGGCATAATGAAGAGAAAAGTGACTCCAGAAACTCTTAGGTAAACCAGATTGAAGTTTGAGGGATCTAGCAACATTCAACAGATGTTGATGTTTTCTTTCCACCCTTCCATTCTGCTGAGCAGTCCTCACACAACTCATTTGATGTATAATGCCTTGGGACTGATAGAATTCAGGCATGTTGAAATCTTGACCCTGATCAGATCTTATGATCTTGACAGACTTATCAAATTGATTCTTCACCATTAAGCAAAAAGAATGCAACAAGGATCTAGCTTCTGATTTGAAGCCCATGAGAAACAACCAAGTGCAACGACTGTAATCATCCACTATGGTAAGGAAGTATTTGAAACCATCATGAGAAACTACATCAATAGGTCCCCATATATCAACATGGATCAAATCAAACACAGGCTTGCTACGAGATTGACTAAGAGGAAAAGGAAGCCTCTTCTGTTTAGACAACTGACAGATCTCACAGTGAGAACTAGAAGGAACAAAAATGTCATTACAATGTTTCTGAATGGTCTGTAATCTAGGAAGAGATAAATGGCCAAGTCTAAGGTGTCACAAGGTAGAATCCTGACTGGTTTCACTCCACAGATTTGAGGTAAGGTTGTGTTTGGATTCCCAGCATCAATCCCAAGCAAGTAGAGCCCTCTATCTACCCGGATTGAACCAATCTTCTGTTGTGATATTATGTCATGGATGCAACAGAAGTTGGATTCAAAGGTGAGTGAAACTGGTGTGTTTTTGGTTAACTGACTAACAGAAATGAGGTTATAAGAAAAGGAAGGAACCAATAGAACATTGGTGAGAAGAATGTCACAAGGAAGTTTAACCAATCCTATGTGAGTGACCTTGGATTTCTAACCATTAGGCAGGTTGACAAACATATGGGGAACCTCTTGAGAGCGCAAGAACAAATTCACATTGCAAATAATGTGATCACTGACACCAGTATCAAGCACCCAAACAGCTGATAAAGCAGCCTGAGAAGTAATGGGGGAAGGAGTGCTACCTGAGATGGATTGATGAGAGCCACTAGGGCGAGTCAGGACAGAATTGGACTGAGGAAACTGAGCAGGAGGAAGAGGACGATGTTGCTGGAGAAGACTGCGCAGTTTGTGAATCTCATCAGCAGAAAACCAAATAGGTTAACCCTCTTGACTAGTCCTGGGCTCAGAAACAGGACTAGATGGACTTTGAGAGCTCCCTCCAGAAGAGACTACTCCATCATTCCCAGAAGTATCAATAGAACCAGCAAAAGTGAGCCCGCCAGCCTCATTCTTCCTCTTATTTTTCAACTTAAAACAGTCCTCAATGAGATGGTTTTCCTTCTTGCAGTAGCGGCAGAAGAGGTCCTGAGACTTCTTACCATCGTTGCCAGACTCCCTGCGCTGGCCAGATTGACCAGATAAAGCTGCAAGAGAAATGGACTCAGCGGTAGTCTTGGTTTTGCTAGTGGTCATTTGACGCTCAAGCTGAACAACAGGCCGGTAGACTGTGTCCATATCAGGCAAGGGATCAAGTATAAGCATCTGGGTTTTGACATGCTGGTAGGTCTCGTTCAAAACCCAGTAAGAAACGGATCACTCGCCCCCTATCCTGATACCTGATCATAGTCTCAGAGCATTTGGAAGCACATTCACAGACAGGAATAGGTTCATAATGTTCTTGTTCATCCCACAGAAGCTTCAAATCAGTATGGTACTGACACACAGTTTTAGTGCCCTATTTAGTAAGATCAACTTTCCCTTGCAAATTAGCAATACGCACAGAGTCACCCTGACTAAACTTAGATCTCAAGTAACCCCAAGCATTAGCAGCATATCTGATGGAACGCAGACTAGGAACGATGTCCTCAGAAACAGAGTTGTGAATCCAGCAGAGAATATTACCATTGCAACGATCCCAAGTGCTACGAGAAGGAACAGTGTCATCAGGTACCTGAACTGTGCCGTAAATGAAACCCCATTTATTCTTGGTGCGCAGAGCAACTTCCATGGATTCACTCCAGAGAAGGTAATTATCCTCATTCAACTTGAAGCTGATGACAGGGAGAAATGAATTGTCACTAGCAGCCAAGTACAGAGGGTTGGAATAAGGATCTTCATAGCGAGCCGCAGGGGCCGCATTGGTGGTGGTGGAGGCACCAGAACCAGGAGAAGTGGGATCAGCCATTGTGGAAGGAAGGAGCTAGAAGCAAAAGAGAGAAAGAAGAAAACGAACAGAGAAAAAGCAGAACAGGATCTCCAAAATCAGAGGCTCTGATACCATGAGAAATCCTGAAACCCTAGCAGAGAATTAGGGTAAAGCTACGAAGGAGAAGGGAGGCAACGTTGGGGGAATTTGCCGATAGGCTTCATTCCATTTTCTGAAAGCAATATATACATATGTTCTGCTGGCTAAGTTAACACTATCAAACAACAAAGGTAAAGTATATTACTGTTTACTAACGGTAACTAAACTAACCAACTACAAAATGCCAAGTGGCTAACTATCTATTATTCTCTGGTTCACTATGCGACTCTGTTCTCCTCTTGTAGAGTCTACTACTTAGACGAAAGCGACGCCGGATTGTGCAGCCTCTTCTTCGTCTTCAACACATGTGAAAGGAAGCCTGAGTTGACCCTGAACATTCAAGCTCTCTATCTATGGCTAGGGATGGCAACAAAACCCGAACCCACGGCCTACCCGACCCAACCCGGTCAACGCGGGTAAAACCCGTGTTGACGGGTTTTGGGCCGGGTTCGGGTTTAAACCCGCTACATTATTCACGGGTTGGGTTGGGTTTGGGTTTAGGTATACCCGATCCATGGGTACCCGCCCACACCTAAATAATTAAATTTTCTGGTATATTTAATATTCTAAGTTATATATTTTCCTTAAACAATTAATCTTCTTTATCTTTGTGGAGACATGTCTAATTTATTCTTTAAAATTGTGTATAATGAAGTTGATATTATGGAGAGGAGAGTGAAGATTGAAGAAGTTTAGTTGACAAGGAGGAATAAGTTTTCAATTAATCATGTTGTTTATAGATGTTCATCTTTAATTTTGAACAATTTGTATTGATAATTTGCGGTTTGCTTGTATGCTCTAGATTGGTGTTTTTTGTATGGATAATTTGTATGAGAAAATTTATGTTAGACTTTTATTTTGAAAGAAACTTGTTATTGTAGTTTTTTACACAAAAACCCACGGGTACCCATGAACCCGCGGATACCCAGCGGGTTGGGTTGGGTTTGAGTTTTTCAAACCCAGCAGGTTTTACCCCGAGTTTTTTTGGCAAATAAACCCATGGATTTGGGTTTGGGTTTGGCAAAACCCGCCCCAACCCGACCCATTGCCATCCCTATCTATGGCTGGCTGGCTGCCTGCCAACAACATCACTCCTTCACAAGAAAGAAAGAGAAAGAGGGAAATAGAGACGTTGGTCTGTGTCTCCTCCTCCACCGTACGATTCGCTTCGGAAACATAAGGAACTCGGGAGTGACCGCGAGAGTGAGTGAGTTGCTGGGCGCGCTTCAACAGAGATAGAGAGGAAGAACACACAGAGCTAGCAGCAGAAACAGAGAGGGAGTGAAGAAAGAAGAAGCAGTAATGGCGAGGAAAGGAGGAGGAGGAGGAGGAGAAGAAGAAGGATTCAAGCTAGTCTTCGCCGTTTCTCTGCTGCTGTTTTTGCTTCCGGGTAATCCCTTCTATCTCGTTCCCCTTTCCAATGTCAGTGGCTGGAATGGGTTCTCCCCCTAATCTATTTCTTTGCTTGGAAGCACCCATTTTTATTCTTTTCATACCTTTCCTTTTCCACTAGTTTTCCAAAACCCGTAATCCCTGCATTTTCTACCTTGCAAGTCCATGAATGTGAGTGATTGTGGAATAAGTTTTCAATTAATCATGTTGTTTATAGATGTTCATCTTTAATTTTGAACAATTTGTATTGATAATTTGCGGTTTGCTTGTATGCTCTAGATTGGTGTTTTTTGTATGGATAATTTGTATGAGAAAATTTATGTTAGACTTTTATTTTGAAAGAAACTTGTTATTGTAGTTTTTTACACAAAAACCCACGGATACCCATGAACCCGCGGATACCCAGCGGGTTGGGTTGGGTTTGAGTTTTTCAAACCCAGCAGGTTTTACCCCGAGTTTTTTTGGCAAATAAACCCATGGATTTGGGTTTGGGTTTGGCAAAACCCGCCCCAACCCGACCCATTGCCATCCCTATCTATGGATGGCTGGCTGGCTGCCAATAGCATCACTCCTTCACAAGAAAGAAAGAGAAAGAGGGAAATAGAGACGTAGGTCTGTGTCTCCTAGGGATGGCAACCAAACCCGAACCCACGGGTACCCACCCGACCCAACCCGGTCAACGCGGGTAAAATCCGTGTTGACGGGTTTTGGGTCGGGTTTGGGTTTAAACCCGTTCATTATTCACCGGGTTGGGTTGGGTTTGGGTTTAGGTAAACCCGGCCCGTGGGTACCCGCCCACACATATAATTAATTTTCTCGGTATATTTAATATTTTAAACAACTAATCTTATTTATGTTTGTGGAGACATGTCTAATTTTTTCTTTCTAATTGTGTAGAATGAAGTTTGTGTTATCGAGTGGAGAGTGAAGAAACTTAATTGAAAGGAAGAAGCCTTCAATTAATATTTTATTTATGGATAATTTATGATTTACTTCAATTTTCTTGAGTTTTCTAGATTGCGTTGAACAATTTGTATAGTTAATTTGTGATTTGCTTGAATTTTCTAGAATGGTGTTTTAAATATGGATAATTTGTATTGAGAGATTGATATTTGACTTTAATTTTGATAGGAACATGTTATTGTAAATTTTTTACGACAAAAACCCGTGGGTACCCATGAACCCGCAGATACCCAGCGGGTTGGGTTGGGTTTGAGTTTTTCAAACCCAGTGAGTTTTACCCCGGGTTTTTTTCATGGATAAACCCATGGGTTTGGGTTTGGGTTTGGCAAAACCCGACCCAACCCGACCCATTGCCATCCCTAGTGTCTCCTCCTCCACCGTACGATTCGCTTCGGAAACATAAGGAACTCGGGAGTGACCGCGTGAGTGAGTGAGTTGCTGGGCGCGCTTCAACAGAGATAGAGAGGAAGAACACACAGAGCTAGCAGCAGAAACAGAGAGGGAGTGAAGAAAGAAGAAGCAGTAATGGCGAGGAAAGGAGGAGGAGGAGGAGGAGGAGGAGGAGAAGAAGAAAGGATTCAAGCTAGTCTTCGCCGTTTCCCTGCTGCTGTTTTCGCTTCCGGGTAATCCCTTCTATCTCGTTCCCCTTTCCAATGTCGGTGGCTGGAATGGGTTCTCCCCCTAATCGATTTCTTTGCTTGGAAGCACCCATTTTTATTCTGTTCATACCTTTCCCTTTCCACTAGTTTTCCGAAACCCAGGTCCTTATTTTGACGAGAATATAATCTAATGGCCCTAGTAATCCCTGCATTTTCTACCTTGCAAGTCCATGAATGTGAGTGATTGTGGAATACTCGAGACTTCCCCTTTCTTTCTTTTCATTTGGTGGGTTTGTGGACAGCTGGGATGCAGCATTAAGAAATGTGGACCATTCTCTAGAATTTGGTTTCTACATTGAACTTACGGGTCATTTGCTTCATGGATTTGAAAAATGAGGGTTTTGGTAAAACCTGGGTTTTGGAAAACCATGGATATATGATGGATTTGGTGGCATTATGGATTTGAACAAGTCTATTGTTTGCTTGATGGATTTGATTATGGACTTTGTTTGATTAGATTTGTGGATATTAAATACAAATTACCTAGTTACCCTTATTTAATTATATTTTTATATTATAATCCAAATCTTTCATTTAAAACTAATCCAACACATAGAAAGAAATTTTAAACTCTTTACCACTATGTGGATTAATAATTCAACTACAAATATAGAAATGTATTACAATTTGGCACTAATTAACAATTCATCTTGGCACTAATTAAAAATTCATCTAATAATCCTTCATAAAAAAAACAATTCATCTAATAATGTAAGCAATATTATGTATCAATTGCAGTCAATTGCTCGCTTTATTGCTACAACTCATCATCTTCTTGCTAACTCACCGATGTGGAATCTGACAATCAATCATATAATAATGTACAAGATGAGCATAAAGTGTTTCTAGGTGAATCTAACAAATCACATATACATTCATATTTAAATAAAATACGATATAACAAAATGAAATGATAACTTCTCATATTTATAAAATACGAAATTATAAAAGTTTACAGTTGCATGACCATTGAATTAAAGTAGGACAACTTTGTAATTAAAGAAATAATTAAGGGTAGAAAGGTAGTTTACCATCATGGATTGTAATCCATCACCCAAATCCCACTTCAAGAGGTGGAACTTCCAAGTCCGTGGGGTCCACGGATTTGGAACCCCAAAAGTGGTGGGCCCCACAAATTCCATCTCCCTAATTCCCTAAGGCAAACGATGGATTTCGGTTCAAGTCCATGATGAATATATTTCAATGACCAAATCCATGACCAAAACCCTCAAGCAAACGACCCCTTAGATTATTCTATTTGACCACTGCCTTCACTGCCTAATAATGCCGCCATTACAGTGACTTGAACCCACCTCTGATTTTGTCTCAACTCTTCTAATGCTGGGTATTAGATGATATACTAATCAGCCCCATAAACATGGTTGTCAATTAGGTTGGTAAATGTATATATCTTCAATGCATTTGAGTTTTACTGATGGTAGTTGTTATGAGTGAGAATGAACTTGAGTCATGTAATTGCTCTTTTGAGGAAAAGAAACTTTCCAGGTGAGAAAACCCTTTTATTCCACTGTGAAATCAGTACTCTTGGAAGGTGAGACTCATCCAAGCTCTCCATTTGCAGGTCTGTGAATAGGAAGCATAGTGGGAATTTACGGAAGAAATGCTGACGATCTTCTATTGCCAGACAAAGCCGTAGACCTCATTCAGCAGCATAACATCAATTACGCAAGGATATACGATGCGAACATCCAAGTTCTAAAGGCATTCGCCAACACTGGATCGAGCTCATGATCGGAATATCCAACTCTGACTTGCTCCCCCTTCTCCCAGTATAAGAGGTTAAAAAGGCTTAACTATCTCTTTCCCAACAACTCGAGTTATTGGGACCAAGTGGTTAGTTCGCTAACATGGTATCAGAGCCTAGAACCAAAAGGTCATGGTTTCGAATCCTCATGACGACCCCAATTTAAGCAAACAATGGTTTAGTACAAGGAATGGTATGTCCAACTTGTACAAACTGAAAGCCTAATGGGTTTGGCAGCACTAGGGTTGATACGTTCAACCTGTGCAAACCGTATAAAAAAAGGCTTAACTATCCATTTCCCAACAACTCGAGTTATTGGGACCAAGTGGTTAGTTCGCTAACACCCAGTTCCAATCCAATGCCGACACGTGTGGCTCAAGAACAACATCCTCCCCTACTACCCTGCCACAAAGATCACATACATCACAGTTGGTGCAGAAGTCACTGAAGCACCAAGCAATGAATCAGCTCTAGTTGTACCCGCGATGCACAATATCCTCACGTCGCTGAAAAAGCTCGGCCTGCACAAGAAGATTAAGGTCTCGACCACGCATTCCCTTGGCGTCTTGTCTCGTTCTTTCCCGCCTTCAGCAGCAAGCATGCGTTCTTCCTTAAACCCTTACTCGAGTTCCTCTCGGAGAACCAATCCCCTTTCATGATTGACATCTACCCTTACTACTCATACAGAGGTTCACCAAACAATGTGTCCTTGGATCATGCCTTGTTCCAATCCAATCCTCCTCTGAAGTTATCGACCCGAACACTGGCTTGTTCTATACCAACATGTTCGATGCCCAAATAGATGCCATCTATTTCGTGCTGATGGCCCTCAACTTCAGAACGATCAAGGTTATGGTGACTGAGACAGGGTGGCCATCGCCTAAGGAGACTGCTGCAATTCCTGATAATGCCCAAATCTACAATGCCAATTTGACCTGTCACGTGGTCAATGACGCAGGGACTCCAGCCAAGCCAGGGGAGGCTGTGGATGTATATACATCTTCTCGCTGTTCAATGAGAATAGGAAGCCTGGGTTGGAGTAGGAGAGGAACTGGGGTCTGTTTTATCCTGATCAGACGAGTGTTTACAATCTGGATTTTAGTGGGAGAGGTGCTGTGGCAGGAATGCCATCACCGAGCTCGAATGGGAGTGCCAGTGGTTTCAATGGGACTACTAAGACATGGTGCATTGCTTCCAGTAATGAGACACATCTTGATTTGCAGAACACAGTTGACTGGGCGTGTGGTACTGGGAACGTGGATTGCTCCCCTATTCAGCCGAGTCAGCCTTGTTTCCAGCCGGATAATCTGGTTCTCATGCTTCTTATGCATTCAATGCTTACTACCAGCAGAATGGAGCTACTGATATCGCCTGTACTTTTGGTGGCACCGAAATCAGAGTTGACAAGGATCCAAGTAATGATACTCTCTCTGAATGTCCAAACTTTACTTTTCACAATCTCGGTGTTATGTTTTTCATGTTGTGCATTTTCTAAACTGTAAACTGGTCCACTTTGTTTTGCAGGCTATGATAACTGCCAACATGGTAAGTTCTTGGATTAGAAGGTACAGTTTCAAAAACCTATGTTGACTATATCAATCCCAAGTTTGTGTCAACTAGCTACTTCCATGTACTTCTTTGACAGAGGCAAACCGAAGTGGCATTTATAGCCAAACGTGCTCGTGCAATCAATAAACTAAACTTACTACTGCAATCATTAAACATTCGTAACATGTTTCATAAGAGGCACCTAGAATTAAAGGAATCAAGATTAATACTCTTTTCCCTGACAATGAATGGACAACAGGTTCAAGTTTGTCCTGGCCTCACCTGAGGTGTAAGAAACATCTCTATCAAGAAGAACCTTAACTGGATAAATTGTTTGCAAAGAACTCAACTGTGCACGGCAATTCTAAGCAGCTCTGAACTTCGTTGTGGAGTTTCCAGAGTTCATAGGATGCTGGCAGGGCTAATGTTGTTGGAGGCCACGATGTCCCTCCTCCATAAGATGTAACCATTTTTTTTGCTCTAGTTGCTCCTTTGCCACAGATTCTGGTGGTGCAGATTCCTCAGGAACCTCCTGCAGTTATTCCCTTTCTGGGTTTACCATAGATTCTTGTGGGCTCGACGTCGGCCGACGCTTTGGCTTTCGTTATTTGTGCGTAGATAATGACTGTGTTTCGATTTTCGAGAATTAATTTACAATAATTGTGGTCTAATTTCTCCTGTGGTTACAAGAGAGTAGAGTGACATACAACTGAACCAGGTCCTTATTTGTTAATGAGATGCCTTGCAAATTTGCAAGTTGAGAGGTAAGCTTAATTATCACTAGGTTTTTTATACACAAAATGCTTATAAAAAATTTAATTTGAATTAGATGAATCTATCGTACCGATGAAATAACGCTTTAAAAAATAAAAATAATAGAAATTTGGGTGCATTTGAATATAAGATATTCTTCGGGCGAGTTGTTGATTAATATTTTAATTAAATTACACTTTAGATTCCTAAATCCTACAATTCTATATCAAATTCACTTCTCATCCTATGTGTATCTCTTTCTATACTCTCCATTAAAACCCTATTACATTATAATAATTTCACGGGCCGAAGATTAATAATATTTGGGGTTCATTTGGAAGGAGTATTTGAGTGAGTTATTTAGACAAAAATAACTTGTTCCCCAGTATGCATTTTACTTAAATGCGTTATTTGAAATAACTCACACCCCGTATTATTTCAAAATAACTCGTTTTATCCCTATGTTTTTGCCAAATATCCTATGCCAAATACTACGTACATGTGCATCAGTGCATGGTTCTACCAAAAGAGATACTTTATTCCAATTACCACTGAAATAACACTGAAATACCACATGAAAAATTAATAAGTTATTTGACTCTACAAATAACCAGTGGCGTAGCCAGACTTAGAATTGATTGGGGTCCTTTAAAATTTTAAAACGTTTTAGTCTGTGTATCTAATGAACTTTGAGTTGATTGATGTTCTTAGATGAGCTAACACAAACAAAAGTATGGGGTCCTAAATACAAAGATCATACTAAACCCTACATATCTAAAGGGTTTTGTTGCCCCATTTTTTTTCAAGTGGAGTCCTAGGACCCCTCTCCTCTACATGTGGCTCCGCCACTGCAAATACCACATTGAAAATTAATTTATCCAAACAACCCTTACTCATTTTAGTCCAAATTTCTCATTTCCATCCCATATCACATCATAAAATTGCTCCAGGCAAGACTCAATAACTTAAACAGTATATACCACACCAACTGAAAAGTGAACAAAAATTTCATTAAGATGGTTCTGGACAAAATAAATGTAACACCCTAGCTCGACCGAGCATTACTTTTACCAAAATACCCTTGAGTAATCAAATACCCAAAATGGAAAGAACATCTAAAGTACCCTTTCAAAGTCATCGTAGGAAATATCTCTTAATAAATCATAAATGAGCATCAGTCTCAAGCCTACTAATAGAAGTACATAAGTGAAGGAGTTCACTTGGGATCTTCTGCAATCACTAACCCTTGTGAAGATGACATCTCGAGCAACAGCTTCTTCCTGACAAGTGATCTGATTGCTCCCACTTCCTTGCAGCTCCTGAATGCGGGCGTGAGGTAAGTCCTAATCCTATAATCATCCTCAAACACACGTAGAGCCATGCACATGTGGTGGTCGTATAAGTAAAATGCACAGTTTATTAGGGAAGGGGTTTCGTTATTACTTGCTTACATGTTTTATCTTATAATAGGGCCCCGCCCTCCACTTAGCTAGCGCAACCGTCCGGTAAACATGTCATAACATATCTTTACATCCCTACCCTCACAATGGGGAGCTTTAACGTGTAAACTGTGCCTATCTAAGGCAAAACACCCACACAATGGGGATCATGCGCCTATCTAAGGCGAAACACCCACACAATGGGGATCCTGTACCACGTGCGTGCTAGCTAAGCGAGGATTAAACATTTTATTGCTTGTTCTTACTTATTATCTGGGTGATTTATCCTTGCTCGGTCGAATCAATCTCTCACACCATGGAGAGATGTTATTCAACATATGCTTGCTTACTTGCTTGACAACCTAAGCTTGTCAAGGATGATCTCCTCCAACAGAAGGAGATCTAAACTTATAATTTCCGTACTAATATGATTTCTCCGTAGAGAAATTGATGCTATGCGTACACACGAACTTAAGAATGCACATAATCATCAAATCATAAATGCAGAACTTAAACATATCAGAACTAGCACTCAATTAATTCAAGAAAAAGACACAATTTGACACGTAATAAGTAACTGAGGATGAAATACTAACTAGCCCCTTTAACCAACACACCCTATTAACTCAAGAAAGTTGACTTGATCTGGCCACCAACTCAAAGGATCGGTGCTCTGGGATGGGTAAGTTGCCTTGGTGAACCTATGACGAAAATCGAGATCAGATCGGTTGGGTTTTGGGTTATTTGCAGTGGCTCCCTCGATTTGTTAATTTTCTTTTAATTTAAATCGCATAATATTCTACCCGGAACAAACAGTATTTTAGTAACTAATAACTTAATCATCTTAACGTATTAACTTACTTTAAGGATCATTTTATCAACTTCATTCATCATATCATTACTATATCTCTAATTCACTCGTTAACTCATTTTATCAATAATATCATAACCCAAGGACTAATAAAATTACCTATGCTTATCTTAATTAACTAAATTTACCAACAACATGTTTAGCCGATTACATACATAATTATCACCTAATTATTAACCTAGAGAATTAAACCGTAAAAGCTACAACCCCTATAGTGACAGTCAATAATCTAGTCACTAAAGTTCCCGTTCCAAAAGACTGACAGGGCTCCTGAATCCTGATGGCTGATAGGCCAAACCTCTCGCAACGCTATCATTTTCAGGTGGCTAAAGACTGTATTTTTGTCGCAAATTTCCAGATTGCAACAAACTCATATTTAACCATGTGAACATCGATTTTAGAGCAAGGGATCGGGTTTCCTTACCACAATCACGAGTTTAGAGAACAATTTGAGGATTCCCGGACGTTGTTTCTACGCCTTCGATCGTCGTTCGAGTCCCCACAATCCCACTGGCAAAACTTCGCTTCATGAACACGGGATGGATTAGTTTAGCGATTGACTGTTCTCGGGACTGTGAGGGTTATATGATCCTTACCTATGGACGAGAGAGGAAGATCCAGAGCTACTGTGCCAGCCGAACAGAGGACACAACATACGGAGGAAACGGGTGCGTGTTTGGCGTCAGCGTCGCTCCCGGCTTGCGTCTTTGCCGACTGTCGTTTCCGTTGGGGGAGCTCGCTTGCTACTGGTCGAGGGAGGAGGTAGCGGTGATGGGAACTGGGAGGTGGCTCCCATAGTGTGACGGGCGGTGTGTACAAGGCCCGGGAACGAATTCACCGCCGTATGGCTGACCAACGATTACTAGCGATTCCGGGCATTCCTTTGATGGTTTTCAAACTTTATTTAAATCTCTTCGTTTTACAGAGTGCTCAGAAAATCTCCTATCTTTTTTTCCAAATATTCGTGCTTTCATTCCTCTCACTTTCTTCGAGCTTCTTTCTCTCCTTCTTGTTCTAATTCAAATGCGAGCAACTTCGTTCCTCTTTTCTAATTAAAACTCACTACTTCGTTCCTAAGCCTAACATTTCTGATAGAACAATGGGTTTAACCCATCTTTTCCAG
This sequence comes from Linum trigynum, assembly GCA_964030455.1. Taxonomy (NCBI): domain Eukaryota; kingdom Viridiplantae; phylum Streptophyta; class Magnoliopsida; order Malpighiales; family Linaceae; genus Linum; species Linum trigynum. The sequence continues at coordinate 5,840,469 of OZ034817.1, forward strand.
GCGCCTTCATCGGTCCCATTGCCGTGAGAGACTTGTAAACTTCTTCCTGGGTAAAATTGTGAGCCCCTTTTTCCTCGGTCCACAGAGACAAAATGTAGGACTGGTGCCAACAATTCATCAGGGAAGAAAGGATTCACTGAGCCGGAATCACTAACTAAGACTAATCGAATACTAATAGAATAGAAAAGAACTGTCTTTTCTCTATACTTTTCCCGGTTCCGTTCTTACCGCGGTTCTACTTGACTAAGCCTCGTGCTCGTCCAAGGGAGGGAGTTTGCTTAGCCATGTGTAGATCGAAAAGGTCTCGCGAAGCCAGCCAACGTCTGGTAGAGTAGGAGCCAATAAAGGAAGTCATGTGCTTTGTGGCCTCTGTATCGAGATAGCACTTTGGATCTGCTGGAGAGTTCAGTGACACGGCTGAAACCTGATGTGCAAGAGGATCTTCCTGATACGAGAGATTCAACCGATGATAACATTTGATTGCTCAGGTGTGTTTGGGCCAATTCCCCCTTTGTACTACCAAAAAATGAGATTCTTGTCGAATCCGAGTTTGCTGTTCTTTTCTTTATTCTAGGAATTATTACAAAGTTCAATTGATTCAACAATTAGATCATTGGGGTTTTCGTATTATTGGTATCGGATTTCTCTTTTTAACAATCGGTATTCTTTTAGGAGCAGTCTGGCCTAATGAAGCATGGAGGTCCTATTTGAATTGGGACCCAAAGGAAACTTGGGCCTTTATTACTTGGACCATATTCGCGATTTATTTCCATATCCGAGTAAATAAAAATGGGGAAGGTTTAAATTCCGCAATTATCGCTTCTATTGGCTTTTTTCTAATTTGGATATGTTATTTTGGGGTTAATTTATTAGGAATAGGACTTCATAGTTATGGTTCATTTACATTAACATTTAATTGAATTGAAGAAAGGGTGCTCTGCCAAATCCACCCATAGAACAACATATTCGAAATAGAAATAATCGAAATAGAAGAAGCCTCAAACAAACTGGTGAGAACTTTTTGAGTCAAAATTTAATGTAGTAATTCAAAAAATTCTCATTCAATCACTCAATCCCTAGGAGATTATCCATGAAAGCTTCAAAACCCCGATTATATTCGTTCCTCTCCTTTCAGTCGAGTGACTTCGTTCCTTGCTGTGTTTACGGTGGTGTTTAATCGTGCAAGGGGGAAGAGGGAGGAAAGACGGCGCTGCCGCTTTGGGATTTATTAGTTTAGGGTTCTAGTTCCTACGGTTTGGCCGATTTAGTTTTTATATAAATATATCCACATGCATTGAGAGGGAGAAATCCCCACCTGTTGCCGCACTAGTTTAGGGTTAGATAGAGTTAAATAATTAATTAATTAATCATAATAACTAAATGAGGGTAAATTTGGAAATTCATTAAAATTCTAGGTACAGGGTGTGACAATAACTCTCAAAATTGAACTTCAGACTGGACTACGGCTGACGCGAGTGTGGGCTTCTTTTGGCCTTTATTTCCCATTCCATCTTCAAGTGCACCAGCCCAGCCCAATACAATGCCTTTGTTATTTTCACACTGTATCGAGCTTAAAACTTGACTTTTTTCTTCTTCTTTTTCAATCGCATAAAACTGGACTCCTTTACCAAGAAAGCCAATTTCACGTCTTGGTCCAAATTTGCATTTGGGCATCAGCCCAAACAGAATCCTTTTGAACCTGATCCACACACATATGACATATCCATCTCCAAGACGATTAACCAAAAAGGCCAGCTACACCGTCATCATTGCCTAACCCTGCCCACCAACGATCAATCTCAGCCGTCCACGCGTCGCCCATCCGAGTACGATGAGACGTTCGGCGAAGCAGTGAGGTTTCCTTTTCCGAATTAAATTTCAATTTCCATTATTATTTAAGGCCCCCCACCCCTAACGCGAGATCCGTGCGTCACGAAAAGAAGAATATAATTATCAAACGAAGCTTACCAAAAAGCTCCCCATTTTTTTTTTAATCTCAACAGACAAAATTGTAGATTTGGAGCCCTTTCTTCTCCGATTCCATTATCAGATCTCGTCTCCCACCCCCGCGAATTTGAATTGGAAATTGAACGAAATTCAGTAGACGGGACAATAATTCTCTGAAAGTTGAATCGTCTTTTTTTCTCCTTCTGATCTGGTTCTCCTTTTGCTTTATCCCCTTGAAAAACCCTAGGGGAATCGAGGTTTCTAGGGTTTGGTTGCCGGGATCTGATTTCTCTGCTGTGTGTTTCTTTTTTGTTTTTGGTACTGGTTCAATGAATGATCAGGCGCAGCAGATGATGAATCAGCCGCAAATGATGGGCGGTGGTTCGGGTCGGGCGGGTCCGGTGATGAACCCGCTTCCGACGGGCCCTCCGATTATGAGCCAGGCGCCTCCTCCACCGGTGATGGCGATGAGCATGGGGCAGACGGGGCAGCTGATGAACCCTGTTCAGGTTCAGCCACAGATGATGAACCCTACCAACCAGCCACAGCAGATGTTGAGTCATGGCCAAGTCATGAGCCAGCAGATGATGATGAAGAATCAGCAGAGAGGGTACAAACCGTGGCCGCCGCAGCAGCAGCAACAGCTGCATCCTGGGAAGTTTGGTTACTTTGTGCCGCCGTCAAAGCCCAGAACGGGTAACAACAACTGGAAGGGTAAGAATAAGGACAGAAGGATGGGGAAACCCATGTCTAATAATAACATATCCAACAACAACAACAACAATAGCAACATTAGTGGTGGTGGCAGTAGCTTGACTGGTTCTTCTGGAGGTGGTGTTGGAGGAGCGAGTTACATTCCGCCCAGTCTTAACGAGCTGCAAAATCAGAACAGGATGAAAACGCAGAAGCACTATCACCATAACAAGAAGAAGTATAACAATCGCTATGCTCCTTACGCTCCTAGGAATAGCACGTCGTTCATCATTCGTGCTAAGAAGTCTGGTGGGATTGCGTCGCTGGTGTCGCCTTGTCCTGTTACACCTGCTGTACTGCCAACACCGGACATTGAAATTCACCCGATGGAGGTGCTTGGTGATGTGGCTAAGGAAGAATGGGGAGTTGATGGGTATGGGTCGATGAAAGGTTTGATTAGGTTGAGGTCGCCGGGTCACGAGGTGGAGGTGAACGAGGATGACGAGGAAGATGAAGGTAGTGGGTCGAGTGAGAGTGACGTGGAGGAACATGTGGAGGTTGAGAGAAGATTGGATCATGATTTGAGTAGGTTTGAGATGATATATCCTAGTAATGCTGGAGGGGAGTATAGTTATAACAACCTTTTGGAGAACAGGGTAGATGATCAGGACACACATATAGCACATCTAGAGGAAGAGAACTTGACCTTGAAGGAGAGGATGTTTTTGATGGAGAGGGAGTTGGATGATTTGAGAAGGAGGATGCAGTTTTTGGAGCGGCAGCACCATCATCATGGGCAGGGTAATAGGAGTGGTAGAGTTATGAGGGAAGTTAATGAAGAAATTTTGGAGAATGTCTCCGAGAATGATTTGAACGAGTCCGAAAATCATGGTGAGTCAGATGGTGCTGCTGATAACAAGGAGATGCCGAAGATGGAGCTTGCCGATGGACATAGAGAGTGCTCTAATGATGAGAATAATGTGAATGAAAATAGTAGAGAAGATGTTAAGTCAGAGACCAATGATATTTGTATGTTGGAGTCTGGTGACGAAGTTGTTGAAAAGAAAGAGGTCAAGTGTGAAGAGGGTAGGGATCCTCTGGCGTGTGATGCATTAGTGGCTAACAAGGAAGAACCGAGGGATAACGTGAGGCCAGAAAAGGTAACTGCCAAGGAAGAGGTAACTGCATTGGGTGGTGATTGTCGTGTGAAGGACATCATAGAGGATACAGTAGATGGTGGATCAGGACAAGTGCAGGTATAAGAGGGTTTCCTTACAGAAGAGCATTTGGCGCTGGGTGATTAATCTCTAATTAGTTAATAGACCCATGTTAATGTTAGTCTCTTCCGACTTACGTAGGCAGAGTGTTTACTCTGCGATTTGCACAATGGATAGGGGGTTTACTTTTATGTACATGGTTCTTCTCGCGTGTTGTTGTTGGTCCAGGAAGAAGTCTGAAGAATTCTGCTTACGCTGTTTCTCATGACACTCCCTCTTGGCCTTTAGCTTATCTGGGAGTAGGGTTTTAGCTATTATTCTTTCAGTTGCAGTAGTACTTCACTACTTTGGTTGGGATGATGAAATGTATGTTAAGCATAGGAAGTCCCTTGTGAAGCCATAAGGTCTATATTTTGTTTTCAAGTTTGTGTAGAATGTTTGGTTATGCAAACTCTGTTTATGTACTAGTTCTTCTATCATAATGTCTGGGTTTGTTTTTCTAAATCTTATATCAGAGCTGCGGCCTAGCGTCCTGAAGGTTTTTGTTACCATGGGGCTGGAGGTCTGTGTTTCATCTCATGTGAAAGGAGATTTTCGTGTCATGGGGTTAATGTTGATGTACATCAATCAGTTTTGTCTTTGTGTTTAGGCTGTTCAATTGATTAGAACACATGGATGTTTGAGCATCTTTCTGTTCCGTGTGATCCACGTCTTGCTGGAGAACAGTAGTCAGCGAGGATCAGCGATGGAGCTTCATTCTGCTGGATGTTCAAGCTCTGGATCTTATGAAAAGGATCTTGGTTTGGGGCTTTTGATGCCAGTTTCTCAATTCCAGATAGCAACTTCGACACAGCGAAGCAGTTCGTTTGTATCTGAGGCTCCTCCTCCTGATGGTATGAGGTAATCAAACACTGCCGGCTGGTTTCATTCAATATGAGGATTTAACTCTTGCGTTTCTCCTTGTGAAAAAGACCGAGCTCTGCTTGGTATGTTGTCTGTTAGTTGCATTCCAGGCTCAGCAGATCCCCGACCTGTCCATGTTACACGACCAATGAGCTGGTTCTGTTACACTCTGACCAGAGTGAAGATGAAGGCCACCTGCTAATGTTTGGGTTGGGTATTCAGGTGACATGGATGCGTATAGTTGCTCAATGTGTTTCAAAAGCAGGTGGGTTTCCGCTAGATGGATCTTGTATAACGGAGAAACTGAAAGTGAAAAGACAACATCAAATATGGATAAAATATACTTGTCGTCACCGTGTACATTAACTAACTAGGCGTTCATCAGAGGAGGGCAAGCTACAAAATATGTTTCTCAGATATACAACATCAAATATAGGTACGTATGCTTTCCGACCTATGATGGAAGTTGAGCCGGGTATTTTATGTTGTAATCCTCCAATAATATATGGTAGAGTTTTGTTTACTTTTTTCCATTTCAAATTTCCTGCAACGAGAGTGGAAGTAGAAAGGATAATTTGGTCTTTACAATTAATTATTTATTTCATATAAAAAATGTTAATATTAAGAATTGAACCCGAGTCTCTTTATGCAAATAGAGTAGAAGTAGAAAGGACAATTTGATCTTTACAATTAATTATTTTTTTCATATAAAAAATGTCAATATCAAGAATTGAACTCAAATCTCTTCAAACCAAGGTTGTCAACCCGCGGGTTGACCCGGACCCGGTCGAGTTAGTGGGTAAGGGTTAATGGGTCAACCGTTTTAGCCCGGTTTGACCCGAAAATATAGAAAAAGTCATTATATTGTACTTATCCTCATAAATTATATCAAATTTTATCTAGCATATGACTATAACATATAATATAACACCAAAATAACATATCGTACTTAAATCCAACATATAGTGAAAATTCACACACACTTATATAACATAAATATTCAAATGTTCAACTTAGAATTCCAAAGATTGAGTTGGGCGAAAAGAAAAACCGGAAAATAGGCGCATTTCGCAAACCAAAGAAAAAAATGACACAATTTGACCTCCAACCCGGTACCTTGTAGCGGTCGGCCCGGCGGGTGCGTATGACCCGTTTTTCTCACCGGGTCAGGATCAAAATGGGTCGACCGGCGGGTCAACCCGTTGACAACCTTGTTTCAAACAAAGATAACAATCACAACCATTTACACTAAGGGGTCGTTCGGATGTGGAAATCTAAAAACGTAGGAATTGACTTTAATTTTCACATAATAGAAAACCTTGGAATTGACTATTGGAAATTTACCAAAATTCCATGTTTGGATAGAGTTATGGGATGTGGGAATTACTTGTATGGGAATCTTCCAAAGTACCAAAATACCCTTCAACCCTTTCTACACAACTCATTCTCAATCCTCAAATTTTTCGAACTAACTACAACCAGGGTTGTTAAACACCTATCGAACCCCCGGTTGGACCCGATCCGATCCTAATCGAGCTTCAAAACAGCCTCCAAAAAGCCTCCCAGTCTGACCCTTAAAGAGGGAGAAGAAGAGAGGGGGAAGAGAGGAAGAGTAACGAAGGAAGGGAGATGGTGGATGAGTCATGAAGGTTAGGTAGATTTATTTTATAAAAAATAAATTTTTAATAGATATAAGTAAGATAAATTTTATTTCAGTCATTAAATCTTTAATGACTACCTTATTTGTACATATATATATAGAAAACGTCTAAAATTGCTCAAACCGGCCGGACCCTAATCAGACGATTAAACTTCAAACCCTTTGCTTGACCGGCTCAATGACTTAAACCTATTTGACAACTTTGACTACAACAAAACATGCTTAATATGAATATTAATTCAATATAACGGTAGTAGCAATCCAAGCATTATATTTTGTACGTGAGATAAACAAAACTCTATGCTGACAAAATTGAATAACTAGTTGTTGCTTCTGCTAACTACTTTTGCTATTGCTAATTGCTTTTTGCTACAGCTGAATTTTCTTGTTGCTGGCATTTTTTATTGCTGCTGTTGCCAAAGAGGAAGGAAAGAGGAAGAGAGAGAGAAAGCGAGGAAGAAAGAGAGAGAGAGAGCAAAGGAAGGAAGGAAGGAACGAGGGTTAATTTGGGGATGAAAAGACCAATAACGTGGTAATTGGCAATTTCGGCCTGAGGGTGTAGTATTTCCAATAACTGCAATCATGGGATTTTAACCAAATTCCCACGACCCAATTTCCATATGCTTTGGGCTCAGCCAAACATGGGATTGTAACTCAATTACATCATTATGTGGGAATGTGGACCAATTCCAACATCCAAACGACCCCTAAATAAATTTGTTGTATTTTTTAATACAAAACATACACGAAGTTAAACTCTGAATATGAGAACCTCTCCATCATGATTAGCAAGCTCACTAAGTCTACGATATGTATTTTTCAATTTAAATATAAATTCTGTGCTTTTTAACTTTGTTCTTATCTCTTTCTAACTTCCTCCGAAATTCTCTACATCGTGCAATAGTTTGCGCCCCTTTCACTTTCCATTACAAGGTCGTCTTTGAAAATCAATCTTTTGGTATCTTTTGGCACTACGATTTTATTGTTGGGTATTGAAGCTGGGTAAGTAGAAGATTTCAAATCCGATACCAATCCATGGCAAATAAGATTGAGTTCAATAAATGGAGTTGCAAAAGGAGGATTAGAAATTGAATATTTTTGTCGAAACATATGCCTCTTTAAATTGACTATAGAGTGGATAAGAATTTGGTTGTACGACAAAGAGTGGTGGCTATTGGATCTTTAGATTTATAGTTTTTGCAGCTATCACAACTTATTTATATCTTAAAACGAGGAATCATTGATTGATTTACTGAAGCATGTTTGTTTTCTTTATTCAAACTAATGGAACTAATAGATAACGAGTGTCTAATTTTGTGTCTTATTACTTTGATCGAGTCTATTAGTATATTGGAGGTAACCCTAATTTTTCGTTTGCTCTCAAGTTGATGGTCCCCTCTTAGCTGAGTTAGTATGTGGTTGACTTGAATCAACAACTCCATTTCTTTTTTATTAGTGGCATATTTTTCCTAAAATGAGAGCATTTAACCATGTATGTAGGTTTGTGAGGTTGATTTCTATGAGTCGTTTGCGAATTCCAGTGAGCTTTTATACTCTATCTTTCTTGACAATCACTATGAAAATGGGTCAATGATACATTTTATATTTCATATTCTTAAATGATTGTGATGTTTCTTCGAATGTTCGGCCTATATATTTTTCTTCATGTATCATTTCGATCAAAGTATTGTCAATGAAATAAAACAGGTCGATAGACTTAAACGTAACATAAAAACATAAATAATCAAATATGAACATTCCGGCGAACGGGTCGGGTTATAAGCTAGTAACTAATATAGTGATTGATTACCGCGGTTTTGAATGGGTTAATAGCCTTTAATATAACAAACTAGAGAAGTAAGCTCATTGTGTCTTGCGTCAAGCGAGCAATGTGAAATATTGTGAGGGAATAAACTAATACGTAAGAAACATAAACTAAAAAACCCGCAGACCCAACTCTCATTGATGCAAAAAATAATAAGTGAGAAAATCAATCATGGTAGTAGATTCCACGAATAGGAACTTCTAAGCAGCTGAATAAGAATTAAGAAAACTCATTTTGGAATAACTTGTAGTATACAATAAAAGTGGACTCGTTAGCTAATGAATCGGCATCGATTGGGGAACAACAAACAAAAGAGTTAAGTTGAAATCCTTTTTGGTTGTGCAACTTGATTTGAATTGTTGAGACTTCATTAATGTGGTTCTTTTGTTCTTCGATTAGTACTATTATGGAGACTCCATTCTCCCATTTTGGGGGGTGTGCTTGAATATAGCGAATCGCTAAAGAGATAAATAAGGGGGCAAAGTCAAATACGAACAATGAAGTTATTTTTCCTCACAAAAAATTATATAAAAACTAAAATAAGTCATAAATATTTAACGAAATGAGTGAAAAATGAAGGAGCAACATGGCAACTTGTGTCTTTGGTTCGGATGACATTTATGTTTTTTTCATGGAGGATAAATAATTTTTTAGTTGTGTTCATATTCGAACTCGAGTGAAAAACAAATAAATAAGACGGGAAAAATCAAATACGGATTAAGAAGTTCTTTTCGTCATAATTTTTGGTAGATAAGAATAAAAGAAATGAAAACGAATATAAATAAATGAGAAGGAAATGAAAAAGGATATTGAAAATGAAAATAAAATGAGAAACCATCAAATAGTGCCATGTGTCACTCTTGGAAGAATGACCTTAAAGGGCATGGGTTCTGGTGCTTAAGCCCATATGTTTAAGAAGATGCTTAAACTCTTCTTATTGGCTAATAGAAATTTAGGTAGTTAGTAATTAGTTTGTAGTTAGCCGTAGTTAATTTTTAGTTAAGGACAATTAGGGAATTTTAATTATTTAAAAAATGGATCCAAATAAGGGTTAGGTTTTTTTAACCCGCATGCCGCATCCCTTTATTCCAGCGAGTTTGGATTCTCCTGCGGCTGCCTGCCTACCGTTTCGTTTTCCGGCCAGAGTCTTCGCTTCACCGTCGACGAGGAAGCTGATCGGCCTGCTCCCGGAGGTTGCAGTTTAGGCGGCTGATCGATTTCGTATGGGCTCGTCGTCGGGGGACTGGTGTGAGTAGTGGTTGTCGAGTTTCCGTCGACCATGGTTTTCTTTGGTCATCGCGACGACCAGTCTTCTGCAACGTCCACCAGCCCGCCGGATTATGTACGTTCGGTGAAGTGCATCCGTGAAATTTGGGATCCTTGCTTCTGTTAGGCATCATGTAAGTGATGAAGAAGCAAAGGAACGCAGCCATCAATTGAAGCCTTAGTTGTCTTCAAGATTCATTGATTGTTAATGAGCCTTTTTTGTGGTACCCAGGTTTCAGGGGAGGATTTTTTTTAATTATTGGTACAAACTCATTATCTCAGTATTATTAAAAGCTCATTATTAATTATATGTCGTCATTTTTCAACGTAAATTATTCTCGGTTATCAATGACCGCTAAATAGATTATTCGCATTTTTTTTACAAGTACCATTAACAATATCCTATTGAATAACGTTGACAATGTCCTATTGAATAGATGAAAACTGATGATAATTATTTTGAGGACGATATCAATAAACTTTAGTAATGAAAACATAAGGGATGAAAATGTTATCACTAATAATGAAATCATAAATCATTAACAATTATATTCTAAACACGAACAATGTCATCATGAATAATTGATAATTACCATCAAAGCATGAATAATATTGGTTAATAATATTGATAATTCCTTCATAATAGTTGATAACAATAAACAAAAACCCCACAATATGCTTTCTCAAACGTGCAATAAATTTGCATATCATATACAAATTCTTCCATCCGGTTTGATAATGATGGTGCATAACATTCATAATTCTCAAACGTGCAATAAATTTGCATATCATATACAAATTCTTCCATCCGGTTTGATAATGATGGTGCATAACATTCATAATTCCTTCTAGCGATAACAATATCAATAATATAATTTTTCAAGACGTTAATAAACTTGACTTGAAAATGTGAAACAGATAATATACTTTCTCAATATTATCCAATATAAACAAACGAACATTAATAATGGACATCGAGGCATTGATAACGACAGTCTAAAACATTAATAACTTATGTGTGTCACGTTGAAAATACAAGCAAATCATTTATAATGATTGAATTTGTATGGTTAATAATCATAGTACAAAAACATTAATAATTAAGTTGTGTTTCATTTGAAATGCAAGCAATATCATTGATAATTATCAAAATTAATGATCGTCAACCACACTACATATTATTAATGATTCCTTCTCAAATATTGATACGCTTATAGCAACCCGTTGATAGTGATACGAATTATGATACTGATTATTATGGAAACGTTAATAACCACAATATATTTCATTAACAATGCCTATATTAAAAATTGTTAACAATGCTTGGCGCCTACATATACCAAATCGTTATCAACGTAAAACATAAACAATCTATTATAAAAAGTTAACAATCAACCATGAAAAGATTAATAATCCCACATAGATGCAACAGCACGACAAAAAATCTTTAATAACCATACAATGAATCATTGATAATTACTTCACAAAACGTTAATACAGAGATCCGCTTAGGTTAAGAACCACACCCACGATGTATAATCTACTGAGAAGATGTCGACGGGAAGCTTCAACGATGGAATGCCCGACGTTTTGAAGCTGCACCTCCCGGTGGGATTAGCGGCGTTGAAACAATGGAAGGGAAGAGGCTGCAAAGCTGCGAGTTGAACTAGATTCACGATGCTACAAACAACAGAAGGAAAGCAGTTTAGAAGCTGCGGGTTTGATGAGATTCGCGGCGCTGCAGGCGGATGGAGAAGCTGTAGGCTCCTCGTGTGCGTCACTGCAACGATGGGAGGAAGACGCCGGGAAGTTGCTCCTTCCGACGAGAATCACGGCGCTGTAATGATGGAAGGAAAACGCCGACGGCGAGAAGGTTTAGGGGCAATGTTATATGACTTTAATGATTCATTCACAAGCATTGATGACAAAAATGTAAAACAGTAATAATTGATCCAAAATTATTAATAATGTAATTGTAAAAAATTGATAAGTATATTGAAAGTATTAATAATGATTAGATATAGTAATAACTATTTATTTCATAAATGTTGATAATGTCATTGCAAAACGTTAATACTACATTGCAAGTTGTCTCAAAATGAGAGAGAGCGTGTATTTTTAATTTCATAAAAGTTAATAATATCATTGTAAGACGTTAATGCTACATTGCAAGTTGTCTCAAAGTGAGAGAGAGCGGGTATTTTTAATTTCATAAAAGTTAATAATATCATTGTAAAATGTTAATACTACATTGCAATTTGTCTCAAAGTGAGAGAGAGCGGGTATTTTTAATTTTCATTTTAAGAAAGAAAAAACATTAAGTCCGAATTTATTAAATACTAAATACTAATATTTAATTTAATTTAATTAATTCCGAATTTCTTTTTAATGATAGTGACGAGAGAGGGTAATGTAGAAGGTTACGGAAGAGAGAGAAATAAAATTATTAATTATTAGTATTAATTATATTTGCATAATACCCCATTTACCCTCAACTAACAATTAACTACTAACCACTATTAACTACCTAATCCACTATTAGCCAATGAGAATGACTTAAGAAAATGCTTAAACTTATAGGCTTAAGCACCGGATCCAACCCGACCTTAAAGTTGTAGTTAATTACAAAAATTACACTTAATGAATAGTAAACTTTCAACCATGCTTTTTTTAATAGAATATTTCCTACGGCCTGCAACTAATTTACCCTTTATCATAATATTTTCATATCCTTTATGGTAACAAATTTACCCTTATCATAATATTTTCATCCAATTAACAATTAAAGTGGATATAAAATTACTATACACCCCTTCCTTCTCACTTTAATCAATTGCTAGAATTATTCTTTTTCTCTTGTAAATGCCACATTTGGTCATTGAAATTACTAAATCGTGTTATGTTTAGTCACCAGAAAAAATTAATATAAATTTTTGTCACTTGAATTACTAAAACATGTCACATTTAGTCACTCTCTCGTTGGCCTCCGTCCAACTCCGGTCACTCGAATTACCTTTTTTTTTTATGAATATCACTCGAATTACTGAATATGTCACATTTAGTCACTCTCCGTTAGCCTCTGTCCAACTCCGTTAACAAAGCTTCGTAAAAAAATCTTCGGGTTCAATCTTCTCCCTCCGGTGACCTCTCTTCCAACCAAGGAAGAATTTAAAATGCTATTGTCATTTCAATATCGCTAATTTGATGCATTGTAAAATACTGTATGTGTGATTGTGTATGCCACAATAGCTAAAAGCTGAGACAAAACAATCTCAACAATCACAGCTCAAAGTTGAGATATAACAATCACTCATTTTGAGTGATAATTTTGTCACATCACAAAAACAATCAGTGAATTGTTTCTGCTAAAAAATAAAAGGGTAATGTCTATTTTTTATCTAAACCTTTTTCAGATTCTTTTATATTATCCAAACCTATCGGAATACTAAAAATTAGCCAAATGTTAACTTCCAGTTAGCCATTTTGTTAGTAATATTGACTTGGCAACATGATACTGACTTGGAGAGATTCATGAAGATCAACATTCCAAAATTTTAGTATTTTAACTGAGAAAAGAGTTACAAAATTGTTAACGATAACGTAAAAATGACTAATATTTTGATATATTACGAAAGATTTGGATAAATAATAAAATTTTAAAAGGTTTGGATAATATAAAAAAAATTCGAAAAGGTTTGAATAGAAAATAGACATTACCCAAAATAAAAAAACGATGCATTATAAACAATGCATGTACAGTAACAATTACACCAAAACAATCACAACTTCCAAACGACCCATTATAATATGATGTCGTGATCGATTGTTTTTGTTATTAAAAAAATTGACAAAATACACAAGTATAGCCAAAACTTTCGCGTTTGTGCCAATAATAGCCAAATTTGGAGAAATACCACTTATAGACACTTTTGTTCAATACTTTAACGGTGTTATCTAACAAGCAAACTGGACAAACAGAAATGTTGATTTGGCGATATTACATCAACAACACATGCACGTAGATAAATAAAAAATAAAAACAATAAATAAATAATAAATAAATGAATAATAAATTTAATATACCCTTAAACCCTACGAGCAAGGTTGTCAAACCGGTTTGTGCAGTGTGCCGGTTTAGCAAGTGGAATGGTTCGACCGGTGGTACATACCGGTTTGTGTCGGTTCATGCTGGTTAATATTACAAATAATTTACAAATACTCATATTTAAGCACGACATTTAACGTCAATACCTAAATATTTGTACTTGAATCCAATAAATAACATAAACATTTAACTTTTTAACACATAAAATAAATAATAAATTACTTTTTATGAAATAAATTCACTAATATAAGATCATTTTACTTAGAGATTCATATATCGATCATGCCGGTCATACCGGTGGTATCATACCGGTTTTATGACCGATACAGGTTGAATCAGGTTCAACCAATGGCACGCCGGCCGGCGTGACAACCATACCTACGAGCTTCCCCTTTATCTCCCTCCAACCTTCCCCAATCTCTCTCTTCTTTTGATCTTCCCACACCAACTACCTCCAACCTAGCCGCCAACGATTCCTCTGTATCCTTCCTCTTTTTTATTTCGTTGAATCTTCCTCTCCTTCTCACCTCAATTAAAGCACTAAATATAGTTAGAATCCCCAAACCCCGAAGCAATCGAAAATCCTAATAGAAACTCGACATGCAAACCCAGAGGAGGACTTTCCTTACCTTTGACGCCTTTACCACCATCGTCGTTGTTATCGCCGTCGTTGTCGCTGTTACTGTTGATGGCCATCACCCATTAACCTGAGGCCGTCTTGCCCGTGAGGACCTTAGAGAGGGATGACGATGGGTGTGATTGGGAGACGGAGCGATCAATTGGGCGATGTCGACCGCTATCGCTGGCTCCAGAATTGACTTACAGCCTGGTTGCCGGTCAGAAGGGGGGTTTTATCTAAAAATTTGGGAATGGAATCGAGAGAAGTCTTTTGGGGGGTGAAAAGTGTTGAAGAAAAGCTAGCCGTTGGAAAGTAGCCGTTATGGATTATTTAATTTTGGTCCCTGTTGTTTATTTTTCGAGTAAGTCAAGTCCATCTGTGAGATTTGGCTTAGTTAGAGTCATTAGCAGAAAGATAGAGGAGTTTGTTATTTGTTGCTAGAGTCCTGGATCTATGATCCTTTCTGTTAGTGAGTGGCCGATTTCCTTGGTGCTCACTCTTGCATTTAAACCTCTCGATTGGGAATAAGAAAGCTTGTCAGTTTGCTTTCAATTGCTTTATCATAATGGTATCAGAGCATTTGCAGGCTGTAACCAAGAAAAATCTGAGTGTTGTGAGATGTTAGAAGTATAGTGTGTGAAATAGCAAAGTGATATGGGTTCAGGGAAACACGAGTGATCAAGTGAGGCTATTGTTTTTGGTGAGTGAAGAAGCAAAACATGAGTGATAACAGTTTTGCTCAGGTGGGTATTCCCAAATTTGATGGGGACTATGACCACTGGAGTCTGGTCATGGAGAATTTGCTCAGGTCCAAAGAAATCTGGGCTGTTGTGGAAACATGACTCCAGGAGCCTGGAGAAGGAGAAGAGCTGAATACAGCTCAACAGAAAACCCTAGAAACTGCTCGTCTGAAGGATTTGAATGCAAAGAATTATCTCTTTGGTTCAATCGACAAAGCCATCGTCAAGACCATTACCCACAAGGAGACTGCCAAGCAGCTGTGGGACTCTATGAAGACTCGCTACCACGGCAATGAAAGAGTGCAGAAGTCCAACCTCCAAGGCCTTCGAAGGAAGTTTGAGCTGCTGCAAATGAAGGAAGGAGAATCTGTTACTGATTATTTCAGTAGAGTAATGGTCATAGCCAATTCAATGAGGAACAGTGGGGAATCTATGTCAGACACCATCATTGTCGAAAAGGTACTCAGAACCCTTACTGAGAAATTCAACTATATAGTATGTTCTATTGAGGAGTCAAAGGACATAGCAGAACTTTCTGTTGATGCTTTGCAAAGCTCGTTATTGGTCCATGAACAAAAGTTCTCAAGGCACTCTGATGAGGAAGAGCAAGCACTTCAAGTGTTTGGAGGAGGCAGAGGACGTGGTGGTAGGTTTGGAAGAGGAGGCAGAGGCAGGGGAGGAGGCAGAATGTGGAATAGAGATCATGTGGAGTGTTTTAAATGCCACAAAATGGGGCATTTTCGAAATGAATGCCCTGACTGTGGAACAATCAAGCTCATTACTCCAGTTGGAATTCCTCCTTTCCTGAGATAAGAGATGATGTGCTCCTGATGGCTTCAGTGGATGACAGATCTGCAGAAAGTCAAGAACTTATGATTTCTCATCAACTGGAGAAGCAAAAGGAAGCATGGTGGTTTCTAGATTCTGGTTGCAGTAACCACATGTGTGGTGATAAGAGTTGGTTCATTAAGCTCAATAGCACATTCAAGAGTGATGTGAAGCTAGGGAATGGCAGTCGAATGGAAGTTCAAGGGAAGGGTACCATTAAGATGGTGGTTGATCAAGTTCCTCTGGTTATTCAACATGTTTTCTATGTGCCAGGACTGAAATCAAACCTACTGAGTGTAGGTCAATTGCAAGAGAAGAACCTGGGTTTCACTATACGAAATGGTACTTGCAAAATTTATCATGAAAGACATGGACTAATGTTGCAAACCAACATGAAGTCAAATAGGATGTTCATACTTCAAGCCAAACGCCCAGGTGAACATCCAGGAGACACTATGCAGTGTCTGCAGACTGATGAAAATCAAGAAAGCCACCTGCATCTATGGCACAGGAGGTTTGGACATCTGAATTCAACCAGTCTGGTTCAACTACAGAGAAAGGAGCTTGTGGAAGGCCTCCCCAAGTTATCTGGAGACTTAGGAGTGTGTGGAACTTGTATGATGGGGAAACAACATAGGAGTAAGTTTCCAAAGAAAGGAGCTTGGAGAGCCAGTCAACCTCTTCAGCTACTGCATGCTGATTTGTGTGGTCCCATCACCCATGTTTCAAATGGAGGGAAAAGGTATATTCTCACCATTACTGATGACTACAGTAGGAAGTTGTGGGTGTTTTTCTTAGCTGCCAAATCAGAAGCACTAGCCTGGTTCAAGAAGTTTAAAGTACAAATAGAGAATGAAACTGGAAAACTTATTAAGTGTCTTAGAACAGACAGAGGAGGGGAATTCTTGCTGCATGAGTTCAGGGATGTATGTGATGAGGCTGGGATTAGGAGGCAGCTGACAGCTGCCCTCACTCCTCAACAAAATGGAGTTGCTGAAAGAAAAAATAGAACTGTCATGAATATGGTCAGGTGCTTACTAAATGATACTAAGGTACCAACATCCTTCTGGCCAGAGGCAGTGGATTGGGCTTCACATGTGCTCAATAGAAGTTCAACCTCTGCTAATGATGGCAAGACTCCACAGGAGGTATGGACTGGAAAACCCCCCTCTGTAAGTCACTTCAGAATTTTCGGTTGTGCTGGGTATGTCCATGTTCATGACAGTTTAAGAAAGAAAATGGACAATAAGAGTATCAAATGCAATTTCCTGGGGCTGTCAAAGGAATCCAAAGCATACAAGCTCTATGATCCTGACTCAAGGAAGATCATCATTAGCCGAGATGTTGTCTTCAATGAGAAAGAAGGATGGAGTTGGAAGTCTGATACTCAACCTGAACAGCCACAGCTAATATGGGAAGGAAGCAATGATGATTGGTATGATTCAGAAGAGGGAGATGAGGAGATGGATAATCCTGAAGAGCATACAGAAACTGAAGCTCCCCACACCCCAATCCTAGACACTAGTAGCAACTCTTCTGCAGCAGTCATACCTCAAATACAGACTCCTTCAGAAGAAGAGGAGGAAGAAAAAGCCAATGTTGATACTCTAGGCCTACCAGCCAGTGATATAAGTGGTGGACTGGCACCTAGAACAAGGAGATTTCCAAGAAAGTTTGGTATTTTTGATTGTGCTGGAATGCCTAACACTGTAGGAACATCAACAGACAATGAAAATCTGTTGACTGAAGTGGATTGGTGGGCACTGGTAGCAGTATCTGGAGATCCTCTTACATATGAAGAGGCTGTGCTGGAAACAAAATGGAGAGAGGCAATGAAGCTCGAAATTGAAGCCATCAACAGGAACCCCACATGGATTCTCACTGAAAGACCAGCTGGAGTAACTCCTATTGGTGTAAAATGGGTCTTCAGGAGAAAACTGAAAGAGGATGGGTCCATTGACAAGTTTAAAGCGAGATTGGTGGCAAAGGGCTATGCTCAAAGGTATGGAATCGATTATAAAGAAGTGTTTGCTCCTGTTGCTAGTTGGGATACCATAAGAACCTTTTTGGCTCTAGCTGCTGCCCATGGTTTAACAGTATACCAGTTAGATGTAAAATCTGCTTTCGTACATGGTGAACTTGTTGAGGATGTGTATATTGAGCAGCCATAGGGATTCGAGATTCCAGGTGAAGAACACAAGGTTTACAAGTTGCAGAAAGCCTTGTATGGCTTAAAGCAAGCTCCCAGGGCCTGGTTTAGCAAAATTGAGAGCTATTTTGCTGCTTCTGGATTTGATAAGTGTGAGTCAGAGCAAACACTGTTTGTGAAGAAAGTAGGGGCTGATGTGTTGCTAGTTAGTTTGTACGTTGATGATCTAATGTATGCCAGTACTAGCCCCACTATGTTGGCAGAATTCAAAGAATCTATGGAGTCAGAATTTGAGATGTCAGATCTTGGGAAGATGAAATACTTCCTAGGAGTTGAGGTAACACAATCATCTGTTGGCATCTTTATCTCTCAACAGAAGTATGTGAAGAAGCTTCTGGACAAGTTTCATTTGACAGAATGCAACTTCGTTCACAACCCAATAGCTCCTGGAACCAAGCTGTCAAAAGAAGGTGATGGAGTTCCAGCAAGTCCAACGGAGTACAAGCAACTTATTGGAAGTTTGCTTTATGCTACTGCTACAAGGCCTGATATTATATATGCAGTATGTGTATTAAGCAGATACATGGAGAAGCCTACCAGACAACATGTTCTAGCAGCAAAGAGGGTTCTCAGGTATCTAAAGGGAACAATGCACTATGGAATCTGGTATCAAAGACAGGGACAAGTAGACTGTCTTCTAGGATATACAGATAGTGATTTTGCAGGGGATGGGAACGATAGAAAGAGCACTAGTGGCTATGTATTCTTTCTTGCAGGAGGAGCAGTTTCTTGGAGCTCAAAGAAACAACCAGTAGTGACCTTGTCATCAACAGAAGCTGAATTTATAGCTGCATCATCCTGTGCAGCACAATGTGTTTGGATGAGAAGAATCTTGAATCAGATGGGCTGGATTGATGAAGAAGCAACACTGATAATGTGTGACAGCAGCTCTGCTATAAAATTATCTAAAAATCCAGTGCTACATGGTCGAAGTAAACACATTGATGTAAGATTTCACTTCTTAAGAGAGCTTGTTAGAGCTGGAACCATTGAGTTACAACACTGTGGCACCACAGAGCAGGTGGTAGACATTATGACAAAGCCCTTAAGATTGGAAGCATTTCAGTTGCTTCGCAGCAAGCTTGGTTTGATTGATGGAAGTGAACTGCAGTAATGGTTTGATAAAGTGAACTGAAAACCTTGGCTAAGGTGTGTTCAGTTCAAGAGAGGCTGTTGAAGAAAAGCTAGCCGTTGGAAAGTAGCCGTTATGGATTATTTAATTTTGGTCCCTGTTGTTTATTTTTCGAGTCAGTCAAGTCCATCTGTGAGATTTGGCTTAGTTAGAGTCATTAGCAGAAAGATAGAGGAGTTTGTTATTTGTTGCTAGAGACCTGGATCTATGATCCTTTCTGTTAGTGAGTGGCCGATTTCCTTGGTGCTCACTCCTGCATTTAAACCTCTCGATTGGGAATAAGAAAGCTTGTCAGTTTGCTTTCAATTGCTTTATCAAAAAGTAGGTGTGAACAGGGGAGAAGGGGGGAAGGAGGCATCTAGAAATATGTGAGATTTGGGTTATGGAAGGAGAGGCAGCAGTTTGAATCCAACCGTAGATCTCTTCCTATTGAATCGACACCCATGGGGAAAGATATGACGCGACGAGAATACAAGCGGCTGCCGGTGCAGGAGCCGGTGGACAAGGAAGGGTTCGCATCATGGCGGCGGCGATAGTTTTTAGGAGTTATCTCTCCCAATCGACGAACCCTGTACAATCAGCGTTCGGTGAGCTTAAAGGCGGAATTGTGCAGGGTGGCGAAGGTCGATTGGAAATGCCTAATCTGTCATTCCTCAGCTCTTTGACAGTTGGATTTCCCCTCTGTTTTGACTGAGAAGCCGATGCTGGAAACTATTGCCGGTAGGGATTCAGAAAGAGGAGAAGACGAAAGGGACGAAGGGGAAAAAATTAATAATTTTTTATGCTAAGTAATTTTTGGGGTAAATTGCAAGTTTGGTCATTAGAATTACTTAAAAAGTTCACGTTTGCCACTAAAATCAATTTATTCCATCCGTAGTCACTTAAATTTGTTCAACGGTTCAAATTTGGTCACTCTCCGTTAGTCTCCGTTAACTTTATCTGACGTGGCAGTCAACTCTAAGAGTTGACCATTAAATAAGTGATGTGAAAATTAAAAAAATTAAATTTTTTTAATCTTTTAAATATTCCACTTCATTTTCACAATAAATTAAAAATAAAATAAAATAAAATAAAAAATTATTTCCTCCTTCATTCTTCTCTCCAGATCCCAACCCTGCCACTACTCTGCTGGTGCAACTCCGCCTTTGAGAATATCACCGGCGATTCCTGCCCCCGACGATTACAAACCTTGACCAGCTACTTCTGCTATGCGTGTTGGCGTTGGAGATGCCAAATCGCTTCCAGGGACTCTAGCTTCGCGTCGATTCTCACCAAGCAGACCATAGGAATTCCTAGCTAGAATTATTAGCTAAACATGAACACAGAAGCTTCAAGGGATTCAATCACTCATCCATCTCAATTTACACTCAAAACCACGTAACAGAGATCAAAACTAAAGCCATAAGCTACATGTACCTCCATCCCTAAATCACGAAGAGCTGCTGCAACAAACAAATTAAAAGAAGACCAATCTCAACTAGAAACGAAGGGAATTCTATCACAAAGATTTGCGAACAGCTAAATATAGAGAGCGATAAATAGATAGTAGTGTTTTGAGTGAAAATAAGATGGAATAAAGGGAATTGAGAAGCGAGGGGAACTCGCGGAGTCAATTGAGAAAAGCTTCCCAAATACCCATCGCCGGCGACAAGGAAGAAATACAAGAAAGAGAAAGAGAGGAAGATCTGCGGTGGAAACTCGGAGAAACTGAAATTGAAATTTGCAGAGAGCCGCGGAAAGACAAAAGAAGAGGAACGAGACAGATAGACAACAGCAGCAGCAGGTGGTCCAACTTCTACCTCTTCAATTTCCGCCGCAACTGCAAACCCACTTTTTCCCTTCAATTTATTGATGCCAGATGGACCGCAAAGTCGATTGGAGTACAGTAGAGGGAAAAAGGGGAAAGGCTTGAGGGAGCGCTGCTAATGACTCTCCTTATCTCATTATCACCAGCGACAATAGGAGCTTCGTCGAGAATGGAGAAAGGGGAAAGGGTTGACGAGGACGACTACGGCGACGATTGGCGGCATCGACTCGGAATTATGGATTTTTTTCCGTTGAATGGAATTAGGGATTTAGTCGTGAGGGGAAATGTTAAATAATTAAAATTTATTTTTATTATTATATTTAATTGTCACGTCACTTATTTAACGGTCAACTTTCATAGTTGACTGCCATGTCAGATGAAACTAACGGAGACGAACGGAGAGTGACCAAACTTGAACTGTTGAACTAATTTAAGTAAATGCGGATGGAATAAATCAATTTTAGTGGCAAACGTAAACTTTTTAATTAAATCCGGTGACCAAACTTGCAATTTAGCCATAATTTTTGTATTAATTTATGATGTGCAGTTATGAAATAAATTTAAATTATGATGTAACACTATTTGCTTATGTGGCGCTCAGTGGCGGAGCCACATGTGGCCAAGGTAGGTCATTTGCACCATCTTGACCCAAAAAATATGGAATAGTTATATTTATTCGATTGTTGATTGAATACAAGATCTATATATTATTGTAGATAATTTTACGAAAACTAATGTTTTGTGATCTATATTTAACTTTAGTTCATATATTATGTAAGTGGATTTAATATAAACAAATAAGTTGACGGTGTTAATAACACCATGAAAGTATATAACGGAAATAACTATATTTGTCATACACCACTTTAAAAGCTGGCTATAAGTGATATTTCTCTAAATTTGACTATTATTGACACAAACACGAAAGTTTTGGCTATTCAAGTGTATATTGAATGAAAAAAATGCCAATTCGTAATAGCCTAACAGGCAGTGGGCTATATTCTTGTTGCATCATAGAAGTCTCTTTGGGCTGTGTAATTTTTCTTGGATCGGCCCGCAAAAATCTTTCTCTGGGCTCAGGGCTCATGAGATATGGAGGACTGCATAGTGGAAAATATCTCTTGCAACTTGTGAACAAATATATGTCGCCTCAATTGTTTTCGAAGTTCGACTTCTGTTCTTAGCTTCGTTCGAGGGATGTGTGAACCCTCTTACTACAATGTCTCTGAACGATTTCCTCTTATAAAGAAGTATCTATTGAAAAAAAAAAAACATGTGAACAAATGTACGACTCACAAAAAGTGACACTTACAAATGCGGAAATGCCTATGAATTATCTTAAGAAATGCGAATCCTGTTCTTGAAACATTTTCACCTATAAATAATGCTAAAAAATGACATTGTAATCAGCATTCACTTCGGTACATGTTTGCATACATTTCAAGCGCACGTGTGCATTTGGTACTACTTGGTTGTGACTTGTGGCTAACACGGCACGACACAGTTAGAACACGGCACGAGCACGGGCACGCAATAAATGGGCCAGCACGGCACGAACACGAATAATTTATGGGCCGTGCCGGGTCTAAACTTCATGGGCACGGGCACGAGCACGGGCACAAGCACGGGCACGGCACGATATATAAGTGGGTCGTGTCGGGCCTAATATTTTCGAGACTTTCTTGAGTATAAGAACGAACATGGCACAAAAATAATATTTATTTTATAGAAAATAAATATAAAAGAATTATAGGTTCAAATATTACAAAACATAAGGAGAAAAATAATTATTTGTTGTTGTTAGAAATGTCATAAAGATATATATGTAATTACTAACATAAGTAAAAATGGACAAAGAATTAAACAAAGCCAAATCACACTCGCTATACTTCCAGTTTTCTTTCCCCCCATTATTTGTTACTTTTCTCAAACATTATCGGTTAATACTATCTTCCTCCGTCCTATTTTCACCTTCTTTTTCATTATCTCTTTTGTTTTCGTCTTTTTCATTAAACATGAATACGAGCATGACACAAGCACGAATAGGCACGACACGATTCGAACTGTGCCTGGGCCTGGGCCGGGCCTAGCAAAATTAACAAATGAACTTGCATGGCACGACACGAAAACTTACGGGCCGTGCCAAGCATGGCACGAAATAAATGAGCCCGAAGCGTGCCCGTGCCGTGCCGGCCCAAGCACTGCCCAGCTCCCATGTACACTTGTGACTAAAACATTTGTGTGCATTGTAGGAGCAATGTAGTATGTGGCTACCAGTACACATCATTATGACATCACTATGAGTCCATAATTATCAGGACGAGAAGAATAAAGTAAAAAAGAGTGGATCATGAGATCACCTGCCTAGCTAGTCATTTTGCTGTTGAATCAAACGGATCGAGACACCACAGCTCACTAATGGCGGTAGATTCCACTAGCCGACGTACGGCCGGTTACACTAACACATATAGGCAGGTGTCATAATTGGGTAGCTCATTAGTACGATATTGTCCGCTTTGAGCCAACCCCGTACGATTTTACTGCAACCAACCAAATAACACGTTATTAGAAATTGTGTTTATCTTCAGCTTAGGTAATTCGTCCTCACCTGCACAATAGAAAACAAGGGTAGAAGAAAGAGGTAATTAAGTACATGAGGCAGTCCATACAAAACAAAGAACAGCGTACCCGACGGCCTAACTATAAGATCAGTACCCTTCATTTTCAACTTGGACAATATTTCTATTTGCATATTTGGATTACATGGTTAATGGGACTTTTTAACATATTATTATGGAAGTCAGCATCTGAATGGTTATATACAAACCTTGGTGTTGATCAAACAATTGAAATCATACATAACGAAAACCAGCCATATAATTTATGTGATTTCCTCGCTAGATATGAATGAGACAGACTACAAGAAAAGTTACGACGAGCTTTGAATTGATATTATTCTGGTATAATTGTGTTACCTGGTTCTCAAGACCATGGATACATATATACTCATAATCGGTCGAATAAATTCTAGCTCTGCTATGAGAAATATGAAAATTTTGTTTTGACAATAATAACCCTCCCAAACTTTTTTGGGTATCTGAAAAATCACAAAAACTATCAAAGAGGTATCAAAATGTAAAAAACACACCTAATGTCTTATAATTGTAAATTGGATAAATTTTAATAATTTATATCATAAAACCATCCAAAATTTCATCAAATAGTGATGTTTTAGCCTAAAATGGAGAAAGAAAATAATGTTTGTTGGATTGAAATATGTCAATCAAATCAAGTCAGAGATTGCTCTGTCTGAAAAGGAAGAGTCAAATAAAATCAAGCCAAAATCAAGGGGGAGCTGATCAATGGAATCCTAAACCTTCCGTGACTGGAACGATTCAAAAGACAGGACTACAACGACTATCTTCTTGAAGAACTATTTAAAGAAAGCTCGGAGACCAGTTTATGTAATGATTCTGGGATTCTTTGTGGAATAGGGCAAAGGGTTGGGGAATAGACAGTGGCTTTGATCGCTACTAAGGAATAGGTTCAGTCGATCAAAGGTGTAGTGAATTCCTATGCGAATTCGGGTCTAATTGTCATCGCTTTGATTTCACATTTGTGTCTGTATTTGAGTCTTTCTGTTCTTCTTTATAGAGTCAAGAAAATCAAAGTCTCTCTCCGAATAGTGTCTACTATTCCGGGACGAGGAGTAACCATGTGGTGAACCTCGTTAAAAATTCTGCTGTGTTTTTCTGTGGGGAGTCGACGAGGATCTCTAGACGGTCGTGCGTGATGGTCCAGTCGCCATGGTGGACGAAGAACAAAGCACTTGGTCATCCGCCCAAAAGAAGAGTGCTAAACTTAATCAGCGTGCCATGCACATCCTTCAATCAGCAATGGCCTCTGACGAAGCTGACAAAGTGGAACATTGCGAATCAGCTCGGGAAATCTGGAACTTGCTCGAAAGCACGTACGAAGGAACTTCAAATATCAAGGAAACCTGGATTGGTCTTCTGGTCCACGAGTATGAATGCTTCGAAATGGCTCCAGGTGAGGGAATTCATGATATGTACTCTCAATTTACTGTCTTATAAATAAATTGAAAGGACTAGGGAAAGCTTATCTCCTTAAGGATCTAAATAGAAAAATCTTGAGGTCTCTTCCTAAGCAATGGTTACCAAAAAGAACAGCAATAGAAGAAGCTAGAAACTTGAATACCCTGCCCATAGATGAATTAATCGGGTCACTTATGAGTCATGAGCATGTTCTTAAGCAAGTTAATAAGGACGAGGAGAAACACAAGAAAAGTTTAGCATTTAAATCTCAGGTGGTTGAATATGATTCAGATACTGATCTAGGTGATGAATTCAATAGAGAATTTGCTTTAATAAGTAACAAATTTCACAGATGGCTTAAGTATAAGCAAGAACAGAAGTAAAAGTCCTATGATCGTAATGCTTCTTATCGTGCTAACCCTTTTGACAAGGTCAAAAACTCTTTTCAAGATAGGCTGCGTACTCCGCATACCAAGCGTGTTGAAACAGGGATACTTGAAGCACAGGACTGCTACAAATGTGGAAAGCCAGGCCACATTCGTGCGAATTGCCCTCTGATATTAAAAGCAAAAGAAAGAGCCATGAAGGCCACTTGGAGTGATTATTAGTCTGACGAAGAAGAGGAATAAGAGAAGGAAAGAGCACTCATGGCCTCTATAGAACAAATGCTGAAAGTTCAACATCCTTGCAACCCCTCTGAAGATTCACAATGGTACCTTGATAGCGGGTGCTCTCATCACATGTCTGGTAAGAATTATCTGTTCAGCTCACTTGCTATGAAACGTGGAGGTAAAGTGACATTTGGAGATGATAGTCAGGGAACTATAATTGGTTCTGGAAACATAGGTAAAACACCTGGTCTAGTTATTAAAAATGTGTTGCTCGTAGATGGATTAAAACATAACCTGTTGTCCATCAGTCAACTCTGCAGTAATGGCAATCGGGTTATTTTTAAAAACAATAAGTGTTCTGTAGAACAGGTTAATGAAAACAAAACCCTTTTCATACGTAAAAGAGTCAACAATATGTACCTAGTAGATGTGTCTGACCTGAGTATGTTCAATGCTAAGTGTCTTCAAGATACATCCACTTCACCTGAGCTTCTTTGGCACAAACGTCTGGGGCATGTCAGCATACCTAATTTAGCTGTGTTGTCCAAACTAAGTCTAGCCAGAGGAATACCTAAACTTAAAGATAAAGCTGAATTTTTCTGTAATGCTTGTGTTGCAGGTAAACATAAAAGAAAAGGTTTTAAGCCTAAATCTGACATTACAACTGCTAGGACCTTCGAGTTAATACATATGTATCTATTTGGACCTTGTAATGTTACTAGCCTAGGAGGTAAAAACTATGTCTTTGTGTTAGTTGATGATTACTCTAGATTCACCTTGGTATATTTATTAACTAATAAAGATGAAACCTTTGAAAAGTTTCGTTCTTTTGTCACTATGCATCATCAATCTATAGAAACCATTCGTAGTGATAACGGGGGAGAATTTATTTCAGATGAGTTTGCTGAATTTTGTGACAAGATAGGAATCAAGCATACTTTTTCTGCTCCTCGCACTCCTCAACAAAACGGAGTCGTAGAACGTAAAAACATGAATCTTATCGAATGTGCTAGGACTATGTTATTAGACTATAACGTGCCTAAGTTCTTCAAGGCAGAATCTGTTAACACTGCTTGTTACATCATCAATCGAGTCATAGTTCGAAAACTGTTAAACAAGACTCCGTATGAAATTTTGAAAGGAAAACCCCTAGAATTTCCTATTTTCACCCCTTTGGATGTCCCTGCTACACCCTAAATACTCGTGACCCACTTGGAAAATTTGATGCTAAGTCTGATCCAGCAACGTTTCTTGGGTATTCTTCTAAGGGTCAAGCCTACAGAGTATTTAATAAAAGAACTAGGAAAGTAGAGAAGTCAGTTCATGTAGTTTTTAATGAAACTGATCTGGTTACTCTAGATCCACATATGATGATTGACTTAAGTGAACTCACCACCTCCTGTCAAGCTTCTTCCAGTGAACCTATCACTATAGTCAAAGGACCAATTTCCCAAGATTCCAGGTCAACTAGATAAAGAACTTGATGAGTCTGCTGAACTGCCAAAGGCTCCACCACATATTCAAAAACGGCATCCTGAGAGTCAAATCATTGGAAAATTGAGTGATGGACTGCAAACTCGAGGTAAGTACACTCATGGATAGTGGCTTTCGTGTCTCAACTTGAACCTAAAAACTTTAAGGAAACATTAAATCATGAAGAATGGAGTTTTGCAATGATTGAGGAACTTACTCAATTTGAATACCTGCATGTTTGGATCTTGTCCCTCGTCCTCCTAATGTTATTGTTATAGGAACTAAGTGGATATTTAGAAACAAATATGACGAATTAGGGTACATCATAAGGAACAAAGCTAGGTTGGTGGCTCAAGGGTATCTTCAAGAAGAAGGCATCGACTATGATGAAACCTTTGCTCCAGTAGCTAGGATCGAATCTATTAGATTGTTGTGTGCTTTTGCTAGTCACAAGGGTTTCCCTTTATATCAAATGGATGTCAAAAGCGCGTTCTTGAATGGTATCATTCAAAAAGAGGTTTATGTGTCTCAACCCCCTGGTTTTGTTGACTTTGAGCATCCTGATTATGTCTATAAACTCAACAAAGCCTTATATGGTCTCAAACAAGCGCTTAGAGCTTGGTTTGAACATCTTACAATGTTTTTTTATTGAGAATTCTTTCACTCAAGGGGGAATAGATAAAACTCTGTTTATTAAACAAGTGGATGGTAAAATTCTTGTGCAAATATATGTGGACGATATAGTCTTTTGATCTACAGATCCATCTCTTTGCATTGACTTCTGTGACACTATGCAATCTGTTTTCGAGATGAGCATGATGGGAGAGCTTAAATTTTTCCTTGGTCTTCAGGTTAAGCAAACTTCCTCAGGTATCTTTATTAATCAATCCAAGTATCTTCAGAACATGCTTAATAAGTTCGGTTTAAAAACCTTAAATCTAGCAATACTCCAATGGCTGTTAACCTCAAGTTAGATCGGGATGAAATAGGGGTTTCTGTAGATGAAAAGAAGTATAGAGGCACAATTGGAACACTGTTCTATCTCACTGCTAGTAGACCAGATATTCCGTATAGTGTATGCATATGTGCTCGATTCCAGTCAGCCCCTAAGGAGAGTCATCTAACATCAATAAAAAGGATTTTCAGATACTTAAAAGGGACTCTTGAGGTTGGTTTATGGTACCCCAAACACAATAATTTCTCACTAATAGGCTATAGTGATTCAGATTTTGCGGGTAGCCTAATTGATAGGAAAAGCACCATCGGTACTTGTGAGTTCGTAGGAACATCTTTAGTGTCTTGGTCCTGTAAAAAACAAGGTGTTGTTGCCCTCTCCACTGCTGAGGCAGGATATATTGCCGCATGCAGTTGCTGTACTCAACTCATTTGGCTTTAAAACCAGCTTAGGGATTATAATGTGATTGCTAGGTCCATACCTCTTCTATGTGATAATACTAGTGCCATTTGTATGGCAAAAAATCTGGTCCAGCATTCAAGAACTACACATATTGAGGTTAAGTATCACTTCATTAGAGATTTAGTTCAGCAGAATACTATTACAATTAGTCACATTCCTACGGAATATCAATTAGCGGATATTTTTACCAAAGCCTTGAATGCTGATTGATTTACCTTCCTTTGTTACGAAATAAGGCTGCGATCTCCAGACAATCTTGAAGATCTTTCCTACTCTATTTTAATTTCCTTGTTTTGCTGTATTTATTTTATTTCCACTTTTTGTGACTTGCTTCTTTGAATTCTTCCTATTATTAGCTTCTAGTTCTCTATTTAAGTCTGCCGTGTCTTCCATCTTCGTCATTACTTCAAAGTCTTTAGGGTTCTTTCTAGTAGTAGTTATGGTGCTCGGGTTCTCGAAAACTTTCACATGTACTCTCTTTCACGACCCTATTCCTGCCAACTCTCATCGTCACTCCATCTCCTTTGCTCATCGCCCTCTTGTTCCAACTTAACATGTCCCTTTTGCTGATCTCATTGAGTACGGTCTTGACGTTACTCAATATGTTCATAATCTAGGTTGGGACTTCTTGATTATTGACACCCCTGAGCATATCTGTGCTGAAGGTGTTCGTATGTTTTACTCAAACTTACGGTCATTTGGGCTTCACACTCGCACCTTCACCACTCTTATCTATGGAAACCTTGTCACTATCCCTTTTGAGGATCTTAGGCATCTCCTGAATATCCCTAGGTTTGGAGAGATTCTGGCCAATGACTCTGAATTCCATCATTTTAACTTTGATATTGTTCATGAGTTTGTTATGCTCACTGGCCATGAGCCTGATGCATATCTCACTATGCCTGCTGCATTCTTGCTCCCTGGCCTTCGCACGTTTCACTTTTTGTTGACTCGTCGCTTTCTTCCTCGCACTATCCTGCTTGATCGAGTCACCCCTCTGGATCTTTGGGTTCTTACTCATGCTCTTCACAATGTCCAACTCGATTATTGTCACCTCCTGTTTGGACATCTGTATTCTTTCCAACAGTTTGAGTATCTTGGACACCTCCCTTTTGGTCCCCCTCATTACTCGCCTTATTATCCGTCTTGAGATCTCTCTAGACCTCTTTCGCATTGTCACTCCCAACATCTACCTCACTGCTGATGATATCCTGGACGAGATTGCGATTTCCTTTGAGGGGTAGGATGATACTGATGATCATATTGAAGATGATTCTACGACGACGGACCGGTGGAGGACCTTGCTGACAATCCTGAAGACGAGTAGGAAGACCCTACTAACGAGCCTGAAGGAGAAGAGTCTGAAGGAGACGACTCGGTCATTGTGGTTCATTGGACCAGCAGTGACGACTCTGACAACGATAATTCTGATGACCCGCCGCTGGTGACTGCCTTGGCTGATCTCAGGGATGCTTATAATTCTGATTGAATCTCTCTATTATGCTAAATCGTCTTAGCTTTGATCGGTTTCATAGCCTTATCTAACAGGCTGTTTTGTTAGGTCGCTAAACCTATTTGGTTTTTTTCCCTTGTTGTGTTAGACTAGACTGGTTTTCTGGCCGTGTTGTTTTACCAGCTGATATTTAGACGTTTTTGAACCTTTCGGACTTGTGTGCATGGCTGCTCTATATTGCTATATCTTGGGATGAGTATATATGTTTTGCAGGGATCAATCAGACAATCAGCAATCTCTAACTTAGGGGGAGATTGTTGGATTGAAAGATGTCAATCAAATCAAGTCAGAGATGGCTCTCTCTGAAAAGGAAGAGTTAAAGAAAATCAAACCGATATCAAAGGGGAGCTGATCAATGGAATCCTAAACCTTCCCTGACTGGAACGATTCAAAAGACAGGACTACAACGGCTATCTTCTTGAAGAACTATTTAAAGGAAGCTCGAAGACCAGTTTATGTACTGATTCTGGGATTCTTTGTAGAATAGGGAAAAGGGTTGGGGAATAGACAGTGGCTTTGATCGCTACTGAGGAATAGGTTCAGTCGATCAAAGGTGTAGTGAATTCCTGTGCGAATTCGGGTCTTGTTGTCATCGCTTTATTTTGACATTTGTGTCTGTATTCGAGTCTTTCTGTTCTTCTTTATAGAGTCAAGAAAATCAAATTGTATTCCGGGATGAGGAGTAACCTTGTGGTGAACCTCGTTAAAAATTCCGTTGTGTTCTTTACTTTCTGCACTTTCTTTCTTTTTGATCGTTTCCAGCTTCCCCTGTTCTGCATCTCTCTGGTTCTGGTCAGCTTGGCTCAACAAAGAAGAAGAACAATTTCTCTCTTTCTTCTCTGAGTAGAGATTCGGGCCTATATTGAAGTTAAGCCTAGTGTCTTTCCATTATGATCTGCGGGCTTATCTTTAGACGGCCCAACCGAAACCAGCTCTTACAAGATGGGTTAAAATCATATTGGTCTAATTAGGGTTGATTCGTTTGCTGACTTCTATCAGTCAAAATCCCTAATTGTTCTCATCCCATTTATGTTTCACGAAATCATTTCTCTCTTACAATGTTTTTTTTAAGTGTCTTAGTGGTCGTTTGGAAGTTGCGATTGTTAAATCGATGTATTGTTGAGAATGCATGTATAATATTATACATGTATTGTCGAATTTGATGCATTGTAGAATACAACGTTTGGTATGTGTGATTGTTTATGTCGCATCAACTAAAAGTTGAGACAAAACAATCTCAACTCAACAATCTCAACAATCACAACTAAAAATCGAGATATAACAATCACTCAAAATGAGTGATAGTTTCTGTCACATCATAGAAACAATTCATGTATTGTTTCTGCTAACAAAACAAAAAAAATGATGCATTGTAAACAATATATGCATAATGACAATCCCAACAAAACAATCGCAACTACCAACCGACCCCTTAAAGTATATGTTTAATCTATGGTTCAGAGCTGCGAGGATATGGATGAACTTTACTTTAGTAAAATCAGTTGTACGACACCAAAGCCAAAATTTGGACGTTCTCTCGACATTGATATGCTGGTGCATGCTCAGATAAAGCTATTAATGACGGGCGACGGAGTGCTGTACGGAGCTGGCGCGAGAGGCAATTGGTCTATAGACGGCAAACAGCCAACAGACCGTTTTATCAATTTCTTGCCAAGTCCGCATAAATAATCGATAGTCGAAACCTGGGCGACGAACACAGTGCAGTGAGGAACACAGTGGACAAAATATGTATAACCTATATTTCTGTATCGGTAAGTGTTCATATTTTGAAATTTTTTCTAAAATATATTTATCATGCAAATTATAAGCGATGTTAAAATATCACAGCGAAAAATCATACACGATTCCAACTCATCTTGTTTGGAAGTGTTTTTTTTACTTTCCTTATTGCAGTAAGTGCTCTTTCAACAATTGAATGATAACCGATAGCTAGCAACAAACACTCGTAAGTTTTTTGTTTATATTAAACTCACTTATAAAATATATGAATTAAAAGCTCAATATAGATCACACAATATTAGTTTTCGTAAAATTATCTACAATAATATAGAGATCTCGACATCTTGTATTCAATCAACAATCACATTAATATAAAATTACTGCACATGTTTTGGGCCAAGGTGGTGCAAATGGCCCACCTTGACCACATGTGGCTTAGCCACTGATCTGACCCCTATAGACCTGGCAATCGGGTCGGGTTGAGTAATTTTGGGTTGGGGATTTTGGTTATGATTCGGGTCATGTTTGGTTGGCTGATTTTGTGTCAAATATTGACCCAACCCATTCGGTTTCGGTTCGGGTTACAAGTCATTTTGGGCTATGAGCGTTCTCAGAAACAATATCAAACATGCTTCATATTTTCTTAAAGAACACAAATTTCACATATGCATGACAATAGTTTATCTAGCACATGTTAATTAACATATTCTCTAATCCTCCCACACTAATGAAATGAAATACAAATTGCGCAAATCGTCAAAAATAATCATAAGAGCAATACTACTACAAGAAACACAAGATATTTGATTATCCTTAAACTCCAAACATGTCATTCTTATCCTTGTGTTTTTTTAAACATCTCACAAATTTATGTGTGATTTTATCATTTTGTGAGTGATATATAAAATGGAAAGGGTCTAACAGGTCGACCCACTAACCCACCTAACACGACCCAAAAAATCACGAGTTATTTGGTTCGGGTCAATTGGATTTCGGGTTACAATTTTTTTTTTTACTTTTTGGGAGATTTCGGATCGGGTCAACAAGTCGGGTTGTAATTTGCCAGGTCCTAGACCCCTGTCCTCAAAATTACAAAAATAATTTTTCATATTTTTAACCCCCTCCCAACCAATTCCTCCCATGAGTTTTATCCTATAATATCCAATCAAAATCAACGAATTGGCATATTTTTGTCAAAACTAATAAAAATTAAAATAAATTTGTAATTACATGATTTTTATACCGAGTTAGCACTTAATTATGAGCATGTCAAGTGAGCAGTTGGATCCCCGTTTAACAGAAGAACAATAGTCTTTTAACAGTAAGGGCCACAACCGGAAGATATTTATATTTGAATGACTATGTTAATTAGGAAAATAATAGCATTGGGATCATGATAGGAAAACCTTAATAGTTCTGGTACCAAAATTTGGACCGTACCGAATAAGAAAAAAAGTATTGAGATCATGATAGGAAAAATAGTATTAGGATCATGATAGGAAAACCTTCACATCACCGGATCGCAATGGACCAAATCGGATTGAGTATAATACGGTCCGGTCCTTGGTGCACATGATTTTACAATTATTGAAGAAATGATGGACTGAATTGATATTTGAACCGGATCGAACCGGACCAAATGGACCGAACGTAAAGATGGTCCGGTCATTAGTTTTAAGATGTTTTTCACTAATGAACCGCGAGTCTCATGAGTTTGGTTCGGTCCGGACCAAACTGTTGAACACCCTATGCCAAATATACCATCTAAGGCTACCAAATTCTAGACATGAAATTTTTGCCATCTAAGGCTCTCATACAATATATGCCAATAGCGTATTAGATTGTTCAAACTTGAGAGAGGTTATTGGTGGTCCAAATATGAGGTAAATGAGTAGAGTTTGATAGACTTGTATTCATATCCATTTATTTGAATTGAGTTTGAGATTTTAATATATCGATTTGGGTTTGTATATATACCATATACAAATTACAGTTTGGGTATCTAAACTTAAAGTTTTTACGATTTAGTACCTGGATTTAATGTTTTTTTTTTGCATATAAAGTCCTCCAAATATTATGAAAAATTATATTCTAGTATCTAACAATTTCGCGCCTTACATTTTGATACCTAAACTTTTTAAGTTTTATAAACATGTTTAATTTTTTATGTGTAGTTAAAACAAAATTAAATTAATCGACATCCATACACATCTGATCGTACTCATTTAGAATATGAAAGCAATATCCATACATTACCCAAAATCATCTAAACATCTATATGGTTTACTTGAATTGGAGTAAAATTGACCTTGAGTACGTATATGTCAACGATTTAAATAGGTGGCATTATTATGAATGGTGGAAACACCCTGTAGCTAGAAGCTGAGAGAAACTTCACCATCATCGATCGACCCCTCAGTCACACACACGTGCAGACATGCGGCAGCAATTAATTCCTACTTGATAGTTTAGCCAATTGAAGTCACAGGAGTAATTTGGAGACAAGATCTAGGACTAGGAGGGGGGATTTTTGCTTCGACCAGTACTCTTGCTGTACTTCTCCAGCATCAAATTCTCCAAACATCTTTTTTATCTTGAAAGCAACGTAAGAAAAAGTCTAACCGCGTCGTGCTACCCAGTTAAATATTTGCATGTTTTGTTTGTTTGTTTTTTTTTTCTATTTTGTAAAAACAAGAGAGGATGGATGAATAGTTGCCTTCTTTCTGAGGTCATGGAAGTTTCTATATTGGTTTTACCTGGATGGCAAAATTCTTCTTTGTCTTATTAACTTACACCCCAATTTATTTTCGACGGATTGTTAATGGTGAAGCACCCTATCACGCCTCATTCAAGGTGCATGAAACCGTACCGTACCGGAGGTTCAACCACGAAATACCGGTATTAAAGGCTAAATCGGTAGGCGGTATTTAAAGGTACTACGGTTAAACCATGATTTTACTATAAAATATCCTACCACTGATATTTCCCGATACGGGTTCATGGACCACTATCAAGTAAAACTTTTCAACGTTTTATCAAACATGCCCCTCTACTATTTTTTACATCAAACATGCCCCTGTAATTTGGAAAAATTATCAAACATGCCCTTGAGTTGAAATTTCCATTGAAAAAATTGACAATCATGGTTGAACCGAGATTTAGACGACCTGACATCGATAAATGGAAGGAAAAATGTCAGTTTTGACTATTGTTTTATTTCTCTAGGTCTCGTCAAAGTGAAATTATTAGAATTATTTGGCTATACAAAAGAAAAAAAAACTCTAAAGTGAAATTATTAGGGATATTTTAGATATTTGGGTCGCCCAAACCAAAGTTCGGTCTTGGTTAACAATATTTGGATGAAAATTTTAACAAAAAGGCATGTTTGATAAGTTTTCCAAAGTATAAGGGGATGTTTAATGTAAAAAATAGTAGAGGGGCATATTTGATAAAACATCATAGTAGAAGGACATATTATACCTATAATATCCATCATTTTCCCTAAACAATCCAACAAGGATAGATCATAACCATTTGAAATTGTTTGGTCGAATTTCGAGGCCAGCACTAATAATCCACAAACATCACTAATAATTGTTTGGTCGAATTTCAATCGTCAGTCATCATAAAATAGGAGTGATCTTTAGACTTGATATATACTCTTTGGTATTATATGCAATTAAGTATTGTACAATTAAGCAAGTCGGTCTTTTTTATTTTAAATAAATGAAAGCCCATTTCTTGCCTAATCCTAGCGACCTTTTCCTTTTATATATAAAGACACATGGCAGGCCTCCCTTCTCATCAATCATTTCATCATTTGCTTCCAAAACACATACCTAGTTTCTCTCTCTCTCTCTCTCTCTCTCTCTCTCTATTCCAAAACCACTATGGAGCTTGCTCTCCAATTCAATTCCCACCTTTTCCAACAAACCCACAAAGCACCATTCCTTCCAAACCGGCTCAACTCCATTGTCTCCTGCCGAGCCACCATGACTAATAGCAGCACTGGCCGAAAGAGCAATTTGTACCAAGTGCTATCACTCTCATCGGAAAGTGTTGGGCCCGATGAGATAAAGAAGGCCTACAGAAAGCTGGCCCGACAGTACCACCCGGACGCCCGACCCGCATCCGGAAAAGAGGAGTCGACCCGTCGGTTCTTGGAGATCCGAGAGGCCTACGAGACGCTGTCCGACCCGGCCTCCCGTCTAGTCTACGACTACCAGCTCAGCACGGCCAACTACGTCGGGAGGCCGCGTCGGAGCGAGTGCTCGTCGCCGTCGTCGAGGGCGGTGTGGCAAATGCAGCTTCATGGGCTGAAGGAGCGGTCCCGGGTCAGGATGGAGAGAAAGAGTTATAGTTCTTAAAACAAAATAAAATGTTTTTACTTCTTGTTTTTGTACACTATGGAGACAATATTTGTTTCTTTGGTTTTTGGGGCAAAGGGGATGCTTGTTTTTGTTTTTGTTTTTGTGTGTGTGAGGTCTGAGGAATATGATGATATGACCATCTATGGATTCTTTGATTCGTTTTTTTTTCTTCTTCTGTATATTTGTTTATGAATTATGATTGTGCGGAAAATGTAAGATTCATATTTGAATTAGTATTGACAGTATTTCCCATGATTTCATATTGATTTCTTGTTTAATTTTTGTAGTTGTAATGATTTGTCTACACTAGTATTGATGTTTTTGAAGTGACAGTATTATATTCCGGTTATGGTTTTGGTTTTATTTTTTATTTTGGTGTTCTGATAGCAGTGACGGATCCAGGATTTTGGTATAGGTGTATCGGCCAATAAAAAAAAATTAAGTAATTAATTAATTTAAAATAAACATTAATAAATTTATACATAAAGTTCATCAATTTTATTATTTTTTAAGTGAACCACAACGAGTTTTCATATTCTGAAAAAGTTCTTAATTAGATTTTCTCATTAGGTTGCAAATCAAATTTTTTTATGTACACAACTAAAAAATTATTCATAAATTGATCACTCAACTTATACCAAAGAATTTCTCTATTACACTCATATATGGAAAATGTCATTTTGTATAGTGATGGCAATTTCAACCCGCCCCGCGGGTATTACCTGACCTGACCTGCGATGGGGCTGGTATTACCCGACCCGCAGTAGCGTGGGGCGGGGCATGGGTATCTACTTCCGACCCGCCCTGCCCCGCCTCGCCCCGTTCTAGACTCATTTTATCTCAATTTCTTACAATATCTATACATATTTCTCCTATTTTGACTTTTCTTCAACTAGTTAGAGTCAATCTTTCAACTTGTTAGGCTCAATTATTCATTCTATTATCAATATTTTTCATTTTTAAAGTGCTTTTCCCTATGTTTTATTGTAAAAAGTAAAATTTACTTGTATTTTTTTGAGCAACATGTAAGAGTGGGTCGACCCGTACCCCCGCACCCCAGCGGGTTTTACCTGCCCCGACCCGTAGTAGCGTGGGGGCGGGGCATGGGAATTGAGGTACCCGCCCCGCCCCGCCACATTGTCATCACTAATTTTGTAGCTTGCAGTTACAATAAGTAAAGTCAACACTAATTTAATATGAGAATGCTGTTATGAGAAGCTGGAAGGGTGGCCACAGGCGTCAATGTGTAAGTTTGAATGATAATGTAGATGTTGTCGGCTCGATGCCGATAATTGGATGGTGGCGACAGGCGTCAACATAGAAAGAAATAGCTAAACTAGAAAGCAAGTAGAAAGTTAACTTAAGAAGAATCCATGGAAGAAGTTATGGGGAAAGACAATATGAAATTCACTATCTAATTACTTGACTCAACCAGATTATTAATCAATTTAATTCTCATTCAATTTATTGAGATTATCTCTAAGGTAATAGCTATCTTTCTAAATACTCACTACGTAGTAAGCAGTCAATTAATTGTTTACTCTTGTACAACTAACTAATTATCTACCTAATCGAAAATCCTATAACTCCTATATTTACATATTTCAATAATATTATCACAACAAATTTTTTGTAATGTTATAAGGTTAAGGTGTGTCGATTACAATTATTGGAGGTGTGTTGGAGGTCCCGTGTACGAATTTTTTACACCGAAAAAATGTGGGTTCCTCAAAAACATTTCGGAGCAAGGTGTGTCGCCGTAGGGCTGGGAAAATAGACCAGACCGTTAGAAAAACCGTGGTCCAAACCGTACTGCACTGTTTGGTCTGGACCGTAGACCGTTAAGTATGGTCTGGTCTGGTCCATGGTCTGTATTATTTTATGTTTTGATCTCTTGGGCTGGTCTGGTCTAGACTGCGGTTTATCGGACCAAACCGTGGACCCAACCGACTTGTCAATATGTGTTAATAGCCCATTCGATCACTCTCCCAACTCCCACAACGACACCCCAAGTCTCAACCTTAATTTTGAGAATCTCGTCCGTCCTTCATTCACAACCACATTTAACCAGAGAGTAGAGATACTCGTGTCTACGTATGACATTATGTTAATGCTTATAACGTTATGGTGCAAGTTGGTATGTTTTTACTTTGTATTTTTTTATGTACTAAGATTTAGGGTATCAAAATTATTCATGCATGTTAGGATTAATGTTTTAAGGCAAATAACAATTATTTTTCTTGGTTATTCCACACCAGACCGAACTAGACCGCACATGTGTGGTCTGGACCGGACCGTATAGTCTGTGGTCTGGTCTGTGGTCTATACTTCAGCCTCTCAGTCTGGACCATAGACCGTATATATGGTCTGGACCAGACCGCAACATTTCCCAGCCCTATATGTCGGGTGACACGCCTTGCTACAAGGTGGGTCCCCTTGTCTGATAGTGGTATTGGTTGTCGGGTAGTAATAGTTTTTTTTTTAAATATGCAAAAGTAGAAATACAAAGAGAAAGGTTTAGTTTTTTTAAAAAAATTACTTTACAATAATTATGAATATAAAATTGCAATTAATTTAAATTTTGCGTTTTTTAAAATTTAAAATGTCTACTTTGTCCTTGGGCGCCACCGCAACCGCCACTATTAGGTGGGCACAATAAGCTATCCCTTATTGCCGGCCGGGCAGTTTAAGCCTGTAGTTCAAGAGAAGTTTCGTAGACATTATTTACTTCATTATTTGACCAAATTAAAAGGAGTGGGGAACACAAATTGCCCAATTTCCGGCTGTGCTTGCTACCAGCTTAAAAGGTTCGAATCCACATTATCAATGACTCCAAAACAATTCATTGTTGCATGGTTGCTTGATTTTATATTAAATGCATCGTCCTTTAGTGAAGTAGTTGTAAACTTGTAATGTCACGTCTAAATGCTCTTAAATTCTTTTTAAACACTTATCATATAGATAAATTATGTGTAACTTTTTTTTATAAGTTTGATAGAAGCCAGCGGATGATGAGCATCATCTTGAGCTAATGAGGTGGCTGGCCGGTTTGGGGAGAAATCTATAAATACTAGCTAAAATAAAATATTTTAATCATATGGTCTCTTATTATGTAGACTAACTTCATTAAGATTTATAAAAAAGACCTGGATTTTAATTTTATTAATAATAACATGTACTAAACTCCGGTCAATTCAATCTATAGATATTATTTTCTATTTGGTGTATGGGGTACTTCAACTTTCACCCCGTGCATGATAGAATCATATATATTAAGTTAGATCTACTCATTGTAGTTTAGGAAGGAGAGATCTAGGGGCGAATCCACGAATATTATATAAGGTGTTCTTTATGAAAAGTAAATTAAATTAAAAAATAAAATTTTATAGAATTCTTAAATAAGAATATATCTGACTAGTACAAGTTTGAACAAAAGTTCACGAAATGTTATCAATTTTTTAAATACCGTCACTTTCTACAGTGTGCAACAAATCTCTTTCAATATATCCTACTGAAAAATTATTCATGAACCATTCACATATTCATTTTTGAAACTTTTTTTAATGTAACCAACACTAAGAAACTCTTTCAACACTTGGAGTGCAACCGGTAAAACCAATACACATGGTCGTCAGATCGCTCCCCCATCACGCGGTTGCATGTACCACCATGTGAGAACGCGGTTTGACAGCCAGGAAGGGTCAAACCACGCGTTCCACAGGAGGTTTGTCTCTTAACCGCGCCTTGGAGGCGCGTTTTGGTTTATAACCGCGCATTCGAGGTGCGTTTTGTGTGGAAGGGTGGTATTTTTGGAAATTGTTGAGTATGGGTGGTATTTTTGTAATTTTTTTTATAGTGGTAGTTTTGGATTTTTCCCAAAATACCCGACCAGGGGTAAAAATACCCGGCCGGTAAAAATGCTAAGGAGGCCTGGGAAAAGCTGTTTTGGACGGCCAGAAGGCAGAAGGGCTCCCGGCCA
This sequence comes from Linum trigynum, assembly GCA_964030455.1. Lineage (NCBI taxonomy): Eukaryota > Viridiplantae > Streptophyta > Magnoliopsida > Malpighiales > Linaceae > Linum > Linum trigynum. The sequence goes on from OZ034817.1 coordinate 5,880,578, forward strand.
GAGAGCAAAAATACCCGATCGGGTATTCTTGACTTCGACCGGGTATTTTCCCCTGTACCGCTGCGTTGCGTTTCGAAATCCCCGGCCGGGCACCCGAAATACTGGACCGGTGATTCTGACCGGGTCGCGAATGCAGGCTGTTAAAAGCCTGTTTTGTGCGTTTTTGGAGGGGGGGAGCTGAGTTTTGGATCCCAAACACCCAAGGGACGAACCAAAGAGAGAGAGGGCGATTTGAGGGCATTCTTGGAGTGGAATTGGAGGATTTCTTCGCCTTGGAAGCTCGAGGAACAAGCCCGGACTTGAAGACTGATCATCTGAAGATTCTTACTGCAGTCTCTCTCTTCTCTATGGAGTAACTTCCCTTCACTTAGGTTTTGAGGAACCCTAGCTATGTTTGTTTGATTGGATGATTGTATGAGTACTCTTACTTGATAATATTGAGTTCATATTCAATCTATGCATGTTTTCATGATTCAATTATGCTTTAGTCGAGATTATAGATTCTGCTTTGATCCTATGAGAGCGAATACCCGATTAGGTCAATAGAGCACCATGGATTGATAGTATTGGATCGATTGCTTTAGTCGAGTGTCGATTCACTGCTTTTTATCGTTTGAGAACCTCATTTAATGGAGTAAGTCTAGTTCAGAACCCTTGATCAGTTGTTCTAGAGAAGGATACGTCCCTCTAGGCAATCGATCAAGAGGGCCTTGATCCTTTAGTCGAGATTCAAGGTCTAGTCAAGGATTCTCCGCATTGTGAATGAAAGTGAAACAAGTTAGAAATCATCAATCATTAATCCGGCTAGTGGCTAGGGGGAATCATACTTAAGTGAGTTCCCAACCTGTAATTAGATTAACTTTAACTGTAGTTTGTTAGAGTAGTTTTGGGTTGTTCCATCTTAATCTGGTTTGCTAGATAATAAACTGAAGCTGAGTAATAGTAACTCTAGAGACCCATGGATTCGATATTTATTACTTGAGCCACTATACTGCAGTCCCTTTCATTGGTTACACTTGATCATTGTTAGGACTTGTGTCATAGAGAGTCACCGTGAAAGCGTCAAATAATCTCCAAGGTATTATCATTCCCCTTGGGAGGAAGATGAAACTGAACTGCCTCCATTATCCGCTTAATAAGCGGTCTGGAAGGCTTAAAACAATCGATGTCATTGTTCCAATCTTTCTTGTCGCCAACAGCATACCTAGTTGGCGGTTCAACTTCTCCAGAGTACCATTTCCCCTTCGGGCGGGCAAAAAAGTATTCCTTGAACCAAGGAGAATCTAGCTTTGGGGACCCGTGCACAAAGCCAACGCGGGCCTCTCGCCGGTTACACGACCAACAGTTATCCGAACCGCGCATCTTGTACAACAGACGAAACACATCGAAAGAGGGCGTCTCGCCGAGTTTCTCGTAGGCAGCTCGGAACGCAATAGATTGGAAAATGATGCCGGGAGACAAGCGACCCAGTGTGCAATTAAGATAAAGCAAGGTACGTGTCAGAATGGGGTCAAGCGGAAACGTCAGGCCCATTCGAACATGTTCCACGTGAATAGGAGTCCACCCCTCCAGGGCATGAACCGGACCGCCCAACTGGGGAAGGAGCCGCGTAATCCCAGTCAGCGGGAAGGCCATGAGTCTTAAGCTTCGGAGGACTTGAGGAGGCTTGTATGCAATATCGTTAGGCGGTCCTTATTGGTAGGCGAGCGCCGGGACTTCCTCACCCTCCCACATATTTTCGTGCAACCGCACACAATATGTGGCGTCGTTAAGAACCTGAAACGCCTCAACGGGCAGTGCATCAGACACCACCAAGGAAGGCGACTGATTCATGTCATCAATGTTCTGGCGGTCGTCAAAAACCCTGCCCCCGCTATTCGAGGAAAGGGAAACCAAAGGCACATCCTGCGGTGGTTCGCTTTCTGCCTCTGAATAGCTAAAGTATCCCAGGTTATCGCCAACCATTGAGGAGGCTCCCCGCCTGCCAGCGGAGGTACCAGCATCGGGTATGAAGTCCATGTCTACTTCTAAAAGGCCATAACCAAGACCGCCTAAGTTTTTCGCTCAGCCTAGTCATGCGCTCGAAAGCCGCTTGCTAAAAACTAAATTCTCTACAACTCATTCTAGGAAGGAACAACGAAAGGGAGAGGAGACAAAGCATGCATGGGTACTCTGCTTATTTCCATATGAAGGACCGCTAGATCTGATATGATCCCAATTGGATCCATCCACAATTCAAAATTACTTGCCAAAGAAGTCATCTCAATTAATTTGAAGCATTCTGATTTTTGGCCAAGTGTTGAACCAGTTTCAGGTAGCCTACTTTGGAAGCTTGTATCTCACAAATGGCTCAATGGAAATTGGAGATCAAGGGTTTGTTTTGCAGATAAAGTTGCCATGTTTCCAATGGTATGCTTTTTGGATCCAGATGATTTCATTAGGTTGTTTTCCAAGGTCTCAAAGTTGCTACCTCAAAACTGGAAAACTGCCAGAATTTGGTTAAGGCGGAAACTGTGTTCAAGAAGCCTACTTTGGAGCTCCATTCCAGAAGCATAGATGAGATTCGAGTCCAGAAGCTTATACCACATGAAATTAGGTATGTTCTACTACAAATAAATGACATTGGATGATTGGAAGCTTACCTGGAAGGCTTTGAGAGAGAGGCTCAAAAATGGCATCAAAGCTGTTTGGTTACTTGGAGCTAAAGGCAGATTTATTTTTCTTGTTTAGTTAGGATTTCATTGTTTTGGTAGTTTTTTATTCCTTTTCGTATTAGACTGTAATTAGGAGTTTATAGGACGTGTGTAACCCTAGCTAGGCCTATTTAAGCTTTTTATTTTCGTTGTAAAAACTTAGACTTTGTTGATTAATCGAAAAAGAAACCGTTTTGGTTTTGTTCAAGTTTGCGAACTTGTTCTTGGGTTTTGGTTGCGATCAAAACTTTCTGACCTGCTTATTGATCGAGAAATCACACTCGATTATATCGAAAGCTTCGCTATAACGATTGTGCATTCTTCCAGGTGTAAGAATTCCCTTTCGTTTCCGTTTTATCCAATTTTCGTATTAAGAACGCATTGTGCTTGATTCGAGTTCATTCAATCTTCGGATTGATCGTGTTGCTGCATGACTTTGATAACATAAAACCCCTAGGGGCGTATTAAGATCCGCCACCAGTCTTCGAGGAAGAGCGAGGGACGCTAGCTCCTGCACTAGAAGTTCGGAATTCGCCGGAAGTCGTGACGCGGCGTCGCCGGAAATATTCTGGTTCTGGCTAACGGAGGGAGTGGTGCTCTCTGAATCAAATCGCCATTCTCTACCGTTGTTGCTTTTTCTTCGCTCGTTTTTTGGGCTTGTTTAAGCTTTGTGAGATAGTTCGCTTGGTTTGGTGGCAAGAGAGGATGATCTCACAAATAAAAAGAAAGGGATAAATTAGTGCAGCGAGCAATTTTGGCCTGACCTGGAGAAGAGCTTGGGGAGAACAACGAAGAAGAAGGATGAAGGGGAAGAATGAAGAAGAAAGTGAATAACATATATAAATAGGGAACCAAAAGAAAAAGAGACAGAGGCAGCGATGCGACGGTTGGGTGACCGAGGCGAAAACCATAGTCTAGAAATTCAAAAAAGCGGGCAGGTGATTGGACGTTTAGGGTTTCCCATTGTTAGGGCCTGACATTCGAGCGCTGCCACGTGGCGGAGCATGCAAAGATCAATGAGAATCCGCTAGACTCAATCACTTTAGGGAAATTCTCAAAGACCACAGAGTGGTTATTAAGTCCTCGAAGGCCACATCTCCAGGAAGAAGAAAAGGGCGCGTGCGCTTAGAGCACAAAATCTCGTCTCTTGGACGACCAGGGGCAAGATGTAGGGTAGCGGTTATAGGAGTGGATCGCTCAACATAAATGATAAGATTTATAGCCGCCAAAACCCGTAGTTTTTCACGACTAAAGGGCAATTGTTGGGCTAATAGTTGAGCGGTATTGGATTTCATGCCCAATAGGAATAGGCAGGCCGGGCCCAGTGGGAGGCCCAAGAACGGAGCATCCATGAGAGATCGCGACAGGCGGCCGACCTAGGGACAAGATAGGTATAGACCGCCTGACATAAAGCACCAGTCACGATAGGAGGAGGAGGTCCTCCTCGGATACTTACCTCGAAACCAGCAGGCGGCCGACCTAGGGACTAGACATGCATAGACCGCCTGACATAAAGCACCAATCATGACAAGGGGAGGAGTTCCTCCTCAGATACTTACCTCGAAACCAACAGGACTGAGCATTAATTACCCGCCGTAAGCGGTCCAGGTAAAGTAATGTGTCACTAGGACGCTTGACAGAGCATTTAATGCCCTAAATTCCACCTAGTTGAGTATAAATATCCTCATATATGCATTGATGGTAACTCAACTACTTCCTCTCTCTCTCTCTCTCTCTCTCTCTCTCTCTAAATACAAACATATATTCTCATCTCTCTCTAACTTAAGCATTGGAGAGTGTAATGGGCAACCGCCCACGGACCCTTGCTTTGTAGTGGTCAGGAGTACACCCAGCATCAAGAACAGACGCCTCACTCGCTCCTCAAACAGCCTACAACATTCTATACTCGAACACCGAGGTCACCGAATAAGGGTCCACCAAACTAACGTTCACCGCCCGAACCGAACCTCTGAAAAATTTAAAAACTATCAAAGAGGTATCAAAATGTAAAAAACACACCTAATGTCTTATAATTGCAAATTGGATAAATTTTAATAATTTCTATCATAAAACCTTCCATAATTTCATCAAATAGTGATGTTTTAGCCTAAGATGGAGAAAGAAAAAAAATGGTTTTTTTCAAGTGTTTTAAAGTATACTAGGTGGCAATGTCGCGACTTGTCGCGGGTAGAGATGGCCTATAGGAATGTATTATGTGACCCGTTATTGTATTTTGTTAGTATTATTAGCCTAAAATTAATTTTTTGTTAGCAGTCTTGTTAGTAATATTGACTTGACAATGTGATATTGACTAAGGATAGATATATGTAGGTCAACATTTAATTTAAAAATTTTGGCTAATAAATGATATTTACCTAAACCCAAGTAGACTCATTGATTATGGGTAGGGTATGAGTGACGTATATATGAGTTTGAAAGTTTGTAGATGGGTTTGGGTAGGGTATGAATATTTACTTTCATAATCTAAATGCGTATGAGTTGGTATGGATATTCATTTATTAAAGGGTGTTTTAATTACACATACAAAAATTAGACCTATTTATAGAACTTCACAAGTTCATGTACTAAAATGTAATACACAGAATTTTAGATACTACAATGTAATGTTCCATAAGTATTTTGAGGACTTATATGCCAAAAAATTAATTTTAGGTTATATAAGGATCTATTAAGTTTTAGGTACCCAACTGTAATTTGCATAGTTGATGCTTAATTCCTTTTTTTGGTTATGTATTTAAGATAATAATTATTTACTTTTTTATAAAAATAGGAAACTATTTATTTGATATGTATAATTGTTGAAAATTCTACTCGGGTGAAAAAACACCTCTAGAGCGAAGCAAAAGGAATACAAACTGAAACTCGCTTAAAATTTCATGCCTTCAAATCTCATACTGAAAAATGATGAATTTCTAATAAGTATTAACCATATATATTCGTTTTTAATTGGACTCGACATTAAGCTAAAAAAGTTAGTGGTTCATGCTTCAATTATTAATTCTCTAGACTGTTGGTCAGTCGTGTATGGACCCGTTACATACTTGCGATTGGAATACATAAAAATAGTATACTATTTAGTACCTCGTAAATGTACTAAATGAGTTTATAAGTTCGCTCTTGCAATATTTTAAAATCGTCTCTTTTTATCATTTTTTAATGTTTCACGTAATTAGCAAATATAAAATGGTCGAATTTTCTACTACAGTTGAGTGATACAACATCTTGTATGATACAAACTAAATTTATACTTTAATGTTATGGTGGATTGGATTCATGGATTGGTTCAAAAGGATTGGTGGATTGAATTTATGGATTCAAGTGAAATCTAAACATTGGATCAATTTATAAAAGTACAAAATTGTAGGTAAGAAATTCTCATACAATTTAGATACCAAAACATAATTGTTCAATGATTTTACATTAAAATTAATTTTGTTGTGTCAAAATGTAAAATGTACATTATGATGACTAAATTGTGATTTAAATAAATTTGGGGTATCAGAATGTGAATAATTAGACAACAGTAACCAAGCTTTACATTTATATATATTAATGTTTAATCTTTGGTTCAGAGCCTTTTTCTCCATCATATTCATATGGACTTGTATTCTTCCTGCATATTGGCTGACATAGCTACGATGATATGGATGAACTTTCCTTTAGTAAAATCAGTTGTACGACACCAAAGCCAAAATTTGGAAGTTCTCTCGACATTGATATACACATAGCATGCTAACCCCCTTAGGAATTGGAAAAATGACACCCCCTAATATATTAAATACAACTATAGAATTTAATAAACACATTAAATACACATTAGGAATTAAATGTACCATATTAATTAGGAATTCTCTCACTATTAAATACACATTAGGAATTAAATACACATTAAATACACATTAGAAATTCTCTCACTATATTTGATTTTTCCTTTTCCAGCAGTCTCCGACCACCAGACTTCCTCCGACCGCCACACTTCTCCGGTGAAAATCCCATCGGCAGACTCCCTCCGACCACCTCCAAAAAATATACCACTGCACTGATACGGTGTACCACTGTACTGGTAGATATACCACTGCACTGATACGTTGTACCACTGTACTGGTAGATATACCACTGCACTGGTAGCGATATCAGTGCACTGGTAGCAATGTCATATCTGAGTATCAGTGCAGTGGTACAAATACCAGTAAAGTGGTAATTAATGTGGTGTATTTAATGCTTACTTTGTATTTAATAACAGAACATTTATTATGTTTACTTTCATTAATACTTGTCAATAATTAATGAAAAATTGACCAATTAAAAGGGGGTGTCAAAAAACCAACCCCTTAAGGGATTAGCATGCTAACCGGTCCCGGCGCGAGAGGCAATTGGTCAAGACGGCAAACAGCCAACAGAGCGTTTTATCAATTTCTTGCTGAGTCCGCATAAATAATCGATAGTCAAAACCTGGGCGACGAACACAGTGCGTTGAGGAAACGGCCTATCATGAAAATGCTGTATAAACTAAACCTGTATAAAATTATTTGGTGTGCATAGATATAAAAAATGAATTACATATTTTTTTTTAATAATCCGGTATAGATAGAAATTCATTTAAAGTGGGTCAGATGTGGAAAAGTATATTTAACCTATTTTTCAGTATGTGTTCATATTTTGAAATTTGTTGTAAAATATATTTATCATGCAAATTATGAGTGATGTTAAGATACCACAGCGAAAAAAATCGTTCACTATTCCACAACTCATCTTACTTGGAAGTGTTTCTTTTACTTTCCTTATTGCAGATAGCTAGCAACAAACACTCGTAAGTTTTTGTTTATATTAAACTCACCTACAGAATATATAAATTAAAAGCTCAATATAGATCACAAAACATTAGCTTTCGTAAAATTATCTACAATAATATAGAGATCTCGTATTCAATCAACAATTGCATTAATATATTTACTGCACGTGTTTTGGGCCAAGATGGTGCAAACATCAAATGACCCACCTTGGCCACATGTGATTCGACCACTGATCTGGCCTCTATCCTCATAATTACAAAAATAATCCTCCATATTTTTAACCCCCTCCCAACCAATTCCTTCCATGAGTTTCATCCTACCATATCCAATAAAAAATCAACGAACCAGCCTATCTTTTGTCAAAACTAAAAAAAAATTAAAACAACTTTGTAATTAAATGATTTTTATACTGAGTTAGCACTTAATTATGAGCATGTCAAGTGAGCACTTGGATCCCCGTTTAACAGAAGAATAATAGTCTTTTAACAGCAAGGGCCACAACCGGAAGATATTTATATTTGAATGACTATGTTAGGGGAAAAAAAAAGTATTGGGATGATAGGAAAACCTTACTAGTTCAGGTGCCAAAATTTGGACCACACCGAATAAAAAAAAAAATAGTATTGGGAATTTGGGATCATGATAGGAAAAATAGTATTAACCCATACATAATTCACTCATATCCTACTCAAAATGACCGATTTACAATTAACCTTGAGTGGGTAATTGTCCTGGTTACATTAAATCCTAATTCCCAAATGTCAAAGATTTAATTGATTCCTCCCGTTCATCCAAAAAAGAAAAATTTGATTCCTCCTAAATTAATGTTGGTGGCATTATGAATGGGAAACATCGTGTAGATACATGCGTGATAGTTAAGCCAATCGAAGGCAGAGGAGAGGAGCAATGTGGAGACAAGATCGAGGATGGGTACGGCATTTTGATTCGACCAGTACTCTTGCTGTAGTTGTTCTCCAGCTTCAAATTCTCCCCAAATCTTTTTGATCTTGAAAGCACCGGAAGAAAAAGTCTAAACCGCGTCAGGCTACCTAACTACCCTGTTATAAACGCGTTGCTACGGATCGGGAAATCGTCGGAATCGATAAACCAAGAATACGAAAGCGAGAATCGAAAAACACAGACACACGATTTACGTGGTTCACTAACACGATGTGTGTTAGCTACGTCCACGGGCGAGAGAGAGCCAATTTCACTATATCGAGGAGATTACAGATTACAGAGGAGTATGAGAACTATTTATAGTACTTCTCCATGGAGGAATTTTACAATGCTATATAGTATTGGTGCTATAGGTTTTTGCCTTTATGATACAACTTGAAATTGTACCTTTAATGTTATGGTACAACTTCAGATTGTACCTATACTTTTTGTACAAATTCTTTTATGGTACAACTTAAACTTGTACCTTATGTGATGGAACAACTTCAAGTTGTAAAGTTGTACCATAACATAATGCTACAAATTCCTTTATGGTACAACCTAAACTTATACATTTAATGTTATGGTACAACTTCAAGTTGTACATTAAAGCACCAATGCTATATAGTATAGTAGAAGTGCTCCTTCTCCATGTGGGCCTAAACCTAATCCAATCTGGCAAAGGAAACGGTTACAGACCAGGCCCAGAACCCGAACCCAAATAACATTGAGCCCATACACCGACTACCAGTCGTAGCGACTGATAGTCTGATTCAAGTCACATCAACACACCGAGTTAAATATTTGCATGTTTTGTTTGTCTTTTCTAATCGGTAAAACAAGAGGATGGATGAACAGTTTGCCTTCTTTCTGAGGCCATTCGAAGTGAAGTACAAAATCACATTAAAAGAAAATACAAGCCCATTTCGTGCCTAAACCTATCGACCTTTTCCCCTTTTATATAATAATAATAAAGAGATATACAACAGACCTCGCTTCTCATCAATACACTTTCATTTGCTCTACAATTTCCAAAAACATAGACCTACTTCCTTCCTCTCTCTCTCTCTCTCGAGTCCAAAACCACAATGGAGCTTTCTCTCCAATCCAGTTCCCTCCATTTCCTGAAAACTGGTTCAATCAAACAAGCCCACAAAGCACCAATATTCCTTCCAAACCGGCACAACTCCATCGTCTCCTGCCGAGCCACCACTCGCAACAATTTGTACCAAGTGCTCTCACTGTCATCAGAAAATGTTGGGCCCGAGGAGATAAAGAAGGCCTACAGAAATCTGGCCCGGCAGCACCACCCGGACGTCCGGCCCGCATCCGGGAAAGAAGAGTCGACCCGCCGGTTCTTGGAGATCCGGGAGGCTTACGAGACGCTGTCCGACCCGGATTCCCGTCTGGTTTACGACTACCAGCTCAGCACCACGAACTCGAGTGGGCGGCCGCGGCGGAGCGAGTGCTCGTCGTCGTGGAGGGCGGTGTGGCAAATGCAGCTCCATGGGCTCAAAGAGCGGTCCCGGGTCAGGATGGAGAGGAAGAGTACTTATAGTTCTTAATCAAATATATATATATTTTGACTTCTTGTTTTTTACACTATGGAGACAATGTTTGTATCTTTGGTTTTTGGGGCAAAGGGGATGTTTCTTTTTGTGTGTGAGAGGTCTGAGGATATATGAATATGATGGTATGGCCATCTATGGATTCTTTGATTCGTTTCTTTGTTTATGAATTATGATTGGGAGGAAAATATAAGATTAATATTTGAATTTGTTGAAATATGTACATGTGTCGGGTCCTTTTGTAAATAGAAGAATTTTATGGACTAAACCGGATATTTGCCATGCAGCCTACGTGGTTAGGGTTTGCGTGTGCGTTAGCTATAAAGCCTAAGTTTCGGCTTGTGGCTAATTGAATAATAAGAAGACTGTAGCCACCGGGATGTAAGCAGGGGCGGACCCAGGGAGGTTTAGGGGTGTCCCCGGACACCTCTAAATTTTGGGAAAACGATTATCCAACCTTCGATGGTAATTTACGTATGGATAAAAAAAATATAATTAATAGTGAGGGACACCCCTTAAATTTGAAAAAATGATTATCCTACTGTCATTTGTGTATAGGAATATAAGTGGTAGGTTGGATAATTTAAATCTAGAACACTATTATTATTAATAAGCTCAATTTCCGTTGAGCTAAACTCATTTGTTGTTCGATTTTGAACAATGTGTAATAGTAAAATGGTATTCCCTATCTCTAATTATTTTAAGAACCTAACAATTAAACTAATTTTATGATTGTACGACAAGTGTTGAAAGAGTCTTTCAGCTTTGGGTTACATCAAGAACAAGTTTACGAATAGAATATGCGATAAGTTTGTGAATGATTGTCTAGTAGTGTATATAGAGACAATTTTTTTAAACACTATAGACACCAAGTGTATTCTACAATTAGTTCCGAATATGAAAACACATCATGGACTTTTTTAACCTGTACGAGTAATGTATTTTCATATTTACAATTTTATTTTTATTAATTAATTATTTTTATTAAATTTATTTTTTAAAAGAGGACACCCCTATAAAAAATTTCTGGGTCCGCCACTGGGGTGAACAGTTAATGCATGATATAAATGAGCTCTAGTTTGCATGATCTTATTCGAGTTCATGGTTTAGTACAATAACATATCTTTAATTTTATGCGTTTATAAATTGAAAACCCCTAGATAATTTTACTATTCTTGCTTTGTTTGTTTGTCCATGAAAACCTCTAAATGAATTTGTGGTTTCCTGTATGCGTTGATGGTTGATGTGAGTAGTTATGCATTACAATACCTCAATGAATACGACACTACGCACATCTAGGAATTTATAACCTGATCATGCATCAGAGCACCAGCTACACCGAGCATCGTTTAGGTACACAGACAAAGATGGCGAAGAATTGCTGACGAAAGGAGACTCGCTTGTGAGTAGAAACTGGTAGACATGAGACACTAACGACTTAAAGAGAGAGAAGCGGAAAAAGCATTTCAAGAAAAGAAAGGAAAATGGAAATCATCATTATTTTTTCAGCATGTTCTATATATATTATATATATCACTAGGTGGCGATGCCGCGACATGTCGCGAAGTGGAGATGGCATATAGGCATGTATTATGTGACCCGTTATGATATTTTGTTAGTATTATTAGCCTAAAATTAATTTTTTGTTAGCAGTTTTGTTAGTAATATTGACTGAGAAGAGATATATGGCGGTCAACATCCAATTTTTTTTTTTTAAATTTTGACTAGTAAATGATAATTATCTAAGATATAGTTATGCATTACAATACCTCGATGAATACGACCTTACGCACATCGGTAGGGAATGCGTTATGTATATATGAGTTTGGACGTTTGCAGATGTGTTTGGGTAGGGTATGAATATTTACTTTCATAATCTAAATGTGTATGAGTTGGGTATTAATACGGGATACCCATTTATCCTAGGGTGTTTTAATTATACATACAAAAATTAGACCTATTTTTAGAACTTCAAAAGTTTAGGTACCAAAATGTAATGCACAAAAAATTTAGATACTAAAATGTAATGTTCCATCAATATTTTGAGGACTTATATGCCAAGAATAAATTTAGGTTATAAATGTAAAGATCTATTAAGTTTAGGTGCAAATCTGTAATTTGCATAGTTGAGGCTTAATTCCTTTTATGGTGATGTATTTAAGATGATAAGTTGTATATTCGATATGTGTAGATACCTAGCAAACATTCCATGTATAATTGTTGAAAATTCTAACCCGAGTGAAAAAGAAAAACTCTAGAGAGAAGCAGCTCGCTTAAAATTTCACGACTTTAAATATCATAGTGGAAATGTTGGTGAGTTGTGTATCGACCCGTTCATACTTGTGATTAGAGTACATAAAAATAGTATACTAATTAGGGTTAGACGAAGAAGGCAGAGAAAAAAAATAAAGAAAGGGCTATGGAAGGCGAGTGAAAATTGAAACGAAGAGGAAGTAGATGATGGAAAATTTTTGACCCTATTTTTAGTTGGCCATCAATACAAAAGTCAAGACTTTTTCACCGTAGCAATTTATTGACACTTGCTTATGTAGATGTCGCATATTTTGTTGTATATAGTTAGTAGAAGTTTGTTTAGTACCCGTAAAGTACTAAATTAGTTTATAAATTTGCTCTTGCAATATTTTAGAGTCATCTCTCTTTTATCATTTATTTAATGTTTCACGTAATGAGCCAAACTAAATTTATACGTCGATTGGATTCATGTATTGGTTCAAAAGGATTGGTGGATTGCATTCATGGATTCAAGTGAAATCTAGGTAAGAAAATCTCATAAAATTTAGATACCAGAACATAATTGATGAATGATTTTACATTAAAATTAAATTTGGGCCAAAATGTAAAAATGTACATTATAGTGACTAAATTGTGATCTAATTAAATTTGGGGTATCAAAATGTAACATTTTATGCAATAGTAATCTTACTTTATATTTATATATATTTAATTTTTCTTAAAATGGTCTTCTTTTTTTACTTATTTTCCCTAGTTTTAGTGACTTATGATTTTACTTCTTCTATACTTATTATATATGGATATGGTGTGGGTAGGAGAATCGTTCGCTTATTTGTAGGGAAGACATGATGTCTATTCACTGATGATGTTTTTTTCGGTTCGGCTCCCATAGCAATGGAAGTTTTAAGCTGCCTCTGTCCCTCTGTCGTCTTTTGGACAAACATGTAGCTCGGTTCTGGTGGGGGGGGGGGGGGTACTGAGGGCCACTCGAAGGTGCGTTGGGTTTCCTGGCGCAATATGTGTAGAAGCAAACATGAGGGTGGGATGGGGTTTCGTCGCTTTGAACACTTTAATTAGGCACTTCTTGCCAAAATTGGGTGGCGAATCCTGACTGACCCGGAGTCCCTCCTGGCTAAGGTCTACAAGGGGAAGTACTTCCCGAGAGGGACCTTCCTTCATGCTAAGGCTCGCTCCCGTCCTTCGTGGGGTTGGCATAGCATTTTGCATGGGCGCCAGCTGTTAGAAAGGGGCTTACGCTGGCAAATTGGGAATGGGCGCTCCGCTTCTCTTCTCCACTCTAATTGGATACCTCAGCTGCAATTTGATCCTCCTAGGTATAATCCGCGAGTCCTTCCGAATGGAGGGGACCCACTGGTGGCAGAGGTTATGGTTCAAGGAGAGGGGCGGTGGTGTGAAGTGAAATTGCGTCAATGGTTTGACCCGATGACATGCCGGACCATCCTTGCAATCCCCCTGCCGCGTATGGCCATGGAGGATAGGCTGATCTGGCATGACACAGTGGATGGGGTTTTCTCTGTCAAATCGGCATACCATTTAGCTGTTTCGCTGGATAGGAGGAGGGGTGGGTGGAAAGCTTTGGCGAGTTGGATGGATAAGGCTAGTTGGATTCGATTGTGGAATGCTGATATTCCCCCAAAGTTGAAAGTGTTTGTTTGGCAAATCCTCAATCGCGCTCTTCCAACGACTAAAGCCCTCATAGAGAGAAAGGTCCCGGTGCATCCTCGATGCCCGGTCTGCTGGGAGGCCTCTGAGACACTGGAGCATATGTTTCTCTATTGTCCTTTGGCGAGGGCCATCTGGGACTATTCGGGGCTGGAATATTTGGGGGAGGGATTGCCTCGGCATACTTTCCCTTTATTTCTTAAACGAGTCCTGGCGCTGATAAGTCACCCGTCTGTGTTAATGGCGGTGGTGGCGGTCCTCTGGCGGATCTGGCGTTCTCGGAATTGGGTTGTCTTTGAGGGCAAGCAATTCGGGATACCAGCTTTGATGCGACAATTTAATCAGCAATATGAGGAATGGGTTGGCTTGTCTAGTAGTCGGGATTCCCAGGCTATTCCATCTACACCGCGACATCTGGGTCCGGTGGGGGCTGGCTGGGTTGTCTGTATGTGGGATGGGGCCACGAGAAGGGGAAAGTATTCAGCAGGAGGGCTGATTCTTGCAAATCTGGCTAGGGAAATCCTCCTGGCTAAAGGAGTTAGTTCCAAGCAATTGATGACCCCATGGTAGTGGAACTACTTGTGCTCAGGGAAGCTATTGTCTGGTGTCTGGAGTTGGGGTTCTCGAACTTCATTTTTGAAGGGGATGCCAAGGTCATTATTGATAAAATCAATCTGGCAGACACTCGGGACAACAGGATGGGTGCTGTTCTTGCGGAAATAGTTCAGTATTTTAGTGCCCATGCGGGGTTTAGTATTCGATTTGTAGGTCGGGAGAACAATAGGGTAGCCCATGCAGTGGCTAGAAATGCCCTTTCTTTGTACCCGGCTATGAGTCGCGCTTTTGATTTTCAGACCTGGCTTAATTCCAGGATGTAACTATCTCTTTGTTGAATCAATATATGATTATCTTTTGTAAAAAAAAAAGCAATGGAAGTTTTTTTTTTCTTATGATATTCTTTAATTTTTAATCTGGTAGTGATTCTATTTTGATACTGGTTCGTCTGAACTGGTAGTGGTGCATAGGAATTGGCAGTACTTTTCAAGATTTCATATTGATTTCTTGTTTTATTTTTGTAGTTGTAATGATTTGTCTACACCAGTATTGATGTTTTTGAAGTGACAGTATTTTATTCCCGTTATGGTTTTGGTTTGATTTTTATTTTGGTGTTGATTTTGTTCTGGTAGTGGTACTGGTTGTCGTATAGTAATAGTTATTTTCCTGTTTTCGATGCAGTTAGGCGGTCAGAGAAAGTACAAATGATTGCGACCGATGAAGTAATAAAATGGAGGAAGCCGGAAGAATGCAAATATGTAGAAGTAGAAATACAAAGAGAAAGATTTAGTTAAAAAAAATTACTTTACAATAATTATGAATATAAATGCAATCAATTTAAATTTTGTGTTTTAAAAAATTTAAAATGTCTACTTTGTCCTTGGGCGCCACCGCAACCGCCACTATTAGGTGGGCACAATAAGCTATCCCTTATTGCCGGCCGGCCAGTTTAAACCTGTAGTTCAAGGGAAGTTTCCTAGACATTATTTACGTCATTATTTGACCAAATTAAAAAGAGCGGGGAACACAAATTGCCCAATTTCCGGCTGTGCTTCCCATTGGCTACCAGCTTAAAAGGTTCGAATCCATATTATCGATGACTCCAAAACAATTCCTTGTTGCATGCCCTATTTTATATAAGGTATGTACCCAAAAGTGGTTGCTTGATTTTATATTAAATGCAGGTTTGGGATAGGGTTACTACCTATCAGTAAATACACAGGAACCGTAGATTTGGGGATGGAGCAATCGGGTGGTTGGCTGGACGCGGAGGTTTGGGATAGGGTTACTGACCTATCAGTAAATGCAGGTTTCCAATCTCTTTCCAGATCTTTTCTCTATTCCTTCTCTCTTACTTTTTCTCTCACAATCTCCTTTTCATATCTAGATCTGCTCTCTTCCATCTTTATTTTTTTCTCTAGCAATCGACTAATAAAAATTGAAGTCACCCTCTTTAATTGCGTTTCTTCTCTTCATCAACTTGTTGGCTTTAATTTCGATCTTTCTCCTTTTTTGGCGTTTGGTGTTCTTTGGTTGCGAATGAAATGAGATGAGACAGAAGACAAGTTTTTTTTTTCTCTCCCTCCTTTTGTTTTTTCCCCTTTCTTTTAGGTAATATATATTGGTATTACCACACTATACCATATGGTATTATGTGGTAACGAAATATATATTGGTATTACCACTCTATACCATATGGTATTGGGTGGTAACGAAATATATATTGATATTACCACACTATACCATATGGTATTGGGTGGTAACGAAATATATATTAATATTACCACTCTATACCATATGGTATTACCACTCTATACCATATGGTATTGGGTGGTAACGAAATATATATTGATATTACCACACTATACCATATGGTATTGGGTGGTAACGAAATATATATTGATATTACCACACTATACCATATGGTAGTAACGAAATATATATTCATGTGCCAAAAATTTTCATACCATATGGTATGCTCTTATTTAATACCAGTCAATACCATATGGTACAGTCAATACCATATGGTATAGACTGGTAATAACTGACAAATTTTTTTATGTCCAAAAAATATCAAAGTGGATATCATTTTGAAGAGCACAATTAATCTGATCTAACTGTGCAAAAAAAAAACGACTTAAAACGAGTGAGAAATCATCCGTTAAAGATTAAGGGAAGGAAAATTAAATGTTTTGCGAGGAGAAAGAAGGAGGCGCTGATGTGATACGGTCAAAAGTCAGCCTCAGCAATAAATAGGAGAAAGTGCAATTTTACTGTACTACCCTTTTCACATTTAATTTAAATAAAAAAGTGTCTGACACGTGGGGACCATAGAAGGGGTTACTGATGGGTTACTGACCCATCAGTTACAGACCCGATCTGGACCCTTAAATGCATCGTCCTTTAGTGAAGTAGTTGAATTAGTGATGGCAATTTGAACCTGCTCGCGGGTATTACTCGATCTGACTTGTAATGGGGCGGGTAGTACCCGACACGCAGTAGCGTGGGGCGGGGTATAGGTATCTACTTTCGTCCGCCCTGCCTCGTCCCGTTCTTGGCCTATTCTATCTTAATTTCTCATTGTATCTATACATATTTATCCTATTTTTACTTGTCTTCAACTAGTTAGAGTCAATTTTTTAACTTGTTAGATTTAATTACTCATTCTATTATCACTATTTTTCATTTATAAAGTGTTTCCCCCTTCGTTTTATCGTAAGAAGTAAAATTTGCGTGTACTTTTTCAAATAACATCTAACAGTGGGTTAACCCGTCCCACCCCCCACCCGCACGGATTTTAACCGCCTCGAACTGCACTAGCATGGAGCGGGCCATGGGTATAGACAGGGGTGAAGCCAGGAATTCAAGTTGGGTGGGGGGGGGGGGGGATTTTTTTTCGAGCAAAAGAATACTATAAGAAAATATCAAATATAATTTATTAGTTTAAACGTACACAACATCTTTGAGACTAATCACATCACTCAAAATACATATATGTGAAAAGTGTTGATTACATCTCGTTCAATATAAATAACAAGACCATCGGCGAGAAAATCATCAATCATTTTAGTCACTAAATTTAGTCTAAAGTGAAACTAAAGCGGAAAAGTGAAATTATAGATAGTGAAATGTGTACTTAAATTGAGGTTCTAATAAGAGTAGTAGAAAACTTCAATATAGGGTAAAAAAATAAAACATAGTTTGCAACAACACTCGAAATGTTGACTCATGGAATGCAAATAACAGCTTCCACCACTACACCATAACTAGATTCGTGTCTTAGTTGTACCAGTAACTTATATTTTTCGTGTACCTGAAATTCCTGGGGAGCCATGGGTATAGAGGTACCCGCCCCGCCTGCCCTATTGCCATCATTAGTCTAAATGCTCTTAAATTCTTCTTGAACACTTATCATACATAGATAAATTATGTTTTTTTTTTTTTAAGTTTGAAAGAAGCCAGTTGATGATGAGCATCATCTTGAGGTAATGAGGTGGCTGGCCGGTTTGGGGAGAAATCTATAGATACTACCTAAAATAAAATATTTTAATCATATGGTCTCTTATTATGTAGACCAACTTCATTAATATTTATACAAAAAAGACTTGGATTTTAATTCTATTAATAATACCATGTATTAAACTCCGGTCAATTCAATCTCTAGATATTATTTTCTTATTTGGTGTATGCGGTACTTCAACTTTCACCCGGTGTATAATAGAATCATATATATAAAATTAGATCTACTGATTGTAGTTTAGGAACGAGAGATCTAGCAGGGAATCCATGAATTTTATATAAAGGGGTTCTTTATGAAAATTAAATTAAAATAAAAAATAAAATTGTATAGAATTATTAAATAAGAAAATATACGACTAGTAAAGTTTGAACAAAATTCCACAAAATTTTATCAAATTTTTAAAAAAACTTGTAAAATACACAGTGCGCAACAAATCTTTTTCAATATATCCTACTGGAAAATCATTCATAAACTATTAACATATTCATTTTCGAAACTTTTGTTAATGTAACCCAACGCTGAAAAACTCACTCAACACTTGTAGTTGCAACCGGTATAACCATTACAACTTTGAGGAGCAAAATAGACACATGGATATGAGAGATTCAATTTTATTTCCACCACCAATTCAAGTAATTCACCCGTTCATTTTAATCCATAAAATAACTTATTATTTTTAACACAATGATAATAATTCTTCAAATCTCTTAGAGAAAAGAATTAGAAAGCTGACTAGGGATGGCAAAAATATCCGTAACCGTGGATATCCGCCCGAATCCGGCCTAATTGGGTAGGGTAAAACCCGAACCCGAAGGACATTTAGTGGGTACGGGTGAAACCCGAACCCGAATATTGCGGGTAATGGGTGGGCATGGGTTTCTCACTATCCGACCCGAATCCGCCCGATTATACACATGCATATGTATTTTGTCTAGAAATAATCATTATTTTTCTCTAACATATTTTATATTTAGCATATAAATATAATATTTTCATGAAATTGTGTTGTTTTAGTTAATTTTCTTCATTCTAGTGAATTCTTGTCGTACATTTAGTTATTTACAACTGAAATTTTTCGTTGCCAAATGTAAGAAAAAAAAAATCTCTGCCGTTGGTGGTTTCTTTAACCAACATGCGTTTTAAAAAAGAGCTAGTTTTCTTTTTCTCAAAACATAGCAAAATTGATTTCATTGTGAAGATTATAATAAATACGTTTATTGTATATAAATATTATTTTTGAGTTAAAATAATGGAGATATGACCCGTTTAGCAAATATAGTGAATAAAAATAACAACATTTGAATGGCTTAAAGTCCCATATCTCCCCACTAAATTTTGTATCAATGAAAGAAAAAAGAATAGAAGGGTACAAAAATTACTAGTTTGGTCCTCCTTATTTCTTAAATGAATTTTGATTCATTGAATAATCGTACCATACAATTTTAGATTTTTGTAGAATAATTTTTTGTAGTCTATCCTTACCCTCATTAATATTCATGTTAGTAGTTGGCTTTTCCTCCATGTGCATGCTACCTGATAACGAAATTTGTCTCCGTAGACTACTTGGTAGATAAACGTCTTGACTTTTTTCTTCAGTCTGGGCTTTAAGTACTTGGCGTTTTACTCTCTTTACGGTTTTAGTTTATTACACTTTGATTCTTCTAACAAACGGGAGAAATTAAATTTGTCTCGTTTTCTATTTTATTGCACAATCATTCAAGAGAAGATATTATTTGTATATTACATAATTAATCAGCCTAATTTGTTCTCATGTGAGGCATTCCATACACATAATAAAACAGCAAAAACGACGGTCTTCCTAACTAGCACTCTTCAACTTTCACAAATACATATTTGAATATTTGAAATCTCAATACTTGGTTAATCTGATGACCTCTACTTTGCCGGATTGAAGTTGGTATCTGTACGTATCGAATAGTTGGTATCTATTATCTATATATGAAAGCATAATTTAAAGCCAAGAAGAAATAAGAGGTTGATATGCATTGAATTACCATCAATATTCCATTTGATTTGAGGTAGAGATCACAAATGAATTGAGGTAGTAATTAATTACAAATGCCTAGAGACCAAAGCTTTTTGCACCTATGAATTTGAAATTTCACTATGTATCAATCTTTCATTACTTCATCAACCAACTATAGAGAAAATTGATGCTTTTGGAATTTAGATAGAATATTTTTTATTGGAATCTGTATTCAACTTTATTAATAAGATGAAGCGATTACATTATCCAACTGGAACTAATCAATAAGACAAGTCGATGGTGTGTCTAGCCAGACCACCCTTTCGTTCCACCTAGTTTCAACATATGCAATCACATGTGCAGCTACATTAGCTTAATTCCCTGTTGATATGTTGCCAAATGCCAATGCCCCAGATATCGTTCGAATGCTCCTGCGGAGAACCCACGTCTCTCATCCTGTATTGCTTTCGAGTTTTGTAACATTAATACAACGAAATAATAGGTTAAAGGTTCGTGCACGAAGTTCATTGATGTGTACGTATATATTATTAAGTTAACAATAACAATACACACGTACGTACGAAACCAGGAAAGTATTAGGCGGCTATTCTAGTGTGGAAATTGGAATGGACTTGGTCATGCTGACACGTGGCAGCTAGCCAGGCCAATCCAAGGCAGAGGAGCAATGTGAGTACAAAACACTTGTTGCTGCCAAATATTTATGTCTTGAAACCAACGTATGAAAAAGTCTAACCGCGTCAGGATACTTAATTAATTAGTGTTTTATCCCCATCAAATTGTTAAAACAAGAGGATGGATTGAAAAGTAGAGGTTTTCCCTGCGATATTAGAAGTTTCGAATTCGATAGATTTTGGTTTTATTTGGATGGCAAAATTCTTCTTTGTCTTATTAGCTGAGACCGCAGTTCATTTTTTCAATAGAATGCCGTCCAGATCCAATCCTTAAAAACTAGATTTTAAAGGATTTTTTAAAATTAATATTAGAAGAGATGGATTATAATGTTTTCACTCATAACTAGTATTGTTTTTATTATTATTAACATTGCTATTTGAGATTGTTAACGTGAAATTGATTACTAATAGTACATGTTTATAATCATGGTATCATTGTTTGGTTATTAACTCTGTTTAAAAAAATTAATAATGATTTTTTTTTAACATTCTTAATGTATGCAAGCTAAGCTTGGTTGATGATGGTTGAGATCTTTTTGAATAAATGCAAAATATATTTGTAGCCATAAATTTAGCATTTGTGACAATAATAATAATAATTTTTTTAATAAACTACAAATACAGTCAGAGTTGAAATGTTTGCTGGACAAATATAGTTATTTTCGTTAAAAAATTAATGTCATTAGGGATGCCATCAGTTATGTTAATGACGTGATGATTTGTTAGCCATGCCATATTTAAAATACATTCATGTAGCAAATGTTTTGATGCCAATGACAAATATTTTCATATTTTGCATAATGATAAATACTCATTTTGTCCAGCAGAACTGATAAATTTAACAAAAGTCTTAGAATTGAAATTAGTGTAATAAATAAAGTGTAAGTTGTAAGTATTAAAAAGTGACTAACAAAATGATGAGTCGAGCAACTCGCAACCCGCCCAATCAACCCTTAACCCGATTGACCTATAACCCGACGAACTCGCAATCCGATTAATCCGTAACCTGATGAACTCGTAATTCGACTGACCCACAACCCGACGAATCGAAAATCCAACAAAACCATAACTTGATTGAACCCAACCCAAACTCATCCTATTGACACCTCTAGTATTGACCCAAATGCAATTTATTGAAGTCCCATGACTTAATTGGAGTGCCAAGTGACTGGAACTTTAACTTCAGTTAAAAGAACTGGCTAATAGTATATGCAATTAAGTACGATAAAGCAAGTTGCTAGGTTTTTTTAATAGAGCCAATGTGCATGCCTAACCTAACTACATTTTCCCTTTTATATATATGTAGACATATAGCTGGCCTCCCTTCTCATCAATCATTTCATCATCTGCTCAACAACTTCCAAAAATATAGACCTACTTTCCTTCTCTCTCTCTCTCTCTCTAGTCCAAATCACAAAATCACTATGGAGCTTTCTCTCCAATTCAATACCCACCTTTTCCAGAAAACTGGTCCAATCCAACAAACCCAGAAAGTTACATTCCTTCCAAACCGGCTCAACTCCATTTTCTCCTGCCGAGCCACCATGACTAATAATAACACTAGCCGGAAGAGCAATTTGTACCAAGTGCTCTCACTCTCATCGGAAAGTGACGTCGGACCCGAGGAGATAAAGAAAGCCTACAGAAAGCTGGCCCGACAGTACCACCCGGACGTCCGACCCGCATCCGGGAAAGAAGAGTCGACCCGCCGGTTCTTGGAGATCCGGGAAGCTTACGAGACGCTGTCCGACCCGGCCACCCGTCTGGCATACGACTACGAGCTCAGCAACGTGAACTCCGTCGGGAGGCTGCGGCGGAGCGAGGGCTGGTCGTCGTCGTCGTCGAGGGCGGTATGGCAAATGCAGCTCCACGGGTTGAAAGAGCGGTCACGGCTCAGGATGGAGAGGAAAAGCTGTAGTTCTTAATTTTCCAAATAAATAAAATATTTTTTAGTGAGTTCTTGTTTTTGTAAACTTCGGAGACGATGTTAATTTCTTTGGTTATTGGGGCAAAGGAGAATGTTTCTTTTCTATCTATGTTTATGGTTGTACCGGAAATATTTGAATTTCTATCAACAATCTGGGTAATTATACAGGACTATTTCCTATCCTAATTGTAATAGTT
Source organism: Linum trigynum (assembly GCA_964030455.1). Taxonomy (NCBI): domain Eukaryota; kingdom Viridiplantae; phylum Streptophyta; class Magnoliopsida; order Malpighiales; family Linaceae; genus Linum; species Linum trigynum. The sequence continues at coordinate 5,903,406 of OZ034817.1, forward strand.
TTACTTACTTCTTCCTTTAACATGAATACTAGAATTGTGGTCCGCGCTCCGCTGCGGAACTCCTGATATGTAGGAAATATGGTATATGTTCTTTTTGAAAACTTATTGTTGTATTTGTTACCGTCTGTTTATTACGTTCTTTGTCACATTTTTTATTATGTTAATAATTTTGGTGATTACCATATAGTCACTGTAGGGGTAGTTAAGCATAGTTTTATCCTTAAGACAAATGATCATGAAACAAATAAAGTCCAAAACTGTCAATCCCTTTCCCTACGGAAGTGTTTCTTATTCTGCTCGTCATTGCATCCCAGCTCAAACAAATCCCGTAGTTGTTGTCCTCTAAACAAAGATCACAATTCAGAAACTCTCAGCAATATTAGTAGGAGCCAGCAATGCCTCACCCCCTAAAGGACTCACTATTGGTGCAAAACAGCCGCTGATTAAATCAAAATTGATGTTTGGCAATTCTCAAGTGGTTAATAGCATAGGGAGATATGGCTATGAAAAAATCATATAGATTGGTTTTTCAATAGCAGAACATAACACAGACATGTCTAATTAACAACCAAATACAATGTGAAAACGTTTGGAGATTATGATAGTAGCTCATTTTCATGCTGGTTACTGTCTGAGCTCGTCCCTATCAATTTCCATGGCTTCTGCAATAGGAGTATATGTTTTGGTTAGCTGTAGTACGTAAGCAAGCATAGTAGTAATTATATGGTTGCTATTATTTTGATGATAGAAACTTAATTGATCACCTGTATGAGACTCAGTTGTTGCATTGACATCCAAAAAGGTTTCTTCATATACTATATTTCTGGTGTAGTATGGTGGAATTTCTCCGTCATTGTCAACCAGTATATGCAGACCATCAGCCGATCGAACTCGTGAAACAGCTACGTATAGTTGTCCATGACTGAACACCGGCTTTGGTAAGTAAACACCCGCTATATCGAGGCTTTGTCCTTGACTCTTGTTTATAGTCATTGCATAGCACAACCTGATTGGAAACTGTCTCCTCTTTAAGATGAATGGCTAGCGATGTTGAGTTACATTGAGCACAATTCTAGGAATAGCAACTGTTGTCTTGTCATATGATCCTCCAATAATATCACCTCGAATCACATTTTCACCCAAATGTGTTATCATGATCCTTGTCCCGTTGCAAAGGCCAATAGATGGATTCAGAATACGAAGAAGGATCACTGGAGTTGAGACCTTCAATTGTATTTCATGTTCTGGCACACCGTTGAATGATAAGCTATTCAAGAATTCAGTTGGATATTCTTCTTCTAAGTTACTCTTGTTTGCTGTGTCACCTTCGAGGGAATCAGAACTGTTGTATGTCGTGGCTCGACCCTTGAGTTTATCTAGCATATAGGCATTAATCTCTGAAACCATGCGATTTGTAGGCGTTACTATAGCTCGATTCTGAATATATCCGGTATCTTCATAGTTAGCCATAAAATCATTATAAACGGCATCAGTAATTGCTTCAATCTTGTTTCCTGTATGAGGGATGAGAAATTTATCTGGTAGTTGGATCCAGTCTGTGAAAGTAGATGATTCAAATGTTGTTTCACTTGTTTGCTTGATCGTTCCATTGCCAATAGCCAACACCCAGTCTTGAAATGTTCTCCCTTCATATAGTGGTAGAAGGTTGTTTGGGTTTGAGTTGATTCTCATGTTGACTGTCAAAGGCAAGACCTTGAAGTGTGGCCAGAGATGCGATCTTATTAGAGAAGAATCAATACTTTGTTCGCGGCCCCCATCAACAACAATAGGTAACGTTTGCCTGAAATCGCCACCCAAAAGAATGCACTTCCCCCAAAAGGCTTGTAACCCTCTCCACTCGATGGGGTGTTCATGATGTCACAAAATGTTTGATCCATTGCCTCAAAAGAGAATTGATGTGTCATTGGAGCTTCATCCCAAACTATAAGAGCCGCCTCTTGTATTAGTTGAGCAAGATGTGTCCCCTTCTTAACAGCACATTACAGTTTCATCTGTCCACAATGTTCCATAATCGAACACCTTGCGAGGGAATGATGGATTTGTTGAACACCAAGCGTGGAGCACGCGGACTTTGATTACTGTAGAGGAATCACCAAGCGTTAGTTCACTGATGAGCTTCATCGAGCCAATATGCTGTAGTGCTACAATGAGATAATTAGTAAGAAGAATACCCTAGGTACAAAGAGACGATTTATATACACCTTATAGTTGTCTCTGTGGTCTAAAATCCTTTGTTGGAAAGGAAAACTAATTCACAAAACTTATACGGAATATGCTTGTACAACTTCCTATACAAATAAAACTACTATAAATATATATACCTTTATAATAATAAACTTCTATAACCTGATTGTGCTTTTGCTTAAAAGAAGCTTCGCTAGTACATGATTCTCAAGGAGTCCTTTTGATTCAGTTTGCCTAATCAGTCCATTTATAGTTAGCCGAATCAGTCCATTTATGGTTAATGTGCCATAATGAATTACCCGGGGAGGCTTCTGTTCAACCATTCGCCGGGTATTCATCTGATTCTTGAATGGCACACTGCTTCTATGGATTTCGTCGGAAATAAGTACTGTGTTCTCGAAGCCGATTCTATAGACCGATGAACGGACCGCCAATGTCGTTGCCGTTGATGCCATTCCTATGCGTGCCGCTTCCGTTGATCAATTGAAATGCGGGAGAGAAGAGGTTTTAAGTGTAAGAATGATTATTACCTATTATTTATGCAGAGAATGCTCAGATTCACAAACCCACAAAATGCAATCAAATAAACAAATTAAAAAAAGCAAGCAAGAAAGAAACCATATTCACAGTTTCCTACCTGGTGAATTGAACGCTAAACATCTAGGGAGGCTTCTGTTGAAACATTCGCCGGGAATTCAGCTGATTGCTTCAGCGGCTTTCGCCCGGAATAAGAATCGGAACCCTAACTCGAATTGTGCCCTCTTTGCATGCGTGTTCCATTCGTCTGGGCGGAGGAGTAACAGGAGATGAAAAGATTCCTGATTTTCTTTGATTGAAATGGAGGGGAGAAGAGGTGTTGGACGAATTCGAACGGAAGGAGGGGGATAGGATGGGTCGAATGAAGGAGAAAGAAAGAGGAGAAATGGGAAAAGGAAAGAGAAGGAACAGTGATGGGAGAAGGCTTCATGTTTTCCTATTGGAATGGAGGGGTCTGATGGAAAGAGAAAGTTGGAATGGCGGAAAGAATAGGAATCGGACGGGAAGAGGAGAGAGGGGTCGGACGGTCGGAAGGGATTCCGCCTCCTTTGTTGTTGTTCAGTAAGAAAAGGAGAGATGATGGGTCGGTTAAACGGAGGAGAGAGAAGTGGTTGACAAAAAAGGAGTGACCTTTTAATGTTTTATTAAAAAAAAAAAAGAGAGAGGCCAGGATGAGCGCATGCGGTGCGGCCAGCTGCACCTGAGCTCGGGCCTGCCCAAAAGGTTATAACGGGCTGGGTTTGACGCTCACGTAGAATCGCCCGCAGCAAAGCACCGAAATCCCATTGTGAACAGTAACACGCGAAAATTTCGTGATAAACAGTTTCACGGGTGTTTTGGCTGCTTGTGCTTTTAATTAATTAATTAATATATATGTAATAGCTGAGTTTTGGACGTGGGCTTTCAGGTTTATGCAAACACAGGGAAAGCATCAAGCTTATAATTAGTATTATTAATGTTCATTGATCTCATCACTCTCCAACATTTCTTGGTTGTTTAAGGTTGTTTGTGTTAAGATCATTATCTATTTATTTTCAATTTTGGAATTTTTGAAGTATCGTTTCATCTGCTCTTTGATGGACTCTAGCAAGTAGCAAGTCATGTCAAATGCAAGCAGAAGAAGACAAATATGACATGGCGCTGGAATCTACTTTAGAAAACTTTAAAAAAAAAAAAAAAACTTGAAAATCTGAAACAGTGTATGTTATCATATGATAAATAAGGTATTAATCTTCTCCAGCCCTCCGTCCGTGTGCTTGTAAATGCATACGTCTACGTTGTATTTATATGTGTGAAAATGGTACCAAATTAATAAAAAAACAATTATTATATTCTCATTCACAACCAAATACTAGTATATTCACTATAAGAAAAGCGGTTATCGTTGATTCCCTGCCGGCACCGGCCGGCCGGCCGGTTTAAAGACTTTTAAGTCAGTAGGTCAGAAGAAGTTTCCTAGCAAGACATTATTGAGGACGTTTAAATATCAATGGTAGTTCATTATTTAACGAAGTTTAAATGAGCGGCGGTGGGGACAAAAATTTGCACCATTTCCTCCTGTGCTTTCCTATTGGCTACCAGCTCAAAAAGTTGGAGTCCACATTTTCGATGACTCCAAAAACAATTCGTTGTGGCTTATCCGTCGATGGACATCATGTGGTTGGCATTTCCTCGTCTGTGCATGCTCTCTAATACGTTAATTCTTTCTCTTCACAGATTGTATTTTGTAGATGTGTTGGACTTTTTTCTTTGTCTGTTTGGACTTTTGATTACTTTGCTCTTTCAAGTCTTTACACTTGGTTCTTCTATCGAACGTGAGAAATTGAGTTTGTCTCGTAGAGTAGAGTTCTCTGTCTTACTGCACAATCAGTTCAACCACCCATGCCCACCCTATTCGTAGCTATACAGACATTCTTCATTCATATTAACTAAGGGCTAATACCACTGGGAAACCCAAACTATAAACTTTGTGTCATTTGTGTATTAAAGTATTCGATATGACATTTATGTTACAACGTATGATAGTTGTGTGTCATTTATGTCCCGACGATTTCGTTGACCGTTATAGATAACGGGTGACCAAACGAAAGTCAACATTAACATTGACTTTTGTTGACGTGGCAGCCACGTAGATGCCACGTCAATGCCACCTCATATTTTTAATTAAAATTAAATAAAAAATTAAAAATAATATATTGTTATAAAAATTAAAAAAATGTAAACTTAATTAATTAATATTGTTTCTAAAAATTAAAATAAAAAACACTCCCATCACTGCCGATCACCGCCTCTACACTCCCCACCGCCGCCTTCTCCCACCGCCGATTCCGCTTCCTCCATCGTCTCATACTCTCCGCCCCATATAAGATAGCCAGCGCCGATTACATACCCCAAATCACAAAATAACAAACCATTGCAAACCCCGAATCCGTTGTTACTCTCTATTTTTTAGCTTCCCCACCACCACTTGTTCCATCTCACTTCCAATCAAACTTCGAGCCTCGCAAGATCGGATAACCATATATTCTCCAACCAAAACCCTTCGCGATTGAATTGCAGAACTGTAAGGGTATTCACCGCCGACCATATCTCTTCCTCCCAATTGCAAGCAAATTGCCTTTTCTGCTTGTCGGAGTGAACAGGGAGGCCGGAGTCTGAAATCGAGAAGAAGACGAATCGATCCGTCGTCGTCGTTGAGGGTTCTGATCAGGAATCCATCGCTGTTGGTGAGGAAGGCACAAAATCGATGCAGGAAGTTCAGCTCCGTAATTAGGTGAGGGACGCGCTTCATCCCACCCACCCTGCCGGCATCATCACGAGCCAACACCACTCCCCCAACACACCTGCTTTCGATTTCAAGGAACCCAATGGCCAGTCATCAATCGGATTTGGCGAAATCGTCGCCGCGCGTCACCATCGGCGTAAACCACCTCCAACCGCTGGCCGATTCGCTCATTCCTCCGCCATCCACCATTGTCGTCCGGGATTGCGAGGCGTGATTTTGTTTGTTCTCGTCTCGGGGTTTCTCCCCTTTCAGCATCAGAACTTGATGAGGATGTGCAACAAGGTTTTCAAGGCGGAGTTCAAGTGTCCGCCGTGGGTTTCAGTGGAGGCGAGGAGGTTGATCTCGAAGCTTCTGGTGGCGGATCCGTCGAGAAGGAAGAAGGAGAAGAGGAAGGGTTTCCTAGTGGATTTTTATAATTTTGTAATTTTCTTTTTTTATATGAAAAATAATTGTAAAATAATATTATAAATTCCACTTCCGATGCCACATCAGCGTTTACTGAATTTTCTGTTAAAAACTAACGATCAACGCCGGTCAACTCTAACTGTGAAATAGTTTAGGACACAATTGTCATATCGAATACTTTAGGACACAAATGACACAAAGTTAATAGTTCGGGTTTCCTAGTGGTATTAGCCCTATTACTAAACTATATTTTAACATTAACACAGCGAAATAAATCATGATCGTGCATATAGATAATCTGATTATGCTTCTCATTCCAGTATCCCGTAATTACCTTACATATAGGGATGGCAACTTTGCCCATATCCATGGGTTTCTTACTATCCAACCCAATTGGGTTGGGTATGAAATCTAAATAGATGGATATAGGTAGAGTTTGATGGGTTTGTACCCATACCCATTTACTTTGGGTTGAGTTGAGTTTATATCAAATGGATTTGGGTTTGTACCCATGCCCAAATACAAATTACAGTTTGGTACCCAAACTTAATAGACATGCATATTTAGTACCTAAATTTAATTTTTTTGCATATAAGTCCTCAAAATATCGATGAAAAATTACGTTTTGGTACCTAAATTTTTTTGGTCTTACATTTTGGTACCTAAACTTTTCAAGTTTTGCAAATAGGTTCAATTTTTGCATGTGTAGTTAAAACACCCTCAAGTAAATGGATATCCATATCCAACCCATACCCATTTAGATTATGAAAGCCCCAAACTCAAACCCATCTATAAACCCCCAAATTCATATGCACTTCACCCATACCCAACCCATTATCAATGGATCTACTTGGGTTTGGGTATAATTACCCATGGGTGGGTAATTTGCCATCCCTACTTAAATATCCTTATAATTCAAATATTTAATTGATTCCTCCTAAATAGTGGTCATTCTGAATGGAAAACAAGTTTACTAATTACGGACTCCTGGTATATACATGATTTAATTCGGAGGGAGTTTCTTGATCGAGTGAGGGATTTCCTGATTTTTAAAATGCATGTTTTATTGCTGCTTGTTGAGGAGGTTATATATTGACGTAGCTCTTTGTGATTTTTCTTTGTAGATACTAAAGTGCAGGTTGCTAGAAGGATGAAATTCGGAACATAACTATAGACTATCTTATGTTGTTGAAAACCATAGAGGCATGAATAGTTAACTTATTCAGCCTTAGCATATTTTGCAATTAGTTATAACAGACATTTGTTACAATATAGGAGTATTCGTGAGAACATTTGAAACTCGTTCTATTGTATAAACATGATACAGGTTATTATTGAATAATTTGACTTTGTTCAATTGATATTCAATAAGTATGTTTAATAGGCTAATAAGCTAATTATAACAAAAATTTCACCAACAGGCGCCTCGAAGGGTGCTCCCATCCACACAAAGAGAAAGCAATAACCTCAGATGATACATGTTTGTATTGAATAATTTGAGTTGTTTTGTTAAATCCGTTGATATTCAATAAGTATGTTTAATATGCCAATAAGCTAACTATCAGAATATCAGCGAGATACACTTAAGATAAAAAAAAATGGGGTGCTCTGCTCCGTCCTCTCTCCTCGAAAAAACCTATTGGTTTCTTCTGCGCGTCTTCTCCTACCTCTTTGCTGTGATCTCTAGGGTTGAGACCAGGAAGTGCACGGCGTCGCCTAGATGGCCGGTTAATCGCGGAGAAGCAATCGTGGCGGAGAGAATCAGAGAAAGAAGGGTGAAGGAGTCTTAGATGAAGTCGGAATCCCAGATGGAAATCTATTTTCTCGCAATTGGGAGTTATCGCCGAAAAGGGGAAATCTCTAATAATATATCCAAATCCGCCGCTGGGATGAAATCTCAAGGAAAAAATTGGGGATACACATGAAATCAGAATCGGTTACAGAGACGGTGCATAGACTGACACTGAAATGGGTATATATTACCACAAATCATAGGTTGGATCCTATCACTGAGCTTCTACACAAAACTACGCAAAAGGCAGAAGAACCAGAAGAGCTGGGTTTACGATACCATAGAGGTAATAAAATCATGATTGAAAAGATCATTCTTCAATTGTATATCATTTGGATCATCCCCCATGTTTGTGCTCTGGTGTTCATTGCCCTGTTTCGTATCTTTTCCCCGCATTTTCAGGCTTGTGTAAGGAACGAAATCATGGCGGGCGAACCAATGGACGCATACCAGATCGTGGAGTTTGAGTTGGATGATGTTGAGGACAACATGAAGAGGGCGAAACTGAGTCTAGTTGGTCGGCTCTTCATCGACAATCCACCCAGTCTGAAGACAATCCAAAGATTGTTCAAGGTGAATGGGGATGTGTTGGGAACGTGACAGTCATCGAGGCCGAATTGGGGCTTCTCCAGTTCTTGTTTGACGATGAAAGGGACAGGGACTGGGTTCTGCAACGTACACCATGGAAAGTGAAAGATTGTATCTTGCAGCTGCAGGCGTGGGAACCAGTGACGCCGGAAGTTGTGGAGTCTCTAGCGAAAGCCCCCTTATTGGTTCAAATGTGGGGTATTCCCTCACATTGCCGAACCATTGCGTTTGGGAGAAGAATGGCGGAGGCTAAGCTAGAGACGGTGCTGGACGCGGGCTTGTTTGGTATCCGCGGTGTCCCGGGACACTTTGTTAAGGCCAGAGTGACCTTGAATGTCCTGGAACCTCTTCGATCCCAGTTGTTTGCTAGCAACCCAGTGGTGGGGAAGTTTTGGTTTACATTGGTGTACGAACATCTTCCCCTCTATTGCTATCACCGTGGGCGGTTTGGTCATACTGGCCAAAACTGTGTGTTCCCGCCACCAGCTGGGGAGGAATACTTTGGCCTTGGTTTGACGACAAAGGAGTCGGGGCATCGCTTGAACGAGAAGCTGATACCAATTCATGGAGCTCCTATTCAAAAATCAGTGTGGGTTAATCCTATTACACAGGGGAAGAAGCGGAATGGGGAGGAGGCTCAGATTGGGATGGCAGCAAGGGAGGCGGATGAGCAGACCAGGGAGACGGTGTTGGCCTTACCGGCGGGAGCTCCTCAGGCGAATCGACAAAGAAATTCGCAAAAGGGGAAACAAGTAGCTGCTGATGGTGTTGAGGGTGGTAAGGGAGGGAAGCGTGGCGCTAATACAGGTGAGGCAATCCAGAAGAAGGAGGTGGCTGACCTACGCAAGAGGAAGGGTCCAGAGAAACCCCAAATCTCTAAGAGCAGATGGTATACAAAGGGGAGGTTTCCTCTAAGGAAGATAAGGAAAGATTGATGGGGAAAGGAAAAGAAGATGGGAAAGCAAGAGGGGGGGGGGGGGGGTAGGGGAGAAGCTGATGGAGGTGTGGTGGTCAAAGATGGGCTGGGCAAAAATAAGAAAATGGGGCCGAAGGGGACAATTGGCGAGGAGCAAGAAACTGTGGTGTTGGGACAGGGGGCGGCAGGTGAAGGTGGTGATGATGGTGGGCTAAATGTCGATGAGAGCAAGGCTGGAGCTTAGATGCATACACCGAAGCACGTTGCAGCAAGCAAACGCAATGTGACGTTTCAAATGAAGGCGCCAGACCCAGAAGATGATCCTGATAGGAAACGTGTTGCAGGGATGATAGATGATCTTGCAGAGGACCCTACTCCGGTCAACAAACTCTGTTTAGAGGATTTTCCGGATACCGAGATTGAGGATAAGAATACAGTAGTGGAGGAAGCCAGCCGGGAGTGGCCCCAGGTTGATAAATGAGGCTTCTCGCGTGGAATGTGCGTGGGATTGGGCCGTTCATCACATTCCAGTCTATATTAGGAGTAGTTTGAGCAATTTCCAGAATCATTAGTTAATCCTGGCACTGACCTAGGGTCGGATCACCGAGCGCTGATGTCGCGGATAAGGAATTTAAGCGAGCCACGAAGTCTCTTTTCCGTTTTGATGCTAGATGGGCCTCGAATCCGGAGGTGAAGCCGTTTGTTGAAGAAATTTGGCAGGAACACATCCAGGGGTCCCGAAGTATCGGTTGTGGGATCGGTTGAAGAGATTGTGACATTGTCTACACCAATGGAGTAGGGCTGACACTTCTAATTCCGCGAGAAAAATTCGTACGCTAGAGACGGAGATGCTGCCATCAAAACGGAGTACCCTATTGATTGGGATCGGGTTAATAGTTTGGAAAGAGATCTCACAAGGAAATGGGCCGAGGAAGAGCTGTATTGGAGGCATAAATCTAGGGTCCGGTGGCTGAAGGTGGGGGACCAAAATTCCTCGTATTTTCATACGGTGACTAGAGCCTGGGGGAGAAGGAATTTTGTGGAGAAGTTGTTGAGTGAGGAAGGGGAATGGGTGGAGGAGGAGGAGAAGGTTGGGATGGCGGTCAACTTCTACTCGTCCCTTTTTACCTCGGAATGTGGGAAAAAGTGGATACCTTACCCATCGAACGGAGGGTCACTGACGAAATGAACACCAGCTTAACGACAAAGGTGACCCCGGAGGAGATCCGGCGTACGGTATTCGGAATGGGTTCAACACAAGCCGCTGGGTCGGATGGCTTTACGGGCAAGTTCTTTAAGACCTTTTGGAGCATTGTAGGGCCTTCAGTGGTTGAAGCTGTGCGCTCATTTTTTGCTAATGGGCGTATTTTGCGAAGCTTTAACCATACGTGGCTCACGTTGATCCCTAAGGTGGACAAAGTTGAACACATGAGCCGGTTACGACCGATTGGTCTTTGTCAATTTGTGTACAAGATCATATAAAAAATTATGACAGAAAGGATGGCGAGCTTTCTACCAGACATTGTTTCGCCGGGCAAAAATGCTTTCATACGGGAATGCCAGATTGTTGATAATGTTCTTGTAGGGCATGAGATAATGCATTACCTGAAAATTAAGAAGAAAGGGAAGAAAGGGTACGCCGCTCTAAAGGTTGATATGGAAAAGGCATATGATAGAGTGGAGTGGTCGTTCTTACTGGCTGTCTTAAAAAAATTGGGTTTTAGCTAGTTGTGGGTTTTAGCTAGTTGTGTGTCGACATCGACTTTCTGGGTATTGATGAATGGTAAACCGGCTGGGTTTTTTCGGGCAACCAGGGGATTACGACAGGGAGATCCCTTGTCACCGTTACTGTTTGTGTTATGTACGGAGGGTTTTGCGGCCTTACTTCGACAGGAAATTGAGAGGGGGAAAATTAAGGGGGTACGCATGACCCATAGGGCACCGCGTGTTACTCGTCTCTTTTTTGCCGATGGCTCTTATCTCTTCTTCAAAGCGTCACTGCAAGAGTGCGAGGATTTACAAGAGGTGCTGAATGAGTATTTAACACTAAGTGGGCAGAAGGTGAATCTGGCTAAATCGGCTGTCTGCTTTAGTGCGAACTTTGAAATGGAGGAGAAGCAGGAGATGACGGAGCTTTTAGGGGTGGGGGCAATTTGGGTCCATGATAAATACCTAGGTCTACCCTCCTTGATTTCCCGTTCGAAGGAGGATTCCAAAATATTCAGGGGTGGAAGCAACTGCATTTGTCTCCGGCTGCAAAAGAAACTTTGCTAAAGGCAGTGGCGGAGGCCCTATCGGTACATGCGATGGCTTGTTTCAAGATTCCGGCTACTTCATGTAGGAGGTCGGATAAGCATATGGCTCGGTTTTGGTGGGGCTTTGTTGAGGGTCGTCCGGAGAGTCATTGGGTGTCTTGGAAGAGGCGTTGTCGGAGCAAGCATGAGGGTGGCTTATGTTTTCGCCGGTTTGAGCTCTTTAACCAGGCTCTTCTGACGAAAGTGGCATGGCGCATCCATACAGAGCCACAGTCCCTGCTAGTCCAGATTTATAAAGCTAAATATTTTCCGACGAGCTAGATTTTCACGGCCACTCTGCCGTCCCGTCCATCCTGGGGATGGCATAGGGTGTTGTTTGGCTGTCAATTGTTACGGCAGGGGATGACTTGGCAGATTGGATCGGGGGAGACCATAACAGTAATGTCAGAAGGGTGGATTCCTTTAATCCATCCTTCAAAACCTGGTTTGCAGATGGAGGCGCCTTTGGTAGGTAATGAGATGTTGTCGTAGCTGATCGATCCAGAATCAGGAAACTGGTGTATGGATTGTTTGAATTTGGCATTTGATCAAGAGACGATTCGAGGCATTCTTCAAATCCCGTTTCCGCGGATGGCAATGCTGGACAGATTGGTTTGGAGTGAGGACCCTTCGGGGGTTTATACGGTGAAGTCCGGATACAGGTTAGCGGAGCGCAAGTCCCGTCGTGGGTGGGGAGGTAAAGCGGAATGTAGCACGCTGGATCGAATGCTATGGATAAAGGTTTGGGATATGCCTGTGCAGCCGAAGCTCAAGTTTTTTGCTTGGGAGCTCTTGAGGCGGATCTTACCAACGATGGAGACATTGCGCGAGAAAAAGGTGCAGGTCCTCGCGCGGTGTCCAGTGTGCTGGGCGCCAGAGGAGTCCACCGAACATCTCTTTTTGCAGTATCCGGTTGCGCGAGGATTGTTGGAGGACACAGGGCTTGCTGCTGAGCTAGAGGTTTTGCCGGTGGGATGTTTTAACATATTTTTAGGCGATTTTTGGAGCGAGATGGGCCACCTATGCGTGCAGTGCGTTTGATGTGCTTACTGTGGTGGATATGGAAGGGGAGGAACTCTGTGGCCTTTGAGGGACAACAGACTCTCCCAAGTATTCTCCGACAGGAGTTTCTACATCAAGTTTCGGAATGGGAACAACTTCCCCAAGGGGATGGGAATGGTGTGGGTGAGCCTTCGGCGGGTCTTGATGCTGATCATCCTGCTGTGGCTGCTGGTCCTGTCGACGGTGTGATATGTTCCTTTGATGGGGCAGTCCGTGAAGGGTCCCATGCGGCAGGTGGGGTGGTCTTAAGAGAGGCAAGTGGAGCGGTGTTTGCGGCACAAGGGTTGATGTTTACTGGTCTTCAGAATCCGATGCTTGTTGAGCTATCAACTTTGCGGGATTCGATTAGATGTCAACATCGTGGCTTGGAGGCTGTTACGATTGAGGGGGATGCCAAGATTGTGATTGACAAGGTTAACGCTGGGGATGTTCGTGCTGCTACAGGTGGTGCTCTATTTGAGGAAATTCGCCATCTTCTTTTGATGTCCCTAGGATTTAGGGTTCAATTTGTGGGTAGACAGAACAATAGGGTAGCCCATATGGTGGCTAAGAAGGCCCTATCTTTGTTTCCCGCGGGTTGTAATGGGTTTAATTTTTGTGCGTGGCTTAGGTCACAGTCCTTGTAACTTTGTGTTCTTATTTAATGCAAGCTATCTTTTCGACAAAAAAAAAAATTACAACAAAATTTTCACTAACAGGTGCCCCGAAGGAAGCTACCATCCACAGAAAGAGAAAAGCAACAACCTCAGATGTTACAAGTTTGTATTGGTTAATTTGAGTGGTTTTGTTAAATTCATTGATATTCAATAAGTATGTTTAATATGCCAATAAGATAACTAAAAAAACTACATTCACAAGTGGCCCGAAAAGGGATCCCATGCACAAGATTGATGGAGTGAATGTTTTTCCTTACTTTCGCTTCATCCCAGAAAGTGTTAGAGATCGATGTCTTGGTTGGTGGGACCATCTTCCGTATGGACATTGCAGATTTCGAGCTCTTTTGCATGCACTTCATGGAGATGAGGACCATCACTTGTGGGTGAGAAAGGCTATTATAGATGAAGTCATGTCAATCCAACAATGTAAGTACACATATGAAGATGTGGGTCTTGCTCTTACACGATTACAGTGGAACAAGCCAGAGGGTACTACAATGGATCATTGGATGAATGAGTCGGATCTCGCCGTAGCTGCAACATTATTTAACTGGGCCATAATCCTCTATATTCAAACGGACGATACCAAATATGGGGTGAGGAGACGTGTTCCATTTGGAAAAACCTTTTTACCTATGATAGCCAAGTCGGGGGTAGCTCGTCCTAGCAACGCGTTGGTGTTGTGTAACGACGAAAACCATTGGGTGCGCCTTGACTTTGAGGAGGATTCAATACCAATGCCTCCATTCACATTCCTATGGAATCATTTCCGTGACAAAATGAGCACACAAGGGTGGGAGCAGTTGTTCGAGGACGAGCGAGATCTTTACTCCGCACTTGGGGTTCATCATGACTAGTAGGAGATATTTGTAGCTGTATTGGTATATAAAGACAATAGTTTTAAATAAGGAGTATTTTGTAACCCATCTTATCTTTATATTTGTATTCATTGGTAAACATAGTTTTAAATTAAAACTACCATAGTTCTAAACATACAAATAAAGTACCAAATGAACTACACTAGTCCTCAAACAACAAATAAACAACATATATAGTTGTCAAATTATAAATAAACGACATAGTCTGTTACACCCCGCTTTTTTTAAAAGTCAAAATGCCTATTATACTCTTGGAATTTTTTTTCAAATTCCACCTTGATATCAATGAGGACTAAAAATGTGAATTCTCGATTCAAATGGTGTTGAGTTTTGCTATTATATGAGAAATGTACGGACGTTAACTGAATTTAGGATTAAACTCACTCATAATTATTATTTTATTCCCAAAAAACCCGGGTCCCGGGTAATGAAATCCTAAGCTAACCCTACCTCATCTCACTCGGCTACACCTAGACATTTATAAACACCTAAAAGAAAAGAAGAAGAAAGCTACAGTAGCCGGTTCACTTTTCCTCCTCACCATCACCGCCCCAGCAACTCCCCCTACTCGCCCCTGCTGATCGCACCAAAGTAATCCCCCCCTCCCCTCCCCCCAAGCTAGTCGTCATTAGCATCATTCACGTTTAGGTTGGGGCAGTCCTTTAGGGTCGAAGGAATCATTCGCGTAGCTCCGCTTGCAGGCTGCGTCTGCGTTCCGGACGGGAATTGAAAGCTAAAGTTGGATTGGAGATGCGTAAGGGATGTGGAAGTGGAACAGATTGTTGATGGAAGACAATATTTGGGGCAAGGATTTTACCGGTTGTTTAATTGTCGCTTGGAGTGGAGTCGGAGCTCCTAATATCCTCAAGCGACAACAATCATTGGACTGTTAGGCTGAAGAATCTCATCAAATCAAGTTGACAGATTGGATTGAACCAAAGATGGAAAGGATGCATCAATCAAGGGGGAGCCGAGCTTATCATGATTCAAACCTACAACCCCAACGGCTATCCAGCAAAGAAAAGAAAGGTTATAAATTAATCTCCTCTGTAGAACTGGGAATCAACTGTTTTGGAGAAATTCCTAGCGGTACAGGGCAGGGAATTGGGGTTAAAAAACAGTGGCTCTGATCACTCTGAGGTAGAGGTTCAATTGATCAGAGGTTGTAACGAATTCCTGTGCGAATTCGGGTCTTGTGTCAAGCTCTTTGATTTTCACATTCGTTGTAATTGCGTCGTTCTTCTTTCTTCTTTATAGTCAAAGAAAATCAAAAGAGTCTCTCGGAATAGTGAGTACTATTCCGGGGCGAGGAGTAGCCCAGTGGCGAACCTCATTAAAAATCTCGCTGTGTTCTTTCTTTTTCTGCTTCTTGTTTCTCTACTGCCTCAGCAGTACTCTGTTCGTTGGTGCTCTGTTCGAAGGCAAAGCTGAATCAGGGAAGAAGAAGAAGAAGAAGATTGCTCTTCGTCTCTTCTCTGAAGAAAGCCCTGGGCCCGTTTATTTTAAGCCCACCTAAGCTCTACTACTGAGTTGCGGGCCTAATTGTCATTGGGCCCATTCGTTCCCATTCGATCAATAACACTGATCAGCCTACTGAGTCAGTCATCGTCTTTCACTCTCATTCCCAAATCGACGATTCAAATCCCTAAATCGAAGAAGGAGGATCGCCATTTCACAAGTGGTATCAGAGCAAGGTCCTTGCTCGAGCTCATCGCTGCCAAGGAAAGATCCACTCGAAATGGCGAACACCAGCTTTGGGCATGCCTCCTACAATCATCCGCCGATGTTCACAGGATCAAACTACACCGCATGGAAGAAGAGGATGATAACATTTCTCTGGGGAGTAGATGAGGAGCTCTGGATTGTGGTTCGTGATGGGCCAATCCAAATGGCACCGGAAGAGCAACATCTCTGGTCAACCGCTCAAAAGAAGAGTGCGCAACTGAATCGTAGAGCAATGCACATTCTTTAATCGGCGATGGCATCCGACGAAGCAGACATGGTGGAAAATTGCGAAACTGCTCATGAAATTTGGGTCTCGCTCGAGAACACCTACGAGGGATCATCGAACATCAAGAGTCTCGAATTGATCTGCTGATCCACGACTATGAAAGCTTCAACATGAACCCAGGTGAGAATATTCATGAAATGTTCTCTCGTTTTACAATTTTAATTAACAAATTGAAAGGGCTGGGAAAGACTTTTGAGTCAAAAGATCTAAACAGGAAGATATTAAGATCTCTACCTAAGGAATGGTTACCTAAAAGAACAACTATTGAAGAAGCTCGCAATCTAAGTCTGTTACCAGTTAATGAACTCATAGGGTCCTTAATGAGTCATGAGCATGTTATGCAACAAGTCAGTAAGGAGGATGAGAAAAGGAAGAAATCTCTAGCTTTTAAATCCCAAGTTGTAGATTATGACTCAGAAAGTGAGCTGGGAAGTGACTTTGATAGGGAATTTGCGTTGATTAGCAGCAAATTTCATCGAATGCTTAAACTTAGAAATGATCGCAAACAAAGAACTAGTGATAGGAATCACCAATATGGTAGTTCAAATCACTCTGACAAATCCAAAAGTTTCTCTCAAGATAGGCTGCGACAACCGCAGACCAGAATAAGCAATGCAGGTAATCAGGACAGAGAAGTTCAGGACTGTTACAAGTGTGGGAAGCCTGGCCACATTCGAGCCAACTGCCCTCTAACTCTGAAGGCTAAAGAGAAGGCAATGAAGGCATCTTGGAGTGACTACGAGTCTGACACTGAAGAATTTAATGAAGATGCAGAAGGTTACATGGCATTCATCAAAAATCCTGAAGAAGCAGAACTCTCACTACAAACCAGTCGACCACATTGTCCACCTACTGCAGAAACCCAATGGTATTTAGATAGTGGGTGTTCCCACCACATGTCTGGTAAGAAGTATCTCTTCAATTCCTTAAATTTAAAACGTGGGGTAAAGTGACTTTTGGTGATGATAATCAGGGTACTATAATTGGTTCTGGATGCATAGGGAGAAATCCAAATCCTGTTATAAAAAATGTGCTCCTGGTTGAGGGTCTTAAACACAATCTGTTATCCATCAGTCAATTGTGCAGTAATGGTAATAGAATAGTGTTTGAGAATACCAGGTGCACGGTTGAAAATGTTAAAGAAAACAAGATTGTTTTTGTAGGAAAAAGGGTTAGTAACATGTACATTGTAGATCTTTCAGATCTCAGTCTGTTCAACGAAACATGTTTTGCTGCTTCATCCATCTCTCCTGAGTTTCTATGGCATAAAAAGTTAGGTCATGTTAGTCTTGGAAAACTTGCCATTCTATCTAGACTTAGTCTAGCTAGAGGAGTTCCCAAACTTAAGGATAAAGCTGAGTTATTTTGCAATGCCTGTGCTGCTGGTAAACATAAACGTAAGAGTTTCAAAGCCAAACCAGACATTACTACTACTTGCCCCTATGAACTCACTCACATGGACTTGTTTGGTCCTTGTAATGTCAGCAGCCTAGGTGGTAAGAACTACGTTTTTGTGTTGGTAGATGACTTTTCTAGGTTTTATTGGGTGTATTTTCTATCTCATAAAGATGAAACGTTTAAAAAATTCAAAATCTTTCTTGCTTCACTCAACTTCAACATAAAAAACATCAGGAGTGATAATGGTGGGGAGTTCATTTCAGAACTTTTTGAAAACCTGTGTGATGATTTTGGAATAAAACACACCTTTTCTGCCCCTCGAACTCCTCAACAAAACGGAGTTGTTGAGAGAAAAAACAGAACTCTCATAGAGTGTGCCAGGACTATGTTGCTTGACTACAATCTTCCTAAACACTTTTGGGCGGAGGCTGTCAACACTGCTTGTTACACTAAAAACCGAGTCTTAGTTCGTAAGCAAATTAATAAAACTCCCTATGAGATACTAAAAGAAAAAACACCTAGCATTGCCTATTTTCATCCTTTTGGTTGTCCTTGCTTTGTTCTCAACACTAGAGACAACCTTGGAAAATTTGATGCCAAATCAGATTCTGCTATTTTCTTGGGATACTCATCCAAAGGACAAGCATATAGAATCTTCAATAAAAGAACTAAGAAAGTAGAAGAATCAGTTCATGTCAAGTTCAATGAATCAGATTTTGTGGTACATGATGAGACTTTACACTTTGATTTAAATGAACCGACTTCATCTGGTCAAGATTTCTCTAGTGAACAGGATCATAACGAGAAAATAGTGACACCATCAAACATGGAAGAACCTTCGCTTGACTCACAAGATACTTCACAAGTTCCTCAGGCTCCACCACACTTACAAAGAAGGCATCCAGAAAATCTGATCATTGGCAAGCTGAATGATGGCCTAAAAACCAGAGGTAAGTATACTCCGGGTCAATATGCCTTTGTTTCCCAGTTTGAGCCTAAAAATATTAAAGAAGCATTGCTTGATGAGGAATGGGGATTCTCTATATTAGAAGAACTAACTCAATTTGAACATCTTCATGTCTGGGATTTAGTTCCTAAACCTGAAAATGTCACAGTCATAGGAACTAAGTGGATTTATCGAAATAAATCTGATGAAGAGGGAATAGTTGTTAGAAACAAATCTAGGCTTGTTGCTCAGGGATATCTTCAGGAAGAAGGAATAGACTTCGATGAGACTTTTGCCCCTGTTGCTAGACTTGAGTCAATCAGATTACTGTGTGCTTTTGCTAGTCACCTAGGATTTCCTCTATATCAAGTGGATGTTAAGAGTGCTTTTCTAAATGGAATCATTCAGGAGGAAGTCTATGTTGCACAACCTCCTAGATTCATCGACTTTGAACATCCTGAATATGTTTACAAACTCAACAAAGCTTTGTATGGACTCAAACAAGCTCCCAGAGCTTGGTTTGAACGCCTCACAACCTTTCTTTTAGATAACTCCTTCTCTCAAGGAAGCATTGATAAAACTCTTTTTATCAAACATGAGTCAGGAGAAATCTTGTTGGTTCAAGTTTATGTGGATGACATAGTTTTTGGATCAACTGATCCTACCCTCTGCACTGCTTTCTGTGAAACTATGCAATCTATGTTTGAAATGAGCATGATGGGTGAATTAAAATTCTTTCTTGGACTTCAAGTCAAACAAACTTCAACTGGTATTTTCATAAATCAATCAAAATACCTCCAGAACATGTTGTCCAAGTTTGATATGAACAATGTTAAACCCTGTCCCACCCCCATGGCTGTAAACCTCAAACTGGATAAGGATGAGTCAGGTATTCCAATAGATGAAAACAAGTATAGAGGCATGATTGGCTCATTACTATATCTTACAGCCAGTAGACCTGACATCCAGCATAGTGTGTGTCTTTGTGCCAGATTTCAGGCTGCTCCTAAGGAGAGTCACTTTAAGGCTGTTAAAAGAATATTTAGGTATCTTAGAGGAACCCCAGATATTGGTCTCTGGTATCCTAAACATGACAACTTTACTCTCTTAGGATATAGTGACTCAGATTTTGCAGGCAGTTTAACTGATAGAAAAAGCACCACAGGAACATGTCAATTTGTAGGAACCTCCCTAGTTTCTTGGTCTTGTAAGAAACAGGGTGCTGTTGCCCTCTCTACAGCTGAAGCAGAGTACATAGCTGCTGGCAGCTGTTGTACTCAACTCATTTGGCTTAAGAATCAACTTAAAGACTACAATGTGTCCTCTGAACCCATTCCCCTCTTCTGTGACAACACTAGCGCCATCTGCATGTCCAAAAACCCTGTTCAGCATTCAAGAACCAAACATATAGAAATTAAATATCATTTTATAAGGGATTTAGTTCAACAGAATATTATTAATATTAGTCATATCTCTACTGAATACCAACTGGCGGATATATTAACTAAAGCCTTGAATGCTGATCGATTCACCTTCCTTTGTTATGAAATTGGTTTGAGATCTCCAGATCATTTGGAGAATCCTAACTGATTTCTCGGTGACCCTTTCCTTTACTTTTCTTTCTTGTTTTGAGTCTGTGTTTTTTTTTCTTGTTTTGTCAGTACTTACCTTACCTTCTCTTATTGTGGTAGCTTATTTAAGGGAGTCTAGTAGAGTCTCGTATCATTCATTCAATCCTCTTGTTCTTAGAGTCTAAGCTTCTAGTTGCAATGGTTCTAGGTTTTTCTCGCACGTATACAGGTACTCTATTTCATGACCCCATTCCTGCAAACTCTCATCGCCATGCTGTTTCCTTTGCTCGTCGCCCTATTATCCATACCTATCATGTTCCTTTTCCTGACTTAGCAGAATATGGGTTAGATGTCTCTCAATATCTCCATAACTTAGGTTGGGACTTTCTTATGGCTGCTCCTGTTGAGTATGTTTGTCCTGAAGCAGTGCGGTTGTTCTACTCAAACTTTCGTTCATTTGGACTCCACACTTGTACCTTCACCACTCTTGTGTATGGCCATCTAGTCACTGTCCCGCTTGAACATCTCCGCCATCTCTTGCATATTCCTAGGGTAGGAGAAGTCCTTGCCAATGAGGCTGAACTTGTGCATTTCAACTTCAACATTGAACATGAGTTTGTTCATCTCACTGGTCACACCCCTGATGCATTACTCACCCTCCCCTCTGCCTTTTTGTTGCCTTCCCTGCGTACTTTTCACTTTCTCCTCACTCGTAGGTTCCTTCCTAGGACTGTACTGCTTGACAGAGTCACCCCCCTTGATCTCTGGATCATCACTCATGCCACTGCAAATGTCCCTCTGGATTACTGTCATCTGTTATTCGGAGGGTTATATCCCTTTCAGCAGTTTGAATATCTGGGACATCTTCCCTTTGGCCCTCTCATCACCCGTCTCATTCTTCGCCTTGGGATTTCTCTTGATCCATTCCGTACCACCACTCCTAATGTGTTTCTGAACGCGGATGACATTCTTAATGAGATTGCGGATGACATCGTTGAGGGGGAGGATGATGCAAAAATAGAGGAAGAATCTGCTGAGGAGGATCCTGAAGAAGATCCTGAGAAAGGTGGTGATGGTCATGACTTAGAAGTCAACTGGATCAGTAGTGATACTTCTGGGTCAGACTCATCTGACTCAGAATCATCTGACTCCACTGACCCACCTCCTTTGGATGAGGTCTTTGCTGCCTTGCAGGATATTCGTGATATCTATGGATCTGATTGAGTTACTTGAGTTCTGATTATCTTTCTGGTTTGCTGGACATGTTTTACCAGTTGAAGTGATTGATTGAATAGTCTGTTTCTGGTTTGCTGGACATGTCTCACCAGCTTTTGTGTTGGCCTTAGCAGTTTGGTTTGCAAGACGTGTCTCACCAGCTTTTGAATGGTTATTACTGTGTTATGAGATTTGTTCAGAACATTTTTTTGTGGATTCCATCTTTTTGTTGCTCTGGGAAAGGTGTCTGCTCTTGTATGCAGGTTTCAATGAGTCAATCAGCAATCTTAAACTTAGGGGGAGATTGTTAGGCTGAAGAATCTCATCAAATCAAGTTGACAGATTGGATTGAACCAAAGATGGAAAGGATGCATTAATCAAGGGGGAGCCGAGCTAATCATGATTCAAACCTACAACCCCAACGGCTATCCAGCAAGGAAAAGAAAGGTTATAAATTAATCTCCTCTGTAGAACTGGGAAGCAACTGTTTTGGAGAAATTCCTAGCAGTACAGGGCAGGGAATTGGGGTTAAAAAACAGTGGCTTTGATCACTCTGAGGTAGAGGTTCAGTTGATCAGAGGTTGTAATGAATTCCTGTGCGAATTCGGGTCTTGTGTCAAGCTCTTTGATTTTCACATTCGTTGTAATTGCGTCGTTCTTCTTTCTTCTTTATAGTCAAAGAAAATCAAAAGAGTCTCTCGGAATAGTGAGTACTATTCCGGGGCGAGGAGTAGCCCAGTGGCGAACCTCGTTAAAAATCTCGCTGTGTTCTTTCTTTTTCTGCTTCTTGTTTCTCTACTGCTTCAGCAGTACTCTGTTCGTTGGTGCTCTGTTCGAAGGCAAAGCTGAATCAGGGAAGAAGAAGAAGAAGATTGCTCTTCGTCTCTTCTCTGAAGAAAGCCCTGGGCCCGTTTATTTGAAGCCCACCGAAGCTCTACTGCTGAGTTGCGGGCCTAATTGTCATTGGGCCCATTCGATCCCATTCGATCAATAACACTGATCAGCCTACTGAGTCAGTCATCGTCTTTCACTCTCATTCCCAAATTGACGATTCAAATCCCTAAATCGAAGAAGGAGGATCGCCATTTCACATGGACAAAATCGGTCGCCAAAGGGGTTTGATGGGTGTGGTACTTGGATACGGGATAAATAGGATATCATGGTGTCCTCATTAGCAAGGTAAGCCTATTCACTATTGGCTAGCTGCTTTGTACGTTAAATGGGTTTGGCAATTCTGAATAATTGCCCATTCCAAAAGCTGGTACCACGTGGCTATTGGAAATTGATTTGATGGAAAGGTTAAGTACTTAAGTATGATATACAGGGAATTGATTTTTTTTTTCTTGGAAAGGAAATCGTATGCAGCCCTTGAAATGATACCAAGGAAATAGGATTTGCAGGGAGACCTAAACGAGGGACTCTAAGTCGTAACAAGGTGAGTGTAAAGGGTGTAAATTCTACGCTTTACCCATTTTTTCAAGTATTGGAGTTTTCAGTATTTCTATGAAGTGTTGCTATGGTTGTTTATGCTCAAAATTGATGATATGTGCTTGTTTGAGTTGTGGTTTATAGTAAATGTGTGTTGTTGCTTTAAAACTTTACATTTTATGAGTGATTGTTAAAGTTAAGAACAAGTCCTTTTGTTTTAAGAAGTACTTCACCTTCAATAAGGTGAAGTTGTTTTAAGTGTTTTTAGTCACTAGCGCCAGTCCGTTGCCATTTGAGATTTTCAGATAGAGCAGCAGTTATGCTCTTGAGATCTTTGAGACAGAGCAGCAGTTATGCTCTTGAGATATTTAAATTGAGCAGCAGTTATGCTCTTGAGATTTCTAAGATGAGCAACAGTTATGCTCTTGAGAATCGTGAAAGAAGAGCCTTCCACGATAAGTTTAAGTTTAACGGAAGCCTGGAGGGCTTCTCATACATATGAGTTGGGAAAACGGACTACCTAGTGAGGGATCCCTGTGTCAGTCAAGTATTTAAGTCAAGATTTGAGTTTTAAGAATGGAGAGTAACAGTAACTTCCATACAGTTAGAGTTAAGATGTTAAGATTGGAAGTATAAACAACTTCCACCAGTTAAAGTTAAGTGTTTAAGCAAAGTACTCAAGTATAAGAAATTTTAAATCGTAAGGGCGTAGACTGACCCCAACTCACTCACCAGTTTGAAGAGGACGAGGATGAGAAGTTAGAGAGCAACGAGATCTAGAGAAACAGTTCGAGGGAGTTGCTTATGAGTATAGAGCAGCAGCAGTAGTTGAGACTAGTTAGCTATTACGTTTTATGATTATGAGTATAGACTGGAGATTAGATTAAGATTTTAAAGATTGAGTTTCATTTTCCCACCTGTTAGGGCGTTGCTTTGAAATACAAGTGTGTGTTTTCAGTATTTTATTTATGAAAATGGTTTCCGCTGAAATTTAAGATTTGAGTATTTTATTTTTCAAGGGAATTTTAGTAAAAGTAGTACCCGGCCGGGTTAGGTGTTTCATAGTCCTCCAACAACAAATAAACGATTTAGTTCTCAAACTAGAAACAAACGACATAGTTCTCAAACATCAAATTAATATCACAGTTCTCAAAATATAAATTAACTACATAGTACTCAAACTACATGAACAACACTAGTACTGAGGTGGAGGCTGGTATAGAGTCGCCTCATCGTACTCTCTAAGCAACCCTCGCAATCCAAGAAGAAGATCAAGGTGGTCATCATAAGGGTGCTCAATCACAGTGCCAAAATCTGGAGCTTCACAGCTAATTATATAGAAATGTAAATGTTAGTATGTTAGTCGATAACTAATGCAATATTTAAGCTTGTACATAATAGCAATATCAATCACATAATTAAACTTACCTGATCATGACTAAGATGGTGGTGTATCTCCTGGTCAGCAACACTGGGGCAGACGATCCTCGAGTGGGTACGTCCCATATACCACTATAGATACCCATCATCGGTATCTTCCGGTTTTTGGACAGGTCTCGATATCGAATCCAACTGCACCAAGTGGTAGTGAGGGGATGGTCTGTACGAACCCAAACAGACGGAGGCAACGCGAGGGATCATACATCTCCTCAACACTCATGCACCGAATGACACCAGAGTACAAAGAACAAGAGATCATCTTACCGGGTCAGAGGCTGAATGGGCACCAAAAAACGAACTCATCTGTCATATTATCCAGTACTCGACGATAGTGATCCAACCTCTCATTCATCAACTGTGCCCCACCTCCATATCTCACCCCTCCCACTTCTTAGCAAAAGGTTCCCCGCACACTTATCCACCTGTCCCCAACTTTTGATCTCGTAGACATGGGAAGTACTCGTAGATCCAACTCCGAAGGAGGGTCAAATAGCCACCCATGCCTTTGTAATCCGCTCGAGACGCCATGCCGAGTTGCCTATACAAATAGGCAGGTGTAGCAGACCCCAACAATATTTCCTCACCAGTCTAAGGTCCCCCATGAACTGGAGTGGCCAAACTTGCGCTCGATCCCCATTCCTGTCCACAAACAAGGTGGTCCCCTACGAACAGGTCAAGAACATCCGTACCTTAGAATATCTTTCCCGAAACCTCCCAACCTGATGCATAGCTTCAACACACACCAAACCCCCACTCTTAAGCGAAGGCTTGGATCGTTCATTCAATTGTTCGACCCTCAACATCTCACACAACTGTGCTTTCACACTCTCATTCCCTACAACCATATCTCCACCGACTAGAATCCCAAGCAGTACTACAACGTTGTGGAGCGTGATGGTCATCTCTCCAAAAGGCATGTGAAAGGTGTTGGTGTTTGGATGCTACCTCTCGACAAATGCCACAAGTAAAGGTCCGTCCAAGAGCTGGATTGAGCAGTGCAACAACTTGCGCAACCCTGTCCTCTCAACCAACGCTGCAATACCCTCACTCTGAAATTTGTAATCTTTGAAATAATTGACTGCTAATGCTCTAGTCGACAACTTGAATGAAAACATTCGGTGAGCCCCTAAACCATCATCCCATAATCGATAAGTCACATGACCTCCAAAACTAGGAATCAGGCTAGGACCGATAGGTCCCCCCTGGCCCACTCCTGTCAAGAATCCACGAATCAGCTTCTCTCGTCTTCTTCCTCTAACTAGTGCTTCCCTCCTCCGAATCGGGTCGTAATGACTCAAAACGACCACGAAGCCCACGCCTAACATGAACAAACTCAGAGGACGCAGAAGACACAAAAGGAGCATCGGGCTCTAATCTAGGTCAACTAGAACCACCTGCACTTGGATGGTTGCCCTCTATGAAAGCCTCATTTACATCCGGGAAGTCGTCATAATTATCATCATTGCCATCATACTCATCTCATCCACTCCCTCAAAAGATCTATCTAAGTAAAAAGGCAAGGGAGCCGAGGGAGAAGGATTCATCACAAGTCTAGCACGTCGACGCTCATTCTCTGCTTCCTAACAACGCGACCTCAATACTATACGGTTGGCCACCCTCGACGGCTCTACCTCCTTTATCTTCTTCTTTCCTCTTGTATCCACCATTTTCTACCTATTAAAATTTGAATTAAAATTATTTTCAATTTATTATCATCATGTAACAGTTATTAGTAATGTTCATATGATAATTGCTAGTTCTCATATAATAAATTTTTATATTCAAATGTTCAAGGTTCGTATATTTCTCTATAATAATTTAACATTCGTATATAATTTCAATTACAATAAAATTCCCATCACAATATAATGTTCTGAATTATAAAGAATTTCACGATAAATTCTAACTTAATTTTCTTGCTTAAATTTTCAATTGCAATTTAAGGTTCGTACAGCAATTAACACTTTTCATGAAATAAAATTCTATATTTAAGTTATTAAACTTTCTTATATTTATCAATTAAAATTTACCTTTCTGGCTCGCACGAAACTACACCACAAATTGATCCCGACTAGAGCCCATATTTTTAAACTCTAGCCAGGTGAAGTATAGAACAAGTATTTAAATTGTCAACCCAGGCCGATCCATGTATCCCTACTTCAATCGCTTAGGTTGTTATCTAGCAAGCAACTTTTGGGTTTATAGCTAATGGAACTACAAACTAAACAAGCAAGAAAAATTAAACAAAGGAAAACTCTTACTAAGGGAGCTTCACCCAGAAGTTGCTTCCCCCTAACTAGCTACCAAGACTCGTTGGATTGGAACGATTGCTATGGGCAAGGTAACCGCGAACCACGGAGGGATGCATATATGGTCAGAGAGCACAATCTCAATTGCTAAACCGAGGTGAACAATATAGGCCGTGTCACTCGAACCTCTCGGTTTAGGCAATCAGTAGTTGACTTACTCCATCACTCAACCCAAAGGTCAGACGGCTTAATCGCGATTGACCGATTTGCTTAAATCAACAATGAGGATTGCCCTAAATTAACCTAGTTAGGTGGCTTAAAAAGCTGAAGGAAAACCAACTCGATTGACTCTCCCTTGGAATGGAGATTTTCCTCTCTAAGCTAGGTTAAGGTGGCTAATTAGATTGCTAGCATCAACATGCACAAACCTAAGGGTGCTAAGCACAATTATGCACAATCCTTAGGTTGCTAAGCACCAAAATGCACAAACCTAAGGATGCTAAGCACAAAACATGCACAACCCTTAGATTGCTAAGCACAAGCATGCACAATCAACATGAATAATACCTCAATCATTAAATTAAACAATACCCAATGACAATCATTCAATCTAAACAAGTAATTACAAAGTGTTAGTTAGGCATCTACAACACCCAAGAGAAAAGAGTGAGTTTCTAGAGAGAGAGAGAGAGAGAGAGAGAGAGAGAGAGAGGTTACAAATTTGAGCTCAAGATCTTCTTCTTCTTCTTACAGACTTGAATCCTCCACCCACGCCTCCAATGATGCTCCAAGATCACTCTAGCACTCTCTCTCTCTCTCTCTCACTAGAACTCTCCATTGGTGTTTTTGGTTGAAACCCTAGAGAAAGAAAGTGTTTCTTCTCCAAAAACCAGCTCTCCGTTCTTTCTCCCCGTTGCTGTCTTCATATTTGCCCGAAAGTGACCAGTTCACGGACGCGTAGGCAAGTTCACGGGCGTGAACACATAAACGCGTCCGTGAACTGTGGCCATTGACCGAGCTGCCTTGTCGTTAGTAACTTCATGAACCTGGATGGACGCCGCGGTATTCACGGTTTGTGGTCGAAGTTCACGGTCTTAGGAGACCATGAACTGCCTCGTCCGGCTGTGAACTGCGACCGTGACAATTGCGTCCAAATAGTGACTTCGGACTTTTCTTCGGTTTTTTTCGCTTTTTGACCTCCAAATATCTCAAAACTCCTCCTCGACCCTTCCACACGTGCTAGGACCTGAAATGTATAAAAAAAAAGTATAACCTAACGTGAAATATGTCGAGGAACAATGAAATACTAAGCTAAACGAATAAGAAATGAGGGGTAAAATGTGTACATTTGGGCCCGAATCACTTTCCTATCTAATTTCAATTAAATGAAAACATTAACCGACATAATTTTCGTATATATTAAATATTAACATATTTAAAGCAAATAATTACCTACATAATTAAAGCAAATAATCAAAGTAATTAACCTACATTAAATCATAATAATTAAAGCATATAATTAACCTACATAGTTAAAGTAATTGTTTTAAAGTAGATTATTAACATACATTGAATCATAATAATTAAAGCAGATAATTAACCTAAATTAAATTAAATGAGAAAAAACCCAAAATTAATATTTTTTAAAAATGGTCGTTTACCAGCTGCCGGCGAGGGCGACGTCCTTTCCAGACGTCGCCGGCGACAGGTCAACATTTGGACAGGACGTTTGTCCATCACCGGCGACGAATAGGCCGGACTCCGTACAAAAATCAAATATTACCAACCGCCGGCCAGGACGTTCCTCCGTCACCGGCAACGCTTGGACAGGACGTTGTCAATCACCATCGACGAATAGGCCGGACTCCGTACAAAAATCAAATATTACCTCCGGCGACTAAGTCTCTTCTCCGGCAAGGCGCTCTGATTTTGTCTTCGGTGAGAGGTCGTCGTCGCCGGCGACAATATTTGGGAGGAAACCTGCGAGTGTTAAATTGGGAGAGAGGGGAGTTTTTGGTTGGAGTCCTGTAACAAGTTTTAATTTTAAAAAAGAGGAAGGGTAAAATAATAATTAAATTAACTTAGGGCTACAAATAAAGAAAAGTTAAGACTACCGATAGCAATTCAGTATACTTAAACTTCCTCTAGCTAGAAGCTGAGGGAATCTGTCGTCTATTAATGTATATCGACCATCGACATGTACAGAGTAACAGAAGTATTAGGCGCGGCTGGATCCTTATGGAGATTGTGGAATGGACTTGGTCATGCACACACATGCGGCAGCCGATCCATACAAGGCATATCAACAATGTAAGACAAAGTACTCTGTTGTAGTTCTCCACGTACGAAAGACTTAAACCGTATACTGGCGGCTGGATCCTTATGGAGAGAGTGTGGAATGGACATGGTCATGCAGACATGTGGCAGCCGGTCCATGAAAGACAAAACACTTAGTTGCTTCGGCCAGTACTCTTGTTGCAGTTCTCCATCTTCAAAATTCTCCAAAAAATCTTAAGCTTGAAAGCACCATAAGAAAAAGTCTAACCGCGTGAGGGTATACATAGTTGATTTGTTTTCTTCTAATTTGTAAAACAAGAGGATGGATGAATATTTGAAGCTCTTTCTGTGATCATTGGAGTTTCGGTCGATGTTGGTTTACTTGGATGGAAAGATTCTTCTTGTCTTATTAGCCGAGACCCCAATTTGTTTTCAGTGGAGGATATATGTAAAGAATATAGTAATTAATGGAGAGACAGATTGTTATGGTGAATCTAGGCAGAGTAAACGGTTATGTTATTAGCTGTATAATCGATAATCGAACTGGAATTTGTGGTTGACGGTTACACCAATAACTGATTCAATAGTTAGTAACCAACAATTAACCGATCACATCCATCCTCATAGTTATGATCGAAAATAATAGGCCTCGATGAGCCGCACATGATGTGAAGACAAGTGATAAAATTCTAGGAGACTCCATGATCGTATTCCTCGAGGTCTTATAATGCATAACTAATCACAACAATCATCTATGACATAAACGAGAATCATAAATACTCTTAGGGGGTTTTTCGAGTTCTTCGATTTACAAATGCAAGATACGTTATTGTAGAAGGTAGAGAACTAAAAAATATCATGCATACTAGGCGTCATTCGTATCATGCATTGATGGTTCATCTATGGTAACACTCTATCTGACCATTCTGCTAAGGCCACTCTCTACTTGTGCATGCGCTCTTGCGATAAAGAATTAACTAGTTAATGTGTGCTTTCCCTTCATGTCATTACCTAATCAATGAAGAACAAGAATTGATACGACACGGAGCATAGATAGTTGATCATTCCATCCATACTCTTCTAGCACCTAGTGGCGGAGCCACTTCTTGAGAAGTGCGATCGTAGGACCCCACTTGTGGAAACATGCGACAACAAAATCTTTAAATACGTAGTGTTTAGTATGCTCCTTTGATTTTAGGACCTCATAATCTCGGGAGTTAGCTCATCTAAGGATACCATGGAACCTAAAGTTCATTAGATACACAAAATTTAGTGTTTCATAAATTTTAAGGACCCAGTTAATTCAAAGTCAGGCTACGCAACTGGTAGCACCGATGGGGTATCCCTAGATGGTAATTTCTTACAACCTATGTAATACTTAGCACAATGCACATTGTAGCATATAATCGAATCATAAGCATCGATGATACAAGAGCATTCATACTATAGAACCATCAATGACCATTAAATAACCATCGAAACTAAAAGCATCAATACATAGACAATAGTCATCAAAAATTTCATAGGCAAATACAAGCATGAGATGAAATCATAGCATTCATTCACTTAACAATACACAAGAACACATCCTAATACAATAAATTTTGACTAGCTATATAGACGAGAAGGAATGTACCACCACTAATGATGACATTATCTCATTCCCCAAAGGCATGGTACTAACAAGATCACATCCTAATAATAGTTATTGTTGGATACCTTTCCGGAGCACTTCTACTATGCTATATAGCATTGGTGCTTTAATGTACAACTCAAAGTTGTACCATAACATTAAATGTATAAGTTTAGGTTGTACCATAAAACAATTTGTACCATTATGTTATGGTACAACTTTACATTTTGAAATTGTACCATCACATAAAGGTACAAGTTCAAGTTGTACCATAAAAGAATTTGTACAAAAAGTATAGGTACAATCTGTAGTTGTACCATAACGTAAATGTACAATTTTAAATTGTACCACAAAAGCAAAAACCTATAGCACCAATACTATATAGCATTGTAAAATTTCTCACCTTTCCGAAAGGCATGGTACTAATAAATCTAAATGAACATTTATATACAAACAAAAAATTTCTCGATTCCAATGTGATACTTGAATTACAGTCTAACATGATCTACACAGAATATTCCTTAATCTATGGTTTCGAATAGGATACCCATGATCCCGGATTGAATTTTCCCTAATTACGATTGAACCAATTCTAGCTAATTATAGGGGTTGTTTGCTTTAGGATTTGGTGTTTGATTTTGAGACATCATGGACTTTGTAAAAATTCTATTGTTGGCTTGAAATATTTAGGGGCAACAAATCCGTGGGCTCCACAAATTTTAAGGGTCAAATCCGTGGGGTGCACAGACTTGAAAGTTCCACCACTTTAGGTGGGAATTGATAAGGACTTTCAAGTTCAACATTTATGACCAATTTGCCCTTCCTATTTCCTTATTATTCTCATACTAATGAGGACAATATATGTCAATCTTTATTCATACAGATCTTAACCAAATCCATCATGAAATCTATAAAACAAACAATGTTATTTTACAAATTTATAAGAAATCCAAAACTCTCATATATCCATGCTTTTACAAAACCCAAATTTTAGTAAAACTTTCATTTTTAAAATCCATAAAGCAAGTCCCATGACTTATTTGAAACTAACTACAAAGTTTAGTCTGCACCTATAATATATAGGTCGTTTGGTATTTGCGATTATTAGAATTGATGTATTGTATGAATACTTGCATTGTAAATTGATGTATTATCTAAATGCATGTATTATAAGACTACATTGTTTGGTAGTTGTGATTGTAATTTTAGGAATAAAATGAGAAAGTTACTTTTTAAGTGAAAGGTCATGTTTACCCTTTCTTTTACATAGAAGAGTAACAATCTCATAAAAGTTAATAGAGATATAAAGGGAAAGGAAAATGGAAGAGCAATCTCAAAACACAATCTCAACAATCTCACCAAATTGTTGAGATTGTAAATCATTCATATTGAATGATTTCAAGTGTCACATCATCAATCAAATGCATGCATTGTTTTTCATTTTGACACAAAAAAACGATGCATTCTATACAATACATGCATTCATTAAATGCACCGTTTAGATACGCATATACCAAACTACCCCATAATGCAATTAAAATGCGTGCAAATTGGGTGAAAACTTAACTTAAACTAAGACCTCTCTAATATACTTCTATAAAATTAAGCATTCTACATCTACGCATATTCTCAGCTTCATATAATTAAGCAATCATTTTTTAATAAAGGGCCTTCTTCATGCCAAAACGGCTAAACCTAGCAATATTTTCCTTTATATATAAAGTCATATACAAGACCTTCCTTCTCATCAATCATTTCATCATTTGCTCTACTACTTCCAAACCATACTACCTACTCTATCTCTCTCTCTCTCCCTCTCTCTGCAGTCCAAAACCAGTATGGAGCTTTCTCTCCAACTCAATTCCCACCAATTCCTGAAAGCACCATTCCTTCCAAACCGGCTCAAATCCATCGTCTCCTGCCGAGCCACCATGACTAATAATAACACTAGCCGGAAGAACAATTTGTACCAAGTGCTGTCACTCTCATCGGAAAGTGACGTCGGACCCGAGGAGATAAAGAAAGCCTACAGAAAGCTGGCCCGACAGCACCACCCGGACGTCCGACCCGCATCCGGGAAAGAGGAGTCGACCCGCCGGTTCTTGGAGATCCGCGAGGCCTACGAGACGCTGTCCGACCCGGCCTCCCGTCTGGCATACGACTACGAGCTCAGCAACGTGAACTCCGTCGGGAGGCCGCGGCGGAGCGAGTGCTGGTCGTCGTCGTCGTCGTCGAGGGCGGTGTGGCAAATGCAGCTCCATGGGCTGAAAGAGCGGTCTCGGGGCAGGATGGAGAGGAAGAGTTATAGTTCTTAATTCAGCAACAAAATAAAATGTTTTTACTTCCTTCTTGTTTTTGTAAACTCTGGGGGACAATGTTTCTTTGGTTTATTGGGGAAAGGGGATATTTTTTTTTTTTGGTATGAGGATGTATGGATATGAACATGAACATGATATGGCGCCCATCTATGGATTCTTTGATTCGTTTATTTTTTATTTATTTATTTCTATCTATTTGAATTTCTATAAACAATCTGGGTTATAGGACTATTAATTTCCTGATATCCACATGTAATTGTTTGTGTCTAATTCATCTCCTGCGTCCTAATTTAAACAAACTGGGTTATTTGAAAATTTTCATTTAGAGTATATTCCATTGCATCCTCCCAACTACAGAGCCTCTTATTGAGAAGAAGGTTGAAGTAGTGTCTCGTTGTCCGGTCTGCTGGGCGGAGTCGGAGATAATAGAGCATCTGTTTCTGGATTGCACTGTGGCAAGCACACTTCAGGATTACTTTGGTTTAGAATATCAGGGCCAGGGGCTCACATGCCATACTTTTCCATTGTTTCTGAAGAAGTTTTTGGTGCTAATCACTCAACCCCACCAAATTATGGTTGTTGTAGCAGTCCTTTGACGGATTTGCAGATCCAGGAATTGGGTTGCTTTTTTAGGGTAAGCAATTCCGAATTTCTACCTTGATGCGACAATATCTTTAAAAAGTCCAGGAATGGATTAGCTTGCCAGCAGACAACATGATCCCACATTCCCACCCCAAGTGTGGGGACCGAGCCAGGATGATCCGACTTAATTCATTTGCATGAAGGACCTTAGAGGGTCTATTAATTGCATTGGCCGGAGTGTACGTTGCGGATATTGATGACCAGCCTTGGTAGAGCTTTTGGTCCTTCGGGAAGCCATTTAGTGGTATATGCATCTTGGTCTCTCGCAAGTTTGCTTTGAAGGGGATGCGAAGGTGATCATTGATAAGATAACCCTGACAGACAAGTGAGATAGTTACTCTGGGATATTCTTGAGGAAGTTCTATGTCTATTGGCGCTTTGTAGTGGTTTTGTTGTACGTTTTGTAGGTTAGATTAGCAATAGGGTAACCCATTTGGTCGCTAGAAAGACCATTTCTTTGTACCCAACCTCGTGTCGTTCCTTTGATTTTTGGCCGTGCATCAATTCCACGGTGTAATGTGTTCCATCTCTTTTTCAATCAATATATGATTATCTTTTATAAAAAGGTACTTTTTTTAACGGTGATATATGGCTTGTATTTATAGTTAGATGATATTTAAAAGATTTGAATTTGTGATGTTGAGGTTTAAGATCAGTGAAATTACTACAGAAGTGAACGCTTATTCGAAATTAAGTACATATTATAAGATTTTGGACTTCTACTTTTTTTTGGTTGAGCGAAATTCAAATTGAAAGGAGCATACTAGAAAATCTGAAAAACTTTGCTCTTCATTGACTAATTCCAACATTTCTCAACTTAGGACAAATTAAATATAATATAATGCTAATTGTAAGACTAAAATATAAGAAAGTTTGTCTCTATTACCATATAAAATAATAAGTTTATATGGGGTTGGGTAGGCTTATTTGCATACCCTATACATCCAAAAAGTGGATGAATATCCTCTAGTCCTCCAAAATGTCAAGCAGGCCTACCACTAATTCACTAATATTTGTTGCCTTAATATCTTAAGGTTATCTATTTATTTTTAATTTTTGGAAATTTTGAAGTGTTGTTTTATCTACTGTTTGATTGATCTCTAGCAAATGTATATGCAAGCAGAAGACAAAATTGATCTTCACCAGCCCTCCGTGTGCTCGTATTCTACTTTCTGTTTATATGTATGAAAATGGTATCAAATTCATAAAATAAAATAAAAAAATTATTTGTTTCCGATAAGAAACGCGGTTATCGTTAATTCCCTGCCGGCACCGGCCGGCCAGTTTAAAGACATTATATAATCAGTAGCTCAAAAGAAATTTCCTAGCAAAACAAAAAATTGCACCATTTGCTCCCGTGCTTCCCATTGGCTACCAGCTAAAAAGTTTCGAGTCCACATTTTCGATGACTCCAAAACAATGTTGCTGCTTACCCTGTTTTATATAAGGTATTAGATGGTATGCGTCACTCTCTGCTTTGACGAATGGATAAGTCTATGACTATTGGTTTTTTTTAATGAACAGTATTATATATTCCATACAAAATCAAGTACTTATTGGAAACACACACTACAACAAAAACTAGCTTTTGCAACCAAAATTTTTACAACCAAACTAAAATTGGTTGTGAAAAGGGTAGTATTTACAACCAATTATATTTTGGTAGTTAAATATTAAAAATTTGGTTGTCTATTAAAGTCAAAGTATTGATAACCAAATAAAACTTGAAGAGACCAAATAATTTGGTAGCAAAATGATTTTTACCTTTTCCAACCAAAAAATTTTGGTAGCAAAATTATTTTTAGTTTTTCCAACCAAATAATTTGGTAGCATATTGATTTTTACTTTCTCCAACCGAATATTATTGGTTATGAATTTAAGCAAGAGATTTGAAAATCTTAGATAACTAAAAAATTTGGTTGCAAATCCAATGGAAAAATTCAGCAACTAAATTATTTGGTTGTCAATTTATCAAAGTGTTCTATAAAAATGTAGGTACTATATCTGAAACTATTAAAACTTAGTGAATGAAATAGTAATTATGGAAAACAATTTTTGTCGTTCATTAGCTGCCATTCAAGTGGTCTGCTAAGAGACGAGGTTTTCGACTTGTCGATTCCATTTGATTCCATCCAAGTTCTCCTCCTCCTCTTCTTCTTCCGTCTCCTCATGTCGATTTCGGTTCTGACTCCAGCTTCTCCTCTTCTCCCGTCTCGTCTTTATCGGATTCCCTATTTGCTTCTTTGAGGTCCGGCTACTCCAGTCTGTAGAGGAATCACGATTTTAAAGGCAAGTAAAGAGTTCGCCTGCTTCGTTCGATAATTCCTCCTTCCCTGTTGATTCTCAGAAGGTAACAGATCCTAGCCTATTTCTAATTTCTATCTAAGCTGAACTAGTTTGAAATTCGGTTGAATCCTATTTTCACTTTTGAGCTCGGTCAAATTCGATCCGCATCCGATTTGTTTTCTAGACGATTCCGGATCGAATATCTCGCCAGCGTCTGTGAATTCCCCATAGTCGTCGAGACGACTCCGCTTTGACTTCGATTGCCGCCGATTGTGTCGGTGTCGACGACGGCCGAGGAAGAGGAGAAGGCACATACGCCAGCCTAGAGCACGAGCGCCGCTTCAATCCCTCGCCAGCGTTGCTGTGATTTTGATCGCGAGTAGTGCTGCCGCCGAAGGAACCGATGCTTTCTCCTTCGTCTCTCCGATCTCGCCCTTGGTCCGTACGTCGGGTAAGAACTGATCAGTTATCGATTGTGGTCAATATTCTAATTCTTACTAGAACTGATCGTCGTTATGCTTCGGTGTGATTGTTCGTTGTGGTTTTTCTGAATAAAGTTCAAGGAGCCGTCGAGTGCTTCATCTGACGCCCTAGAGATTAGGTTAGGTTTTTCTAATTTGCTAGAGCTTAACTTCTTCGTTCTTTGCTCTGGATGGTCAGACCTTGGTGTTAGTTCTTGATTGTAGCACTAGGTGAACAGAATCTTTAAACACATCATTCCATATGCTTGAAACAAAACCTTTCTTCAGTTCGTGTTCAGGGGAAATCTGGAAACAAAGGTACGGTTCCT
This sequence comes from Linum trigynum, assembly GCA_964030455.1. Taxonomy (NCBI): domain Eukaryota; kingdom Viridiplantae; phylum Streptophyta; class Magnoliopsida; order Malpighiales; family Linaceae; genus Linum; species Linum trigynum. The sequence continues at coordinate 5,939,728 of OZ034817.1, forward strand.
AAGCAAGGATTCATGGGGAAGGAGCAGGAGTGCCATAGAAGCTGCAATGCCACTGCCTGCAACAAAAGACTGAAGTTTCCATGCCACTGCCATGGGTTTAGCAGGTTCTTTTAGTCCATGGGTATTAAAAATTAATGACTACTAATAGAAGATTAAACACTCAATGGGGAACTTTGTAGTTTTATAAGGTTTTTGCCATTGGATTACCAATTTATAGTCACCATAGTTATGCATTCATTAGTTGTTGTCATGGATTTACAAGGTTGCTTGAGTCCATCCATTTTAAGTTTACATGGTTATATGATTATGTTATTGTTTCGGAAAGTTAAACCTGGAGTACTTACATTACATGGACCTACTGATGTTAAACCTGGAGTACTTACAACAGTACCACTTCATCATCTCAGCACCCTTATGGCAGTGGGAGCTCCCACTGGCAACAGCTCCGTTTCAGACACCACAGCCTCATCGTCGCCCACGTTCAATGTGAGTTTCTAACCCTTCCTGGTTCCTTCAGTTGCTTCTGTGTTTTGGATGTTCTCTTGGATTTGCTTCTGTGGAAGGGGTCTTCATATTCATGCTTCTGTGGATTTGCATTTGTGTTTTCCCCTATAGTTTTTTTTTTGTTTGGATTTTTTATATGTGTCATCGGATTATCTATTCGATGAAAGGGAGCTGTTTTGAGAGTCTCCTTGCATACACCATCATGACAATTTGTTCTCAAACTTTTCTATGCCTTACAGTATACAACGACTAATGTTTTTTTTTTTACCTTCATCTTCTTTTTTATCTCTGTTTTGCAGGCAGCTTCTCTAGAGCAAGTATCTAACAAGCATACACAGACTTTTTTTGTTTCTCCTTCTATGATCATAGGAGGAGCAGGAAAGTAAAAGCTGGAGATGACGGAAGATGGAAATGGCCAAATGTGAGTACAAACAACTTTAACATCCAACATTTCTTTATTGATGTTTCAGGTTTAATTCGGCTGATTTTACACCTTTCTCCATCCCCTGATAGTTTCCCTTTTCCCGTCAACTGTTTCGATTCTATTGAGTAACCATTAAATGATGGTGAGTAGCCCATTTAGGTATACCTTGCTTATTTGTCCTTCTGGGTTTATCTATTGTGAATGAGCTAATGGTCCTGCATCTTTTAGCTCACCGAACTATTGAACACATAGAAGAAGCTTGATCTCAGAAATGTTGTCTTTATTTTGGAGTTTGGTCGCCTCATGTAGCTTGAGTTCTTGTTTTCACGGCAATGCACCTGTTGTTCTCTTAGCCTGTAATGGGACGGAGTCATGGATATTTGTGCGAACTTGGGTCGCATTGAAAAGCTAAGGGACTGCTGAATAGTGAGCATAATTATGCAGTTATGGATACATAGTGCGAGGATGATCTGGCATTTAGCTCCTGTGATATTTTTTAAGATGTCTCTTGTTTGTTCTCTTTGATCAAGTTGTGGACTACCCCTCCATTGCTTGTGAAGAATATATTTCTGGCTGAGATACGCTCTTGGAGTGTTATCTGATTATCTGGACATGCTTCTTTATCCTTTCTTTCATTCTTGTCGGATCCTTTCAGGGAACAAGTAGGTGTGTTGTTTGATCTCTCTGGGGTTTGGTTGTCCAATCAATTAATGCTCAAGTCAAAGGCACATCCTTTAGCTATCATCTATACGATAGCTGGCTAGTTTCTCCCTCCGCGTTGGCTAGAGAGTCTTGTTATGGGAAGTCTTACTAGTTTCTCCCTCTGGCCATTAAAAGTGTGCCATGAAACTTTCTTTTTATTTGAACTGATCACTACTGAGATGCAGCAAAATGACTCCAGTTCTAGTGCACCAGACCCTGGTGCCGAGGCTTTCCTTGCCAGCACACTACGTTACATTCAGTTCCAGAAACAGAAAGGCGGTACAATTGGCGAAAGATACCCTAAGTTAGCTGCTTATATATTGTCTTGAAAAAGATTCTCAGGCAGTAGTCACCCTAAGTTAGCTGGTTATTACCTTATGTTAGTAAAATGGTATTGTTTTCATGAATGTGATTGTCATCCTGTTGGTGGAGCATAAACATGGGAGCCTACTGATTTTGGTTTATTTGTGTATCTGTTTTGTAGTAAAAGCAGTAGGATCTCAAGAGGAGCTTCATGATTTAATGGTGAATCATGAACCGAGATGATCAATCATGAAGCATGGGAACTTAGAAATCTTTAATTCCACTGATTAGTATCGGCAGCAACATCTCTGCATGTGGAGGTGACTCTAACAGGTGAGTAATGGATTTGTTTTTCTTCGGATAGGTATGCTATTTACTTGGTGAGACCCATGGATTTGTGATTGTCGAAAATGGTTTTGTTCAATGAAAGTCTTGAACCAACCAGAAGATTAAAGGATTCGATTCCTTTTCCCTTTTTACTTCTTTTTCTAGATAATAAATCTTGATAATTTTATAAATAGTATTTGGTTGAAAACAAATCCCCGGTTGGGCCATCCGAAGCCGGCGATGATTAGGGTTAAGGAATGCACAGAGCAAGACCCTAGGTTGTGCAATTGATTTTGGTCTCTGTTGGAGGAAACTTTGCCTTCTGTGGGTTCTGGTTTTGATTCCTTTTCGTAATGTAAATTTGTATTATCAAGTTACTAATTTGTACTTGAACTTTGCCTCTGCAGCTGCTCAAGGAGTACAAAGGCAAGCTAGCCAAAGTTGCAGGAAGCAACAGTCCTCCAAGGCAGTTCTACGTTTATGCCCTCTATGGCTTCGTCCGAGCTCAGGTATTCTAGCTCCTCGTTTCATATTGATAGGGTATCTGCTTATTTGTATGATATCTAAGGTAGTTTTGTTGACGGTTGTTAGCTCTTAAAGAATCTAGGTCTTTCAGGCTGATAATCTAGGGTTAGGAAACCATATTATTGTAAAGATATGGGGGAATGAAATTGGGGTTCCAAAGAGCTTGAAACTGGGAGGACTGTTGCTTTGAAGAAGGTTCGTTTTGACTCTTGTTTACTTCTCATCTACCCTGCAGCATATACCTAGTGTTTGAATATATAGAGCATGACATTGCTGGACTGCTTTCTTGCCCGGATGTCAGATTTGCCAAGTCACAGGTTAGTTCCCATTTATGTCATTGGTGAAGAAGCTTTTGAATTTTGAAGTTCTAGCATATGTATTAATGTTGTTTGTTATGTTTTTATTCTCCCCCTCTGCAGATCAAGTGTTCCAAAGGTGGAATGGCAAATCAAAGATACGTGAAGTAGTTAGTGTGGCCTTTAGGTCCTCTTTTTATTTTTTGAAATAGTAGGCCGATTCTTAGTGATAATTTGGTGTAATTGTGATTTTGGTTACTAAACAATAAATTGTGAACTATAATTTTAGTTGGTAAACAATTTTGTTATATGAAATAATTTTTTATTATAATTCTATTAAATTTTAATATTTTTATTTTAGTGACCCAAACCTCATCTACCAAATTGGTCATATGAAATGAATTTTTTGGTCGGCGTATGTATTTTCCGCAACCAATTCTTATGGTAGCATTTAACTTTTATAACCATAAGAATTAGTCGTAAAGGGTATGGTTGGTCACCATTCATATATTTTACGACCAATTATTATGGTTGTGTTAAATTTTTAGAACAAATAAAATTAGTTACCTAAAATAATATGATTGCCCCATATGGATTTTTAACGACCAAATTTTATGGTTGCATAACAATTCAATAACTATAATGATTAGTTGCCAAAAATGATATGAGTGGTCGACATATGTATTTTTGACAACCAATTTTTAAGGTTGCATTAAACTTTCATAACCAATTCCATTGGTCACCAAAATGGTTTAATTGGTTGAGATATGTGTTTTTCACGACCAATTGTTATGGTTGTGTTAATCTTTTATAACAAATATAATTAGTCGTCTAAAATAATATAATTGGTCGGGTTATGTGTTTTTCACGACCAAATTTCATGGTTGTGTTAAATTTTTGTAACTTAAACAATTGGTTGTTGTAATGATATAATTGGTTGACATATGTTAATTTCCCAACCAAATTGAATGGTCACCTATAAAACGTACATAAATTCTATTTGCGACCAAAAAAATAGGTTACTAATAGCCACATCAAATTGGTTGTCATTTTTATTTTTCGCGACCAATCAATTATATTTCCCAACCATTAAGTTGAACTATGACAACCAAATTAAAATGGTCGCGAAAAAGTAAGGGTCTTCTACCTTTGGCGAATTTGGTTGCGAAAGCTTTCTTTTTTGCTACCAATCCACATTTTGGTTGCGCTAGGAATTAGTAACGCGGCTATAGCGACCAATGCTGCTACCAAAATATTTTGGTCGCAAAAAGGTATTTATAACCAATTTTTGACCTTTAGGAACCAATTTTTTTGGTTGCAAAAAGCCATTTTTCTTGTAGTGACACCCTGTCAATTGAGTACAGCAACCACCAACGAATCGACCATTCTTCAGGAGCTACAAAGGAGTGGTTGGGGCAGATGATAATTATATCCTTACTAGGCCATTCACGGAAGGAGAAGTCTGGGAAGCAATCAAGCTTTGTGGCATGGACAAAGCGCCCGTCCCCGATGGTTACACTGTGGAATTCTACAAAAGATGTTGGCCGATTATTAAACAGGACTTGTTAAAGGAAATGGACGAGTTTTACTTCGCAAACTCTCTACCCGATTCTGTTGGACACTCCTTTATATGTTTGTTGCCGAAAAAGGAGGTGGTTGAAGAGATCAGGGATTTTAGACCTATTAGCCTTATTGGGAGTTTGAAGAAGGTCATCTCCAAGGTGTTGGTGGCAAGAATTAGACCGTTTATGAACAAATTCATCTCACAATCTTAGTATGTTGGTATTAAAAGAAGGCAAATCCATGAAGCATGTTTACTTGCAAGCGAACTAATTGATAGCAGGATAAGAAGCGGGAGAGCAGGGATTATCTTGAAACTGGATATAGAGCGCGCTTTTGACTCGGTCAGCTGGGATTGTGTTTCTAGAATACTGTGACCAATGGGTGCGGATGTGAAATTCAGAAGGTGGATTGAAGCTAGTTTGAAGGCAGCAAAGGCCTCAGTGCTAATCAACGGGGAAGTTGCTGGTTTTTTAATATGAAGAGGGGCGTGAAACAAGGTGATCCCTTGTCGCCGTTCTTGTTCAATCTAGTTATGCATGTGCTATCCTTTATGCTTGATAGACTACAAGAAGAATGCGGAATCTCTGGTTTTTGTATGAAGGTCAGCGAAGGAGAAGTCTCGCATTTATTATATGCGGATGATGCCATCATTTTCTATGACGCTTATGAAGAGCAGGTTGTGAATATCATTGTTGTCTTGGCATGCTTCCAAAGCATCACAGGACTCAAGATCAACATCGAAAATATTTGAATGTTTTCGGTGGGTGCTTGTGATCAAATTGAGAGATTGGCAGAACTATTTGGGTGTTCTTGGGAACTCTTGCTGGCAACCTATCTCTGAGTACCATTGGGAGCACATCCTCGATCACCTTCTGTTTGGGAGCCAATGGTGGTTAGATTACAGAAAAGGCTTGAGGGATGGAAAGGTGGGTTATTGACTCGCTATGACACAACTCCTAACAATGGCCAAGTGTAACCATTGAAAGGGACTGCAGTATAGTGGATCAAGTAATAAATATCGAATCCACGGGTCTCTAGAGTTACTATTACTCAGCTTCAGTTCATTATCTAGCAAACCAGATTAAGATGGAAGAACTAAAACTACTCTAACAAACTACAGTTAATCTAATTACAGGTTGGGAACTCACTTAGGTATGATTACCCCTACCCACTAGCCAGATTAATGATTGATGTTATCTAACCTTTTTCACTTTCATTCACAATGCGGAGAATCCTTAACTAGACGTTGAATTTCGACTAAAAGATCAAGGCCCTCTTGAGGCACTTGCCTAGAGGGACGTATCCTTCTCTAGAACAACCGATCAAGGCATTCTGAACTAGATTCCCTCTATCGAATGAGGTTCTCAATCGATACAAAGCATTGAATCAACCCTCGAGTAAAGCAATCGATCAAATACTATCAATCTATGGTGCTCTATTGACCTAATAAGGTATTCGCTCTCCTAGGATCAAAGCAGAATCAATAATCTCGACTAAAGCAGAATTGAATCATGAAAACATGCATAGATTGAATATGAACTCAAGACTATCAAGTAAGAGTAATCATACAATCACATAAACATAGCTAGGGTTCCTCACAACCTAAGTGAAGGGAAGTTACTCCATAGAGAAGCTAGAGACTGCAGTAAGAATCTTCAGATGATCAGTCTTCAAGTTCAGGCATGTTCCTCGAGATTCCAAGGCGAAGAAATACTCCAATTCCACTTCAAGAATGCCCTCAAATCTCCCTCTCTTTCTTTGGTTCGTCCCTTGGGTGTTTGGGATCCAACACCCAGCTCTCTCCCTCCAAAAACGCACAAAATAGGCTTTTAACAGCATGCGTTCGCGACCCGGTAGGGTATTTTGTGTACCCGGCCGTGTATTTTTGGTTGACGACTGGGGGGCCTTCTGCTGCTATCAAAAATCCCCTATCAGATGGCCAAAATACCCGGTCGGGTATTTTTAACCTACTGGGAGGGTATTTTTCAATTCCGGGTCCCCTATCTTTGATTCTTCGTTTCTCCCTCGTTCGGACTCTAAATCAGGTGTCGTTTGATCCCAGACGCTCGTAGTATCGTCGTCTTTCTTCTCATGACAATCTTACATGATTCTATGGTTAAAAAATGAGTTAGGAATCCATTCTTCTTCAAGTCATGCCCGAGTTTCTTCCAATAAGTCGCCAATTGATCTCCAATTGACTTAAAACTTGCGCCTATGCTTCACTTTATGTGCTAGGACCTGAAATGGGACAAAGGAACACAACCTAGCGTAAAATAGGCCAAAGAAGCGATAATGAAAGCTTAAACGATCAAGAAACAAAGGGAAAAACATGTGCAAATATCGAGTCATCAGTTATTATCATTGGGTGGTAGGATCACTCTTGCAAACAGCTGTCTTTCATCACAAATAGTCTGCACTACAAGTCTGTTCCCTATAAAAAAAAAAGATTGATGCTTACATTGAAAAGGTCATAAGGAATTTTCTATGGGGAGCAACAGGGGATGAACACAAGATCCACCTCATTGCTTGGGATACTTGCAAGGCTTCGAAGTGGTTGGGTGGAATCATCATTTATGATGTGGTTCGGCAGAATAAGTCTCTCATATCCAAATGGCATTGGAGGTTTGCGACTGAAAGAAATTGTCGGTGGAGGCAAGTAATTGAGATTAAGTTCCAAAACTGGAGTTCAGAATGGAGAACATGGTATTTGGGCGGTTCTGAAGGGTGCAGCCCATGGAAGCATATTGGCAAAGTATAAAGTAATTTTTGGGATTTCACTCATATTGACCAGGGGTTGGTATGTCGACATCCTTTTGGAATGATAGGTGGATAAAAGGGGGTCACACTCGCTCAAGCTTTCCCTAAAGTCTGTTGCCGAAAGTTTCCACTGTGTGGGAGAAAGTGAAAGTGAGGGGTTTACTTGGGACATTGCTCTGGATTTTACCTTGAGGGGGGGGGGGGGGGGGCTGAGAGGGAGAGGGAGAGGGAGAGGGAGAGATTGATGCTTTGACTTTTATCCTACAACACCTCTTTACATTTTGTAGGACCACCTAAAGTAACATGGAGCCCCTCACCATTGAACGGCTTCTCGGTGGGTTCACTATATAAAATTTCCACAAGTACAATTTCCACTACCTAATAACGGAAGTCACGTGTCATCATGAAGATCTAATGAGAAGAGGGAAGTCAAGCCTAGGTTTGTTTGAGACAAGCAAAGTTCAAGCATGAGGTTATTTGATGGCATGTAAAAGTATTTATTCTAGAACCCCGTATTATGACACAAAGTGCATACATTTCCTATCATTGGCATCATAATACTTTGAAATTATGTTATTGCTTCAAGTGTGTTTTAGCAACCCTACGATTTCTTTTATACGATTGATACACATTGGGTAGCATTTTATGCATTTTCAGGTCAAAGAAGACTAGTGGACCACTTGCTAACTTAAGGGGATCATCATGAGATGAAAGAAGATGAGTATACGAGAATCCAAGATCAAGCAAGGTCTGATGTGGAATTCGGATGAGAGAGAGAAGGCGAAGACAAGTTAGGAGACCGAAGTAGTCAAAGCACATACATGGCCACACAAGATTCATTTTCCTTCACAAAAATGCCATTTTGGGCACCGTTTTGGAGGGAGCCTAATCTTCATCAGGAAGTTGTCCAGATGCATCCTGGGTGGTGGATACGTTAAGGAAGATTCATAGAAGCTCAGAAGACGAGTTAAAGGCCTATTTTTCATCCCAAAAACCCTGATTCATAGTCATATAAATAGATCAGTGGGGTTAGACGGTCATCACTTTACCGCATGCTAGTGATATGAGGCATTAGACGGTCATTACTCTACCGACAAAATGACTCGTCCGACTTAGAGCAAAGCTGGGACGAGGGAAAAAATTGCTGCCAAATCTGTCGCCAAAACTCAAGAATCTCTGGTGGGGCTGCCGTTTTTAGGGGTTTTCGGGGAATCTCATTTCTGACTGATGTTTCCCTACGTCCCCATGTCCGGTTTGTTTCTTTAGTTTCATAGGTTGGCAAACCCGAGGTTCTTTGACTTTGTAACTCTTGATTTTGGCATATATGATTTGATTTCTATAACTTCTTCTTTGTCCTTTCGTTATGTTTATCAATTATATGATTGCATGCTTGCTACAAGGACTATCCTCAAATAATATATCATTATACTTGAATTCATGGGTGGATGAGACTTGAAATGGTAGTCCCTCACGATCGATGCTCATTCGATCAAACTGCTTCAACCATCGCTGCCTACCATATCTGATAATTGCCATGGTATGTGTTAGGGGTAAACCTAACAAAGATCAAGCAGGTCATATGTTCCTAGGATCAATAGTTGATTCCTGATTGCGCGTAAGAGTGTTTATCAGAATTTGCCTTCCCACACTTATGGTGTCGAGATGCCTATTCATTGGCGGATGTAACATCTATGAAGCTTATGCATACCTATATCTTGAATAACATGCACGTGTAGAAGAAGCCTTACTACATGCCGTGACATATGCAATCTGAATGTCGACTCTCCCACTCACCTCGCTTAATATTGGAACCACAATCACTCTACTGAGGGGAAAGCGTCAAAATATGAACATAACAACAGGAGAAATCCATTTTGGATTCCCATAAACATTACTATGTGTAGTCAAAATCATAGCAAACTCAAATGAACTCTACTACAGCTTGCCTGTGCAACACCTTTCTATTATGCTTTCCTAACTCGTCCAATAGATTAGATTTACTTTTTTACAATGTTTTAATCTTAAACTCTACGTTATGCAAAACCAAAGACACCTTAACCTCCCAAACCTGATCTCATATTCAATAGATTCACACCTCACTTTCGAAGTAAGGGTTCTACGACCCGAGCTTAAGAGCAGGTAAATTTGGTCTACACGACACGACAGATCATTCTTACCAAATAGAGGTTGTGTCCATTGACGTCTTTCCCAAATTCCTACGGAAGAAGAACTCGAGCGGCCAGCGTCGACCGCATGAACGCCTGCTCATCGCTCGGTCTCTGTTTCTCACTTTATGTCAACTCGCGTTGATTCTCCTATTGACTCGCTTTGCCTTACAGCTCTGTGGCAGTTAAGGAACAACGAAGGAGGAACGATGATGAAGACATATACCTTTCTGCATCTATTCTGTTTGCGTAAGAGTGAGATGCCAGTCTCCGCCAGTGACCAGCTACCACTAATAAAGAAGATTGCTATTGGTCTCATTGTCATTCGTTCGTCCATCCCAACTAATATCTTCGACGACTTTCAAGACTCGAAATGGGTGAGATTCAATTGGAGTAGAAGAGGAAGAAGTGGAGGTAGATAGATAAAGAATCAGAAGTTAGGGATTTGTTGAGATTAAAATTGAACTAGTTTTACTTGTCTATCAATAGATTGTAGAAAACTTTGTGGCACACATTAGGTCGACCTTTTCGAGTCTGTAACTTGCAGTTTTAGGTGGACCTTATATAAGATTAGGTCGACCTAATCTGTCATTTCAGTTTTGTGCTAGAAGGCAGCTTACTTCATAGCAACTTCGAGCCTTTTGTTTGAAGCCTTCCAGATATCCAATATTTCATCCAATGCCTTGACTTTGTAGACAAACATACCTAATTTTGTTTGAAGCCTTCCAGATATCCCCTGGACTCGAATTTCATCCATGCTTCTTGAATTGAGCTCCAAAGTAGGGTTCACAAACACTTTCCCAGACTTGGCCATTTTCAGGCAGTTTCCCAGTTTCGGCATAGCCTTTTGATCCGGTTCAAAAATGGTCTTCTGGACTTCCTATCTAGCTTCCAAGCACTTCAATGTGTAGAGGGACACTCTAGCTTCAAAACAAACCATTAATCTCCAATTTCCATCAAGCCAATTGTAAAATATAAATCTTCAAATAGTAGGCACCATGAAATTGTTTTCACACTGATAAACATTTTAGGTCGACCTAATCCTAACTGAGATCGACCAAAAAGTTCAAGTTACGCTGACATGCATGTCACCATAGGCTCATCCTAACCTTTCATATTATGTAACTTTAGATTTTACATAAAACTATTTCTCTAGTTATTTATTATGAGTGTAGTAATTTATAATCCAGTGTCAAAATTTCCACCTTCAAACAAAAAAATCAGTCAAAATATGAAAATGCATAATGGATCATTTATATATTATTAAAATTTATTTTATATATTTTTATTTTCACGCCAGACCCACCTTTAGTGAAATCCTGGCTATGCCACTGAGATATCTGCAACCATTGTACGTTCTGGTGTGTTCATACAACCATGATACACTTCCATAATGCGTACTATAATCTAATGTATTACCATGTGTGAACATTGTATGAACTGGTAATAAATTTCTCCATTATAATTATTTGATTTAATGGTGTCTCAGAGGATCAATGCAGGAGTATGAGAATTTGTTGGTGGTCTTGAACGAGTATGAGGAGCTTAGTGGCCAGAGGGTAAATCTGGAAAATCTGCGGTTTGTTTTAGCAAAAATATTCTGCTCGTGGACCAAGAAGCGTTAGCTGCCCGGCTTGGTGTGGGTGCGGTGGGTGTCCAGGATAAATACCTCGGATTTCCCACTCTGATTGCTCAGTCAAAGGTGGCTACCTTCCGGTATTTGGAGGAGAAGTTATTGGAAAGGCTTCAGGGATGGAAGCATAAAGTGCTATCTTGAGCGGCCATTGAGACGTTGATTAAGTCAATTGCGTTCTCCTTACCGCTGCATGTAATGTCATGCTTTAAACTTCCGCTTGCTCTCTGTCGTATTCTAGATAAACATGTTGCTAGATTCTCGTGGAGGGTGGAAGGGGATCGTCGGCGGGTTCGATGGATTTCTTGGCGAAACTTATGCACAAGTAAACATGATGGGGGGGGGGGGGGAGGGGGCGGGGTTTCGACGATTTGAACACTTCAATCAAGCTCTCCTGGCGAAGATTGGTTGGCGTATCCTCAATGAGCCGGTTTCCCTCCTGGCTCAGATCTATAAGGGTAAATATTTCCCGAAAGGTACTTTCCTCATGGCGATTGCTCGATCCCGTCCGTCGTGGGGGGGGGGGGGGGGGGGGGGGGGGGGGGGAGAGAGAGAGCATTCTTCATGGTCGTGCTCTCCTTCAGCAAGGCCTTCGTTGGCAATTGGGGAATGGTGTACAAATCTCTATTAAGAACTCTAGCTGGGTTCCGGCGCTTCACCCTTACCCTCTGATGTGTAAGCCTCAAGTAATACCGGAGGACTCTGATCCAAAAGTTGTTGAGCTAATTGATCCTGTGGAAGGGGGGTGGTGTCGCCAGGCACTTCAGCAGATGTTTCCTCCAAAAGTTAGTCGGGAGATTTTGGCAATTCCCCTGCCTAGTCGTATGAGTATTGAGGATAAGTTAGTATGTCATGATACGTGTGATGGTGTGTTTACTGTCAAATCCGCCTATCACCTAGCGGTGTTGATGGATAAACGGGGGAGGGGGGGGGGGGGCGTGACGCCACCGAGTGAGTTGGATGGATAGAGCAAGTTAGATGAAAATGTAGGCCCTTAAAATCCCGCCTAAGCTTAAGTTGTTCCTCTGGCAAATTTGTCACTGTATTTTGCCCACCATAGAAGCCTTGATCGAAAATGGGTCCAGATATTGCCTCGTTGTTCGGTGTGCTGGGCATATTCTGAAACTATGGAGCACCTGTTTTGGGAGTGTCCAGTCGCTGAAACTCTCTAGGCACATTCGAGATTGGAGCATTTGGGCCAAGATCTTCCTCGACACACTTTCCCGTTGTTCCTCAAGCGCTGTTTGCTTCGATTGACTCAGCTAGATCATGTTATGGCCTTGGTAGCGCTCCTCTGGCGTATTTGGAAATCAAGAAATTGGGTAGCCTTTGAGGGCAAGCAATTCTTGGTTTCCCAGCTGATGCACCAATATCATCAGCAGGTACCTGAGTGGGTGTCATTGCCAGAGGAACGATTGATCGTGGACCGGGTTATCTCTCGGCATGATCGGGGCGAGGAGGATAGGGCTCCTCTTGTCTGTATGTGGGATGGTGCGGTCTGTGCTGGCTCCCATTTAGCGGGAGGGCTGATCATGAAGGATAGAAGTGGCACTGTGGTGGAAGCGAAAGGGTTGATTTTTTAGGGTGTGGTTGACCCCCTGGTGGTAGAGACTATTATAAATAGGCTATAGGGCCATGTGTTTAAGGAACAGAAAAGAGACGAGTTTTGCTTAATAATAATTCCAGTTCGTTCGACGATATCGATTTATCGTTAGCGTTTAGTTTTCAGTTAGTGCTTCAAACTGAGTTTCAGTTTTCGGTTGGTGCTTCAAACCGAGATACAGTTCCTAGTTGGCGCTTTAAACTCGGCTTGACGTTTCCGCTACGTCAGGTGGTATTAGAGCACAGTGTGTTTTTCTCCTAATCAATGGCAGACAAGGCGATTGAGACAGCGGAGCCTGTAGTTGAACATCTAAACTTCCCGGCAGTTTGGAAGCCATTCGCAACCAACAGGCTGCCACAAGAGAACTAGGTCAGCAGATGACCCAAATTTTTTGATCGGTGGAAGATATTCAAACCCTCCTTAATGGGTTAAGGGATCGTGGGAATAGGGAACGAGGTGGACCTCCGCCTGAAAATCCACGACGCCAACGTCAAGCACACGTAAACATGTATGAGGACGTCGAGCCCGATGAGGAGGAAGTATGGGAGCAGGTCTATCCTAATCGGCGAAATCAGGGACGTCAAGTAGTAAATCAACCACAAGCTGAACATCATGATCCATATATGCAGGAATGGCGAAGGGCACACGAGCAACGCGACCACATGCGGGGACGTGGAAGAGTTCGGGGAGTGGGACAACGATTCATAGAGAACCTAGGGGGTAGAGGAAACCAATTGGGTCCTTATCACGACCCATGGGATCCGAATCCCCCTCCTGAATGGGGAGATTATGTTGAAGAACCCCGACAGTATGGTGCGCTCAGAGGATTCCATGTGGGTAATGGCGTACATGGGGTTGGCGATGAATTCAAACTGCCAGCCGATTTGCCTAGTTTCGCCGACACTGCAGGAATCAAGGACTTTCTAGATTGGATAGCCAAGGTGGAGTGATTCTTCAACTATGCCGAAATTCCAGAGACTCGCAAAGTTAAGATGGTAGCTTATCGACGGGAGGGCAGCGCCTCAGTTTGGTGGGATTGCGTCGAGTTTGATCGAGAAGAATTCGGAGAAGCTCCAATACGGTCCTGGTTACGGATGAAGAAACTAATGGAAGAGTGTTTCCTCCCACCGGATTATGACCATTCTCTTTCAAAAACATAACTCTTGTGTTCAAGGAAATCGTCCAGTATAGGAATTCACTTCTGAATGGCTAAGCTTATCAGAGCGTAATCGCTTAGGTGAAACTGAGGGGCAGATGGAGGCACGTTACCTTAGCGGATTAAAATCAAGTCTTCGCCAACGCATTGGAGTACAAGCTATGCCATCCATGGCTGACGCCCAGACCTACGCCCTACGTGCATAACTAATTGAGGTCGAAGAGAAGAAGGAAAATAATCGATGTAACTTTCGAGAGGCCGAGGGAATTAATGCTAAATTCCCAAATCCATCTTCAAGTTCGACCACCACAAAGCAATTGGCCCATGAAAAGGTGACTTCCAAAAGGGATGTGGATGCAAGTTATAAACAATCAAAAAGCAATCGACCGCCAGTTGGGAAGTGTTACAGGTGCAAACAACCAGGTCACATATCTAGTGAATGCCCAAAAAGAAAGAATGTCAACTTAACAGCAATCCTCGACCATGATCCGGAGGAAGAGGAAAGTGAGGAGGAGGAATACGGACCTAACGGAGCTTTGGAAGAGGAAGAGGAGGAGCGTTCAACTTGTGTTGTTCGAAGAATCCTCTTAGCACCAAAACAAGAAGATGAAAGGTGATCACGCTCTTGGGGCTTTAAACTAAACGTCATCCAAAGACCTACTATTTGGGTTGGATCAAATCATTCGGTGAAGTTAAAGTCACGGAGCAATGCGCCCTCTATTTTTCTATCGGCAACTACAAGGATAACATCACCTGTGATATCGTGGATATGGATGTCTACCATCTTATCTTAGGACGTCCTTGGCAGTTTGACATCGCTGCAATTTATGATGGGCGCAAGAATACCTATCAATTTCGACATGGCGGGATGAAATATCGTTTAATACCATGGGGTACTAAGGACGAAAGACCACCAGGGAATAAGCCTTTAAAAGGTGCTGACAATTGAAGATGGGCATACCTTTGGGATGTCTTTAAAAGAGAGTACAGAAGTACTCCTCTTAGCGGTGAAAGAGATGGTGAAACCTGCCGCAACTCCAAAGCCTGCGAAAGAAGTGCAACACTTGCTGGTGGAATTTGATGAAATTATGCCCGCGGAATTACCACTTGGTCTTCCTCCCCTACAGAATATACAACATCAAATTGACTTAGTCCCTGGTGTTAGTTTGCCTAATCTCGGATGAGTACCCGAGAAAGTCAAATTCTCCAAGATCAAGTTGAAGGGTTGCTCTCCCAGGGCCACATTCGAGAAAGCTTAAGCCCATGTGGAGTCCCAGCTCTCCTAATTCCAAAGAAGGATGGTAGTTGGAGAATGTGTGTTGATAGACGGGCAATTAACAAGATCACTATTGGGGATAAGTTTTCGATTCCTCGATTAGATGACATGTTGGACCAAGTCGACTGGACTTGAAGAATGGCTCTCACCAAATTCGAATTCGGCTAGGAGACGGGTGGAAAACAGCATTCAAAACGAAGGAGGGACTATATGAGTTGTTGGTGATGCCTCTCGGTTTAAGTAACACCCCAAGTACTTTCATGCGATTGATGAATCAAGTTCTCAAACCATTTTTGGGAAGATCAGTGGTGGTATATTTTGATGATATATTAATCTATAGTCGGACAAGGAGTCTCACTTGGAGCATCTACGAGAGGTTTTGGTGGCTCTAAAGCAAAATCACTTGTATGCCAACAAGAAGAAATGCCATTTCCTGACTAAAAAATTATTATTTTTGGGATACGTGGTCAGCCAAGAAGGGATTCATGTTGATGAAGATAAGATCAAAGCAATACGGGAGTGGCCAAGTCCAAAATCAGTCACTAAAACTCGTAGTTTCCTTGGTTTGACATCATTTTATCGGTACTTCATTAGAGACTTCAGTATTATTGCTGCTCCCATGTCGGATTGTTAGAAAAAAGGCGCGTGGACGAAAGAGGCCGAAACAAGCTTCAGACAACTCAAAGCTCGACTATGTTCTGCTCCTGTGCTGGCACACCCGAATTTTGACAAGCTCTTTGAAGCCTATTGCGATGCTTGCGGCATTGGAATCGGGATTGTGTTAACGCAAGAAAAGTGTCCCATAGCTTATTTTAGTGAGAAGCTTAGTGCTGCTCGTTGCCATTGGTCTACCTATGAGCAAAAATTCTACGGGGTTATTAGAGCGCTTAGATATTGGGAGCATTACCTTATTGGGAAGGAATTCATATTCTACATCGACAGTCAAGCTTTGAAGCACATTACTAATGGCAAACGCCCGCCGAGACTGATGCACTTGTGATGGATTTGATATCTACAAAAGTTTATGGTAAAACTCATCCATAAGCCGGGGAATTAGAATGTGGTGGCCGATGCTCTTAGTAGACGGGCAGAGGTGCTGGCGTTCATGCGTCAAGAGATCATTGGGTTCGATGAGCTAAAACATCTATATTAAGGTGATGAAGACTTCAAGGAAGTTTGGCGTACGTTCTTACCAAAACCATCAGCCGCCTGGAGGCTTTTATATATGGGATGGGTTCCTCATGAAGGGTAATTGCCTATGCATTCCTCGAACTTGGCAGAACAAATCCGGGATGTGCATACTCAGGTTCGGGAGAAGTTGGAGAAGACGACAGTAGAGTACAAGACTGCTGCAGATTTGCATCGTCGTGATAAGATCTGAAGGAGGGGGTGATGTTATGATATTTTTACGCAAGGAGAGATTAGCTGCTGGAGCGTCTGGCAAGCTATTGGGACTTTTAGGCAAGAGGGTATACGTACGATAGCCCGATACCGGGTGACCAGGATTGTGATAGAGTCGTGAACAACATTCACTTTCTGAAAAGAATATTTCCAACCCAAAACCGATTTGACTTGATTAGTCTGATTCAACCAAATTTCCAACACAAGCTTCAGCCCCGAAAGTATGGCACGTATAAGGTACTTCATCGCATCAACAATAATGCCTACAAAATTGAGCTTCCCCCTTCATTCGGCATTTCCAATATCTTCAACGTGGCCGACATCTTTCCCTACTATCTGGCAGATGAACCTCTCTACCCAGATCCCTCGCGGACGAGTGTCATTCCAAGTGGAGGGGCCTGATGCATGAGCTGTTGTCTTCCTTTTCTTTGTCGGATTAGTAGTTGTTTGTTTACTTAGTTGGTTTCGTATTTGTTTACGTAGATGGTTTACTTTCCTTGTGTGTTTGGTGTGCGTAGAGATAGCTTGGGTTGTTTATTATAAATAGGCTCTAGGGCCATGTGTTTAAGTAACAAAATAGAGACGAGTTTTGCATAATAATAATTCCAGTTCGTTCGGCGACATCGATTCATCCTTGGCGTTTAGTTTTCAGTTAGTGCTTCAAACTGAGTTTCAGTGTTCGGTTGGTTCTTCAAACCGAGATACAGTTCCAAGTTGGCGCTTTACACTTGGCTTGACGTTTCCGCTACGTCAGTTAACCTCCTGTTACGTAAAATGATAAGTTATTATCGAAGTCTTACTTAACGTTTATAATTTAACTTTTACATTTAAAATAACTATTGTTCGTAACCTTTACGCAATAGATGTGTATTTTACATAACAGTTGTGAAGTGTCAATATAGAAGCTAAGCCTTACATAATGATTATTAACTTCGTGTTACCTAAAATGCTAAATCATCACATAATTTTTAATCTACGGGCTAGAACTCCTGATGGAATTGTCCTCCTTAATTGGGAGATTGACCCAATTGTAACTAATTTTAAGTCTCGTGACTTATTTGAAACTAACAACTAAATTTAGTTTGACCCTATAACATAATACTAGGAAATTGGCCCGCGCTTTGCGGCGGAACCATATTTTTATAATTGATGATAAAACAACATAATTGGTTGTGGATAGTAGATACACTTGCAAGCTAGTATAAAAGCTTTTGTAATTAAGTACATAGTTTTTCATAATTTCTTACGTTTGTGAAATATCTAACATACCATTCGGATAAAATAGTCTACCACAATTGTCCTGAAGGAGTTTGAGACATCAATTTCCCCAACAAAAACAAAACGAAGCTGGATATGCACATTTCATGTGTATGGAACAATCACTCTCTCTACCATTCAGTAGTCCTTCCTCCAATTTAACTTGACAGAAAATATAATTTCCAAACCAAAACACATTTTCCCCTTTGCATCCATTCACGACTTGATCTCAATCTCTCTTCAAATCCCGCTGAGGAATAGAGAGAGCTTGGATTGACCTGCAATTTCCCAATACAACAAAAGGCTAAGTTAGGTTTGTAAGAGAATCTTTCAGAGCTAGTAGTAATTATGTTTGCGGAGAATCCTGATGTTGGAACTCTTAAATCATAATGCCTCCCTCTCCTGTAAAAGGAAGAGTCTAAAGTGGGTCTTATAAGTTATAATGAACTGAACTAATGCTATAGGACTAAACACAGATGTGATTATAGTGAACCCCATGACATAATCAACACTGTTCTCCAGCTTCTAGCCACCAAACTTAAGCAAGTTCCTTATGCTGTGGACACAATCAGAATGATCACCTAATGTACATACGCATGCTCCCTTCCATAAATTCACTACACAACGGATCTGCTTACCAGATGCAAAGATTGCAGAGAGGTAGCAAATCTCAACCAAAACTATTCAAAGCATAGATGGGACAAATGCAGACCCCAAATTCGTCTCTTTAAGGATACCACTTTATTAACTGGGGACCAATAGATGGTTATGAGAGAATCATCCATTCAAAGAAGACAATCTATGGCAGAAATATATTGACCCTGAGCTTTCTCAAGCAATAAAGAAACACTAACATGCAGCAAGTTAGGGAAGGAGGGCTTACCGAGCGAGCTCATGGATAAATGAAAATGTGGGGATCATCCCGGCTACACTTTCTGAGGCCAAATTTGGGTATCACACCATCTCTACTCTGGGTTAACAACGGATGCCAACAGCAGTTTGAAGCTGTTGAATTCAACAATTGACGGCGTCCACGGTGACGTGTGAGGAGTGGCGACTGGAGAACGGTCGACTTACATTGACGACGACGGTGTTAACAACTGAGCGTGGCAAACGGAGACCACGGAGGAACGAAAACGAAGTTCCCAGTTTCGAATTCCCCTCCCTCGATGAAGCATTGTAGATGGGATCCAGAATAGCCTGGAATACCACTGAGCAGGGAGAAGGAGTGTCCCAAACTCGGGCAGCGGCCAGGGAAACGGGCTGGGTAATTGGGGAAAGCAGGTGCGAAACCGTCATGGTCGAGAGACGAAACGGCGAGAAGGGGGGGATCATCGGCTAATGGAAAATGCAAACTTGGGCAGCCGCCAGTCGGACGACGCAGGGAGATTGGAGAAGAAGACCTGGAAAGGTGCACGAAGTCCGGGGTTGTGATTCGACGGCTGCGATCAAGAAAGTGCATGAACCGAAGGTGATCCGCTTGGACTGTAGGATACGTACGGTACACTTGCATGCAGCCCACTGGACCCCTTAAGCAATTAGGCGCTATTTATTATTATCTAACAATCAAAATGCGTGCAAAGTGGGTTAAAGCTTATCTTAAACTAAGACGTCTCTAACATATATTTCTATAAAATTAAGTATTCTACATCTACCACAGGCCACAGCCTCATACAATTAAGCAATCCTTTTTTAATAGAGGCCATTCTTCATGCCTAAACGGCTAAACCCAACAATATTTCCCTTTATATACAAAAGACCTCTACCAGCCCTTCCTTCTCATCAATCATTTCATCATTTGCTCTACAACTTCCAAAACATATTACCTACTTCCTTTCCTTCTCTCTCTCTCTCTCTCTAGTCCAAAACCCACTATGGATCTTTCTCTCCAATTCAATTCCCACCATTTCCTACAAACTGGTCCAATCCAACAAACCCATCCAAACCGGCTCAACTCCATCTCCTGCCGAGCCAACAATTTGTACCAAGTGCTGTCACTCTCATCGGAAAGTGTCGGGCCGGAGGAGATAAAGAAGGCCTACAGAAAGCTGGCCCGGCAGCACCACCCGGACGTCCGGCCCGCATCCGGGAAAGAAGAGTCGACCCGCCGGTTCTTGGAGATCCGGGAGGCTTACGAGACGCTATCCGACCCGGCCTCCCGTCTGGTCTACGACTACCAGCTCAGCACCACAAACTCGAGTGGGCGGCCGCGGCGGAGGGAGTGCTCGTCGTCGAGAGCGGTGTGGCAAATGCAGCTTCATGGGCTGAAGGAGCGGTCCCGGGTCAGGATGGAGAGAAAGAGTTATAGTTCTTAAAACAAAATAAAATGTTTTTGTAAACCCTACGGACAATGTTTCGTTAGTTTTTTTTGGGCAAAGGAAGTGTTTGTTTTTGTGTGAGATGAAATGTCTCTTTTTCCTTTTGTTATCTTGTTTAAGGTTATACGGGGAATATCCTGACATCCCTGTATAATTCTTTGTGTCTAGTTCTTGGTAATTTGGATGTCGTAAATGTGTTTGACTTAGATATTTCTTTTCTATGAATGGTCTAGGTGAGGTGTATAATTCTTGGATATGCATTTGCGTATAAGCAGATCGAGTTTTGTGGTTATGCATTTCTGTACGTATAAGCAGCAGATCCATGGCTAGGCGCTCCGACAGAATGGATTATCTATTTTTGGTTGTATTGTTGGTTTTGTGACATGCCTTTCGTTGGAGTGTTGATAGAGGGTGAACTTTCACCACTTTCCTTGGGGATGCTGAGGTGATTCTGGCAAATTTCCGTAATGGTGAGTTGTTGGATGAGCGAAGTGAAAGCTATTTTTTTCACCAGATTGTTGGTTGCGAGTCTTGTTTCGCTACTCAAAATAATATTTGTGGGTCTGAATAATAGTAAAAAGGTTACTCATTTGGTAACTAGAAAAACCCTTTTATTAAATCCACAAAGTTTGATGAGTTTTTATTTTATTTTGTGGTTGTGATCGGCTTGTTCAATTCAAATATTGATTGATAATATGGCTAAAAACAACTGGCTCTATCACTTTGAAAACATTTTATGAGTTAGGCAGACTTATTTGCAAATTTTGCATACCCTTTAAATCACAAAAAGTAGCTCCCTAGATTTCCTTAAGTTTAAAAGGGAAAGGTAGTCATTAGCCGATCGATCATAAATATGATTAGCAAATATATATTATATCCAGCCCTTCGTGTGCTTGTAGTTGTATAACTCCAGTTGTCTACATTATGTCTCTACGTATAAAAGTAGTATCAGCTTCATAAAAGACAATTATTATATTATCATTCACAAAATTTGCTATTATATTTCCTATAGACGTACAAATTGGTTCTTAATTTCCTGCCGGCACTGGCCGGCGGCCGGCAAGAGAAGCCAATCACTCTTGAAATTCGTTCACGAAATAGAATTCCAAAGTGGAGTTTGTATAATCTACAAAAGAGAATACCTCGCTAAATAGGATTCTCCACCGCACAATACCTATTTTCCATGGATTACGAAACCGTACCGGACATCAAACCGGAATCGTTTTTGGCATGGTAAATCGTGGTACAACCATGGTTCAACCGTTTCCTACCGGAAAATACCGTTTTTGAAATAAAAAAATTATTTTTTTGTAAAAAACCGTACCGACAAAATTAGGGTACCATACCGGGAAAATACCAGAATAAAACCGGATTATACCGCCTAAGAAACTGTAAAAGAGTAAATAAGCTTAGGTAACATTCAACAAAGTGCGAGATTTCAATACCTAATAAACCTCATAATCATCCAAATACATTTTTAGAAACTAGTACTAAAACCACAAGCTTAATGTTCCACAAACCACAATTTATTTAGCCAATAATTGAACTGGAGCAAGTGGAATATAATTCTCTCTATTTGAATTTAGGTTAGAATATTGGATTGAATCTAATCCTTTACAGTTGCTATGTAGCACAGCAGCCAGATAGCAGAAAGAAAGATGGAATTTGTATCGACAGTTTTTTCCTAGCCTTGCTCTTCGATTTTCTT
Source organism: Linum trigynum (assembly GCA_964030455.1). Classification (NCBI taxonomy): domain Eukaryota; kingdom Viridiplantae; phylum Streptophyta; class Magnoliopsida; order Malpighiales; family Linaceae; genus Linum; species Linum trigynum. Next base: position 5,961,646 of record OZ034817.1, read on the forward strand.
TGGATGGAATTATTAGTGACCTGGAGCAGGGGGAAGGAGGTCACCTGGAGCAGCCGAACCGTCTTTCTCCTCCGGCGCGGCGCGGCTGTGAACGAGTTGCTGGGGAGGACGAGTCGCCAAGGTCACCTGGAGCAGCCGAATCGTCTTTCTCCTCCGGCGCGGTGCGGCTGTGAAGTGTGAACGAGTTGCTGGGGAGGACGAGTCGCCGAGGTCACCTGGAGCAGCCGAACCGTCTTTCTCCTCCGGCGGCGCCATGAATCTGGATTGTCATTGTCTACTAAATATGGAACAAGTGTAGTATAATATCTTACTAAATATGGCGGTTGGTGGTGGTTGTGTTCGCCGGTGGTGTTTGGACTTTTGATTGAGAAAATGGGGAGGACGAGGCGCCGTTGCCGGGGAGGACGAGGCGCCGTCGCCGGTGGTGAGAAAGGCAGAGCGGCGCGGGGGAAGACGAGAGGATGCGAGGCGCCGATGCCGGGGAGGACGAGGCGCCGTTGCTGGGGAGGACGAGGCGCCGTCGCCGGTGGTGAGAAAGGCAGAGCGGCGCGGGGGGAGACGAGAGGATGCGAGGCGCCGTCGCCGGTGGTGAGAAAGGCAGAGCGGCGCGGGGGGAGACGAGAGGATGGAAAGGAATTTGGATTTTGGATGGAAAGGCAGAGGGGCGCGGGGGAGACGAGAGGAGAGTAGGGTTTCGACTTTCGCTGCTTATCTAATTCTCTTCCTTTTTTTTTTTTACTTGGTCAAAACGGCGCCGTTTCAGCTAATTAAAGGGACCGCCGGTTTTAATAAAACCGGCCGAAATTTCGGCCGGTTGCGGTCCAACCGTAAAAACCGGCCGGCAGCTTCTTGGATGATACACAGGCTATGTTGTGCCGGGCCAGGTCCGGTTTCCTGTTTTTCCGGTCCGACCGGCCGGTCCGGTACGGTATCCTGGTCCCTGCTATTTTCTCCCTCTGCCTCTTGAACCCAGATTACAATCCTCAATTCCTCATCTTCCCTCTTTCATCCATATCTCTTCCATTTCCTTTTTTAGTCTCCATCTCTCACAGCACTACACTAATCCTAAATCGACCTGGCGATCTTGCATCAGAATAGGCAGAGGGAGAAGATAGGAATTGTACAGTGGGGAAACACTAATCATTGGCCCATTTTTTGTTGATTTCTTAAATATAATAATTTTTTTTTATTACCAAGGAACTTCAACCACGCATGTCACTTTGTAACAGCGAGTCTTTCTAAGTCTGGGGCCCACCTGTATTCAATTTTGACATCAACTGGGCTTCGCCCTCAGCAGTCTTATACCTCAGGGAACACCAACAGACCTCGCTTGAATTCGAACCTGAAATCTGCAACTCTCAAACCTTCACTGTTGCGGCAGCTTTACCGTTAGCCTATCTTACATTTGGTATAATGAATTAAACACTAATGTATTGAGAGATGGGGGAGTTTTGTGGTATTTGGTTGAAACCAGACCATACCGGACCTAGTCTAGTCCGGTCATAGTTGAAGTCAGATTCCCATCCTATCCAATTATCGGTTACTAATATGACAAAAAATATGGTTTAAAAAATACGTGTTCATCAGGTCCAATTTAACCGGAGCGGTTCATTTTCCAACCCTGGTAGTGGTGATACAGTGGAGGCGACGAGTACAAAACAGAGTCAATGTGTAAGATGAGTCTTTTGATAGTCTTCGATATGCTCTTTGACACGGAGGCCAGGTAGGAGAGCTCCATGCTTCCTTCGTCGTCGTTACCGTCGCGAGCAGATAAGTAAGAGATCTTTGTCGTCGGCGACATTCGTGATTGCTCGTCACCCGGTGCTTCGTAGAGGAAAGGATTTAGGGAGATCGAGAGGGGATTTGGGTAGTTCGAGTGTTTGAGAGGGGATTGAGTGAGGCAGTGTTTTAGAGGTCGGAGGGAGATCAAAATTCGAGAGGGTCAGAGGGAAGGATTAGGGTTAGTAGGTTAGCAGCTGCAATTTTGGGGTTGGTCTCAGGTGTTGGTGAGCTGTGGTTGGTGGCACTTGGTAGGCTTTGGGTAGTGATCTTTGCTAGGCTTTTTTGCAATACGGCTGGTCACTTTTAACCGGATCATAACGTACCAGTTTTTGTGTTGACACTAAAAGTACAAATCGAATTGGGTGGATGAGTGTCCGGTTGGAACTGAAACAAATCACTTGGTCCCAACTCGTATTTAAATTAGTTGATTTTTAGTTTGATCCAAAAAATTAGGACCAGATTCCCACCCCTACTCTGGTTTCGTTGTACCTTTCTTTTCTTCATTTCGTCCTATCTCTTTTATATATTAATTTGTGCACTATTTTCTCTTGTGCTTCACATTGGCTTCGGGCTAAAAAGGTTCGAATCTTCATTTTCGATGACTCCAAGAATAATTCTTTGTTATTTACCCTATTTTATTCAAGGTATGTAACCAAAAGTGTGTTAAAAGTTCAAGGTTTAAGTACCTTTTTGTAATTAGCGATGTACGTAATTTTCCTTTTCTGACAAGGGTTAGGGAGTAGGGAGGCCGAGTATATATATCTTGGTGAAGTGCTTGGGCCTATCTAAGCTTCAGTGAACGTGAATAAGAAATTACAACCTTCTCTCGTGGACTAGTCCCAATGATCAACATCGTTGGGAAAACCACGTAATCTCGGTATTCTGTGTTGCATAATCTTCTAGGTTTGATCAAATTAACATGGTATCAAAACCTCTCTGAATTTTTCGTCGGTATTTTGTGCGCTTGTTGGCTGTCTGTCATTCGTGGTTTGTGCAGACGCTTCTCGATTGTTGTTTTTCAGCTGTCGTTCGTGTTCCGAGCACCTCTCTCGGGTTTTTGGTTGGTGTTCTCAGCTGTCGCTCTTGTTCCGAGCATCTATCTCTGGTTTTCGTTTAGCCACAGTTGTATCGAGTTATTGGGATATTCTATTGGTTCTTCTTGGACTCCCTTCCAGCTTGCGGTATTGTGTAGTTGGGGTCTATTTTTCGGGTTTCTATTCTCCAGCCTACATGTTGCTCTCTTGGGGTTTCCTTGTTCTTGCTTCTAGGTTACTGTTTGTGGCTTCATGGAGGGTTCTAAGTTGAAGCGGTTTCTGCACGTTTGAATAGGAAAATTTTCACATTATACGAGATGCAGTTCGGGTATATGTACAAGGGCAGCACCTCCTGCCAATCTTGGATGGGTCATCTCAGGTGTCGGGTGAATCTGCTATAGCAAAGGCTCGCACGAATTGGGTAATTGAGAACGCTCAAGTTATCTCCTGGATTCTAAAGTCAGTGGAGACGTCCATGGCTCTTAGTTTAAGATCCTTCCCTACGGTCGCGGGGATGTGGAAGCACCTCTGTGATATTCACTAACCGGCTAAAGCTTCTCGGAAATTTGAACTCCTGGTCGAAATTTCCTCATTACAACAAGGAGACTTGGATGTCAGATCCTATTATTAAGCTGCTCTCAACTTATGGACAAAACTAAATCTCTTAACAGCTTCTTTGATGCCGAATGCTGCTTTGGCTGAAGTCCTCAAAGATCGTACTACTTCTCATCTTATGCATTTCTTAATGAAGCTTAATCCTGCTTTTGAGGGGATTCAGTCCTCTCTGATTCATCAAAATATTTCCACCATTGAGAAGGTTTTGGGTGAGCTGGTTCGTGAAGAAACCCGTCTGTGTAGTCAAGCAAAACTAGATCTCCTTTCTTTTTATTATGGTGCTGCATTTGTTGTGCAGTCTGGTCGTCCACAGTTTGGCCGTACTCCCTTCTATGAAATCATTTGCTATCATTGTGGGGAGCCTGGTCACGTTCATGTTTGTTGTCCGAAATGGGTGGCGTGTAACTATTACAAGGCATCGCTCTACCACGCCAAGCGGTGGACCTTCACGTTCATGTTTGCTGTCCGATCCTTGCACGTTGTGGTCGATCTCGTGTTGGCTATCCTGGTTCTCGTTCTACCACGCCAAGCAATGGACCTTCTTTCGCGAGGCCTTGTCATGCTACTGGTTGTACTCCATCTAGGGGTGCGTACGCTACAACCTATGCTCCGCCAGCTGCATCCGCTTTCAATGTTTAGGTTGGCTCTTCCAGAGTGTCTCAAGATGATATATGTCGTTGACTGGCTATGACATAACTCCTAACAATGGCCAAGTGTAACCAATGGAAGGGACTGCAGTATAGTGGCTCAAGTAATAAATATCGAATCCACGGGTCTCTAGAGTTACTATTACTCAGCTTCAGTTCATTATTTAGCAAACAAGATTAATAAGGAAGAACTAAAACTACTCTAGCAAACTATAGTTAAAGTTAATCTAATTACATGTTGGGAACTCACTTAGGTATGATTCCCCCTAGCCACTAGCCAGATTAACGATTGATGATTTCTAACTTGTTTCACTTTCATTCACAATGCGGAGAATCCTTGACTAGACCTTGAGTCTCGACTAAAGGAACAAGGCCCTCTTGAGTCAATTGCCTAGAGGGACGTATTCTTCTCTAGAACAACCGATCAAGGCGTTCTGAACTAGATTCCCTCTATCGAATGAGGTTCTCAATCGATACAAAGTAGTGAATCAACCCTCGACTAAAGCAATCGATCCACTACTATCAATCTAAGGTGCTCTATTGACCTAATCAGGTATTCGCTCTCATAGGATGAAAGCAGAATCAATAATCTCGACTAAAGCAGAATTGAATCATGAAAACATGCATAGATTGAATATGAACTCAAGATTATCAAGTCAGAGTACTCATACAATCATCCAATCAAACAAACATAGCTAGGGTTCCTCAAAACCTAAGTGAAGGGAAGTTACTCCATAGAGAAGAGAGAGACTGCAGTAAGAATCTTCAGATGATCAGTCTTCAAGTCCGGGTTTGTTCCTCGAGCTTCCTAGGCGAATAAATCCTCCAGTTCCACTCCAAGAATGCCCTCAAATCGCCCTCTCTCTCTTTGGTTCGTCCCTTGGGTGTTTGGGATCCAAAATTCAACTCTCCCTTTCCTTTGGCTTCAATCTGCCTAAAAAACCCGATTCTGGGAAAAACACGGTCGAGGACACAACCGTGTTTTGCCCCAAGCGGCCCTCGTCGGCCAAAACACGGTCGTGCCTAAATATGGACACGGCCGTGTCTTTCTTTAGGCCAGCCCGTGTTTTTACTGCCGAACCTGTTCTCCTATATTCAATGCTTCGTTTCTCCCTCGTCCGGACTCCGAATTAGTCGCCGTTTGATCCCAGACGCTCGTAGTCTCGTCCTCTTTCTTTTCATGACAAGATTGCATGAATATTTGTCCATAAAGTGAGTTATAAATCCATTCTTCTTCAGGTCATGCCCGAGTTTCTTCTCCCTAATCGCCAATTGATCTCTGATTGACTTGAAACTTGCGCCTATGCTTCACTTTATGTGCTAGGACCTGAAATGTGATAAAGGAACACAACCTAGCGTATAATAGGCCAAAGACGCGATAATTAAAGCTCAAATAGTCAAGAAACAAAGGGGAAAACATGTGCAAATATCGATTCATCAACCGTCTTATTCGTGAGGGCCTTTAGGAGATGGCTTATCCTGCTACGACCACTGATTTTGCTATGGGTACTATCACTTGCCCTCCTTCCTCTTGGCATCGTGATTTCGTAGTTGTCAATCATATGACCAGTGATATTTCTCCTTTTACTCATGTTCGTCCTATTTTTGGAATTAAACTGCAAGTAGCTAATGGCTCCAATATCTCTGTTGATGGTGTTGGCATTATTCTTAATAATTGCTTGGAGTTGTCTAATACTTTTTAGGTTCCCAAATTGATCCCGAACTTGGTTTCGGTGGGTGAACTCGCAACTAAAGGGTGTAAGGTAATATTTGATGCTCATGGTTGCGTTGTGCAGGACACGAGGACGCGTAGGGAGATCGGGAGAGAGACTAGACATTGAGGTGCAACACTCGGGCTGTTTGGTGATGCTGATCGGCGTACACGCTCTTTGGCTGATTCTTTGCATGCATTTTCCTGTATTCTTCTTTCTTTGTTCACAACAATAGTTATCCAGTTTGGTTCTTGGACTGAGATTTGTTGCATTATTGGGTTGGCCACCCTAATAGAACGAGATTGTTTGGGAAGTATAATTGGTTGTCAGGTTCTGTTCGTACTATTCCTGAAAATGAGTGTGTTCACTGTGTGGAAGCAAAAATTTCTCAACGATCTTTTGGTACTAGTACTACTATGTATGTAGAGTCTTTTTATTTGGTCCATACTAACTTATGGGCCCCTTCTCCTGTCACTGCTTGGCTGAGGTTCCAATATTTTGCTCTATTCGTTGACAGTTCACTCGGTTCACTTGGATTACTTTCTTAATAAAAAGGCTCTTGAGTTTATTCTGATGGTTTCTACTTAGTTCGGCAAGGTCATCAAGATACTACAATCGGATTCTGGGGGTGAATTTGTGTCTCACCCGCTCTATGAGCTCTTTTTGCAGTAAGGATCCTTCCTCGGCAGTCTTGTCCCAACTGGCGACTTCGTATATCTGATCACGTGGTGTTTTTCGAGCATTCTCCCTACTAGGCGTTGGATCAGTCAGTTGATAGCTCTCGGTGGGATTAGCTCTCAATAGGAGTTTTTGGCTCCTCTTCCTTCCTTTCGAGCGCCCTTAGTTACCCTCCTTCAGGAGGATGACGATCCCCCTCCATCTCCATCGCAGGCCAGCTCGTTCTCCTCCTCTGAGCCGTCCTCATCGACCTCTGTCTCTGCTGGTTCATCCAGTTCTTCTTCGCCCTTGGCTTCCTCTGGCCCTTCGAATCACGAGGACGAGGAGATTCCTCTTTGGCGGCACTCGACTCGTGTTACCAAAGAGAAGGCTCATGTCCGCCATTCTGATTTCGCTTTATACTCCGCCACGTCCCCAGATTTATTCCTGCCAAATACAAGCAAGGTCAAGGTCTTCCTCAATGGAAGGCATCTATGGATACCGAAGCTGATGCTTTGGAGGCTCAACACACCTGGGATTTTGTTCCTCGGCGTCCTTAGATGAATGTTATTGGGAGTTGTTGGGTCTATGCACTCAAGTTTCTTCCGGATGGGTCCCTTGAACATCACAAGGCTCTTGTGATTGCTCAAGGGTTCAGACAGCAGTTCTGTGTAGATTATAAGGAGACGTTTGCTCCCGTGGAAAAAATGCAAACTATTCGGAGTCTCATTGCTATGTCAGCTATGCAGAATTGGTCGTTGATGCAGTTGGATGTTAAGAAATCATTTATACATGGGGAGTTAAAGGAGATAGTCTACATGGAGTGTCCACCGGGTTACTCAAATGGCGATAATTCCATAGTTTTGCGCCTTCGTCGGTCAGTGTACGGTCTGAAGCAGGCCCGAGGGCTTGGTTCGAGAAGTTCCAGAGTATGGTTCTTCGGGTGAGGTCTGTTTAGAGTCAGAATTATTCCTCTCAATTTCTTAGTCATAAAATTGCGACAACACAGTTCTGCTAATTTATGTTGATGATATGATCATTAGTGGCAATGATTAAGCAGATATCCAGTCTCTTAAAGAACTGGGTACATTATCTTACTTTTTGGGCTTGGAGTTTGATTGATTGGCTGCAATTATTCATGTGTGCCAACGTAAATATATTGTCGATCTCTTGGAGGAGGCGCAAATGGACACCTGTGACTCTTGTGCAATGTCGATGGAATAGAATTTGAAGTTAACACGGTCTTCTGGTGAGTTACTTCAGGATGGTACTCTGTATCACAATATTGTGGGCAGTCTGATATATCTTACACACACTCATCCTGACGTTGTCGATGCAGTACAGGTTGTCCGTTAGTACATGTATGGGCCCCACACTCAACATTGGCGTGTCGGATAAAGTTTCTTGTATTATCTCCCTGGCACCCAGACTGTGGGCTTACAATTTCCGGTGGATGGTAGTCTAGTTCTTGAGGCTTATGCTGATGTTGACTATGCAGGTTTCTTAGATACCCGGCGGTCGACGTCAGGATTGTGTGTGAAGTTTGGGCGGTCCTTCGTTTTGTGGCGCTGTTAGAAACAAGATCGCGTCGTGCAGTCCTCTACCGAATTGGGTTTTTGATCGATGAGTGAGGTCACTTCTGAGTTGGTGTGGTTCCATTGCCTATTCAATAATTTTGGTGTGGTGTGTCTATTCATCTCTATGCAGATAACACGAGCGCGATTAGGATTGCCACCAACCCAGTTCTCCACGTCGCACCAAAAACATTGAGGTTCATGTTCACTACATTCGGCAGTTGGTGGCCGAGGGGACTATTGAGCTTGCCTATATCACCTCAGAGGATCAAACGGTATATCTGTTAACAAAGGACATTGCTTATGCACGACTTTGGTTTTTGGATCACAAATTGATGCGAAGTTAAAGGTTTAAGTACCTTTTTTGTAATTAGCCATGTGCAAAATTTTCTTTTTCTGGCGTGGGTTAATGCTTTGGGAGGCCGAGTATATATATGTTGTTGAAGGGCTTCGCTCGGGGCTTAGTTCTAGAAGTTCCAAATTACGGTTATTTGGGCAGGATTTGTTTAGAGACAGAATGATCCCTCTCAATTTCTTCGTCATACAAATTGCGGCATCACAGTACTGCTGATGTATGTTGATGATATGATCATTAGTGGCAATGATCAGATGGGTATCTAGTCTCTTAAGGCTACTCTCCGGGATGCATTTAACCTAAAAAAACTGGGTACATTATCTTACTTTTTGGGCTTGGAGTTTGATTGATCGGCGGCAGTTATTCATGCATGCGCCCCACACTCAACATTGGCGTGTCGTATAGAGGTTCCTGCATTATCTCCGTGGCACGCAGACTGTGGGGTTACATTTTTCGGTGGGTGGTAGTCTAGTTCTTGAAGCTTATGCTTATGTTGACTATGTAGGTTGCTTAGATACCCGACGGTCGACGTCAGGATGGTGTGTGAAGTTTGGGTGGTCCTTAGTTTCATGGCGCTGTTAGAAACAAGATCGAGTCGCGAAGTCCTCTACTGAAGCGGGTTTTGGATCTATGAGTTAGGTCACTTGAGGCTCCAGTGCCTGTTCATTGATTTTGGTGTGGTGTGTCTATTCGTCTCTATGCGGATAACACGAGCTCGATTAGGATTGCCACCTACCCAGTTCTCCACGACCGCACCAAACACATTGAGGTTCATGTTCACTACATTCGGCAGTTGGTGACCGAGGAGACTATTGAGCTTGTCTATATCACCTCAGAGGATCAGACGACGGATTTGTTAACTAAGGCTTGTGCTTCTGCACAACATTGGTTTGTGGCTCACAAATTGATGATGCGCCAGCACCATCAATTTGCATCAATTTGAGGGAGGTTGTTAGAAGTTAAAGGTTTAAGTACCTTTTTGTAATTAGTCATGTGTATAATTTTCCTTTTCTGGCATGATTTAGGGCTTGGGGAGGCCGATTATATATATGTTGGTGAAGGGCTTCGGTTAATGTAAGTTTCATTGAACGTAAATAAGAGATTATATATATGTTGGTGAAGGGCTTCGGTTAATGTAAGTTTCATTGAACGTAAATAAGAGATTACAACCTTCTCTCGTCGACTAGTCCCAACGATCAACATCGTTTGGGAAACCACGTAATCTCAGTGTTCTGTGTTGCATAATCTTCCAGGTTTGATCAAATTGACAAAGTGGTAGCTTGGTTTTATTTTTAAATGCCTCCCTCTTTAAAGTAGATGCAATGTCACTGTCTAAATACCTTAAATTCTCCTTGAATTCTCATCCTATGTGTGAATGATATGTAGATTTTGACGTTTCATATATAGAGCCAGATGATGATGAGCATCTTGAGGCGGCTAGCCGGCTTGGAGAGATTATAAAAAAACTAGTTAAACAAAATTTGAAGGGCTTGGATTTTTTATTTATTTATCAAATCTGTATTTGAAGGGCTTGGATTAGTTGAAACGGATCAAATATTTCAGACTTTCAGTCAATACAATTTTTTTGAATGATCGGGTTAGTTCACTAGCTTTTTATATGGTATTAGAAATTGTGATAATTAAGAGGTTTAGTGTTTGATTTCTCGGGATTCCCACTACTAATATTTGAACTAAGTACAAGGTATTTTTTAACTTGGTAAACTTCAACACAATGACATGACTTTGTTTGAGGAGCATTTAAGTGAGTCGTATAATATTTATCATACGCCTCTCAATAACTTGAAATATTTATAGCAACAGATTATTGATATAGTATCAGAGTTTGTACTTATCAATATATTTTGTGTTCTTATTCCCATAACCAAAAATAATAATAATTTACTTAAATAAGAGATATATTATCTACTCTGCACTTCTGTAGTACTTTAAAAGTTGTGAGATTTAATTGGCAAGAATTATTATATGACGGGCCTATCATGGTTTCAATTTTATCGAATGTCCTCGAAGAGATGCGCCTATAATCGTTAGACCGTAAAATTGTGTACCCCCTCCAATTCGGTTGGATACCTAAGTATTACGAAAGAATCATGTTAGCTGGTTTTAATCGCTAAAACTTGAAATCAACGATACTATAGGTTGATTTGGTAGTATCACTGGGGGTGGGCTTTGCTCATTTCGGCCAAAACCAGATCCAATGGATACCGCTGGATTGAACAAAAATAAAGGGAAATAAGTAGTAGGACCATATCTAAAATATGTTTGGTTTGCTTCAACTCAGACCAAATTTAATTTCAGTCCACTTTTCTTTCGTACTTGAGATAATTGATGGGATCAAAACCAAACCAGAAAAACATTATTCGATTCAATTTAAATATCGATCTTGTACAACTCGATTCAGTGTGGACCATATCTCTATTGTCTATTGATCACCTCACATATTGCGCTGCTACAATACGACTTGGATATATTATTTTATTTTAACGACAATATTAGACCGAGATGCTACCGCCTAAATTATGATTGTAATGCTTATATATCATTTTGCTAATTTTATTGCATACCTTTGCTTATTTTACCATTACATTAAAAGTAAATTTTAATTCATACAATAAAAAAATGTACGGAAAATTCAAATAAAACTAAATTTATACTACTATTGTTGTGTTCGCCGTATGTTGGCTTTGGACTGGGAAATTCGCATCACGCATGTATTCCGGGAATGCAATTTCGTGGCGGACTATTTAGCCTCGGTAGGACACTCCTTACCTATGGGGTTACATGTTTTTGATGCCCCTAGTGCTGCTTTGAGTTACTGGTTGTATTTCGATAGACGATTGATCAATAATTAAGGGTTGGAGCGCCCCTCTGCGCTCTTCTTCCCACAAAAATAAAAAAAAAGATATAATTTTTTTATCATAACCAATTTTTCTTTTTTAATGCTCACATAACGTTAGGGTATAGATATATACAGTATACTTCATTCAACTATAGTTGATTGACCAAGTCATTTCTCCGCCGCACATACTCAACAAAGGTACTGTCCCTCTACGGCGTGATTCACCGCGACTCCGCGAGCACATTACATATTAGGCTTGGCTATTTTTTTTAGCACCCTATTAGCCATTAGGCTTGGCTTTTGCTCTGCGATAACGAAATTGTAACAGTAGATAATGTTCTTTGACTTTTTTTTCCTTTTCTCCCGCATAAGCCCATTGCGTCGCTACAGCTAATTCTTTTTTTTTTCTTTTTCTTCTTTTTTGTACACAAGGTTGTCAAACCGATTTATGTTAGTGTGCCGGTTTAGCAAGTGGAAAGGTTTGACTGGTGGTACATACCGATTTGTACCGGTTCATGCCGATTAATATTACAAATAATTTACATATACTCATATTTAAACACGACATTTAACGTCAATACCTAAATATTTATACCTGGATCCAACAAATAACATCACATTTAACTTTTTAACATATCAAATAAATAATAAATTATTTATTATCAATTAAATTCACTAAGATAAGATCATTTTACTTGGAGATTTGTATATCGATCATGCCGGTCATACTGGTGGTGTCATGCCGGTTTTATGACCGGTACAGGTTGAACCAGGTTATTAGCTAATTCTTCTAACAGATATGACAAATTATATTTGTCGTTCAACATTCATTTGACCGAAATTAAAAGGAGCGGGGGGCTAAAATTTGCGCCCAATTTCCTGCTCCGCTTCCTATTGGCTACCAGATAAAAGGTTTGGATCCACATTTTCGATGACTCCAAAACAATTCGTTGTTGCTTACCCCATTTTATATAAGGTATTTAATCCAAAGTAGTTGTAATGTCACGGTCTAAACACCTTAAATTCTACTTCAAATCTTGTTGTATCTTGTAAATGATGTATATCTTTTCAAAGTTTAATAGAGCCAGATGATGATGATGATCTTGACTCTTGAGGCTGCTGGCGGGATGCTTGGAGAGCGATTTAGAAAAACCTACTGACAATGGATCAAATGGTTTAGGGAGTTGCAATTAGTTTTGGTATATACATACCTGCATTGAAAAGTTTTAACGTATGAATAATGCATTGGTGACGAAATGATAATGTATGATCCATGAGTCCATCTATAGATTGCGAACTCGTGTTTAACGAGTTATCTGTACGTGTCAAAATTTTAAATGATTGAGAGATTCATATAAGATAATGGTATAATATTTATTTTGAAATATCTCATAATAACATGGATTGTTGTGACTAGCTAGTTTCGACAGGGTATTAGAACTTGTGATGATTAAGAGGTTTTGTTATTGAATTCATGAGAGTTCCAAGATGAACAGTTGATTTAAACTTCAAAGTTCGAAGTGACAACAGGTTAGAGTGGATCCAGATTTTCTATTTAACATCTCCGAATCACGGTTTAAAATCGTAACCATCTCCGAAATTAAAAGTAGGTGGGATTTTGAATTAACATGCCAAAATCTATTGTGCACGGTTCGAAGAAACTCATTCACACCATCTAGAATAATCCTACGTAGAGTTCTTGATATTAAGTGAAAATTTCCTTATAATTTTGTTGTTACTTATAAGTTTTGTTAAGAAATAAATTATAAAAGTTAGGAAAAATGAGTAAGATTTTTGTCTAATAGATAATTATAGAGTAATGTCTATTTATTAGTCAAACATTTTCTGGAATTTGTATTATTAGCTAAATCTATTAAAATATTAATAATTAACCAAGCCTTAACTTACCGTTAACAGTTTCGTTAATATTGCTTCGATTCTAGCCAACACTCTGAAATTTTCTTCTCAATCTTTCCAAAATGATCCTGGTTCCACTGCTTTAACAATAATTTAGTCTGCTTAGCTTTCTGACCGAGTAGGAAGAGGAAACTAGACCCAATTAGAGGAATACTCCACCATCCCACCAAAGAATTTTAGAAAGAATCCTCGAGTAACCACATATTTTCAAACCTCCAGGGGTACTTGATCTTATCTTAATCCCCCCATTATAGAACGATTGGACTGTGTTCATATTTGATCTGATCCAAACGATAGGGGAATTAGGTAGGAAAGCAACCTCAAAACCAGGATGTAGTAGGACTTTATTAATACGAGATATTCGAATCTCCGTTCCTCCTTTAATCCAAGTGAATTTCAATCCAAAAAGTGGGTGGTGTAAAGAGGGATCAAGGCGAAGAACTTAGGGTTTAAAGAGGGGAGAAAGGAAGCGATGACCACTGAGAAATACAGCAGGAAAGCAGACACCAAGAACAAGTAATCAGAGTTCTCTAGCTTACAGATTCCGATTGGGCTTAACTTAGAATAGGCCCAATTAGATTGTAGCAAGGCCTGAACCCATTTACTTGAAAAACAGAAAGTACAAACTGAAAGCCTTCGTTTCTTCAACTGAAAACACAGCAGCTTCAGTAAAGTACCCAGAATCAAAACAGAGCAGTACATCAAAGCAGGAATTGAAAAGAGACAGAACAAAAGACACAGAGTTTTTTAATGTGGTTCACCCTGTGCAATGGTTACTTCCACATCCCAGAGATCAGCATCAGCTGTACTCCAGGAGTTTTTATTTTGAGAATGAAAAGAAACGAGATACTAAGCTAAGGCTTAGACAACAGCCGTGATTCCAATCCAGAATAAGAGGAATCAGCATAAGTGAGGAACACCCCAAAGATGAGAATGGAATAGTTTAGGGGAACATTCCACACAGCATGGGCCATGATCCACAAGTCCAGAGGGACGATACGATCCAGAGCCTGAGTTCTAGGCAGAAAAATCGGAGTGATGGCGAAGTTCAGAATCCTCAGATGAGGAAGAACAAGATTGACTGTTAAAGAGAGATTAGGACCAGGGTGAAGACCAGTCAACTGAACAAACTCTTCAGCTATATTAAAATTAAACAGCCAGATTTCGGAAGAGTGAGAAAGAGACTCTCCTACATAAGGCAGCTCAAGGATTTGACCAAGATCTTCAACAGGAATAGTGACCTGGTGGCCAAACATAACAGTTGTGAAGCTCCTGGAACCAAGGCCATAGGATCTGAGGTTGGAGTAAAAGTACCGAACCAACTCAGGACATACAAGAGAGGGTTGATCTTGCAAAAGGGAGTCCCAACCAAGATTATGAACAAAGCCTCTTATATCAAGTCCATAATCCACAAATTCTGGAAGTAGGACTTGAACAGGTATGGCTATGTCACGATCTTTATAAGCTAGGGCATGACGATGCCGACTTTAGAGAACAGGCTCAGAGAAGAGAGAACCAGTGAAGGTATGAGCAAAAACTCGGTCCATAAGGCAAGTTTGAGAGAAGGCAGAAGATAGAGAGACACAGACAATGAGAACCAGCAAGACATAAAAAGAGCTACGGACTACTGAACCCTAGACAACCAAGGAGACAAAAAGGAAATGCAATCAAATCAAACCAATTAACAAACAAAAAAGGAAATAAAAATAAAGAAACACAGGGAAACAAAAAGAGAAATTAATTCTGAAGCAGATCCTTGAGATTCTCAAGAGACCGCAGACCTAACTCATAGCAAAGGAAAACAAACCGATCAGTAGCAAGAGGTTTGGTAAACAAGTCTGCAAGCTGGAATTCAGTAGAGATATGTTTGAGAGAGATAACATTCTCAACAACTAACTCACGAATAAAATGATATTTAATCTCTATATGCTTAGTTCGTGAATGCTGGACAGGATTCTTGGTCATGCAAATGGCACTGGTATTATCACAGAATAAAGGAATTGAATTGGTGATCATACCATAGTCTTCAAGCTGTTTCTTAAGCCAGAGAAGTTGTGTACAGCAGCTTCCAGCTGCAATGTACTCTGCCTCAGCTGTAGAGAGAGCCACTGCTCCTTGTTTCTTGCAGGACCAAGATACCAAGGAATTACCCAAAAATTGACAGGTGCCACTAGTGCTTTTCCTATCAGTTAGGCTACCCGCAAAATCTGAGTCACTATATCCCATCAAATTAAACTCATTTTCCCTAGGATACCAGATTCCTACATCTGCTGAACCTTTAAGATATCTAAAAATACGCTTAACAGCAGAGAGATGGCTTTCCTTAGGATTTGCCTGAAAACGAGCACAAAGACAGACACTATGTTGAATGTTAGGTCTACTAGCTGTCAAATACAGCAAGGATCCGATCATTCCTCTGAATTTTTTCTCATCTACAACAACTCCTTGTTCATCCTTATCTAACTTAACATTTACAGCCATAGGAGTAGGACTGGTATTGGCATGTTCCATATCAAACTTCTGAAGCATGGTATGAATGTACTTAGATTGGCTAATAAATATTCCATGCTCAGACTGTTTGACCTGAAGACCTAGAAAGTACTGTAACTCACCCATCATGCTCATTTCAAAAACATTTTTCATTGAATCACAGAATTCAGAACACATTGATGAGTTAGTAGAACCAAACACAATGTCATCCACGTAAATTTGCACAACCAGCATGTCAGATAAAGATCTTTTGATGAATAAAGTCTTGTCAACAGATCCTTGAACAAAATCCTGCTCTTTTAGGAAACTGGTCATCCTATCATACCAAGCTCTAGGGGCTTGTTTAAGTCCATAAACAGCCTTATTTAATCTATAGACATGATCAAGGAATTGATAATCAGTGAATCCAGGAGGTTGGGCAACATATACCTCCTCCTTGATTATACCATTCAAAAAAGCACTTTTAACATCCATCTGATATAGAGGAAATCTCATATAACTAGCAAAAGCACATAGGAAACGTATAGACTCAATTTGGGCAACTGGGGCAAAAGTCTCTTCATAATCTATCCCTTCTTCTTGGCTATAGCCCTGAGCAACAAGTCTGGCTTTGTTTCTAATTATATTACCTAACTCATCAGTCTTATTCCTATAGACCCATTTGGTTCCTATAATGGTTTTACCTTTAGGCCTAGGAACAAGTTCCCAAACATTTAAGTAGCTAAACTGAGTAAGTTCTTATTGCATAGCAAGATTCCACTTCTCATCATTTAAAGCTTCTCTAAAATTCTTAGGTTCAACTTTTGACACAAAGGCATATTGACCAGGAGTATATTTACCTCGTGTTTTACGACTGTCATTTATGCTCCCAATGACTTGAGCTTCAGGATGTCTTTTATGGATATGTGGAGGTGCTTGAGGCTTGCTAATTTCAGCAGTAGTGCAGCTGGTTTCAGGACCTTTATCAGGTTCAGTTTCTGCAATGGTCTTTCTATTGACTGTTTCTTCACTGTCTTCTGCACTGTTATCTTTGTGAGCAGTGTCTTCAGCCTCATAGTTGTTATTAGGAGCTAGATGGCTCACATCATGGAGTAAATCAGTAAGATCTACCATCACATTTCCTGTTCTTAAGCCATCAGATAAGGGATTAGATTCATCAAATTTCACATGCACAGATTCCTCAACCCTTTTTGTTCGTTTATTGTAAATTCTATAAGCTTGACCCTTTAAGGAATAACCCAAGAAGATGGACTCGTCTGATTTAGCATCAAATTTTCCAAGATTGTCCTTTGTGTTTAGTGAAAAACACTGACAACCAAAAGGATGAAAGTATGATATATTAGGTTTCTTACCCTTCAGAAGTTCATAAGAAGTTTTGTTCAAGATTTTTCGAGTCAAAACTCTGTTGGTAACATAACAGACTGTACTGACAGCCTCAGCCCAGAAAAATTTAGGAAGATCATAGTCCAACAGCATCGTTCTAGCTGTTTCTATGAGGATTCTGTTTCTTCTCTCAACTAGCCCATTTTGTTGTGGGGTACGAGGAGCAGAAAAGGTATGGTTGATACCATTTTCCTCACAAAAATCAGCAAACTCATCTGATATGAACTCTCCTCCATTGTCACTTCTCACAGTCTTAATAGTATTGTTCAATTTAACAAAAGTTCTGAACTTATAAAAGGTTTCATCCTTTTGAGCAAGAAAGTATACCCAAGTAAATCGTGAAAAGTCATCAACAATCACAAAGGCATAATTTTTACCACCAAGACTAGTCACATTGCAGGGACCGAAGAGATCCATATGGATCAACTCAAACGGGTGATGAGAAGTAGTATCCGATTTAGGTTTAAATGGCTTTCTTGCATGCTTTCCAGCACATGCCTTGCAGAAAAAGTCATTTCTATCTTTTAAACGCGGAATACCACGAACTGCATCGGACTTTGAAAGACTAGCCAGTTTTTGAAGATTAACATGGCCGAGTTTCTTATGCCACTGCATCTCTTGATAACAGGTTAGAGATACTAGGCATTTTTCATTAAACGCACTCAAATTTTGAAAATCTATCACATACATGTTGTTAGTGTGTTTTCCAACGAACATAATTTGGTCATCTTTCAGCCTTTTCACTAAACAATGTGAGGCTTCAAAGGTGACTCTGTTTCCACTACTACATAGTTGACTAATTGACAATAAATTATGCTTTAACCCATCAACTAACAACACATTCTTGACAGAAGGAAGAGGTGATTTCCCAATGGTTCCTCTGCCAACTATGATGCCACAGTTGTCATCACCAAAATATACCTTTCCTTCTGTTTTGAACACAAGATTTGAGAATAGAGATACATTACCCGTCATATGGTGGGAACAGCCACTGTCAAGATATCATTCATGTTGAACTTCGTCTGAATTCTTTGGGAGACTTATATTTTGTTGAGAGCTTTCTGATCCTTCTTCCATCCTGGCCATGTAAGCAATTTCATGGTTGTGTTCATCCTCTAAGTCACTTTCATAATCGCTCCATGATGCCTTCATGGCTTTCTCTTTAGCTCTCATAGTTTGAGGGCAGTGAGCCCTAATATGACCCATCTTACCACATTTGTAACAGGCTTGTGGCTCCCTTTCATTTGCTTCCAAGTCCTTTTCCTGTGCAACAAATCTTTCTGAAGGAGCATTTCTAACACGATTAGTTCTGTTAGTATCATAAGATCGATCATTATAACGAGAATTTTGCTCCTGATGACGAATAAGACCATTTGAAGACCTGTAATTCTGATTTCTACTAGGCATACCTAGACGATTTCGACTATCTTGATAATTTCGCTTTTGATCATTCTTATATTTCAACATACGCTGATATTTTTTGGTGATCAAAGCAAACTCCTTTTCGAATTCAATATCAAATTCTCCATCAGACTCATACTCATAAGCATGTGACTTAAGCGCCAATTTTTGCACTCTCCTATCATTTTCAGACTCATATTCATTGAATCGAGACTGAAAAGCTAAATTTTTCTTACGCCTATCTTCATCCTTCCCAACCTGTCTTATAACATGCTCATGACTCATCAGAGATCCAATTAGCTCATCTACAGCTAAAGTGTTTAAATTTTTAGCTTCTTCTATAGCCGTTCTTTTTGGCAGCCATTCTCTAGGTAAGGATCGCAGAATTTTTCTAACCAACTCCTTAGAAGTAAAAATCTTTCCTAACCCTTTCAGCTTATTAGTGAGCCCAGTAAACCTCGAGTACATATCATGAATACTCTCACCTGGAATCATGTCGAAGACTTCGTACTCGTGGAGAAGCAAATCAATTCTGGTCTCTTTGATGTTTGAAGTTCCTTCATAGGTTGCTTCTAGCGTAGCCCAGATCTCCCTTGCGGTTTCGCACTGTTCAACCTTGTCGATTTCTTCCGGCGACATGGCAGTCTGTAAGATGTGCATAGCTCTGCAGTTTAGCTGAGCGCTTTTCTTCTGAGCATCAGTCCATTCGTTCTGACGATCCATATCCATCTCTCCTAGTCCATCACGAATGATTCCCCACAGATCAGCATCAATTCCCCACATGAAGGTCTTCATTCGTTTCTTCCAGGCATTGTAATTTGACCCGGTGAACCAAGGAGGATTATTGTGGGAGGTAGGACCAAACGTGGACTGGGAACTTGTTGCCATGGATCAATTTACCCTTGGTAGTGGTTAACCTCCTCAAGGGCAGGCTCTGATACCAATTGTAAAGAGGGATCAAGGCGAAGAACTTTGGGTTTAAAGAGGGGAGAAAGGAATCGATGACCACTGTGAAATACAGCAGGAAAGCAGACACCAAGAACAAGTAATCCGAGTTCTCTAGCTTACAGATTCCGATTGGGCTTAACTTAGAATAGGCCCAATTAGATTGTAGCAAGGCCTGAACCCATTTACTTGAAAAACAGAAAGTACAAACTGAAAGCCTTCGTTTCTTCAACTGAAAACACAACAGCTTCAGTAAAGTACCCAGAATCAAAACAGAGCAGTACAGCAAAGCAGGAATTGAAAAGAGACAGAACAAAAGACACAGAGTTTTTTAATGTGGTTCACCCTGTGCAATGGTTACTTCCACATCCCAGAGATCAGCATCAGCTGTACTCCAGGAGTTTTTATTTTGAGAATGAAAAGAAACGAGATACTAAGCTAAGGCTTAGACAACAGCCGTGATTCCAATCCAGAATCACAATTACAACCTTGTGAAAACAGAACCTATACCTCTGATTTTCACAAGCCCTTTGATCCCCTAGAACCCTTTCCCACTCTAGTTGTTCAGCCTATCAAAGTTACTGCAATGCAAGGAGATTGAGACCTTTAAATAGCTGCCAATAGTAAGATGACCGTTGAACAATCCCTTCCTATGATCCCTCAGATTTGCCGCCAAAACAGATCCTGTACCGTTGGTGATTACCAAAACAGTCTCCCAGAATCTCTTACCATAAAATCTCCAATTACTCCCAACAAGTGGTGATAAAATATTACGAGGCCCTAAGTTCGTATTACTTGAGGTCTTCTAATGAATAACGACTCACACCAACAACCCATGACATACACAAGAATCATAAAGTCATTTAGGGGTTTTCATTTAACAAACAAGCAAAGCAAATAAGAGTAAAGTTGTTTAGGGTTTTCAATTTATAGATGCATAAAAGTAAAGATACATTATTCTAGAAGGTAGTTAACTCGAAAACTTTCATGCATACTAGAGCTCATTCATATCATGCATCAATGGTTCATCTATATATTGTAACACCCTATCCCTTTCTCTAAGGGCAATCACTACATGTGCATGCACCTCTTGCAATAGAGATTTAACAAACAAATGCGTTCTTTCACTTCATGCCATTACTTAATCAATAAAGAAGAAGGAATTTAGGATAACAAATAATTAATTGTGGACCTCTACGATTCATAGATACTACAATCAAGCATTGATACTACTCGAAGCATAGATGGTTGATCATTCCGTCCATACTCGTGTAGAATCAATGGGGTATCCCTAAATGGCACTTGACAACCTAGGTAATACTAAGCACAATGCATACAGTAGCATACAATAGAATCATAAGCATCGATGCTAAAAAACATTCAACTATAGAAACATCAATATCACATAAGCATACATACATACATACATTGGCAATAGCCATAGGAACTAAGCGAACCAAAGGCTTTGTTTGGTTAAAGGTCCCATCCATTTGGATGCTCCGAAGAAACAAAGCAAACCAAAGGTGAAGTCAAAGAGTACAATAACATTGCCCAGGTTTATTAAGAACTCATTGATCAAATAGTTGTGATTTAGACAAGAAATACCATTGAAATTACTAAAGATGCATCGATAGAAGGGAAAAATGTATCAAGAATGAGCGTGAAAAATACTACAAATAAAGTGTCATCGCAAATACCCCACACTTGAAATTTGCTTGTCCCCAACCAAACACTCCCCACAACTAGGGGTGGCTATACGGTCCGGTCCGGTTAAATTGGGCCAAATTGATCCGGTCCAGTCCGGTCTTTTTGAAAATATAAGGACCGAAGATTGGATTGGATACAGTCCGGTCTTGATCCGGTCCGGTTTTGATCCGGTCCGGTCCCAATTCGGTCTTGATTTTACATTGAGATTGTGGGATTTGAGTGGCCTAAGGCCTTAAAGGGTGAGGAGTTGGTTAAGTTTTGTACTAAGTGCAAAGGTTTGTGACCGTTTATGCAAATTACCCTTAAGTTTTGGGTGTTGAGCTCTCTTATCCGGTCTTTATCCGGTTTTTTACCACAAATCTAAGCCCAAAGATTGGATTGGATTGTTTACTATCCGGTCCCGGTCCGGTCTCGGTCCGGGTTATACGGTCTGGTTTCCGGTTTTTAATCCGGTCCCGGTCCAAATAGCAACCCCTACTCACAACCATACAACTCTATGAATCCTAGCCATCACACTTAACACTAATCTTAGTGGATCATAAGAAAGTGAAAAGGTAAACTATAGCACGAGAGAATCCTAACCACATTAATATGTTAGAACATCATACCACATAATCCAAGTATAAACAACCGATCATGCATAAGAGTCTTAAAACATAAGGGGAAGCTTTTTCTAAACATTTAAGCTTTGAATACTTTCTAACATCAACTTGACATTTCTTTAAAGCACTCTACCTTATACAAACTTCAATCTTTTTTTTTAGATTTTACAATTTTTTTCCTTTACCAATCAACTATTTTTTTTCCTTTTTCTGATTTTTCATGGTGGAGAGCTCTTTTGAACTTTACCTTTATTGGTGGAGAAATAACTTAGAAGTTCATTTTACCTCAACCCATGTGGAGGGTCAATGAAAGTAAGGGGTTTTGAAAGCTCTATCCGTGCCCTTAAGAACACATCCTCAAGTTGGCAATCAATTCGACGGGTGGAAACTTTACTTGTACTAAAGAAAAACTAGCATCACCTTGTAGAAATATCTAACCAAAGCTTAACTAGTATCTCTTTCAAAACCCAATTTTTAGTGCAATGAAAAGATGTATCGCACGTTGGCCTTACCACACTTTATCTGTCAACCAAACCACGGAATTATTTTTAATACTCGCATAATGGGTAGAAAGTTGTGCATTTTTTTAAAGATACATTTCACCCTTTTGATATCTTTTGAAAAGAGGAGATTGTTTTTACATAATCATAAATCTTTGAATAGATCACACAATATGACATTCAAACACATCGAACGGCCATTACATCCCATTACTACCACACTCTTCATAGTCACTACACTACTTGTATCTCTGCCAGTTGAGCTCAAAAGTCTCAAAACTGAGGTGGAGATGGTAGGAGTCTAGCTCCAAATCCATGCTTCGGAAGCCTCTCTAAATGCATAGCTGATTTCCCTACCTCCGACCATGCATAGTATGTTCGGCAAGTGGCAGCGAGGTCAACTCCCTTACTTGTCACCTTGTCTACTCCACAGTCATAGTCAAATTTCATCCTTGGTAGCATCCTCTCTTGGTTTGTAATCAACGATCTCTAAAAATGTCTTCAAGTGTTGCACCGGATCATCATCATTCCTTCCTCCAAAACTCCTTGCTTATTGCACCATATGGATGAGTTGAGTTTTGATTTCTATGGTCGTTGGAGCCGCATCAATGCCTGAGGTGTGTTGGTTGGTCTTGGCCATAAATACTCATTGAGAGTTGATGGAACGGGCACTTGTCTTTGTCCTTCTTTTCCTCATTTCTAAGGGTTACTCGAAATTTGTGGGGTTTGAGGGCTCTTCTTCTCTTGAGCTAGATGCTCCTTCCTTCGTCTTCAAGATGGGTGAACTCGATGCTCCTCCTTCTTGGACTAACTCTTCCATGATCTTTATTATATTTTTTCTTCTAATAGCTACTGGACTCATACAAAAACATAGAAAACAAAAGAGACAAACGGATAGGAGAAAGACTCAACCCAATCTTAAGAAAGAACGAGCGACGGGCAAAGCATTGGGTCCAACCGCCGCTACGATAGACATCTCAAAACGCATCCAAATCGTCAGAAAGAGAAGTCCATGGACCATGAAGCCGAACCCAAGAAGAAAAAGAGCGGTGAAACCAACCCCCGCCAACCTTAAACCATATGGAAGAAGTTTACTTAGCGTACAAGGTTTAGGATACTCTTTCCTAATCGGTTTAGGATGTTTTAGGACGAGTTCTTCCATTTTAAATAGAAAGCATGACTCATTAGTTCAGGAAGGCTACACAAACACACAAATTCTCTATAACACTCTACATGAATGGCTAGCCCAGTCGAATAGACTAAGCATTAGTTGGCAAACTTGCTTGCCAAAGGGTTGTTAGTTGGTCAATTTCAGTTCTTATTGAACAAGCTGGAGTACATTATATCTACTCGCCAACTTGAGGAGGTATGAAGCAGAGTGCTTGGATCGCAAACTGAAGAGAATGAAGAAGAGAAATCACTCTACCATACTGATGACTGTAAATGAATAAGGAAAAAGAAGAAGCCAACCATTGAGTTTGGACCGGACTTCCTTTCACCCAGTCTCCAACACACTGGCAACGACAACGTTTCACTTAGTCAAATTAAATCAGCAAGATAGAGTTACCTCAATACACGTGTCTTACATTGATAGGTAGTTTTGTAGTTACCCTTTTTTTGTGGTAGAAACAGAGCACAAAGGGGCGCTCTAACCCTTAATTACTAACGTATCTTGGGGTTTGAACCCCAATAGCATCAAAATACAACCAGTATCTCAGATCAGCACCTGGATTATTAACATAATGAATACCAACATTTAGGGAGTGCCCCACCGAAGCTAGGTGATCCGCCACAAAATTGGCCTCCCGAAAAACATGACCAAGCACAACTTCCCAATCCCACTCCAGCATCCGCCGAATGAAAGACACCATGGTGAAATGGGGATGAGAAGAGTCGGCTGACTCTATGAGAGAAATAGCTGTAGAGGAGTCAGTCTGCACCACAATCTTCCGATGCCCTCGCTCCCAAGCAGTTTGCATTCCATAGGCGCTCCCTGCCAGCTCTGCATAGGTGATGGATCCACCTCCTAAGTTCATCGAGTAACCAGCCACGAAACAACCATCATTATCTCTTAATACTCCTCCCGCCGCCGAGCTTCTCAGCGCCAGATTAACAGAACCATCGGAGTTCACGCTGATCCATCCCGGAGGGGGACGCTGCCAACCAATATCCCTTTGCACAACATGCCTGCCATTTCCTAGAACTGCCCCTCTACTGTCAAATGCCTTCTTGCTCTGCTCTCCCAAAAGCCTCGCCATAATCGGAAGTTGCTCAGCACATGCAAGTTTTTCCTCAAAAACCCATGAGTTACGGTTCTTCCACAATTGCCAACACAAGATCGCATACACCGACGGATCCAATACTCTGCTTTTGCCTGATAAGTAGTAGAGAACCCATCTCGTTAGATCATCTTGAAAAAACACACTGTCCGGTTCGTCCTCCAACACGTGCGACCACACTTCCCGAGCGTAAGGGCAGTCCCGCAGAACATGGAGAACTGATTCTGGTCCACCTCCACATATCTGACATTTGTCAGAACTAGCCATGTGTCTTCTGCAGCGCTCCCCGTTAGTTAGTAGCTTCTTATCCATCACTAGCCAGAAGAACGTACGCGTCCGCTGGGGACCTTGAACTTTCCAAACAGACTTCCACGCGGGGTGTTGTTCACGAGGCTCGTCCTCGTCTCGAAGCAGTTCATAGGCGGTGCGTACCGTAAACTTCCCTGTATATGAGAACCTCCAGATGGGGATGTCCGGTTCAACTCCCTGCGGCACCGGGTGAAGCTGCAGCTGAAGAACGAGCGCCTCCGGAAGAAAAGCTCGAGCGAAATCAAGATTCCAATCGCCATTAAGGACTAGCTCAGCCACCCGCAGGTTTTTCACTTCTTTGGGGAGATCTTGGGCAAAGTTCTCTAAGGGCGGTCCATCCTGCAGCCATCTATCCAACCAAAAGCGAGTCTGCATACCGCTTCTCACGTTCCACATGGTGCCTTCTGAGATATAATGTAACACTCGAAGAACTCCTCGCCATAGGTTCGATAGTCGACCATTTCTTCGAGGCTGCCACATTCCATCTGCTTCTCTAAGATACTTCCCTCGAATCACTTGAGCCCAAAGGCTGGTTGGCTCAGTGAACAGTCGCCAAGCAATCTTCAGCATAAATGCATCATTCATCTTCGTCGCATTCCTCAAGCCCAAACCTCCTTCTTCCTTCGGTTTACATAGAGAATCCCAATCAACCAAATGGACATTCCTCCCATGCTCAGAGCTCCCCCAAATGAAACCCCTTATCTTCTTATCAATATAATCTCTGACTGATGCCGGGAGGAGAGCTGTCTGCATCGTGTAAGCTGGAAGGGATGACAACACAGCCTGGGCGAGAGTAATCCGTCCTGCTAGTGACAACGAGTTAACCTTCCACCCCGCCAGTCTGGAGTCAATCCGATCAATAAGCTCGGTATAAGTTACCTTTGACACCCTTCCATGTATCACCGGGACACCTAGGTACCGACCCAAATTCTTAGTCTCCGGAATATCCAGTGTGTTGCTCAAACTAGCTCCTACTGCACCTGAGACATTCTTGGAGAAGAAGATCCGCGATTTGGGTTTGCTGACTGCCTGCCCTGAAGCTGTACCAAAGTCCTCCAAGCACTTCAAGATTACTTGTACTTGCTGCATAGACGCAACGCTGAACAAAATCAAGTCATCCGCGAAAAACAGATGTGATAGCTTCGGTCCATGCTTTGATAAACTTATCGGCTTCCACTCTCCTGCATCGACCGCAACATCAATCAAATGACCCAATCTCTCCATGCAAAGTGTGAATAGATAGGGTGACAGAGGGCATCACTGTCGAAGACCCCTGGATGGAGAAAAAGCTTCGCTGAGACCACCATTCCACTGTATCTGCATCTTCGCGGAGGAAATGCAACTCATAGTCATCTCTATGAATTCCGTTGGCGCGCCCACAGCTTCGAGTGTATCCTGGACAAAGCTCCACTTTATCCTGTCATACGCCTTAGCCAAATCGATTTTTAGGACCATCCAACCCACCCTGCCCTGCTTAGCCTGCATTGAATGGACAACTTCCTGCAAAATACAAATGTTGTCAGTAATATGCCTGCCCGGCACAAAGCTCGTCTGCGTAGCATGAACCAATCTCGGCATCAAGGGTTTGATCCGCTCCGCCAAGCACTTCGTTACCATCTTATACGCTACGTTGCAAAGACTGATTGGCCGAAATTGTTCTATCAAAGAGGGCCTCTGGATTTTCGGAATCAGTGCAACAATGGTCTCATTTACTTCCTGGATTCGCAGTGGAGTGCGCCAGCAAGACTTCACAAATTCCACCACTGCAGTGCCCACAAAATCCCAACACCGTTGGTAAAAGAGAGGGTTTAGTCCGTCCTTCCCCAGTGCTTTCAAAGCACCCATGGTTTTAATATCCTGATGAATTTCTTCTGCCGTGAACTCCTTCTTCACCGACTCCCACAGATCGGATGTTATCGCCTGGAACGCATGTGGCAATGACTGGATTGGGGCTCCATCATCGGTGTACAAGCCCGAGAAATAATTCCGAGCAAGCTCGAGTAGAAGGCCCTGCTCCTCAATCCACTCGCCCGCTGCATTTTTAAGAGCTGTTATACGGTTCCTCCTCCTTCGGTTTATTGCTCGTGCATGGAAGTACTTTGTATTTTTATCACCCGAAGCCACCCACTCCAGTCTAGATTTCTGGCACCACAGTAACTCCTCCTGTAAAAGAACCTCCTCTAGCTCCTGCCTCGCCGACTTCAAAGCGTCAATCTCCGCATCTCCACCATGCCTAATTTCCAGTCGATCAATCTTAGCAAGAATAGCATTCTTCCTTCTAATGATATGACCAAAAGTCTCCACGTTCCACTTCTTTGCTTCCGTAATGAACTCTTTTATTGATGAAAGAAAATCAACCCCTCTCGCCCATGCCTGGCCAGCCATATCATTGAACCCCTCATGAGTTAGCCATGCTGCCAGGAATTTAAACGGTTTCGGGCCAGCAGGTGAGTATGTCGGGTTCATTGCCACCAGTAGCGGACGGTGGTCGCTTTTGATTCAGGGGAGATGTCGCACAGTTACCTCAGGAAATCTGTCAATCCACTTAGCATTACCCAAACCTCTGTCCAACCTTTCCTTCACACCTTGCTTGAACCACGTAAACGGTGGACCAGCAAACCCCAAATCCACTAGCCCGGCATCTAGAACGCAGTCCTGAAATTCCTTCGCACGACTAGCATCAAACGGCGCCCCACCAGACTTATCCGACGGTTGAAGAATCGAGTTAAAATCCCCCATAAGAAGCCATGGATCTTCCATAGTATGAGCAATCTCCCTAATTGACTGCCATAGGGCCCGCCTCTGAACCAGGGCTGGGTTAGCATACACAGCCGATAGATACCAGCTAGCATCTTTCATCGTAACCTGAACCAGGAGCATTTGAGCCGATCTGTCTACCTCTGTGATCGTGGCAATGGTCGAGTCCCAAACCAGCCAGATACCTCCAGAAAAACCTACCGCATCAACGATCAAGTACTTGTCGAAACCCAACCCCTCGACCACTTGAACCGCCCTGACCCCACTGATTCTTGGTTCTACAATAATCGCAATACTCGTACGATATCTTCTCCGGTATTCCTTAAAGACTCTTAAGAAACGCTTACTCCCCGCACCCCTACAATTCCACGTAAAGATATTCATCATTAAATACGTAGGAGTAGTAGACCCAGGCTGACGCCCCAATAAATCAGCTCGGAGAAACCTCATTCGTGAGGTTCTCCTTGGTGTTCTCTGTGTTCTTCCCTATTGAAAATTCCATCGGAATATCTTTCAGCTTACACACTTGATCCGGAGGTCTAATGAAGTGTCCTTTCATAGTTGCCATGTCACTTTGGATGTCCTCAATTGCTGTATTCTCCTTCTGCCGTGGCGGAAGTGGCATACCCACTTGCTGAATAATAGTTGAGGGTCCAGAGGAGGACACCGCCACCGCCGGACGGGAAAGTGAACTAGAAGCGGTACCCTTAGTTTGCTTTAGATGTTGTCCCTGCTCCATCACTCGATTAATGTTCTCTTGACTTTGACCTGCTTCTTCCAGAGGTGTCTCAGTGTCTTTCGAACCATCGGCCTTCATTTTCCCCAACTTCTCCACCTTCTGCTGTTCTACACTGGGTGCGGGCTGTTCCTGGGGTGTAGTGTTCGGGTTCTCATTTGTTTTTTCAGCCTCACCTGTTTCTTCTTCTCTCAAAGCACTAAACCTGGATCCGCCCACCCCCTTTCTTATCTCATTCCCACTACTCGCCCTACTCTTACCAGCTTCCACAGCACGTCCCCCCCTGATCTTTCCGCGTACGATTTCTCTTTTTTGCTATCATCCACTCCCCATAAGCAGCATCGGTTTCATGGGGGGTTGATTCACCGTCCGGCACGCTAACTTCTACCTCCATTTCCACTGACGACAGCGTGCATGAGCACCGACCTCGCGCACGATAAGTCCCACATTGCAAACAGATGTGTTCTAATCCTTCATACTGAATAAAATACTTCTTCCCATGCAGAGAAAACTTCGACAGGAGTGGCTTTGTAAGGTCAACTTGGACGCACACTCTGGCATAATCGCTGCGAGCCCCCGTACTTGTTGCATGGTCCACTCTTATCGGCTTCCCAATGCGTTGACCTATCTTCATAGCCGCCACAGGATGAAAGTACTGAATGGGTATTTCCAATAGACGTGCCCAGACGAGGGTCGAGGAGATCTCATGCTCGTAAGGATTAAAGTGTTGAGTCCACGGGTGAATGGTCAAATAATTATCGCCCACCATCCAAGGGCCACCTGTCACCGCTCGTTCATAGTCCACCCCACTTGTAAATCTCACCAGGAAATAACCGTTCTTCGCCGAGGTCACTTGGATTGTACTCACTCTCGCCCAGATGCTCGTCAAACGCTTCGCCATGAGAGTGTAAGAAACTGATCGTCCCAATGCTTTCACCAGTAATGCTGAGCGCCATTCCCTATTGAACATCCTTTCTTCTGCTGCCGTAAAGTAGATCGGAGGGCACTTTGGGTCTACTATTTCGTCACAGCCTTCGTCTCGTCCCTCCTGCCGCATGGCTTCAGCGATATCCTCAGAGTCAGACTCCGCAATGTACCATGTGCTAGTGCGCGAAGCGTCGCCGAACAGCTTCCTTGCCGCCCCCGCGCAAGCACCCCACACCGATGGTCGGGGGCTAGAGGGTTGAGAGTTACGTTGTCCGGCCATACCGGCCTCGTCCAGGTTTATGTCACCATTATCATCGACCAGCGGCACTGTTTGCTTGGCCCGTTTTTTTGTTTGCTGCGCCTCCCTCTCGCCTTTCGGATTCGGCGATGAAGAATCAGTCGGAGGTCGTCGTTGCCCCGTCATCGTCTCTGACGCCATGGGGATGTCTTCTGCCCCGTCCCCGGCCAGCGTCGCGATCACCGCCGGCATGGGTTGAAACCCTAGTGCGTACGCTGATACTTCGTCGGCGCCCTCCTATTTTTCCGGAGAGAAAAAACCCTATTTTCTGTTTTTCCTAGTTACCCTTTAATTTGGCCATTGTTTTTATAGGAGGTGCAAATTGCAGACTTCCTCTGTGTATAAGGTGGATTCTCGGTGAAATGAAAAAGGCTAGATGCCAAATTTCCCACAAATCTTTTTGTTCTCTCTAAACCCTAGCTTTCATGACGACGAGGTTTACATCTTTCTCAAATTTTACTAATTCATGACCAACACTTCTACTATACTATAAAGTATTGGTGTTTTAATGTACAATTTGAAGTTGTATAATAACGAATGTATGAGTTTAGGTTGTACAATAAAAGGAATTTTTACCCTTATGTTATGTACAACTTCACAACTCAACCTGACCCATTTTACCCGCCCCAAAACAGGCCAAACAGGTCGGGTAAAATGGGTCTGGTCGAAATTGCTATCCATAATGCTGTGTTTTTAGGAGAGAAAGTGAAGGGGAAGGAAAGATAGGGCGAAAATTGGGGTTCCCAAAAAGCTTTCTTATGTTCTCTAAACCAGCTACAGGAGGGAGGGACGGAAAATGAAAAGATACAGGCTTCAAAATTTGCGGATCTGGACCAGAAATGGCAATCCATGTACGCGACAGTCCATTCACGCGAGCCGCTTGGGCGGAGCTCCTGGAAACGAGCCAGACCACCAATTTTTTGAAGAAGATTTGCGGTGGTGGACTCATTACTACCTATCAGGCCAAAGTCAAGTCATTGACAGTACTCTTGTTCCAAAGTGAGCTAAAAGCCTATACACAAATCCAGTACCAAGCGAAACAACTCAGAGAACAAGTTCTCAAAACTTTTGAGAAGGAGAGGAGTATCTTCGGAGATGGGGGACTCTGCGAAAGGTGCATGGTTAGCTGGAAACCACCGGCGCAAGGTTGGGTCTGCGTTAGCACAGACGGCTCAGTCATTTCCTCTCCTGAGAGCACTACTTTTGGTGGCATTGTTCGGGGGGGCGATGGTCGATTCATCAGCGCTTTCACGGCGAACCTTGGACGGGGCTCCATTACGCGTGCAGAACTAACTAGTATTGTGTATGGGCTGAAGCTTTCTTGGGATCAAGGGGTCAGGAAGATTATTCTCCAGACAGATTCAGCAACTGCCAAATCCCTGATAGAGACCGCATGACCTCATCATCCGCATTACACGCGAGTAGCGGAGATCCAGAGCTGGTTGGCTCGACAATGGACACTTAGTATAGATCATGTTTACCGCAAAGCTAATTATGTTGCAGATTATCTTGCTTCGATAGGTCACTCCTTTCCGATTGGGCACCATGTCTTTGATAGCCCGAGTAGCTCTTTAGCTTACTGGTTGTACTATGACTCTGTAGGGATTCAAATGTCCCGTCTTATTCGTACGGAATAAAGGGACGAGCAAATTAACTGGGTGATTGGTATACTTCATAGGAAGGATAATTTTAAATAAATAGATATGATAATAGTTCGTTGGCCAAGTGAAAAAGTGGGTTGAGGGTCAATGGTTCGATCGTTTTAGTCCGGATTAGTTAGAAATTAGGATACATGAGAAATAATTAAAACACCACAATTTCATAAAAATATTATATGCTAAATATAAATTATGTTAGACAAATATATTGATTATTTCTAGACAAAATATATATGCATGTGTATATCCCTACCCCGCAATATTTGAGTTGGATAGTAAGAAAACCATGTCCACCCATTACCCGCAATATTCGAGTTACCCATGCCCAGTAAAAGTCCTTCGGGTTCGGGTATTACCCTACCCGATTACGTTGGATTCTAGTGGATATCCACGGTTACAGATACTTTTGCCATCCCTAAACATGACTAGCAGGGTGCAATGGTATGGACTGCACCGAACGAAATAATTTTTGGGCCGGATTATACCAAATCAGTGTGCAATTTTTTTAAATCAAGTTAAAATGAACGAGATTTTAAATCGAGAAATTTTTTTTAATAGTAAACCAAATTAACAAGAAATAGAAAATTTGATTAACTATTCATAAATAATAAAAATAATATCAATACATTATTAAATTATTCTACTATTACTTAAGCAATGAACTATCACACTTTCCAATATATAGTTTTTCTTGTTCTTTTTTCCACTTTCCTTCATAAAACATTATTTCCCCTCCCTTTCAAATTTTCCTTTACCTCCTTTTCCTCCCCTCCAAATTTCCATTCAACTCCATTTTCCTTCCTTCCTTCCTTCATAAACAGAGTGTAAAGATACATGATTCATTGCCGAACACATTATTGTTAGGGCATATATTATCTCTTATCTTATCTAAACCACACTTAATGCCATTCAAACCGCCATTCCAATTTCCAAGTACACTAATATAATAAGTACCCGTTCATTGATTAAGTGCTTGTCCTTTTTATATCTTTACGTTTTTCTACTTAATTCTTATAAACGTGAGAAATTGAATCTGTCTGTTATGATTTAGTTTTCCTATTTTAATGCACGATCAACCAAACATAACGTTATCGAGAAATTTTGTTTATGTTCAGACT
The DNA here is from genome assembly GCA_964030455.1 of Linum trigynum. Classification (NCBI taxonomy): domain Eukaryota; kingdom Viridiplantae; phylum Streptophyta; class Magnoliopsida; order Malpighiales; family Linaceae; genus Linum; species Linum trigynum. The sequence goes on from OZ034817.1 coordinate 5,993,906, forward strand.
AGGTAATTTGTCCTCAACTGCACAATTGAAAAATGTGGGTGCCAGTCCATTGTGCATAAACAGCGAAAAAAGACGGCCTTCCTAACACCATTCGTCAACTAGAACAATGTTGACTTAAAATCTCAATATATTACTAATAGGACTTGTTATTTTGTATGGAAGTTGGGATGTGAACATGACAAAGTTCTTATTTAGAAATATTGGTTCAAACAATTTAAATAATGATAGAAAATAAACCTGTACCATTCATTTATACGTAGTAGAATATCATTTTATAACTTTTTTCCTATTGGTTTGCAGTTTCAATAGAGACCATGGAACTTATATTTTAATCATCCATTCGTTTGAGAAGTCACAAAACTAAGTGTACCGAAACCTCTTGTATTTAACAAGTTTGGACTTTTGAGATCGGTTAGTTGGCGGGAAGACAATATTTTTGTTAACATAAACTGGTTTGAGTTTGATTACAATATTTTTGACACACGTAAAACTATTGTATATAATGATGGTACAAAACTAAACATTATCGATATAGTTTAGTAATTCTGCGGAAAAAGAATTATGCCTTATGCATCATGCTAGATATGATCAGGGGCGGAGCTAGGATTTTGGGTTTGGGTTCGTCAAATAATTAGATTGACATTCTTGTTAAACTTATCGGGGGAAAATTTTCCATTAAAGCTATAAAATTTTAAAAAATTCCAACCGAAAAACTGATACATGTGGTGATTGAACCCTTAACCTTTTGGATACAGAACCACAACTCCACTAGGGTAATCAGCTTTTTTAGATACCTTTTAACCCGCGGCCATTATTATAAAACCTGTATTAGTTCGTAATTTTCAGAATACTCGTACATTCTTTCGTGATTTTCGAAATTCTGGGGGGGCCGGGGCCCTCCTTAGGCCCTGTGTAGCTCCGCCCCTGGATATGATCCAGTAGTATACAGTGATATATAAATATAACCAAATGATATTAGTATAGTTTAGTAACTCTGTCAAATAAGAGCTTGATTCATGAATATGTTATCGTGACCATGTTTTTTATTTTTTTTATATCAACATATATGAAAATTAATATAATAGTGAAAATCACATAAATATGATTTTGACGCAAAAATATTAAATTTAAAGTGATGTCACCATTATAAAAAAAAGAATAATAAGAAAATTGAAAAGAAAGAGAAAAATGTGTTAGGTTGCACTTTCTAATACAATGCTTGGAAAAGCAAAAAAGATAATAATATAAACAAAAAGTATATTATTCTTTCAATTCGGAAAGTTAGATCTAAAAAGGAATAACTCATTTAATAAAAATAAAAAAGGGAGTTAAAGAAAAAATTTGATTATTGGTAAGTTTTCAAGGTGTTGACTTGGATGCATAAAAAGTGCTAAAATTTGAATGATGTCGTGTTTATAGATAAAACCTCTAAAACCAACTCTTTGGGAATGCCCTCTTTAAGACCATATGAAGATCAATTTTGATGTTGTTGTCTAGTTTCTAGCTGGTCATTTAACATTGTTGTTCGTGGATCGGACGGGCATGTGCTTCTAGCCTTGGGGGTTCAGAATCAGTGAATCTCTGACCGTATATTGCATATGTACTTCGTGTCATCCTCAAAGCTTTTAGATGTTTGTTTCATGTCATTCTCAAAGCCGATGCAAAAGTTGTTATCCGTCAATTCAACTTTGGTGTGGTGGAGGATTCCTTGAAGGCCTCCTCCTTCGAGATTGTCATTTTTTTCTTGAGTCTTTTTCTCGTTTTATAAATTTTAGCGTGGTTCTGTGAACTGCCAACTTGATTGCTCCTAGAGTGGCACGTAAAACTTTGTTGGTGTCGTCTCGGTTAGAGTTAGCTTATTATGATTTTGTAAGGTGGCTTGTTAATTAGTGAGATTGGGAGAAATTATCGGTAGTTGTTCTTTCTAACTATTGTATTGACATTTCTCGAAGAAAAAAACAACAACTTAAAAACAAGTTATTATTCCAATACACCTAGGCTGCTTAAGATAAAATCTATGGTTCACAGGCTTTTCAATAGTGAGTAAATAAAAAAAAATAATAGAAGCGTGATTAATAACTCTTCTTAGAGTACTTATTTTGCTCCACTATAATTCACTCATAAGAAAAAAAGTCATAAGACTTAGGCAAACAGTTTTAGAAGTCATTCAACCAAAATCTAAAGTACAACTTGCTGATTCATTATTCTGATTTTTGGTGACAACAATATTTTATTGTGAAATGAACAATTTTCTTTAAAGAGTTGCATCGTTTCACTATAAATAAATAATCAGTTATTAATCAAAAAATTAATCAAACACTAACCAATGAGGAATTTTACAATGCTATATAGCATTGGTGCTATAGGTTTTTGCCTTTGTGGTACAACTTCAAATTGTACCTATACCTTTTGTGCAAATTCTTTTATGGTACAACTTGAACTTGTACCTTTATGTGATGGTACAACTTCAAGTTGTAAAGTTGTACCATAACATAATGGTACAAATTCCTTTATGGTACAACCTAAACTTATACCTTTATATTTATGGTACAACATCCAATACTATCAATAAAATAAAGTGACCAGAAGAGAATTTTTAAGCATATATGCACCTTTTTTTCTCCAAAGTAGTATTTCTCTTGGAAACCAACTCCAACGCTACTTACGATCAGCCTGTACATTGGCAGTCTCTCTTAAATATTAAGGATGAACTTCCTTTATAGCTATCATTCATTTGGATGAAAAATCCGGCATTAGGATCTAGCAAAATATTGAGTAATCTGATTTCAATATCTTAAAAATGAATTAAATCTATCTTTCATTAAGGACTAACTTGCTTAAGGTCTTACAGTCACTTATCTTACAGCCACTTAGTCGTCATACAAGGTTTTTAAGGCTTCTATAGAGGAAAGATCTGTTGACCACTTATTATAGGGACTAATCTTTTGACCATTTATTGTTGAACAGGGATACCTCGTAGATATCGAAGTGTTCTTCATGTTATTTGTATCGATTTCTTCATGGATCTCAACCTATTTTCTTCCATATTTTCAATTAACGAAATCCTTTTATTGATTCCGTCTGATTTTCGCTTAACCATGACATATAGCCACCCTAGACAGAGTGTATTCATCTCATCATGGGAAAAGCAAACATTGGGTCGTTATATCATATATGTCAAGAAGTAATGGACTGGTCGTCCTAATAGTTAGAATCATTAATGTGGAACAATGTTTGACAAGTACAGATTCTGGGTAATATATAATGCATAATAGGTTAAAATGTTGTTGTACGAAGTTCATTCTTGTTTATGTTTAGTTCACAAGAATAACACGTACGAAATACGTACACTACACATCTTTGATCCGATCGGTAAGGAACTAAGAGAAGTTAAGAGAATATACCAGTCACACGTACTGAAACTGACGTAAACATATATCATAATAGCATGGATCTTAGAATTAGATGATTTCACGAATCGGTAATAGATCAAGGAAACCTATCTCGATCCATGACGAGAGCGGCGGCGGCGCTGGAGTAGTAATCACCGGAATTGAGTTTCTCCCTCTTGAACCCTTTAGGTTTTAGGCTTAGAGATTTCTGTGATAGCTAAGAAATTCTACGTAATGGGTTGAGAGAGGACCAATCATAGGGTTTCTTTATATAGACCCACCATCAGAGTATATTAGGAATTTACCTTTCATTAACCTAATCAATATAGGACTTACCTTATATAACCATTAAGTGATAATTACACTTGGGCCACAATTATTCCCAATGACATATACGGGAATTGGGCTTACAACTGAAGCACTAGATAAGCTTGTGAATTTGATCATAGAGACATGTGGCAAGCTAGCTGCCGATCGCAAGGCATAAAGCAATGTGAAGACATAACACTTGTTGCCAAGAAAGTGTGGAGTTTTAAGCTCGACCAGTACTTTTGTAGTTCTCCAACTTGAAATTCCCCAAACCTTTTCTTGAAAGCACCAGAGGAAAAGGTCCAACCGGTTCCACCCCTTGTGTAGAATTCTCAAATGCACACCGTGAAATGCTTTGGTGATATATACTTTTATTGCACGTCTCATTGAACAAAAATTAAGTCATGAGTTTGAAGTTGGTACAAGTATGCATGTCAGACCATGTGTTTTCAAACAACTGTTAATATTGAACGTCGCAAGGAATTCAACACGTGACCTCATGATCAAATTAGCTTTGATACCATGCCATGAACAACTTCTCTCAATAACCCGCGAGTTGTTGGGAGAGATCTATGTATGGATCTAATCACTTTCTTACACGCCTTTTTCGAACGAAAACCAACTCATGAACTTGACGTTTCCATGTACCTAACAGACAATGTATTTAAAATAAAGTGTCAACAACTCAAATCGTTGGGTACGAACCACATATTTTCTAAACCACCTTTTCTTATAGATTTTTTAGTTCCGTTTATCAATTCGGTTTGATTTCCACTCAACAATTAAAATTAATCATATGACATATAGTGTGACATCCCGAACCTTTTCCCGACGAAGATATTGTCCGCTTTGGGCCTCGACCCTCACGGTTTTTGACTTAGGGTGCAATTCAAGGTGACTTCCCATAAGTTCACTCATCCTTGTTGTAGTCCACACTGAGCACGTTTAACTTCGGAGTTCTCACAAGAACTCCTCCATTTCACCCCAAAACGCGTCTTTTCAGTTAAGGTCGAGTTCTTACTTATGAACCATGGATCGCTCTCGTGCTTTGTCGATGTGGGAATTGCCTAAAGTGTTATAGTCTTGGCCACACTAATGGAACATTGTTTGACAATTACTGATTCTGGGTGATATATAATATTACTATGCATATATAATAGGTTAAAATGTTGTTGCACTAAGTTCATTCTTGTTCAAGTTTAGTTAACAAGACAACACATACGAAAGATGTACACATCTTATATCCAATCAGTAAGGAACTAGAGAACCTCAGAGAATCTCTTCTTCTTCTTTTTTTTTTTTTTTTTTTGTTAAGTGAAGCTTAGAGAGAATCTCTACCATTGGAGGTTGACCATTGACCCCTGGGTCAACAGAGAAGCATTAGAGAAGCTTATGGACGTGGTCATGCAGACATGTGGCAGCTAGCTGCCGATCGCAGTGCATTGAGCAATGTGAAGACAAGAAAGTATGGATGAGTTTTAACCTCGACCAATACTCTTATAGTTCTCCAACTTGAAATTCTCCAAACCTTGTCTTGAAAAGCACCCTAGGAAAAGGTCCAACCGCCTGAGGCTTCATAGTTAATTTGTTTTGTTTTGTTTGTCTTTTCTAATTTGTAAAACAAGAGGATGGATGAAATAGTTTGCCTTCTTTCTGAAGGTCATTGAAGTTTGGATATTGGTTCTACCTGGATGGCAAAATTCTTCTTGTCTTATTAGCCGAGACCCGAATTTGTTTTTGTTGGATCATTCCTACGTATACAAAGGAATGGATAATCAACCGTGATTTTTTTTTTTTTTTTTTTGTGTGGTTGTTGTTGAAAGCCCTGCTTTTTAGGTTGTCCATGGTGCAAAAATAGCAACTTCAATTTAGGTTCGCATTTGTGTGCTTTATAATTTGTTTTTGTGAAGATATAAAACCCAATTTTGATATTGTTTACCACTAACCTAGCCACTCTCTGTGAGCAGCGGACGGTGGTGTCAGGCACCCATGGTGTCTCAGTCTAGCCCTGTTTCTGGCTATTTATTTGTCTTGTTTTGTTGATGGTGGAGTGAAGTATAGATCGCATGAAACGGGAGGATGGATTATTCAGCACGCGGCAGGGGTACCTTACTAGCTAGCTAGTGCTGCTCACCGGTATCAAGGGCTTCAGGATCCTTCTCTAGTGGAATTATTGGCCCTGCGGGATGCAGTCCGTTGGTGTTCAGACAGAGGTTGGTGCTCGGTGACTTTTATGGGAGATGTGCTGACAGTGTTGCAGAAAGTGAAGGCTTGGGAGGTGCATGATGCTCTTGGTGGAGTCTTGCTTCAAGAGATTCAGGTGTTATGTTCCTCCTTTCAGCTTTTTGATTGTGTGTTTGTGGGTCGAAATAGAAACAGGGTTGCCTATCTTGTGGCAAGTAAAGCCCTTTCATTGAGACCACCATTATTGGTGGGTTTGGTTTTGATGCGTGGCTTCGGTCACTTTGATTCGTTATACTTTGTAACTTTTATATCTCGGTAACACGAGTGATCTAATGATAAATAAATAAAATACCTAGCCACTCTCCACACCTTAACATACACGTACAAGCATCACATGACTGAACTAATAATGTGCTCAGGTGTTACTATTGTATCATTCGTATCACTATTTCTATTGTGGGCAGTTATATTAGTTAAATCGGATAATGATTTTTGTAGTGTAAACGTTTTGTAATATATCCACTCCCATATTATATAATTGCTCATATCCAAAATAAAATAATTTAACATCATAATTATTTATAAATTTCCTTAAATAATAACAATACAATAAGGGTAAGACCATAACCATTAAAATTGATTAACGCTGCCAATAATATTCATCCATAAGCCAACAACCTTTCAAATTGTTCACATCAATTATTTTCATCCATTCTCAGTCTACTTTATTGAGTTGAACCCGACTGCAACTAATTTAAACTTGCATGACTTAATTGAAACTAGCAACAAAGTTTAGTGTGCACCTACAATAGAATCAAAATACGTGCAAAGTGAGTGAAAGCTTACCTTAAACTATACGACCTCGCTAATAATCTATGCAATTAATTATTATATTCTTCGTACAATTAACTAAGCAAGTTGCACCTATCACTATTTTAATCGAAGCCCTTCTCCATGCCTGAACGGCTGAACCTATCACTATTTTCCTTTATATACAATAACATAAATCCTACAGCCTCCCTTCTCATCAAACATTTCATCATTTGCTCTGCAACTTCCAAAACATATACCGAATTCCTTTCTTTTATCTCTCTTTCTCTCTAGTCCAAAAGCCACTATGGAGCTTTTTCTCCAATTCAATTCCCATCATTTCCTGAAAACTGGTCCAATCCAACAAACCCATCCAAACCGGCTCAAACCAATCTCCTGCCGAGCCACCAACGATAACATGGTTAATAATACTAGCCGGAAAACCAATTTGTACCAAGTCCTCTCACTGCCATCAGAAAATGTGGGACCCGAGGAGATAAAGAAGGCCTACAGAAAGCTGGCCCGACTGTACCACCCGGACGTCCGACCCGCATCCGGGAAAGAAGAGTCAACCCGCCGGTTCTTGGAGATCCGAGATGCTTACGAGACGCTTTCCGACCCGGCCTCTCGCCTGGCCTACGACTACGAGCTCAGCACGGCGAGCTCGAGCGGAAGGCCGCGGCGGAGCGAGTATTCATCGTCGTCGCCGTCGAGGGCGGTGTGGCAAATGCAGCTCCATGGGTTGAAAGAGCGGTCACGGGTCAAGATGGAAATGAATAGTTATTGTAGTACTTAATTTAGCAAATAAATAAATAAATAATTTAGTTCTTGTTTTTGTAAACTCTTGAGACAATTTTTTTTGTCTTTACCATTTTGAGGATAATATAAACATGATCATCAATTTCTATAGGTGCTACCGTTTCATTCCCGTTAATTATGTCTCAATATAATTAGGTGCCAACGACTCTCTACGTGATGATAGTACACGGCTGTAAGCTATGCTTGCAGTATATATAGTACAAGGAACATGACCTAGGTTGACCACCTCTGTACCCTAGCACCGCCGACTTCTCTCCCAAGTAACAGCAAGATGAGTCAAAAAGGAAAGAAAAATAACTCTTCTTATGAGGACTCGAACACAAGGAAAGGTATACGAGGACTACGACTCTAACACGCACCTCAAGCGTAAGCATGGATGTCAAGCATGCTGAGCTTGAAAGAAAGATACGTGAACTGGTTGATGCTCAGCCCTTTAGTGAAAATTTCGGCTGGTTGTTCGGCCGATGAGATCTTCAGAGGAGCAATATCTTGTGACAACACTCGTTCGCGAACAAAATAACAATCCATCTCCACGTGCTTTGCGCGCTCGTGAAATACTGGGTTGACCACAATGTGAAGAGCGGCTTGGCTGTCGCAGTAAAGAGGTGTGGCGCGAGCTTGATGAACGCCCAGATCCGAGAGTAACCATCGTAGCCAAATGAGTTCATTGACTATGCTTGCCATGGAACGATACTCGGCCTCTGCTGACGAACGAGCCACGACTGTTTGGTTCTTCGTGCGCCAAGAAATGGGGGAGTTACCCAGTTGAATGAAGTAACCAGTGGTTGAACGACGGGTGGCCGGACAACCACCCAATCTGCATCACAATAGGCGACAAGCTCCATAGAACTGGCACTGCTGAGAAAAAGACCACGACCTGGTGACTGTTTGAGATGGCGCAAGATGCGATGCGCTGCATCCAGATGTGCCTTTGTGGGGGCATGAACGGCCTGACTGAGCAAGTTGACTGAATAAGTAATGTCAGGGCGAGTGACGGTGAGACACATAAGTCATCCAACAAGCCTACGAAGAGCATATGGGTCTTCGACAGGTTGAGAATTCGAGTGTCCTAGTTGATGATTTTGCTCAATCGTGGACAAGCACGGTCGTGTCCCTTCATAGCCGGTGTCAGCGAGAATATCCAACGTGTATTTCCGTTGGTTAAGAACGAGTCCCTTGGGCGATCGAGCTACTTCTATCCCTAAGAAATACTTGAGTGGCGCGAGATCCTTGATTGTGAACCGGGCATGAAGGAAATCCTTGACTTTCTGGATAAACACAAGATCATTATCGGCTAGGATAACATCATCAACGTAGATTAGTGCCGCCACAAACGAACTCCCAGATTGATAGATGAATAAAGAATGATCCGCACGACTTTGCCGAAACTGAAGTTCCTGTAATGCAGCCAAGAATTTTGCATACCAATTTCGTGAGGCTTGCTTTAGAACATAAATAGATTTATGGAGACGACAAACACGCGTGCCACCTGGTTGTGCAAAACCTCCGTGGGATCTTCATATAGGCCTCGTCTTCTAGATCGCCATGGAGAAAAGCATTATTTACGTCTAATTGATGAAGAAACCACCCGCGATTGACTGCGACTGCTAGGAGACATCTCACTGTGACAAGCTTGGCGACTGGGGCGAACATATCGTGATAGTCTATGCCCTCGACTTGAGTGTACCCTTTCGCGACCAATCACGCTTTGTACCATACTATTTCTCCATTCGGCAAGTACTTTAATTTGTATACCCATTTCGAATATATTGCCTGTTTGCCCGGGGGTAAATGAACTAGACTCCATGTGCCGTTAGCTTTGAGGGCTAAGATTTCGGCATGCTTACGCCACACCTGGTACTTAACCGCCTGAGAAAAGTGACGTGGATCTGCCACAACATCAATGTGAGCTAGATAAGCTTTATAGCTGGGTTGTAATCCTTCATAAGTAATGTGCTTCTCATAGCAGACGGAGCTGATCGAGAGAGTGACATGGGAAGGGTGACATCAAACCCTTCAAAACGTCGAGGTAGTTGAGGTTGTCTATCACTTCGTCGAAGCTGAACTGTGTGGACAAGGTGCTCGCTAGTTCCAGCAGCTAGCTCATTCGAGTTAGACGAGACAAGTTGAGTTGGTGATGAGGAGATCTCTTGATTAGATGATGCAACCATGTGACTATTATTTGACCCTGGGGCATTTTCATCTTCAGCGTGTGATAGGCCATTAATTGCACATGTTTATACCTCCATTCTTGAGTCGTTTGAGAGTCGATTCTCGTGTTTTAAGCCGATTTCACGCTAGGTTGTGTGTTTATATCATATTTCAGGACTTGGCGTTTATGTGAAGGCGAGGAAACGAGTTTTGGATAAAAAAATGAGGACATTGGAGTGAAGGGCGCTGGAAGAGGAGAATACCTGGCCAGGAGTTAAAAATACCCGGTCGGGTAAAATGCTAAGGGAGGCGGGGGATTCGCGTTTTTGGACGCCAAGAAGGCAGGAGGGGTCCCGGCCAGAGAGCAAAAATACCCGATCGGGTATTTTGGACCACGACCGGGTATTAATCCCCTATGCGCTGCTGTGCGTTTTGAAATCCCGGGCGGACAACTAAAATACAAGACCGGGTATTATGGCCGGGGATCGTGATCAGCTGATTCTTAAGGGAAAGAAGGCCAACTTTTGAAGAATTCCGAGTTTTAGAGAGAAAAAGCTGATACCTAGAGAGAGAGTGACGAACCTGATTCTCCAAGAGCCATAGATCGATCTTCATCGCCATTGGAGCTCTACTTAAGCTTGGAGAAGTGCCGATTGATTGCCAGAAGCAGAATCTCATCCTTCACACTATGGTTTCCACATCTGAGCTATATTTCCCTTCTCTCTCTATGGAGTAAACTTTCTCATTCACCTAGGTATGAAGAACCCTAGATTTGTATGTTAGGTCTGATTGTATGAACCCAAGTACGAATTCATTGATGTGATTATATTCAATTGAGGTTTGATTTCTTGAATGGCATGAATCCTCATCAAATTCCTGTTATTTCTGCTTTGACCTAGAAAGAGAATATCTGCCTAGGTTGATAGAGCACCCTTGATTGAAGGTAGTGAATTGAGGACTTTAGTTGAGGAGTCAATTCACAATTCTGTATCGGATTTACTTAGGTAGAGGAGGTTTGGTTCGTTAGGGCCTCAATCTGTTTGCTTCGGTGGAGGTTAGTCGCCCGCTGGGGACTCAGATTGAGAGGGTCTGGAGACCTTTAGTCGAGACTACAGACTGTTTTAGAACCTCCCGTGGTATAACTATCATTGAACTTGAACTTGGTGAATTACAATCTGGCTTAACTGCAGTCTAGAGGGAACCATATCTGGGTGACCTCTCTCAACTTTGAACACAACTTTCACTGGTTTTGCCTGCTAGTTTAACTGAACCCTTACTACACTTAAATCGCTAAATAATAAGATTTTCACGGAGTAGTCATCACACCTAGGACCCGGGTTGACATTTAGAACTGAACCCGCTATACTACGCATTAGTAGGTGGTTACACTTGACCACTTTCTAGTGTGACGGTAGAAGAGTATCAGCATGCGAGACTTCCACTGGAGTAGAAGGGTTTGCTCCTTGACTTTTAGGAGATATATCATCTGGTTCCTCATAATGAAGTTGGTTAAGCACGTGAAAATCAAGACAATCATCAAGTTGTCTCCGTGCACTCCCATGCAATAGTGACGTGGACTGAGAATTGTGACCCTTAAAGGAGGGCAGAGCTCGGAACGGAAATATGCCCTCCATGAAAGTGACGCCTCGCGACGTGTAAATGACCTTATCGGCGAGATCATAAATACGATACCCCTGTTGAGTAGCGGGATACCCAACGAACCCTCCAGCTCGCTCCCTTTCGCTGAACTTGCGTAACCCTTGACAGTTGTCCTTTGAATATACCAAATAGTCGAGGCTTCTTAAGTGTGAATAAGTAGGTTTATTGCCGAGCAGGAGCTTATACGGCGTCCTGTTCAGAACAGATGCAATAGGCATCCGATTTTTGAGGTAAGCAGCCGTCAGAACACATTCTCCCCAAAAACGCGAGGGTAACCCTGCATGAAAGAGAAGAACAAGAGCCGTATCGAGTAGATGTCTGTGTTTACGTTCTACCACTCCGTTCTGCTGTGGCATGTCGGTACAAGATATTTGCAGAACTATCCCATGCTCTTCATAGTAGTCACGTAGTACAGAACTATTAAATTCAGGACCATTGTCTTCGTGAATTCGACTTACTTTTCATGCCATATTGCGTGGCCACCTCATTGCAGAAAAGCAATAGATAGCGAGAAAGCTATACACATCGACTATAATCATCCACGACAGTGAGAAAATAATGTGCACCAGACATAGAAGCTTGATTGTAACTAATCCAAATGTCGACATGAATTAACTCTAAACAAGCCGAAGTTTTGATACTTCTAGCTTCAAACGATAGTCTTGTCTTCTTGGCTCGCAAACAAGAACCACAAGAGGTAATGTTCCGAACAATAGTACTGTTAAGAAAAGGTGCTAAAACCAACAATTTCTCAAAAGAAGGATGACCGAGACGTGAATGCCACAACTATGTGTCCTGACATACGCGCTTCGCCGAGAAAGCCACTGGATGTCCCCCATCGAACAAGCGCAAATGATATAATCCATCAAGATGAATCCCCGTTCCAATCAGCCTCTTGGAGCGTGAGTCCTGAATTACACAAAAAGCATTGATGAAAATCACAACAACCGGAAGATCTGCTATTAGACGACTGATAGACAGGAGGTTTCACTTGAACTCGAGAACGTGCAACACACGATTAAGAACTAGGCCATCATCCAATTTTGCTTGGCTGATACCCGTAACTAGGACTCCCTTCCCGTTGGGTTATTTTACTTGTAAACCATTGCTCATCACGAGCTCATTGATAAAAAGAGATGTATCTTTAGATATATGCTCATTACAACCAGAATTGATAACCCATCAACTTTGAACAAGATCTAGTGATGAAGGAGTCATACCTGTCATGTTTACTATAGGTGTTGCCGCAGACTTTGTTTCGGAACTAAGGAAAGCTCTCGTTGCTCTAGTTGAGCTGCGGTAAGGCATGGGACACCAGTTTCATTGGATTTGACTTGTGCAGCCCGAGGAGACCCAGATCGATTCCCGCGACCACGTCCTCATCGTCCCCTCCCATCGCGACTGGCTGGCTGATCCCGTCCTAGTTGTTCTTGTGGCCATCCAATAAGCTCATAACGATTTTCATTGAAATGGCCTACCTTCTGCCAATAGGTGCACCAAGGACGTCCCTCCGGCGTGCGATTTCCTTGCGGTTTCAAATGGCCAACATTATTTCCTTGCTGGCCAGCATTGTTTCCTTGAGCTTGAAGTTTCGCGGCTTTAACTTTGCGTCGCCGAGTGTTGGTGATCATTCGCTGTTTCTCATCGTTGCTAACCATCTGGAATGCTTCACCAAGAGTTGGGGTAGGTTTCATCGACAACACTTTGCTCCGAACAGACTATGACTATCTTCAGCGTCTCTCATGCGTTTTTCAATTTCGCATGTACACAGCCAACACGTGCACTTAGTAGTTGGAGATATAGCTTGAATTTCATCCCATAGATTACGGAGTTTCATATAAAAACCTGAGACGCTAGCTTTCTCCTGTTGGTGAATAATGATAGACATGCGGCGCTGATAGAGACATGGTAGACTGCCAACACCGAATCTTTCCTTGAGATCTGACCAAATTTGTTGTGCAATTTCAGCGTATCGGACACTAACACGAACTTCTCGAGACATGGATCTCTTGAGCCAACCCATGACCATGGCCTTGCACCGTGCCCATGCGTCTTGCTTCCAATCAGCCATAATTTAGTTTGGTAAGTAGCTCTGCTACAAAGACGTGTCCAGGTTGATCCGAGGCGTGGAGATAATAGGGCGACGACGGGTCTGGACCATCCCATATCGCGCTCACGCGAGACATGACTCAGATGGCGCCAACGATAACTGTAGGAAGGAGCGACTGAGTTAGGTCTAGATAGATTGATCAGCCAAGCTCTGATAACATGTCATAAACTAGCTGGTCCCAACAACTCTCTATGTGATGATAGTACACGATTGCAAGCTATGCTTGCAATATATATAGTACAAAGAACATGACCTAGGCTGACCGCCTCTGTACCCTAGCACCGTTGACTTCTCTCTCAAGTAACAATAAGATGAGTCAAGAAGGAAAGAAAAACAACTCTTCCTATGAGGACTCAGACACAAGGAGAGGTACACGAGGACTACGACTGTAACACTCATATCTTACTAGCAATAGAGTCGTCGGATATATCTGACGGTGACTCTCTTTTTTCCAGAATGGTAGATTTGAATCTCTGTGTTGTGGATTGGATTTGTGGATCCATTTATCAAATAGATTGATGAATTGAATCATGGATTAAAGTAATATATGGACCATTTGGATGCTAAATTCCATTTATCCAATTGGATAAAGACCAAATAATTTAGAGGATATTTTGCTAGATGAATTGAATACAAAATTGTCACTTCTATCAATTGGACATATTCAGATTCTTTTATTAGTTTCTCCCTCCCTTTCGTATATTGGAATTTTTGTTTAATCATATGATAATAATGCAAAGCAAATGATATGAGATTTATGTTTAATTTTTTAAATAAGAATCGTATATGTAATATATTTCGTTTTTGTATTCGGTATTCCTTCAGCTTTTGTCGTAGGCTTAATGAGAATTTAGCTTGATTTTGGTGGGATCATCAAGACAAGCTGAGTGGGATAAAAGCTGAGGGTTGACTAGTGTTTACACCAAAATATTTTAGCCATTGAAATACTACTTGGGTGACTATCCAGCATTTAGTTAGCATGTATCTAGTTCAACAGTAACGATCCACCCTCAAATCGGATGGTAGCATCCCACATTATAAATAACATCTAACTTATAAGTGAATGGTACATCATATATAGTGGGCACCATCCAACCTCTTAGTAGATAGTGGGCATCCCACATAGTAGACACCATCCAAAGTTTTACTTAGATGGTACCATCCCATATGATGAATATCATTCAAAATAAGAGTAGGACGGTTCCATCCATATTGAAACATGATGACATGGTGAGGTATATAGAGACTTCCTACGACGACAAAGGACTTGCTTAGAGGCTAAGCGGGTCTAATTTTTGGGAGGAGGAGAGAGTAGGGATGACAATTGTGCCCATACCCATGTCTATTTTACTATCCAATCCAATTGGGTTGGGTATGGAATCCAAATAGATGGTTGATGGGTAGAGCTTGATGGGTTTGTACCCATAACCATTTACTTGGGTTGGGTTGGATTTTTGACAAATGGATTTGAGTTTGTACCCATGCCCAAATGCAAATTACAGTTTGGTACCTAAACTTAATAGATATGCATATTTAGTACCTAAATTTAATATTTTTGCATATAAGTTCGTAAAATATCGATGGAAAATTATATTTTAGTACCTAAAACTTTTTGGTCTTACATTTTGGTATCCAAACTTTTCAAGTTTTACAAATAGGTCCAATTGTTTTATTTGTATTTAAAACACACTAAAGTAAATGGATATCCATATCCAACCCATTCACATTTAGATTATGAAGGTAATATAAATACCTAATCCAAACTCATATACACCTCACCCATAGCCTACCCATAATGAATGGGTCTACTTGGGTTTCGGCAAAATTACCCATTGGTGGGTAAATTATCATCCCTAGGAGAGAGAGAGAGCAGTTGGACGACTCTAGGCAACAAAAATTGAAGCAACCTTCTGGAGCCAACGATAACTGTAGGAAGGAGCGACTGAGTTAGGTCTAGATGGATTGATCAGCCAAGCTCTGATAACATGTCATAAACTAGCTGGTCCCAACAACTCTCTATGTGATGATAGTACACGATCCACAACACAGACATGACTCAGATGGCGCCGACGATAACTGTAGGAAGGAGCGACTGAGTTAGGTCTAGATGGATTGATCAGCCAAGCTCTGATAACATGTCATAAACTAGCTGGTCCCAACAACTCTCTATGTGATGATAGTACACGATCCACAACACAGACATGACTCAGATGGCGCCAACGATAACTGTAGGAAGGAGCGACTGAGTTAGGTCTAGATGGATTGATCAGCCAAGCTCTGATAACATGTCATAAACTAGCTGGTCCCAACAACTCTCTATGTGATGATAGTACACGATTGCAAGCTATGCTTGCAATATATATAGTACAAGGAACATGACCTAGGCTGACCGCCTCTGTACCCTAGCACCGCTGACTTCTCTCTCAAGTAACAATAAGATGAGTCAAGAAGGAAAGAAAAACAACTCTTCCTATGAGGACTCAGACACAAGGAGAGGTACACGAGGACTACGACTGTAACACTCATATCTTACTAGCAATAGAGTCGTCGGATATATCTGACGGTGACTCTCTTTTTTCCAGAATGGTAGATTTGAATCTCTGTGTTGTGGATTGGATTTGTGGATCCATTTATCAAATAGATTGATGAATTGAATCATGGATTAAAGTAATATATGGACCATTTGGATGCTAAATTCCATTTATCCAATTGGATAAAGACCAAATAATTTAGAGGATATTTTGCTAGATGAATTGAATACAAAATTGTCACTTCTATCAATTGGACATATTCAGATTCTTTTATTAGTTTCTCCCTCCCTTTCGTATATTGGAATTTTTGTTTAATCATATGATAATAATGCAAAGCAAATGATATGAGATTTATGTTTAATTTTTTAAATAAGAATCGTATATGTAATATATTTCGTTTTTGTATTTGGTATTCCTTCAGCTTTTGTCGTAGGCTTAATGAGAATTTAGCTTGATTTTGGTGGGATCATCAAGACAAGCTGAGTGGGATAAAAGCTGAGGGTTGACTAGTGTTTACACCAAAATATTTTAGCCATTGAAATACTACTTGGGTGACTATCCAGCATTTAGTTAGCATGTATCTAGTTCAACAGTAACGATCCACCCTCAAATCGGATGGTAGCATCCCACATTATAAATAACATCTAACTTATAAGTGAATGGTACATCATATATAGTGGGCACCATCCAACCTCTTAGTAGATAGTGGGCATCCCACATAGTAGACACCATCCAAAGTTTTACATAGATGGTACCATCCCATATGATGAATATCATCCAAAATAAGAGTAGGACGGTTCCATCCATATTGAAACATGATGACATGGTGAGGTATATAGAGACTTCCTACGACGACAAAGGACTTGCTTAGAGGCTAAGCGGGTCTAATTTTTGGGAGGAGGAGAGAGTAGGGATGACAATTGTGCCCATACCCATGTCTATTTTACTATCCAATCCAATTGGGTTGGGTATGGAATCCAAATAGATGGTTGATGGGTAGAGCTTGATGGGTTTGTACCCATAACCATTTACTTGGGTTGGGTTGGATTTTTGACAAATGGATTTGAGTTTGTACCCATGCCCAAATGCAAATTACAGTTTGGTACCTAAACTTAATAGATATGCATATTTAGTACCTAAATTTAATATTTTTGCATATAAGTTCTTAAAATATCGATGGAAAATTATATTTTAGTACCTAAAACTTTTTGGTCTTACATTTTGGTATCCAAACTTTTCAAGTTTTACAAATAGGTCCAATTGTTTTATTTGTATTTAAAACACACTAAAGTAAATGGATATCCATATCCAACCCATTCACATTTAGATTATGAAGGCAATATAAATACCTAATCCAAACTCATATACACCTCACCCATAGCCTACCCATAATGAATGGGTCTACTTGGGTTTCGGCAAAATTACCCATTGGTGGGTAAATTATCATCCCTAGGAGAGAGAGAGAGAGCAGTTGGACGACTCTAGGCAACAAAAATTGAAGCAACCTTCTGGAGCAAGGAGGACAATGACAACCCAAGACACAAACAACTTGTCTCAACTGTCCTTTTTTTTTCTTTTTCAATGTAGTTTGCAGACCGCTCCTTCATGAAGGTTTCTCAATAGTAGTAGTCTCAGTTGTAGTCACAGAAATTTCAAGGAATATCCATAGGAGTAGTGTAAGGTAACGTAGGTTCACTATACACCAAACACCATCGTTCGTACAGTGTTTGAAGAGGTGTGGACCATAGTAACAATTGTCATCTTCATATAAGTCAGGCGCAACACATCCACTTGCTTTTCCATCGTTAACAATTTGGCACATCCGGTGGGATATGTGTTTTTGGTATGTCTTCACAAAGAAGGCACCAAGAAGATGATCTTTCACAAGGTTTTGTGGAAGGGAGCAGTCGGTCAAATTTGAAGCAGCAGAGCCACCCTTGGCTCCAAACGCAGATCTAGGTGAAGCAGTGCCTTCACTATGCCAAATGATGAAGGAGATTCATCAAATCATGGTTGGAATGAGTAGAATTGAAACAATCCGATCCTTTTGAAACCAAAACGAGAACTCAAAAACCAAAAACGGTTACTCCGGAGCAACCTAAACCACTTTTAAAAGTAAATAAACTGACAATGTTTAAGAATTTCAAAAGAAAAGCCATAACACTTGGGCAAATCACAATCCAAAATACTTAAACAACTTAGCCCCGAATCTCCAGTTTATACCCCTAACCATGAAATAGAGTAATTAAACTGATCTAGCTCTGATTACTCACGAGTTCCTTGCCTTCTCATCAATGCTGGTACATCTGCTCGCCTCGCCTAGCTTCTTCTCGAGATCCACCTCAGTTAACCCTTCCTCAACCTGGTGAGTGAGAAGGGGTCAGTCTCATCGTCTTCTTCATTGTAAAGTTCGTATTTCGGCCTTCAAAGAATTTCCCTTGGGCTCCTCTCCTTTGTCCTTTGTTCCTTTTTTTAACTCTCTGCCCTTCCAAAATGATTAGACCAAAATTTGATGAAAATGAGTCGTTAGAAAAATTCTGACAGTTTCATATATCAGGTACAACACGGGTACGAAACACGGCTGTGTTCTACCCCATGTTGTTCACAATCGTCGTCTCTATTACAAACGTCCTGAGTGACACGACCCGACACGGGCTTGTTCATGCCTTGTTACGCTAGGTTACTGGTTCCCTCCAAAATGAATTGTCCACTTAAACATGGTATTAAAATGATCATTTAAGTGAACACGTTCTGGCAACATGGTCGTGTCTAGCCCGTGTTCCAGCCTATTTTGCTTCATTTCCAGAGTCATCAAAATGCCACGCTTTACCAAACATGGTCTGGAAACACGGTCGTTTTACGACCCATCTTCTAGCCTGTTCTTGCTTCTGTAACGCCTTATTCTTCCCAATCGTCTCCCGACTTCTCGGTCGGAACTTGGTCGAACCCAAACCCGAACTCGGGGTGTTGCAAGAATTAACCAACAAGTAAATTTTCACATTAACTCTATACATGAGCATTAAAATCATCTTGAAGGAAGTATTGATAATTTCGGTGATAGGATGATTGATAGTATGTTTATAATTTTGAGATGTCAAAGCATGAAACTATGCATGATGCATTTGTTGAGGAAGACGAAATATTGCCACTACGTGGTAAAGCATTTGTTAATAAAGATATTGAGAGTGTACACCTTGAACAAGTTTCTGGTATAGACAATCAACTACAATAGGTCGATGAGAAAGTTGGACATCTAACCACTTCGATGGACAACCAACAATGTGGTAGTAAAGATTGTGACCAATCCAACTTGTCGTACTTGACTAGTAAAAATGTTGAAGAAGCTGAACCTTCTAATGATGAAATTGATAATGGATGATGCCAATAGGCAATCATTCCCCATTTTGGATTCAGTCTTTTCCTGTGAACACCGTTGTTTGCCAGGCCGCAAAACCAGGATATTGCTTGCATAAGCCATTAGAAAGAAGTATGCATGAATATCTTTCTGAAAAAATTAAAAGTGAAAAATATTGTAAGCAATTCATCTATGAATACACTGGAAAAAGAGAAACACAAGAGTGAACTTGACTGTAATGATCAAGTAAACCTGTCAGGAGGGCATGTCATCTCATCACTTGTAGGTGGAAGAATAATTATTATAGGTGGAAGAATAATTTATCACGGTGCACCATGTAAGAAGATGCTACAACCATGGTTACCAAAGACACTTCTCAGTAGGTTTGGGCACGTGGGTGGTTAATCCGCGGATTGATATCGATCCTCCCGCAAATCACCCAACCCGCAAGTAGTAGGTGATTGATGTGGGTGGATTGTGGATTGATAAATCTCTTACCTGCACGAATGTGGGTGGGTGGTGGATGGATTGCAGTCACACGAATGACCCGCATCTTATTTTCACATAAAATATTGTTTCTTATAGTATCAAATATTAATCATATTTTCGAACCACACTACAGTCTCACCATATACTTCTAAAGGTGGAGAAAAGAATAGTTTGGACTATTATTATTGGATATTGGAATGTGAATTATTGTTAATAACCATTAAATATTGAGAAGAAAACTATAAATTATTAATTGTATCAAAATAAAAAAAATGCGTAAGTTTCTCTACACAATTGGATGATAGAGTAGTAAATTTTTTTATACAAATACTACATGGATTTACTTGAGACAAAGTGAGAAGTGGCTAAATTGATATAGTATTCCTAATTTGCTATGAACTTATTATAAATGTTAGTCAACTTTCTTAATGCTTGTTGGAGAATTGCTTTTGCGGGTTAACCCACGACCCAACCGCACCCATCCATCACCCACCCAACCCGACCCGCAGAAGAATGTGGGTGGATTGCGGGTCACAATTATTCCAACTCGCTAATAAGCAGGTGGGTCAATTTGAAACGAAAATTCACCCAACCCGCCCATTGCCCACCCCTACTTCTCAGTATTGGGATGGTGACCACGTTCAAAAATCCAAAGGCACAAAGGTTGGCTTACTTCATCGTAAACCTTTACTGGAAAAAATTCAAAGACTCCACCTAGAGGGCAGGTTATTGTCCCGAAGTTTGGAACGAGGGGCATGTCATTGACCAAAAAAGATGGATTGAGGGACATGTCAGACAACTTGCAAAAGTTCAACCTGCACATGGCTCAGGTAAAGGTAAAATCACGACAAAGAATAAATTAGGGGCATGTAACAACCACAAAAGTTTAATTGGGGGGCTTGTCAAGCAATTTGCAATACGCTCAATCCACTCATGGGATGCATACATTTAAGAATGTAAAAAATGATGGACAAGGCTGTAATATGTCAACCAAACATGGTGAACATGGTGCTATGCACAAGAAGTCTCAATATGCACCAACAAAACTTGGTAAAACAAACGATCAAAGGTGGTTGTGTGCTAAGTGTCAGAGTCAACAAGATTTAACGTCTAAAACAAAGACAAGTGAGTCATGTAAGTAGCAGTGGACTTTTAAGTCTAAGTACCCTCCACTCATTAATGTGAAGAGTAGACATGAAGCAATTTGGGGAAACAAAGGATAAAAGGTGCTTGTTTTTACCCTTCTAAACCAAAAGACTTGGGAATGAATGGTATGGTTCACATAGCAGCTCAAAACCAAAAGGTTTGATGTCAACAACTAGATGAGCTGGTTGGGATAACTCGAGCAGATAACCATGAGGCTACATGCAAAGGTGTCGGACCAAATTTTGAGAAATTGCAACCTAATATTATGATGGAGCATGTCCCTCCAGTGTGTAGATCTCATTTGAAAGAAGGAAGCCACGTGGTGTATGGATGGCTTGTGTGGTTTGATCAAGGGACTTGGGAATGGGTGTATGCCTTTGGATTCTTAGTTAATGCTAAGGGCTATAACGAGCGATGATACTTCCCAACTCTTGTCATAAAAATATAGAATTAAAAAAGTGTTAAACAAGCCATCCAAGTTGGCTTTTCAATGATGTGACTCAAGTAAAAGTACACCATCCCAGTTCATGGATGATAATATCAATTTATATAAGAGGAATTGGAGTGTTCTTGTCCGTGTATAGATGGTTTATTTTGTTAGTGGGGCAAAGATGTGTCATGCGTAAAGGATTTTTGTTCCTTATCAAGCAAGAGGAAAATAATAAAAGTTTTTTTGGATTTGGGCAGTCAATGTGTTAGCTATGTAGAGGTCAATTAATTCAGTTGGCTTTCTCATAGCCATGAAGTGAAGAAAAATTATTCTTCTTTATGTTATTAGAAGATTTGGATTGGGAATGAGATAGCCTTCTACCGTGTTTCACTTACTTGGCATGAGGTAATTGGACTCCTTATGTGATTTAATGTCGAGCAAGTTATGGATATGCAAGTGATAACGATGTAGTTGCACGTGTTTACACCCTTATTTCTTATCCGTTTGAAGCTCCTAGTCGTGTATCTTTGGCCTATTTTACGTTGGGTTGTGCTATTTTATCACATTTCAGGTCCCAAACGTCGAAGGAAGGGCAAGACACGAGTTTCGGGGTGTTTGAAGGTCGTTCGATGAAGCTGGGGCAAAAATACGGGCAGCCCACTCCAAAGCACGACCGTGTTCCCCAGGCCGTGTTTTTACTGCCGAGAGCGTGTTTGTGGTGGTTGCTGAGGATTCCAAAACACCGGCGTCATTGGAGCAGAACACGGCCGTGTCACTCTTTGGGCATGACCGTGTTTTGGATTGACGCGGGCGTGTTTGCAGCACACGAGGCGAAACACGGGCAGACAAAAGCAAAACACGATTGTGTCCTCGACCCCAGTCTCGGGTTAAAAGGAGATTTCAAGCCAAAGAGAGGGGGAAGCCAATTTTTAGAGAAAGAGAGCATAAAACCTAGAGAGAGTGCGACGAACAGAACTCCCAAGTCCCTAAATCGATCTTCAACACCATTGGAGCTAGATGGAAGCTTGGAGAACTGCCAATTGGTTACCAGAAGCAGATTGTCATCCTTCACAGAATGATTTCCGCATCTTAAGCAGATTTCTCTTCTCTCGCTATGGAGTAAACTCTCTAACTCACCTGGGTATGAAGAATCCTAGATTTGTATATTAGGTCTGGTTGTATGAACCTAAATACAAGTTCTTTGATATTTATTATATTCAATTGAGGCATTATTTTCTGAAGTGCATGAATCTTGATCAAATTCCTGTAGTTTCTGCTTTGACCTTGAAAGAGAATATCTGCCTAGGTTGTTAGAGCACCCTTAATTGAAGGTAGTGAATTGACGAATTTATTCGAGGAGTCGATTCACTATTATGTACTGGATTTACTCAAGTAGAGGAGGTTTGGCACGTTAGGGCCTCAGTCTGTTTACTCCGGTGGAGATTAGTCGCGCGCTGGGGATTTAGATTGGGAGGGTCTAGAGACCTATAGTCGAGACTTCAGACTGTCTAAAAACCTTCAGCAATATAATTATCATTGAAACTGGACTAGGTGAATTACAACTTGGCTTAACTACAGCCTAGGGGGAACCATATCTGGGTGACCTCTCTCAAACTTGGAACACAACATTTACTGCTTTTGTTTGCTAGTTTAGTTGGAACTTCACTATAGTTGAACCGCTAAATAATAAGAATCTCACGGAGTAGTCATCACACCTAGGACCCGGGTTTACATTTGAACCTAAGCCCGCTATACTAAACATTAGTAGGTGGTTACACTTGGCCACTTTCTAGTGTGACGGCACAAGCGAGTCAGCAAGCCACTGTTTGATTTATGTGGTTTGATACCTAGCACAATTCGTGTCAACAACTTAGTTCATGATTTCTTATGAACTAAGTTGTGGGGATCATTTGTTTACACCAAGATATTTTCCCCTATGAAATACTACTTGGGTGACCAGCTAGTACTTGGTCACCATGCTTCCAGTCCCAAGGTAACCATACAGCCTTAAAGCGGATGGTAGCATCCCACATTATGAATACCATCCAACCTCCAAGTGGATGCTACCATCCCATATAGTGGACACCATTCATTCTCTTATTGGATGGTGATCATCCCACATAGTGAGCACCATCCAACGTACTATTTGGATGGTACCATCTTATATCATGGATACCATCCAAAATACTAGTTGGACGATTCCATCAATGTTGAAACGCGATGACACTATGAGGTGTCTAGAGACTTCTAACAATGACAACTGACTTGCGTAGAGGCTAAGCAAGTCTAATTTTCGGGAGGAGGAGGAGGATGAGGAGGAGAGAGCAGTTTGAAGACTTTGGGCAACAAAAATTGAAGCTACCTTCTGGAGCAAGTAGGACAATGACAACCCAATATACAAAAAACTTGTCTCAACAGTCCCTTTTTGTCTATGTAGTTTGCGGAGCTCTCCTCCACGAGGGATTCCTCCATAGTAGTATAATAGTCTTAGTTGTAGTTGCGGAGCTCTCAAGGAATCTCCATAGGAGTAGTAACGGTAATGTAGATTCCCCATACACCAAACACCCTCGTTCCAATAGTGTTTGAAGAGGTGTGGATCATAGTAACAATCATCATCTTCATATAAGTCAGGCTCAACCCATCGTCATCTTCATAGAAGTCAGGCGCAATCCATCCACCTATTTTAACACCATTAAAAATTAGGCTTCTGAGTTTGGGAAAGAAACAATATTGCTTTTCTGGCTAAACATGCATTTGTTCTAACCCTCCTATAAATGGATTTGTCTTGTTTTTTACCCCATCCAGATTTCCCAAAGACCCTTGCCGATTGGTTTCTTTAGGGGCCATGAGCCTCGTGAGTGATAGTCGTTCGAATGTGGACCAGTGAGTCTCAGGCTCCTTGAGATTCAGTGATCTATTGGCCACTCCAGTTAGCGTTGTTGGTTGTTTGTGGGCTCTTTAATTGTTTATGTGTTGGTCCGAATGGGCCATTTATTACTTCATTCATGAGTTTTTAAGACTCCCAATAATGACCATTTAAAAGGGTCCAGGGTAGGGTGAATAACCCTTGGTGCATAGGTTATGCACCATTCCTTAACTAAATCTAGACTTTTGGATTTCAGTAAGCTCAGAAAATTCATATCAAAGGGGTGGTATGTAATAGATTTTTATTTTCATTAGTTTTCTTATTAGACTCTTATATTCTTCGTTCTAACTTTGATTTCAAATTTTTTTGCACAGATGAAAAGAGTTCGTTGTGATCTACAAAATGAGATCCCTTTTCAATATATTTCGACAAAAAAAATTCCTCACCACCCTATACCATCTTCGTTTTTAACTCGAGAATTCGGAAATTTTTAATAGATGGAACAAAATATTCTTGATCTATTGGATCCACAAACTTTGGAAAAAAAATACAAGACTATAACGTATCACTCTGTACCACCCTAGTATAGGGGTGGTAACTAGTGGTACACAATGATGAATGTAGTAAATGACAGTTCGTATATTCCTACTATCATGTAGTTCAACCATCCCACAATATGTTATGTTCATACCACCATGGTACAATTCCGTACCATGCGGCACGATCTCATGTAGTGCCAAGCAGTATCACCATGGTAAATACTAGTAGTAAATGTCATATCATGAAAGAGCCATACCACTCCCGACGCGTCCCCTTTTGGTGTCAACATATGAAACCCGCCGCGTATTATGGTGATGAATCGCAGAGAGAGAGGTAATTGACAATGCAGAGTCAAACCTCAAACTGCATCCTTCTAAACATAAGGAAAAGCTATCAATAGGGCCTACGTGTGCATCAACATGCCCACGTTGAAGATCACATCTGCAAAAGTTAAAAAGCTTTCAAAAGGTCAACGTGGGCAGCAACATGGTCATGTCCGAGACCATGTCAACATCAACAAACTCAGCAACATGGCCATGTTTATAGACCACGTTCAGGGCAACACACCCAGGAACAGGGCTATGTTTATATATCATGTTGAGGTCGACACACCCTGGAACATGGCCACGTTGAAAACCACGTCAACAAAATTCAAGGAGCTTTCAAAGAGTCATCATGGACAACAACATGGCCATGTCCAAGACCACGTCCACATGAACACACCTTTTAACATGGCCATGTTGAAGACCACGTCAAGAGAATTCAAGAAGGTGTCAAAGGGTTAATGTGGGCATCAATAGGGTTGTGTTCCAGGCCGTATCCACTGTCAAAATCACGTTTCACATTCATTTCGACGCAGAGATCACATTTATGGAGTTGCCGATCATTGGTGCTAACACGACCGTGTTGGTTGGCCACGTCGACCTTTTATGCACGTTTTAAGAGACTAACCGACAGTTTCGTCCACCTACTAGTCAACACGGCCGTGTTCGCAGACCACGTTGAGTAAAATATTCAGCCAATCAATCTCTGCAATGCTAACACATTGATATGGCGTTCAGCTGTGAACTCGGCCTGGAACACAACTGTGTTCACAGATGTTCTGGATTTGATGAACCCTAATATGTTTTATGTGGATTGATTGGAAACTTCGACATAGACGTATTGTTCTCATTCTTACGATCTTTTCTCGACTTATCATGTGCAAGTATCAATAGTACGAGTCTATTGCATATTTTGGTTGATACATGTAAATGAGACTGCGAGGTAATTTTCCATGTTAGATCTCTCATGAAAAGAAGGAATTGATAGGGGCCACCGGCGATGGGGTCACGTAGTTCCTCTGGATTAGCTTAAAAACCTAATACGGAAATTCACAAATCTGATTAATGCTTTGGTTTAAGAGTCTTGTAAGCCATGGTTTCACTTGATTCTTAATTCGAAATTAGGGTGTTAATACATGTATGAATGGTTAACACTAAATTGGAAATTTTCACGGTCTAAGATATGAACACTCGTCTATGTTGAATTCAACTCCTCTATAAAATGCATATAAGGGAGATTCACTTGCGGGACAACGCCTTCTCCACTTGATTTTACTTTGAAAATTATTCTATTGTGTTTTTATCATTGCATGTGCTTTTATATCTAAAAAAAATCACTAAAAACGATTGACTAAATAATAGGTAAAAGTCGAGTACTAGTACACATAGTCTCTCTGGATAAAACTTTGCTTCCTACTAAACTACCCTAGAACGATAGGTATCCTAGCCTATTTTCTTCTGTTAGTTACGGACGATCACCTTGTAATCTTTAAATTAACTAAAAATGTAGAGGTATTCCCTCATGTCAATTTCCAATAATTAATTGTTATCTTTTAACTGTTTATGCGAAAAAAGGCCAAGAAATAATATCCTACTAAATTCCACTAATTTCATGCAATAATTGATCTTCGATCCCAAGCAATAAACTGTTCTATTGAATGTCCAGTTTGTTGGAGGCATCGAGAGACTATCTACCGGTCATCCACTTATGCTCCTTTGTGATTTTAAGCGACGTGTTTTCCTCGGCACAGACTATTAATTTTAGATTATGGTGGGTCATGTTATGGTAGAGGTGCAATCTCAAACCCTTATTCTGTAATATGCCTATCTGCTATGGATAATCTAGACCTCGTAATAAAATAATTTGAAATTATTCAACCACATGCATGCTCGCTTGTCTGTCAATTTTATTTTCAAGTCCGTGAAGTGCCATCTACCTCTCACTCGCACCATTTGCTTTCCTTCGTCCCTCCTATACTTCGGCTCCGACTCTATGGGAGTGCCCACCTAAACACCTTTTGAAGACAAACTTTGGTACTCCAGTCTAAGCCTTCAGTTGCTCGTCAGGACTTGTTGTGTGTGGCTCCGACAGGCAGGTTTTACTAGCACGGGAGTCCGGCTTCATGGTGTGTCTTATCCTTACCTCGCAGAATTGTTTGCTGCTATGAAAGAGATTGCATCGTCTCATCACGGAAGGAGATGTCGAACTAGTCATTCGAAAGCTTACCCAATGTGTGGTGGTAGATTCTCTTGGAAGGCCCCTACTCGTGGAGTGTCTTCAGGGTCGAGACTAATCATATTTTTATAGTGTTTAGGGTGATTTCTAGGATTGTTTATTGGGATGTCCATAAAGTGACAAAGAAAACTATATTTTTGTCGCTTTTAGAATTAACCTTTTTTTTTTGTAAGATGACTTCATGATGTGGGATATTGGATAGATGTTATTACTTATTACTAAATCAATATCGTTGTCAACTTAAGAGCCCATCCCGTGTCGGCCTGCTAACCAACAAGCTAGCCTTTCCCAATCTCCGCATGAGGCTTTGGCCCAACCCTTTCACGATGCCTGAATCCATTATTCACACGTGAGTCGTGACCGTTCATCAACACTTAACAGTCACAGAATTATAAAGAGACAGATTGAGCCCCACACTTCATAGTTCATACTAGCTTTATATCCGCCCGTTGGGCGACAAATTTTGACTGGTTATTATATTTTTCGTCCTAGTATTATAATTTTATTTATGATTCAGTATGTGAAACTATTATACATTGAATTGTAATCTCACTTACCAAATTTCATATATTCTTTCACATTTTTATATCTTTCATTTATTTATGAAAATTTAATTTTATTAAATGAGCTATCTATAGTACTTTCTTTATTGATTTATAATTATCAATCGAATCCACCATTTAAGATATAAACTAAGAGATTATTAATTTTTTAGCACACAAAGTGACAAAGAAGTTAAAATTTTGAAGGACACAAAAGAAGAAGTTAAAATTTGCAAATATATTTCAATTGATAAAAAGAAGTGAAGAGCTTTCATTTTCTCACCCTTCTCCTCGTACGTTGGTATACGATAATAGAGAATATCGCGATCAGAACCCACAAATATCGTGCAGTATTAGTTACTCGTGTAATTTTGGAAGAATGAGAAACCACATTGGCATCCCCATCATCAATCTTCCGCTTATTCGTTTAATTTACCTTGAAAATATTCAAGCAAAACCAACCACAAATAAAACTATTTTTTGTCACTAATTTATTAAAACTATATTTTCAGTAAACTAAACAACATATAATCATAATTTATATTTTGTAGAGAGCTACATACCCCCTACCAAAAGGATCATGTTTTTTCTACCTAATAACAATATAGATGAATAGTAAAAGTTGTATACTTCAATAAAACTCAAGTCATTATATCTTGCAGAGTCCCCATTGTGAATCGGATTGATGCATCAATCTAAAGAGTAGTTGTTATGAAAACAATCAGGCCAAAATCAAACTTTAGTTAGGGATTCAATTAGGCAAAATTCACGCTAAGGAAAAAAAACCAATGTTATTACAAACGTCTAGAAATTGGTGAAAATATCAACATTTACTACCATTTTATTTCTTCTTCGTGCCCTTTATAAAACCCCAAATATGTTCCCTCCTACTTATAACCCCATGCTACATACTATTTACTTGATCAAATCATCGTCATATAGCTAGCTAGTATCATGTCACTCATGAACATAATAAACATAATGAACAACCCTCACAAGTCTGCTTTCCATTTTAACATCCAAGGAATCGAGTTGCAATGGGCCTCCAAGGAAAACGATCAATTATTCAACCAAAGGAGAGATGCTCCAAGTCCAAGCAACAAACCCTTTGAATTATATGTTACATGTTTACATCAAAGTATACAGGATAACAGAGAACCATAAAACAACTACCTGAATAACGAAGAAGAAATACAACCATTGAATCGAAAAGGTAAATTTACTATCCAGTCGCCGTAATCTGGAAGAAATTAAGAAAAGAATTGGAAGAAGATTATAACTCGGTCAGTCAACCGCTAGCAGTCAGATATCTCCAAGGAAGAAAGATCAATTGCCCGCTGCGGATCAAAAGAAAAGAGGGAGAAATGATAGGTTGGACTTTTCTTCGTCAATAGGCAAAAATATG
The DNA here is from genome assembly GCA_964030455.1 of Linum trigynum. Lineage (NCBI taxonomy): Eukaryota > Viridiplantae > Streptophyta > Magnoliopsida > Malpighiales > Linaceae > Linum > Linum trigynum. Next base: position 6,023,203 of record OZ034817.1, read on the forward strand.
TTAAAGTTGTTCAATTCTTTTCCAACAAATCATTGCATCATGTAACTCCCGTCTCCTATTCTCCTACAAAGAGAGAGAAAAAAACTCAATATGCCTTACCATTTCCTTTACTATATCTATATAAAATAAAGTAGAGAAGAAAAATTCTAGAAACTCAAAATTTAAGCAAATAAGAAGAGAGTTTTATTTGTTTTTGTGGGGTTTGATCTAGTTTCTTCATCATCAATGTTGTGTTTTATTTTCAATATTGTATGGGAAAAGGAATAGGAACACACCAAAATGTTGCATTCATTTTTATTAACTTAATTTACTTTTTATTGATAATGATGACAATTTATAGAGTAAGCAAAAAAAAAACACCAATTAGACCTTGTCCAGCGTGAAAGGGTGAGAGCTAGCCATGTACTGATGTTGCATTAAATTAGATTTAGATTCCTACAATATTAAGTAATGATTATTTATGATTTCTTGGAATTTTTTTTATAAAATGTAATAACTCGTAGAAATGTTGTGACATTTTACAAACACTTGAATTCTTGAATGTATTGTAGACATATCTATCAATATCAAAGAATATGTATAACGATTTTATTTTAATTTTTAACCCTAATTAATACCTTTGAACTCGGCTCATCGACTGAAATATGAAAACGAAATTTTGTGGCTAGAATAACTCGATTTAAATACAAATTTTTTACTGTTACAAACCAAAAGATTTCCATTTTTTGAGACTTCGATATTGAAAAACTTTTTGTTATTGCCAAAATTTGGTATGGAGTCACAGACTCACAACCAGTGGCGGACCTAAGGCATTGCAGGGTGTGTCGTCCGACACACCCTCGCTCGAGCATTTTACGAAGGATCTACATATTTTTGGTACAAAATTTTTTACTTCGGGATAGCCGACACACCCTCAATAATTATAGCCGACACACCTTCATTATAGTCGAAGAAATTATTATCCAAATGAATCAATCTTAATCATAATCCTTTTTAATTTTGTTTAAAATAACTCATAAAGCATAATCTTATCCTTCCTATTAAAAAAAAACACTCTTACCCATACAATATACATATGTGATGAGTGTTGGGTCTGAGCCTTTAATTAAATGAGAAAAGAACCCACAGGCCAAAAGCCTAGTCGGCCACTAGCCCACTACCTCCCCATTATTATTCCTTCCCTCCCCATCCCCAATTAATGGCCCAATGCCATTATAGATTTGTTCTATGCATTACTATCAAGTCGATTTATTCTATGCAGTTATAGATTTGCAGCTGCAAGAATTGAATACTCGATTTGGTGAGGTGAACACTCGATTGTTGGACTGCATTTCTTGTTTTAGTCCAGCTAACTCTTTTGCTTCTTTTGATAAAGCAAAGTTGATGAGTCTTACTGAGTTTTATCCCGAGGAGTTTCCATCCAATGTGCTCTCACGACTTCATCAACAATTGGGGGGCTACATTTCTCATGTCAAGGAGGATAAGAGCTTTGATGGATTGCGAGGAATCGACGAGCTAGCTAGGAAATTGGTGGAAAGGGGAAAGGACACTCTTTATCCTTTACTTTACTTGCTGCTAAAGTTGGTGTTGACCTTACCTGTGGCAACTGCAAGCTGCGAAAGAGCATTTTCAGCTATGAAGATAATCAAGAACGATCTTCGAAATCGGTTGAGTGACCAATTTATGAATGATTGTTTAGTTGTGTATATTAAAAAAGATTTGCTTTGCAGCATAAGTGATGAATGTATTTTAGAGACATTTCAACAGATGAAAAGTCGTCGTGGTTCGTTGTAAACATGACATTGTGAACTTTATGAATTAATTTCTTTTTATTTTAACTTAATTTTTAATTTAATTTAATTATTATTTTATTTTATCGGCGACACACCTCTCCGACAATCCTGGGTCCGCCACTGCTCACAACCATATAGCTGGGGTTGTTTGCTTGATGAATTTGGAGCTATCGTGAACTTTGTCCAACCATTGCTTGCTTCATGTATTTAGAGGCAACAAATATGTGGGTCTCATGTATTTTAAGGTTCCAAATTCGTGGGCCCCACGGACTTGAAAATTTCACCTCTTTAGATGGAAATTGATCATGAACTTTGAAGTCTATTATTTATGACCAACCTACCCCTCATATTTCATTTCTCTTCTCATACCAATGAGGGTAATATATGTCATTTTCACTTCCAACATACAAATTCAATTAACCAAATGCATCATGAAATCTATGAAACGAAGTATGGTATTTTCAAATCCATAATGAACCGAAAACCCTCATATATCCATGCTTTTACAAAATCCAAGTTTTATTAAAACCTTCAGTTTTCAAATCCACGAAGCAAACGACCTCAATGTTTTCTTACAATTGCCTAACTAAACTCATCATTATTAAAGATTCTTTATTTTAACACAATACCTCAATTTAGATTCTTGTAGCTACAAAAGTTTTTTGTTTAGATATCTCAACTAACACACTTATGTTTATTTATTGCCTCAATCCTCGAATTTAGATTTGTCTACCAAGACATCAACTATTAAATAAATTTTTTCAACCCTTATTTGATCAATGCTAAGGTTAGTGATTGATGAAACGTGATGTTTATTGTATATCCTCAACGAAGATTTTCTTAACCTTCACACGTGTTGTTATTTAAGTGATGTTGTGTCTCATCCGAGGTATGAAGTCAAAACTCGTCAAAAATCATACTTAAGTCATTTTGAAAACTTTGATGTAATAATGTTCGACAATAACTCCAAATCTGAAAAGAAATTACTTAGCATTCGACTTATGACCTCAATAGAGATTGTTCAATTAATATGATCTAGAGTGAATATTTTATTATGAACCCTAGGACAAATTATAAAGTATTGCACACTTGATTCCTCTTAATTTGAGAAAATGAAGGTAAAACATGAATATATGTTTTCACTTAATCATGATGAATAAGAAGTTTTTTAAAGAAAGAACTATTATTGCTTAGTCAAGTTTATATTCAAACCTTTTGCTATATAAAAGTTGTTTTATTTGATAGAAATATATATGAGAAATAATTCGACGAAAAAAATACATTAGAAATAAGAGAGTTGTTAATACAAAAAATCGAAATTCATATATTTCGTTTTCAAAGTCGATTGATAAAAATATTATTATATATGTGTGTACGTTTTTTATCATTTGTTTTCAATGTTTCTATTGTAATATTTTGTTTAATTGATACAAATATTATTATATATGTGTACTTTTTAATCATTTGTTTTCAATGTTTCTATTGTAATAATTTGTTTAATTCATACAAATATTATTATATATGTGTACTTTTTTAAATTTTTGTCAAAATGTAACTTATTATTAATTTTTGCTGAAAATAAGTAGAAAATTTACTTGATAAGATTTAATCATATACTTTTTAGTTAAACAAATTCGATATAGTCACTCTTTATTTCCATCTTTATATTTTTTTAATTGACAAAAATATTATACTTTTGTGTGTTTGTTTACATTCTCATAAAAAATGTAATTTATTATAATTTTTTAGTAAAAATGAGTAGATATATAAAAGAAGAGAGAGATATCTCCATAAATAGATCAATAATGAATTTGTGTTTGCAAAAAAGTTGTCCACCTTGGCAACTTGTGAATTCTCCAAGTGCTTATGTGGCAAGAAGTTACTTTTGAATTGCCATAATATATAGTGTAGATGTAGATGATGCATAGATGGGTTACCAATATCATGACATAGAAGTAATGTAACGCCTGATAAAAAATAAAATAAAACCCTTCCTTGGTGAGGGCTAAATGAAGAGAATTACCATGTCCCCTGATCTTCGTGTCATTAGCATTTAGTGCTGTACCAATTCGAATGTTTTTACGTATTATTTTATCAGCCAGCCTTCGATAGTGAGGTGTCGTTAAAAAAGTTGGTTTTTGCGTTGAAATTTGTTATTTAATTTTTCGTCGTTCTTCTTATTGTTTCCAATACTAAAACTAATGAACTTGGCCAACATATCAAATGCTTTAAATTTAAAGAACTTGTCACGAATCGATGAAATTTAAATTACATTTTTGATCCATGTATCATGTCACATTGTGAACGATCGAACAAGTAATTAAAATGTTCCTACAAACATTTGTTAGACAAGTACACTTCCGAAAGCAAAGCCCAATTTTAGCTTACAGAGAAGAAAGCTGGTGGGTTTACGTTTGATTAACCCCTGGATACTAATTAACTAGCCACAAACCAAAGAGTCTTTGAGGTAACATGATAAGAAAGCCAAAAACAAACAACTTAACTATAGATGAACCTGTCCCTTTTTATGGATGGTAGCGACCTTACTTATTCTTAAAGTCATCAAATCCTTTTCTTGCAATTCATTTCAAATCCATCCCCTGAAAACCCTTTTCTTGTATTCACCCTTTCTCTCCTCTGTTTTTAAATCTCTCAAATCCTCTCGATTTGGTTTATTCCCTTTAAATGATCAAAATTTCCCAGCAGTACTTGCAGAAAGATCATGTGCCTGAAAATGGGTTACTGTTTCAAGAAGGGGAAATTGGTGCGAGTGAAGAAGAAGAATGGTGACGTTTATGTTCACCATGGGGTTGGAGAAGATCATAGGGATAATAATTATCAGGAGCAGGAACAAGCTGGCAAGGGACTGCTGGCCAGAGAAATTGAGAGATGGAACACTGTTAAGCAGCAGCAGCGAGAGCCGAGAGATGCCGCCGTTGAATGATCAAGAAGGCGGCGGCGGCCACGGCGACCTACGTACCACAACAAGGTCGACTGTTGTCTAGTAATACATACTGTATCCTCTTCTTGGCCCACTATTGTTTCTACTATATGTTCTCTATGTTGAAGAGGTTTTGTGGCTTTTGAGATTGTTTGATGATTGGAGGAGAGAAGAGGGATTCAATTTTAGTGACTTGATCCTTTCCAGGTTGTGTTTTGCTTGGCTATTTAACTAATAACCACATTTGTATATTCGGGTGTTATTTGGCACGGTGATTTATAAATCCCATCTCACAAATATTATTTTCCAATCTTGAGAAGTGGATGTCTTTGTATATAATCGTTCAGTTAAGGACCTTTTTGTACTTTGGCCATATTAAACCCATATTACTTGTTGCTGGGATATAAGGTCGCGTATTCTTGTGGCCGAACTCACCTTCAAAGATTTCTATTTTGCGTCATAGTCAAACTTTATCGGGAACTCAGCTCTATGTGTGCGTGGATTAGTCCCGATCTTCGGGAAAACCTGTAAGAAACACGGATCTAGGCGTGTACATCTAGGGTTCATAGATTGGGGATTTGATAGAGAAATTGGGAATTGAGATAAGAATTAGGGATTTAGGAGAAGAATTGAGAATTGGGATAGGAAGAAAAAAATTGGGGATTAGAGATTTAGAAGAGAAAATTGGGGATTGAGGAGAAGAACAACCAATCGGCCTAGGGATAGGTGACGAATATTGAGAGAAGAAGGACTAGGTTTAAGAGATAGTTTCTGTGATATTATTCTTGTTTGATTATGAATGAAACCCAGATTACATATTTATAAGAAAATACGAGATAACCTCATAAATAACCTAATTTGACTAAATCTCTCCTAACCATAATAATACCTATCCTACTATAATTAATGAGAAACCACAAAAAGTGTGCTTATAACAATTGTAAGAAACACGAATCTAGGTGTGTACGCCTAGGGTTCATAGATTGGGGATTTGATAAAGAAATTGGGAATTGAGATAGGAATTAGGGATTTAGGAGAATAATTGAGAACTAGGATAGGAAGAACATAATTGGGGATTAGGGATTTAGAAGCGGAAAATGGGGATTGAGGAGAAGAACTGCCGATCAGCCTAGGGATAGGTGACGAATATTGAGCGAAGAAGGATGAGGGTTTAAGAGATAGTTTCTATAATATATTTTTTTTTGGTGAGATTGTAATATTATTCTTGATTGATTATGAATGAAACTCAGATTACATATTTATAGGAAAATACAGGAAAACCAGATAAATAACCTAATTTGACTAAATCTCTACTAATCATAGTAATACTTATCCTACTATAATTAATGAGAAACAAAGCATCTGGTAAGTCAAAACAAAGGGGTCTTGGGTATGGAATAAGATACTCAAGCTGCGTGATAATTTTTATGGGAAATTATGTAAAACGGATCGAGGTATGGAATGGGAGGGAGAACTGATGACAAGGTTCCAGATTAGCAAAACGTGGCAGAGTATCAGACCTCGTGGAGTTCCTGTGGTGTGGTCCAAACTGGTTTGGAAAGGAGGCATTCCAAAAAACTCGATTATTACTTGGTTGATTTTACTTGGGAAGATCACTACTCTAAATAAGATACTCAGCTGGAATCCGGAGGTTTGCACTACTTGCCCGCTGTGTCACAACTGCCTGAGACAAGAGACCATATATTTTTTCAATGTGTGTATGTACATGATGTGTGGATGTCCATTTTTCTAGCAGCTTGGCAGGTTCCTCTTCCTACTAACTTGCAGCAGGCTGTTGAATTCTTGATTCAGAAGCTACATAAGAGTCAGGTTGGGAGAGTTTTATGGTGTTTAGTGTTGAGTGAAATATGGCGAGAGAGATGCCGCCGACTGTATGGGGGTAATCAGTTGACAGTATCAAACCTAGTTCATCGGGTGCAGGGAGTTATGAGAGCTAAGGCTGGAGATCCGAAGTTTGTTGAATCCCTGGAGGCTTAGCAATTGCGATAACAAGGAGACTCTAACGGAGGTAGAAGGAATTAGTTGGATTCGTAACTTGTACATTATCTACGTTGTTAAAGATGAAATAATGTGTATAGAGTTACAGCCATGTAAAAATTGATTAGTTGGTACAGTTTGTAATGATTGTATTGATGAAAATAAAGCCCACCCATTCATAAAACAAAATAATGAGAAACCCATGAAAAGTGTGTTAATAACAATTGTAAGAAATAGGGTGATAAGCCATCGATTGGCTTAACTCAGAATAACGCAGCGATCAATCAACGATGAATGAATTTGAGGGGAAAAACGGTGGAACCAAACAAACTAAATCAACAACTTCAACACGAAAAGGGAAGAGGCTAATCTAGGTAGAACTACCACGAGATCAAGGGTGAATATCCTGATCTCTAGGTCTGCAATTCTCGGCTAAACAACCAAGAACCAAAGCTCGCAAGCTGGAAAACTCCTCGGAGTAATTCGATTAAACTTCAACGTATGTTTTTACAACTCAAAGCTTGAATATTTATAACCACAAAACCTAATTACAATCCTAAACAAACAAGGCCACAATTCTGAATCAAACAAGGAAAATAAAACGTTGAAAACAATTAAAACTTGCATCCCAAGTAACTAACTTCTCTCACAAGCTAACTGCCCAAAAACAGTCCTTGATAGCAACTTCGTGGCTCTGGAAATCAATCTTCTGGGTTGAGTCGAGCTCAGCCAATTCCTTCCCTTGGTTTAGAAAGTTTTACTCTTCCATTCCCAGCTCCAAACTCCAGTTGTTCATGACCCAAAGGTCTTGAATTCGAGCTCAAAGTTGGTACCTCAAACTGTCTCACTGCCTTATCCAAAAACTGGCAATTTCCAGAATGCAGGATAGGTTTTTTATGGCCTTGAAAACAAGCTTCCTGACCTTCTTTCCACGATCCAAATGCATCAAATTATAGAGGAACATCCAAGGTTCAAAATAAGACCCTAACCTTGCGTTTCCATTGAACGGTTTGAGAGAAACATCCCTCCAAAGTACCCTTCCCGAAACTGCCTCAATACTTGGGAAATTTCCATCCTTGTTTGTATTAACTTGACCCGATCTTTGAACGATTTGTTTGAGTTGATTCAAGGGTGGAATTGAGATCATATCACAGGGATCTAGGCGTGCACGTCTAGGGTTCATAGATTGGGGATTTGATAGATAAATTGGGAATTGAGATAGGAATTAAAGATTAGGATAAGAATTGTGAATTGGGGATTAGGGATTTAGAAGAGGAAATTGGGAATTGAGGAGAAGAACGGTCGATTGATCTAGGGATAGGTGATGAATATTGAGAGAAGAAGGATTAGGGTTTAAGAAATAGTTTCTGTAATATTATTCTTGATTGATTATGCATGAAACCTAGATTACATATTTATAGGAAAATACGGGAAAACCTAATAAATAACATAATTTGACTAAATCTCTACTAACCATAATAATACTTATCATGCTATAATTAATGAGAAACCCACGAAAAGTGTGTTTCTAACAAAACTACGTTGATCCTTGTGTTTTATCTTTTACGTTTATTAGTTTTTACATGGTATCAGAGCTAACTACAATCTGGTTTATTCTAACGTGATTGCAATGGCAATAGAAGATTAGAAGTATTTGACGATGGGAAGGGAACTATCCCTCCTCCCATCTGTTGGGCGCAGCGGATGAGAATAGCGGGTAAATATATTGGATTAAAAAATCACACTCTTGTAAAAAGTTCACAGGTAAGTTGGACCTGGTGGCAGAGCCTCCAGAATTACGGTAACCAACTTACTTAGATCAATCTACTTCGGTAATTTAATAACGCAATATACTACGACTATTCTCAAAATGACAACAAGCATAGACAATAATAAATGGAACAGAGGATTTACGTGGTATACCCTGATTTAGGGCCAGTCCACGGGAACAACAGCTCCAGAGTATTTCTTCACTATTGCAACAGTAGGTTACAGAGAATTTCAAGATACAAGGAAATAGAACACTCGGTATTTCCCGGAACAACCTCACTATTTCACTCACAAGAATTCTCCTATCTACCCGTGGTAGTGAAAACGTTTCTGACTCGCTATGACACAACTCCTAACAAAGGCCAAGTGTAACCAATGAAAGGGACTGCAGTATAGTGGCTCAAGTGATAAATATCGAATCCACGGGTCTCTAGAGTTACTATTACTCGACTTCAGTTTATTATTTAACAAACCAGATTAAGATGAAAGAACTAAAACTACTCTAGCAAACTACAGTTAAAGTTAATCTAATTACAGGTTGGGAACTCACTTAGGTATGATTCCCCCTAGCCACTAGCCAGCCTAACGATTGATGATTTCTAACTTGTTTCTCTTTCATTCACAATGCGGAGAATCCTTGACTAGACCTTGAGTCTCGACTAAAGGAACAAGGCCCTCTTGAGTCAATTGCCTAGAGGGACGTATCCTTCTCTAGAACAGCCGATCAAGGCGTTCTGAACTAGACTCCCTCTATCGAAAGAGGTTCTCAATCGATACAAAGCAGTGAATCAACCCTCGACTAAAGCAATCGATCCACTACTATCAATCTATGATGCTCTATTGACCTAATCAGGTATTTGCTCTCATAGGATCAAAGCAGAATCAATAATCTCGACTAAAGCAGAATTGAATCATGAAAACATGCATAGATTGAATATGAACTCAAGACTATCAAGTCAGAGTAATCATACAATCATCCAATCAAACAAACATAGCTAGGGTTCCTCAAAACCTAAGTGAAGGGAAGTTACTCCATAGAGAAGAGAGAGACTGCAGTAAGAATCTTCAGATGATCAGTCTTCAAGTCCGGGCTTGTTCCTCGAGCTTCCAAGGCAAAGAAATCCTCCAATTCCACTCCAAGAATGCCCTCAAATCGCCCTCTCTCTCTTTGGTTCGTCCCTTGGGTGTTTGGGATCCAAAACCCAGCTCTCCCTCTCCTTTGGCTCGAATTTGGGTTAAAAAACCCGATTCTGGGCAAAACACGGTCGAGGGCACGGCCGTGCTTTGGTTTTGCCCACCCGTGCTTTGCCCCATGTTAAAAACACGCCCGCGCGCGTCGGCCAAAACACGGTCGTGCCTAAATATGGGCACGGCCGTGTTTTGATTTAGGCGCGCCTGTGTTTTTACTGCCGAACATGTTCCCCTATATTCAATGCTTCGTTTCTCCCTCGTCCGGACTCCGAATCAGTCGCCGTTTGATCCCACACGCTCGTAGTCTTGTCCTATTTCTTTTCATGACAAGCTTGTATGATTCTTTTTCCATAAAGTGAGGTAGAAATCCATTCTTCTTCAGGTCATGCCCGAGTTTCTTCTCCCTAATCGCCAATTGATCTCTGATTGACTTGAAACTTGCGCCTATGCTTCACTTTATGTGCTAGGACCTGAAATGTGACAAAGGAACACAAACTAGCATAAAATAGGGCAAAGACGCGATAATTAAATCTCAAACGATCAAGAAACAAAGGGGAAAACATGTGCAAATATCGAGTCATCAACCCCGATCGTCGGTAGAGGATTTCCTAGATCATATAGCAGCTTACGAGGTCAACTGGTCTTCTAAGACGTTCCCTATCTCTCTCAATGCGAGTACTAGACTCAAGCCAGGATAAAGGGACTCACACCATTCACAACCAAGGACTCGTTGTACCGGGGTGCTCTTTCACTTCATTTCACCGTTGGAACCCCTTTTTTGCTTTCATTTTACTTTATTTTTTTTCTTATTTCATTCACTTGGCGGGGGTTCCAACTGCAGTCTTTTGCACGGTCGACCCTTATTAGTCGAGCAAGAGCAATTTCTGTACACCTCGCGCTCGCCAGAGTACTTCTTTTAACTCCTTTTCCTCAACTCGTGTGGAGGGTCAATGAAATTAAGGGGGGTCGGAAGCTCTATCCGTGCCCTTAAAAACACATCCTCAAGTAGGCAAACCGTTCAACAGGTGGAAGTTTTACTTGTACTAGAGACAGCTTAGCTTCACCTTGTAGGAGTACCCCACTAAGGATCACTAAAATCTCTTCCAAAACTCGATTTTGTGCAATGAACGGTGCCGCACACGTTGGGCTTACCCCATGTTTAAGATTTCGATGATTTGACATGGAGGACCAACTGCATTTCATTTTTCACATGAGCACCCTGTTCCATACACGAGTCCATAACACAATCCAAACATAGTCACCATTACCACATGAATTCAACGGTCTTAGCTCCACTAATTCACAAAATCAACTGGCACAGCAGAGAGCTAGATAGGAAAAATCTTATACTTCAACATCCTCCATAGTGCTACACTACCTCCCTAGGTTGCACATTACTATAGAGACTGTCAATTCAAAGCATACTGAGCAGGCAATTTGCAAGGAAACACGTACTTGGAGCCCTCAAATTTAAAAATTTGGACAGTGGACTAGGCTCCAAGCACACAAACAGCCAAACATTCACCCGCATACATAATCGAACATCCCCCCACAATTAAGCACGACATTGTCCTCAATGGAGGAAAGATAAGGAGGGTAGAATGAAGTTACCAGATCCAGGGTGAATGATGGTGGACGGGGCAGGCGGTGTATTCCAGGAGGAGAGAGTAGTCAGAACACAAACACCACATAAAATCTCACAAAGGTTGAGTTATTGACTCTAAAATCAAAGAACAAAACTGACTCAACCGAAGAGAAATAGGGAAAGAAATGCAAACCGACTGGTTGGGTTGCCTCCCAACAAGCTCTTCTTTCACGTCGTGAGCCGGACGATAGCTCCTAAGTTTCGGTCCACCCCAAAACCTCCTTGAAGTTGAGGTTGTCGTCAATGAGGTGGAGTATCAAGTCACGAGCATGTGGTATGACAGGTGATGGAAGCTCGTGCACTTGATGCAGATGAAGTCTCCACCCTCGAGACCTCTTCCTCTCTTCTCTCGTCTCATTGCCCCAAACCAGATATGACAACATCGATTGACCACCATCGCGTCCACCAAGAGGGACCGATGTCGATGTGGCCTTGGTCTGGCAAAGAGACACTGCAAATGGGTCCTTGCTAAGCAGTTCCTCGAAATTCGGTGGAGATATCACCTGCAACTCAAGGCCGGTGCAAGCCTCTTCCACCTCAACTTCGTCCTCAGTCTGGACGCCAATTGCTTCTTCAACCTCCCTTTCTTCTTCATGAGGTACCACCCCTGGGAAATGATCAAGAACTCCTTCTGCTTCACTTTCGGCATCCTCCACAACTTCTTTCTGCACCCTTTCTTGCTCTTCTTCTTCTAGCACGGATTGGAGAGCAAGCTGCCAAGCAATTTCTTTCATGAGATCTTCTTGCATCTCCTCACTCATGCCCGCCTCTTCAAAGCTCAGTTTGGGATGTGGGAAGGTGTGGTCGGCTATGACAGGAAATTCCTGATCATGATCATCACGGGAGCTCTCCGTAACATCTTTAGTGTGCTCCACAATGTCCTTGTAGCCTTCTTCCTCCTCCTCTTCTAGTATGGTAGCAGAAGGGTGATCTGGAGCAGGTTGTGCCCAAAATCGCTCAAGATCATCGACGCTCTTCTTAAGGCTCAGGAGGATCTCCTCTGTTTCACGATAGGCCTGGGCACAATGATCCATCCTGGAGCATGTTCTCTCACAGATGAGAAGCCTCAGTTCATAGTTTGGATCTGGCTGTGGAGTGTAGCATGGCTCTGCAGAATGGCACGTGAAGGCCGCCATGGGTAACTCTAGCGCCGATGGCCCTTCTGGTTGTGGGCGAAATTCTTCTTGGTAATGAGGTTGTTCTTGACATGCCCAGGGGTCCGGTTGTTCTCTGTAGTAAGGGGGTTGGTACTGGAACCCGAATCCATAGTCTTCTCCTCCTTGATTGCTCCAGGGAGTCTCGAGGTTATACCACTCAGGTGGTGGTGGATACCCCCAATTGTTGGAGAAGCCATGAGGATCCATGATTTAGATCTGCACCAACAAACACAAAAACACCCAAGTGAAAAGCAAGGGTGGAAAAGAAAAGAAAAGAAAAACGCTAAAGTAACAAACTTCTACGTTTCCTAATACTCTAGAAAGTCCCCGACAACGGCGCCAAAAACTTGACCCGCTATGAAACAACTCCTAACAAAGGCCAAGTGTAACCAATGAAAGGGACTGCAGTATAGTGGCTCAAGTGATAAATATCGAATCCACGGGTCTCTAGAGTTACTATTACTCAACTTCAGTTTATTATTTAGCAAACCAGATTAAGATTAAAGAACTAAAACTACTCTAGCAAAATACAGTTAAAGTTCATCTAATTACAGGTTGGGAACTCACTTAGGTATGATTCCCCCTAGCCACTAGCCAGACTAACGATTGATGATTTCTAACTTGTTTCTCTTTCATTCACAATGCGGAGAATCCTTGACTAGACCTTGAGTCTCGACTAAAGGAACAAGGCCCTCTTGAGTCAATTGCCTAGAGGGACGTATCCTTCTCTAGAACAGCCGATCAAGGCGTTCTGAACTAGAATCCCTCTATCGAAAGAGGTTCTCAATCGATACAAAGCAGTGAATCAACCCTCGACTAAAGCAATCGATCCACTACTATCAATCTATGATGCTCTATTGACCTAATCAGGTATTTGCTCTCATAGGATCAAAGCAGAATCAATAATCTCGACTAAAGCAGAATTGAATCATGAAAACATGCATAGATTGAATATGAACTCAAGACTATCAAGTCAGAGTAATCATACAATCATCCAATCAAACAAACATAGCTAGGGTTCCTCAAAACCTAAGTGAAGGGAAGTTACTCCATAGAGAAGAGAGAGACTGCAGTAAGAATCTTCAGATGATCAGTCTTCAAGTCCGGGCTTGTTCCTCGAGCTTCCAAGGCAAAGAAATCCTCCAATTCCACTCCAAGAATGCCCTCAAATCGCCCTCTCTCTCTTTGGTTCGTCCCTTGGGTGTTTGGGATCCAAAACCCAGCTCTCCCTCTCCTTTGGCTCGAATTTGGGTTAAAAAACCCGATTCTGGGCAAAACACGGTCGAGGGCACGGCCGTGCTTTGGTTTTGCCCACCCGTGCTTTGCCCCATGTTAAGAACACGCCCGCGCGCGTCGGCCAAAACACGGTCGTGCCTAAATATGGGCACGGCCGTGTTTTGATTTTGGCGCGCCCGTGTTTTTACTGCCGAACATGTTCCCCTATATTCAATGCTTTGTTTCTCCCTCGTCCGGACTCCGAATCAGTCGCCGTTTGATCCCACACGCTCGTAGTCTTGTCCTATTTCTTTTCATGACAAGCTTGTATGATTCTTTGTCCATAAAGTGAGGTAGAAATCCATTCTTCTTCAGGTCATGCCCGAGTTTCTTCTCCCTAATCGCCAATTGATCTCTGATTGACTTGAAACTTGCGCCTATGCTTCACTTTATGTGCTAGGACCTGAAATGTGACAAAGGAACACAACCTAGCATAAAATAGGGCAAAGACGCGATAATTAAATCTCAAACGATCAAGAAACAAAGGGGAAAACATGTGCAAATATCGAGTCATCAACCCCGATCGTCGGTAGAGGATTTCCTAGATCATATAGCAGCTTACGAGGTCAACTGGTCTTCTAAGACGTTCCCTATCTCTCTCAATGCGAGTACTAGAATCAAGCCAGGATCATGAGAAGAAGTAGAAGTAAGACAGTCAGTTCATGGATAAAGGGACTCACACCATTCACAACCAAGGACTCGTTGTACCGGGGTGCTCTTTCACTTCATTTCACCGTTGGAACCCCTTTTTTGCTTTCATTTTACTTTTTTTTTTTTTCTTATTTCATTCACTTGGCGGGGGTTCCAACTGCAGTCTTTTGCACGGTCGACCCTTATTAGTCGAGCAAGAGCAATTTATGTACACCTCGCGCTCGCCAGAGTACTTCTTTTAACTCCTTTTCCTCAACTCGTGTGGAGGGTCAATGAAATTAAGGGATGTCGGAAGCTCTATCCGTGCCCTTAAAAACACATCCTCAAGTAGGCAAACCGTTCAACGGGTGGAAGTTTTACTTGTACTAGAGACAGCTTAGCTTCACCTTGTAGGAGTACCCCACTAAGGATCACTAAAATCTCTTCCAAAACTCGATTTTGTGCAATGAACGGTGCCGCACACGTTGGGCTTACCCCATGTTTAAGATTTCGATGATTTTGACATGGAGGACCAACTGCATTTCATTTTTCACATGAGCACCCTGTTCCATACACGAGTCCATAACACAATCCAAACATAGTCACCATTACCACATGAATTCAACGGTCTTAGCTCCACTAATTCACAAAATCAACTGGCACAGCAGAGAGCTAGATAGGAAAAATCTTATACTTCAACATCCTCCATAGTGCTACACTACCTCCCTAGGTTGCACATTACTATAGAGACTGTCAATTCAAAGCATACTGAGCAGGCAATTTGCAAGGAAACACGTACTTGGAGCCCTCAAATTTAAAAATTTGGACAGTGGACTAGGCTCCAAGCACACAAAAAGCCAAACATTCACCCGCATACATAATCGAACATCCCCCCACAATTAAGCACGACATTGTCCTCAATGGAGGAAAGATAAGGAGGGTAGAACGAAGTTACCAGATCCAGGGTGAATGATGGTGGACGGGGCAGGCGGTGTATTCCAGGAGGAGAGAGTAGTCAGAACACAAACACCACATAAAATCTCACAAAGGTTGAGTTATTGACTCTAAAATCAAAGAACAAAACTGACTCAACCGAAGAGAAATAGGGAAAGAAATGCAAACCGACTGGTTGGGTTGCCTCCCAACAAGCTCTTCTTTCACGTCGTGAGCCGGACGATAGCTCCTAAGTTTCGGTCCACCCCAAAACCTCCTTGAAGTTGAGGTTGTCGTCAATGAGGTGGAGTATCAAGTCACGAGCATGTGGTATGACAGGTGATGGAAGCTCGTGCACTTGATGCAGATGAAGTCTCCACCCTCGAGACCTCTTCCTCTCTTCTTTTGTCTCATTGCCCCAAACCAGATATGACAACATCGATTGACCACCATCGCGTCCACCAAGAGGGACCGATGTCGATGTGGCCTTGGTCTGGCAAAGAGACACTGCAAATGGGTCCTTGCTAAGCAGTTCCTCGAAATTCGGTGGAGATATCACCTGCAAATCATGGCCGGTGCAAGCCTCTTCCACCTCAACTTCGTCCTCAGTCTGGAAGCCAATTGCTTCTTCAACCTCCCTTTCTTCTTCATGAGGTACCTCCCCTGGGAAATGATCAAGAACTCCTTCTGCTTCACTTTCGGCATCCTCCACAACTTCTTTCTGCACCCTTTCTTGCTCTTCTTCTTCTAGCACGGATTGGAGAGCAAGCTGCCAAGCAATTTCTTTCATGAGATCTTCTTGCATCTCCTCACTCATGCCCGCCTCTTCAAAGCTCAGTTTGGGATGTGGGAAGGTGTGGTCGGCTATGACAGGAAATTCCTGATCATGATCATCACGGGAGCTCTCCGTGACATCTTTAGTGTGCTCCACAATGTCCTTGTAGCCTTCTTCCTCCTCCTCTTCTATTATGGTAGCAGAAGGGTGATCTGGAGCAGGTTGTGCCCAAAATCGCTCAAGATCATCGACGCTCTTCTTAAGGCTCAGGAGGATCTCCTCTGTTTCACGATAGGCCTGGGCACAATGATCCATCCTGGAGCATGTTCTCTCACAGTCTCGAGCAAACTGCTCCATGAGAAGCCTCAGTTCATAGTTTGGATCTGGCTGTGGAGTGTAGCATGGCTCTGCAGAATGGCACGTGAAGGCCGCCATGGGTAACTCTAGCGCCGATGGCCCTTCTGGTTGTGGGAGAAATTCTTCTTGGTAATGAGGTTGTTCTTGATATGCCCAGGGGTCCGGTTGTTCTCTGTAGTAAGGGGGTTGGTACTGGAACCCGAATCCATAGTCTTATCCTCCTTGATTGCTCCAGGGAGTCTCGAGGTTATACCACTCAGGTGGTGGTGGATACCCCCAATTGTTGGAGAAGCCATGAGGATCCATGATTTAGATCTGCACCAACAAACACAAAAACACCCAAGTGAAAAGCAAGGGTGGAAAAGAAAAGAAAAGAAAAACGCTAAAGTAACAAACTTCTACCTTTCCTAATACTCTAGAAAGTCCCCGACAACGGCGCCAAAAACTTGACTCGCTATGACACAACTCCTAACAAAGGCCAAGTGTAACCAATGAAAGGGACTGCAGTATAGTGGCTCAAGTGATAAATATCAAATCCACGGGTCTCTAGAGTTACTATTACTCAACTTCAGTTTATTATCTAGCAAACCAGATTAAGATGAAAGAACTAAAACTACTCTAGCAAAATACAGTTAAAGTTCATCTAACTACAGGTTGGGAACTCACTTAGGTATGATTCCCCCTAGCCACTAGCCAGACTAACGATTGATGATTTCTAACTTGTTCATCTTTCATTCACAATGCGGAGAATCCTTGACTAGACCTTGAGTCTCGACTAAAGGAACAAGGCCCTCTTAAGTCAATTGCCTAGAGGGACGTATCCTTCTCTAGAACAACCAATCAAGGCGTTCTGAATTAGACTCCCTCTATCGAAAGAGGTTCTCAATCGATACAAAGCAGTGAATCAACCCTCGACTAAAGCAATCGATCCACTACTATCAATCTATGGTGCTCTATTGACCTAAGTCAGAGTAATCATACAATCATACAATCAAACAAACATAGCTAGGGTTCCTCAAAACCTAAGTGAAGGGAAGTTACTCCATAGAGAAGAGAGAGACTGCAGTAAGAATCTTCAGATGATCAGTCTTCAAGTCCGGGCTTGTTCCTCGAGCTTCCAAAGCAAAGAAATCCTCCAATTCCACTCCAACAATGCCCTCAAATCGCCCTCTCTCTCTTTGGTTCGTCCCTTGGGTGTTTGGGATCCAAAACCCAGCTCTCCCTCTCCTTTGGCTCGAATTTGGGTTAAAAAACCCGATTCTGGGCAAAACACGGTCGAGGGCATGGCCGTGCTTTGGTTTTGCCCGCCCGTGCTTTGCCCCATGTTAAAAACAAGCCCGCGCGCGTCGGCCAAAACACGGTCGTGCCTAAATATGGGCACGGCCGTGTTTTGATTTAGGCGCGCCCGTGTTTTTACTGCCGAACATGTTCCCCTATATTCAATGCTTCGTTTCTCCCTCGTCCGGACTCCGAATCCGTCGCCGTTTGATCCCACACGCTCGTAGTCTTGTCCTCTTTCTTTTCATGACAAGCTTGTATGATTCTTTGTCCATACAGCGAGGTAGAAATCCATTCTTCTTCAGGTCATGCCCGAGTTTCTTCTCCCTAATCGCCAATTGATCTCTGATTGACTTGAAACTTGCGCCTATGCTTCACTTTATGTGATAGGACCTGAAATGTGACAAAGGAACACAACCTAGCGTAAAATAGGGCAAAGACGCGATAATTAAATCTCAAACGATCAAGAAACAAAGGGGAAAACATGTGCAAATATCGAGTCATCAGTTTCACTACCAAAACCCACAAAAGAAATACGAACAGAAGCAGAGCAAATGAATTGGAGAAGTATGGAATCATGGGATGATCTAAAGAGCTATTGGTGGTCTCCTTTTATAGCCTAAGGAGAAGAGAAAGGGAATTAAATTCCCACCAAGTTTTTCGGTGCTAACTGCCTGCACCT
Organism: Linum trigynum; assembly: GCA_964030455.1. Lineage (NCBI taxonomy): Eukaryota > Viridiplantae > Streptophyta > Magnoliopsida > Malpighiales > Linaceae > Linum > Linum trigynum. The sequence goes on from OZ034817.1 coordinate 6,041,628, forward strand.
CTCCCCAGCTGTGTTTATTATTATCTGTTAGTTTTTTTTATTAATTATCACCGCCAATTGTTGGCTTCTTCCTCACCACATGTAGGCGGGCCAACAATTCTCCCCCTCATGACTACATATGTGACTTCGCCATCCCTGCAGCTGATCGACAGAACTCAAACTTTTCTCTTGGAAGAGTCTTGGTACACATGTCAGATCCATTTTTGTCAGTATGGATCTTCTTTAGTTGTAGCTGCTTCATTTCGAGCACATCTCGTATCCAATGATATCGAACATCGATATGTTTTGATCGGGCATGAAATGAAGCATTCTTCGCAAGATGAATAGCACTTTGACTGTCACAGAACAACTGTGGTTGTTCTTGTTGAAACCCAAGTTCTTTCAAGAACTTCTTCATCCAGATCATCTCCTTGCACGCTTTCGTTGTTGCTATGTACTCAGCTTCTGTTGTGGAAAGAGCTACACATTTTTGTAGCCTTGACTGCCACGATATTGCTCCCCCTGATAAGGTAATCAGGTACCCAGAAGTGGACCTCCTCGAATCAACATCACCTGCCATGTCAGCATCTGTATAGCCAACAAGGACAGGTTCACCATCTCCAAAACATAGAATCATTTTGGAGCTACCTCGAAGGTATCTGAGGATCCACTTCACAGCTTCCCAATGTTCCTTTCCTAGTTTGGAAAGAAACCGACTGACAACTCCAACTGCATGAGCAATATCTGGCCTTGTACACACCATGGCGTACATCAAACTTCCCACTGCTGAAGCATATGGAATTTTATCCATCTCCGCCTTTTCCTTCTTAGTAGACGGGCTCTGTTTGGATGTCAATGTAAAGTGGTTAGCAAGAGGACAACTAACCGCCTTAGCATTATCCATGTTGAAACGTTGAAGTACATTCTCAATGTACTTCTCTTGTGACAACCATATCTTCTTAGCACCTAGATCCCGAACGATCCTCACGCCAAGAATTTGCTTTGCTGATCCCAAGTCTTTCATGGAAAAAGACTTGCTCAACTCCTTCAAATCACTGATCTTTGGGACGTTTTGCCCAGCAATTAGCATATCATCCACATAGAGCAAAATTAAGATGAAATCTCCATCAGGAAATTTCTTCACGAACACACAGTGGTACGAAGTAGTCTTCATGTAGCCTTGCTCCCCCATAACAGACTCAAACTTCTTATACCACTGTCTTGGTGCCTGCTTCAAGCCATACAACCTCTTACGGAGCCTGCACACATAGTCCTCCTTTTCTCCTTCTTGAAGCCTTCTGGTTGCTCCATGTAAATCTCTTCCTCCAAATCACCATGAAGAAAAGCAGTTTTCACATCCATTTGTTCAACCTCCAGGTTAAGACTTGCTGCTAGTCCCAACACAGTACAAATGGATGTCATCTTCACCACAGGTGAAAATATCTCGTCAAAGTCAATGCCTTTCCTTTGACTGAAGCCTTTCACAACTAGTATGGCTTTGAAGCGTGGCTGACGGTTGTGTTCATCATGTTTAATCTTGAACACCCACTTGTTCTTCAAAGCTCTCTTGCCTTTTTTACCAGCTCAAATGTCTTGTTCTCATACAAGGAATCCATCTCGTCTTGCATGGCTTCTATCCATCTTTGCTTGTGTTCATCATTCATAGCTTCTGTGAAACTTTCTGGTTCTCCCCCGTCAGTAAGTGACACGTATTCAGTCTCAGGATATCTGGTAGAGCGTCGTGTGACCCTACCAAATCTCGTCATTTGAACAGGAGAACCCTCAATGGCTGGTGGTTGACCATCATCATCAGCATCTTCTGGTTGAACCTCCACAGGAGCATCTTGTTCAACTATCTCAGGCTGATCATGTTGTGCTTCTTCTCCAACTTCTGTAAGCGCCGACGTTGGAGGTACTAGCCCAAGGCTTGGTTGACTAGCATCAGTACTAGGAACTTCTTTCCTAGCAACATCTTCGATGGTCTCATTTTCGATGAACACAGCATCACGGCTTCTGATAAGCTTCTTCTGGATTGGATCAAAGAATCTATAGCCAAACTCATTTTGACCATAGCCAATGAATACGCACGGTCGCGTCTTTGAATCCAACTTTGACCTTTCATCCTTTGGAATATGGACAAAGGCCTTGCAACCAAACACCCGCAAATGTTTGTAGGAAACTTCTTTTCCTGTCCACACCTTCTCTGGGGCGTCATACTTCAGTGGCACACTGGGTGACCTGTTCCACACGTAAACTGCTGCAAGCAGTGCCTCCCCCCAGAAAGATTGTGGTAGCTTCGAGTGTGATAACAAGCACCTAACTCTCTCTAGCAGGGTCATGTTCATCCTCTCAGCTAGCCCATTCAATTGCGTCGTCTTTGGTGGTGTGAATTGCTGCCGAATTCCATGTTCCTTACAAAAGGTAGCAAACGGACCTCTGTACTCTCCACCATTGTCAGTCCGGATGCACTTCAGCTTCTTGCCAGTTTCCCTCTCCACCAGGGCCAGGAATTGTTTGAAAACGTCTAGGGCCTGATCCTTGGTCTTCAAGGTATACACCCAAGTCTTCCGTGAATGGTCATCAATGAATGTCACAAAATATCTGGCACCTCCAAGTGATTTAACGTTGACATCGGGTTCACATACATCTGAGTGAACTAGATCCAACACGTTCTTCGCTCTTGAAGGGATGGAACTTTTGAAAGCAACTCGGTTTTGCTTTCCCACAAGGCAATCGAAACACTTCTTTAGATGAACATGATCCAACCCAATTATGACTTTCTTCTTGGCCAACTTTGCCATGGACTTCTCACTCATGTGACCGAGCCGTTTGTGCCACAATTCAATTGTGTCACCATTCTCCGCTGAGTTGACAATCTCTGGGGAGATCTTGGCTTCCGTCACATACAGTTTTGACAGCTTCTTGCCCTTGGCCAACACCAAGGAGCCTCTAGTGAGTTTCCACTGGCCATTGTGGAAGGTGTTGCAGTAACCTTCTTCATCCAACTTGTCTACAGAGATGAGATTCAGGCACATTTCTGGAACATGCCTGACATCCTTTAGCAGTAGCTTCGTACCATTCATCGTCTCCAAGAAGACTTCTCCTTTTCCGATAACTTTGGAAAGATTACCATTTCTCATTCTTACCACACCAAAGTCACCTGGTGTGTAAGATGAGAAAAATTCTCTCTTGGACGTCACGTGGATGGTAGCACCACTATCAACCACCCAGCTTGTCTCCTGGGTTGTCAGGTTGACAATATCTTCCTCGTAGACAATATTGAACTCATCTACAGAGTTTGCACCATCATCATCACTGTTCTCATCTCGTTTGCCCTTCTTTCTCTCATTTCTGAACTTTGGGCAAAATCTTCTGATGTGGCCCTTTTCCTTATAGTGATGACATTGGATGTTGGCAAACTTGTTGGACTTCCCTCGACTCTTGCCTCTTTGCTTTGAGCCTCTAGCTTCACTTCTTCCTCTGCTTTTGGAATCCACTGTCAGAAGGTCTGACTGGGAAGATGATGAGGATGCACCTTGTGATCTTTTTCGCATCTCTTCGTTCAGGACTCCGCTTTTGACAATCTCCATGTTTATAACTCCATCTTTCGCAGAGTTGGTAAGTGAAATTTTTAGCGTCTCCCAAGATTCTGGAAGGGAAGCCAGAACGAGGAGAGCGACCACCTCATCTTCCATCTTTATGCCCATACCGGACAACTGATCCACGATCCCTTGAATTTCGTTCAAGTGATCCGCCAAGGATTTGCCTTCCTTGTATTTCATCTGGACCAACTTGGTCAGATAAAATAATTTGTTGTTGCCGGTCTTTGATGCATAAAGTGCCTCCAGCTTGTTCCACAGAGTTCTGGCATGAGTTTCTCCGCTAATGTGGTTGTATACATTATCGTCGACGAACTGTCGAATGTAGCCACATACTTGCTCATGCTTGAACTCCCATTCCTCTTCAGTTTTGCCATCAGGTTTAGTTGGGCTAAACACCAGCAAATGCAACTCCGTCACGAGTAGGAGATCCTTCATCTTGTTTCTCCATATGTGATAGTTGGAGCCATTCAGACTTATCATCTTGCTTGTTTTTTCCTCCATTGGACGTGGCTCTGATACCACTTGTTGGGCGCAGCGGGTGAGAATAGCGGGTAAATATATTGGATTAAAAAATCACGCGCTTGTAAAAAGTTCACAGGTAAGTTGGACCTGGTGGCAGAGCCTCCAGAATTACGGTAACCAACTTACTTAGATCAATTTACTTCGGTAATTTAATAACGCAATATACTACGACTATTCTCAAAATGATAACAAGCATAGACAATAATAAATGGCACAGAGGATTTACGTGGTATACCCTGATTTAGGGCCAGTCCACGGGAACAACAGCTCCAGAGTATTTCTTCACTATTGCAACAGTAGGTTACAGAGAATTTCAAGATACAAGGAAATAGAACACTCGGTGTTTCCCGGAACAACCTCACTATTTCACTCACAAGAATTCTCCTATCTACCCGTGGTAGTGAAAACGTTTCACTACCAAAACCCACAAAAGAAATACGAACAGAAGCAGAGCAAATGAATTGGAGAAATATGGAATGGTGGGATGATCTAAAGAGCTATTGGTGGTCTCCTTTTATAGACTAAGGAGAAGAGAAAGGGAATTAAATTTCCACCAAGTTTTTCGGTGCTAACTGCATGCACCTCTCCCCAGCTGTGTTTATTATTATCTGTTAGTTCTTTTTTTTTTATTAATTATCACCGCCAATTGCTGGCTTCTTCCTCACCACATGTAGGCGGGCCAACACCATCGACACGATCCCACTCAACTCTCACATCTCTACATGCATCCATATGAAAAATCCATGAGGAGTGGCTGAATGATATGATAGAACCCCTAATCGCCAAGAATATGATTGCGTTTGTAGCTGGCGATAGTGTGAAGTAGGGGTGGGCATTGGTTTGACCAAACCACACCAAACCGCTCCAAACCGCTCCAACGGTCAATCCAAACCGCACCGTTAACTATCGGTTTCATTTGCGGACTAACCATTTAGTTGTTCGTGGTTCGCGGTTTGGTTTGACCGAAACCACACGGTTACGGTTCAAAACCGCAAACCGGTAATTCTTACTGAAGGTCGCCCACCAGTCCACCACCAACGCTCGAGTAGATTTGCAGAGATTCTTCTTCCTCACCGCAAACTGCAATCCTCCCGGTGGCGATTCTTCTTCCTCACCCAGTCGGCCAGTCCCCGCCAGATCCGCCAGTCCTGAAAAAGCATTTGACAGCCGCCTTGAAATCATCCACCTGTTTCTCTTTAGCGACCAAACGATCCCTAATCGCTTTCAATTCTTCGTCACCTCTGGTTGTCCCAATTCCATTGCCGCCACTACCACCCGCCTCTTTTAACCTCAACTTCAATCGCCGAATCTCTCCATCCCTGTCCTCGATCACCTCCTTCAATCGATTCATCGCCGACTCCTTCTCCTTCATCGCATCTTTGCTCTCCTCCAAAAGCCTCTTGTAGTGTTCCAGAATCTCCTCCTTCTCCTTCAACCTAGATTTGCAATCACCCAACTCTTTACTTTGTTCTTCCACCGCCATCCCCAGTCTCTTTCCCTGACCTAACATCTAGATTCGCACATCCGCCGGCCTCCGCATCCCGGGTCACACCGCCGTTCTGGTACTCTCTCCCTCCCTCTTCATATCCTTGAATCTTGGTCGGTCTCTTTTGGATTCAATCTCGAATCACTGATCCCGTCGGACCTCCACCAAGGCGGCGACCGACCCACTGATCCCTTTGCCCTCCGTGGGTTTTCAAGTAGGAATAGAGTTACATATTGGGTTGTTGTGTTGTATTTGCTTTGGTTTCTCATGTTTCGAAATTCGAATTGCCTATCAAGTGTGAACCCATTCTGATGTTTGGATCCATTATCATGTACAGTTTCTTCTATTACACTTTGAGTAGCAGAATCAGTATAGCTGCATTGAGATTTTCCCGTGTTATGTTGCTTCTTATCGAGATTCGAGTTACTGAGTTTGCTTAACTGAGTAGTTGAACTCCTGGGGTTAAGAATGTAGTTGATTGAATGATTGCTAGTTGGCATTCCAGCGAGATGTATTCTTTCTGTGCTCCTGCTGAAGAGTCCAGAACATCAACTGGTGTAAGAGTATGGTGTGTGTATAAGAGTTTGTATGCTGTATAAAACCATGTTTAGGATTTTTTTGGCGATTTTGTTCATGACCCAGAATGTGAACTACTAAATGAATGAAAAAAGGATTTTGAAGTTTATCTTGAGAATAGCTCAGTAATGGAAATCCATGGATGTTCATTGTATATTATGTTCCTGATGTTTATTGTATATTATGTTCCTGATGTCTTCTTTCATATGCTTGTAGGGCTGTAATGAATCTGTGATTTCGATATCAGGCAATAGGGAAACAAAAGATACTGTTATCGGAAAGATGAAATCAAAAGGCTCACAGGGAAAACGAGCTCAAGCACCGATACCCAACAACAATGTGCTTAGTGTTAGTGAGGTGAGTTTCTTTACTATGGTTGACTTCTTAGTGTACTCGTCAATTTATTTGGGTGTGTGTTTCTGTATTGGGGTTTCAGAGTTGATTTCTGCATTTGGGTGTGTGTTTCTGTGGGGTTTCAGAATTTAGGTAATGGGGCAGGGAAACCTCATTCAGTCAATCTATCAATTTCCACCACCCAACTGACTTGCGGTGATTGGTGTCTCTTAGCCATTATCAGATATGATATCACCAAACAAAGAAATTATCCTACTTTATCTAAGCTAGCTACTGTCAGGAAAGGAACTCAATCCTTCCACCTGTCTGCAAGTGAGGTTATAACTGTTTGAGTAAGTGAGGTTATAACTCAATCCATTATGACAGCTGAATCACCTCCAGAATCCTTTCCTCCTTGCATAATCCAATGGATCAGAGCATTATACTTAGGCACGGAAGGCTGAAATCTAGTTGGAAGCTCTTTAGCTTCATCCACCTTCCCAAAGAGTACACATACAAACCACTACTGCCTTCCTTCTGAGGCTATGTTTCTTCTGTTTGTTTTTTTACAAGATTTGCTGTTTTTTCATGGATTTGATTAATGGGGTCAGGTGATGATTTATAATGCATAGTTCAGCTGAGTGATCACTGTGATTAGGTAAATCCTTTTGCATGTTTATTCACTACTTTATATGGACACCATTTTAGAGCTAATTGCATATACTGGTTCTTCGAGTAGGGTTTGGTCGGAATTAGTTCTTTTGGTTTCAGGTACAATTCAGGGGTGTCAAGATTAAGTATGTTGATGGGTTGTATGGTTCTTTTTTGCTGCTGAAAAGGAAATAGACTCACCAATTTCAGTTTGTGCTGCTCTGGCTTGTTCTAATGTTTGAGATAGTTGGCTGCTCTGGCTTATTCTATTCTATTTCTTACACTGCATTGTATTCACTTAAGTACAATTGTTTCTTCTTCGAGACTTTGATAGGGAGTGGTCAAATTATCTGTTTCTTTTTCTTTCCAAACTCTTTTCCTTTTTTCCATATGATCTGTAGATTTTGTTAGTTTTCCTAATGTCTAGGATATTCCTTAGTTCATTTTTCAAACTATTAGCAGTAGCATATTTCCGTCAAAATCAATTGAGCAATGGTTTGATTGTAGCTGATCCATATAAACATAGTTCTTTTCCTAGAAACTAACTACTATATGGTGTTTTTTCCGTCATCAGTAGTGGTTCCAACTTCCTAGGATCTAATACTTTATACACTGATGCTCCCAATGCTATGTCCAATACAATTTCAAGAATATAAGTCTGCTGATAGCCATTATATTGTTAATCTTTTTAGGTAATGCAATCTGGGCAATCAAATGGAACTATCTGTCTATGTTTTGTCATTCTTGGAGGTTTAATGTTTTTCCCCACCCATCTTACAGTATATTCAATGGGTTCATGTGTAGGGGATCTAGCCAAGAAACAGAGTTCCGCAAGAAGAAAGCAGCAGATGCAAGGCATGGGGAAATCAGAGCATATGCTCTGTTTTGATGGCCGGAAACAGAGCAATGTGGAGAGGAACCCTGCCATTTTTTTTGTTTGCTATTATTTCAAAACTACAACAGATAACTAAGAAAATGGAGCATTCAATAGTTGTTGAGCAGTCATGGTTCTTCTTGTGCTGCCATCTTCTACTTCTCTTGCCTTCACAGCTCTATTTTGGACTTTTGGTGGCATGATGATCGAGTATGTACTTGGTGTTTCTGTGTTCCCAATTGAATAAATTTGTCAGGTTTGCATCAGTACACAGAAACGGAGCGGGAATCCTTGCCTTTTTTTTTTTTTTGTTATTTCCAAGCTTCCTTCTTTTCTTGTCATTTGCGGTCAAAATGCGGTGCGGTCTAAACCATACCAAACCGTTAATTTATGCGGTTTGGTTTGACCGCACCGATAACTTCGCGGTCAAAGATGCGGTGCGGTTTACATAAATGCGGTTCGGTGCGGTTTATAAAAATGCGGTGCGGTCCGGTCCGAACCGTACCGATGCCCACCCCTAGTGTGAAGGACGAAGGTTGGAGTCGATGCGAAGCCACTAGGAAAGATTGGATGAAGATGACCATGAGCATGGAGGTGACTAATCTCCAAAAGTGCTTCATCGCATGCTCGACCACATGAGCTTACGAGCTTTGTCGCATAATCAACTCACTCCGGCAAGAGAGACTCATCATTTTGAACTTTTATACCAAGATGAGGATGTTGTGGGACAAGCTGCAAGCTGTGGGTAAAATATCATGATGCAATTGCGGATTTGTAATGTGACGTGACCAAAAAAGTCTGAGAAAAGCAAGAGAATGGAAAGTGTTTCAATTTTCTGCTCGGACCGGAGGACACTTTATTGGTCATTCATTCTCAGATTCTGAGCCTTAAGCCTGTCAAGAATCAGTTGATTCCAATAACTCGAGTTGTTGGGAGAGGTTCAATCGTGGATCATATATCACACACTAACACGCCCCCTCAAACGAAAGTCACTCACAAGGACTTGAAGTTTGCACAGGTCCACATACCATGTGCTTAACAAATGGGGGTTACCAGGATTCGAACACAAGACCTCTCGATCATATAAGGCTCTGATACCATATCAAGAACCAGTTGATCCCAATAACTCGAGATTTTGGGAGAGGTTCAATCGTGGATCATATATCACACTAACAAAGCCAACCCCGGCACTAGTAGAGGCATACCAATTAGTTGTCACTTAGGAGCAGCAGCGCCCAATTACCGCAGGGAGGCGCTTCTCAATTGACGGGGTAGCTTTTTGAGCTCATAATGAGAAGAAGAACGATGCGGTAGGAAAATCCTGCTGCCGTCACTATAATAAATGTGGGTACAACAAGGAGAACTGTTTCAAGAAGATCGGCCACTCCTCGGCAGAAGGAAAAGGGCACCGAAATGAGCAGTCAACATGGAATCGAAGGCAGCAAGGAGATGACTTGCCGCTGACTGCGAACGTTGACGTCAGGGAAAGTCCTCTTATTGAACTCACCCTTGCTCAATTTAATCAGCTCAATTACTTCTTCACGCCTTGACCATCGCAGTCTCCAGACCCTACAATTTACATGGCAGACAATTCCATTTATCTTTACCAAACGTTAATTGATTCAGGTGGCAACAAATATATTGTATGTGATGCTAATTGGTTGGATAGCTTAGATACAGGACACGCTTTTTCTACAATTCACATACCAAATGGGTTGAGTATTTAATTTGTGTACAAGGTATCGGTGTTAGCGAACTAACCACTTGGTCCCAATAACTCGAGTTGTTGGGAAAGGAATAGTTAAGCCTTTTAACCTCTTATACGCCCCCTCAAACGAAAGTCGATGCCGAATTGTGGATTTTTACGGTTTGCACAGGTTGAACCCTTGTGCTGCCAAACCACGAGACTTTAGTTTGCACAGGTTGGACATACCATTCCTTGTGCTAAACGAATTGGCATGAAATGGAGGTCGTTATGAGGATTCGAAACCATGACCTTTCGGTTCTAGACTCTGATACTATGCTAGCGAATTAACCACTTATTGGAATGATGATTTGAATCACCAACAGCAGCAGCTCGGACTTCATTCTATTACCCTGCATCAAGCTGCTGCTGTAAGGAAGAAGGCAAGCCTCCCACGAAGTGCAGACCAAGTCCAAGTCGGAACGACGCCGTTCTTCTCCTATCTAGAAACAAGGATCGAAGTGAAACGTTGCCGTTCCGTTGCAAGAAGAAGTGTGGAATTCCAAGCCGCTGCCGTTTCAATTAATCGCTGTTAGGAGTTAGTTAGCCAGCTGTACAGTTTTCATTCGTTAGTTTGAGTTGTTAGTTTTTACTGTAGATTAGCCGTTGCTAATCTACTTTACCTTCTCTGTACAGCCTTGTATATAAATGGAAATGCAAACCAAGGAGCTCTCTGTTGAGAATCCTTCCACAAAAACCCTATCTACTCATTTTCTTCTCATGGTATCAGAGCCTGGTTGCTCTATACCTGAGATCTCAACCAAAAATTTTGCTCGATTCTAGCGATTCCACTTCGCAATGTCCACTCCTCCTCCCGGCTTCGATGGCCATGTCACTGATGGCTCTGAATCGTCTGAATCTGGAAACCCAGGACAGACTTCCACCACTCCACCGCCGATTCCAGCACAGCCGCTTCAAACTCTACCACAGGTGCCGCCTCAGGTACCCAGATATGAGGATCCATACCTCAATCCTTATTACCTTCCTCCTCACGATGGAGGTTTGACCACCATCATCTCCATGAAGCTGACTGACCAGAACTACAACCTCTGGAGTCAGATGATGGAGCTTGCTCTCAGCACTAAAAACAAGCTTCAGTTCGTCAATGGTACGATTCCTGTTCCTCAACCCACTGATCCAATTTGGCAATCTTGGCATCGCTGTGATAGTATAGTGCAATGCTGGATATACAACTCTCTTTCTGATGATATTGCGAATAGTGTGGTGCCCTTTCGTGTTGCTAAAGAAGTATGGGACAATCTGCGAGATAGATTTAGTCAAGAAGACTATATTAGGGTGTATGAGCTCAAAGAGTAGGTTTCTAAGCTTGTCCAAGGAGATCTGACTGTTTCACAGTACTACACTGCACTCACCACAAAGTGGCAAGAATATAAGATGTATAGGCCACTTACCTGCTGCCCTTGCCCTAATAGTCCATACCACACCATGACCAGATATCAGGAAGAAGATTTCATTATCAAATTCATGCAGGGGTTGAATGATAATTACCAATCTGCTCGTACCCAGGTGCTTATGAGTACCCATTTGCCAAGTATTGAGTCTGTTTTCAAGCAGATGGTTCAACTTGAGCGACAGCTCAAGGGTTCTGCTACTAAGCCAGGAGTGAATTCCTTGGCATTGCTATCTCAAGGGTCTTCTTCCTCTGGACTCCCCAATACCACTTCACGAAATCCTCGTGATTACACCACTGAAGGGAAAAAGTGGTGTCGTTATTGCAAGAAGGAAAATCATACCATCCAGGAATGTTATAGGTTGAAGAACAAGAAGTCTAGAGAGGGTACAGATGGTACTCCCTTTGCTGGTGTTGTTGATGTTTCTGGTTCTGATGGGAGTAGCAATGCTAGCTCTGCAGCAACAGGATCAGAACCATCCTTGAGTTCTCTGCTTACCGCTGATGAGTTTGAGAAGCTCAGGAATCTTCTGAATGGGTCCCCTTCTCCATCACCTTCACCTCCCAGCTCACCCAACCTGCCTAATGTCAATGCAGTGATTAGGGCACCTCAACAATCACCCCATTTTGCAGCCAGCACTTCAGGTACTTCTTCCTTGTCTCAAACCTTGAATGAAACAGTATGGGTATTAGACACAGGTGCTACAGACCACATAATCTGTAACCTGTCTACCTTCATCAAGTATAAACCTATGGAAGGTGTTAATGTGTCTCTACCTAATGGACACCATGTGAAAGCCACTCATATAGGCATAGTCAGGTTACCTTGTGGATTGTTCCTTACCCAAGTTCTCTTCATTCCCTCCTTTACTTACAATCTTGTTTCTGTAAGTAAGTTGACCAAAAATCACCCTGTCTCACTAGTCTTCCAATCCAATTTTTGTACCATTCAGGACCTTATTACTCGGAGGAAGATTGGTTTAGCCCAAGTTGATAAAGGGCTCTACCTCTTTTCTGATTCCAAGCTTCAAGAATTTCATCCTCCAGTTCCTTCTTCCAGTTTTGCAGCAGGAGTTTCCAGTTCCAAGCCTTCTACTTCTGATATTTGGCATGCCAGATTAGGCCATCCCTCTTTGTCTAGGATGCAAATTATTAAACATGTTTGTAATGATGTTGCTCTTCCTTCTTCTAAACATTGTGAGACTTGTCACTTGTCCAAACAAAAAAGACTTCCATTTCCCAACAGCACTTCTGTCAATTCAGAAGCTTTTTCTCTACTCCATGTTGATATCTGGGGACCCTTGAATACCATATCTAGGGAAGGATACTCTTACTTCCTTACCATTGTTGACGATCACACTAGAGCTGTTTGGGTCTTTTTAATGAAATCGAAATCTGAAGCCAACCCCCTTTTACAATCCTTCTGTATAATGGTTAAAAACCAATTCTCTAAATCTATCAAGACCATTCGAACTGATCAGGGTAAAGAATTCCACATGGCTGACTTTTATCACAGTCATGGCATCACTCATGAGATGAGCTGCGTTTACACAGCCCAACAAAATGGCCGCGTTGAGCGCAAACATCAGCATTTGCTCAACGTGGCTCGATCACTCAAATTCCAGTCAGGACTTCCCCTTTCCTTCTGGGGTGACTTTGTCCTGCACGCAGCCTATCTCATTAATCGAACTCCAACACCCCTTCTTAACCACAAATCACCCTATGAAATGCTTTACCATGTCCCTCCTGATTACATGAGCCTGCGTGTCTTTGGTTGCCTGGCTTATGCCACTGTTGTTGGAGGTCACAAAACCAAATTTGCACCTCGTGCCAGGAAATGCATCTTCCTTGGCATTCCCACTGGAATTAAAGGATTCAAGCTCCTTGACTTTGACTCTGATCAGGTTTTTGTTAGTAGAGATGTCCTGTTTCATGAAAACATTCTACCTTTCAAACAATCCCAGTCTACCAATCCTACAACTCTTCCTCCTGATCATTCTCCTTCACCTGTCGTCGATGATGATGTCTTTCCATTCTCATCTGCTGACATTCCTCACATTACCTCTCCTCCTGCTGCTAGTCAATATCCCTCTGACTCTGACAGTGAGAATGATCAGCCTCCTTCCTCACCTAGTCCCTATCATACCTCCCCTAGTCCTCATCAATCATCATCCCTCACCTAGTCATTCTCATTCCTCACCCAGTCCTTACCATTACCACTCTTCTCCTTCCTCCATTCCTTCTACCTCTGCCAAACCTGTAGTTCCCCCTAGGAAATCCACAAGGGTACCTGTCTTTCCTAAGAAATATGATGACTTTTATGTTGGTTCAGTCCAAGTCAGTATGTCCCATCTCACTCCTCCTCAGCAACATTTTGCTCTTACCTTGCTTACCAATGAGGAGCCAGTGAGCTATGCTGAAGCTGCTAGAGATCCCAGATGGAATGCAGCCATGAATGAAGAGTTCAGTGCACTTCAAGCTAATGACACATGGGACATTACTTACTTGCCTGGGGAGATTAAGCCAATTGGCTCCAAATGGGTGTACAAAACAAAGTACAAGTCAGATGGAGCCTTAGAAAGGTTTAAGGCAAGGGTAGTTGCTAAAGGGTATACTCAAATATATGGGATTGATTATTGTGATACCTACTCACCAGTGGCTAAGATCACTTCAGTTAAAATGTTACTAGCTGTTGCTTCTGCTCAGAAATGGTATTTACACCAAATGGACGTTAACAATGCATTTCTGAATGGAGAGCTTGATGAAGTGGTCTATATGGAATTGCCACCTGGTTTGAGGGATCTACCTGAGTACAAAGGGAAGGTTTGCAGACTCAAGAAGTCTCTTTATGGACTGAAACAAGCCAGTCGAATGTGGTATGCAAAGTTAACTGAGTCTTTACTCAGTAATGGTTTCAAACAGTCCCTTTCAGACTATTCCATCTTCCTTTCCACTGTTCAGGGGCATCTGGTTGTTTTAATTGTTTATGTTGATGATATAGTGGTTGGAAGTGCTAGCCTTGATGCAGTGAAGGAAGTTAAAAGGATGTTAATGTCATTGTTTAAGATGAAAGATCTTGGAGAGTTACAGTACTTCTTTGGCCTGGAAGTTAGCAGAACAGATAAGGGAATCATGTTTGCCAAAGAAAATACTGCATTGAACTTCTTAAAGAAGCTAGTTTTGATGAGTGCAAGCCAGCAAAGACCCCATCAAGTGTCAACAAGTGCTATCTGCATTAGATGGGGAACCTTACCTTGACATTCCCTTATTCAAACATCTCTTTGGACAACTTCAGTACCTGAACAGCACCAGACCTGACATAACCTTTTGTTGTGCAACAGTTGTGTCAATTTCAAGATGCTCCAACAACTGTGCACGACAAGGCATTACATAGGGTATTCAGGTACCTTAAGAACTCACTAGGCCAAGGTTTATTTTACCCCAGTGATTGTTCTATGCAGCTAACTGGGTTTAGTGACTCAGAGCACTGTATCTAAATCATCCTCTGAGGCAGAATACAGAGCTCTAGCCCACCTTAGTTGTGAAGTTCAATGGCTAGTTAGATTACTTGCTGATTTTGGAATTGATCACCCTTCTCCTGTTATGGTGTTCTATGATAACCAGTCTGCAATTCATATTGCAAGAAACCATGTGTTTCATGAACGGACAAAACACATTGAAGTGGATTGTCACGTTATCAGGGAGAGATTGACCAGTGGGTTGATCAGTTTACATCATTTGTCTACTGTTCATCAGCTTGCAGATTTATTTACCAGAAGCTTGGGCATAGATCGTTTTAACCTTCTGTTGTCCAAGCTGGGAGTTTCTGGAAGACCCTCGCCAGCTTGTGGGGGGGGGGGGTATTGGAATGATGATTTGAATCACCAATAGCAGCAGCTCGGACTTCATTCTATTACCCTGCATCAAGATGCTGCAAGGAAGAAGGCAAGCCTCCCACGAAGTGCAGACCAAGTCCAAGTCGGAACGACGCCGTTCTTCTCCTATCCAGAAACAAGGATCGAAGTGAAACGTTGCCGTTCCGTTGCAAGAAGAAGTGTGGAATTCCAAGCCGCTGCCGTTTCAATTAATCGCTGTTAGGAGTTAGTTAGCCAGCTATACAGTTTTCATTCGTTAGTTTGAGTTGTTAGTTTTTACTGTAAATTAGCCGTTGCTAATCTAATTTACCTACTCTGTACAGCCTTGTATATAAATGGAAATGCAAACCAAGGAGCTCTCTGTTGAGAATCCTTCCACAAAAACCCTATCTACTCATTTTCTTCTCACCTCTTGACCCCATTTTTAACGAGGAACTCACACTTCATTGAGTGCTCCATGTCCCGGTCTTTATAGTGTAAATTGTTGTCTATAAGCCAATTAATGCAAGATCATAATATCGCCTTACTATTATTGGTTGATTTCTGTGTCATATAGGACTTACCCTCCAGGATTGTGATTGGGTTGGGACTCCTCCATAATGGACATTAGTATCTGCAGCGTAATACTGGCGTCTTCCAGAGGTCACGGATTGAGATTTTTGCTGCTGCAAGAAACTTGATGGAGCTTCGGCATGGACAGCTTGGACATCCCTCCTTTGATAAATTTAGTGTTGTAAAGTCTTGTTAAGATTTTCTTACACTGGTTGGATGAATGACTGAGCCTGCAGGAATTCACTATTTTGGGTTTAAGTTGAAGTTGGAATGAATAATTGCATCAATAATTTTGTGAAAACAAAGCATCATGCTCTCTGTGTGTTTGGTAAATAGTGGTGCATTGCATTCTGAAGCTTGGTTGCTACTGTAGGTTCTTTGCTAAGCTGCAACTGTTTTTTTTTTTTTTTTTGGGTAGAAACAACTGTTTTGTCTTTGTTCCGACTGTTGGCTTGGCTGTAATTGCGCGGTTGCAAGGGCAATATCTGTAAGATTAGTCGAACTAGTTTCTGGGGAGATATATTTCAGCTCCAACCTTCGTATTTCACCCTTGCATGTAATAAATATCTTTGTCGCAGTAATCACCTTGTTTTTTTTAATTCTTTAATCAAATAGGAGTTGTTGATACTTATAAGAGCACAACCGCAATCTCTCCTCCTCCAAAAAGAGAAATCCCAGAGCCGTTTCGTTGAATGAAAGCAGCAGTGTTTTTTGGAGCTTGAGTCAAAATCCCTCTAGCCTTATCTGGGTTCTGAAGGGGGTTTTGAGAAAGTTGGTGTTTCTTTGCGCTTTTGTTTGATTTTTTTAATCATTATTTATTATCTTATTAATTAGATTAGATGAAGAAAATAATAAAATAGTTTGTAATTTGAATTTTTTTGGTTTGGTTTAGTGCTGATATGGCAGCGAGGTGGATCGTTGACTAACGGTCAATAATGTTGACCGTCAAAATTGACGGTCAAATCACGCGTCGGGCCAATTGAGTCTGATGTATAGTTGAGGCCAGAATGACGTTATCTGAAACCACTAGCCAAAGTTGATTATATAGGTATAGTCATACCAAAATAAGATATTAACTCTTAATCAAATCTATCTACCATTCTCAAAGGGCAAAATTATTGAGAGGTATTTTGCCTTAAGAAAAGCAAATAAAAAATTCATTTTTCGGGAAAGCAAGGCTTCCTTTACGGATCCCGGCTCTATTGCGGTAGTTCCATCAGCAGTACCACGAATGGGTAAGTTTGCCTGTTGATAGGATTCAGGCATTCAGCGGCCCCGCCCAAACAACCTTTGGGGGTTGTCTTCCCTTGTCCAATTATTTGTAGGTGGGATGGGGCAACCAAACTTGCGTCTCATTCGGCAGGAGGGATGATTATTATGGATCAGGCGGGGGGAGGTTCTTCAGCTAAAGGGGTTCAATTTGTCGGGATTGATGATCCTTTGGTTGTTGAGGTGCTCTCTCTTCGGGATACAATTCTTTGGTGTTTAGCGTCTGGGTTTACGTATGTGCAATTTGAAGGTGACGTCAAAGTGGTTATTGATAAAATCAATCAGTCTGATACCAGGGATAGCCGGATTGGAGCCCTTCTTGAGGAAGTTGTGCACTGCTTCACAAATCAGAGTGGGTTCAATGTGCGATTTGTAGATCGACGTAGTAATAGGGTAGCTCATTTGGTGGCTAGGAAGGCCCTTCAATTATACTCGTCTACGTGTCGTGTTTTTTATTTTGTGATCTGGTTATATTTTAGGATGTAATTATCTTTTTCCTGATCAATATATATTATGTTTTGTAAAAAAAAAAAGCTTCCCTTACGGAACACCAATCAGACCAAGATTCTCAGCCCAACTTGACTCACCCAAAATCATTTTATTACCCCCATATGCTATTTTAGGGGTGGTATTCGGTCGTTAACCGGTTTACCGGTTACCGAATTTACCGATTTTCGGTATGGCGACAGTGGGTATGAGGCAATCGAATATCGATACCGGTTTGTAACCGGTTTACCGGTTACCGAATTACCGGTAAACGGTTACAAACCGGTTTATCGATTTATCGCAATTAGGAGGCGAGGACGGCAGGAGCTGAGGAGGCGAGGAGCCGAGGACGAGGAGGCGAGGAGATGGTGGTCTGGCGGCGGTGGGGAAGTCGGAAGGTGGCAGAGGTGGACTGGGAAGGGCTGGCGTCACGCGTCGGCGAGGGAAGGGAGAGTCAGGGACTCAGGGGAAGCGCGTGACGTCGCTCGTCGCCGTGCTGTGGGCGGCGTGGTCTTCCGTCAAATGGCTTGGTCGTCAGGTCGTGCTGCCAGCCAAAGGAGAGGCTAAACGAGAAGAGGAGAGGTGGCTCGTGGATGCGCGACTGCGAAATGAAAACGAAAAGAGGAAGAGGAGAGCCAGCATGGAAGCGCCGTACCCAGAAGCCCTTCTCGAAACAGGGGTAGGGAGATTGTGCGGTTGGTATTTGAATTTGACCTGTTTCATCGGCGGAGTGGTCACCTCCGAAAATCGAGAAAACGCCGTCGTCGCAGTAGCGGCAGTGGCGGTGGTGGAGGAGGTCGTCTTGGTACGGAGCTTGGATTCCCTGAGGTGGGTGTAGGCAGAGTAGCGAGGCCCCCTGCTCCATGAAGTAGGCCTCGGTGGTGAGCTTGGGAGGGATGGGCTCGAAGGAATCGGAGGAATTTTGGGAGAGGATGAGGGAGATCGGGTTGAGGATGTTGAAGACAGCGGTGGATTGGAAAGTTGAGTTCTGGTGTTGCAGAGCGCCGCTGCTGATGGATGCTGCCATGATTCTTCTTCTTCTTCTCTGATTTCGTTTCCTTTGCTCTGATGGGTTTTCGATATTAACGACTTACCGTCGCTATTTATCGATACCGGGTCCGGTAAACTGACATTTAAATGATCTCACTCGGCCGCCGATACCGGCGGTAAAAGGTATCGGTTCGGTAAAACGTAAACCATTTATTGGCCTACCATTTGTCACCCTATGCTATTTGAAGTCAAAACCATCCCAAAGATCCAAACCCTTTCTCCTTCTTATCATTTGCTCCCCTGCCTCACTTCTCCTCCACTCTCCCCTGCCTCTTATCTCCTCCACGTCTCGTCTCCTGCCGTCGAGGCCTCCCTTGCTCGCCATCGGCTCGGGCTTCAGTCCCTGTTGCCATCAACCCGACCTTTAGACCCCGCGCGCCGTCGACCCGGCCTCCCCCACTCGCCGCCTTGTCCTCGTCCAAGTTGTTATCCCTTGCCCCTCTTCTCGTTGTCGTTGCATCTGGTGAGCAATCTTCTAATTTCTTCTTCCTTTTGCCCACCCACATGGGATCCCTTCTTATTTTGAAAATCCCTAATCCATGCAAGTCATCTTCACCGCCGAATCATTTTTGGGGTGTTGGTGTTTAATTACTTATATAAAGCAGTCCAACTCAAACTCAAACTCGGGCAATTAAAATTCGAAGTGATGAAATAGCGGACAAGTTGTGGAATGACTTTCAAGCAGGAGTTATTTGATGTTCTCACTCACTTCTCATCTTGTTTTTTGTTTTCTGTTATGAAAATGAAAATTAACAAACAAATGACAAAAACCGTGTTCACTTGCAATTTTGTTTTCGTTGAAGAAATCCATTTGCTACAAATCAAGTAGCTGGGGGAAAACAATAAATTCTCGTTTCGTGGAAATAATGGGACGGATTATCCCCGTTTCCCAGTGGAAATTCGGACTTTTTCCAGAAATACCACTGTTTAAAAAAAGAATTTCAAAAATACCACCTAACTCCAAAAAATTCCAAAAATACCACCTTTTTCAAAAACCGCCACCCCACCCTGCGGTTTACACGAAAACCGCTTGTCAGGGGTGCGGTTTTCTATGCAAACCGCTGGCCTAGGGGGCGGTTATTAAAAAAAAAATTTTGGACCAAACAGCTGGGTTGGGGTGGCGGTTTGGCCCAAAACCGCCACCCCACCCAGCGGTTTGGTCCAAACTTTTTTTTTCGATCAACTCCTAACTTCGGCCGAAACTTCAAACGAACGTAACTTTGCAATCGGGTATCCGATCGTAGCGATTTGTTTTTTCATTTCGCATAACTTTTCAAGATCTACAACTTTTAATAGATAAAATTTTCAAAACAGGAACTATTTGTGGATATACGGGACCTTGAGAATAACTTTACCTTTACTTTTCACAAATTCATGTACATTTTGAAATTATGATTATATTAAAAGTTGTAGATTTTGAAATGTTATGCGGAATAAAAAAAAATTCATAACATTCGGATTTTGGAGCACAAAGTTATGGCCGCCCAAAGTTTGACGAAAGGCGAGACTCAGCGGTATGCGGCTTGCAAGATCTCAAAAAGTTTGCGGCCTCCATTTTCTGAATCCGAATAACTTTTTGAGATCTTGCAAGCCGCAAACCGCCGGGTCACACCTTCATCTCGAAAAAACGTCATTTGCCACCCCGAACGAGCCTTTTTTTTTTTATTTCGTCAAACTTTGGGCGGCCATAACTTTGGGCTCCAAAATCCGAATGTCGTGAATCTTTTTTTATTCCACATAATTTTTCAAGATCTACAACTTTTAGTATAATCATAATTTCAAAATATACATGGATTTGTGAAAAGTAAAGGTAAAGTTATTCCCAAGGTCCCGTATATCCACAAATAGTTCCTGTTTTGAAAATTTCATCCTAGTAAAAGTTGTAGATCTTGAAAAGTTATGCGAAATGATAAAAAAACGCTACGATCGGATACCCGAGTGCAAAGTTACGTTTGTTTGAAGTTTCGGCCGAAGTTAGGAGTTTATCGAAAAAAAAATTGGGGTTTGCATAGAAAATCGCGCCCCCGACAAACAGTTTTCGTGTAAACCACAGGGTGGGGTGGCGATTTTTGAAAAAAGGTGGTATTTTTGGAATTTTTCGGGGTTGTGTGATATTTTTGGATTTTTTTTTAAACGGTAGTACTTTTAGATTTTTTCCCGGAAATTTGGCACTGATCATAAATGAGGTCCATCGTTCGAAATCCCCCAGCCCCAACTTTTTGGGTTTTGCTCCGCTCCTTGCCATTGAAATCTTAGTTCCTAGACCACGAGTTTCAACTTTCATCATCTCCCTCTCTCTCATACCACGAGCGGCCGCCATTGTCTCCCTATCCCTCCAGCAGCCCCCACCTCTCATCTTCATTTCCTCTACCCCCAGACCACTAGCAGCCGGCGAAGACAAGCAGCAGCGACGAATCGTTCCGTCATCCAGCCTCTCTCTCTCTCTCCTCCAGCCGGCGTACATCAAGCAGTAGCGACGAAACGGTCCAGAAACGGTCCAGCCTCACTCTCCCCCTCCATCCGGCGAACATCAAGCAGCATTGACGAATCGTTCCACCTGTCGAAGGTCTAGCCGCCGAATCGAGTTCCACCCGACGAAGTTCCAGCCGGCGAGTGGAGCACTTAAATCCCTAATTACCCCAACCCATTTCGGCCCCATCTCTTCTTTCCGCTATCATCTCCATCATCGACCCAGCACCTGCCGCCGCATCTCCTTCATCCTCTGCGCTGGTCCAGCACTCGGGTTCGCCCTCCGCCGCCGCCCTCCCCTGCCTCCCGCCGCAGCAGCTTCCCTTCCTCGTTCTCGCTCCCCGGCGCAGCTGAACTCGCACGACGTGTCGCACATCCGCAGGAGATTGATGGGTGAGGAGGGAAAATAGACCCACCTCTGAATCGGATTCCGCACACCCAGCTTCTCTGCTCCCCAAACCCAGGTTCGACTGGTTCATCTCACTTTTCCTGTCTTAGCGTCCTTCTCCTGCTTCAATCACAAACTCAAGGTCAAAATGGCAGTAATGATACTCATCTGATCAGGACCTGCTCCTACTATTTCTTAGTGCTAGCTTTTGCTTGCCATTTCAGAGGTCTTATTAATTGCTGGCTTTGGTCAATTCTTTTTCTTAATGGCTTAGCAGTGTTGTGTTGTACATAAGTCATGATCAGAATTGGGGTTCGTGGCAAAGACTCGATGTGATGTGGTGGAACTGGAGAATTGATCGTGGAGTGAATTGCTATATTGGTTGCATTTACTGTTAAGATGTTCCCTTCAACAAACCATTTTTGGAGTTCTTTAGTAGGGTAGAGTACTTGTGAACAGATAGGCATAGGTACATGGCTACATAGCTTAGGTTGGAGGATATGGAATCAAAGTTACAGAATTATGGTGGCATTGTTGGTGGGATGTCAAGATTGTGCTATGTGTTGTTTCCTGAACCAGACCGAGAGGTGTGTTTGGAGGAAACCTTGCAGTTCTTTTGTATTGCTTTCTGGAGCATATTTCCGTGTTGTGGCACACATGGGATTGGATGGATTTAGGAGTAAATGGAAGGGTATTTTCAGTGTGAGAAGCTTTCAGCTTTCTTTGTTTTCTTCTACTTTTCATTAATGTCTGTTTGTAACGGTTGCATTCCTTTAAGGCATTGTTGGTGAGAAGTATTAGTACTTTTGACAGCATGCATGAGTTGATTTTATATGTATTATGGTTAGGGATATATCATTCCCTTCTGCTGAGATTTTATTATGATAAACCCTATCACAAGGCTATACATTGGTAATCGGGACAATGCTGAGTTTTTATTATGAGTGCTGTGCCTCATAGGCTATTCTGTGAATGAGCATGATTGCTGTCTCAAATATGCTCATGCTCTCATTGTAAGCATTGAAATCCATGTTCTTTAAAACTCTCATTCGATTTGATATAGGAGTACTCGGGATTACTTCGCAGCCCAATTCTGTTCTGATCTGTGTATATTTGATTTCCCAGGTTGGTGTGGGATTAATGTTCTTCCAGCAATTTGGGGGGACTAATGCTATTGCATACTATGCTAGTATGCTAGGTCCATTTTAGAGGCAGCTGGTAATCAACTTTAATCATCACCTTCATCAGGTCATTAACCGATCCAGTTTTCCCTAATGAAAATTGACACTATTTATGGATTATTGGTGCAGAGTTTTCAAGCTAATTAGTATTTGATAATTGTGCAAGTAATCCTGACACCTACTCATCTGGCAATTAGTGGTGTTAAATTAGTATTTGATTTGGATTTATTGTAACGTAATTTAGACTTTTTAGATGTAATTTGCATTTTTTATTTGATTTGGATTTATCGTAAGGTGATTTAGACATTTTAGATGTAATTTTAATTTTCTGGAATTAATTTTGAGTTTTTCGAATTAATAAGGATTTTTGGTATAGGAATTTGGACTAACTTAAATTTTCTGGAATTAGTTGGAATTTTTGTAATCAAACTTTGATTTTTTGAATTAGTTTAAATAATTTTTTTTATTTAATTTAGATTATTTTTGTTATGAACTCATTTAAATTTTCTAGTATATAACTGCAATTTTTTGAAATTTAATTTGATATTAAATAATTAAGTGGGCTAATATTGTATAAAAAGAAGTTGGGCCGACCCTATGGCCCGACCCGGCCCAGCCTGACCCAACAGGGCCATACAGGGCCAAATGAGAATAGGGTCGGGCCAAATATTTGAGCATATAGGGCTGGGTTTTTTTGGGTAGTGGCCGGGTCAGTGCTGGGTTTGGCCCAATCTCACCCCTACTTTACAGGGTGAACTGTTTGTGAGCAACTGTTACCCAGCCCTTGTTTTAATCAAAATCGTGTTTTGTGTGTGTGTTGATTTTGACTGTGTTTTCGATGGGTAATTGAGAATTGAGATTCTGCATTTGTTGCATCTGTTAGAAATCAGCCGCCTCTCACCATGGAATTTACAGCAACCCATATGACTATTTGTTTGTTATTTGATCTTACTTCTCTTTCTCATCTCTTTCCATGAACTCCCTTTTTTCTTGTAATTTCTATTGTTCTCCTTGATTTATTTCAACGAGTTGTAAATGTGTGGGATGGAAAGTGGCAGATGAATTTTGTTTATTGTATTATGATTAGGGTTGTATGATACTCAATGAAAAAAATCGTAGTAATTAATTATCAGAAAACAGTATGAAACAATTAAACAAGTTTTCATTTTTAGAATTCAGTTTCATAACTCATCAAAATTCTCAGCTAAACAAGGTTTATTAGGTTTTGTTTTCTAGGAATTGACAACTTCGTTTTCATTTTAATTTTGTTTTCTATTGTGGCATTTAACAGAAATGGAATGGCAAGTAAACAGTCCATTAAGTTGTATTTGTTATTGTAGTTGTACTTCTTAAAATATTTGGTTGATGTAGTAGTATTTTGTTTTATTGTTTAAAACAAGAATGCTATTGAAAATAGACATCAGTTTGTAATAACGGTATCTAAACAAGTTTTCATTTCCAGGTTTCAGTTTCAGAACTCTCTAAATTCTCAGCTAAACAAGTTTTCTTCAGATTTTGTTTTCCAAAAAATCAGTGATTCTTTTTCTGTTGTCCAGAAATAAAAAAATAGCGACCGCCAACCCTTCTGCACTGTCCTGACAACTCATAGCAGTCATCTAGACGAAACCCACCAGGTAACCCTAGAACTATCTCTCCTTCCTTTCAGACCACGCTCCCTTCTGGGGATTCTTGAAATTGTAAAAATGGGTGATCCTTTTCTGATTAATATGATTGAAGGCGTTGATGGACTCCCAGTTTCTGTGCTTTAACCAGACCAGCTTGCTCACTAAGCCTCTCCTTCCACCGCAATCTCGTTTATTTGCCGCCGCTCCAAACTTCTATCGCCGTCCATCTTCACTTCAATCCAAAGGTATTATGCTGCCGACTTGTTAGCAAGTAGAGGTTTTTGGCATTGTTGCGATTCTTTCCTTTCGTGTGTTTACTGAGTTCTGGACGTCACAGGATTTGCTTTGAGCAGCATAAGGTGTGCAATGAAGTCTTATCGGTTATCTGAGCTAAATCGTGCAGAGGTCGATGGCCTGAAAGCTCGCCCTCGAATCGATTTCTCTTCCATTTTCAGTGTGGTGAGCTCTCTCTCGTGAACGGAGCTAATTATATTAGCAGCATCCGAGTTTCCAGTTGTTTGTGTTCGATTGGGGGGCATTTCCATATTGTTGATGTCTTGACTGCATCATTGTTCGTGCCAGGTGAACCCTATTGTTGATGACGTTCGCACAAGAGGGGATGCTGCAGTTAAAGAGTCGGTTATGCTTTTATGGTTTTTTTCTTATGATCCTGCATTTCAGGAAGCTGGAATTCTTCAACTTGATGCTTTTGTTGTGCAGGTACACTGCAAAATTCGATAAAGTGAACCTGGATAATGTTGTTGTGGATGTTTCTGGGCTTCCCAATCCAGAGGTATTCTTGCTTTAGAAGCACAAATTTTCATGTTAATCTGTCTCCCTGTGATAGGTTCTTGTGTAATATGCCAGTCAGATTGTTATGTTGCTTAGTTTACTTTTGCATTTTTTTCTGTATTGCAGCTAGATGCAGATGTTAGGGAAGCATTTGATGTGGCATATGACAACATATATGCATTTCATTTTGCTCAAAAATCTGATGAAAAAAGTGTCGAGAATATGAAGGTAAGTGATACTCGTACTTCTTGCAAGCCTGCTTCAACATACCTTATCCGTTTTCCTTCTATAATTTTTGGAAGTATTATAGGGTGTTAGGTGCAAACGCGTGGCAAGAAGTATTGGCTCTGTTGGTCTCTATGTTCCTGGAGGTACTGCAGTCCTACCTTCCACAGCTTTGATGCTTGCAGTTGTAAGTTGGTTGGAACTCTCATGTTAGCCATCCGTGTTCTGCTTGCGTTTATCATGGGTAGTTTAGTCTAACAATTACTTTGGCATTTTATTTCCCTGCACAGCCTGCCCAGATTGCTGGGTGCAAAACTGTTGTTCTTGCAACTCCGCCGAGTCAGGATGGCAGCATATGCAAGGTACGTATTGATATCTAAATTCTTTTATGAAAGTGACTTCTTGCTGATGAATGATTTATGTTTCAATAGGAGGTATTGTATTGTGCCAAGAAGGCTGGCGTTACCCACATTCTTAAAGCTGGAGGGGCTCAGGTTTGATATTGTTTATTGTTATATGAGGTTATATGCAGTTATCACATTTTCATCGTCTTATTTTCTCAATCTTCCCTTTCCAAGTTCAGGCTATATCTGCTATGGCATGGGGAACAGAGTCCTGTCCTAAGGTATTGGTTTTCTCTCAATGTAGGCCTTTGGAACCTAAGAGAGATAATATTTGTTTTGGTGTGTTGATGCTTTACTTGTATCCGACAATTTGTTTCCGTTGTTGCTATTGTAGCCTCTTTTTGTATTCTTCTTGCGTCTGAAATCTGTTTTCTGAGATTCAGTCATCACTCGCAGGTTGAGAAAGTTTTTGGTCCAGGAAATCAGTATGTTACAGCTGCAAAGATGATTCTCCAGGTGTGCTTGTATTCCTCCCTCTTTCATGTTTTCCTATTTCCTTTTAGCTTTGTCTGAAAATCCATGCGCTATTGAAGTTGTTTCAACTAAAAAAATTCACGGTGTTTACATCAGAACAGTGAAGCAATGATATCTATTGACATGCCAGCTGGACCTTCAGAAGTTCTGGTCATTGCTGACAGATATGCCAGCCCAGTACATGTAGCTGCAGATCTGTTGTCTCAGGTGCATTGTGTTCCATTCATATTTTTCCACTGATTATGATAAATAAACTAGGAATAATGGAAGCGGTAAATTTATCTGCAGGACCATGGTTTTCCATCTGTCAATGTGATTTATTTTGTAGCTCGGACACACCTGATGGTTTGTTTTCTGTGCTGTGCTGTGCAGGCTGAGCATGGCCCTGATAGTCAGGTTGTTCTTGTGGTTGTCGGGGATGGCATCGACATGGAAGCTATTGAACAAGAAATCAGTAAGCAGTGCCAAGCCCTTCCTAGGGGAGAGTATGCCTCGAAAGCTTTGAGCCACAGTTTCAGCGTCTATGCTCGTGATATGATAGAGGTAGGTCCTTTATCCTTCTTGGTTGCAGACAATCAAGGGTGTCCAACTCTCTCCTCTTATTGCATCAAACACTCGGGTTAATTTTTGCGTATCTAACCTGTCATCAATTTCCATGTTCAAATTGGTGGGTTTTCTGGGCAGGCCATCTCCTTTTCCAACTTGTATGCACCCGAGCATCTGATAATCAATGTGGAAAATGCCGAGAAATGGGAGGGTCTTGTTGAGAATGCAGGTAAGGACTTGCCTCTCCCTCCCTCATCTTATTGGCTTACAAGGGCCAATTAGTTCTTTCACCTAGGGGAATTTGTTGCCCCCTCTTGGTAATAAACTCTTTTTGGTTTCACCGCAGGTTCTGTGTTCTTGGGTCAGTGGACGCCGGAGAGTGTCGGGGATTATGCCAGCGGAACGAACCACGTGCTTCCTACTTACGGGTATGCTCGGATGTACGGCGGAGTATCCTTGGACTCCTTCTTGAAGTATATGACAGTTCAATCTCTAACCGAAGAAGGCCTGAGAAACCTTGGTCCATTTGTGGCTACCATGGCTGAAGTTGAAGGGCTCGATGCCCACAAGAGGGCCGTCACTCTTAGACTCCAGGATATAGAGGCCAGGCGGCAGCAACAGCGAGTCACAACAACATAGAATATGGTAGACTGCGCTTCTCATTTTCCTTCTTTTCTCAGGTGGCCGTTGTCAGGATCCCGAGTGTTGCCCCTTTTGTTTCATTCTCATACTTTGTTCATAAACATGTATTCCTTTCTCGCACTCTTCTGGTGCAACGGTAAACTTTTTTGGTAGAGGCTCGTATCACATAGTAATCCTACCAAAAGGAGAACATTTGAACTAAACACACTCTGATACTTCTATGCATCTTTTATTTATTGAACAACAAGTTTCTCAGAAAAAATTCCAAGTTACACATGTTTTAAAAAAAATTCTCAAAATACACGTTATGAAAATAATTCCCAATCTATACATGTTTGGGCCTTCACCGTGGCAGAGGAGGGCGGTGATTGCATCACCGCATGAGAGAAGCACGGTGATTGCAATCACCGCTCTAGAGAAAGGCGGTGAAGGCCTGACCTGCGTCAAAACTTTAAACAAACGTAACTTTGTGCTCGGTTATCTGATCGTAGCGAAATTTTTTTTTATTCCGCATAATTTTTCGTGATCTTGCAAGCCACAAACCGCCGCCCGCCTTCGTCTCGAAAAAATGTTGTTTGCTACTCCGAACGAGCCTTTTTTGGATTTCGTCAAACTTTGAACGACCATAACTTTGTGCTCCACAATCCGAAACTCATGAATTTTTTTTGATTTCGCATAACTTTTTAAGATCTAAATTTTTTATCATAGACATAATTTCGGAATGTACTTGGATTCCTGAAAAGGGAAGGTAAAGTTATTCCCAAAACCCCGTATATCCAACATAGAATATGGTAGACTGCCCCTTTAGGTAAAGAACTGCCATCAGTATTATGCTCATCTTCATCATAGTCAGCTTGAGAAATAAGCTCCTGTTGATCACTATATTGAGGATTGCTGGATATTGAAGAAGAAGAACTCAGAACAGAAGGAGAAATCTAGCAACTCAGGATCTAATTCGAGATCAAGTTCTAATTCAAATACTCCAAGGTTTGCTGGTTCAGTGATTCAAAATTCTGCTACATAAACTCAGTCAGAGGGAAGTCTGAGTGTTGAGAACAACGTGGCACCCAATCCTCTTGGATTCACAGCAGAAGAAATGAATCGTTTGAGATACATGTTGCAAGTTGGTGCTAATCCTTTCCCATCTCCACCAACTTCTCCTACCATCAACCATCAGGCCTACTTTGTCTCACAGTATTTGCCTTCATACCCAAACCACTCAGGTAAATTCACCTTGTATATCTTCAAACCTTGCCCTTCTCATATTCATAACTTATGAATTTTAGGCACAGGTGCATCTGACCATATAACCTGTAGTTTAACCCTTTTCAAAGACCACAAAGCTATCCCAAATTCCTTTGTCAACCTTCCTAACAACACACAAGTTATAGTTACACACATAAGAACAATCACTTTATCTTCAGGATTGATTCTCTATGATGTCTTGTGTGTGCCTAGCTTTACCTTCAACTTAGTTTCAGTAAGCAAGCTTACACATGATATGCCAGTCTCCTTACAATTTCAATCTGACCATTGTTCTATCCAGGACCTTCTAAGTCAGAAGAAGATTGGTTTAGCAAAAGAAACTAAAGGCCTCTACCACCTCTCCTTTCCATCCACTCAACAACCATCACCCAGATCACCTATCCAGCCTCAAGTAGCTACACTTTTCAACGTCAACCCTCACAACTATAGCTGTGGCATTGGAGACTAGGGCATCCCAGTCATGAGAGACTTAATTTACATAGTCATAGTTCTCCAAATGTAACTAGTTCTAAGACAAAACATTGTGATGTTGGTCATTTATCCAAACACAAATGCCTGTCTTTTCCCATTAGCACCAATGTTGCACCAAACAGATTTCATTTACTTCATGTGGATATTTGGGGTCCATTGTCTGTTACTTCTTATGATGGATTCAATTATTTCTTAACTGTTGTGGATGATTTCTCGCTTGCTGTCTGGGTTTATCTCATGAAACATAAGAGTGAGGTTAGAAGTTTACTGGAAGGCTTCTGTAATTTGGTTAAGAACCAGTTCAGTACAACAGTTAAGGTCATCAGAAGTGACCAAGGGAAGGAGTTTGCTATGTGTGATTATTTCTTACAAGAAGGTATTGAACATCAGATGAGTTGTGTTGAGACTCCAGAGCAGAATGCTCGTGTAGAAAGGAAACACCGGCACATCTTGAATGTGGCTAGGTCCTTAAGGTTTCAGTCAGGGATTCCACTTTCTTTTTGGAGTGACTGCATCCTGCATTCAGTTCATCTCATTAATAGAATCCCCACACCTATTATAGCCAATCGATCTCCTTATGAATTTATGTATGATCAACAACCTTCCCTATCTCATCTTTAAGTATTTGGTTGCTTGTGCTATGCCAACACTTTGTCTCATGGGAGGACTAAGTTTGCACCTCGAGCTCGACAATGCATCTTTCTTGGCATCCCTTCTGGCATAAAAGGCTATAAAGTCTTAGACCTCCACACTAAACAGGTCTTCTTTTCCAGAGATGTTGTCTTTTATGAGAACATCCTTCCATACAAATTTCCTGAACCATCACTTCCTACACCTGAGCCTCCTGAACCTACATATACACCACCACCAAACAGTTCTGCTCCACCTATTTCTATACCATCTACACTTCCTCCTTATCCTTCTTCTTAACATACCAGTCCTACAATAGATAAAACTCCTTCTCCTACTCTCACACAGCCTCAAACTATTTCATCCTTCGATGAAGGGGGGACTTCTGAGCCTGTGTTGTCTCATGTTTTGGATCACTATGAATACTTTGATAGTGATCAACATGAGCTTATTTCTCAAGCTGACTATGATGAAGATGAGCATAATACTGATGGCAGTTCTTTACCTAAAAGGAAAATCCACTTGCCATCCAAATTTCAGGACTACCAACTTGACCCTTCTCTCAAATTTGGGGCTTTTGGTAAGGCCAGTGCCTGTAGCAGATATCCACTTTGCTTAAGTGTTGATAAACTGACTCAGTTGATAGACATTATGTTCTTAGTGTGATCAATATGCAAGAACCTAGATCATATTATGAGGCTATACATGATGATATGTGGAATCAAGCAGTCAAGTCAGAGATTTATGCATTGGAGGAGAATCAAACCTGGGACATTGTAGAGCTGCCAAAAGGGAAGAAAGCAATAGGAAACAAATAGGTCTTTAAGATCAAACTTAAACCAGATGGTTTACTAGAGAGGTGTAAGTCAAGACTTGTGGCTAAAGGTTTCAATCAAGTCTATGGCATTGACTTTTTGGACACCTTATCACCAGTTGCTAAAATTAACACTGTCAAAGCACTGTTAGTAGTTGCTAGTGTGAAGAAATGGGTTCTAGAGCAGTTAGATGTATCTAATGCTTTCTTACATGGTGAATTACATGATGAGGTGTATATGAGAATTCCATTGGGAGTTGAGGTTTCTAATCTTGAAGGAAAGAATCTAGTTTGCAGACTGAAAAAGTCTTTATATGGGATTAAGCAAGCTTCCAGGCAATGGTTTGCCAGACTTGCATGGGTGAATGGAAGAGTGGTCATCTTACTGGTTTATGTAGATGACATTATCCTAGGAGGAGGTGCACAGAAGGATATTTAGCGGCTGAAGTTGGCTTTGAGCAAAGAGTTCAAAATCAAACTGCTGGGACCCTTGAAATACTTTCTGGGTTTGGAGGTTGTACGAAATGATCATGGTCTTGATGTTTGTCAAAGGAAGTACTGTGTAGAAATTTTGAAAGACACAGGTTATCTGGATTCCAAGGGGTGTAAATCTCCTATGGATATAAAAGTGAAGTTGTCTGCTCAAGGAACACCTTTGGAGGATAGAGAAGCATATAGAAGATTTGTTGGCAGGTTGCATTACTTGACCATAATTAGGCCAGACATAGCATTTGTTGTGCAGCAGCTCTGCCGGTACCAGAAAAATCCCGGCCAAGAACACATGCAAGCTGCTTATGTAACACCCAATTGCTTTTCTCCATTTAAAACCCATAAAAATGTATGCATAATAGACCGATAATTGCACATGTTTTTACCCCTATTCTTGAGCCGTTTGAGATGTTGATTCTCGTGTTTTAAGCCGATTTCACGCGAGGTTGTATGTTTAAGTCATATTTCAGGACCCGGCGTTGGAATCGAGGCGAAGGAACGAGATTCGGGTCGAAAGGAGCAAGTGAGGCTTGAAGTTTGCTGGAGAGCAAAAATACCCGGCCATGAGCAGAAATACCCGACCGGGTATTATCTGGCCATGACCGGGGATTTTTGGCTTTGGGCGTCCGTGAGAAACAGAAGGGGTCCCGGGCAGGAGGCGAAAATCCCCGGTCGGGGATTACTGGCCATGACCGGGGATTTCCCCTGAGGCAAAAATGGTGCGTTTCAATTATACCTGGTCGCGACCCAAAATACCCGACCGGGTATTTCGACCTGGGATCGCGAACGCAGGCTGTTAAAAGCCTGTTTTGTGCATTTTTTCAAGAGAGAGCTGGATTTTGGATCCCAAACACCCAAGGGACGAACCAAAGAAAGAGAGGGTGATTTGAGGGCATTCCTGGAGTGGAATTGGAGGATTTCTTCGCCTTGGAAGCTCGAGGAACAAGCCCGGACTTGAAGACTGATCATCTGAAGATTCTTACTGCAGTCTCTCTCTTCTCTATGGAGTAACTTCCCTTCACTTAGGTTTTGAGGAACCCTAGCTATGTTTGTTTGATTGGATGATTGTATGAGTATTGTGACTTGATAATCTTGAGTTCATATTCAATCTATGCATGTTTTCATGATTCAATTCTGCTTTAGTCGAGATTATTGATTCTGCTTTGATCCTATGAGAGCGAATACCTGATTAGGTCAATAGAGCACCATAGATTGATAGTAGTGGATCGATTGCTTTAGTCGAGGGTTGGTTCACTACTTTGTATCGATTGAGAACCTCTTTCGATAGAGGGACTCTAGTTCAGAAAACCTTGATCGGTTGTTCTAGAGAAGGATACGTCCCTCTAGGCAGTTGACTCAAGAGGGCCTTGTTCCTTTAGTCGAGACTCAAGGTCTAGTCAAGGATTCTCCGCATTGTGAATGAAAGTGAAACAAGTTAGAAATCATCAATCGTTAATCTGGCTAGTGGCTAGGGGGAATCATACCTAAGTGAGTTCCCAACCTGTAATTAGATTAACTTTAACTGTAGTTTGTTAGAGTAGTTTTAGTTTTTTCATCTTAATCTGGTTTGCTAAATAATAAACTGAAGCTGAGTAATAGTAACTCTAGAGACCCGTTGATTCGATATTTATCACTTGAGCCACTATACTGCAGTCCCTTTCATTGGTTACACTTGGCCATTGTTAGGTGTTGTGTCATAGCGAGTCAAGTTTTTAGCGCCGTTGCTTTTCACTTGGGTGTTTTTGTTTTTGTTGGTGCAGATCTGAATCATGGATCCTCATGGCTTCTCCAACCATTGGGGGTATCCACCACCATATGAGTGGTATTACCCCGAGACTCCCTGGAGCAATCAAGGAGGAGAAGACTATGGATTCGGGTTCCAGTACCAACCCCCTTATTACGGAGAACAATAAGACCCCTGGGCATATCAAGAACAACCTCATTATCAAGAAGAATTTCTCCCACAACCAGAAGGGCCATCGGAGCTGGAGTTACCCATGACGGCCTTCACGGGCCATTCTGCAGAGCCATGCTACACTCCACAGCCAGATCCAAACTACGAATTGAGGCTTCTCATGGAGAGATCATGCTCCAGGATGGATCATTGTGTCCAGGCCTTTCGTGAAACAGAGGAGATCCTCCTGAGCCTTAAGAAGAGCGCCGATGATCTTGAGCGATCTTTGGCACAACCTGCTCCAGATCACCCTTCTGCTACCACACTGGCGGATTCAGGGGGTGGCCACCCCAGGCCCCGGCCCAGCCCTCTTCTGGATCCGTAGTTATTATAGTCCTTATGAAATTTTTGATTTTAGACATTCAATCCAGTATTATTCTATGATAAGATTGGGTTTAACTAGAAAAATTATCAAGTTGAACATATTCAAATCACTATTCTAAATTTAGCCTAGAAATTTTAGCCCCAAAGATTATGCGTCTTAAAAAAACAATGAAACGTAAAATTCTAAAAAGTTAAAAACGTAAAAGACTAAAAGAAATATGAGTTTTATTCCCTTACAAATTTACTAAAGCAGCTGGTGTGCAGGGATGGACACACAATGTAAATTGATTAGTCGATTGATTTATCTAGTGTTGATGCTGCTCGTTTCAACAACTACTACGAAGAGAACCTTTTTAACAATGAAACATGTGAGAACTGATTTGCTCAACAAAATGAGCGATGAATTTCTCGCCGATTGCTCAAGTATATTATTTGAAACAGTGTATACTATTGGTATGGATATAGACTTCATTATTGATGCATTCCCTAAATTAAAATACAGTTGTGTAAAATTTACATTGCAAAAAAATATGATCATTATATTTTTTTTTACGGTTCTAATTTTCAAATGAAATGTGGCCCAGTGCTCTTCTGTGTTCTGGATCTGTCGTTGTGCTACCATACAAGAAGAGGAGGAGGACGAAGAAGGCTACAAGGACATTGTGGAGCACACTGAAGTTGTCACGGAGAGCTCCCGTGATGATCATGATCTGGAGTGTCCTGTCGTAGCCGACCACACCTTCCCACATCCCAAACTGAGCTTTGAAGAGGCGAGCATGAGTGAGGAGATGCAAGAAGATCTCATGAAAGAAATTGCTTGGTAGCTTGCTCTCCAATCCGTGCTAGAAGAAGAAGAGCAAGAAAGGGTGCAGAAAAAAGTTGCGGAGGATGACGAAAGTGAAGCAGAAGGAGTTCTTGATCATTTCCCAGGGGTTATACCACATGAAGAAGAAAGGGAGGTTGAAGAAGCAATTGGCATCCAGGCTGAGGACGAAGTTGAGGTGGAAGAGGCTTGCACCGGCTATGAGTTACTTGTGATATCTCCACCGAATTTCGAGGAGCTTCTTGGCAAGGACCCATTTGCAGTGTCTCTTTGCCAGACCAAGGCCACATCGACATTGGTTCCTCTTGGTGGACGCGATGGTGGTCAATCGATGTTGTCATATCTGGTTTGGGGCAATGAGACGAGAGAAGAGAAGAAGAGGTCTCGAGGGTGGAGACGTTATCTGCATCAAGTGCACGAGCTTCCATCACCTGTCATACCACATGCTCGTGACTTGAGACTCCACCTCATTGACGAGAACCTCAACTTCAAGGAGGTTTTGGGGTGGACCGAAACTTAGGAGTCATCGTCCGGCTCACGACGTGAAAGAAGCGCTTGTTGGGAGGCAACCCAACCAGTCGGTTTGCATTTCTTTCTCTTTTTCTCCTCGGTTGAGTCAGTTTTTTTTATATTTGATTTTAGAGTAAATAACTCAACCTTTGTGAGATTTTGTGTTGTGTTTGTGTTCTGACCACTCTCTCCTCCTGGAATGCACCGCCTGCCCCGTCCACCATCATTCACCCTTGATATGGTAACTTCGTTCTACCCTCCTTATCTTTCCTCCATTGAGGACAATGTCGTGCTTAAGTGTGGGGGGATGTTCGATTATGAATGCGTGTGCATGTTTGGCTGTTTGTGTGCTTGGAGCCTAGTCCACTGTCCAAATTTCGATTTGAGGGCTCCAAGTACGTGTTCCTTGCAATTGCCTGCTCAGTATGCTTTGAATTGACAGTCTCTATAGTAATGTGCAAACTAGGGAGGTAGTGTAGCACTATGGAGGATGTTGATGCATTTAAGAAGTCTCAATTCGTCTTCATATTGTGTTGGTTGATTGAGTGAATTAGTGATCTTAGGACCCTTGAATTGTGTGGTGTTGTGGACTCTCTACCTGTCATGGACTCGTGTATCATGTTTTGGAAATGACAGGTGCTCGAAAATGTGCTTTAAAATAACGTCTCCCGTGCGAATAGGGCGAAAGTGTGTAAGGGGAGACGGGAATCCGTTCCCAATTTCCACCAACTACCTCCAGCCCCCTTACATGTCTTTCCCCCGCACGAGGCTCGAAACACCCGCTCCTGGCATGGCCGGTAAGAGCCGGGCTCCCGCAAAACCTATGCTAGGTGGAAGCCCCCATTTTCTGAAAAACAGGTTGGAACCTTTGAAAAAAAAAAAGAAAAACAAGCTATAAAGAAAGAAAAGGGGTTCCAACCATCTTAAAAAAAAAAAAAAAAATAGAGCACCTTAAAAAAATTGAGTCCATGATCTTTTGTTTTTGAGAGTCCATCCATCCACGATTCATTTGTCCTCTGTTCACTATTTGCCATGATGCCGACTCGAGACTAGCGCTCTCGTCGAAGAAGCTGTGAGATGACTTGTGCGTCGGTTGACCTCGTAAGCTGCTAAATGATCTACGAAATCCTCTACCTATGATCGGGGATGTTGGTTGCTATAGAGGTCTGGAGAGTTGCATTGGTTTGAGTTAGGTTTGCTTGGGGACAGGCAAACGGTTAAGTGTGGGGGAGTTTGATAGACAGATAATTGCACATGTTTTTACCCCTATTCTTGAGCCGTTTGAGATGTTGATTCTCGTGTTTTAAGCCGATTTCACGCGAGGTTGTACGTTTAAGTCATATTTCAGGACCCGGCGTTGGAATCAAGGCGAAGGAACGAGATTCGGGTCGAAAGGAGCAAGTGAGGCTTGATGTGTGCTGGAGAGCAAAAATACCCGGCCATGAGCAGAAATACCCGACCGGGTATTATCTGGCCATGACCGGAGATTTTTGGCTTTGTGCGTCCGTGACAAACTGAAGGGGCCAGGGCAGGAGGCGAAAATCCCCGGTCGGGGATTACTGTCCATGACTGGGGATTTCCCCTAAGGCAAAAATGGTGCGTTTCAATTATACCCGGTCGCGACCCAAAATACCCGACCGGGTATTTCGACCGGGGATCGCGAACGCAGGCTGTTAAAAGCCTGTTTTGTGCGTTTTTTCAAGAGAGAGCTGGATTTTGGATCCCAAACACCCAAGGGACGAACCAAAGAAAGAGAGGGCGATTTGAGGGCATTCCTGGAGTGGAATTGGAGGATTTCTTCTCCTTGGAAGCTCGAGGAACAAGCCCGGACTTGAAGACTGATCATCTGAAGATTCTTACTGCAGTCTCTCTCTTCTCTATGGAGTAACTTCCCTTCACTTAGGTTTTGAGGAACCCTAGCTATGTTTGTTTGATTGGATGATTGTATGAGTATTCTGACTTGATAATCTTGAGTTCATATTCAATCTATGCATGTTTTCATGATTCAATTCTGCTTTAGTCGAGATTATTGATTCTGCTTTGATCCTATGAGAGCGAATACCTGATTAGATCAATAGATCACCATAGATTGATAGTAGTGGATCGATTGCTTTAGTCGAGGGTTGGTTCACTACTTTGTATCGATTGAGAACCTCTTTCGATAGACGGATTCTAGTTCAGAACGCCTTGATTGGTTGTTCTAGAGAAGGATACGTCCCTCTAGGCAATTGACTCAAGAGGGCCTTGTTCCTTTATTCGAGACTCAAGGTCTAGTCAAGGATTCTCCGCATTGTGAATGAAAGTGAAACAAGTTAGAAATCATCAATCGTTAATCTGGCTAGTGGCTAGGGGGAATCATACCTAAGTGAGTTCCCAACCTGTAATTAGATTAACTTTAACTGTAGTTTGTTAGAGTAGTTTTAGTTTTTTCATCTTAATCTGGTTTGCTAAATAATAAACTGAAGCTGAGTAATAGTAACTCTAGAGACCCGTGGATTCGATATTTATCACTTGAGCCACTATACTGCAGTCCCTTTCATTGGTTACACTTGGCCATTGTTAGGTGTTGTGTCATAGCGAGTCAATGCACATCGTCAACTATTTACCAAAATTCTCAAACTCTTGCTTCGTATTTTATTTTATTTATTTTTCTGGGAAAAAACCATCTTCAAATTCCCGTAGAAAACATTGTGGAGAGTTCAGCCTTCCGCACACCTCATCGATGTCAAACTCTAACTTGCTTCGTCCCGTGCACTTCACCCATTTTAGCTATTCATCTGGGAAAATATTGACGGGGGTGAGACATCAATCAATGAGTAAATAATAACCTAATATAAATATTAATACGACAATGATATCAGGCTATGTTGTGACTCAGAGTGTCTTCCGTCCATTATACTCGATGTATATCTAATCACTTAATAACTTTACTTAGGTCTCACCTATGTAGATTCATGCAAAATTTCTTCCCTCGTTCACTCGATCTATCACATATACGTTATGGGTCATTCATATATGTCATATATCCTTCTTTTAAGGTTTCTCCTTTACTTTACCCTACCTGGTGTTGCATATGGTTTGTATTTATTCTTATATCCCATACGAAATTTTCCTTCATATTTTACACTTCTATCAACCTGTACAACATCAAGGGATGTATTGTAGACACATAGTGTTATACACGTCGATATCTCATGGCACTACCATAATGAAATTAGTATATCATTACTACGTATGTTACAGTTTCCTGATCAATCGTTGTACTACTCATCATAGGAGATCATCAGAACATGTACCTCATATCACTTGATATGACATATAAAACACATCAACCTTCTCATACCACATGTAAGGGTTCACATTCTATACCTCAAATATGGCAAATACTAAGATTGCCATCTCAATCATATATCACACGAAGATGACAAATATCAAGCTTGGCATTCACATACTCATGTTGCATCCAAAATCAACAATGAATTAGCATCCAATCACACACATACATATAGTTAGTTGGATTCAGTAGCTTTTATTCTTTAATTTGCCAAGTCATGCACTCCCCGGGATCTCGTGAACTCGTAATCTCTTAGGCACGAAGTGCCAGATCATATATACTCGTGAACTCGTGGGCACAGAATGCCATATCTCATGAACTCGTAAACTCGTGGGGCACAAAGTGCCATATCTCGTAAACTCGTAAACTCATAGGGCATAGGGTGCCACATCTCATAAACTCTTAGCCAGACCTGGCATTGCTCCTTAAAAGGAGTTCTCGTATAACTCTTTTATCTCTTAGGCTTGAAGCCTCTTTTCACTTATAATGAGTGCATGACAAGGCGCCATTACGTTTGTTTTAGGTAACCATGCATTTCTTATAGTTAGTCAAAACTCAACATATCACTTGTGTGACCCAAGGGCCATTTCATATCACATTGACTTGAATGACTTGTTGGGACTTTTAGGGACGAGGGTATACGTACGATAGCCCGAGACCGGGTGACCAGGATTGTGATAGAGTCGTGAACAACGTTCACTTTCCGAAAAGAATATTTCCACCCTCAACAAGCCTAGGGTTACAGGAAATTTCTCCTGAGGATAAAACTATCACCATTTTAGGTTCCAGGCTCAAGAACACTAAAGCATACTTAGAAATTTTTGGAAGAAAGAAGAAGAATTTGTTTGATGGTATGTAGCATCATCCACCCCACACACATATTTATAGGGGCCGAATCCATGCATTGTTTTATGAAAGGTTGCCTTTATCCATACGAAAGGTTGCCTTTATCCATATGAAAGGTTGCCTCTATCCATATGAAAGGTTATCCTTATCCATATGAAGGGTTGCCTCTATCCATAAGGTTATCCTTATCCATAAAATAATGCAACCGCCACTAGGGCAAAGGGATGTGTCCCTTCACAGAATTAGAATATCGGTTCGGTCGGTCTAATCCCAAATCGGTTGGTCGACCCAACCCAAAACCGGTTTGACTTGGTTAGTACGGTTCAACCAAATTTCCAACATTCCTCCCCCGTTTTAGTGTATTATAGAATTCACTAAAATCACAACATTCTTCCAACAAAACTTAAGCATAAATGAAAATGTCGTGACGATTGAATTTTCACCTTAGTATATTACACTTGACAAATACTCGAATACAATGGGTGTCGTTAACGATTGAACCCATTGACTCATATGAATATTCGAAGATAATATACACTTAAGTTTTCAAAACTTCTAAGCGCCTTGACACTATTACCCGCCATGTGTCCAATCCTTCTCATAAGCGCACATGAAACCAAAGTCCGGGTTTCTTGAAGCGGCTACACTTCATGCTTACGTAGGTCGAATCTTTTATTCGTGTACCCGCATATTACACTTTGTCAAAGATTCAATTAAGAAGTTTTGAACTTCATCCTATTCTCTCATGCAGATAACAAGCACATACCTCAGGATGACAAATTTTGTGCTTCAATTTCTGATAATAAGCTTTCCACATTGAATTCAGCCTCTAACGTTGTATTAGAGGGGAATTGGGTGTCCCATTACCAGAAATTATATGGACTTTAATCCATCCCTTTCACAGACTTAATCACCAAGTCACTAGTTAACCACTTCGTCAAATGATCAACCAAATTAATTCCAGTTTGGTCATACTGTCTAGACACAACACTATGAATGATCAGTACACAACTTTTACCGTGCCTTACTCCCACATGACCGTACTTGTCATTTTCACTTGACTATATGCCTTAGCCAAATTAGCATTACTATCACAAAAGATAGTAATAGGTGAGATTGGTTTATGTCATAAATCAAACCTCTCAACAATTATGTCTCTTCTCTAAGAGAAATCAAGGCCACACAAACTTTGATTCCATAGTGAAATTTAGTGATGCAAGTTTACTTTCTAGAGGCCCAAATTATGGCACCTCTCCCAAGCAAGAGGACTCATCTCAATGTTGAAGTATCACCTTTAACATGAGAAATCCAACTAACATCAACAAATCTTTTCAAAATTGATGAAAAGCCACTATAAGTCAATACAGTGTGCCTTTGACATATCCTAGTACACGCCGCATTTCATTTCAAATGATGTGAACTAGGATTCATCTCGTACCAACTTAATTGTTCTATCACATATGCGATATCTAGCATCATGTAAGTCATGCATACATCGAGCCCCCAATTTGACATGGAATTTATGCAAGTACCTTCTCATGCAGAAAAATTGAGAGAAGGACTCTTTCTTGTCGTTTCGCTTGATTCAATACACAGAATCACATTAGCCTCCCCCATGTCCTACATGGAGAATTGAAATAACAAATTTTTATCAAAGTTCACTTATCTTTTATTGGCTCCAAAGATAAGCATGTCTTATACATACAAATGTACGATGACTTCATTACCAGAATCATCATAATTTGTGTACACATTTTGTCTCCTTGGTTTAAAATAACATAAACCACTAGACAAAATCACGTATCTTTGATTGGTCCCAAAGATAAATATGTTATCTACATACAAACACAACGACTCTATTACCAGAATCATCAAACATTGTGTAGACAATTTTATCTCCTTGGTTTAAAATAACATAAACCACTAGACAAAATCACACCACCAAACCACTAGACAAATTGTCTAGCACTTCGCAAACGTCGAATAGAGAATTAGACAAATTTACCATTGAGTATATGACCTACCCAAAGGCAATTTTCATTCTTCTATTTCTACATTTTATGAATCATTCTCCTTCGTCCTCATCTTCGAATCATCCCTCTTCCAAGTTAGCTTCCTAATATGGAAGACACCATGAGACTAGTACGAAGAAAAACCATCTTCTACTTCCATCGATGAAATACCCATCATAGAAAATTCTCATGATTCCATAGACCGGAACCGGTTTCTTGTAAAGAGCGGTTCGAGCCATCGTACCGGATAATATTCTTTTCGATTGTTGGGACTTTTAGGGACGAGGGTATACGTACGATAACCCGAGACCGGGTGACCAGGATTGTGATAGAGTCGTGAACAACGTTCACTTTCCGAAAAGAATATTTCCACCCTCAACAAGCCTAGGGTTACAGGAAATTTCTCCTGAGGATAAAACTATCACCACTTTAGGTTCCAGGCTCAAGAACACTAAAGCATACTTAGAAATTTTTGGAAGAAAGAAGAAGAATTTGTTTGATGGTATGTAGCATCATCCACCCGACACACATATTTATAGGGGCCGAATCCATGCATTGTTTTATGAAAGGTTGCCTTTATCCATACGAAAGGTTGCCTTTATCCATATGAAAGGTTGCCTCTATCCATATGAAAGGTTATCCTTATCCATATGAAGGGTTGCCTCTATCCATAAGGTTATCCTTATCCATAAAATAATGCAACCGCCACTAGGGCAAAGGGATGTGTCCCTTCACAGAATTAGAATATCGGTTCGGTCGGTCTAATCCCAAATCGGTTGGTCGACCCAACCCAAAATCAGTTTGACTTGGTTAGTACGGGTTCAACCAATTTCCAACATGACTCATAGGTCATTTTATCTCATCTCGTATAATTGACAATAGGCAACCTTTCTTGTCATTCTTTTCACTTAGCAACCTCAAATGACATTTCACATATCATATACTCATCACATAATATCGTTTAGCACACAGATAACAACATGTATTATGACCTTCTAGTAATTCCATCATACAATCATATCGTCACATTATCATACAATTACCACTATACGATAACCTCATCCACTCATAGGATCATTCAATCATGTAACCATTCCATATAGCAACCTTCAATCACTTTTGAGTTAGCTCTTACCAAGCCATCATATACCTTGTACTCGAGCCGCTTCATGACCCGAATACCATAATCGTATTAAGATAAATATTAGGTTAGAATTTACTCACGAGTCAATGATTTAGATATACCATTTCCCTTGACGATGTTCTGATTTGCTCCTTCCCTTATATAATTGAGGTTCCCCTCGCTAATCCCACGACTTGGAGCTCATCTTCTAAGAATAGTGATCCATGAGAGCTATACTTGTGCTTGTGTCTATAATAGGGTAAACAAATCTCGTTACTCAATTTTCCTCTACCCTCAAAGAGATATATGTGGTGGCGGTGGATGTGTAGATTTCCCCCCCCCCCCCCCCCCCCCCCCCCCCCCGACTTTCATTTCTAGCCCAATATATTAGCAGAGCAGCCCCTGGCCTCTCATAATCGCTTCCTCAGCTTAGCTCAATGAATGGTTTCTTATAGAGAATGGTGATGCATACACGTGTGAGGCTTGGTAGTTTGGTTGGAAAATCGAGAGTGAGTGGGAATCTAATTTGGCTTTGTTTCAATATTGCTAACCCAATTGGAAAATCGAGAAGCATACATGAGATTGTGTGAGACCACTAGCTATTTAATTTGGTAATTCTTAAGAAAATTCCAACCATTGTCTACTTCTAAAATTTAAATAATTAAGAATATGTAAACGGTTCTTTAATTGACACTTTTATTAACCATTCTTATTATAATCTCATGTCTATCTATCAAACACGATACACACGTATTCAATAAAACAAGAGAGAGGTTTGTGGCAAATTCTATATATTCTCATCAATTTGTCACGTTCATCATTTATGTGTATCAAGTAGTTTAAGAAAGAACACCACAATATTACCATATAGTTCGTGCTACAATTATTAGACGATTTCACGGGAGGGGATGTGACAGCTTATAGAGTATTGAGGTATTTAAAGTCAGCTCCAAGCCAGGGAATTCACTTCAGCAGTAAGAATGAATTGAAGTTGACTGGTTATTGTGATTCAGACTAGGTAAGCTGTCCAGATACAAAGAGATCAACAATGGGGTACTGCACTTTCTTTGGTGGTTCCTTGCTGACCTGGAGAACGAAGAAACAAACTACAATTTCTAGATCTTCCTCTGAAGCAGAGTATAGGGCTTTGGCTCATATTGTGTGTGAAGTGCAGTGGCTGAAACAACTCTTAATTGAGTTGACAGTAAAGGTACCTCTACCTATTCCCATCTTTTGTGACAACAAATCAGCAATTAATATTGCAGAGAACTCAGTGTTCCATGAGCGGACAAAGCACATAGAAATAGACATACATGTGACCAGGGATCGGATTCAAAGTGTTTGATCAAACTGCAACATATTGGAACTGCTAACCAGTTGGTTGATCCTTTCACTAAGGGCCTTGACAGGTTTCGAATGAGAGAATTACTGATCAAGTTAGGTGTCACCAATATGTTGGAGCCACTAACTTGAGGGGGATATCAGAGTTGAAGAAGAAGACCGAGTTGCAGAGAAGGAAGAGTTGCAGTGAAGAAATTCGAGAGAGCTCAGGATTGAAGTAAAGAGAAGAAGCAAAAGGGAACACGCAGTCGTTTACTCAAGACGCCGTCGTTCCACTCCAGCACTTTACTACGTTTCACTACGTTGTCGTTTCAGTTGTTGTTTTATTAGCTGTTAAGAAAGAACAACTTAATTTTCTTAATGGCTTATGAACGTTGGACAAGTTGCATCTTTACTGTAATCGTCTTGGACTCTATATATAAGAGCTGGTGAACTCAGAAAGAATCTGAGCTTCATCTCTCACATTTTCAGCTAAATTGTTACATAAAGAAACAAAACAAATAACAGAGCATATATGACCCTATGAGTGTAACCTTCTGATTATGAAGAGAACTTGCGCTAAGAGGACATCGCCGTCGTTTCTCAACATGGATATCGAGCTTTTCTGGGACCATACAACAACCAAATGGTTTCAGGGCAACCTTGTGCTGAGTTACAGAGTTCGACGTATATAGATACCTTCATCGCAGTAGGGAGAAAAAACTGTGGTGGAAGGAAGGGAATTCCCTTGGCTAACCGTTCGTGAAAGATCTCTCAAAACTGAAATTGGGGGGAAGAGCTTCGTAACTAGAAGTGCAAGTGACTGGTTCGCGACAAGCCGCACTACAATAACGAAGGAGTTTTGAGTCTCGTTATATATCATGGCATGTTGTGGAAGGAGCATTTGGTAACTTGGATGAAGAGACCGGGAGTGACTAGGCGCTGTAAAAGTTAGGTGCTGGAGGGATAGGGGAGCAACAAGTGTCTCTGTCTCTCTATTGCCAACAAACCTTCAAATCTTCTAAGGCGCCAACCAACGACGCTCCATGTGGCACCCTATATACCGTATTGATAATTTCTGTTATAGAATAATCCAAAGTACAACACAAATTTAATGGAAATGATTTTTTTATATTAATATTATCAACCTCATCAATACAAGGTATATGGAAAAATAAACTGAATTACTATATATGGCCCATAAAAATTTTATTTGTAGGCCTAAAATGTTCAAATCTATCTATCTATCTATCTATAACTTATAATATGGTTGTTTGAGAACAACATTTTGCCATGCAATGTAGGATTTAAGAAACTCCACAATTTTCCATGTCACCTTTAATCATTTCAATTTTTCATATATTAATATGTTACACTAAGCTAAAAGTAATAAAGAGATCTTAATCATCATTGCTAAGACTCAAACTTATAACCTGTGAGTTCAAATTAATATCAGTTAGTGTTAACCAACCGGGGCAAACTCTATTTGATGATATCAACCACGACAATAATACTACTCATATCATGAAATGAGGTTAACACCCAACCTCTAACCGTGATCATCTTTTTTTACCGATTACTTTTGACTCAATTGTGAGATATT
Organism: Linum trigynum; assembly: GCA_964030455.1. Lineage (NCBI taxonomy): Eukaryota > Viridiplantae > Streptophyta > Magnoliopsida > Malpighiales > Linaceae > Linum > Linum trigynum. Next base: position 6,086,303 of record OZ034817.1, read on the forward strand.
GATCATAAATTTTACATAAATTAAAGCAACGAAAATGTTTATTATATTTTCTATCCACCATTGAAAATTATTATTAAATAAAAATAAGTAATGTTCAAGTTTTCTTCATAATATGTTTAGTAAGCAATTATAAATATTTAGAAAAAAATCATAAATGAAATAAATAAGAAAAGCTGAAATTAAATTATCATCCAAATCCAATGACTTATTTAATTTTATATGATATTTATCTCAAATTAAAAAATATGAGAAATCAAAATATAACCATGTTTGGTTTTCTATCACACAAACAACATAACCTTTTGTATGTACTACTATAAATATGTGAATTAATACACTCATATAACTATATAGCAAAAAATAATTTTTTATATTACTGCATTTGTTGTTGATAATAGTTTCAAGTGAAAATACTAATTTACTAGGTAATATACATTGTCACAATAATATATTAATGTGACATTTTCTACACCATAAAATTGCTAAAATATACATATATAGTTTAGTCATGTGCCACTATGATACATGATAATTTCATTTGAGTAAGAATGTTGATAATGATCATCAAAAAATTTTAACCAAGTTATTTTTTTTGGGTGAAAGCATCATTCGAGAGGAAGTCACAAGATAATCGAGCTATATTCGTATTAACGAAACGAATTCAACAATCCTCACTTATTAAAGATGATATAATTATTTTGCTATAATGCAACTCATTTTGTCATTTAATTTTTATGACATAAGTCATTTTGTTTTCTAACTTTCATGCAAACTTATTAAAAATAGTGTCTTTACTTTTTTGTTTGATGCTATTCTAATTTATTTTATTTTTTATATATGGATATAATTTCTTTCTTTGTATTGTGAGAATGAAGATACAAAATTGCGTCAAATGAATAATCAAGTTTTTAAATAACATACCTTTATCAATTGGATTGTATCTTCTTCCATGTAAATAGTATTTCAAAAATTTTGTATAGAAAATGAATTAACTGTGATTTACATAATATTCATTTATATATTTTTTGTTAAAATTTTACAATCAACTATACTTCCACAACTTAGTTTTCATACCATCATGATATATAGACCTTCATGTATATTCATTTTCCCCAAAATATAGCACTATAAATGTCATTTGTAGAGTATATTTATTTGTTTTATATGTAAAAAATATAAAATATGAGTTCAAACGAATAAGATATAGTCTGTTAAAACTAACGTGAGAATGGTTATGCATTTGTGTTTAATTTTAGGGTTATGCACCTAAACTATTCAAGACAAGTTTCACAATAATTATCTTATGTCTTTATAAAAAGATTGAAGTGAGATTCAGTTGCCTTTTCATATTTTGACTTTGCTCAAGTCAACACTGTTCGCAAAATTCTCTTTTCTTTTTAACCTTTTTTTTTCTCACACAACCTTAGTCAACTAATTCATGTAAGTTGTTCATTAGAATGTCTATGAAAGAACTCAATTGCATAAAATAAAAGCGTGATTCTTTGTAGTTCTAATGATGATGTACAGTAAACTATGAGGAAGAACAATACTACAGCTGTCGCCAATTTTATTTTCATTGGATCTTTGGTTGTTGAATTAATATTGTATGATACAAAAAAGTAGAGGAGGAGTGTCTCTATAGCTAAATGTTTTATATAATTTAAAATGTTAAAGGTAAAACACAATTATATATTTATATATTGGTAGTATAGGACTACAACTATACCTTAATTACATGATCGTAATATGCAATTTCTCTCCTTTTCATTGATCTAAACCATATTTATTTCTTGGGTAAATGCCACATTTGGTCACTGAGATTACTAAATCGTGTTATGTTTAGTCACTAGAAAATATAAATATCAATTTTGGTCACTCGAATTACTAAAACTGGTCACATTTAGTCACTCTCGCGTTAGCCTCCTTCCAACTCCGGTCACTCGAATTACTTTTTTTTTATGAATGTCACTCGAATGATTGAAACATGTCACATTTAGTCACTCTTCGTTAGCCTCCGTCCAACTCCGTTAATGGATTTGGATGGAAACTAACGGGAGAGTGACTAAATGTGACTTGTTTCGGTAATTCGACCAAAATTGATATTAATTTTTTCTAGTGTGTAAACATGACATGATTTAGTAATCTCAGTGACCAAATATGGCATTTAACGTGCTTATTTATCAAATATGTGAATTTTCACTCTCGGACCACATTCAATTACATGTTAGAGTTGTGCTGATCAGTGGCGTATCCAAGATTTTATGTAAGGGGGTTCCAATTTTCTTAAAAATAAATCTATATTATATGAGATTATTTTGCCATGACTAAGAATGTTTTCTACTATAAACTTTTGAAATATATATTCTTCATATAGACTACCAAAGACCTTATTTTCAATATGTATTACCAACTAATGATTCGTGGTTTGGTTAATCATTCCAAACCGTGGACAATTACGTACGTTAAAGTCAATCTAGTAATCATGGATAACCGAGGAACGTCGATTGGAATGAGATGGTAGAGGTGAGCGACTTAGAAACCATGTTTGAAAAGATAGTTAGATACTAGAACCCCAATAAGTTGACATTGTTGTATTGTGAGAGGATAAAAGTCACTATACGTTGGAGATAACAATTATCGTCTAAACAATTACATCTTAAAAAGGTTGAGTTAATCGCATATGGTTTTTATTTTTTTCATCTACTAACTATGATATAATCTATATAACTGAAGATAATTTAAATATACATTATTACTTGTAGTTTGATAGTAGAAATACTAATTAAGCACTAAAAATAACGTTTCATGTTCAATTTTCATTACAAACTACTAATTTTAATTCTTTCTCTCAAATCCAAGGGTGTGCAGTGGCACCCCCTCCCCACCCACTGCCTCCGCCTCGGGTGCTGATATCATGCAAAAAATGTATATCCTGAAAAAGAATTGTGTACAACAAAAGCTTCACTTTGTTGTCTTACTTTTCCAAATGAATTTAACAGCTAACCTCTAACCGTAGTATTTTTTACTTTATTGGTTGACATATGATTCCATTTTAATCATGCTCCAAATGACTTGCAATGTTGATTTACAGACGTTGCATTGCTTCGTTTTGTCATTTATATTCATAAAATGTTTCTTATTACTGCAGGAGTTCGACATCGAGATCCAGGACAAGAAGGGAGCCGAAAATGTTGATGCTGATCATCTCTCCCGGTTGGTCGCACCTCCTGCGGACAACCTCGAGGAGGAGATCAAAAACTGCTTTCCAGATGAGCAAGTGATGATGATGTGCCTGGTGGAGAGTGTCACCCCTTGGTTCTCTGATTTCAAGAACTATCTGGTGGGCCAGCAGCTGCCTAAGGAGATGACGACTCACGCCAAGAGGAAGTTCTTCTCCGACCTGAAGCACTACTTCTGTGATAACCCGCATCTCTTCAGGATCGGAGCCGACATGGTCATCCGTCGCTGTTTCCAATGTAGTTAAAAGCGCAATTCTACTTAAAAGCGGAAAAGGGGTAAAATCGAAAAGCAGCGAATCAAAGCATAAAAGCGTAAGTTTTTTATGCATCCTGTATAATAGTTAAAATAATGTTAAGTACGGCATAAACTATATAAAATATGAGTTCACAGAGTTTAGATAAAAGAAAAAATACCTGCAATTCATGTCTAAATTAGAACATACTCATAACATTTTAACAATAAGGTCATAAACATAAATCATAACCCACAAACGAGTTAATAATCCAAATTCTAACAAGCTGGTTTAAGTTTACATAATGACATATGAGTTTAATAATCCAAGTCCTCACAATCAAAGCGCACAAATGTTATAAAGGATAGAAGGAAAACTACATCAACTTCTGAATTATAAACACAAAAAAGTTCTCAAAGCACACATATGAGTTTAATAATCCAAGTTCTCAACTTCTGAATTATAAACACAAAAATTACAAACACAAAATCTCAACTTCTAAATCAAATCCTACACGAAAAAATTACAACACTTACTTCACAGCCTAACAAATAGTTCTATTTTCCAAACCCTAGCTTCACCAACCCCCACTAAACAATCGACCCAAAAAAGCCACAGAACCAACAAGAAGTGAAGAAGGGGGAGGAAATGACTCACAAGGCCTTGCGAACTGGTCAAGCGGACCAGACATCAGAGCTCCTTTCTTCACCGAAAATCAAGAATGCGGAAACCTCACCCACCTAACTTCAATCTCCCCGATCGATAGAGCAACTCAATCAGCAATGCAGCACGGCGGCTGGGCGATTGGAGTTAGCGGCAGGCGACAGCTTGGCGACGGGAGGCGGCTGGGCGATTGGCGACGGGCGGCGGCCGAGGTAGACAGGCGGCAGCCGACTGCGACGAGCCAACGAGAAGGGTGGAGTGGGTGCGGCCGTGCGCGATGGAGTGGAGATAGATGGAGATGATGAATTAGGTTTCAACGCATCCCTTCTCCTTTTTGGCAGCCCGAAATTTTTTTTTCAAAACCAAAAACGATGTCGTTTTGGTGAGAGGAGACAGTTTTGCTCCTTTGCTTGGAATCGTACAAAAACGGTCTAAAAACGTGCTTTTATCCGTTTTTACCGATTTCACCGATTTTAATACGATTTTGACCGATTTTGAATAAAAACGATTTTATTGGTGATTTGAAACGTTTTCTTACCCTAGAAACGTAAAATTGTACGATTTTACTCTTTAAAGCGCGATTTTGACTACACTGGTTGTGTCATTGACAATGAGGTGGCTGACATTCTGTCTCATTGACATGTGGGACCTACTGGCGGGCACCATGGCGATAACCGCACGGTGATGAAGGTACTACAGTCGGGCTTCTACTGGCCCTCCCTCTTCAAGGACGCCGACACCTTCGCACGCAGGTGCGAGCGATGCTAGGCGTCAGGTAACATCGCCCATGATGAGATGCCACAGAATGTGTTTATTACTTGTGAAATTTTTTATGTCTAGGGTATCGATTTCATGTGCCCCTTTCCTTCATCATTTGGTAATATATACATCTTAGTTGTTGTTGATTACGTCTCGAGGTGAGCTGAAGCGCATGATTTGCCCACCAATGATGCTAGACGTGTTTGCCAGTTTCTTAAGCAACTGATCTTCCGGTTCGGGACGCCTAGAGCCATCATTAGCGATGGCCGACAGAGGCACCCATTTTCAGGGCCAATTCGATAAACTGCTCTCTCGCTATGGTGTCACTCACAAGGTGTCCGTGGCCTACCACCCCCAAACGAGTGGTCAGGCCGAGTTGACGAATCAGGATCTTAAGCGTATAATTGTGAAAATGGTGGATCAATCTCGCAAGGATTGGTCCACCAAGCTTGATGATGCTCTCTGGGCATACCGAACTGCCTACAAAACGTCGATCGGTACTTCGCCGTAATAGCTTTTTTATTGAAAGGCATGTCACCTACCTGTTGAGCTAGAGCACATGGCCTTCTGGGCCCTTAAGCTGTTAAACTTGGATGTGATTCTTGCAGGTGCAGAACGCAAGATGCAGATGCTGGAGCTGGAGGAATGGCGTTACCACACCTATGAGAACACCAAGATGTACAAGGAGCAAACTAAGCATCTTCACGACGCTCGATTGAGGGGCCCGAAGGAGTTTCAGGTTAGAGATCGCGTTCTTCTCTATAACTCTTGCCTGAAACTCTTTCCTGGAAAGATCCGCTCCCGGTGGTCTGGGCCGTTCATGGTCACGCAGGTGTTCCCATATGGCACTATCAAGATTGCCAACCCTCAGACTGAGCCGTTTAAAGTGAATGACCATCGTCTCAAGCTATATCTGGGATACGAGGTCGAACGTACGGAGTTGGTGGTTGAAATCGCGGACCCTTAGTTCTGCTGGAAGAGTCTAACTTAAGACGTAAAAGAAAGCGCTTGTGGGGAGGCAGCCCCACCACAGTTTGCATTTCTTTTTCCCTTTTCCCTTTGATTTTTGGTCTGCTCGAGTCAGTTTGTGCATGTGTGGTGAAATTAGGTCGCCTGGTATACCTTGGTCGAGGTTCATCTGGCTCAGGGGTGTTCGAAAAGTGAAAAAATTGTGTTTTGGTCGAAAAGGTACAAATACCCGGTCATGGGGCTCAAAATACCCGACTGGGTATTTTTGATTTGCGGCCGAGCCCCATTCTGCTCATAGGGTGAGCAAAAGAGCTAATACCCGGCCGCGAGCCTCCAATAATCGACCGAGTATTTTTGAGGCACTGACGGGTATTCACCTATTTAAGGTAAAACCCAATCGCCCCCTTTCTCTCTCCTCTCATTTTTTTCCAAAACTCTCTCTCTCTCTCTTCCCTCTCTCTTCCTCGCTTGTCCTCTCCCCAGCAACGATGCCACTTGAATCGCCTGTACTGTCACACTAGAAAGTGGTCAAGTGCAACCACCTACTAAAGCGTAGTATAGCGGGTTTAGTCTTAACTGTCAACCCGGGTCCTAGATGTGATGACTACTCTATGAAATTCTTGTTATCTAGCAGTTTAAATGTAGTGAATATTAAGTAAACTAAACAAAATGCAAAGCAATAAAAGTTGTAGTTCTACTTTGAGAAAAGTCACCCAGATATGGATCCCCCCTAGATTGCAGTTAAGCCAAGTTGTAATTCACCAAGTCCAGATTCAATGATAGTTATACTGCGGAAGGTTCTTAATTAGTCTGAAGTCTCGACTAAAGGTCTCCAGACCCTCTTAGTCTGAATACCCGGCGGACGACTAACCTCCACCGGAATAAACAAACTGAGGCCCTACGGTGCAAAACCTTCTCTACTGGAGTAAATCCACCAGTAAATCCAGTACAGAGCAGTAAATTGACTCCTTGACTAAAGTAGTCGATTCACCACCTTCAATTATGGGTACTTTATCAAACTAGACAGATATTCTCTTTTTGATCAAAGTAGGAACTACAGGAATTTGATCAAGATTCATGCAATTCAGAAAATCATGCCTCAATTGAATATAATCAATGTCAAGAGATCATGTACTTGGGTTCATACAACCAAACCTAACATACAAATCTAGGGTTCTTCATACCCAGGTGAGAGAGAGAGTTTACTCCATAGAGAGAGAAGAGAGATCAGCTTTAGATGCATAAATCATTCTGTGGAAGATGAAAATCGGCTTCCAGTTGTCAATCGGCACTTCTCCAAACTTAAATCGAGCTACAATGACGTCAAAACTAGATCTAGGTCACTTTGGAGGCTTTGTTCATCGCTTTCTCTCTCTCTAGGTTTCACTTTCTTTCTCTAAAACTTGATTCTTCCTTCCAAAGAACCCAAAATTCCCATGAAAGAGCAGCAGATCCCGAAACCCGGCCCAAATACCTGGTCGTGGTCAGTTATTAAGAGGATCGGCCGGGTATTCCGAAACGCTGCGCATCAGGCAAAGGGGAAATACCCGATCGAGTATTTTGGCCTCTCGGCCGGGCTCCCTTCTGTTTCCCTGGCCTCGAACTCGCCATTACCTGGTCCCAATTCACATATACCTGGTCGGGTATTATAGTGACCTGACCGGATATCTTGCCTGTCAGCTCCTCCTTGCCGCCAACTCTCCATTTTCGACACGAAACTCACCTCCAAGCCTCCCTTTCCGCGCCAAGTCCTGAAATATGACATAAATACACAACCTAGTGTGAAATTGGCTTAAAACACGAGAATCGACTCTCAAACGGTTCAATAATGGTGGCCAAAACATGTGCAAATAACGTTGTATCACCTATCTTTGGTACAACATATTTCAACAACGATAAGTGCTTCCTAGGAAGATCCAGAATAAGGACCCTTGGTTATGCATATTTACATAACTAAATATAGACCTTTAGATTTGAGTGGGCTCAGAAAATTCAGATCTAAGAGGGGAGATTTAAAGACTTTTTATTTTCTCTAATTTTCTTAATCGACTCTTACCTACTTCGTTCTAACTTGAATTTCAATTTTTTTTTTGCGCAGATGATATGTTTTCGTTGTGATCTACAACATGATATTCATTTTCAACATATTTTGACAAAACAAAATTCATACCACTCGTTACCACCTTGGTACCACACGGTACCACCTTTGTTTTTAACTCGAATTCTTAATTTTTTTGCATAGATGGAACTAAATCTTCTTGATCTATAGGATCCACAAATTTATGGGGAAAATATAGAGGACTATAACGTACCACTCTGACTCGTCCCGAATACCCCAATAATTTCCCGCCTAAACATGCACAAGCCTAAGGATGCTAAGCATAAACATGCGCAATCAAGATGAATAATACCTCAATCATTGAATTAAACAATACCCAATGACAATCATTCAAATTCACATAAAAGAAACTACATGGTAGAGTTAGGGTTTCACAACACCCAAGTGAAAGGAAATCTACTCCATGCTAGAAGTGGGGAAAACACAAAGGGAAAGGGTAGAAACCATCTTGGAGGATGCTCCCACTCTTCTTGATCCTTGTGTTGAACTTTCCTTGGAGGAAATATCCCCAAAATCCACCTTGGAGCAAAACCCTAGCCTTCTTCTCTTTTGGTTCGTGTTTCTCTCTCTAGAATTCAGAAGAAGGTTTTTCACACAAAGTGGGCTCCCCCTTCCCTTCCCCTTTCAGCTCATCTTTTAAACCAGAGACAATCTCAATTCACGGCCCGAGTTCACGGCCGTGAACCATCAAACGCGTCTGTGAACTGCAGGCGTGCGCCAAAATGCACCGCTTCGTTCAGTCCCGTTCACGGTCAACGGCCTCTGTTCACGGTCTTAGTGACCGTGAACACACCATGCGTCAGTAACTTCTGGAAATGCTCTGGATGCCTTGCATTTCACGGTCAGCAACTCTTCTTCATGGTCATGCAAGACCGTGAACTTCCTGGGCAAGCCGTGAACTGGCCATTTTTCACCTCTTCTCCTGGTTTTCGATCCTTTTCGTCCAACTTTCGACTCCGAGGCTGGTTTCACCTGTTAAATCCTGAAATATGCTAAAAGACGAGAAACCTAGCGTAAAACCAACCTTTTAGCCTTTAGGAGTGAATTTGCCACAAACATCTAAGTAAAACGGGGTAAAACATGTACAATTAGGTCTGAATCACACTCCATGCCACCCTGGTATAGGGGTGGTAACTGGTAACTACTGGTACACAATGATGGATGTGGTAAATTACAATTCATATTTTACTATTATCATGTATTTCAACCATCCTACACTATGATATGTTAATACCATCATGATACACTTACGTACTACGTGGTATGATGTGATGTATACCAAGCACTACCACCATGATTGAGAGTGGTATTAAATGTCTCAAATTTTTTTGTTCCAAAAATATATCAAAGCGGACATCATTTTGAAGAGCACAACATATATGATTTAACAGTGCAAAAAATATAAATTCTGACTTAAAAAAAAAAGATATAACTCGTTTAAATTTATAAGTGAAATTGTTAGTGGCCTTCCATATATGGTGATGTGCCGCTAGTATATGGTGATGTGGCGCTAGTGATGGCAATGAGGCGGGGCAGGGCGGGGTGGGTACCTCAATACCCATGCAATGCCCCACGCTACTTCAAATCTAGGAAGGTAAAACCCACTCGGGTATGAGGCGGGGCGTGTCGACACACTCTTACATGTTATTCGGAAAAAATACACGCAAATTTTACTTTTTTCGATAAATAAAGGGGAAAATAATTTATGAATGAAAAATAGTGTGATAAAATGGGCAATTGACTCTAACAAGTTCAGAGATCGACTCCAACTAGTTGAAGAAAAGTCAAAACATGATAAATATGTATAGATACTGTAAGAAATTGAGATATAATGGGCCAAGATTGGGGCGGGGCTGAAGTAGATACCATGCCCCGCCCCATATGCTATTTCCCCAAGATGAGTTTCTTGGAGGCTACTGCGCGTTCTCGCCCCTCCTGGGGGTGGCAAAGTATATTGTTTGGGCATCAGTTATTGGTGCAAGGCCTCCGTTGGCAAATTGGTAATGACAGGTCTGCTCCGTTACTGGACTCGAGTTGGGTGCCTCGGCTTCAACCAATTGCCCCTACGTACAACCAGCTACGGATGGGAATTTGTGTGTTGCCGAGGTTATGTGTCAAGATGAGGGGCGTTGGTGTGATTCAAAGCTTAGTCAGTGGTTCGACCCGGCTACATGTAGTGCCATTAGAGAAATCCATCTGCCCCTTAGGGATGTTGAGGATCGGCTTGTCTGGCATGGTACGCCAGATGGTGCTTTCACTGTGAAATCAGCCTATCACCTGGAAGTTAACCAGAGTAAAAAGGATGGGCATTGGCGGGCCTTGGCTAGTTGGATGGATATGGGAAGCTGGATCCGATTGTGGGATGCTAATATTCCCCCTAAATTGAAGGTGTTCTCTGGCATATTTTCAATCGGATCCTCCCCACGATGGAAGCGCTTCTGGAAAAAGTTGTCCAAGTCCACCCTAGGTGCCCAGTTTGCTAGGCGGAATCCGAGACGATGGATCACTTGTTTCTTGAGTGTCTGATGGGTAGGGCGTTATGGGATTATGCGGGCTTAGAATACCTTGGACAAGGACTTCCTCGTCATTCTTTCCTTCTTTTCCTGAAGCGGCTTTTGCTTATCATTCACTAGCCTCCATTGTTTATGATTGTGGCTGCAATACTTTGGAGGATTTGGCATTCTCGAAAATGGGTTGTCTTTGAGGGCAAGCAGTTTGGGTTCCCAGCTTTAATGAGGCAATACCATCAGCAGCTTTAGGTATGGTTGAACCTTCCGGTAGATGAGCTGAGAAGGTTTTTTATCCCCCCTGCGCCGATGGAGGGGGTGCTCCCCCCGAGTGGGCTGGTCTGTAGGTGGGATGGGGCGACTAAGCAAGGCTCTCATTCGGCAGTAGGTTTTGTTATGATGGACAGTAGAGGGAGGGTCCTGTTGGCTAACGGTGTTCGGTTTGATGGGATTGATGATCCTCTGGTTGCCGAAATGCTCACGATTTGGGAGACTATTTCTTGGTGCATTTCATCTGGATTTTTGGCAGTGCAACTGGAAGGTGATACCAAGGTGGTTATTCATAAGATCAATCAAGGGATCACAAGGGATAGTCGGATTGGCGCCTTGCTGGTGGAAGTGGTGCAGTGGTTAGCACTTAATAAGGGGCTCACTGTAAGATTTGTAGGTCGCCGTAATAATAGGGTAGCTCATTTGGTGGCTAAGAAGGCCCTTCATTTGTACCCGATTATGAGTCGTTCTTTTGATTATTTGGCCTGATTGCGCTCCAGGATGTAATTATCTATGTTTTTTTATCAATATATGATTATCTTTTGTAAAAAAAAGTTCCAATTTTGCATCCGTATACTTTTTTTATGTGCAAATTTTATCGATGTAGAGATTGAAGTACTACGAATAAAATCTGTGTGACTAATTAGGGTTTGGAGATTGATTTCTGTAAACACAACCAAAATCGCACATATAAGAAAGCAGTCGAGGCCAAGCATCATCTTAATTTGACCATCAGCGGAAAGCAACCACACATTACCATTCGTCTCCTTGTAAAATAAACTACAAACATAAATTTTTTCAGTGTTATATGAGTTCTCATATTCTACCATAAATAAAGTTGCCAAATAAATGGAGAATTGGTGCAAGAAGTTAACAACAATAAGAAACTGCAAGTTCGTTAGAAAATTATTAACAACATGCTTGATATATTATTTATATGTATATCGATACTACTAGGACAACGAGGTGAATTGTACTTCATACACACAAATCTAATTCATCGTTATCTATAAATTTCAACAAGCAAACAATAGTTTTTCACAATCCAATGAGCCAATTTCATCATAAATTCAGGACTTTACAAAATTCAGGCTTTAACCAATATCCTCGTTTTAACCCAACAAGCATACTCTTCCAATAGTATGCACATAGGTTGGTCAAGTTCTCGGTTCCGGATTAATATTTGAGTTTGAAGACACTTGTTGGTTTCCTATGGAGATTATGGACTAAAATGATTAGTTCGAAGCTTCAAATAACCAAAATCTAATTAAAAGTGGTATTTTTCTCATATATGGATGAAGAAATGAATGGAGTGACTCAAAGGGTCGAGTGTCTAAAGTATCCTATACGTTTGAGTATAGTGACCATATTAATCATTAACCATGAATTTGTCTTACTAATATATTCAGGATCTTAAAATTCTTTTTGTTCAACAATAATCCAACAAATTAGACAACTTTGTTATAAAATTTTAATCCAATGGACAATCTATTAGAAAAAAGGACAATCTCACGGATCGCCAATAAAATTTAAAAAGCCATTTTCACGGATCTCCCTCGGTCAACATAATATGCCCCATGTGGATCTTTTGGACGTGCATGCCACTTCGATTTAAAGTTCAGACAAAAAGATGATTTTTTGTTATTCCTATAAGAATAAACTTAGATATATTCTACAGAAAAAAAAAGGACCTATAATTTAACTTCTATTAAACAAAAATACGCGCAATCAAAAATGATATATCACAGATGGGTTTCCGGATGGTTTCAAGCATCTTGTTCGTTTAATGTATTTTGCCTCTACCAACCAAAATTCAACAAAGTGGCCACAAACTGCCGCCGGAGCACGAAGGCGGTCCCTGCCGTCGGCGGAGCCCTGAACAAGACGATTCTGAATTCTCCCTGGTCGCCAACTAGTAGGGACAGTAGTTCCTTATCTCGGGGAGGGCTCGTGTGGTGAAAGAAATGCATGAAAGATGGAGATTGATCAATAATTGGAGTTGAATGCCAAGTTTTTCCCCCCTCCTACTCGCCGGCGACAACTCTGTCACTTCCTTGCTATAACGGTACACATTACCAACTTTCTATTGATATAAAAAAACATTACTCAGTTAGTTCGTCCACCGTTCCATCTCGTTCACAAGGCTTGGCGAGAAAGAGAAACAGAGAGGTCAGATTATACAATGGCAGAGGCAGAGCATACCTCGGTAGAGAACAAATTCGGTTGCGGGTTACTAACCGCGGTGTTCGGAAAGAAGGGAGGAGGAATGCGGTCGAGAAGAGGAACATCCATGGCCTCGACCCCACCTGTAGCGACGACAGTAGAGCCTAATAATCCCCGCAACCTGGTCATGTCGCCGAGCTTCGCGAAGCGAAGAAAGAATCCGGATGAAGCAAAGGTAATTAATGGATCAGCTCAGGGCCCGTCTCGCCATCATCAGAAAACAATCCTTGTACATCATCAACCCACCAAGGTTTCTCCCTCGAATTCGCATCAGCAACCGTCTTCAGCAGCAGCCGGGGCGATAACCACTGCAACAAGAACAAACAACAACATCAATGGGACTTGTGCAAGCAATGTGAAAGTGTCTAAAGGAGCCATCAGTATCGCCGACGAGCTGGAGAGCATGATCGATGACTACCAGAGGAACAACAACGGGAACAGTCATTTGGTTCGTGGTTCCTCGAGCAATGTGATGCTTTATGGAAATCTAGGAAACTTGAGGCAGCCGCAGCAAGGGAATTATGGAGGGAAGGCGAACCATCAAAGGGAAGACAGCAACAACAACAACAACAAAGGGAAGAATGGGAAGTATCTAAACAGCGTGATGGGGAACGTGGTGGTGAAGAAACAGAGCGATTGCCAAAGTCAGGCAACCACTCCTATATGCAGGGCTCTGTCAACAAGAATGGACCCTGAGCAGCTGAAGATCATGGGCAACGAGGATTACAAGAATGGAGATTTCGCGGAGGCTTTGGCTCTTTACGAAGCCGCGATTGCCATCGATCCGAACAAGGCCGCGTACAGGAGCAACAAGAGCGCGGCGTTAACTGCTCTGGGTAGGCTGCTAGAAGCAGTTAGCGAGTGCAAGGAAGCCATCCGGATCGAACCCAATTACCATCGGGCGCATCATCGCTTGGGTAACTTGTACCTCAGGTGAAACATGTTGCTAATCAACAGAAATTCTAAAAAAAAAAATATAAATTTCCACACAGACAATTTATCAAACACCTTACGTGCACACCTGCAGATTAGGAGACATGGAGAAGTCAATCTACCATTACAAACACGCAGGGCCGGAGGCGGATCACATTGACGTTTCCAAAGCGAAATCCCTCCAAGTGTACCTCAACAAATGCATAGAGGCAAGGAGGCTGCGGGACTGGAACACGCTCATCAAAGAATCTGAGGCTGCCATATCCGGAGGAGCAGACTCTGCTCCCCTAGTAAGCCCAATTCAATTCATTTCCGCTACCTCAAACCTTGTTTCGGTGATGGGTTAGAGAAACTGACCTTTACCATTCTTGGATTCTCTGTTTTCGGATGGGTGGATAGATTTATGCACTACAAGCTGAGGCGCTGATGAAACACAACAAGCACCGGGAGGCCGACGAGGTGATGAAAAAGAGCCTAAATTTCGACACTGATGCGTGCACCAAGTTATTCGGCCCGATTTCTACTGCCAGTATATTGACCGTAAGAGCTCATGTGGATATGGCAATGGGCAGGTTAGTTACTGACATTTTTTGGACGAAGACTAACGAAGAATGACTAAACATGAAATATTTTACTACATTTAGTGATCATTATTGATAATAATTTTTCCAGTAACTAAACATGACACATTTTAGTAAACCCAGTGATCAAACTTGGCATTTACCCCTATGTAATATGTTCGTTAACCAAGCACATTGAAAATTCGTTTTAGAGTTGCTCAGCCGACATGAACATTTAAGGTTGTTCCTTTGTCAATTACTTTCATTCTTCTCAATAGGGCGGAGAGTCCTTCATCGTAGCCGTTAAATAATTTTTGCTTATTGTCAACGCTTTGTTTATATTAGTCGGTCAACTCTAACTGTATCAGTGGTTATCAAGTATTATGTTGGTTAACAGAGTAACCAGTTACTCAGTTAGCAAGCGATTTGAGAAGGTTATACCAAAATAAACGATCAATAACCAAACCAATAGAAGATCTCCCTCTTATTTTCAATTATGCATTTTGTAGATCTTTCCCTACATATTTATGTGTTCTTTTTTAAAATGTTTATCATTGATTTGAATTTGCCTTGTTATTCCTGTTGAGACTGAGATAAGAAAGTGATGATATGAAGGAAGGCTGTGAGTGTGAACTGGGTGAGGGAACTCTTTGATTGGAAGAAATTGAGGCACGGTCTTTGCAATATTTCTTCCAAAGGAAACCATCTGATTTTCCCAATTCATTCTTGATGTCTAAATTTCAATTGCAAAATTGACGGTTTTATTTGCTTCTTTCAATTTTAGGATTCACGTGTGAGGAAATTTGGGAAAGAAAAGGGTCGGGCGGGGAGTATATTGTTTATTCAAAGTTCGGAGTTTGTTTGGGATGGATACGATCGTTTTTTTTTTTTTTTGGAGAGAAACATAGATATTTATATTTTTTTAGTTGGCGGTTAATTGTTACCCGACTATTCAATTATCTAGTACATCGAAAGTCATTTTAGCATGTCGATAACTGCATAGCTATCTTATAATCGGACCATTAACCGATGATTACCGAATAATTTAATGGTGTAACAGCTAATCGACTAACTCATTTCAGCATGTCACCCTAATGAACATTGAAAATGTTGTAACTTTGGCCAACAGGTTCGACGACGCCTTATCGAAAGCGCAAGGTGCGATGAGGCTGGACTCCAACAACAAGGACGCGAGCATGGCGATGAGGAAAGCGAGAGCCGTGGCGGCGGCTCGAGCGAAAGGAAACCAACATTTCAAGGTAGGGAAATTTCGAGACGCATTGATGGCTTACGAGGAAGGATTGGAGCACGATCCTCACAACTCGGTGTTGCTCTGCAATCGAGCCGCCTGCCGCGCCAAGCTCGGCCAGTTGGAGAAAGCCATCCATGACTGCTCCTCTGCTCTCAATGTCCGTCCAGACTACGCCAAAGCCAGGCTAAGGAGAGCTGATTGTTATGCCAAGGTAAAGCACACTAACATTTGGCTCATAGATTTTTAATTAGGAAAATTATAAAAAGAATGGTCATATATCGATTTGCTTGGTGAAACAGTTGGGAAAATGGGAAGCTTCAGTAGAAGACTACGAGATGTTGTTGAAAATTTCGCCACAAGACGAAGAGGTGAGGCAAGGCTTAATGGAAGCCAAGGAAAAACTGAAGAAGCAAAGAGATGAGAAATGTTAGAACTAGAATAAAGAACACCTAATGGGGTCTAAGGAAGGAAGCAAGCCTGATTACATAATATCAAAACTGGGTTGA
This sequence comes from Linum trigynum, assembly GCA_964030455.1. Lineage (NCBI taxonomy): Eukaryota > Viridiplantae > Streptophyta > Magnoliopsida > Malpighiales > Linaceae > Linum > Linum trigynum. The sequence goes on from OZ034817.1 coordinate 6,102,536, forward strand.
CTTTGGGCCAATATAATTGGACTTGAAAGTGGATAGAAAGAAAAGATCCCAACATACGTCAATTGTGTTTTGAAGAGTTCATTTTCGTGTATAGTTCTTGATATATGGCAATTGTGTATAGATTTTTCGTTGTCCTCTTTATTCTAGACTTTGTTTTCTCAATGAGTTAATGGTCTTATAAACCCACAATCTATGGGAAAAAATTCCAAAATACACAAGTTCTTAAAAAAAAATTCCAAAATACTTTAGTTATAAAAATAATTCTCAAAGTACGCATGTTTGAACATCACCGCAATGGTCCAAGACAGTGAACAATATCACCGCAATCGACAAAGACAGTGAACGTATCACTGTCATCGACAAAGACAGTGAACGTTTCACCGTCTTAGTTTAAAGAGAGAAACCTTCACCGTAGCGAACTAAAATGGTGAACATATCACCGCGCCGAACAAAGACAGTTATGCATTCACCGTTGTTGTCTGAAGCGGTGATTGTTTAACACGTTTTCCAGACCTGGTAGGTGGAAAATTAGGTCTCAGCTACCTAGCATTCACCGCAATAGGCAAAGGCGGTGAATGTCTTCACTGCAGTCGACTCTCACGGTAATTTTATACACTGCAATGCACTCTTGCTGTGATTATATGACTTGCTTTGCATATAAATAACCGAGCCCCAACGTATCTGCCTAAAAAATCTGTACCATTCCACTCAAATTTTTGCAAAAATCTCCTTCTCAGCCTGCTTCCAGCAACTACAGATACAGAATCTCATATTTTCGGCACGATATAATGGTGTACTATTTAGATATTGATGTTTTAATAATTATAAGTCTGTATTTAATGAATTGCTGTTAGTGGTGAATATGTTATGTTGGAGATATTTAGATTTTTATGGTATGATTGATGTTAGTTAGATGAATTTGTTTAGTATACTCATGTTATTGTAATGCTAATTATGGTTCATGTTTCGATTAGTTAGTTGCGGTTGTTTATGGTTTTGGATGATATTATTTTCGTAGCCCTAAAAATATGGCGTTGGATATTGTTTGTGCCCCAAGTAATAATTATACTATACTAATCTTATTCGAGTTAAGCTAATAGTTACTTATTATAAATTGCAGACATGAGTAAATTTAAGAAGTGTCGGCTTATTATTCGGTGGAATGGTCGAGTGACAAACTCTGATATTGTGATCGATTGTGAAGATGGTCAATCCATTATGCTGAAAATTGATTCGAGATTCACGTGGCAAGAACTCCGTGACATTTGTGCATATAGGGTTTGTATGGGTGGACAGACGAGAGTTGGTAAAATTACATACATGTATCCTAACATAGAGCAAGTATTTAAATTGTCAACTCGGGTCGGTGCATGTACCCCTACTTTAATCGCTTAGGTTGTTATCTAGCAAGCAACTTTTGGGTTTAGAACTAATGGAACTACAAACTAAACAAGCAAAGAAAAGTTAATAAAGGAAAATTCTAACTAAGGGAGCTTCACTTAGGAGTTGTTTCCCCCTAACTAGCTACCGTGACTCGCTGGATTGAAACGATTGCTATGGGCAAGGTAACCTCAAACCGCAGAGGGATGAAAATATGGTCTTAGACCACAATCTCAATTGCTAAACCGAGGTAAACATTATAGGCCGTGCCACTCGGCCCTCTCGGTTCAGGCAATCCGTGGTTGACTTACTCCCTCACTCAACTCAATGGTTGGATGGCTTAATCGCTCTTAACCAATTTGCTTAATTCAACATTGAGGTTTGCCCTAAATTAACCTAGTTAGGTGGCTTATAAAGCTAAAGGAAAACCAACTCGATTGAGTTTCCCTTGGAAGGGGGATTTTCCTCTCTAAGCTAGGTTGAAGTGGCTAATTAGATTGCAAAGCACCAACATGCACGAACCTAAGGATGCTAAGCACAAAACATGCACAACCCATAGATTGCTAAGTACAAGCATGCACAATCAACATGAATAATACCTCAATCATTAAATTAAACAATACCCAATCCCAATGACTATCATTCAATCATTCCAAGCTTCCAAGCTAGATCAATGCCTTCAATTAGGCTCCAAGATCACTCCCTCTCTCACTAGAACTCCCCTTGGGTGTTTTGGGTTGAAACCCTAGAGAAAGAAAGTGTTCCTTCTCCCAAAAACCAGCTCTCTTTTCTCTCTCCCAGCTGTTGTCTTCATGTTTGCCCGAAAGTGATCAGTCCACGGATGCGTTGGCCAGTTCAAGGCCATGAACACCTAAACACGTATGTGAACTCAGTCGTCTCCAAAAACGCACCGCTTTGCTTCCTGGGTTCACGGTGCCTCCTCATCACGGTTTTAGAAGACCGTGAACTGCCTTGTCCGACCGTGAAATGCGGTTGTTTCTTGGACGCCTTCACTTCACTATTATGGGGCAATTGTCTTCGGAATTTTCTTCAGTTTTGCTCTTTTTGACCTCCAAATATCCCAAAACTCGTCATCGACCCTTCCACACATTCTAGGACCTGAAATGTATCAAAACAAGCACAATCTAGCGTGAAATATGTCGAGGAGCGATGAAATACTAAGCTAAACGAATAAGAAATGAGGGGTAAAATGTGTACATTGGGCCCGAATCAGTTACCATGATGATACAGTTCCTATCTGACAACAAGATGCGGCTTGCAGAGGTGTATGTCAAGACCGAGGTGGTGGATGAAAATCATTCTCACTAGTACTCCTATGATCATGGTTTTGCAAGAGGGTAGAGATGGAGTGGTAGTTCAAGAAACTACGGAGGAGGTAATTATGTAGGAGGTGTTGCATTGGAAGAATACATGCAACATGCTCAGCCTGCCCCATTCGTTGAGCCCGACCACGTGCAATGGCCTTCTTGGGGCTAAAGTGGGCTGACATTGAGAATACTCTTGGATCTGGGCGTACTTCGCATGAGCGAGAAGACGATGCTGGTGATGCAGGTCACGATGATCCTCCTAGGCAAAGCTATCCATTTTCCTCCAGCGACAAGGAAAGTGAGGATTATTTGAGATTAGTCGGCGATGATGAAGATACGGACGATATCGACAATGACGAGGTGGCGTTTCATGAGCCATCAATGCCATACTACATAGAGGTTCCAACTCAATTTTTATATAGTCAGAATGATGCCCCTGACTTTCTCCCTATGCCGGTGTATAACCTGACTGCCAATTTGGAGGTGGGTATGGCATTCACTTCAAAAGACGATGTTCAAGATGCTTTTAGCGAAGAAGCCATGCAGCGCAATTTCGAGTGGAAGGTAAAATATTCTAACAACAAACAATTACATGTCATATGCAAGAATGCTAAAGAGGGCTGTACGTGGTAACTGCGGGCTGCAAATATGAAGCAAAAGGGTGTCTAGGTCATTCGAAAAGCAAAGAACAACCACAGCTGCTTCTCGTCCATACTTTCCCAAGATCACCGCCAACTGAAAGCAAAGAAAGTGGGGAGAACCATCAAGCATTTAATCGAGGCCCAACCAGATATCAAGATCAAAGCTATCATGGCCGAGGTGAAGGATCAACATTCATACACGATTATGTACAAAAAGGAATGGCATGGAAAGCAGAAGGCCACGGCTGGGGTGTATGGTGATTGAGACGGGTTTGCCATCTATTTTGGGCATTCAAGCCATGTATTGACGGGTTTGGCTTTTGCATTCCAGTGATCCAAGTATATTACGGACTAATTACTGTTGACCTAGTTCATTTTTTAACTATGTAATATTTATACTAATTCAAATTATTTGTAATAGGTTGATGGAACTTTCCTTACTGGCAAGTACAGAGGAACTCTTCTCATAGCCACCAACGTTGATGGAAATTTGAGGATTTCCCCCTGGCATTTGCATTAGTGGAAGGGGAGAACCGCTTAAGTTGGGCATGGTTCTTTGACCAGTTACACAACCACGTCACACAGCGGCAGGGTATTACGATTATATCCTATCGACATGCTAGGATTAGGAACGCCGAAGGTGGTTTTCCCAACGAATGGGGATGGACATGGTGGTGGTGTATTCAACACTTTATTGCCAATTTCCAGCACCAAATTTGGGAAGAAGAAATACATAAGAGATCAATTGTGGAATGCAGGTACTTCATCTATTATTGTGCGAGTTAATTAATCATTATTCATATTAATTTTCTCATGTATTAATTAGTTATTTTTTTCACATTGAAGCGGTTGCACATCAACCAAAAAAATATGAGCAGAAGATGAAGACGATCCGTCAGATAAACCGGGCGGGGGCAGTATGGGCTGAAGGTCAAGAGTTGCACAAGTGGACATTCCATATGGACAACGAGGCTAGATTCGGCATTTCAACTACCAACCATGGCGAAAGTATAAATGGAGTATACAACTTAGGGAGATCTCTTTTTCTGTCATAGTGGAGATGTCATACTGGAAGGTCAACGAGTGGTTTGTGCAGAGACTCCAAGAGGCTAAAGGGAGGGAGCATGTTGGACATGCGATAGCACATCACATCTTTCATAAAATGCAGAAGAACGAAGAAAATTCGAGTAAGCATAGATTTGTTCTTTTCAACCGCAATGAAGGTATTTTTGCTTTCGAGACAGGTATATGGGGTGGAGGAAGATTGGGGAACAATCGTCAATCTGTTACTCTACACCTAGAAACTCGCATCGGGGAGTGTACATGCCAAAAATATCAAAACACACGAAAACCATATTCTCATACAATGGCAGTAGCAAAGTCAATAATCATCAGCCCATACAGTCTAGTCAGCCCTTACATCACCGAACACGTGATCATGAACTCTTACTCGTCCAGTTTCAGCCCCCTGCCAGATGAAGCTTATTGGCCTGTAGACAATGAGAAATTGATTATCCCACCGTTGCACCTAAAGTATACCAAGGGTCGTCCTAGGACTATAAGAATTCACAACGAGATGGATCAATCACAACGACCCCAGCGAGGTCCGAGACGTTGCTCCAAGTGCAGACAATCTAGACATGACCAACGGCGTTCCCAGGTGCACCTCTCCAGCAAGGTTTGGGCATAAATCCGTACCAAGTTTGAGGCTTTTGTTTTTCATTAATGATTGTTAAGTTGTAATGATGGTTAAATTGGGCATGTCGTTTAATCTTATTGAGTAATTGTAATGGAGTGATTGTAATGAAGATGGGATTGTGATCAATTGAAAAGCAAAATATCGTACTACATTAAGACAACATGGATAGTTCATGGAAAACACAAGACCAAACTACAAAAAAAATGGATGGTTCATGGAAAACACAATGACTAACTAAAACGAAAACATGGATAGTTCATGGAAAACACAAGACCAAACTAAACAAAGAGAACATAGATAGTTCACTACTTGCCTTCATTTTTCTCCCTTCTCTCCCTCTTCCTCGTCCTCCACGGCGTCCTTGTTCCCCCTGTTCCTCCTTCCCTCCCTCTTGCTTCTTTGTGATCTTGTTGGACAACTGCTCGCAGATTCCTCTTAACCCGACCCCCCACCGGAGAATTCCATGCTGGTGGAGGTGGCTGAGAAGCATGTCATGTTCCTGAGACGGTCTAATACGTAAGAGTATGTTGTTGATGGGGGAATTGAGGAAACCCTTGGGGAAACATGTCATGTTCCTGAGACGGGGCATAGCTTGACGACGCTCCAGCGCCCCTAGTTGTAGTTGCCAACTCGCAATGTGGCAATGGTTCAGGAAGTGTGAACATCTCGTAGCTCCTCATTTGGAAACCAGTATTAGGGGTGGGCATTCGGTCGGTTCGGTTTGAACCAAACCGAACCGAACTGGCATGTACCGAGTTTCCGAACCCAGATATCTCCCAACCGAATTCTAAACGAGATATAATTTGGTTTGATTTGCCCGAACCGAATTATATCTTGGTTCGGTTTTCTACTCAAAACCGAAAAAAAGGTATGTGTGTTGTCTGTTTTTGGCCGCCGGCATTGGTGTTGGTGGAGCTACCAGTGTTTTTCTTTGGCCTTCAACTGGTGGTTATATTTTGTGGCATTTAATGGGAGCTTTGGGCTTCGGATTTGGAGCGTGGGAGGTGGCGAGTGGTGGCTGTCGGCGGTAGAAACGGTGGATGGGAGGGAGGCGGCGAGACGGGCGAGTGGCGGTGCTGTGGACGGTGGTAGACTGAGACGGTCGAGACTGCGGTCTGCGAGAGGGCAAGCAAGGATTGAGAGAGAGACTCGAGAGGCCGTCGGGGTCGGGGAGTCGCCGACACGGCTGGTCGTGGTCGCAGTCGCCGCCGCGTTGACTCTCTGCTGCTTCCAACACTTCATTCGTTCCTTTCAATTCCTTATGATTTTTTGGTTGATGGCAATTGGAATTTGGACGATGGAGAATTGGACTATGGAGGTGGAGAAAAGAGATTAATGAATTTGGGCTTGAGAGAATGAGAGGGAGTTGCTGACTTGGGTCAAGGAGGTTGGGCCTTGGGCTTTACTTGGGCATGGGTGGGGAGTAGGGAGCCAGTAGGCTAAGCCTGAAAACAGGAAAAGGGTTGGGCCACTTTAATTTCAGAAATTCGGTCGGAACTTCGGTTTTTCGTTTCGGTCAAAATGAGTCTGGCTCCCGAAATATGGTATATCTCCATCCGAATTCTGAACCTAATAAAAATTATTTCAGTTTCGGTTGGTTTGTGTTCGGTTCGATAAAACCGAACCGTATGCCCACCCCTAACCAGTATTCCCATGGGTCTCGAGGTGCGATCATCGAAAGATGCCCCCATGCCCAAACCTGGAGGATGAACATTGCAACACCAGCTTGTTTTGCTCTCAACCAAAAGCAAGTACACATCTCCCTGTAGACCCAACTAACACGGCTATGGCCCAACTCTTTCTCCTTATCGCGTCTCAATCACCAAGGAGCAATGACAACCACATGCCTTGTATCCATCGGTTTGTCTTGTCGGGGAACATAAATCCACCAACCAAGCCAATGAGGTAGACACGTGCATACCGTTCCACTTGATTTTTAGGGGTAACTAGGCCTAAATGAACCGCTATTTGGATGTGATCAACGGGCCACGGGATCGATACTTGCCCCGCATTCTGCGATGGATGCACATGTCCTTGGACTTCAGTTTGTGTGGGCATGACGAACCCCAAACGCTCGAGAATCAAAGGGCCCCACCCTTATTTGGGTTTTCCCAAGCGGCCGATGATGGCATCTCCAGTGACTGGCAGCCCGGTGAGGATGGCAACGTCTTTGGGGGTATTCGTCATTTCCCTCTCAGGAAAGTGGAAGGTAAGTGTTTTGAGTCGCCATCGCTCTGCCATTGGTGTCAGCAGATCGTTGTCGATATCAATCCGCATAAAGTGCCTCACCATGTCCAATCCAGTCCTCTCAAGATACGGCAAGAATCGAGCATGCCAAGCGGGCAATCTTGTTGTTCCTCGGTGATCGGTGAGAATGAGTGATTCCTAAAAAAAAAACAAATCACGAAGTTGTTAGTTAAAGGAAAGTAAAATAAAAACCTTTAAAATAGTGAAATAATTGAAAATTTTATATGGTACGGATTGTCTATCGAATTGTTGGGCCAAATCGCATGGGAGCGTTGTGTTTCTTGCTCGGTTAAATACCTCGTATCTCTTGGGCCAGGATGGATATACAATCGAGGTTTGTATATCTCGGCACTGTACATGGGCGGTGGGCCGTGCTTGGGCCGGCACGACCCGTCAGTTTTCGTGATTGGCACGACCCGTCAGTTTTCGTGTCGTGCCATGCAAGCCCAATTTTTCACTTTTCTAGGACCAGCCCGGGCACGGTTCGAATCGTGTCGTGCCTATTCATGCTCGTGCCATGCTCGTATTCGTGTTTAATGAAAAGGACGAAAACAAGAGAGAGAATGAAAAAGAAGATGAAAATTGGACGGAGGAAGATAGTATTAACCGATAATGTTTGAGAAAGTAACAAATAAGGGGGAAAAGAAAATTGGAAGTATAGCGAGTGTGATTTAGCTTTGTTTAATTCTTTGTCCATTTTTACTTATATTAGTAATTACGTATATATCTTTATGACACTTCTAACAACAACTAATAATTATATTTCTACTTGTGTTTTGTAATATTTGGACCTATAATTCTTTTTATATTTATTTTCTATCAAATAAATATCCATGCTCGTGCCATGTACGTTCTTATACTCAATAAAGTCTCGAAAATATTAGGCCCAACACGGCCCACTTATATATAGTGTCGTGCCCGTGATCGTGCCCATTCCCATGAAGTTTAGGCCCGGCACGACCCATAAATTATTTGTGCTCATGCCGGGCTGTCCCATTTATTTCGTTCCCGTGCTCGTGTCGTGCTCTAACCGTGTCGCGCCGTGCTAGCCCGTGGGCGGCACCAATGGCGGACCCTGAAATTTTGTCAAGGGTAATCACAAATATAAATAAATAATTAAAAATTAAATTAAAAATTTTAATTCATAAAGTAATTCTTTCTGATGCGGAAGATCGGACTTAGCCGCAAGCACAGAGCATACTTAGAATGAAACTAGAGTGGAGGAATGGACTTCCCGTTAATTCACCGCAATCGTCTATGACAATGAATGCACTTCCCATCCACGTCATCAATCCGTGCCTGCCCGCCCCTTCACCGCAGCCGTTTGATGCAATCCTCCCAGATCCAACATGTGACCGTCTTCCACGATTGCAGTGATGCTTTCACCGTGCATTGTTTATGATAGTGAACCTTTCACTGTTTCGAATAAAATCGGTGGTAATTCAAAATTTGTTCACTATCGTTATCTAATGCGGTGATCTGGTTCACTGTTTTGGTTTGTTGCGGTGATGTACAAACATACATACTTTGGGAATTATTTTCATAACTAATGTAGTTTGGAATTTTTTTTTTAAAGATGGGAACTGGAACTGCCATCATGGCTAAACTTTGGGGCATTTTCCATGTACTTCAACTAGTTTAAACTTTGAAAGTATTTGCTAGCTTTTAGCATAAGGTATGATGCTTCAACTAGTTCATATGTGTTGTAAGTCGCAGACTAGCTATTAAAGCATAGTTTTGTCTATTTACATGTGAACTTGATGAATCCCCTTTGTATCTAAGAAAAAATCTTTCAGAAAACCTCCCGGGAGTCAGCATCCCTCAACAGGTGCTTCAAACCTCTCCACAAATGAAACTTGATTCTCCTCTCTCGGATGTATTGGTAGCTTTGCTATCTCTGTTTTTCTTTTGTTTCTCCAAGCGGCTCTACCATGATTTATAATTTTTGTGTTTGCCTCCACTAGATGAAAAAAATGTTGTTCTCCATAAAATTAAAGTTATTTTTTTCTAATCAGATTTCTCATGTTCGTTTTTTTGTTAGTTGATCATTAAAGAGGACCTACTTGCCGAGGGAGCGGTTACGGTGCTAATTGTACAATAGTTAGCACCGTCCTAACCAAGGGAAAACTACTACTAGTTTGAATTAGTAGTGATTTAGCTTAGATGTTGTATTGATTTTATAATAATCCGTAGTGATTTCGTTATTTTTAGTAGTGTTTTTTTGCTAGTTAGCACCTAATCTCATCCCACTTGCCGACTAGACACTATTAAGCACCTGGTCAATACAAATTAACTTGAAATGACTTGAATAACTTCAATTCCTTAGACTATGAAAAAATGAGTAAAGAAGATTAGAAATAGTGATGGGTCGTAGCATTATGAAATGATGATCGTAGATCTTGAATCTCGTGCACGATAGTCCTTCCATCATGCACAAAGAATCCTTCGTATTAATCATCCACATAATTACGTGTGATATCCACAAACTAGAACATTAATGAAGGAATGTGCCAATTAGAAAAGGATAAGGTAAAATATCAAAGAAGAGCATCTCATAAAGCTAAGAGCACACTAACAAATGGGTTCGAGATATCTTGACTAGTCATACGACATCAACTTGAACAATCATAGAGTTTGGGCATCTAATAATCCTCTAATAACTTGATTAGCTAGTTTATTCAGAAGTTAAACCTACTATATGGAGTTATTAGCACATATTATCACACGATGAAGAACTAGAACAATCACATATTCTGGGAATCTAATCATCCTCCGGTAACTTGATTTTCTAGTACTTTAGTCAAAAGTGAAAACTACTACGGGGAGCTATTTATACATCTTATTGAGCTCCAAACTGGGTACAACTTGTTAAGAGGGTTGCTCTGCCTCCAAGGCAGTTTCATAACATGTATTTTGCCAAAAACAAAGAGAGGAGAAAAATGACGACAAAAATGGCATCATGGCTGCCATTTTGTGTAAACGACTGCCAATTTACAGAAGTTAGGTTGAATCCCTCCCTTTATACTCCTTTTTGTGTTTCCTGTGAATATGAGTAGTTAATTCCTTCGTTTGTATAAGCTTCTAAACCCTGGAGGGTCCTTAGACTATTTATGAATTGAGTCTCGATTATATATATGTTGATTGATTGAGTATTCACCTTGTTACGTTTATTGCATTATTGATTATGTGTGACTACATTGAGTGTACTGTAACAAGGTAGCCCTTATGGTTTTGTGCATCGAATGCAATACACGTCCAGCAACAACCTTTGATACGTGGCATAGCATACGATTAGTTGGCTTGCCCACCTATCTCGATGATACGTAGATTATACTATTTTAGATCCTATGTTAGTGGCATGTATTAAATAATTTCATATATTTATTATCAAATTAAGTTTTAACTTGGATTTGCTTGATAGATGCTCAAAAGTGTGTTTAGTATCTCCTAGGATCACTTTTATTATTTTGATTCATTTTTGGTAGTGTTTCGTGTGTTTTCGGGCCGAAGTGTCCTAGTGAACCACCTTGCATGAGGGGGAGATATCGAGGCCCATCTTATGAAAGTAAGAAACTATGATTGAAGTGAAACCCAAGTATTGCATGGAATTTAGTCGACATAAGGCCAAAATTGCGGCTTAGGCACCATTTTTGGAGAGTCACAGATCGACCTAGAAACGTGTAGAAATGCATTACTTGGAGTCTAAGTCGAAAGATAAGCTAAAGGTATTCGACATGCAGAAAATGTTACTCCTACTATCACACCCAATTTTTTTTTTTTTTTTTACAAAAGAGCCTGTAAATTGTGTATTTCAGCCTTCATTCGAGATACATCTTATTCTGGAGTTTATCTACCTTAGGAGGAAATCGCCGGTTCTAAATAGTCAGAAAACTCAAGGCCATAACGGCAACAAATATGGCACAGTACTTTACCAAGCGACTCCTTGCACTATGCATTTCGAGCAAACAAGTTATTGGATAATGTTGGCTAATCAACATAAATTGCCCCATGTAGATTGTGGACAAATATGCAGAAATTTCATCACATCCAACTTGGATTAAAGCCCTAACACTGGAAATATTTATTTGTATTCTCGAAAGAGAGAGGACCTAGTAAATTTATATAAATAAGTAAATGCATTATTTTCTGATTATTATCGAGCTCATTTTACCCACTCAACGGGAGGTGGTAAAAGACTAAACAGAACTCTGATGAAGGATCACCATCACGTCATCAACCCAACATCAAATATCACCAAAAATAAGTACACAGAGTCGATACTACTACTGGCCACACCCGATAAATTACTCTCGACACATCGGGATCAATAATACACCAAAACTGGGGGAAAATCTTTAAGTACATATGTTTTTAAAAAAATTTCCAAAAATACAAACGTTTTATGAAATATTCTAATCTACACATGTTTGGGCAAAACCTCGCCCGTCGGACGCGGTGAACAGTATCACCGCGGTTGTCACAATCGATGAACGCTTCACCGCTATTGTCTGGAGCGTTGTATTGTTTCTTGCCATTCACCGCTGGTGTCCCACACGGTGATGGCCCAATTAGTTATTAGGTTTTTTGTCGCCTGCGCAATTCCCAAAAGACGATCCAATTCCCAGCAGAAGAATCGACAAAGCAAATTCTTGGTCTCTGGCTTGTATCGCCAACGTCGGCGCCTCTAGGCCTAATTCCCAACTATGAAGCGACGCCACGGTAAGTTCTGGTTTTGGGTATGAGATTGAAAAGAGAGGAGAAACTAAAGGTGGAATTCTCTTTCGGACCAACACCCAAAAGCAGAACGCCGGCCGCCATCTCCAAGGAAGAAAGCGAATGTGGTGAATTGGTGATGGGGATGGAGACAAGGAGAAGGTAGAGGAGCGAAGGGAGGGCTCGTTGATGATGGATTGGAGTCGAGCTTGAATAAAGGGATAGGAGAGAAGGAAGTAACACTACTGATTAGGTAATTAGATATGGTGATGGGGAATACCCAGATGGGGATGGAGACGAGGACAAAGGATGGATCGATGATTCATCACCGCGTGGGACACCAACGGTGAATGACCCGGAAAAATTCACCGCTTCTGACGTCCGCGGTGATATTATTCCGTGTCTGACGATAGGGGTTTTGACCAAACATGTGTATATTGGAATATTTGATAAAACATGTGTATTTTGTGAATTTTTTTAAGAACATGTACTTTAAGATTTTTTTCCGATAGTAAGTTGTATTTTTACAAAAATATCCTTATAATAAGTGTTAGCATGATGCTAACATTAGAGGTGTTAACATCCTATCTCCTCTCCTTGTAATTGCTGTCTGTCTTTCTGCCAAAAAAAAAAACAATCCATGAACTCCTTTTTTACTTTTTCCTTTCCCCTCTAATTTGATTGTAATTATTAGAATCCATAGATGAGTGGCCCAGTTCAGCAAAATCAGAGTTCCGCCCGATGAAACAGCTTCAAGACCCACCCAAACTTCCAAAGAGTCGACTCAAATTTTGTAGAAATGAAAAGTCCAAGTTTTTCCCCCCGATAATTAAGTTCCTTTATTGAAGCTGTTGACAGGAGCAGCTTGAAGGCCAAGACAAAGAATCAAATCACAGCTGGAAATAAGGTGGTTGCCCAAAAACAGTTAAGGCAAGTTTTCGGTCAAAAGAAGAAAGAATAAGAACTTGCCATACTTGAAGATTTCAAAGGAATTCAAATTCTCAACAGCCACATTGCAGCCTATAAAAAGGCGATTTGAAGGAAGTGCATGGCAACCTTTCAAGAGATAAAAAAACTAGCTAATTCAAAAGGGGATTTTGTGAGAATAGCTAGAGTGATACGAAAGGGGTTTCTCAAAGGGTTCGGGGAGAATCGCTTTGAGGGTTAGTGTTGGGGAAACACTGGTTTCGAGTTGCTGGGGAAGCAATTCGGGTTTGAGAAAAGAGAGTTAGATCAATCGGGTAGAGATTGATCAAAGGGCTCTTGGTAGATTGCTTGTAACGAAGAACTTCAATGCCATATCATAGTGAATCGTCAGAGATCACTCGATCGTGATTCTCTGACCGTGGAGTAGTCAGTATTGGGATCCTCATTCTCCCAATACTGGAAACCACGTAAAAATCGTGTGTTTGGTTTGTTTTCTATTTTTCTATTTCCAGTTTGTGTATGCTTCTGTTTGTATTCTGTTCTTGGGTGAAATTGCAGGGGAACTCAGCTCAAGAGTCGCCCAGAAAGACGACGTGCGTGGACAGAAACAAGGATCTCACTGATCCCGGGTTGGAGTATATTGATTTCATTTTTGTCTGGGTTATTATTGTTGTGGTATTGGAGTTCTTTCTCTGTTCTTTATTCAAAGGGAAGCAGGTCCCTTTTTGATCGACAATCTCTGGAGCGGGAAGGAAGTTTTGGTTTTAGTTTATACTCGGTCGTTTTGGAATTAAAACACAGCCGTTCCATTTGTGTCACTTAGAGACTGGGTCGGGTTAAGAAACTGACTGGGCTGGGCTTACAGGTTGATTCATTTAATCCGACTGAATTGAACTATCGGGCTTGGAATCTCAGTTGGATTAAACACAGGGTTTTAAATAAGTGGGCCTTAACATCAGTAGCCTAAGTAAAGTGTTATTTAAACAATAATCTAAGTTTAGGTGGTTTGATTAGTATTTTGGTCCACTTTAGACTCACTTGCCTGTTAGCTGGTTTTTCTTTTATTGTGTCTTTCAATTGGTTAAAATATTATAATTGTGCTTATCTGTGGTCAAGTTATTTGAAAGACAGGTATAGAGTCTCGCGCTCGACGCAACCAACACGTGGTATCAGAGCACGGTACCGTAGAACAAGGTTCAACGACCTCCGGTGCTAATCGAAATGGCGTCGGGTTCCAAGAATAATGCTCCACTCTATTTGGCTGACGGATTCTCTCAAAATCGGCCTCCCAGATTTGAAGGAGTTAATTATGGATATTGGAAAAATCGGATGGAATTATTTGTTGGATAAACAGATCCAAAACTCTGGGCTAGAGTCATCAAGGGTCCGTATGAGCTCAAGGAGGATCAAGAAAAATGGACAGACGATGACTTCGAGAAATTTCAGCAAAACTGCAAGGCAACTAATCTCATGTACTGCGCTCTTGGTCCAGAAGAATATCACAAAGTCGCAGGGTGCAAGACTGCTAAGGAAATCTGGGATAAACTCCAGGTTACTTATGAAGGTACCTCTCAAGTCAAAACTTCTCGAATTAATTCCTTAAAACAGCAATTCGAGTTGTTCAAGATGGAAGAAGGAGAAACTATTCGGCAAATGTACGAACGGTTCAAAAACATTGTGAACAGTTTGGAGAATCTTGGAAAATCGTACGAAAGTGAAGATCTTGTCAGAAAAATTCTATGGAGTCTCCCAGAGCAATGGACTCCAAAGGTAACCGGAATAGAGCAAGCTAAAGATCTAGAGAAGTTAGCTATAGATGAACTCATCGGGTCATTAGCAACTCATGAAGACAAGCTCAACAAGGGAAATCATGATAAAGGGAAAAAGGGGATAGCCTTCAAGGCTACCTCATACAATGAAGACACAGAAGATCTCGATGATATGGAGGATGAGGAATTGGCACTACTAAGCAAACAAATTAGTAGACTACTTCGAGTAAGAAGAGAAAAACGAAGAGGAAACTTCGTCAACAAGAATAGAGAAGTTGAGAAAGAAGGTGGTACATCAAAATACCCTCAATCAAGAACTTTCCACAAAAGTAAGATTGAACAACTTCAGCCGGTTAAGGTTCAAAACACAACCGGATGCTTTAGATGTGGAAAAAACGGGCATATCAAGGCTGAATGCCCTCTAGCAAGAAAAGAACGAGCCATGGCTGCAACATGGAGCTGTAGAGAAGAAGAAGATGAGGATGGAGAGGAAACAAGAGAAGAAAGCTACATGGAAATTGATGTTGAAGAGCCATCAGAAGGACATAACTCAAACGAGGTAAAACCTTCCAACCATACTCATTTCAGTGACAGTGATTACTATAGTGATGATGATCTATTAGTATCCACTATTAAGGAAATTCAGTTAGAGTTTGGAAATGTCAAAGTAAAATACTCTAAGCTGAAATCTGATCATGCCAAAATAAATATTGAATATGATAAATTAAAGAAAGAGGCAATCAGATTAAAAGAAGAGTTAGATGAAACTGCTAAGAAAGTAGAAGTTTTAGAAAATGAGAAATCGAGTCTCACGGCAAGACTTCGAGTATCGTTAGAAGGGAATAAGATTGAATCTCTGAAAAAGGAAGGTAAATCTTACCTAAATAAGTTCACTAAGGGACATTGTGAAGAATTAGGATCAAACTCATGTAGTAAAGGTAAGTCGAAATTTTTTGGAGAATCAATCAAGCATGAGAGGAATGGTACATTAAAACAAAGATATAAAAACATAGAATGTTTCTATTGTCATAAATTTGGGCACATTAGGCGAGTATGTAGAAAGAGAATACAATATGAAAATTATAGAACTGTTTTACTTGTCATCAAGTCGGTCACATTAGTAGATTCTGTTCTATTAAAGATCACAAACAAACTGTATCCAAGAAAGTCTGGATACAAAAACCCAAAACTGCATGACTGCTAATGGCGCAGGTTTGCTTCCAAGTGAGCATGGAGGCAACTGAATGGATACTAGACAGTGGATGCTCACATCACATGACGGGAAATCGAAACCTATTCACCACACTCAAAGAAGGTAAAGGTGGTAAGGTATTCTTTGGTGACAATAATTTTGCCGACATAATAGGAAGAGGAATAGTAGGTTCAGATCCTTGCATTGAAAATGTGATGCTAGTAAAAGGTCTTAAGCATAATCTGTTTTCTATTAGTCAAATGTGTGGCAAAGATAAGAGGATAATTTTTGAACATGATTGCTGCTACATCGAGTCTTTGGTGGATAAGAAAGTGCTTTTCACCGGTAGACGTAAAAATAAATTATATGTCATAGATCTAGATGATAAAGAAAGTTTCAAGGTAACTTGTCTAATGTCATTAGAAAAGAATGATCAAATAGATTGGCATAGGAAGCTTGGACATGTGAGTATAGGAATTCTGTCTAAACTTAGTGATCTTGAGCTACTCAGAGGTCTGCCTAAGTTAAAAGGCAAGAAGGAATTCTTTTGTGATGCGTGTGCTAAAGGAAAGCATACAAGGTCTAGCTTCAAGAGCAAGACGGTAATATCCACAACAAGACCTCTTGAATTACTTCATCTTGATCTTTTCGGACCAACCAATGTGGTAAGCTATGGAGGTAAGTCCTATGCTTTTGTAATTGTAGATGACTATTCTCGTTTCACCTGGGTATTGTTCCTAGCTAGCAAAAGTGAAGCTTTTCAAAATTTCGAGTCTTTGACTAGGAAATTGGAAAATGAAAAGCAATCTAAGGTTGCCAGCATTAGAAGTGATCATGGTGGAGAATTTATCTCAGAAGAGTTTGAACTCTTCTGTAATAAACTAGGAATAAGTCACAACTTTTCTGCTCCTCGTACTCCGCAACAAAATGGAGTGGTGGAAAGGAAAAATCGAACTTTGATTGACATAGCTCGAACAATGTTACATGACTATGGTTTGCCTAAGTACTTCTGGGCTGAAGCCATCAATACTGCATGCTATATTACTAATCGAGCTTTGATCAGATCTGGAATTAAGAAGACTCCTTATGAGATTTGGAGAGGAAGAAAAACCCAATCTGAGTTACTTCCATCCCTTTGGTTGCAAGTGCTTTGCGCTAAATACCAAAGATCATCTTGGGAAGTTTGATGCTAAATCCGATGAATGTGTGTTTTTGGGCTATTCCATGACTAGCAGAGCATATAGAATATTCAATAAAAGGACTCTCAAAGTGGAAGAGTCCATAAATGTGATATTTGATGAATCTGCTAATGAGTGTTCAGATGAGATAGATGAAGATGATTTTGGACTTGGTGGGAGCTATGATCTACCAAGGACATCAATCACGGAGAAATCTGAACCCAGAACGACCATATCTGAAGATCAAGATAAAGCAGTAAGTACCACAAACTCTCCGATCGAGGAAGATCATGAAGTAAGACAACCTCCGCCTCATATTGCCAAACGTCATCCTTCTTCACTTATGATAGGAGGGCTTAATGAAGGTATGGTCACTCGTTCAAGAAATTCAATTGTGCATACTGCTTTTGTGTCATTGATTGAACCTAAAAACGTGCAAGATGCCTTGAATGATGAAAATTGGAATGCTGCTATGAATGATGAAATGAGTCAGTTTGAACGAGCTAATGTGTGGGAGTTAGTACCTAGACCCCCTAATAGAGTTATTATCGGGACTAAGTGGATCTACAAGATCAAGTCAAATGAAAAATGGGGTAGCTACTAGAAATAGGGCTAGGTTGGTAGCTAAAGGGTATAATCAAGAAGAGGGAATTGATTTCGATGAAACCTTTGCTCCGGTAGCTAGATTAGAGGCTATTAGAATGTTATGTGCGTTTGCTAGCTCTAAGGGTTTCAAACTTTTTCAAATGGACGTCAAAAGTGCCTTTCTAAATGGGGATTTAAAAGAGGAAGTGTATGTGGAACAACCACCCGGTTTTGAAGACTTTAGATACCCAAACCATGTCTATAAATTAAAGAAGGCACTATATGGACTTAAACAAGCACCAAGAGCATGGTATGAAAAACTTAGTTCTTTTCTCTTAGGAGAAGGCTTTAAAAGAGGCTCAGTGGATAAAACTCTCTTTATAAAAAATAAAGGACAACATATGCTACTAGTTCAAATATATGTTGATGACATTATATTTGGATCTTCTAGCAAAGAGTTGTGCGAGTATTTTGAAAGTATCATGAAGAAAACTTTTGAAATGAGTGCCATGGGAGAATTAACATATTTTTTAGGTTTGCAAATTAAACAAACAACTCGAGGTATTTTCATTAGTCAAACCAAGTACATTCAAAATATGTTAAAACGTTTTGAATTTGGGAATTTAAAAACTGCAAATACACCTATGGCCTCTACAATTAAACTAGACAAGGATTAGTCAGGCAAGTCAATTGACGAGAAATTCTATAGAGGAATGATTGGGTCACTAATGTATCTCACTGCTAGTAGACCCGATATTCAATTCAGTGTATGTCTATGTGCTAGATTTCAAAGTGCCCCTAAGGAAAGTCATCTGACTGCAGTCAAGAGAATCTTTCGTTACTTGGCTGGCACAATGGATCTAGGTCTTTGGTATGATAGTGAGTCAAGTCTTGAATTAATTGGTTATAGTGACTCAGACTATGCTGGATGCATAGTTGATCGGAAAAGTACTTCCGGGACATGTCAATTTCTAGGAAATTCACTTGTGTCTTGGTTTAGTAAGAAACAAAGTTCCGTTGCTCTCTCCACTGCTGAGGCTGAATACGTGGCCGCAGGCCTATGTTGTACTCAACTCCTTTGGATGAAGCATCAACTTTGTGACTATGGGTTAGAAATAAAGTCCATGCCCGTATTGTGTGACAATACGAGTGCCATTAACATGGCAAGAAATCCCGTACAACATTCTCGAACCAAACACATAGAAATTAGGTATCATTTCAATCGAGAATTGATTGAAGAAGGCCAAATTCAGCTTGAGTTTGTGCCTACAACAAATCAATGGGCTGATATTTTTACTAAACCTCTAAGTGTTTATCAATTTCTAAACATTCTTCGAGAACTTGGATTAATCCTTTCTAATGAGATTAATGAATTAAAGTAAAATTATTTTGAACTTGTGGGTACTTAAAACAAATTAAAATTCCTTCCTCTTATCTCTCGGCCCATCCACCAATTCATAAGGCCAGGACACTTAAGCCTCTAACAGGACTGTGGGCCTAAGCCCATCCCTAGCTCTCTTCTGCAAGTGGCCCTCACAAGAAAATCGTGGGCCGAAGCCCAAAACCTGCCTCTCTTCGCCGGTTCAAGTCGCCGCTCTGAATCAGTCATCGGGCGTGCGATTCTGGGAAAGGATCCCCAATATCCCTCTTTGCTGTAAAAAAAAAAATCCCGATCGAATTCCTTCCTTCTGTTCGATCGATTTCTTTCCAAAACCTTCTTCTTAGATTGCGTAGTTGATAAAAGAGGGTACCGAATAATCGAATCTCTTTCTCATCACTGCTCCTAAATACTGATCCGATGTTCGCAAGCAGCCAAGATTCAAGGACCGCGATTCGAACTTCCTTCTTCTGATGCCTAGAATCCCTAAGAAGTAGGCTCAATCTAACTCCAGCTGTCTTCTCCCCTCGAATTCAAAAAAAAAAAAAAGGAAGGGTAAATCTCCCGTCATCAGAAGCAGCAGAATCATATCGACTGATCTTCTCATTCCAGTCGAGCAGATACGACTTTCCTCTTCCCGAAAATGTTCCAAAACGTGCTCTCGCCCGGCCAGTTTAAAAACCAGTCTCGTCATGGGAATTTTCATCCCCGCCTTCAAATCAAAATACCCCTTCCTCAGCCTCACCATCGATAGCAGCAGCCCCCCCCCCCCCCTCTGTCACACCATGGCACCGAGCAATCCCCAGCTCAATGTGAACCTTGCACCTGCTGCAATCTTCACAAATCGGGGATTCCGCAACTCAGAAGCCTACTCCAAGTACTGCGTAGCTTCTGTGATCGCCCTCTGCATCCCTCATTCCTCATTCCCCCTACCTCGTTCAACCGGTACAGACTGAGGGTGAATGGGTATATCAATGATCTTGGGTGGAGTTCTCTGTTCCAGAATCGCCTCCTTGATCAGTGCCCTGAAGCAGTGAGAATGTTCTACGCAAGTATGCAGTGCGGTCCTGGACGTTATCCGTCGTACTTCACCACCAGCGTCTACAATTTCAGTGTGACGGTTACTGCTGATATACTGGCTAATCTGCTGCATCTTCCTCATGGTGGGTATCACCCGGAACTGCGGCAGACTTTGACAACTATGGGTTCCACCCCATAGACACGATGTCTTACTTGGCTAGCGATTATGGGAGTCACGAGCTCTCGAGGTTCTCCGTGGAACGGCTGCGGGATGATCTGAGAGCGCTGCAGTTCTAGTCAGCCATGTGTTCCTCCCTCGCGCTGCTGACCAGGCCGCCACTCTTGACGACTCTAACCTCTGGATTCTGTTTAACGCGAAGACAAGCTGCCCGATCAGCTATGCCTCGCTGATGTTTTATCATATGGTGAAATATCGCGAAGAAGAGTGCAGTGGCAAGCTGCCTTTTGGCCCGCAAATCACCCATCTGCTGGCCATCTTAGGGGTCAATCTGCGTGGGAAGATCATCAACCGGGATGCTCGTTCTGATCTGCAAGCTCAGCATGTCCTGCGTCGCCCTATCTCGTGGCTTGGACCCCCTAAACTTGCCAAAGTTCAAGGGGGAGACAAAGCTGCAAATTGTGAGTCCAAATCAGAACCAGAAGAAGACGGTAATGATGAGGTTAGCTAGTTAAAGGACACTGCAGCAGCATACACAGCTGGTGGAATCTCCAGGCTTGACAAGGGAAAGGGAATAGCAGAATCTTCGGGAAAGCGCAAGAAGACCTTGACATTGGAGCATATACAGGAAGGAGTAAGGCTGGAAAATGAAGGAAAAAGCCTCCTTCGTGACATTACCGCGTCACTGAAGGGAAAAGAGGCCAGCTCCTCAGGCAAGAAAGTCAACAGAGTTTTATTCTTACCTTCGGAGGATGAGGAAGTCGATCCATCGGAGTATGCGTCGTCTCCGAAGTACACCTACTAGGACTGTGTTAGATACTTGATTTAGGGGGAGATCCATGGATGAATTAATGGCAGTTGAATGGTTTGGGTCGGTCTTTTAGAGTAGAAGTCGGCTGTTTGCTTTTGAGTCATAGTCTGTTATGTCATTTGAAGTCTTGTTTGGTTGATTTGAGATTAAATCTTGCTGAGTATTGGTGTTGAATGTGCTTTGATGATTTTGCTTATGAATAAAATGGACTCCCTGTTGTCTTTTTAATCACGTGTCAGTCATTAGTAGTTGGACAGGCTACACCAACAGTTTGTTTAAGTGTGCAGAACATTGAAGCAGCTTAATATGAACGTTGGACAAGTTTAGGGGGAGAAGCTTGGCCATTAACAAGCTGAGGGGGAGAATGTTGACAGGAGCAGCTTGAAGGCCAAGACAAAGAATCAAATCACAGCTGGAAATAAGGTGGCTGCCCAAAAACAGTTAAGGCAAGTTTTCGGGTCAAAAGAAGAAAGAATAAGAACTTGCCATACTTGAAGATTTCAAAGGAATTCAAATTCTCAACAGCCACATTGCAGCCTATAAAAAGGCGATTTGAAGGAAGTGCATGGCAACCTTTCAAGAGATCAAAAACTAGCTAAGTCAAAAAGGGATTTTGTGAGAATAGCTAGAGTGATAGGAAAGGGGTTTCTCAAAGGGTTCGGGGAGAATCGCTTTGAGGGTTAGTGTTGGGGAAACACTGGTTTCGAGTTGCTGGGGAAGCAATTCGGGTTTGAGAAAAGAGAGTTAGATCAATCGGGTAGAGATTGATCAAAGGGCTCTTGGTAGATTGCTTGTAACGAAGAACTTCAAAGCCATATCATAGTGAATCGTCAGAGATCACTCGATCGTGATTCTCTGACCGTGAAGTAGTCAGTATTGGGATCCTCATTCTCCCAATACTGGAAACCACGTAAAAATCGTGTGTTTGGTTTGTTTTCTGTTTTTCTATTTCCAGTTTGTGTGTGCTTCTGTTTGTATTCTGTTCTTGGGTGAAATTGCAGGGGAACTCAGCTCAAGAGTCGCCCAGAAAGACGACGTGCGTGGACAGAAACAAGGATCTCACTGATCCCGGGTTGGAGTATATTGATTTCATTTTTGTCTGGGTTATTATTGTTGTGGTATTGGAGTTCTTTCTCTGTTCTTTATTCAAAGGGAAGCAGGTCCCTTTTTGATCGACAATCTCTGGAGCGGGAAGGAAGTTTTGGTTTTAGTTTATACTCGGTCGTTTTGGAATTAAAACACAGCCGTTCCATTTGTGTCACTTAGAGACTGGGTCGGGTTAAGAAACTGACTGGGCTGGGCTTACAGGTTGATTCATTTAATCCGACTGAATTGAACTATTGGGCTTGGAATCTCAGTTGGATTAAACACAGGGTTTTAACTAAGTGGGCCTTAACATCAATAGCCTAAGTAAAGTGTTATTTAAACAATAATCTAAGTTTGGGTGGTTTGATTAGTATTTCGGTCCACTTTAGACTCACTTGCCTGTTAGCTGGTTTTTCTTTTATTGTGTCTTCCAATTGGTTAAAATATTATAATTGTGCTTATCTGTGGTCAAGTTATTTGAAAGACAGGTATAGAGTCTCGCGCTCGACGCAACCAACAGAAGCCCTTTTGGGAAATTGCCAAGACACAAAAAACCTAGATCAGCAGACCTTACAGGAAAAACTAATTATAGTAAAAAGCAAAAGTAATCCCCACTTTTAACTTCTAAACTGAATGAGGAGGTCATCCGCAAAGCATAAGTGAGTCAACTCAATACTTTTCCATTGAGGATGATAAGGCAGAATCCCTTGTTTGGCTGCAAGGTCAAGTATGTCAGAAAGTGGTTCTAATGCTATAGCAAAGAGGTAAGGAGACAGTGGATCTCCTTGCCTTACCCCCTAATACTTGCAACAAAGTTTCCAAACAAAGAACCATGGACTCTAATACTGAAGTGGGCTGTACTAAGACAAGTTCTAATCCATGCAAGAAATTTCGAAGGATGAGTCATGACTGGTTTTTGCTTATGACACTGGGGCGAACAAGTTTAATTCGGTTTGCTATGACCTTTGATATGATCTTATACAATATGTTAATGCAAGCTATAGGTTGATAGCTGGTTAGCCTATCAGCATTAAGGGTCTTAGGCGCAAGGGTGAGAGAGGTAACATTGATACTTGGTAGGAGCTGACAAGTTAGGAAAAACTCTTTGATGCTTGCTGTGATTTCGGTCCCAATCAGTCCCCATTTCTTTTGAAAGAAACTAGTAGACCAGCCATCTAGGCCTGGAGCTTTTTGCGGATTCATTGAGAAGAGAGCTTCACTTACTTCAAAATCTGCAACATCCTTACTGAGTATTTTACAATCATCCTCACTACTAGCACAAAACCTGGCCTGTTGCCCGGGAGAGTTCGATAGTTACATAATTTGTATGTGTCATTCACAACGATGATGGGTGTTTTGTTTGATATTGTGTCATCTACTATTTAGACAAATACGCAAACTACTCCCAGTATGCTTAGCTTATATTGAAAACATGAGACAAGTAAAATGACTAACAAAGAAATGCAACTAGCATGGACATATATGTTAACAAACAAAATGTTGTATATATAAACAGTCCATAAATGACTATACGAGAGTTACTTCCTATGATAAATACATCATCAATTTTCACCATAAAAGAAAATGATTTTCCTTTGATGGAGTTTAATGTACCATTAATTGTTTTTTTCCAATCTTTGTCTTCTTTGTTGATCGTGCCATGAATTATATATTGAAATTATAATATTTGAATGACAAATGGCATTTTGGAGATTTGTCGCCAATACTTAAATGGAAAAATGTATTGATTTCTATATGGTGTTCAAGAGACATATCTTAAATATGATCAACAACAATGGAGTGATTCTCCTATAGCTCTCAGCCTCTCACCATCACAGTGATCTTAATGAATAACTAGGTTCATCTTCACTCAATTACTTGTCGTGGCCCTACAAATTGATTAACATGTCCAAAAATGGTGAAATTAACCAGTACATCAACTCATTCTCTTTCCATGACTGTCGAGTATAATCATGCCTGATTATTAGGAGTTTTGAAATTTAGAGATTAACGGAACTAAAAAATTTAGAGAATCGTCGTTTATAGTTTGCACAAAATATCGTTGCTTCATGATAGTTTTAAGAAGTTATAGTAAGTTGACAATTTACATTGTTTATACATATTTAATAATGCTATTTGATATGCTATATTTGAATAAAATAATATTTGTACTGTGATTTATCCACCATTTAAAAGATAGAGATAAATTAATTTAATTTAATTCAAATAATTTAATTCAATTTACATTGTTTATACATTTTTTCGGGACGAAGGCGGGACCAAACCGCGTGCCTTCGTCTCAAAAAAGTCGTTTGCTACCCCGAACGAGCCTTTTTCGATTTCGAAAAACTTTAAACGATCATAAATTTGTGCTCCGCAATCCGAAAAATATGAATTTTTTTTATTTCACATATCTTTTTAAGGACTACAATCTTTAGTAGGAAAGAATTTTCAAAAAATTAATTATTTATGGATATACGGGGTTTTGGGAATAACTTTACCTTCCTTTTTCAGGAATCCAAGTACATTCCGAAATTATGTCTATGATAAAAATTGCAGTCCTTAAAAAGTTATGTGAAATCAAAAAAAATTTCATGACTTTCGGATTGTGGAGCACAAAGTTATGGTTGTTCAAAGTTTGACGAAATCGAAAAAGGCTCGTTCGGGGTAGCAAACGACGTTTTTTCGGGACGAAAGCGGGACCAAACCGCCAACTGCCATTTTTGGCTTGTAAGATCATGAAATTTTATGCGGAATAAATTTTTTTTTCACTACGATCGGATAACCGAGCACAAAGTTACGTTTGTTTAAAGTTTTGACGCAGGCCAAGCCTTTACCGCGGCCGGATAACGCGGTGAAGCAATCACCGCCTTTCTCTACAACGATGATGCATTGACTGCTCTTCTATCCTGCGGTGATGCAATCACCGCCTTTCTCTGCCACGGTGAAGACCCAAACATGCATAGATTGTGAATTTTTTTCATAACGAGTGTATTTTGAGAATTTTTTTTAAAAACATGTGTTTTTTGAGATTTTTTCCATCAAATACAAACTCTTTGGAAATAATAACTAAACACTAAACTCGTATAGACTACCCCTACGCATACTCAATCTCAACCCTCAAGCTAACACTCTTAACTTGTCAATCATATGCCCAAATTAACATCCTAACCCCTAAACTTCTACTTTATACACATTTTACACCTAATATCGGTGACGATTAGGGCTGTCAATTTGGTTTGGTTTGGTTAACCAAACCATTAAGTATGAAAAACCAAAAACCAAAACCAAAACCATTAAGATCCTTATTGGTTATTGGTTACCAATAACCAATAAGGACCTTAATGGTTTTGGTTTTGGATAACCAAAAAACCAACATGTACTCATACACTCATATTTATTTCTATTTCCCTTCTTTTTATTGAATAAATGTCATAATAATGGTAAATGATAAAATGACCATTATAAATTATTGGTTGGCATGCATATCTAAAGAAACAATAATAAAAAATTCATGATAAATAATTTTATTATTATTATTTGTACATTCTTATAAAAAATAGTATATATATGGTTCACAATGAATCAAGGAAACATGTTATTGTTTTTCTTATTTTAAATGGATGCCATGGATTGAACAGAAACCCTTTTGAGAGTCTCTTTCAGGTCTGTGTCTTTGATACGAGTTAGGAAGGAAGGAAGTTAGTCTTAGCCATGGTTTTGGGGCTCGTATTTATGTCCCCTGTTGGTTGCTTTTATATAAGTTGTCACCTAATAACATTATACTACAAATGCTCTTACCAACATTTTATCCTTCCAGTAATACATTTAAGACTAATAACATCCACAATGTCAACTTTGGGTAACAATATTAAAAATCAACATCACTCCACCTTATTGGACTCTATATCCACACAAGTCTCATCATTCCCATCAGAATCCTCATCAAAATAAACTTCTTCGACTTGTGACCCAGTAGGACTCGAGATCGGAACATGAGCAGAATGTGAGCTTCCACTAGGTTCTGCAGGTGCACTTGCACTTCGAGTTTGAAAAGCTGCAAATACTAGATAACATAAACAATAACTTGTTAGAATATGATTTCAATACAATAACAAATATAAGAATAAACATAAGTTCTTACCATTCTGAAATACAACTTCATCACACTCATCTTCTCCATCAGCCACCAACTCAGAGTTAGAAGATCTTATCCAATCTTCACAGCAAATCAAAGCCTCCACAACTTCAGGGGATAAGGAGGTCCTAAACGAATCTAAAACTCGACCTCCTGTACTGAATGCCGACTCAGAAGCAACCGTGGAAATAGGAACAGCGAGAATATCCCTAGCCATCTCAGAAATAATAGGATATTTCATCCCACTTCGCGACCACCATCCCAAGATGTCAAACTTATACTCATCCTCTTCAGAACCCACCATTGCTCGTGTAACCTCCTCATCATCCTCCTCCTCCTCAAGGTACCTATCAAACTCAGATTTGGAACTTTTTCTAGTTCCTCTCCGAATGGCCTCTCTTTTCTTTTTCCTGAAATCATCCCAAAACTTTCCTTTCTTCTTCCCATCCCCACTTCCACTAGGTTCTTGCTCACCTTCTTGAATCACAATAGGAGAACTACTATGAAGTCCGATCCTATGCTTGTAATGGTCAAACAGAGCACGCATTTCATCTTTCACCTCATCGGCCAAAGCTTTCCCCCTACTTTCACCATATACCTTCTTCAAAGCTTCTTCAAGATATTCCATTTTGCGCCTTGGATCTAATATGACTGCCATATAGCACAACCGATTGATCTTGGAATTCTCCCACTCTTCTTCAAACCAATACTTGGCAAGTTTGGACTTGATTCTCTCAGCCATGCAACCCACCTCAAAATCAATACTATCAACCCACTCAGAAATCGTAGTATACATTTCACATATTTCATCAAATAAGAGGTGTAAAGTTACATATGAAGTCCCAGAAACTCGAACAGTCACATCATAGAAGAGCTTCAAGTAACTAATCAACCGTCCGACACTTGACCAATCATCAGAAGTTGGGATACCAAGACTTTGATTTCCATATTTTTTTTTCATTGAGATGTTTCTTGAAATTCTTCTCATTTCTGGCTAATGTCTGAAATGCTTTCTCAAATGGCTTTGCAGATTCCAACATCAGATACGTTGAGTTCCACCTTGTAGCTATATCCAACGAAACAAATTTCTTCGACACTATCTTTTCAAACTCAATGCAATCTTTGAATTTTCTGCTCCTAGTTGGTGTAGATTTAACCCACTTCACAGACTCTCTCACTCGCTCAACAGATATACTAGTTTCTTTAAGCCCATCCTTCACAGCTAAATTAATAATGTGAGCCACACACCTCATCTGCAGATACTTTCCATCCACAATATCTGATCCCCACTCTTTCAACTGTTGCCTCATATGGATAGCAACCACATCATTAACACTAGCATTATCCATTGTGATACAAAAGACCTTCCTAATGCCCCAGTCCACCAAACAACTAGCCAACTGTTTTCCAATTTCATTTCCAGAATGTTTTGTGATAATGGTATCTCACTGTTCCTGCCAATATCAAAAGTGAATTTGTATCAAAATCAACTACATAATCACTTGGCCAATTTGTATCAAAGTATATCACCACTAGATGAAATAACTTTACGTTTCTCATTGCTAAAGAAAATTTACATTTTTTTCCTTCCTATTGCTTGTTTTGGCTCGTTAGAGTTTCCTTTTGGTCAAAGGAAACCAAAGACAACAACAGAAAGGGACAAAAGAGTACTGATACAACAAAGAGACTTGCTGCTGCAATGCCTCTTTACTCTATACAGAATACACCACGTTTAAACCGAAACCCAGAAAGTTTAAAAAGCTACACCAAACTAAATAGTCATCTCCTTCTACTGACTGACATTGCTGCTGAAACTGGTGGTTTGCGGACTCGAACAAAGATTCCATTTCATCAACATTCATCACCTTCTAAAAGCCAAATTTCGAGCTCCCCACGGCTGCAGTGATCCCTGCCCTGAAGCCAAAAATCAATTGGGTGGCAGCTTTAGGCGAGCTATTTGGTCATTACGTAGAGGCGGGAAAATCATGGTATGCTGGAGCTTCAAGAAGAGAAAAGATCCAAGGAGACTCATGATAGAAGCCTTCCCGTAGATTCACAACTGAACTCAATAGTGATTCACCATCTCAAGTTTCCTGGTCAGCAGTAGAACGTATTTTGAATATATTGCTCACTAAGTGGGAAGCAACCCAGAAAGTCCCAAAAAGAGAGAAAAGTTCTACTCCTCAATATGCACACTTGCTTATCAAAGCTACCTATCAATCTAATGGCTGGGCATTGTCAACAGCAATCAGAAGGGAGAAGGGACAATCTAGACACTCTTTTTACAATGGAATTAGTCTAATTTCAGAAAGCCCAGTTGACAAACTTCACTGATCACCCAAATTCAAAGCTCCCTGAAGTGGGTTTCCTACTTTAGTGGCGAGAATCTGTTTTCTGTTCTATCCACGAGCGGAGCAGAAACGAAACCCAAATATGGTAGAAACGAAACCCAAATACAAAAATCAACAAATCGAATAGGGGAAAACAGATGCAAGCAAGCTATGTGAGGAATGATATGCTGTCAGGGGTCTCATGCTGAAGTGCTGGAGCAAGAAATTCTGAAATTGAGGAATGATATGCTGAAGGTTGGTTCCAGTTATGATTCACATGAACACATGCGTAAAGTAACATAAGTTCCAGCACCTGCATTTTGATGCTTGTTTCTGTTTCCAATTCCCAGTACGAGTTAGAAAGGGAGAAGCTTGCAACGCAGCTCGAAGAGGAGAGGAAGTCACAAAAGGAGATGCAGGGCAGGAATGGAAGGGAAGGCAACTTTCTCAAAGTTATAGAACAAAGGATGAAACCCATAATCCATGCTCTCATCATGTAAGAGCCGAGCCAGTAGAAGGATTATCAATACACGAAAGAAACAGAACAACAACAGGCAGAGCCAACAAAAACTAGCATCCAGATTCAAGAGTTCCATTGGACTTTCTGTAATTGCACGTTCTCAATTGATCTTGGCAATAAAACCAGAATTACAGTATAAGATTTGTATGACAATGTGAGAGCCAAGAAAGTCAGCATCAACTTAAAACTCACAACCCTAATAGTGCGCTTTCAAAAGATGCACAAAGAAAAACTCTCTACCCCTTCTACTTCCAAACAAATGCAAGCAAGCTATGTGAGGGACTCAATGAGATTCCATTGAACAAAGGCGGCAAGTTCAGAACATAATATGGAGTAGACGAAAAGAAGCTGAAGAGAGGGACTCACTGAGATTCCATTGAACAAAGGCGGCAAGTTCAGAACAGAATATGGAGCCGACGACCCAGTTCTCTCCAATCGACACCGAATCAGCGGCCACAGAGCAGCAACTCAGGTTTCCGCCTTTGCCAAAGATAGCCGGCTTCAGAGCAACGAGAAGAAGAGAGGTGCCTCGAAAGGGTTCTAGGGATTTCGAAACGAAGCTGAAGCTGAAGAGAGGTGCCGCGAAGAAGAGAGGTGCCTCGAAAGGGTTCAGAGCAACGAAATGAAGCTGAAGAGAGGTGCCTCGTGCGCCGGCGAGAGCATTTTGTTCGATAGGGGTTTAGGGATTTCAAAAGGGTTAGTTCTAGGGATTCAGAGCAACGAAAAGAAAGAGTTGCGGCTGTTGCGCTGCGTTTCGTTCATATTGGTTTCTTATTGGTTTTCTGGTTTTAACCGAATAAAAACCATTAAGTTTCTAAATGGTTTAAACCGAAAAACCAAAACCATCAGCTTTCTAATTGGTTTGGTTTTGGTTAAAACCAAAAAACCAAAACCAAATGGACAGCCCTAGTGACGATGGTTGTGGCGGGAAATTAAGAAGACTACATATTACTTTTTTACCCCAAATTCGCTCACTCAATTGTGAAAACGTGAAAGTTGACTGCTATATAATCAAACCTAATGAAGTTGACCACAATGAACAATTGTGAAACAAATTGATATGAATTGAACCATTGCACATCTCAATAAGTAGCACCATGAAATCAAACCACTCAAAAACCTTCAAAACACAAAAATTTGTATAATATTGTTTTTTTAAGCAATATTTTGTTTTATAAAGCATATGTTTGGCCCGACTTTAAGAAGTTCTTTTCGACTTCAAAAGCTGACGCAGGGTCAAACACCTCTAAAAGCTCGGCTTTTGAAAAGTCGAAAAGCGCTTTTGTATAACATAGAAGCAGAAGCTCCGATTTGGAGCTTCTGTGAAAAGCTGTTTTGAAAATACAAGATTATCCTTACCATATTTTAATTTTATTTCAGAAAATATAATTTTCCTTCATTTATATCACTTAAAAAAAATTATAAAATTCTATTATTTAATATAAAAGAAATCTAACAAGATCCATTTTTACAACTTTATATTGTTCAAAATTTGTATTCATATTTTATATTATAAGTCCTTTATAGTCATTTTACACAACTGTTCATATTAAAAAGCACTTCTAATAGTTTTACAACCAAATACAAAACTGCTTTTTTGAAAAGTACTTATCAAAAAACTCTAGCCAGAAGCTGCTTCTGCAAAAGCTACAGCAGGGCCAAACTAAACAGAGTGCCAGTTGAATAAAGCAAAAATTTTTTTTACCAACGATTCAAATAATTTCATCACTTATGAAAGCAAGACTGATTCGACTAAAAAATCAGGAGCCAGAACTTGTTTCGGCCCCAATTGTGCTTAATTAATGAACCAAATGCTCCTACGCCCAACCCAACAATTAACGAACCGAAAAATCAGCCTGGAATTTCCGGCCCAAAATTTTGTAGGGATAATTACTATTCTAGTCCTGGCGAAATTTTTTTTTTTTGGTGAAAAGTCCTGGCGAAAATTAATGAGGCGTCAGCAATTTTAAAATGCTCAAAATTTGACAAAAGTCTCTTCTATCTACTAGATAGTACCCCGACCTGTTGGCCGGTTGAAATACGATAACATTAATTAACAAAGTTTAAAATTTAAATTTCAGTGATTTCATCCTCTTATATATATTCATGTCACAATTATATGTCAATACCATATAAATCAATAAACAATTATATATTTTTTATCAAATAGCTAGACAACTTCTTAGTTTTTACCATCAATAAAGTTAAATATTTAATTGTTTGGAAAAGAGAAAATTAGCATCCATCATAAAATATTACTATGTATTATGTACAAATTCTTGTTGAAATTAAATAAATATGACTTACGCAAGGGTATATCAACTCATAATAAACTTAATGAGACAATATTGTAGATATTCCAAAATAGCCAGTATCAATATCTCTTTACTATCATGAATATTTATCATCAAATTCACTATCTTAATTATCAACATACATTTTTTTAGAAGTAAATTCAAAAAATATAACTTAATCATATATGAAATATCATTTTCATGGCCAAACAGTGTGCCTCATCCCAATCACAAAATTTTGTTGGAGATTATTTTTTGCCATCATTGATAATCTTCAGAAATAGTAATTTAGTTTTGAAATTTGCAAGGATTGAAATATTATACTGGAGGTTGTATCGAAAAAAGTCAGCGGTAAGATATTTTAAGCTAAAACCGTGGTTTAACCGTTTCATACGGCTAAATATTGTCTACCGGTTTAGCTTTCGGGAGAAGGTTTATATGTCGAACCACTGGTATGATACGGTTTTTCAAACCTTGGAATACGTTAATCACTAAACTTAATACGAACTTCAACTGCATTATTTTTTTGGTAAATACTCCATACCTTCATTTCATAATGTCACCTTTGAGTGAAATTCAATCACTTCATGAATATCAAAATTAGGTAACATCAAGGTAGCTCTAATTTACTTTTTAGAAAGTAGCTTTAATTAAAGAGAATAGTTTTTTCACCGACATACACTTATAATTTTCTCGAGAAAAAAGTAATGATTGCAGTAATGGATTAGAAATTAAAGTTTAGACCAATATTTTTTTAGCACACGCTAACATATTCATTTACCTTTGAATAAAAATAGACCATCTTCTTGAATTGTTAAGTTAAAAACCATATGGAACTTCTATTTTATACGACATAACTGAATGCATGTCGAGGGATCCAAAAATAGTTAGTAAAAATTTGATTAAAATCCATCTAATACATATATTCTACTAAATGTGTTTAAAATTTTCATTTACGTACTATTATAAAGTTGTCTCCTTATTTTATGTTTGTTCAATACTTCAAGTATTAAACACGTATAACACATTTACTACATGTATTTTTAGGAATTAGATTGATAATTTGTTAATTTAAATTATAATTTATTTGTAATTTATAAATTTATAAATTTTCATTATTAATACCAAACTTTTAGCGACACACCAATAATGTATTTTATTAGGAAAGCGCCAAACTTATGAGAATTCATTAATAAAACCATGACTATCATGTATAAATACAATGCTAGCCAATGGGGGGTTATGGGAACTTTCTTTTTTATGGAAGGGGGTTAAGATCATGAAAGAATTATATTGATGAATCAATTACAGTGGGACACCGGAAAAAAAAGCCAAGTGATATGACCACAGTCTACAAAAGTTAACCAAGCCCGTCAAGGCGTCTTAGAAGACTCGATTGATGGTTCGGTGTTACGAGAGTGTCTTCAGATCCTTAGCTCTTTGTCTGTTTGTATAGAGTTTAGGACGGTACCTAGATCCGCCAACAATGCTGCCCATAGAGTGGCGCGTAAAGCACTGCTTTTGTCTCGTGTAGAGCTAGAATCTTTTGATTTTTTGGGTGGCTTCTTTAGAGTCTTTTAGAGAATACTGGATAGAATTGTAAGCTTAACTATTATTTTCCATTGATATCCCTCAGAAATAAAATAAAAAATCTACAAAAGTTAATCACCGAGAATTAAGAGGGAAAAGACATGGAAGTCCAGGAAATACTCAAGTAAGTAGGTGCTAAGTAAGAAGCTTCATATATGTATTGTAGGAATAGGAGGAGGATAGGATAGGATAGGATAGGATAGGATAGCTAAAACCGGGAAAAGTTGAAAAACCGGAGAACTTATCCTTCCAGCAAGACCGTGGACTCCTGCCCTGCCCGGTCTCAGCTTTGCGCCTCTAGTCAAAGTTGTCTGCAACTTCTTCGCCCCTTTCCTTTCTTCCGTTCAATTTTGACTCATCCCAGACACCAAGCAAGCAGCCAGGCTAAAGAACAGCTAGCGAACCGAGATCCATATCCAAATTCGCCATCAGTTTCTTCAAGAATTCCCGTCTCCTTCAACTGCAGGTGTGTACTTTTCCCCCGCCTGTGAAAGATTCCGTTTCGTTGTTGCGACAGCTTACAATCAACGGTTTGCGGGCACACTATTTCACATCTTTGATTTGAGAAAAATGGAATCCATTCTCGCTTCTTCTTCTTCTTCTTCTTCTGTGCTGTCGTCTGCTCTTCCACCCGGGGAGTACGAGGTTTTCCTGAGCTTCAGGGGCCCCGATGTTCGCAACACGTTTGCCGATCATCTCTACACCTCTCTACACCGTTCCAGAATCCGCACATTCAGGGACGAGGAAGAGCTACGCAAGGGGGAAGGGATTGCACCTTCCCTAGTCCAGGCCATCCCCAATTCCAAGATCTACGTCCCAATTTTAACCAAACAGTACGCTTCCAGCAAATGGTGCCTTCAAGAATTGGCTCAAATGGTGGGGTGCTGGAAGCAAAAGAAGGGGCACCTCATCCTTCCCATTTTCTATTTTGTCGACCCTAGAGATGTGAGGCATCAACATGGCTCTTCTTATCAGGAAGCCTTTGAACAGCATGCCCGGAAACATAGCCCCGAAACTGTGAACGAATGGAAGGAAGCACTTCGAGAGGTTGGGCAAATGAAAGGATGGCATGTCACTGAATCCGACAGGTAATCATTGGACACACACACGCTTGGCATTTTGATGATGCTAGGGCTTATTTGTTTTTGGATATCATCTAGTATTGCTCAATCTTTTAGTTTGCATCTCTGATATACTCAAAAGAAGGCTACTTCACTATCTTTGCTTGCTTAATAGTGTACATTGGCAATCTTTCAATTGATGCTGCAGCCAGGGAGCTATAATAGAACAAATCGTTTCTGAAGTTGAATTGCATCTGAGGGGCATTTACGCCTTAGTGACGGATGAGTTGGTTGGAATCGATAGTCACGTTGAAGAAGTGATGACATTATTGAATTCACCCTCTTCTATAGGGAATGTCGTTGGTATTCATGGCATGGGTGGTATAGGTAAAACCACTCTGTCTAAAGCGGTCTATAACAAAATTTTCACTCAATTTGATCGTTCTTGTTTCTTGGAAGATGTACGGGAAACATTGACAAAGAGTGAAGGAGCTCTTTCTTTGCAAAATAAGCTTATCTCTAGCATTATGAAGAAGGATAATCATCAAGTTAGCAATGTTAGTGAAGGAATCAACACGATAAAGGAAAGGGTTTGCAACCACAAGGTGCTTATTGTTATTGATGATATAGATGGTGGGTTTGAATTTGATAAGATTATAGGAAATTTAGGTGATTTTTCTTTTGATAGCAGATTTATGTTTACAACAAGATATAAAAGGGTTTTAGATTTCTTCCCAGGATGTAAATTGTATGAAATAGGAGAAATGAGTCATCCTCTGTCGTTGCAACTTTTTAGCAAACATGCTTTTGCGATGGATAGTCCTCCAATGGAAGATGTCGTTATATCTGAGGAATTCGTGAAAGTTGCTGCTGGACTTCCTTTAGCTCTCAAAGTGATAGGATCACTCTTGTTTCGTAGAGAGAGGAAATTCTGGGAAGAAAAGTTGATAGAGTTACAAGGAATACCTTCTACTACCGAAAATAAGGTGCAAGAGAGATTGAAGATAAGTTACAATGAGTTGTCTCACAATGAGAAACAAATCTTTCTTGACATAGCTTGTTTTTTTATCGGTACCCACAAAGATTTAATCTACTACATGTGGAGTGGTTGTGATTTCTATCCAGAAAGTGGGATCACCACTCTTATCCACAGATCGTTAATGAAACTTGATGAAGGAAACCACTTTTGGATGCACGATCACATCAAAGATCTTGGAAGAGCCATTGTTAGAGAAGAAGATATTCAACATCCATACAACCGTAGTAGGATATGGTCAACAGACGATGCCCTCGATATGTTTAGAAATGCCAAGGTAAAGACCTTTGTCAATGGTTTGGTGATCTTTGGTCCGCATATTAATGAGAGAGTGTTGGACAATAACTATATGTATATATATATTTATGTGTAATGACTAGTTTCTTTTCATGTACTGTTTTCAGGGAACTGAACGGGTAGAAGTTCTTAGAGTGGATGTCAAATCTGGAGATCTTGAGAAAGGACTTAAAAGCACGGATTTTAAGAACTTATCAGGTCTACGGTACCTGGAGGTGCAATATGGAAGCATAATGGGGGATTTCAGCCAGGTTCTTCCAAATTTATGTTGCCTTCGGTTGCCATGCTGTGAACCAATCCCAACCGATATTTACGCGAAGAAATTGGTAGTTCTTGATTTGAAGGATTGCAATGTGAAAGATAATTGGAAGGGCTGGAACCGAATAAAGGTAAAAATTCTATTTCCTCTTTCGTTTTTTCCGTACATTGTTGTGTATGGATCAATTACGGGCGCAGACAAAATGACTTTATGTATCATTTCTCATTGTAATGGTTGTATTATGATCCGTGTAGGCAGCAGCGAAGCTGAAAGCTGTAAATTTACCCAAGTGTTCTCGGTTGAGAAAAGCACCCGACTTGTCCACATGCACAAGTTTGGAGTTGATAAATTTTGAGTCTTGTCTCTATATGGAAGGAGAACTGCACATTGGTAATTTCAAGAATTTGAAAAGGCTGAGTCTTTGCTGGACCGATATAACTGGGTTAATCATTAGGGATAATGATTTTGGAAAGTTTCGACGACTAGAGGAGCTGGACTTGAACTCCACTTGTTTGAAAGAATTGCCCGCCGGGATGGAAAACTTACCCTCTCTCAAAACCCTGTTGTTGGACTCAGGAAAATCTTGGGAGTTCCTGATGGAGGAGATACCCAGGCTCCCGAGGAGTATAAAGAGGTTAACCATTTCACCTCCATCTAGAGTTCCAAATCTGTCAGAGCTCACGGAGTTGGAGTCCCTGAGCTACCTCAGAGGTAATATTCCTTGTATCCCTGAAGACTTGTGGGTACTGTGCGATTATATCGAGGCATTTACTCCGATGGTTGGAGGCCTTTTGAATGAGCTCCCCAGCCTAGCAAATCTGCGCAATCTTACCCAACTCACACTCATGCATATCGGGGTGGTCGAAATCCTGGGCCTGGGAGAGCTGAGGGTGCTGGAGGCACTGGTGATATCCAATTCCCCGAATCTGATCAACCTCCACGGACTTGAGAATCTGATTCTCCTCAAGATCCTGTACGTGGGAACGTGCTCCGCGCTGGAGAGACTGCCGAGTGTAATGAATTTGATCAAGCTGGAGCTGTTGGTGGTTTACGGGTGCCCGGTTCTCGTAGAAATCCAAGGTCTGGGTGGCCTTGCGGAGTCTTTATCCCGTCTGTTAATCGGAGGATGTCCTAGCTTGGCAAACTATGATGGACTTCAACTTCTGGGAGCATTGGAGTATCTTACTCTTCTCCATGGCGAGGAATCATTTCCGGATCTCTCTGGTCTCTTTAATCTCAAGCAGTTGAAACTGCGCCGCTGTCTGGAGTTAACAGAGGTTGCAGGATTTGAGAGATTGGTGTCTCTAGAACAGTTTACTATGAATGAATGCAACTCGATTCGAAATCTGCCGGATCTGTCTGGGCTAAGGAATCTCAAAGCATTAAACATCAGATTCTGCGACAGCCTGATTAATCTCACGGGCATCGAGAGATTGGAGTCTTTGCAGGAGATAGTGATAAATAGTTGCCATTCGATTACGAAGCTGCCAAACTTATCGAGCCTGAAGAATTTGGAGCGGTTGGATCTCAGCAAATGCACAGCCTTGACCGAGGTCCAGGGGGTGGAGGGTTTGGAGTCGTTAACAATTCTACGGATGTGTGATTGCAGGTTAATAAAGGATTTGAACCTTTCTGGTCTCAGGAAATTGTGGCAACTTGACATTGAGGGATGCACAAAATTGACCAAGGTGAAAGGACTGGAGGAGCTGGATGGGTTACAGTTCGTGGATATGGGGAAAAGAATGAGAGTGAAATACTTGGCGAAGTCGGCTGCGAGATATGGCAAGGGACTGCTTTCCGGGTCTCTCAGCAACTGGTGATGGCGGAAGGAGCTCTCTCCCTCCTTGATATCAATCAACATTTTCCATGATGTCTTTTTTGCCTCACTTTTCCTCTTTTGTGTGACGACGAATTTTTAGCCTGGTCTTTTCCTTTGTCTACGTGAAGGAGCTGGCACTGCTGATGTGACGAAAGGTCTGTTGCAGGTAAACATAGAGATGTAGTATTGCATAATTTTTTAAGCAACCTTTGTTCTTAGCCCAAAACAACAACAACAACAACAAAAACATCCTTAATTTGCACTCATTTACTAACTAGGAGTGGTGGAAATCAACATGCAGAGTTCATTCTATTACATTACAGTTAACAAAAGATGAATATTGGGTATTCGAGCCCAATATTTTGACATACTTCCATTCAATTTCTTCGAGTAATCGAGACGCAAGAAAATGGAAAAAATCCAAAAGTACCACTGTTTTAAAAAAAAATTCCAAAAATATCACTCTTTTTCAAAAACCGCCACCCCACCCTGCGGTTTACACGAAAACCGTTTGTCGGGGGCGCGGTTTTCTATGCAAACCGCGGGCCTAGGGAGCGGTTATAATTTTTTTTTTTTTGACCAAACCGCTGGGTGGGGTGGCGGTTTGACCCAAAACCGCCACCCCACCCAGCGGTTTGGGTCCAATTTTTTTTTTCTTTTTTCGATCAACTCCTAACTTCGGCCGAAACTTCAAACGAACGTAACTTTACACTCGGATATCCGATCGTAGCGATTTTTTTTTTCATTTCGCATAACTTTTCAAGATCTACAACTTTTACGAGGATAAAATTTTCAAAACAGGAACTATTTGTGGATATACGGGACCTTGAGAATAACTTTACCTTTACTTTTCACAAATCCATGTACATTTTGGAATTATTATTATATTAAAAGTTGTAGATCTTTAAAAGTTATGTGGAATCAAAAAAAAAATTCATGACATTCGGATTTTGGAGCACAAAGTTATGGCCGCCCAAAGTTTGACGAAATCAAAAAAAGGCTCGTTCGGGGTGGCAAATGACGTTTTTTCGAGACGAAGGCGGGACCCAACAGTTTGCGGCTTGCAAGATCTCAAAATGTTATTCGGATTCAAAAAATGGAGGCCGCAAACTTTTTGAGATCTTGCAAGCCGCATATCGCCGGGTCTCGCATTTCGTCAAACTTTGGGCGGCCATAACTTTGTGCTCCAAAATCCGAATGTTATGAATTTTTTTTTGATTCCGCATAACTTTTCAAAATCTACAACTTTGAATATAATCATAATTTCAAAATGTACATGGATTTGTGAAAAGTAAAGGTAAAGTTATTCTCAAGGTCCCGTACATCCACAAATAGTTCCTGTTTTGAAAATCTTATCCTAGTAAAAGTTGTAGATCTTGAAAAGTTATGCGAAATGAAAAAAAAATCGCTACGATCGGATATCCGAGTGCAAAGTTACGTTCGTTTGAAGTTTCGGCCGAAGTTGGGAGTTGATCGAAAAAAAAAAAAAAATTTGGACCAAACCGCTGGGTGGGGTGGCGGTTTTGGGTCAAACCGCCACCCCACCCAGCGGTTTGGTCAAATTTTTTTTTTTTTTATAACCGCTCCCTAGGCCCGCGGTTTGCATAGAAAACCGCGCCCCTGACAAACGGTTTTCGTGTAAACCGCAGGGTGGGGTGGCGGTTTTTGAAAAAGGGTGGTATTTTTGGAATTTTTTGGGGTTGGGTGGTATTTTTGGAATTTTTTTTTTAAACAGTGGTATTTCTGGAAAAAAATCCCAAGAAAATCTATAACTCTCCCTGTCTCTCCGACTCTGCAATGAAGTTGGAAATTCTCCTCTGATGCTCTGAAATCACACATGCAAAGAAGAGCTTATCTTTGAGAGTGTCGATTTCTTTCTTAGTATCCTTTGGAGTTGTTTCCCTGTGAGAAACTTGCGTTGAAAATAAATTGATTGCACCTTTGACTTCTTTGGACAACGATCACTAAACACGGTTCACACCTCTTCAAACACAGTTCGAACGAGGGTGTTCGATGTTTACACGAATCTCGAGACAGATCTACATTAAATTACTCCTACTCCTATGGAGGTTCTGAGAGAGCTCCAGATCTACGACTATTGATAAAAGTTCGCAGAGGAAAGATAAGATTAATAAAACTTGACAAGTGGTGTCGAGTGGTAATTTGTGCCGGCTTTTCTCTGTCGCTCTATCCTCTTATTTATAGCCTTGAGTGGGTAACTGTCGTAGAAAAACTGCCTCGGATAACTTCCAAAAAGAACTGCTCCCTGCTTATTCGGAACGTGGCTGACGTGTCCTTTGAACGTGGGATGAGTAGCAGTTATCTCTCAACCGCCTATGTGCCTCTCTTGAAACCGTCGTAGGAGCTTGTAGCATGCCTCATATATCACGGTCATGGACTTCCTTACTCATGTCCATGGCCCTCTTGGGACTTAGTCTCTAGTGATATAATATTTCATCCCCATGTCATTCTCCTTCGCGTCCATGGCCCCTCTCGTGAGGCGGCATGGCCTCTCAGAATTAGCATATGGCATGGCCTCTCGTTTGCACCCATGGACCTCTCAATCATGGACATGGCTTCCCTCATGAAGCAGCAAGTCCTTCCCTACACTTAGAATATTTTCGGTTGTTTGGTTTAGATCATGAGGCGGCATTGCCTCTTTATTCGCGACCATGGACTTCTCATTCATGTCTGTGGCCCTTTCCGTTGGACGGCATTGGCCTCCTCATACTTAGTATTTTTCACGTGCCCAGGTCCTCTTGTCTCGTGTCCATGGCCGTCACATATGACACGGCCATGGACCTCTTAATCACCCACATGGCCTTATATTCTCATACTTAGAATATTTTTTGTCATACCGGGCCTTCCTTGAGATAGCATGTGCTTCTTTATTCTAGATGGACGTGTTCTTCTTTGATGAGGCGGCATGGCCTCTTCGTTGAGGCGGCATGGCCTCTTCCGGACTTAGTTAAATTTTCACTCCTTCGGTCTTATTGGTGAGGCGGCATGGCCTCTTCGTTGAGGCGGCATGGCCTCTTTAGACTTAGTGGCTTGGGCTTAAAATCAATATCCATAAGGCCCAACTTAAACAACATTAATTGTTATAATGGGTGTGGCCTTATAAACTCATTAATTATCTTGTAACTCACCAATGTGGTACAAGACAAATTTTATGGTGTAAACAAATGCCCCCCAACTACTTAGTGCATAAGAATTATGGACTAAGTAGTTGAACACCACCATGCTAGCGAAAGTAACAAGCTGGCTAGTGTCTACTCAACACACCTAGTTCATCCTTAGCCAAAATTTGGCTTTCACGTCAAGCCAACACGGTAGAATGGAACTCGACGTCAAAACTTGTCTCATGCCTTAGCCAAATTTTGGCTTTTAATGGTCAAGCCACCTAATGCATTCAACGAGACACCAACTTCACTTTATCACATACACCCTCACTGACATCTCGTACTTGGCCACATGGTTGAGAGAATAACTTAGAATTTTTCGCACCTATTTGGCATAGATTGGCTCATCCCACCTCGTCGCGAGGCTAGACAGCTCCATCGCGACAAGTCAAGCCGTCTACTTTTTCGCCTTAGAAAAAATAATGTTCATTTTTATGTTGGTAGAGACATTATGGTCACCACTCCTCTACTACCACTTTCAAGCCATCATGCCCCCCAGGCCGTGGCTACTCGGGACAAGATAACATGGCATGGCATGGCCTGATGTATGGCTCATCATGTCAAGCCATCACAATGACTTGGTGACAAGATCTTCATGTCGAAGTTTAACAACTCCGACTCAAGATTTTCACTTTGATATTTTCCTTCTATCTTTTCTTTTAGCCATGGTTGGCTACAATATTTTTTTATAACTAATATATAATAAGTACATTATATAAATTTATTTATTTTATATGGCAAGAAGTGACAAATGTCACTGCTCTCCATAGCCTTTGGCAACAATCAATGTACCAAAGGTGTACACCCATTGCCAAGTCCATGGATCAAACCAGACATACCATCCATAGACCACGTGACTCTTTTCCTCCATGAGAGATGAATCTTCATACTTTAACTTTGAATTTTCTAGCTTACTAATGGGTGGTACATAGTCAGCCTGTCTAGTTTTGGTGGCCTTGCATGAGGTATCATGCTTCTTTGCTTGGGCCACCTTACTTGACATGTCAAGGCTATCATGATTATTCTTCTGCCTTGATTTCCTCCCACTTGATACATGTTTAATCTCCTCACGATGTTGGAGCCCAGGTCTAGGCTTGACAAGTCGACAACCACTCGTGTAGCTTTCTTGTCTTCGTCTTTCAACGTATAAAACTTGTTGGCCCCTACACTTAGCACTCAACCACCATTGATTCTTTGTGCAACCATGTTTGGCTGGTCTGTATGGTGACTT
This sequence comes from Linum trigynum, assembly GCA_964030455.1. Lineage (NCBI taxonomy): Eukaryota > Viridiplantae > Streptophyta > Magnoliopsida > Malpighiales > Linaceae > Linum > Linum trigynum. Next base: position 6,144,425 of record OZ034817.1, read on the forward strand.
CTTATACATGCCCACATGTCCACTCTTGGTGGTTGGTGTTGAGTACTTACTATTCATTGACATGGACTTGCCCCCCAATCCACCCTTGTCCATAATCTCACGCTTACAAAATCCATGTGGGGGTTTGACTTGTTGTGTCTTCTTGGAGATGCTCCCTACTCCATTCTTCATGGTGGGTGAAATGCTCCCTTGTCCAGACTTAGCCAAATTTGCGAGACTGTGACAACTCTTTCTGCCTTTTCCACTTCTTTCCTTATTAAACTTGCCCTCATGTCCATTGTTTGTGATTGGTGGCATGCCTTCTTGTCCATACTTAGCCATATTATCATATTTATCACGAAAATGTGTGGCTTTGGGTTGATGTGGCTTCTTGGAAACCACCTGCCCCCCAGATGGGCATCCCGACTTCTCTTCGTCAAGCTTGAGACTCTTCTTGCACCGAGCACACAACTTGTCCACTTCATCAGTCATCATTGTGGCCGGACTGGCTTGCTTAGTACCCGACGAGCTCCCTTGCTCGAAAACCACATTGGGACTCCTTCGAGGCGGCGTTGTATCCAACACTAGCTTAAAACGTGGCAATTCGACTTTGGAGAAGTCTGGGTTGACCATGTTGACACCAAGCACCTTGGGGAACGGATCAGTGTCCACCAACATGGCATCCTTCTTCACCTCAGGGAACTTGATGCGTCCCTTGTCATTGGCATCCTGCAAGACATTACGGAACACCACACACGAATCAATGGCATGTGACATGTTATTATGCCACTTACGATACTTTTTCCCTTTTAATTTCTCGGGTGAGGGAAAGACATGCCCCCCTGTCAACTTGACTTGACCATCCTTATAGAGTTGGTCAAAAATCAAGTCTGCCTTGGAGACGTCAAAGGAGTACTTCCTTGGCTGAATGGGAGCACGATTGGGTCTCCCCCCTTGTGGTCCCTCTTCAACTTTAGACAAAGAAACACATATGTATGGCTTCCCTGGAGTTATCTCAGCCAAGTCTACCTCAACCTCATTGGCCTCGTGGCCAATATGATTGATGGTATAGTCTAAGTTTGGGAAGTATGATCCCCTTGATGCACTCCTACGATTCTCTTCCTCATGTAGAAGAGACTCATACCTCACAGCACAAGACATGAGTTGAAATAAATCAGAGAACTCCCTATCTTGAAATTTCTTCCTTAGTTCAAAACTCAAACCCCCTTGTGCCAGCTTGACGAACTCCCTCTCCGTCAAATTAACAAAGCAACGGTTACAGGCATTCTTGAAGTTAGTCAAGAAATGCTCAACCGACTCCCCTGGCTGTTGGCGCATACGTGCCAAGTCAGCCATGGACACCTCGGGCTCAGATCTGTAAAACTGAGCATGGAAGACTTGTTCCATTTGTTGCCAAGTCTGGATGGAGTTAGACGGCAAGTTAACGTACCAAGCAAAAGCTGGTCCTGTCAACGAGTTTCCAAATAGTCTTAACTTAACAAAATCTCCTACATCGCCACATTGGACAGTAAAACGTCCAACGTGCTCTACAGTGGACTGGTCTCCAGTCCCTGTGAATGTGGCAAACTCGGGAATTCTGAATCCCCTTGGAAACGGGTAAAGTCTATCTACCCATTCTGGGTACGGCTTACGGTATACAGGTGGCATAGCAGGTCTTACTCCCATGCCAAACTGCTCCGTGAGGAGTTGAGCCACCTGATCTCTAAGAGTGTTGGCCTCATGCCCTCCTTGTTGCCCCCCATACGGTACAAACCCAATGGGGTCCATGCCATGCCCATTGAAATGGGGTGGCATTGGAGTCGGGTAGCCTCGAGGTGGGATTTGATCCATGTTACCACCTAGGCCTTCTCCTACTCCCAAATTCACGGGAGCCACGTAGGGTCTTGCCTCCGGGATAGAGGGACGAGCACCCACTTGCACGGGTGGCTGCTCAACTCGAGTGTTGAACATGGTGGCGAGGTTCTCACCACGCGGGGGTACCACTTCCACTCCCACGCGTGCCTGTGACGATTCCCCCACTTGAGTTGTAACAGGAATCTCAACATCGCCTACTCGACGTGGAGGTGGTTGGCTTGCCGTTTGAGGCGGCAATTTCTCTTGCCGTGGTTGGCCATTCCGACCACCGGCGGGAGAAAGAACACTATTAGTAGGCGTTAGGCCTATGCCATCTAATGGCAAAGCTCTTGACTGCACTACTGGTCTACCTAAAGACTGTCGGAGTTGATCCACCTCATTTGCATTTTTGTTGACTACTTCAAGCAATTGACTAAAACGTCTATCTAGGCGAGAATTGAGACAGTCTATCTGAGAATTTACCTAATGAGTATTTGCCCGGGTCTCTTCCAACATGCGGCGGTTCTCCATCTGCATTTGGCGGTTCTCCTCCGTGGCTTGATGGGTATCAGCCACCATCTTGCGGTTCTCCTCCATCATCTGACGAAGGGCCCCGACGGCTTCACCAAGATCTCCACCAGGAGCAGTCGCCACCAAGGTCTCTGCTCCACCATTTCCTCCGGCAACCGCGTCAGATGCTTGGCCATGCTCGATGTTGGCCACCTGCTCCTCCACGAATCCAGCCGGAACGTCACCTTCCAGATTCCTCCGCCTCGGAGCCATCGAATCGACCACAAGGGTCCCACCAGGTGTGCCAAATTTGGTTCCCTGTGAGAAACTTGCGTTGAAAATAAATTGATTGCACCTTTGACTTCTTTGGACGACGATCACTAAACACGGTTCACACCTCTTCAAACACAGTTCGAACGAGGGTGTTCAATGTTTACACGACTCTCGAGACAGATCTACATTAAATTACTCCTACTCCTATGGAGGTTCTGAGAGAGCTCCAGATCTACGACTATTGATAAAAGTTTGCAGAGGAAAGATAAGATTGATAAAACTTGACAAGTGGTGTCGAGTGGTAATTTGTGCCGGCTTTTCTCTGTCGCTCTATCCTCTTATTTATAGCCTTGAGTGGGTAACTGTCGTAGAAAAACTGCCTCGGATAACTTCCAAAAAGAACTGCTCCCTGCTTCTTCGGAACGTGGCTGACGTCTCCTTTGAACGTGGGATGAGTAGCAGTTATCTCTCAACCGCCTATGTGCCTCTCTTGAAACCGTCGTAGGAGCTTGTAGCATGCCTCATATATCACGGTCATGGACTTCTTTACTCATGTCCATGGCCCTCTTGGGACTTAGTCTCTAGTGATATAATATTTCATCCCCATGTCATTCTCCTTCGCGTCCATGGCCCCTCTCGTGAGGCAGCATGGCCTCTCAGAATTATCATATGGCATGGCCTCTCGTTTGCACCCATGGACCTCTCAATCTTGGACATGGCTTCCCTCATGAAGCAGCAAGTCCTTCCCTACACTTAGAATATTTTCGGTTGTTTGGTTTAGATCATGAGGCGGCATTGCCTCTTTATTCGCGACCATGGACTTCTCATTCATGTCTTTGGCCCTTTCCGTTGGACGGCATTGGCCTCCTCATACTTGGTATTTTTCACGTGCCCAGGTCCTCTTGTCTCGTGTCCATGGCCGTCACATATGACACGACCATGGACCTCTTAATCACCCACATGGCCTTATATTCTCATACTTAGAATATTTTTTGTCATACCGGGCCTTCCTTGAGATAGCATGTGCTTCTTTATTCTAGATGGACGTGTTCTTCTTTGCTGAGGCGGCATGGCCTCTTCGTTGAGGCGGCATGGCCTCTTCCGGACTTAGTTAAATTTTCACTCTTTCGGTCTTATTGGTGAGGCGGCATGGCCTCTTCGTTGAGGCGGCATGGCCTCTTTAGACTTAGTGGCTTGGGCTTAAAATCAATATCCATAAGGCCCAACTTAAACAACATTAATTGTTATAATGGGTGTGGCCTTATAAACTCATTAATTATCTTGTAACTCACCAATGTGGTACAAGACAAATTTTATGGTGTAAACAGGAGTAGAGAGTAGAGACAATTTGAGAGTAATGACTCATATAAAACATGTTTTCCCCTCTCGCAATCTACCTGGTGGCCTGGCCACCCACGAGCCTTTTCTCCCTTCCTCATCTAGATCGAAGAAGCAAGTTGCGGTGTTGGAAACACAAGCAATGATGAAATCGAACTGATAACAGTAGTACGGTAAGCCACCAGTTCTCCGATTTCTCCTCAAATGACCTCAGGCCCACTTAATATTTCACATATAGAAGAAGCAGATCAGAGTAAGAGATGGCCTAGAGGAAACATTTAGTGGATGATATATGCATTTTTCCGTTTTCATTTTTGTTCCCATAAACCACAAATGTACGCATGCATTTAGGGTGGCAGAATGGTTTTCGGTTAGCAGTTAACGAGACGATTTCAATCGAACCAACCGATTTTTGGCTAACCAAAAAAATGTTTCTGATTGCATCGGTTGGTTGGCGGTGGATATGGGAAGGGGTTCGGCTAGCCGACTAACCGGGGTTGGAAACCGGCTAACCGACCCCTTCCCTTTCCCCAAAACGACCCCGCTTCAAAATACCTCCTCCCTAACCCTAAGTGTCGACTCCTTCCTCCTCCCAAATCCTTCGCCGCTCACCCCTTCCCCCTTCTCGCGTAGCGGCGCAAAAAACCTCCACCTCAGCGCCCCGCCTCCTCCACCTCGTCACCCCACCGCCTCCACCTCGTCGACTCGTCGCCCCGCCGCCTCCACCTTGTCGCCCCGGCGCCTCACTCTCATCGCCCCTCCACCAGCAGCAGCCAGGCAACAACGCGCCGCCTCCACCCTCGTCGCCCCGCCGCCTCCACCAGTAGCAGAAGGAATAGATCTAAAATGGAGGAAGGAGAGAGAAATAGGAGTTGGTGTGGCCTCTGAGGAAGACGCCAATGACTTTTTTTTTTGGTTGAACTAAACGCCAACGTTTTGGCTAAGTTTTTTGGTATGCAGCTAACTGAGCCTAAAATCGAAACCGGGCGGTCAGTTGGCCGGTTAACCGCAACTCTCTCATGGCTGGTTGCCGAAAGCCCTTGAGGGTGGCTCGGTTTAACCGATAACCGAGAATTTAGTTTTCAGTTAAACCGAAACCGACCTATTGACACCCCTATGCATGAGTGCCACATGTTTACATTGAAAACCAAAAAGTTCCACATGCCCACATCTAATATATTTTGTTAAGTGATATTTGCCTTATTAACTCTCCTTCACTTCACCAAGGGTCCAAGGCTCATGCAATATATATAATATTTTATTTTTATGGTTAGTCTTTTACTCATTTACTCTTGGTGCTATAATTTGAGGTTTTATCATTTTGTTTGTTGAATTAATCTATGTAGTTTCAGTTATTTCTTTGGGTTAGGTTTTGTATTTAGTAGGGTGTGGGTAACAAATCATACCATACGATCATGAATTGAATAAATGTAAAATGTTGGCGTCTATAAATGAACATTCAAATCCAGTAATTAGGCGCAAACAGTGTAGAGAAGATCATGAGCATCAACAAGCAAGCTGGTGGAAACTTGATTACATATGTTTATTGAAATAGCGAACATTCGTCTTAGATAATTTTGAAATAAGTTTTTATTTGTAACATGTCATAAACTACGAAAGTCCATTCAATCCTCCAATTAAACTCACAAATCGAGATCAAATTAGAACATGGAACTATAAAAGAATACAAATTAAAACAATATTTAAACCATTCAAATTCCACCATATGTGATAATAAGCTTTCCTTATGTGATTTCAATTTTAAGATATAAAAAATAATTTCATTTTTATTATATACTATAAATGATATAATATATTTTGAATAAAACGTTCCATGTCAATCAAATGATGGATCAATATTAATAAAATCGCCAATGAACATGCAACAAATGTCATTTGCTTTGGTACATATAAGCCATTCATCTAACTTATTATAAATTTTTAATTAACAACTATGTATCAAACGAGTACATGGATATATATTCTTTAAAAAATACTTAACGTCCTTCCCAATCACAAAAACAAATTATCTTTTTCAAAAAAAAGAAAATTCAAAAATTCTAAAAATTATGTGGCAATCAAAATCAAACAATAATCAAAGTATTGATTTATTAAAACTCAATCAAATATAACTCCATTGGATATTCCTCACTACCCGTTGCAAAGCGCGGGCCAATTATCTAGTATCTATTATCCATCGAGAATTGATTATCGAAAGTTTAGGAAGAGATTGTGTACTGACATTCTGATTTGTTGGTCCTGCCATTAGAATTGACTAACATACCGTTTGGTATAAATGAATTTCATAAGTTTTGAAGAATTCATTTTGAAGTGAAACATTTTTGTGTTTGGTATTTAAAAGAATTCATTTCTAATTCTAAATTTTGAATTCTATGGAATTGGAGCTAGTTATAACAATTTCGAAGAATTGAGATGAAATTTCCAAATAAATTCCACAAGTATTTACTAATTATGATAGTTAGACATAATTATCCTCTTTTATTAACTAAATTACTTATACATATGACATAACAAACAAATAAATTCATTTGATATTTGACAATGAATTCTACCTGACAATTTATTTATTTCTAAAGCTATGGCTATTTATTTATTTCTAAAGATTTAAATATAACATACCAAATGGCAAATACAAGATTGCATGTTTGCTTGATTTATAACCACCTATAAGCCTTGCATTGCAACATATCCGATCCCGGTTTACACCCTAACTTATACTCTTCCTTTATTTCCTCTAATGTTGGTAACACTCTTTTCATCTTCACTTTAAGAATTGTTCTTTTGTTTTGCCTATAATTTTCGATGTGATCGTCTATGCATTGCAGAATGAACCCTTGGGTGCACTTGATCATATTATACTACACTACAGGAAATGGGTGTATGCAATTGCAAAATCAATTGTATTGATGTCGCTACCCCATTTGCATATTTGCAAGTTTGCAACAAATGAAATTAAATATACATTAGTTGCTAACTTTTTACAGGTTTAGAACCATCCTAACTAAGCTAATAACCATTAGAATAGAAAATAATCACTACAAAAATGACAGTCAAGTATGGCCAGACGATTGGCGTCGGAAAAGACCTTTTACGATGAAATACGGTCGTTGGTTGTTATGGGAAAAAGTCTCATCGCAAAAAATCCTAAAAGTAAGGGCGCTATAAAAAACTTTTTTATGACATAAATTCGTTTCGTCATGAACCAAAATACCGTTGTCATAAATAAATTACACTTGACGCTCAAAAAATGATAAAGTTTGTTTGTGAGGGAGATTTTTTTCTATTTACAAATAAATGTCATCAGAAATAAATAATTATATGACCAAAATACCTTTTTATTTTTTTAACGAGAGTGGCTCGTTAAAAACCACAAAAATGGGGATCAAAATTTAATTTCCAAAAATACCCTTCAATTATTTCTGTCAAGGTTGGTGTCGGTAAAAAAATTAATCATAATTATTTTTATTTATGATGGAACCGGATTCGTTAAGGATTGATCAATTTTCTTCCCAAAATGCCCTTTTTATTTTTTGTGACGACTAATGAACTTTGATGGTGGAACCTCAAGAATTGAGTTTAATTTACCGTTCAAAAATACCCTTTATGGATAGAGAATTTTGGACGGCAAATTAAACAGAGGAGCCCTTTAATATAATTCTTGGTTTGTTATGCCTCACCACCATCCACATCTATGATTCAACCCAATCAGTGTCGACAACCCTTCTCCAATGCCAGAGCTCTTCTTCCTCACAATCTTGCTCCCAAACCCAACTTATCCCAGAATACCATCACAAACGAGATGGATCAATCACAACATTCGTGGCGAGGTCTGAAACGTTGCTCCAAGTGCAGACAACCTGGACATGACAAGCGGTGTTGCCCATGTTCACCTCTCCAGCAAGGTTCGGGCATAAATTCGGACCAAGTTTGAGGTTGTTGTTTTTCATTAATGATTGTTAAGTTGTAATGATGTTTAAATTGGGCATTTAGTTTAATCTTATTGAGTAATTGTAATGGATTGAGTGTAATGAAGATGGAATTGTGATCAACGGAAACACAAAATACCGTACTACATTAAGACAACATGGATAGTTCATGGAAAACACAAGACCAAACTACAAAAACAACATGGATGGTTCATGGAAAACACAATGACTAACTAAAACGACAACTTGGATAGTTCATGGAAAACACAAGACCAAACTAAACAAAGAAAACATAGATAGTTCATTGCTCACCTTCATTTCCCCCCTTCTCTCCCTCTTTCTCGTCCTACATGGCGTCCTCGATCCCTTCTTCCTCTTTCTCTCCCTCCTGCTCTTGTTGGACAATTGCTCACGGATTCCTCTTAACCCAACCCCCCACCGGAGAATTCCATGTTGGTGGAGGTGGATGTGCCTGAGATGAACTCGAAGAGTGGTAGTAGGTCGAGCCTGTAGGATGTTGTTGTGGGGTCTGATACATCGGATTCTGTTGTTGATGGTGGAATTGAGGGAACCCTTGGGGAAACATGTCATGTTCCTGAGACGGGGCATAGTTTGACGACCCTCCAGCACCCCCAGTTGCAGTTGCCCACTCGCAATGTGGTCATGGTTCAGGAAGTGCGGACATCTCGTAGCTCCTCATTTGGCAACCAGAATTCCCGCGGGTCTGGAGGTGCTAACATCGGAAGATGCTCCCATGCCAAAGCTGGAGGATGAACATTGCAACACCACCTTGTCTTGCTCCCAACCTCGAGCAAGTACACAACTCCCGGTAGACTTCAGCTAACACGGCTGACGCCCAACTCTTTCTCCCAATCGCGTCTCAGTCACCAAGGAGCAATGGCAGGCACATGCCTTGTATCCACCAGTTTGCCTAGTCGGGGAATAGAAATCCACCAACCAAGCCAATGAGGTAGACACGCGCATACCATTCCACTTGATCTTCAGGGGTGTCTAGGCCTAAATCAACCATTGTTTGGATGTGATCAATGAGCCACAGGATCGATACTTGCAATGCATTCAGAGGTGGATGCCCATGTCATTGAACTTTAGTTTGGGTGGGCATGTGGAGCCCCAAATGCTCGAGAATCAGCAGGCCTCACCCTTCTTTGGGTTTTCCCGAGCGGCCGATGATGGCATCTCCAGTGACCGGCAGCCCAGTGAGGATGGCAATGTCTTTGAGGGTGATCGTCATTTCCCCCTCGAGAAAGTGGAAGGTATGTGTTACGGGCCGCCATCGCTCTGCCATTGTCGTCAGCATATCGTCATCGTTATCAATCCTCATAAAGTGCCTCACCATGTCCAATCCGGTCCTCTCAAGATACGGCGAGAGTCGAGCATGCCAAGCGGGCAATCTTGTTGTCCCTCGGTTACCGATGGGAATGAGTAATTCCTACTAAAAAAAATTACGAAGTTGTTAGTCAAAGGAAAGTAAAATAAAAAATTTTAAAATAGTGAAATAATTGAAAAATCTATTTGGTCCGGAGTGTCTACTGGATTGTTGTGCCAAATCGCATGGGAGCGATGTGTTTCTTGCTCGGTTAAATACCTCGTATCCCTTGGGCATGATAGATATATAATCGAGGGTCGTATATCTCGGCACCCATCTATAAATTTTTTTGAATGAAATCAGTTTATTTCGTACCCATTTAGAAAAATAAATCACGAGAGAAAATGAAAGTACGTACCCTCAGAGCCTCTTCATTCATTTTTTGCCGAAAGTTGGAGAGAGTAACGATGGGTTTTTAGGGCGGAGGGTTGTAAAAAAAACTCTAATAATTCTTTCAGATGCGGAATATTAGACTTAGCCGCAACCACAGAGCATACTTAGAACGAAACTAGAGTGGAGGAATGGAGGGAGAAAGAAGAATTATGTGGTGGTGTAGTTTGGATGGGGGCGGAGAGGTTGTATTTATAGGAAGCTGCTGGAGGGGGATGCTTGGAACTAACCGCAGCAGTCGATTGCAGGTAAAGAACCGCAGCCGTCCACTGCTGTCAATTCACCGCCATCGACCATTGTAGTGATAGGCGTGGATCGCTGACGTGGAAGATTGTGAGGCGTCGGATCTGGGAGGAAAACCAGAATCCGCGCCTCACTGCATCCTACGGCTGCGGTGAAGGGGCGGGCGGGCAAAGATTGATGACGTGGAAGTCAGTCAATTCACCCCAATCGTCTACGATAGTGAATGCACTTCCCTTCCACATCATCAATCCGCTCCCGCCCGCTCCTTCACCGCAGCCGTTTGATGCAGTCTTCCCAGATGCGACGCATGACCATCTTCCACGATTGCAGTGATGCTTTCACCGCCATTGTTTACGACCGCAAACCTTTCACTGTTTCGAATAAAAGCTGTGATAATTCAGAATTTGTTCACTGTCGTTATCTAATGCGGTGATCTAGTTCACTGTTTTGGTTTGTTGTGGTGATGTACAAACATACGTACTTTGGGAATTATTTTCATAACTAATGTATTTTAGAATTTTTTTAAGAACTATTGTATTCTGGGATTTTCCCCCAAACTATTGGCATTTACTTTTCTGAAATATTTTGGTACATCATGTGATTGTCCATTATGGCGATGGAGATGGGATGGGATGGGATTTTTGCAGCAAGATGGGAACTGGAACTGCCATCATGGCTAAACTTTGGGGCATTTTCCATGTACATCAGCTAGTTTGAAAGTATTTGCTAGCTTTTAGCATAAGGATGATGCTTCAACTAGTTTATATGTGTTGTAAGTCTCAAACTGGCTATTAAAGCATAGTTTCGTCTATTCCTTTGGTACATGCATGGTTGTCACGCCGATCTGCGTGCCACCGGTTTTACCAGGTTCAACCGATACCGGTCATAAAACCAGCGTGACACCACCGGTATGACCGGCATGATCGATATACGAATCTCTAAGTAAATTGACCTTATTTGAGTGAATTTAATTGAAAAAAATTATTATATTATTTATTTTATGAGTATAAAAGTTAAATATTGATGTTATTTGTTGGATTCAGGTATAAACGTTTAGGTATTGACGATAAATGTCATGTTTAAATATGAGTATTTATAATTTTATTTGTAATATTGACCGGCATGAACCGGCACAAACCGGTATGTGCCACTAGTCGAACCATTCCACTTGCTAAACCGGCACACTGGCATAAACCGGTTTGACATACAGTGAACTTGATGAACCCCCTGTGTATTGAGAAAAAAATCTCTAGAAGACCTCCCAGGAGTTAGCTTTCCTCAACAGGTGCTTCAAAACTCTCCACAATTGAGACTTGATTATCCTCTCTCGGATGTATTGGTAGCTTTGCTATCTCTATTTGTCTTTTGTTTTTCCAAGCGGCTCTACCATGATCTGTAATTTTTTTTATGGCTCCACTAGACAAAAAAAAATGTGGTGTCCATTAAACTAATTTTTTTTTCTAATAAGGTTTCTCAAAGTTTTTTTGTTAGTTGATCATTAGAAATAGTGATGGGTCGTAGCATTATGAAATGATGATCGTAGCTCTTGAATCTCGTGTGCGATAGCCCTTTCATCACGCACAAAGAATCCTTCGTGTTAATCATCCATATAATTACGTGCGCTATCCACATTGAGTGTATTGTAACAAGGAAGCCCTTATGGTTTTGTGCATCGAATGCAATACACGTCCAACAACAATCTTTGATACGTGACATAGCATATGATTAGTTGGCTGGCCCACGGGTCTCGATGATACGTAAATTATACTATATTAGATCCCTATTTTAGCGGCATGTATTGAATTATTTCATATATTTATTATCATATTAAGTTTTAACTTGGATTTGCTTGATAGATGCTCAAAAGCGTGTTTAGTATCTCCTAGGATCACTTTTATTATTGGGATTTTTCCAGAAATAGCACTGTTTAAAAAAAAATTCCAAAAATAGCACCCAACTCCGAAAAATTCCAAAAATAGCACCCTATTTGAAAAATCGCTCCCAACCAGTGCGGTTTAAGCGAAAACCGCCACCCAGGGGCGCGTTTTTCTTTGCAGACCGCACCCCCAGGGGGCGGTTTTGCAGACCGCACCCCCAGGGTGCGATTTGGTTGCAGATCGCACCCCCAGGGTGCGATCTGCTTTTTTTTTTTTTTTTTGAAAAATCCTAACCTAGGTGGAAACTTCAAACGGACGTATCTTTGTGTTCGGGTATCCGATCGTCGCGAAATTTTTTTTGATTCCGCATAACTTTTAGAGATCTTGCAAGCCGAAGGTGGTTTGATCCTGCCTTCGTCCTAAAAAATTTCGTTTGCTACCCCGAACGAGCTTTTTTCCGATTTCGTCAAACTTTGGACAACCATAACTTTGTGCTCCAAAATCCAAACAACATGAATTTTTTTTTATTTCACATAACTTTTTAAGGACTACAATTTTTACTAGAATGAATTTTCAAAACAGGAATTATTTTTGGATATACAGGATTTTGGGAATAGCTTACATTCCCTTCTCAGCAATCCACGTACATTTTGAAATTGTGTCTATGATAAAAGTTGTATTCCTTAAAAAGTTATGCGAAATAAAAAAAAATTCATGTTGTTTGGATTTTGGAGCACAAAGTTATGGTTGTCCAAAGTTTGACGAAATCGGAAAAAAGCTCGTTCGGGGTAGCAAACGACATTTTTTGGGATGAAGGCGGGACCAAACCACCTTTGGCTTGCAAGATCTCAAAAAGTTATGCGGAATCAAATTTTTTTTTGCGACGATTGGATACCCGAACACAAAGATACGTCCGTTTGAAGTTTCCACCTAGGTTAGGATTTTTCAAAAAAAAAAAAATCCTGGGGGTGCGATCTGCAACCAAATCGCATGGTGGGGGTGCGGTCTGCAAAACCGCCCCCTGGGGGTGCCGTTTTCATCGACAAACGCGCCCCTGGGTGGCGGTTTTCGCCTAAACAGCACTGGTAAGGAGCGGTTTTTGGAAAAGGGTGCTATTTTTGGAATTTTTCGGACTTAGGTGCTATTTTAGGAATTTTTTTTTAAACAGTGCTATTTCTGGAAAAATCCCTTTATTATTTTGATTCATTTTTGGTAGTGTTTCGTGTGTTTTCGGGCCAAAGTGTCTTAGTGGACCACCTTGTACGAGAGGGAGATATCGAGGCCCATCTTATGAAAGTAAGAAACTATGATTGAAGTGAAACCCAAGAATGGCCCGCAATTTAGTCGACACAAGGCCAAAATTGCGACTTAAGCACCATTTCTGGAGAGTTGTAGATCGACCAAGAAACGTGTAGAAATGCATTACTTGGAGGCTAAGCAGAAAGATAAGCTAAAGGGATTCAACATGCAGAGAATGTTACTCCTACTATCTCTCCCAAAAAAAGTTGACAAAAGAGCCTATAAATAGTGTCTTTCAGCCTTCATTCGAGATATATCTTATTTTGGAATTTATCTACGTTATGTGGAACTCGCCGGTTCTAAATGGTCAGAAATAGGCCATAACGGCAGCAAATATGGCACAGTACTTTACCAAGCGACTCCTTGCATTATGCATCTCGAGCAAACAAATTATTGGATAATGTTGGCTAATCAACATAATTTGCCCCATGTAGATTGTGGACAAATATGCAGAAATTTCATCGCATCCAATTTGGATTAAAGCCCTTACATTGAGAATATTTATTTGTATACCCGAAAGAGAGAGGACCTAGTAAATTTATATAAATAAGTAGATGCATTATTTTCTTATTATTATCGAACTAATTTTACCCACTCAACGGGAGGTGGTAAAAGACAGACTAGAACTCCAATGGATGATCATCATCAAGTCATCAATCCAACATCAAACATCACCAAAATACAAACGTTTTATGAAATATTCCTAGTTTACACATGTTTGGGCAAAACCGTGGCCATTAGACACGGTGAACAGTATCACCGCAGTTGTCACAAGCGATGAACGCTTCACTACGGTTGTCTGAAGTGTTGAATTTTTCCTGGCCATTCACCGTTGGTTTGTGCCGCCTGCACAATCCTTGGGCTCTGGCTTGTACCGCCTGCGTCGGCGCCTCCAGGCATAATTCCCAAGTTTGGAGTGACGCCGCAGTCAGTTTCGGTTCTGGGTATGAGACTGAAAAGAGCGGAGGAAATAACAACGAAATTCTCTTTTGGACCAACAACCAAAAGTATAACGCCGGCCGCCATCTCCAAGGAAGAAAGCAAATGTGGTGAATTGGTGATGGGGAATACCCCAGATGGGGATGGAGACAAGGTGAAGGGAGAGGAGCGAATGGAGGGCTCGATGATGATGGATTGGAGTCGAGCTTGAATAAAGGGATAGGAGAGAAGGAAGTAACACTACTAATTAGGTAATTAGTTGTGGTGATGGGGAATACCCAGATGGGGATGGAGACGCGGAGAAAGGAGAGGATCGAAGGGAGGGATCAGTGATGATGGATTGGTTACTAGGTGATAATTGTCGAAAACATATCGATTCCATGTACTTAATGTGATTATTTCATAATATGTTTGAGACCTATAATACTTGTTTGAGGTCCAACTAAGCCTGGAATGGTTATAAAACCATTACCATCAAGTGCCAAATGTTTTATATATTTTAGGTAAATGAAACGAGAAATTTGCATTGGTGGATAGAATAATTCAATTGAACTGGATGTACATTGGACCGGAACTTACTGAGGAGTCGAACCATGACTGGACTTTTGTGGGCCGGAAATTCTTTTGGGCCTGGACGAAATGGCTTGGACGGGTGACGGAATAATTGGGAGAGAGGCAATTAGGTGTGGGGAATGGGGATGGAATAATCGGAGATGGGACAAAGGATTTGGGCGGAATTCTCTGGGGACTGTCACATGTGGCAGATGACATGGCGCCAACAAGGTGACAACATGGCGGCTGCACATGTGGCATGCATGGAAGACTAGTAGCATGGAGATGCTCCTAGGATTCTCCACCTAAATGAGAGCTTAATGGTGCACTTATGGGCTACATTATGGGTAGCATTATTAGAGTGCATTATGGGGGGACTTTATGCGGTGTATTGATGTAGAGGGAACATTATGAGGGGCATTGATGCCTTGTATGAGGAGAGGCCTATATAAGGAGCCATCTCCCTCACTTGTAACTCATTCCATCATTTTTGAGAGTAATACACACTTGAGAGTTCTCCCAATCCTTTGTCTTTGTTCTTGTCTTTGCTTGCTTGTGAGTTTGAGAGAAAGGCTGCTTAGCGCTCTAACGGAATTGAGAGCTAGGGCCGCACGATCGAGAGTAAGGTCGTGACAAGTGGTATCAGAGCCCCGTTTGACTCTGTGCTTGCAAAGTAGAAGCCATAGCCAGAAGAAAAGGAAGAACCTCACCAGAAATGTCGGGATCAAAAGTCAACGACGATGAGAAGCATCGTGGCAGAGAGCCTACCCCAGGCGGGAGGCCAAAAGACAAGTCGAGCACTCGTGATCCTCTCAGGTCTCTAGAGAGGCGAGTCTCGAGGATGGAGGTGAAGATTTCTGAAGATGTCACCGCCATCGAGGATTTGGGAGCTAACTTCGCCCAAGAGGAAAGCGATTTTCAAGGTATGAATGCTCGTTTGTCGAGCTTGGAGATCAACCATGATGGGATGCGAGAAGAGCTCGTGGCTCTCATCACCAACACCATCTCCGAAACCGTGAGCACTGCTATTGCGGTTGTGAAAGAGCATGTCCAGGGTGAGCTGGTCGGCGTGAAGGAGGAGATTGCAGATCTCAAGAGTGAGGTCACTCTCGTGAAGAGAGCCATGGCTAGCGGACCAGCCACGGTGCAATCCGTCCCACGTGCTGATATTCCAAGACCGAAGAGCTTCGGAGGTTCAAGGAATGCAAGGGAGTTAGAGAACTTCCTTTGGAGTCTTGAGCAGTACTTCAAGGCGTCCGGCATCCAAGAGGATGAGGTAAAGATTCATACCGCTCCACTTTACTTGGTTGATGTTGCCATGGTGTGGTGGAGGCGACGTGAAGCGGACGTCGAAAGAGGTACTTGTGTGATGGTAACGTGGGAAGATTTCAAGAGAGAAATCAAGAGGCAGTTCTACCCAGAGAACGTGGAGTTTGAAGCCCGTTCGAAGTTGAGAAGACTCACCCAGAGGGGTGGAGTTCCAGAATACGTGAAAGAATTCTCGGAGCTGCTTCTAGAGATCCCGGACATCACGGACAAGGAGGCCATGCACGGCTTTCTTGATGGGCTGCAACCATGGGCCAAGATGGAGATGCAACGTCGAGGAGTGCAAGACCTTGCAACTGCCATGGCCACGGCGGAGTCTTTTGTCGAGTACAAACGACAAGAGAGCAGCGGCAAAGAGAAGAGTTCGAAGCCCAACAAGGGTGGAGAACAGCAGAAGCCTTTCAAGGAGGGTTCTCACACTCAACAACACCAAGGTGGTTCGAGCAAAGGGGGTAAGTACGAGCCCAAACCCATGACTTGTTTCCTTTGCGACGGACCACATCGAGTGCGAGATTGCCCAAGGAAGGCGAGATTAGCAGCCATGGAAGCTCAAGATGAGGAGCCCAAGGCGGCGGAGGCCAAGATTGGCTCAATCCGCAAGCTTGGCGCGGCGAAGACCGACGTCAAGGAGAGCAAGCGTGGGAGGTGCTATGTTCTGGCGCAATTCATGCAAGGCGAGTCAAAAGCCTTGATGGATACCGGTGCCACGGACAACTTTCTTCGCATCGAGGAGGCAAACCGGCTGGGTATTGCCTACGAGAAGGGGCAAGGGAGGCTCAAGACGATCAATTCGGAGTCCATCCCGATCCATGGAGTTGCTCACAACGTACCAATGAAGCTTGGCGAGTGGGAAGGCCTCATCGACTTTTCCGTCGTCACCATGGACTCCTCTTTGATGATAGATAAGATGATAAGGGAGGGAATTGCTTAGGCAAACTATGATTTGAAAGTTGACTACCTGTCTTGAATCTATCTATGGATAAAGAAAAAAGTATATATAAAATCAACTTTAGCTGTATTAGCCTACTCAGTAATTCCGAACAACAGAACAAACCAACAACAATAAGACCCTCGTAGAAAGAATAGGAAAAGGAGACCCTGTCAGTCGAGTTACTCCGTACCTTTCGTATCTTTCATCTGAGAACGACAGCGGGAAAGAAGGCCCTAGCTATCGTGCAACAATCTCTTTTGGGTCCCGCCCTTGTTTCCATCCCTATTTGCTTTTGTTGATACGCAAGCTGTTGCTCCTGCATCTGTGCCATCTGCTCCGCTCTTTGTTGACGGATTTTGCCTACTTCCTCCCAATCACGAATAATATGTGCAGGTGAGCCACTCGCCCACAGGGGGATTGGAATGCTAACGATTGATTCCCTTTTGGGCTCTTACACAGAAATTAAATACTTCAAAGAGAAAGAGAGCAACTCCAGATTATTCGGCTGTTCCAGGAGCTGCAGAAAGGGATGCTTTATCACCCAGTCATCCTCGGCATCAACTTCCTTGACAAGGAGGGAGTGCTCTTGAAGCCCAACTCCAACACAATGCGCTTGGAGAAGGAAGGGGAGTTTCATGCGGTCCATCTCTTGAGAGAAGATGGCCCCCATAGTGCTCTATCCGCTATGCAAGTGGTGAAGGGGTTCAAGAAGAATGAACCAACCTTTCTTGTGTCCTTGAAAATGGAGGAAGAAGGAGGCTCAATAGGAATCACAACTCCCATCATCGAAGGCGTCCTCGAAGAGTTCGATGACGTGATGCCATCGGAGTTGCCCAAGAAGCTGCCACCAAGAAGAGAGGTGGACCACAAGATCGAGTTGGAGCCAGGAGCGAAGCCCCCTTCGCGAGCACCATACCGCATGTCGCCACCGGAATTAGAAGAATTGCGGAGGCAACTCAAGGACTTGGTGGACGCAGGCTACATGCGGCCATCGAAGTCACCTTTTGGAGCACCGGTGCTGTTCCAAAAGAAGAAGGAAGGGTCGTTGCGGATGTGCATCGACTATAGAGCCATCAACAAGTTGACGGTGAAGAACAAGTGGCCGATTCCCAACATTGCCGACTTGTTCGACCAGCTTGGAGATGCGATGTGGTTCACCAAGCTTGATCTTCGCTCAGGCTACTATCAAGTGCGGATAGCAGAGGGCGACGAGCCAAAGACGGCTTGTGTGACGAGGTATGGCTCTTACGAGTTTCTTGTGATGCCATTCGGTCTCACCAACGCACCAGCCACATTTTGCACTTTGATGAATCAAGTGTTCGAGCCATTCTTGGACCAGTTTGTCGTGGTCTAATTGGATGACATCGTCGTGTATAGCAAAACACTCGATGAGCATGCCGAGCATCTACGCCAAGTCTTCCAAGTCCTTCGCGACAACGAGTTGTACGTAAAGAGGGAAAAGTGCACAGTTGCCGCCACGGAGGTTCCATTCTTGGGACACGTCATTGGTGGAGGCAAGTTGAAGATGGATGGAGCGAAGGTGCAGGCAATCCAAGAATGGGAGCCGCCGACGAAGGTTCCAGAGTTGCGGTCATTCCTCAGCCTTGCCAACTACTATCGGAGGTTTATCAAGGGCTACTCCAACATTGCAGCACCCTTGACGGATCTCTTGAAGAAGAACAAGGCATGGGATTGGTCGGAAAGGTGCCAAGAAGCATTCGAGGCCTTGAAGGCAGCGGTGATGAAGGAGCCCGTGCTCGTGCTCCCCAACCCGACGTTGGCCTACGAAGTGCAGACCGATGCGTCCGACTTCGCGATTGGAGGAGTGTTGATGCAAGATGGCAATCCCATTGCCTTCGAGAGTCGGAATCTCAGCGAGACGGAGAGGCGATACACCGTTCAAGAGAAGGAGATGACGGCCGTGGTGCATTGCTTGCGCACATGGAGGCACTACTTGTTGGGGTCAAAGTTCGTAGTGAAGACGGACAACGTGGCAACGAGCTACTTTCTGACGCAGAAGAAGCTCACCCCTAAGCAAGCGAGGTGGCAAGACTTTTTGGCCGAGTTCGACTTCGTTATGGAGTACAATCCAGGCAAGGCGAATTCCGTTGCCGATGCTCTTAGCCGCAAGAGTGCAGCCGCAAGCATCAGCCAGCCCACGTTTCCTTTGAAGGAGCGGATCGTTGAAGGCCTTGGCCATGACCCCTTCGCCAAAACCGTAGCGGAGTACATCGAGCAAGGTAAAACTCAGCGGTTTTGGATGAAGGATGGGCTCATCATGACCAAGGGAGAGCGAGTGTTCGTGCCAAGATGGGCCAACTTGAGGAAGGAGATCATGAAGGAGTGCCATGATTCCAAGTGGGCGGGCCATCCCGGCATCGAGAGAACGCAAGCGCTCATCGAAGAAGCATACTTCTGGCCGCGTATGAGAGACGACGTGGAGATGTATGTGAAGACTTGTCTTGTGTGCCAACAAGACAAGATGGAGCAGAGAAGCCCGACAGGTTTGCTAGAGCCCTTGCCCATGCCTCAACGACCATGGGAGAGTGTAAGCATGGACTTCATCATCGGACTTCCCAAAGTCGATGGATGCGGTTGCATCATGGTTGTGGTGGACAGGTTTTCGAAGTATGGAGTGTTCATTCCCGGGCCAAAAGACTTGACGGCAGAGGATGCGGCACGTCTATTCTTCAAGAACGTGGTCAAGTATTGGGGCATTCCTAGCAGCATTGTGAGCGACAGAGATGGGCGCTTCACGGGCAGATTTTGGCGAGAGTTGTTCAAGATCATGGGCTCAAACTTGAACTTCTCAACGTCATTTCATCCTCAAAGCGACGGACAGACGGAGCGGGTGAATGCCTTGTTGGAGGTGTACTTGCGGCACTACGTGAGTGCAAACCAACGAGATTGGGTAAAGTTGATGGACACGGCACAGTTCTCCTACAACTTGCACCGCAGCGAGTCGACCAACACAAGTCCATTCGAGTTGGCGACGGGGCAGCAACCTTTGACACCTACGACGGTGGCAACGGGGTATAGAGGCAACAGTCCGGCGGCCTACAAGTTCGCTAAAGGCTGGCACGAGAAGATGGAGATGGCCAAGTCTTACTTAGCCCGTGCTAGTAAGAAGATGAAGAAATGGGCGGACAAGAAGAGGCGGCACTTGGAGTTTGAAGAGGGAGACATGGTGATGGTCAAGTTCTATCCTCATCGCTTCAAGCATCTCAAGAACGTGCACAAGGGACTGCTTCGCCGCTATGAAGGCCCATTCCCCATCGTGAAGAGGATTGGCAAGGTGGTATACAAGGTAGAGTTGCCGACGCACTTGGAGATCCATCCGGTCTTTCATGTGAGCCAACTCAAGCCTTACCACGAAGACAAGGAGGACGAGCAACGAAGGGAGTCGCAACGCGCACCAACACTCGTCACCAAGACACACGACCATGAAGTCGAAGAAATCATGGCGGGTCGTGTCATTCCTCGTCGTGGCGTACATCCAAGCTTTGTGGAGTACTTAGTCAAGTGGCGCAACCTTCCGGAGAGTGAAGCAACTTGGGAGAAAGAGCTCACGCTTTGGAAGAACAAGGACTTGATCGAGGCATTCCATCAAGAGGACGCGACGAGGGCGTCGCGAGCATAGGTGGGGGAGGATGTCACATGTGGCAGATGACATGGCGCCAACAAGGTGACAACATGGCGGCTACACATGTGGCATGCATGGAAGACTAGTAGCATAGAGATGCTCCTAGGATTCTCCACCTAAATGAGAGCTTAATGGTGCACTTATGAGCTACATTATGGGTAGCATTATTAGAGTGCATTATGGGGAGACTTTATGGGGTGTATTGATGTAGAGGGACCATTATGAAGGGCATTAATGCCTTGTATGAGGAGAGGCCTATATAAGGAGCCATCTCCCTCACTTGTAACTCATTCCATCATTTTTTAGAGTAATACACACTTGAGAGTTCTCCCAATCCTTTGTCTTTGTTCTTGTCTTTGCTTGCTTGTGAGTTTGAGAGAAAGGCTGCCTAGCGCTCTAACGGAATTGAGAGCTAGGGCCGCACGATCGAGAGTAAGGTCGTGACAGGACACGAAAGGAAGAGGGAATTATTATTTGGGGTGGCATTTATTTTGGGAGGAGGACGGTATTGCCAAAAGTGAAAAGAAGCAGCGGGAGCGGAATTAAAGGAGAAGCAATTAATTAAAAAAAAAGAAGAGAGGAGGCGATCGGGACTTCTAGGCGAGAAAAGCAGGAGGCTGGGAGCGGAACTCTTGGGGAAAATAAAAACAAAAGGGTCGCGGACGAAAATTCTTGGGCGGAAGAAAAAGTGCGCAGGCAGCAGCGAGTAGCGAGCAGTGCGATTATCGATTTGACGATCGACTTCTCCCAACCGGCTTGAGCTGAATTCAATGAGAGCGATTATTTGGTTGGATTTTTTGAACCAATTTAGTTTTTTATTGTTGATTTGGAACATGATGATCAAAACCATATTGTTTTATCTTCATTTCATCATGAACTAAACCCCGATTTCTGGGGGAAATACCATAGGATGTAGCTATTTTTATACTTGATGGATTGATTCGTATTTCTTTTCTTCCAATCTCTATTGCATGAAATTACTTAATGCTTTGTGTTGACTGGCCACCAATACAACGATTTGTAGTTAATTAGGTTATTAGCGACAGTGAAACCCTATTAACTGAACATATTTCATGTGACATAGTAACTTATCGAAGCGACAGTGGGATTAAATAAGGTGTTATGCGGTCTTAAATAGGATATCGATCTTCAGGCTAAATAATTAGGTCATTGAGCTACGACAGTAGGATTTGAATTGATTATCTAGTACGTAGTAATTCCCGACAGGGATAGCTAGCACTTTCGTCATATCCTGGCTGTAGAGAGTTGGATTAAATTGATTGGAATATGTGAATTAATCTGGATAGGATAGGTAGTGAATCCCGGTGTTTCTCCCAGAGCTTTCCCCATTGAATTTCCCTCGACCTTTTTAATTTGCTTGTTTAGTTAATTTTGCTAGTAGTTAATAATCTCATTAAACCATTTACACCTATAGTTTGCTCTATTAAATCGGTAAATCTTAAGGTTGTACCAGTCCCTGAGAGACGATACTCGGACTTTCCGGTTTTACTACAAGATAGGATTAAGGCATACGCTTTTGACCTATCACTAGGCCCTCACCGCGTGGGACACCAACGATGGCCCTGAAAAATTCACCGCTTCTGACGTCCGTGGTGTTACTGTTCACCGTGTCTGACGTAGGCGATTTTGCTCAAATATGTGTAGATTGGGAATATTTGATAAAACATGTGTATTTTGGGAATTTTTTTAAGAACATATGTACTTTAGAATTTTCCCCCAAAACGGGATACAGCTAAAAAGCTAATAACCATCCACCACCTGTCGCAACAATGCGAAGGCGGCCCTCCCGCCGGTGGAGGCGCTCCTCAAGTCGCGGGTCTTCTCCCGGGCGGACATATCGTAAGGGCTGAAGTTCCTGGCGGCGGAGAGCTCGTAGAGCGAGGTGTCGGTGGTGAGCCACTGCTCGACGGTGAAGGTCTGCTGGGTGTAGGTGGCGTGGACCCTGGCGACGGTGATCTCGAAGCAAAAGCTCTGTTGGTGGAGGCGAACTGGTAGAGAAATTTCTCGGAGCAAAATCCACACCAATGACAAAAAGTGGTTGAGGACAACGCGATTGATGCATGTGGGATTTGGGAAGCCCATGGTTTGCAAACATTGGATGACTCAACTAGTTCATACATGTTGCGAAGGGTTATAGTCTCAGATTGACTATTGAAGCATAGTTTCGTCTATTCATTTGGTACGTATGAACTTGAAGAACTACCTTTGTACAGAAAAAAAAACCCTTTAAGAAAACCTCTGTGAGTTAGCTTCCCTTGGTAGGTGCTCCAGACCTCCACAAATGAGACTTGATTCTCCTCTCTCGGATGAATTGGTAGCTTTGCTATCTCTGTTTGTCTTTTGTTTCTCCAACGGCTGTGCCGTGATCTATAATTTTGGCGTTTTTCTCCATTTAATAAAAAGATGTGGTTATTCATAAAATTGAAGTTATTTTTTCTAATTAGGTCTCTCATGTTTTTTTTTTTTTTTTGTTAGTTGATCCTTAAAGTGAACCTACATTGCCAACTAAATACTATTGAGCACCTGGTCAACACAAATTAAATTGAAATAACTTGAATAATCTCAATTCCGTAGACTATGCAAGAATGAATTTAAGAAGATTAAAAATAGTGATGGGTCGTAGCATTATGAAATGATGATCGTAGCTCCTGAATCTCTTGAAGGATAGCCCCTTCCACCAAGCGCAACAAATCCTTGGTGTTAATCATCCACATAACTACCTGCACATCGTCGCAAAATAGAACATTAATGAGAAATGTGTCAATTAGAAAATGACCGAGGTAAACTCCAACGAAGAGCATAACGACAAATGGGTCCGAAATATCTTGATTCTTGACTAGTCATACGACAGCGATATAGAACAATCACAGATTTTGGGCATCTAATAATCTTCTAATAGCTTGATTTGCTAGTTTAATCAGAAGTTAAACCTACAATGTGGAGCTATTTATACATCTTATCGAAGATCTGGAGCTGGCCTGGAGGCAGAGCAACCGAAGAGCATCTCAGATTTCTAAGAGCATAATGAAGAATGGGTCAGAGATACCTTGATTAGGTGCACGACAACGGACTAGAACAATCACATATTCTGGGAATCTAATCATCCTCCGCTAGCTTGATTTTCTAGTTTAGTCAAAAGTGAAAACTACTACTAGGAGCTATTTAATATTTATACATCTTATCGAGCTCCAAACTAGGTACAATTTTTCAAGAGGGTTGCTCTACCTCCATGGCAGTTCCATATCATGTATTTTCCCCAAAAAACACAGGAGCATAATGATGACAAAAATGGCTGCCATTTTGTATAAACGACCGCCAATTTACAGAAGTTAGGTTGAATCTCTCCCTTTATAGCTCCTTTATGTTTCTTCTAAATATGAGTGGTTAATTCATTTGTTTTTATAAGCTTGCAAATCTAGGGGATTTTTCAAAAAGTAGCACTGTTTAAAAAAAATTCCAAAAATAGCACCCAACTCCGAAAAATTCCAAAAATAGCACACTTTCTGCAAAACCGCCACCCGTACCAGCGGTTTAGGCGAAAATCGCCACCCGGGAGCGCGTTTTTCGCTGAAAACCGCACTGGTAGGGGGCGGTTTTGCAGACCGCACCCCCACCATGAGATTTGGTTGTAGACCGCACCCCCACCTTGCGATTTGCTTTTTTTTTTTTGAAAAATCCTTACTTAGGTGGAAACTTCAAACGAACGTATCTTTGTGTTCGGGTATCCGATCGTCGCGAATTTTTTTTTGATTCCGCATAACCTTTTGAGATCTTGCAAGCCGAAGACTGCCGAAGGTGGTTTGGTCCCGCCTTCGTCCCAAAAAATGTCGTTTGCTACCCCGAACGAGCTTTTTTCCGATTTCGTCAAACTTTGGACAACCATAACTTTGTGCTCCAAAATCCAAACGACATGAATTTTTTTTTATTTCGCATAAATTTTTAAGGAATACAACTTTTATCATAGACATAATTTAAAAATGTACGTGGATTGCTGAGAAGGGAAAGTAAGTTATTCCCAAAATCCTGTATATCCAAAAATAATTCCTGTTTTGAACATTCAAAATTTCAAAATGTACGTGGATTGCTGAGAAGGGAAAGTAAGCTATTCCCAAAATCCTGTATATCCAAAAATAGTTCCTGTTTTGAAAAATAGTAAAAATTGTATTCCTAAAAATTTATGCGGAATAAAAAAAAATCGCGACGATCGGATACACAAACACAAAGATACGTTCGTTTGAAGTTTTCCCCTAGGTTAGGATTTTTCAAAAAAAAAAAAAAAAAAAGCAGACCGCATGGTGGTGGTGCGGTCTGCAACCAAACCGCATGGTGGGGATGTGGTCTGTGAAACCGCTCCCTGCCAGTGCGGTTTTCATCGAAAAACGCGCCCCCGGGTGGCGGTTTTCGACTAAACCGCTGGTACGGGTGGCGTTTTTGCAGAAAGGGTGCTATTTTTGAAATTTTTCGGAGTTGGGTGCTATCTTTGTAATTTTTTTAAACAGTGCTACTTTTGGAAAAATCCCCGAACCTAGAGGGTCCTTAGACAACTTATAAATTGAGTCTTAATTATACATGTATGTGTGTGTTGATTGATTGAGCATTCACCTTATTATGTTTATTGCATTATTGATTATATGTTACTATAGTAATGCATTGTAACAAGGAAGCCCTTATGGGTTTGTGCAAGGCATCCAACCAGCCTTTGATACGTTACATAACATACGATTAGTTGGCTGGTCCACGTGTCTCGATGACATGAAAACTATACCATTTTAGATCCCTATTTAGTGGCATGTATTAAATCATTTTCATATATTTATTACCATATTAAGTTGGTAACTTAAATTTGCTTGATGAATGCTCCAAATTGTGTTTAG
This sequence comes from Linum trigynum, assembly GCA_964030455.1. Lineage (NCBI taxonomy): Eukaryota > Viridiplantae > Streptophyta > Magnoliopsida > Malpighiales > Linaceae > Linum > Linum trigynum. Next base: position 6,169,808 of record OZ034817.1, read on the forward strand.
TATGTCATAGGATCATTTTTACTATTTAATTCACTTTGGTAGTGTTTTGTGTGTTTTAAAGCCCAAGTGTCCTAGTGAAATTTATTGTATTCCCGAATGAAAAATATAACTTAGGGACTGAAATAATATTGCGAGAATGACCTATTTTGTATAAATAAGTAGCTGGATGCATTATTTTCTCATTATTATCAAACTAATTTTACCCACTCAAACGTGAGCGGTAAAAAACAGACTAGAACTCCGATGGAAGATCATCATCAGACATCAAGTCATCAACCCAACATCACCGAAAATAAGTACACAGAGTCGATACTACTACCGGCCACATCCGATAAATTACTCCCAGCACATCGGGATCAATAATACACCAAAACCGGAGTCCAGCTAAGCTAATTAGCATCCACCACCTGTCGCAACACCGCGGAGGCGGCCCTCCCGCCGGCGACGGAGCTCCTCATCACGTCGCGGGTCTTCCCCGGGGCGGACAGATCGTAGGGACAGAAGTTCCTGACCGCGGAGAGCTCGTAGGGCGAGGTGTCGGTGGCGAGCCACTGCTCGACGGTGAAGGTCTGCTGGCTGCAGGTGGCGTGGACGCCGGTGACGGTGGTCTCGACGTAGTTGCAGTACCAGCCGTGGTGGTCCCCGGAACCGTCGGAGGTGAGGTTGAGGGCGCAGATCGGGGCGGTGAGGCAGGGCGCCCTGCCGCTGAAAATGTCGAGATTGCCCCTCTCGTAGTAGTTGTACCCGGGGCCCATCAGCCCGCCCCAGGATTGCAGATCTGAGATCTTGAGGTAGTATCCGCTCGTGTCGTACAGCCACGCGCCGATCACGGAGTCGGTCCCGCCCTTGAAGATGGATCCGGTCCGGATGAACAGCGTGTAGACGCAGTCGTCATCGTCCGCCTGTGTGAGCACAAAAAACACAAAAAGAGAGAAGGATCGTTATTGATTAATCAAGAAAGCAATTATTGGTTACAAGATTTCAATTGAATTTTTGGTGAGTAAAATTTGGGAGGATCGGGTTTGAGGGGACTGACGGAGGAAGGGACGGCGGAGAAGGTGAGGAGGAGGAGGACGGCGGAGAGAAGGAACAGACGGGACGCCATTGTTTAGGGGAAATGTGGAGGTCGGATCGGATGATTTGGGTGGGACTTAAATACAGAGAGAGAGTTAAATACAGAGAGAGAGTTCTTCAGGGAGAGTATGGATTGGGTTTGGGGTCGATGGAAGGAAATTAATAAGATATAGTCAACGTGGCAATTTACTAATGCCCCACTACTTTGTAAAGTGTGATATATAGATTGATTTATAATTAGGTGGTATTAAAAGAATTCGATTTCTAGATCTTCAAGTTTAAGACTCTTGTTACTTATTATCGTTAGTTCAAGTTCTTGTTCGTTATTATTATGTAAACTCGTCCAAGTACAAGTTTTTATTTATTTATTTATTTATCATAGGATGCCGGGTGTATTAATGATGAAATTTGTGTAAAATATATGTTATTACTTTATCATTTTGTACTTATGGTCAATTGGAACGTTTAACACAATTAACCATTAATCAATATGCCACGTCATTATAATAAAAATTCAAATGACTTCTTTCATCCAAACAAAGAGGGTAAAATTTATTGAATATCTCTCAAATCATTATCCATGAACCATACCGGAAAAGTAAGCGACATGATATTTTATGGCAGAATCGTGCTTTAACCGTAATTCAACTGTTAGTATCATTAAATATCCCCTATCAGTTTAACATCCAATATTAGTATTTTGTAATTAAACCGTTGTTACAGTACGGTTTCATGGACCACGCCCTCGATCACCGCTTCCGTCTCATTGTTTAACTTTGTAAACATCACCCTCCCAGTCCCAAATACACATCAACCAATCTGGAAAGGATGGACACATTGGGAGGTCAGCAAATGTGATGTGAAAGTGAAAGGCTATTAGGATCAAGTTGTAGTATATCCTGTATTCCTGTTGGCGGGGGCAGAGTGGCTAGTAGCGGAGTGTGGAAGCTGGAATTTGTTTCTAACTTTGCAAAATTTGAAATCTGTCGGCCAGGGGGCCGTGCTAGTAGTGGTCATTTTCATCTTTGATTAATTATGGACAACGAGACAACGAATAGGATTGAGTCTGAATGAACCGACGATATATTAATTATGTTGTTAAATCTTAACCACGACTGCTCGTTTGCTTTAATGGGGATAAGGTGGTTGTGAACTTGTGATGATAAATGTTTATAACTTTTATATCCTTCACTTCCTTCTCTCCGTTTAATATGCGTCTATGTATTTGTACGTATTTTATCCGTTTAAAACTTCCGTTTATTTGATGGCCTTCCGTACTAAACACGTATAAAACCCGTATAACACGTTTAATATCCGCATTTAATATATTTATTTTGAAAATAATTAATTTTATGGCAAAGACTAGCGTACACCAGGCGTACGCTATACGACTGTGTTCACACTTATAAATTAATTATTGATAATCAAATTAATATTGGTAAAATTATAACTACGCCTACACTCATTAAATGAATTATGGCGTACACTTTAGTCCGCCAACTTTGGGTTAATACCCTAGTTTGGTCCGAATTTTAACGGGAGTGACAGTTATGGCCCCATTTTTCAAATAAGACATTTACGGCCTACTTTTGAAATTATTTGACAGATTTGGCCCGAAACTTGTGTTGACCGTTAATACTAACGGTCAAACACTTATTCCGTTAGTGACTTAGCAAAAAACTGCTGATGTGGCTTATGCAAGGTGCCACGTCATTAAATAATAATATTTTTTAATTTTTTCCCCAATTAATAATAAAAAATAAATAAATAAACCAAAATCCCCGAACCTCTAACTCTCATCTCTTCCTCCCGCCGTCCCCAACCAGCCAGATTGAGTACGAAGAGACTCTTAACCACCCTTCTTCTCTCCACCGGCGAAGCAACCGAAGCAAGAACCAGTACTGGCCATGGCGGATCAGAGCGAATCTCGAGAAGGAAGCTTGTCAGGGGAACGTGCGTCACCACCAGATCTGGATTTTTTTTTTGTCTTCCGGTAATTAGATTGGGATTCTTTCAATCCTGACGATGTAGCTTGGATGTTTTCGATCGGAGGTTGCGGCGGCTGTGGGTGTCCACATCGACCCCGACGGCGACACCATTGCGGCCGGCGAGCATCAAATTTTTACGGCGAGGGTTAGTTCGGCGACGGCGTTTGCGGCAGAAGCTGCCGTGGAGATAGAAATTTCGTCGGAAGAGGTAGGGTTCCCAAGGGGTGGTACATCAACGATGACTGCTGAGAATAGTTTCGCTTTGTTTTCGACGGCGGTGGGTGGAGGAAGCGGCGGCGGGGAGAGAGGGATCGTTGTGGAGAAGCTGGATCCGTTCATGGACGGTGACTTTGTGGGTCGGTACCGCCGTCGGGGTGGCAGGGGAGGATCGAGTGTTTACTCCAATTGGAGTCTGGAGCTTCGATTTTATTCTAGGCGGAGCACATCTCATCCTCCTGGTGATGTAGCGGAGGGACTGGAGATGGAGAACAATGGAGATTTTTTTGAATTCGAGAAGAAGGGAGGAAGTGGATTTAGACCCCAAACAGAGAGGAGGAAGTGGAGCCGATCCATCTTTGGGGATTTTGGGATTTTTTTAATTTTTCATTATTAATTGGGGGACAAAATAATAAATTATTATTTAATGACGAAGCACCATGTATAAACAAATTTACAGTTTTTTTTGCTAGTCACTAACGGAATAAGTGTTTGACCGTTAGTATTAACGGTCAACACAAGTTTCGGGCCAAATCTGTCAAATAATTTCAAAAATAGGCCGTAAATGTCTAATTTGAAAAATGGGGTCATAACTGTCACTCACGCTAAACTTCGGGCCAAACTAGGGTATTAACCCCCAACTTTCTACTGTTTTGTTACATTTAAATCAATTAATAAATTCAGCGATATTTATTTCCTCTCTTTTTCAACATAATCATCCAAACTAGAAACTTTCCTGAACTGTTTATTATATTAAACCATATTGTTCAAAAGTTCAACCGAAAGAGCACCCATTTCCTCCTCCACAAATCTTAGCCTACAAATCTTATTATCAAAGTTTTTATGCCCATGTATTACGACATGGATTACAAGAGTACCACTCATAGTTATAAGGACAGAATCTGACCAACGGCTGGGCCAGTGTAACTGTTAAACAAGTTACGATAGCAGTCCGGTTATTTACTTGGACAGTTATTGATGAGTCCAACGATTTTTCATGGTTAAACATAATAACAAATGAACCACCACGGTTTAATTGGTCCATTGATTCACTATTTTAACCAAAATTAAAAAAAATATGTTAACGTTAACAAAGACCATCAAACCAGAATTATTAATTTTATTTCTGATTCGTCTTCTCATTTTCCAACCTCGTTGTCGACTTTACATGGTTCACTACCGACTGACACCACAATTTTTAACATGAATTAAAATATTATGATTCCTTTTGTGAGACAATTTGAATAATTTGTTAGATATTTTCGGTGATGATATGAATTTGAATTTTTTATGATAAATAATAACTTCATTCTTAAATTAGTGTATTATACAAGTCCTATAATAAACGATTTTATCTACAATTAACCACTTAACTCTAAAGTCTAAACCACTAATTTTTCTAGATCAACGTCTTGTCTGGTTCTTCACAATTGGGCATGTTATGCTAAAAATCGAGGAAGTAGATAAAAGTGGGGTTGATCTTCATTCACACCATATTGGAGTCAGAGTATACAATTTTACAATTTCACTCAAGGGGAAGTTGAACAAACATACATTATCACATGCAACCCATTGCTAATAATTGTTAGTTCTGGTGCTTTTTCTTGAATCCATCACACAAGGATCATAAAAAACGAGAACAAAAGAACTACTAGAAGGGGACCATACCACACGAATTCAAGCCCTAAATTACTCCATAAACATAAAAGGAAATTAATCTATAACAGATCCAATTAATAGACGCATGTAGCTACAATATATCAAATTAACAGAAGCACATAACGATAACAGGTCTAATTAACAAAATCAAGATTTTCATTGCATCAAGGCACTATTGATTTCCATAAGTGTGTTTTGTTCGGATTTTTAGGGTTCTTCTCGTACTTGCGTTGGGTGTTAAACTGTTAAAGTATGTCAGCACGTTCATGTACAAACTACAAATGGACAACTTCTTCCATTCTCTCATCAATTAATTGACTTGCTCCTTGAAGTTTCTGCACATTAGTGTATCGCACTAGCATGATGGACGAATCGAGAATTGCGGAGGGCTTGAACGCGCATGAGATTCGAACTAGAGAGATGAGAAACTGTAGAAATTACAGAGGATCGATTCGGGGGTCTAATTTGGGCTGGGGAGATGGCGACCTAGAAAGAAGATGATGGCGGGTCAATCAAAATTGGGTGAGATAAGAGAATGGAAGATCGAGAAGGACAGAGGAGAAAGCCGGAAAATTCTTATCCGTCCAACGAAGGGATAGAGGGATGGAGACTAAAAACAGTTTCTCACCTCCGATGAAATTCGTGGATAGTAGAAATTGATGGGGACTAAAACGAATAAACAATTAATTGATGAGTATGATTGTAATTATCATAATAAATCATTTAAAAATAATTAATAATTAATTTATAGGTGTGAACACAGGCGTATAGCGTACGTCAGGCGTACGCTAGCCTGAACCATAATTTTATATATTTTTACTATTAACGTACTATTATGCGTAACTTAGTTTAGAGATGAAGTAAAATACATGTGCATATTTTATAACGTAACTTTCCCGTAACAACTCTGCCACTGCTTTAGTTAGTGATGCTGATGGATGGATCGAGTTGCCAAAACCCGGAGGGGCCGCACTAGTTGTTCTCGTGGCAGAGTCTCATGTTCAGTTTGGGCGAATATTTTGAAGGAGTCTAGTACTTTTTGAAGTTATGCTTGTATTGACCCCGAGGGTGGTAGAGATGTCTCGTTCTGGCACGATTATTGGATTCCCAATATTGTGCTTTCCTCGTCTTTTCCCCGTATCGCCTCCGCCGCTTCAAATCTTGCTGCTCGGATCTCGGACATCTTCTTTCGTACAGATGATGGGGCGAGGTGGGGATCTTGGTCTTAATGTTTCCTTGAGAGGGGGAGCGGAGAGGGAAAAGATTGAGTTTGAGAATTTTCTTAATACATTTGCGTCTAACAGAGTTACTAATTGCCCATGCAGACTGGTTTGGCTCCCCATACCGGAGTCTGCCTTTTCTGTTTCCTCCTTGTACAAAACTTTAGTGAGTGTTCTTTTTACAGGAATTCAAAACTATCCTGCTGCCTCGGTGTGGAAGACAGTGATCCCCTCGAAAGTGTGTTTCTTTTTTTGGACGTTGTCTTACGAGAGGCTTCAGACTCTAGACAATCTACAGAAGAAAGGTGCAGCTCTTGCCAACAGATGTGTGTTGTGCAAGTGCCAGGAGGAATCAGTAAATCATCTGTTTGCGGATTTCCCCTTTGTACAGGTTATATGGGCTGCTGTTCGGAGAGCCTGCAATTTGGTGAATCCTCCTCTAGGGCATATCTTCTTAGTCATTCAGCCTTGGCCTTCTAGGGACCTGCCAACATTGACTCATGGCTTGAGTTTTGTGCTCTCCATTATGTTTGCTGGCAAGTTTGGCTTGAACGTAATCAATGAATCTTCAATGACATTAGCGTGCCGGCGGTGGTGGTTGCTCGCAAGGCTTGTAAATCGGCTATTGAATGGGTGGTCGCTCATGATAAGGTGGACAAAGTTAGCAACATATATTGGTTCAGCGTGAATTACAGAAGGATCTGATCCCTCTAGTTCACAACCTACTCTTCCCTCTTTTTGTTTGTATGCTCGCTTCTCATCTTGGGGTGCATTGTGAACTCGCTTTTGTTGGGGGTTCGGGTTGCAGACTTCACCTGTGCTTCTGGTTGCTGGTGCTGTCAACCTCCTTCTGTTTTTTTTGGGTTTTTTGGGTGGTCACTGCTTGGGTTGTTTTTGGCTTTGATCTCCCTTTTGTTTTCCCTTGTGATTTTTTGTTTGTTGGGAAACTTTCCTTCACTCCTGGTGAAGTCGGTTTGTCTTTCTCTGTATTGAACCTCTCTTGTTTTCCTTTTTAATGCATTTTCACCATTATAAAAAAATGGTAACCAGAGAACATGGAAAAAAAGGGAACCCTGGTTCGCAAAAGGAGAAGATGGCCACCGGATCCAAAAATAACGGCCACAAGTATCTATCAGTCGTTTCTTCCTCTGGGTCAAAAGCCCAAGATTTCCAAACCATGTTAATTATGGGTCTGAATAATACAAAGATCCAAGTGATATCGGTCCCCCTCTGGTCCTTAAATCGAAAGAAAAAACAGACTCAAGCTCAAACTCGTCTTCCGTCCGCCTACACTATCCGCCGAGTCATGACAAGAACATGAGAATTAGTCTCAATACCAACAAGAATCCACTGCAAGTCATTCAATCATCATGAAAAATACCTCAATCATTAAATTAAGCAACACCCATAAGCAATCATTTAATTCACACAACAACTACATGGCAAATAGTTAGAGTTTCACAACACCCAAGCGAAAAAGGAAACTACTCCATGCTAGAAAGGGGAAGAACACAAAAGAAAGAAGTAAAAACTATCATGGTGATGCCTTCCTTCTCCTTTGACCTTGTGTTGATCTTCTCTTGGGGAGATTCTTCCCAATTCACCAGTTGAAGCAAACCCTAGGCTCCCTGCTTCTTTGTTTCGTTCTTTCTCCCTCTAAAATCTGAAGAAGAAGAAGATGCTTTCTCACACTTGGGATCTCCTTCTCTCTTCCTTTCAGATCACATTATATACTGGGATCGGGCTCAGTTCACGACTTCAGTTCACGGCCGTGAAATCCTCAACGCGTTCGTGAACTTGGCGTGATGGGTCGAAACGCACCGCTTCACTCACTTGAGTTCATAGCCAACAGCTCTAGTTCACGGTCTTGGTGACCGTGAACTCACTCTGCGTTAGTAACCTCTGAAACCTCTCTGGACGCTTCGCGGTTCTCGGTTTATGTTTCTAGTTCATGACCTTAGGAGACCGTGAACTCCAATGAGATATCGTGAACATGGCCTAAATCCCTCTCTTTGCCCGGTCTTTGCTCCTTTTCTTCCAACTTTCGACTCTGGGGCTGGATTCACCTGTTAGATCCTGAAACACCCTAAAAAACGAGAAACCTAGCTTAAAACCGTCCTTTTAGGAGCACAAATGCCACAAATGCCCAAGGAAAACAGAGATAAAATGTGTACAATTAGGCCTGAATCACTCCCCCACACTTAGACGTTTGCTTGTCCCCAATCAAACCATTTCACACAAGGTAATATCTCAACCTAACAAAATACTTTGGGGACAACTCAAAGGGCACCAAGTGGGAATTCTCAATGGCTATTGGCAATTAACACATGGACCGTTGCAAACAATTCCGACATTCGAGGCCATACAAAACGGACAAACGAAAATTTCTCACCTTGTTCATGGATCAATTCAAGTCTCGACAAGATCACTTACCAACCACAACTAACCATGCATAATATTCAAGTCCGAGGAACAAATGAAAAGGCAACAATGGTCCTCACCGGGATATGATATGACATGCAAAGCAAGAATGAATCACTCACTCTCTTGACCTTTGGGGTCGGGACCTTTTTGGTACCAAAAGATGTGCACAATCATTAACACTCTGCTCTATCATTTCAACACCACGGCGGCAACCTCTAAATGCTAGATTTCAAGGGATGGTTGTCATCACTAGTTTGTCTAGAGGTCTTAGACACGGGTTCAAATGACTGGCAATTGTCTTGGACATGGGGGAAATGCCTTTTGGGTGGTGTCAAACACAACACGAGGTTCCACATCTTCCAATCTAAACCCGAAGGTTCAATGGGTTCGACTAAGAACCTTATCCACAAACAATGGCCACTAGCATAAGCCAAAAGCCTTACTTCTCCCTTCCAAACTATCACCCATCATGAACTACATTTAAGCGCTCTTCCTCGATCTACTCTTGCTATCACATTTAGATTTGATAGTGAAGGAGTTCTAAAATAATGTGGGGGTCTTAATGGCTTGAATGCCAAGAAACCCCTCCTAGAGCATACAGTTTGGTTTTCGTGGCACTCTCTACTTTATTTACCCCGTTTTATTACCTCTTTTTTTTATTCCTTTTCTTTTCTACTTTCTTTCTTTTTATTTTATTTTCTTTTTGAGGGGGTTACTAGAGAGTAAAACACTTCCCACATTTCATTTAACGACCAATGCTCACTTTTTAAGAACTTACTCCAACACTACACCTTCCTTTCCATTTTCATTCCTAGCAAGAACCGCACACAATCCTCCTATTAGAACCTCAATGGAACTCAAAAGCGAGAGCTCCAGGACACAAGGACGACTCATGTATAGACATGAAGAAAGGATTGGGGGTCGTGCTTTCAACACCATTAAATGCATAAGCGAAAAGCTCCTAACATGAGAACGACCCTCGAAGTCACAAGGCTCAAAGGGGTTGACTAGGGGATAACACATTTCGAGACAATCAACATTTGGGCGTGGACTAATCATATGCCTCCATCATACTCACTAGTGACAAATGTGATGTTACTCGCCATGGTAAGAGGGATCTATGCACACAAGAATAAAACGATCGGCTCAAAGCTCATATGGATACCTAGTCACCCAACCATCAATCCTAGTGGACCTCTCAGTCATCATCATAGGACATACTCGATCACATGCAACAATTCAAGGTTAAAGCCAATAGAAACGAAATTCTCCTACAAACCGGCCACTTTGATCATGCAAACATTGCTTGGAGCCCTCAAATTTTCAAATTTGGGCATACATCAAGGCTCCAAGCATCAATAACAATCACACAAGCATAATAATAAACTACCCCCCCCCCCCCTCCCCACACTTAAGCTCGACATTGCCCTCAATGGCATAAGATAGGGGTAGAACGATATTACCGCTTTGCTTGGTGAGTGAAAGTTGGAATTATTTCTAGGGTAGGAGATTTGGAGCTTCAAGGAGAAGACACAAACACAAACACAATATGACTCGCTCAAGGCGAGGTTATTACAGAACATAATACGATAGTAGTAGTTTATAGTCACAAACACATAAAAAAAAAAGAATAATAACAAAAAAACGAGTTTAGAGTTCCAAGTGGAGAAGTGAGGCGAAAGAAATCGACTCTGCCACATGTCTCACTCGTCGGCTACCTCTCCTGGGTGGAAGGACCTTCTCCATCATCTAGAATGAGGCCCTGGCGTCGAGCAATCCGCTCGAGGAGGTCGGTCTGCCGGTCTAACCGGGATGTGACGCCCACGACGTGTGTCTCAAGGCGGTCCATCCTCTCCACGAGGGGTACTCCGTTTAGTGCTGGTGCTAGTTTTGGTGGTTGTGCCGGGCGCTGGAGCGCGGGACGTCAACGGCGGCCGGGTGCTCAAGCAGGTGGCTGCTCTGGAGGTGGGACCTCTGGAGGTAGATTCAATCCCTCAATATACCGAAATGGTCCAAAGGTGCGCAATAAATGCATGGAATGCAAGGTGCACTCGCCAAACCCCGAGGTGCGCCCCTCCCAAGTGCACCCCGCAAGGATGACATTGAAGTGTCCAGCAAGGCGGGTGATGTAAGGACCCATCGATGTGACATAGCGTCGTTGCCCCCCCCCTCCCCCATGTCCCTGGCGAAAGAAGTGGCCACGACTGAACCCAGGTGAAGATTTCTAGATGGGTCCTCCATGTAAGAACAAGCCTGCAAGATCCTCTCGGTTATCTTGTTCGGGTTGTGGTAACTCGGGTAGAGGGAACGAGCCAAGAGTGCGATGATGATACGCCACTGGGCTGGAGTGCAGATGCTACTGTGAGGGCTGACCAAAACTGTGTCCTTTGGTGTTCGGGAAGGCAAAACTTCCGAAATGCGGTGTTCATGTCACACCCTCTGATGGTGTCTTCCTTCTATTCCGCCTCATGCTCGGCTTCAATTCCCAAGGCTCTGGCTAAACCATCGTAGCCCATTGTGCGACATTCCCCTCCCAATTTGAACTTCGCTTGACGCACTCAATGGCCGAGGAGGATTTTGGTCTTGAAGATGGTGAAGGTACTGAAAAAATCGACGCACAGCTCCCCATAAATGTCATCTTCGAGTTCAAGGAGTTGGCAGTTGCCCAATATCGCAGCTCCTTTTCCATTGCGGGGTAGCCTCTTAGCGCTGAAAAGTACGGGTGTCTCATGCTAATCATCGTGAAAAAAGAAGTCAAACATGCACCATACGTGGAAACAATTGTCAATCACAACTCATTGGGAGGAAAAGAATTTCCCCTCACACTTATATTTCCACTACTGATTTCAAACACTTAAGCTCAAACACACTGTGGCATGGTTATGGCCATCTCACGGTTCATCCACACAAAAATTTGAATCCCAACTCATGCCACGGTGGCTACCATCCACCACTCAATCATAAAAACTTCACATTCATTCATAAAGTAGCATTTCGTGGGCCAATTCTACAAATAAAAGCAATTCTAATCAAACATGGCCACCAAGGCTCAACTAGGCTCATGCAAGGACGTAAGAGGAAGCGAGGTGAGGGCGAGGAAGGCAAAAAACAGCCGAAAAACAGACCGGAGAAGGGTCGTCGGAGACTCACCACCGACGACTTCACTGGAGGAAAAATGCCCAAAATCTTCGCAAAAATACACCACAGGCCGGTTTTGACGAGGGGATAATGGGTATGCACTTGGTTTTGGGTTTGAATCGGCGAAAATGGGTGAAATGAGGAAAAAATTTTGGATTTTTGCGGTTTCCGGTGAGATTTGAATTTTCCGAAAATTTTTGGGTCATGAAGTGAAGACTCACCGTTCACACCTCTTTTATAGGCGAAGCCTGAAGTTCACGTACGCGTTTGCCAGTTCACGGTCTCTAAGATCGTGAACTCTGCAATCCATCCGTGAACTGGGAATGGTCGACAAGTGTTACACATGCAGAAGTGGCTGGTTCACGGACGCGTTTTCCCGTTCACGGTCTTATAAGACCGTGAACTAAGCAATGCTTCTGTGAAATCAAGTGAAAACATGGGACTTTAGCGAAAATTTTGACTCGACCTATCACACCGTGCCTCCTAACGATCACGACAAAACCTTAAAATGCAAAACCAAAAAACTTGCACGGGGTACCACTCAACCACTTGAACTCTTCACTTGACACAAAAACAAAAATTAGGAATAGAAACAAACCTCCATTGGGTTGCCTCCCAACAAGCGCTAAGTTATCGTCATTAGCTTGACGATTGAGGATCAATCACGTCTTGGAACGTGATGCCACCGAGAGTGGATCCACTATGCTCTCGGGGCGAGGCATGTAGCTTCCCAACTTAAGCTCCATGGGGTGGCCTTCTTGGCCGATGACCATAACTTTGCCATTCTCTTGTCTTCCGACCAAAGCTTGCTTCATCTTTTTCCCTCCAAGCTTTCTTCTTCCTTTCTTTGGGCTTAGTACCCTCCTTAACTTCCTGCTTAACATAACCACAAGCAACACAAGTAATAGTGGGGTTCTCCTTGAGAGGCTCACCTCCTCTCACATTCAAGTCATCCGATACCAATTCCTTCACATCCTCACTTCTAGCCTTAGGTTCAATTTCAAGAGTGATCCTCTCCTCACCATCCCTCATAATCAAGGTCCCCTAATTAAAATCAATTAACGCCGGCGGTGGCAAGGAAGGGGCGTCCTAGTATGAGTGGCATGTTCGAGTCCTCACTTATATCAAGGATCACAAAATCCATCGGATAGCAAAACTTGCCTACTTGTACTAACATGTCCTCCACGATGCCCCTAGAATTAATGATCGAGCGGTCGACTAAGGTGACACTAAGCTTAGTGGTCTTGAGTTCACCTAGGTCAAACCTTTTGAAAGCTTATAGGGCATCACATTGACACTCGCTCCTAAATCCGCAAGGCATTTTCTATGTGATGGTTACCAATACTAAGAAGGATAGTGAAGCTACCTGGGTCGGGTCGCTTCTTGGGAAACCGGTTTAAGAGGAAAGCCGAGCACTCCTCGCCTAGAGTCACGTTGGCGAGGTCTTCGAACTTCGGTTTCTTGGTGAGGAATCCTTTGAGGTACTTTGCATACCTTGGCATGTGAGCCATAGCTTCAAGGAAGGGAATGTTGAGGTGGAGGTTTTAGAGCATATCCATGAAACCTCCACATTCTGCTTCTAACCTCTCCTTGTACACTCTTGTGGGGAAAGGAAGAGGTGGCTCGTACTCAGCCACCGGAGATGGCGTCGACGATGCCTTCCTTGCCACTTCTTTCTCTACCCTCGAGGGCTCTTCATCTCCATCCTTGGGGTTAGAGTCTTTCTTCTCAATCACTCCTTTGGAAACTACTCTCAGAGTTACCATCCCACTTCTCAATTGAATCGCATTCACCCCGGCAATGATCCTTGTGGTTTGCCAGGGTTTGAGAAGGTAGAGCTCCCTTTGGTCTCTCGATGAGGATCCCGAAAAGATTTTCAATTTGCACCTCCAAACTGTGAAGGCTTGCTTGATGGCTTCAGAGTACCGCCTCAACCAAGGTAAACTTGGTAGTCTCCACATCCATAAATTGCTCAATCTTCTCGAAATTTTGAGCACTCGTGCTCACAAAGGTATTCACTAGGTCTTCAAGTTTGGACAACTTGTTGGGTTGTTGTTATTGTTGAAACCCTTGACCACCTTGTGCTTGGTATGGTTGTTAGAAGCTTGAGTTTTGGAATTGAGGCCTTTGTTGGATGAAAGTTGGCCAAGTTCATCCCACGAGGTGATTGAGCGAGGCAGCCGGTTGTTGAGCCATCAGAATGCCTTCCCCGAAAGTGAGTAGGGGAAAATCCTTATTGCAAAGCTTCCGCTGGCACGCCATTTATCTTTAAACTCCCCGTCAGCTCAAGAAACCTTTGCACATGCTTCCTCGACGATTCCCTTGTGTGTCCGTGGAACAAAGCATTGTTTTGAATCATAGTCACGAGGGTCAACTTGATTTCGAAGTTGTTGGCCGCCACGAGTGGGTGTAAGATAGGTGATTGAATGTTCGGCGGCTTTGAGGCCATGCAATAATCCATTGTCCTTGGGGATTCCTCCTCTACCGCCTCATCATTTTGGTTGTGAGTTTGGGCGGCTCCCCCTTCTTGTTGGTTCTCTACCATCTCAACTCCAATATCACGTTCACCTTCAACTTCTACTCCACTAACTCCGGGACCAAATTGTTGTTCCCTTTCTTCACTTCTCCTCCTTGCTTCCGCTAACTCTCTCTCCCAAGCTAGGACTCGGAGAGCCCGATTGATGTTCTCGTCAAGTGGTACCAAAGGCGCCAAATTGCTCCTGGTCATGCACCTCCCTACACACTCTTAGTGAACAACAACACGTCTAGAACAAGCAAAATATTCACACAATCAAAACTGAAAAATAAAAGCTAGATTAACACCAAATAACATTTTCAAGATAATGCACCGAAGCTCCCCGGCAACGGCGCCAAAAACTTGACTCGTCCCGAATATCAGAACAAAATCCAAGCTGAGGCCCAAGTATAAACCTTAGATGGGTGCAATATAAGGAAAGAATGTTTAAATATGAACCTGACTCACTCCTACTGTCACTCTAGAAAATGGCCAAGTGAAACCACTCCCTAAAGCGTAGTATAGCGGGTTTGGGTTTTAATGTCAACCCGGGCCCTAGATTTGATGACTACTCGGTGAATTCTTGTTATCTAGCAATGAAACTTTAATGCAGGTCTAAACTAACAAACAAGCAAAGCAACTAAACGGTTGTTTTCATGTTAAGAGAGGTCACCCGGATATGGTTCCCCCTAGACTGCAGTTAAGCCGTATTCCAATTACCAAGTTCAGTTTCTATGATAGTTATATTGCGGAAGGTTCTTAAACAGCCTGAAGTCTCGACCAAAGGTCTTCAGACCCTCTCAATCTGAGTCTCTAGCGGGCGACTAACCTCCACCGGAGTAAACATATTGAGTCCCTAACGAACAAAACCTCCACTACCGAAGTAAATTCGGTACAGAATAGTGAGTTGGATCCTCGACTAAAGTCACCAACTCCCTACCTTCAATCAAGGATGCTCTATCAACCTAGGCAGATATTCTCATTCTAGGTTAAAGCAGAAACAACAGGAATTTGATCAGGATTCATGCCATTCAATCATTCAAACCTCAATTGAATATAATCAAATCATAAAATCTGTACTTGGGTTCATACAATCAAACCTAACATACAAATCTAGGGTTTTCCATACCCAGATGAATGGGAGAACTACTCCATGGAGAAAGAAGCAAAAGCAGATTCAGACGCGGAAATCATACTGTGAAGGATGGATTTCTGCTCCTGGACGTTGATCGGCACTCCTCCAAGCTCAAGCCAAGCTCCAATGGTGATGAAGATCAAGCTAGGGCACTTGCGAACTCTTGCTCGTCGCTTTCTCTCTCTAGAAATCCATTCTTCTTCAGGTCCTGCCCGTGTTTCTTCTCCCGAATCGCCAATTGATCTCTGATTGACTTGAAACTTGCGCCTATGCTTCACTTTATGTGCTAGGACCTGAAATGTGACAAAGGAACACAACCTAGCGTAAAATAGGCCAAAGACGCGATAATTAAATCTCAAACGATCAAGAAACAAAGGGGAAAACATGTGCAAATATCGAGTCATCAAATCTCCCCACACTTAACCGTTTGCTTGTCCCCAAGCAAACCAAGTCAGACACAAGGTAAGCTCAAAACGTTTCAATCAAGCAGGCTTTAGGGCATATCATAACAGCACAAACACGTGGATCATATTGGCTTTCGATCATTAACACATGGACAACCTCAACGACAACCTAGACAACCACCACAGATGACATTCGAATGCAATAAAGTCGAGCAAAGGAAGAGTTCCCTTCTGTTCACCAACCAACATAGACTTGACTCAACCACTTATTCAAAACAGTCACTTCATGCACAAAGCTCAAGATATCATAATTAAGACCGAGAAATCTAGGTCCTCACCGAGATAAAGAGTATAGATAATATGAGAAAATGAATCGCTCACTCTCGACCAGTGGGGTCAGGACAATTTGATGCGAAAAATGCGCATGCTTATTCTCTCAATCCCTAACGTCTCTTCACCATGAATGCAGCCTCTAAGTGCTGGAGTTCACATATGGGATGCCACCACTAACTAATCCGGAGGTCTTAGACACAGGTTCAGATGACTGGCTAGGGTCTTGGACATGGGGAAAAAGCCTTTTAGGTGGTGGAAGTATTCATACAGCACAAGGTTCCACATTTCCAAACCCAACAAACTCACAGTCAATCAAACCAATAACTTTCTTTCTGCTATTCTGCATTACTCAAATTCTTCAGAGCACAAGAGTGAAGGAGGTCACATAAATGCTAGTATTTCTAAGCCAGACTGCTAAGAAACACTACTTAATGGGCACGGCACTATTAAGATTTTTTTTTTGGTGGTGGCTGTCTTTTGCTTTCAATTTTTCTTTGTCTTTCTTTCATTTTTTTTCATTTCTTAAGAGAACCACCACCTCTGCACATTTTCAAACACCTGTCCAACTTTTAAGCACTACCTCCAACCCTCACATTACGTTTAGCAGAAACATCAAAGAACATGTAAAAATCACTCTGTGGAACCTTCTAAAAGATGCAAAAGGGCGAATTTTCATTGAAGACCGAAAGAAAGGAAAACACACGGCTCAAAGGGCTGACTAGGGGGTATGACACACCAGGACAGTCAATTTGGTCGTGGGCTAATCCTATGCCTCCATCATCTTAGCTAATGACAACGTGAATGCTGCACATCATGGAAGAGGGAACTATCGCACAAGAAAGAAACGAGCAGGCTCAAGTCTCACATGGCTACCTATATGCTCTATCTCTTGTTCTGATTCCCTGAACTAGATGCATAAATGACTGTCAAAAGCAAGTGATCAAACCAAGTCACATTTGGTAAGCAAACAGTTGAAAAACTGAACCCCTACACAGTTCTACTGCACATCTCAGTCATCATAATAAGTTGTATAAGTCACACTCAAGTTGTCATGCATCAAGTCAAAAGCCATTCAATTCACTAATCACATCCACAATGCCAATACGATCAAACATCAGGCAAACAGCAGTGCTTGGAGCCCTCAAATCTCGAGATTTGGACAGTGGACTAGGCTCCAAGCACACAAACAGATCTAACGCAGTCAAAAGAGAAACATCCCCCCCACACTTAAGATCGACATTTCCCTCAATGGAGAAGAGGGAATGATAAGGGGAACGATGTTACCGGTGTTCACGGACTGCATGAGACTGGAAGCGGACCCGTCGAGTGAAGCGGACTAGAGAGGGACCAATCTGGAACAAAGCACAGCTAAATGGGGACAGAAGAGCTAAAACACAACATGTTAGGTCCAATGGTCATCCCAATAATACATCATCCAAAATAAAAGAAAACAAACTGAAACCCAACCGGTTTACAATCCGACTCAAAACAAAAGAAAGAGATTAAAACCGTGGTGGGGTTGCCTCCCCACCAGCGCTTCTTTACCGTCTTGTAGCTGGACGCCCATGGTGGATACTCAGGGAGGTGCAAGAACAGGTGCCTCCAAGAGTGGATCCACGTCGCTCTTGAGGTACAGCTTCAGGTTGTGGCCATGCACCCGACGGATGCGACCACCATCATCGGTCAGCTCGACCTGGCCATCTGGTAAGATGCAGGCGAGTGAGTACCCGGACGGCCAGGGTGGTAGTGTGAAGGAGGTGGGACCAGCTCATAATGATCTCCACCTTTCTTCCGAACAGGCTTAGCCACCTGCGGCTTCGGCCGCCACTCCTCCTTGAGCTTTTTGTTCGGAGGCGAGGCTGGATGGAGTGGCGGCGAAGGAATGATAGGAGGGTCCTGCAAAATGAGAGGTGCAGAAGGATACACGACAGGCTCGTGTACCTGATCAGAAATGGCATGCACAGGTGTGACAGCAATCATAGCACAGTGGTCGAATTCAGTCATAGAAAAAGTAGCTTGTTCATTCCCAGCACGCAGGATCAGTTTCCCATCATGCACATCAATAAGTGCCTTGGCGGTGGCAAGAAATGGTCTACCCAGAATCAAAGGCACATCCACATCCTCATGTATATCAAGAATAACAAAATCAACAGGATATGTGAATGCACCTACATTAACAAGCAGATCCTCTATAATCCCCCTAGGATGCACAATGGAACGATCAGCTAGCTGAATGCTCATCCTAGTAGGGCTAAGTTCACCTAGGTCTAGCTTTTTATACAACTTATATGGCATGACGTTTATGCTAGCGCCTAGGTTCGCCAAGGACTTGTCTACATGCATGCTGCCAATCGTAAGAGGGATAGTAAAACTCCCTGGGTCCTGGCGCTTTTCGGGCAGCTTGTTCTGCAGGATAGCAGAACACTCCTCGCTCAGCAACACTGTCGAGAGATCCCCAAGTTTCTTCTTGTTGGTGAGGAGATCTGATGTGATCAAAGTACGCAGCTTCAACGATATTTTTATGATTTTCTGATGTCGCCTTTCTTGAACTCGAAAAATAAAGATAGATGCGGAATCAATCGGACAATTCCTAACTCGTGATGAAGGGCAATTGGTATATTAAACCAATCGGACAACACCAACTCGTGGAAAGGGGCAATTGATATAGGGTAGAAGCTCGCCACAACTAGACGCGTTCTCTAGTTGATAAGAGACACGTGAAACCTCTGGAGCACTCTCGACAGAAGCTTGCACAAAGAACCAGTTCGTTTGAACTTGAAACTTGAAAGTTGATTGATAATAGAATGAATTACAATGAGGGACGCATCCTCCTTATATAGGCAACGAAAATCCAATCTTAAACTAAGAAAGAAAGCAAACAAATAACCAAATCCTACAATTAAAAGGAAAACAAAACCTTAAAGGAAAAGTAAAAGGAAAACACAATCCTTAATAGACAAGGAAAAGACCAAGTCAACAACTCCTTAAAATCTAGCCTTCATATCCACCTTCCTTGAAGCCCAAGTTGCCTCCATGCTGGTCCACGAATTGTAGAAGTATAATGGGCTTCCCATGATGTTGGTCCATGTCCAATTGAGCATAATGTCGATCCAAATAAGCAGCAAATTCCTCTCTTAATCTCTTGGCTTGTAGACGAGTAATTGGACCTTCGTGTGATGAATTGGACTTGGATTTGATGACCTCATCAGTCCCTCCCTCTTGAAAAGGATTTGACCTCAAATCCGAGTTGTCCTCCAAATATGGTGCAAGGTCAGAAACGTTGAAGGTTGCACTTATCCCATATTCTCCTGGCAAATCGATCTTGTAAGCATTGTTTCCAACCTTCGAAATCACTTGGAAGGGACCTTCACTTCGAGGTAGCAGTTTGGATCTCCTTTGATATGGGAACCTTTCCTTTCTCATGTGCACCCACACCCAATCTCCAGCTTCAAACGATCGAGGCTTCCTATTTCGATTGACGTTCTTCATGATTTGCTCCGTCCTTCTCTCGATGTTCAATCTTGCTTTCTCATGGAGATTCTTCACAAATTCGGCCTTCTTTGCTCCATCCATGTTGACTTGTTCCTTCAATGGCAGAGGTGTCAAATCCAATGGTGTGAGTGGATTGAACCCATACACGAGCTCGTAAGGCGAATGCTTTGTGGTTGAATGCACAGCTCGATTGTAGGCAAACTCGACATGTGGTAGACAATCTTCCCAAGTTTTGATGTTGCTCTTGATCACGGCTCGTAGCATTTGGGATAGAGTACGATTGACCACTTCAGTTTGTCCATCCGTTTGAGGATGACAAGTTGTCGAAAACAGAAGCTTTGTGCCGAGTTTACTCCACAACGTCTTCCAAAAATAGCTCAGAAACTTTGCATCTCGATCGGACACAATGGTACGTGGCATTCCATGCAATCTCACGATCTCCTTGAAGAACAAATCAGCCACATTGTTTGCATCATCCGTCTTATGGCATGGAATGAAATGTGCCATCTTCGAGAAACGATCCACCACCACAAAAATTGAATCCCTACCGCTTCTTGTCCTCGACAATCCTAGCACGAAATCCATTGAAATGTCGACCCATGGTGCATAAGGAATAGGTAGTGGTGTGTACAACCCAGATGGTTGCATCCTTGATTTAGCATGCTGGCACTCCACACATCTTGCACATAAATTCTCCACATCTCCTTTCATGTGAGGCCAATAGAAGTGCTCTTGCAAACAACTCAATGTTTTGGCTACACCAAAGTGAGCCATCAATCCTCCTCCATGAGCTTCCTTCAACAAAAGCTCTCGAAGTGATGTTCTAGGTATGCACAATTGATTACCACGAAAGAGATAACCATTACCTCTGTAGAATTTTCCTTCTCCATGCTTCTCACAAGCCTTATAAGTCTCTCCAAAGTCGAAATCCCCATCATAAGCACCCTTGATTTGCTTGAATCCAAGGTACTTAGCGTCCATAGTAGTGATCAACGTGTATCTCCTTGACAATGCATCAGCAACCACATTCTCCTTGCCTTGTTTATACTTGATTACATAGGGAAACGACTCAATGAACTCCACCCAACGAGCATGCCTCTTGTTCAACTTGTGTTGGGCCTTCAAATACTTAAGAGACTCATGATCGGTATGAATCACGAACTCTTTTGGCCACAAGTAGTGCTGCCATGTCTCGAGGGCTCGAACCAATGCATAGAGCTCCTTATCATAAGTGGGATAGTTAAGCGTAGCCCCACTCAACTTTTCGCTAAAGTAGGCAATAGGCTTCTTCTCTTGCATCAACACGGCTCCAATTCCCAATCCTGATGCATCACACTCCACTTCAAACGTTTTGTCAAAATCAGGTAGCATCAGAACAGGAGCATGAGTGAGTTTGTACTTGAGTAGCTCGAATGCCTTCTCTTGATCTTCTCCCCAATAAAATGCCACATTCTTCTTGATAATAGATGTCAATGGGGAAGCAATGGTGCTGAAATTTGGAACAAATCGTCGATAGAAACCAGCTAACCCATGAAAGCTCCTCACTTCATTCACGTTCGTCGGGGTAGGCCATGCTTGAATCGCCTTCACCTTCTCTTCATCGACCTCAACACCATTCGCACTTACTATGAATCCCAAAAATACCACCCTCGAGGTACAGAATGTGCACTTCTTCAGATTGGCATAGAGCTGCTCCTTCCTCAAAGTCTTCAACACTTCTTGCAAATGCTCAAGATGTTCCTCCATGTTCTTCGAATAGATCAGAATGTCATCGAAGTAGACAACCA
This sequence comes from Linum trigynum, assembly GCA_964030455.1. Lineage (NCBI taxonomy): Eukaryota > Viridiplantae > Streptophyta > Magnoliopsida > Malpighiales > Linaceae > Linum > Linum trigynum. The sequence continues at coordinate 6,191,193 of OZ034817.1, forward strand.
CGAACTTTCCAATAAAAGCTCTTAACACGTGGTTCATCAACCTCATGAATGTGCTTGGTGCATTAGTAAGACCAAAGGGCATCACCATCCACTCGTATAAGCCATGCTTCATCTTGAAGGCAGTCTTCCATTCATCTCCTTCCTTCATTCGGATTTGGTGATATCCCGACCTCAGATCAATCTTTGAAAACAAACTAGAACCATGCAACTCGTCAAGCATATCATCTAATTGAGGTATAGGATGACGATACTTGACTGTTATTTGGTTGACTGCTCGGCAATCAACACACATTCTCCATGTATGGTCCTTCTTGGGCACGAGGATAACAGGAACTGCACAGGGACTCATGCTCTCTCGAACATGTCCTTTCTCCATAAGCTCATCAATCTGCCTCTGCAATTCCTTCGTCTCCTCTGGATTCGTCCTATAAGCCGCCTTATTTGGGATTGTAGCTCCAGGAACAAAATCAATTTGATGCTCTATCCCACGGATTGGAGGTAGGCCTTTTGGAGCTTCCTCGGGAAAGACATCTTGAAATTCTTCTAATACCACTCGTGCCCTAGGTGGTATCTCTGGAATAAGCTCTTGATTGAGTAGCACGCCCTTATAGATGATCATAATCATTGTTTCATGATCATTTACTGCTTGCTTCACGTCTCCACTTCGTGCTATCATCAATGACTTGGTCTCCACGGCACTAGTCCCCCCATGTACACTCTTGTCCGTGACTTGGGATTCCTGCTCCTTCTCCTTCGCCCACTTTCGTTGCATTTGGAGTTGATCTTCATAAACTTCCTTGGGAGATAGGGGTTTCAACACGAATTTCTTCCCGCCATGTACTAGCTCGTACTTATTAGTAACTCCATCGTGATGTGCCTTTCGATCAAATTGCCATGGCCTCCCAAATAAAACATGCGCCGCTTGCATAGGCACAACATCACATAAGATCTCATCTTCATACCTTCCAATCGAAAACTTCAAGAGAGCTTGCTTTGTTACTTTGATGGCGCCATGATCATTGAGCCATTGAAGTGTATATGGCTTGGGATGCTTCAAAGTGTTTAATCCCAACTTCTTAACCGAATAGACACTAATGACATTAGTGCAGCTTCCACCATCAATTACCAACGAGAGTAATTTCCCATCCACCGTGCACCTTGTATGGAACAGATTCTCTCTTTGTTCAAGCTCCTCTTTGGGTTGCACACTTAGAATTCTTCTAGCTACGAAAAGCTCTCCCGGTGGTGCCTCCTCCATCTCTATCTTCTCGTCCACATCAAAATCTGAATTAGCCTCCTTTTCTTCCTTAGAATCCGAGACATACTCTCCATTCTCCAACATGACTAGAGCTCTCTTGTTAGGACATTGGTTGGCCATATGTCCTCTTCCATGGCACTTGAAGCATTGAATTCCTCCACTAGAGCTTGTGGGTCTCTCTCTTGGTGCTTCAACCTTGGCTGCCAGTTTTGGTGCTTCTGGTTTTGAAATGGCTGGCTTAGGGTTTGAAGTCGAAGGCACTCCTGGCCTTGGTGCGCTAGAGGAAGGTGTGAACCTTCTTCCAAGGTTACTACGTTGTTGCTTCTCAACTTTGGCCGCCATTGCAACCAAATCGTATAACTCTCTAAATGGTTGAATTTCCACCACATTCCTGATTTCTCGATTGAGACCGTGTAGGAATCGTGCTATGGTGGCTTCATTCTCCTCTACGAGGTCAGCTCTAATCATCATCATCTCCATCTCCTTGTAGTAATCCTCTACACTTTTTGTACCTTGTCGTAAGGTTTGCAGGGCTTGATACATCTCCCTACGATGGTAGCTAGGGACGAATTTATCCCGCATGATGCTCCTCATCTCTTCCCATGTCTCAATAGGGCGTTGCCTATCCCTCCTTCTTCTCGTACAGATTTGATCCCACCAGATGATAGCATAATCCGTGAATTCCATTGCATCCATTTGAACTTTCTTCCTCTCGGAATAGTTGTGATAGTCGAAAATCATCTCCATTTTTCTTTCCCAATCAAGATAAGCTTCAGGATCGGTAGCACCTCTGAATGATGGAATAGTGACCCTCACATTTCTCAATTCGTCTTCAACTTCTCTAAGGTTGGCATCATCGTCGTCATACTCGCCTTCTTCGTCTTGCACTCGAGGATTCCCTCTCCTTTCTCGCGGCATCCCCAAAGGACGATGGCGCCTCAATTGTTCGGCCATGGGTTGCGGAACAATCCTCCTTTCTCCTCGCTCTTCATCTTCTCGCCTAGGCCTCTCGGCATTAGGGTTTGGTGGTGCTTCTTGCGCAGGAGCTTGAGGTGCGGCTAGCCTTGCTTCGACTATGGCGAATCGTGCATTAACGTCGGCAGCGTTGGCCGCTAGGGTTCGCTGAATTTCCGCCAATTGATCCATCATTGCCTTCATTGGATCATCCATTCTTGTGGCACAAGGTAGTGTTTCTTGCGCTGAAAGCCCACAAGAATTCGCCAAGATTGCTTCAAGAACACGTCAAGATTCCCAAGAACCGTCTTCTTCTCCGCTGTGTTTGAACCGGGCTCTTGATACCACTTGATGTGATCAAAGTACGCAGCTTCAACGATATTTTTATGATTTTCTGATGTCGCCTTTCTTGAACTCGAAAAATAAAGATAGATGCGGAATCAATCGGACAATTCCTAACTCGTGATGAAGGGCAATTGGTATATTAAACCAATCGGACAACACCAACTCGTGGAAAGGGGCAATTGATATAGGGTAGAAGCTCGCCACAACTAGACGCGTTCTCTAGTTGATAAGAGACACGTGAAACCTCTGGAGCACTCTCGACAGAAGCTTGCACAAAGAACCAGTTCGTTTGAACTTGAAACTTGAAAGTTGATTGATAATAGAATGAATTACAATGAGGGACGCATCCTCCTTATATAGGCAACAAAAATCCAATCTTAAACTAAGAAAGAAAGCAAACAAATAACCAAATCCTACAATTAAAAGGAAAACAAAACCTTAAAGGAAAAGTAAAAGGAAAACACAATCCTTAATAGACAAGGAAAAGACCAAGTCAACAACTCCTTAAAATCTAGCCTTCATATCCACCTTCCTTGAAGCCCAAGTTGCCTCCATGCTAGTCCACGAATTGTAGAAGTATAATGGGCTTCCCATGATGTTGGTCCATGTCCAATTGAGCATAATGTCGATCCAAATAAGCAGCAAATTCCTCTCTTAATCTCTTGGCTTGTAGACGAGTAATTGGACCTTCGTGTGATGAATTGGACTTGGAACATGCATGCTGCCAATCGTAAGAGGGATAGTAAAACTCCCTGGGTCCTGGTGCTTTTCGGGCAGCTTGTTCTGCAGGATAGCAGAACACTCCTCGCTCAGCAACACTGTCGAGAGATCCCCAAGTTTCTTCTTGTTGGTGAGGAGATCTTTCATGAACTTCGCGTACTTGGGCATCTTCGACAGTGCCTCCACAAACGGTATGCTGATGTTGAGCTGCTTCAACATTTCCATAAAATTGGCAAACTCAGTCTCCAACTTGTCTTTGTGTAGGCGAGTGGGGAAGGGAAGCTGGGGTACATGCTCCTTAACCAATGGTTGTGGCTTGGGAGCAGGGGCTTCCTTCTCCACCGGCACTTGTGCATCGTCGGCTGGAAGTGCTGAAGCAGGTAGTGGTTCCTCCTGCCTGGCCGGGACAGGATCAGCAGATATGGTCTTACCGCTCTTGGTAAAAATGGCATCCAGCTGCTAGTACGGCTCCCATGGATTGGGGATGGTAGTGGCAGGGAGAGTTCCCGGTGCCCTGGTAGTGTTTTGGTTGGCCAAGATGCCCACCTGGTTCTGCAGATCTTGCAAAATGGCACCTTGGTTCCTCTGACTTGCCTCCAGTGAGGCTATGCTCTGGTCCAACCTCGTGACAGTTGCCTGAGTGCTAGTCATGAATGAAGCTAGAATATTTTCCAGCTTCGTCATCTGATTATCTGGAGCCGGAGCTGTTGTTGGCTCGGTATACTGACGCTGGGGCTGCTGGAATGGTTGCCCCTGCCTAGGCTGGTAGGGCTGCTGTTGTGGGGCTGGCCCCTGTCTAGCCTAGAAAGGCTGCCTCTGCTGAAAACCACCAGCTGGTGCTGGGAAACCAGGTGGTTTAGTGGTGTTGCTGCTCCAAGAGAAATTGGGATGCTGGCGCCACCCCTCATTATATGTATTGCTGTACGGGTCGAGGCGCCGAGCATTGGCGATGAAGTCCAACTGCTCTTGGGGAGTAGTAGACTCCCTCATAGCCTGGCAGTCTTCCACTAGGTGATTGGAGCTCTCACACCACTGACATTGAGCTACTGGAGGTGTAGCCAAACCTCTGCCCGGAATAAGACTGTTGGGCTGCTTCAATGTCTGCACTAACTCAGCTACCTGCTGCTCGAGCTCGGATCTGGTCTCCATGGCGTGCACACCATGGTCCCGGGAATGTCTGCCTCTGCTGCTCTGCCCCCAAGAATGATCTCTGGCAGCCAAGGTATTTATCATCTGGTTCAGCTAGGGTGGAGTCTTAGTAAGAATATCCCCTCCTGGCATAGAGACTCAGTCACCCTCTGGCTGTCCGGAGAGAGAGCGTTGTAGAAGTTCCCCACTGTGAATGCATCACTGAAGCCATGATGGGGACACTGCCAGAAATATCCCATGTACCGCTCCCATGCATCATGAAGTGACTCGTCTGGCTCTTGGCGGAAGTGAGTGATCTCTCGCTGGATCTCTGTAGTCTTCGATGCTGGGTAGTACCTGTGCACGAACTTATCAGCCAGATCATCCCAAGAAGTGATGGACAATGGGGGCTGGGTCTCCAACCACCTCTTGGCATTCCCCGCCAGAGAGTGGGGGAAGAGGTGAAGGCGGATTGCATCATCAGGGACACCGTTCAGCTTGAACCCGTTCGTCAGCTGCACAAAACGGGAAAGATGTACCCTTGCCTCCTCATCCTTCAAGCCATGGAACTGGATAGAGGATGTAATGAGTTGAATCCAGCATGGCTTGATCTCGAAGTTGTTTGCTGGAATAGGTGGGTAGAGGATGACCGGGCGGATGTCAGCAATCCGTGGAGTGTAGTAGTACTCCAAGGTGGGACCCTGCGGCGGTGGATGATGATGAACCCCATCTGCCTGGGGTATGGGGTTGTTCCCCAGGACCTGATTCACCGGGGGAGCCTGTTGAGGATTCCCCTGGTGTGGATTGTAATCTCCATCCATCCCGTACTCTTCCTCAGAATCGCTGCTCAAGTGGCTGATAACGATGTAATTGCACATGTTTGCGCCCCTAGTTCTTATCCGTTTGAGGAGCATAGTCGTGTGTTTTGGCCTATTTTACGCCGGGTTGTGCTATTTTGTCATGTTTCAGGTCCCAGGTGTCAAAGGGAAGGCTAAGCGCGAGTTTCGGGGCATTCGGAAGTCATTTCGGTGAGCTGGAGCCAAAACACAGGCACACCTAAGGCATTACACGGCCGTGTTCCTGTGGCCGTGCTTTTTATGCCGAGAGCTGATTACACGGGCAGGGCCGAGACAAAGCACGGCCGTGTTCAAGCATTACACGGCCGTATCCAACGCGAAGCACGACCGTGTCTCTTCCCAACTGCTGGCCGTGTAATTAACCCTGGCCGAGACACAGGCGGACTCAGGCAAAGCACGACCGTGCTTTGGCCACTGATGCCTTTTTAAGCAGATTTTCAGCCAAAGAGAAGGGGATTCGAGTTTTTGAGAGATAGAACGATTCCTAGAGAGAGAAAGTGACGAGCAAGAGTTTCCAAGTGCCCTAGATTGATATTCAACACCATTGGAGGCTAGTTTGAGCTTGGAGAAGTGCCGATCAACGTCCAGGAGCAGGAATCCATCCTTCACAGTATGAATTCCGCGTCTGATTCTGCTTTTGCTTTCTTCTCCATGGAGTAGTTCTCCCATTCATTTGGGTATGGAGAACCCTAGATTTGTATGTTAGGCTTTGATTGTATGAACCCAAGTACTGATTCTATGATTGATTATATTCGATTGAGGTTTTAATGATTGAATGACTTGAATCCTGATCAAATTCCTGTTGTTTCTGCTTTAACCTAGAATTAGAATATCTGCCTAGGTTGATAGAGTATCCTTGATTGAAGGTAGGGAGTTGGTGACTTTAGTCGAGGAGCCAACTCACTATTCTGTACCGGATTTACTCCGGTAGTGGAGGTTTTGTTCTAAGGGCCTCAATCTGTTTACTCCGGTGGAGGTTAGTCGCCCGCTAGAGACTCAGATTGAGAGGGTCTGAAGACCTTTAGTCGTGACTTCAGGCTGTTTGAGAACCTTCCGCAGTATAACTATCATAGAAACTAAACTTGGTAATTACAATCCGGCTTAACTGCAGTCTAGGGGGAACCATATCCGGGTGACCTCTCTTAACTTGAATACAACCGTTTACCTGGTTTGTTAGTTTGTTAGTTAGACTTGCATTCCAGTTTCATTGCTAGATAACAAGATTTCACTGAGTAGTCATCAGATCTAGGACCCGGGTTGACATATAAACCTAACCCGCTATACTACGCTTTAGGAAGTGGTTTCACTTGACCAATTCCTGGAGTGACAGTAGAGTCGAGTCAAGTTTTTGGCGCCGTTGCCGGGGAACGGCGAGGTTGTTGAAGAAAAGTGATTTCTGTTAATTTAGCCTTTCTTTTTGCTTTGTTTGCTTTGTCCCACTTGTGCCTTCACGGGTTTGCTGCTTGAGTGTGTGCAGGTAGTGCATGACCCGTAGCCAGTCGGGAGGTTTACTGCCGTTGAATCCAGAGATTGAACGCACCTGTCGCCAACTCCGGAGACAACAGCGAGCTAGACTGGCTACGGAAGAGCGCATAGACGGCCACGTGACCAGTGATTCTGAGGAGGAGTACGAGATGGAAGACTACAATCAACACCAGGGGAATCCTCAGCAGGCTCCCCCGGTGAATCAGGTCATGGGGAACAACCCCATACCCCAGGATCATGGAGTTCATCATCCACCACAGCCGGGTCCCACCTTGGAGTACTACTACACTCCGCGGATTGCTGACATCCGCCCGGTCATCCTCTACCCGCCTATCCCAGCAAACAACTTCGAGATCAAGCCATGCTGGATTCAGCTCATTACATCTTCCATCCAGTTCCATGGCTTGAAGGATGAGGAGGCCAGGGTACATCTCTCCCGTTTTCTGCAGCTGACGAACGGGTTCAAGCTGAATGGTGTCCCGGATGATGCAATCCGTCTTCATCTTTTCCCCCATTCTCTGGTGGGGAATGCTAAGAGGTGGTTGGAGACTCAGCCCCCATTGTCCATCACCTCTTGGGACGATCTGGCTGACAAGTTCGTGCACAGGTATTATCCAGCATCGAAGACTACAGAGATCCAGCGGGAGATCACTCACTTCCGCCAAGAGCCAGATGAGTCACTTCGTGATGCTTGGGAGCGGTACATGGGCTATTTCTGGCAGTGCCCCCATCATGGCTTCAGCGATGCATTCACAGTGGGGAACTTCTACAGTGCCCTCTCCCCAGATAGCCAGAGGGTGATGGGTGATTGAGTCTCTATGCCCAGGAGGGGATATTCTCACTAAGACTCCACCCGAGCTGAACCAGATGATCAGTACTTTGGCTGCCAGAGATCATTCTTGGGGACAGGGTAGCCGAGGCAGACAGTCCCGGGACCGTAGTGTGCACGCCATGGAGACCAGATCCGGGCTCGAGCAGCAGGTAGCTGAGCTAGTGCAGACATTGAAGCAGCCTAACAGTCTGATTCCGGGTAGAGGTTTGGCTACACCTCCAGTAGCTCAATGTCAGTGGTGCGAGAGCTCCAATCACCTAGTGGAGGACTTCCAGGCTATGAGGGAGTCTACCACACCCCAGGAGCAGTTGGCCTTCATCGCCAATGCGCGGCGCCTCGATCCATACAGCACTACATATAATGAGGGGTGGCGCCAGCATCCCAACTTCGCTTGGAGCAGCAACACCACTAAACCACCTGGTTTCCCAGCACCAACAGGTGGTCTTCAGCAGAGGCAGCCCTTCCAGGCTCGCCAGGGGCAACCATTCCAGCAGCCCCAGCGTCAGTTTGCCGAGCCAGCAGCAGCTCCTGCCCCAGATGACAGGATGACGAAGCTGGAAAACATTCTAGCTTCATTCATGACGAGCACTCAGGCGACTATCACGAGGTTGGACCAGAGTGTAGCCTCACTGGAGGCAGGTCAGAGGAACCAGGGTGCCATTTTGCAGGATCTGCAGACCCAGGTGGGCATCTTGGCCCGCCAGAACACCACCAGGGCACCGGGGACTTTGCCTGCCACCATTGTCCCGAATCCTCGAGATCCTTACCAGCATCAACAGCTGGATGCCATTTTTACCAGGAGTGGTAAGACCATATCTGCTGATCCTGTTTCGGCCAGACAGGAGGAACCACTACCTGCTTCACACTTCCAGCCGACGATGCAGAAGTGCGGGTGGAGAAGGAAGCCCCTGCTCCCAAGCCACAACCAGTGGTTAAGGAGCATGTGCCCCAGCTTCCCTTCCCCACTCGCCTACATAAAGACAAGCTGGAGACTGAGTTTGCCAAGTTTATGGCAATGTTGAAGCAGCTCAACATCAGCATACCGTTCGTGGAGGCATTGTCGAAGATGCCCAAGTATGCCAAGTTCATGAAAATCTCTGCACCAACAAGAAGAAACTTGGGGATCTCTCGACAGTGATGCTGAGCGAGGAGTGTTCTGCTATCCTGCAGAACAAGCTGCCCGAGAAGCGCAAGGATCCAGGGAGTTTTACTATCCCTCTTACTATTGGCAGCATGCATGTAGGCAAGTCCTTGGCGGACCTAGGCGCTAGCATTAATGTCATGCCATATAAGTTGTACAAAAAGCTAGACCTAGGTGAACTTAGCCCTACTAGGATGAGCATTCAGTTAGCTGATCGTTCTATTGTGCATCCTAGGGGTATCATTGAGGATCTGCTTGTTAAAGTAGTGCATTCACATATCCTGTTGATTTTGTTATTCTTGATATACATGAGGATGTGGATGTGCCTTTGATTCTAGGTAGGCCATTTCTTGCCACCGCCAAGGCACTTATTGATGTGCATGATGGTAAACTGATCTTGCGTGCTGGGAATGAACAGGCTACTTTTTCTGTGACTGAATTTGATCACTGTGCTATGATTGCTGTCACGCCTGTGCATGCCATTTCTGATCAGGTACACGAGCCTGTCGTGTACCCTTCTGCACCTCCTATTTTGCAGGACCCTCCTATCATTCCTTCGCCACCACTCCATCCAGCCTCGCCTCCGAACAAAAAGCTCAAGGAGGAGTGGCGGCCGAAGCAGCAGGTTGCTAAGCCTGCACGGAAGAAGAGTGGAGACCACTATGAGCTGGTCCCACCGCCTGCACCACGACCACCCTGGCCGTCCGGGTACTCACTCGCCTGCATCCTTCCAGATGGGCCGGTCGAGCTGACTAATGAGGGTGGTCGCATCCGTCGGGTGCATGGCCACAACCTCAAGTTGTACCTCAAGAGCGACGTGGATCCGCTCTTGGAGGCACCTGTTCCTGCACCGCCCTGAGTATCCACCATGGGCGTCCAGCTAAAAGATGATAAAGAAGCGCTTGTGGGGAGGCAACCCCACCACGGTTTGATTTTCTTTCTTGTGTTTTGAGTCGGATTGTAACCCGGTTTGGGTTTGGTTTGTTTTCTTTTGGTTTGGATGATATTTTATTGGGCTGGCCATTGAACCTAACATATTGTGTTTGAGCTCTTCTGTTCCCCTTTGGCTGTGCTTGCCCCGACTGGCCCCCTTCCAGTCCCCTGCAGTCAGTGCCTACCGGTAACATCGTTCCCCTTTCCCTTCCCTCTTCTCCATTGAGGGCAATGTCGAGCTTAAGTGTGGGGGGATGTTTATCTTTTGAATGCATTAGATCTGTTTGTGTGCTTGGAGCCTAATCCACTGTCCAAATTTTTAAATTTGAGGGCTCCAAGTACGTGTTTCCATGCAATTGCCTACTCAGTATGCTTTGAATTGACAGTCTTTATAGTAATATGCAACCTAGGGAGGTAGTGTAGCACTATGGAGGATGTTGATGCATTTAAGAAGTCCCATTTCTTCTTCATATTGAGTTGGTTGATTGAGTGAATTAGTGATCTTAGGACCCTTGAATTGTGTGGTGTTGTGGATTCTCTGCCTGTCATGGACTCTTGTATCATGTTTTGAGTTTAACAGGTGCTCGAAAATGTGCTTCAAAATAACGTCTCCCGTGCGAATAGGGCGAAAGTGTGTAAGGGGAGACGGGAATCCGTTCCCAATTTCCACCTAGTACCTCCAGCCCCCTTGCATGGCTTTCCCCCGCACGAGGCTCGAGACATCCGCTCCTGGCATGGCTGGTAAGAGCAGGTTGGGACCCTTGAAAAGAAAAGAAAAGAAAAATAACAGAAAACAAGCAAAACAGAAAAAAAAGGGGTTCCAACCATCTTCAAAGAAAATAGAGCACCTTGAAAAATGTGAGTCCATGATCCTTTGTTTTTGAGAATCTCTCCATCCACGATTCATTTGTCCTCTGTTCACTGTTTGCCATGATGCCGACTCGCCGAAGAAGCTATGAGATGACTTGTGCGTCGGTTGACCTCGTAAGCTGCTAAATGATCTAGGAAGTCCTCTATCTACGATCTGGGTTGTTTGTTGCTATAGAGGTCTGGAGAGTTGCATTGGTTTGAGTTAGGTTTGCTTGGGGACAAGCAAACGGTTAAGTGTGGGGGAGTTTGATAACGATGTAATTGTACATGTTTGCACCCCTAGTTCTTATCCGTTTGAGGGGCATAGTCGTGAGTTTTGGCCTATTTTACGCCGGGTTGTGCTATTTTGTCATGTTTCAGGTCCCAGGTGTCAAAGGGAAGGCTAAGCACGAGTTTTGGGGCATTCGGAAGTCATTTCGGTGAGCGGGAGCCAAAACACGGGCGCACCTAAGGCATTACACGGCCGTGTTCCTGTGGCCGTGCTTTTTATGCCGAGAGCTGAGCTGATTACACGGGCAGGGCCGAGACAAAGCACGGCCGTGTTCAAGCATTACACGGCTGTATCCAACGCGAAGCACGGCCGTGTCTCTTCCCAACTGCTGGCCGTGTAATTAACCCTGGCCGAGACACAGGCGGACTCAGGCAAAGCACGGCCGTGTCCTCGACCGTGCTTTGGCCACTGATGCCTTTTTAAGCAGATTTTCAGCCAAAGAGAAGGGGATTCGAGTTTTTGAGAGATAGAACGATTCCTAGTGAGAGAAAGTGACGAGCAAGAGTTTCCAAGTGCCCTAGATTGATCTTCAACACCATTGGAGGCCAGTTTGAGCTTGGAGAATGTAACACCCTACCCTATACGTTTTGCCTAATCATATTGTTCATACAATTGCAGCGGAATTAATCTCGGGTGTTACATTAATTATCAAAATTTACCTAAATAAAATTTTGACATGAATTACTCGCGTAATGGGCTAACAGTTCTTCCATATGATCCTGCAAAATAATTCATCTGAATCCATGCATTCATAGACAAACACATATACTCACAACCATATGCATTGGCTTTTCTTAGCCATAGTCACACTTTTCATACTTCCTAACTGCATACCATACTAATACAAGCCATAATCGTCACAACTTACACAGTTACACAACATATACACATATCATTAACTTTCCACACCTATGGATATCTCACACTAGATCAGAAGCTAGTATGCACATGAAAAACGTTCTCAAAACATTCTTTTACAAAAAGGTGTGGATCACTGGCCAAAATCCCGAGTAGTAGTCCAAGCACAGAATGGTTGAAGACCATACCTCATCTTGCCTTCAACTCTTGCTCAGCTCCCACCTATACACCTATCTACTGCTGTTGCTGATGATCTGCTTACACATAGCATAAGCAGAGAAGAAGAATAAAAGAGGTTCAGCTCATAGCTGAGTGAGATAATCATAGCATCGTGAGTTCATAACAGAGCATACCCCTATCATACATCTAACAATCAAGCCAAAACACTAGGATCGGATCTCAGCCCTCCGACATCCCAATAGGCAAAAGACTCAATCACCTTGACTTATGCATATGCATCTTATCATGTTTTACTTATAGGCGCCTGGCTACTCCCATGCTAATAACTCTCCCGGGAAACATACCCCACATCCCGTCGGATGTAGTCATACATACCTCAACATCCGTCGGATGTGGTCATACATACCCCACACCACTATGGGTGTAGTCATACCCCGACACCGCTCTGGGTGTGGTCATATCTCGTAAGAATTCTTCAGTCACCACCACATGAGAGGTGTGACTATCATACATATCATAATAGAGTAATAGCATAGGGAGCCCTAATTACTATGTAATTGACCGTGAGACCACAACACTCATATTTGGTATCCTTGTACATGATTCATATATCATCTTGCTTAATCATAATTCATTACTTGCACATGTACTTGACCTGGCCATAATTGGCTCAACATAGCTAAATCAGGAGTCGTATAATTGCACTTCATCGGGATAAACCCTCGTGCAAGTCATCCTCCTTAAAACATCATAATATCACCTTGGGAAGTTTATTCCCACTTGTGCATCCAAATACAACAATCATGAAAAATCATACCTAATCACCTTCTCGAACCATTGTAAAGCATATTAATAGTCAAGCCCACAATTTGCAACATATACATAATCATCAGCATAAACAAGGTTCATATCGATTAGGGCAAGTCAATAATATCATACAGCAATCCAGGATTCAACATATAGCACAAAAGTTCATACACCCCTAATCATGCCATTCTAGTTCACCTAGATCAATTCTAAGCATCAATATAATTATCGTGATACGACAAACCCGGTATGCCATGCTAATCCCTCACCAGTTCTGGTCGTTCAAACACCGGTTTAACCTTCCCGTACTAAAACGTCAATTTCACGAACAAACCCCGAATTAAAATCCGAGACCGTCCTAATATCCCCTGCAGTATCCCCGTCAATATTAGTTCTAGGCTCCGGGTCAAATTCTCGATAAAAACACATCAAACCCTGGCCGGAGCTAAATTTAGCGATCCCGGCTCCGATCTAAATAATAGCCGAAATTCAGGGATTAGAACTAGGCGATTGATTACCTCGCGGCAGGAAGCTCGTATATGAAATTTGGGCTCAATCCGGCTTCCGGATACTCCGAAACCCTAATTTGGCTTATCGAGAATTCAAGAAATTCCTGATCCAAAAACTCGTTTTAAAGCTCTAAATCGATAAATCACGATGCATAGATGAATTAGGCATTACTTACGGGATTTTTGGATCACTAGAGCTTAGGATTTGAGCTTTGGAAATTCTCCCCAGTCGCTCCCCTGCATTCGCTCGCTCTGCTTTTCTCTCGGTCCGGAAGTGAAAGGAAGATGGGGAAATTAAATGAAATGGAGGTGGGGAATTAATTGGACAGATATATATATATATATATGGTGGCTTCTATGGTACCCCGGGTGAAATACGGGGTACCGTATACCTCGAGTATGGAAACTCTATCTAGACCTTGAATTACCAGGATTTTTGTGTCTGATATTATACCCTAACCCTTAATGAGTGAACCGTAGTTCATAATTATCTAAATCATAATCTATAAACCCTAAGATGGCGCATTCCTCTTTGTGCCTATATTTGGATGAATCATAACCGTCGATTATTGTTTCTAATTAAATTGATCTTGGAGTATAAGATTGGGAGAGTTAACACCTAGATTTTGATCTTTAAGTGTTAGAGTATAGTATAATGTCCGAAAGATCGGTCAATTCAAGGTCTAGATAGTGTTTTCATACTCAAGGTATGCGGTACCCCAGATTTCACCCAGGGTACCGTAGAACTCGCCATATATATATATTATAATTAATACGTATACTTATCTGATCGATCGATAATCCGATTTTCGTCGAAATAGTGTCGAAATGCTCGATTTTAAATCATGAAATTTTCTAGCGATTGAAATATGGGTTTTGCCGGAACGGGATGTTACAATTCTCCCCTCCTTAAAAGATTTCGTCCCCGAAATCTAACCTTGAGTCGTACTCTAACTCCTCTTACTAACCCTTAACATGGTCTATCATACATAAAGTCATTACCTAACTCTTAGGTTAGGCAATTCATAACATAGAAAATAACACATAACACCTCAAGTTCCCATGTTTAGGTTTCGAAAACCTATACTGGGCTATCACAACAAAAGCACATCAACAAGCTGAAAACATAACTTATTAGGCAAGATTGTTAACCTGCAAAGTATGTCGCTACCAACTCAGGGTACTTCTCTCGCATACTTGCTTCAGTCTCCCAGGTAGCACTCTCACTATCTTGATTTCTCCAAACCACTTTCAACATTGGGATTTCCTTCCTACGAAGATTCTTAATCTGGTAATCAACAATCTCAACTGGAACCTCCTCAAAAGTTAAATCTAGACCCAACTCGATCTCCTCTGGTTGTATAACATGGGAAGGATCCACTCTGTACCTCTTCAGCATACTAACGTGAAATAAATTGTGGATTTGGGATAGCTCTGGAGGCAATGCCAACTTATAAGCCACTGGTCCAATCTTCTCTGTGATTTCATATGGTCCAATATAACGAGGTGCAAGCTTCCCTTTCTTACCAAATCTCATCACCCCTTTCCATGGTGACACTTTGAGAAATACTTTCTCACCCACTTCGAAATTAACTTCACGCCTATTCGTGTCAACATAAACTTTCTGTCGATCTTGAGCCACCCTCAAACGCTCCCTGATTTCCTTGACCTTGTCAACTGTGATCTCAACTATCTCTGGCCCTGAGATTTGCCTTGCTCCTTCTACATCCCAACATAATGGTGTCCTGCATTTCCTCCCATAAAGTACTTCATATGGTGGAACACCCAAGCTACTATGATACTGGTTGTTGTAAGCAAACTCAATTAAGGGAAAATGTTCAATCCATGATTCCTCCCATTGCATTACACATGATCGAAGTAACTCTTCTAAGGTAAGGATGGTTCGTTCACTCTGCCCATCTGTTTGAGGATGATAAGCTAAAGTAAAATGCAGTTTAGTTCCCAAGGCATCATGTAAACTTTGCCAAAACCGAGATGTGAAGCTCGGGTCTCGATCAGAGACAATAGAAATTGGCACACCATGCAATCTGACGATCTCCTTAATATATAGTTGAGACAAAGTCTCCAGTGATGGTTTCCACCTAATGGGTAAAAAGTGAGCCGACTTGGTTAGTCGGTCCACAATAACCCATACTGCATCTTTTCCCCTTGATGGTGGGAGACCATATACAAAATCCATTGTGATTCTTTCCCACTTCCATTCTAGAATTGGAAGTGGTTGCAGTTTTCCCACATGAGCTTGATGTTCTGCCTTAACTTTCTGACATACCAGACATGTGAAAACATGTTCAGCAGCTTCCTTTTTCATCCCACGCCACCAAAAATATGGTTTGATCGTGTGATACATTTTAGTTGCTCCTGGGTGCATAGCATAAGCAGAAGAATGAGCTTCATCTAGTATCTCTTTCCTCAAGTTATCAACATTAGGAACACATGCTCTTCCATTAATCTTCAACATGCCATCTACCATTTCAAATGGGCTTTCTTTTCCTTCCTCAATGTCTTGAATGATTTTTACCAACTATGGGTCCTCCTTCTGCTTCTCACGAATTTTTTCGTGCAACAAAGGTCGAATGTTCAACCGAGCTAGTAACCCTGTTACACCATCCACTTCCAAATCAACATTCATTGCCCTCAAATCAACCAGATCCGTTATATTCTTCTTGCCTTTTCTGCTCAAAGCATCAGCAACTACATTAGCTTTACCTGGATGGTAATCAATGGTACAATCATAATCTTTTAGAAGTTCAATCCATCTCCTCTGGCGACTATTTAAATCCTTCTGATCCATAATATACTTCAAGCTTTTGTGATCAGTTAGGATTTTAAAAGTCTCACCATACAAATAATGTCGCCAAATCTTGAGAGCAAATACCACCGCTGCCAATTCTAAGTCATGAGTGGGATAATTTACTTCATGAGGACGCAATTGCCTAGAGGCATATGCGATAACTCTTCCATCTTGCATTAACACACAACCCAATCCTTGATACGAGGCATCACTATACACCACAAACTCTCCCTGACTTGAAGGTAGTGCAAGTACTGGTGCTGTGGTCAATCTCTTCTTCAGTTCATCAAAACTCCTTTGACATGATTCATCCCAAACATACTTGGTATTCTTCCTCAACAGTTTACTCAATGGTGCAGTAATTTTGGAAAATCCTTCGACAAACCGCCGATAGTAACCCGCCATGCCAAGAAAACTTCTCAACTCCGACACATCTTTTGGTGGAGCCCAACTCACCACTGCTTCCACCTTTTTCGGATCCACCTCAACATCTCTTCCAGATATTACATGTCCCAGAAATATTACCTCCTTCAGCCAAAACTCACATTTTGAGAATTTTGCATATAATTGTTTCTCTCTTAGAATTTGCAACACAATTCTAAGGTGAGTTTTGTGCTCCTCCTCGCTTTTAGAATAGATGAGAATATCATCTATGAACACAATCACAAACTTATCAAGATATTCATGGAAAACTCTATTCATAAGAGCCATAAATACCGCTGGTGCATTAGTGAGTCCAAAAGTCATTACCAGGAACTCATAATGCCCATATCTTGTTCTAAAAGCTGTCTTTGAGGTTGCCCCATCTGCCACTTTCAATTGATGGTATCCAGACCTAAAATCAATCTTAGAAAAGACTGATGCACCCTGCAATTGATCAAACAAATCATCTATTCTTGGAAGTGGATAACAATTCTTCACTGTCGCCTTATTCAACCTCCAGTAGTCAATGCACATTCTCATGGAGCCATCTTTCTTCTTCACAAATAAAACCGGTGCACCCCATGGTGAGATGCTAGGTCGAATAAACCCCTTGTCTAGCAATTCTTGCAATTGTTCTTTAAGCTCCTTCAGCTCAATTGGTGCCATTCTATATGGTGCCATTGAAATTGGTGTTGTTCCAGGTACCAATTCAATATCAAACTCTACTTCCCTTTCTGGTGGAAGGCCGGGAAGTTCTTCGGGGAATACATCAGGAAACTCCCTTACCACCTCTACATCCTCAACCTTCTTATCATTTACAACAGTAACTTGAGCAAGAAAGGCTTCACAACCTTCCTTCACTAACCGAAAAGCTTCCAAGGCAGAAAGAAAACCATGAGTCTCCTTTTTCTTAATGCCTCGGAATACAACAGGACCTTTATCTGGTGTGTTGAATAACACTTCTTTCTTTTGACAATCCACAACAGCTCCATGTGTTGCCAGAAAGTCAATTCCAAGGATGACATCAAATTCATCAAAAGGTAGCAGAATTAAATCTGCTGCTAGGAAAGCTCCTTCCACACAAATGAAGGAACTTCTAATAACTGAATTTACCTTCAAGGTATCTCCCACAGGTGTTTTAACACATAAGGTATAACCTAGCTTATCTGGAACTAAGCGTAGCATATGTGCAAACGTATATGACATGAATGAGTGAGAAGAACCAGTATCGATCAAAGCATATAATTGCTTGCCAAGGATAGAAAGCATACCAGTCACAACTTCTGGTGCCACTTCTGCCTCACCTCGAGTCATTGCATAAACCCTTGGTGCTCCCTGTGCTCTAGTACCCTGCGTACCACTTCCTGATGGCTGATTTCGACCACCACCTCTACCACCCTGTGAACCACCACGACCACTCTGAAATCCACTACGGCCTCCCTGGTAACCACCCCTGAATGGGGCTCTACTTATTTGCACTGAAGGCTCGGACTGTGTAGCTCTTACTTCTCTCGAATGCGGACAGTCCCTCCTGATATGCCCAGGTTGGCCACAGTGAAAGCATACACCAGAAAATCTCCTACACTCTCCAAGATGCCTCTTCTGACAAACTTGACAAAATGGAAATTGTGTGGCTGAGGAAATTGGTGCCCTATATGATGTTCCCGACATAGATTGACTTGGTGTTCTCCCAAAACTGCTAGGACCTCTCCTGGGTGGGTAATGAGGTCCAGCATAATTTACTCCAAACTTCCTCTTCTTCTCCTCTTCTTTGGCCTTGTGTTCCTCTCGGCTCTCAACTTCATAGGCTTCATACTTAAGTGCTGCCTCCTTGATTGTGGCCATACTCTCTTCATCAACCCTGTGGACCTTTTCTTTCAACCCTATGCGCAGACCATGCAAGTATCTCATCTTCTTCTTATGCTCAGTATCCGCCAACCCATCCTCAAAGTAAAGTAGTCGAACAAACTTGATGGTGTACTCAGTAACTGTCATATTCTCCTGCTTAAGGTTGGCGAATTCATTGTTCTTTGCCCTGATAAAAGCTTCGGGAAGAAACTCTGTCTTAAAGGCCTTCAGGAACTCATCCCAGGTGAACTGAACTCGTTCACCATTAACTCTAGAGACTGAGGACCACCAGCTCCTCGCATACCCCTTTAGGAGAAAAACAACATATTGTACTTTTTCCTCTTGGGTCGCATAAAGATATTCAAACACATCTTCCATCTCCCTCAACCACTCTACCATAGCATCCGGACTCACATCTCCTTTAAAGTCCCTACCACCCAAACTCTTCATCTTTGCATAATCTAATACTGGCGGTCTTGCATCAACCGCCCCCACTCCTCTCGACTGGTCAGTAGGAACATTTTCACAACTTCCATGTGAACTACAAGGAAATATTGGCCTTAGATTGATCCACACAAAATTCATTCTTCACCAAATCTCTCACTTGGTTAAAACGAAATTTTTTCCAAAATAATTACTTGAAAACAAATAAGTTCAAAACTCAATTTTGGAAACCATGATGCAAGTAATTTCATCCAATATACCAATACACATAATCATGTCAAACTCAATTCCCAGTTTAAGTCATTATGGGGTACTCCCCTCCTTAGGAGTGTTTAAACTCCCATAGGGTATAGTACGCCATAACAGCAAAAAGAGGGAACCGGGCTCTGATACCAAACTGTAACACCCTACCCTATACGTTTTGCCTAATCATATTGTTCATACAATTGTAGCGGAATTAATCTCGGGTGTTACATTAATTATCAAAATTTACCTAAATAAAATTTCGACATGAATTACTCGCGTAATGGGCTAACAGTTCTTCCATATGATCCTGCAAAATAATTCATCTGAATCCATGCATTCATAGACAAACACATATACTCACAACCATATGCGTTGGCTTTTCTTAGCCATAGTCACACTTTTCATACTTCCTAACTGCATACCATACTAATACAAGTCATAATCGTCACAACTTACACAGTTACACAACATATACACATATCATTAACTTTCCACACCTATGGATATCTCACACTAGATCAGAAGCTAGTATGCACATGAAAAACGTTCTCAAAACATTCTTTTACAAAAAGGTGTGGATCACTGGCCAAAATCCCGAGTAGTAGTCCAAGCACAGAATGGTTGAAGACCATACCTCATCTTGCCTTCAACTCTTGCTCAGCTCCCACCTATACACCTATCTACTGCTGTTGCTGATGATCTGCTTACACATAGCATAAGCAGAGAAGAAGAATAAAAGAGGGTCAGCTCATAGCTGAGTGAGATAATCATAGCATCGTGAGTTCATAACAGAGCATACCCCTATCATACATCTAACAATCAAGCCAAAACACTAGGATCGGATCTCAGCCCTCCGACATCCCAATAGGCAAAAGACTAAACCACCTTGACTTATGCATATGCATCTTATCATGTTCTACTTATAGGCGCCTGGCTACTCCCATGCTAATAACTCTCCCGGGAAACATACCCCACATCCCGTCGGATGTAGTCATACATACCCCAACATCCCGTCGGATGTGGTCATACATACCTCACACCACTATGGGTGTAGTCATACCCCGACACCGCTCTGGGTGTGGTCATATCTCGTAAGAATTCTTCAGTCACCACCACATGAGAGGTGTGACTATCATACATATCATAATAGAGTAATAGCATAGGGAGCCCTAATTACTATGTAATTGACCGTGAGACCACAACACTCATATTTGGTATCCTTGTACATGATTCATATATCATCTTGCTTAATCATAATTCATTACTTGCACATGTACTTGACCTGGCCATAATTGGCTCAACATAGCTAAATCAGGAGTCGTATAATTGCACTTCATCGGGATAAACCCTCGTGCAAGTCATCCTCCTTAAAACATCATAATATCACCTTGGGAAGTTTATTCCCACTTGTGCATCCAAATACAACAATCATGAAAAATCATACCTAATCACCTTCTCGAACCATCGTAAAGCATATTAATAGTCAAGCCCACAATTTGCAACATATACATAATCATCAGCATAAACAAGGTTCATATTGATTAGGGCAAGTCAATAATATCATACAGCAATCCAGGATTCAACATATAGCACAAAAGTTCATACACCCCTAATCATGCCATTCTAGTTCACCTAGATCAATTCTAAGCATCAATATAATTATCGTGATACGACAAACCCGGTATGCCATGGTAATCCCTCACCAGTTCTGGTCGTTCAAACACCGGTTTAACCTTCCCGTACTAAAACGTCAATTTCACGAACGAACCCCGAATTAAAATCCGAGACTGTCCTAATATCCCCTGCAGTATCCCCGTCAATATTAGTTCTAGGCTCCGGGTCAAATTCTCGATAAAAACACATCAAACCCTGGCCGGAGCTAAATTCAGCGATCCCGGCTCCGATCTAAATAATAGCCGAAATTCAGGGATTAGAACTAGGGGATTGATTACCTCGCGGCAGGAAGCTCGTATATGAAATTTGGGCTCAATCCGGCTTCCGGATACTCCGAAACCCTAATTTGGCTTATCGAGAATTCAAGAAATTCCTGATCCAAAAACTCGTTCTAAAGCTCTAAATCGATAAATCACGATGCATAGATGAATTAGGCATTACTTACGGGATTTTTGGATCACTAGAGCTTAGGATTTGAGCTTTGGAAATTCTCCCCAGTCGCTCCCCTGCATTCGCTCGCTCTGCTTTTCTCTCGGTCCGGAAGTGAAAGGAAGATGGGGAAATTAAATGAAATGGCGGTGGAGAATTAATTGGACAGATATATATATATATATATATATATATATATTATAATTAATACGTATACTTATCTGATCGATCGATAATCCGATTTTCGTCAAAATAGTGTCAAAATGCTCGATTTTAAATCGTGAAATTTTCTAGCGATTGAAATATGGGTTTTGCCGGAACGGGATGTTACAGAGAAGTGCCGATCAACGTCCAGGAGCAGGAATCCATCCTTCACAGTATGAATTCCGCGTCTGATTCTGCTTTTGCTTTCTTCTCCATGGAGTAGTTCTCCCATTCATCTGGGTATGGAGAACCCTAGATTTGTATGTTAGGCTTTGATTGTATGAACCCAAGTACTGATTCTATGATTGATTATATTCGATTGAGGTTTTAATGATTGAATGACTTGAATCCTGATCAAATTCCTGTTGTTTCTGCTTTAACCTAGAATGAGAATATCTGCCTAGGTTGATAGAGTATCCTTGATTGAAGGTAGGGAGTTGGTGACTTTAGTCGAGGAGCCAACTCACTATTCTGTACCGGATTTACTCCGGTAGTGGAGGTTTTGTTCTTAGGGCCTCAATCTGTTTACTCCGGTGGAGGTTAGTCGCCCGCTAGAGACTCAGATTGAGAGGGTCTGAAGACCTTTAGTCGAGACTTCAGGCTGTTTGAGAACCTTCCGCAGTATAACTATCATAGAAACTGAACTTGGTAATTACAATCCGGCTTAACTGCAGTCTAGGGGGAACCATATCCGGGTGACCTCTCTTAACTTGAATACAACAGTTTACCTGCTTTGTTAGTTTGTTAGTTAGACTTGCATTCCAGTTTCATTGCTAGATAACAAGATTTCACTGAGTAGTCATCAAATCTAGGACCCGGGTTGACATATAAACCTAACCCGCTATAATACGCTTTAGGAAGTGGTTTCACTTGGCCAATTCCTGGAGTGACAGTAGAGTCGAGTCAGTGGCCGTCTATGCGCTCTTCCGTAGCCAGTCTAGCTCGCTGTTGTCTCCTGAGTTGGCGACAGGTGCGTTCAATCTCTGGATTCAGCGGCAGTAAACCTCCCGACTGGCTACGGGTCATGCACTACCTGCACACACTCAAGCAAGCAAACCCGTGAAGGCACAAGTGGGACAAAGCAAACAATGCGAAAAGAAAAGCTAAATTAACAGAAATCACTCTTCTTCAGCAACCTAGCCGTCCCCGGCAACGGCGCCAAAAACTTGACTCACTCCTACTGTCACTCTAGAAAATGGCCAAGTGAAACCACTCCCTAAAGCGTAGTATAGCGGGTTTGGGTTTTAATGTCAACCCGGGTCCTAGATTTGATGACTACTCGGTGAATTCTTGTTATCTAGCGATGAAACTTTAATGCAGGTCTAAACTAACAAACAAGCAAAGCAACTAAACGGTTGTTTTCAGGTTAAGAGAGGTCACCCGGATATGGTTCCCCCTAGACTGCAGTTAAGCCGGATTGCAATTACCAAGTTCAGTTTCTATGATAGTTATACTGCGGAAGGTTCTTAAACAGCCTGAAGTCTCGACTAAAGGTCTTCAGACCCTCTCAATCTGAGTCTCTAGCGGGCGACTAACCTCCACCGGAGTAAACAGATTGAGGCCCTAACGAACAAAACCTCCACTACCGAAGTAAATTCTGTACAGAATAGTGAGTTGGCTCCTCGACTAAAGTCACCAACTCCCTACCCTTCAATCAAGGATGCTCTATCAACCTAGGCAGATATTCTCATTCTAGGTTAAAGCAGAAACAATAGGAATTTGATCAGGATTCATGCCATTCAATCATTCAAACCTCAATTGAATATAATCAAATCATAGAATCTGTACTTGGGTTCATACAATCAAACCTAACATACAAATCTAGGGTTTCCCATACCCAGATGAATGGGAGAACTACTCCATGGAGAAAGAAGCAAAAGCAGATTCAGACGCGGAAATCATACTGTGAAGGATGGATTTCTGCTCCTGGATGTTGATCGGCACTCCTCCAAGCTCATGCAAGCTCCAATGGTGATGAAGATCAAGGTAGGGCACTTGCAAACTCTTGCTCGTCGCTTTCTCTCTCTAGGAATCGCTCTGTCTCTCTAAAACTCGAATCCCCTTCTGTTTTGGTTGAAATCTGCCTAAAAGGGCATCACTGGGCAAAACACGGTCGAGGGCACGGCTGTGCTTTGCTCCAGCCCGCCCGTGCCTTGCCCCGTGTTAAAAACACGCCCGCGCGCGTCGGCCAAAACACGGTCGTGCCTAAATATGGGCACAGCCGTGTTTTGATTTAGGCGCGCCCGTGTTTTTACTGCTGAACCTGTTCCCCTATATTCAATGCTTCGTTTCTCCCTCGTCCGAACTCCGAATCAGTCGCCGTTTGATCCCAGACGCTCGTAGTCTCGTCCTCTTTATTTTCATGAAAAGCTTGCATGATTCTTTGTCCATAAAGTGAGGTAGAAATCCATTCTTCTTCAGGTCCTGCCCGAGTTTCTTCTCCCGAATCGCCAATTGATCTCTGATTGACTTGAAACTTGCGCCTATGCTTCACTTTATGTGCTAGGACCTGAAATGTGACAAAGGAACACAACCTAGCGTAAAATAGGCCAAAGACGCGATAATTAAATCTCAAACGATCAAGAAACAAAGGGGAAAACATGTGCAAATATCGAGTCATCAGAACCCTGGCCGGTCCATGTACCTCTACTTCAATTGTTTGAAACATTATCTAGCGGACTGATTTTGGTTGAAAACTAAAAGGATTAAATTAAATAAAAGCAAAGGTAAATGGTTTGAAAGCTCTAGATGAGAAGGATCACTCGGGTTTGTTTCCCCCTAACTACTACCATAGCACGTGGACTCGAATGGATCGTTATGGGTGAGGCAAACATGAACCACTAGGAAGTGCAACTATGGTCGAAGACCACACTCTCAATTGCCAAATCAAGGGATACATTATAGGCTACTAGAGTATCCCTCTTGGTTAAGGCGATTGAGGGTTGACTTACCTTCTCCCTCAAACCAATGGTTGGACGAATTAATCACGATTAACCTAGTTGTTTAACTCAAGATAGAGGTTTTCCCTACATTAACCTAGGTAGGTGGCTTGAAAAGCCTAACAAATCACAACTCAATTGAGCCTCTTTGGAAAGGGGGTTTTCCCTCTAACCTAGGTTAGAATGGCCAATTGGATTGCCAAGAACAAACATGCACAATCATCATGAAAAATACTTCAATCATTAAATTAAACAACACCCATAAATAATCATTCAATTCATACAACAACTACATGACAAATAGTTAGGGTTTTGTTTCACAACACCCAAGTGAAAAAGGAAACTACTCCATGCTAGAAAGGGGTACAACACAAAAGAAAGAAGTAGAAACCATCATGGTGATGCATCCCTTCTCCTTTGACCTTGTGTTGATCTTCTCTTGGGGAGATTCTTCCCAATTCACCACTTGGAGCAAACCCTAGCCTCCCTTCTTCTTTGGTTCGTTCTTTCGCTCTCTAAGATCTGAAGAAGAAGAAGATGCTTTCTCACAATTGGGCTCTCCCTCTCTCTTCCTTTCAACTCACATTATATACTGGGATCAGGCTCAGTTCATGGCTTTAGTCCACAGTTGAGAACTCCTCAACGCGTCTGTGAACTTGGTGTGCTGTGTCTAAACCAACCGCTTCACTCACTTGAGTTCAAGGCCAACAACTCCAGTTCACGGTCTTGGTGACTGTGAACTCACTCGGCGTCAGTAACCTCTGAAACCTCCCTGGATGCTTCGCGGTTCACGGTTTATGGTTCCAGTTCACGGCCTTAGGAGACCGTGAACTCCAATAGGTAACCTTGAACATGGCCTAAATCCCTCTCTTTGCCTGGTCTTTGCTCCTTTTCTTCCAACTTTCGAATCCGGGGCTGGTTTCACCTATTAGATCTTGAAACACACCTAAACACAAGAAACCTAGCGTAAAACCAACCTTTTAGGAGCACAAATGCCACAAGCACCCAAGGAAAACGAGAATAAAATGTGTACAATTAGGCCTGAATCAGTATCAGGTGAATAACCATTCTTTTTGTAACATACTTTAATATGAACAACATAACGATAAAAGGTGTTTATATTATTTTGCATTATCTTTTGAAACCATTTCCAACACCTAAATGTTGAATATTAGCTTCAGTTAAGAAGGTCATATAATCAGTCGAATTGGTGTTCGGTTTGTGGATATTGCTAGATGGAGGTAGGATATCATTTTCTCGTTCATGTTGGGTCATCATTGCAAATACATTGCTCAGATGTGGACGCGCATCTAGCAACATAACTATTAGCTCATCATTATAAATACATTGTTCAGATGTGGATGCACATCGAGCAATTATTGAGCGGAAAAACCATTGAAATTATAAATGAGATTTATAAGGAACAAATTTGACATTCATATAATTCTTCCTCAGCGGTGCTAGAATCGAGGAGTAAACAGAACCACAATCACAATTTAGGCGAGATCGATGATTTTAGTTCTTGACGACTATAACAAGCTCGTTTCCACCATAGCAACATGCATTAGATTTAGGTACTTAAATGTCATTATCTAGAGTATACATCGAGTTACAATATACTCCCCCACTTTTTCTCTCTTCTCTCGTAGGAGACTTCATCGGATTTTCACTTGAATCGATGATCAATCACTAAAGCATTATTGTTTTGAATAAGCCATCTTACAACGCAATATAATAGTCAAGTTATTAAATGTTCATCCGTTCAAATGCAGTTAACTCTAACTTAGGAAGGACTTTTTTTTATTCAAAATAAGCCCCAAGGCATGGCCGGACGACAAAATACAAAACATATAATTATAAAGAACGGTAATTCGTATGCAACCGGATTCCCGACGAAAGAGCCTGTTATGCCACTAGGTGGGCAGCTCTGAGAAAGCTCCAAGGAGCGAAAAGACACGAAACTGACACGAGGGGCAGAAAGAGAGAACAAAGAAACTTCCCTGTAAGTGGCTCATGCACTGGGAAGAGAATGCTTCCTCGATGTAGGATCCATGTTGGTTAGTTGAGAAACCCCACAATATGTAACAATCAATACCTTAAGGGTAAGATACAATCACATAGCCTCACTAAAGACAAGTAATTTGATATGATCATCGATAATACCGTAATAGAATTATGAAAGTCAAATAGAATAGTTCCATCACCTGAGAAGCCGACCGAGTCAGTTGCACATCCTTGAAGATTCTTTGTAACAATTGAATAGATCATTTAATAAGACTTGATTTCCATCACAGGTTGAGGAGATGCTCGATCATAACTTCACAATACTAAATTTTCCTGGACAGAAACCAGCTACAAAGGCACCACAAGGTGCTAAAAATCTCTAACTAAAGAGATTAAAACCTGTCAAGAGATATAGTCGGACTTCACCGAAAATTCCACACCAATAATGTGGTTTCAACCCGAAGAAAGTGAGTTAATTCTGAAAAGTAAAAATATTGGATAAAATCCAATAAAAAATGGATAAAAAGAAAATGACTAACATAACTGAACTTGCTCAAATAAATTAAATAAATAATTAATACACCTTAATATCAGTAGCAATTCTCCCCTATGGGTTAAAATCAAATTAAATAGAGGAAGGTTAAAGAAAGAAGTCTGGTCCTGTAAGGGAAGTAATTCTAAAAGTCCACCAATAAACTTAAAATAAAGTAAGCAACGGAGATTAAAACTGATTTAAAGGCTATTAACGCAGCTAATAAAGACAATTACAAAGGATTGCAATTAAAATTAGGAAATTAATTAAAATATTACCGTTTGCGATACTAACGGTACGAGATTAGGCTCCTGTAATTACGCCAAGAAGTACTCTGAATTGGTAATGCATCTTCGGACTTCGGTCACGACAATCCCGCCGGCGCTAGACAACCATTGCTGGAACTGATATGTCTCACATCACCTGTTAGGACTAGACTAGTCTGAAAACCAACAAAGCATCCTCCCCGACGACAAATCATACACGCGGAGAGAGTCTCGCAAGACTCCAAATCTCCATGACGCTGCAACCGCCATGTCGGAACGCGCCTAATCTGGACGGAATTTGCCGGGCAGAGAACCAGCTCTGACTTTTCGAGGATCCTTGAGGTTGAAGTCCGTATCAACAGCAGATCCTGAAACCATATCAAACACAAAGAAAAACATAACAAAAAGAAAAATGAACAGCTAATGCCCTTCGCCGATTTGAGAGAGAAGAGTGTTGGTCGCCCTTCGCCGTATCCCGTTTGCCCTCCAACTACAATGCTGGGAGCTGCTGCAGTTCTTCTGTGAACTCTTCATATCTCAAACACTTGGATACGTGTTTGCTTAGCTGCTTCTTGGCAGCCATATAAGCTTCAACTGATTGGCTTCCTCTCTTCCTTCTGAGTGATGATTGAAGCTCTTCCAGGATCTCCTTTATTTATGAGAGGAAAATGGACAAAAGGAATCGTTTGAGAAAGTAAAAAAAAAAAGAATCCTAGGAAGGACTTTATTGGGATGGAAGGTTTTGATGATGAGATAAGCAATCAAGCGTTTGACAGTATCACATGGATATTAACAAAAAATAAGACAAGTTAAGGAAAAACGAAAATATCCTTTTAGTTACGAGATCCCTTTGTCCATATGACAATTTGAGGACCTAGCAGCCGTTAGAATTTGAACAGGGAAATATAAGGGTTATCGATCTGATTGAGTCGTGGACTAGGTCATTTTCTTTAAGATGTTCATGACATTGCCTCGTATTACACACAATAAAATATCAGTCGGTCGTCTTTAGGATAAAATATCCACTCTCACTATCTCTGAATTTGTATAAAAACCGAAGGGGTAAATTGCAAGGTTGGTCACTAAGATTACAAAAAACATTCACGTTTAGTCACTAAAAATATTTAATTTCGTTGGTGGTCACTAAAATTAGTTAAATAGTTCCAGTTTGGTCACTCTCCATTACCTTCCGTTGGTCTTCATTAACGGCGTCAATTTTGTGCTGACGTGGCTAACAGAACTGACAAATCAGCCAAATTTAACAGCCACGTCATCAGTACGACCCAATGCGTCAATAACCCTAACCTGCAACCTGACCCTTTCTTTTGACCGCCCGACCTAAAAATTACCCAACCGACTCGGTTCTTCTAAAATCTAATCAACTTTTGCTCAAAAATCCATTTCCGGTGAGTTGTGTGCCTCGGATTGCTCATCCGTCGCGTTTGACTACTCCGACTATCGTCGACATCTGCTTCCAGTAGGGGGTGACAACTAACAATGGAAGCTCATCAAATCACCCCCACAAAATTCGCTCAACTTGGTGAATAACTGTTGGTAGTTGAAAAGGAAAATGTCATTTTCAGTAAAACTCAAAAGTGGAGGGAGACAGGGGATGAAATTGCGAAGGGGAATAGCTGGGTATTTCGCTAGAGAACGAGATGGAGCATTGAATGGAGGACGCGAATTTGGCCGCCTTGGACGAGCTTGCCGCCGTAACTAATAAGCTACTTGGGGAGACTAAGGGCTCGGGTTTTTTGACGGAGTTGGTCGATGAGAGTTTGAATCGGAAAGAGAAGGGTGTTCTTTTGTTGGGCGTTTGGGACGGGAGGATTCAGGCCGCCTACTTTTCTTCAATCTAACGCCGATGTGGGATTCAGGAGCATAAGAGGAAGAAGTCGATTTCTTCTTCCCAAGCCCAGCGCTGATTCATCTTCCACCGACGATTTGGGATCTCTGGATTCTACAGCCGCTTCTTCCTCTTCGTGGCTGAGTCGGTGAGCTGGGTGCGCGTACGATTTCGGGTACCTGGTCAAGATCTTGACTCGAAGGTCGATGTCAGGCGGGTTGGAGTTCTTGGGCTTGTGGTCGATGGTGCCGCCGGTGTAGCAAACGAAGGAAGATCAGTGGCGATGGTTTTGGAAGAAGAAGGTTGGGGAAGAAAGGTCTGTGGAGTTGACTGTTGAGTGGCCGAGAGAGAAAGGGAATTTAAGTGATTTTAGAATTATTATTTTAATTTGAGTGGGTGGGTGGGATCATGGGTTATTGGGTTGGGCAGAGTTGGGTTATATGATGTGGCATGTTTTTATGACGTGGCAGTTTGGATTTAAGTTTTTAGGTTAAAATGGAGTGATTGTACATTTATGTTAGCCACGTCACCAAAAAACTAACGTCGTTAACAGAGACTAACGGAAGGTAACGGAGAGTGAACAAACTTGAATTGTTTAACAAATTTTAGTGACCACTAATGAAATTAAATATTTTTAGTGACCAAACATGAACGTTTTTAATAATCCTAGTGACCAACCTTGCAATTTACCCAAAACCGAAGATCTATGAAGAAAACACTCTTCTTTGTGTTTTTGTTGCTCTATTTTTGTTCAAAGGGTCTAGGAGGTACTCTATTTATAAGAGCAAAAACCTCCAAAATTTTCCTCTTTTTTGGGGAACAAGTCACACTTTATTTAGGAAGATAATTACCCTCAAAGTTAAAAATGTAGATTTTGTTTGATAAATATTTCGTAATAATTTTATTTTCAAACCGACCAACACAACCCACCATTGTCTTGGCAGTCCGACCAACCGGATGGACAGGTAGTGCGCCCGTGTATTGTTTGAAGGTCATTTAGGTCCTTCCTCTTTCATAAAAATGGGTAACTCCAAGGGCAACACCATTTGGACAGAAAAAACTATCCATATACACCTTTTGCAAGACTTCTTTTATAGCATTCAGAACTTATTCATTTTCATCAATCTTCCACTTTAATAGTTTTGAAACTAAATCAGAGCACCAACAAACAACAAAAGAACAAGCATAAACTAAGGTATCTTTTTTGAATCTGAGCTTAGTGGTTATAATTAAGATTCAAAAAGAGTGACTCGTAGTCTTGATATTTATCTCTAACAACTTAGCACAGTAAAAATTTT
Organism: Linum trigynum; assembly: GCA_964030455.1. NCBI lineage: Eukaryota > Viridiplantae > Streptophyta > Magnoliopsida > Malpighiales > Linaceae > Linum > Linum trigynum. The sequence continues at coordinate 6,221,306 of OZ034817.1, forward strand.
CATAATATAATTTCTAATAGCTCGTGCGTTTATTGCATGCAAGTCTATTCTGGTTGAGTGAACGCTTAAGAAATTTTTGCCCATAAAGTTTCATAGGAAGTGTCTCCACTTGTAGATTCACATAGGTGAGTCTATCATAGCACTCCCAAAGTATGTACTTCACTCCACATGAAGTATAGATCTCATTAAGAGTTATATTATGTCAACCTCTTTCAATTAAGGAATAATGCTTCACTATACGTTATCTATATCATATTACGCACAACTTGTTGCTACCTATTGAACCTATTTCTTGTGATCTTCAATCCATGGGCCAGGTTACCATCAAGTGCAATTCATTTTCCATGGGAAGAAGTCACATACCCATAGCGGTATTTTGCACTTCTCTCTAGCTAATCCTTTCGTCTAAGGATCAACAAGATTCTCTTACGATCTTACATAATCTCAATATTGCTATAGTTAGAAGCTCTCTTACAGTAATGTACCTACGATGAATCCGCATCTCTAATTACTATAGCAACTTTTCTCAGTTTTAACAACAGGTGCATGGTTATCAGAATGAATCAATACATATGGAACCTTTCTTTCCCAAAAGAGAATATCTGGCAATAACCCTCTACGTGCTTAATTATTCTTGTTTTGCCCCTTATCACTCGAGCAATTCGTGACCATTTGTCTTGAAAACGTTCTATCCTTTACCCGTTTTGTGCTAGGTTGTGTTACTTTTGTTATGTTTCATGTCCTAGCAAATGGAGGAAGCTTAGGAGTGAGTTTCGAGACGATTGGAGGCTAAAACAGGACCAAACGGTGAGCCATACCAAATGTCACAGGCATGATAACAATGTCACGGTTGGGGTTGTGACTTTCACCCCAAACCGTAACATTCATGGAATAGGCAGGAGACTTTTCGTATCTCATGGTCTGGATCATCAAACTCATGGCCTTGACAATTCCCATTGTAATGATCGTGAGATCCTTTGAAGCACTCTGAATGTCATGAGTTGGAGATGAATGTCACGATCGTGACAAAGAGAATTATCATGGCCATGAGATTGACATTGCCTCTATTGCGGGTATAAATGGATTTATGCATATTCTGAAAAGGAGAGCAAGGTTTTTGTCTTCTAAATACACAAGAGACGAAACCTAGAGGCGGAGAGCAATCTAGGGGCGGTCTTGGAGCAAAATTGGAGTATTTCTACCATTAGACATCGATGAACAAGATTGGAAGTGAGGATTGAGGAATAAGAGCTAATTTATGATTTCTATCTCTTCTCTATGGAGGATATTTCCTTCACCTAGTTTTGAGGAACCCTAATCATGTTTTGTTTGATATGATAATTGTATAAGTACTTTTACTTGTTAAACTTGAGTTTATATCAAACCTATGCATGTTTTATGGATCAATTATGTTTTAATTGAGATTATGGATTTCTGCTAGGACCTGCGAGAGATAATTTTTGATAGGTTGAGACAGCACCATTGTTTAGAAATAGGGGATTGATTTTCCGAGAGTGAGTTGATCCATTGCTTTGTATTAGGTGAGAGTCTTACCCAATAGAGGGAGTCTAGTTTTAAAGTGTTTGGTATTTTGTCTTAATTAAGAATAATGTCCCTCTAAGTAGTCTTTACAAGAGGGTCATGTCATCTTTAATCAAAATTTAAGGTTAGTTAAGGTATTTTTGTATTTGAATGAAGAGTGAAACAAGTTAGAGAATCATCAACCACTAATCCTACTAGTGGCTAGGGGAATCATTGCATAAATGAGCTCCTAAATGGTAATTAGGCAGTTTAACCTTTTATATAGTTTGTTAGAGTAGTTGTAGTTGTTTAATCTGAACTTCTAATCTGTTAAATAATAAGTTGAAACTGAGTAATAATATATCTAGAGACCCGTGAATTCAATAGTTTATTACATGTGCCACTATACCACAACCCTATAATTGGTTGGTTTGGCATGTGTTAAGAGTATAGTTTGTAGCAACCACCCTCTCAACCAACTCTCTTCTTTATTAGCCATTGCTAGTGCTATCATTTCAAATTTCATTGTTGATTGAACCAAAAAATTTTGCTTCTTAGACTTTCAAGGCACATCTTGTCCAAACATGTTAAAGAATGCCCACTGATTTTCTTGGTATCATCTAACAGGCTACTCTAGTTCACATCACTATACCCTTCCAATATAGCAGGAAACCTTTGATAGTCTAAATGTATCTCATGATCATTTCAATAGCATTCCAATGCCTCATACTAGGAAAACTAGTAAACCTGCAAAGCAATCTCACGCCATATGTAATTTCGAGTCTAGTATAGTCAACTATGTAATCGTACAATGCCAATTATGCTAGCATATTTTGATTGTCTTACACTATCTTTAGGGTTCTTGAAAATTTTTACAAAATAATCATTGTGAGATCACACATGCTTACATTTAAAATAATTTTATTTATTGAATATCTTTTTATGTAGCCAGATTTATCAAGAGAAAATCACTCCTATGTCCTAGTTATATGAATTTCAAGCACTTGTTTTCACCACATTCACAGATGAATATTTGAACCAAAGATCAACATGTCATCCACATACAAATATGAGATAGTGCAAGTATCATTCTCAGATTTGTAATAAATGCATTTTTCACTTTCATTCACTTTAAGACCATAAGAGAGAGCCAGACCGTCAATCTTTGCATGCCACTATTTCTGAGCCTATTTTAAACTATACAATAATTTATCTAACTTATAAACTTTCAAATAATATTAAAGAATAAAAAAATCCTTTATTTTGCTCCATGTAGATTCTTCATCTAAATCTAATCACCATTTGCGAAAGAAGTTTTAACATCCATCTTATGCACAACAAGATTGTTCAAAGTAGCAAGCGCAATCAACATACAAAAGATTGACATATATGACATTGACCTCCATAGTTTGGAATATTTTAGGTCTTTATTGAAACATGAAATATAAATGTCAATTTTGTGTAAGATCATTATTTATAATGGTATTTTCTCAAAACTATTCGAATGGAACTATCCATGGAATCGTGCGTTGTGTGAAACATAGATCAACGTCGTTCTTTACCAAGGAACTACGTTCTGTACGCAGAGCGAACAGACTAAATGCAAGGGCTCAGTTATCCTCTAAGAAGAAATGAAACCATATATAAGACGTTGACACAACAACATGCAAAAGAGTTGTTGAGGAAGAGAAGATAATAAACAGAAAATACCGGAAGAAACACAGAAGAAAGAATAGGGAAAAATCAGGCAAACAACTGAGTCAGCTTGCCAAGAAGTGGAGTGGAATGTCCTAATCCAACCATATCAATCATCCATCATTGGATGAAAGTGACAAAATGGAAGCAAAGCAGCCGTTGGAAACCATGGAGCTGTAAGGATTAGAAGGAAGAAAAAGGACACAATTTTAAGGATACGAGGGTTCCTTCATTAGATAGAAAACACCATTTACATTAGTTGTATTATTTTTTAAAAGTTACAGTTATTTAATTTGCTGACAAACAATGTAAGGACATTTGTAATGCTTGTTAATATTAGCTATAAAAGTTATCGATGAATCAAATTACTACTGAGCTTCCTCTTCTACAATTCACCACAATGGTATGGTATCAGAGTAGCTCGAGCTCTAGGTTTTCTACTATCTGGAGGAAAGACTCATCACATGGGGGGAAATGGCAAACCCGCTACCAATAATGGTATTAGTGGAGTAGTCGGCTTCGTTTTATATTATCATATACCATCACAGATATAAACAAGTACTTTGTGTAACCCTTACTACCTAAATTCAAATGAGAATAGGGCCCAATCAATAGTTGTCAAACTATTTGATGGAACAAACTACACTATGTGGAGTAGATCTAGCAAAATTGAAAACTAATAACAAACTTGGTTTCATAGATGGGTCGATTCCTGTTCCAGCTCGAGATGCAGATCTGTTTGGTTTATGGATGCTTTTAATACTGTAGTTTTGTGCTAGATTCAAAACTCTACTACTAATGAAGTTTCAACAGTGAATCTCAGTGATTCGAAGACATTATGGGATGGGCTTAAGAGACATTTTGGACAGTCCAATGCTATGAGAATTGTTAATTTATAGGATGAAATATATGCTTATAAACAAGGTTCTAGAACTACCAAGCAATAATATAATGTCATTAAGGGATGTTTCGATGAATATGTGAAGTTTTATCCTATTATACCTTGTGTTTGTGCAACTAGAAATGCATTGCATATTCATCAATGGCGGCCTTCGTCCAAAAGTACGAGGCATATTACATGATTCTCTTTCTGAGATGTGTTGACCGTGAATATGAAATGATCAAGACAAAAGTATTGATGCATAAGCCTTTGCCTAGTGTGCCTAAAGTTTTTCATGCCTTGCTGCATCATGAACAAAAGTGGAAAGCTAATGCTATTACAGGTGGGAAGAAAACTCAGACTCTACCTTTAGCAGCTGGAGGAAACACATCCAAGGTTTGCACATAAACTAGACAAGGGAAGAAGTATTGCAAATACTGCAAGACGAATAACTACAATATTGATGAATGCTAGTGGCTAAAAGGAAAAACAAGCTGAGCAGCAGAAATATCAGAACTCCAATGTAGGATCTAACTATGGACCTAGTTCCAATTCCAATACTCCAAGATTTGCTAGTGTTGTGGCGCAAAAGAGTTTAGGTGAGAATCATTCATAAGGTGATGCAACTGGTGAAGGTATGAACCAAACTCTACTTGTGTTTTCCTTTCAAACAATATCAAAGTAATAGTAACATGTATAGGAATTATTACATTACCTAATTGATTGTCTCTATATGATGTGCTATTAGTACCTAGCTTCTCTTTTAACCCAATTTATGTTAGTAAACTCACACATGACTGCCCTCTATCCTTACGTTTTCATGACCAATGTGAAATCTAGGACATTCTAAAAAACAAGAGGGTTTAACAAGAGAAATTAGAGGCCTATACCAACTCACTGTATGTTCAGGACCATTCAAGCCTGCACAACTAGTACACCATCCCCAAGTAGCCATTTCCTTCAATGTCCATCTGAAAGACCTAAACTATGACATTGAAGGTTAGGACTTCATGATAATATTTCTTTGCATTGTAACATTATTCCTAATGTAACCATTTCTAAACCAATACATTGTGATGGTATCCACTTATCTAAAGGAAGCAAACATCTATAATAAGTGAATAGTAAAGAAATAGTTTGACAATTGTTAAAACCATAATAAGTGACCAGGGCAAAGAGTTTGAAATGCGTGAATTATTTTCAAAAAAAGTTATAAAACATCGGGACTCATGTGTAGAAACACCTGAACATAACGAGAGAGTTGAGGGAAAACATCAACACAATTTGAATGTGGGAAGATATTTGATGTTTTAGTCTGGTATATCTTTGAGATATTGAAGTGAATGTACCCTACATGATGTCTATATAGTCAAATTAACCCCAAGTATAGTTCTATGAAATAAGTCACCATATGAAGTTATATATAAAAAACCTCCAAAAGAAGGAAGGACCACAAGACACATCGTTCTGCCAAGTAAGTATAGTAAATCTCAATTTGGATCCATCACTCAAATTTGGACCTTTTGGAAAGGCTAATGTGTGCATTAAATATCTTTTGTTCTTGAATATGAGTGGATTGAGTTCCATAGAGATACCTTTTCTCCTTAAGTGTGGTAAATCAAATCGAGCCTAACTCGTATTATGAAGCTATGAAGTCAGTTGAATGGGCTAGGGATCTGAACTCATAATTGTATTCATCAGAATAGAAACCAGACTTGGGGTATGGTTCCATTACCACCAGATACTAAGGAAGTTGGGAACAAACGGGTGTTTAAAGTGAAGTACAAATCTAATGGTTCTGTAGAAAGGTTTCAGGCCAGACTAGTGGAAAATGGTTCTACCCAAGTCTACGGAATAGATTTTCTGGACACATATTCTTGCACTAGTAAAGATAGACACTATGGAAGCTTTATCAGCAGTTGCAAGGATTAAATACTAGACTCTTGAGCAATTAGATGTCTCTAATGACTTTTTACATGGATATCTCGATGAAATTATCTACATGAAGATACCTCTGGAGTATCAGTACCCTCCATGGGAAAATAGAAGATGAATTTTAGATTGAAGAACTCCTTGTATGTTTTGAAACAAGTTTCATGATAGTGGTTTGCTAAGTCAGCGAATTTTCTATTGAAGATTTTTCTCGTAAAGTCAGCTTCAGACTATTCACTTTCTCACTAAGTGGACACATTGAAGGATCACAATTTTATTGGTCTATGTTGAAGACTCATTTCAAGAGGTGATGCTAAAAAAGATATAGATTAAGTGAAGACATCATTAAACAAATAATTCAAGATCAAAATCCTATGACCACTCAAATATTTCATTGGATTAAAAGTGAGCATCAATCAAGATGGATTGTGTGTATGTCAGAGAAAATACTGTGTATAATTGTTAAAGGACATATGTTATCTTGAATTCAAAGGTTGAACACCAATAGATGTGAAGGTAAAGTTAAGTTATAATGGAACTTAGCGGGAAGATGGGGAATGTTATAGAATATTAGTGGGAAGGCTCCACTATCTGACACAACAAGGCCTAACATTACAGTTGCAGTGCAACAAATCTGTCATTACCAGAATAACCCATGTGTTAAGCATTTACAAGCTGCATATAGGGTATAGAGATATTTGAAGACATCATCTGATCAGAGGATCCATTTTAGGGCACGACAGAACTTAAGATGACTGGCTAAAGTGACTCTCATTGGGCAAGTTTCCCTAACTCATGTAGATCCATTTCAGGATATTGAACCTTCTTTGGATGCTCACTACTAACTTGGAAAATGAAGAAACAAACCACTATTTCAACAACATCATCTGAAGCATAATAAAGATCCCTGACACACTTGGAATGTGAGTTTGAATGGTCAAAGAGACTTATGTAAGAATTAAAATTTTGAGTCGCATTGCCTATATTTGTGTATATTGATAACAAGCATGTTATTGATATATTAGAAAACCTTTATTTCATGAAAGAACCAAGTATATCAAGATTAATATGCATGTGACAAGGAAGAAGATCAAAATTGGGTTGTTCATGTTCAAATATGTTAATACATTGAACAGTTGGCACATATCTTCACCAACGAACTCGATCAATTCTAATCAAGATATATTTTGTTGATCACAAGTAAACTGCCAATTTGAGGGCGGAGATAGAATGAAAACAAATACGCTGATGGGAATCCTAAAGCTGTAAGGGTTAGAAGAAGAAGAAGAAGAAGAAGAAGAAGAAGAAGAGAAGGACGACATTTCTCAAATAAATGAGGGTTACTTTATTAGACAAAAATACGCCATTTACATTAGTTGTATTAGTTGTTAACTTTAGTGTTTATTAATTTGATGACAAATAATGTAAGGACACATGTATTGTTTGTTAATAACAATGAGCATCTATAAAAGCTTTCTATTACTCAGGATACAACCAACCTTCCTCTTCCTAAAATTTAGTACAATCGTTAGAAAGAGCTCCCTTGAAAAAAAAAATAAAGAGTGACAACCTAGTACAAGGAGTAAAAAATCTTTATACTGCACAAAAATTTTGCAAACTAGAAATTAGTTTAGTTGATGACTAATCAATCGGTTGAATCTAAAAATTAAAATTTAATAGATCTATTTTAGAATATTATTATGCAACTTATGTATCTAATAAGTACTTTGAAATGGAAATAAATATAAGCACAAAATACTCTTAACTTTCCTATATATATATAGTTGACTCAGTAGCAATCCAAGAAAAACAAATGATTTTCCAAAATAAATAAAATTTATTTTCAAAATAGCAAGAACAAAAATGAAACACGAAAACAAAAGAAGAAAGAGAACAATAAAAACTAAAAACACCCAACTCCATGAAAGGCTACAATTTTCCCTCTTCCTCTTCCTTTCCAAAGAAATCCCATGCAAACCACATATTCTCATGCAAACCCTAATTTCATTCCTTTTCCTTTTTTTGCCCTCCAACTTCCTCACCCCCTAACATCTCTTCATTCATCTCTCTTTCCCACCATACTCACCACCACCTCCTCCCCATCTCTACATGGAGGAGCGGGTCCCAGCCGCGACCGCCGGCTCTGACCCTTCCCCCGACAATCCTCCGGCCAACCCTGACCTCCTCCCTCCTCCTCTTCCTCATTCACATCCAAACAACAATCACCATGTCGTCTCTTCCCCTCCATCTTACCATTCCCGCAAGATCTCCAAAGCTCCCTCCTTCTCCTTCACCATCCAACCTGAAACCACCTACATCATCCAAATCCCCAAGGATCAAATCTTCGCGGTCCCACCACCGGAGCACGCCAAGATCGTCGAGCGCCACCGCAACGAGAAGAAGTCCTCCAGCCAAAACTCCGCATGTTGCTCATCCCGTTGCATGTCTTATACCTTCGCCATCGTGATCCTCATCGGCATCATCGTCGGGGTGAGCATCGCCATCACCCATGCCCTCATCAAGCCTAAGCTCCCCATCTTCAACATCCAACGACTCAATGCAAAGGAATCAACCGGGTTCAACGTGGCACTCACCGTTAAAGATGACGGCAAGATGAGCATTTCGCCGGATGGAAATGGAGAAACCACCTTGATGTACAAGAACATTGAGATTGGATCGGGCAGGTTCCCTAGGCTAAGAGTCGGGTCGGGCCAGACAAAGGCGATTAGCTTGCAGCTGAAGGGCATTGGGAAGGGAAAGATGCCGACGGCGGTGAAGGAAAGCATGGTAGACAAGAAGGGGAAGGCTCCCATTTCATTGTCGTTGGTAATGAGAATTCCAGTGGTGATGAGTGCCTCCGGGGTGAAGTCACAAAGCAAAGAGGTTAACATCAACTGTAAGTTGAAGGTAAGGTCGTTAGGGGTGAGTCGAGGTGTTACCTCTCAAAAGTGCCAGGGCAAGTTCTCGTAGGTAGGAGAAAAGAAATGATCGATCAGAAAAGGGATTTTTCCATAAATGTGAAGGGAGTTTCTTTGTTGACTTCAATTATGCAGACATTGATGAAAAATTTGGTTCAAATGTTCTCAATAACAAGGGGGGGAAACAATGAAATTGCATACAATGGCATGGAAGGTAACATTACATGACAAAAAAAGATTTGTCAAAACTTTTTTTTTTGTTCTTTTATATTCCGTCCTCAATTTTAGCTAAAAGTTTTGGTATAGTATGAGATTTCTGCATAGTGGTCAATCCAAATGATTGATCTTGTATGTACAAAATGAAGAGTATTGATTGAGTTCCTTATCTTCTTCTTTTCAAATTTAATTGATTAGAACATTTTACCTATCTCACGAAAAAGAGATTGATAGAATTTTTTCACATGAAAGTTTGTCCATAGGTAAACCTGGCCGACAAGGGAAATGATACAATTAGGAGGGATTAATCATGGAATTAATTATGAAATGAAGACTTGGTGTAAAGATGTTATTGTCGATTCACAACATAGAGATAAAAAATTTGAATTTTAAAGTGGATTATCCTTCCCCGCAAGGCGCAAACCCGATTTAATACCATAATGAAAAAATTATAATAAATCCCTATCTCGATTTAATACCATGACAAAAAAATTACGAAATCAATTAAAATGTGTTATTAATAAATGTTGTAATTACGGAAAGGATGTGGAGTATAATAATTATACATAATCATTGTTCTAAATTCCTAACTTAAGTCTAATAATCAGTTAAGAAACTGAAACTTCATGCTACAAATAAAACTTCATGCTACATTGTTATTTGAAAAAATTTATTATACAAATAAAAATTCGAGAAAAAGGTCAAATTTTGTGTTGATATTAGGACTTTATACGAAGTATAGACAAACATTGTTTTCTTGGATGAATGTATAAAGTACAAAATTATGAAAATTAGTTCACTTTCATGACTGTAAACATAAATGCATAAATCTAATAGTGAACGATGTACTCGATACTAATGACTAATGATGCAAACGCATATCACACTCCTAACACTACAATGATTACAATACTAATAAGGATTACAATACTACAATGATTACTATATGTAAATCTTACTAGCTCTAATAGAAGAAGGTAATCTTCTTGTTGCTTCGTCCCTTTCTTCATCTCAATCTTCCTCTCATATGCAATCTCATGTTGTTGCTTCTTTAGTTACTCACATGTTAAACTTTGAATAACCCTTCATCTAAGACCTCGGAGTACTTCACCTGGATCTATAGGAACTAAGACACCTCTTGATTATTTTTCTACTCCACCACCACCATCTCTTAAATAATACTTGTTTGTTGATCCCTACCACTCACATGAAAAAGAAAGCCCTGCTTAACGAATTTTACTTGAGAGATTGAACAAAAACAACTAAAATCAATGGAGTAAGTGCATGCTGAACTGGCTAACTTCCAAGAACAAACTTCTTTTATAGATGGTTCCATGTTTATGCCCAATTATATAAACCATGGATAGTTGCAACATCATAATTATTGGATGGATTACCTTTGCTGTGAGTGACAACATTTGGAAGAGCCTGTTGAATTTTAGTCCTGTCGTAGAAGCCTAGAACAAATTAAAAAAAATGTGCATAGGGATCTTGTCAGGGTTTCATAGATCCAAGAGGAACTTTAACCCTCAAGCAAGGAACTAGAAGCATTTTTGGATATCAGACTCATCTTATGAAACTTTTGAATGAGATAGAGACATTGTTGATGTGACTTGAATCGGACTATCAGCCGCTACGACTGGTAGTCGGGGGTCTCGCATGGAAAAGTATAAATACTTCTTATCTCCTCTGTAATCTATAATATGTAATCTCCTCGATATAGTGAAACTGGCTTTCTCTCGCCCGTGGACTAGCTAATACACATCGTGTTAGTGAACCACGTAAATCGTGTGTCGTGTTTTCGATTCTTGGTTTCGTATTCTTGCTTTGTCGATTTCAGCGATTTCCCGATCCGTAGCGGCGCGTTTATAACAAGTGGTATCAGAGCCGCGGCTGGAAATTAGGCTAGGGTTTTCAATTCAGAAGAATGACATCGGTGAACATGAAGATCAAAAATTTCACGGGGAAGAACCGCTTCGCTATATGGCAGATCAAGATGCAGGCTTTATTGAAACAACAAGGGTTGTGGGGGACGCTGTCTGCGAAACACAAAACGGTAGCGGTCGATGACGATGAGTGGAATATTCTGGAGGAGAAAAAACACTCGACCATCATGCTATCGTTGTCTAATGACGTCATCATTGAAGTCGCTGCTGAGAAGACTGCCGCGGGCTTGTGGTTGAAACTGGAGAGTCTGTACAGGACTAAGAGCTCGTTTGCTTGTTGGATTTGAAAATAAAGGTTTTCAAAACCTTTGGATTTACGATGGATTTGTTTTATTTTGTATTTGAAAGATAACATTGTTTGTTTAGTTGATTTTGATCATAAATTTAAAGATTTTTGTACCATGGGTCTCAAATCTTTGCCTTCCATGACCAAATACCAAATGAAATGTGATATTTGCAAATACGTGGGGTCCACGGATTTGGAGCTACGAAAAAGATCCAAATCCGTGGGCCCCATGGACCCCTAAGTCTCTAACCAACAAGCTGCATCTCAAGCAACGGTTTTTCAGCTTGAGGATGCAAGAAGGTACGCCTTTGAGGGAACATCTCGAAAAGCTTAACTCTATTTTGCTGGATCTGCGTAATATAGATGTTCAAGTTGATGACGAGGATGCTGCCCTAATCCTGCTGGTTTCTTTGCCGAGTTCATATGAGAATTTCTTTGATTCTTTTATTGCCGGTAAAGAAAGTGTGTCGTTCGAGGATGTCAGGTCTGCTCTTCATACGAGAGAGATCATGCATAAGGCGTCTGGATCTGGTATAGGTGGTGAGGCATCGGGTTTAGCTGTTACAGGTGGAAAGGGAAAGAAGAAATCTGAAAGGGAATTCGAACATTAATTCCAAGGGTCCCGGTCCACAGCCAGGTGATGCTTGTCACAATTGTAAGGAAGTGGGGCATTGGAAGTACAGCTGTCCCAGGAGAAGAGAAGTGGACAACAGTTCTGAAGACAATCTCGCCTTTGCTGTAGATGAGAAGGCACATCGTAGGATGTGTGGTTTCTGGATATTGCAGCCTCATACCATATGTCTCCGAACAGGGATTGCTTCACAACCTACGAGCAGATAGATGGTGGTAACGTGGTCATGGCAAATGGAACTGTTTGCAAGGTTGTTGGAATCAGGTCCATAAAGGTTCAGGCACATGATGGTTCTTTCTGTACCGTGAATGATGTTAGACATGTTCCACGAATGACAAAGAACCTGATCTCCTTGAGTCTACTCGACAGCAAGGGTTTCAGCTTCAAAGGAAAAGGTAGAGTTGTGTATGTCTGCAAAGGTTCAAGGAAGGTAATGAAGGGCGTGAAGCGTGGGACCTTTTATGCATTACAAGGGTCTGTGTTGTCTGGTTCTGCTGCAGTTGCATCGTCTCAAGTTCATCAGGAAGATATGACCACTCTCTGGCACATGAGACTGGGGCATATGAGTGAACGAGGGATGCAAGTTCTGTCGAAGAGGGATCTTCTTTGCGGGCACAAGGTTCGGAATTTGGAATTCCGTGAGCATTGTGTGTTTGGGAAGCTACATCACAACAAGTTTCCCAAGAAGGGTATCCACCGGACGAAGGGGATACTGGATTACCTCCACTCCGGCTGTTGGGGTCCTTCACGAGTTGAATCCATTGGAGGTACCACATATTTTCTGTCTATTATTGATGATTATTCGAGATTTAATTGGATTTAATGATGAAGCAAAAAAGTGAGGCTTTCACGGAGTTCAAGCAGTGGAATACATTGGTGGAGAATCAAACCGGGAAGAAGATCAAGAAGCTGCGAACGGACAATGGTCTAGAGTTCTGCAATTCTAAGTTCAACAAATTCTGCAAGGATGAAGGGATTGCTCGTCATCGAACCGTTAGAGATACACCACAGCAGAATGGCGTTGCAGAAAGGATGAACCACACATTGTTGGAGAGAGCACGATGCATGCTCTCTAATGCTGGACTAGAGAGAAGATTCTAGGCAGAAGCAGTAAACATGGCGTGCTTCCTGATCAACCGTGGACCTCACACAGGTATCGAGTTTAAGACTCCTTATGAAGTGTGGTATGGTAAGCCTGCTGATTACTCTTCACTAAAAGTTTTTGGGTGTCCTGTTTATTATCATGTGGATGAGGGTAAACTGAACCCAAGGGCAAAGAAGGGTGTATTTATGGGTTTTGGCGATGGAGTTAAGGGATTTCGAGTCTGGTCACCCTCTGAGCATCGAGTAATACTCAGTAGAAATGTGATATTTGATGAGAAGTCGATGTTTAACCCCATTTTGAAGGTCATTTTTGTTGAAGGTAGCAGGAATGTTGATAAGCAGGTGGAGCTGCAAACTCTCAATGATAGTGAGTTTGAGCACCAAGGTGGAGAAGATCAACATGATGAAGATGTCTCTACAGAGCCAGAAACTTCAGAGTCCAGTGCATGAGCTCAACAATCTATGGCTTCCGGTAGACCGAAGAGATCGACTGCAGGAGTACCTCCACATAGGTTTGGCTTCAAGGAAATGGTGGCGTATTGATTTCAGGTTGCTGAAGAAGTAGATGCATGAGAGCCACAATCCTATAGAGAAGCAGTTTCGGGTGGTGAAACTGATCAGTGGCTTGCCGCAATGGGAGATGAAATGGAATCCCGTGACATGAATCAGACTTGGGAGCTAGTCAAACGACCACAGAGAAGGAAGATTGTAACAACAAGTGGATCTACAAGAAGAAGGAATGAATCAGTTCAGAAGAGGGCATTAAATTTAAAGCTTGGGTGGTTGCACGAGGCTTCTCGTAGAGGGAAGGAGTTTACTACAATGAGATTTTCTCACTAGTGGTCAGACATACTTCGATCAGAGTGCTACTAGCAATCGTGGCTCATTATGACTTGGAGCTCGAGCACCTAGACGTGAAGACAGCTTTCCTACATGGAGAGTTGGAGGAAGAAATTTATATGACTCAGCCAGAAGGATTCCAGGTTGCAGGAAAAGAAGACTATGTTTGTAAGCTGAAGAAGTACTTGTATGGACTTAAGCAATCTCCGAGGCAGTGGTACAAGAGATTTGATAGTTACATGTTTGAGCTGGGCTACAACCTGGGAATGAGCATTGGCAGGCTGTGAAGTGGATATTCCGGTACCTTAAGGGTACACCTGATGTGGGGATTAGCTTCGGAAGTGATACAGAGTGCTTGGTGTCTGGGTATTCTGACTCGGACTATGTTGGAGATGTTGACACGAGGAGATCGATGATCGGTTATGTATTCACTCTTGGGAGTTCTTTAGTTAGTTGGAACTTGGAAGGCAACTCTGCAGTCGGCGGTGACATTGTCTACTACTGAGGCAGAGTATATGGCGTTGACAGAAGCTGCTAAGGAGGGAATATGGTTGAAGAGACTAGTTGGTGATCTGGGTCTACATCATGGTCAGGCAGTAGTATATTGCGACAGTTTGAGGGCAATATGCTTGGCCAAGGATCAAGTCCACCATGAGAGGACAGAGAAGAGGATTAAGGTGAAGAAGGTTGACACCGTGGATAATCCTGCTGATATGTTCATGAAGCCGGTTCCACATGGCAAGTTCCAACACTGCTTGAACTTTCTGAATGTCTTGAGTGGGTGACTCCGCCCTACGGGGCATTGATGGCAAGAGAGAGAAGGAGCAGAGTACATCAGAGATTTTAGAGGAAGAGGTTTCAAGTCAAGGTGGAGATATGTTGATGTGACTTGAATAGGACTATCAGCCGCTACGACTGGTAGTCGGGGGTCTGGGCCTGGTCTGTAACTGTTTTCTTTGCCAGATTGGATTAGGTTTAGACCCACATGGAGAAGTATAAATACTTCTTATCTCCTCTATAATCTGTAATCTCCTCGCACATCGTGTTAGTGAACCACGTAAATCGTGTGTCGTGTTTTTGATTCTCGCTTTCGTATTCTTGCTTTGTCGATTCTAGTGATTTCTCGATCCGTAGCAGCACGTTTATAACATACATATTAACACTTACCCATTTATGATTGTGGAGGAAACATTCATTTGGATGATAGCAACTCGTTTACCCGAGTTAGGGTTTTGCTTGTAACTCACAAGCGAGAGAACGATTTGGCGTCGAAAGACCTTTTCTTATTAATTCGATAAACGACACTAACACCAAATATAAATATTTATAGGGTAGAAACCCTAATACCCGACTAGGCCACTCGGCCCCTACCTTTAATCTGACACCCTTAAGAAGCCCAGCTTCTCGTGGATTACGTACTAAGCCCTAACCGACACTGAATACTTACCGAACAAGCCTAAATCCATAACATAATAATAATAATAATAATAATAATAATAATAATAATAATAATAATAATAATGGTCTGATACTAACAACCCAACCCACTACTACGAGTTGCTACCATTGGATTGATGTCGGAACCCTTACCTGAAATGTATACTATATTTTAAAGAGAGACTCAATTGTAAGCAGTGGCGGACCTAGTAAAGCGCAGGGTGTATCATCCGACAGACTCTCGCCCGGAAATTTTGTGCAGTACCTATATATTTTTGGTACAAATTTTTTTAATTCGGGACTTCCGACATACCTCAAATAATTGTGAGCGACACACCTTCATTATACGAGAATGATTTTCTTATTATAAAGTTATATATCTTAATTAGTGATACAGAATAATAAGTAAAATCAAATAAGTATGCTTGTTTTAGAGTACCCCACACCACAACCTAGGGATATCAATGCGGCGGGTTTGCCTAAACCAACCCTATTCCCATTTTCAAATATTCAAATCCATACCCGCCTCATAACCATGCGGTGGAAGGTCTTACAAACCCATCCCCATACCCACGGTTTTCGGATACCCGTGGATAATACCGCCCCATCAACTACTCAACATTAATAAAAGAATATGGTGACAAATATGGATACTACCCATCCAAAATTATGGAACTAATACATAAGAGGATGAAATTACGGTTTGGTTGCCATCAATTACATTTTAACACTTTATTTTTTCTTTTAATTATCCTTCATTCCATTGACAAGTTACAATAGACTTCTTATATTTTATGTATATAACATAATATCCTTGGTGGGGCTGGTTTGGGTATGGGTATGGGGCGGGAAAAACCATACCCGCCCCATACCCATCAATCTTTTTGGGGGTTTTATCCATACTCGCCCCATACCCAGTCAAAGCGGGTATTCCCCGCGTTGACTAGATTGGAGGCGGTCAGGTACTCGCGACCATGGGTTTGGTTGCCATCCCTACCACAACCCAACAATGAAAAAATAAACATAACCTCATCCTTTGAAACTCACCGTTTCCACCCTTTGACACTTCCTTTAGTGAAAATAAAAAATTGAAATAAAAAAACTCACCCTTACCCGGTTTTAGTTCTAATTACAAAGAGCCACTACCACATCTCCCTTTTCTTTTATCCTTTAGGTTTACTTGCTTTAGCCACTACCACATCTCACTTTTCTTTTATCCTTTAGTTTTACTTGTTTTTGAAGTTGGTGTTGACTTTACTTGTTGCAATTGAAAGTTGCGAAAGATTTAAGCTATGAAGATAATCAAGAATGAACTTCGAAATCAGTTGAGTGACCAATTTATGAATCATTGTTTAGTTGTGTATATCGAAAAGGATTTGCTTCGCGACATAAGCGATGAATGTATTTTCCAGACATTTAGGAACATGAAAAGTCGTTGTGGTTCGTTGTAAACATGACATTGTGAACTTTAATGAATTAATTTCTATTAATTTTTTATTAATTATTTTCTTATTTTATCGGCGACACACCATTCCGACAATTTTGGGTCTGGCACTGATTATAAGGCAGCTATTAGTGAATTTGCAGAAAAAGTATCTTCATGTTCTATTCATAATTAGCACAATAAAATTGGACTCCAAATTTTTGTCGAGATTTGGCTACCAGAAAAAGGTGATAGCAACATCAGCAACATGAAAGCACAAGCTTATTCCTTTGTTATGTGTTTGGGGGTTTCAGAGATCAACCAATGAACTTTGTGGGTACTAATAGATTTGTTGAGAGTGATCGAGCCAAGCTTGATGTAAAAGTAAAATAAAACCTCTAAAACTTATCCAATTTGTGCTTTGCTTCTTAATTATGTACAAAGTTCTTTGTTGCATTCGTTATAAATAAAAGGTTTAATATACTTGTATATCCAAAACTTTCACGATTGTGCCAATAATATCCAAATTTTCCGGAATACCACTTATATCCATGTTTTAAAGTTATTCTTTGCCAAATCTATCAATTTCCCAATATACTTTTGGTTAAATACACTTGTATATCCAAAAACACCGTTAATGAATGTGAAGGAATTGGATATAAGTGGTATTTCGGGAAATTTGGATATTATTGGCACAACCGTGAAAGTTTTGGATATACACGTGTATTTAACCTAAATAAAACGAAAAAGGGTTGTTTAGACTCAAACACGTGAGCAACTAATGAAAAGAAAATAGACCGTGCTTGTTTGTCTCTCATAGGTTAATAGAGAAACCTTAAATTGGAAGTGGTGAATCGATTACTTTACTCGAGAAATCGATTCACTACTCTATACTGGAATTAAAACCAGTAGAGAAAATTTGGTGTGTTATTGTCTTGGTTAGTTTATGCCGGTGGAGGTTAGTCGCCCGCAGGGTATTCAACTAAGAGGATCTAGATTACTTTAGTCGAGATTCGAGACTTGTCAAGAACTTTCTGCAGTATATCTATCAATCAAAGTAAATTGGGAACATATAATATGTACTAGCTGCATACTAGGGGGAATCATACCTTGATGACCTTTAGCATACTTGAAAAACTAGAACGTTTCCTCCTTTCTGTTTAATTTGTATTTGAACAACTCACTACACTTTAGTTGCTAGATAATAGAAGTTTACGAAGTAGACAGTAAATCTAGACCCCGGCTTGACATTAAAACTGAACCACTATTCTGCATTTCCATTCTACGATTACACTTGGTCGTAGTTTGGTGTTGCATTTTAGCGAGTCACGCCTCAATGAAGAAATTCGAAGGGACCTTGTGACCTATTAGTTCGGGTAAATGCTTCGACACAAAGTAGGATCTAGCAAAATCAGAAATTAGCAGCTCGTATGCTCCGATCGTCGAGGGCGTGTGTTTAGGAAACCTAGGGGGACGATGCCTATGCAACGCCTTCCTTCTCTGCTCTCTTACTTCTCCAACAGCGTAGATATACTTTTATGAACTTGATTTACGTTTCGAATGCTTAAGGTTTGCAAAACCGGAGGAACCTCAACCTCTTTTTCAATATATAGAACCGTACCTCGCATACGAAGTAAGGGTTCTGCGAGAGGACCGAGGGAATACGATTCATGCCATAGGGCCAGTTAAATTAGGTCTACACTACATGATGGATCGTATATTCATACGGCCATTGTACACTTTCATACCACCAGTAGTGGAGGTAGAGTGTAAAATGGTGGATCCCGGGACCTACCATGATTTGGGAGAAAATTATAAATTGGGTACAATAGTTAATTAACATTAAGGATTTGGGCAATATCTGAATAGTTGATCGTGAGGTCATGTGTTTAATCTTGGCGAGAATCACAGGAATTGTTATAAACGCGCTGCTACGGATCGGGAAATCATAGGAATCGACAAAGCAAGAATACGAAAGCGAGAATCGAAAACATGACACACGATTTACGTGGTTCACTAACACGATGTGTGTTAGCTACGTCCACGGGCGAGAGAGAGCTAGTTTCACTATATCAAGGAGATTACAGATTACAGAGGAGTATGAGAAGTATTTATAGTACTTCTCCATGTGGGTCTAAACCTAATCCAATCTGGCAAAGGAAACGGTTACAGACCAGGCCCAGAACAGGAACCCAAATAACATTGAGCCCGTACACCGTGGGCCGGGGGCGTTTCCCCTGGACCCCACTCGCTGACCGGGCAGCGAGACCCCCGATTACCAGTCGTAGCGGCTGATAGTCCGATTCAAGTCACATCAACATACATGATATTGTTATTTGTGCAAACTTCAATTCGTTATAAGTTAGTTTTCTTATGAGGCGATGTGTTAGTAAATGATATAAATGTATAAGATATATTATTATAGCTCTACTAACAACTCGATTTATTGATACGTAACGATTCTTGAAAAAGAACACAATTGGAAAGTGAATGACTACCTAAATAATAAATAATTGTTTGGTACACGAAGAGTGACATACATGATAGTTTCGACTACTAATATATTTTAATTTACCAAAACTTTCCAAATATAAAATTATATCATGAATACTTAAAAAAGTTAGCAAAACTATTTTATCGTGTGTATTTTTTTTTTCTAACTGGACCCACCTTAATCTAAATCCTGGCAACACCCCTGTATATCACGATGATATTATCTTATGTACTATCAAATATTTTCATCATCGTATTTACTGATTTGGCAATACATGTCTCAAAATCATATCACGATTCATATGATTTTTTTTGCAAAACAAACTTAATTTCAATTTAGAACGGGATCTAGTTCATTAAACCAAATAAAGAGAATACAAGATGTTAGAGTTTTACTGTGTTTTCAACATTCAAAAATTCCCTAAAAAAAAAACATTCAAAAATTCCTCGTCTAACTTAATTTACAGGAGGGCTATTTTGGTCAATCTAATCCTATTAAGTATCTATTTTTGTAATTTTTTTTGGGTGAGAAGTATCTATTTTTGTATGATTTAACTATCTATTTTCCTAAAAACTTGCCGGTTTTGCCATTTCTGTGCTCCAGGCGGCTCGAAAATGGTCTTCTTGGGCTACATATGAAGCCCAACAACTGTGTGGACGATTTAAGGAATAAATATGGGTCTGGACCTGCCCTACTATAGCCCAATAAATGTCACAAATCTTCTAATGTAAATCCGCTAATCCTTTGGTGGGCCTTTCAGCTATATATGGTCTTCTTTTTGTGGGAGTTATTTCTTCTTCAAATTAGCTACATAAATTTTTTAATCATCTTAGATGTCACTTTAGTTTTTCATTCAATCTTATATTTTTAGTTGGCTACTTATATTCCATATGTAGTTTGCCTAATGCCTACTATAAATGTAAAATATGTATATTAGAGTCCACGGATATTTTCACAAAGCTTCCTTGTATGATATTCTAGAACATAAGCTAAATGCTTTATCTTCTTTTTTATAGTACAAATAGGAGCTAATGTCACTAAAAATATCAATCTTTAACAAAATTGTTATTTATATAACACAACTTCAATAATTATAGTACTATTCTAGTCTATTCATCAATCAACCTTAATCAAGTTGTAAATAATTCACACTACATTAATAAATGCACTAGAAACTCATCATTAGGCCCAAAAATAGTACTTGTATCGGTAGGTTAACATTAAGTTAAATACCCTTTTACTGTTAAATAATTTTTAATACCATATCTATTACTGTCTATCTATATAAAAAAAAAAAGCTCAATCGAGTTTCTAACAAAATTTAATTTGAAGTAACTTATCACAAAATAAGCGTTAAATTTAAGACAAACAAGTGGGGATCCAACCAATTGTAGTATTAGTTAGGTAATTATATTGCATAACCTGCATATGGTGTTAAAGTTATTAAGAATTCTTCGTGTAGGTCATTTGACTCATTTCATACATGTTATAACCTTATATAATATCAAAATTTACCACCATGACATTAACTGATAATATATGTCTCAATTTATTTGTTACTGAATATATCAAAGTGGATATCAATTTGAAATAACACCATTAATATTTGTGCTTGAAGTATGAACTAAATATGGAAAAGTAAGAATAGTATTTATTGTTATGGTTGAGGTAGTATTTATAATTTAGGGTAAATACCACTAGAAAATCCGAATTATAAAAAAAGTGTCACTTGTGTCTCAAACTATTCAATATGACAATTATATCCTAAACTATTTTGCCGTTAGTGTTGATCGAGTTTGGCCGTCAATATTAAATAGAAAATTCAGTCACCGTCGATGTGGCATCTGATATAAAATTTTTAATATTATTTTTTATTTATTTTTCATCTAAAATGATTAAACCTAATTTTTATTTATTTTTCTATGTCTCTTAAAAAATATTTAAATTAAAAAATATGAGGTTATAATGACATGGCATCTACGTGGCTGCAATGTCAACAAAAGTCAATGTTAAAGTTGACTTCCGTCTCGTCAACCGTTATTTATAACGGTCCACGAAATCGTCATGATACAAATGACACACAACTATCATAAGAGATATAAATGGAATATTGAATAGTTCGGGACACAAATTACACTTTTTTTTATAGTTCGGGTTTCTCAGTGGTATTAGCCCTATAATATATGGTATTGGTGAATTGTTTTTTTTTTTCTGCCAATAGATCACTCAATAAAGAGGAGCCAAAGATCTAGTTACAAGACATTACGTACATAACTTGAGTACGTAACCAAGAAACTAAGTCAAACTCACAAAGAACACGAGGTGACAAAAATAAGGCCTTTCTGTCTACCAAGTGAGCCGTCCTATTATTCGCACGACCAACAAACTTCAAAGTCATTGCACTAGCGACATCCAACAAAGAACAAACTTCAAAGTGATTGCACTAGCCACAAAGAACACGGGGTGTCTCTGCTTGCACATTTCTTAATAACAACTTCTGCATCCCCACATAGTAAGACTGACTCGGAAAGTGTCAAATGCGGGCTGACTCGGGCCAGGGTGATTGGGCTGGAGAGAAAAGAAAGAATGGGCCGAGCCGAGCCGAGCCGGGCCGGTAAAGAAGTTTTTCGGGCAGGTTGTGTCAATTTTCTGTGGTTGGTACCCAAAGAATTTTGAACAAATGGCATTGGTTTGGTTGAGGCCTGACGACACTTTATAGCAATTTGACTTAGTTTGGCAGGTTTGCTAAAGTTCGCGATCCTGCCAGCAATTTCACGATCACGGGGCAGGTCAGATAATAATTTTTCGAGACTTTACAGTTTATAAATAAATTTATTTCAATAATTCGTTCGTGTTATTCGTAGAAATTGAAATATAACTTGAGGAGATTTAGATGTGAGTGTAAAATTTCCCTCCTCCTACATATAAATGCAAGAAGCATAAGAGTTTGTTATTATAAAACGAGAATGACGATGAATTTATGACTCACAATATACTTTGTGTGCTTTAACTTATATAGGAAAAAAGGGAAAGGAAAGATACAGGAAAAAAAATAGAACCAACAGCAAAGATCAGAATCAAACATAAGAACACAGAACTTATTGATAAAAAAAAATTCTACCAATATCATGTAAATAGTACTCCGTACATTGCAATAACTTGAATCGTGTTGAAAACTAATTGCAATCTGTAGCGAACTTCCTTAGCTCATTGTCCGAAAGCTAAAATAGGTATCAAATTACACGTTGAAAGGCAGGAAAAGGAAGGTTAAAGGAGGGGAACTTTCAATTAGAGGGCACTTTGGGCGGATTTAGGTACTTTACAACTGGGTTAATTATGCAAAAAGTTGTAGGTGGAAATAAAGCAGGCCGCATGGTGTAGGGTTCCAATCCGATCCATCTAACTCGGTTTCATTCCTACTTTAGTTTGGGGCTCTTTTGTGATCACATGGTCAGTTGGAAGGCATTAATCTTTTGCATTGTGCCTCTTTCTGGAGGGTTTCCCAATCTTTGACAATTATTAAAGACTAAGCTTTAGCCATAATAATTATCAAGACTTTGCTAGTTATTGTGAATTGGATAAAACAGCCAATGGATTTTGTCAAATATTTGCCTGGTCATTATCTTATCTCTCGAAAAATAAGAGTTTACATTAATACGATATTGTCTGTTTTACAGTCTGTTTGGATATCTTAAAATTTAGGAAATGGAATTCAATTTCTCAAACTTTGTATAATTCCCATGTTTGGAAGTAAAAAATAGATAGGAAATGGAATTTCAAGAGGCAAAAAGTTAGAAATTAATAATTTCCACCAAAAGTGGTCGGAATTGTTGGAAGGAGAAATGAAATTGATGGACCCCACTCAAATTTTGGCACATCTTTACAAGAAAGCCCTTAATAATTAGAAGAATTTTGGTCAATATATGGGTATTACTGTAAAAACACTTATAAGAAATCATTTCCATCTTCCTCCAAACATAAAAACAGGAAAATCATTTCTAAAACTTTAGCATTTGTTCCAAACATAAACTCTGAAAATGAATTTCCACTTGAATACAAATTCTCACAAGAAATGTAATTCATTTTCTAACGGAATTATATCCAAACAGGCTGTTAGATTAAGCATGTACGAATTTATTTTTGGGTTTCTTCCAAAAGGCCTCGTACTAATGAACGAGGTGGAAACTAATATACATAAGTGTTTTCCATTGTATTGCCAGTGTGGTACTTGGATTGTACTATAACAATCGTCTCTCCAAGTCAAGATCCACAAACTTTGTGTTCTCCTGTCAACGATTATCTTGATCCGTCAAACATCTTCTAACTATAGGAATTTTCGACACAAGGATTTACCAGATCCAGATCTCCACTTGACTTATCAGACAAACACATATCTCTTTTGATCCGCCAGACAGATGCAAATATCAAATTCCGAGGTTACAAAAATGAGGGTCCACCAAATTGATGTCCTTCGCCTTGAATCCGTACTCTGATACCACACAGCCAGATCTTGATACCACTTGTTGAGACCAAGTGTGTTGGAACATGATTCCATCACTAGAAATGTTTAAACTAAGCGGTCAACCATTATTTTCCTTTATGATATAATGGAATTTCAGATGTAACTATGTCGACTGACCACCTTTCAGAAGCGATCTACCGTTTTCTCCAAATCTCTATGAGTTGGAAGACACAGTATACATACTCTAATGATCATTAATTGATTTATGCCTAGTTATTGCTCTTCCTCGACTTTAATCATCCCATTAGTGTTCTACTATTAGGGCTCACACAGCATTTTGACGAAAAATGAGACATTCCTACAAAAGCCACCAGTTCCTTTTTTCTTCACCAAAGAGAGGTAGATGGCCACGCCATGGCATGGGCTGCATTTGTTTGTCTCGGTGGTTTCATATGGATTCCCTTTTTTGTTTCTGAGTTATAACCCCTAAAGTCGCTTCACTTTGGAACCGGAAGCTGTTTCGCACTCAGATTTCATGGTGTATTGGTGTTGCATTATTGTTCTCTAAAGTTCTTTCATGGGACTCTCGACAATGACACTTAATTATATATACGTAGTTGTAGGGAAAAAAAAATTATCACATTTATAAAGCAAGCTCCATCTTTTATAAACCATGTTAGAAATTATATTATCATTTACAAGAATGCGATCAATAAATATAATTTGCATTATAAGATGAACAACCTCATATCAGTACAAGCTTTGATATAAAAAAAATCTTGTTGATTTAACACATGATTATCTTATTATGAAGTGGTTTTTGTTTCTGTTTCTTTTTTTTTTTAATTTGAAAACTATTTTCTCGAATGAGGTAAAGTGACAAATAAGGCTATATAACTCCACCTCACTATTGGGTGCCTTTGTTTCCACTTTGTTTCTCTAATTTTTTCCGCAACTTTAAGTTATGTCAAAACAAATAAACTTTATCATCTTTTTCCCAAGGTTAACTTAAAACCAATATTTTATCTTTAAACTTACAAATTATTTAAATTTAATATCACTAACAACACAGAAAATGAGGTTGTCTTCATGTTTGGTTAAATGAATCTCTATATGTGTCACTACCCCTAGACTCGGCGTAGATTTTAAAAGAGGGGTTGTAGGGTATTTCTTTGCCAAGAAGGGCCTTTGACAAGTGGATCTAATGTTCCCTTACCTGTTTGCAGTGCTATGGATGTTTTAAGTTGTCTGATGAGGATGGCAGCTAAGGAAAATAGATTCCCTTTCCATCCATGTGTAAGAAACTTGGTCTAACCCACCTTATGTCCGTTGATGATTTACTTATCTTCTCTGATGGATCAAACTGTGGGATCTCAGGCATTCTTAGCAAAGTTTAGAGAACTCTCATATTTAGTCTCTAATCCTGCAAAATGTGAAATGCATTGTGGCGGACTACCAATGGAATGGCAGGTTAAATAGGGGAACTTCAAGTTAGATACTTGGTAGTTCCTCTAATACCTGAAAAATGAACGATTAAAGCCTATCATCCTTTAGTTGAAAGTATCACGAGTAAGATACAACTTGTTATGTCTGTTCTATACAGTCTTGCTCAGTTGTGGATGGTGATTTTCATTTTGTCAAAGGCTGGTATAAGGGAGATAGAAAGTTGTGAAGTGACTTTATCTGTGGTGTTGGCTCTAATGATAGGGAAAGAGCAGTAGTAGCATAGGTTAACTTATCCTAAAAAAGAGGGTAGTCTAGGATTGAAAGATCTCTATAGTTGAAATTCGGCTTGCATTGTAAGATATCTGGGACCTTCTAATAAAGCAAGGATCCCTTTGGGTAGCTTGGATTTGACCGTACATGTTGCATAACAAAGATTTCTAGTTTGCAATTTGTAAATCTGGTTCCTGACTATGGTTAAAGCTCTTGGAAATGAGAATTTAAGGAGTTACTAAAATTGGTGGATGGGACTGGCAAGTGGAATGGCAAAGTGTTACAAAAGTTTTTTACAAAGATTATCTGGAAAGAGTTCAGACCTAAGCATCCTGAAGCGGATTGATGTAAGTTGATTTGGAAGACCCTTTTCTCCATCGTAATCAATTTATCTGTTGGTTAATTGTTCCAAATGTTGTTTCTACTCTTGATAAGGTGGTCCTGTGGAGGTTTCAAGGGTCCTTTAAATGTGTTTATTGTGATTCTACTCCAGAGACTCATCAGCATTTTTTCTCTGCTTGTGCGCATTACAAAGAACTATTTGTGAGTTTGTTTAGTAAGTACACCACCGGAATCATTCTGATGACTGGCCTACAAAATTGCATAGGCATTTTCTTATTCAACGGACTCTTCAACAACTTCTACAACTGGGAGGATCTTGTGGCAAACTCTTATTAGCACCATTTGGCGAAATAGATGTGCAAACATGTTTGGCAAGAAGGTCACTACAACTGCTGAAGTGGTTCAATTCATTCACAAAAATGTAATAGTCCTTTGTGGAGAAGATGATGCAAGATTGTTCTTCTTATGTCGGCTTAGGCTTCTGTTATCTTCCCTTGGTTCTATAGATAAACAGTTATAGCCATGACAAAGTTTCTCAATGGCGAGGGTTGTTTACAACAAAACCTATTTTATTTTGATGAAATATAATTCAATGCCATTCATTTATACAAAATATCGCAGTAAGTCACACATCAACAAAAGACAGAAAAATATCCATGAGCTAAATGAAGAATCAATTATTAATTGACAAGATACATTATGGACTGAGATAGATAAGTTTTTGAAAAACCCAGTAATTAAATATATTCAATGTGGAGTGGTTGAAGGATGGGTGACCTTCCAGCAAGTCACCATGACGCGCTCAAAAGTAAAACCGTCAAGGTATAGACCCAAAACAAACAATCTCTTGGTCAGAAATAGGGTTTGGATGTAACAATAAGAATTTCAGAAAATGAATTTCATCAGAACTTTAACCTTTAAGAAAAATATTCTTAAAATTATATCTTCAATAGTTGTTTCTCAAAATCCATCCACTACTTGATTGTTAAACACATTATTCACCATCCTGTCAACTATCTTTCTATTAATATAAACACTACCAACAAGCCATGGTCAATTGGTAATACTACTTGTCTTAAACATAGAAGTCTCAAATTCAAATTCCTTAAATAAAACCTAATTAAAAACTCCAATCTATATTACCCTTATTTAAAAACTAAATTTTCACTAATTTTACTTTTTATAAAATTTTACAAAATATAATTTTACCCAAATTTTAGAAAAAATGATCCGACTTAACAAAATCACAAATATAAGAAAAAGTGTGAAGAAACCACAAAAGGGGGAGATAGGTTTGATGAATAAGAAGAACTCCTAAGCAAGTATGACCTTGATGAAAAATGGTGCCAATGGGTCGGAACTTGTATAAAATTGATGAAGACCCTCTAATCCCCTTTCTTTTCATCTTAATGTCTAATGCTTTGTCTTTTCTCATTGGCAAGGAGATATTGAGAAGAGAATCAAAGGTATTAAAATTAATCCTCGATGCTGATTCTCACTGATAGCATTTTTGACGTTGATGCAATAATTTTTTGTAAAGCCAACCAACAAGAGGCGGAGAGAATTATCGACCTGAATATTAATATGTCCTTGGTCTTCTTCAGCACTAATGTCCTCTGGAATGAGAAGGAAGATATCATAGCTCACATCGGGTTTGTTAATAGTTAAATATTAATGTTATTTTTTGGATTCAAGTATATATGCTTAGATATTAATGTTAAATGTTAGGACTTGTTAAATGTTAGGACTTTGCAAGTCACCATAACTTGCACTTTTTGGTCGACCATAGATATGATTAGGTTGACCTAATATGTTGTTTCATTTTTGTGAGGCTCAACGACCCGGTTGACCTTTTACAGCAAATAGTCGACCTCTTTGGGAAGCAAAAAATATAAAAGGTCGACCCAAATATCTCAAAGACCGAACATTTTGCTTTTAAAAGGTCGACATCATAAGTGAAAAGGTCAACCTCTGTTTCATTAACTAATCAACATTAAAGTCGGGATTATTGAGGAAAATAATATAAACGATCGACTTGACTAGTACGAGCTCGCCCATGTGCACACAGTATTTGTATTGGATATGGATTCCAACACCAGAAAGGTAACCCTAACTTGTCTACCACTTAATTCGACCCTATCTTGTCCTAAATATCTATAAAGACAAATATATGTCGCCTTCACTGCCACCGAAACTCTGAATTTGGTTTTTTTGTACGGTTAGAGCTTTTGTGAAGAAGAAGATCTTTTACGGTTGCTGTTGTACGTGTTTCAAGAGGTCGACCAAGTGAAAGGCGAGGTCGGCCTATTTTAACTATCGTCGTCATCTTGTCTAATTTGTAATTTGCACCGTTTAATTTGATGTTTTGTTGCGTGTAGAAGACCATTCGGTTGTTCCTTATTTCAATCAGGTCAATCTAATTCTTATCATGGTTGACCGTTTCTGTTTGCTTTGCTTGTTAATCCGAAATGTCGACTTTGGCTTTGTTTGTAAGACTATGTTGTGCTTAAAAGGTCGACCGGTCAATGTGTCTGGTCGACCTATTAATTGTTCATGGTAGTATTACACATGTTTTTGTTGGTAAATTGTTATTATTCTGTTGGATAGGTCGACCTAGGAAGACCGAAGGTCGACCTAATTGGTTCTGGTAGTGACAACTTACGTCTTTCAGATTGACCTAATAATATTTCAGGTCGACCACTTCTCTGTTGTTGGTCATTTGTAAAAAATTAGATGACCACCTTAGGGGATTTGGTCGACCGCAGTTAGGAATAGGTTGACCGAATTGTGCAAGTTACGATGACTTGGAAGGCACCATAGGCGCACCCTAACTGTTATATTTAAATGTGAGTATTTATTTTATTTTATTTGAAATTTCATATTTTTAGGCTTGGCAACGGGGCGGATCGAGGTCAGGTACCCTAGATTCGTTGCTCGCCCACAATGGGCCTCAGGTTTCCCCGTCAACGTCCCAAACGGACAAACAGATCTGATCGGATAACCACCACCGTCACCAGTGGGTTATCAAGTGTCCGCGGGTCAGTTACACCCGCTAAAATAAAAATTAAAAAAACATATGAATCTAAAAAGTTTATTCACATTGATCTGTCAAAAATACTTGAATTCAACAAAGCAAAGCTTGCCAAGCTGCAACTATGCCAGCAACTCAGCAACAACAACCAAAGACAACATACTTGTTAAGTGTTTGTGCTAGAAATGAACCACACAAAACACAACACATTACACATAATTCGATTCTCAGCAGGATGAGTCGAGTCTTATTCTTATCCAAAATCAATCAACTGAAATAAAAGCAAGCAACCGTAGCGCAGTAACATTTCATCTAGATTCCAGCAACATCTGATCCGACCATGACCCCATTGCAATTGAAATAAAGCAGCAGTCATCAATTGAACTGAAAGTCTGCATGAACAAGAAAAGAAGCACACGAGAGGAATGAATCAATTAGTAAAGAACTAGTCGAGCCTCTCAAGAAGGAAGAACACGTCTGCATCAACAAGTAAAGAAGTTATTTACCTTTGTTCCATAGTAGATAAGGCATCGTCTTCATGGGCAAATGGTGATCTCATTAAGGAGAGTTTTGGACCTGAAAAAGGAAAACTATGCAAATATAATTCTGCCTCAATGAAGTAATACAAAAAACCAAGGAATAATGATCTTACCACCAGGTTCCCCCTCTTCCACAGTTGTATCTCCGACTGTCATTGATGAGAAGAGTCCCTCCAATGCCTCCAAAGCAGCCTCTGAATCTGCAGAAAATCAGTTACAAGTATTGTTAAAACTTAAACCAATAAACTTGTAATGAACTTCATAGGTTTAGTTGCATGTCTTCCATTATCCAACTTCGTGTGCACATCATTGCTTCTACAGTCGAATAATGCAGCCTACTCTGGTGAGGGTCTAACAACCTCCCACCAAAACTAAATACATTCTTAGAAGCCAAAAAAGTAATTGGGATTTCCAGAAAGTCCTTTGCACTTGCTTGCAAGGTCGGATACTTGAGACCATTCAGTTTCCACCTAAAGAGCATATCAAACTCTATTGTCCGAGGAATAATATCCTCAACAAGATAGATATCCAACTCAGTTGTAATTAAGGAATTCATACTTTTTTTCTTTTAACTTACAAAGAGTTCAAAGTCAATTTCAGTGGTCGAGGCAAATCCAGAACCAGAAGAAGTTCCAGTTTCCGAACCAGATTTCTTCTCGGCTTTAGTTTGATAATCATGAATCAAACCACATATCATTTGATTGATATCCTCATCCACCAAATCAATTTCGGTATTCCCAAACTTTCCAGCATTGTATTCAATCACATGAAGCTTATATATAGCATCCAAAACAACCGAGATAGCAAGTATACGATGGATATCATCCCAGTACTTATCAAACTTTAGTGACATTTGACTGGCCATTCCAAGAATCACAGGATTGGGATGAAGACCCCACTAATTCAGTTAAGTCTATGATCACAAATCTTGGTGAAGAAAAGATTGGTAGTCGGATCCTTGAACCAGAGAACAACTCAGTAATCTAAGGAAAAAATTCCATCTTCTCAATCACAGTAAAAGCTAATTCCCATTGCTCACTAGAAGGAACGGATGTGCCATGATTTTCTCTGAAACACAAACGAAAGAAAACATCCTTGTATGGAATAGCAACATAGAGCATATGATAAGTGGAATTCCACCTAGTTGCACAATCAATTACTAATTTTTTCTCAACGGACCCCTTCAGTTGAAGAAGGTTTGAACCCTCTTTGGTGTAGAATTCCAGTAAACTACACTCTCCCTAATCAAATGTATAGCATCTTTGATTGCATCCAAACCATCCCCCACAATCAAAGTCAAAATATGAGCATAACACCTCTTATGAACCAGTTTACCATCAAGCAACAAGTCACTGCTCAGAAGCTTATTTCTCATATGGAAAATCATTGAATCATTGGTGGTATAGTTGTCCAGTGTGATTGAGGACAACTTACTATCAATGTTTCAATCCAAAAGACAATCAAACAACCTATTAACAAGTCTAT
The DNA here is from genome assembly GCA_964030455.1 of Linum trigynum. Classification (NCBI taxonomy): domain Eukaryota; kingdom Viridiplantae; phylum Streptophyta; class Magnoliopsida; order Malpighiales; family Linaceae; genus Linum; species Linum trigynum. The sequence continues at coordinate 6,252,204 of OZ034817.1, forward strand.
CACTAGTGTGAGGGGCTAGAACATACATAAACCTCATCATTATGTTATAGAGCTTCCAAGAGTTGTCAATAAAGTGACCAGTTACTATCATATAACCCCATTTCTGATTTGAAGCAGTCCATAAATCAAAAGTCACTGAAACCCTCCCTAGGTTACTATCAATAATGGTATGATATTTACCCCTTTCAATCCCATACAAACTCAAAATATCCTTTTTCCCAATGTTTCTACTAGGAACAACGAATTGAGGTTGCAGAGAACAACAAAATCGTTTGAAACCCACAATATCAATTAGACTAAGGGGGTACTCATGGACCAAAATCATGGAACAAAGTTCCTTTCTACAAACCTCATAATTGTATTGAGAAGCAGAGAGTTAAGGATTTCGAGCAGGTTGATAGTTGGGGCCAAGTATTTTTTATTAACCATCATATATCCTCTTTTGGATACATGTTTTGATATGGTTTCTCATGTGTGAAGTTCCATTACTTGTTTCTCCACCAAGGGGTTTACGACAGTATTTACACCTAGCTTTCCTAACCCCATTAATCCTAACTCGGTTGAAGTGAGGGTACACATTAGAGGTTAACTTACGTTGAGCTTCTAGCTCCTCATCATTACCATTAACAAATTAATTGCATCAGGAGGAGGTTGTTCATGTTGAGGTTGGACACCATTTTCACATACATTGGCATTAAGAGCAGGTTTAAAATTTATAGCAGTAGCACCTTCTATATGAACATAATCAATTTATGTGTTACTGATTGGGCCTTAATTTAACTTAGTTACATTCACAACGACAAGACTAAACTAGAAAAACAAGACACCATTTGCAGCAAAATCAACATTCAGTTTAATTCTTCTTACTTCTTAGCATTAGCAAGCCATAAATTGTCACAACAAGTCGCACAACAATGAACAAATACAGTGGTTAGACTTAGGAGAGGAGAATGGGATTACCTTATCGGCTTTGAGTTTTCTTTGGACTGTCAAGTACCCAATGACAGTAGACTGATGATATCTTGCTCTGTTTCTCTTCAGCCCTTGAATACCGATTCAAACGAGTCCAACCTGGCCCAAAAAAGGAGTGAACAACGGGAAAAAATCAAGTTAGAACTAGATTTCATGCATGCCTGTATTGACACCACTAACACAGAAAAAGTAAATACAAGATCAAGATCCTTACCCTCAAGGTCGAGACTCAGTCTGGAGGCTCGTCGCAATCTCTTTGTCTCCTCTCTCTCTATGGACTGGGGTGTTTTGGTTCTGGAAATCAGTAGATGGGGATATGGTGAGAAACAACCTCTTAAATTGCCCCTATACAGTAGTAAAAGAGTCAGTAGATATTTTGGGGATACAACAAAGATAATCGACAATAAAGAAAAGAACCCAGAAATAACTTATCTGTTATCAAAGAATCAACGATTTGATCTCCAAACGAGTCATTTTTGGGTTGTGCTCAAGGAAATCGTCGTCGAATGGTTGCTCTTCCTGCCATGTGATTGGTCAAATGAAGGGATTGAAGACAGATCCTAAGAACACAAGGAGAGATTTGTTGATTTTGTGAGGGGAAAAGGAAAACAATCAGGCAAATCGCATTTATCTAGCAATCTGATCGCAAATCGCCTGAGAGGAGGCAGAGAGAAATAAAGAAACTAGGGTTTAGGATTTTTTGGTGACATGAAGAATGAGGATTGAGGCGGCTGCTAGGGTTTTTGAATATGTAAACAAATTATATATATGATATGCTAAACGACGTCGTTCTGGTACACAGGTAATCCGTCAGGTGGGTCTTAGGGTGGATAGTCGACCATCCACCACCATCTGAAACTGAGGGTTGACGGATCCTGGGTTCCCCGCCACTCGTTGACGGGCCTCAGAATCCAGCCCACTTGGGCTCTTATCAGGCAGGTATCCGCTAACGGGCCCTGGCCTGCCATCCCTACATATTTTATTTAAATGTAAATATGAATTATAAGTAAATTGTATTCAAATATGTTTATATATGATTAAATTAATTTAATGTTAATGATCTTTCACATTTTTATATATTTTGTTAAATGGACATGAACCAGCACAAACCAATTGTACCACACATAAAATAATTCACTTACTAAATAGATACAACGATATAAAGTTATAAACTGATTTGACAAACTTGATGATTCTTTATTCATCTTCGTTTTCTTCCCAATAATGAGATGATAGTCATGGTCTCATGGACCCATATATGGTAAACCCATCCAGTGCTAAAGTTGGTTTCCTGATATTATTTCTGTCATGGGTTCCTTTCCCTTTCTTGGTCTTGGTCTCCCATCGTTAGTATAGTTAGGTGGTGAATGACAAAACGATGGGTCGAGCCAGTTCCCTCTGACAGCATAGCACATAAATTCATGGCTGCACACTGATGAGTCTCATCAACCCAAAAGCGAGGAAAAGAGACTGGGAGACACATTCATCAGAAAGAAAGAAGACAAACGAATTGAATTCACAAGTCTTCACATGCATGCATAAAACTCAGAAACCTTCTTACACACCTATATTCAGCCCTATTTTCGTTCACATGCAGTTGGCTACATGGTTCATTTTTCTCTAAATAGTTCTATTTCAATCCAATACATTTGACCAAAATTGGGGTGGATTGACGCATATGATTAGAGAAAATATAAGCAATTGTTCAATGTTTCTGTTAAAAGATGAAATATAATGATATGACCAATGAACCCCAAAAAAAAAACTCAAAGAGAGTCTAGCACTTGATTGTAGCTACATTATATAACTTAGTTGGTATGCTGAAATGATAAAGAACATGACAATATACGCAATATCTCTGTTCCATGTGAACATGATTAAATCTACGGAGAGCAACAGTTCTCAGCTTATGGTATATCGTACTGATTGCTATACTCTAGGTGATTTGACCATTAAATTTACTTCGATGATATCTCAATGGTCAATAGTATTTTCTATTAGATTGAACTTCGAGTTTGAGTTTAGAGAATCGAGGCATGGGGTTTATCTATTAGAAGTTAGGATATAATATCATACATACCTCAAACTGTATTTTATTCATAATCTAGATAAAGATATTTTACTAGGAGTACCTGAAGCATAGTATACTCGAAGAGTACACCAGTCTTAATAGGGTACACGTTAGTTAGGGTCTTCACAACTTAGTTCTCAGTAAACTCATATAGTTATTCATAGAAGTGACTAGTTTATCCAAGTCAAAAAACAACACTCTTAATGCCACAAAAGTCATAGAAACTTGCAAATGAAGAAAGCTTGAAATGCGAAACATTGTTACATAGTGAATAATAATCCTCATATCAACAACACAAATCCACACAAAAGTTAATCCACATCTTCATCGATTTGCATCTCTAATATTTTTTTTATGAACCTCACATGCATCTCTATTGTAAAGCTCCATCCTTCAGTCAAATCCAGACTAGCTAATCAAAAATAGTTTCTTCCCCATCAACAATCCCTTTCCTACTCGAGTGACCATTATCTGACAAAGCAAGGCCAGAGAAAGAAAGAGAGGGAGAGAGAGAAGAGTAGTAATTTGGTGGGAAGTTCTGAAGCAATGAGACACCAGACATGCATTTACACATAGGCAGAGACTGCATTTGTTCCCCATAACAAGAGCATCATGGGCTCTTCCCTTTCCTGGATTCCTTCCATCTTCCCAATGTCCATGTGAGAGTGATCCCAATATAATGGAGATAGATCGATGGAACTCTCTGGCGCCCAATAGTAATCTAACAATCTCATAATATACAAAGAGCAAAAAGGAAAGCCGTCTATGGCTACCTAGCTGGCTGCATGCCCTAGCTCGACCCTCAATGTGGGGGGGACCGATTCCCCCAGTTGAGACAAGACAACACGTGTCGAAACTGATGAGTATCTTGTTCAGCCAATGAGCCAACACGTGGAACCCTAGGCCACCAATCAAGCTGCCTCCTTTTCTGACTCCAAAACAATAATTAGGGTTTCTTTAATTTACAGTACGCCTTGCATGCGATCTTGTTTAATTAAATGGATATGGTCTAGTTGTGCACATGATGGGGAAGATTATATCCCTATTGATCTCTAGCTACGAGGATTTTGTGGTGGTTGTGGCAGCATCATGGCCAAGTTAATTGTGGCTCCCAAATGTTGCAATATATAATAAGGAAAAGCATGCAATTAGATCTGTGGTAAGTTTACCATTGTCCGGAGATCGATGGATGGAAACCGAGGAGAAAGGGCTAGAGAAGGAATCACCAACTTGATGATTTAATACTAGTAAGTAGTTTATGTATTGGAAGAAGGAAGCAATTGCTTTTTTACTTTTCCCTAGATCGTCTTCCCCAATAGCTAGCTGGATAGGTAGGCAGCAACCAATAATTGAAGCTTGCAAACATGTCAAGGGGTGGTTTGGTATTTGTCACAATATAGTATTATTCCCAATATCCTTCATTCGTTAGTGTGACTTGGTGATAGGAGTCTTAAAATGATAGGAATTTGTTACGGTGAAATACTTGCACTTTTAGGTCGATTTCATATAGGATTAGGTCGATCTAATCTGTCGTTTCAGTCTTGTGCTAGAAGACAGCTTACTTCGTAGCAACTTCAAGCCTTTTCTTTGAAGCCTTCTAGATATCTATTATTTCATCCAACTCTTTGACTTTGCAGACAAACATACCTACTTTTTCATGTGGTAGAGGCCCTTGGACTCGAATCTCATCCATACTTCTCGAATTGAGCTCCAAAGTAGGCTTCACAAACACTTTCCAAGACATAGCCATTTTCAGGCAGTTTCCCAGTTTTTGCATAGCCTTTTGATCAGGTTCAAAAACGGTCTTCTGGACTTCCTATCGAGCTCCCAAGCACTTCAATGTGTAGAGGGACACTCCAGCATCAAAACAAGCCATTAATCTCTAATTTCCAGCGAGCCAATTGTAATATATGAATCTCAAAAGTAGGCACCATGAAACTATTTTTACACTGAGATAACATATTAGGTCGACCTAATCCTAATTGAGGTCGACCAAAAAGTCTAAGTTACGGTGACATGCATGTCACCAAAGGCGCACCCTAAATGATATTGTCCGTGATATAATTTGATTAACTGTATCTTTTTTATTATCAAGAGTACTTGGGGTGATCAAGTATTGAGTTTGTCCCAATTCTTTGTGTTAATTTACATTGATTTAGCGAATCGATATTAAAGAGGTTGCGTTTTACTCAACACTGAAGTTCACATTTCTTGTTATCTAATAAGACCATATACTGTACATATTTGTAAAGAAATTTTTTTAGTTAAATATATTTTATAATGTGGGTTGGATCCAAAAAGTGATAAACGTTATGTGCTAAGTATACATACAAAAATATTGGAGTCGTGAATGACATTCAATTTCAAATTCATGCAGATACTCAAACCCTATGCCCCATCCAGTGACCCCGTTATAGTGATAAACGTTAGGCATAGGGTTTTTATTTGTTGATTATAAGGTCCGCTCAAATCTTTTTAGTTGATTTAGAAACAAAGTATAACAAGTCACCACATACCTCATAAAGTATGTGAGTTTTCATTTAAGGGTGGATATTGGATAAGCAAATTATACAAAACCCGTTAATAAATATCTCCCTATCACAACTTTAGATAGTGAGACATAAATTCCCCCTTGCTTTAGAAAAATGGAATTTTACTATTTTCATGTTCAATATTTCACTATTTCAGCTTGTTACATAGTATATTAAATAAAATTACACGAAAAACACTTATTATAATACCTAGAAACAATTATACTAGCTGATACATCACATCCTCATTGTACACAACAATAACACATATGATGGGTGTACGCAGCGGCGGATCCAGAACACAGTAGAGCACTAGACCACATTTCATTAGAAAATTGAATATCGTAAAAAAATATAATGATTATAGTTTTTTTTCAATGTCATTTTTACACGATGGTTTTTTAATTTAACGAATGCATCAATAATAGAGTCTACATCCACCCAATAGTATACTCTATTTCAAATAAAATACTTGAGCAATCAGCGAGAAATTTATCACTCATTTTGTTGCACAAATAAGTTTTCACATGTTTAACTATTGAAAAGGTTCTCTCCATAGTAGCTGTTGAAACAGACAACGTTATTATTGGACAAATCAATCGACTAATCAATTTGCATTGTGTGACCATTCCTATAGCCACCAGCTGCTCTAGTAAATTTTCAAGGGAACAAACCTCATATCTCTTTTAGTTATTTGCGCTTGAGAATTTTAGAATTTGAAGTTTCGTTGTTTTTGTTTAGACGAAAATCTTTGGGACTATAATTTATAAGCTAAATTTAGAGTAGTGATTTGAATATGCCCATCTTAATAATTTTTCGAATTATATACAATCTTATTATAAAATAACACTGGGCCGAATGTCTAAAATCGAAAAATTCATAAGGACTATACTAACTCCGAATCCAAACGAGAGCTGGGCCGAGGCCCGGGTTGGCCACTCCCTGAATCCGCCACTGGATGTACGGTTCATGGCGTGTGCAAACGTTAATTTACCTGTTAACGTAGTTAAACCAAATATCATGGAGATTAAGGATTCCTTATAAGAATATAATTACAATTAATTTCTTGTCACAAAATAACATACCCCATTAACTACATCAAATCAAACTAGCCATATTTTTATATTTTAGGCTAAAGAACCCCCGATGATGAGTGTTGGAAAGATATAGCCTAGTGGAGTCCATCTTTCCACGATACAAACTGTGTTATAGTTACTCATAAATACACCCATCTAAATTTAGTTCATATATTTACACACATTGGATCAAAGCTAGGTCTTGGACCTATATGTTCTTCTTTTGTATGAATCTTGGTCCTATATGTTTTTTAAATTTTAGAAGAATGTCAATATCTTCTACATTCCAAAATTCATGTGGGGCTTCTTTACTTTCCACCCCTTTTAAGTGGATTCCAACTCCTCTCTCAACCATATTATTGGCCAGATTCCTCTTTGGCTCTTGCTTTGGTGGGTGGTGGGTTTCCCTTTCCAAAACCTAATAATTAACCCAAACAAAATGGGTTCTTCATAGCCCAATATATCCATTATTTGTACTGTCTCTTTCTCTCCCACAAGTTGCCCCTTCCAGTTCATATCTTCTGTAGCCAATGGGTATCTAGCTTTTATCCATGTATACAATGTTAATCAACAAGATTGGGTTTTCAGTTGTTCAAAAAAATCTCAAGCTAATTATCCATGTGTATATGTATTTATTTGAAAGAACTTATACATGGAATTGGAAGTTGTTATTAGTGGGGCTTTCCCTTGATGTGGCCCTATTGAAGCATGCATACATCCAATCATGTTAAATTTTGTGCATATTTCATTCACTAGGCCATTAGCTAGAGTTAGAAACATGCACATCTGAAAATATCTCCCATATTCAACCACATTAAATGTCTTATGTCATTGATTCTTTCAATCTCACTTGAGATTGGTGATGATGATTGGATATATCCAAGAGAAAATAGATTACCTCAATGAGTTAGCTAATGATAATATACGTGGAATAATAACATCAATCATTTTTCTGAGTCAAATTTAAACAACCTATTTTGTTAGAACGTATATATCAATGAATGGAAATAGTTCACTTACCTAGATGAGATACATTAGAAAAATGAATGTTTGGTCTAGATGATCATTTCTCCAGATGAATTAGTTTGTATGAAAATAACATAGGATTTACATTTGTCTCTCTCTTTCTCTCGAAAACATGAGTTATTGCAATGGATTTGTTCATGACATATTCGACTTTTTTTCAGGGAGTTCTAATGTTCAAACCTTTACATTCATCAATATTGACAATACGTTATAAATACCAAAGATTATTCTTTGTGTAGAGTTCAAGTGATGAATTGGTTCATTTTTCAAGGCTGTTTTGTATAGTAAATTGGCAAATTTCAATCCTGGTTGTATATTTCTCAACAATAAGTAATGAATTGGTATTACCTTTTAAAGTAACAAAAGACGATGGGGAAAACACAATGAGCCCATGTCTGAAAAAAGGGAGTATGCTGGTGGTTGAGCATTCCAGATAGATAGGCATATACATCTGTAAAACCAGACAACCAACTGTTCCATTAAATACCTATAATAATATACAAAGTTCAAGATCCTGATTAGTACATCAGATCTGACTGTTAATTTTGGTATTAATTTCAGTATTAGAGGCCTACAATCAGGGCTCATGATTTTAGTTATAAAATTTATTAAGCACCCACTTAGCACAATTAGCTAGCATAATGCCAGGCTAGCTACTAGGCCGGATTAGAAATTGATTGTAATCATTCCACAGAACAGAACAGATTGCACATAATGATGGTGGTTATAATCATAGTTAAAGACCTCTTTGTTTCATAATTATAAGATGGTATGATGACAATTATATATATGATGACAACTTGTACTCTTCAACCGATTTGTAGATTACAAAAATGAGCACTTCTACTATGCTATATAGTATTGGTGCTTTAATGTACAACTTGAAGTTGTACCATAACATTAAATGTATAAGTTTAGGTTGTACCATAAAGGAATTTGTATCATTATGTTATGGTACAACTTTACAACTTGAAGTTGTACCATCACATAAGGTACAAGTTTAAGTTGTACCATAAAAGAATTTGTACAAAATGTATAGGTACAATCTAAAATTGTACCATAACGTTCAAGGTACAATTTCAAGTTGTACCATAAAGGCAAAAACCTATAGCACCAATGCTATATAGCATTGTAAAATTCCTCTACAAAAATATGCAGCTTGTTGAAACCACCTTTTCCTTTTCGTATGTGGTTGGGGTTAGGCATAAAGTCTACAGATTAACCTACCATTTTGGCATCAGTTATTGATCTATACATGATAAATCACCTTGGGGATCCCAAGATATAGCTAAGGTCAGAGCAGTCAAAATCGTGATTTAAATTCTATAGTCCTTCGAGTTTACGATTTTAATTACCTATTTCGATTCTGATTTCACTATAATTCTATAAACCTTAAAATCCTACAATATTCATGATTTGAATCATAAAATTGTAAGATTCCTCACCCTCTATTCCTTGTGGTAATGATTCCTCTGGCATTACGGCCTTTACTACAACGATTTTATAGATTTAAATCTTTGAGTCAATTTTACTTATTTTCTTCAGAATTTGTAAAACTACACCTCTTTTCCATCTCCTCCACCAACATTATCTAGTTCTCTCACACTAACCACCATCGACCATCATCAATTCACATCTACGTATTAGTCATCATCGATTCACCACCTCTTGACATTAACCTTGAGAAATTATCATTGTAAGTGTTATGTGTGTTTGTGTTATTCATGAGTTTCCTTATTAATATTATTCCTTCTTCTTTCTATATGGACCTTAAAAGCCTACGATTTTACGATTACATTTTACGATTTTGATTTTACTCACATTTTTTATTTTACGTAAAATTCAAATTTTAAATACATTTGTTTTCTGAAGCTTCTGTCGATACTGAAATGTGATTGGTAACAACGCTTGAGTTTTCCATAATGAAAATATACTTTCATCTAACCTTTCAGCTGAAGTAGTCAGATCATGTGGTTACAAAGCGTGAAAATCTACTTTCATCTAACCTTCCAACCTTAGTGCCTAGTGCCATTCCTATGGGTTTCAAATACAAATTTTTCACGATCCCCCCCCCCCCCCCTCCTTCCCCCCGGAAGCTGGTGGGCACAAATTTTGGACACCAAGCTTGGAGAGGAGATTGGAGAAGGAGGCAAAGGCTTGGTGAAGAGGTTTGTCAACTTATGCACGGAGACATGGAGAAGTTTGATGATCTTAGAATAAAGCTTCCCACGAACCAAGTGACTGTTAGAATATGACTTGAATTTGATTTTGGTTTGTTTTGTGTTTTGGCCTTTGACTCGCCATGACACAACTCCTAACAATGGCCAAGTGTAACCAATGAAAGGGACTGCAGTATAGTGGCTCAAGTAATAAATATCGAATCCACGGGTCTCTAGAGTTACTATTACTCAACTTCAGTTCATTATATAGCAAACCAGATTAAGATGGAAGAACTAAAACTACTCTAGCAAACTACAGTTAAAGTTAATCTAATTACAGGTTGGGAACTCACTTAGGTATGATTCCCCCTAGCCACTAGCCAGATTAATGATTGATGATTTCTAACTTGTTTCACTTTCATTCAAATGCGGAGAATCCTTGACTAGACCTTGAATCTCGACTAAAGGATCAAGGCCCTCTTGAGTCTATTGCCTAGAGGGACTTATCCTTCTCTAGAACAACCGATCAAGGCGTTCTGAACTAGACTCCCTCTATCGAATGAGGTTCTCAATCGATACAAAGCAGTGAATCAACCCTCGACTAAAGCAATCGATCCAATACTATCAATCTATGGTGCTCTATTGACCTAATCAAGTATTCGCTCTCATAGGATCAAAGCAAAATCAATAATCTCGACTAAAGCAGAATTGAATCATGAAAACGTGCATAGATTGAATATGAACTCAAGATTATCAAGTAGGAGTACTCATACAATCATCCAATCAAACAAACATAGCTAGGTTCCTCAAAACCTAAGTGAAGGGAAGTTACTCCATAGAGAAGAGAGAGACTGCAGTAAGAATCTTCAGATGATCAGTCTTCAAGTCCGGGCTTGTTCCTCGAGCTTCCAAGGCAAAGAAATCCTCCAATTCCACTCCAAGAATTCCCTCAAATCGCCCTATCTCTCTTTGGTTCGTCCCTTGGGTGTTTGGGATCCAAAACCCAGCTCCCCCCTTGCAGAAACGCACAAAACAGGCTTTTAACGGCCTGCATTCGCGATCCCCGGTCAGAATACCTGGTCGGGTATTTTAGGTGGCGACCGGGGATTGTTAAAACTCGCCATCCGGGACAGGGGGTTAATCCCCGGTTAGGGTCAAGAATACCCGACCGAGGATATATGATTAATGCCCGGGCCCCCTTCTGCTTCTCAAACGCCTAGAACAGGTTTTCCCCGGTCTGCTCCAATTAATACGCGGCCGGGTATTTCTGCCCATGGCCGGGTATTTTGCTCCTCCATCGCACTTCAATCCAAACGTGCTCCTTTCGACCCGAAACTCGTTTCTTCGCCTCGATGCCAACGCTAAGCCTTGAAATATGACATAAACACACAACCTAGTGTGAAATCGGCTTAAAACACGAGAATCAACATCTCAAACGGCACAAGAATAGGGGTAAAAACATATGCAATTAATGGTCTATCAGCCTTATTTTGTTTGGGTTGTGTTTGGCTTTGTTTTGGCCTTTTCCTTGTAGGTTTGGAAAAGGTGTTTGATTTTCTGTTTGGGATTAGGAGAAGAGTTCTATAAATACTCTTCATCACCCTTGTCTGTAGTAAGGTCAGTCAGGTTAGTTTGATTGGTTTGTCTGTTCCGGAATTTGGTTTGTAACATGTACTCTCATCAAATTAGTGAAATTTGTTCTCCTCTTTTGTTGATGAGCTAGCACACATTGTGTTAGTGAGCCACGTTAAATTTTTGTTCGTTTGGGTTGATTTGGATTATCGATTGCACGCTTCTCGTTCTGACAATGGTATCAGAGCCTTTGGTTGCGGTTTTGGGAATTTGGCGATGGACTGAAGTTTTGCTTTGTGGAGGTAGCTTTCAATTCTTTAGCTTGGTTCGGTGGAGGAATTGCTTTGAAGTTGACTTTGGGTAGTTGTGTTTTGGTCTCGCTCGTTTGGTGAGAAGTTTGGTTGGAGTTTGTTTGATAGTAAGAATGGCTGCTATCAGTATGAAGATTGAGAAGTTTATCGGAAGAAATAGTTTCAGTTTGTCGTAGATCAAGATGCAAGCACTGTTGAAACAACAAGGTTTGTGGGCTCCGTTGTCTGAAAAATTGAAGAAGAAAAGCATAGATGAAGAAGAGTGGATTACTTTGGAGGAGAAAGCTCACTCTACAATCTTGCTTTGTTTGGTTGATGACATCGTCACTGAGATTGCTGCTGAGAAGACTGCCGCGAGTTTGTGGTTGAAGCTTGAAAGTCTATACATGACAAAGTCTTTAACCAACAAGTTTCATATGAAGCAACGTCTGTTCAGTTTGCGTATGGAGGAAGTTACATCTCTCAGGAATCATCTAGATCAACTCAATACTATCTTGTTAGATCTGCGGAATATTGATGTTAAAGTAGACGATGAGGATGCTGCCTTAATTCTGTTGGTATCTTTGCCACAGTCATATGAGAATTTTTTTGATTCTTTTATTGCTGGGAAAGATAGTTTGTCTTTGGAAGATGTCAGATCTGATCTAAACACTAGAGAGGTTCGACATAAGGCGTCTGATTCAGGGTCGAAAAATCAGACATCTGGGTTGGCTGCTACGAGTAGTAGGAGACAACAATCTGGTAATAGGAAGGCGAATATAAATTCGAATTCTGTTGGGTTGAAGGATGATATATGTCATTACTGTAAGGAGAAAGGGCATTGGAAATTTGATTGTCCTAAGCTAAAGAAATATCAGGAGAAGAAGGAATCATCTGCTGGTGTGGAGGAAGAAACTAACTCTGATTCTGAAGATGGTTTAGCCTTAGCAGTGAATGAACATGTACATAATCAGGATGTGTGGTATTTAGATACTGCAGCTGATTATCATATGTGTCCAAGTAGGGATTGTTTTTCAACTTATGAGCATATAGATGGAGGACATGTTTCTATGGCCAATGGTGCTCTTTGTAAGATTGTTGGAAGAGGCTCCATCAGGATGAGGACATATGATGGTTCTATTCGCACCTTGAACAATATTATGCATATTCCAGAGATTACTAAGAATCTGATATCTTTGAGTCTACTGGACGACAAGGGTTTCAGTTTCAAAGGTGAAGGTGGAGTGTTGTCTGTCTACAAAGGTTCTAAGGTTATTCTAAAAGGTGTCAAGGTTGGTGCCTTGTATAATCTACAAGGTTCTGTTTTGACATGTTCTGTTGGTGATAAGTGCACCAAACTGGTTCTGAATGGCAAGTCTCAACATGGGTTGGACTTGACAAATGGTTTGAGTTGTTGACCGCCCTTAGGGGCATTTGGAGGCAGGGGAATTCTGGTACAACTAATTTGGAGGTGTCTGGCTACATCTGGCAACTATGGTTGCGTCTGGTACATCTGGCATTTGGGAGAGAATTCAAGTCAAGGTGGAGATTGTTAGAATATGACTTGAATTTGATTTGGGTTTGTTTTGTGTTTTGTGCCTATTTTGTTTGGGTTTGTGTTTGGTCTTTGTTTTGGCCTTTTCCTTGTAGGTTTGGAAAAGGTGTTTGGTTTTCTGTTTGGGATTAGGAGAAGATTTCTATAAATACTCTTCATCACCCTAGTCTGTAGTAAGGTCAGTCGGGTTAGTTTGTTTGGTTTGTCTATTCCGAAATTTGGTTTGTAACCTGTACTCTCCTCAAATTAGTGAAAATTGTTTTCCTCTGACGTGGATTAGCTAACACAAATCGTGTTAGTGAACCACGTTAAATATTTGTTCATTTGTGTTGATTTGGATTATCGATTGCACGCTTCTATTATGACAGTAACATTCAAGTTCAATGTGCTTTATGGGCTCATGAAAGGTAGGATTTTCATTGATGTAGGTTTTCACAACAGGCTGTGAATGCAGAATATTAAAGTTATAAAGAAGATAGAGGACATATTGAACTTCACAAGTTGAAATGGAAGAGCCTAGTATTCAACTTCACAAGAGGAATGTGAGATGGTTGTTTGATATGATTCGGTTCAAGGGATTCGAACTTGCTCAACAATCAGAATACACAACACTTCAAGGGATTCAGAAACCGTCAAAAATGACGAATCTAAGGGAAAGGTCAATCAGTATAGTTGTCGCTTGCCATGACCAGATGTGATCGTCTGATTTGATAAGAGCCTTGCACAATCCTCCGGAATCCTCGACGGAGAGTTTGTACAACAGTTCAAACTTGAACTCAGAAATCTGTCGATTTCTTTGATAGATAAAACTTGGTTGAATGTTGGTTGATTTTTCATACAATAAAAGTCATCTCCTCATATAGGAGTCACTAAATAACCCTAAAAACGAATGCAAAACGACACTTAAAACACTAAATAACAAGTCCAAAACGAAAAATGAAGTTTAACCCGTCAGGCCAAATGCCCTATCCGCCCCATCAAATACCCGATCTGGTATTTTGATGTCACGAACGAGTGTCCTTCTGATCCCAATATCCTATCTTGAGCCTCAAATACCCTATAGGGGATTTTCACCTAGCATATATGGTATTTTTTTCTAATAAACATACGATCTTTAGGATGCTCGTTTCGTGTCCAGGAAGCTTCAATCTTCTCACCCAACGCATTCATGATCTTTAATTGAACTTATAATTTGATGTTCAAATCCAAATTCCCATCTGATATATTTCAAGATGAAGATACAAGCCTCCAAAGTAGGTACCCTGACACTGTTTCCACACTTTGCCATTTTTCCAGCTTCTTCTTCCCCATTTGGTATGCCCTCCACTTTACCTTCTCTAGCCTCTAGAGCCTTCCTATTCAGACCACGATATTTGTATGTTGTTTGAACTAAAGGGATGTCACGTGAGGTGATCCTGGTTGCATCATTACCTCTCTCTATAAAAAGATTTATCCTCAAATCTTGTGGCCGCATATAAACTCCCTTGTATGACTTCAACACCCATGAGCTTGAGCATGCACCTTGAATGCAAAGCTTCTCCACAAACTGTTGAAGTCGTCGCCTCTCTCTAAGTCGTACCTCCTCATATGGCGCCTTTTATCCAACAACAAAATCGTGGTGATCATATTCATGAATAATTGGCAAATGATCCATAAGTTCTGTGGCCTCATCTCTTCCATGGAATTTTTTTTCCTTGTTGCCTTCCTCAAAATTCGGTGCAATAAAAACTAATGCATCAGCAATATATTAGATCGCCTCCTCAACTAGAGCTTCTATTACAACTTCCTCATTCAATTGCTCTTCACAACTTTCCTCTACAGTAACTTCTTCAATTTCCTTCTAATAAGGAAGTGTTCTTGCTTCTTCGACCTTCTACTCCTCCTCATAAGCTTGTTGAAGTTGCCTCCTATCTTCACCAACCTCTTCTAAAGATAATGGTTTCAAAGCACGTTTATTTTCTTGATGCCTTAAGATGACCTTGTTGGTTCTGCTACTTCGTAGTGCTTTGCGATCCTTGTGCCATGGTTCACCAAGTACCACTTCAGTAAGCATGATAGACACTGTTGGAAGAAGCTTGATCAATGGCACCGAGAAATTGTGGAAAGAATATAAGCAGCAAGAATCAAAAAGGGAAGTCTTGATATTGAAATCACACGCGGCAATCAAGAGATTTGATCATTCAAATAAGAGCTTCAACGGTCGACAAGAATACTGGGGTGAATAATAATCTTTCTCAGGAGTTTTTGATTAAGCTACAGAGAGTATTTGTAATTGAAAAAGAGAAAGAGGGTTGTTAGGGAGATAGCTCGTGAGTTAGGGAGATATCAAGATCAAGGTTCTGCAAGGAGTAAAACCTTGAAGGGGATTCTGATCGGTGACATGGAGTCACCTAGAGATCAATTGATGTATTGTGTAAATCAGAACAAACATCATAGTGAGACGCCAAAGGGTTCATGCAGAACTCCTTTGGCCGTGGACTAGTCGATAATGATTCATCAGTATCGGAAACCACGTAAAAATTCCTTGTGTCAATTTTCCTTTCACTTCTTACTAATCCAAACTTTAGATAGTCTATGTTTTCTGTCAGAGTTTTGTGTGTGCAGGGGGAATCGAAATAATAGGATCAGAGCAGAGAAGGAAGAAGGACTCGTTTGGTTGTATTGTGATAAATAGTTAAAAGGGATTTGTCCAAAGCCTATTTGATCATTAGACGAATTCCTTGGGCTTTAGTGTTTAGAAATGATTTATTCTATTGATTATTTCCGTAAACCAACAATTCGACACTATTCTTCTCTGAAATCGATCTAACCACATCACCTTTCAATCTAGGGTTTTCTATCTTCACCAGAGAATATCTACACCAAGTCTCGCGCTCGAATCCACCAACTGGCACGCCATCACACTGAATCTGATCCACATAAGCCCTAATTTGAACTCCAAAGATACTTGTTCAGTCACAAACACAAAGGCCTCTTCCATCGACAATTGCAATAATAAAGGGCTTGGATATTGCCGTGTAGCCAGCCCTAACTTAGCTATGACAATCGAACTGATTAAATGGATTTGATCTCTCCATAAAAAATCACAGAAATCAATCTCTTTTGGACCACGCAACTAGTATAGAACATATTATCTTGTTCTGACTCAGCCTCCATTGTTTGATCTTGCAGGAAACTTCTGATCTTCTCTTCTCACCCGTGAGTATGAACTGGGCTCTGTTCAAGGGGTTAAATATCCCTCAACAATCAGAATATGCAACACTCCAATTTTGGGATTTTCAAGGTTTTTTTCTTCAAGAACGTGGAAAAGTAAAGATATATCAATGCGGAAACCATCAAACAATCTCGGAACCTGTGGGAAAGGGGAATCGGTATGGTCGTGGCTCGCCATGAACATATGTGATCTTATGATTGATAAGAGCCTTGTACAGTACTCCGGAATCCTCGACGGAGAGTTTGTGCAACATTTCAAACTGGACTAAAAAATCTGCCGATTTCTTTGATAGATAAAACTTGGTTGAATGTTGATTGATTTTTCATACAATAAAACTCATCTCCTTATATTGGAGTCATAAAATAACCCAAAATCGAATGCAAAACGACACGTGAACACTAAATAACAAATCCAAAACGAAAAAGGAATTTTGACCCGTCAGGCCAATTACCCTATCTGGCCCATCAAATACGCGATTAGGTATTTTGATGTCAGGACGAGGGGTCCTTCTGATCCCAATACTCTATCTCGATCCTTAGATACCCTATAGGGAATTTTAACCCACATGATAGAGTATTTTCTTGATCACCATACGATCTTTAGGATGCTGTTTTGGTGTCCAGGAAGCTTCAATCTTCTCACCCAGTGCCTTTACGATCTTTAATTGAACTTATAATTTGATGTCCAACTCCAAAATCCCATCGGCTATCTTCCAAGATAAAGCTACAAGCCTCCAAAGTAGGTACCCTAATACTGTTTCCACACTTAGCCATTTTTCCAGCTTCTTATTCCCAATTTGGTATGCCCTCCACTCTACCTTCTCGAGCCTCTAGATCCTTCCTATTCGGACCATGATCGTTGTATGTTGTTCACACTAGAGGAACGTCACGTGAGCTGATCACGGTTGCATCTTTGTTTGTTTCTTGGTTTTCCAAGATGTTAAGAACGGATCGAGATAATAAAAAATGCAAGAAAATAAAGAACACACATATTTACGTGGTTCACTAACCCAATTTGTTAGTTAGTCCACGAGTAGGAGAGAGCTAGATAATTTGATTCATGTCATAGCAACAAATCTCCACCTTAACTTGAATCCTCCCTCCAAATCTTCATATGTACTCGATCCTCTCCTTTGTCTCAATACCTCTAAGGGCCTCAACCATTCAAAACATTCCGGAAATCCAAAACTGTATTGGAACTTGCAATGTGGAACCAAATTCATGAACATATATACCAGCAAGATTGTCGACGGAGCCACTTTTTCACCTTATTCCTCTTCTTTGTTCTCAAGAAAAGATTTGCTTAGTCCTCTCATGATGGATTTGATCCTTGGCCAAGCATATTGCACTCAAATTTTCACAATAAACCACTGCTTGATCATGGAGTACACCTATATCATTAACCGACCCCTTCAACCATATTCCCTCCTAGACAACTTCTCCCAATGCCATGTACTCCGCCTCAGGAGTAGACAAAGTAACCGATTCAAATCATATCAACACAAGAGACGAGGAAATTACCAAGATAGATACAATAACCTGTAGTAGATCATCAAGTCATCGAAGGGTTTTAGTTAAAGGGAAGAGGTAGCTAGAAAGAAAAGACACAAGCCTCCTAGTCTAATTCATCGACGACTTTTTGTATCAACTCGCCTTTTCGGTAGCATAACTTATGTCTAGCCTTGTTGTAGTTAGATATATTTTAGTTTCAAACAACGTGCCCATAAGCAGTAGGATTGGGAAATGAATCATCATTGGTAGCTGGTAGATGTAGTTTGTAGTCCATTAGTGTGCTCAGTTTAGCATATAAGACATCAACTTCATCTAGTATCTTCAATGTGTATTTCTTATGAGAAATGAGAATTTCTTTGATGCCTCAGGCAAATTCAATGCCCTAGAGAATTTTTAATTCACCTAAGTGGTTTATGTTAAATTATTGATGGGGAAAGGCCTTGAGAAATGTGATCGCAGTAATATCAGTTCTACCAATAACTAAGTTATCCAGATATACCAGGATACAAGTGTAAGTGAAGCTATTAGACTTATAGAAAAGAGAATGATCCACATTACTGGAAACATAGCCTTGACAATGGAGTTTGTCTGCTAGTTTAGAGAACCACTGCATGCAAGCTTGCTTAAGGCCACAAAGAGATTTTTTTAGATGGCTTACTAGGTTTGAAGTACTTGTAGGGCTTTATATCCAAGAGGCAGTTTCATATCACATCCTCCACTAGATCACCATGTCAGAAGCAATTGTTCATGTCTATTATTGTACATGCAAGGGCAAGAAATAGTCTGATGGTGGTCATCTTGAAAACTATGGCAAAATTGTATTGGTAATCTACCCCTTCATGTTGGTTGTAGCCCTTAGCTATAATCTTTGCTTTGTATCTATCAATGCTTCCATCAAGGTTGAATTTGAGCATGAAAATCCACTTGTTCCCAATTTCTCTAGCTCCAATGGGTAATTCAACAATGTCCCAAGTTTGGTTTGACTCAAGCATGTAACTCTACATCGATAGCATCATTGTAGAGGAGTGAATGGAGAGCTTCTTTTCACGTGTATGGTTCTTGTGAGAGGAAATGTTGAGTACGAAGTGCTGGTGAGAGTGGCATAAACTTTCATAATGGATAACAAAACATAGAGAGAGTAAGTGATACCTGGAGTCTGATGCATGCGAGAATGACTAGTGGAAGAAGTTGTTGAAGCAGGTTGCAATGGTAGTTTTGGAGAAGGGTTACTGGTCTAGTAGTTCTGGTGGATATTGAAGATTGGGTGGTTGGGTGGGGATGAAGAGTTTGAATCATCCGTATCTAATCCATTTGATGAACCAAGGGGTGTCGAAATCATATGCAAGGTGGGATTCATTGATGCAGAGATTTGGTTCGCGTGGAGGGTTTTATGATTGGTGTGGGTGGTAGGAAGGGATATTGTTGTCAAATAATGGAGGTTCTGATGGATGGACATAAGGGGTCTTACAAGTGGTTGTGACATACATGCTCTTTGAAAAAAAATAACTCAGGTAAATTGAAAATTCCTTGAAATGAAGGTATTGTGACAATTACCAAAAAAAAAAGATATTATGACTGGCTCAATTATAAATCTTGCAGTCTTTAATGTCTGTGTAAATCAAATGAACACCCCTTTCTCAGCTATAGAATCAAACTTGCTTCTATGATTGTTGTGGATGCTAGCAAAACAGAGACATCCAAACACTTAGAGTTTTGTAAACTCCTGTTTTTGGTTATGTAGCTTTTCAAATGGAGCTTGGTTCCCCAGAAGAGTTCTAGGAACTCTGTTAATGAGATAAAAAAAATTTATGCATTCTCCCCAAAACGAGAAGGAATGTTAGATTCATTTCTAGAATAATCGACATAGTATTCAACGAAAAAATAATCGACATAGTCTTTTGATTTGGAAAATTTCTGCTCAATTTCGCAATTTGGCTGCAAAAAATGGCACAAATTTCCTACCCTAGAGCTTTTGTATGATTTTTGGTATCGGAGTTGCTCTATAGAAAGAGCAAACCCTTTGTAAAAGTTGTTTCTAAGTGGAGCCCAATGGGAGGTCCATTTCTAGGACAATATATCATATTTTTAAGAGGTTTTCACAAAATTGAATATCTATGGATTATCTTATGCTTGGGGCTAAATAAATGAATATCTTTTCAGTTTGAGTAAGTAAATCCACCTTCTAGAAAATGGCCCCTAAACCGCCAATTTGGCTATGGATAGTCCATGGGTTTTGATGTCCAATGCTTTTATAAAGTTACTCACTAGGGTTTCATGGTCTGAAAATACCAAAATGCTATCATAAGGCACCAAATGTATAATAACACACCCTCTAAATTTGGAGCCTTGTGATTGCTAAATTCTTACAGTTTGAGGGCTCCAGTCACTTGTGCATGAATCAATGATGAATCGCTGATATTGAGATGTGTTTTGGAACCTAGATTATTGCTTGAACTGAAAATTTTAAGGGTTCAATGATAATTTTCCCTAGCATGATCTTGCTCAGTGTGCTTTGAATTGTTTGATGATTATGATGGTGTAGGGAATAGTGAGGTGCCATGAGAATCTTTGAAAATGAATGACTTTACTTCTCCTCTTGGTTGTGCGAAAGTGTTCTTTATGTAGGTTAGGATATGTGTGTGGGACTTCCCAAGTAGGACTTCAAAATGTTTTGCAAAAGGTTCTCAAAATTGGAATTTTTTATGAAAAATGAGGTTCTCACGTGAGAGTTAACTGGGCACAGTGCTTGAGTTGAGCATTCGAAGGGCACTTCTCTCCATACGGAGTGCCATTGAGGATATGTTTGGGGTTCGAATAGCTTTCTAGCATCCCGATTATCTTTCACTATATTCCATCCCCCAAACACCTTTCCTCCTCACGGGCTCGTATGGCAAGATACAAAGTCTCTTTTAGAGATCACAAGACCTTGGCTCTCGTTGTTATTCGGCATGTGTGGCAACCCATCTTTTGTTGAGACGTGGAAGTGCAGGTTGGGAAGATGTGCTCCGAAAATGAATCCGAACATAATCTTCCCCACATGGGAACTTGATTGGGAAGGCAATGTTCCTTTCGCTATTGGTCATTAGAGAGTGACGCCTTGATTTGAAAAATTGCAAAGTGGTGTCGTGCATTGCAAGTTTAAGTTGAGGCTGGAAAAATTGAGTCATCTATTGAAAAGTGGGAGCACCACCATGGAGTCCTTGCATTTTCAATGTTTTCTATGAGTCCCCCCAGTGTACTCATAAAGTGGATAGACCTCCTTAGTTGACAAGGTCCTTAACTAAGAGTGTGCATGGCACGAAGATATGGAGGTAAAGTTTACCTCACATTGATTATTCTAGCGACACCATTATTTTTGTCCTATAAGGTGCACTGGTTTGTGCAGGTTTGCTTGGGAAAAGCATACATTCAAGAGGGCGAAAATGGATTTGGGTTAGATTACACACTTTTGTACACCTTTTACTTGCGCTTTTTGGTGTGTTTGCACCGTCCTTGGATCTATTTTATGTGGGTTTTGTTTGTGTTTAATCATGTTTCAGACTTAAGCTGGTAATCTTGCACCGGGATACATAGATGGACAAAAGAGGGCGAAGATGGAGCAAAATGGCTAAAAGTGTCGAGATCATGGTTGCAGAGCATTTATCACGGGTGCAGACCATGATGTCAACATGCCAACCATGATCCCATGGTTCCAGGAGGTTTTTTGCAGTTCGGGATAGTGTCAAGATCACGGTCTCCAAACCTTGATGTCAACAAGCACCCTGTGAAGTTTGGTAGTGAAAAGGTGCATTTTGCGCCAAGACCACGGTTTCATAGTAGACTTTACGGACGTAATATGAGACTGTGAAAAATGTGTGACTTGGGACCTATGAAAGGGAGAGATAGCTGAATTATGAAAGAGAGTCCTAGAGAGAGATTAGAGCATCTTCTTCAAGGTTTAGAGAGAGATACGAGCTATGGAAGAAATGAGGATAATTTCACCAATCCAAGGCTAGAGGAAGGTTGATTTAATATCGAAAGGTTGAATCAAGCATTTAAGAAAAAGGAAGATCAACTTGCAATGGTTTTTCTTCTATCTTATTTGTATTTTCTCCTCCAGCTATGGAGTAGTATCTAATTTCACTTGGAGGTTGTGAACTCTAGTTTAGTGTGTGTTAGATTGTAAGAAATAAACTATATGTGTGTTAGGTATATCATTAATATAATGATTGAGGTACTAGTCATGGAATTTGGGTGTTGTTTATCAAATCTCAATTTTTGGACAAGTTGACATAGAAGGAGAAAATCTCCATATAGCCCAATATTGGCAACTTGGGTAACCTTCTCTAGGGAAATTGGTGCCATTCCTTATTAACCAAAGTAGTGACATGATTTCGTCTTGATTGGTTTCTTCTCGCCATTCTAGATTAACTTCCGATGAAGTGGTGCGCAATCCTTGGTCGATCGTTTAAGAGGCTTAGGATTTCCTAGCTAACTGTGGCAATCCTTAGTCGACCGATTCAGAGGCATAGAGTTTCCCTAGCTAATTGGGAACTCCGATCCTACCTACCACACTAGAGTTTCATTTTTTCGTATCTTGATACGATACTAGGGGGAGAAATATCTGAGTGATTCTTTCTCACTCGAACTTACCAAATTTTACTTGCTTGCTTGTTTAAATTGTTTAGTATTCTTAGCTTTAACCATGATTTGATCACTAGTTAACGTTTGAATAATTGATGTAAGTGTAGATAGACCGCCCTGTTTGATATTGAAGTACTTATCCTATCCTACACCTGTCTATAGTTTGCACTTGGCATATAGTTGGGATTGAGTGTAGTGGTAGCCGAGTCAAGTTCTCCTTGCACCGTTTTTGGGAACACAGTCTATTATTCAAAAAGTTGTTTATTGTTAATCTAGCATTTCATTTTCTTTGAATTTTTCACTTTGGACCTTGCTTATCTTGGCTTGTGTTGTGTTTGGTTAAGTGTGTGCATGAGGTGTTTGAATCGTAGCAACCCGACACCTTTAGCACCGTTTTGCATTGAGATCACGTTTCATTGTCGACTTCACGGGCGTGATATGAGACTGTGATGTGTGCACTCGGGACCTATAAAAGGGAGAGTTAGTTGAATTCCAAAAGAGAGTACTACAGAGAGATTGGAGCTTCTTCTTCAAGGTTTTCTCCTAGCTTATTTGTATTTTATCCTTTAGCTATGGAGTAGTATCCAATTTCAGTTGGATGTTGTGAACCCTAATCTAGGATGTGTTATATTGTAGGAATTGAACTCTATGTGTGTTTGGTTTGTGATTAATATAATGGTTCTGGTATTATTCATGGAATTTGGGTGTTGTTGATCATATCTCAATTTTTGGACAAGTTGACATAGAATGAGGAAATTCCATTATAGCCCAAACTTAGAAGTTTGTGGGTAACCTACTCTAGGAAATTCTGGTCATTCCTCATTCATCTAAGTAGTGTCGTGATTTCATCTTGATTGGTTGCTTCTCACCATTCTAGGTAAACTTCCAAGGGAGTGGTGTTTCCATCCTTGGACGATCAATTAAGAGGCTCAGTGTTTTCTAGCTAACTGTGACAATCCATAATCGATCAATTTAGAGGCTTAGGTGTCCGTAGCTAATTGTGACCTCCTCACGGTATATGATCATACCTATCATAGTACAGTTTAATTCATCGTAACTTCACACGAGACTAGGGAAAGCAATATCCGAGTGATTCTTTCTCAATCGAACTCAGCAAAATTTACTTGCTTGCTTGTTTAAGTTGTTTAGTCTTCTTAGCTTTAACCACAATCTGTTTGCTAGATAACTTGTGAACAATTGAAGTAAGGGTAGATAGACCGTCAGGTTGATATGGAAATACTAATCTTATCCTACACCCGTTTATAGGTTACACTTAACCTATAGTTGGGACTGAGCGTCGTGGTAGCCGAGTCAAGAATTTTGGAGGAAATATGAGCAGAGGAATGTGCATAAGGCACTAAGATTCTAAGTAAATCAACTATCAAGCTTACCAAAAACCAATCTTCAATGGAAGAAACAATCATATAGATGCTAGACTCCATTTCTAGAAAGACCTAACCAAGAAAAAAGTTATGAAATTGGAACACTATGGAGCTCTAGAACATGTAAATGAGGTAGTGACAAAACTAGCGAAGATAGAGGTGTTGCAGGCATTACACAAAAGACTTCATGTGTGTGAAGAGACAACAAAACATCTCAAAGTACTACTTGGAGATCTTGACTAATGATTTGTAAATTAGTGAAAAATTTATTGAGTTCAAATTCTTTTCCTCTTTATGCGGGAGCCTTATCTGATCTTGGTATTTAGTAAATATGAATTACAACATCACTTGAACCATGTATTATAAATTATCATAGTTCATAGTACACTAGTTGATCTATTTAATTTTATTTGTTTTTAATTAAACATTTCATTTTGCAGATGACTGGTGGAATACTTAGGTGACAATGCATCATTGTTGAAGAACCTTTCACTTCGATTTTTTACTGAAACTTCTGTTTCTTCTAGTTGTGAAAGGAATTGGATTGAGTTTGAGTGGATCTATACTATGAAATCTAGTCTTTGCGAACTAAAACATGCAGATAATGAACATTTAGGTGGTGAACAATAAATACATTTGAGTATCAAATATTTATGCAATGAAATGATTATGCATTTGAATCATAATTAATCATTAATAAGGCTCATGCTAGATATAGTAAGTTCAAAGCTGATCCTTTTTATTATGAATTGATTTAACACAGTAGACTTTTGAGTTGTGGAGGAGTAGGAAGATGTCCAAACTCAAGAACTTAGCTTTGAAAATTGTTTGAGATTAATTTCTTTTTTTATATTTCCTACTATTAGATAGTGCCCATAAATCTCATAATAAGTACCCAAAGAATCATAGTGAACTTCGATAGGAGCTTCGCTTGAAACAATAACGCGTTGATCTAGTTGCCACCGGAGCCACAAAGGACTATCTAGTTTGATTCTTTTCTGCCGATAAGCTCCAATTGCATCATAGGAATTACAAAACAACGGTTCTTTCGTATACTTATTGTTATTCGTGAGAATTCGTTCATTTTGAGAATTTCTGCGATTACACGGATTATACCTTTTTAATTTTGTATTTAATGCAATGCACTCATGATTTATTGCGTTTAAGAAGTATTTAATACTTATAATTCTGTCATATGTTAGCTATCGATTCTTGAATGATTTTTAACGGTTCTATATTAGTTAAGCAACTAAAATGTGAATCATTCACTACACTAGTTCATACTCCAGTTCAATTTTGACGAAATTGCTATTTATTAAATGCTTGTAGGGGAAGTGCAGTATGTGCCAGCTACAAGACTAGATATCAAAGCTTGTAGTCAGTATTTGTTAACCAGAACAAAATTTTCTCATCTACTTAAAAACTTCCTTCCGCCTGAGTTACTAGAATGATGCTAATTGGACATGTTCAAATACGACGATGCCACATCTGGCTACTGTAACGTGTTGAGGATTTTGTGATCACTTGGAAGTCTACCAAGTAAAATACATATTAAAGTCTTCCTAAAAAAGAAAAGTATGAATGCTTTACTCTATTTTGATTCAAATTCTTTTCTTTCTAAGAGGTGGAATAGTATAACTCGGTTGAAGCGTAATGCGAGGTGGTTTGGCTTACACAATCATTAGCATAAATCAAAGTATTGTTAGTGAACGAGACAAGTTACGGTGATTACTATAAAATAGTAATCACCGTGGTTACTAAGGGCAAACTGGGTATGAAAAAAATTATTAATTACTTTTTTTACAAAGTACATTTACGAAAAAATCACTACCAAGGGCAAACTGCGAAAAAACACTACCATTACGAAAAAATCACTACCAATGCGGAAAAAACAATGCCAATGCGAAAAAACACTACCACAACGAAAATATCACTACCAATCATGGACCAGGAAACTGGATCGTAACGGCCAGTTCAACCGGAAAAACCGGGAATCGGGCCAGGAACGATACGGTAGGCTGATGGTGCTCAAAATACCGTGCCAGCCGGTTTTTCCGGCTTAACCGGTACAAACAGAAATACCGCCCGGTTTTGGTCTAACCGGCGGTAGAGTTTTTTTAATAAAAAAACGTCTGCGTTTTTTGGAACTTCAAACTAAAAAAAAAACAGCCAAAGGCCAAAAACCCTAATATGTTCTCTTCTCTAACAAAAATCGGGCAATCGGCAGTCAGAGACTGCCAGACTATTCATTTTCATCGTTTCTTCTTTCTTCCCCAGCGGCCCAGCACTGCCCTGCCTCGCTGCTCCTCGTCTTCACCTCTGGCGTTTGCGAGTACCGACCAGAGACCGGCGACCTGCGACCGGCGACTGCCGCTCCTCTTCTCTCCTCCTCGGTCCTCAACCGCGTCGCCGCCTGCTCGAAAGGCCCTCCCCTACTCAAGAACGCGCCGCCGTGTTTCTTTGTTTGACACTGACTGCTTTGCTTGCTGGAGACCAATCGGACCGGCAATGGGAATCTGCTTCTTCTAACTTTGTTTATCAACAATAAGGTTTCCCAGAGAGAGAGAGAGAGAGAGAGAGGAGGAGGAGGAGGAGGAGGGAGGGAAGTGGGCAGGGAAGAAAGGAGAGGAGTGGGCGGTGTGGTGGCTGGTGGGTAGGGGAGGGGAGGAGGATGGTGGTTGGGTAGAGAGAGAGAGAGGAGAGTCGGCGGTTGTGGGGAGGAGGAGGAGGGAGAGCCGGTGGTGGGAGCAGAGGGGAGTGGAGGAGGTGGGCGGAGGTGGGGGTAGCGGAGGTGGTGGACGGAGGAGAAAGAGAGGGGGCGGGTAACCGACAGTTGGCTGTCGTCGTGTAGAGTTCGGCTGGAGGGGATGATATATTAGGGTTTGGGTAGAATATATAGATTAATTAGGTGTGGACTCTTTTTTGTTTCTAAAATTTTCCTGAAACAAAATTAACCGTGAGATTAAAAAAAGAGGAAAAAAAAAAAGAACGGCAGATAGTGATGTAGCCACGGTGGTTACTAAAATTTTAGTTACCACCCTAACTCATTCCGGTATTAGAGCCCTCTTTGACCGAGTGGTCTTTAGTTCGAATCTTGGTGACCCCATTTGTAAAGCACATGTATTTTCGTGTTAAAGATATGTGCAAACGAAAGCCCTTATGAGGTGACTGCTTTCGTTTAAGGGGGAGTGTTAGTGAATGGTATATGATCCATGATCGAACCTCTTCCAACAACTCAAGTTATTTGGTCCAACTGGTTCTTGAAGTTCAACATCTAATTCTCGTCTATAATGACAATCAGTTGGGCATTTGCTTTGCTCGGGGCCCTATGGTTCACGAAAGTTTTACACTTTGTTTGTCAACACATTACAATCAGTCTAGGCACTTAACCCTATAAATTGTAATGCACAATGAACGTGTCCAGAGTAGTCAAAATTTTGATTTAAATCATAAAACTTGCAATTTTATTTACTTGTGTTGACTATGATTTCACTGTAAAATCTATGGACCTTAAAATCCTACATTATTCACAATTTAAATCCTTAAAATTTTATTATCTTATGATTTTGAAAGATTTTTAAGGTTAATGTTGAGTTTGATTGAATTTGGACCAAATAGAACCAAGTTAAAAGGGATAAGATCAAATCTTTGGGTTAGTTAACGCCTTTTTTCCTTCTCCTCCATCAACATCATCTAGTTCACTCTCATTATATTAAAGACCTATTTGCTACCATGTAAGTCAACGCCTAACCTATCGTATTAAAGATGAATAAAATGTTAGGATTGATCTGTAATATTGGCACGCCCGTTTTGGGCCTCCTTCAGACGACTGTTAGCCCACCAGTGAGCCCAGTCACGTTGATCAACGGAAGCAAGGGTCGTTCGCCTTAGTCGAACCTTACTCCAGGCCTAGCAATGGACCTGTTTGCTACTTCCTTTGGGCCCGTGCAGCCCACACGGACTACCTCTGATTTGGCTTCTGAGCCAACAAGCAACTCAAGCACGTCTCCTCTTCTCTCATGGGACAAGTCACTCCCCAATACCCAGCTGGAGCTTGAAGATGTTCCTCCTACTGACCAACATCTGCATCGAAGTTACCGTGTGCGCAATCCGCCCAAGCGGCTCGACATTTATTATACGGGGAGTCAAGCCAACTCTACTCAATTTCCTTTATCTGAAAACCGTATTTATGATCATTTTACGACTTATTATTGTGCTTTTCTCACAGTTTTAGGACATAATCCAGAGCCCGTGACATTTTTTGAAGTCGTACAAGAAGAATGTTGGCATCATGCCATGAATGCGAAAATTGTGGCTCTTGAACAAAATGGCACTTGGAACCTTGTTATCTTACCTCCACGTAAGAGAGTTATCGACTGCAAGTGGGTTGACAAGGTGAAGTTTAACCCTGATGGAAAAATCGAGTGGTATAAAGCTCAGTTAGTGGCAAAGGGTTATACACATATTGAAGGTGTGGACTTCCATGACACATTTGCCCCAGTTGCCAAGCTTGTAACCATTTGGTGTCTTCTGGATGTTGCTGTTAGCATAGGATGGCACATTCATCAACTAGATGTTAACAATGCTTTCCTTCACGACGATCTGGCTAGCAGAAGATGTTTACATGGGCATTTCACTGCGACAGGAATCTCGGAATGGGTACCAGAAATTCACGGCTTCTCTCTGTGAATTGGGTTTTCGGTCTTCACCTGCAGATCAATCATTGTTTCTCTTTCGAAGGGGAGAGTATTCATGTTATTTCTATGATTTATGTCGATGATGCTGGTCTCACTGGTAATTCCCTGGACTTTATCTCAAAGGTCAAATGATTTCTACATGATCGCTTTAGCATCAAGGATCTCGGTATCTTGTGTTACTTCTTGGGGATCAAAGTTGCACGCACACCTGAAGGAATGGTTCTTAGTCATTGGAAATATGTTCTTGATATCCTTAATGAATCTGGCACCACTAGTAGTCATCCTACTCCGGCTGGTCATCCTGACCCAACATCATATCGTCGACTAGTGGGTCGGCTACTCTATTTGGCGATGACATATCCTAACATCACGCATGGGGTCAACATCCTCAGACAGTTTGTTCATTCTCCGACGCATGCTCATATGGAAGTAGCACATCGCATTATTCGTGGTGTATCAATGTCTTGGCAAACCAAGAAACAACATGTCGTTGCCCGCTCATCTGTAGAGGCGGAATATTGAGCGATGGCCAGCACTGTCAGTGATGTACTTTGGTTACATTGGTTGTTACAGGAGATTGGGGTAACATAAAAGGGTATGATTTCCCTTTATTGTGACATTCAGGCAGCACTTCATATTGCAGTTAATCCTGTCTTTCATGAGTGTACGAAGCATGTTGAGATGGACTTCTATTTGGTTCGAGAAGGCGTCCAATCAGGTGACATTGCTCCCATGAAGATTAGCTCGCATCAGCAGCTCGCAGACATGTTCACTAACGGACTTGGTGCTGAGAAGCTTCATTTTCTATTGTCCAAGCTACGTGTTCGTGACCTTCACACCACAGCTTGTGGGAGAGTATTGGAATCGGGCCAGCAAGTCCATCGGCCCCAAGGGAATCCCATCGACGTCTCACACCACAAGCCTGATGTGTCTCATATCTACACACTCTTTGATTGTCCTTGTAATTATACCCTAGTAGAAATCGATGAAGGGTATACATAGCAGTGCAAGGTCAGCGACCACAATTAATAAAAACGAATAACGGAATCAGCGGTGAGCTCCATCGAGCTCACCGTGGAGTTGTCATGTTCACATCGAATAGGGAAACCACGTAAAATTGTTGTGGTGTTTTCTTCCGCACTATCAAATTTATTATGTAACGAAGAAAATACTATGACACCACACACAAAAACTGATAACCCATAATAATTTCATATTATCCAAGTACTTGTAAGTAATAACCTTCCTATAGTGAGATTGTTGTTGTGGGTAGCTACTCTATAAGCTTAGGTGCAAGTTAGTCAGGTTGCATTTGTGTTGAATTAGAACAATAACCTTGCGAAATTATTATTTTGATTGTTATGTGTCTTTGTGATATCCATTATTTACCTTATTAATATTACTCACTATTTTTTCACGAAAATATTAAAATCTTACAATTTTATGATTTCAATTTCACTCAAATGCGTAAAATCTCGTTTTTAACCGCTTTAAATGCGTCTAGCCCGTCAGATCCATCTTTTAATGGAATCTAATTATCTGAAAATGGGATAGTAAAACAAATTGTGATAGCCCCTAACAAGAGACAACATAGAAAAGAAGAGAGCGGGAGAGGGAAACAGTTGGCAGAAAGAGAAAACTTGAAAATGGCCATAGCAACATGGTACAAAACCATCTTTTTTGTTATCATACGCTTCAAAGTTCAAAGGGGACTCCTTTTGACTCAGCATATATGGCTTATTGGGATGAGATAAAAAAAAAAACAAAAGAGGTTATGAGGAGTCAGGACAGGAAGAGATGTTTTTGTTTTGATCTTGAAGCTATTATGGTGGCCCTTTTCCATCATAGCTATAGTACATTGCTCTTTGTAACTCTCAATAAAAAAACGACCCAATCCTTAACACACCAATCATAAATCGATGCAGTGATCTTATCCCCGGATTAAGGATTTGTCCTTAACCTAGTCATGGAAATATCTTCTCCTCGTACCCAATTGCACATACATAAAAATTTACTTAAGCTCGTTTGGAAACTCCGTTTTCAGATGTTGTATTCTCAGTATACATGTATATCGAGAATACAACTTTTTTTACTTGATGTAATAACAAAATGCATGTATTCATAATTCATGTCGCATTCCCTAATACTTAGAATATTATGTATTCATAATCTTACATTTTTTGTGAGATTTTAATTTTAGTATCCATGGTTCATTTAAACTATAATCCATGCATTATTGTATGGGTTCCAAACAATGAATTTTCAAAACCACACATTCTTAGTACACACATAATCTTTAATACACATATTCTCGTAATAAATCATTTCCAGAATCAAAGGTTCCAAACGACCCCTTACTTTCTAGGATCAACTTCTATCGAAGTGTTAATATCTCCTTATTCCAAAGTTATTTTAACAATTAAATTTGATATACGTATGATCCTATCGGTTGTTAATAGTGAGTTTTTAGATTTTAGCAAATAATGTATGATCCTATCGATTGATCGTTCAAGGATGTTTGATTTATGTATGTTTTATAAAATATTTGTAAGCGTTATTATCTCATTGTGAAAACTTTACGAACGTAATGAATACAAAGTCTGGCTATCTTAAATATTTGCATCGTAAGTGATATTTTCGTGATCAAACCCCCTGCTAGTGCTAAACCTACCAAACAATGTTCTATCATAAGTTAATCTCCTAACTTTTGGTCACGAAAGTTTTGAGAATATGAAAATAATTATAAACTAGCCTTCTAAACAATTCCCCAAACACATTTATCTTTACCATAAATCACCAACTTGAGATCTCAAATAAAACGTCACAACCTACACGACCAAGTGGAAGAAAAAGGAATGTATATATATAGATGGTAGTTTTGCAATATGGAATGGCATCAATCAAACTTTTGCCATAGTAAACTTTGTGCGTGCTCCATTCGAGACGCCTGCTAGGCTTCATCGAAGTAGGGCCATAGCTCTTAGATCAATAATTGCACACAGCATATAGTTTGGCTGATAAGAGTAAAAAGGAGCACGTACGTGAAGAAAGAATGTTGCCTTATGAGATTCTTTTTAGTGTGAGAATCACCATTGTTGTATCTCTCTCTCTCTCTCTACAGATATGGTCTCACTCTGAGGGTGGAGGGGTCCTTTTATGGGAACATATTGATGCAATGTGTATATAATTGGTTATGAAGCTATGTAGCTAAGAGAACCTATGAATGATATAAGGTTCCCATGACTAGAAAAGATATGACTGTGGCCTCTTCATTGGGGAGAATTTTGATTTTATTCAGTACAGGTAGCATCTCTCGTACATAGAATAGTAGTAGTTGAGCAAGTGGCACCTAAATCTTTAATTTCTTCAAGGAAGAAAAAAAAACCCTAATAACAGGCCAATATTATGATATGCTATGTGTGCAGTTTGGAATATGGGATGATTGGTGGCCATTCGTGCTTTCAACATAAACAAAGTGACAATCCCATGTTCTAGCTAGAATCCAGCAAAGTTCTGTGATGATTCTGATGAATGTATTGGGTAATAATACGTTAATCACCCCACATCAATTGTTTTTTCCAACGAATGGGAACTTACAGATAAATAGAAACTATGTTAATCTACCAAGAAGTCCATAAAATCGATGTTTAATGTTTTACGCCATGTAGAACATTTTTATCAGAAAAAATGGGTGTTGGATTTTATTCTCTTTTATCAACAGGTAGGTTCGAACCTCAGACTACGAGCAAAGGAAGAAGAGCACTTATCCAAACGAGTCATCTTGACCATAGCTACTATTAATCCACGAGTCACGTGTCGCTCATGGGTTGGAACTTGGATAGATACTAGCTAGCCAAATAGGATTTCCCCTTTTCTAACTGTCTAAAACGACTGTTTTCACCACAACGACTGTTTTGCCAGCAAGTCCTATTTGATAAATGAGAAGAAGGGATAGTGTACGTTGAAACCTCTTATCGTATTTGATGAAAACTTTGTTGATGGGTGGTTTTGATTGCTATATTTTGGGGGCCATGTGGAATAAACACCAAATGAAAAATGACATTTTCTAGAGAGTTTTTTAATGGAATTATATAGATTTCGTATATGAATTGATTTTTTATTGTTAGTCTAGACGCATGTGATTATTAGAAGTAAGTTCGTAGAAGAGTAATCATCAAAGTCGATCTCGTGACTAATCATGTACTTGTTCTTTTAACTTCAACTCATAGATGAACATTATATGAATCTTTTCTATCCAACCCCATCATTAGAAGAGCTGAGCCCGACCTCTAATGACTAGTAGTTTGACATCTCTTCTTCACTCTTCAACCTCATATATTGATTTCCACAAAACTTGGAAGCTAAAACTCGAGAATCTTGCATGCCATGCAAACAACTAAAATTGCTTTGTATTTCCCCCGTTCTTTGAGTAACCCAAGTGCAATACGGGAGGAACAAATAAAAGATGGACAAAAGTCTTGATTTCCTTCCTTCATATATAACCACAAACAGTTGGCTGGAATTACAAAGATGTACAAAAGAAAAGGCCATTTACTAAACCAAAAGGCAAAGAGTAAAACTCAAAATGGTTAAACCCTCTTCCCCTGTTAATTTCTCCCTTAATTACATGGATTTAATCCAACTTCCCCTCTAACAAAAAGGAACTTAAGGGAGAAATTAGAAATAAAAAAAACTAATATTCTCCCACCCTTACATTTCTTTTTTACCCCCTCAAAAGGGTCCAGGGTACCCGGGATGTACAATTTTTTTCCCTTCTTTTTCCTTAATTTCATAATTATACAGCTTAATTACTTAATTAACTAAGAATAGATGCTAATTAATACAATTAAGAACTCCATCAATCCAATCCCCCAGTACTGATCAATGAATCTACATCCTGGACTCCTGGAAAGCCAGCTTTTTCCAGTCCACCAATCGTTGCAAGAAGTCCATAACCTGCAAGGAATCGACACAATCTCCCACCATTAGCCAAAGTGATCACCTAACTAATTACAAAATAATTATTATTATTACCCAAAAAAAAAAGAGGAAAATTTAACAATTATGAAATATATTTTGGAGACTTGCCTGGGTAGGTTCCTGGAGGGAATAAGAAGCATTAGTTTCCTTTGGAACTTTGGACACAAGAATCCCAAATCCTTGCTCCCTCTCTTTCAATACCTGCCCATAGATAAATAAAATTAAATAAAGGCTGCCCATGTAAAAATTTAGAAAAAAAAAGGAAATGGTAAAGGATACAATAGGGGAAAACATAGGATACCTTGAATGCATCTTCATCAGTTCGATCATCTCCAATATAAACAGGGAAAACATCGGTACAATTTGCGAATCCTGCGATAAGGAAAACAACACCAACACGTACAATATTAAATAACCAAAAAATTGTTATATTAATTCATTATTGGGCCTCATAATTACATGTGATTAGTTAAAGTTAGTTTCAGTGATTTGGTAATTTGACTAAAGTTCAAATCTCAAGTGGGAATAAGGTGGGTTCGCTTTTTGGGACAGTTGATGCTTTTCTTAAAGCCACGATTAAGAAACTTAACAAACCCACCATTAAAAAAATTAATAATAATTAAGATTTTAATTAATTGTGATTAGAATACTCACCAAGAGACTCTAACAAAAATTCCAGAGCCTTGCCTTTGTCCCACTTAATTGTGGGTCGGATTTCCAGTACCTGTAGTGTAAGTAAACAAAGTAATTAATTAATTACTTAACTACACTCAATTCTCTTAAACTCGTAATTAACCAATTAAATACAATAATAAAAAATACTAGTAGTTATAACTTATAATTACCTTTCTTCCTTGTGAAAGGCGGAGTTTGGGATACTTCTTCAAAACGGACTTAACGGCTTCCGCCACTTCACTCCATTTCTTCTCCTCCACGCACCGGAAGTGAACTGAAACGCAGAACTTGTTGTTCTCAACTTTGGCTCCGGGAGTCAGTTTCGTTTTCGCCACCAACTCCTTGAACACCTCGTCGATCATCGGCAGAAACTCGCTCGCCGGCTGGCATATCACCGGCTCGGTCCCCTGATTTATCAGAGAGAAGAAGAACAGAGTAGTTAGTTACTCTGCGGTTCCTGCGGTTTGAAAGCTTGCTACTTTCCAGTTCAGTTGCTTACTTTAGTGTACTTGGAGCCTTTCTCCGGACCCTTAATGTCCATCCCGTGGCTACCAGCGTAGTAGAGTTCTGCTAGCCTTACAAATTTGTACACCTGCGCCAAAATTGCAAAAAACAGGGGAAGAGAGAGTGAGTAGAGAAAAAGGTGATTTCAGGGGAAGGAATCGATTCAGTTTTTTGTTGTTTTTTGTTTGCACGGCATTAATGTACCTTGTCCCTGCATCTTCCGCTCACTATGGCGGTGGGGAAACACCTAGCCAGCCTTCTAACAGTCGTCCTCATCTGAAGAAAGAAAGAAAACAGAGGAAAATTTCTCAGTCATGAAAACAGAGGAAAGTTTTTAAATCTTTTCAATTTTGGGCTTTCCGGGGAGTCGAAATGGCGGACCTTTTTGGACATGAAAGCACGATCGGGGTCGTCGACAATGGGGGAAAGGGTGCCATCGTAGTCGAGGAACATGACAATTTGCTTCCCTCGAGAAGCTTCCATTATCTGGTCGAAGTTATCCATGGCCGACGGCAGAGTAATCTGCTGCTGCTGCTGCTGCTGCCATGGGAGCTGCTGATCTTCCGATAGAGATTGCGAACTCGACTTCATGTGGGTCGGCGAGGAAGCTCGCATGGAGTCAATCCAGGAGTTAATCCTGGCTCCTCCTCCGCCGCCGCCATTGATTTCCAGATTCTCGAGGAGGAGCTTCTTCTTGGTCGACAGAGAGATGCAGCCCCCGCCGCCGGTTCCAGGAGCCGTCGGCGGCTTCTGGGCCGCCGCCGGGAAGATCGACGAGCCCGAAAGACGGACCATTGGCAAGTTGATCCCTGATTTCGTGTCCGGCACTACAACATTTTGGTTCGTCATCTCTGTAAGGAAAAAAAAAAAAAAAAGACATCCCCAAATTGTAAGAACAAAACAAAAACAGAGGAAGCCCATTTGAAATTATATTCCACCGATTCGAAGAAACCCATTAACTGGGTTTAAAGCTAACAAATTTACCTTATAAGAAAACCGAGTTAGAACCTTCTTTGAAGATTGGAAAATGGAATGGGGTGAGCTAACTAGGCGAAAAAAGCAGAGTGCTCTCTGTTTCTTCTTTCTCTGTTTTTTGAACAGATTTTTCTCCTGAATTAACTCTCAAATCGAGCTAGGGAAATGGGAGAATGAAGAAGGCCGATCAGTGTAGAAGCAGAAAGCGAGAGTGGGATTAAGGAAGGAGCTAGAGAGCGAGAGAGGTGGGAGAGAATTGTTGGGTAAGGAAGAAGGCGAAGGGTGGGTGTGGTTTTATAGCTGCAAACCCCATCCGCTAACGGACGAAAAACGAACTGTGTGGGTCGGGCCGATTGGCCGAAGCCCAGCCGACCCTTGTTTGTGGGACCCACATCCCCGGTCTACTCGGCGAAACCGTGGGCCCTACTGGACCTTCCGATCAGTCGGTATTATTTGGCCATTCCACCCCCGGGCACAACAAAATTCGGGGACCAATTGCAACAACACGCTACTCGAGTTTACGGCGATAGCCAATTTCGTCACTGCTATTTTATTTTATTAACACCCGCATCCATCATTTTTCAGAAAACAACTAACTTGACAATTACGGTTTCGACTCTTTTAAGGCTTTCATATGAATCGTATGCAAATCATCTTGGACTCATGTTGATCAATTGGATTAAAAGAAATCACTAGAGTAAGTTAATTATATATATGTGTTCGATCCCCCCCCCCCGAAAGTTGTTGTAGATCAAGACATCGAGATGGCTGAGTTGGACTAGAATTCTATTCCAAAAGGGTGTAGGTCCAGTACAGATATCGCTCGTAACAGATAGTTATATGCAAGAGGATTAATACGGCTCAAGATAGGGTGCATAACCATGGATTATGCTCCCATCAATAACTAAATCTGAAACATTCATTTAGAAAATTCAGATCTAAGGATGAAGAATTAAATTACATTTTTATTTTCTCTGACTTTTTTAATCGGCTCATATCTTCTTCGTTTTAACTCGGATTTTAATTTTTTTGCACAGATGGAACGAGTTCGTTGTGCTCTACAAAAATGAGATACATTTTCAATATTTTTTTTAGGAAAAAAAAATTCTTGCCTCTTGGTACCAACTGCATACCATATGGTATCTTCTTCGTTTTTAATTCGTTTTTGAAAACGTTTGCACAGAAGGAACGAGTTCATCATGATCTATTGGATCTACAAATTTCTGGGTGAACAAATTACAGGACCAAAAAATACCACACAATACCACCCTGATACAGGGTGGTATCTTGTGGTACACACAATGTTAAAAGTCGTAAATGACAGTTAATATACTTCTACTATCATGTATTCAACCATCCTACAGTCTTGGTTTGTTCATATCACCATTATGAACACAATTATCTGATGTCATATTTTGAAGAGCACAATTATCTGATCTGACTGTGCAAAAAAAAATCGACTTAAAACGAGTGAGAAATCGTCCATCAAAGACTAAGGAGGGAAAAATTAAAGGCTTTACAGGAGACAGAGAGATGCTGATGTCTTGTTGATGTAAACAGGTTATTCATGGTTACTCACCATAAGGTTACTGACCTGATCTGTTCCGATTAATACTAGTGTGGAAGAAAGGATGCCAAAAATGTGATAGGGAGGGATTACCACCATTAGGGATGGCAATAAAACCCGAACCCACGGGTACCCACCCGACCCAACCCAGTCAACGCGGGTAAAATCCGTGTTGACGGGTTTTGGGCCGGGTTTGGGTTTAAACCCGTTCACTATTCACCGGGTTGGGTTGGGTTTGGGTTTAGGTAAACCCGGCCCATGGGTACCCGCCCACACCCATATAATTAAATTTCTCGGCATATTTAATATTCTAAACAACTAATCTAATTTATGTTTGTGGAGACATGTCTAATTTTTTTCTTTTTAGTTGTGTAGAATGAATTTGATGTTATCGAGTGGAGATTGAAAAACTTAATTGAAAGGAAGAAGCTTTCAATTAATCATGTTATTTATGGATAATTTGTGATTTGCTTCAATTTTCTTGAGTTTTCTAGATTGGTGTTGAACAATTTGTATAGTTAATTTGTGATTTGCTTGAATTTTCTAGAATGGTGTTTTATATATGGATAATTTGTATTGAGAGATTGATATTTGACATCAAGTTTGATAGGAACTTGTTATTGTGAATTTTTTACAACAAAAACCCGTGGGTACCCATGAACCCGCGGATACCCAGCGGGTTGGGTTGGGTTTGAGTTTTTCAAACCCAGTGGGTTTTACCCCGGGTTTTTTTCACGGATAAACCCATGGGTTTGGGTTTGGGTTTGGCAAAACCCGACCCAACCCGACCCATTGCCATCCCTAACCACCATGTTAGTTAAGGGA
Source organism: Linum trigynum (assembly GCA_964030455.1). Lineage (NCBI taxonomy): Eukaryota > Viridiplantae > Streptophyta > Magnoliopsida > Malpighiales > Linaceae > Linum > Linum trigynum. The sequence goes on from OZ034817.1 coordinate 6,290,409, forward strand.
TTTTTCCAGAAATAGCACTGTTTTAAAAAAAAATTCCAAAAATAGCATCTAAGTCCGAAAAAATCCAAAAATAGCACCCTTTTCCAAAAACCGCTCCCTACCAGTGCGGTTTAGGCGAAAACCGCCACCCAGGGGCGCGTTTTTCGATGAAAACCGCACCACCAGGGGGCGGTTTTGCCCAGGGTGCGATTTGGTTGCAGATCGCACCCCCAGGGTGCAATCTGCTTTTATTTTTCTTTTTTTTTTTTTTGAAAAATCCTAACCTAGGTGGAAACTTCAAACGGACGTATCTTTGTGTTCGGGTATCCGATCGTCGCGGAATTTTTTTTGATTCCGCATAACTTTTTGAGATCTTGCAAGCCGAAGGTGGTTTGATCCTGCCTTCGTCCTAAAAAATGTCGTTTGCTACCCCGAACGAGCTTTTTTCCGATTTCGTCAAACTTTGGACAACCATAACTTTGTGCTCCAAAATCCAAACAACATGAATTTTTTTTTATTTCGCATAACTTTTTAAGGACTACAATTTTTACTAGAATGAATTTTCAAAACAGGAATTATTTTTGGATATACAGGATTTTGGGAATAGCTTACCTTCCCTTCTCAGCAATCCACGTACATTTTGAAATTGTGTCTATGATAAAAGTTGTAGTCCTTAAAAAGTTATGCGAAATAAAAAAAAATTCATGTTGTTTGGATTTTGGAGCACAAAGTTATGATTGTCCAAAGTTTGACGAAATCGGAAAAAAGCTCGTTCGGGGTAGCAAACGACATTTTTTGGGATGAATGCGGGACCAAACCACCTTTGGCTTGCAAAATCTCAAAAAGTTATGCGGAATAAAAAAAAATTTGCGACGATTGGATACCCGAACACAAAGATACGTCCGTTTGAAGTTTCTACCTAGGTTAGGATTTTTCAAAAAAAAAAAAAAAAAGCAGATCGCACCCTGGGGGTGCGATCTGCAACCAAATCGCATGGTGGGGGTGCGGTCTGCAAAACCGCCCCCTGGGGGTGCGGTTTTCATCAAAAAACGCTCCCCTGGGTGGCGGTTTTCGCTTAAACCGCACTGGTAGGGAGCGGTTTTTCAGAAAGGGTGCTATTTTTGGAATTTTTCGGAGTTGGGTGCTATTTTTGGAATTTTTTTTTTTAAAAGTGCTATTTCTGGAAAAATCCCATTAGTTAAACTAAAATGTAATGGTAATATTTGTTATAAAAAATTAAGTGATCAATTTGTCATCGACTAAAAGTTGGGTGGCTATTTATGTATTGACCCCCAAAATATCCGCCGACCCCACGGTGCATGCGGGACCCAGGGCAAAGGTGGGTTAAGTAATTGCCATGTAGCCGTCGTTTGTTCTTCTCTCTTTTCCTGTTTTTAAGATTCTTTTAATCCCAACCAAATTCCGTTTTCCTGAGAGACGTAGTTGCCAGCGAACAGTTAGTCCACGTGGAGGGCGGTGTATGGCGGTCATGATTTTGTACGGGTGATGGGTCTCTGCCACGTATGTAATACACCACCCACACTTGGCAGTTGCTCAATGCCTAGTCCCATCCCTTCTTGTTCCTGCCATTTGGTTTATTTATTTAACAGTTAAAATAGTATATAAATATTTTGTAGTTAGGGGTGGTTATTTGGTCCCGGCTTTTTTATTTTATTCAAAATTGGACCGTATAATTCGGATCGGGATCGGATAGCAAACAATCTAATTTTATATTCGGGCCATTTGAGGTAAAAAAAATCCTTCGGGATCGGACCGAAAATCGGATAAAGACCCAACAAAAGAGTCCAACACCCAAAATTTAACCTTCACATTCTTTCAGGCCTCAGGCCACTCAAATCTCCCCTTAGGCCACTCAAATCCTCACTTGCTCAATCTGAAATCAAGACCAAATTAGGATCGGCCCGATCAAGACCGAACTGTATTCAATAAAATCTTTGGTCCTTCTATTCTCGAAAAGACCGAACCAGAACCGAATCAATTCGAGCCAATTTAACCGGACCATATAGCTATCCCTACTTGCAGCTTTTCAGGAAGCCGAATTAAATTTCGGTTCAATGTTAGATCTTTGCGTGCATTGTTGCAAATGTATGTGAAAAATATTGGATTTGTGCAACTTCACATTAAATTTTGGTTTTTGTTTGTTTAAACGCAGTTTGCAAAGAATGTGTAAGATTCGTCATTCAATCTTTCTAGAAATGATGATTTTAACTTAACCCGATTCGCATTATATATATGTATTATCTGGGAGCCTGCCCAACAGAGGAATTTTACATAAGTGTCCTCTTTCAAAAAATAAATAAAAAATAAATAATTCTTAAATCAGAAAATAATCAACTCGTACAAGTTAAAAAAAGTCCATGTTATATTTTCATATTCTGAAAAAAATTATAAAATACACTTGGTGTCTACACTGCTCAAACAAAGTTGTCTCGGTATATCCTACTAGACAATCATACACAAATTGACGCATATTCGAATTCTAAATTTATTCTTGATGTAACTCAAAACTGAAAAGATACTTTCAACACTTGTCGTACAACCATGAAATCCATACAAATTAAGGGTAGCTTGTAATCAGATTAATTGTTAGGTTTTGAAAATAATTAAAGATAGAGAATAGGATTTTTCTATTACACAGTGTTTAGAATAGAACAACAAAAAAGTTGTAGCCTAATGAAAATTATATTTATTAATAGTAGTAGTGTACAGGGTTTGAATTACACAAACTACCACTTATATTCTCATACGCAAACTGCAAACAAAAGTAGGATAATGATTTTTTTCAAATTTTAAGGTGTCCCGGATTATTTGTTATAATTTTTTGCCAATATGTAAAGTACCACCAAGAATTGAATAATCGTTTTTTCAAAATTTAGGGGTGTCTCGGCCTGCGTCTGCCCCTGAGCCTGCATCTTCCCACCCCATTTTCAACCCTGTTTTATTTCAATCATCTATTTATTTACTCAGATTATGTGCAATTAGATTTGGACTCGTATATATGTATCCAACACTAGGTACTAGTCACTATCTCTTACGTAATTTTGCTTCATTAGGCGTGTCATTGTGTATGGGGGAATGGTATGATATCAATTCTGGAACCTATTAGAACAATTCGAATCATTGGTACTAATGTCTGTAATAATTAAAAGATCCTGTATTTAAATTCAGACAAGCTTCAACATTAATCGTTGATTGTGGAACAAGACACGAAGAACCTAGACAAACTTAGAACCTACAATCGAGAACGTACATATAAGAAAATGATACTAAATCTATTATATAACTTCTAACAAATTGAGTTGTTGGAATCAATATGATACAATCTCCATGTTATTTTAATATTTAAATAGTATTCCCCCTTCATTTCTACACATCTCACATGTCTCAACAACTGTCGAATTACCACAAGAATCATATTATGAAAATGTTGTCACTTTCTTCGTATAATAAAGAATGGTAAGAAAGTTAAGACACTTACCGATGGTAAAAACAGAAATTGCTGTTTTAATGGTAATTGATGTTCACGCAGTCTACTTCAAGCTTTGAAAGCATTTTAAGCGCGACATTGGTTTTGGCTTTAAGCAATGCATGTATTGGTACGTACGTACGTATAAAAATACCCCATATATGGAGCAATCATCTGCCTCTGCTAGTTTGTAATCACCAACTTACTAACTCACAAGAAAGGCGTCATATTATATATGAGTTTTAAGTTTGTATAATTCTGAATATCACGTATATAACAAATGGAGTCGTCGGAATTCGAAAAGAAGATATTTCAATAAGAGAAAAGTTCGGATACTATGTCAATAGTCAATTAATCCCACTAACTCAAGTTATTGGGCCCATTGATGCTTTGATCAGCTATATCTTATATGATGGTTTGGTTTGTACACATTCGAGTTTCTCTCGATTTCAATCGGACTCACTCAATCCAACCAATATGTCATATGTATAATATGGCTTGCTACAAGCCTGCATCTTCCCACCCCCCATTTTCAACCAATTATATTTACACAATACCTCGAATTATTGATACCATAGTGTCTAATAACTAAGAGATCTTGTGTTTGAATCCGTATGCCCCCTCAATCTCAATAGGTGATTTAATAAAGCACAAAGTATGAAGCACCTGCGCAAACTTAAAGCTTACGAATTGGCTTTTGTTTAGAGGCGCACAATATGTATAATAGAATGATATTAAATCCGTTCTATAACGTACCTCTTTCAAAAACTCTAGCTGTTGAAATCAAGTGGTTATCGAACTCGTTGTTGTTTTAGTTTTTAAAAAAAGTATTTCCTCTTTACCTTTTTAATAAAAGTTGAACAGTAACTAGGTATGTAGCCTTCTTGCCATTTCTACACATCTCGCAAGTCTCAACAACCCTCAAATTATCACAACCACTATTAAGAAAATAGTCGACGTCACTTCTTTTGTATAATAAAAAAGAATGACAAGAACACTTACCAAGTGGCAATTGCTTTTTTTTAGTGGGTTTTGGCTTTTAAGCAATGCATGTATTGGTACGTACGTACGCACATACGTATAAAAAAAAATACCCATTGGAGAGCGTTGTTCTGCCCCTTCTAGTTAAGTGATAATCTGGTTTTTTACACATTGGAGTTTCTCTGGATACTTCTTTCTTCGTACTCATCGACCGAAAACCGCTCGATTTTCCCTCCAGCTACACTTGCTTTTGTCTCACACTCACTTACTCGGACACCATAAACGACAGGCTCGATGTCATTCTCGTCGGAAACAAACAAAAGATGCTAGAACAAGAAGAAGAAGAAAAGAATACATAATAATGAGAGGAAAAAGACCCCACGTAAAAAGGAAAAAAAAAACAGTAAATATATAATGACTCGTACGTACTCAGTGGAAAGTGCATTATTCCCTCTTGGAATAATAATGAACGAAAACAAATAAATGGGGGAGAGAAATGAAATCGTGCTTCTTTTCCCCACAAGTTCCCTCTTTGGGAAAATGCAAGCTAGCTAAGAGTAATGTCATGGAAGAAGAACACAGCAAGGCAGTAGTACTTTGTTGGCAGCATACCAGATTTGCCTTAAATGGCAAGGAGTGGTGGCCATTCTAGGATTCGCCCATTGTAATGTGGGGTTTCTTTTGAAAACTAGCAGCAAATTCTATTAAAGCAGTTTTAATTTATTTTTTATGACCAAAACCTATAGGCTATAGCATTAGTTCTGTGGGAATGCTGCAAAACCAGCAGCAGCTGTTTCGACTTGGGAACATGGTGGTAGCCGGTACAAACTGGGTTTAATCGATTCCGGTTACAAAATCGACTGGAATGTTTTTTTATATGACCGCACCGGCATGGTCAATTCGCAACACTTAAATGAAATGATGCTGTTTTGATGAATTTAATTAACAGAAATAATTTTTTTTTATTTTTTTATTGAATTTGAAAGTTAAATATTGATATTATTTGTTGGATTTAACTATGAATGGTTAGATATTTATATTATTTTATCGAATTCAAATATAAAATTGGATGTTGCCCTTAAATCTTGTATTTAAATATGAGAATTTTTTATTTTGTTTGGAATGTTGTATTTTATTTAAATATAGATGTAGATTTTAAAGATGTTGCCTTCAAATCTATTATATATACGCCTATATCTATTAAGTGTTAATGATTTACCAATTTCCTACATATTTTGCTAAAACATCGTGAACTTATATAAACCAATTGTGCCATCGATTGCACCGTATCAATTTTACTAAACCGATATAACAGCCGCATAAATCTGTTTGACAACTTGCTTTTAGTGGTAGTAGTAGTATACTGATGTTCAACTTGGTCTATTTTTTGCATAATAGAAAGCCCATTAGTTTAATGCCCATAATAAAAGAGGTCAAGAAAAAAGAATTCTTTGAATAATATTGATGTTGAAACGTCCATTATGGCTACAACAACCCTTGGAATTTCCGAAGAGATGTTAATTATGGAGGATCGTTGTCTATAGTTAGTGCTCCAAATTACACATACGCTAGAGTACAATTCCAATGTGTCTTTTTAGGAACGAATTCCATATCTTATTCCTTTATAAAATGATGATAATAATAATAATTCTAGTATATTCTAGACGTTATTGATTGGAGGCTTTTATCACATATACATATACATATATATATATATACCACATCCAAAAAGGTTATGTTGTCTTGATTAAGGAACCACATTTGGGCACTTAACTAAGAGCTCTCTAATTGTTATGTTTCTTCGGGGAAAATTTTGTGTCTTCATTGATTGATTTGATACATTCTAGTTTTGAGCAATATGATTTGTGCAACAACTCCCATCTTTTGAAGAAGAAGAAGAAAAAAAAAAATGTAAACGAGAGTGTTTGATGTTTATGGAAGGGAAGATAGTCATGACACTATGACCATGGACGGAGACCAAAAAATGATAAATTTCGATGATGTGTTGTCTTAACTGATTCAATGTATTATAATTTTCGAGCAAAATAATTTGTACAATAATCCATACATTCTGAATCATTGTTTAGACGAGGGTGTTCGACATTTATGGAAAGCAGATCTAGCTCTGTAGCTATATATATACTAGGTGACAATGTCGCGCCTTGCGCGTGGCGGAGATGACCTATGACAATGTATTATGTGGCCAGTTATGGTATTTTGTTAGTATTATTAGTTTAAAATTAATTTTTTGTTAGCAGTTTTGTTAGTAATATTGACTTGACAATATGATATTGACCGAGAAGAGATATATGGCAATCAACATCCAATTTTAAAAATTTTGAAAATTTTGGCTAAGAAATGATATTTATTTAAACCCAAGTAGACTCATTGATACGGGTAGGGTAAGACTGACGTATATATGGGTTTGAAAGTTTGTAGATGAGTTTGGATAGGGTATGGATATTTATTTTAATAATCTAAATGTGTATGAGTTGGGTATGGGTACGCATTTATTCGAGGGTGTTTCAGTTACACATACAAAAATTAGAAATATTTGTAGAATTTCAAAAGTTTAGGCACCAAAATGTCATACACAAAAACTTTAGATACTAAAATGTAATGTTCCATCAATATTTTGAGGATTATGTGCCAAAAAAATAAATTTAGGTTATAAATCTAAACATCTATTAAGTTTAGGTATCGAACTTTAATTTGTATAGTTGAGGTTTAATTTCTTTATGGTGATGTATTTAATATGATAATAATTTAATTTTTTATAGAAAAATGGAAACTATTATTTGATATATGTAGATACCTAGCCAAACATTCCATGTATAATTGTTGAAAATTCTAGCTCGGGTGAAAAAGAAAAACTTTAGGGAGAAGCAAAATGAATACAACTGGAACTCGTTTAAAATTTCACGCCTTCAAATCTCATAGTGGAAAATGATTACTTTCTAATAAATAATAATCACATACATTTATTTTTAATTCAGCTGATAAGTGAGTGGTTCATGATTCAATTATTAATTCTCTAGACTGTTGGTAAGCCGTGTATGGACCGTACATACTTGTGATTAGAATACATAAAAATTGTATACTAATTAGGGTAAGCCGAAGAAGGTAAAGAAAGAAATAAAGAAAGGGTTATTGCAGGCGAGTGAAAAATGAAACGAAAAGTAAGTAGATGATGGAAAGGTTTTCACCAATGGCTTTAGTTGGCCGTCAATACAACAGTCAACCATTTTCACCGTAGCAATTTATTGACACTTGCTTATGTAGATGTCGTATATTTTGTTACATGTAGTTAGTAAAAGTTTGTTTAGTACCCCGTAAATGTAATAAATGAGTTTATAAAATCGCTCTTGCAATATTTTAGAGTCATCTCTCTTTTATCATTTATTTAATGTTTCACGTAATGAGCAAATATAAAATGGTCGAATCTTCTTCTATAGTTGAGTGATACAACATCTTGTATGGTACAAACTATATATATATATATATATATTTGTTATGGTGGATTGGATTCATGGATTGATTCAAAAGGATTGGTGAATTGTATTCGTGGATTCAAGTAAAATCTAAATATTGGACCAATATGTAAAATTCAAAAAATTGTATGTACGAAAAGTTCATAAAATTTATATAACAAAACATAATTTTTCAATAATTTTACATTAAAATTAAATTTAAGGTATTAAAATGTAAAATACACATTATAGTGACTAAGTTTTAATTTAATTAAATTTGGAATATCTAAAATGTAAATGCAACCGTCCAATCAGCTTGCAAGTTTTGGTAACAGTAACTGAAGTTCTTCTTTATATATAAAAACTAGGTGGTGATGTCGCGACTTGTCGCGGGGCGGAGATGGGCTATGTGCATGTATTATGTGGGCCGTTATGGGTGTTTTGTTAGTATTATTAGCCTAAAATTAATTTTTTGTTAGCAGTTTTGTTAGTAATAATATTTACTTGACAATATGATATTCACAGAGAATAGATATATGGCGGTCAACATCCAATTTAAAAATTTTGAAAATTTTTGCTAATAAATGATATTTACCTAAACCCAAGTAGACTCATTGATTATGGGTAGGGTATGTGTGACATATATATGAGTTTGGAAGTTTGTAGATGGGTTTTGGTAGGGTATGGATATTTACTTTCATAATCTAAAGATGTGTATGATGAGTATGGATACCTATCTATTCGAGGATGTTTTAATTACACATACAAATATTATATCTATTTATAGAACTTCAAAAGTTCTGGTACTAAGATGTAAAACAAAAAAAAAATAGTTACTAAAATGTAATATTTCATAAATATTTTGAGGACTTGTATGCCAAAAAAATTTAGGTTATAAATCTAAAGATATGTTAAATTTAGGTACCCAACTGCAATTTGCATAGTTGAGGCTTAATTACTTTTATGGTAATGTATTTAAGATGATAATTATTTGCTTTTTTATAGAAAATAGAAGAAAATATGTATTTGATATGTAGAATTGTTGAAAATTACATGTATAATTGTTAAAAATTCTAGACCGAGTGAAAAATAAAAACTCTAGAGAGAAGCAACAGGAATACAAACAGGAACTCGCTAAAAATTTCATGCCTTCAAATCCTATAGTGAAAAATGACGACTTTCTAATAAGTAATAGCTATATATATATTTGTTTTTAATTGGACTCAACATTGAGGTGAAAATGTTAGTGCTTCATGGTCAAATATTAATTCTCTAGAATGTTCGTCTGTTGTGTATGGACCCGTTCATATTTGTGATTAGAATACAAAAAAAAAATAGTATACTAATTAGGGTTAGATGAAGAAGGCAAAGAAAGAAATAGTTATGGAAGGCGAGTGAAAATGAAACGAAGGGGAAGTAGATGATGGAAAGGTTTTGACCAATTCTTTTAGTTGGCCGTCAATGCAATAGTCAACCCTTTTCACCGTAACAATTTATTGACACTTGCTTATATAGATGTCGCCTATTTTGTTACATGTAGTTAGTAGAAGTAGTACCCCGTAAATGTACTAAATGAGTTTATAAATTTGCTCTTGCAATATTTTAGAATCGTCTCACTTTTATTTTATTTTTTAATTTTTCGCGTAATGAGCAAATATAAAATGGTCGAATCTTCTCCTACAGTTGAGTGATGCAACATCTTGTATGGTACACACTAAATTTATACTTTTATGTTATGGTGGATTGGATTCATGGATTTGTTCAAAAGGATTGGTCGATTGGATTCATGTATTTAAGTGAAATCTAAACATTGGACCAATATGTGTAAAAATAAAAAAAATGTACGTACGAAAATCTTATAAAATTTAGATACCAAAACATAATTGTTCAATAATTTTACATTAAAATTAAATTTGGGGTATCAAAATGTAAAATATACATTCTATTCTAGTGACTAAGTTGTAATTTAATAAAATTTGGGGTATCAAAATGTAATAGTTTAGGCAACGGTAACTTGCCTTCAACTCCCCTTATCCCCTCGGTTGAACATATGATAAACCTTGGCCGAGTGACTTCGTTCCTTCAACGGACAATTCAGAAGAAATGGTAAGATATGGGCAAGGGTTCTCGCGAATCTCCCTATTGCAGGGAAACCTACAGAAGTAAGAATGGGAAGAGTAAAAGGAAATCGTACTGGTTGGATTGCTCATGTGTCTACGGGACAAATCCTATTTGAAATGGATGGTGTGAGTTTGTCGTATGTTCAATGATTTTATATATAAAATTTAGATACCAAAACATAATTGTTCAATGATTTCACATTAAAATTAAACTATAATTAAATTTGAGGTATCAAAATATAAAATGTACATTATAGTGACTAAGTTGTAATTTAATTAAATTTAAGGTAATCAAAATGTAGTAGTTTAGGCAACAGTAACTTGCCTTCAACTTTATATATAAGAACGACTGTTGTTTGTTGAGACTAAAATAGGATAAAATTTTGACAATGTATTGTATGTAGCCTCATGATATTATTTGCAAACATAATGGGAGGGGTAGAAGAAGTAACCACAACCATGCTGAAAATTGAGCGAATAATTGACATGGTCAACTTATTAATTAATTGATTGGTGTTCTAGAAGGCAAACTAACAACAAATCTTGTACAATGATTTTGGGATCTCTTAGTTCGTCTGTATCGGGTCTTTAACTTGGAGGAGCATGATGATATCAGTGAATCGGATCTCCATCCCTTCAATTTACCTGACCAAAGACCTGCTTTGCTTCTTTTTCATTTACGCTACATGTTAGGTTATATTCCCTTCAATTGCGCTGACATTTTATATGGTAATATTCCATGTCATTTATTCTTCTTTAATCTAGAAGCGCCGTGGTTTAATCAATAATCATCCATTTTTTCAAAGTTCTACAAATGAAGATTGGTAACTATATATTCGAAAGTATATATGCTGGTCACATTTTTAGGTCTCTAGTGCACTTTCTGCGTCCAAATCTAGCACGTGCACATTTTCTAATTAAAAGTGAACGAGTCAGATCTGACCAAACTTCTTTGACTTGAGAGAGAGACTTGAGAGGAAACATCATGATGACATTCTAAGCATTGCAATACACTTAGACGTCGTTTGGATGAGGAAACGTAATTGATCAATTTAACTCGTTTCGTTTCGAGACAATTTGATCAAATTTTATTGGCTTTCCAACAGAAAATTTGAATGGATCAATTTGGTCCAGAAAATTTCGAATCTATCCATTTTTGTGTCAATTCCATTTGATGTTTTTTTTGGGGTGAGACAGGTATTTCGAATTGACTCGTTATAAAATCGCAAGTTTTATAAAATAAGACAACTGACCGAATTATCTCGTTTTTCGAATTGATTCGCCCAAACGACCCCCTCAGTTTCAAGTCGGCTTACAAGTCTTTGTTGCGCCTCCAATCTCCACATGGTAGGACACAATGCCAGTCAAGTCAAAGGCTAGATCAAGGAGTGTACTTAATTAGGGTTTATGTCGTGAGTCTTGAGGGTTACAAATTTATGATTTTCTAGAAGAAAAAAAAAGACTTCAGTTTCTCAGCTACCATCGACAAAATTCCCAAACTTCGCCTCCAAGTTTCTTTTCTCCCTAGTTGTCACCAATAATGACAAATAATGATTCATTAATTAGTTTCAAACAGAACATCTGTCAACTTTGGCAAATACTTCTGTCTGTAATGTATAGGTATAGCTTAATTCCCTCCACGTTACGGTTGCATGCAACTCCACCACCACTGCCCTAAAAAGACTTTGACTAAGTTGGTACGGCGCAGCAGTGTGAAACGGACCGACAGACAATTTTATTAATCACAAACCAGACATCGTTAATCAGAAACCGGACACTGTTAATCAGAAACCAGCAGAATTAGTGAGAGACAATTATTATCGGCTTCCTTCGTTGACAAGAAACCATATGTCAGGACAGGCCCTCTCGACCTCGAGCAGCCTTACTAATTATAATTTGACTGCATCGAACCGGTCGGAGAAAACAGGCGGAATTATGTGATTTTCCGAGGAGCTTCCCGGTCAAGAAATCAAGTAAAGAGCAACAGAGAATATTCCAATTAATTAATTTATTTATGTAAAGGGCAAAATTGCCTGCCGCCCCTCTCCGAAATTTCCACATGACAGGCTAGCTGATGCCATTGCTCTTGCATTAGGAAGTAAAAATAAAAAATTAGACCAGGCAAATTACAACCCGACCCGTTGACTCGACCCAAAACCGCCCAAAAATTAGAAATTTTTGTAACCCGAAATCCGAATGACCCGAACCCGATAACCTGTGGTTTTTTGGGTCAGGTTGGATTGGTTAGCGGGTCGACCGTTGGACCCGTTCTATTTAATATATCACTCCCAAAATCTGATAAAATCACTCATAAATTGGTGAGATGTTTAAAAAAATCACAAGGATTTCAATGACATGTTTGGAGTTTAAGGATAAATGGATAATCAAATATCATGTGTTTCTTGTAGTAGTATTACTCTTGTAATTGTTTTTTGACGATTAGCGCAATTTATATTTCATTTCATTAGCGTGGGAGGATTTGAGAATATGTTAATTGACATGTGTTAGGTAAACTATTGTCATGCATATTTGAATATATGTGTTCGTTAAGAAAATATGAAGCATGTTTGATATTGTTTCTGAGAACGCTCATAACCTGAAATGACCTGTAACCCGACTTGAAACCAAATGGGTTGGGTCAATATTTGACCCGAAATAAGCAAACCAAACATGACCCGACCCGTAACCGATGTTCCCAACCTGAACTTACACAACCCGACCTGATTGCCAGGTCTACAAAAAATTACTCGTCTATTTCTCATTAATCTGTTTTGGAGAATTTATATTATTATTATTATTATTATTATTAATGGTAACAAGTAAATGATGTTGTTTTAATGAATTTAAGTAATAAAAATTTTGATTTATTGTTTATTTCATTAATTTATAAGTCAAAAGTTGATGTTATTTGTTGATTGAACGTAAATTGTAAATATATTTTAAATATGATTAATTTCATTAGATGTTATTGATTTTCACATATTTTGTTGAACCGACATGAACAAGCACAAATTAGTTGTACCACTGGTCATACCATTCCACTTGTCAAACCGGCATAGCGGTATAAACCGGTTTGACAACTTTGCACCTGTGGCTAAGCCTTTTTAGGTGTAGTTTTAAGTGGAAGTTCATATAAAATAAATAAGATGAATTTTACAATGATTTATAATAATAGGGTGTTGATTAATTTTTTTTTATGATACAAATTAATTATGGATTAAGATGAAAGAAAAATAGCCTGTTAAAATTTATGAAAAAATTAATGATCTTCCATAAATAATGATATGAAAGTAATGTGGCAGATTATGCATGGTTATGCAGACATCACACCACTATGATAACATATGAAATTAATGACACATTCTACCATGTAATTAAATTTTAGGACCAGTATCACCTATGAGAAACGAGGCTCGCCCATTTAACATGACAACACGAGCTCATTAGTCGTATTTCTATTATTCGGTGCGGAATTTTACAATGATATATAACATTGGTGCTATAAATTTTATCTTTTATGGTACAACTTGAAATTGTACCTTTAATGTTATGGTACAACTTCAAATTGTACCTATACTTTTTGTGCAAATTCTTTTATGATACAACTTGAACTTGTACCTTTATGTGATGGTACAATCTTCAAGTTGTAAAGTTGTACCATAACATAATGGTACAAATTTCTTTATGGTATAGCCTAAATTTATACATTTATTGTTATGGTACAACCTAAAGTTGTACATTAAAGCACCAATACTATAAAGCATAGTAGAAGTGCTCATTATTCGGTAGTAATCATTTATTTAGATTAATTATGTTATTATTCAGCATACTTCGTTTATGAATTGTGATTAGGTTTTGTTTTTATAACTATTCCTGATTATTTTTATTTTCTGTTTTCTAGTTTTAGTAGAACAAACATTTACTCTTTCTATTCATCTTTCTTAGCATCAATAGTATAAGACAATCTTTCTCTCCTTTCTCTCGTGAGTAACAAAAATACCAATTGCTCCAAATAATCAAAACCCAGGTTCCATCAAAAGCCCGCTAAACAAAGAAATATTCTTTGCGAGTAGAAGCCAAATTTCATATTCTCTGTTCACATTGGTCTTTTAGTACAAGCATCTAATTATTTACACTTCTCATCATTTTAAATATTCGTTAGGGCAAAGTACTTTTGCGTAAAATATTTAGAGCACCACCCATTATTGGTTCGCATATATAAAGATGGGTTTGGTAGTCCAAACGGCTGCATGAGTTGTTTTGTTATTTTTGACGCATCTCAAACCGAGTTTTTTTCAAGGATTAAAAAATCATACTGGCGAAATTCGAACATAATTTTTTTTATGAGAAGTGAAACCGGTAAGTGGTATTTAGTGGTATGAAATGGTTGAACCACGATTTCATCATAAAATATCCTATCATTGACTTTTTCGGTACAACATCTGGTACAGTATTTCAATTATTGATTTTTTTCCTTATTCTTCCTTTATTCTTAAAAATTATTTTTAAATGGAAGCATACAAAATCTGGTACCGTATTTCAATTATTGATTTTTTTTCCTTTCTTCTTCCTTTATTCTTAAAAATAGTTTTTAAATGGAAGCAAATGTCAATTCGATCTTATTTTTGTGTTATTAAATAGTTGAAAATACGAATAAGAATGATCTTTACTGCTAGTTTTCAAAATTGAAGGTTCAAGATCCGAATCTTTGAAATAGCATCTAACAAAAAATAAAATTGATATAATTCTTATAAGAAAATAGTTGGAAACCCTAAATTGTTAACCAACAAAATTCGCATATAACCAAATGAATATAGCAAAAGTGATTCCATGTTCGCCGCCTAAATCTACTCTTGATTTTCTTCTTAATATTAAATTCGTGGAATCGGAGTTAAGGAATTAGTAGCCGACTCACGCACTTAATGAAATTATCAAAGCAAATTTTTTTTTATAAATCGGTATTTCATTTCACCAAAAGCGTTGCTGGCAACACCCTTGCCAGCTAGGGGAATGAGATCAGACAAAAAAGAACCATTAGTAGACCAATCAACATAAACCTACCAAAAGACCAAAACACAGGGAAGGAAAACTTCTATGTATAAGACTCTAATCAGTGCTACCCTATCAACAAACAGAGCAAACTCGGGTAAGAAAGTCAAGCAGCCTAAGAAACAGGTGGTCCGAAACGATCAATCTCCTTTGAATCCTGCACCAAAACTCGAACCTCACTCTTAATCAGAGAAACCAAAACTTCAGGGGACCTCTTGTTACTCCCAAACGCTCTATAACAACGCTCCCTCCAAGTATGACTCACCATAGATTGCCAGATCAGTCTACCTATCAATGCACATAAAGAGGTGGCTCTAAACTTCATGATAGCCCATTCAAGGTTTTCCTCCCATGATCTCGGCAAGAAAGAGCAGAAGTTACCCAGCAGTAACTGATGAATGGAAGAATAGTTAAGGCAAACAGAAAACAAATGGTCTCTTGTCTCATCTGGTTGATCAAAGAGTAAACACTGATCGAAACCTGCAAACCCCCATCTTTTCATCTTGTCTTTCGTTTATATCTTGTTAAGTATGATAAGCCAAACAAGAAACCTGTTTCTAGGGATAGTAATCCCCTTCCAGAGAAGCCTGTACCAGTTAACTAAGCTTCCCAAATGATCTTGATAGAATACCTTGGCATTGCAGTATCATTCCAGAGGAGCATGCCATTGTGAACTCTGAAAAGATTAGGGACCTTATTGCGAAGCCTCAATAACTTCTTCCAGTTCCAGGACCCAGTAACATTCACAACCCAAAAATCCCTACCTTTCAACCTACCATCGTTTCTTTTTTTAATGTAAGGGTAATTATTATTCTCAACGGGTGTTATATAATCCTACTCGTGACGGATTCAGATTATTGGATAGGCGTGTCGGCAAATGAAAATTAATTAATTAAAAATTAACATAAAATTTTCTTCATAAACTTCACAATTTCATTTTTTATATAATGAACCACGACAAATTTTAAGGTTTCTTAATTACATTTATAGTTGTGTCACAAATCAAACATTTTTTTATGCAAATTACCGATCGAGTGATAAGGATAAGTATATTATCGCGCCACTTGGACCATACAACTATAGATTTAATGAATAAAATTAAGGAGTTTAAAAGTAAAATGTGATTTCGTATAAAGTAAATGTAATGCAATAACTAAACTGAAAGAAAGTATGGAGAAAGACGACATGAAATTCACTATCTAATTACTTGACTTAATCCGTTTATTAATAAATTTAAATTCTCATTCGAATGACCGAGGTTACCTCTAAGGTGATAGTTATCTCTCTACATACTCATTATGTACTAACTACTAAGTACCCATTTACTTGTTTACTCTCGTATAACCAACTAATTAACTGTCTAATTTGAAAGCTAATCACTCCTATATTTACATATTTTAACAACTTTAAGACAACAATTTTTTTGCAACATAATGAAGGTGTGTCGGTTACAAATTTTGAAGGTGTGTCAAAAGTCTCGTTTTTGATTTTTTATACCGTCAAAATCGGGATCGCTAATACAAATTTCGGGCGGAGGTTTGTCGCTTGACACAACTATGCATATGAAAACTTGTTTAAAAATATAGCCACTTTTTTAAAACATAGCCATAACTATTCGCGTTGTGACAAATATAGCCACTTTTTAAAAAATACACTCGTATAGCCACTTTTGAAAACTTGTTTCACAAATTTAGCCATTTCCGTTACAAAACTTTAACACTGTTAACTCTGCAATAATGTGGATGTACACGTTATCAAATGTATGCCACGTGACAGCCACCTCAATTTAAATTATTATTTTAAATAATTCCTTAATTATTATATTTCACCACAATTCTCCCTTTCAGAAAATACTCTCCCTTCCCATTCTCTCTCTCCCTTATCTCTTTTCCCTCTCTTCTTCTCCACCACACAACAAGAAAATTTTGACGAAGATGGTAGAATGCGGCTCTCGACAAGGATGCAGACCCTTCTGATAGAGCTTGAGGGATATGCCACGGACGGGACCCTTCTGGATTCGCTTCTTCAGGTGAGTGGAGAAGCCGGCGATCTTTTTGCGAAGGCGCTTGGACCCATTTTCGCCGCCGACGAGAGAGAGAGGAGAAGAGAGCTTAACCTAGCTGTGGATTTTAGGGCGCCGGTGGGGAGAGTGAAGAGGAAACTGCTGCTGGGGAGGAGTCAAGACATTTGAATTTGAATTTGAATTTGGATCCGAATCTGGTGCAGAAGGATGAAGTTTGGGAAAAAGGGTTTTGGCGGTGGATGCGAATCTGGTGCAGAAGGAAGAAGTTTGGGAAGATGTGTTTTGGCGGCGAAATCGTGTTTCTTTTCTACAGATGCGAGTTTCTGCTTGATGGGTTTCTGTTAGGGGGTCAATGAAACCAGTTTTGGCGGTGGTGGGTGGTTGGAGAATACGAGATCTTGTTGGAGAAGACGATGCGATTCCCTCTATTTAGTGGTGGCGGCCGCGATTAGGGTGGCGATGGAGATC
Organism: Linum trigynum; assembly: GCA_964030455.1. Lineage (NCBI taxonomy): Eukaryota > Viridiplantae > Streptophyta > Magnoliopsida > Malpighiales > Linaceae > Linum > Linum trigynum. The sequence goes on from OZ034817.1 coordinate 6,307,986, forward strand.
GGAAGGGACTGGATAAATCGCGGAGCTTCACGACAATGGCGGCGTCGGAAGAGATTGTTGGAGTTGGCGACCTTGACTCCTCGGCTACTGGTGACTCCGTGGCCTCCTCCCTAGCTCCAGGGGAATGAGCTTATGGGTGTCGCCGTCGATTTGGAGTGATGGTGGAGGGGTTTTACTAATAAGTGGGACAAAATAATCTGGGTAAGAGTCAATCGACGACAGCCGATGGGATGCATGGACGACGGGGAAGAGATGATCCGGATAGGTCTCCTGGGTAGATGGAAAGAAGGGGAAAAGAAGATGAAGAAGGCGTGTCCATTTTTATGTACTATTATTTTTAATTTTTATTGCAATTATAATAATAAATTAATAAGAAAGGAAAAACTTTCCACCTAGGATTGGTTTAAACAAAAAATTGCCACATCACCAGAAAACGTTAGTACAGTCAGCATTTACAATGTTGCCGTTATAGTTTTGGACGGAATGGCTATACGAGTGTATTTTTCAAAAACTGGTTATATTTGTCACAACGCGAATAGTTATGGCTATGAAAGTGTATTTTGCCTTTCTTTATTGAACCTGGATATTGTATTAATTCGAAAACAATGTTACATCATCCAGTTTCAGCTGATCAAGTGAATAAACTGGCAGCCTATCAAACCAAACATCCCTCTCGTCAAAACTACTATATATGCACGAGCCATTATGTGTGTCAAGAACCAGTTGAACCCAATAACTCGAGTTGTTGGCAGATGTTCAATCGTGGATCATATACCTTTTACTAACACACCCCCTCAAACTCAAGCCACTCGGATAGGCTTGGAGTTTGCATAGCTACAGGTCCGGACACCATGTGCTTAACATAAACAGAAACATATGGGGGTCACTGGGAATAGAACACAAGACCTTTCGGTCACTGAAGGCTCTGATACCAGGTCAAAAACTTGTTGATCCCAATAACTCGAGTTGTTCGGAGAGGTTCAATCGTGAATCATATACCGTTTACTAACATGCCGCACCATTAGCCTCCCTCGGCAGGTGAATCCATTCCCCATTTCCCAACTGACTCAACCCTCTCCTGATTCTTCTACACACCACTCTTGTTTCTGTTAGCTCCCTTATCGGGTTATGCAGTTTGTTCATCAACGTCAAATTGTCACATTCCAAAATCGGGTTTGATACATAAAACAGGGTCGCCATCAGAACTCCCAGGTCAATAACAAGCGCCTCTACCAGCTCCACATTCTCTACCCCTTGGATTCGCTTAATTTGCTGTTGCGAGGATAAACGACCCATCGTTTCGAACTACCACCCCCAGCCCTGCATCACGCCCAGGATAGATCGTCGTGTCAGTAGTGATGGACACTTGACCTAGCGGTGGGCGACTCCATTTCCTCTATGGCGGCATCGGGTCTTCCTCTACCTTACGGTTCTAGTGCTTTTTTTAGTCTTCAAGAAAGAAACCTGCCCGTAGTACTACCTCGTTTTTGGCAGTTTTGTGCACGTTCCAGTAATGTGAGTTTCGATCTTTCGACAAGAGAGCACTTATACTATGTTATATAGCATTAATGTGCAACTTAAAGTTGTACCATACCATTAAATGTATAAGTTCATATTGTACCATAAAGAAATTTGTATCATTATGTTATGGTACAACTTTACAACTTGAAGTAGTTGTACCATCACATAAAGGTACAAGTTCAAGTTGTACCATAAAAGATTTTGTATAAATAGTATAGGTACAATCTGAATTTGTACCATAACGTTAAAGATACACAAGAACCACATCAAAACACTCCACCCCTTGACGACATCGTCATCCTGTGATTGAAGAACTTCTGTTATCGAGCTGAGGAGATAGGGTAGTAATTCGTATTTCCTGTCAAGAAAGCTGGGAAGTGCAAGAGCTCCTTATGCTGCTTATGAATGGTTCCCTCATATTGTTTCCATTATCTCTAATGGTGATATAATTAGTTTAGTATCATGATTTCTTATACCTTTTTCTTCATTTTTTTTTTCTTGTAACTGATTGTACACTGTTTGATTGAGGGCTTACCAGTTAGAATTTTTTTTAATGATAAAAGGCTTATTCATAAGGGAAAATTCGGAAAAACTAAGATATCTTGCTTTTCTCTCTTATTTATATTTTTTCATTTTAATTGTAAATGGAAATAGCATAATTCAAAGAGAAACCAGTGAAATTCGAATCCTATTAAACTAGTAAGTAACTAACCTAAACGACTAGTAAACAAAATGTTGTGTCTTCCATTCTTCTTCTTGATCCAATCTATTTAATCTTAGAGTTGTTAGCAATGTAACCTGATCGATTATCACAAAATACCTAATTTAGCATTGGACATGAGATCCTAAAAGCTACAAACCCTAAATGGAGTCGAAGGCCCAATCCAAAAATGGTAGGTTTGGTACCCTGCTTGTGGCCAAATTGGCGACTTAGGCACCATTTTCCAGAAGTTGCATTTTCTAAATCCAACCGATTAAATATTTCTTCCTTTGGCCCCAAGTGGAAGAAAATCCAAACCTCTTGAAAACTTCTTGAAAACCTAATAGTTTATTTATTTATTTATAATTAAGTGTGATGAGGATTTTATTAAGGAACCAAGCAGAGAATGTACACAAAGAAAGAAGATCAGAGATCATAAGGACCTAAACTTCTGATGATACCGTCGATGAAATTTGGAAATGGCCAAACTACTTCTATAATATTCAGCAATGGAGTCCAAATTGAGCTGTTAAGTACATGCAACAAAAAAGGTGATCAACATTCTCCTTAGCAGCTCCACAGAGCACACATCTAAGAGAGGCTAAATAAGTAAACAATTTTTAACTATATGAAATGGTTTAACTATAGTTAAAAAGCACAATTTCAGCATAAAATATTCTAAATTATTAATTTTTTTTCTTATACAACCTACCAATACGATTTTATAATCTTAATTTACAATACGGTACAATCCACACATTTGCCATTGGCTAGTAATGCGGGTTTATATGAGCGATCACATGCATGCATGAGTGATTAGTAATCTATAAAAAGGTATCGGATTTGTCAAATGTAACAAGCAAGTGACACGTCTGAACCCTATGCACATATGTTAATAGCATCTGTTCTGTTCTGTTGTATTCTGTTCTGTTTTGTTATATGCATATGAACCAGATAGCTAGGCATTACCGCCCTCCACCGAGCTGAAACCGGACGACAAATTTAGGACGACAGTGAAAATGTTCGCCGTCCAGCCAACAGGAAACATCCACGCTTTCTGCAAAATCTTCTCCCAGCCAGTAAAATATGTTGTGTTGTTTATGAGGCTAGGGTGGGTCGAAGAATCCAGCGGTTGGAGTAAGAACTAGTTGTAGGGACAATAGGCACGAGCTCTGTTTGTGTTCAATGCGACACCACACGTGTGCTTATTGAGCTGCCTCTACAGCCCCTTTCTTTTTAGTTTCTGTTACCTTGAACCACAAGAAAAAAGAAGACTCAAATAATGCTATATTCTAATTCTATCGATAATGTAAATATATTTTTTTTTCCTTTTCTAAAGTAGCCTAGTTTCCGCTGAGGCTACGTGTCTAGCTACATTGTACAGCAGTTTTTTTCGTAAAATTAAATTTATAATTTTTCTGGGTTATTTTTTTTTTGTGATGTTTTTATTTTTGAAGGATGGGATTCTTTATAAAAAGAATTCAGTGGATCTAGAGCCATGGAATTAGAATATCCATGTGTATGATAGAAGTAACGAAACTTGTGAACCACAAACGTGGCTGAACATCATATTATCAAAAACCACCAGTTGGTTTCAATAATTCGAATGGTTAGCAGAGGTTCAATCATGGATCATATATCATTTACAAACACATTTTATTATTAACTCAAGTTGTTGGAAAATGTTCATTCTCCAATTATATATCATTTACTAACATATATCTACAGGCCAACACTTATGTATGTGCGTAAATTTATTCGTGGGTCGTCTGTCAGTTGATTATAGAGGTCGAGAAAACCATATATAGTCAGACATTATATATATGGTCGGCGACTTCAATCTTTTGATTCCACATGATTAACGACTAGCGGTTATTGTTGTATATATTCAACGTATTGTTTCAAGTTTCAGGTTTTGAATATATTGTTTAATATTGCATTACTAAAAACCAAGTCTCTGACTTGTGATCTGCATCAAATCTACCGGCCTGCTGTTTTCCCCCGACAAAAATCAGTGTTATAATGATCTGTACTTTCTTAACTCATAGTATAATGAATCACTGACAAATTAATATTACAGACGACGTAATTAGTGCTCATTCAACGTGATTGAGTAACCCATTTACGGGGAAAAAACAATTGATTAGTACTTTTTTTTTGTTTACACAAACTACAAGATAATATATACCATAATGAGATATTGAAAACAGTAAAATACATGGAGTAAACAGCAAAAGATTTACAAATGAAATTCTCCCATGTTTCAGCGTCTCGTGAGTTCAACTGATCAACTGATTTTTGATATAGTATCAAACTCTTTGATGAGTAAAGGTGTTTTGTTCAAATCACAATGACATTTATTTGTTCGGTGGCATATGGTATTCAACCTTGTGCAACCTTCAAATTCATATGGCACCAAGGGCTTGGTCTAGCGATCTATCACGGGTCTTCAATTCCCATATGAGTTGACTTTTATCTGAATGGGCATACTAGTAAAATGATATTAAAGATCCATAATTGAACTTTACTAACAACTCGATTTATTGTGACACAATTGATTCTTAAAATATTGAGTTCTACAGCCCACCGCAGTGTAAAGACTGTTACTTAATAAGCTCTTACCATCTTTTCGTTCTAACTTAGATTCCAAAAAAATTTGCACAGAGAAGGAACGAGTTTGTTGTGATTTACAAAATAAGATCCATTTTCAATATATTTCAAGAAAAAAATTCATGTATTACCACCATGGTATAGACTGTTACTAAATGTCTTAATACTTTTTTGTTTAAAAAATATACAAAATTGGATATTATTTTGAAGAGCAAATTTAATCTGATTTATCTGTGCAAATTTTTTTAATTACGACTTAAAACAAAAGTCATATAGCCCATTAAAATTTATAAGAAAAGGTTATAGACATTCCATTAATGGAGATGTGTAGGTTATGCATGGTTATTGACCAATGTGAATGGTAGAGGTGTCCTTGGACAACCCTAAAGTTTGGGAGAAAATTTAACGAACCTCCGACAGTAGTTTGTGTATAGGTAAAAGGTAAAAATAGTAGTATATGTGTTTCAAATCTATAGCAAAGTGCTTATCACTGAATTTCTTTTCTACTTGACTATACTTCATTTGTTAATTTTTCATAAATGTAATTATAAACATGTAGCCCTTATCCCCAAAATTTTCAAAGTCTAAAATTAAACACAGAACTACCCCTGTCATCACTGTAATCTAACACACGATTTTATCTTAAAGAGTGTGGTCACCTTTCTGATTCTTTTCTTCTGTGGAATTTAGAATCGAACTGATGAATTAACTAAGTTGATGGTGGAGACAAATTGAATCTATCATATCCATGGGTCTATTTGCTTCTCAAAGTTGTGTTGATTTTACCGGTTGCAACTAAATGTGTGAGATAGCTTTTTCAAATTTTGGTTACATCAACAATAAGTTTATAAATCGAACATGCGATCGGTTCTTGAATGATTTTCTAGTATGATATATCGAAAGAGATTTGTTGAGCACTATAGAAAATTAGTGTATTTTACTTTTTTTTTACAAAATATAATTTCACGTAATGGATTTTTGTTGTAACTTGTACTTATTTGATATTTTGTTCTTTAAAAGTATTTTAAATTTTTAATTATTATGTTAACTCAATTCCTGAAAAGGACAACCCTACATAACATTTCTAAGCCCGCCACTTTATTCATACCACCATGCTACACTTCAGTAGCACGTAGTATGATCTTATGTAGTACCAAACATTACCGTCATGGTATACACTTGTACTAAATGTCTCAATTTAGTTTTTGTACCAAAAATATATAAAAATGGATACTATTCTGAAAAGGACAGTTAATCACATTAATCTGTGCGAAAAAAACTAATTGCGACTTAAAACGAAAGAAATATAACTCATTAAAATTTATAGGAAAAAAAGGTTAGAAACATTTCATTAATGGTGATGTGACAGGTTAGAAATGATTATTGACCATAAGTTTACTTACGAGAACTGATCTGTCGACAAAGTCCTATTAGGCTTGCTATGGTTTTGTATGAGACTTGTTAATATATGTATGTCTTATGTCAGTGGATGATTAAGTAAATAAGGAAAAAATCTATAATTTTTATAGTAAATTAGTCTTACTCATATAGAACGAGAATCATTCCCAGCGTTGATTTTGTTTCATTTAACAACACTATAAGGATGGACAAATGAATATACATAATACATAGATGGCTGGTGTATGCGAATGTAACGTGTCCACAATGTAGACGCCTTAATAATAAATAAAAAGGGGACTTGTCGACTATAGAGATGGATCTAGCAAAACCTACCTACTTTATCTGATCCCCCCCAATAATTTGTTGCCTTAATTACTGCGGAAAATTAATAAGACAATCCCCATGCAAATTCAACGTGGTCACTATTCATTTGTCATCGATTCATGCCATGAGGGAAGGGAAAGATAAAAAGATGTATTGTCTCGTGCTATGTGTCCCTTTGTAATTTTGTGTGGGGAAGGAACTCGATTCTTTTGGAGCACATGGGGATTGGGGAGGGAGCATCGATTGGAATGCATTATTAGTGTAGTAGTGATTGAACTTTCATGAAGTATATGGGGTTACATATATGTATATGTAGGGGGTACTCATATATTAGTTTAGTAAAATGAAAACGGGGGAGTTTGCATTTCAAAGGTATGTTGTCATATTCAATTATAGTACCACATTGCAAATACAAAAGAAAAGTTTATATATATATGGTGGCATATTCGGTACATCTAGTTTTTTGGTGCATTCAATGCACCCGCCTCATAATCGTCATTCTGAGCCGGTGATTCATTTGAAAACAATGTCAATCATCACTTGTGGTATAATGAACAAGAACCACGTGAATTTGTACAAAAACCATTCAAAATTCACTTTAATTTGAATGATTTAGGGTATAGAAATTTAGGTTTATAGTTAGGGTTTACAATTTGGGATTTTGGGTTGGGATTCAAAATTGAAGGTTAATAGGTTAGGGTAATGGATGGATTAGTTGTCATTTTGTGTTATATCATCATATTTGACTAATGCTAACCATTAAATTTCAGAATTTGGTGTATTATGACCACTTTTAGAGTAAGTGAGTGCATTGAAGTAACCACCTATATATGTATCTACCAAATTCTATTAATACGATGTCTTTTGGAAGGTTTAGGGCCAAAGGTAAACAGTGGACTTATAAGTGGACCCACATTCCGAGGCCTTGGGAACCATTAGTAAGACCATCTACATTCATGAAATTGCATTTTCATTTCATATGGGGTCCCTACTGCCACATCAACCACTTTTATCATTCCACTACATATCAATTTCATTTTTTCTACATCCATGAAATCAACTTTCTATTTCATTTTGTGGGTCCAACTAATTTTTTATTACAACTAAACACTTCTTCTATATGAATGAAACTATAAAAGAAAGTGAAAATGAAAAAAAAAGGCAAAAAGTGAGATTTGGGCCCACATTCTACCCACTTGCAATTTCATGGAGAATTTCATTTAGTGAAATCTTCCATTAGTGAAAGGACTTGCTACATCCATGAAATAGCAATTGACAGCAGCCACGTCATAATGAAATTGTCAAATGGAAGCCGTTGTGGATGCTCTAAGTGTCCCTTTCCGAGGAAACCAAAAGGTAATCCTGTGTGGATTGGGCTCAAAGTGGACAATATCATTCTAAGGGACATCTTGTCAAACAAATAGTATCATAGTCTGGTTAAGATCTACAACGGTAGACTTCTGAGTGAACCCTCATTCTTATACCTCGGGACTTCTTGTTGAGACCGAATGTTCCATTAATATGATATTGTCCTCTTTGGACCTAACCACATGGTTTGTTTTTTATTCCTTCTCAAAATGCTTCATATTAATGAAGTTTGTTGGACATAGTTCTTTCACTTGTTATGAGCAAGGTTGTCAACCCGCGGGTCGACCCAATTTGACCCCGACCCAGTAAGAAAAACAGGCCGCACGCACCCGCCGGGTCGACCGCTATGAAGTACCGGGTTGGAGTTCAAATTGTGTCATTTTTTTCTTTGGTTTGCGGAACGTGCCTATTTTTTTATTTTTTTCTTTTCACCTAACTCAATCCTTGGAATCCCAAATTGAACATTTGAATATTGATGTTATATAAGTGTGTGTGAATTTTCACTATTTGTTGGATCTAAGTACGTCATGTTATTTTGGTGGAATATTATATGTTATAACTCATATCTTAGATGAGATTTTATATAATTTATCAGAACAAGTACAATATAATGACTCTTTTCATATTTCCGGACTAAAACGGGTGACCCATTAATCCTTGACCCACTAGACCGGCGGGGTCCGGATCAGCCTCAGGTTGACAACCTTGGTTATGAGGCTAATTCCCATGTACGTTTGTTGGCAGTGTGCTCTTTAGGTTGGTGAACTAGACGAAGCCGTAAGGTGTGGAAGAATTGAGTTGACAAAATTATTTAAGTAGCGAGGATGCAACAATTGGCGAAGTTCATTGAGTGAGCAAATTGCAGGAATTGAATTGGTGAAATTCTTTAATTCTCGAGTTAAAACGAATTTTGTAGTACTCGATTAAGAAAAATAAGGGATTGAGAAAAGTATATTCTCCTTCATCTGGTTCTGTGTCAGACTATAGAAAAAAAAAAAAAAAACTCAGGAGGTGGACGAATTACTAGTCAGCTCCTCCTTTTTTTTTGGTTGGGAATTATTCTGGACCACTAGATGGAAGTTGGATGGATGATGCTGTTAGTGTTGTGGTATATGATCTACGATTGAACCTCTCCCAACAACTCGGGTTATTGGGATCAACTGGTTCTTGACATGGTATCAGAGCCTTCTGTGACCGAGAGGTCTTGTGTTCGATTCCCGGTGACCCCCATTTGTTAAGCACATGGTATTCATGTCTTCAGACCTGTGCAAACTTCAAGCCCTTGTGAGTGGTTTTCGTTTGAGGGGGTGTGTTAGTGTTGTGGTGTGAGTGGTTTTCGTTTGAGGGGGCGTGTTAGTGTTGTGGTATATGATCCACGATTGAACCTCTCCCAACAACTCGGGTTATTGGGATCAACTGGTTCTTGACAGATTCGAGATTAGATTTTGCAGTGGTTTTATAGGATAGGATTTTGTACCATATCATCTCCAATTAGGTGCTACCATTGGCAAATTTTTTAAATGATAATATATTATTACGACACTATTAAATAAGGAACAAACTAAGGGTTAGTATGAATATAAGTAGTTCAAATGCACATCTATGACAAATGTATTTCAAATCATAAATTTGAAATATATCCATTTAAGTATTTTTTTTTTGAATATTCAATTGTAACTTTAAATATCTTAAATTGTTAGATTATTTTTTAATAGGGTTTAACCACCCAAACAATGTCATCGTTGCAAAACTAAAACTTAATCCCCAAATTTATCGTGTCTTATAATTTAGTATCTAAACTGTAATAAATTTTATAAATGGGTATAATTTTGATGGAAATTTACATTTAAGTACATTACCTACCTACACTTACAAAATTTTAAAAGTAGGCGAATGCATGGCGAATTCAGTAATAGTAATCTTAATTTGTATTTGAATCCTACACATGTATTGGTTAGAATCCAAACATAATTACTTCGAATCCAAACAAATTCTTTTAATCTCATATCTCAACACATTATAAATGAAATCAAACTCTATGTAATGGAACATATCCCTATCACTCAAGGCAAACTTTGTGCGGATTCGGTTCATATGTGACTCCAAGTCTCCAATCCAATAATAAGGGGATGATGATACAACTTTGACATGAGTCTATGCCTTTTTTATATTGAGTCAATTTTTTCGTTATTCGATTTTCTCCTTCAAAGATCCACTAATATAAACCTACTCCGCGTGCAAACGTTGTCGGGTTGGTTTTCTCTCTTTTGGTGTCGGCCCACGCTGGGACACGTGGTCTTGACACAAATCTGCATCCTCAAAACGCCAAGTTGCCTTTAAATTTTGAAGCAACTAGTTTCCATCGTATCATTGTTGTTTTATGAAGTGACTTGAGGCAATAATGGATCTCTTGAATCCCTAAACTGGGGTCAAGAAGATGGAATATAATTCAACTGACTTGGACTTAAACAATCATAATCACAACAATGTATGATACTAATTTAATTATTAAAAATAAACCATATTTTAATAATTCATCACGAGGGAAAAGAAGAGAGGGGCACTTGTTGTCATTGGTGGCTGACAGCCAGTGGCCAGCAGTATGGGGGAAAATATGTATCCACCTGATGATCCCACCATTGTCCAATATACTATAGTGCATATATTTGGAAATATTAATTAATTAAGGGTTATAGGTATAATATGCTCCTCTATTATCGTGTTTTATCAAACATGCCTCTTTACTATTTTTTACATCAAATATGCCCCTGTACTTTGAAAAAATTATCAAACATGCCCTTCTGTTAAAAATTTCATTGAAAAAATCGTCAATCATGGTTGAATTGAGATTTAGACGACCCGACATCGACAAATGGGAGGGAAAATGTCAGTTGTGTCCCCTGTTTTATTTCCTTTGGTCTTTTCAAAGTAAAATTATTTGAATGATTTGATTATACATTAGAACCAAAAAGATTCTAAAGTGAATTTATTAGGGATATTTTAGTCATTTGTGTCGCCCAAACTAAAGAATGGCGTTGGTTAACGATTTTTGGATTAAAATTTTAACAAAAGGGCATGTTTGATGTAAAAAATAATAAAGGGACATATTTAATAAAACGTCATAGTAGAGAGGCATATTATACCTATAACCCATTAATTAACTAATCGATGATGGGACTCAAAAAGAAATATGCTCATTCGGAAGTCCTCAATCATTCTCCTCACAAATTAGTAATTAATGAAACTGGATGGCCATTCGTCCAGCGTACTAGTCTCTAATTAAATAGCAACAAGAAAATGGTAGAATGCTATAAAGAGAAAATTATTTACTCTGGGAGGATAAATAAAGCTTGTGATTCATCAAAAATAAAAAAAACTTGTGAACTTACGTCCTGGAAAGGTCACAATAGATTATAAATGGGTCTTCCAAAACAAATACAATTTAGATAGGAGTGTGGACAGGTACATGGGCGAATTGTTTTTTTACCCATATATTTGAATGTCTTTTACGTTGTCATTTTAGCAAATTATTTATGTTTCCCAAGTTTTATGCTTGTTATTGGTTTTATAATTAATGTGTTTCAGGTTCTTAATATTGAGACTAATGTAATTTGGATGAACTCATGATGAAGGCTGTCAGAAAAGAAGCGTGCAATCGATAATCCAAACCAACACGAACGCACACAAATTTAACGTGGTTCACTAACACAATGTGTGCTAGCTAATCCACGGGCGGGGGGTGGGGGGGGGGACAAATTTCACCAATTTGAGGAGAGTACAGGTTACAAATCAAATTCCAAACGGACAAACCAAACAAACTAACCTGACTAGCCTTGACTACAGATTAGCCGGTGAAGAGTATTTATAGAACTCTTCTCCTAATCCCAAACAGAAAACCAAACCCCTTTTCCAAACCTACAAGGAAAATGCCAAAACAAAGCCCAAAGACAAATCCAAACAAAATAGGTCCAAACACAAAACAAACCCAAATCAAATTCAAGTCATATTCTAACAAAGGCTCTAGCTACAGGTTTGGACATCATTGGCATCATTTGGTATGGAGGAGTCAAACATGAGTGAAAATTAAATCAGCCAAGCTGGTTATAACCTCGTTGATACCCTAGGAAGCCTGGTGACAGTGTTTAATAATGAAGTCCTCCATTATAATATGGCAGTAACTCGTGAGATTTTCTTCATTTTGAATTCTCCTGCAAGATTTGAACATTGGTTGTTTCAAACAAAGACTGAGTTATAACCAATCACACTACATTTATTTGTTGTATTTCTTTCAATTAAAAACATACATGAATATAAACCGAAAAATCACATAACTTTTCAATGGTTAGCTAGCCAAGTAAAATTTCGATAAGTACTTATTGATGTTCGATACTTCAATTTTTCTATTGTGATTATTTTAAATTTTCTATATATCTTATAAATAAGGGTAACTTTAAAATCACAACTCAAATATCAATGGTTCGAATATTGCATATCAAAATCCAGTATTGAATATGCTTAATTCTTAAATTAGTATTAATTTTTAGAACTACTATGAAGCAATCATATTCACATCTTTGTGTGATCTATATGAGACTCGTCCTTTCAACATTTTAGCTCGGCTAACCTCTAAGTTTTAAACCCCTTTCTAATCCGGAATGATTGGATCCAACAATCATTACACGAGGTTAAGTTTAATATGTTGGGCAAAGACATGTGTACATATAAACTCTACACAATATATAATTTTTGAATGAGAAAATTGTTGCCCCATTTCAAATTTCCTACACCGAGAATGAAATTATGAATGATAGTTTAGTCTTCACAATTATTTATCTTTATTATTTATAGAAAAATAGAAAAAATTGGGATTTTAACCAATGTATCTTCAAACAAAGACAAGACTCATAAACATGATTGTCCACTCGAGTTTGACTCGACCGGTCTAACCAATTATTCACAAATCCGAGTATCGCAATGAGCGCGGAAGGCCCAATCGGTTATTTACTTGGGCTCGGCCAAACCTTGTAAAACTCAATCAAATAGAGAAATTCAAACAATTCAACCAACTAATCCGAGCACCGGGCCACTTCAAAATGATGTCGTTTTCAATAAATCGTATTCATAGCTCCATTGTCGTGGCATCCTTTTCCTTATCAGAAACCCTACCGCAAAGAACATTAAAAAAATCACGTTTGACTATCTCACTATCTCTTCTTCCTTTAATTGACTAACAAATGCCAAGTTCCTCATTTGTATATGAGCATAAAATTTAATTGGAAAAAGATTAAAAATATTGAGAATGGAATATGAGATCTAGCAATATAAAGAAAGAAATTAAGAATATATAGATAAGTAAGGAAAGGAGAAAATAAAAAGAAGAAAAAGAGGGAAGGATTTAATAATTAAAGCGTCATTCCTATTTTTAAAAGAGAGAAATAAGTAAAAAAAATATCAATAAATACAATTCAACTCTAATGAATGAATTATATTAAAATGTCATTGGACCTAAATTTACCGTTAAAAATCCTATATCTAAGCACAATATATGTGGAACCTATAGCGTTTTTCCGCGATCACGCACCGTCTCTTTTTCAACTTTTCTGGATCGAATAATAATTTCCCGGTGGTTTGTAAATTGAATTTTTATATTCATGTGGATTGTACTTCGTTCCGTGGATGGGATTTCTTGAGAAAATCGATCGTGTTGTTTATTGATCTCGATATTTTAATGGATGTTCAGGTTCCTTTTATAATACCAAGAGAAGATCCAAAGGACGATATGGCGCACGTGATCACAGAACAAATTGTTCAATTCAAGCTTGAAGAGGTCCAATCAACCCAATTCCGTGCCTCTCACACTCTCATTGGGAGAATGTTTGGAGAGAAACTCCCATCGTTGACTCCAATTTGCGAAGGTGTTAATGTGGCGTGTCAAGGCTAGGGGCTAATTCGCGTGCTTGAGGGGAAGCATGGCTTCTTGGTGCTTATCCTCCCCAGTGAAGCATACAAAAATTGGGTGCTACAGCGGACTCCATGGATTATCAAGGATAAGATCGTCCATCTAAGGAGTTGGATTCCGAATGTGACTCATCAAACTTTTGAGGAAATGGCAACTGCCCCGTTCAACATCCAACTGACTCACTCCTACTGTCACTCTAGAAAATGGACAAGTGTAACCACTTCCTAAAGCGTAGTATAGAGGGTTTGGGTTTTAATGTCAACCCGGGTCCTAGATGTGATGACTACTCAGAGAATTATTATTATCTAGCGGTGAAACATTAGTGCAAGTTCAAACAAGCAAACAAGTAAAGCAAGCAAGAAGGTAGTTTCAAGTCGAGAGAGGTCACCCGGATATGGTTTCCCCTAGACTGCAGTTAAGCCGGATTGCAATTTACCAAGTTCAGTTTTAATGATAGTTATACTGCGAGAGGTTCTTAAGCAGTCTGAAGTCTCGACTAAAGGTCTCAAGACCCTCTCAATCTGAGTCCCCAGCGGGCGACTAATCTCCACCGGAGTAAATAGATTGAGGCCCTAACGAACCAAACCTCCACTACCGAAGTAAATTCGGTACAAAATAGTGAATTGGCTCCTCGACTAAAGTCGCCAATTCACTACCTTCAATTAAGGGTGCTCTATTAACCTAGGCATATATTCTCTTTCTAGGCTAAAGCAGAAATAACAGGAATTTGATCAGGACTCAAGTCATTCAATCATTCAAGCCTCAATTTAATATAATCAAATCATTGAATATGTACTTGGGTTCATACAATCATACCTAACATAAAAATCTTGGGTTGTCCATACCTAGATGAATGGGAAAACTACTCCATGGAGAGAGAAACAAAAGCAGATTCAGATGCGGAAACCATACTGTGAAGGATGGGTTTCTGCTCCGGGTCGTCAATCGACACTTCTCCAAGCTCAAGCCGGGCTCCAATGGTGATGGAGATCAAGCTAGGGCACTTGGGAACTCTGGTTCGTCGTGTTCTCTCTCTAGGAATCGCTCTGTCTCTCTAAAACTCGAAAGCCCCTCTCATTTGGCTCAAATCTGCCTAAAAGGCCAACCCTGGGCAAACAGGGTTGAGGGCACGGCCGTGCTATGGTTTTGCCCGCCCGTGTTTTGCCTTGTGTTAAAAACACGCCCGCGTCGGCCAAAACATGGTCGTGCCTAAATATGGACACGACCGTGTTTTGCTTTAGGCAAGCCCGTGTTTTGCTTCTCGGCAATAAAAACACTAGCGTGCCTGTTTGTGTACACGGTCGTGTTTTGGTTTAGGCCAGCCCGTGCTTTGGCCCCAGTTGGACCGAATGACTTCCAAATACCACGAAACTCGTGCTTAGCCTTTCCTTCAACGGCGCGAACCTGAAATATGACAAAGTAGCACAACCCGGTGTAAAACGGGCCAAAAATACACGACTACTCGCCGCAAACAGATAAGAACTAAGGGTGCAAATACATCGCTATCAAATTCCCCCACACTTAACCATTTGCTTGTCCCCAAGCAAACCTAACTCAAACCAATGCAACTCTCCAGACCTCTATAGAAACAAACAACCCCGATCTTCGGTAGAGGATTTTCTAGATCATAACGCAGCTTACAAGGTCAACTGGTCTTCTAAGACGTCTCCTATCTCTCTCAATGCGAGTACTAGACTCAAGCCAAGATCATGAGAAGAAGTAGAAGTAAGACAGTCAGTTCATGGATAAAGGGACTCACACCATTCACAATCATGGACTCGCGATACCGGGGTTCTCTTTCACTTCATTTCACCGTTGGAACCCCTTTTTCACTTCCATTTTACTTTTTTCCATTCACTTAGCGGGGGTTCCAACTGCAGTCTTTCGCACGGTCGACCCTTATTAGTCGAGCAAGAGAAATTTCTGTACATCTGGTGCTCGCCAGAGTACTTCTTTTAACTCCTTTTCCTCAACTCGTGTGGAGGGTCAATGAAATTAAGGGGGGTCGGTAGCTCTATTCGTGCCCTTAAAAACACATCCTCAAGTAGGCAAATCGTTCAACGCGTGGAAGTTTTACTTGTACTAGAGACGGCTTAGCTTCACCTTATAGGAGTACCCTACTAAGGATCACTAAAATCTCTTCCAAAACCCAATTTTTGTGCAATGAACGGTGCCGCACACGTTGGGCTTAGCCCATGTTTAAGATTTAAAGATTTTGACATGGAGGACCAACTGCATTTAATTTTTCACGTGAGCACCCTGTTCGATACACGAGTCCATAACACAATCCAAATAGAGTCACCATTATCACATGAATTCAACGGTCCTAGCTCCACTAATTCACAAAATCAACTGGCACAGCAGAGAGCTAGATAGGACAAATCTTATACTTCAAAATCCTCCATAGTGCTACACTACCTCCCTAGGTTACACACTACTATAGAGACTATCAATTCAAAGCATACTGAGCAGGCAATTTGCAAGGAAACACGTACTTGGAGCCCTCAAATTTAAAAATTTGGACAGTGGACTAAGCTCCAAGCACACAAACAGATCTAATGCAGTCAAAAGAGAAACATCCCCCCCACACTTAAGATCGACATTGCCCTCAATGGAGAAGAGGGAAATATAAGGGGAACGATGTTACCGGTGTGCACGGACTACATGAGACTGGAAGTGAACCAGTCTGAGCGAAGAGGACTGGAGAGGGGACCAGTCAGGGACAAAGCAGAGCTAAAGGGAACAGAAGAACTCAAACACAATATGTTAGGTCCAATGGTCAGCCCAATAATACATCATCCAAAACAAAAGAAAACAAACCAAAACCAAACCAGTTTACAATCCAACTCAAAACAAAAGAAATAAATGAAAACCGTGGTGGGGTTGCCTCCCCACAAGCGCTTCTTTACCGTCTTTTAGCTGGACGCCCATGGTGGATACTCAGCGGGGTGCAAGAGCAGGTGCCTCCAAGAGCGGATCCACATCTCTCTTGAGGTACAGCTTCAGATGGTGACCATGCACCCGACGGGTGGGACCACCAACATTGGTCAGCTCGACCTGGCCATCCGGCAAGATGCAGGCGAGTGAGTACTCGGATGGCCAGGGTGGTCGTGGTGCAGGAGGTGGAACCAGCTCATAGTGGTCTCCACCTTTCTTCCGTGCAGGCTTAGCCACCTGCAGCTTTAGCCGCCACTCATCTTTGAGCTTTTTATTTGCAGGTGAGGTTGAATGGGGTGGCGGCGAAGGCGTGAGAGGGGAATCCTGTAACACGAGATGCACAGAGGGGTACACGACAGGCTCGTGTACCTGGTGATAAATGGCATGCATAGGTGTGACAGCAGGCATATCACAATGATCAAGGTCAGCCACAGAAAAAGTAGCCTGTTCATTCCCAACACGCAAGATCAGTTTACCACTATGCACATCAATTAGTGCCTTGGCGGTGGCAAGAAATGGTCTACCCAAAATCAAAGGCACATCCACATCCTCATTTATATCCAGAACAACAAAATCAACAGGATATGTGAATGCGCCTACTTTAACAAGCAGATCCTCTATGATACCCCTAGGATGCACAATAGAGCGATCAGCTAACTGAATGCTCATCCTAGCAGGGCTAAGTTCACCTAGGTCTAACTTTTTAAACATATTGTATGGCATGACATTTATGCTAGCGCCTAGGTCCGCCAAGGACTTCCCTACATGCATGCTGCCAATATTAAGAGGGATAGTGAAACTCCCAGGGTCCTGGCGCTTTTCGGGCAGCTTGTTCTGCAAGATGGCAGAACACTCATCGCTCAACATCACTGTCGAAAGATCCCCAAGTTTCTTCTTGTTGCTGAGGAGATCCTTCATGAACTTGGTGTACTTGGGCATCTTCGACAGTGCCTCCATGAAGGATATGCTGACATCTAGCTGCTTCAACATTGCCATGAACTTGGCAAACTCAGTCTCCAGCTTATCTTTATGTAGAAAATGGACATGTGTAACCACTTCCTAAAGCATAGTATAGCGGGTTTGGATTTTAATGTCAACCCGGGTCCTAGATGTGATGACTACTCAGTGAATTCTTATTATCTAGCGGTGAAACTTTAGTGCAAGTTCAAACAAGCAAACAAGTAAAGCAAGCAAGAGGGTTGTTTCAAGTCGAGAGAGGTCACCCAGATATGGTTCCCCCTAGACTACAGTTATGCCAGATTGCAATTTACCAAGTTCAGTTTTAATGATAGTTATACTGCGGGAGGTTCTTAAGTAGTCTGAAGTCTCGACTAAAGGTCTCCAGACCCTCTCAATCTGAGTCCCCAGCGGGTGACTAACCTCCACCGGAGTAAACAGATTGAGGCCCCTAACGAATCAAACCTCCACTACTGAAGTAAATTCGGTACAGAATAGTGAATTTGCTCCTCGACTAAAGTCACCAATTCACTACCTTAAATTAAGGGTGCTCTATTAACCTAGGCAGATATTCTCTTTCTAGGCTAAAGCAGAAATAATAGGAATTTGATCAGGATTCAAGTCATTCAATCATTCAAGCCTCAATTGGATATAATCAAATCATGAAATCTGTACTTGGGTTCATACAATCAGACCTAACATACAAATCTAGGGTTCTCCATACCTAGATGAATGGGAAAACTACTCCATGGAGAGAGAAACAAAAGCAGATTCAGATGCGGAAACCATACTGTGAAGGATGAGTTTCTACTCCTGGTCGTCAATCAGCACTTCTCCAAGCTCAAGCCGGGCTCCAATGGTGATGAAGATCAAGCTAGGGCACGTGGAAACTCTGGTTCGTCGCTTTCTCTCTCTAGGAATTGCTCTGTCTCTCTAAAACTCGGAACCCCCTCTCCTTTGGATCAAATCTGCCTAAAAGGCCAACCCTGGGAAAAACACGGTCGAGGGCATGGCCGTGCTTTGGTTTTGCCCGCCCGTTTTTTGCCCCGTGTTAAAAACACGCCCGCGTCGGCCAAAACGCGGTCGTGCCTAAATATGGCCCAGCCCGTGTGAGTCGGGAATTCCTGGTTTTAACCCAATTTCGGGCTGCAATAGAGAGGATGGGACTTTTTGAGCAAAAACAGAGCCCTAGAGAGAGAAAGGACGAAGAACACATCCTAGAAGCCATCTTGGAGCTGGGTTTCATCAATTCAAGCTTGGAGATCATCATAGGAGTGGAAATCATCATCCCAGAGCAGATTCTTCCCATAATTATGAGTATGACTGCTTTGTATCTTGTTTTCCTCTCTCTCTCTATGGAGTAGAACTCCTCTCTCACTTGGGGATGAAGAACCCTAGTTCTATGTGTTAGGGATTGATTGTAATGACTTGGGATGATATTACTGTTTGATTTTAATCGAATGATGCATGTTTATTGAGTCAATTGAAGTCTGATCAACTTTTCCTGATTCCTGCTGGAATCTGAGATAGATAGAATCTGATTAGGTTGCTAGAGTCTCATCATTCGATAGTAGGAGATTGGCTATACGAGAGTTAGCCAGTTTACTGCTTTGTACTGGAATCTAATTCCAGTAGTGGAGTTCTGTTCTTACTGCTTCAGCTTTCTATCCCGGTGAAGACTAGTCGTCTGCCGGGTAGATAGACTGAGAGGGCTTGGTCAGCTTAAGAGATTCCAAGCTACTGTCGGATCTTCCACAGTCTAATCAAAAGTAAATCAACCCAGGGAAATACAATTGAAACCTAACTAAGGAGCTAGGGGGACTCATTCCCGAGTGACTCTTACCTGCTTGAGAAAACCGTATCAATTCCTGCTTTCTTTCTGCTTTTGCTTTTAAACAACAATCACTTACTTTAGTTGGCTAGATAATAGAGAATCACTGAGTAAGCAGTAGATCTAGACCCCGGGTTGATAATATAACTTGCCACTTTACTGCATTCCCGGTCTGCGGTTATACTTGGTCGCAGATTGGTGTTGTGTTTTGGCGTGTCACGGGTTTACTGGTAAGTTTTTCTTTGCGCCTGTTGGGATGTGGTTGGGGATTCTGTGATTGAAGCTGTCTGTTCCTTTTTTCGAACAGGACGTGATAACGATGTAATTGCACATATTTGCGCCCCTAGTTCTTATCCGTTTGAGGGGCATAGTCGTGTGTTTTTTGCCTATTTTATGCCGGGTTGTGCTATTTTGTCATGTTTCAGGTCCCAGGTGTAAAAGGGAAGGCTAAGCACGAGTTTCGGGGCATTCGGAAGTTATTTCGGTGAAACTGAGCCAAAACACGGGCACACCTAAACCAGAACACGGCCGTGTTCTGAGACCGTGCTTTTACTGCCGAGAGCAAATTCGAGTTTGGCAAACATTGGCAAAACACGGGCTGAAAGCACGGCCGTGTTCACCTAAAGCACGGCCGTGTCCTCTCCAAAGCACGGTCGTGTTTGCACCAATGCACTGGCCGTGTAATTAACCCCAGCCAAAGCACGGGCGGGCTGAGGCAAAGCACGGCCGTGCCCTCGACCGTGCTTTGGCCACTGATGCCTTTTTAAGCAGATTTTCAGCCAAACAGAAGGGGATTCGAGTTTTTGAGAGAGAGAACGATTCCTAGACAAAGAAAGCGACGAACAAGAGTCTCCAAGTGCCCTAGATTGATCTTCAACACCATTGGAGGCCAGTTTGAGCGTATGGAGAACCCTAGATTTGTATGTTAGGCTTTGATTGTATGAACCCAAGTACTGATTTTATGATTTGATTATATTCGATTGAGGTTTGAATGATTGAATGACTTGAATCCTGATCAAATTCCTGTTGTTTCTGCTTTAACCTAGAATGAGAATATCTGCCTAGGTTGATAGAGCATCCTTGATTGAAGGTAGGGAGTTGGTGACTTTAGTCGAGGAGCCAACTCACTATTCTGTACCGGATTTACTCCGGTAGTGGAGGTTTTGTTTGTTAAGGCCTCAATCTGTTTACTCCGGTGGAGGTTAGTCGCCCGCTAGAGACTCAGATTGAGAGGGTCTGAAGACCTTTAGTCGAGACTTCAGGCTGTTTAAGAACCTTCCGCAGTATAACCATCATAGAAACTGAACTTGGTAATTACAATCCGGCTTAACTGCAGTCTAGGGGGAACCATATCCAGGTGACCTCTCTTAACCTGAATACAACAGTTTACTTGCTTTGTTTGTTTGGTAGTTTAGACTTGCATTCCAGTTTCTTTGCTAGATAACAAGAATTCACTGAGTAGTCATCAAATCTAGGACCCGGGTTGATAATTAAACCTAAACCCGTTATACTACGCTTTAGGAAGTGGTTACACTTGGCCAATTCCTGGAGTGACAGTAGAAGTTAGTCAGGACAGATGTTGCAAAGCTTTAATCATACTTGGCTCACACTCATCCCGATAGTGGATAACGTGGAGAATATGCGCCAGTTGAGACCTATAAGTCTGTGTCAATTTGTGTACAAGATCATTGCCAAAATCATGTCTGAACATTTGGCTCGGCTACTGTCAGCAATAATATCACCAGGCCAGAATGCGTTTATTCGTGAAAGACAAATAGTGGATAATGTTCTCACAGGGCATGAATTGATGCATTACCTCAAAATTAAGACTGAGGGAAGAAATGTTATATGGCTCTCTAGGTTGACATGGAAAAGACCTATGATAGAGTCGAATGGCCATTCATACTTGCGGTTTTAGCTAAGATGGGGTTTGATCCGACTTGGATAAACTGGATTAAAGAATGCCTGAGTTCCTCCTCTTTTTCAGTCCTGATCAATGGGACGCCAGCAGGCTATTTTGGTTCGACTCCGGGACTGCGGCAGGGGGATCCGTTGTCTCATCTTCTCTTTGTATTTTGTACAGAGGGCTTTGCTGCTCTGTTACGTAAGGCCATTGCAGAACAGAAACTAGCCGGATTCCGAGTGAGTCCTAGAGCCCCACGGGTTTCACATTTGTTCTTTGCCGATGATTCTTATCTGTTTCTAAGAGGATCGATGCAAGAATGTGAGAATCTGCTGGTGGTCTTAAACGAATATGAGGAGCTTAGTGGGCAGAGGATCAATCTGGCTAAGTCTGTCGTTTGCTTTAGCAAGAATATTTTGGTGGCTGATCAAGAAGCCCTAGCACTCCGGCTAGGGGTAGGGATAGTTGGTGTTCAGGACAAATATATGGGGCTACCCACCTTGATTGCTCAATCTAAGATGGCTATTTTCCGCTATTTGGAAGAGAAGTTGTTGAGTAGGCTGCAGGGGTTGAAGCAGAAGGTGCTTTCATGGGCGGCTAAGGAGACGTTGATTAAGTCGATCGCATTCTTACTGTCGTTACATGTTATGTCTTTCTTTAAGCTCCCTCTTTTTCTCTGTCGGATTTTGGATAAGAATGTCGCTCGGTTTTGGTGGGGTCTTGAAGCGGGAAGACCCAGAGTTCGATGGATTTCATGGCGTCGTTTGTGTACAAGTAAGCATGAGGGTGATGGGGTTTCGGCGATTGAACATTTTAACCAAGCCCTCTTAGCCAAGATTGAGTGGCGTATTCTGCACAAACCTGATTCCCTCCTGGCCTAGATCTATAAAGGGAAATATTTTCCAAATGGTACTTTCTTCACTACGACCGCCAGATCTCGCCATTCTTGGGGATGGCAAAGTATCCTCCACGGTCGTGCTCTACTGCAAAGAGGTTTTCGGCGGCAGATTGGGGATGGGTCATTGGCCTCTATCCATAAGTCTAGTTGGGTCCCATCCAGGCACCCTCATCCACCTCCGTGTAATCCTCATATAAATTTGGAGGGGAATGATGCGAAGGTAGTAGAACTTATGGATCCGGTGAGTGGAGGATGGTGATGTCAATCCCTTCACCACTTGTTTCAGACTGATGTGGTTCGGGAGATCTTGGCGATTCCTTTACCAAGTAGGGGTGTGATGGACAGGTTGGTGTGGCATGAGACGAGTGATGGTGTGTTTACGGTCAAGTCGGCTTATCACCTTGCGGTGCTGGTGGATAGACAAATTGGGGCATGGCGCCCGGTGGTAAGCTGGATGGATAGGAAAAGATGGATAAAGGTATGAGATCTAAAGATCCCGCCAAAGCTTAAGCTGTTCATTTGGCAAATCTTCTATCGAATATTTCCAACGACTGAGGCATTTACCTCACGAAATGAGAAGCCCCTACACCTAAATAAATGGTCCCAATCCGGACACTAAGTAATGGGAACAGGAGTATTGCCTACAATAGCTTGAAAAGAATGTTCCAGATTGCTTCGGACGAGGAAAATAGCACCCAGACCAAGAAAAGAAAGATCGAAGAAACGACCTCTTCTCATTCAAAGGAGCAGGAATCGCCGACTGATGTTACGATGACCGGAACAACTTCTACTTGAACTAAGCGGATCGTAAGACTAAAAGAAAGAGGAAGTCTTTGAGAAACGGGTTCAGGTGTTACCTCAATGTCCTGTGTGCTGGGCGGAGTCTGAAACGATGGAGCACCTTTTTTGGGAGTGTCCCGTCGCGACAGCCCTCTGGACGCATTCTGGATTGGAGCATCTGGGCCATGATTTGCCTCGGCATACCTTTCCTTACTTCCATAAGAAATTCTTGCTTAGGATGACCCAGCCGGCTCAGGTTATGTCTTTAGTGGCTCTAGTATGGCGTATTTGGAAGTCGAGGAACTGGGCTGCCTTTGAAGGTAAGCAGTTCGTGCTTCCTCAACTACTGCGGCAATATCATC
Organism: Linum trigynum; assembly: GCA_964030455.1. Taxonomy (NCBI): domain Eukaryota; kingdom Viridiplantae; phylum Streptophyta; class Magnoliopsida; order Malpighiales; family Linaceae; genus Linum; species Linum trigynum. Next base: position 6,331,537 of record OZ034817.1, read on the forward strand.
AGCAAGTCCATGAGTGGGTGAGCTTACCAGAGTATAGAATGGATTTGCATCGGGGGCCCCAAAAACTAATTTTGGAAGAAGGAGACTTGAGGAGTGTCGTCTGTATGTGGGATGGTGCGGTGAATGCTAACTCACATTCAGCAGGGGGACTGATCTTGAAGGACGAGGATGGACATATGCTGTTGGCAAAGGGGGTGATTTTTCCTAACATTTTGGATCCTCTCGTGGCGGAAACAGTTGTTCTCCGGGAAGCCGTTCAGTGGTGTCAGGCTCTTGGCATCCATCAAGTTAGGTTTGAGGATGATGCTAAGGTGCTTATTGACAAGATTAATGCCAATGACGCGCGAGATGGTCGTGTTGGGGTTATCATCTCTGAAATTGTGAGTCTGTTAGATATGAATAGTGGGTTCCAGGTACGGTTGGTAGGTCGGCATAGCAATAGGGTAGCCCATTTTGTGGCTAGGAAGGCTCTCCCTTTGTCTCCGGCCTCGTGTCGTTTGTATGATTTTCGTACCTGAGTTGAGTCCAAGATGTAACTTGTGATCTTTTCAAACAATATGATTATCTTTTGTTAAAAAAAAATATATGTGGAACCTATAAATATTTTACTTTTTCTCGGTAAAGTTGGGCTAAACCAAGTTTAATTCAATTCTCCCATTAACCTTTAACCACGTAGTTGAATGAGTCAATTGGTTAAATCAGGTTAACAAATTTGTTCATAACTAATTACAGTAAACAAATTTATTGTATATTTTAAATCTTCAAAATATATGATATTGAAATTGACAATATCTCTTTTAAACAAAAAACTGTATTTGGAAGAATAAGTAAAACACTCATGATTATTATTAGTTGAATGGTTTACATAGCACACGCTCTCTGCATGGTTCAAATAAGTATGCGGATGATATGCTAATCACCAGCGATCGACTACGGCTTTGTAAAATATGGGCTCTTTGTAGGCATTATGATTTGAACTGGTTTAAGAAAGTCATGACTAGATTGGAAGAGAAAAATTCAATTAGATTATTCAGGTGACCACTAATCTACAAATTTTTTGAACTGGTACAAAAATTTTCTATATTGGAATCTTGAAATTTTGGAGAAGATATGTTTTTTTGAAGGAAAGGAATGAAAGGTGGACGATCGACGACTAGAAAAAATTGGAAGATTATGAGAAACAGTAATACCGCAGGAGTGGGTCATGGAGTGCAACTTGGAGAAAACTTGGTGATTGCAATGATGGGTATATTAGTAGTTTTCTCCTTCTATAAATAAAATTTACAAGTCAAAGCGAAGTTAGGTAACTTTATGCATAAAATCGGTCACAAATCATTAGAATGAGTTATTAAACTTTATTATTTTATTCTTGGTCTGGGTATAGTTAATTAAAATGAAAGGTGTTATAGTATTTCGCCCAATGGTTCTATCTCTCCTATATCGATGAATTACTACAAGAACTATTTTTGATGCTTCTATTGCAGAAGACGATGTTTGATCAGTTATATAGTCCTCGTTTACATCTCTTCCTATAACAGACTTTGAACTTGAATGGGTTTTTGGTCTTCGTCCAAGATTAATCGCTTCACATATGTAAGTCATTCATTTTTTCTCTTTTTCTCTTTTTCTCTTTTTCTCTTTTTGTCTCATTGTTTTATCTTTCTTATTAATAAAAAAATCAGATTTTATTTTTAGGTAATCATGAGCAGAACATGCAGAAAATATATCTCTTTGATCCTATTGCTTAATAAGATGTTTGAAGTCTGATGGATCACTCGCGGCGTTGCTCCTCTTTCTGTTATTAAGTTTCAACTTCAATGAGGCTTTTATCTTCATAGAAGGTTCATTGAGTTGAACTGGTAGGCTATTATTTCCTTCCCGAATTATCTAAGTTGTTTGTGATTGATTTATGAAATATAGGAAAGAAATTTGAACGATGGTTTGGGTGCTAGATTTGATTGAAATCAAATAGATGTTGGTGTAGACAGGGACATTTGTACTTTTCTAACGCTCTATCTACTTTTTTGGTGTATGTTTGTTGTATGAGTTTTTGTTCTTTGGTGTAGACAGGGACAATATTTCCGCTCAGGTTTTAATTTGTCAAATCTAATGTTCTCCGCACCCATATTTTTCTTCATCAATCTCGATTCTTTTGGTCCTGCTCACCAATCAAATTTTGATATTATTTTAGGATAAGTTCGACAATGTTGATTTTGTCAATGTTTTTAGTGTCCATAAATATACTTGCAAGCCATAATGATTGCTAAAGTTAAGCCTCCACGCAACAATACTCTGGGAGGTGGGGGTGTTGAAATTGGAGTAGATAGAGATTAGGTTTGGTAAGGGAAGTAGTGGAGAAATTATGTTTGGATTTGGTAGCAAGTAAAGTTCAACTACATCAGGTGAAGGCAGAGAAGAGGGAGTTGGCACGGGTAGTGATCGAATTGGGGAGGGTATTGAAAGATACGGAAGCAAAATTGGATTAGTTGAAGAAAGAGAAGTGAGAGATGATGATGATATTAATGAAAATGGAGAGGGCATGGAAGTGAACTGGAGCAGGTGACGGTAGTCAAGGAGGATATGAGCATATTGATGGAAATGAAGATAAGGGTTGGTTTTACCAATCTTATTACAACTGCCACTGCCACTAAGGAAATATGAGTTGGCCAAATACAATAAATGGATTGAGGATTTGAAGATCGAGTTGACAAGAATCCTAATTGGAAGAGAAATTGAGGGCCACAGAGAGAAGGTTGACACGCTAAAACACAACACCAAACTACGACCAAGTATAATCACAACCTGGAAATGCAGAATATTGAGAAGTTTAATTTATCAACCCTAGGTCTAGATCTAGTGCCTACTCCGTGAACTTCTATTATCTAGCGGGACTAAGTGAGTGAAGGTGAATTCATACTAAATAGAAAGAAAGCATTAAATTGTCTGGTTTCCTGAAGCAAGAGAAGAGTCACTCGGGAATGAGTCCCCCTAGCTCCTTAGTTAGGTCCAAGTTGTAATTTCCTTAGGTTGATTTATTGTTGATTAAACTGCGGAGGATCCTAAATTAGCTTGGAATCTCTTAAACTGACCAAGCCCACTTAGACAGACTAAACGGCAAACATGTGCAAATATGACGTTATCGAATTCCCCCACACTTAAGCGTTTGCTTGTTCCCAAGCAAACCAAGTCAAATACAAGGTAAGCTCAAAACAGTTTAATCATGCAACCTTGGGGACATATCATATAGGCATAAAACACGTGAATCATAATGGCTTTTAGACATCAACACATGAACAACTTCAATAGCAACCTGGACAACCACCATAGATGACATTCGAGTGCAGCAAAATTGGTTAAAGGAGGAGTCTCCCTTATGTTCACCAACCAACCTAGACTTAACTCAACCACTTATTCAAGACAGTCACCTCATGCATAAAATTCAAGACATCAGAATAAAGACCGAGCAATCTAGGTCCTCACCGGGGTAAAGAACGTAAAGAATATAAGGAAATGAATCGCTTACTCTCGACTAGTGGGGTTAAGAAAATTTGATTCAAAAATTGTGCATGCTTATTCTCTCAATTCCTAACGTCTCTTCACCATGACGGCAACCTCTAAATGCTAGAGTTCACATATTGGGTGTCACCACTAACTAGTAAGGAGGTCTTAGACACGGGTTCAGATGACTGGCTAGGGTCATGGACATGGGAAAAGGCCTTTTAGGTGGTGGAAGTATTCATAACACAAGGTTCCACAGTTCCAAACCCAACACAGTTACCATTATTCAAACCCTTTACTTTCTTTCTGCCTTTCTGCATTGATCAGGTTCTTTAGAGCACAAGAGTGAAGGAGGTCACAATAATGCTATTATTTCTAAGCTAGACTGCTAAGAAACACTACTTAATGAGTATGATGCAGATTTTTAGTAGCGGCTCTCTTTTGTCTTCATTCTTTTTTTTTCTTTTTTTTCCATTTCTTGAGAGAACCACCACCTCTGCACATTTTTCAAACACATGCCCAACTTTGAAGAACTACCTCCAACCCTCATATTATTTCTAGCAGAAATAGCAAAGAACATGCAAAAATGACTTTGTAGGACATCTACGAGATGCAAAAGGTTGATTTTTTATTGTAGACCAAAAGAAAGGAAATTACACGGCTCAAAGGGGCTGACTAGGGGTATGACACCAGGACAGTCGATTTGGTCGTGAGCTAATCCTATGCCTCCACCATCCTAATTAGTGACAACGTGAATGCTACACATCATGGAAGAGGGATCTATCACACATTAAAGAAACGAGCAGGCTCAAATCTCACAAGGCTACCTATATGCTCTATCTCTCATTCTGATTTCGTGAACTAGATGCACAAACGAATGTCAAGAACAAGTGATCAATCCAAGCCATAGTTGGTAAAGAAAATAGTTGAAAAACTAAACCCCTACATAACTCTACCGCATATTTCAGTCATCATTAGAGGTTTTCCTAGTCACAATCAAGTTGTTATGCATCAACTTTACAGCCATTCGGTTCACCACATAAACCACAGTGCCAATACGATCATGCAAACATCAGTACTTGGAGCCCTCAAATCTAGAGATTTGGACAGTGGGCTAGGCTCCAAGCACACATACATACATTCCATAAATACAAAGCACCCCCACACTTAAATTCGACATTTCCCTCAATGGAGCAGAGGAACGGAAACGATGTTACCAGGAAATGATGAGCAGGAACGGTGACTGAAAGGCAGACCAGTCAAGAGCAGGGGACTGGAAGGGGACCAGTCCAAAGAGCACAGAGCTAGAGTCATAAAACACACACACTGGGTGAAAGAAACCTTAGTTCCAAGTCTACAAGTCAAATAAAAATAAAAACCGACATGTAGTCTAAGTCTGGAAAGAAAGTGAAAAACAGAACCCAACGTCGTCCCCACTAGGGGAAATCGCCACCATCGCCAGTGGGAGGTGGGTAGTTATCCTTGTGCCCTGGAGACTGCACGAAGGGGTATTGGACCGAGTTCGGATCGAGGCCCAGGTAGTGCATGATGTAGTGCTGGCCGGACATGAGGCGACGACCCCTTTCCCATTCGCGATCCATCAGACTGACGATGTGCTCCAGCTCAGTAATGATCTGCTCATTCTGATGAGCGATATTCGACAGCTGCTCAACAATGGTCATCAAGGGGGCAACAGAAGGTTCAGCAGATGTGCTGGCATGGGTAGCGGCCTGACGACCTTGGCGACGTGGCCCACGGTGGGGTCTGGTATCATCGGCGGCATAAGGGTCACAAGGTGGAGGGCGAGGAAGCCCCTGATCCACGTCACGTTCCCCTCGTGCTCAAGTAAGAGCTGACGCCAAAGAGTGTCGAGGCTGAATGGTTTGGGAGACTGAACCATGGTGAAGCTGTCGATATCGATGCGTAGTACCGGGCCAGAGCAGTGATCACCGAGCCACAAGCCAGAGCACGGCTGTAGGTAGCAGCCTTAGTGACCTACCTGGCGATGAGAGAAGCAAAATGCAGGTTGTCCTCCTCATGGCTCATCGAGGGAAGGAAGGATAAAGTACGGAGCTGGAGATGACTAGCACAGCCTGGACTGGGGGCATAAGACTTGCCCAATAACTGGTTGAGGATGCGCCATTCAGATCGAAGCTGAGTCATTATGGTCTGGCCAAGGAGGAACACGGAGCCGATGAACTCTGGAAGACAGATCCTATCGAAGAACCTTTGGTCATGGAAGGCAGGGGTGTCAGCTTCCTCGATGGCAAGATGGCAGGGATAGGGAGGGAGAAGGTTCAGAGCCCGGGTGAAGTCATCATAACTGAGGGAGTAAGAAACCCCGCCTAAAGTGAATTGGATGGTGTTCCCGTGCACGCCTGCTCGTGCTGTGTAGTGGAGGAAGGTGGCGTAGAACTCCCATATGAGCTCCTTTTATGTCAGCTCCGCGAGGCAAAGGAGGCGCCGCCAAGAGTGGGTGCGAACAGCGGCCTCCATCGCCTCTCGGACACCTAGCTCCTCGAAAACCTCGAGGTCGAGGTGAGTATGCGTAAAGAAGGCGCGGGTTTTGAGTTCCCGCAAATTCCTCTTCTGCTCCCTACTAAGCATGTCCAGGTAGGTGTTCATGGTCCTACACCAAAAGAAAACAAAAACACACAAGCCATACAGAGAGACAAGATTAATGAATTGCAATTGCAGCATCAAACATCCTCTGCCAACTATCTGAGTGAGCTACATTAAACGGTATGCAATTCTCATAAAAGAATTCTGCACAAATCATATGAGCTCTATGAATTGCATCCTTAGAGTAGCCATTGCACTTTTGATACTTGGTTGCGACCCAGGAGTGGTTCTTGAAGCAAAAAAGTCAGCTCCCTTAGCTTTCTTCATCAAGTCACTAACATTTGTAGTTGCCTGTGATCTCGCTAACTCAACCACATCATCATCTTTGTCACCAATGATAGGATCATTAGATTTCGACTTCCCTTCCTTCTTTTCATCATATTCTTTAAGAATATTTGCAAATCTCAGACGCACATCATAGGGAACTTTTGAGCATTTCACAATATTCCCTTTTGTAGAATGAGCAAGATGCTCTTTCATCCGATCAATCCCCCCTCCCCTTTTCTCAATTCCACATAGCATGCATTTGAGTGTCAGCACCTTTCCATTATCATCTTTGATTTCTTGGATGTAATTCCAAGCAGGATCATTCTTTCCTCGACCAGCTTGCCCAGTTGAAGCAGTAGAGCTTGGTGTTGTTGATTGTGTACCACTATCTGGATTTGGAGTACTCATCTACAAAAGAAAGATCAAATCAGCAACTAATTGAAGGAAACCCACGCACCACAAAGATCAAATCAGCAACTAATTGAGTACAGTCACGCCACGCACCATCCATAAATCAGCCATTAATTCAAGCCCAAATAAAAACCAGCCAAAGACCATCCATCACTAAGCAACTTCATCATCATGACATTCATTCCCTAGCTAGCCTGCTGCCCTCTCTTTCATTTTCATCACTACTAGCTAGCCATTACTTACACCTCACACATGCACACTTCCATCATCTTCTGCAGCAGCAGCATTATTACTGCACTCTGGTGCAGCACCATCTTCTCTTATTTGGCATGTTAAGTTTATAGAGATGGGTCATTCTTTGATTCAACCAACATGGTCCAAACATTGGATTTTCGAAGGACCATTCAAGCTACTAGACTCTCCCTCACCAGGGTAGTTCCCATGAAATGTTACATCAAACAGAACACTATCCCAAAAAATAGATGATCAGCTACATAACCTTCCCCACCACTAGCTATATTAATATAGGTCCCCAATCTCCAACAAGAATACAAAAAGAGAGATGAAAAACCAAAGGGGAAATTGTAAGTTGAGCACCAACCGACCTCTAGCCGGCAAGAAGACGAGGCTGGATCCGGCCGAGAAGTTAGACGAAGGATTCGTCGGATCAAGTTCGGCGGGAGGCCAGTGGAAGAGGAGAGGGGAGCGACAGAGTCGCCGGAGCGAAGAGGGAAGGTGGAGAAGACGCCGTAGCTGCGGGAGAAGGTGGGATCGCCGCAGGAGCAGACTCACAGGCGACGGGAAACGGCGGCGATGGAGACGGATTTGGAGTCGGCGGCGCTTCCTCTTCTCCACGAAGAAGATAGAAGAATGAAAATTAGGGTTCTGCTATGTGTTAACAGCTCGACCCCGAACCCCTTTAAATTTAATTTTCGATTTTTTTTTAATTAAATCAACCGGTCTAATTAAAAAAACCGGACGACCGGCTGGAGCGGTTCGAGCGGTTCGAGCGCTTCGGCCGCTCGCCGGCCGCCCCAAAGAACCAGTCCGGCTAAATAGCTCATCCGAGCCGGTTTTATGCCCGGTTGGCGGTTTTGGCCGCTCGGCCGGCCGGCTCGGCTTGATTTTCACAGCACTGCAAATACCCTTCCTTTGGCTCGAATCTGCCTCTTTCAACCCGATTCTTGGCAAATTACGGGCAGAAGCACGGTCGTGCTTACTCCCTTTACCGTGCTTTTCCCAAAATGCACGTTTCACTTAGTAAAAAACGGGAGAAACACGGGCAAGTCTGGGTAAAGCACTGGCGGTATTTTCCAAAGCACACTCATGCTTTTCTCCGAGGATGCCCATATTTTGGTTTTCTTCAGCGCTCTTCTTGGTTTGCTCTCGCTGATAAAAGCACTGGCAAGATGATGAAAAGCACGGTCATGCTTTTCTCCTTGTATGGTTGTATTTCATCTCCCGGATAGCCAATTGATCTCCAAACGATCCGAAACTTGCGGCTACGCCTTCGTACACCCGCTAGGACTAGAAATATGACAAAATGGCACAACCTAGCTTAAAATAGGCCAAGGGGCGACAAAATCGAGCCAAAATGGTTAAGATATAAGGGTGCAAATATGTGAAAATATGACGTTATCAAAGGTCCATCAAAGTTGCAGAACTTCAGGAAAAGGATTAGAAAGTGAATTTTGGGTTGAAACATATGCCTCTTGAGATTGGAGATAGAGGAGGATAAAAAGTTAGTTGTACAATGGATAGTAGTTGTTATTGGTCTTTAGGTTTACGGTTGTTGCAGCTACCACAACCTATGTCTATCTCAAAATGAGTAATCATTGATTGATTTATTAAAATTAAGGTCTATTCTCAATTCAAACTACTGGAACTGGTAGATAATGAGTGTCTAATTTTGTGTCTTATTACTTTGATCGAGTCTATTAGTATATTGGAGGTAACCCTAATTTTGTCATTTGCGCTCAACTTTTGATGGTCACCTTTTAGTTGATTTGTTAGTATATGGTTGACTTGAATCAACAACTCTCAATTTCTTTTTAATTAATGGCATGTTGTTCCTAAAAGTAGAGCATTGAACCTTTTATGTATGATTATGAGGTTTTAATTTTATTTTCCAATTATCTATGAGTTGTGTGAGAATTCCAGTGGGCTTTTCATTGGGCATTTGACACTATGTGCCACTCCACAACCGGAGGTAAAGAGGGAATTAGAGCTCGTAGTGGAGCGTCTTTCCCGGGGCACCGATAAAGGGTGCTCTAGCATGGTCCTCCCAATTGCCGCCCCTTTCGACTCAACCTTTCTACGGGAATCGGAGGAGCTCCTTCGACAATCAGAGAGGCTAGGAGGGATTTTTAAGCAAGCATTTGCACAATTTTCTCACAATCGCCTCCTACCATTGGAAGGAAGAAAAGAAGTTGGAGAGACAAGCAACAAGAATTTTGGAAGAACAAGCTCCGACATGGATTTCTAACCACTCCCTCCTCCCGGTTCGACACTAGAAGAGAAGGTGGTACGAGCTTGTGTGCGCCATCGCCTCTCACAATTGGAAGAATAAGTGGAGGTTGAAGGGGCAATCAATGATAATCGTGTGGAGCAAGAGGAATTCACCTCGAAGAGCTCCCGTGGAGATGACGGCCAAGAATGTTGCATTGACGACTTTCAACACTTTCCCCTTCCCGAGACCAACTTAGAAGACCAAGTCACAAGGAAAGAGTATCAAAAGAATGCATGGAATTTTTCCCTCCAAACCGTGCTTGAAGACATGGATGTGAGGTGAGAGAAGAGGTTGTAGAATAGGAAGTGAAAATTGAAGATAGGGAAGATCTTGAGTGTTCCCAAGGGGAGGAAATTGAAGAAGAAGGAAGGGAGGTTGAAGATGAAGTTGAAGAAGCAAATGAGGTCCAAGATGAGGACAAGGTCGTGGTGGATGAAGCATTCACGAGTTACAAGAGCTACCAATGCTTTCCACCCAACCTCGATGCACTTTTGGAGAAGGACCCATTTATGGCTCTTTGCCAACCCAAGGCCAAACCATCGGCGATCCCTCTTGGCGGATGCGATGAAAGTCAATCGATGATGGACTACATGGTGTGGGGCAAAGAGAAAAAAGAAGAAGAGGTCTCGTGGCCGATCAAGTTCACAAGCTCTCAATCATGGATTCGTCCAATGCTTGTGGCTTAAGACTTCATCTCACCGACGAGAACCTCAACTTCAAGGAGGTTCTCAGATGGAGTGAAGCTAAAGGAGCAACTGTCCAGCTTATGACGTAAAAGTAGCGCTTGTTGGGAGGCAACCCAACATAGGTTTGTGTTTATTTCTATGTTAATTGATATTTTTTTTGAAATAGTGTGTGTGTTTGTCTTTGTTTTGGTCTCCTTGAAGCTCTTTCCTCTTCATCTCCGGCCCAATTTGGTCCCAACTTCACTCACCAAGCTATGCGGTAACATCGTTCTACCCATTATTTTACACCATTGAGGGCAACATCGAGCTTAAGTGTGTGTGGGGGGGGGGGGGGGGGGTAGTCTATGTATTATGCATGTGTGTGTGATTGTGCGCTTGGAGCCTATATGAATTTGAGGGCTCCAAGCATTGCATGATCAAAGTGGCCAGTTTGTGGGAGAATCTTGTGTTTATTGGCGTTGAGCTTGGATTGTTTACTTGTGATCGAGTGCACCCTATTATGATGATTGATAATTGCATTAGGATAGTCACAAAGGTTTAGTTCTCATGTGTGCGAAAATGAATGGATATTTCTTGACTTGATTACTCGTTGATTACAATTGTCATGCATTGAATTTTGTGAATTGGAATAGATGATTGGGTGGATAGGTAGCCATGTGAGATTTGTGTTGATCGTCTTTTTCATGTGTGATAGATCCCTCTCGCCATGGTTGTAACATTCACCGTTCTCACTAGTGAGTATGATGGAGGCATAGGATTAGTCCACGGCCAAAAGTTGATTGTCCCGAAACATTTTATCCTTAGTCAACCCCCTTGAGCCGTGTGACTTTGGGTCGTTCTCATGTTAGGAGCTTCGTGCTTGTTGAGCTTAATGGTGATTGATAGAACAAACCCTCATACTTTTTCGTGTCTAACCGTTTTGAGTCATCCTTGTGTCCTGGAGCTTTCGCGAGCTCCATTGAGGTTCTACATAGGTGGATTTTGCAAGGTTCTTGCTAGGAATGAAGAAGTAGTGCTGGAGGAAGTTCTTAATAGAGAGCATTTTTCATTAAGTGTTAAGGTGGCAAGTGTTTAACTCTCTAGTATCCCTAAAAAAAAAGGAGAAAAGAGGAAAAAAATGAAAAGTAGAAAAAATGAAATGAAAAAGAGGTAATAAAATGGGTAAATAAAAGTAGAGAGTCGCCCCAAAAGTCTAAGTGTATGCTCTAGAAAGGGTTTCTTGGCACTCAAACCACTGAAACACATAAATTGTTTGTTGAACTCCTTCACTACTATGCTTGAAATGTGGATAGCAAGATTAGCCAAGGAGGTGTGCTTGAATGAAGTTCGTGGTTGGTAATGGTTTGGAAGAAGGGAAGTCTGTTTTTGGCCGATGCTAGTGGTCGTTGATTGTAGGGAAGGTTCTTAGTCGAAGCCATAGGACCTTCGGTTTTAGGGTGAAGATGCATGACCTCATGTTGCGTTTTTCATCACCCAAAAGGCCTTTTCCCCATGTCCAAGACCCTTGCCGGTCATTTGAACCCGTGTCTAAGATCTCCGAACAAGCTAGTGATGACAATCTTCTCGTGAACTCTAGCCCTTAGAGGTTACCGCCGTGGTGAAGAGATGACAGGGCTGAGTGTTAATAATTGTGCACATCTTTTGCACCAAATGGTCCTGACCCCAGTGGTCGAGAATGAGTGATTCATTCATGTTTTGCATGTTCATACTTTATCCCGGTGAGGACCTAGTTGCCCCTTCGTTTGTTCCTTGGAATTGATCTCTATGCATGGTTAATAGTGGTTGGTCAGAAGTTTTGTCGAGACTTGTATTGATTTGTGAATAGGGTGAGAACTTTTCGTTTGAACGCTCTTAATGCATTCGAATGTCATTTGTGGTGGATGTCGGTATTGCTTCTAACGATTCATGTGTTGAGGTCCAATAGCCATTTAAGATTCACCCACTTTGAGCCCTTTGATATGTCCCCAAGTGTGGGGGAGTGATTCGAGTCTAAATGCACACATTTTACCCCTCATTTCTTGATAGTTGACTTTGCCTTTCATCATCTTTCAACCTATTTTACGCTAGGGTGTGCTTCTTTTGTCATATTTCAAGTCCTAGCACGTGTGAGAAGGTCGAGGACGAGTTTCAAGTCGATTGGAGGTTGAAAAGCACGAAAAAGTGAAGAAAAATCCAAAGCGACCGTGACAATTTCCCCAAGACCATGAAGTGCAGAGGTTCCAGAGAAGTTTTCGGTCTCACTGGACTCAAGCTAGTTCACGGTCGTAAGACCGTGAACTAAGTTAGTTAAGCGACGCGTTTTGGCCCAAGATCACGGTCCTCGCCTTGAGTTCACGACCATGAACTGGGACCATGATCTAAGCCTGATCTGGGTATAAAAGGGGAAGTGAGCTGAAGGAGAAACGGGGGCTTTTCTAGGGTTTTAGTCTTCGGAATAAAGGAGGGTTTCTATTGAGATATTAGGGTTTCCTATTCCTATTCTAGAGAGAGAAAGTTCCATTCAAATGAGGAAGGAGATTGGGCTTGCCCTAAACTAGAGGAGTGAACATTCTTACCTCTCATGGGAGATTCGAGCAAGGAGGAAGGAGGATTGTCTTCTCTTCATGATTCTTTTCTCTCATTTTCCCTGTTTTCCTTTGCCTAGCTATGGGATAGCCTACCTATTCACTTGGGTGTTCTGAACCCTAGCTTGAAATATGTGATAGATTGTATTAATTGAATGCTTTGTGTGTGGGTTTGTGTTTAATGCAAAGTTTGAGGTATTTTCATGATGGTTGGGTTGTGTTCTTCATTTCTCATTACTATTCCAATTTGACCTAGGTAGAGGGAATTCCCCTTTTGTTAGGAGGCTTTGATGAGCTAGATTCCTTGGCTGAGTCACCTACTTAGGCAAAATTAGGGCAACTCTCAAACATCGATTTAGCACTTTAAGTTGGGTGTTACTTTGTCGTCCGGATTAAGTTCTGAGGGATTGGTTCTTGCAACCCTTAGTTTTATTGGTTAATAAAGCTGGACTCCTAGCTTATTGTTGCAATCCTTAGCTGAAAGGTTAAGAGAGCTAGACTCGCTAGTTTATTGTAGAAATCCTTAATCTATTGATTGAGAGAGATGAGGTTCCTAGTTTAATTGTTTTCCTTAACCGGTTGATTAAGACAATGTTGTTTCCTTCACTTGTTGCGCCTTCCTACGGTGTATTTACACACTTTCACACATTTGCATTCGATTTGGGCAATCTTGAAATGTAGCTAGGGAGTGCAATACCCGGGGTGAACTCTTCTCTCATTGGGACAACCTCATTTTACTTTACTTGCTTGTTTTCATTTGTAGTTTTCTTAGTTTTAAACCCAAAAAAGTTTGCTAGATAACAAACTAAGCAATTGAAGTAGGGGTACATGGACCAGCCCGGGTTAGACTTAAATACTTGCCCTATGTTACACCCGGCTAGAGATTAACAACTTGCGCTCTTGTCGGAATCAAATCACGGTGTATCCGTGGAGAGTCACTATACTCCACCGGGATAAATTACCAATTCAATTTAAATATACTTCCTCTACTGGGGTTTAACTCCAATACATAGAAATAAATCGATTGACTCTCGCACAATCGATTCACTACTTCTAATTTAGGTTTCTATATTGAATTTTAATTTTTTAATGATTTCTAGGCTGACAAGGCAATGACATGGCGTGTTGACTAACGGTCAATAGTGTTGACCCTCCAAATTGACGGTCAAACCATGTGTCGTGCCAATTGAATCTACATGTTGCATAGTTGAGGCCAGGATGTTAGTTTCTGAAACCACGGGCCAAAATTAATTATATGGTCATAATTCAGGTCAAAATAAGATATTAACCCTAAACTATAAAGCTACAACTATATATCCATATTTTAGGAGATAAAACTTCAATAGTTGAACTAATTGACATGATATAAGATGCTGGCGACAAAACCTCCTACAGAACTATTTTAATCCACAAGACAGACAACATATACTATAAATCCCAATCCCATAACAACTAGCAAAAGACATATATGTTTGGCAACAAGAAATGTTATACATTTAATTCAGCCTACAAACTATGGTTGGAACAGTAGGATGAAGGAAGAGGAAAAACATATACGCAAATAGCTTGAGATAGATGTAATATAAGAACCCTACAATCCAAAGTATTTTTTTCCCAATGCCAATTAATAGTGTCCTATCTTCTACTGGGTCATGATGACATGATCAGCAGGGGCGGAGCTAGGATCCAAAGATCGGGGGGCCGAATTTTTTTATAGTATCCGTCAAAATGTTCTAAGAAGATAAATAATAATAATAATAATAATAATAATAATAATAATAATAATAATAATTCATTCATTATAGAAACCCAAACAGTATTTTAGAAACCCAAACAATATTTTAGATAATTAAAAGATATAAACATGTGTTATAAACTCAATTTTATGTAATGGTCTATTCAAAATAAATAGTAAATGACCAGCATACTTCATCTTTAGTTATCTGGTTTGAAATTTAAAATTAGAAACTATATGAAGATGAAGTACAAAAGTTAAGTAGTTAGTTCAAATTTTAAGCAAAAATTAAACCAAAAAGCGAAAATCTGCAAAAGTTAAGTAGTAGTTTGAACTTTAAAATTAGAAACTATATGAAGATGAAGTACAAAAGTTAAGTAGTTAGTTCAAATTTTAAGCAAAAATTAAACCAAAAAGAGAAAATCTGCAAAAATATGGTTCTGCCAGGGATTGAACCTGAGTACCTGGAAGACACTAAGAGCTGCTTTCCACTGGACTAGAGCTAGTCAAAGGTTATCATTTTTGCACGGAACTGTAATTGTATAATTGATAATTTCTTAGGAATTTCCAAAATTCTCTATATTTTTACACGCAATCTTCATAATTCTTGGGGGGTCGGGGCCCCGAGGAAGGAGGTAGCTCCGCCCCAGATTTTCAGTGTTTCTAAAAAAAAACTTGATGCCTCAACACATAAATAGTAGGTTGACACATGTCAGTTCCAACTTAAATGGGTTTGTGTTGAAGCATCTAAAAACTCGTAAATAATTACCGACAAAAAAACCCCGTAAATGGGGAACGGATCAGGTCAGTAACCTTATGGTGAGTAACTATGAGTAACCCGCCCACATCAGCATGACATCAGCATCCTCTCTCTCCTGGAAAGCCTTTAATTTTCCCCTCTTTAATCTTTGACGGACGATTTCTCACTCGTTTTAAGTCGAAAATTAATTTTTTTGCACAGTTAGATCAGATTAATTGTGCTCTTCAAAATGATATCCACTTTGATATATTTTCCGAACAAAAAAAAAATTAAGCAATTTTTTACCAGTCTATACTATATGGTATTGACTGGTATTGAAATAAGGGCATACCTATGATTTGAAAAGCGTACCATGGTGGTATGACACAAACCAAAACTGTAAGATGGTTGAATACTAGTAGAAGTATATTAATTGTCATTTACGACTTTTAACATTGTATACCATAAGATACCACCCCGTACCATGGTGGTATTGTATGGTATTGTGTGGTATTTTTTGATCTTGTAATTTGTTCACCCAAAAATTTGTAGATCCAATAGATCATGACGAACTCGTCCCTTGTGTGCAAACGTTTTCAACAATGAATTAAAAACGAAGAAGATACCATATGGTATGCAGTTGGTACCGAGAGGCCAGAATTTTTTTTCTCAAAAAATATTGAAACTTGATCTCATTTTGTAGAGCACGATGAACTTGTCTCATCTGTGCCAAAAAAATTAAAATTCAAGTTAACACGAAAAAGGTATGAGTCAATTAAAAAAACTTGGAAAAATAAAAATGACATTTAATTCTCCAACCTTAAATCTGAATTTTCTAAATAAAGGGTCCAGATTTAGTTATTGATGGGTGCATAACCCATAGTTATAGTTATGCACCTATCTTCACCCGTAAATGTAAAGATGAGGAGGAGAATAATTTGGGAGATTCCATCGACCTATTAAATTGAGCCACACAATCACTAAGAAGTACGTACAAATCTTTCGTTTTCACTACCAATGGACCGAATCTTAACGAACAAACTGACAACCCAACTATAATAACTGCCGTATCGGACAGCCTCTCCTAAAACTTTCGGCAGGCATCTTCCTTAAATTCACCGCACCTCATCTTCGATTTTCCGCTGGGAATATAATGCTTATTATTAATGTGAGATGTAGAATATTTATGCTGGAATCTTTAAACTGAGAGGCGATAATTGGTTCGTCGTTACTAGGTAACTAGGGTGCGCGTTCGTAAACTGTTTCGTGAACATGAAGGGCGTTGCTTTATAGCTTCGACAAAAAATATAGAAACGTCACTTGCAAATTTAATTCTCCTACGTGTTATTCAACGTTTATAGCACAAGATACAAGACAGAGCATGTGATTTATAAGGCTCGAACCTATAACATATTAGATATTCAAATCAGGATCTCTCATGTCAAATCTGGTTACGTCACTGCTTTCGATTTATATAATATTTATAAGGATGAATCAGTATGAAATCGTTAAAAGAAAATCACTTCATTTTGGATGGTAATATGAAGTGAAACTTTGAGATCTATATTTGTACTTTCAAAGGGTAGGGCTTTCGCTGAAAGAACTTCCAAAAAACCCGAATAGAATTTGAACACTCCATAAAAATAAAATAAAAACATGCTATCTCATTCATCATAACTAAATAACGAAACCACTATACAGTCTTGTCCTCAGCTTTATCTTTTCATCCCTTCGATGATGATTTTTTCTCTCCATTATTCCTATCTTTTATGGCTGCTATTACCGACAGAAAGATTGCATGCACGCATGCATGCAAGCACGAGTCCGCAGCCATTGAGATTAAGGCATATCCTCTCTAAGATTATCCTTATCTCTGTGTATCAAACTCCACTAAGCTACTAACGATAAACCCCATCATCATTATTAGCAATGTAATCATCATCGTAAATCGTAATCTTCCAAGAACAATATTTATCATGATCTTCACCATGACATCATGATGGCAGTTAAATTAACCTTTCGTACGAGATTAGATAATAAAAATAAAAAGTATTGTGTATGATATTGTGCAATATGCCTTGTAAAAAGTAAGCAAAATAGTATCCGTCAGGTCGGCAGATAGATAGCATAACTTCAATATTAATATGGCACTATTTCTCCACTTACTGAGTAGGGCTCGAAACAAAAACAAACAAAAAAAAAATTTCTTACCCCAGTTTAATTGCCCATTTTGATAAGATAAGCCATACAAGAAAAATTGGCGTACGATTATTTAGGCAAAACAAGTTATCGTTGTGATTGCAAGTTGGAACGACTATATATACCCATAAATCATTAAATGGATTAACTTCAACTGATCCAAGAGTGTTATCACTACAATAGATCGAGTGCAGTGGCAAAAACTATGTGAAATTTAGATGGAACTGAATTTCCCCCTCAACATTTTGGTTCAATCATAAAAGTTTTGCAGTTTATCATTTTTAACACCTCACTTTAAATCGTGACTTGGCCACTGACGGTCGACCGCATACATGTCAATAGTGAGGAAGTTGTGTCAGTTTTGTTGGTTTCCGACTGTGCATCGTGTCTCACTATAGTTAGGGCTGGTTATTTGGTCCGGCTTTTCTGTTTTATTCGAAACCGGACCGTATAATTCGGATTGAGACCGGATCAGGACTGAATAGCAAACAATTCAATCCAATTTTCGGGTCTAGATTTGAGGTATAAAAACCTTTTGGGACCGGAACGATAATCGGATAAGAGGTCCCAGCATCCAAAATTTAACCTCCTC
The DNA here is from genome assembly GCA_964030455.1 of Linum trigynum. NCBI lineage: Eukaryota > Viridiplantae > Streptophyta > Magnoliopsida > Malpighiales > Linaceae > Linum > Linum trigynum. Next base: position 6,349,359 of record OZ034817.1, read on the forward strand.
ACCCTTTCAGGCCTTAGGCCACTCAAATCCCCTCTCAGGCCACTCAGATTCCCACAAGCTCAATCTAAAATCATGACTGGATTGGGATCGGACCGGTTCAAGACCGGATTTGATCAAGACCGGACTGTATCCAATCCAATCTTTGATCCTTATATTCTCGAAAAGACCGGACCGAGACCATATCAATTCGAGCTAATTTAACCGGACCGGACCGTATAGCCACTCCTAGCTACAGTATAGCTAGGTTCATATTCTTAGCTTGGTGTGTTTGTTTAGTGAATATCGCTTTTTATCTTCATCCGGTATCCAAATTGGGTGCTGGATATTGGGATTCCTTATCAGGTTGATGAAAAAGAAAAGGCAAGAACAAAAATATAAAGAGGGTTTTTAGATAAAAGGGGGAGTAAAGTAAAGAAATGATCATCTTGCCTTTTTCTTCAATTAGTGCAATCCTTTCCTTTCTTTCTCTTTTCGAGCTACTTCCCCTTTTTCTTCAATTAGTGCAATCCTTTCCTCTCTCTTTTTTTTTACCATTATTCGACCTAAGGAGGTTTCCTTAACTTTGCCCTCGTTAATATTGTCTAAGATTTCCTAATGATTTGAAAAGTTCTTGGGACTAATCTTATGTTTTGACACATATTAGAGTTTGTATAGTTGAATATCTATTAGAATTGTAGTAAGACCATCCCCAATCCACCTATAGAAATGTAAGTATAGCATTTTAAGGGTGTGCGTTCCAAAATAGTCAAAAAGTAAATTATGATTATATCTTTAAATAAAAAAATGGACGTCCGAATAATAACAATTACATCAAAAAAATTTAATTTTGAACATAATGACGAACTATGGAAAATGAAAGTGAAAAACATAAATTGGCATGCATATAAGTACTTGTGTTAAAAAGGATAAAGTAAGAAACCTAAAAAAACCTAAATTTGAGAGGCTGTGGGTTAAAGTTAAAACTGGATTTGGGGATGTAAAATTGGACATTTAGTTCCCAAGAAACTTAAATTTGCCCCTTTTGATTGAGATAGTCTTATGCTCATTAATATTGATCCTTAATTAAAATTAATAATATGACACTCTGTATGCAGATTTCTAATTCATGGAGCAGGTTTCAAATAAAGAATGGACATGTGAGAAACCTAGAAAGTAGAATAAAGTATAATATTGAATATTCAAAAAATTCGAGCAAATTAATACTTAGCTATCGTCTATCGACACTTTCAACAGTATTTTCCAGCTTTAACAACTCGGGTTCACAATAATAGCATGTTGGCCGAATTTGATAGTTTTGGTCGTTAGGAAATATTATTTTCTAATACAATTGGTACATATTTTATATGCAATTATATTTTTTTATTTACTTTGGCTGATTTCAAATTATCCAAATAAGGAATTGAAAGATGTCTTGTATTGATATGAATCTAAATTGGTGAAAAACTAATACTTATTAAGTGTAGTACATGATCATTTTGAGGTTATAGTCCTAAAATCAAACATAGCTTTCTTCTTCTCCTCATCAGGAAGATGAGAGACAACCTTGTATAAGGAGACTTAGTTGAGCAATGCTACAAAACCTCCTCGATCGTGTCTTAGCATATCTTCTGATTTCATATACTCATTCAGAAATGATATGTAGCTAGGGTAGTTAAAAAAAATAAAGTTAATGGGTTCCCTTTCCGTTTTATATCAGTTTCAACTGAAACAGTTGGCGATTAGGATGTGCTTTCGGGTGGGGACACTTTCCGCGTCGACTTGATCAATTTCCACGTTAATGGTTCATTAAAATCAAACCATGGTTTTCCCTTTTACTAGTTTACATGTGTTTTCGAGCAACGTCTGCTGTACAATTTAGGGTGTAGTATAATTTTGTTAGTTGTCGTTGCTGTTGATATGGAAACTTTCATTGCACCTTAGAAAGTATCCAGGAATCAAAGGGATTTAACAGGCTGGTTCTGCGGCTTAGCTCTTGTGGCAATCTTTCAAATGCAACGGCAGGACAGCCTAGCCAAGCCTATATATCTCCTCGAGCAAGAAGTCCTCCGCATCTTTTGTAAAAGTGGTATAGGGCTGTTTACAAAGAGGGTTAATCTGAACAGAGGAAGAGGATCTGTGTGATTAACGTTGTAACGGGTCTGGGATCGGGATCCGGGTTTTTCTTTGTTATGTTTCGTTACAATTTCGTTCTTGTTTTCAGTCTTGAGTCTGCTGTTTTTCATTCTTTTGCTTGATAGGAAAAATCAAATAAAAAGAGTCTCCTAGACCTCAGTGTGTACTGAGTCTAGGACGAGGACGTACCAGTAGTTTGGGAACCTCGTTAAAAATCTCGTGTGCTATCTCTGATCCTTCTCTTTCGCTTTACTTGTTGCTTGCTCTGTTCTGGAAATCACCCATGTTTCTGAACCTTCTTCATCCCAACGAAGAAGACGGGTTCCAGACTTTAGAACAGTGGGCTTTTTCATTCTGGCCCAGCAAGGTTTCCTAACTATTTGTTTTAAGACTATTGTGGGCCTAAGTTTAGTCTAGCCCATAGTATTTAGTTTCAGGAAGGAACGGATGAGAAGAGTGATCAAGCCTCACTCTTCCTTGCCCTCGTTTCTCATCCTCTCTCTTCTTATCTGATCGGTGCTTTTTCTCTCATTTCTTCAGTGCTATCCTTGTTTAACAGTGGTATCAGAGCTGCTGCTTGATAGGAGCTAGCTGCTGCCAAGTCAAAGATCCATGGCGTCATCAAATTTCGGGCATGGACCACTGAATTCGCCTCCCATCTTCACCGGAGGAAACTATACCGCTTGGAAGAAGCGAATGAAGACCTTCCTGTGGGGGATAGATGACGAGCTGTGGCTTGTGGTGCAGAACGGCCCTCTCGAAATGGATGTTGAAAATCAATTCGAGTGGAATGCAGCCCAAAAGAAGAGTGCTCAATTGAACCAGCGCGCGATGCATGTTCTCCAATCGGCGATGCTACCAGAAGAGGCCGACAAAGTCGAAAACTGCGAATCGGCCAGAGAAATCTGGAGTGCTCTGCAAAGAACTTATGAAGGTACCTCAAACATTAAAGAAACTCGAATAGATCTTCTTTTGCATGATTATGAAGCTTTTAATATGGCTGCTGGTGAAAGTATTCAGGACATGTATTCTAGGTTTACTGTTCTTATCAATAAACTGAAAGGATTAGGTCGGGATTTTCAATCGAAGGATCTAAACAAAAAAATTCTTCGATCTCTTCCTAAAGAGTGGCTTCCTAAGCGAACTGCTATAGAAGAGGCGAAAGACTTAAATCGATTGCCTATTGATGAGTTAATTGGGTCGCTATTAGGTCATGAGCATGTGATTAGGCAAGTATCTCAGGATGATGAAAAACGTAAAAAGAGTCTAGCATTCAAGTCTAAAGTTGAGTATGATTCTGATGAGGATTCTACTAGTGACTTTGACAAAGAATTTTCTCTCGTCAGCAAAAATTTTCATCGTATGTTGCGCTATAAGAATGATCAGAAACGTAGGTCTGATGAGTCCAGATTTATGACTAATGGTCGTTTTAAGAATGTTTCGCAAGATAAGCTGCCTTACCAGCAGACCAGATTTTCAGAAACAGGACATTCAGAACGCGAGGGGCAGGCTTGCTATAAATGTGGAAAGCTCGGTCATATTCGAGCTAATTGTCCACAAACTCTCAAAGCAAAGGAGCGAGCCATGAAAGCATCATGGAGTGATTATGAGTCAGACGCAGACGAAGATCAAGAAGAAGAAATGCCACTTATGGCAATAGACTCAAGTTCTACTCAGTCAAATCTATCAGTTGAAAGTTCTTATGCATAAAAGCAGGCTAACAATGACTCTTTATGGTACTTAGATAGCGGCTGTTCCCATCATATGTCCGGTAAGCGTAATCTCTTCTCTTCTCTGACTTTGAAACGTGGAGTTAAGGTAATCTTCGGTGATGACAGTTCCGGAACTATTATTGAAACAGGAACCATTGGACAGCAGCCCTTACCTATGATTCATAATGTTCTTCTTGTAGAAAATCTTAAAGCACAATTTACTCTCTATTAGTCAATTGTGTGGAAATGGGCATAGAGTTGTCTTTGAATCATCTCGCTGTCTTGTTGAACGTATTTCTGATAATCAGATTATCTTTGTGGGTACTCGACAGAATAACATGTATATCATAGATATGCAAAACTTGGATGCGTTTAATGAGTACTGCTTTGTAGTATCCTTTCAACAGGAGCTCCTATGGCACAGGAAACTCGGACACATCAGTTTACCAAAACTGGCTATTTTGTCGAGATTAAACCTGGTGCGAGGAATTCCTGTTATAAAAGATAAGTCAAATTTTTTCTGTGAGACTTGTGTTTCTGGTAAGCATAGGTAAAAATCTTTTAAATCTAAGACTGATGTCTCGACCAAGGCCATGTTTGAATTAATTCACATGGACCTGTTCGGTCCCTGTACTGTTACTAGTCTAGGAGGTAAAAATTATGTGTTTGTTCTAGTCGATGACTACTCCAGATATACCTGGGTGTATTTTTTAGCTCACAAGGATGAAACCTTAGCTAAATTCAAGACCTTCTGTGCTTTGTTTTCTGGGCAAATTAGAACTGTTAAGAGTGACAATGGGGGTGAGTTTATTGTAGAAGACTTTGAAATCTTCTGCAATAATGCTGGGATCTCTCACATTTTTCAGCCCCTCGCACTCCTCAGCAAAACGGAGTTTTCGAACGTAAGAATCGCACTCTTATTGAGTGTGCTCGAACGTTACTTCTTGAGTACAATTTACCTAAATATTTCTGGGCAGAGGCTGTTAGCAGAGCTTGCCATGTGATTAATCGTGTTTTGGTTCGAAAATCTCTAAATAAAACTCCTTATGAGATTTTCAAAAACAAGGTTCCCAATATTTCCTACTTTCATCCGTTCGGATGTCCTTGCTACGTGTTAAACACTCGTGATAATCTGGGGAAGTTTGATGCTAAATCTGATTTAGCCATCTTTTTAGGATATTCTGTTAAAGGACAAGCCTTTCGTGTTTATAATAAGAGAACTCAGAAAGTTGAGGAGTCTGTGCATGTCATATTCAATGACGCAAACTCCTCACCAGATTCTGGTTCATCAGCCGTGTTATTTGATCTATCTGAATTACTTGGTAGACAGGAGGAATCCGAGGAGGGAGATTCAACTCAAGAGCAGGAAGTCTCGGTCAACATCACTGAAGCATCCACCTTAACTTCATCTAGTGCCAGTGATGTAGTAAATCCTTCACTCGAAGCACCAGGTACTGAAAATAAAGCTCCTCCTCACATACAAAAGAGACATCCAGCAGATCTTGTTATCGGAAACCTAAACGATGGTCTGCGTACGAGAGGTAAATATATCCCAGGTCAGTATGCTTATGTTTTGCAAGTAGAACCTAAAAATTATAAAGAAGCTCTTACTGATGAAGAATGGTGTTTGGCTATGATTGAAGAACTTAATCAATTTGCCCATTTGCATGTTTGGGATCTAGTTCCTTGCCCTTTGAATGTCAGTATCATTGGAACTAAGTGGGTGTTTCGTAACAAGTCAGATGAGTTAGGTATTATCATTAGAAACAAAGCTCGTTTAGTTGCTCAGGGTTATTCCCAAGAGGAAGGCATTGACTATGACGAAACGTTTGTACCTGTTGCACGTATCGAGTCAATTCGCCTCTTATGTGCTTTTGCCTCCTACATGGGCTTTCCTTTATTTCAAATGGATGTCAATAGCGCTTTTTTAAATGGTGTTATTGAGGAAGATGTCTATGTCGAACAACCTCCTGGTTTTATCGACCATAGGTATCCTGATCATGTGTTTAAACTCAATAAAGCTCTTTATTGGCTTAAACAAGCTCCCCGAGCTTGGTATGATCGTTTGACATCATTTCTTCGTGATCAAGGCTTCTCTCAAGGAACCGTTGATAAAAATCTTTTCGTCAAACATTCTTCAAATGACTTTCTTATTGTTCAAATATATGTTGATGATATCGTGTTTGGCTCAACTAATACTGCTCTTTGCTCTTCCTTTTGTGAATCAATGAAATCTGTGTTTGAAATGAGTCTAATGGGTGAGTTAAAGTACTTTCTTGGTTTGCAAATCAAGCAAACTCCCCATGGAACTTTCATCAACCAGTCTAAATATATATCTAGTATGCTGCAAAAATTCGATATGAATGCCTTAAACGTTTGTCCTACTCCTATAGCAACAAACGTAAAACTCGATAAGGATGAAACTGGTGTTCCAGTTGATGAATCTAAATATCGCGGCATGATTGGATCGCTGTTATATCTCACAGGCAGCAGGCCTGATATTCAATATGCTGTCTATCTCTGCGCTCGTTTTCAATCCCAACCTAAGAAAAGCCATCTAACGGCTGTTAAGCGCATTTTTCAATACTTAAAAGGAACTGTTGATGTTGGTCTTTGGTATGCTAAACAAGATCAATTTGATATTCTTGGCTATACTGATTCAGACTTTGCTGGAAGTCTAACTGACAAGAAAAGCACAACAGGACATTGTCATTTTGTTGGTACTTCTTTAATTTCATGGTTCTACAAGAAGCAAGGAGCTGTAGCTCTGTCTACTGCAGAGGCAGAGTACATTGCTGCCAGCAGCTCTTGTACTCAGCTCCTATGGTTGAAAAGTCAGCTTCGTGATTACGGGCTAAATATTTCTACTATTCCTCTTTTATGTGATAATACAAGCGCGATTTGCATGACCAAAAATCCAGTTCAACATTCTCGTACCAAGCATATAGACATTAAGTATCATTTCATTCGTGAATTAGTTCAAGCAGGCACCATTCATTTACAACACATTCCAACTGAGTTTCAATTAGCAGATTTGTTTACCAAAGCTTTGTCTGCCGATCGATTTACTTTCCTTTGCTATGAAGTAGGTCTTCGATCCTTGGCATCTCTCTAAGAGATTCTAGGGATTTCTGTCACTTAAGCTTCTGTTCTTTCCTTTCTTTTTGTTTTCTTTCTTTCCTTTATTTTTTTTGCAGTTATTTTGCGTGTCTTTTCTTTCCTTGCTTGTGATTGATTGTTTTTCCTTGTTTGTGCTTTCCCTCTTTCTGTTTGCCTGTCCAGTTTCCCGTTTTTAGCTTAGGGTTGCCCCTGTCCTGCCTATTTAACCCGCTTCCCGTCTGCCATCTCAGTCATCTCATCAATTCCTCTTTGCTTAGCAATGGTTTTTCCCTTCATCAAGACGTTCACTGGAACTCTGTTCCTTGAACCCATTGCTGCAAACTCTCTTTTTCGCCTCTCGTCAAGTTCTTCCTTCTTACAATGTCTCCCTGGACGAGCTGGCTGAGGTGGGACTTGATATAAGACCTTTTGTTCGCAATCTGGGATGGGACTTTCTCATAGATCGTCCTTCTCTCCGATTGTATGCCCTGAGGCCGTCAGGTTCTTCTTCTCAAACTTGCGGTATTCTGATGCATCATCTCGAGTCTTTACCTCTCTGGTCTTTGGCCATCTGTTTACCATTCCTGTTCATCAGGTTGGTTTACTTTTGGACATACCACAAGATGGTGAAAATCTTGCTGATGAATCGGAGCTTGGTCTTTTTGGCTTCGATGTTATGGAGGAATTCCAAGTCATCACCGGTCAACGCCCTGGTTCAGATCAGCTTATTCCTGTTCGCACTTTGCTTCCTGTCCTTCAGGTCTTTCATTTCTTCCTCACTCAAGTCTTCCTTCCTAGGACGGGTAACCTTCATCTGTTGACCCCTCTTTATGTCTGGATCATTGCTCATGCTGTGCACGGTACCCCTTTGGACTACTCTCCTCTCTTCTTTGGGGCGATTCTTCCTTTTGCCAACATCTCTCTCGAGGTCTCTCTGCCTTTCGGATCGTTGATTACTCAGCTGCTGCTTCGTCTGGATATCAACCTCAACTTGTTTCGCACCTCCACCCCCACTGTTTTCTTCTCGGCTGATGATGTCATGGACATTATGCAAATTGCAGTTGAGGGGGAGAATGATGGTGTGCCTGCTTTTCACATTATCAGTAGTGATGATTCAGACTCAGACTCAGACTCCTCGGATGACTCGGATGTTGGTTCTGCTGCGGGGTTGGAACCTTTCGTAGCAGCTCTTCAGGACCTTTATGGCTCAGGATCTGACAATGAAGGTTTCTAACTCTCAGGGGGAGCCCGCTTTGTTCAGGGGCAGCCCGCTTTGTTGCTTATTTATGTTTCTAGAGTTTAGGAGGTTTAAGGGGAGCGTGCTCCTGTGTTGGTCTGGTGTTTGACTGGTTTCTCTGTTTCCTTTGTTACTCTGTTGGATTGGCTTGCTTGACCAGGCTGTGGTCTTTTTGATCTTTTGGATGCTCGGTTTAATTTTGCTCTGGTTTCTTAGTATTTGTTTGTTGCTTTGAATATTTCTTTATGTTTCGCATAGAAAGGTGTTTGTTGCTGCAGGCACTTTCGGCAAACTGCAATTTCAGTTTCAGGGGAAGATTGTTGATATGGAAACTTTCATTGCACCTTAGAAAGTATCCAGGAATCAAAGGGATTTAACAGGCTGGTTTTGCGGCTTAGCTCTTGTGGCAATCTTTCAAATGCAACGGCAGGATGCAACGGCAGGACAGCCTGGCCAAGCCTATATATCTCCTCGAGCAAGAAGTCCTCCGCATCTTTTGTAAAAGTGGTATAGGGCTGTTTACAAATAGGGTTAATCTGAACAGAGGAAGAGGATCTGTGTGATTAACGTTGTAACGGGTCTGGGATCGGGATCCGGGTTTTTCTTTGTTCTGTTTCGTTACAATTTCGTTCTTGTTTTCAGTCTTGAGTCTGCTGTTTTTCATTCTTTTGCTTGATAGGAAAAATCAAATAAAAAGAGTCTCCTAGACCTCAGTGTGTACTGAGTCTAGAACGAGGACGTACCAGTAGTTTGGGAACCTCGTTAAAAATCTCGTGTGCTATCTCTGATCCTTCTCTTTCGCTTTACTTGTTGCTTGCTCTGTTCTGGAAATCACCCATGTTTCTGAACCTTCTTCATCCCAACGAAGAAGACGGGTTCCAGACTTTAGAACAGTGGGCTTTTTCATTCTGGCCCAGCAAGGTTTCCTAACTATTTGTTTTAAGACTATTGTGGGCCTAAGTTTAGTCTAGCCCATAGTATTTAGTTTCAGGAAGGAACGGATGAGAAGAGTGATCAAGCCTCACTCTTCCTTGCCCTCGTTTCTCATCCTCTCTCTTCTTATCTGATCGGTGCTTTTTCTCTCATTTCTTCAGTGCTATCCTTGTTTAACAGTTGCAGTACTAAATATTGTGGATGTTTATTTGGTAATTCTTAAATATTGTGGATGTTGACAATTTAATTTATTTAGTTACTTCATTAGCTTTCGTTTAGTATTGACATTGAGACTAAGATAAAATTAGATATCTAATGGGAGAAATAGTGTGTCAGTGGCTTCAAATGAGCCGAGTCGAGTTTTACCCCAGCTTGAGCTCGGCTCGTTAATAAACGAGTCGAGCTCGAGCTCAGCTCGTTTATTAACGAGCCGAGTCGAGTCGAGATCAAGCTAGCTTGTTTATTAAAATCTTAACTTTTATTTGGTACTTCATTTTGTATATCACGATACATATGATTTATTTTGTTAGTTAATCTCATCTTATACTTTATACTTTGTTGGTATCATATATCGTTTAGTTAATAAATTTGAACTACTCAAAATCATGTTATTTCATTGTATCGAAGCAATCTATTATGCATAATTTCTTTTTAAAGTAGAAAATAAGATATATTTGCTCACATACTCAACATGCAAAACTTTATATATGGTGAGATATATAAATTAACAACCATATGAATTAAAATCATAAGATATAGATTGATTCGTCCATAAGTTGATAATCGAGTTGGCTCTCTATCCACATGTTAAGACATATCATGAGCTCTAAACGAGCCAGCTCACGAGTTTAGCTCAACAAGCCACCGAGTCGAGCTAGCTTGCGAGCTTTACAAGATGAACAAAGGTGATCTCGTGTTCGGCTCGTTTATTAACGAGCCGAGTTTCGAACGAGCTTTTCTCGAGTCGAACGCCGAGCCACTCGCGAGCAGCTTGGCTCATTTGCAGCCCTATGTCTCACGACGAGTTATGAGAAAAATGAGGCAAATAAAAGTATGAAAATAATAATGACTATAATGTTTCGGGATGATTTAGGAAAAAATAAAGAGGAATACAAAGTGAGGCTTCTAAAATTTGATCATAGACTCTCTTGAATTAAATTAATTCACCAACTTATAGGATTCCCCAGCAAACAACTTTTGTAAACAGTCAGGAAGCTAATTAAAGTATTTTCAATGTTTTAGCTAATTTCTATAGTGTTACCAATTCATGTTAATTAATTCCCACAACAATATACGAAAACAGAATTATACAAGTTCTCGTTCTCTATTTTCACATGTGAAAGCAGAAACATAAACCATCTTAGATTTTTGGTATATATGCTCAGGTTTTAGTGAGAACCCCGCTTATATATAAAGTTACAAATACAACGGGCAAATTACAACCCGATCCGTTGACCCGACCCGAAACCGCCCGAAAACTATAAATTTTTGTGACCCGAACCCGATAATTCGTAATTTTTTGGGTCGCGTTAGGCGGGTTAGCGGGTCGACCCGTTAGACCCGTTCCATTTTATATATCACTCTCAAAATGATAAAATCACTCATAAATTGGTGAGATGATCAAAAAAATCACAAGGATTTGAATGACTTGTTTGGAGTTTAAGGATAATCAAATATCATGTGTTTCTTATAGTAGTATTACTTTTGTGATTGTTTTTTGACGATTTGCGCAATTTGTATTTCATTTCATTAGCATGGGAGGATTTGAGAATATGTTAATTGACATGTGTTAAGTAAACTATTGTCATGCATATGTGAAAATTTGTGTTCTTTAAGAAAATATGAAGCATGTTTGACATTGTTTCTGAGAACGCTCATAACCCGAAATGACCTGTAACCCGACCCGAAACCGAATGGGTTGGGTCAATATATGACCCGAAATTAGGCAATCAAACATGTCTCGACCCGTAACCCAAATCCCCAACCCGAAATTACCCAACCCGACCAGATTGCCAGGTCTAGTTACAAATTTAATTTGGATACTTCTCATTGATGGGAGCGAATCTGATCAGCAATCTTATGGTGCATAACAATGAGTAACCCAATCAGAATGCGCAACATCAGTACGCCTATTTCTCTTATGGAAAGCCTTTAATCTTTAAGGGATGATTTCTATCTCATTTTCCGTTGGATTATTTTTTGCACAGATAAATCAGATTAATTGTGCTCTTCAAAATGATATCAATTTTGATATATTTTTTGAACAAAGAAAATGAGGTATTTTTTTACCAGTCTATACCATGGTGATATTGATTGTATTAAAATAAGAGCATATCATATGATATGAAAGCGTACCATGTTAGTATGAACATACCAAGACTGTACGATGGTTGAATATACATGATAGTAGGAGTATACTAACTGTCATTTAAAACTTAATTTCAACATTGTGTACCACAAGATACCACTATGCATACCAGGTTGGTATTGTGTGGTATTTTTTGGTCCTGTATTTTTTCACTAGAAATTTGTACATCCAATAGATTATGATGAAATCATTCCTTCTGTGCAAAAAATTTCAAAAACGACTTAAATACGAAGGAGATACCATATGGTATGGAGTTGAGAACGAGAGGTATGAAAACAATTTGTTAAAAAATATTGAAAATGGATCTCATTTTGTATGGCACAACGAACTTGTAACATCTGTGCAAAAAAATTGAAATTCGAGTTAGAACGAAGAAGATAAAGTCGATTAAGAAAACTAAGAAAAATAAAATGTATTTAATTCTCCACACTTAAATCTGAATTTTGTGGGCCCACGTAAAAAAGAAGGTTCAAATTTAGTTGTGCACTCTAACTTGAGCACGAGATTTAATAGTGAGGTTTGCCAAGGGGTAAGGAGAGAAACTGGGTGTTTGGATGACAATTTAGAAATCACAGCAGGCTCTTTGTGGTATGAAATTTGGTTTATTTCCTTAGTTCATGGTTTAATACGTCTAGTCAAAGTCCACATTCGTCCTCTTATCTGCCCTAGTATGAAAATCATGAAAAACTACATGAAAATGCATCAAAATTATAAAAATATTCTTATATGCCACAAAATGCACAAATGAACAATTATGAACCAAATTCATAGCTAAATGGCTAAATATGTATTGAAATAGTGAAATGCGCTTAAGAAAAAGACATGAAAACTATATTTTCAAGTGTTATATATCTTTTTTTTATAGATTAGTTTATTAAGAGCAATTGTGCCAAGCCCATAGCAAAAATCTATAAGCATTAAACAACAAGGACAAATTCGACTAACACCACATGGCCACAAGAAAGTCCAGAACCCAATAGGGCCCAAACCCAGCTTCAACCAACCTAATCCTAGCCGCTAGAATGCCCCTTATGTAGTCTTTGTCGTCGATGGAAGAAACAAATGATGTCGTTAATTCCCACCAGCCAAAGCTTGACGATCCAACCAACTCGGATGGAGGGGGGTGAAAGGAAAACACCTCCAACCAAAACCTCCCCATCCAATCGTCATCTGTATATCGGCTTCCACCACACAAGAGAAAATTTATGTTTGACGGGGCGCCCGACGATGCAACCAGAGAGGAGAAACTTTTGTCCTCAAGCTCACGAGCCGAGTCTAAGCCTAGGGCAACATCTCTGAAACACCAAGACCAGCAAGTTGAAGCACGGATGTAGGCGAAGGAAGGATGAGGAGAAAACAAGCCAAATCGATCTTACAAAAGATCTAGCCAAGTGTTATCAATCATAATGTGGAGCAATGTTTTTTACTTTAGAGAATTCGGAGAAAAATTAGCATTGAAGAACTTCCTGTGATAACAGTTCTACTATCAAGCTATCCAAGAATATGGTGATTCATAGAAAAGAAAACACATATATTTTAGAATTCAGTTTCTAAGGGATCTTGCAAAGGAAAGGGGTAGCGGAAGGGGTAAAGAAAGAAACTATGAGTTTTTGGACAGCCGATATAAATTTTCATGTAAAAATTAAGAAATCAACCCGGGCACTTGGAGGTATGAAATTTGGTTTCTTTCATAAGTACATGGTTCAATACGTCTAGTCCTTTCCACATTCGTCCTCTTATCTACCTTAGTATGAAAATCATGAAAAACTATATGAAACGGCATAAAAAATATAAAAAATATTCTTATATGCACAAAATTCATAAATGAACAAAATAAACCAGAACCTGAGCTGAATGACCAAAAATGTATTGAATAGTGAAAATGTGACTAAAAAAAAAAAATGAAAACAATATTTTTTTTTTAAGTGTCATCAATCATATTGTGTAGCACAATGTGTTATCGGTCATATAAATCCAACAATACTTCAAATAATTTTCTTTTTTCCAATCACATTGTTGTAAAACTTTAATCAAGCACTTCAGACGCGAAGAAGTTACAACCTGACCAATCAAATTTGAAGTAATTTTCACGGTCATGATTTTTGTTCCCGAGTCATATAGCATCAGCATGCCCCAAAATGAAATTTTCCGGACAACACCCTACAAGAAACTATTGAACACATCATTCGGAATCGCAAGAAAGCCAAGGTTGTCTGGGAAAGAATGACTGACAAAATTGCAGAAAGAAGAGGAAGCCTTCAGTTCCATGACTGGTTGCTTGCTAACCTGCAAAACGAGGACACAGGAGTCGACTTTGGAACTGTCTGCTGGCACTTATGGAAGCAAAGAAATGAGGAAACAATTGATGGGAAAGCCTTCTCCAAAGAAGGACTTTTGTTGAGAATTAAAGCTTGGTTCCAGATAGTCTGCCAAGCAAAGGAGGATGTTCAGAAGACGTCAATCACAAGAAAGAACCCTGTTTATACCTATATTGGATGGGAACCACCAGCAGAAGGATGGATCCAGCTGCATACTGATGGCTCGGTTTTGCCAAAAACAGGTGCTGCAACAGCAAGAGGACTTCTACGTGATCATCTGGGTTACTGCAAGGAAGCCTTCACCTGCAACCTTGGGAGATGCTCCATAACAGCAGCTGAACTCAAGGGAGCGCCTGAGGGTTTGAAAATTGCGTGGAATAAGGGCTACCGAAAGGTGAATCTTAAGATGGACTCTACCACAGCCATCGATGTCATCAGGAATAGGGACAAAGAGGAGCATAGACATGGTAGTATTGCACATCAGTTTAGCCATCTTCTCAGTCTCGAATGGGATGTTACAGTGGATCACGTGTGCAGAGAGGCCAATTTTGCAGCCGATTACTTGGCGAATCTCGGCCATGATTTTAGTTTTGGTACACACAATCTCAATGTTAGAGATTCTGGATTAGTTAGTTGGCTTCGCCAAGATGTAATGGGTATATCCCATGAACGTGTTATTAATATGAGTTAGGCGCTTTTGCGTCGTCGTTTCTATAAAAAATACATTCTGAGAACTTTTGCACTAACATTCGGACACGAGACTCGAGAGGAAGTAAGGAACCTCTCATTCTTAGCTTTCTTGTGTTAGAAGAAAAACCCCAGAAGGTATCAATTTGGTTCTGCGAGAATAGAACCATACAATGCATGTTCTTTGAAACCATGGTCAAACTAATGTAATGTGAAAGCTAGGAATAGCTTGATGCACGCATATGCAGGCAAAGTGGATTGACCAAATAATTAATCCATGCACCAACCAACCAGTAACACTATCCACCTGTCGCTTTTAGCAAACCTTAAATCTGATTAATAATTAAGAAATTAAGAAAAATTAACTTCATATATATTCTCTACACGTCTCTATTATATATGATCAGGCCGTCACCATGTGCACATTTGTAAGATATACAACTTTTCTTATATATTAATGGTCCAGAAATAATGCAGTATGTTACCAATTTGTAGCTTTTTCTGGCTTGGCTTTCTAATTGGTTAATTAGGTATCTGGGAACATGACACTTAAGTCGCCATTAGTACTTTAGGTATTAACGCTATAATAATTGGTCGAATCCCAGCTTGCGAACTCTATATCAAAGTGGTTTGGGTCAATGGCGGCCAATCCAATTTCCAAGTAGCAAATTTCATTCTATTTTTATATTTCCAATTAGAGATTTAAATACTTAATGCGTTTTTTTTTTTTTTTTTTTCTCGGTTAGATAGTCGCACAAGTAGGCTTTTTACTTTTGACACGAATTTGCTTTCCATTTTTTTTTAGCATACGGAATATGTATTTTTCATATATAAGAAAATAAGCATGTGGAATATTAAAAAATGGAGATCGTCGTCAGTATCTCGTCAACAAATCATATACCAAGTCGGCAATGTAAAAGGATTATTAATTAACTAATTACATAAAGGTTGAAGAACGAAATTATAAGCACACTAGCTTTTCTGATACCCGATCTCCATTTTTCTAAATTGATTTTCTGCAGCACGCGATATCCCAAAGTGCATGCCGATGGATACTACACTTAGTATCAAGATTATTATGCCTGCCTGCTTAATTAATTGCCGTCCGTGTTTAGTTGATTCGCAGAATCCACTTTACTGTCTCCTAGCAAAGATACGTCCCATGTTGTAAATATTTGCACCATTGCTTGCATCGATTTGATTTTGAATTTTGATATATGTACGTAACACAGGAATAATTAAACACATGATCAATTGAATTGATTCGTGTGATTAAGTTTAAGACGTTAGTTAGGGTGCCATCAATCTGGTCTAAGATTCCTAGTTTTACCGGCTCACATGCACGCGTCAATCACGTATCTTATTCCTAGCTCTAGCTCACCTTTCTTAAGTTTCATCGTCGGTTAGCCTTGAATATATTAGCTAGCCTAACTATGGTAAAGGGAGAGAGTGTGAATGAGGTTTTTTATAAGGTTGGTCTTTTTCGGTGACCTTGCTATAGATTATTGGAATCAGAGAGTTAGTTTTGACTATAATATCTCATGTTCGAATTCCCACAACTTCCAGTATCAACAATAAATATCAATATTTGGTATACGATTATGAACACTTCAAATTTGTGAATTTGCTTTTATTTTGAGAGAGTATGTGATGAAATGTTATAAGATCCATACATAGCGTCCCTGCTACTATAAATATGTAATCGAGCTCCTTACTTGGTTTTAATTATCAAGGTGACAATAATTGTCGCGGTTGTGTAGTCCTAGGAGCATAAGTAAATCGTAGTTGTGGTGGATGTCCTTATCCTAAGTCCTAACCAATGATTTAGACATTCTAGCATACTTATAGGTTAAATCGGAAATACCAGACTCAAACGGTAGGGAATTTTAGTGGTACGAAACTATTGAACCAATGTTTTGGTACAAAATATTATACCACTAACTTTTCTTGTACGGTTTCATGATGACTATTAGGGATGGCAAAAATATCCGTAACCATGGATATCCGAACGAATCCGACCTAGTCGAGTAGAGTAAAACCCAAACTCGAAAGACTTTTAGTAGGTACGGGTAAAACCCGAATCCGAAATTTATGGATAACGAATGGGACATGGTTTTCTCACTATCCAACCCGAACCCGCCTGATTATACACATGTACATGTATTTTGTCTATAAATAATCATTATTTTCTCTAACATATTTTGTATTAAGCATATAAATATAGTAGTTCATGAAATTGTATTTTTTTTATTAATTTTCTTCATTCTAGTGAATTATTTTCGTACTTTTTCTCTTATGTAATGTGAAACTACGTGGTAATGTTAATATATTGGTTGAAGTTATAAAGAAAATTATTACCCATGGATACTCGGAACCCAAACGGGTATGGACATGGTTTTAATTTTCTACCCGTTTCTTATGTGGGTATGGGTAAAACTAGAACTGCTTTCAATAGGATAATGGATATGCAGTATCCACCTCGACCCGAACCCATTGTCATCCCTGATCACTGTAGCACCTCCTACTCTACTCTGCTATGCCAGTTCAGTTAGAGACGATGACCAGGCGTGGAACAAACTAAAGAAGGCATATTGAATACAAGAAGGACTAAGCAAGCTAGCTCCCACAAGTAGAAGTTTGTAAAAGCACAATGGTTGATATTGCACGAGTTAGACAAGTCAATATTTGCTAGCATTGTGTGTTGTGGAACGAATTGGTATATAAGTTATTCTAAATGCATAAATATGAAACTCTGTCTCTAGTTTGGGGAATTTCTTTTTCTCTTCTTCGGGTGAATTGGTTGTGGGAATCTTTGCGTATACACTAAGACTAGAATATAAAAAGGGTTATTACCGAATCTTTGAAAGTGATGGGATCTTCAATGATTCACAGCGCCACCGCATAGCATGTATCAGGCGGTACAAAATTTCAATCACGTCCTCAAGCATATCCGATGGGATAATTAAGAGATGCATGCATTGGACATCTTCATCACTTTTGTAGCGACTTTTGAAACCATAAAATGGTCATTCTTAAATGTTAATTTCCATTCTTCTTCGGAGTTGGTTATCCGTGCAAACTTCAAATTCATATGAGTTGTCTTGCATTTGAATGTACGTGTTCATATTGAATGTACGTGTTCATAAGTAATAAAATATCTATAATTGAACCTCCACAACAACTCGAATTATTGAGACCAACTGGTTCTTGACCGTACCTTATGTCGCCAACTAGTTATGTTTGTGCTTGTACTACTATGCATGTAACTGGATCAAAAGGGTGCATATGAGAATCTTCAGAAGAAAAAAAATAAAGGGAAACTTGTGCCAAAGGGGAAGGAAGCACCCGATGCTTTACTCCTTTTTAAGTCAATAAATTTTGGTTCGCAATTGCACCTTGCCAGAATTCCGCTCCAAGTGACTTAAAAGACAATTTCGGTCCAAATTGCAACTCTTACAACAACAAAAAAGGAGATGAAATGCCTACTACAACAACGTAAGCCGAAGAATTGGTCAAGAAGAATATTAGTTAAAAGTCTCTTTTTTCTGATCATCTATATTGAACTACCAAAATATTTAAGTTTGAATTATGATCCAGGTTTATGGAGAAAAAACCTATGTGAAACCCCAACTATTTAGGTCGGGTAAATTTGGGTTTCAAGATCGGAGAGATGAAATTGGGATAGGGTCGGCCTGTCTTGTTCCACGTCTATTACTCTTGTGGTCATGAACGTGCCTGCAAGATAGAGAGAGATGGAGAGCCAGATGTCTAACGATTATCTTGGTTAATTAATTTGACATGGTAGTTAAATGAGGTATTGTCAGACATATTAAAATTGAAATAGAAGCTAAAACAAAAATGAAGACACAAACTACTTGCATGATATATCTCATTGTCAGAACTAATGCACGAAAGAGTTTGAACACTCTTCTAGTAAGTATGTATAAGCTCCTTCTCAAGCATGAGTGGTTAAATCCACAATGAACATATATATAGTCATGATTCGATACGATTTTTTGAACTTTTACCTCTTTTGAATCAACATGGTTTAACAATTAATTCATGAGTGGTTAAATCCACAATGAACATATATATAGTCATGATTCGATACGATTTTTTGAACTTTTACCTCTTTTGAATCAACATGGTTTAACAAATAAGAATTAAGACTCGTTCATTCGCGAATAAAGAGAAAAGATATATCAGGGTACTTTTCGTTGGTTAATTAGTTGTGGTCAGGAAATGTATTTTACATTGAATTCCATAAGTTGTGAGTAATTTATTTTGAATTGAAATCTTTTTTTATTTAGCATTTGAAAGAATTCATTTTCAATTCTAAATTTTAAATTCTACGGAATTAGAACTAGTTATAGCAATTCCGAGTAATTGAGATGGAATTTCCAAATGAATTCTACAAGTATTTATTATTTTTAACAGAATGATATAATTTTTTTTTATTAACTAAGCTACTCATACATATGACATACCAAACACAGGAATTCATTTGACAATGAATTCTACATCACAATATATTTTATTTCTAAAGATTTGAACATTACATACAAAACATAAGATTTCATTAGAGAAAGATTAATTTGATTATTTACTAATCGGTTATATGCCGTTGTCACCATAATTGAGAGTTTTGCTTAATTAAGGTTTGTGAAGTGACATTAAAATGTATTTCCCTTCATTTTGGTCCAAGAAAAAACTGTCTTTTACAAGATGACTGATCGTAATTATTCAATTCACATTTGCTTCAAATGAATCTCCCTCATAATACGGTTATCCAACTGCTGGATGTTAACTGACAATTGTCACCCTCTTATTATACATTCGTAAAAAAAAATGTTAAGCCTACCAATTTCCTTACCTGAATTCGTGATAATCTATGACTTTCTTTTTTTTTATGTCATTTAACATCAATTGATTGTTTCTTTCATGGTAGACTTTTTTAAACCCTTTCAATTTCTTTTCCTTAATCATACTACGCCTTAAGCATGTGTCGCATCACACTGTATCTCACCCAACTGAAAAATGTTCTCAAATAAGAACGAGTACTGCCAGCGCAAAAAACTTAATCACAAAAACTCAGTAATTAACAAGATAGATTTAACAACACTAATTGTTAGTTCATTATTTACGATCCAACAACATTTCTGGGGACGGGATTAGGAATGTTGCTTTCCACGTAGAATCTGTCATAGCCCAGCAGCTTATCGACACCACTGGCCATGGCAATGGCCACTTGATTGGATAAATTAAATTGATTTATATCCGCCCTCGGGCACAGGGCTTTAGAATATTAGGGGCATCTATTTAGATTCGTTAGTTATCGATCGTATATTGTAGGTTGTATTTTTAGTGTATGATTGATTGATTATGAGTATGATGATGTGTTTAATAGATAATTTTAGCTATAATAATAATTGAAAAGGATCTCATGGAGAATACGAAAATCTGAAAAATAATAGATAATTTTAATTTAAACAATATAGAAAGATATTACATTTTGAATAATGTTATTATAATCATTTTAGTTTTATTATAGTTAAAGGTCGATTTGGACCACCTCTAGATTTTGAAATAGGGCATCCACGATCTAGTAGACAACCCTGCACCCACCTCTCGATCAATTTAGACTATTTTCATTTCTCAATTCAATTTTTGCGCTATATCCATTTTCTCTTCCTTCCAGTTTTACTTTCCTCCCTACTAGGGCTGGGAATTCGTTCTTGGTTTCTTGGTCAAACTGGAAACGAGATCGTTTATTCCTGATGTAATCTTTTTCTGAACTTAAGTATTTTTTTTACAATTATTTACTAATTTTTAAATTTTGATAAATTTACGGGGAAAAAAATTAGGGCCACATTTTAAATTTTCAAACAGGGCCTCCAAATATCATGGAACGGCCCTGTGGGTATTGGTTTGAACATAAATGGACTAATTTTGCTTTTAATGAGTTTGGCTTTTTGTTGGATTTTAGTTGGATAAAATTTGTGTAAACTCATTTAGATTATTTCCAAATTGGTCTATTTAGGTGCGGTTGATTGTAGACACAAAAAAGGCTGATTATCTTTGTTCGTTAATTTTTTGGCTGATTACATCCAAATTTGTGTCATCTCATTGAGTACGTGTATAGAGAGATCAATTTTGTGGATGATTATCTTTGTTCGCTAATTTTTTTAGTCGGAACAAATATTCAATGCTTGGTATTTTGACGATATTATAATGCAAAAACCAAGTTTATAAGTATTATGGTTTTAAGAGCCCTCTTATAAAAACAAAATATTAACCATGTTGAGCTATTATCGTTGGGCTATTATTATGATGGGCTTTTGATAAAGCCCAATCATTAAAGTAAAGCGAGTAGCAATACTTAGTGACCAGGCCAGCCTGTGTGATCAGAACAAAACAAGCCTTCACCTTTTAATAGAGTTTGGGCTGCGGTTATTGTACCTTTACAATTTCCTTAAGATTTTACCTCCAAGCCCTAAATTATAACTATACCAAATCTAGCCCACTGGAGAATTACTGGTATATATTTTCAATCAGTCTTCAAAAATAAAGCCCAAATGCCATTTGCATTCAGAATTTTCTGGGCTGCATTGGCCCACTTTTAGTACGCCTTCACAAATTGGTGCTATGGATTATGGCACGTCCAGTATTCAATCAAAAGGCACTTTCTCTATGCGTTCACATATGCACTACGAGGATTTCTGGTTTGGATTGTACATATTTTTAACAAGCATTCACAGTGGCTTATAGGGTTTGTTACTGTCTCTGTGTTGATGGTTGTAATTGGGTTTGAGAGGCACCGAATTGTTTTGATTTGGATGCCCGAGATTAATCAAATTTTTTATTAACCATAAAAAAAAGTTTTATTATTCACTATATATCCTACGAATCGTTAAAATCTAAGTGTCAAATATAGAGCTAAACTTTAGATAACGGTTTGTTGCGGACTCAGGTACACCCCTAAATCCGTACCAGTGGAGTTTGTTTTACACTAATATACAATGGTCATTTTTCTTGTGTACTCCCTTCAACGATTACCTTGATCCAACAAATACTTTGTATTTGTTGAGACTAGATACTTCATTAGTATGATATTGTCTTTCTTTGGGGCAAGCCCGCGCAGATCCTTTCCAAAAGGTGTCATACTAATGAATTTTGGTGGACACTAATATACATGGGTCATTTCCCCTATATATCTTATGTGATACGTACTTTGATTGTTTCATAACGATCCTTTTCACAAGACAAGGACCACAAACTTTGTGTCCACCCATAGCGATTATCTTGATCCAAACAGACACATTGTATCGACTGGCTTTTCAATGCAATGATTTACCACATGCAAATCTTTATTGATCTGCTAGAAAGACACATATCTCGAATCCCGAGTTTACCAAATGAGGGCCCACCAAACTAAAGTCCGTAACCCTGGATCCAAATTCATTTAATGAGGCTCTGATCCACTTTTGAGACCAGATACTCCATTAGTATGATGTTGTCATCTTTGAGTCAAATCCACACATATTGTCCAAAAGGGAAGAAGGAGAATAAGAATGAAAGAAAAATCTCAGCATCTTACGTTTGAGAATAAGAATGAAAGAAAGATCTTGGCATCTTACGTTTGTTGTAGTGTGAATGTAGTAATCTGCACAAGTGGTGACACATCATTAGAATCTGTAAAGTTGATATGAGCATATCTAGCTAGCTCTAGTCATCTAATTGACAAATCTCCTTCCCACAACCCTTTCTTTCATTCATTCTTTCTTTCCCTACTGTGTTCTCTCTGTAATTGTTTCATATTGCAGTACTTTCTAAAGAATCCATCTATCCTCACGGGCCCTATGAATTTTGGCTTGAGGAGGATTGCAACCAAAGCAAATTCCAACCCCATTCACACCCACTTTCTGTCACATTGTTCCATTTTCATCATCAACCAAACTTTCAGGATATTATTAAAGACCAAAAGAAAGGAGAGGCCAAGCTTCATAACGCCAGCTTTTGGAAGGATTCGTGGTGGTCCAACAACAACAAGAACCGAGGAGAATTTCGAATAATAAGAACAATTCAAAGAGATCAGTGCCTCTTCATTTGAAATTATACTAAAATATGCAAAAAGAAATTTGATCGAGTGGTTATGAGATTTTCTTTTGATACGGGAGATCTTGAATCAAGGCCTGCAATGCACAATCTATATTCCTTCTTTCCCTCTTCCGCCTCTTGTTGAGTCACAAGCGAAAATATTGTATTAAGACGTTGGTACATAGTTTTCATTCGTTATGATCATCCTCATTATTGCTAATGTAACTACTATTTTTTTATAAGGGTGATAGTTTTATTAATAAAAGGAAAGGAAACAGGGGAGAACTAAGAGAGTTCACAAGAGCTCTCAGGTCCGAAGTTCAAACAATAAAAAAGGGGGCAGGCAGCACAAAACAATGCGCAACACCTGAAAAAGGAAGAAAAAGAGGAGGGCATCTGAGTGGATCAGGCCCCTCCTGCTGCACCAACAAAAGAAGAATGATATTCGGCTTTAATATCTCTGATTCTTGGACTTTATGTGATTATCCGTGGTATGTTTTAGCCAATTGGTGTTATTTTAAGGCTCGCTAACCGAGAATGGTTGAAAAACCATTACTGCCTAGTGCTATGAGTTTGATGTATTACAGGTAAAGAAAACACGAAAAAGAAGTTGCACCGGCAAACAATGCTCGAATGCTGGGCTTAAAGCCCAGCTGGATGGCAATTAATTGAGAATTGGCCCAAGTGAATTTTGGGGCCGGACATCATTTCTGGAGGAGGGGGATTTGGACGGAAGAGAAGAAAAGATTTGGCGGCTGGTTTTTTCTCCAGGGGAGAGGCAATTTAGGGCGGAGCAGCAGCTTGTTCGAGGGAAGAGAATTTTTGGGCGGCTCTTGTGGTTTTTCCGCGGGCGGAATTGTTTGGCGAGAAGAAAAATAGAAAGGCAGCGAGCAACGAGAGGCAACTTTGGTTTTTGGGTTTTTTTGGCGGACGGAATCTCTGGGAAGAGAGAAAGAAAGGCAGCGCAGCGGAGGAACAGAGTTCTTTGTGGGGAAGAGGGTGTGGTGAATTGGTGATTAGGGGTGGCAATACGGTCCGGTCCGGTTAAATTGGCCCGAATTGATCCGGTCCAGTCCGGTCTTTTTGGAAATATGGGGATCAAAACTTGGATTGGGTACAGTCCGGTTTTGACCCAGTCCGGTCCCAATCCGGTTTTGACCTGTTTTGACCCGTTTTGACCATGTTGCAAAAAATTCAGCAGCATATACCTATTTTCTTGGAATGTAAACAACCTGTTTGTAGCAAAAATCAAGCCAAATATGGTCCAATACAAAATCACAACCATCATTGATGTCTATTACAAACTCAAAGTCCAATTCAAACTTCAAAATAAAAATAAAGTGCATCACAAGTTCACAAACAAAGTTTAGACATCAAACACCAAATTCACTCCAATCTAACAAATTCACCAAACCATTTCTACTCATCAGGTTCAAGAGAAATAAATGAAGCATTAGATCCACCTCCTTGATTTGTTCCACTCCTCGAGCCAAACACATCACTCCCTCCGACATTGCTCGTACTTGTACCTTCGTGTTCATTCACATGCTCACACCTTTTCGCCTCATCCACCATAATAGCATTGTAAACTAAATGACATGGATAAAAAAAAATATAATTGTTAGCAATAGCATTTATATGGCCAAAACTAAAAACTACAAAATAATTTACTTACCATTCACGAAGTCTTCTTGATCCTCATAGTCATCATCTTCACCATCAAGATGCTCCACAAACTCACTAGAACTTGATCTAAGCCAATCTTGACTGCATATGAGATCTTCCACAATCTTAGGATGCAAAGAGCTCCTAAATTCATCTAAAACACGCCCAATTGTGCTAAAAACGGACTCGGAAGGAACAGTTGACATAGGAATAGCAAACAGATCATTTGCCATCTCACTCAAGATGGGATACCTCATAGCATTAGTCTTCCACCACTTCACACATCAAACTCTTCTTCGGCATCATCATATTCTCGAGGGTGAACAAGATACTTCTCCAACTCACTCTTAGTATGACCAGCTTGAGGTTTTCCATAATCATCATCAGGATCATAATCATCATAAGATTCATCAGAATCACTACCTGACCTCGGTGAACTTGAAGTGGCAACTTGTACTCGACGTTTTGAAGGAGAAGAAGGAGCAGGGGGAGGCATCTTACTCTGATAATATTCAAACAACTTCTCAAGTTCATCATTCAACTCTTTCACCAAAACTTTTGCCCTATCATCTCCACACATCTTCTTGAAAATATGTTCCGGATAATTCATCTTATGCCTCGGATCAAACACCACAGCCATGTAAACCAACCTGTTCAATCTGAAGTTGACACAATCCTTCTCCGACCAATATTTGTCAACTTTAGCCTTCATCTTCATACCCATCCTAACTATGTTATCATCTGTGCTATTCATCATTTTCTCAACATGATAGAATACCCTTCCAAACTCTCTCAAGAATCGATGAGCAGTCACAACAGAAGTAGTGGATGCAATCAAAGTCAAATCATGAAAGAATTTCAAATACTTCATCAAAACTTTTGCATTCTTCCAATCTTCATGTTGAGGGACACCAATTTCTTGATTCTTGTATCTCTTTGCCTTGAGCTCAGGCTTGTAATCCTTATCCTTCCTCTCAAGACTAGAGAATGCATCTTCAAACAACACAGCAGCTTCAAGCATGTAGTAGGTGGAATTCCACCTTGTAGGCACATCTAGACTCAACATCTTCTTGGATTCAATGTTGTGAAATTCCACACACTCCTTGAACTTTGCCAATCTAGATGGTGATGATCTAACCCATCTCACAGCCTCTCTCACCCTCCTTATTGACATGCCCATCTCTTCTAAACCATCGCTCACAATCAAATTCACTATATGAGCGATACACCGCATATGAAGGTACTTTCCACCAACTATATTAGTACCCCATTCTTCAAGTCGATCTCTCAAATGAAGAAGTGTCGTGTCATTTGCACTTGCATTGTCAACTGTGACGGTGAAAATATTTTTCAAACCCCAATGCTCCAAACAATCGGCTATTGCATCACTTAGATCAATCCCCTTATGACTTGTAATCTTGCAAAAACTTATCACCTTCTTGTACAACTTCCAATCCTTCCCAACAAAATGTGCAGTGATGCACATATAGTTGAAATTTTGACAAGAAGTCCAACTATCGGTAGTTATGGACACCCTTCCTCCACACTTGATCTTGAAGTAATCTCTCAACTTGCCCTTCTGTTCAAGAAACAATCTAAAACAATCTTCTCTAACACTTCTTCTGCTTGGAATCTTAAACATCGGACAAGCACGTGCCATGAAGCGGTTAAACCCTTCTTTCTCCACACTCCTAAAAGGCATTTCATCCAGAATTATCATTTCAACTAACCCAGCTCTGATAAATTCTTGATCAAATTTCCAAGTCCCCAAAACTCCTTGCCCTTCAACAGAAGTTGGATTGAGTTCTAGATTCAATTGCTTCCCCTTTTCTTTTTGTTTCTTTAAGCACCTTTGAGTATGCCTACCCAAAGAACTTGTACCATTTCCCGAGGGATCCCCAGCCAGTGACTTTCCACAGTAATGACACTTTGCCTTCTTCTTGCCTTTGGCATCTTTGTAACAATCATAATGCTGCCATACAGGTGACCTTAACACATACTCCCTATTGGTCTTCTCCATTTCAGGTGTTGTTGTGGTGTTGGTAGCTGCTGGCCGTTCTTGTTCTTGAGTGGCAGCGGCTTGAACATTAACATTTCCACTATCATTCCCACTTTCAACAGCTGCCTTTGAAGCTTGTGGTTGTGGTCGCTTCTTACTAGGAAGAGGAGGCAAATTTCCACTTTCTCTTGATGCCGGAACTCGCTTCTTACTACCCTGCACAACACAATTCAATCAATATCAGAAAATGCACTTTACATCACAGCAAAACAATCAATATCGCGGTGGTTGTATGCTGTATGCTAAAAGTTTATATGAAGAAGGAAGAGATATTTGTAGCCTGTAGCTGCCCTAACCTTACATACATTTCTAAAACCTTACATACATCTCTATAACCACTACAATTCGTCAATTCCCCCTGCTAATTGCTAAATAACAGCAAACAACAACAGCAAACAGTATATTGATCATCACCTAGCCCATGAGATTGTTAAATCAACAATCAATCCAAGCGAGGCCAAGTTTTTAAGATCACCTTCTGTCATGCAGCTGAATGACGAGGATGATGATTTGTTCACTCCAATGACAATAGGATAAAAAAGCTCTCTACTTTGTGTTTCTCTCAAGCAAAATGTAACAATTTTATGATGTTCTGCAATGTTAAGATATCATTATGCCAATAGGCGGTACTGATGTGTTAGGCTTTGGCGGATAGCTTTGATGGCTCTCTCGACTTGTTTGCTTGAACAACAGCTTAACTATTACTAAGGAACTTTTTTCCCTTTTATAAATGTTAACTTTGCATTGTTAAGGAACTGGTCTTGCATGGAACTTCTTAGTTAGTCTACTGGAAGAGAAATCACTCTGAAATCATACATCGATGTTGGATGGAAGTTTGAACATTTTATTCTTGGTAGTGAGATAACAAGCAGAACATTGCTGCAACTAGTAATACCATTGGCTTTTGGCCAGAAAACAGTATATTGATCATCACCTAGCCCATGAGATTGTTAAATCAACAATAACTTACCCAGCTGCTGCTCCCTTCCATATTTCTGACTTTTGCAGCTGTTGCCGGCTGTGCTTGTAGACGAACGGACGGCGACGAGATGCAGGGTCGTCTTTTGGAGCTTTCTGGGTCGTCTTTTGGAATGGAGGGCGACGGCCGACGAGATGTTGGCTGGCTGGTCGCGCGGCGTCGTGGAACTGATCGGCGGTGGTCGCGACGGGACGGAGTTGAGGGCGGAGGCTTCCTGGGTCGCGACGGGACGGAGTGGAGGCTTGCAGGTTGCAGCTGGGTCGCGACGTCACGTCGCATAGAGGAGGGAGGCGACCAGCAACGAGAGGAGGTCGATCGCCGTCGCCGTCGCGATGGTCCGAGACTCCGATGGGAGGCGGCAGTTCACTTTACTCTCGAGGGAGAGGTCAGAGGGAGGCGGCAGGCGGCAGCAGAACATAAATGAAATTGAGGTCTGACTTCTGAGGACTTACCCAGCAACCCTAGAAGCTCGCCTGAGCCGGGGTGAGTGGGCCGAGAGGCCATGGGTTGGCCTGTCCCTGGGCTGGGCTTATTCTGGGCCTCTAAATCTGTTTTTTAATTATCCGGTCTTCCGGTTTTTACACGGTTTTGATTCGGACTGGAATGGTCCGGGTTTTTTGTTAATTCTAAGACCAAAGACGGGATTGGATTGTTTTAAATCCGGTCCCGGTCTTAAAACGGTCCGGGTTTTACGGTCCGGTTTCTGGTTTTCAATCCGGTCCCAGTCCAAACTGCCAGCCCTATTGGTGATCAGTTTTCCAAGGCTTGAGCTGAATTCAACGAGAGCGATTGGTTGGTTGGATTTTCTAAACCGAACTAGTTGTTTATTGTTGATTTAGAACATGATGAACAAAACTCTAATGTTTTATCTCAATTTCGTCATGAACTAAACCCCGATTTCTGGGGGAAACACCATAGGATGTAGCTATTTCTATATTTGATGGATTGATTCATATCTCTTTTCTTCCAATCTCTATTGCATGAAATTACTTAATGCTTTGTGTTGACTG
The DNA here is from genome assembly GCA_964030455.1 of Linum trigynum. Lineage (NCBI taxonomy): Eukaryota > Viridiplantae > Streptophyta > Magnoliopsida > Malpighiales > Linaceae > Linum > Linum trigynum. The sequence continues at coordinate 6,377,635 of OZ034817.1, forward strand.
GCCACCAATACAACGATTTGTAGTTAATTAGGTTATTAGCGACAGTGAAACCCTAATAACTGAACATATTTCATGTGACATAATAACTTATCGAAGCGACAGTGGATTAAATAAGGTGCTATGCGGTCTTGAATAGGATATCGGGCATAAGACTATATAATTAATTCATTGAGCTACGACAGTAGGATTTGAATTGATTATTTAGTGCGTAGTAATTCCCGACAGGGATAGCTAGCACAGTAGTGATATCCTGGCTGTAGAAATATGGATTAAACTGATTGGAATATGTGAATTAATTTTGATATGATAGGTAGCGAGTCCCGGTGTTTCTCCCAGAGCTTTCTCCCATTGAATTTCTACCGACACGTTTTAATTTGCTTATTTTGTTTAATTATTTTGCCATTAGTTAATAATTTCATCAACCAAACCATTTCCACCTATAGTTTACTCCATAGAATTGATATATCATAAGGTTGTACCAGTCCCTGAGAGACGATACCCGGACTTTTCGGTTTTACTACAAGATAGGAATTGAAGCTATACGCTTTTGCCCTATCAAAGAACAAACAGGAACCAGGTCACAAGTCACGATCGCTAGGGCAAGTTTTGGGAGAGAAGCCAAAGCCACTCGTTTCTGTTAATCTTGCTGATTAGCCCCTTTGCCGCCACCCAGCTAAGAAGAATTCTATCGATCTTGTGGAAAATGGATTGCCAATTTAACTACTATTTGAAGCAAGTAAATGGAGCCACAAAGGGTTATAGTGGAAGCAAATGACATAATATTATTTTGCTGACAGTAAACAACCCGAGGTATTAATGAGCACCATTTCTTGATACTTTTTTTCTTGATTGTTCATTAAAAAAAAAAGCATGAACTGACAGAAGAAAATTATCCATTTTTATGGTTTTCAAAAGGGCAGTCGTAAGAATATAATTATCAACTTTCTTAATTCATTATTTCTACAAAATAATTGTTTGAAAAAACATGTACACTAACCTTTATTAATTTATTTTTCTAAATCTAATAAGACCAATATGATATATTATAGGGGCATATTTTTTAATTTTTTAAGCTTTGATAATATTTTTATGGTTAAGTCAAATTTCATTAAGTACGGACAAACAAAACAAAATATTTGACGCCTCTCAAAATGGTTACAAAGCCATCAAAGGGGGAAAACCAGCCAATATTATTGAAGTTCTCTAACAAACACTAGCTTATTACCCGGCCCGTTGGCCGGATTACTGTATGTTACCCACTTGTGGAATGGGAGAGAAAGCAAGTGAGAGTGAAGGGATTGGGATTCCACTTGATTAGGACCGGCCCACTAATCCGATTCTTCCCGACCCGCCCCAACCTAAAGGGTCAGAAAGAGCCAATAAGAAAATACGAACGGAGAGAATTAGTAATATATCTTGACTCTTCAGAAGTGGGTCAAACAGGATAAAGGTTGGGTGAGGGCAATTTTTAGCGCTAAGCAGAGTTCTGGGTTGAATAACTTTACTTAGGCCTAGAAATTGGTGCTGATGCAGACTGCAGTTTTTATCATACCATCATCAATCATCATTGAATTAGTCCTGGGCATCCCTCCCCGTTGTCGGTCTGAATTTTAATGATGGCTTCATTCCTTGCACCAGCCATATCAGCGAGTTGTCATCTCGAGCATGATTTGCCTATGTACAAATGATACAATTAGAGTATGAAACTGAATTCAAAGAAAAGGAAAAGAGAATTCTATCACATGCCAATAAATACACACATAATAGTTGAAGCTAAGTGAAAGTCATTACTCGCACATCAATTCTCAAAAATTACAGACTAAACAATGGCTAGAATGGCACTGAAACTACCAAGAATCATGGACGAAACAACTTGTCAAATTAAATAATCCTTATACTGAAACTACCTTCTAACTTGAAATAAGACATGATCACAGTTCATAGCACTCTTATCACTATGAATTGGTTGCAGCTCGTCCTTATCACTACCTCCCAAGCTCAATTCAAACAGAATAGACACAGTTATGTAAGATAACCATATCCTTACTGATCATAATTCCTTTCTTCACTCCATTTTTGTCGGAGAAAAGAGTTATCCCCCTCTCATGCATTTCCCTTTCCCCCTCTCTTCTCCCTCTTCTTCACAAACTGATCCCTAAACCAGCAACAACAACACAAAATAGCCTTCGCCTCTGCCATCTCCATCTACTGAACGCGTTGGTGGCAAGACAGGACTGCAGAAGTAAAATTTCTAAAATCAAACTAAATTTTTTGAAGGAGACTCAACCACGAAAAAAGAGTAAAGCAACAATGCTAATAGTTCAGATGGTTGGTTTTGATGTTATACGTTGCTTTTGTTATGGTCTCCAGTGTATCAACTGCAACAGAGATGTTTCCTCCAATCATCTTTAGTGCACGATTTAGAAGTAAGTCCTCTTGTTTGTGTCAAACGGAAACATTCATGGGTTTCTTAACTCCCCTGTTAGTGTAAATGCATCAGCAGCAAAGAAGTTTGACAACACAGCAAGCACCCAGGCAAAATGATACAATGCAGTAGGTGATATGTGTCTCGAAGGTTTTGAGTTACTAAAGTTCATGTTAAAAATAAACATGAATTAAAATGGATTATTCTATTAAGCAAACATCCCCTCTAATCATACAAAGATCAGATATCTAATTCACAAACAATTAAGCCATAAAAAATCATCACACATCCACCACCTTTGATTGCCTATATTTGGTTTTTCGCAAAGTTGTGAACTCTTGAGGGTAAAGTTCATGGGTAGTCTGTTTCATAACTCTAGAGAGCACAGTAAGCAGCCACCAACCAGGCACAGTGCGGTAGGCGAATATGATTCTCAATTCACAATTTCTCACCACCGGAAGTAAGAACAGAACATAATAAGCGTAGCGTTCATGGGTGGTCTGTTTCATAGCACTACTACACAATTTGTTAAAAAAGAAGGAAAGGTATTTAGCATCACGGCGGAACAACTTTTACAGGCCAACAACGACAACATGCTGCAACCACCAGAACTGGTATCACAACTCATAGGGAAAGTCAAAAGATTTACTCTTAAATTAAGTAGTTACAACATCGAGCAATCGTCAAGCACATACACCATCACAAAAGTCACAGAACCTGATTCACAAAGCATTCAAACATTTGAGGACATTTCTGCAAAGATACAACTTATATGTCTTTTTTCCAAGCCATTTCCATCAACATGCTAATAAATTTGCAATGTATAAAACAAATGGGCCAAAACTTGAAATTCAACCTGTTTGACCGACCCATGCCAAATTCTAATTATTTACTTTCTATTTGAAAATAAAAAAATAGTGAAAGAAAAAAGACGACTACAAATTCGCCATTTGCACATCACTTATTCGGGAATAAAACCATATAAATTCAAAAGGAACTGAAAATGTTGAGGATTGTTTTAATGTTTAAAATAACCAAATAGATTTTTATGTTTAGTTTTTTACTAACAAATACCAAACGATTCCCTATAAAATACACTATAATTTGATCATTATGATGTCAAATAATTATAAAATATATATTTGAAATTATAAAAATTGGACTTATTGGGTTGGTCGAGGTTGAACCATTGAATAACTTTAAAATACATTATATTTTAGCCACTAAGATATAAAATAATAGCATAATATATATTATGCCAGAGAAAATAGCTTGTTTTAGAATGGCAAACCCATGATGTTCATTTATTTTACTTGATGACCAAATCCCATGTAGATCAGGCCCATTCAACTCTTTTATTTTATGGTTAGCGGTTAGCCCATTAGATACCATGCATTAGTCTATTGTTAAATTTTTTATTTTTAACAATAAAAAGGAGTATTATTTTTGCCTTTTCATATATATTTTATCACCACATATAAATAAAAGGGTATAAAAAAAAATTGACACTCCTGGACTCGTTTAAATCCGCATGTGTACGGTAAGTTGGCCCGTTCCATAGAGGAAAGAGAAAAAAATTGATACTCCCTATTTTACCCTTCCTACAAACGCTCATGGAACAGGGAATTTGAAATGGGGGAAGAGTTTTTTCCACCCTGCTATTATATGTTTTTAATTTAAAAGGATACAACAAATGTACTTATTGTGATTGGTTGTGATCCTTGCCTTTCTTTAAAATGGTCATGGTTCAAATCCCAGTACATACCTTTTTAATGAATAAAAAAAAGTAATTGTGAAGACCAAAATGTCCTTCCTACTTTCACTCTCGTTGCAGGAAATTTGAAATGGGGCTCCCGTTTTTGCCTTCGGTGTATTATATTATGTGTAGATAAATTCTGGCCTTCTTGTCGTTTTTCGATTTGATGGTCGTTTAGTCCTGTTTTGGATGTTTTAGATGCTTTGGAGGTATTCTGGGATATTTGGGTTATTTTGGGTTATACATTATTATTGGGTAGTTATAGGAAATTTATCCGCTTATATATTTTATAATTATTTGGGTTTCACTCATTAAGAAATATCAGAACAAATATTCCCTAAACCTACTGCTTCTTCCTTCCTTTCTCAAGATTCGGGTCCTCTCTCCTCCCTTACCTAGTCGTCAGGCCCTCCTCTCTCTTGGAGACCGGTCTCTTCTTTCTTCCCCAAGCTTCCTTCTCCAAATCTCAATTTCCCTACTCTTTTCTCTCAAATTCTCGATCAACCCCTCACCCCTCTTACCCGAATCCTAGACAGACACACCTAGATCCATGTTTCTTTCAAGTTTCAAAAGAAAGTAAGACTTTCTATCTAAAAGTTAGAAAGTAAACCATCTTAACGGTGTTTATTACTCTCTAAGTATGTATCTTCACCATCCCAAACGCATCACATCCCGACTTCTTAGCAGCTTTTGTTTTTCAAAGCTTTACTTAGAATTCGTCTCTGGACTTCAGGTCTCACCTGCACAGGGGAAAGAGCAAGGGAAAAAATGTAGCTATCTATACATAATATAATACGCCGAAGGAAAAAACGAGAGCCCCATTTCAAATTTCCTGCAACGAGAGTGAAAGTAGGAAGGACATTTTGGTCTTCACAATTACTTTTTTTTATTCATTAAAAAGATACGTACTGGGATTCGAACCATGGTCATTTTAAAGAAAAGCAAGGATAATAACCAATCACACTAAGCACCTTTGTTGTATCTTTTTAAATTAAAAACATATAATAGCAGGGAGGAAAAAACCCTTCCCCCATTTCAAATTCTCTGCTCCATGAGCGTTTGTAGGAAGGGTAGAATAGGGAGTGTCAATTTTTTTTCTCTTTCCTCTGTGGAACGGGCCAACTTACAGTACACATGTGAATTTAAACGGGCCCAGGAGTGTCAATTTTTTTTTAAGCCCGTTTATTTCTCCGTGGTGACAAAATATATATGAAAAGGTAAAAATAATACTCCTTTTTATTGTTAAAAATAAAACATTTAACAATAAACTAATGCATGGTATCTAATGGGCTAACCGCCAACCATAAAATAAAAGAGTTGAATGTGCCTGACCTACATGGGATTTGGCCATCAAGTAAAATAAATGAACATCATTGGTTTGTCATTCTAAAATAAGCTAATTTCTCTGACATAATATATATTATGCTATTATTTTATATCTTAGTGGCTAAAATATAATGTATTTTAAAGTTATCCAATGGTTCAACCTCGACCAACACAATTAGTCCAATTTTTATCATTTCAAATATATATTTTATAATTATTTGATATCATAATGATCAAATTATAGTGTATTTTATAGGGAATCGTTTGGTATTTGTTAGTAAAAAATTAAACATAAAGATCTATTTGGTTATTTTAAACATTATAACGATCCTAAACATTTTCAGTTCCTTTTGAATTTCTATGGTTTTATTCCCGAATAAGTGATGTGCAAATGGCGAATTGTAGTCGTCTCTTCTCTTTCACTATTTTTTATTTTCAAATAGAAAGTTTAAAAGTAAAGAATAATTAGAATTTGGCATGGGTCGTCAAACAGGCTGAATTTCAAGTTTTGGCCCGTTTGTTTTATGCATTGCAAATTTATTAGCATTTTGATGGAAATGGCTTGGAAAAAAGACATATAAGTTGTACCTTTGCAGAAATGTCCTCAAATGTTTTAATGCTTTGTGAATCAGGTTCCGTGACTTTTGTGATGGTGTATGTGCTTGACAATTGCTCGATGTTGTAACTGCTTAATTTGAGAGTAAATCTTTTGATTTTCCCTATGAGTTGTGATACCAGTTCTGGTGGTTGCAGCATGTTGTCGTTGTTAGCCTGTAAAAGTTGTTACGTCGTGGTGCTAAATACCTTTCTTTCTTTTTTAACAAATTGTGTAGTAGTGCTATGAAACAGACCACCCATGAACGCTACGCTTATTATGGTCTGTTCTTACTTCCGGTGGTGAGAAATTGTGAATTAAGAATCATATTCGCCTACCGCACTGTGTCTGGCTGGTGGCTGCTTATTGTGCTCTCTAGAGTTATGAAACAGACTACCCATGAACGTTTCCCTTAAGAGTCCATAACTTTTGCGAAAAACCAAATTTAGGCAATCAAAGGTGGTGGATGTGTGATGATTTTTTATAGCTTAATTGTTTGTGAATTGGATATCTGATCTTTGTATGATTGGAGGGGATGTTTGCTTAATAGAATAATCCATTTTAATTCATGTTTATTTTTAACATGAACTTTAGTAACTCAAAACCTTCGAGACACATATCACCTACTGCATTGTATCATTTTGCTTGGGTGCTTGCTGTGTTGTCAAACTTCTTTGTTGCTGCTGCTTTTACACTAACAGGGGAGTTAAGAACCCATGAATGTTTCCGTTTGACACAAACAGGAGGACTTGCTTCTAAATCGTGCACTAAAGATGATTGGAGGAAACATCTCTATTGCAGCTGATATACTGGAGACCAGAACAAAAGCAATGTATAACATCAAAACCAACCATCTGAACTATTAGCATTGTTGCTTTACTATTTTTTCGTGGTTGAGTCTCCTTCAAAAAATTTAGCTTGATTTTAGAAAATTTAGCTTCTGCAGTCCTGTCTTGCCACCAACGCGTTCAGTAGATGGAGATGGCAGAGGCGAAGGCTATTTTTGTGTTGTTGTTGCTGGTTTAGGGATCGGTTTGTGAAGAAGAGGGAGAAGAGAGGGGGAAAGGGAAATGCAGGAGAGGGGGGTAACTCTTTTCTCTGACAAAAATGGAGTGAAGAAAGGAATTATGATCAGTAAGGATATGGTTATCTTACATAACGGTCTCTTTTCAGTTTGAATTGAGCTTGGGAGGCAGTGATAAGGACGAGCTGCAACCAATTCATAGTGAGAAGAGAGCTATGAACTGTGATCATGTCTTATTTCAAGTTAGAAGGTAGTTTCAGTATAAGGATTATTTAATTTGACAAGTTGTTTCGTCCATGATTCTTGGTAGTTTCAGTGCCATTCTAGCCATTGTTTAATCTGTAATTTTTGAGAATTGATGTGCGAGTAATGACTTTCACTTAGCTTCAACTATTATGTGTGTATTTATTGGCATGTGATAGAAATCTCTTTTCCTTTTCTTTGAATTTAGTTTCATACTCTAATTGTATCATTTGTACATAGGCAAATCATGCTCGAGTTGACAACTCGCTGATAAGGCTGGTGCAAGGAACGGAGCCATCATTAGAATTCATACCGACAACGGGGAGGGATGCCCAGGACTAATTCAATGATGATTGATGATGGTATAATAAAAACTGCAGTCTGCATCAACACCAATTTCTAGGCCTAAGTAAAGTTATTCAACCCAGAACTCTGCTTAGCGCTAAAAATTTCCCTCACCCAACCTTTATCCTGTTTGACCCACTTCTAAAGAGTCAAGATATATGAATATGACTAATCCTCTCCGTTCGTATTTTCTTATTGACTCTTTCTGACCCTTTAGGTTGGAGCGGGTCGGGAAGAATCAGGTTAGTGGGTCGGTCCTAATCAAGTGGAATCCCAATCCCTTCACTCTCACTTGCTTTCTCTCCTATTCCACAAGTGGGTAACATACAGTAATCCGGCCAACGGGCCGGGTAATAGGCTAGTACCAAAATAGAGTACAAAACCAGAAAGACAGATAACTGAAGGAAGGAGATGACCAAAAGAACTTTTTTGTTACTAGTTGGTCCCAATAACTCGAGTTGTTGGGAGAAGGTTATGTTGGATCCTATACCACTCTTTAACACGCCTCCTCAAACGAAAGCCAACCCATGGGCTTGAAGTTTGCACAGGCCCACCATACCTTGTGCTTTAATCAATTGTTAATATCGGGGGTCGTGGATATTCGAACACACGACCACTTGGTCAAACCAGCTCTGATTCCATGTCAGAAACCAGTTGGTCCCAATAACTCGAGTTGTTGGGAGAAGATTACGTTAGATCTTATACAGGACCATATATGATACTTAACCACTTCCTTAAAAAAACCCTTTTAGAATGGCAAAACTGAAATCAACTTATCACTCTTCTTCACAAGGTCAAAGATAAAGAACAATGTCACACGCTGTAAACTCTCAAGCAATCTCATCTAATCTAGCTAACTCAGTGGTTGCTAGTAATAGAGATCCTTTCAACTCTTTATTTGATCCACTTTTAAACAACTTAAAGAATGCATTGTCCCTCTGTGTTATAGTTCATCAGTTTATTGTAATGACTACCTTGACTACTTTCCTCCTTGTTTTGAATACTTTCCTTCTGCTACCTCCCGACTTCTTGCTATGTAGTCAAGACTTAAACAAGCAAGTATCAATTAGAGTAATTCTCTCTCCTTACCTGTTTATTTGTTTGTAGAAAGGGAAAGAGATCAACACTAGCCCAAAAACTCATGTTGATGTGACTTGAATCGGACTATCAGCCGCTACGACTGGAAGTCACGGGGGTCTCACTGCCCAGTCAGCGAGTGGGGTCCAGGAACGCCCCGGTCAGGGGGTTCAAGGGATAGGACCCGCCGGCGGTGGTCGACGTGGACCTGCTCCGAAGCTCAAGTTAGTAATGAGAGGAGTAACCAGGAGCAGCGTATTGAGCCGCCTTAAAGAGAGAATTTTAGTTCAACTCCATATAAACCGCCAAGAAAGCATAAATGAGCATCCTATTTATAGGTGTCTCCTGATTCTGGCGTGGGTGGCGTGCCCATAATTAAATAAGAATAATACATTTACCTTTCAACCAACCCTAAGTGCAATGCCTGGTTGAGTATAGAAAACAAATCACACAACTAACCAAATAGGTGCAATGTTTTGTTAGTGTAAATATAGCAAATAAACACATTCACAATGTAAGTAACATGTAAGAGATGAAAGACAAGAAAATCACCTCCCTCCCATCTTTCTCGTGAGCCATGTATAAATAGTAGGAAGGGGATAGTGGTTGTTTGAGAAAACTAATTTTCATTATCCCACCTTTGCTAGCTATGTGTTAGCCATACCAAGAAAGTGAGGTAAGTTTCTGGAGATTACTTTGTTAATCCCCCCACCTCATGCATTACGTGTAATTGCATAGCATGGAATGATGGGTAGTTTGCTTGATGGGGAATGAAAGCTTTGCCATATCTCTCACTCTTAAGCCACGTAGCAAAGGTATGGAGGAGGTGGAATTTTAGGATGCCTAGGTGGGATAAAGAATTTAGTGACCCTAATTACAAAGGGGTTGAATGAGGGAGAAGAACAACTTGATACTATTTGTCTCTCCCACCACAATAACAAAGAAAAGAATTATGCCTTTTACTTGGTCATGGAGGAATAAGAGTGGGTGGTGAGGAGTTAAACTCAAACTCTTATTTTCTCCTCCTTTGAACATGTGGCTATGAGGTGGCATTCAGGGGAATTACTTGTCTCAAATTTTGTTCATGGACTAGAGAGTGAGATGGCAAATACATTCACTTTTGTTCATGTATAGTTAGTTGAGTATCATAAGCCACCTGCCAACTAATCAACCAAATTAAAATAGCTTATACACATAGTAAGGATAATTATGATGTGTTGTATGAGGTGGTTGAATATTGGGTCCATCACCAGTGAATCATAGAATTCAATCCACCTAATTTTTTAACCGTCTTATTTTTATTCTAACAATATTTTTAGAATACGCAACTATTGTTACGTATCCTTATCTAATACCAACCTAGTAACCATCCGAGAAATTACAAATCAATTGACGGATGTTGTGAACTCTTGTAACTAATTGGTTCATATAGAATTTTATTCATTCATCTCAATCACTTAAAACAAACATTTGTTGAAATCCTTTTAAGAAAACTATCAATATATTTTCATCAAATCATCTGTCTAGCTATCTAATATATCTTTTGATATACCATCGATCACTTGTCCCTTTGTTCTTCTACTAGATAAGTTGATAGCTTTCATTTGCATTCATATCCAGATCAATATGGCTCGACGTAATGTTTCGGGTGTAACAATGGAAGGTATTACTAGTGGGGTCGTCAACATATGTCATAAAGAGCTTGTTCCAATTTCCCTCAACAATTCAGCATTCTTCTGGAAGCTCGCAAGGCCGAGAAATAAAAATGATCCCATGTTTGGCTATTATAATGCCCCCTATTACTCCGTACAATTAGCTTCCATCATATTTGTCATTCACATTCTTTCACACATCCTCAAATCATTGCACCTCCCTCGTTTCTCCTTGGAATTGCTGGTAAGTAGTTCACTAATAGGAAATCCTTCTTGTCTATGTGTGTTTTCGAATAAATTTATTGTCTAAAATTTGAAGTTAGGATGAATAATTTTTGTATTTGACATTATTTGTTTTCATGAAGTAACATATGTCATCATTCTAATAGTTAGGTGAAGGCTCAAATTGTATGCTCAAATCGATGGCCTTTTCATAAGAAAATATTCACAAAGTACAAATGTATGTTCATTTTTATGTTAATTTGAATTATTTGTGTAGGCTGGAATTTTGGCTGGTCAGGGGTTGAGATTATGGCTTCCAGTTTTCACTGTTCCTCTTAATAGCATAAAGGGGCTAGATACATTGGGAAACGTGAGCCTCATGTGCTATGCATTCCTTATGGGATTAGAGATTGACCTGTCTACATTGCGACATATTGGACAACAAGCATTATACACAGGTTTATCTGGGATGGTACTTCCTCTCTTGATAGGGTTCATCCAGTTCTTTATATTGGCTGCTAACTCACGGTATCTAAAATTTTTTGCCTCAAAGTTTTGGGAGAACCTGGCTCCAGTTAAGCTAACCGGAGCCATCTTCTGGCCTGTTACTCTCACTGTCACCAGCTTTTCCGATCTTGCCAGGATACTCTCTGACACTAAACTACTCCACACAGGCATTGGAAAACTAGCCTTGTCATCTTCTATTGTTAGCGAGCTTACTACGTGGATTCTTCTCATCATTGCCCTAATGTTGAATAGTGACACATTGAACCCTTTGTACCTCCTCCCAATAGTCACCTTTTTAATCGCTTCTTGGTTCTTCATACGCCCCGCGGTTACTTGGATCCTTCGATATGCAGAAAAAACAAATAACACGTCACTTCTTAACTTTTTTATATGGAGTGGAATCACAATGTCATCGATCATCACAGACGCTTGTGGTGCCAACTTTATTATTGGTCCCTTCGTGTTTGGTCTCATTATCCCCAACGAGAATGTGGCAACACTGATCATGGAGAAGTTTGAAGACTATGTTAGAGGGATTTTGATCCCTATATTTTTCATGCATAATGGTATCCGAACAGACTTAAGTTCACTCCTAAATCCTGTCTACAACACACATCTCTATACCATTTTCCTTCTCATAGTCATAGCCTGGTTGGCTAAATTTGCTAGTACTTTTATTTTCTCCAAACTCGCGAGGAAGACCACTGGTGAAGCCTTCACACTTGGTGTTCTCATGAACACAAAAGGAGTTCTAGCTTTAATAGTCATCAACAGCGGCAGAAACAACCAGGTATATTCAATAATTTGAGTTATAGGCATAAACTATTATACTATATCGTAAGAGAAATTACCAAGATAGCTCTTATTTATAGTTATTATAATTCTTAACTACAGTTATTTTCAATTTTAAAATATTATGAATATGATTTTGATTTTCAGAAACAATGTGTAACATAATTTTGAAAAATTTTGTTTTAAGTACCTTTAGAATCCTTAAAATGAAATAAATTTTATTGCATATTGAATCTATATAATATATTATTAGATATATATTCTATGGTTCAAGCAATTTAAAAAATATATAAACAAAACTTTTCTAACTTAACCTTTTCTTTTTCTATAGGGCTTCAACACACTAATGTTTGTGGTGCTAATACTTTCAGTATTAGTGATGTCCATAACTGTAATACCTTTTACTAGAGCAGCAAACAAGTCCAAGAAGAGATCTAACAAAATCAATCGCAGAACAATGGAGAGCAATAAGTTGGACTCTGAGCTTAGAGTACTTACATGCATTCATTCGACACGTAATTTGTCAGGCATGATCAACCTCCTAGAGCACTCAAATGCCAACAAGCAATACCCGATCTCAGTTTTCGCCCTCAATTTAGTCCAGCTCACTGATAGACGTGCCACAACAATGTTGATTGTCCATGATCATAACAACCAAAACAACTTCCACAACACTTTTGAAGGATCAGGACAAAAGTTAAGTTATCAAGATGAAGATTCAAAGACAATCCTCAAAACTTTCGAGAGTCTTGAGAATCGAGGTTCCTCGGTGTCTACCCAAACACTCACTGTTGTGTCCCCATATACCACGATGCATGATGACATTAACTGCCTAGGGGAGGACAAGCATGTGACACTCATCTTGATCCCTTTTCATAAGCAAGCTGATGTTTATAGGAGGTTGCAGGATGGGAACTTAAATTGGAGGACTGTCAATAAGAATCTTATGTACACAAGTACTTGCTCCGTAGGAATAATTGTGGATCGTGGGCTTGGATATAAAGAAAATACAACAACTCAACCACAAGTTTCATTTGTTGTTATCTTTATAGGAGGGGCAGATGATCGAGAGGCCCTTGCTCTCGGGTGGAGGATGGCTAAATCACCTAATGTCAATCTCACCATCCTTCGACTCATCCCCACCAATGATGTTAATTACCATAATGATATTGATTGTGAATACAAAGAAGAAAGAGCTTTAGACGAAGGAGAAGGTGAAGGAGCCACGATGACGAGCAAGAAAGATGAAACTGAAGTAGACAACGAGTATGTGAACGAATTTAGGTTTAGGACGATGCACGATAAAAACATAAAGTACATTGAGAAGGAAGTGAAGACAGGGGAAGAGGTGATCAGGATTATTGGGCGAGTGGTGCCATCTTGTGATCTCTACATATTGGGGCAGCGTAAAAATGTGGCATCCTCTGTGATGATGGGGCTATTGGAATGGATGGAATTTGATGAGTTGGGTATCTTGGGAGACACGCTACTATCTTCTGATTTTGCAGAGCATTCCTCTCTTCTTGTTGTAAAGCAACATTACATGTCTGGGATGCCACGACAAAAATAACAATAACCTACTTGCTTCTGATGATAATAGTAATACCCACATTAGTTCTAACAATGTGGTGGACAATCAATCAACCATGTCATAGCTTATCTTGAATTCTTCATCCTATGTTATTTGAAATTATTATACTTATGTATCTTGAACTATGTAGCATATTTCCTAACTTGGCCAGAAGGAGGGTTTGTCCGTCAAAATGAACGGTCAACAGAGTTGACCGTTAGTCGATGACCAGTTCACGTGCCACGTCAGCAACCACGGAATAAAATATATTTTTTAATTTCACTATTCCTTTTCTTTTTTTAATAATAAGAATAATAAACAGGAAAAAATTAAAAACAATTTATCCCCTCGCATTCGGCATTTCCTTAATCTGGGAAAAAAGTCCCCCATCCGTCGAAACCCTTCTTCCCCGAAACCCTTTCCCGACCGATTTCCCTTCTCCGACGAGTTGCCGCCGCCATTGGAGGAAGGAAAATCGCAGCGGCGGCGCCCTCGCTCCTCTAACCAACCTCCTCATCCTCTGCTCCGTCGCCACTGTCCTCCAGTTCCTCCCTTCCCGCTGCACCATCTCCACCTCCGATATACGCTTCTGCATATCCCGAATCACCACTACCACCACCACCACCATCTCCACCGCCGCCGCTGTCGCCGACCCCGCCCTCTCGTCTCTCAATTCCTCCTTCGCCGGCGCGCACACTGCTTCGCGTCTTTCGCCGCCCTCCCCGCTTCTCCCCCCGCCGTCGACAAGGATACGGTGCTTGAAAACGGCGTAATCAAGCGCGTATTCAACCCTTACGGCTCCGCCGCCTACAATTTCATCACAATGGGGACTTACAAAGGCGGACGCAACATCTTCGCCATTAACGGTCTCACTTCCAAGCCCCTTTACTACATACCCACTTACCAGTACGAGTGAGTACCCGAACCGTCGTCGCCATCCAATTCCTTCGTTTCATCTCTCCCCAAGCCGATAACCACCGTCGGTTACAAGATGCTTCCCGATTAGGGGTACGGCCGGGTCTACACCACCGTCATAAATTGGGCTTAATTTTTTTTCAGTTTATTATTATTATTATTAGAAAAAGAAAAGGAATAGAGAAATTAAAAAATATATATTTTATTATGTGGTTGCTGACGTGGCAGGTGAACTGGCCATCGCCTAACGGTCAACTCTGTTGACCGTCTATTTTGACGGACAAACTAACCTCCGGGCCAAATTAGGAAGTATGCTACATAGTTTAGGCTAAAATAGCAATTTCGGAAACCACGGGACAAAGTAGAAAGTTTGTGTATAGTTCAGTCCAAACTAAGGTATTAACCCAAATAATTATTCAAGAAGACACTTTTCACATCCATTTGAAATACTTTTATATTCTTTTGCACTAGCAAATGCACACACCAGGCATATTGCTTTAATCCAGGAAACTAGACCCAACGTTTCTTCATAATATTTTCCCCTCTTCTTGGTTATAACCCTTGGAAACTAACCTCTCATTATTTCGAGATAAATTTCCAGACTCAGTTTTATTCCTAAAACCATGGTGCCAATTACTCTCTCTTGTTGAGGTCGGCTCGGAGCCCAACTCAAATCAGCAGTTCCATTTCTAACAATAATGGGATGCTCTTTTGTGATAACTTTCATATACTATGTCTTTAAGTGGTATTACATTTGACCTAACATGAACTTGGCAACTTAAGAACTTACAAACTCTGTTATCCATTTACAAAAGACGATGATGTGATGAATCTTATGATGCATTTACACTCATCGATTCAATCGTCACTTTTACAATAATATGTTATTCAATTTTTTCAAAACCGTCATTTTTAATTATATCATATGTCTCATAATAATTCCAACATTCATTTGTGTTTCGAGAACAAGATACGATGCATGACTTGATCCTTAAATTGAGAGTGGCTTTGCAATGTATAAGCCAATATCCTATTCTCTACTCGAGCACAAACTCGAGTTTTTGAATCAACAAGAAGCGTATACTTCAGTATACATCTTTCCTGTACGTTATCATCTCCTTTATTCAACCAATTGAAATCATTTCACAACATTGTCAAATGAACTTTGGAGCCTTCATTAGCTAATTACTGAATCACATGAGCAAACCATGATTGGAGGCTCAATTTCAAACATCCATAATAAGTTAGAGCAAACATATCAATAATTATATGAACGAATTGAGCTAACACTAAACATGTCTTTTTATATACGTTTCAAGTCTTTGGATTGGAAACAATGTGACTGACAAGATCGATGCTGCAATTTTTGGAACTTGTGAGGTAATTCAATCAAATTCTATTGATTGCCACCACTTGGTTGGATGCAAATGGTACTATTGAGGCCATCTTATTTTCAAAAAGCAAACAATCATTTTGAGATATGGGTCTGAGTCTGATCAATAATTCCATTCACTCCATTATTGCTCTTCTGGTTCTGGAGCTTAGCATGGGCGTATATATGGACGAATGCTCATGGCCCCATCCCACACGCAATTCAAAGATGTCAATCAAGTTTTTAGTATCGTGCATTTGGATTTTGACTTTGAGTAACCGATTGGATTTCTATAACCAATAAGTAGCTTGCTTTGCTGGTAATAAATCTCTATTGTCAGCAAAGCCTGATCAGACCTAGATTCCAATTGGTGGGATGTTTTGCTTTGCCATCATACAAATATGTAGTTATTGTTTGATTTACAAAGTTTAGTATGCCATAGGTTACAAAAGTCGTTGTTATCAAGAATAACCCTAGCTTGGGTTAAATAATGAAGTGGGACAGAGGAAAAGAAACATTGGCTGATCCAGGGGGTGGCCACCCCGGGCCGAGGCCCAGCCCTCTTCTAGTTCCGGAGTTAAAATAATCCTTATAAATTTGTCGGATTTAGTCATTCAACCCAATGTTATTTTATAATATGATTGTGTATAATTAGATAAATGATTCAGATGAACATATTCAATTCATTACTCTAAATTTATCCTAGAAATTCTAGCTCCAAAGGTTTTTCGTCTAAAAAAACAATAAAACTAAAAATCCTAAAGTCTAAAGCGTAAAAGACTAAAAGAAATATGAGGTTTGTTCCCTTAAAATTTTACTACAACAGCATGGAGGATATAGGGATGGACACACGGTGCAAATTGATTAGTCAATTGATTTGTCTAGTGTTGATGCTTCTCGTTTCAACAGCTACCACGGAGAGAACCTTTTCAACAATGAAACATGTTAAAACTGATTTGCGCAACAAAATGAGCGATGAATTTCTCGCTGATTGCTCAAGTATTTTATTTGAAACATAGTTGGTATGGATGTAGATTTCATTATTGATGCATTCGCTAAATTAAAAGACCGTCGTGTACAATTGACATTGTAAAAAAAAACTATAATCATAATATTTTTTTTACGATATCGAATTTTCCAATGAAATGCGGCCCAGTTCTCTACTGTGTTCTGGATCCGCCGCTGAAAAGAAATGTGCCATTGTATAGGCCAATTTTACTATGGTTGAGAAATTTGTGCTATCTTATCTAGACCGCGGTTGATATTGATCGATAGGAGCATGAGGTTAATATGGATATAAATTATTCAATACTCTTGTTTCACTAGCTATGCTTTAGCCTCATTTAATATTTGACACATAGAGTACATATTCGACTAGTAAATTATATTTATGTACTTTTGAATCGATGGCTTCGAAAAGGAAAAAATTCAAACATTTGGGTCACCCATAAATATTTTGCCCTCCCTTCAGCTCAAGAAAAATGAAGGGAATTAAATTAAAATGCCCACTCCATATTGTTTAACCAAGGGATCGGTTAGCTTGACTACCCCTAAAGGGGTAGTGATTTTTGACACCCCCTTTATGATTGGCCAATTTTATTTCCAATCATTGGCAAGTATTAATTAAACTGGTTTTTTATTTTTTTTTAATCTTGTAATTTGGGGTCTCTCACCACATTGGAAAAGAGAAAGAATCTGGGGAAAAACGAAATCACCCCCATTAATTACATAATTAATTTCTCTCACTGGTACATTAATTACACGTACCACTCCACTGGTACACGTACCACTCCACTGGTGCGAGCAATCCACAAGGTAGGTTAGAGTGAGAACAATACCAGTGCAATGATATTTTTCATAACAATGATAAACAATAACGGAGCAACAATGCAGTACCACTCCACTGGTACAAATACCACTCCACTGGTACACGTACCACTCCACTGGTACACGTACCACTCCACTGGTGCGAGCAATCCACAAGGTAGGTCAGAGGCGATCCCAGGATGGCGGCAGCTGGAGATAGGAGGATGGTGGTGGGGGAAGGCGCTGGAGGGTTTTGGTCGTTTCAGAGTAGAGGAGGGTTCTGGTTAAAATGAAATCAAAATGGAAAGAGGGCCCAAATGGAGAGAGAAGGAGACGAAAGGAAGAAAAAAAGGCAATTAATTGCACATTTGGGGGGGAGCTTTTTTCAGATTCCCCATATTCTTTCCCTTTCCAATGTGGGTGAGAGACCCCAAATTACAAGATTAAAAAAATAAAAAACCAGTTTAATTAATACTTGCCAATGATTGAAAATAAAATTGGTCAATCATAAAGGGGGTGTTGAAAATCACTACCCCTTTAGGGGTTAGCATAGTATCCCACCCCTTTAACCAATTTGTGGGCTAGATTGATTACTTGATGATATGTGGTACAACTACTTTCATAAGAAAACATAGTCTCTAGTATTATTTTTTTCATGTTCCCCCAACATATTAGATTGTTATAAACCAATTTCCCCCCAAGAACTTCCATTGACACTTATTCTTAATGTCCAATCTTAGTGGCTGGAATTGATCAGTAGATAGAAACCAACGCGAGCGCGGGAAGCTTCTTGAATTTACTATTTAGACAAGAATTAATCTCTTCTTTCTAACAATGAAAACAACTCGAATTATTTTGAAAGCAGTCAGAAACACAAATTATAGAAGATAATTAAAGACTACAAACAAACACAGCTTAATAATAATCATCATAATAATTACAAAGCTACAATAGCAGAAGCCCCCAAAGGATACAAAGTAAAAGAAGAATGATCAAAGCTGGTGATAAAAATTACCAAGCTATGACCCTCAAACCCTAACAAAGTAAAAAGTGGAAAAAAAAAACTACTAATGGAGAAGAGAGGGAAGATAGACCCTCAAATCTTCTCAAGGCCACAAGCAGGTGAAAAAAAATTGACCCAACTTGGACCAGATCTTCATCTTCCTATGTAGTCTCAGCGCTCCTCTGCAACTGTCAAAAACTCCATTGCAGATAGCTGCTGAGCTGACCTAAACCGAAAAAGAAAAAGCATAAAAAGGGTAAACTAAAAATTACATAGCAAATAAACTCTTCAGATCGCAGCCCAATCGATCTCCACAGAAGGGAACTTCTCCAAACCGAAATTCTCCGCCATTTCCCAGCTCGAATCCGTCTCCGAGAAGTCCAAGAACGACATATCCGATTCAGGGGAAGAAGACGAAGACGAAGATCCGGTGCACTGGCTCTCCGCCTTCGAAGAAGATTCCTCCTCGCTCACCGACGATTCCTCCACTTTCATCAACGGAACCACGGGGGCATCGACGGCGGGTTTCGCCTTCTTAGCCCGCTTGGAACCCGGCTCCCCTGTTTTCCCCTGTTTCAAGTCCTGGCAAATCGCCTGGAGCTTGGCTTCGACAGAGGAATGGAGGGGCTTGTACTCGCCGAATTCGCCGGAGACGTGGGCTCCCTGGTGGCGGAGGTTTGGGAAATTGAGCCGGGCGAAATCGCCTCTCAGCTTATAAGCTGCCTTGTCGTAAGCCAGAGCAGCTTCCTCAGCGGTGTCGAAGGTGCCCAACCAGAGCCTGGTTCGGTTCTTGGGTAGCCTGATCTCGGCGACCCATTTCCCCCAGTGGCGCTGCCTCACTCCCCTGTAAAGCTTCACCGGCTTCGATGAAGCCACCACCGCGGCGGCGGATTGCTTCATCGGGACGGGCTTCGGGGCCAGAAAGCTGCTGAACCTCTGGGTATGGAGTGATGCGGCCAGATTCGCCTGCTGGAGCTGGAGCTGAGCCTGGATCTGGAGCATTTGGGACTGGGTAATCTGGTTTAGACCTAGGGAAGAAGAAGGGAAGGAGACTTGGGGGTTGTACATCGAGTACCCTTGTGAAATAAATTGGGTAGAGCTCGAATCAGATTCAGGGGAATAATTATTAGGGTAAAAAGAAGAATAAGATGGGGAAGGAGATGGAGATGGAGATGGAGAAGCACTTTTCATAAAAGGTTCAAGTGCTTTCATCAGCTCTCCACTACAAGGATCTGAAAAATCAGATGAAGAAGAAGCTATGCTGGTGCTGCTATTGTACATATCTATAGCTGCCGCCATGCCTGTTTTAAAAAGCTAAAAAAAAAACAGAGAAATGGAATGGAAAACAGGGGAAGTGAAGAAGAAGAAGAAGAAAAAAAAGATTAAACCCAACTACAGAGGGAACCAAAAATCGACCCTCTTAGCTGAAAACAAAGCTACAAATCGAACAAAAAGAAAAAGAACTTGATACTGGATCTCAATTCTGTGAAATCACCTGGCAATCAAAAGTTAAAAGCTTTGAGAAAACCTTTTTAACGCTTGGAGAGACAGACGACTGACAGAAAGGGATACAGAGAATTGGGGAAGGGGGGAAAAGGGATGAACTTGAAGGAAAATCGATTGCTTGGTTGCTGAGAAAAAAAATGGAAGAGGGTGGAAAAAGGGAGAAGTGTTTATCCTCACTTGGTTTTTCGGTGTTTCCTCTCTGTGTTCTCCAAGCTGCTCCCGGCCCTCCTTTTATATTATCAGCCAGCCATGGGTGGCCAAAGGGTTTCACGGTAATTAACCTCAGCCCCTCTGGTTCTCACTTCTCAGCACGACACAAAAATCAGATAAGCCCTCAGCGTTTTACTTTATGTCACTTTAGTCACCAAACTTCCTTATGTGGGAACAAATTTCCCAATCTAATATAAATGACTCCATTATTAGATCTCAAATCTCAAGATCCTGACGATTAATAGGGTGGATTAGATGTATAGTTTATATATAACGCGCATCATTGCTATGGTACGATCATCTCACTATGGTAATATATATTTTGTATAGTATCACAATGCTGCTAAATGTAATTTCACAGTAACCAAACTGATTTTAATGAGGATTTCTCGTAGAATTTTATTTATTTATTTATCGTCTTTGTACTATTTCAACATTTAACTTGGAATGATGTGTCGTCTTTGATGTGCATCAAATAATATTAACAGTCAACAACTCAACCGCAATAACCTAATGATCGCAACGTGACCATCGGTTTGTGACATCTAATTGAAATCGTCCAAAACTATCTAGTCAATTGAAACTGTATTAGGAGACAAGGCCACAAAGGAAGTGTTAAAGCATAATTCTTTATGGTTGAATATAGGTTTACTGGTTTAGCTTCTTAATTTATCTATTTCCATCGGTCTAATAAGTGCTTGATAGACCTAATAATTACCATATATATATTAGTGAATGAACTGAATTGACTCCAAATACAAATTTGGGGGCTTATGTGACCATATAGAAACTGTTCGAGGACCAAGGTAGCCTATCGGCTCCTTCACTTTTCACTCACTGAATTGACTAGAAACGCGCTTTCTCGAGAAAACATTTATTTCCCGGAAAATTTACATTTTGTTTTTTTTTTATAAATCAGGGGAAAAGGCAGTTTTCGTGTATAATAAATGAAATAATTATTTCTTTTTGTAGGTTAACTGTATCTGTTACTGTTATTTTCGTCCTGTACCGGTCAACCTCTTAAATTAGACTTGGACTTACAAACAGCTGCTCTCCTCGCTACCGGCAGGTGCCAGTAACTTTCCACCGGAGGGGTACACGTGGTGCTTTACAATTGGTCCAGAGAAATGTTGACTAGGTTAATGGGATGTCAGTTATCAGGTTTTTCTGGGGAATTTAAAAATAGTGCTGTGGGGGGAGTGTTTCGTCGTTTTCGCGGTTGCGGCACGTTCTTCTTTCTGCCACGCTTACGTTGGAATTGTCAAGTCACAGCCAAAAAATAAATAACAAATTGAGTGTTGAAATTGTGTTTTTTTAATAATTAAGAGGTTTCGAGATCAAATAGGAAGACCGGAAAATGAAGGAAAACTGTAGGTAGGTTTATAGGGTTTTTTTTTTTTACAAAAGATAATAATATATTGATAAAAAGTAATTGATAGTTGCATTCGGGTAGCAAGCCAGGTCCGAAAATTAAAGTGCCGACTTATAGCCGGGTACAAAGAAAGGGTCTTTCTAGCCACCAAATGGGCTACCCTATTGTTACGCCGACCTACAAATCGAATGGTCAAACCAGGATGGGCTTGAAAATAGTATCCTATCTCTTCAAGCACTGCCCCCACCCGGTTATCTCTAGTATATGCCTTGTTGATCTTATCGACGAGCACTTTAGCATCCCCCCTCCAATCTGACCTCCGAGAAGCCGAGATCCAGACACCAAACGAGAGCCTCCCTGAGTACAAGCAATTCTACAACCATGGGGTCATCGATCGACTGAAACTGAACTACCTTTACCAAAAGGATCGCCCTTTCTAGGTTCATAAGAACCATCCCACCAGTCGAGTGAGACCCACTTCTCGTGACCCCATCCCACATACAAATCACCCTGTTGTCACCCAAAGAATTTGTATGGTCTGGAGCTGGCGAAATCCACATCGGTGTCGGGCTTGAGGTCAGACCAACCCACTCCTCATATTGCTGGTGAAATTGACGCATCAAGGCTGGGATCCCGAACTGCTTGCCCTCAAAGACAACCCAATTCCGAGATCGCCAAATCCTCCACAGGATGGCCACCACCGTCATGAACAACGCCGGGTTATGAACCAAAGCCAGCAATCTCTTCAGAAAGAGCGGGAAGGTATGCCGAGGCAATCCCTCCCCAAGATACTCCAGACCCGAATAGTCCTAGAGGGCACGAGCTACTGGACACTCAAGAAAGAGATGTTCCAAAGTCTCAATGCCCTCACAGCAGACTGAACATCTGGGGTGGACTGGAACTTTCTTCTCAATGAGAGCCTCTGTCGTTGGGAGAGCACGGTTAAGGATCTGCCATACAAAGACTTTTAACTTAGTGGGGATATCTGCATTCCACAAGCGAACCCAGCTAGGCTTGTCCATCCAACCCACCACTGATTTCCATCTACCCTTCCTCCTATCCAAGGCGACAGCCAGATGATAAGCAGATTTGACGGAGAAAACCCCATCGACAGTATCATGCCAGATCAATTTGTCCTCCACATCCCTGCGAGGCAAGGGGATTGATTTAATAGGTAGGTTTATAGGTTGGAAAAGGTAAAGTAGGGAAATATTAACTGTGATTTACTTGCAGTAGAAGTTTTGTTTTATTGACAAATTATATTTATTCTAATTAAACGGTACTAATTGCTACTTCTTTGCTTAGGTGATGAAAAATGATGTGGTCAAACCAATAAATTCATTTTGTATTTAACATGATGTTATTTTTCATTGATAGTTAATCGAGTAAAATGTAGTCGGCATAAAATAAATATAAAAGGAATAAAATGCTATATTCTATTGTATTTCGAACACAGCCTGCAAGACATAGGAAGTGTCACCGACACTGATTTTGGACCAAATAAGTATAAAACAAGCCGCTTGAAGAGCTTAGTGAAGCAGTCAACTAACCGTGACTATGAGCAGTGGAGACATAGTGAATTTAAAGACGACTAGCTTGAACGAGCTAGTGGATAAAGTGATAGTTCAAGGATAGATGTTTCATGCGAAAGTGAATACATGATTCAAGTTGAAGTATGTGCCACTAAGATTGTCAGAAAATAGCATTAGAGATTAGTCACTAGGGGATGAAGCTTGACAAGAAAATTCTAGACCCGTTCAACCTCGGTAGTTGCATGGACAATGGTGCGATATTAAGCCTCGATGTTGGAGCGAGCAACTGTGCGTTGCTTCTAAGATCGCCAATAGACAAGAATAGTGCCCAAATAAAGTAGATAGGTAGACCGATCATCAACATTCTTTATCCAGTCAGAATCTGCAAAGGCGGAAAGTTGAGAGGAATATGTTGTGGACGAATTAGGAAGCCATGATGGAGAGTCCCACGAGCATACCATAAGAGCCTTTTGACACACTACCAATGAAAAGATAATGGAGCATGCATGTACTGAGATAGTTTATTAATAGTAAAGGCAATGTTAGGATAGGTAGCATCAGAGGGAGAATTCTCATCATGAGGGATAACTAGTTAGTCGATGCAACAGGCGTGGGTGTAGCAGCGACCTCCAACATATGGAAACAAATGAGGATGTATGTCATGTATTTGTGTTAAGATAGCAGATAAATAGTAGTTGTAGGGATGAGCTTGATTCCCAAGAAATAATTAACAGAACCCAATTCCTTGATTGAGAAACGCCAAAAGTGAACATCTTAGAAGGCAGTGAGGACAATAGCATCATTACAAGTCAAGAGCAATATGCGAGAAGAAAGGAGTGACACCGTGTTAATGATACACAAATAAGGATGCATCGGAGTGAGTCTTCAGGATGCCATATGCAAGAAGAATGGAGCCAATGGTAGTATACCACGCACGTGAAGGGGGGGGGGTCAAGAAGGGCATAGATAGCAAGATGAAGGTACCATATGTGACGAGGTTTGTACGGATAAGAGAACCAGGTGGTTGTGTCATGTACACTTCTTCTTGCAAAGGACCTTGTGAGCTAACATTGTTAACGTCATACTGATAAATTGGCTACCATTGGATAGGGCTAATGTGAAAATGACAAGGATAATGACGGGTTTGGCAACTGACTGAATATACAATGGAAATCAATGTCGGGACGTTGATGAAAACCTTGGCAACAAGACAGGCCTTGTAATGCTCAATTGAACCATCGGGGTGACGTTTGATCCGGAAGACTAGTAGGTTCCCCAAAACATTGAGGCTGACGGAGAACTAAGCCCAAAGTGGCATTGTGAATGAAAGAAGCATGTTCAGTGTTGAGAGAAACAGTCCACTCCATATTGCGAAGTACCTCACGAACTTAAGTGGCCTGAAGTTGAGGAGGGCTAGAAGTAATGTGATTGATAAAAAGCCGATTGGGCTTAAAGTTCTCATACTGAGAATAGGTGCCATCGTGTGAGTGCGGCCCCATGGAGGAGGAGGCTCATATCCATTGGATGAAGCGGGGCCATGGGGAGCCAATAGCACCGGTGAGGATTCTGAGTCGTCGGGTGACTAGCCGGGGGAGGCCACTATTGCACGAGAAGCAGAGATGGTATATGATCTCGACTCATGGGAGGGAGGTGGGGTAGATAATGATGTCTAAGCCTGGCAAAGTGGAATGGAGTTAATAATGAGAGTAATTGTAGGGTTAGAAGAAAAACCAAGAAAAGTGTGCTCTATAAAAATGACATGAGGAGAGAGGAAAAGACTACGAGTAGAGGGATCAAACATCAGTATGCACTCCGTTGAGGCCAGTAGCCAAGAAAGATACATGATCTAGATCGAAGATCAAGTTTGGTAGTAGAGTAAGGATACACCCAGGGATAGCACAAACAACCAAAACACAAAGTTCGTGATAGTGGGGAGAGAGATTAAAAAGAGTGGTGTAAGGAATTTTACCGTGCATAGATTATGATGGAAGGTCGTTAATGAGATAAACTATAGTGGAAAAAGCATAGGACAAAAAAATAGGAGGGATTTTAGCGTGGCGAAGAAGGTGTTCCTGTGAAAGCTTCTACTACTATCTCAACCTTTCGATGCCGCACCGATTTCCTTGGAAGAAAAAGGTGGTCGGCGCTGAAGAGGTCACCTAGATTTGTTCTTTCATGTTCACTTCATACTCGACTAGGGAGTCGAGAAAAATCTTCAACAGATATTAGGTTGCCCTTAGCTCAAACTGCTGTCAAGAATTGATTGAATTCATTTCCAAGACCATGAAGACAGAAGATGACAATGTCGATATCAGAAACAGGTGCATCAATCAGGGCACACTCAGCTGTCGGAGCTTCATCTCGTAGATATATGATAGAATATCACGATCACCTCTTGTTCTGACCGGTAGATCTTTAAGATTGATGACTCGAGATTGGGATCGTTTGGATACAAGGTTATTGGTACTAGTCGTCATGGTTATCTCGCACGCAAAATGATATTGCACAAGCTTAACCAATTTAAAGGAGTGTGTTAATTGCAAGAGACTAAGCTAAATATGAGTGTTCATCATGTGTTTACTTAACTATAGTACATGCCTTATGTGTAGTTAGGGTTTGTTTTAGTCAACCAAACTACCATCTTAGTAAAAGATTGAGATGTATCACTCTTCATGGATGTAAAACTAAATTAACCAAGACACGATAAAACCTCGGTATTCTTTATGTAACGTCTGATTTGCTTATAAACCCGAGTACATTTTACATATTCTCTGCATGTAGTTAATTACAAATTAGCTCTATAATCTTTAACTATATGTTTCATTATAGATCAGGATAACTCAAAGAAAGGAAAGACCACAAAACTACAAAAAGGTAGCGCAATCGAATAATGAAAATCTTAAAATTATAAATAATAACTATTGAAGAGGAGAAAACCCACCGTAAATTTAGCTAGATTATGCATATTGTCCCTATCCAAAACCCCAAATATATATAATACAAAAATGAATGATGATGATGACATCAGTGAGCACTAATAATGGAGGATTAGCTGTGTTTATCACAAATTCACAATCGACAATCATATAATTAATGCAAAATCGTGGTTTGGTACCGATAGGGACAAATGCACTGAGACACTTAATGCAGCCTATTGAAAATTGATTGCTATTAGGTTTTTGGCTTACCGTTTGGAGTTTTATTATCATCACTTCAGACTTTTTATATGATTAAACTACTCAAAAGTAACGTCGGGCTTTTATTTTACAACTAATTTCCAACGTCTAGCTGACATTTCCTTCTTTTTCTTTTGAATTTCAAATAGCGCATTAGATATGGTTTAACAATTTATCAAAGTGAATTATACTACCACAAAAAAAAAAAAAAAACAATCTGAATTTATAGATTTTGATTTTTGAAGCATTATACATCAATTGATGAGTTAAATAATATTTAGAAGGATCAATAACACGAAAATGAATTTAACATGATTTGAAGATTTGTGTGACAAACAGGGGCAGAGCAAACTTGAAACTTGGCGAATCATGGCACCCACCTACCTTGGCTTTGGAGTTTGGATTAGGACAAAAAAAAAATCAGTACTTGTACAAAATCCATAATACTTGACCCAATACTTCATCTTCACTAATTTCGTTTGTCTGAAAAAAAATTTGTAGTACATTTTACTGGATAAAACCATACACCTCTAATTGTATGTTTTAAGATTACTCATCCATAATTACGAACAAATGATTGGTCTAGTGGTAATACCACTACCCTTTAACATCTTTAACATGGAGGTCGAAGGTTAGAACTTAGAATCATTTAAATAGTACCTAACTACAAAAACTAAACATATATCAACCTTATCTAGAAAAATTACTCATCCATAATTTATTATCAAATTCTCCCCCTAAAATAAAAAAAAATATGTTGGCAAACTATGAAAACGCTTTGTAAGTCATTCTAAACCTTAATAAAAACAATTTTTATATTTTTATTTTACGATTGAATTCACTCTAAAATGAAAATTCTGCTTATCTCCCTGATTACATACGCATCTAATTCTGTCACAAAATTTAACATGCAGATGCACATATAAGTCACAAATCAGCCATGTTAAGCGCCACATCAGCTTGAAAATTTCAAATTCAAGCTGCCAGCTGTTTGATATCATTCAAACGGCAGTCTTTTGTGTTTCATTTGTTAAATCTTATTTAAGCTCCCTTTTACTTTTACTTTCTCCTTATTCTTTTTGTGCTCAATTAGCTAGCTTCGGCCTTCGGGGGACCGAGGAAGAAGAAGAAGAAGAATAATAGAAAGGTTTGAAAAGTTGGTTTTGGGAAAGCCGAAAAGCCAAATTTTGCGAGAGGCCGAATTTGTATTGGAAACGAGGGACCCGCCAGCTAGGCGCCGAGCGTGACGGAAGGACGGAAGGATACGATACGACTCGACTGATGAAAATGAAGAAGACGACCTTTGCGAGCTTCTATTTTCCTTCCTCGATCGCCAATTGCGGCGCCATCCTCTTCCTTCTCAAAACCCCGCTTAGCCTAATCAGTCGTCGTGAGTAATAATCAATTAAGTTAATTAATCTACTGGTTTCAAAACGGTCTTCATAATTGCGAGTTAGTTAACAGATTTCCCTCTTACATCAATTAAAGTTCTTTCAGCAGTTGAATCAGTCATGTTTGTCATGCTGATCGTCGATTTAGTTATTATTTAGTCCATCTCAATGTATAAAGAAAACGAGAAATCAAGAAAGATATATATAGGCGATTCAGTGCACCCGCCCGCCTCATAATCGTCATTTTGAATAGGTGATTCATGTCAAAACTATGTCAATCATTACTTGTGATATGGATAGACATGAAACTCCGTGAATTTAAAAAAAAATCATTAAATATTCATTTTGATTTGAAGGTTTTAAGATTTAGAGATTTAGGGTTAGGGTTCACATTTTGGGATTTTGGGTTGGTGTTCAAAATTGAAGGTTTAGGGGTTAAGATAATTGATGGATTAGTTGTGATCATTTGTTATATCATCAGATTATACTAATGCTACCAGTTAAAATTCAAAATCTGATGTCTATGACTAACTTTAGAGTTGGGTGCAAAAGTAGCCACCATATATATTTTTTAAATTCGATCTATTGACGAGTAGATGAGCATTCAGGAGAAAAAAGGTTGGATCTCGAGTTCAGAATGTGAGTGATTCCCAAAAAACAGGTGATGGAGTTTGATGAAAGGTTCATTAGTAATTAGCTAAGAAGAATTCTAGCAAGAGAGTGGTGCGCATTTATCATAAATGAGAGAAAATGAGGAATATGTTGGCTAGGATATGTTAGGTGCGACGGGTTATTTGTACCATCTCAAATTTTTTGGATGAATACCATCATATCTCCATCTTTTAATATGGACAATATTAGATGTATGGTGAGGATCCTCTGTAGCATTAGACTCTTACGTATAATCGAGTCAAAATCATGTCACTGACTGAACTCCATCAAAACACGAAAAAGTCATAATTATTTTGATCTCGTTTGATTGAACTATAGATGCCCAAACAATCACCACCCAACCATTTCGGGATATTGAACTCTAAGAGCATCTCCAATGGTGCAAATGGAGAGAGTTGCAAGGTGAGGTGGCAGCCATGTGCAATTGAAAAAGTGGATGACATCGATGCAAGACCACTTTCATTGGATGAAAATTTGCACACCATGAAAATTTGACATGCAATTGCAAGTGGGTCCTTTGTTTGTTTTTGTTTTTTTTTCTTCTTTTCCCAACCATTTGTGTGGTATTAAAATGTAAGTGGGACCCAGAAGGGCAATTGCATTGGAATGACATTGATGTAGCTAGTATGAAATTGATGAGTGAAGTAATTGCTAAAGTTGCTTAGGTGACAGTAGGGACCACACTTGAAAGTGAAGAAGGATTGCATTGTTGGAGATGCTCTAAATGAATTGGGAATGTTTAGGATAATACACGAGGTTTAATTGGTTTAATTTGTAGATATATCTTTTTCCGAAATTCTGATTTCTAATGAGTACTGGCCGCTGAAATTCATTAACCAAGAGGCTTACGCATCTAATTGACAATCAGCCCATCACAATCGCATAAAAAAAAGCCAAATGCCAAAAATGGCAAAATAAGAAGCTTACAAACAATGAACACTAAAGGAGTAACAATTAAAGCTAGCTAATATCATCCTCATCATCGCAAGCAATCTGATCGTGATCAGGATGAGGAACCAACAAAACCTAACTATTAATTAATACCACCATTATTGTTATTGATGTGGTATGCAAATTCGAGAAATTTTACAATGCTATATAGTATTGGTGCTATAGGATTTTGCTTTTATGGTACAACTTAAAATTGTATATTTACGTTATGGTATAACATCAGATTGTATCTATACTTTTTGTACAAATTCTTTTATGGTACTCTTTGAACTTGTACCTTTATGTGATGGTACAACTTCAAGTAGTAAAGTTGTACCATAACATAATGGTACAAATTGTTTTATGGTACAACCTAAACTTATACATTTAATGTTATTGTACAACTTTAAATTGTACATTAAAACACCTATACTATATATACTATATAGTATAGTATAATATGAAGTACTCTGCAAATTCTGGTTTGCTATTACTTCCCGATTGGTAGGGTTGTGGAAATGAAAAGTCAAAGAAACGGCCCGTTCTGTTTTGTTCCCATTCTCTTTTATTTATTTATATATTTTGCTGCCATCTGACCACATCGAAGGTGCGATAGTGGAACAAGGAAAATGGAAAAGGTTTTGCGTAAGAAGAAAGCCAAGGAAGGAAGGATCATTCATTATCATCATCATTCGGGATTTCCGGTGGAGATAAGATCACTCCGGCGGGCCTACCTTGACGGCGTACCGCGTCGATTCCGACGTGGAAATCACTTCCAGCTCATCACAAGAACCACGCTTAGCTTCCTTTCCATTTCCCACTCTCTCTATCTCCGCGGTATCATTCTAGTATTGAATTATCTTGCTGTACGGAAATTGTAAACGGACAAAGAACACGGATTTACGTGGTATCCCTGGAAATTCAGGACTAGTCCACGGAAGAGCGCTAGAACACTCTTCGGTTGTAGTTCTTACTGATGGAGTTTGATGATCAATACAGGAGATAAAGTGCACATATAAAAAGACCCTAATGGCCGAACCCTAGCTCCACGGGAACACAGACTCAACGTGGGCTAGTGACAGTTGCATGGGCCAAGACTAACAGCTAACACTATTGGGCCGTCTAACACTTACTTACTAATTTACAACAAGTGGCAGAATGTACATTTAACATCCTCCCCCAAATTGATGCCGGGGTATGAGCATCAATTTGTCAACCAGGAAACGGTGTCTACTCGTTGAGAAAGACTTGGTGAGCAAATCTGCAACCTGGTCTTCAGTACGTATGTAGTGTAGAGCAATCGATCCATCTCGTACCTCATCCCGGATATAGTGCACATGTATCTCAATGTGCTTCGTACGATCATGCAGCACTGGGTTCTCTGCAATTCTAATTGCACTGGTATTGTCAACAAACAAATCCATGGGACTCTTGCAACATACACCCATATCAGTAAGAATCCGTCTCAGCCATGTCAGTTCGGAGGTCACATCAGACATCGCCCTGTATTCAGCCTCAGTAGATGACTTTGAAATCTTATCCTGCTTCTTGCATCTCCACGAAATAAATGAGTTCCCAAACTGAACACACCAACCTGTAGTAGACCGTCTGGTGTCTATACAACATGCATAATCTAAGTCTGAGTAGGCTCGTAGAGTATCCGAACTTGTAGAAGGAAAATATATACCAACCTCTCGGGTTCCCTGCAAGTATCGAAGTATGCGGTACACTGCTGCCAAATGATCTACTCGAGGGTCACACATAAATTGACTCACCAATTGAACATCATAAGCAATGTCTGGGCGAGTGGCTGATAAGTAGATTAGACCCCCAACTATACTTCGATACTGTGAACCATCCTTCACTCTCTCTCCTGAGTCCCTGCTCAACTTCAGATTACACTCCATCGGAGTATTTACCGGCTTGCAGTCCTCCATGTTATGATCACTGAGCAGATCACTAATATACTTCCTCTGACTGAGTAATATACCATCCTTAGTACGAGAGACCTCCAGCCCGAGGAAGTATGACAAATCTCCCTAATCTTTTATCCGAAAAGCCTTCTGCAACCCTTCTTTCAATTGTTGAATGCCCTCCAAATCTGAACCTGTGATGATCATATCATCCACATAAAGCAAAAGCAGAACATTACCCTTCGGAGTGGTCTTGACAAATAGAGATGGATCGTTCAAGCTCTGGCTGCAGCCAAGGTCTAGTAAAGTAGCCTGAAAAGTTTCAAACCATACTCGAGGAGCCTGCTTTAACCCGTACAGTGATCTGTTCAGCCTGCATACCTGGCCAGGAGTCCCCACGTTATAACCGGGTGGTTTCTCCATGTAGATAACTTCATCTAAATCCCCATGGAGGAACGCATTCTTCACGTCAAGTTGAGCTAGTGGCCAATGCTTCATGGAAGCTACTGCTAGAAGAGTTCGGACCGTAGACATTCGAGCCACAGGAGCAAATGTCTCAGTGTAGTCCACCCCATGCTCCTGTGTATATCCAAGTGCGACGACTCGGGCCTTATGACGCTCAATCGAGCTATCCGGAAGCATTTTAATAGTGTACACCCACTTACTGCCAATCGTCGGAGTGTCAGGTGGACGGTCAACTACGGTCCATGTATTGTTCGCATGATGTGCATCAAATTCACTCTCCATCGCCTCCTCCCAAACAGGATCCCCCTGAGCGTCTTTATACAGGGTAGGGGCAACAAGAGAAGTCACCCCAAAAGCCATGTAGTCATCAAAATGGGCAGGAGGAATACCTTTTGTACTGCGGGTGGAGCGGCGAGGAGGAGCTGGGGTAGAGTGCTCAAGTGCCAAAGATGAAGCTGGTGTAGAGGCCGATGCTAGAGTGGATGTGGAAGCTGTGGCCGAGGGGGAAGTAGGCGGAGAACCAGTAGAGGCCGAGGATGTGATACTGGTAGACGTGGAAGGTGACGTGAATGGCGAGGAGCTGGGGGAGTCCGGATCGTCGGGGGGCACCAACGGATCAACTTCGACAGGGGCTTCATCGAGGGAGAACATGGGCAGAAAACCATTGGAAGGAAAAATGGACTCGGGACCAGAGATGGGTTCAAAGAAACGGAGGTGTTCAAAAAAGACAACTGTACTAGCAATACATATACGCTGGGACACAAGATCATAGCACAAGTACCCTTTGTGAACGTCACTATACCCCATGAAAGCACATGGAAGTTAACTTAGTTCTCTCACGACGAGGCATCAAAACAAAACACAGGTACCCGAAGACACGAAGACGAGAGTAGTCAGGAGGACGAGAATAAAGTTTAAAAAAGGACTCTCATTGCCGAGGACAGGAGTGATTTGATAGTTGATCAGCCGAACTGCAGTAACGACGGCCTCCAGCCAGAAACGTCCAGGAACAGAAGAGGCTAATAACAAGGCACGAGTAAGCTCGACAACATGGCGATTTTTCCGCTCAACCAGCCCATTCTGTTGAGAAACCCCAGGACAAGATTTTTGACTCAGAATCCCACGTGACTGGTACACCTCACGCAAGGGAAAAGAACTGAATTCCCCACCCGGATCGGAACGAATAATTTTGACAGGTTTACCAAACTGAGTCTGAATCATATTAAGAAATTCAATAGCAACAGATTTGAGATCAGATTTCAGTCTAAGTAGATAAATCCAAGTGTACCGGGTAGCATGATCAATAAAAAGGGCAAAATATCGGAATCCATGTCGAGAAAGAACAGGGGCAGGTCCCCAAAGATCAGTATGTATCACATGAAAAGGTTCTGTAATGATAGTTGTACTGGAAGGATAGGAAATACTGGCAGTTTTAGCT
This sequence comes from Linum trigynum, assembly GCA_964030455.1. Classification (NCBI taxonomy): domain Eukaryota; kingdom Viridiplantae; phylum Streptophyta; class Magnoliopsida; order Malpighiales; family Linaceae; genus Linum; species Linum trigynum. The sequence goes on from OZ034817.1 coordinate 6,410,870, forward strand.
TCAACACAGCTGGTACAGGAGTGAATTTCTGGAACACTGACACGGGTTTTACCAAGCAATGACTTTTGAAACATAACAGAAAGACGAACTGAGTGGGGATGCCCCAGGCGAGCATGCCACAGATCCCACTGCTTATTTGGCGAATTTGAAACAGCTAAACAAGAACTAGACAACGGACTACTGACAGACCTAACAACATGAGGAATTGAGTGCCCATGTAGCTCGTCCAGATGAAAGAGACGCCCCTGCTTACTCCCCCTTCCGATCAGACTCCCCGTCTTCGAATCCTGTATAACACAACCAGACGGAGCAAACGACACAGTATACCCTTGTTCAGTAAGTTGACCAACTGAAACAAGATTGGGAACAAGAGCAGGCACATATAGAGTATTCTGTAAAGATACATTTTTGTCCATAACATTTCCCATACCCGTTACCTTCAATTTCGATCCATTCGCCACAGTCAAATCAATATTTTGAACTGGAGTAACATCTTTTAAAGCTGTAGTATCGCAGGTCATATGATTATAGCAAGCGGAGTCAAGAAGCCAAGGGGACCGATTCTTACCTGTCCCTTGCAAGGTTGCAAAAGCTTCACTGATAGCAGCACTCACTATTTGCTCGACCGTCTGCACGGACACACCACTGCTAGCACCATTTCCTGCGGCATGCCCACCTTCTCCAACAGTTGTTCGACTGCCGCTTGCCTCACCCGAAGTGTAGCTACGACTACCACCTGTAGCAGTCCAGCGAGCATTATCCCCTGCTGAAGACCCCCACCGAGAAGCATCAGCAGCATTAAAGGCAGCTGCATTAAAGGCACTATAAGCCGCCTTTGCTCCATACCGAGACCGAGCAGCCTAAAAATTTCGACCTGACTGAGTTGTTCCCTCTCGTGGACCTCCTTCACGGGATTCATTTCGCTCCTTTGTGCGGCAGTCTAGGATTATATGCCCCATCCTCTTGCAATATACGCAAAAATTGCGTCGGCGACAATGTTTTTGTAAATGGCCCTTCTCCCTGCAGTGATGACACACCAAATCTGAAACAGGAATTCGTCGCTGGAATTAAGGTCAATTTATGGCATAGGCCGAAGGATCGTGAGCTGCTCCGAGGCTGTGTTGTCCCGCGGCAACGGCGACTAGTGCCTCCCCTTGTCCCGGACGCGCATCTATGGCAGCTTGCGTCCTCAGGCGGGTTTCCTCCCTCACTAGAGTGCCAAGCACCCCATCAAATTGCAGAATGTCCCGGTTCAGTAGAGTGGCATGAACGGACTCAAATTCCGGCCGTAATTTCATGAGAAAATCCATGAGCCTGGTCTGCATATGTTCAGCTATAGCTTCTTCAGTGAGAACATTCTGAGGTCGCAGAGCAGCATGGAGGAGGTCTTGCTCCGTCCAGAGTTCCTGTGCGTTATTGAAGTATTCAGAAATGGATCTATCTCCCTATTCTAGCCGCGTCCGAGCCGTCTGGACCTCAAACTGCCGTGCTGCGTTCACGGTGGAGTACATGACGGCGAGATGACGCCACATACGATTCGCTGTCGGATATAAACGGAGACTGAGACAGGTAAAAGGATCTACCGAGCTAAGGAGCCACGATCGGACGCGAGCGTCGTTCTGATTCCAGGCGCGTACCTCTTGAGAAGTGGTCGCTTCTTCTGGTTTTGGCTGCGTCCCATCGAGTATGCCCAGCAGATCTTTCCCTTCGACGAACACCCGGAATTGAAACTCCCAGAGTGCATAGTTGGTGGAGTTTAGACGAACGGTAGGCCGATTAGAAGCTCTGATACCATGTTGAATTATCTTACTGTACGGAAATTGTAAACGGACAAAGAACACGGATTTACGTGGTATCCCTGGAAATCCAGGACTAGTCCACGGAAGAGCGCTAGAACACTCTTCGGCTGTAGTTCTTACTGATGGAGTTTGATGATCAATACAGGAGATAAAGTGCACATATAAAAAGACCCTAATGGCCGAACCCTAGCTCCACGGGAACACAGACTTAACGTGGGCTAGTGACAGTTGCATGGGCCAAGACTAACAGCTAACACTATTGGGCCGTCTAACACTTACGATATGAGCATCAATTTTTCAACCAGGAAACGGTGTCTACTCGTTGAGAAAGACTTGGTGAGCAAATCTGCAACCTGGTCTTCAGTACGTATGTAGTGTAGAACAATCGATCCATCTGGTACCTCATCCCGGATATAGTGCACATGTATCTCAATGTGCTTCGTACGATCATGCAGCACTGGGTTCTCTGCAATTCTAATTGCACTGGTATTGTCAACAAACAAATCCATGGGACTCTTGCAACATACACCCATATCAGTAAGAATCCGTCTCAGCCATGTCAGTTCGGAGGTCACATCAGACATCGCCCTGTATTCAGCCTCAGTAGATGACTTTGAAATCTTATCCTGCTTCTTGCATCTCCACGAAATAAATGAGTTCCCAAACTGAACACACCAACCTGTAGTAGACCGTCTGGTGTCTATACAACATGCATAATCTGAGTCTGAGTAGGCTCGTAGAGTATCCGAACTTGTAGAAGGAAAATATATACCAACCTCTCGGGTTCCCTGCAAGTATCGAAGTATGCGGTACACTGCTGCCAAATGATCTACTCGAGGATCACACATAAATTGACTCACCAATTGAACAGCATAAGCAATGTCTGGGCGAGTGGCTGATAAGTAGATTAGACCCCCAACTATACTCCGATACTGTGAACCATCCTTCACTCTCTCTCCTGAGTCCCTGCTCAACTTCAGATTACACTCCATCGGAGTATTTACCGGCTTGCAGTCCTCCATGTTATGATCACTGAGCAGATCACTAATATACTTCCTCTGACTGAGTAATATACCATCCTTAGTACGAGAGACCTCCAGCCCGAGGAAGTATGACAAATCTCCCTAATCTTTTATCCGAAAAGCCTTCTGCAACCCTTCTTTCAATTGTTGAATGCCCTCCAAATCTGAACCTGTGATGATCATATCATCCACATAAAGCAAAAGCAGAACAATACCCTTCGGAGTGGTCTTGACAAATAGAGATGGATCGTTCAAGCTCTGGCTGCAGCCAAGGTCTAGTAAAGTAGCCTGAAAAGTTTCAAACCATACTCGAGGAGCCTGCTTTAACCCGTACAGTGATCTGTTTAGCCTGCATACCTGGCCAGGAGTCCCCACGTTATAACCGGGTGGTTTCTCCATGTAGATAACTTCATCTAAATCCCCATGGAGGAGCGCATTCTTCACGTCAAGTTGAGCTAGTGGCCAATGCTTCATGAAAGCTACTGCTAGAAGAGTTCGGACCGTAGACATTCGAGCCACAGGAGCAAAGGTCTCAGTGTAGTCCACCCATGCTCATGTGTATATCCAAGTGCGACGACTCAGGCCTTATGACGCTCAATCGAGCCATCCAGAAGCATTTTAATAGTGTACACCCACTTACTGCCAATCGTCAGAGTGTCAGGTGGACGGTCAACTACGGTCCATGTATTGTTCGCATGATGTGCATCAAATTACGAGATGGATCGATTGCTCTACACTACATACGTACTGAAGACCAGGTTGCAGATTTGCTCACCAAGTCTTTCTCAACGAGTAGACACCGTTTCCTGGTTGACAAATTGATGTTCATACCCCGACATCAATTTGGGGGAGGATGTTAAATGTACATTCTGCCACTTGTTGTAAATTAGTACGTAAGTGTTAGACGGCCCAATAGTGTTAGCTGTTAGTCTCGGCCCATGCAACTGTTAGTCTCATTAGGTTTCTAACTCAACACTAGCACAAGGAAATCAAAGTTAAGATAGCCTAACAGTAAAGCTGCCGCAAAAGTGAAGGTTTGGGAGTTGCAGATCTCAAGTTAGATTCAAGCGAGGTTCGTTGGTGCCAGGGGCGGACCCACTTACAAGAGTGATTTGTCAATTGACAAACCTTATATGCAAAACTTGGACAAATTACTAGTGTGAAATTTGATTTAAGTGATGGTAGTATATGGATTTGAAATCATTTGACAACCCTTAGTGATTTTGATTCATCGTTGAATACCCTTGATGAAATTTCTGGGTCCGCCTTGGTGCTACAGGAGGTATAAGATTGTTCGATGAGAAGCCTCATTGGCGTCGAAATTGATTGCAGATGGCCCCGCTGTCACAAAATGGCACGTGAAGCTGAGATTGATGAGTAATAAAAAAACACTAGCACAAGGAATACAATCATAACCCCTTTTTCTTATAATGGTAACTCAACACATGCGTTATGGTACATGATTTATTATAAAAATGCTAACTACATTCATAAATGTAATATACCAAAACATTAAGCAAACCAGGAAAACAGATGGACACAAACTCATAACAGATTCAAGCATTACAACAATTTGTAATACTATATTTACCTAGTATGATGAGTGGGATAAGAGGTGAGTGATGTTTCGTTGAGAGACTATTGAATCTAGAGTAGCTAATTATCCACTTTATATCAGAGACCAGGAAACCGTACCGGACCGGCCGGTCGGACCGGGAAAACCGGAAAACGGAGCTGAAACGGCCCAATAAGGGCTTTGTACCCTCCAGAATCATGCCGGCCAGTATTTTCGGTTGGACCACAATGGGCCGGAATTTTGGCCGGTTTTAATAACAACAGCGGTCCACTTCATTTTACTAAACGGCGCCGTTTTGACGCAAAGTTAAAAAAAAAACGAACGGAAAGCATTAAGCAGAGGAGAAACCCTACCTTCGTCTCTGCCCGCGCCGCTCGTCTCTGATTCTCTCTGCCTCTCGTCTCCCTCCTCTGCCCGCGCCGCTCTGCCAGTCTGCCTGTCGTCTCCCCGCGCCGCACCGCCGCTCTGCCTGTCGTCTCCCCGCCCCGCGGCGCGCCGCTCTGCCAGTCTGCCTGTCATCACCCCGCGCCGCGCCGCCCGCCGCTCTGCCTGTCGTCTCCCCGCGCCGCACCGCCACTCTGCCTGTCGTCTCCCCGCCCCGCGGCGCGCCGCTCAGCCTCTCGATCTCCCGGCGACAGCGTCCTCCCCAGCAAGGCAGCAACCAAACAGCCGGCGACTCGTCCTCCCCACTCCCCAGCAACCGAAGACGACGAATAACTGGAATTTTTCCCCGCTTCAATTTTCCAGTTGTTGCCGCGGGAACAACTGGAATTAATTTCTTCGACGGCGAAATCATCGCCTCCATTGGCGCTGCAAGCAATTGGTTCCATATTCTAAAGGTAATTTTTCACAGAATCGATGGATCTTCTTCTTTATATCTTTGGATTTGGATTGTTCTTTCTGCTATTTTAATTGCCGCCTTTCTCAAATTTCTTGCCCATCCGAATGAAATTTTTTGTGATTAGGCTGATAAGTTGAAATCTTTTTGTTGTGGGGTTGTTGATAATCACAGTGGGAATGAGTAAGTATGGTTTAAACCTGCGGTATAATCCGGTTTTACTCAGGTATTTTCCCGGTATGGTACCCTAATTTTGCCGGTACGATTTTTTAATAAAAAAAATAAATTTTTTATTCCAAAAACGGTATTTACCGATAGGAAACGGTTGAACCATGGTTGTACCACGATTTACCATGCCAAAGACGATTCCGGTTTGATGTCCGGTACGGTTTCGTAATCCATGCTTTATATGTTAAAACTGACTATATGTTCCTAGAGGTACAACGTTTGTGGTTATCTACTTATCTCGATAATGTTATCTATCTTGTGGTAAGAAAAATATATTTCATCTTGGTCGCTATATTTATCTAATAGTCGCAAAATCGCATTTTTGGTATTTTTTATATATATCTCAACTGTGCTTGAGTACCATAAACAACTTCAGATTTGACATTCTTATATTTGAACTATATTATTATTTTCAAATTTTTAAAAGAAATAAATAGTTACTCGTTATTTTTGCATTTGATATTCTATATGATAATATTTTCAGTCTTAATAAAGTAGGCTAAAGATTAGTTAATCCTTCAAATCTGCAATTTATCCTTCGGCTACCATTGAATTATGCCCACTCATCTGCACAGACTAAAACCAAAACCCATGATTCCAAACTGTTCACCATTATTACTAAATGTCAGACGCCCGTTTATTAATCACTATTTCGACAGATGCATTAATTCAACTAATAATTAGCCTTGATGGCGTACCATATCTAGCTCTAACCCATGTCAGATTGTCAGTTTGTAAGTACGAGAAGATGAAATTAGACAACATAAATTAATAAGAGACACTCGAAGTCACAAGCTCGTTTAGATCAGATTCCCGACACACAATCACAAGTAAGATACATAGTAATTGGGTTACTGCAGATGTTTTTGATCTGCGGGTTATTTTTGTTATCTTGTACAGTTTTGAATCATAATTTAGAGTGAGTAAAAGGATTTTAATTATGAAATAACAGTAGTGCATGAACATGTCACAAACGGGACGGCCAAGAAAAGAATGAGCCAAAAGAGAGTAGCATGGCAGCTGGAGGAGCGCCCATATGGTAGAGTAAACCACCTTCTTCTTCGAGCTAATATTCTTGATCAGCGTGAGAAAGGAATCATTTCCTCACATTTTCTATCAATCAATTCAAGGTGAATGAACCCCGGGGAGGAAAAAAGTAGTTGATCGATGGAAGAAGAAGAAGAAGACAATAATAATAGAGGAAGAGGAGCATACTCGAAGTTCTTTACTCCTTGGTCCTTACTTACCTGGTGACGGCTGTTTCTATATATTTTTCCCAGTCAATCCTCATCCCACATGGGTTGATAGGTCATACGAGTATAGCTATTAAAGAGTCGAGTCGAGTTTTGTCTTTTTCTTGTTCGGTTTGTTTATAAATGAGCTGAGCTCGACTCGTTTATAAACGAGCCGAGACGGGTCGAAAAATAGCCAGCTTATTTATTATATCTTGACACATCATCAAGATCGAAAGTTTGGCTCGAGCTCAACTCTAAGATAATTTATAATATAAATACTCTAATATTTACATGTCATATGTGATAAATGTGATTACTTATTATTATATCATATAGACGTATTTGTTTACATATACTCAATGTATTAAACACCATATGAGTTGATATATACAATTTAATAATTATATGCATCATTAACAAACCAATTCATAAAATATAGATTAATTTTCTCATAAGCTGTAGTATAGTTGGCTCTCTAGTCACAATGTTAGGATATCTCATAAGCTCAAAACAAGACAGTTCATGAGTTGTATTAACGAGCCACCTAATCGAGCTAGTTCACGACCCGAACTAGTGCTCAAGCTCGGCTTGTTTGTTAACAAGCCGAGCTTTTTTTTTTAACCGAACGACCTTTTATCGAGTTCGAGACCGAGCCGCTCACGAATAACTCGGTTCATTAACAACCCTACATAGGAGTAGTATTGTGTATAAAGGCTTGTGATGAGATTAAGGAGTTCAAACAATAAGCATCGGTGTTTGTGATGTTGACCATACCAATCAAGGATATCAGTTAAATGATGTATTAGTGATCAAATCAATATGGTTTTACTTAACACGGATAAAGGATTCGTTATCGAATATAAAATTGTATGTCTGTATTATCTCTTAATTAAACCGTAAGTATTACTGGTTTGATCTTTAGTATGGTTTCTCAATCCAGGAAAACAATGCAAATCTCTTATTGGGGATATATGCAAAACGTTGAATTTTGTGTTATTTATTTGGCCCAATACTCGATTATAATCTGTACTCACTGGGCCTGTTCATTAGATAACCACATTTTGAACATAAAAGTCACGAGTTTGATTCCCCCCTCAACTCAACTGGCTTGTGCGGAGTTGTCGGATGACTACCAACAGGAGAAATATTGAACGAAAGTCGTTTGTAGCAATCAAATAGAGCAAAATCAAATAAAAAAGTTATCTAACGTAGAACTCTGTGAAATCGTGACACGCTTTCCCGCAATAATTTGAGATCATAAAAACTATCTCAAGTGATATCCACCTTTTAAGTTGATGACTAAGGGCCATGGCTCTAATGAAGCAGTCCATACTCCATATATATATCCCCAAACACCGGCACCCAAAAGTATCGACAAAGAAAGTTCAAAAACTACATTAACCATTCGTGTACTTAACTTAAACCACTGAACCAGTCCCAAGGAAAGGTAGCCAGAACCAGAAATGAATCTCTCACCACAGTGGAACCAAATTTAAGCAATCAACAACAGGAACCGTTGGGAGACAGCAGACATAAATTCAGGAAACCAAAGAAACATGGGAAAGGTCGTGGGAGAGAGGAAGCATCATGTGATTGTGTTTCGTTCTTCATGTGACTCTTATTAAATGTAATAAAGTACGTAGTCCAAAGTTCAACTGCTCCCTGCTCCCAAAGTCTCTGCCTTTCCTACGATGACATGCTTCACAATCACATGCAGCAGCTCCCTCATTCCCCAACCCAACCACTTGTTTCTTTCTTTCAAAAGCAGCGTAGATTGCGTTACAGATGACTTTGTAGTTTAGTGTGCACATCCAGCAACGTACGTTCTCGCTTTCTTTTATTATGGTCTCGTAACCGTGACCGTGCTTTGTGCTGGATCATATGAAAGTTCTCTTTTTTAAGGGGGGGATTTCGCATCATCATCGTGGGAGAGACGAGAGGGATGAATTGGTTTCGTCTTCTTTACTGCTTTTGAGGTGTAAAACTCAGGAAATGAGAACGGGTGTGCTTAAGGTACGTGAAGACTTGCGAGGAAGTAATTTGAAGCCGTGATCTAATCATTTTTTTAGAGTATTATCTACCTTCTCTATTAATTGTTCGTAGGAAATAGATAAATCACTCTCAGAAGTTCATTTCAATTAAAATCGGAAACCAACAATCTTCCAGACTTCTATGTTTATGATATACAAGGTAAACTTGGATGAAGAAGAAGAAAGTTGGAACGAAAAATTGGTTGCAACGGTCTTTTATTGTAAAATCATAGTTCCCTTCTGAAAGGTTACTTCAGTTCACAAAACTCGAACTTAAGTAACCATAAGATTTTAATTTGAAAAATTTTCGAAATTAATTAGTTAGATAGCCAAAAAATGATTCTGGATTGCTTTGCGTAAACGTGATAAGTGTGTAGTGCGATTTAATATTGTTTCAAAAAACTTCAAAAAATTCAATAACCACTTGCACTCTTCTTTTTCCTGTGTGGTATTTCCACTTTAGGTGAGTAACTCGAACAATCCCTTACTTAGTCAAGAAGAGTTAATGCATAACAGAAACATATTTTTTCGATTTGTTCTTTACTTCGTGTAAGCAACTCAAAGTTCACAGCAAATCATTGACAGGCTCAAGCCTAGGAGTCATGATTCAAAGCATCAACCGGAAATAGATAGATCACTCTGACTCAGAAGTCTCTTCAATCAAAATCGGGAAGCAACCATCTTCCACACTTTTGTGTTTGAGTACAAAAGAAGCAAAATAAGAAGGTTAGAACGAAAATTGGTTGCAAAAATCTTTTATTTTGAAATGATAGTTCCTTTTGAAAGGTTATTTAGCTTCAGTTCACAAAACTCAAACTTAAGTAATCATAAGGTTAATTTAAAAATCCAAAATTAATTAGTTAGATAGATAGTCAAAAAATAATTCTGGATTGCGTTGTGCAAACGTGTTAAGTGTGTAGTGCGATTTAATATGTGTTTCAGAAAAATTCAAAAAACCCAATAACCACTTGTACTCTTCTTTTTCGGATGTTGTATTTCCACTGTAGGTGTCTAACGCGAACAATCCCTCACTTAGTCCAGAAGAGTTAATGCATACGTACATGTATCTTTTTGATTTGATCTTTGATAGAAACTTTCATTTTAGTACTTTGATTAATTGTCGGTTTATTGCTATTTCGGATTATTGGGGAATCTTTTATAAGTTGGGTAGCAGTAGGGAATTATCCATTTTTTATATAAACTACTTGTATGTGGGATTAGGCTACTAAGCAAGCATAAACCTAAATCCTAATTGTCAACTCTCTCTCTCTCTCTTCCCTTTCCCCTCTATCAAGAGCTCCCTCCCTTTCCCCCAAGGCAGCCGCGCGGCCAGACTCTCTCTCCCCTCCTTCTTCCATTCGCCCAACCCAAATCCTCTTCTCACTCATCTTCTGTTCATCCCGGGATCAATCCCTTGTTGATCTCTCACCAATCCCAATCCCTAGATAGAACCTATTTCTCGGGGTTCTATCATTTGGTATCAGAGCCCCGTTCTTGATCACACAAAGACGATCAAGATGGTGCTGACAAAGTCCATGACCGTAGCTGAGAAGGCAGCCAGGACGGCGCAGGAGCAGGCCGCATCTCGGCAATGACGGGGCTGTCGTCCTCCGGAGATGGCGCGGGTGTGGCGTCCCGACCACGAGATGGCGAACTGGTCGATGAGACCGCGGGTGAGGAGCTCCGCTACGATGTGCAACGCTTGATGGAGGCGATGGAACAGGAACGCCATGCCAGGGTGAAGGGCGAACGAAACCGCGAGACGGCTTCGCAGGCGCCGTGGCTCGCAATTGACGAGCTCAAGGAGATGCTGGCGGTGGCCCTAGGGCGTGCCGGAGGCGACGGTGGAGGCTCGACCGATGACGATGGGTCGGCGGCAAAGGCACCGGCAGAGGCTGCAAAGGCCTCGACTGATGGAGGCGGCTCGACTGACGGTGATGGGTCGGCAGCAAAAGCGCCGACGGAGGCTGCAAAGGCCGCGGCGGGCGAGGCGCAGGGGGCGGTCGTCGAGCCCGGGTGGGGCGCGATTGGCGACGGAATAGGGATGTGCCTAGGCCCGCTAGGGTTGGGGGCTGGCTCGGGTCTCTTGCCTACACCTACGGCCCAAGAAATTGCGGCCGACAAGGGTAAGGGCAAGATGCCAGGTTATGACACGGAAGGGCCTCTGTTGAATGCTGGCCCGAGATGGTGGGCCAGTTCGCGAGAGGCGCTAATGGGCTTGGGTGGTTAGGCCTGGATGATGAGCCCGAAGATGACGAGCTCAGTTTGGTGGATCGACAGGCGCAGCGGGCCGAACCAGTGATGGACCTGCGGAGGCCCGAACCGGGTAAGACAGCCGACCAGGCTGGGCGGGTGGGATCCGCTCCTGCTGGGCGGACCGTGGCCGGTTGGGCCGAGGTGAGTCGGACCAAATCCGACCGAGCCAAAGGGGGTCGAGCTGAGGGCTGGACCGAAGGTGGTCGAACCGAGGCCGGTTGGAATGGTGTGGGTCGAACCGAGGCGAGCCGGACCGGACCGAGGTGGACCAGTGTGGGTCAGCCCAAGGTGGGTCGAGCTAGACATCGACCGAGCCCCTCCAATCAGCAGCCAAGAAGGGTGGACAGCAAGTGACCAGTAGGCTGGGAAGGTCGGTATGGGGCACCCAACGCTCTAGGAGGGTACATAGGCCAACCAGGCGGCTACCCCGGTGACTACGTGTCAGGGAATCCGAGTCGGGGGTAGTGGATCTTGCATGGGTAGCCGTGGGGGACACCGGGTAATGATAGGTATGGGTCGTATTGTCATAAATATGAAGGAACTGATGGAATAGTCTTTCGAGCCAAGCCTCCTGCCATTGAGTTCCCAAAATTCAATGGCCAAGAGGATGCAGGTCTCTGGTTGTATGCAACTGAGAGGTGGTTTAAAAACCACCCGATTCCGGAGGATAGGAAGGCCTACCTGGCATCGTTTTATTTGGAGGGTGACGCGCTCCAGTGGTGGGAGTGGATGGAGAGATCCTATGCGGCAGCTGAGACTTTGATCACTTGGCCCATGTTTCAGGAGGAGCTCCGCTACCAGTTCGGAAAATTAGAAGGGTGGGCACCAGAGAAGCTCGCAAAGCTGAAACAGACTAACACTATGGTCTGTGGCTGATTACCACGCGGTGTTCTTCGAGTTAGGTAACCAGTGCAGGGGAAGACCGGAAGACACATTGGTTGGGTTATGCATGGCGGGCCTCAAACCCGAGATAGCGGCGGCGGTTAGAGTATTCGAGCCAGATTCTTTGAAGGATGCTTTTCGTCTTGCAGGTCATAAAGAGGAAGAACTTGCCAGCTGGAGGAGCACCATTGGCCGTTACACGAGGCCAAGTGGAGGGGGAGGTAGCAGTGGGGCCGGTGGCAGCGGGGGAGGAACAGCGGCGGGAAGCGCATCAGGAGCGAGCACCGGGAGTTGAAACACTGCACCAGTGACCAGGGTGGGTCGCGGCCCATACCAAAAGGGTTCGTGCAGCTCTCTCCGGCCGAGATAGAGCAGAAAGAGGCGAGAGGGCAAGTGCTTCAATTGTGATGGTCGATTCACCATTGGCCATCAATGCCCGAAGCCGGACCTGATGATGCTAGTCGGACGCTGGGAAGACGAAGCAGAGGACGCGACTGAGGACGTCGGAAATGGCGAGGAGGAGACCCAGTGAGCTAGAGGAACAACCTTAGGGAAAAGGTTGTTTTTCGAAGAAAGCAGGGATGATAGAAACTTGCATTTTAGTACTTTGATTAATTGTCAGTTTATTGCTATTTCAGATTATTGGGACTATTTCGGGAATTGGGGAATCTTTTATAAGTCGGGTAGCAGTAGAAAATTATCCATTTTTATATAAAGTACTTGTACGTGGGATTAGGCCACTAAACAAGCATAAACCTAAATCCTAATTGTCAACTCTCTCTCTTCACTTTCCCCTCTGTCGAGAGCTCCCTCCCTTTCCCCCAAGGCAGCCGGCCTCTCTCTCCCCTCCTTCCATTCGCCCAACCCAAATCCCTCTTCTCCCTCATCTTCCGTTCATCCCGGGATCAATCCCTAGTTGATCTCTCACCAATCCCATTCCCTAGATAGAACCTATTTCTCCGGGTTCTATCAATCTTTTACTTCGTGTAAGCAACTCAAAGTTCACAGCAAATTAGTGGCAGACTCAACCTAGAAGTCATGATTCAAAGCAGCAACCGGAGTTGCCACACACTTATTTGTATGTCTCTAAATCACAATCACCAATAAGGATATCACTTTTATGGCCACTTGTTGATCATGTTTCATGAACATACACACTTTTGTTGGAGTGGCACCACTCTCAATGCTCATATAGGTGACGTTCCAAATTAGCACTATTAATAGTTCTACAACTCATCATTATCTAAACTAATTTGTTAGTATAACAAATAAGAATCGCCATTAGAGTAACTTGTTTTTTTTATAATGATGAAATATATTATTAGAAGAAATGAAAAAAATCATGAAGCAGCTACAGAGAGCAACCTTCCGCAACGTTCCAACAAAAGCAGGGAAAGAAGAAAACAACTTGGAACACTACAACTGTTAGAATATGACTTGAATTTGATTTGGGTTTGTCCGTTTGGGGTTTGGTTTGTAACCTGTACTCTCCTTAAATTAGTGAAATTTGTTCTCCCTTGCCCGTGGATTAGCTAGCACACATTGTGTTAGTGAACCACGTTAAATTTGTGTTCGTTCATGCTGGTTTGGATTATCGATTGCACGCTTCTGTTCTAACAAGTGGTATCAGAGCCTTTGGTTGCGGTTTTGGGAATTTGGCGCTGGAATGAAGTTTTGCTTTGTGGATTTTGGTTTGGAGTTTGTTTGATAGTAAGAATGGCTGCTATCAGTATGAAGATTGAGAAGTTTACCGGAAGAAACAGTTTCAGTTTGTGGCAGATCAAGATGCAAGCACCGTTGAAACAACAGGGTTTGTGGGCTCCGTTGTCTGAAAAATCGAAGACGAAAAGCATAGATGAAGAAGAGTGGATTACTTTGGAGGAGAAAGCTCACTCTACAATCTTGCTTTGTTTGGCTGATGACATCATCACTGAGGTTGCTGCTGAGAAGACTGCTGCGGCTTTGTGGTTGAAGCTTGAAAGTCTATACATGACAAAGTCTTTAACCAACAAGTTGCATATGAAGCAACGTTTGTTCAGTTTGCGTATGGAGGAAGGTACGTCTCTCAGGAATCATCTAGATCAACTCAATACCATCTTGTTAGATCTACCGAATATTGATGTTAAAGTAGATGATGAGGATGCTGCCTTAATTCGGTTAGTATCTTTGCCACAGTCATATGAGAATTTTGTGGATTCTTTTATTGCTGGGAAAGATAGTTTGTCTTTGGAAGATGTCAGATCTGCTCTAATTACTAGAGAGGTTCGATATAAGGCATCTGGTTCAGGTTCGGAAAATCAGGCATCTGGATTGGCTGCTACGAGTAGTAAGAGACAACAATCTGGTAATAGGAAGGCGAATACAAATTCGAATTCTGCTGGTTTGAAGGATGATATCTGTCATTACTGCAAGGACAAAGGACATTGGAAATTTGATTGTCCTAAACTGAAGAAATATCAGGAGAAGATGGTTTAGCCTTAGCAGTGAATAAACAGGTACATTATCAGGATGTGTGGTATTTAGATACTGCAGCTGATTATCATATGTGTCCAAGCAGGGAGTGTTTATCAACTTATGAGCAGATAGATGGAGGACATGTTTCTATGGCCAATGATGATATCTGTAAGATTGTTGGAAGAGGCTCCTTCAGGATGAGGACACATAATGGTTCTGTTCACATCTTGAACAATGTTAGGTATATTCCAGAGATGACTAAGAATCTGATATCTTTGAGTCTACTCGACGATAAGGGTTTCAGTTTCAAAGGTGAAGGTGGAGTGTTGTCTGTCTACAAGGGTTCTAAGGTGATTTTGAAAGGTTTCAAGCGAGGTGCCTTGTATAGTCTACAAGGTTCTGTTTTGACATGTTTTGTTGGTGATAAGTGCAGCAAGTTGGTTCTGAATGGCAAGTCTCAATATGGGTTGGACTTGCTGAATGGTTTGAGTTGTTGACCGCCCTTAGGGGCATTTGGAGGCAGGGGAGATTCTGGTACAACTGATTTGGAGGAGTTGGGTACATCTGGTAACTTTGGTTGCGTCTGGTACATTTGGTATTTGAGAGAGAATTTAAGTCAAGGTGGAGATTGTTAGAATATGACTGAATTTGGTTTGGGTTTGTTTTGTGTTTTGGGCCTATTTTGTTTGGGTTTGTGTTTGGGCTTTGTTTTGACCTTTTCCTTGTATGTTTGGGAAAAGGTGTTTGGTTTTCTGTTTGGGATTAGGAGAAGAGTTCTATAAATACTCTTCATCACCCTAGTCTGTAGTAGGGGTCAGTCAGAGTTAGTTTGTTTGGTTTGTCCGTTTGGAATTTGATTTGTAACCCGCACTCTCCTCAAATTAGTGAAATTTGTTCTCCCCTGCCCGTGGATTAGCTAGCACACATTGTGTTAGTGAACCACGTTAAATTTGTGTTCGTTCATGCTGGTTTGGATTATCGATTGCACGCTTCTGTTATGACAACAACAACCAACCAACCCGCCAACGAACAAACAAAAAAACAGACCCACCAACCCAAAGTACAAACAGAAGGTGTTCTGAACCAAATCATCCTCCTACCAAAAATCAATTCTGACTAGCTTGTTGTCCACCAGGGAAGAGGCGAGCCTTTATTGTGCAAAGCCATTGATCACCAACATCCTTCTTGATCTTGTTTGCAGCAATGAGCCAGCTGGAAATGAGCCACCCAATCTTTAAGCAAACCTGCTTGCTGGATTCATTCTCATCTCTAAATATTCTAGCAACTTTCAACCCAAATGCACCAGTCGAAGGCGTTGAGCAAGACGCTTGTACACAATTCACGTGGGTTGGAAGGCATATTGTGTGTCCAAGCTCTAATCATTTCAGCAATGTCAGGAGAGGAGTTTTATACCTTCACGGAGCAGCTGATCATCCTCCAAACATCTTGAGTGAAAGTGCAGGATCGAAAAAGATGATTGATGCTTTCTTCACTACCACAACAAAGGGCACAACGGCATAAGAATACCCAGCCTCTTCTCTTAAGCGCTTCATGTGTGAGGATCTTCTTTTGAAAAGTAATCCAAAGGAATCCACAAATTTTGTGAGACACCACCATCTTCCAGATCGCCTTGAATGGAAAATCAGCAGCACCTGGAAAACGTTCAATGATCAGCTCCTTGTAAACCGATCCGACATGGAAACCAGCTTGAGAAGGATCCCATGCAATAGAAGAGGTACCTGCAGTAGACAACTCACAAGGCAGATTATAAAGTAAATTTAATAAGTTTAATTTTTCTCTCTCAAAGTCCCCCCCCCCCCCCTCTCAGATCTAACTTAAGTTGTGTATCCCAGACAATCCTCTTATCACTCTCATGAGCAACATATGCAAGGTGGCAGTTTAGATTCGCGGCAGCGGTAGCAACCCTCGGATATTCCTCTGCAAGTAGGTGTCCTTTAGTCCAATAATCATACCATAACGAAACCTCAGTCCCTGAACCCGGCTTCACGTAAGCAAACTTCCAAAAAACATCCTTTAACTTTTGAATCTGTGACCATGGACTACAACCAGCAGCTCCTTTTACTTCACCTGGCATCCATCTAGACATGTCATTAGGATACTTCCAACTAATTAGCTCGATCCACCAAGATTCTCTGTCATGTGTGTATTTCCACCACCATTTGCATAGGAGGGCTTGATTTCTGGTTTTCGTATCAACTATACCCAGGCCGCCAAGTTTCTTCGGTTTTTTACACCTATCCCAGAACACCAAATGAATTTTCTTCCCTGCACATCCAACAGATCAAATAAACTCTCTCTGCAATTTCTCAATTTTTTCAAACATAGCCCGAGGAGCATGGTACATACTACATAGATACAAAACTTGACTTGCTAGAACTGCATTGCAAAGCGTAATCCTTCCACCTAATGACAGATACAGTCCTTTCTATCCATCAAGTCTCAATTGAATCTTATTCAAGATTGAATTCCAGATCGCAGGGGAAGTCGGGGATGCAGCAAGAGAGAGTCCAAGGTAAACTGAAGGTAAAAACCCCCAATCGCAGCCAAGTATATCAGCGAGTCTCTGAATGTTGTCAACTTCACAAATGGGGAAAATTTTGCTCATGTGTAAGTTAACTTTAAGTCCTGTGATACTTTCGAAAAAGATGAGTGCCGCCATAAGATTATATGCACTATCCTTAGTTGCACCAGTGAAGATGATGGCATCATCAGCATAAAAAAGATGATTGATTTCACCACGTAATGACAAAGTAACTTGTTAGTACTACATGAACATGTTAATTAGTAAATACTTAAATAAAAGGTTGGGTTTCCATTTCTCCTTAATATTCAAAATGTCTCAATCCCATCCCTCAGGATATCTCATAGATCATGCATCTTGGCAACCCTTTGGTGAGAGGATATGACTAGGGGTGATAACGGTACGGTTACCGGGTTAACCGGTTACCGTTTGTCCGGTTTCGGTAATACCGGATGCTCCCAATACTGCGCCGTTATCCGTTACCGAAAAAATTCGGTATACCGCCAACCGTAGTGAAACGGTTTCGGTATGGAAGGGGTTTCCTGAAATCCCGACATACTTGTCATGTCTCATGTCTGTCAGTCTGTGCACTGCTGGCCACTGTGTCTGTGTGTCATCAATCATCATGCCATGCGTCTCTCGGTCTCTGCGAAGCTGGAAAGTGGAGTGTGGCCGTGTGGGGCCAGTGGAAAGTTGAAAGTGGAAACTACTACTCTCGTGTCTCGTCTCTCTACTAGGGAGTAGGGTCTAGGTGATTAGATAGACTGGGTGGTTCCTAGTTGCCTTGGAAGTGGAAATACTAATATATACTATGACCCATTGACCATTCTTCTCATGTAATCCTGCGAGACACTGTGGTCTGTGAGTTAATGGAAAAAAAAATTGAAATCCAACAATTGAATTTCGAATAGCAAATACCAACAAATAAAAATAAAAAATAGCATTATAGTTTTATAGTAGTAAGTACCACGTAGCTAATAACTATAATTCCAAAGGGAGCAGTCTCTGCCTCTCTGGCCTGCTTCTTCTAAAATCCAAATGTTTGAATTAAGTTCTAAAAATGACGATAAAAAATAGAATCACTAGTTCCTCACTTGCCACTAGGACCTGTACCACCAACATCAACAAAACCTTGTTGCTTCAAAGTGGTGCGAAGGGTATCGTCCTCCTCATCTTGGTCCTCCTCGTCCTCGTCTGAATCTTCGTGCTCTTCATCTTCCTCCTCCTCCTCCTCCAGCACAACAGGTAGCGCTTGTTTGTCACCTTCACTTGGCATGACAGCAGCACTTTCCATTCGAGCTTGGATGTTAGTAGTGACTAAGTATAATAAAAAATACTAATTGTTAGAATTCATCTTATAAATATATTATTGGGAAATGTCAATTGAGTAAAGGAATACTTAAAAATAAATTAAATTATGAATTCTTATTTCTTACCACTTTCATAATCGATTTGGTCTTGATTTTCATCTTCTTTATCATCAACTTTTTCTGCTTCTTCCCTCCTTCAAACCTTATCCAATCTACAGCACAAATCAAGGCCTCTACAATGATGGGGCTCAATGAAGACCTAAACGGGCTGAGCACTCGACCTCCACAACTGAAAGCGGCCTCTGAGGCAACAGAGGAGACTGGAACAGCTAGGATATCCTTAACCATCTGGGAAAGAATAGGATATCTAACGTCGTTCTTACTCCACCACAGCAAGATGTCAAACTTCATATCATTATCATCCTCGTTAATAGCATCATTGGCATCTCTTAAGTATATGTCTAGCTCAGAAAAACCTCGAATCCCCATCTGAAGTTGCTCCTTTCTCATCTTCTTGAATTCAGCATCAAATGTCCCTCCATAAGCTACAGATCCATCATCAACACTAGGAGTGGCCTGAACAGTAGGCTCGGAGGGTTGAGGTGCATACTTCAATCTGTAAACCTCAAACATTGCAGTCATCTCTGCAGTCACATCTTTCACCAAATCATCTCCTTTCTTCTTCCCATACATCTTACCCAACATCCAAAACAAATAAGCCATTTTACGCCTAGGATCTAGCACACAAGCCATGTAAACCAGTCTATTTATCCTTAGGTTCTCCATCTCATCATCATCATCATCATTCTCAAACCAATACTTTCGTACCTTTGCCTCCATTCTTTCTGCCATCCGTTGTATCTCTACATCTATGTCTTTCTTAAAAAGTTCTATCACTTCATAGATGTCACCAATAGCCTTGAAGAAAGTATGAGCAGTTACATAAGATGTTCCTAATACATAAAAAAAAATAACAACAAATTATTCACATATTACAAGTTAATAAAAGTAAAAACAAATAAGCAGTTAAACCATGAATTTGAATAGGTGGAGTTCTGTTCACATACCCGATACCCGTAAGGTGAGCTCATAAAAGAACTTCAAATACTTCATTAGCCGCCGAATATTGCTCCAATCTTCCTTAGTTGGAGGACCTCTCTTTGAGTCCACATAATCCCGAAATGCAGAATCATTGGGGCTCGCATGCAACAAGTTAAAAACAAGCTCAAACCTTTCAGCAGATTCCAACATCAAATAAGTTGAGTTCCACCTAGTTGGAACATCCAAAGATACAAGTCTTCTTCCATCAATTTGTAGATATTCAATGGCTGATTTGAACTTTGCACATCTACCTGGTGATGACTTCACCCATTTCACACAATCTCGAACCCTTTCTACAGGAACTCCAACCTCCTTCAACCCATCTGACACAACCAAATTGATTATATGTGCCACACATCGAAATTGCAAATACTTCCCACCAAGCAAATCTGTTCCCCACTCTTTCATCTTTGTTCTCATACACTCTATAAGAACATCATTAGAAGAAGCATTATCCATGGTAATGGAGAACAAATGTTGTGCTTTCCAATCTTGCAGACATTCTGCCAATTTTTCTGCAATATCCTTCCCACTATGACTAGTGATGGGAACAAAGCTAATGATCCTCTTCTGCAGCTTCCAGTCACTCCCAATGAAATGAGCAGTTACACACATGAAGTTCTGGTTGTTATCAGAAGTCCATGTATCTGTGGTGATAGAAATTCTTCCTTTGCACTTGGATTTGAAGAACTCAGATAGCAACTCTTTTTTCTTCAAAAAGATTATATAACAATCCTGCCTTATTGTTTGTCTTCCAGGTATCACAAACAATGGTTGGGTTTCCGCCATAAATCTCTTAAACCCTTCATGCTCAACAAAGCGAAATGGTAGCTCATCCAAGATGATCATTACAGCTAATGCAGTTCTAGCTTTTTGTTGATCAAACTTCCATGGAGTAAGAGAGCCTACCTCACCATCCCCAGGTTGATAATTCAATAGTGATTGACCACTGGCTGCCTTCCTCTTTCTCTCGCATGACAAGTGATGGTTCTTCAAACCAGTAGTCCCGTTATTGATCGAGTGAGCTTTTATCAAAGTTCCACACTGTTTGCATTTACCATATGGGTAGTCATCCACCAGAGCATCATCATAATGATCCCACCACGGGGATCTCTTCTTCCTTCCCGGTCCCTTCACATTTTTCTTTGGCTCAACCACTCCATCCGCTGGCGTAGCAACTGCCGGTGTTGTAGTAGCAGTAGGAGGTGCAGATTCAATGCCTGTGGTAGGTGTAGGTGTACTAGATGCGACATTCCCTTGAATCCCTTCTGCAACTCCAACACGAGTACCCAATTTTTTGGAAGTAGTTCGAGGAGGAACTGAACCACTTTTTTTCGGACCATCTCCTTTACAAGGACGAGAAGGTTTTGTCCTATAACAAAAAGTAAAATATCATAAAAAGTAAAAATCATTAAAATTTAAAATGCCATTGCAAACATGTCAAAAAATAAAAACCACCCAACCATAAACCATTTAGCAACTATCTTACATTTTCACTTTGTTTCTCAAAAACCGCCCCTTGACCAGTTGACCTTGCTTCTGCCTTCTGCCAAAAATGAACAATAAATCAAATCAGTAATACAAAATTACAGATTACAAATTACAAAAAAAACTAATTCTTAATATAATAATATATATATAATATTACTTCTGCCAAAAATGAACAATAAATCAAATCAATAATACAAAATCCCAAGCTTCTCTTTCTCTCTTCTCTGCTCGGCAACAGACAACACAACAGTAGTGGCCTAGTGGGTTACCTACGAGACAATCGACAAATCAATGAATGGAGTAATGGACCATGGTACCTTTCAAATATCTTCTGACTTCTGCCACCAAAAAATAAAATCCCAAGCTTCTCTTTCTCTCTTCTCTGCTCGGCAACAGTAGTCAGTTACCTACGAGACAATCGACAAATCAAATCAATGAATGGAGTCAATGGACCATGGTACCTTTCAAATCTCTTCTGCCACCAAAACCGAAAATACCAAGCTTCTCTTTCTCTCTTCTCTTTGGCTCAACCACGCCAATTACCTTTCAAATCGACGGAGAGTCGGAGAGGGTGGGCGAGCTGCTGGGCTGTGCAATCGAGGAGGTTCGACGCAAACAAGGACAACGAAGGGCGAGCTGCTGGGTCGTATCTCTTGGCCGGAGCTTTCGCCAGCGACGAGGAGGACGAAGAAACTACCGCCTACCGGTTTCCCTCGTTAACGACGGTGTTCGACGGAAATAGGGGTTCGACGGAAGGGCTTGCCGGAAACAGAGGCTGGCGGTGACTGGTGAGGATGACAGCTACTGTGCTGCCTGCTGGACTGTGTAGTCGTCGTCTCGTGTCTGTCGCTTGGATGGAGCTTGACAGCTTGTGATCGGCAGACGGCAAATCGACCAATCGACCAATCGACGGCGTTCTCGTGCAGCAGCCAGAGCAGGGTAGGGCAGCAGGGGAATTGGGGAAATACGCGATGCAAGGGTAGGGGCGTAGGGCTTCTGTTTGGACTTGGAGTTGGAGACTTTGCCACTTTGGACTTTTGGGTTTGGGCGTTTGGCGAATGGGTTATTCCAAATCGGTATCGGAATACCGTTTAGCCGACGGTAAGTTACCGTTCCGAGCTCGGTACACCGATCCACTAATTCGTCCCTCCGATTACCGATTGATCCGGTTAACGGTTTAACCGTTAACCACCGGTTACCGGTACGGTTTTCGGTTAACCCGTTAACCGGATTACCGGTTAGCAGCCCTAGATATGACAAATTGTTGCATGATCTTGCATACATTATAGAAATGATTATGCTACTAATTAAATATCTTTTTTTATAATGGCTACTAATTAAATATCTAACGTAATAATGTCTTAGACTAATGTATCTTGATTTATCATTGTAAATCTTGTTATATGCTTGATAACGATGTAATTGCACATATTTGCACCCCTAGTTCTTATCCGTTTGAGGGGCATAGTCGTGTATTTTTGGCCTATTTTACGCCGGGTTGTGCTACTTTGTCATATTTCAGGTCCCAGGCGTCGAAGGAAAGGCTAAGCACGAGTTTCGGGACATTCGAAAGTCATTCGGTCGAGCTGGAGCCAAAACACGGGCACGCCTAAATCAGAACACGGCCGTGTTCCTAGACCGTGCTTTTACTGCCGAGACTTGATCTGAGTTTGGCAAACACGGGCAGGACAGAGACAGAACACGGCCGTGCCCACCAAAAGCACGCCCGTGTTTTCCCCAACAGGCTGGCCGTGTAATTAACCCTTGGCAAAACACGGGCGGGCTGAAGCAGAACACGGCCGTGCCCTCGACCGTATTTTGCCCAGGGATGCCCTTTTAAGCAGATTTCAGCCAAAAGAGAGGGGGATTCGAGTTTTAGAGAGACAGAGCGATTCCTAGAGAGAGAAAGCGACGAATAAGAGTTCCCAAGTGCCCTAGCTTGATCTTCATCACCATTGGAGCTTGGCTTGAGCTTGGAGAAGTGCCGATCAACGTCCAGGAGCAAAAATCCATCCTTCACAGTATGATTTCCGCGTCTGATTCTGCTTTTGCTTCTTTCTCCATGGAGTAGTTCTCCCATTCATCTGGGTATGGAGAACCCTAGATTTGTATGTTAGGTTTGATTGTATGAACCCAAGTACTGATTCTATGATTTGATTATATTCAATTGAGGTTTGAATGATTGAATGACATGAATCCTGATCAAATTTCTGTTGTTTCTGCTTTAACCTAGAATGAGAATATCTGCCTAGGTTGATAGAGCATCCTTGATTGAAGGTAGGGAGTTGGTGACTTTAGTCGAGGAGCCAACTCACTATTCTGTACCGAATTCACTTCGGTAGTGGAGGTTTTGTTCGTTAGGTCCTCAATCTGTTTACTCTTGTGGAGGTTAGTCGCCCGCTAGAGACTCAGATTGAGAGGGTTTGGAGACCTTTAGTCGAGACTTCAGACTGCTTAAGAACTTTCCGCAGTATAACTATCATAGAAACTGAACTTGGTAATTACAATCCGGCTTAACTGCAGTCTAGGGGGAACCATATCCGGGTGACCTCTCTTAACCTGAAAACAACCGTTTACTTGCTTTGCTTGTTTGTTAGTTTAGACCTGCACTAAAGTTTCATTGCTAGATAACAAGAATTCACCGAGTAGTCATCAAATCTAGGACCCGGGTTGACATTAAAACCCAAACCCGCTATACTACACTTTAGGAAGTGGTTACACTTGGCCAATTCCTAGAGTAACAGTAGGAGTGAGTCAATGCTCTAAACAAAATAGCCTCACTATCACAGTAGACATAAATGGTTGGTATCAGTTGTGACCACAAATCTACATCTACTAACATATTTCTTAACAATTCTGCCTCTTTTCTAGCTGTCGCAAGGGCCAGGAATTCGACTTCCATAGTGGAGTGACTAATACATGTTTGTTTCTTTGTAGCCCAAAAAACAGCCCTCGCAACCTAGTGTAAAAATCCACCCCCTTGTAGAATATTATCTCTAGTGCTTAGTATCTAACTAGCATCAGAAAATGCTTCAAGCACAGCGAGAAAGTTTCTATAGAAGAGTCCTAAATCTTTGGTTCTTTTTAGATAACAATAAACTCTTCATATAGCTCTCCATTGACCAGCACTAAGATTTCTATTGAATCTAGAAAATTTGCATATAGTAAATGCAATATTGTGTCCCTTACAACCCATCCGCTCATCGTAAAACTTCATATTGGTTGGAGGTACTTTTATCTTCAACGAAGAATGTAGCCTTAAATGCAAGACGAAACAAATGGTTACCCAGGTGGTTAGATGCTATTAATGAAATTGCATACATCAAACTTCCAATAGTGGTTTCTCTTACCTAATAGAGATATTTCATTTGTAAGCAATGATTTATGTTAGTGATTCATATTAATAGTAATTATGTTATCATTCCTTTCTAAAATTCATCAATCACTATTTATGTAAAATTCATAAATCACTACTAATAAAAATTAAAAATATTACTAATATAACCCACATAAACCACTACTAATTTAGTTGAAAATATCTATTGAAAAAGGAGAAATATATTTCAATTTTTTTTTAATAAATATGATTTTCTTGGAATACCAATGAAGGCCCTCATTGCTCAAAATAATCATATTTGACTTTAATGTGATGAATGAATGGTGATTATAGTGGTTAGTATGCTGCTAATCCTTATGAAGTAAGCAGTCTAACTCGTTTCCGAGTATTTTATTTTTACTAAAGTGATATAGTTTTAAGTTTGTGTGAAGCCATTTCATTTTTATGTTAAAATGGAAAAATAGGCTGCACTCCGACAATTTGGGCCAACTGATTTGAATAGATAATTAACAGTCCGAACCGATCATGGCTCGGCGCAAACAGGATTTGCTCTAGTTTGAAGTTGTCCGGACTAAACCCAGACCTGGTATATTTATTTCCGATCGAACCGCTCGATTTGATCCGGCTTTACTAATATTGATTAAAGTATAAACAATTGACTTGATAATCTATTATCAGTTACAATAATCGGGCAGAACAGGAGTTTACTTTCTCACACCGAATTCAGAGTTCGTACGTGCGTAGTGATCAATACCACGAAAGTCAAATCTAAGAGCAATTAGACTGGGTCTGTGGTAGTTCTTATGGAAGTAAATAACACAAAATGACGTTTTGTGGTCGAAGAATAATATTAATAAATTTGAATAAAAACTGTGTCGAACCCACTGGAGGAACGTCACCAACTATTATAAGGAGAAGCAATTCCTATGTAGGGTTGAAATCAAACTGATTTACTTTCCCCCTACGTAAAGCAAGTCGATGCATGCCATATTGACAAGTTACTCCTTTCAGTAGGACACCCCGCAAGTTGGAGGACTAAACTGCGCTCAAGGGATGCTATAACAAGTTGATAGGAGAGTCCTAACTCCTACGTTTGAACCCACTTTAAACATACCTGGTTTACACGTCAGTTAAGTAAGAAAAGGAACCCACTATAAATAGTTCAATTCAATGCACGAGGCAGAGAGGTTTGGTGAATGCAAATTTACTAAACTATGGTTTTAAGGTTGAGTTAGTAGGTCAAGGATTAGCGTTGAGATGAATATAGTAGTATGACATGAATCTGTTCGTTCCAAAAATCGAGTCGTTAGAAAATATTGAAAAATGAATTATATAGCATCCACTTACAAATAATATCAATAGAGATAGAAACATAACAAATCTATTATTAATATAAGGTTAGTCAAATTCTTAGCCCAATAAACACCTGATCTAACCAGAATTAGACTTTTGAAAATAAGGTAAATACACCCACCCTTTTGAATATTAGGCAAATTCTTACCCTTCAGCAATATAAGAAAAAAGTTCACCTAATTTATAGGAAGCTTTGACTTGAACCACGAACCGGGAAGGGCAGTAAATTAGAACAAGCGCGCTCCATTTGACTTCTACAATGGAGACTTTGTCCTCCATTAATATATAGTAGAGTTTTGTTTAATTTTTTTCATTTCAAATTTTCTACAACGAGAGTGAAAGTAGGAAGGACATTTTTGTCTTTATAATTAATTATTTATTTCATATAAAAAATATCAATATCAAGATTTGAACCCGAATCTCTTCAAACAAAGACATTTTTGTCTTTATAATTAATTATTTATTTCATATAAAAAATATCAATATCAAGATTTGAACCCGAATCTCTTCAAACAAAGACAACAATCATAACCAATTACACTAAATGAATTTGTTGCTTCTATTTGAATACAATACATACACAAAGTTAAACTCTGGAAAGTGAATGACTGTTACATCATAATCAACAAGCCCACTAAATTTACTGTATGTATTTTTTATGGTGCTTAATACTTCAATTCCATAGTAGAGTTTCATGTAATTTTATCCATTTTAAAATTCATGCTCTCTCCTTAATTTTCGCTAAGGTAAATTTGTAATTGGCTAGCATGAAAGAAACTATTTCTTTTACTACGTGTTGTGTCATTGCATTTTTCAATTTAAATTTTGTGTTTTTTTTATCTTTGTTCTTATCTATTTCTAACTTCCTCTCATCGTGCAATAGTTTGGCCCTTTCACTTCCCAGTATAAGGGCGCATTTGAAAATCAATCTTTCGGATTCTCTTGGCATGACAGTTTTATTCTTGAGGATTTAAGCTAGGCAAGTAGAAGATTTCAAATCCGATATCAATCCATGGCGAATAGAATGGAGTTCAATCAAGTAGTTATGAATTTGAACTTGGAGTTGAAGAGTTGGAATTGAGTTTGAGAATGGAAGTGGTGGGTGGGGGTGGGGAGGGAGAAATTGTTTTTGGATTTGGTAGAAGGTAAAGTTCCATTGCAGCAGGTAAAGGCATATAAGAGGGAGTTGGAGAGGGCAGTGAGCGAATTGGGGAGGGAATTGAAGACATGGAAATGAAACTGAAACAGTTAAAGAGAGAAAAGTGATAGATTATGAGGATAATAATGAAAATGGAGAGGGTATTGAAGGGCATGAAAGTGGACTGAAGCAGGTGAAGCCAAACAAGAGGGAGATGAACATATTGATGGAATTGGAGATGAGTGTTGGTTTTAGCGTACTTATTACAACTGCCCCTGCGGAAGATGAGTTGGCAAAATACAAGAAGAAGATTGAGGAGTTGAAGAACCAGTTGACAAGAACCTCAATTGGAAGAGAAATTGATGGCCACAGAGAGATGGTCCATCAAAGTAGCATAAATGGAGTTGCAGAAGGAGAATTAAAAAGTGAATGTTAATTTGGTTGAAACATAGAGCACTTCTACTATGCTATATAGTATTGGTGCTTTAATGTACAACTTGAAGTTGTACCATAACATTAAATGTATAAGTTTAGGTTGTACCATAAAGAAATTTGTACATTTATGTTATGGTACAACTTTACAACTTGAAGTTGTACCATCACATAAAGGTACAAGTTCAAGTTGTACCATAAAAGAATTTGTATAAAAAGTATAGGTACAATCTGAAGTTGTACCATAACGTAAATGTACAATTTTAAGTTGTACCATAAAGGCAAAAACCTATAGCACCAATACTATATAGCATTGTAAAATTTATCTGAAACATATGCCTCTTGAAATTGAAGATAGAGTTGATAAAAATTTGGTCGTTCAACGGAGAGTGGCTATTGGCTCTTCAGGTTTATGGTTTTTTGCAGCTACCACAACCTACTTCTACCTTAAAATGAGGAATCATTGGTTGATGTACTGAAGTAGGTCGATTCTTTATTCAACCTACTGAAATTGATAGATAACGAGTGTCTAATTTTGTGTCTTATAACTTTGATAAAGTCTATTAGTATGGAGGTGGCCCAAATTTTGTCGTTTGGTCTCAAGTTTTGATGTTTCCCTGTTAGCTTAGTTTTTAGTATATAGTTGACTTGAACCAACAACTCTCCCTTTCTTTTTTATTAGTGGCGTATTGTTCCTAAAATGAGAGCATTGAACCCTTTACGTAGGATGGGAGGTTTCAGATGCAGTTTTAAACTATATGTGGGTCGTGTGGTAATTCCCGTGAGCTTTTATATTCTATCTTTCTGGACAATCATCTAACTAATATAATATTATCATTATGAAAATGAAATTAATGATACATTTTTATATTTATATTATTAAATGATGATGGTATTTCTTCGAGTGTTTGACCTATATATTCTTTATTTATGTATTATATCGATCGAAAGATTGGCAAAAAATAATAAACGAATTGATAGATTTAAACGTAACATAAAAATAAAAATAATCAAATATGAACAGTCCGGCCAACGGGTCGAGTTATAAGCTAGTTTATATCATAATTATTATTACTATTAGTATCATCCGTATGAATTATTGTTAATTATTTTAGGGATAATTGTTCCAATTTGGTAAATTCTGTAGATGCAGCGTTACCTATTCATGATGTCACGTTTTTTTGTTACCAGTGACTTTTGTCGAAAATTGGATAAACATATGGCTAGATTTTCGTAGGGCTATATTGCGGAAGGGAACAAGACACACTAGGTGTCATTGAGAAATTTTATATCGGAGTAATTTTGATGAAGGACTAGGATTTCGATTTTAATCAGGCACTATTGGCTAAGGTGGTCTGGCAGATTCTGCACGAACCAGAGTGCTTATTAGCTCGTGTCATAAAAGGGAAATACTTTGCTGGAGGGAGTGTTTTGAATGCTAGAGAGGGTTTTTGTCCTTCGTGGGGATGGCATAGTATCTTATGCGGGCAAGACCTGTTGAGCAAGGAGTTATACCACCAAGTAGGGTCGGGTGAGACCATTCGGGTTTTGGGTGACACATGGGTTCCGGGGTTCGCGGGTAAAGAGTTGCCCATTATGGCTTCAGTGCCACTAGATGAGATGTCGAGGGTGTGTGCTTTAATTATCCCTGGTGAGGGGTCTTAGTGTGAGGACTGTTTGGATAAGTGCTTTCCAAAGGAGGTAAAGCTGCGAATAATGAGTATTTCTTTGTCGAGCCTTCTAAGCTGATTTGGGCAAATGAGGCTGATGATTGCTATTCTGTTAAATACGGATATCATACTGCTGTCCAGATTAAGCAAGGATTGACGGGATAGAAGGAGGAAGTGTCTTTTTGGCGTATGAGTTTCTGGAAGAAGATGGGGAATTTTCCAATTCCGGCTAAGCTGAAGATTTTTTTTTGGTGGCAATTGATGCATCGTATTTTGCCTATTATGGAAGCATTGAGCTAGAATGGTGGTGTAGGACCACTTAGATACCCAGTGTGTTGGAGTCCCCTAGAGTCTATGGAGCATCTATTCTTGAACTGTAAGGTGACTGAAGAGCTCTGGGTGCGGAGTGATTTGGTGGGAGAACGACAAGGTTTGGATGGGATTAGGGATGACAATCAAACCCATGGCCGCGGGTACCCGACCGCCCCCGACCCAGTCAACGCGGGGAATCCCCGCTTTGACCGGGAATGGGGCGGGGATGGGTAAAACCCGCAAAAAGTTTGATGGGTATGGGGCGGGTATGGTTTTAGCCTCCCCCGCCCCATACCCATACCCATACCCGCCCCACCATGAGAATTTCTTCACATATAAAAAAATATGTGGATTAAATTGTAATCTATCAATGATGATGATGATAACTTGAGAAAATAAATAGTAGAAATACAATTGAGTAACCACCTTAAACAAAACCTAATTCATTTTCCTCAATTATCCTTCCACTCTTTCACTTTCCCCCTTGTCAACAAAATTATGTTAATTAATTATTACTTAGTAAATGTATCAAGAGTTAGAGCATAATAATTTAAAAAATATTGTAGTCTATATTATGTATTAATGGATGTTTTAGGATCATATTCTTTGAATCGTATTTAGAAATGACCGTGTTTTGTTTACTTCATGATATAATAGGTTTGTTTATGGTTATAATTAAAACTTTTCTTGTAAGTTTTAGGTATAATAATGTTGGATGTACGGGGATGGGTATTACCCATGGGTACCCGAAACCCACGGGTATGGGGATGGGTTTGCAAAACATTCCCCCGCATGGGTATGGGGCGGGTATGGGTTTGGGTATTTGAAGATGGGGATGGGGATGGTTTAGGCAAACCCGCCCCATTGCCATCCCTAGATGGGATGAATATGGCACTGGTCTTCCGTCGTATGATCGATCGGATTGTGGAACCAGCGAGGATCATGCAGATAGTTGCATTGTTATGGAAGATATGATAATCTAGAAACTGGGTGGTTTTTTTTATCATTTTCAATATTCTACAGATGCTTTGCTACGACGGTATCATAATCAGGTTAGGGAATGAATGGAATTGCCTGGTCCTGGGGTGGTGAAAAATCCTAATATACCGCGCAGGATGGTGGAGAAGAGTGTCTCTACGCCTTATATTTGTTATGTTGATGGTGCGGTAAGGATGTGGCACATGCCTCTGGTGGGATTGTGGTAGAGGATCAAAAGGGGTCTGTACTTTTTGTGCAAGATTTTTTGTATGCAGGTTTGACAGATCCATTTGTGAGTGAGTTAATGGCTTTCGAGGATGCCATTCGATAGTGCTCTTTGAAGGGTCTTATAGAAGTCTCGTTCCTGGGTGATGCTAAAGTTGTTATTTCCAAAATCAAGGACCGCAAGACTTGTGATGGGCGAGGTGGAGCTATCTTAGAAGATATATCTCAACTTAGGGAATTATTCACAGTGTTTTCGGTTGGGTTTCGAGGCAGGGAGAACAATCGCTCATTTGGTAGTTAAAAATGCTCTTTCTTTGTTTCCTATAGGTGTTTGTGGGTTTGATTTTCGGGTTTGGTTTTTATGTGGTGTGTAATCATTGGTAACTTTTTTCTTGGTAATCCAAGTGAGCTTTTGGAAAAAAAATAGACTTTTTTTAAACATATTAGAAAATGACACCTAATTCATTAATCTATTAGTTGAACAACTAAGTACAAAGAATTATGTGATGACAATGTCACATAGAAGTTAAAAAAAGATAAACCACGGTCTTAGTGGATGAATGACCAGCCCGAAATTTGGTTTCTCTGTATGTATCGGTAGACATAATTTACAATTGAAAATAAAGATTTATTGGATGATAATCACTTCTCACAATCGAAATATATTCAAAAGATGAACGTGCATGAACTAAACTTGAAAACTCCTATGTATTTCTTAACCTCCTATGCCAAGTAAAAACATTCGAGGATCTTATAATAAACTGCCCGTTTAGTATCATTTTGTTGCTGTTGTGATTGCAGTGGTGTTGTGTAAACAGATGTACAACCACAACAGGAAAAAAACAAAAAACACAAACCTGTTTAGTTGATAAATCTGAAAAATCATGAAAGCTGAAAACAAGAAACAAAAACGCGTTTAGTTAAGTGAGGCTTCTATGGAAGGGAGTCGGAGTGGCGGCGGCGGCAGGGTCGGTCGGCGGCGACTATGGAGTCGGAGCGAGGGGAGTCGGAGCGAGGCTTCTATCAAGCGAGGCTTCTATGGAGGGGAGTCGGAGTGGCGGGCGGTGGCAGGGTCGGGCGGCGGCGGCGGCTGGGCGGGCGAGGCTGTTGACCAGGGGAGGCCCCGACGGCGGCTGTTGAGCAGGGGAGGGGAGGTCGCGGCGGCGGCGGGACGGAGGGAGGAGGCGGCCGGTCGGGAGGCGCGGAGGCGGAGGGTCGGGAGGGCGGAGCTGGCCGGCGTGGAGTGGGGAGAAGGCGCCGGCGTGTATGGCTGGAGGGGAGAGCGGCGCCTGTGTTTGAGACAAAATGGAGAGGTTGGGGGCGGCTGAAGTAAGTAGGGTTTGGGGGTGGTGTTAAAAAAATAAAATAAAAATTTGCTTCTGTGGGGATTCGAAAACTGGTATGTTTTAATGAAATCAAGCGCCCAACCAGTAGGAATCCCGTGTGCAACATGTTTAAGAATCAGATCCAAAGCTATAATTGGTTGTTTCTCATATTTGGGCCTTGTTGTGCAACTCTGATTCACAACAAAAAATAAAACCCAACTAAACACGATTTTTTTTCTTGGTTTTCCAAATTTCTTAAAACACAACAGGAAACAAAAACAAGCAACAATACTAAACGGGCCAGGGGTCATATATTATGTGATCTGAACGTCAAAATGAAAATTAGCACTAATGAAATTTCTGGCCTCGAACAGAAAATTATAAGAA
Source organism: Linum trigynum (assembly GCA_964030455.1). Lineage (NCBI taxonomy): Eukaryota > Viridiplantae > Streptophyta > Magnoliopsida > Malpighiales > Linaceae > Linum > Linum trigynum. Next base: position 6,442,791 of record OZ034817.1, read on the forward strand.
AGAAGAGGGCTGGCAGAACCTAATTTTTCTTTTGGCCAAAAAAAAAACCCCCCTAATTTCTCTATAATTTTATTACCAGCGTGGGGCTGAACGAAAACGAGATAATGAGTGGAATTCATTTTAAAAGAGGAACCACAAAACATAACAAAATTTGGTTTTATGAAACAAGCAAATGGAGTTGACCAATTTACAAATGTCAATTCTGGATCCGGATAAGAAATATATATATAAAAAAAGGAAATGGTTGGTGGTGGCGAGGGAGATACGTGGCACTCCCTAATGCACTTCCCTAATAAGTTGATCAATTTTCAGCTTATTTATTTTGTTTGTTTAGTGCGCCAATATTCATCTTCCCTTGCCCACCGAAAACAAAGATTCAATGAAAATTCATCATATGAATCAAAACAATGCAGTTTCAATCACAAGGTAAGAAATTGAAAAATATGTTTTCGAACAACCATAAGCACAATTATAACAAAAAAGTAACCTATATCACTCTTATCTATAAAAAAACAAGCATAAGCACAATTAGGACTTCTGAGGATAAAGGTTGTTGAAGAACATCTGCTGCTTTCGGCAATAGTTGAGATAGGTTGTCAAACTTTTTTTATATTAGACTCGGCAAAAAAGAATCGTTGTACTGAAAACGGACTAACTTTGTTATGAAATCAATGAAATTGCGAGCCAAAATGAGGACATATAAAAATATAGTAATTTACTATTAGAAGATCCAATGAAACTCATATTATAGCAGGGTTATAGGTATGATATGCCCCTCTACTATGACGTTTTATCAAACATCCTTTACTATTTTTTACATCAAACATGCCCCTGTACTTTGTAAAAATGATCAAACATGCCCTTTTGTTAAAATTATAATCCAAAATTCGTTAACCAACGCCGAACATTAATTTGGGCGACACAAATGACTAAAATATCCCTAATAAGTTCACTTTAAAATCTTTTTGGTTCTTTTGTATAATCAAATCATTCAAATAATTTCACTTTGAAAAGACCAAAGGAAATAAAATAGGGGACAAAACTGACATTTTCCCTCCCATTTATCGATGTCGGGTCGTCTAAATCTCAATTCAACCATGATTGACGATTTTTTCAATGGAATTTTTAACAGAAGAGCATGTTTGATAATTTTTTCAAAGTACAAGGGCATATTTGATGTAAAAAATAGTAGAGGGGCATATTATACCTATAACCCTATTATAGCATATACACTCTTTAGACGAGTCCAAACACTACGAATAAATAGACTTATTATTTTCCTTATCTCTGAACTCTAGATTCACAGATTTCCTTCTCTCAAATACGATTCGTTCATTAAAATTACAATTTTACTCTAGACAAATTTTACTAAACGAAACACTAATTTAACAAGCACACCTCATTTAACAAATAACAGTACACAGTTATCATACAATTGATAGTAACAGTAGCATCCATTTTCCAGTTCACCAAACATACACAACACAACCATTAGATATGTTCTCTGAACAATCACTTTGTATATGTAGTTCCAATCCACACCTAAGATAACCTAATTTTTCTCAGTAAAAGCATGACACGTTATGCTATCACCAGCTTATTAAGGTACAAATTAAAAGAGCAGGTAGAACTTGAACCAATAGATTACTGGTAGTCATGAGAGCACAACCACCCTCCCTGAAGATTGGGACTTCTTGTACAGTATGAGGCTGGCTGCTGCACTGCCATTATTGGTGGGGAGTTTTAAGGTATTGTCAGCTAAGTGCTCTATCATCATTATTTGAAATTGTTATATTTCCAAAGTCAAATTACTCAAAGCTAAACCTACCTAATTATATTTTATTCAGTTTAAAAGACAAGATAGTTTATGACATTTCACATTATTTTAACTCGATTTCGGAATCATAAATACCGTTGAAGGAATTCTTAGTCATCTTTTTGTTATTTCAAATCAAATGATAAAAGATCTTCGAATGAGAAAAATATCTTTTTTTTTCATTACTATTTTTCTTAGACCTTTCCACTTTCACTCCCATTAAAAAAGGTAATGACTATTTATTACCCAAACATTTTACAGATTTTTTTTAATAGCCAAACCTATTGAAATACTAAGAATTAACCAAATGTTAACTTCTCATTAGCAATTTTATTAGTAATAGACTTTACAACATGACAAATGAAAGTCAACATTCCAAAATTTTAGTATTTTTAACTAAGAAAAGAGTTACAAACTGACAATAACGTAAAAATGGCTAATATTTTGATGAATTATGAAAGATTTGGCTAATTAATAACATTTTAATAGGTCTGGATAATATAAAAGAATCTGAAAAAATATCGTTAGTAACTTAGCATTCTATTAGGGGCTTGCTATTTGCCGCCAACCAAATTGCTATTTGCCGCCAACCAAAAAAAAAGTATATATATACATCTTTGGTCAAGGAGTTTCACAATCTACAACATATCCAACTTTCAGAGAACGTATTGAATCAGAAAAATTCAACGCTCGCCGGAAAAGTCGCAGGAAAATCCTCGGGAAAGTCTATCCTCGACATATACTGCGTACACGCATCAATGAATCATCACTAAGCAGGTGCGTAATTTTTTTGTAGTTTTGAACAATTTTTCCGACGATTTGAAACGAACAGACGGTGGGCCGAAAATTTCCGGCGGCCGCAACCTGCCCGGGCCAAAAATTTCCGGTGGCCGGAATCTGGCCGGGCCGAAAAATTCCGGCAGCCGGAACCAGGCTGAGCCACAAAATATTTTCGGCTCAGCCTGGCTCCGACCGCCGGAATTTTTCGGCCCGGCCAGGTTCCAGCCACCGGAATTTTTCGGCCCGGCCAGGTTCCGGCCGCCGGAATTTTTCGGCCCACCGTCTGTTTTTGGAATTTTTCGAAAAAATTCGATTTTAGGAGTTGAATTTAGCGTTTAGGAGTTGAATTTAGTGTGTAAGAATTGAATTTAGATTTAGGAGTTGAATTTAGCGGTTAAGACTTGAAATTAGCGTTTAGGTTCACAGGAATATTGATGTATTATATTGTAATTGTAGGAAAAATGTCAGAGTTGTTACCGGCCGATCATGATTACACACAGGAATTTGAGAATGGGATCCATTATGCAAGTGTGAAGTTAGCTGAGTTAGCTGCAAAAACAATCGCTCAGGAGTGTGGGTTCTTTATTGTTAGAGGAGCATGGAAACCGAATACTGCTGGACTACATCCTGTTACTGCCCTCTGTATGTATTGCGACAGAAGTAGTAGGATTGTTAAGTCTTATAAACCAGACCCTACGAAGGAGACGCGTGGGAATATTAGCTCGAAGGGTACTGGTTGCCAGTTTCAGATATGTATAAAGGAAGTATGGCAAAAGGATGGTCCAAACACATGGGTCATAGTGGGAGTGACAAGTCGTGAAACCGGAGCTAATAGAGGGTTTCACAACCAAGAAAAGGTGTTGTATCCAGAACATCACCGACACAACAAACAGTTTAGTGAGGATGAAAAAGAGAGGTTAAGATTAATGAGGAAGGCGGGGGTGAGACCAAATCAGCAGAAGACGACACTCAATACTGAAGGGGGTGTGCATCATGATATCAAATTGATGTACAACATAAATTCCAAGACAATATTGGATGAGATGGGTGAAATGGATGCGATACAGTTTGCGCTTCACGGAGCTGAACATCGTGGGTACCATATCTGTTTGCAAAAGGACTCTAATAATGTGCTCACTAATCTGTTTTTTGCGCACCCGACAAAGCTGCATGGAGTTGGACTCAGGAGGGTTTTCTTCAAAAGATTAATGAGTTTGAGAGGGTCTGGACAGAGAAGAACATAAAAATGGTCGACTACGTGCGAGGTGAGTGGTTGCCTCATCAGACAATGTGGGCAAAGTGCTACACGAACCATGTGTTTCATCTTGGTAACACGAGCTCGAATAGAGTTGAGTCATCTCACTCTTCATTCAAGACTTTCCTTGTGTCTGGTAGAGGAGCGATCGACACTTGTTTTGCACAAATTTACACAATATCATACTTAGATGCGCACTAATTAATTAATTTTCTATTAACTAATGTACTATTAACATTAATTGTTAATTAATCACAAATTAATTAAATTTCTATTAACTAATGTACTATTAACATTAATTGTTAATTAATCACAAATTAATTAATTTTCTATTAACTAATGTACTATTAACATTAATTGTTAATTAATCACAAATTAATTAATTTTCTATTAACTAATGTACTGAATATTAACATTAATTGTTAAATAAATTCTTAATTAATTAAAATTCCATTAACTAATCTAAGTAATTAAACATTCAAACGCCTATTAAAAAAAATATTTATACACCAACTTAAATAAATATTAACACTAATTGCTAATTTCTATTAACTAATTAAGTAATTTTTTATTGACTTATTAATTATCATATTAAATTAAATTATATACAAAAACTGGCCGGGCCGAAAGACTTTTGCGGCCGGTAAGCCGCCGGGCCGAAAACAGTTTGCAGCCGGTGCGTCGGCCGGCCGAAAAAATTTTGCGGCCGGAGCGACGTCGGGCCGAAAAACTATTGCGGTCGGTGCGCCGCCGGGCCGAAAAACATTTGCGGCCGGTGCGCCGTGCGGCCGAAAAATTCTTTCGGCCCGACTTCGCTCCGGCCGCAAATTTTTTTCGGCCGGCCGACGAACACGCCGCTGGAAAATTTTTGGCCGGCGTGTTCGTCGACCGGCCGAAAAAAATTTGCGGCCGAGGCGTCGCCGGGCCGAAAGAATTTTTCGGCCGGCCGTCGCCCCGGCCTCAAATTTTTTTCGGACCGACGTCGCTCCGGCCACAATTTTTTTTCGGCCCGCCGTGTTTTTCGCCGGAAAACTGGAAAACTGACCGGAAAAAGTAAACTTACTTGTTTTCCGACGATTGAGGGCAACGGGAAGTTAGCCGACGACGGAAGAACGGTGCCGGCGACGGAGGCACTGGGCTCGTCAACAGAAGTTTTTGTTGGAATGAGTCAGATGTTCCTGATATCCGAATTTATAGAATGAAAGGAAGGGAAAATTCAAAATTTGAATTCAATTTTTTTTTTTTAGTTGGCGACAATTAGCAATTTGGTTGGCGACAAATAGCCGTTCACTTCTATTAAGAGATACTTCAGTTGAATTTTGTAACAGTGGATACAATCAACTATACATATTTAGCAATTATCTATGCTGGTGCCATCCATTCACTGCATGTTCATGATTGAGGATTATTTCTCTCACATTCATAGACGACAACTTTGTGGTTGATCACCTCCTCGATTTTCTACGCAATTGATTCATCAAATGCAAATTTAGCAAAACTTAGCCTCTTTTCTCCCCCACCCCACCCCCCTCAATTTTGAAGGAAAAAGAACAGGAGTTTCCTAGTGTGTTTGCTTCTCTGTTCTACCTCCAAAGTAAATGTGCACAAGTAATCAGATTCTATCTAACCACCATCCCATAAGTAACCATATCCCATCAATACAAGTTTACTTCCTTCCAATCCACCTGAAAATCACTGTCATTACCTAAATTTTAACAGACGAATATGCTTATTCAATTCACGAATTCGATCTTTCAAGGCCAGACAGCATGTTTGGTGACACAAACAAGCCTGTTACTTGGTCGGCCTTCCAACCTAAAACCCTCCAAGGACAGAAGCCAAAGAAGGCTGCACAAGTCAAACTCCCCACAAGGCATAAGAAAATAACATAAGTTTTCTAGCATCTGGTTGAACAAATTGACAGAAAACTGTTCATAACTTGAGGTATGCAGAACATCTAGTGGTTGAACAAATCACATTACTTCCAAATCAGAGTGACCTATTTTCTAGATTTCCTTGACTACTTCATATAGATTGACCTATTTTCAGGACTTAGAAGCCCTAGAAAAGAGCTATTAACTGTTTTCTGACTTCAAAAGTAGAATCTTGCTAGTATTATGAAGCAGGCATGCACATCAAGTATTAAAGAAATAGAGCTTTCCTAAGTACAACAGGTAACAGTACTTGAAAACAATTCCTTCCAAATCATAGAGTCTCCTAAATAATTCTTTAGTTAGCAATGATTGCTGAGATAGATTACATGGAAGTATAAATCCTAAAAGAGACAGGAACTAAGTGGCATTTTGTGACTAGAGACGATCCATCCAACTCAGAACAAGGCAAACCAATAAGACGATTCAAAAAGCTAGAGAAAAATTGTAAGGCGGAGATTTCAGTTCTAGAACCTGTATTTCAATATCTCACTCATTATGATCGTAACCATGAAAAGGAATGGTACAATTTCTGTGCATACAGACTACAACCACCATTGGCCAAAGATGAATGCTTCAAAGGACTTTGTGATACCACACGGGATAATCAAATACACACAACAGAAACTACAAGATTGCAAGTAAAGGTCATTCTTACAATCATGAGAGGTAAGTAGATTAAGTAACTAACGGTGTTCTGGAGGCATCCCATTAGTCTTCACCAGGTCCATCTTGCAACTCTCTCTCAAATCTTTCAGTGCAAGGAAGTTCTTCTCCTGCAAAAGAAGAACCCATCAAGAGATACAACAAAGATGTAAGAATTTGCTTAATGGATGAACAATGGCAAGTAAACTTATAGCTATGGCTTAGAAAGGAAATGGATAATTGCAAGCCAGGCCTTGAGATCTTAGGCCAATAATGAGGTTCCTATAACAGACCAAGTGTCTGATCACAAGACCTGCAACAGACTTGAATCTTCAAGACTATACATGCAAATTTAACATAGAAATGAGAGTTTTTTGCTCACAATCTGGCAGCTTTCATGAGCAAATATATCCTCCATGTGCTGGAAGAGTGATCTCCATTGCCAGGTCAAGTCAGTCTCGAACTGAAGTGAGTTGCTGGCGCTTCCTTGATTGGGAACGTCAGCCTGCCTTCCCCTGGAAAACTTGTTTACCAAGATGCTAGCTTCTTTCTGACTCTTCTTCAATGCTATACAGGAAGCAAGAAACTAAATGAATCAAAATAAAAAAGAGCCATTTTCAAACGAAAAGGTCATGCATGACAGTAAGAATTCAGTTTTCTTCCACCGAAGCTTACAAGATAATCGACCCTTGATGTCCTGGTAGTGGAGGTCAGACCACATAAAAGCAGCTGATGATTACAGATAACAAAACCTTGCATTAGTACCTTATAAGAGAGCTGATATTGTGAGTTATAAATCCAGTAAAGTTGCAAAAATATGTGAGCAAATACAGACCTGTCAAACAAAATGAACAAGAACAGGTTTTCAGGAAGTCAGCACCCAACTCTGCATTAGCACAGGCACCTCCACTGCTTTCTTCAAACCTTGTGCATCTATCCAACTGAAAGGATTTCGAATTCTGGGAACTGAGCAACATTGAGCTCTCATGAAGCTCAGCTTTCTCACCATCCAAATCATCAACACTAGGATCTCTGCTCTCACTAGTCAAACCTTGACTACTGGCAAACTCCTCAGCAACTGATTGGCTCAGTGACACATTGTAAGAGACCCTTACATCATCATCACTATCGGTCCTGCTAGATCCACAGCTATCTCTTGACCCATCTCCAATTTCTCCCACACCTTTCTCAACAACATCAACACTACCATCTAAGAGGTTAGATGCTTCTTTGGTTTCAGTTGGGTGTCCATCTGAGATCAAAGAGGCTACATTCTCAACTCCATCACCAATGCCGGTTTCACTAGAAACAGGATCTGAATCGTGAATTTGGCCATCTTTCTTGAGAAGAAGAACACCCTTCCCTTTACCGTCACCAGTAGTCTTAAACCCAGATTTACAATTCTCCCTGACCAAGTTCTCCACTCCTAAACACACCTGCTTCGCAAAACCTGAATTCTCAAAACTTTCGACACCTTCGACGGATTTCAACCCTGAATCGCCATAGATCGACGAAAACCCTCTCTTTAGTGACTGATTCGTCAAATCCCCTAGGGCTTGGCGGGGCTTAGAAACCCCATCAGTGATATTTCCCCCCGTCATCCTTAACCCTAAGAAATGAAATCAAATACGCAAAACCCTTGAGACCCACCTCTAGAAATAACCCAAAATCGAAAACCCAGCTCGCCGATTCAAGGAAAAGGGAACGGGGAAGTGTGAATTTTACTCACAGATCTGGAAGAAAGCTGATTAGCGTTGACCGCGCGAAGCGTATAAGAGCTGAAGGAAGGGCGAGGAGGGAAGCGGGTCAGCGAGGTGGTCTATTTATCCTTCCTTTGGGGATGGGGATGGGAATGGCGTTTGGAAGGTATCAATACCAGCTTGATTTTTGCTGCCGAGGTCTGCACTTGGCGAGTAAAACCGAAGAAGATTGAAGTTCAAATATTTGTGGGGGCGGGAAGGAAAATATTGGGGGAAAGAATCGGATCTCCCTGAACCGCGGGGGTATTTTTGTTCCCGCCGCACTATCCCAATTCCCAAGTCTGCCAGTTGGGCTTCAAGATGGGCTCAAAATACCAACCTAATTCAGGCCCATTTAAGGATGAAGCCTACATATGCTGTGATGAGTTATTAGTCCACGCTATTTGTCGTCCTAAGGCCCTTGGGCTCTTGACCTACGCTCCAATTAGTAGTGTTTTCGCGCATAGGCCGGGCTAGAGATGGTTTAGCGGCTGGATTGGAGTGGAAAGTGAATAACAGTTTCCCTAATTAAAATATTTCAAAAAATATATAACACACATAAGCTAAAAAATCAAATTTATACGAGTGGTTAGGAAAGGTCCCATCATACAAAAGTCTAACTTATAAACTTGAAGTTTATACAAGCCCGTTATACAACAGTTAATATTGAGAATACCAAAACAACTCTGAGATATTGTCATCAACCAGCTGGTCTCAATTACTCAAATTGTTGAAAGAGATCCATGTAAAATATTTGCATATGTAGAGGGAGCATTTGCATATGTAGAGGGAGCCCTATTGGTCATTGTCACATGGCATGAGTAAATTTTTAAGGGGGAAAATGCCACCATATGTACCTATAGTGAGGATGGAACACATAAGGGTGTTTTGCCACCAAATCACAACTAATTACTGTGCATGACTTTTCATAAAATTAATTTATTATACTACAAACGATCGAAATCCCTTTGGGATGAAGACCTAATCGTATCTCTTTTCTTCTTATGGCTATTCAATTTTTTTGCCCATCTACCGGCGGCGGCGATTTCATTAGTTTTGATTCTATTAGTTTCAACTGCAAGAGTAGAAAGAGCATTTTTAGCTTTGAGATATTTTAAGAACAACCATCAAAGCTAAACTAACGACCGTTTTACTAATGATTATTTAGTGGGGTACATTGAAAGATACTTAGTTATTGTAGCTAGACAACGAATGTATTTTGCGTTTCTTTCATAATATGAAAATCCGACGTGGTTGTTTATGAAAATAATGATTGTATTAGTTGGTTATTTTTATCTATAATGAATTATTTGGATATTATTAGTTTTAATTATATTTATTAAATATTTAAATATTTATTTTTTGAAAAGAGGATGTAGTTTCAAATCTTGCCTCCGCCACCGGGTACTTAATATTCCAATCGGCATGTGTAGTGATGGCAATTTCAACCTGACCCATCCTACCGAATGTGTTTGACTTGTTTTGGGGTTAGTAATACTAGTCCCGTAGGTAGGGCGAGACATGCATGGATAATGTCCTCGACATGACCTGTCCTGATCTGTTTGATTCTCAACCCGTTATTTTCAAAATTATATCTAGTTTTACACAAATTACTTAGTATTTTGCTTTTATTACATTATATTTTAACTATAAAGGTTGTAATTAGATGAGAGTATCAATTTCTTGATTAATTCAATTACATTTATCATATTATAGTTTGTTTCTCAAATTTTTAATAAAAGATCAATTTATCAAATGTTTTACCTTTACAATACATGCGCAAATAGATCGATCTGCCCCGATCTGAACCCAGTCCAACGGCGGATCTAGGGTAAGGTGGGCACTTAGCCGCATTTCATTAGAAAATTAGATATCATAAAAAAATCGTAGTGTATTTTACAATGTCGATTGTACACGTTGATATTTTAATATAGCGAATTCATCAATAATGGAGTCTACATCCATATCAATAACATACTACTCTCTTTCAAATAAAATAGTTAATAAATCGCGAACAAAAATAAATCCCTCATTCTGTTGGCAAATCATTTTTCACCTGTTCCATTGTTGAAAATGTTCTCTCCATAGTAGTTGTTGAAACGAGCAATGTCAATACTAGACAAATCAATCGGCTAATCAATTTGATTTGTGTGTCCATCCCTATTTCGGTATTTCCACCTGATAGACCATTGATTGCACATGTTTTTACCCCTATTCTTGAGCCGTTTGAGATGTTGATTCTCTTGTTTTAGGCCGATTTCATGCTAGGTTGTTCTTGTTTGTGATATTTCAGGTTCTAGTACGTGAATCAAGGTTTGGGAACGAGTTCGGGGTCGATTGGACGTTTGGCGAGAAGCTGAGGAACTCACACGGGCACGCCTAAAATGCCACACGGCCGTGTGACTTGGCCGTGTGGCACCACTTTGCACGGGCAAATCACACTGGCCGTGTATGGGACCCCTTGTGGTCGTGTTGAAAGTCTAGGGAGCTCACACGACCAGAATGGACATCCACACGGCCGTGTGCCTCTGGCCGTGCAGCGTGCCTGAATTCCACTAATCGAAACGCGGTGTTTGAACATCCACACGGGTAGAGTGGAAAGCCACACGGCCGTGTGGTCGGGAAATTCTGGGTTTTAACCCAATTTCGAGCCAAAGGAAAGGGAGAGCTGGGTTTTGGATACCAAACACCCAAGGGACGAACCAAAGAGAGAGAGGGTGATTTGAGGGCATTCTTGGAGTGGAATTGGAGGATTTCTTTGCCTTGGAAGCTAAAGGAACAAGCCCGGACTTGAAGACTGATCATCTGAAGATTCTTATTACAGTCTCTCTCTTCTCTATGGAGTAACTTCCCTTCACTTAGGTTTTGAGGAACCCTAGCTATGTTTGTTTGATTGGATGATTGTATGAGTACTCTGACTTGATAATCTTGAGTTCATATTCAATCTATGCATGTTTTCATGATTCAATTCTGCTTTAGTCGAGATTATTGATTCTGCTTTGATCCTATGAGAGCGAATACATGATTAGGTCAACAGAGCACCATAGATTTATAGTATTGGATCAATTGCTTTAGTCGAGGGTTGATTCACTGCTTTGTATCGATTGAGAACCTCTTTCGATAGAGGGAGTCTAGTTCAGAATGCCTTGATCGGTTGTTCTAGAGAAGGATACGTCCCTCTAGGCAATTGACTCAAGAGGGCCTTGTTCCTTTAGTCGAGACTCAAGGTCTAGTCAAGGATTCTCCGCATTGTGAATGAAAGTGAAACAGGTTAGAGATCATCAATCATTAATCTGGCTAGTGGCTAGGGGGGATCATACCTAAGTGAGTTCCCAACCTGTAATTAGATTAACTTTAACTGTAGTTTGCTAGAGTAGTTTGAGTTGTTCTATCTTAATCTGGTTTGCTAGATAATGAACCGAAGCTGAGTAATAGTAACTCTAGAGACCCGTGGATTCGATATTTATTACTTGAGCTACTATACTGCAGTCCCTTTCATTGGTTACACTTGGTCATTGTTAGGAGTTGTGTGACAGCGAGTCAAGTTTTTGGCGCTGTCGCGGACTTTCTAGATTATTAGGAATGGCAGAAGTTTGTTATTTTAGTGTCTTTCTTTTCCACCCTTGCTTTTCACTTGGGTGTTTTTGTTTTTGTTGGTGCAGATCTGAATCATGAATCCTCATGGCTTCTCCAACCAGTGGGGGTATCCACCACCATCCGAGTGGTATTATCCTGAGACTCCCTGGAGCAATCAAGGAGTAGAAGACTATGGATTCGGGTTCTAGTACCAACCCCTTTACTACGGTGAACAATCGGACCCCTGGGCATATCAAGAACAACCTCCTTATCAAGAAGAATTTCTCCCACAACCAGAAGGGCCATCGGAGCTGGAGTTACCCATAGCGGCCTTCACGGGCCATTCTGCAGAGCCATGCTACACTCCACCGCCAGATCCAAACTATGAATTGAGGCTTCTCATGGAGCGGTTTGCTCGAGACAGTGAGAGATCATGCTCCAGGATGGATCTTTGTACCCAGGCCTATCATGAAACAGAGGAGATCCTCCTGATCATTAAGAAGAGCCTCGATGATCTTGAGCGATCTTATGCACAACCTGCTCCAGATCACCCTTCTGCTACCATACTATAAGAGGAGGAGGAAGAAGAAGGCTACAAGGACATTGTGGAGCACACAGAAGTTGTCACGGAGAGCTCCCGTGATGATCATGATCAGGAATGTCCTGTCATAACCGACCACACCTTCCCACACCCCACACTGAGCTTTGAAGAGGCGGGCATGAGTGAGGAGATGCAAGAAGATCTCATCAAAGAAATTGCTTGGCGACTTGCCCTCCAATCCGTGCTGGAAGAAGAAGAGCAAGAAAGGGTGCAGAAAGAAGTTGTGGAGGATGACGAAAGTGAAGTAGAAGGAGTTCTTGATCATTTCTCAAGGGTGATACCACATGAAGAAGGAAGGGGGGGTTGAAGAAGCAATTGGCGTCTAGGCCGAGGACGAAGTTGAGGTGGAAGAGGCCTGCACTGGCCATGAGTTACATGTGATATCTCCACCAAACTTCGAGGAACTACTTAGAAAGGATCCATTTGCAGTGTCTCTTTGCCAGACCAAGGCCACATCGACATCGGTCCCTCTTGGTGGACGCGATGGTGGTCAATCGATGTTGTCATATATGGTTTGGGGAAATGAGACGAGAGAAGAGAAGAAGAGGTCTCGAGGGTGGAGACTTCATCTGCATCAAGTGCATGAGTCTTCATCAACTGCCACACAACATGCTCGTGACTTGAGACTCCACCTCATCGACGAGAACCACAACTTCAAAGAGGTTCTGGGGTGGACCGAAACTTAGGATCCATCGTCCGGCTCACGACGCGAAAGAAGTGCTTGTTGGGAGGCAACCCAACTAGTCTGTTTGCATTTCTTTCTCTATTTCTCCTCGGTTGAGTCAGTTTTGTTATTTGATTTTAGAGTCAATAACTCAACCTTTGTGAGATTTTGTGTGGTGTTTGTGTTCTGACTACTCTCTCCTCCTGGAATGCACCGCCTGACCCGTCCATCATCATTCACCCTTGATATGGTAACTTCGTTCTACCCTCCTTATCTTTCCTCCATTGAGCACAATGTCGTGCTTAAGTGTGGGGGGTATTCGATTATGTATGCGGGTGAATGTTTGGCTGTTTGTGAGCTTGGAGCCTAGTCCACTGTCCAAATTTTTAAATTTGAGGGCTCCAAGTACGTGTTTCCTTGCAAATTGCCCGATCAGTATGCTTTGAATTAACAGTCTCTATAGTAATGTGCAACCTAGGAAGGTAGTGTAGCACTATGGAGGATGTTGAAGCATAAGATTTTTCCTATCTAGCTCCCTACTGTGCCAGTTGATTTTGTGAATTAGTGGAGCTAAGACCGTTGAATTCATGTGGTAATGGTGACTCTGTTTGGATTGTGTTATGGACTTGTGTATCGAACAGGGGGATCATGTGAGAAATGAAAAGCAGTTAATCCTCCACGTCGAAATCATTGAAATCTTAAACATGGGGTAAGCCCAACGTGTGTGGCACCGTTCATTGAACAAAATCGGGTTTTGGAAGAGATTTTAGTGATCCTTAGTGGGGTAATCCTACTAGGTGAAGCTAAGTTGTCTCTAGTACGAGTAAAATTTTCACCCGTTCAACGGTTTGCCTACTTGAGTATGTGTTTTTAAGGGCACGGATAGAGCTTCCGACCCCCCTTATTTTCATTGACCCTCCACACGAGATGAGGAAAAAAGAGTTAAAATAAGTACTTTGGCGAGCGCCAGATGTACAAAAATTGCTCTTGCTCGAGTAATAAGGGTCGACCGTGCAAAAGACTGCAATTGGAACCCCCGCCAAGTGAAAAAAAAAGAAATGTAAATAAAAGTGCAAAAAAGAGGGGTTCCAACAGTGAAATAAAGTGAAAGAGCAACCCGGTACAACGAGTCCTTGGTTATGAATGGTGTGAGTCCCTTTATCCATGAACTGGCTGTCTTACTTCTACTTCTTCTCATGATCTTGGCTTGAGTCTAGTACCCGCATTGAGAGAGATAGGGAACGTCTTAGAAGACCAGTTGACCTCGTAAGCTGCTATATGATCTAGGAAATCCTCTACCGACGATCGGGGTTGTTTGTTGTTATAAAGGTCTGGAGAGTTGCATTGGTTTGAGTTAGGTTTGCTTGGGGACAAGTGATGACTCGATATTTGCACATGTTTTCCCCTTTGTTTCTTGATCGTTTAAGCTTGCATTATTGCTTCTTTGGCCTATTTTTGCTAGGTTGTGTTCCTTTGTCACATTTCAGGTCCTAGCACATAAAGTGAAGCGTAGGCACAAGTTTCAAGTCAATCGGAGATCAATTGGCGACTCGGGGGAAGAAACTCGGGTATGACTTGAAGAAGAAGGGATTTTTACCTCAGTTTGTGACCATATAATCATGTAATCTTGTCATGAGAAGAAAGAGGACGAGAATACGAGCATCTGGGATCAAACGACACCTGATTTGGAGTCCGAACGAGGGAGAAATGAAGAATCAAAGATAGGGGAAAATTGGTTTCGGGCTTCTCTGAGAAACAGAAGGGGGCCTTATCGTGACACTAAAATTCCCGGTAGGGGATTTTTGGCCTTGATAGTGGATTTTCCCCTGTCTCCAGACGTTGCGTTTTCAAAAATCCCCTATCGTGAACCAAAAATCCCCGGTCGTGAACCAAAATCCCCGGTCGTGACCCAAAAATCCCCGGTCGTGAACCAAAAAATCCCCGGTCGTGACCTAAAATACCCGACCGGGTATTTTGACCGGGGATCGCGAACGCAGGCTGTTAAAAGCCTGTTTTGTGCGTTTTTGCAAGGAGAGAGCTGGGTTTTGGATCCCAAACACCCAAGGGACGAACCAAAGAGAGAAAGGGCGATCTGAGGGCATTCTAAGAGTGGAATTGGAGGATTTCTTCGCCTTGGAAGCTCGAGGAACAAGCCCGGACTTGAAGACTGATCATCTAAAGATTCTTACTGCAGTCTCTCTCTTCTCTATGGAGTAACTTCCCTTCACTTAGGTTTTGAGGAACCCTAGCTATGTTTGTTTGATTGGATGATTGTATGAGTACTCTGACTTGATAATCTTGAGTTCATATTCAATCTATGCATGTTTTCATGATTCAATTCTGCTTTAGTCGAGATTATTGATTCTGCTTTGATCCTATGAGAGGGAATACCTGATTAGGTCAATAGAGCACCATAGATTGATAGTAGTGGATCGATTGCTTTGTCGAGGGTTGATTCACCGCTTTGTATCGATTGAGAACCTCTTTCGATAGAGGGAGTCTAGTTCAGAATTCCTTGATCAGTTGTTCTAGAGAAGGATACGTCCCTCTAGGCAATTGACTCAAGAGGGCCTTGTTCCTTTAGTCGAGACTCAAGGTCTATTCAAGGATTCTCCGCATTGTGAATGAAAGTGAAACAAGTTGGAAATCATCAATTGTTTGTCTGGCTAGTGGCTAGGGGGAATCATACCTAAGTGAGTTCCCAACCTGTAATTAGATTAACTTTAACTGTAGTTTGGTAGAGTAGTTTTAGTTCTTTCATCTTAATCTGGTTTGCTAAATAATAAACCGAAGCTGAGTAATAGTAACTCTAGAGACCCGTGGATTCGATATTTATCACTTGAGCCACTATACTGCAGTCCCTTCCATTGGTTACACTCGGACATTGTTAGGTGTTGTGTCGTAGCGAGTCAAGTTTTTGGCGCCGTTGCCGGGGACTTTCTAGAGTATTAGGAAAGGCAGAAGTTTGTTACTTTAGCGTTTTTCTTTTCTTTTCTTTTCCACCCTTGCTTTTCACTTGGGTGTTTTTGTTTTTGTTGGTGCAGATCTGAATCATGGATCCTCATGGATTCTCCAACAATTGGGGGTATCCACCACCACCCGAGTGGTATTACCCCGAGACTCCCTGGAGCAATCAAGGAGGAGAAGACTATGGATTCGGGTTCCAGTACCAACCCCCTTACTACGGAGAACAACCGGACCCCTGGGCATATCAAGAACAACCTCATAACCAAGAAGAATTTTTCCCACAACTAGAGGGGCCATTGGAGCTGGAATTACCCATGGCGGCCTTCACGGGCCATTCTACAGAGCCATGCTACACTCCACAGCCAGATCCACACTATGAATTGAGACTTCTCATGGAGCAGTTTGCTCGAGACTGTGATAGAACATGCTCCAGGATGGATCATTGTGTCCAGGCCTATCGTGAAACAGAGGAGATCCTCCTGAGCCTTAAGAAGAGCGTCGATGATCTTGAGCGATCTTGGGCACAACCTGCTCCAGATCACCCTTCTGCTACCATACTAGATGAGGAGGAGGAAGAAGAAGGCTACAAGGACATTGTGGAACACACAGAAGTTGTCACGGAGCTCCCGTGATGGTCATGATCAGGAATGTCCTGTCGTAGCCGACCACGCCTTCCCACACCCCAAACTGAGCTTTGAAGAGGCGGGCATGAGTGAGGAGATGCAAGAAGATCTCATGAAAGAAATTGCTTGGCAGGAGTTCTTGATCATTTCCCAGGGGTGATACCACACGAACAAGGAAGGGAGGTTGAAGAAGCAATTGGCGTCCAGGCTGAGGACGAAGTTGAGGTGGAAGAGGCTTGCACCGGCCATGAGTTACATTTGATATCTCCACCAAACTTCAAGGAACTACTTAGCAAGGATCCATTTGCAGTGTCTCTTTGCCATACCAAGGTCACGTCGACATCGCTCCCTCTTGGTGGACGCGATGGTGGTTAATCGGTGCTGTCATATCTGGTTTGGGGCAATGAGACGAGAGAAGAGAAGAAGAGGTCTCGAGGGTGGAGACTTCATCTGCATCCAGTGCACGAGCTTCCATCTACTGTCATACCACATGCTCGTAACTTGAGATTCCACCTCATCGACGAGAACCTTAACTTCAAAGAGGTTTTGGGGTGGACCGAAACTTAGGAGCCATCGTCCGGCTCACGACGTGAAAAAAGCGCTTGTTGGGAGGCAACCCAACCAGTCGGTTTGCATTTCTTTCTCTTTTTCTCCTCGGTTGAGTCAGTTTTGTTATTTGATTTTAGAGTCAATAATTCAACCTTTGTGAGATTTTGTGTGGTGTTTGTGGTCTGACCATTCTCTCCTCCTGGAATACGCCGCCTGCCCCGTCCACCATCATTCACCCTGGATATGGTAACTTCGTTCTACCCTTCTTATTTTTCCTCCATTGAGGACAATGTCGTGCTTAAGTGTGGGGGGATGTTCGATTATGTATCCATGTGAATGTTTGACTATTTGTGTGCTTGGAGCCTAGTCCACTGTCCAAATTTCAATTTGAGGGCTCCAAGTACGTGTTCCTTACAATTGCCTGCTCAGTATGCTTTGAATTGACAGTCTTTATAGTAATATGCAACCTAGGGAGGTAGTGTAGCACTATGGAGGATGTTGATGCATTTAAGAAGTCTCATTTCTTCTTCATATTGTGTTGGTTGATTGAGTGAATTAGTGATCTTAGGACCCTTGAATTGTGAGGTGTTGTGGACTCTCTACCTATCATGGACTCTTGTATCATGTTTTGAAATAAAAGGTGCTCGATAATGTGCTTTAAAATAACGTCTCCTGTGCGAATAGGGCGAAAGTGTGTAAGGGGAGACGGGAATTCGTTCCCAATTTCCACCTACTACCTCCAGCCCTCTTACATTCCTTTTCCCCGCACGAGGCTCGAGACATTCGCTCCCGGCATGGCCGGTAAGAGCCGGGTTCCCGCAAAACCTTTGCTAGGTGGGAGCCCCGTTTTCTGAAAATCGGGTTGGAACCCTTGAAAAGGAAAGAAAAAAAAAGAGAACAAAAGAAAAGGAAAAAAAAGGGTTCCAACCGTCTTCAAAAAGAAAATAAGAGCACCTTGAAAAATGTGAGTCCATGATCTTTTGTTTTTGAGAGTCTCTTCGTCCACGATTCATTTGTCCTCTGATCACTATTTGCCATGATGCCGACTCGAGACTAGCGTTCTCGCCGAAGAAGCTATGAGATGACTTGTGCGTCGGTTGACCTCATAAGCTGCTAAAAGATCTAGAAAATCCTCTATCAAGGATCGAGGATGCATGTCGCTATAGAGGTCTGGAGAGATGCATTGGTTTGAGTAAGGTTTGCTTGGGGACAAGCAAACGGTTAAGTGTGGGGGGATTTGATGACTCGATATTTGCACATGTTTTCCCCTTTGTTTCTTGATCGTTTAAGCTTGCATTATTGCTTCTTTGGCCTATTTTACGCTAGATTGTGTTCCTTTGTCACATTTCAGGTCCTAGCACATAAAGTGAAGCGTAGGCGCAAGTTTCAAGTCAATCGGAGATCAATTGGCGACTCGGGGGAAGAAACTTGGGTATGACTTGAAGAAGAAGGGATTTTTACCTCAGTTTGTGACCATATAATCATGTAATCTTGTCATGAGAAGAAATAGGATGAGAATACGAGCATCTGGGATCAAACGGCACCTGATTTGGAGTCCGAACGAGGGAGAAACGAAGAATCAAAGATAGGGGAAAATTGGTTTTGGGCTTCTCTGATAAACAGAAGGGGGCCCTATCGTGACACTAAAATCCCCGGTAGAGGATTTTTGGCCTTGATAGGGGATTTTACCCTGTCTCCAGACGTTGCGTTTTCAAAAATCCCCTATCGTGAAATCCCCGGTCGTGAACCAAAATCCCCGGTCGTGACCCAAAAATCCCTGGTCGTGAACCAAGAAATCTCCGGTCGTGACCTAAAATACCCGACCGGGTATTTTGACCGGGGATCGCGAACGCAGGCTGTTAAAAGCCTGTTTTGTGTGTTTTTGCAAGGAGAGAGCTGGGTTTTGGATCCCAAACACCCAAGGGACGAACCAAAGAGAGAAAGGGCGATCTGAGGGCATTCTAAGAGTGAAATTGGAGGATTTCTTCACCTTGGAAGCTCGAGGAACAAGCCCGGACTTGAAGACTGATCATCTGAAGATTCTTACTGCAGTCTCTCTCTTCTCTATGGAGTAACTTCCCTTCACTTAGGTTTTGAGGAACCCTAGCTATGTTTGTTTGATTGGATGATTGTATGAGTACTCTGACTTGATAATCTTGAGTTCATATTCAATCTATGCATGTTTTCATGATTCAATTCTGCTTTAGTCGAGATTATTGATTCTGCTTTGATCCTATGAGAGGGAATACCTAATTAGGTCAATAGATCACCATAGATTGATAGTAGTGGATCGATTGCTTTAGTCGAGGGTTGATTCACCGCTTTGTATCGATTGAGAACCTCTTTCGATAGAGGGAGTCTAGTTCAGAACGCCTTGATCAGTTGTTCTAGAGAAGGATACGTCCCTCTAGGCAATTGACTCAAGAGGGCCTTGTTCCTTTAGTCGAGACTCAAGGTCTAGTCAAGGATTCTCCGCATTGTGAATGAAAGTGAAACAAGTTGGAAATCATCAATTGTTTGTCTGGCTAGTGGCTAGGGGGAATCATACCTAAGTGAGTTCCCAACCTGTAATTAGATTAACTTTAACTGTAGTTTGCTAGAGTAGTTTTAGTTCTTTCATCTTAATCTGGTTTTCTAAATAATAAACTGAAGCTGAGTAATAGTAACTCTAGAGACCCGTGGATTCGATATTTATCACTTGAGCCACTATACTGCAGTCCCTTCTATTGGTTACACTTGGCCATTGTTAAGTGTTGTGTCGTAGCGAGTCAATAAGCAAACGGTTAAGTGTGGGGGAGTTTGATAGACCATTGATTGCACATGGTTTTACCCCTATTCTTGAGCCGTTTGAGATGTTGATTCTCGTGTTTTAGGACGATTTCACGATAGGTTGTTCTTGTTTGTGATATTTCAGGTCCTAGTACGTGAATGAAGGTTTGGGAACGAGTTCGGGGTCGATTGGATGAAGATTGGACGTTTGGCGAGAAGCTGAGGAACTCACACGGGCACGCCTAAAATGCCACACGGCCGTGTGACTTGGCCCTGTGGCACCACTTTGCACGGTCAAATCACACTGGCCGTGTATGGGACCCCTTGTGGCCGTATGGAAAGTCCAGGGAGCTCACACGGCCAGACTGGACATCCACACGGTCGTGTGCCTCTGGCCGTGCAGCGTGCCTGAAGTCCACTAATCGAAACGCGGTGTTTTGACATCCACACGGGCAGACTGGAAAGCCACATAGCCGTGTGGTCGGGAAATTCTGGGTTTTAACCCAATTTCGAGCCAAAGGAAAGGGAGAGCTGGGTTTTAGATCCCAAACACCCAAGGGACGAACCAAAGAGAGAGAGGGCGATTTGATGGCATTCTTGGAGTAGAATTGGAGGATTTCTTCGCCTTGGAAGCTCGAGGAACAAGCCCGGACTTGAAGACTGATAATCTGAAGATTCTTACTGCAGTCTCTCTCTTCTCTATGGAGTAACTTCCCTTCACTTAGGTTTTGAGGAACCCTAGCTATGTTTGTTTGATTGGATGATTTTATGCGTACTCCTACTTGATAATCTTGAGTTCATATTCAATCTATGCATGTTTTCATGATTCAATTCTGCTTTAGTCGAGATTATTGATTTTGCTTTGATCCTATGAGAGCGAATACCTGATTAGGTCAACAGAGCACCATAGACTGATAGTATTGGATCAATTGCTTTAGTCGAGGGTTGATTCACTGCTTTGTATCGATTGAGACCTCTTTCGATAGAGGTAGTCTAGTTCAGAACGCCTTGATCGGTTGTTCTAGAGAAGGATACGTCCCTCTAGGCAATTGACTCAAGAGGGCCTTGTTCCTTTAGTAGAGACTCAAGGTCTAGTCAAGGATTATCCGCTTTGTGAATGAAAGTGAAACAGGTTAGAGATCATCAATCATTAATCTGGCTAGTGGCTAGGGGGAATCATACCTAAGTGAGTTCCCAACCTGTAATTAGATTAACTTTAACTATAGTTTGCTATAGTAGTTTTAGTTGTTCTATCTTAATATGGTTTGCTAGATAATGAACTGAAGCTGAGTAATAGTAACTCTAGAGACGCGTGGATTCGATATTTATTACTTGAGCCACTATACTGCAGTCTTTTTCATTGGTTACACTTGGTCATTGTTAGGAGTTGTGTCATAGCGAGTCACCACCCGTTGCTCTAGTTATTTTTCAAGGAACCAAACCTCATATTTCTTGCCGACTTTACGTTTTATACTTTTAGAATTTTAGATTTCATTGTCTGTTTTTCTTTAGACGAGAATCGTAGGAGCTACAATTTCTAGGCTAAATTTAGAGTTGTGATTTGAATATGTTCATTTGATCCATTTTCCTAATTACACACAATTTTATTATAAAATAACATTGGATCGAATAGCTAAAATCGATATAAACTCATATGGACTATATTAGCTCCGAATCCAAAAGAGGGCTGGACTGGAGCCAGGATGGCCACCCCCTGAATCCGCCACTGACGCAGTCTATCACAAAGCACGAATGAGTATCAAGATAGCCAGCCCAACCTGACTCATTGTCGTTCCAAGCCAATGGACATCAGCCCCCATGACATTGACAACCCTTACACTTCCATAAAATAAAGTTCAACTCCCCTTGACGTAAGGGAGAGGAAGTGGTACAGTTTATAGGGATTGAGGAATCTCATTAACAGAGACCTCGCGCAGATTGGGCTAGCTTTTGGGTTAGTGGTATACGTTTAATTTGTTAATAATATTACGGGTGTACATTTGGGTTATTAATTTGTTAGGTAGGTTATTACTTATTAGTGCATGGACCAATGTGTTAGTAAGTTTGGGCTAAGTAGGAGTCTGTTGGAGGTGTTAGCCGAGTCAGCTAGAATAGTTATTAGGGTTTGAGGTAGTTAGGGTTACGTATTAAGGGTTTCTACTCCATAAATATGTAAGTTCGGCATTAGTCGGGATGAGCAAGGATTTTTCGACACCTACAGGCAAAACTATGGAATCGAAAGTAAAGAAAGAGACGGCGTCGTCCAGCAGCACTAGCAGCAAGACGATGAAGCTGAAGCTGGTGATTGACAAGAAGAAGAAGAAGGTGATTCTGGCCGAGGCCCAGAAGGACTTGGTGGACTTTCTGATTTACTTTCTCAGCCTTCCTTTAAGCGCCGTGGTGAAGTACCTGGCCGGCGCCGACGAAGAAGTCCCAGGCAGCATCGGTAAGCTCCACGGCAGCATCGCTTCGATGACGAAGCAAGGGTATATGAAGGCTCCTTACAACGTTTGCAGTCGCGTCCTCGTCCCTCAACTGTACACCATCGCCTCCATTCTACCAAAGCTCCGAGAGGACGTCACGCACGCCAGCGAGGCGGACTACGTCATGGAAAAGGTCCAATACATGGTGGCCGACGACCTGTCGGTTTCGCCGTTGGATTTCAACTCCGTTTTGGGTGCTCTCAAGCGCTGCGACCCTGGTGACGTGGTAGAGAAGGAGGTCGAATTCGGGACTTCTGAGGTGAATCGATCGATGATGTTTTTTTTTCTTTCAAGGCAGAGTTTTTTTTTATTGTTTTTGTTAGTTTGTATATGCTCTATAAACATGTTTGTATGTTTTGTTTGCAGGCTCTGGCGTTGTTGAATGCTTCCTTGCATTCCAAGGAAGCTCTCACTGCCGTGTTTCTCAAGACTGCACCACCGAAAGTGAATGTTTGAGTTCGTAACCTCTCCTTCTCCATGCAGCCAAATCGATGTCCACCGTTTGACTGTTTCTTAATTTGTTTTACCAGTGTTTTAGGATTTCCTTGTTATCATGATGAGGAGAAATAGATAATATTTCTTGATACGTTGGTCTTAATAATACATTGCATCAGAATGCCCGTTTGTGGGAACGATTAGGGTTACCTTGTACGTTTGATCAATTGTTCGAATCGGAGGCTTTAAGGTGGAGTTCGATTGCGGTGGTTTACTGGTTTAGATTAGGCTGGAAATTGATTTATGGTTGGTATAATGTAACACACTAGAAGGCAACACATGAAAACAGCATAGGAGAATGCAGTCGATTAATTTGGGCATGGAATTGGGAAATTATGGGGCAAGCCTACGCCTAGCTTATTGAGTTATATATATCTTCGTTTATTCCTATTCTTTTTATGACCCATGTATCATCAGTAGCTTTATCATTTTTGTGAACCAAAGAGGGATGGGATCACACCTTATGATCCTTCATCAGGTCAAAGTTTATATGCTTTGTATTGTCAAATAAAGAGAAATACAAAGAGAAAAATAAAGTCGGTCAAGTTGTCCAATCTCTATTGGCCTGTTGGTTGAACTAGGTACGATCACTTTCAAACGATTTGTAGAAAATCACGGGAGAAGAAGTGAGAGTGGAGGAAGATGATGGGTGAGTCTTGAAAGTTATATAGCGTTTTTTTAGATAATGTCTATTTTTTATCCAATTTTTTTTCAGATTCTTTTATATTATTTAAATTTATCGAAATACTAAGAATTAGCCAAATGTTAACTTCCAGTTAGCAATTTTGTTAGCGATATTGACTTAGCAACATGATACTGACTTGGAAGAGACTCATGAAAGTTAACATTCCAAAATCTTAGTATTTTAACTAAGAAAAGAATTACAAAATTATTAACGATAACATAAAAATGGCTAATATTTTTGATGTATTATGAACGATTTGGATAACTAATAGAATTGTAATAGGTTTCGACAATACAAAATAATCTTAAAAAGATTTGGATAAAAAAAAGACATTACCCTATCTACAAATATATTGGGATGTGAGTATCTACAAATGGTAAATCTCATGTCAATCATTAAATTTTTAGATTAGTACTTTATCTCGACATCTCTACACACCTATCTACAGATATATTATAATGGAGTTGTGGCCAGTTTTTAATGATTCAAATTTGCAGCTCATAGAGCAATTTTCTGATACCCAGGTAATTTTCACTCGACATTAATTCTGCCCTTAGCTGCCACTCGTCTGTTAAACTCTAGCCCAATATCCTATGAATGTGAGAATCCATTACTTACTATTATTTTCACTTTGGCCCGTATATATGTTCATCAATTGCTTATTATATTCTCACTTGGCCCCGCAAACTTTCAGCACCGCATCCTCAATACATACCTTTTTTCCCCATTCAATATCCCAAGAGTGGGGAAAGAAAAAAATACATTATCTGAATAAGAGCCACGAGGACTCCTAAATACATCGTAATCAAGAGACGAAGTCGAACCCTTAACAATACGGAGCGACATGAATAGAACATGACGAGCCACTGAATGAGCTTCCCTGTTATTAGAACGTCCTATGAACAATAATGAGTAATACGATAAGTCATCCAACGAGCAAAAAATTTCCTTGAGAAGAATACCAATTTTGGAATGGTGAAAATCTCGGGCACGACATTTGTCAATTTTGATATTTGCATCCCCTGGTGACGTGGTGGAGAAGGAGGTCGAATTCGGGATTTCTGAGGTGATCCATTGATGATGTTTTTTTTTCAAGGCAGAGTTTTTTTGTTGTTAGTTTGTATATGCTCTATAAACATGTTTGTATGTTTTGTTTGTTTGCAGGCTCTGGCATTGTTGAATGCTTCCTTGCATTCCAAGGAAGCTCTCACTGCAGTGTTTCTTAAGACTGAACCCCCCAAAGTGAATGTTTGAGCTCGTCATTATTGATCGGGCTTGTTTCAGAACGACCCTGTTTCTGTAACAGATGGGTTTAAATTGTAAATAAATAAAAGAATGAGGATGAGAGTGAGAAGTGGGAGTGTTGGTGTAATATGGCAAAACGGATCGTATAAGTAGAGCTGGGCCCACTGGTTCAGTTAACGTTGGAAATAATACAATTTTCTCTCCTCTTTCTTCCTATCTCTCTCTTCTTTCTCTCTCTCGTACTTTACCAATTAGTTGCGTAACAACCTTTCCCTCCAGTCCAACGTCTCCAAACGATCCACTGGACAGAAGGTCGCCATTGCTATCTCGTCGAGTTCTCGAGACTCTCCACCCTAGCTGTGACAACTTGGTATTAGAGCCTTCGCTCGACCGGATGGCGACGACAATAATGGAGGAGAAGCTCACAACGTTCACCAACCGCACCATCGCCGTCGAAACTCAGATTCAACAGATCGGCGATCATTTGCACGCCATGGATGAGCAGATGATGACGACGGGCGAGCAGTTTCGCGCACATGCCGGCCAGCTCCACGACTTGTCAACGAAGGCCGACGGTCACTCGCTGCAGATGGCCACGCTTAACACTCGGATTGATGGATTGGACGGCCGCTTCGACGAAGTCCTTCGCCGTCTTGCGGAATTAGGTCACCAGCGGCGACAGGTAGTCGTTGCCGAGGCGGATGCTCCGCTGGTTGCTCGGAACGAAGACCGCGGAATTTTACCTCAGCTGTCTTTCCACAGGCGCGTCGACCACTGGAGCCAGACGCAGGGATGCAACGAGCTCAGGCGCAGGGGAATCGCGTTGCTGATCAAATTCCACACCTGCATCAGCGAGTTCCTCCGCCTCATTTTGGTAACAATCCGTTTCCCTTACCGCGTCTGGATTTCCCTTCCCTCAATGGGGATTATTCTCGAGAATGGACTCGCAAATGCGAAAAGCTATTTGCGATCTATGCAATTCCTGCGGATCAGAAAGTTGAACTAGCTTCGATTTACTTTGATCGTCGTCCGGATATTTGGTTCGAAGGATGGAAAACTGGCCGTGTGGAGTTAGTTTGGGAGGAGTTTGTGTCTGCCCTGTGCAATCGGTTTAGTGATTGGTCCTTGGGTGGTGTTGTTGGCGAGTTTAACAAGCTTCGTCAACATAGTTCCTTGCTTGTTTACCAGGAGCGTTTTGAAGAACTTAAATCGCAGATGATCCGCTACAATCCAACCTTGACCGAAGAATATTTCATTTCGAGCAACATTAGTGGTTTGGAGGAAGAATTGCGGCCGGTGATGTCCATGTGGCAACCACGATCCTTGGCTCATGCTTTCCAACTCTCTCGATTGGAAGAAGTTTCTAACGAAGCTCGTCGAAAGAAACTTGGGGGGCCTCTACCTCGTCCAACTGGAGGTTTCACTCCTGGTGCTTCTTCCTCGAGCTCTACTGGTAAGAAATGAGAGCCTTCCAAATCCACCCCAGCCAAGTCCATTCCACCAACTAACAGTAATGGTAACAGGGGTGCGATGACCAAGGGGGCTTGCTACAAGTGTGGGGATCGATACTTTTACGGCCATGTATGTGAGGCCAAGCGGCAATTGAATGCTTTGCAGGCTACAGAAGGTGATATTGTGGAACCTGAGCCTTGGAGTGATGAAGACGACAGTATTTTTGAAGATACTGTGGAACACATGGCCCATCAGGATGAAGGTTTGATTGAGGTCACTATGCAAGCACTCAGCAGTGGCGTTTCTGCCAACTCTTTGATCATCAAGGGTAAAGTTAAGAAGGCGTCCTTGCTGGTTTTGGTGGACACTGGGAGCACCCACACCTTCCTCAATGCCCAAAATGCAGCAGAGTTAGGGTGTACATTGCAAGAAGCTGCTCCCTTGCGGGTTAAATTGGCCGATGGGACTGTGTTGATGAGTAATTCAGTTTGCAAAGATTTCACTTGGACGATGCAGGAGTTTCAATTCTAGTTCGATGTTAAAATTTTGCAGTTAGGATCCAATGATTTGGTATTGGGACTGGATTGGTTGCGCACCATTAGTCCAGTCAAGTTCGACTTTGTGAACCTGCAATTGGTATTTGATATGGATGGAGTTGAGGTTGAGCTGTATGGGGTTCAGGAGGCTGGAAAATGTCAAACAATGTCAGGGGAGAGTTAGGAGAAGTATTTTAAGAAGAAAGGTGCATCTTGGACAGGCCACATCTTCTCCATGACCACTGCCACACCTTCAGGTACTACTCCACCCTCTTTTGTGCAACCTATCCTTGATGAATACAAAAATGTCTTTGGCAAACCTACTTCCCTTCCCCCTTCCCGTGATTGTGACCATACCATTCCTTTATAGCCCGGATCCTCCCCTGTTAACCTCAGACCTTACCGTTACCCTCTTCCCACGAAAGTAGAGGTAGAAAAATTGTGTGATGAGATGATGACAGCTGATTTCATCCAACCTAGTCAAATCCCATTTGCGTCCCCTGTCCTCTTAGTACTTAAGAAAGATGGTTACTGGCGTTTTTGTATTGATTACCGCCAGCTAAATTATATCACTATCAAGAACAAATTTCCAATCCCTGTTATAAATGATCTGTTAGATGAGTTGGGTGGGGCAAAATATTTTACCAAACTTGACCTTCTTTCTGGCTACCACCAGGTCAGAATGCACCCACATGACCAGTATAAAACCGCCTTTCGTACCCACCATGGCCATTTCGAGTTCAAAGTCATGCCCTTTGGGCTGACCAATGCACCAGCCACGTTCCAAGCCCTTATGAACCAGATTTTTGGTCCCTATCTTCGTAAATTCATCCTCGTTTTCTTCAATGACATCCTTGTATACAGCCCTGACCAAACTTCCCATTGCCAGCATTTGTCCCGAACCCTTCAAATACTTCACCAACATTCCTTGTTTGCCAAACCATCCAAGTGTTCTTTTGCTCAAAGAGAGGTGGATTACTTGGGTCATGTCATCAGTCAACAGGGCGTGGCTACTGATCCTAGTAAGGTGGAGGTTATGGTCAAGTGGCCTGTTCCCAAGAATGTCAAGGAATTACATGGGTTCCTCGGCCTGACTGCTACTACAGAAAATTTGTGCAGAATTATGCAGCAATCAGCAGACCTCTCACTGAATTGCTTAAGAAGGACAGTTTTCTTTGGTTTGCTACTGCTGATAGAGCCTTCAACATGCTCAAAATAGCGATGTCCCAAGCCCCTGTGCTCACATTGCCTGATTTTTCACTTCCATTCCAGCTTGAAACGGATGCTAGTGATGTTGGTATTGGTGCTGTCCTGTCTCAGGGTGGCAGACCTATTGCTTACCATAGCCAAGCATTGGGAATCCGCCAGCAAGGGTTGTCAGCCTATGAAAAAGAGTATCTAGCAGTGTTGTTGGCTGTCACCAAATGGCGCCATTATTTGGAAGGAAGGACCTTTACAATTCTGACTGACCACGAGAGTCTTTGTCATAACTGGGCAGCCCATTAGTACGATATTGTCCGCTTTGGGCCAAGCCCGCACGGATTTACTTTTGGGTGTCCTCCCCAAAAGGCCTCGTACTAATGAGATTGGTGGACACTAATATACAAGGGTTCCTTCCCTTGTATAACCGATGTTGTACTTGGATTGTCCCATAACAATCCTCCCCTCAAGCCAAGGACCACGAACTTCATGTCCTCACCTCAACGTTTATCTTGATCCGCCATACACCTTGTATCGATGGGCCTCTCGTTACAAGGATTTTTCCAGACGCGGAACTCTCTTTGATCATCCAAATCATGAGCCCAAACATGGATCTCTCGTGAATCCACCAAACCAGACGTAGATCGCAAATCCCGAAGCCACCGAATGAGGGTCCACCAAACTGACGTCCACCGCCCCGCACCGAACCAGGCTCTGATACCACTTGTCATAACTGGGCAGTCCATTAGTACGATATTGTCCGCTTTGGGCCAAGCCCGCACGGTTTTACTCTTGGGTGTCCTCCCCAAAAGGCCTCGTACTAATTGGGCTAGGTGGACTCTAATATACAAGGGTCCCTTCCCTTGTATTACCGATGTGGTACTTGGATTGTCCCATCGATATAAGGCATCTGGCGGATCAAGATAATCGCTGAGGTGAGGACACGAAGTTCGTGGTCCTTGGCTTGAGGGGAGGATTGTTATGGGACAATCCAAGTACCACATCGGTAATACAAGGGAAGGGACCCTTGTATATTAGAGTCCACCT
This sequence comes from Linum trigynum, assembly GCA_964030455.1. NCBI lineage: Eukaryota > Viridiplantae > Streptophyta > Magnoliopsida > Malpighiales > Linaceae > Linum > Linum trigynum. The sequence goes on from OZ034817.1 coordinate 6,471,849, forward strand.
AGCCCAATTAGTACGAGGCCTTTTGGGGAGGACACCCAAAAGTAAATCCGTGCGGGCTTGGCCCAAAGCGGACAATATCGTACTAATTGAGCGCCCCGATTTCGACAAGTGGTATCAGAGCCTGGTTCGGTGCGGGGCGGTGGACGTCAGTTTGGTGGATCCTTATTCGACGACCTCGGGATTTGCGATCTGCGTCTGGTTTGGTGGATCCACGAGAGATCCACGTTTGGGCTCATCTGGCGGATCGAGGGAGGTTCGCGTTTATCTGGTGGAGAGATCCACGTCTGTTTGGCGGATCAAAGAGAGTTCTGCATCTGGGAAATCCTTGTACCGAGAAGCCCATCGATACAAGGTGTCTGGCAGATCAAGATAATCGCTAAGGTGAGGACACGAAGTTCGTGGTCCTTGGCTTGAGGGGAGGATTGTTACGGGACAATCCAAGTACCACATCAGAAATACAAGGGAAGGAACTCTTGTATATTAGTGTCCACCAAGCTCATTAGTACGAGGCCTTTTGGGGAGGACACCCAAGAGTAAAACCGTGCGGGCTTGGCCCAAAGCGGACAATATCGTACTAATTGAGCAGGCCCCGTTATGACAGTCTTAAACACCTCCTTGGCCAGAAAATTCTTACTCACATTCAGAAGAAGGGTCTTGTTAAATTGCTAGGCCTGGACTTTGAGATTAAATACAGACAGGGCAGATTCAATAGGGTGGCGGATGCTTTGTCTAGACATCCTCAGTTTCAAGGAGTGGGGGAAACCAAGGCTGAGTGTCAAGCCATCTCTGCTGTGCTACCAGCTTGGTTGAGTGAATTGGAGCTGACATATGTTGGAGATACTGAGGTTCAGAACCTGATGCTGGAAGCAACTATTCCTTTTGTTGGCCCCCGGGTTAACTCAGTGAAGCAGGGATTACTCTACCACAAGGAAGCTTTGTATGTTGGGTCTGTGGGGGATATGAGAGTGAAGTTGTTGAAGTTGTTTCATGATTCTCCAATTGGGGGTCACTCAGGGGTGCAAGCCACTTATTTGAGATTGAAGCGTTATTTTTGGTGGCCTGGTCTTAAGTTGCAGGTTAAGGAGTTTGTGCGAGTGTGTGATGTGTGACAAAGATGCAAGACTGAGAATGTCCCCTATCTTGGCCTGCTGCAGCCTTTGCCAATTCCAGAGAGGGCCTGGCAGCATGTTTCAATGGATTTTATTGATGGATTGCCTAAGTCTGCAGGGAAGGAAGTAGTGTTTGTGGTGGTTGATAGGTTTTCAAAGTATGGACACTTCTTCAGTCTGACCAGACCATACACAGCTAGCAGTGTAGCAGAAGTCTTCTTCGAGGGGATCTTTAAGATTCATGGGATGCCTCAGACTATAGTGTCAGATCGAGATGCTATGTTTACAAGTTCTTTCTGGACCAAGTTGTTCGAGTTGCAGGGAGTGGATCTTCATTTCTCGACAGCTTATCACCCCCAAACAGATGGTCAAACTGAGAGGCTCGACCGTTGCTTGGAGGATTACTTGAGGAGCATGGTGCACCATTCCCCACAGCGCTGGAGTGCTTGGCTTCTGCTTGCTGAATGGTGGTACAACACCAACTACCACAGTAGCCTACAGTTGACTCCATTTGAGGTGCTCTATGGCTATCCTCCCTCTCATTTCAAAGTCAGGAATCCACTTTCCACTTCTGTAGCAGCAGTTGCAGATAAGCTACAACAACAGCAGAGTTTGATCAAGGTCATTAGAGAGAACCTTGCTATGGCACAGAACAGGCAGAAGCAGATGGCGGATCGTCATCTTACTGAGTGAGTCTTTGCAGAAGGCGACATGGTGTACTTGAGGCTGAGACCTTATAGACAGATGACAGTGGCCACGAGGACTACACAAAAGTTGGCTGCCAAATACTATGGACCCTTTCTCATCCTTAAGAAGATTGGTGTCGTGGCTTATCGACTGCAGCTACCCCCAAGTTCTTCTATTCATCCTGTATTCCATGTTTCCCTTCTTAAGAAGGCTGCAGAAGCACAGGTTATCGTCCAACTAGCCTTGCCAGACTATGATAATCAGGGAAGATTGAAGGTGGAGCCCATGGAGATTCTGGCCAGGAAAGTGGTGGCTCGAGACAACAAGGCTGCTACACAAGTTCTCGTTCAGTGGACACATCAAGATGTTGCAGATGCTACTTGGGAGTTCCTGGATGAGTTCAAGCTCAAGTATCCCGAGTTCCAGACTTGAGGACAAGTCTTCAGCGAAGGAAGGAGAGTTGTAACAGATGAGATTAAATTGTAAATAAATAAAAGAATGAGGATGAGAGTGAGAAGTGGGAGTGTTGGTGTAATATGGAAAAACGGATCGTATAAGTAGAGCTGGGCCCACTGGTTCAGTTAACGTTGGAAATAATACAATATTCTCTCCTCTTTCCTATCTCTCTCTTCTTTCTCTCTCTCTCTCTCTTACTTTACCAATTAGTTGCGTAACAACCTTTCCCTCCAGTCCAACGTCTCCAAACGATCCACTGGACAGAAGGTCGCCATTGCTATCTCGTTGAGTTCTCGAGACTCTCCACCCCAGCTGTGACAGTTTCCTTCGACTATACTATCCCTGCAGGCTGCAGCCTAATCGACGCCCCCTATTTCTTGATTTCTAGCTTTTGGCAGTGTTTTACTGTTTCCTTGTTATCATGAAGATAAATAATATTTCTTTGACATGTTGGTCCTAAATCCTAATAATACATTGCATCGGAATTACCGTTAATGGGAATGATTAGGGTTTACCTTATGTTTTATCAATTACCGAATCGGAGGCTTCAAAGATGGAGTTCGATTGCGGTAGTTTAGATAATTAGGCTGGCAAACGAGTTATCGTAAAAGTTAACAAAATAACTAGAAGGCAAACACGGCAGGATGCACTCAGGGCAAGCATCCCTACCATATTGATTGGTCGGACCAGAAATATCGGAGACTGGGGTCAAATGATATGTGGTTTTCGAGGTAGGAAATAGTAATCACGATTTTAATACAAAATATACGATTACTGTCTTTTCCGATATAACCTTCAATACAATTTCACAATTCTTGCAGGGTTATTGCAACACTTGAGAGCACCCCAGACATGTGGATATTAAATGGATTTTCTAACCTTATTTTAGTGTCTATATATATACGTTTGCGTATAAATTATTTGTAATTTGATAATTCTGACGAATTAAAATCGTTGTTTTTCATTTTAAAATTAAATGAATCTTATGGTTTGGGTTAGAGAATTGGGGACTTGGGTTCTCTCATTAAAGGTTAGGGTGTAATATCATGCTCCAACTCCGGTTAATTCATGGTCCAAATAACAAACTTGACGGGCGTAAGCTAGCCTGAACCATATAATATATAAAGTATTGTCTTCGGTGCACTCACTTTTTTTGGTGCATTCAATGCACTCGCCTCATAATTGTCATTCCGAGCATGTGATTCATCTCAAATGGTATCGATTGTCAGTTGTGATATGATGAATAACAAACACATGAATTTGAGAGAAAAAAATCATTCAAGATTTACTTCAATTTGAAGGATTAAGGGTTTAGGGATTTAAGGTTAGTGTTATGGTTTATAATTTGGGGTTTTGGGTTTGTGTTCAAAATTGAAGGTTTATGGGTTATAAGGTAATTGATTGATTAGTTGTGAACGTATGTTATATTATCATGTCAGACTAATGCTACCAATTAAAATCCAAAATAGATGTCTTAAGGTTACTTTTAGAGTTGGGTGCTTTGTATGCACTCATTTTTATGGGTCCACCGAAGCAGTCATCACCATATATATATATATATATATATATATATATGGCAAAGGCTGGCGTAAGTCAGTCGTACGCTGTACGCCTGTGTTCACACTTGGTTTTTACACTTCAATATATTTCGTCGAATCAGAACCATCGGTTATTATTTTTTAGATTAAATGAATCTTGTGGCTTGGGTTACAGAATTGGGGACTGGGGTTCACCCATTAGAGGTTAGGGTATAGTATCATGTTCAAAATTTCGGTTAATTCCTGCTCTAAATAGTAAAACTCGACGGGCGTACAATGTACGACTGACGTACGCTAGCCTGAACCATATATATATATATAGTTCTATCGTACGTACCTTGAGTAAAATCAAATGTATAATTAAGTAAGAAAATTTATATCTAGACATTGAATTTATCGGAGTTTGGGACATGCTACATTTTGGGTTAGAGAATTGAGGACTGTGGTTCACTCATTAGAGGTTAGGATATAGTATTATGCCCCCAACTCCTATATATATATATGAGTGAACTCCAGTCTCTAATTATCTAATCCAAACCACCATAATATTCATTCCATCTTGAAATGAAAATCAACTGTTCTAATTTTGAAATTATCAAAGTACAAATAATAGTTGTGAATACAGGTGCATAGCGTATGCTAGACGTACACTAACCTCATCGTACGACCGTTGCTTTTTTTTTATTTAGACCATGAATTAAGCAAAGTTTGGGGGATGATACTATACCCTAGCTTCAAATGAGTGAACCCCAGTCCCCAAATTCTCTAACCCAAACCATAAGATTCATTTAATCTATGGGAGTTGACTGCCAGGTCAGACAAAGTTAACATAGTTGTTCGGAGAATGACCAAACTTGAAACATTTAACTAATCTTAGTGACCATGAATGTAATTAAATAATTTTACTGACTAAATATGAAGCTTTCTAGTAATCACGGTGATCAATCGTGCAATTTACCCAATTGGAAGCACTCAAGTTTCCCTCCTCTTTCTCTTCCATAAAATTGAAAGAACCAAATGTCTCTCTTCTTTCCCTCAACAAAAAGTTGAAAACACAAAATTTTCTTCCTTATTTCTCTTTCCATAAATCAAAAGACCAACTTTTCCACTTCTTTCTCTTCTCACAAATAAAAGCACAAAAAGTTCTCCTTCATTCTTTTCTCAAAAATTGAAAGCACCAAATTTTTCTTTTCTATTTCTTTCCAAAAAGTTTAAAACACCAAATATACTCTCCTTTCAAAATCATCAAATTACCAAACATATTACTTTACATTATTTATATATAATTGATTAGTTTATTGAATAGTTGAATTAACCAACGTTTTAATTTATATATAATTTATTAATATTGTCCATTGTCTCAATTATTAATTATTCATTATCAATATTGACTTGTGCCGATCTTATATTTTGTGTCAAGGGAGGATATGTTAGAAACCGAGTCCTCTCAGGTTTTTATAATTATTATACTTATTATTAGGATTTTCAGTCAATATACGTCGGAAGATATCAAGGAAAATTATAGCAAAGTGTATCTCTAAACCCTATTCTCCCAAACTCTCAATTTCTCGTCTCTCCCTATTTAGGCCGATGACCATTCTTCTCTATTCTTCCTATCCCAATTGTCAATCTCAATCTCCTTTTATATTCTAAATCCCTAATTATCTATCAATTGCCAATCCCGCAACCCTTATAAGCCCTAGAACAGGGTTTCTAGCACCATCAAAACATCAAAAGCAAAAGAGAGATCAAAAGAGAGATAGAAGCTGCTGTTGGGGAAGATTAATGGGTTGAATTGTGTTGTCTTTTATTTAAATATGATTATAGTTTTTTTAAATATTATGTTAAAAAATGGTTATTTAGATACAAATTCAGAAATTTTGTTAAAACGGACACAAATTGGTTAAACCACGATAGAAAGCTTTCACTTGCATAACCGACGTACAAGCATAAACTAGTTTGACAACTAGATGTTTCCATCACCATTTTGCAACCATGTTTCCTAGTCAGCCCTTTCACATTCATAAATCAATTAAGTCCCAACTCCCCTGGTAAATACAAGGAAGGTGGAAGGTCTTTTTTTTCTGCAGGGGAATAAACCAATGATAGCAAGGGGTTCCGCATCCAAATTGAATGGGGGAGGGCTTCAATAAGTGGTGCATTAATTTTGACTTTATAAATGAAAGAGAGCAGCCTCAACCAGTGGTACTGAATCGCCTTGCCTTGCGAGTAGAAGGAGATGGCGATGAAGAGCAAATACCAGAAGATGACGATAGAGCTGAAGCTGGTGGTGGACAAACAGAGAAACAAGGTGATATTCGCGGAGGCTCAAAAGGATTTCGTGGACTTGCTAGTCTACATCCTCTCCCTCCCTTTGAGCGCTGTGGTGAAGTACCTGGAACCCAAAGGCCCAACCAGCCTCGGGAAGCTTCACAACAGCCTCCTGTCGATCATGAAGGCAGGCTACATCAATCCTCCACCCAAAGACAATTCAATTGAACCTAAGTTGTCGACCTATGTCCCCGTTTTGCGTCAGCTGAGTTCGAGTCCTAAATGGGTTCGCAATCCCGTGTTGAACATGGAGCAGGCGAGCTACGTGAAGCCAATGGTGCCCTACATGGTCGCCGACGATCTTTCGGTTTCCCCTTTGGATTACCATTCGGTTTCTGTTGTTCTCAAGGGCTACGGCGAGGTGGTGGAGAAGGTCGTTGAATTCGGAACTTCTCAGGTTTAGTTTTTCAGTTTCTTACGTGGGTACGGTTGTCTGTTCATTATCTCGCTTGAACTTTGGAGTTTATGGGTTTGTAGTTTTCATTTGTTGCATCAGGTTCTGGATTTGTTGCAGGCAACCTTGTACTCCGAGACACCTCTCACTAGCGTGTTCCTCAAGGCCAACTGATCAATGGAGTTCTTTTCATCAGCAGCTAGCATGTTCTATTTTCCCGAGTATTTAGTTTACTACTACTTCTGATTCCTTGTTACTCATGCATGAAGAGACATCCCTCAGAAATATCTTTGTGTTGGATTACAATTGGTGAATTACATTTAATTGTCCAAACTAAACCTAGAGGCTCTATTCAGAAGAGGCCTCTATATATTCATTGTCCAAACTAAACAAACATACTTGGAACGAATTACAGTTGGTGAATTTTATTTAATGACATGTACTTTTTCTTGTTTCAATTCTGGTTTGTAATTTTTATAAATACATTATTGGATAGAAATTTGGGGTATAAAAATCACATATCTATCCTTGTTCGGAACTATATATCAACCTGCATGTTTTCTTTTTCAAGCTTGATTGAGATTCTCAAACACCCATGTACTAGTAGCGAGATAAGAGAATTGGAAAATGAACATATTATCACCAAAACCCAGACACATAAAACTTGTCATATCGTCCCCAAAACCGGTGTGCCCATTATCGCAGCTAGGAATGATAATAGGGCGAGTTCAGAGCGCGTATCTTGATACTCGTACCAGTTTTTTGGCAAGTTGGGTTCAGATTGGTTAATTTCTCATGTGGCGCGGGTCGGGACAGGTCGACCAATCTATGAATCCAATCCACCATAGCATAAAAGTATAAATTTTGTTTGTACCTTACAAGATGTTGTATCACTCAACTGTAGGAGAAGATTCGATCATTTTATATTTGCTCATTACGTAAAACGTTATAAATAATAAAAGAGAGACGATTCTAAAATATTGCAAGAGAGATTTTCTACCTGTTTTACATGTGGGTATGAGTATGGGTAAAACCCGAACTACTATTGGTAGGGTAACGGATATGCATTATCCACGCCTGACCCGACCCATTGCCATCCCTAAACCCAAACTAAAAAATTGGGTATGGAGTTATTGCCCAAAAATAAAATTACCCAAACTTCATTTCACCGAAAATACGTTGGGTTTGGATAATACCCGAAGTTTGAAACCCAATTCTCATCCTATCCCTAGTAGTTAAGCTGATCAACCTTATTACCTTAATGATCTACTTTGCAAAAATTCCAAGATTTTGAACAGCCTGAGACGTCGCAACCGGCGCAACCTTGATTATGTAAACAAAATGAACTTCTTAAGATTTAAGATCCCTCTTTCCATATCATTATGAAACCCTCAAGGTGGTTGTCAACCCGCGGGTTGACCCGGACCCGGTTGAACTAGTGGGTCAAGGGTTAATGGGTCACCCGTTTTAGCCCGATTTAGCTCGGAATTATGGAAAGCGTCATTATATTGTACTTATTTTGATAAATTATATCAAATCTCATCTAACATATGAGTTATAACAAATAATATTACACCAAAATAATATTTCGTACTTAGATTCAACATATAGCGAAAATTCACACACACTTATATAACATTAGTATTCAAATGTTCAATTTATGATTTCGAAGTTTGAGTTAGGCAAAAAGAAAAATCGGAAAATAGGCGCATTTCGCAAAACAAAGAAAAAATGACACAATTTGACCTCCAACCCGGTATCTTGTGGTGGTCGACCCGACGGGTGCGTGCGGCCCGTTTTTCTCACCGGGTCAGAGTCAAAGTGGGTCAACCCGCAGGTCGACCCGCGGGTTGACAACCTTGGAAACCCTACATTCATCAATCAAGTCCAGCTCCCTACCCGAGATATGTAAAACGAGATGGAACGGTTATTGGTAGGGTTTTGCGTGCTATATATAATTGTAAGTTTGGTATTAGTCCGGGGTATATCATCAAAGGTTCATCCGATACCAACGTTATCTTCGTTTTCTCGCTTGTGAGTGACTCACGGTTCTATGATGAGGTTGAAGCTGATGGTGGACAGGAAGAGAAACAAAGTTGTCTTTGCAGAGGCCATGAAAGATTTCGTGGACTTGCTAATCTACCTCCTCTCTCTCCCACTGACCGCCGTGGTCAAGTACTTAACATCCGCCGGCACCACCACCGTAGCGCCGCCGCCAAGCAGCCTCGCGAACCTCCAAAGGAGCATCGAATCAATCATGAAAGCAGGCTAGGCACAATCTCATTGCTCGAGGGTGATCATTTTTGAAAATTTCCTCAAGGGTTTGCTGCTTTTGAATTCTATTTGTTTTCTCCTCCAACTCTTACCTTTGTTTCTTGGTGGGTTATGCCTTATGAGTTACTTATGATCATTATTGCTTTGCTCCAGTTCTTTTTGGGTATTCGTTGTTCTTGTATTGTTTGTTTCCTTGTTTCTCTCCTTTCTTAATAAAATGCAACATCACATTAATATAAAATTATGATTTGGGTTTTACCAAAATAATTTTATCTTAAATGTGAAATAAGATAAATCAGAATTGAAATGAACCGAACTAAAAAATCATACTAGATATGCATTTCATCCAATCCTATCCCAATTTAATCAAATTCTGAACTGAATCCAGATGTCCATACCTTGCTAGTAGTTATGCATGTCAAAAAAAATTATATTCTATCTCAATATTTACATTTATTAAATATATCATTTACAGAACTACGGAGCAACAATTAAGCTTTGAAAATTTTGTCCTAACATGGTGTTATTAATTTTGGTACCATCAAATGTTGCAATGAACCTTGGGGTGTTGTCAGTGCCACTATCATCTTCTACAAAAACAAAATTATATCAAGTAAGAGATGATCATTGACGCTTCTATAATATATTTAAAACAAATTCATGGGTTGACACTTAAATGAAGACAAAACATTATAACCAATTAGGCTACATTTTTTTCTATATAGGCAACACTTTGTTTGTAATCATAAATGTTACTATTAGTTGCATTTTTTTTGTTAGTCATTTGGTATTTCTCATGTTTCAATGCGTACAAAGCATATAAAGAGTAGTGCTTATAAAAAAAGCATATAAAGAGTAGTTTGAGTATTGTGTAGATAATTTATGGCAAAATACAAAGCAAGACACGCATTATTAGTGTGAATGACACATACAAATTATATAATCATCAAACTCTCTCGGTCAATAAGCCGGGCATTGTGCTATTATAATATAGAGTGTAGATCCCATGACAAAAAGGATGTTGAATCATGAGTTGGAGTGGACATCGAGTTTGGTGAACTCGAACCAATAATTGGAAGAAGTCGGTTGAGTATTAGTCAAATGTTGGTATTCCATATATACGGTTTGGATCAAACAAAACCCAACCATCGAAATGCGAATGCCCCAAAACAGTCCACAACAAACTTCAACTCCACACTCCCAAAGAGCCCAACCCACTCTCTCTGACGCACAAGGCCCATTTCTTCCCTCGCTAAGGCTACCCTCTTTCGGTCTTGGGCTGGTTCTAATGCTTAAGCCCAAAAGCTTAAGCACGTGCCTAAACTCCTCATATTGGTTGTCAATGGATTTTGAGTTTTTAGTTAATAAGTGGGTGGGGTATTGAGGTAAATTGCATATTTAACTGTTTTGATATATATCAAACTCAATAAGTCGGGTTGGGGTGATATATATCAAACTCAATGGATCGGGGTGGGTTTTGCTAAAATCAAACTCAAACCCATGAGTTTATCCGCCAAAAACATCTGGGGTAAAACCCGTTGGGTTTGAAAAACTCAACCCAACCCAACCCGCTGGGTACCCGTGGATTTTTGTGTAAAAAATTACAATAACAAGTTTCTTTCAAAATAAAAGTCTAACATAAATTTTCTCATACAAATTATCCATACAAAAAACACCAATCTAGAGCATACAAGCAAACCGCAAATTATCAATACAAATTGTTCAAAATTAAAGATAAACATCTATAAACAACATGATTAATTGAAAGCTTCTTCCTTGTTGACAAGTAAGCTTCTTCACTCTCCACTCCATAATATCAACTTCATTCTACACAATTAGAAAGAACAAATTAGACATGTCTCCACAAACATAAAGAAGATTAGTTGTTTAAGGAAGATATATTGCTTTGAATATTAAATGTACCAAAAAAATAAATTATATTGGTGTGGGCGGGTACCCATGGGGCGGGTATACCGAAACCTAAATCCAACCTAACCCGTGAATAGTGTAGCGGGTTTAAACTCGAACTCGGCCCAAAACAAAACCCGTCAACACGAATTTTACCCGCGTTGATCGGGGTGGGTTCGGGTTTTGTTGTCATCCCTAGTCCCACCCCACTTCAGCCCATCCTGTCACACCAGTGACACCACACAGCGGGCGTCGCCTCACCGCCCACCATTTATGAGTGTACATGGGTCGGGTGGTCCGGGTTTAACCATTTTAATAATGCAACCCATGGACTACGCTTTGGGAAATATTAAACCCAAACCCACCCAAAAAATTAAAACCCTACGATCGGTTTTTGGTACCGGCAAGGTGACAGGCTTTCATGCTGGGCTATGTGAATTCTCTACACGAAACTGAAAATGATAAAGAAAAAAAAGACAGAATGAGATGGCTTTATCCGGTTTGTTTCTAATTGGGTTGGGTCGGGTTGGCGATATTTTTAAGTAAAAACCCAACCCAACTCAAAATTGTAATTATCCTACACCATAGAAATATTTTATAACTAATTAAAATTTCAAATAAATAAACCGAGGTGATAGGTATCAAAATTCACAAATGTTGTTTGAATTTTAATAAAATGTGATTTATTTCAACATATATCTAGTTTTTTTCACGATATTTGTTGAAATAGACTAAAAAGGTTGTAAACGAACGCATCCATAATATGTTATTCTATTAAAATTGTACACAAGAATGCAAATTAGGGGGACCATGAGAGTAAAACATGAACTCATACCGATAGTCTATGTCTAAACTTTAAGTCGAAGAATGCAAATTAGGGGGACCATGAGAGTAAAACATGGCAAATATCTTAATTTTCTCATAAGTATGGCTATAAACGACATAAATATTTTTTGGATATGAACTCATACCGATAGTTGGAACACGCGTTGGGTCGGGTTCTATGGGTTGTATAATCCAAACCCAACCCAAAAGAGGCGGGTTGTACAAAAGAAAACTCTCACCCAACCCAAAACTTTAGTTTTAGCGATAAATACGGGTGGATTGAGTCGGGTTGGACGGGTGGGTCGGTTTGCGGGTGTGTTTGTTCACCCCTTCTCCCATTCCTCTCCTTCCTCTGCCTCATCGACGGCCGACGCCATTAAATCCGCCATCGCCGCCTCTGTCTTCTCCATCATACTGTTCAACCCTTCACCACACCGGGATCAACCTTTTTTCCTTTCTTCACCGCTTCCTCTTTGCCGACGCATCTTGTTTCTTCTCCAACCGAAGTTCTGAATCGAAAACAAAAATAGAGATGATGCTACTGAGTACTTAAGCTCGGCCTCGAAGGAGGAAAAAGTCCCAAAAAATTCCATGCATGCTTTGTCTGAACCCATACGAACATTCATCGTCGAATTGTCACCATCGCATTCTTCAATCTTCGTTGCCGCCTGCCTTTGTCCATCGATTTCCGCCACCTGCCGACGTTGTCTTCAATCGTCGTTGGTTCTCTCTTCCGCCTGCCGTTGTGCTCTGCTTCGAGCTCTGCGTTGTGATCGGCGGTCGCTCCCTCATTTGTTGGTTGGAGGGAGAGAGATGGGGGGAGCATCTGAGTAGTTTGGGAGAGATGAGAAGACAGGGTAAAAAGAGAGAGCGCTCGTTTTGCCCAGTAGGTGCCAAAACGCACATAGCTACCATTTTTGGGTTTGGAGAAAAAACCAAACCGAGTTATAGTTCGGTTCAGATTTAGTTTGTCTTGTGGTTGGAATTAGGATCCCAGTAATCATCTGTTCGGTTCGATTTGAACCGAACCGACCGAATGTCCACCTCTAGTTAGATCCATTCATCACATGTCCTCATGTTTTAGCTATATTTCAAATGATTATTACCAACTTGACCGCTTATGGTAACAAATTGATCTTATTACATGGTACACTATTGAATTTGTCACATTTCCTATCACTAGAATTGTTTGTAAACTGAAACACAAATTGGCTTAAAGAACTGATTATTACAACCAATGTAAAGTCCAGGCGGGAAGCGTTGGCTTCCGTACTAGTATGTTATAATTAGGTATGGGTTGGATGTTGATTTGTCATTTTTTTAGTTAGTTTTACCTATACATAAAAATCCGGACCTAATTGTAAATTTATAAAAGTTAGTACTAAATTGTCGATACTGTAATTTTCTCAACATAATTGAAATTATCATTTTGAAGTTTAGGAGTTAAATGATAAAACCATTTCAGCTTAGGTATTTGAATGATGAAAATCATTATGTGTTAGGTAATGTAATTTTTATATTGATGTGGATAAAAACTCAAATCCATGAGTAAAAACCCAATCCTAGTTAAATGGATCTGCCTATGGGCCCATTGAATTCGATCCAATTATATTATAGTTGAGTTTTGTACCCAATTGGATAAGCAAAAATCTTTGACAATCAATTCAAAAGAAAAAATTATCCTTAAAAAAAATCAACAATGTGTACAAAGTAGAAATCATGCATAATTACAAAAGGGTAGGGTTCTGCTCCTTGTATAATTTGCTAAATTTCATATACATTCATTGTAACATTAAACTGGAAGAAAATTTCATCCTCTGCAGTTCCAAATTGAATTAGAAAATCTTAAGGTAAGAGTGGACTACGGCCGTGGCGACAAAGCACATTTATGATCAAGGGTTTACTCCCACCGCAGCGAGTGAGAGATGATGAACACTGTTTCTTAAAATTTAGTTAAAATGTGTTTGGACATAGGTCAGGTCATGACTGCGGTACCATGGTTTCATCATTTTTGCAGGTTTGTTGACAATCATAATCTCTCCGTAGCTCAGTTTTTCGTTGACACCTACCACATTTAGTTGGAGTACCCTTATTTGTCGCTTTTCTATGCAGGAACAGACACCAAGCCGTATTATCTACCAATATAGGTTCGAACTTGTAATTTAGTGTACCCTCAATTTAACCGTGGACAAAGGGCTTTGGTAACTTATTAACAAACTTCTTTTTATTGGACAGTTGTGCATAGAGCTGTTAATGATTCGAGTCAAGCTTTGCCATGGTTTGGGCTCGACTCGTTAAAATAGTTCTAAGTTCGAGTTCCGCTCGTGTTAGTCACGTACTTTAATATGCAAGTTCGAAATCGGCTCGTTTAAGAAAATCAAAGGTTGGCTTGCAAATGAGCTTAACGAGCCCAATCTCAATCTCGTCAACCCACTAATCCTCCGTGACTGCCACCCTACCTACTCTCCCATCAGCGCTGCTTCTCCAAAACTCCCTCGAAAGACTGAGATCCCCCTACCAATCTCAGAGCTGATTCACTAACAACGTTTTGGTAGTGAAAAATTAGGGTTTCCAACCTACCCCTTTCCTTCTTCTCATTGTTAATATATAGTTCGAACTACAAGCCAAAAACATCCAGCTCTGCTGGTGAAAAACAAATACAGAGAAGATGAATAGTAAAAACGATCACTGTCCAGACCGTTGGAAAAGCTTGCATCTGATTGGTCCTTGATCTTCCAGTACGCGCGTGACACGTGACACCTGGATCTGCGTCAGAGACGGATGGAACGACGCCGCTTCACTTACTGCGAGAGCTTCCTTCTCCTGAGTCGGGTTCGATACTTGAAGAAGAAAAAAACCTGTTGGTTTCTTCTGTTACCCCCCCCCCCCCCCCAAGCTGGAGGGTACAGGTTCAGTAGCCCAAGCTTGGAGATGAGAGACTTAAACGGTGCAGGAGACAGAGGCTTAGTGAAGACATCAGCTAACTGATGATCTGAAGCAACATGGAGAACCTTGATCACACCAGCAAGAAGCTTATCACGAACTAGATGACAATCAAGTTCGATATATTTAGTCCTTTCATGAAAGGTAGGATTTTCAGTGATATAGATCGCAGACTGATTATCACAATAAAGACTAACTGGAGATGGATGAGGAACCTTGAAGTCGTTGAGAAGAAACAACAACCACTGAATTTCACAAGTGGTGTAAGCTAAAGCTCGGTATTCTGCTTCACAAGAGGAACGTGATACTGTGGTTTGTTTCTTAGATTTCCAGGAAACCAGAGACCCTCCAAGAAAAACACAGTACCCTGTAATTGATCTGCGTGTATCAGGACACACCCCAATCCGAGTCACTGAATGCTTTCAGGGTAAGAGGAAATGTGGCAGGAAAGAAAAGTCCATGACCAGGATCCTTCTTGATGTATCTCAAAATTCTGGTGACTGCTTTCTTGTGAATCACAGATGGTGAACTCATGTACTGACTGACCTGTTGCGTGGCAAAGCTTATATCTGGTCTCGTTGTGGTGAGGTAGATAAGCTTGCCAACTAAGCTTCTATAAGCAGTAGGATCAACTGGATCACTTCCATCATTCGTGCTCAAGTGCAACTTGTAATCCATGGGAGTGGTTACTGGTTTAACACCTAAATGGCCTGCTGCATCAAGTAATTCAAGAGCATATTTGCGTTGAGAGAGGTGAATACCTTTTGGTGACCTGGACACTTCAAGACCAAGGAAGTATTTAAGGACACCAAGATCCTTAATGCTAAAAGCCTGATGAAGATGAGCTTTAATGCTGGTGATCTCCTGTAAATCATTCCCCCCCCCCCCCCCCCCCCACAATCAAATCATCAACATAAACTAGGATGGCAGTGTAGGAAGTTTCAGTAGCCTTGGTGAACAAGGAATGGTCAGCTTGACTCTGTGAATACCCTTTCTGAAGCAAACAGTCAGATAATTTTGAGAACCACTGCCTGGAGGCCTGCTTGAGGCCATACAGGGACTTATGAAGCTTGCATACTGGGTTGGGAATGTCAGATGGTGGAGTTATACCAGGAGGCAAAGCCATATACACCTCTTCATTGAGATCCCCGTGGAGAAAAGCATTGTTTATGTCTAATTGATGGAGATGCCAGTTTCTAGCAGATGCAACTGCCAAGAAGGTCCTTACTGTTGTCATTTTCACCACAGGAGCAAAAGTATCCAAAAAATCAATGCCTTCTCGTTGTGTGTAGCCCTTGGCAACAAGTCTAGCCTTGTATCGTTCAATCTCACCATCAGACATGTATTTGATCTTATAAACCCATTTGCAACCAATCTTTTTCTTTCCCGCAGGCAGAGAAACAACAGTCCATGTTTTGTTTTGTTCAAGGGCATGAAACTCCTGATGCATAGCAGAGTTCCAAACTTCATGTTGGGCAGCCTGTTCATATGTCTCTGGTTCTGTCTGAGCTGAGATAGCAAGAACAAAATGTTTATGTGTAGAAGTGACCTTGGTATAGGCCATAGAATTGCGGATGGAATACTTGGAGCTGCTTGTGACTGGACTTGTCTTGGATGCAAACAACTGAGACCTGCGAGTCACCAAATGATCACATTCATAATTGCCAAGGTGGGTGGGACCTTTGATGACACGAGGTGGAAGGGTCCTAGTAGGAGGAACAGAAGGTGGAACTGGGGAATCAGGAACTGGTGGTGGGAAATAGATGGGTGGTGGTGTATCTGGGGGACCAGCACCATCATCATCACTACCAGAATCCTCAGGTTGGTTATCAGGAATCAAAGGGGGCACATAATCATCATCATCATGAGCTCCACTAGGCACAGTTGGGAGGCAGTTAGAAGGATTGTCACCGGATGAGGAAATGGTAGGCACTTAGAAAGGAAAAACTGCCTTATGGAATATGACATCTCTAGAGTGAAAGACATCATGACTGTCAAGGTCAGAGAGACGAAAACCTTTAATACCAGGAGTATATCCCAGAAAAATGCATTTTCGTGCTCTAGAAGTGAACTTGGTTCTGGTGCTTGGCAATGTAAAAGCAAAACAAAGACACCCAAACACCTTAAGAAAACTCAAGTCAGGGGGTTTGTTGTGAAAAAGCTCAAATGGAGATAGATTGTCTAGAACTGTGGAAGGAGTTCTGTTGATTAGAAAGACAGTATGTTTCACACAATCAGACCAGAATTCAATAGGTAGATGTGCTTGGAACTTAAGAGCTCTAGCTACTGCTAATATGTGTTGATGCTTTCTTTCAACTTTTGAATTCTGCTCAGGTCTTTCAACACATGACATTTCATGGATAATTCCTTTTTCAGAATAGAAATCCCTCATGTTAAATTCTTGACCTTGGTCACTTCTAATTCTGTGAAATTTGGTGGAGAATTGAGTCTCAATGAGGTTAATGAAGCTGGCTATTTGTTTTCTTGTTTCTGATTTGTTTTGCAATAAAACAATCCAAGTCATTCTACTGTAATCATCTACAATGGTGAGAAAATATCGAAAACCATCATAAGAAGATTGTGAAAGAGGACCCCAGATGTCCATATGTATTAGCTCAAAAGGCTTTGCAGTAGTAGACTTGCTAACAGGAAATGGCAAGCGTTGCTGTCTCGCAAAATGACTTACATCACAGTGAGGGACAGGAGATGTATCTATACTAGGATTGATTCTTTTGAAAAAAGGTAAACGGGAATGGGAAATGTGGCCTAACCTATAATGCCAAAGATTAGAACCACTAGTTGTGCTAGAAGCAACAACCTTAGGAGGACTACTGACATGATTCCTATGGAGTTTGTAGAGACCATTCTGCAACTCAGCAGAACCAATCGTTTGCATCCTCAACGTGTCCTGTATATAACAAAAACAAGAAGAGAATGTCAAGCAAAGGTTGTTGTTCTTGGTCAATTTGCTCACTGACATCAAGTTAAAGGTAAAATCAGGCACTAAAAGAACATCCTCCAGCAGTATTTTCTCTGAAAACTTCACAGATCCCATTCGAGTTGCTTGGACAGTGTGTCCTGTGGGCAATGTTATTTTCACATTGCTAATAGGAATGCTGCTCACAAACATATCTGGATCAGAGATAACATGGTTTATGGCTCCTGTATCAAGGATCCAGACCTCTTTATAACAGTTTCCAGGCTGTGGTAAACTGATAAAGTGTACTTGCCTGTGTCATGTTGATGCTTACTGATAAAGGCTGCTGCAGAATGTGACCCTGAAGATGAACTGTTGCCATTGTTCTTCAGCATATTCATTAGAGCTTCATACTGATCCTTCTGGAGAGTGATTCCTTCACTTGTACTGCTGGATACTTGATCATTCTGGATTGCAGCATTGGCATGTTTATAACCAGAGTTGTTACCTCTTCCTCCTCTTGGAGACATGCTGGAGGCCAACCATGCTTGTGGTAGCAGGTATTTTCAGTGTGTCCTTGCATCTTGCAATAAGTGCGGAAGGGTCTTTGATTCCCAAAACGACCCCTGCCTCGGCCTCTGCCTCTTGTGGAGTTAGTATTCCAGGTATTGGAGTTGGCAGTCCAGTTGCCCTGATCTGGTACTCGAACTCCCAGGGATTGTAAAGCCATGGCAAGTGATTCCACTGTTCTTCCTTGCTCTTGTGAACTGCCCAGATGTTGTCTCTCATGTTGTGCCATTTTGTAAAAAATTTGATCCATTGATGGTAATGGATCTGTAAACAGGACTTGAGATCTAGGAATACTGTAATTGTCATTCAGACCTCTCAGAAAGTGTACTATCAAATTGGTTTCCTCATAACCTTTGACAATGGTGATGGCTTCACAAGCGTGAGGGCTCGTGGCTGTGCAAGTGCAAGGGGGTATGCTCTGATAGTTCCTTAATTCTTCCCATATAGTGATTAAATCAGTATGATATTCAGATAATGATCTACTGCCTTGTTTCAGAGTACAGAGCTGCTCTTTCAACTCAACAATACGGATTAAATCACCCTGAGCATACCTCAACTTTAGGGTTTTCCAGACTTCAGCAGCATATTGAATACTCCGTACACTTTTCCCAATCACTTCATCGACTGATTGAAGAATCCAGCTCTTGACCATTGTGTTGCAACTCGTCCATGGCCAGCTCATCGTGTCTCCCGCCTGTGGCTTGGGAATGCTTCCATCGATGAATCCCAGCTAGTTCTTGGATGCGAGTGCGTCGATCATGGCTGCGCTCCAGTCGTTGTAATTGGTTGGTGTGAGTTTTTGAGGTACCAGCACCTGACCTGGCTGCTCTGAGCCATGGAGGTAAAATGGATCTGATAATGGGTATCCAGTCGCCAATCGATTTTGTTGGCCGGATCCACTTCCATCTCTTGCCTGTGCGACAGTCGTTTCTGTGTTTTCTATGTTTGTCGACATTGTTATGAATCGGTAAGAAAGGGGAAGCTAAGAATGGAGAAGAAGAAGAAGGGGAAAGGAGGCGAACAGAGTGGTGAGGGTCGAAACCTCTCAATCAGGCTCTAATACCATAACAACGTTTTGGTTGTGAAAAATTAGGGTTTCCAACTTACCCCTTTCCTTCTTCTCATTGTTAATATATAGTTCGACGAACTACAAGCCAAAAACATCCAGCTCTGCTGGTGAAAAACAAATACAAAGAAGATGAATAGTAAAAACGATCGCTGTCCAGACCGTTGGAAAAGCTTGCATCTGATTGGTCCTTGATCTTCCAGTACGCGCGTGACACGTGACACCTGGATCTGCGTCAGAGACGGATGGAACGACGCCGCTTCACTTACTGCGAGAGCTTTCTTCTCCTGAGCCGGGTTTGATACTTGAAGAAGAAGAAAACCTGTTGGTTTCTTCTGTTATTCACATTTCCAATACTTCTTACACACCAATTCGGCTAGGAATCGACGTCGGCGTATTAATGAGTACCTTCGGCGATGATAACTCCATCTCCTTCACTGCGGTTGCGCTGATTCCCTGTGAGGAGGGAGCAAGAGAGAGGGGGGAGATGAGAGCAAGATCCATAGAGGAGAGGGGTATATGGGTTTGAGGCGGCGGTAGAAAAGAAAAGATGGGAGTGATAGAGTTTAAGGCCAGGGTTGGAAGTTGGATATGTATTTTGTCACTTGGTATTTTTTATTTTCCATTCTTCTTTATATTTCTCCAAAACAAGGCAAACCATTATATGAGCTTATTCGCAAGCCTTCGAGCTGACCATGGCATGACTCGAGTTCGACTCATTTAGTTGAGGAGCCTGTTTGCGAGCCGACTCATATAAAACGAGTCGAGTATTGAACGTATTTTTCTCGAGTCGAACGTCGAGTTCTTCATTAGCGGTTTGGTTCATTAACATGCCTAGTTGTGCACGATTGTAGAGGGTTAGCCTTTTGGAAGAAACCTCAATCGCCACCAACAAGTTGCTTTGGAAGCTACCCTTCTAGCTCCAAAGGCTAGATTTGAAGCTATTAACATGGTAATGATGGGGTCGTTTGGAAGCTACCCTTCTAGCTCCAATGGTGATAGGATCTATCAAATCAACTCCAACGGGTGTTTACTCGTCAATTTTTCTCTTTATGGTTCTAAATTTCAAAGACTAAAATTTGGATCCCCTTCCAATGCCAACTAGAATCGATTTATAGCCGTCAGTAGCGATGTCATTGCCATGACTTTGCTTTGTAGAATCAGTGAGATTCTCTTTGCAAAATATTTCACCTTTTAAGAGAAATTCTTATAACGAGAAATGAAGGACTTTGTATTGATATAGTGAAAAGATAATAGAACAACACAAGAACCCTAGCCAAGCCAATAAGCTTGGCTCTTTTACAGAAACAACACACAACACCCTTACTTCCCAAAATCGGAATCACCCAGTGAACTCTTACACACTGTGATCCAATTTACTGAAGCAAACACATTCTTAGACCCAAAGCAGAAGAGATTCGAGTACCAGAAACTCTTCTAACTCACTCACTAAGCTGCAATTCTACAGATAGATGGCTTACAATATATATGTGAGCGTTATGACCGTTGCCTATGATGAACCCTTCTATAGCTTTCATCATGCATCCTGTAGAGACGGTGCTTGCTCGTTGAAAAGTTGAAGCGTCGATGGAAAGCTGAGAAGTTTGCTGGAAGTGAGTCGACCGAGAGAGATGATCAGGACTCCATCGATCGAGGAGTCCCCTGGTTGACTTCGAAGGATGATATATCAAGAACGGCGTCGTGGAGGAGCGTTGGTGACAGAAGGATAATGTGTTGCGTTGTGGATCGTACCGACGTCGTTTAAGTGTCAACAATTTCCCCCTTCATCCAAGAAGTCACTGCAAAACAAAAAAAAACAGAAGAAACAGCAGCACACGCAACTCCGAGAAGTAGGGCAGTTCATTGATTAAATAAGGGTACACTAAGAAGCGTTCTTAAAAGAACAGCAGTTATAAAAGGTCAGGATAGAGAACTAAAGTTCCCCCTGAGCAGAATTCCCCCTGAATTTAGTACTGAAACATTGACTAAAACTAGCTAGAGAAAACTTAACAGCTAATACAAGTACTAACTAAAAACATAAAGAAGCAGCTAGAAAGGGAACTAAGAGGCAGGAGAGGAGGCAGGAGCGGTAGCAGCAGATTCATCAGAAGAAGAATCTCCTTCAGAGATGGTAAACACCAGATCCCCAGTCTTGCTAGGTTCACCCACAGATTTGGTCCTTTTGACAGCAGAAGGTTTGGGAGGGGGTCCAAGAAGAGAGGAAGAGGGACGAGGAGGAGGAGAGACATCAGTTGGCAGATCCAGCACCATTAGCACGTTGAGTGCACTGATGTACATGGTAGAGGAGATGCTACGGAACTCAGAGAGATCTACCCCAAGGTTGATCAGTAAACGGGTAATTAGAGAGCCAAATGGTATCAGCCCTCTATAGTGTTCATCCCCAACGGGAAGAAGTTGCCCAAAGACGATGCTTGAGTAATCCAACTTACGTCGAGCAGTGGCACTTGCAATTATCCACAGATCCATGGGGAGCACTCGATCCTGGTTGAAGGATCTTGGAAAAAGGACATGAGTCAGGAAGTGATGAAAACTCCTTAGACGTGGAGGCAGACATGCCACTGGGATAGGAACATCTGAGCCACCAGTTGGCTCGGTGGAGAAGTTCCCATACTCTACTTCGATTTTGAACTCGTGTTTCCAGAACTCAGAGGGATGAGCAAGCCCAATCCCTTGAGAAGGAAAACTCAGAATGCCATTTAGAGCTTCAACAGGTATGGTCAAGAGGTGACCATACACGAGAGTAGTGAAACTTCTAGAGCTGACTCCTTGGCTTTTGAGATTGGAATAGAAGTACTTGACAGCACCAGGACAGGCAGGGTGAACTGGCTGTCGAAGGAGAAATTCCCACCCGAGCCCTTCAATGAGTGAGACAATATCGTATTTGTAAAGGTTGAACTCATAGGGATCTAGTTGGGTGATGTGGTGCAGTCTCCTTTTGTCAAAGTGTTGCAAGTAGCAATGATGGTTGACCACAAGAGGCTCATGAAACATATATCCAGAGTATGTGTGGACAAGACCATCAAAGCGAAAGGGGCGAGGAAGATGATCACTCATGCTTCCTGGTGGCTAAAAGGTTTTTTTTTGTTCAATATTTAGACACAAATAATGGGAAGAGGGTAAGCGTGAGGATCTAATGACAAACAGTCACACTATATATAGAAATGGTAAGAGAGACAGAAAAAGAGGATAAGAGAGGCAGCTGAAGAGACGCCCGCAGGCAATGAGTTAATAGAAATGATTAGCTAAGCTAATAGATCCATCAGTCGAGGCAAGCATGAGCCGGAAAAGAGCTTCTATTTTGTAGAACCGAGACACGCAAAAAGTTGCAGGGAAGAAAAGAACCAATCAGCTTATTGATTCTTTAAAGATTTTATAGTAATAGCTTGGTGCACGAAAGCATGCATGGCAAGTACCAATAGTACGTTTATTTGGAGAGATTTTCAATCTGACTTAAGGATTTTTGACCTAGCTCAGTACACAAAAGTAAAAATCGTTCACTGGCTAAGGGTTTTGTAAGCAGATCAGCCAATTGATGTTCAGTGGCGACAAAGTGTAGTTCAATATGCCCAGCTTGAACAAGTTCTCTTATGAAATGATATTTTATCTCAATATGTTTGGTTCTTGAGTGTTGCACAGGATTTTTTGTCATGCTTATCGTACTTGTATTATCACAGCATACTTGAATGTCTTTTAACTTAAACCCATAGTCAGATAATTGTGCTTTCATCCACATTATTTGAGCACAACAGCTTCCAGCAGCCATATATTCTGCTTCAGCAATAGATAATGCTACAGCTCCTTGTTTTTTACTAAACCAGGATACAAGTGATGATCCTAATATTTGAAGAGTTCTAGTTGTGCTTTTTCTATCTACAAGGCTTCCTCCAAAGTCAGAGTCACTATAACCAGTTAATTCAAATGAATCGGATAGAGGATACCACATCCCAATATCTATGGTTCCTTTGAGGTACCTAAAAATTCTTTTGACAGCTTTGTAGTGACTTTCTTTGGGACTGGATTGAAATCTAGCACACAGTCCTACACTAAATTGGATATCAGGTCGACTGGCAGTTAGGTAAAGGAGAGATCCTATCATACCTCTGTATTTTCTCTCACAAAAAGGAGCACCACCTTCATCCTTGTCTAGTTTTAAGTTAGTTGCCATTGGAGTAGTGCTTGAACTTACTGAATCCATATCAAACTTCTTAAGCATTGCTTCAGTGTATTTAGTTTGACTGATAAAAATTCCTGAGTCTAGCTATTTAATTTGAAGCCCTAGGAAGTGAGATAATTCCCCCATCATACTCATTTCAAATTCAGCCTTCATCATATCACAGAACTTAGTGCTCATCAAAGGATTTGTTGATCCGAATACTATGTCATCAACATAGATTTGTACAATTAGTGTATCTTCATTTTCCTTTTTGATAAAGAGTGTTTTGTCAACGTTACCTTGTTTAAAACCTTCTGATTTCAGGAATGAGGACAGTTTTTCATACCATGCTCTAGGAGCTTGCTTTAGTCCATATAGAGCTTTTGACAGTTTATAAACATGATCAGGATATTTGTGATCAATGAAACCAGGTGGTTGACTTACATACACCTCTTCTTTTAGTTCCCCATTTAGAAATGCACTTTTTACATCCATTTGGAACAAAGGAATTTTCATGAAGCATGCATAGGCACATAGCATTCTAATAGATTCAATTCGTGCAACAGGTGCAAAGGATTCTTCAAAATCTATTCCTTCTTCTTGTAAGTACCCTTGAGCTACAAGTCTAGCTTTATTTTTTGTAACCTCCCCTTCTTCATTTGTTTTGTTTCTAAAAACCCATTTTGTACCAATAATTAGTTTGTTTAGAGGTCGAGGGACAAGTTCCCAAACTTGTAGTCTAGCAAATTGTATGAGTTCTTCTTGCATAGCATCTAGCCATTTATCATCTAGTAATGCTTCTTTGTAATTTCTGGGTTCTAACAAGGAGACAAGAGCATACTGACCTGGCTGATATTTACCTCTGGTATGTATTCCTGCATTTAATTGTCCAATAATTTGTGAGGGAGGATGCCGCTTCTGAATGTAAGGTGGAGCTTTCCTTTCTTCTTCTGAATTTTGCTCATTGCATGATTCGTCTTTTTCCATCTTAGTTGTATCTTGAGTAACTTTATCATGTTCTTCAGATGCTTCCTTTAACACTGGAAACAAAAAGTCTATATTGTCTACAGAAATTCTGTCAGTGCTCCCAGTTTCATCAAATTTTACAAATACTGATTCTTCAACTCGTTTTGATCTGAGATTATAAACTCGGTAAGCCTGACCTTTAAGTGAGTACCCAAGGAATATTCCTTGATCTGACTTTGAGTCAAACTTGTATAAATGATCCTTGGTGTTCAGGATAAAACACTTACATCCAAAAGGATGGAAATACCCTAAGTTGGGTGTTTTTTGCTTTAAAATCTCATAGGGGGTTTTACCAATAGTTTTTCTGATCAATACTCGATTTATTACATAGACTGCAGTCATTACTGCTTCTCCCCAGAGGAACTTAGGGGTACCATATTCTAGTAACATTGTTCTTGCTGTTTCAATTATGGTTCTATTTTTCCTTTCCACAACACCATTTTGTTGTGGTGTTCTAGGAGCTGAAAAAGTCTGATTTATTCCTTTGTCATTGCACAAATCACTGAAATGTTCAGATATGAACTCTCCTCCATTATCACTTCTAATTAATTTAATACCATTTTTGGAATCGTTTAGTATTAGATTTACAAAGTTTTTGAAATAGAGAAAGGCTTCATCCTTAGAGGAAAGAAGATAGACCCAAGTAAATCTTGAAAAATCATCCACAATAACCAAGGCATATGATTTACCTCCCAGACTCACCACATTTGTTGGTCCAAAAAGATCCATATGAATTAGCTCGTAAGGTTCAGAAGTAGTGATATCTCTTTTTGACTTAAAGCTCTTTTTCACTAACTTACCTCCAACACATGCATCACAAAAGAATTTTGAATTTTCTTTTAACTTAGGAATTCCACGAGCAGACTTTGATTTAGAAAGCTGTGACAATTTGGAAAGGCTTATATGACCGAGTTTTCTATGCCAAAGCATTTCAAGGTCATAATGTTTAGCTTGAAAACATGTCTCATTGAATGTTTTTAAGCAGTTCAGATTTACTACATACATGTTGTTTAGTTTAGTTCCACTGAATAGAAGTTTGTTGTCACTTATTCTTATGATTTCACATGAAGATGTTTCAAACACAACCCTGTTTTCAGAACTACATAATTGACTAATGGAAAGCAGATTATGTTTAAGGCCTTTGACAAACAGTACATCTTTGATAATGGAAAAGGTTTCTTCCCAATTGTTCCTTTCCCCATGATGATCCCTACACGATCATCTCCAAATACTACTTTACCACCCTTTTTATAACTTAAATCAGAAAATAATTCCTTTTTACCTGTCATGTGGTGGGAGCAACCACTGTCCAGAAACCATGTGTTTTCATTTTCTCCCAAACTCTGCATTCAATCATAGGTTAGCACATTTTGGTATCCAAAATGTTTTGGATACAACAGGTTTTTTGGGGTTTAAATCATAGCAGAACCTTTTTATATGCCCTTTTCTATGGCAGTATGAACATGTGAAGATTACAGGATATCTTGAATATTTGAAGTCATGATGCTGAATGAATCCTTTTTGAGGGTGTTTTCTTGTGTTAGACACGTAACCAGTCATGTAATGATCTTTCTTAACAGGACCTGAATTGACTTTGTATGACCTTCTTAGCCTCTAATTTTCGTTTTTAAGATCAAATATCTCCTTGTTAAGTTTCTCATTCCATTCTGTTTGGACATTTAATGATCTGCTTAAAGTTGAAATTTCATCTTTTTGTGCTTGATAGTCAGTCATTAACATGCAAAATTTGCTTTTGAGCCTGTTACACTCTTCTTGAAGATTAGCAAGCTCATATAAGAATTCAGTATTCGATTTAGCCCTATTTTTTATTTCTGATTCTGAGTCAGAAATTACCTGATAGCTTGATGGAGGTTGCTGATCATGACTGGTTGAGGATTGACTGTCACTGTCACCTTTGGTTGCAAAGGCCATGTATGCCAGATTTTTTACTTCATCATCCTCCTCAGAGCTCAGATCACTCCAGGAAGCTACAAGTGCCCTTTCTTTCATTTTATTGCTGGTAGGACACTTTGATCTCATGTGTCCTGGTTTACCACACTTGAAACAAATTGTCAAATCCCTCTCATTGGAAGACTTTGAGTCTTCCTTATCAAACTTAATCCTTTCTCGACCTTCAGATGGTCTATCATACAATTTTGGAGATTGCTTTTCAAAATAACTTCTGCTTGGTGCAAATCTTTCATTTGTTTTAGTAGATGCTCTCTCAGTACCTTCCCTATCTCTTTTGTAGTCATAGGAGTGGTTATAATTGAAACCCCTTGAGTCATGGAATTCCCTTTTTGCTTGAAAATCCTTTTTCATTTTAAGCATTCTGTGAAATTTCCTACTAACTAGGGCAAACTCTTTTTCAAATTCCTCCCCCATGTCTACTTCAGAGTCACTATCACACTCTTGTGCTTTGAAAGCTATAGTTTTCTTCTTCTGTGATCATCTTTGTTCATTTGTAGTATGACTTCCTCATGACTTAGCAAGGACCCTACAAGTCTTTCTATGGATAGTGTTTTCAAATCTTTTGCTTCCTCAATGGCTGTACGTTTAGGCAACCATTCTCTTGGAAGACATCTTAAAATTTTTCTGACTAAATCCTTGGTTTCAAAGATTTTTCCCAGTCCTTTTAACCGATTTATCAGGTCATTAAATCTTTTATACATGCTTGAGATTGATTCTCCTGAGCTCATTTCAAATGATTCATATTCATTTAACAGAACGTCTATTCTACTTTCTTTAACTTCAGACGTACCTTCATGAGTAGTCTGAAGAGACTCCCAGATCTCCTTGGCTGACTCGCATTGAGCAACTTGACTTCGTTCTTCAGGACTGAGAGCAGAATACAGAATGTGCATTGCTCTGGAGTTGAGTTGAGATGAAACTTTTTGTTCTTCTTTCCAGTCCTCGTCATCTTCATCTTCCATAGGGATTGGTCCTTTTCTCACCACAGCCCACAGTTCCCCATCAACTCCTCGAAGATATATTTGCATCCTTTTCTTCCAAATGGTGTAATCCGTTCCATCGAACCATGGAGGATTGGTGTTTGCAGAATATGCAACTCCATTTGATGACGTTCCAGACATCCCAAGACCTTCTCTTTGGCGACGATTGATCCTACAAAGAGTAGGCTCTGATACCAATTGTAGAATCAGTGAGATTCTCTTTGCAAAATATTTCACCTTTTAAGAGAAATTCTTATAACGAGAAATGAAGGACTTTGTATTGATATAGTGAAAAGATAATAGAACAACACAAGAACCCTAGCCAAGCCAATAAGCTTGGCTCTTTTACAGAAACAACACACAACACCCTTACTTCCCAAAATCGGAATCACCCAGTGAACTCTTACACACTGTGATCCAATTTACTGAAGCAAACACATTCTTAGACCCAAAGCAGAAGAGATTCGAGTACCAGAAACTCTTCTAACTCACTCACTAAGCTGCAATTCTACAGATAGATGGCTTACAATATATATGTGAGCGTTATGACCGTTGCCTATGATGAACCCTTCTATAGCTTTCATCATGCATCCCTGTAGAGACGGTGCTTGCTCGTTGAAAAGTTGAAGCGTCGATGGAAAGCTGAGAAGTTTGCTGGAAGTGAGTCGACCAAGAGAGATGATCAGGACTCCATCGATCGAGGAGTCCCCTGGTTGACTTCAAAGGATGATATATCAAGAACGGCGTCGTGGAGGAGCGTTGGTGACAGAAGGATAATGTGCTGCGTTGTGGATCGTACCGACGTCGTTTAAGTGTCAACATGCTCTTCCTGGTCGCGACTTCCTAAATGCGTCATTTTATTAGTCTAGTGACCCCAACCTGATGCCGTGACTTTCAAGATCATGCCATGATATTGCTCTATTCTTATTGTCATTTTTGGAATCTCACGGCTTGGTCCCTGAATGCCATGGTTTGCACCGTGACATCCCTTTCCTGATCGTGACTTTGCTCCAGCTTCATATCTTGTCTCATTTTGACCACTGATTGTCAGAAACTTGTCCCAAAGCATTAAATCACATACTATGAATTAAAATATATTATAAAACACAAACTAGCATAAAATTGAATTATATAAGAGTATATGAAACCCAAATGACCAAGAAACAACCAAGTTATAAGGGATAAAATCTGTGAATCGCAACTTCTGCAAAGAGGAAGAGGAATGGAGGTGCTGATTGATGCGCACAGAGTCGTCAGTAAAGAAATGTCACAAATCTGCCAGATTATAGTTCCTTAAATGGATCGATGAATGAAAAGACATATGTCAATGTTGGAGATACACCAATTCAAACATGAGGAATATATGTGGGAGAGGTTGGCAAGAATTTATCAATGACTGCATGGATTATTAAATAGCATACACTCACTTGCCAGCGCAACCCTTTGCCAAATCCCTTCCGAACAAAATGCTTCTCCACCCCTAACATGGGTTTGATCCTTCATGAGCATCTTTAATAGAAGAGACTTGCGAGAAGTAGCAACCACGATAAACTCTTGAGATTAAACTTGTTGGGTCTTGTAAAAGAGTCTGATTGAAGCATTCAAACTCGTGAAAGCCTAACCCACGCCTTCTTGTTTACTCTCACATAGCATCTTTCAAGCAATCCAGTGAATGACGCGACGACCTTGCATAGCTTGCCACCAAAATCTTGGCATATGAGCATTCAACCTTTCGAGTAAGTTCCTTTGTAAACGATCTATAGAAAATCAGTCGTCTGGCTTCTAGAGAGGAAGAAGAAGAGGGGAGAAATATGGTGGGTGGGTCATGGGAGTTATGCATCTTTTTTATGGGATGTGAGTTTCTAAAAATGACATATAAGGTATATTTCATATCAGTCATTAAATTTTTAGATTACTACTTTATCTATCTACATCTATAAATAATATAATAATAAATGGGTAAAGTATGTCTTGCATTTCAAATTTTCTGCAACGAGAGTGAAATTAGGAAAGGTATCGTGTTTTCACAATCATATATTTCTTTCTTATGTATTCATAGAAAAAATATAATGATACTAGGATTTTAACCAAGGTCATTTCAAATAAAGACTAGGGTCATAACCAATCACTCTACTTAGATTTGTTTGTAACTATTTAAATAAAAAATATGCACGTACCTAAAATTCGAAAATCCCAAGACTTTCGAACATTTAGCTAGCCCACTAAATCTTCACTAAGTATACTTCAATTTTAATATTCTGATTATTTTGATTATAGTTAATATTTAATTTAAATTTCTATCATTCTTATAAATAATGTGACCTCCTTTTGATATGATGCCTTCGCAACCAGTCTTGGAAGGTATTTAGGGAAGCTGTTTCCTAACGGTTTGTAGAACGTAGAAGTAAAATCTTCAAGAAGAGTTAATAAGCCCGAATTGCTATCACGACCCATGATTAGCTAAAATTGCACTCCTAACAATTCCAAGTGAAACAATGATAGGATCGCAGTATAGTGGCACAATAAGTAATAAATGTAGAATCCACGGGTCTCTAGATTTACTATTACTCAACTTCAGTTTATTATTTAACAAACCATATTAATATAAAAGAATTACAACTACTCTAGCAAACGACAGTTAACTTAATCTAATTACAGGTTGGGAACTCATTTAGATATTGATTCCCCCTAGCCACTGGCTGGATAAATGACTGATGATTCTCTAGCTTGTTCTCCATTCATTCACAATGCAGAGATTCCTTGACTAGACCTTGAATCTTGATTAAAGCAATCAAGGCTATCATGAGTCGGTTGCCTAGAGGGATGTATCCTTCTCTAGAAAAACTAATCAAGGAGTTTTACACTGGAATCCCTATATCGAGTGAGGTTCTTAATTGATACATAGAAAGGAATAAACTCACTCTCGTGTTATCGATCCCTTACTTTCAATCCATGGTGCTCTATTGACCTAATTAGATTTTTTTTATAAAGGGAGGCAAAAGCCACAGATCAAACGAACAACAACGCCCCAACTAAATTCCCTACACTAAGGCAGAAGTAAACTCGGTCGACACCACAACCTGAGAGAGCAGAATCCACAAACAAACCCAGAAAACAGGAAAGCAAACTCAATCTTGTAGAACCCTCCTGGGAAAACAGATTCCCATGATATCCTCTTGGATGATAGCCTCTAAATCACTTGGGGGTACCGTTAGTTCATGCATACCGAAAGGATAGACGAGATTATGCTTGGAGAGCCAGTCCGCTAGTCTATTCCTTTCTCTATATGTATAAACCAACCGAACCACCCAATTTTGCGCCAGCAATCGCCGAATCATAGTCATGATGGTCAAATGAGGATGCATCGGGTCTTCTCAATTATTGATGAGATCGATTGCCAACTTAGAGACGGTTTCAAGAATCATCAGCTGGGTACCTTGGTTCCAGGCGTAGTTGAGCCCATGATAGAGTCCCCAAAGCTCCGCTAGGATTGCTGAGCCGATTCCAATATTGCAACAGAAACCCCCCAGCCACGATCCTTCGCTGTCTTGCAAGACACCTCCAGCAGTTTCCAGACCTGTTCCTCCTTGCTTTGCTCCGTCGATGTTCATCTTCCTCCATCCCCCGGGCGATCGGTTCCAGCCAATAAACCTTTCTTCTCTTTGGGGCTTCATGTTGAGCTGGATGCTCTGTTCCGCTCTCTCCCAGGTATGTCTCCATTGGTTTGCCTAGGCCAGAACATAATTGATCAGAGTCGATTCCATGGTATGTCTTCAAATTTATCTTCCCTATTACCAGGACCATTCA
Organism: Linum trigynum; assembly: GCA_964030455.1. Taxonomy (NCBI): domain Eukaryota; kingdom Viridiplantae; phylum Streptophyta; class Magnoliopsida; order Malpighiales; family Linaceae; genus Linum; species Linum trigynum. The sequence goes on from OZ034817.1 coordinate 6,502,825, forward strand.
GATTTCTCTCTAACCAATCCTCATGGCTAGCTGCAAAGAAACAACTTTGGACAGGGATTGGAACAGCTATCTCCCAAATCTTCCTAGCCGCCTTACAATCTAGTAGACAATGGAGATTCGTCTCTACCGCTTCCTTGCATATCGGTCATTTGTCATCGGCAGTAAGGTGACGATGCTTCGTAACGCAATTCGTTGTTAGTCTCCCCTTCGCTGCCATCCAAGTGAAGAGTCTCACTCTCTCAGGGAAGTAAAGTCTCCAAATCATGTTCCATATCCCTGTTGACGGTTGCACCAGCGGAATGGCTTTGAAGGCTGACTTGGTGCTAAAGAGACCATTGGAGGTGAGGTTCCAAAAGAGATGATCTTCCATGCTAGATATTGAGTCCATCATAATGGTTCTGATTTTGTTCGTGACCTCCAACGGGAGGAACTGCTCGAACTCCTGACATTTCCAGGCGTCGGTGTCTTTCCAGTAGTCAGAGACTTTCCTTGTTTAATGTTCAGTTGGCACCTCCATGGTAGCTAGGTTCATTAGTGGTTCCTGCATAATCCACACGTCAGTTCAAAATTTAGTTTTCCTCTCATTCTTCACATTGAAAGCAACACCTTTGCGCAAAAGGGGGGTAGTTTTAACAAAACTACGCAAGCGTAGGAACTTCCCTTTAAGTTTTGGAGTGCCTGGAGTCCTTCCCTGTTCCTCCCATACTTGTTCTTCATCACTCTAGCCCACTAAGAATCATTTCCGGTCGCAATCTTCCACGCTCCCTTAGCCAACATGGCTTGGTTGGCCATTCTGGTAGGTCTAATGCCCACTCCACCTTGATCCTTCAGAAGCGTGAGCTGCTCCCATGCCACCGGATGAAATTTAGCTTTTCCATCTTCCTCTCCCCAAAAAAACTGGCGATTAATCCTTTCAAGAGAGTTACAAACAGAAGTCGGTAGTCTCTCTGTGAACATGGGGTAAATAGCCATAGAAGATGAAATAGACTTCACTAGTGTTATTTGAGATGCCGTCCAGAGATGTCGGCTCTTCCAATTAGCAAGGCGCTGCTGAATCTTCAGAATGAGCCATTGATATCTATCTTTGGTGATCTTCCCATTAATAGCATTTTAGCCTAAATATCTCCCCAAATCATTGGTGAGGGTGATGCCGGCCTTATCACTAAGACACTACGCCTTATCTCTGTGGATATTGGGTGAGACAAACATCGCCGATTTGTTGAAATTAACCCGTTGTCCGGAGCTCAAACAGAAGTCCTCTAAACAAGATTTGATCACCTCAATCTGTCTTCCTTCCGCTTCTGCAAAAAGAATCAAATCGTCAGCGAAGAAAAGGTGAGAAAGCATTGGCCCATCCTTAGAGAGCGAGATTGGCTTCCACAGCTTTTCCTCCACTACTTGTTCTGACCGATGGTCCAATCTTTCCATACATAAAACAAAAAGAATGGGCGATAAGGGATCTCCCTGACGAACGCCTCTAGTCGGCTTGATAATCGAAGTTAGTTCGCCATTCCAGTTGATTCTCATCTGGTTTCTCTCGACACACATCATTATCTGGCTAATCCATGTGCTTGGAAATCCAATCTCAGCTAGTGTGTCTCTTAGAAAACTCCATCGCAGTCGATCGTAAGCTTTTTCAAGATCGATCTTAATCACAATATCGCCTTTCTTCCCCTTTTTGTTCATGAGAGTGTGAAGCGTCTCCTGCAAAAGAATGATGTTATCATTCATCTTTCTACCCTCTATAAACCCACTCTGAGTTAGCGCTACCAGCTTTGGCATGAGAGGCTCGATTCTATTTGCCATAGCTTTGGTAATGACCTTGAGGGCCACATTGTTCAGACTGATTGGACAAAATTGAGCTGGAATTTCTGGATGATCCACCTTAGGTATGAGCACCACTGTCGAGTCCATCGTTTCATCCAGAATGTGCCCTGTTTCAAAGAAGTTTATCGCCATTCCTATCAGATTTCTGCCCACTAACGACCAAAATTTTTTATAAAAAATGGCTTGGAATCCATCCGGCCCTGATGCCGACAGCGGCTTCATCTCAAAAATGGCCTTGTGGAAGTCTGTAATGTTGAAGGGATGCAACAGCTTCATCAAATCTTCTTGTTGAAGTCGCAAAAATCGATTCCTAGTCGCAAAAATTTTTTATAAACGAACCACCATGTCCTTAAGAACCAGTTGGTTCTCTTCCCACTCTCCATTTTGCTTTTTGAGGGCTAGAATTTTGTTCCTTCTCCTCCTAGTTGCCTGCTGGTGGAAATATGAGGTATTTTGTTCCCCAAATTTCACCCATTTCTCGCTAGCCCTCTGATACGAAAAAATTTCTCCTTCAGCTAGGATCAGATCTAACTCCTTTTCTAGCTTAACTTGGAGTTTCAACAGTCCTGGATTGAAAGAAAGGGCTAGGCGTTTAGTAATGCCTTGTAAGCGGGCAAGAATTCTCTTTTTTTTCGTCTTCGTTGACCCAAAAACATATTTCTGCCACTGTTGCAGCTTAGGAACTATGTCGCCTAGAGAGTGCATTAAATCTGTCTCCTTGTTCCAGCTATCCTCTAGGAACGAAGTAAACTAAGAATATCAAGGTATAGTACTCATACAAATCATCCATAGAGAAGAGAGAGAATGAAGAAATATGATCTAGATTTTCAACCTCCATCTTCAAACTTGATTTCCAAGCTCTCTTGGGAAAGAAATCCTACAAAATAGCTCCAAGAATGTTCCCAAGTTTCTTTCTCTCTCTAGGGTTCGTCCTTTAGGTGTTTGAGATCCAAAACCTAGTTCTTCCTCTCCTGAAATCGCAAAAACACATTTATACACACAACAAAGGCCAAGTTACGACCCCATGTTACAACCACAACCTTTGGGGTTCAGGATGTAACTTCAAGAATGATTTCTGCCTCCCGGGGCCCGAGATACGACCAAAAAGGGGCTAAGTTACGGGTTGGGCCAAGTATGAATCAAAAATAATATAAAATTGGAAACATTATGAGCTTTAATTTCTTATGGATTCAAAATAGAGGAACATTTTTCTATTGAGTGGTTATACAAAATATGTGTTATACAATATATAATATATGACAAATTTCCGAATGGGTTAATTTGGTTTGATTGGTTAGAAGTGTCTGAAACAAACCAATCCACCTAAACCAAACAAAATAAAAAAAAATTAACCAAACTTAGGGTTGTTGTTTCGTCAATGATATGGGCACAAAGGCTCTCTCTGTAGGTATGCCTTTACGTATTTACTTTTACTCGGTCCAGTAGGTTTATGTAAGAACTATATGTAACTTGCGATTTGCTTATCTGTAACTTGTGATTCGCTTAGCTAGATTGATTATAAAAATATTTAAGATATGTATAGAAGATAGAATTAAGAATTTGAGAAGATAAAATAAAATTGAGAATTAGAGATTGGAGAGGAAATAGGTCATAACGGAGAAGAACAAGCCGAGTCCAATTTGTCATTTTCGAATTGACTCTTGGACCTTTAAAGAGAGAAGATTTGAAATTGAAAGGGTTTGAAAGAATAATTTTAGAAGGAGACATTTTGCATTAACTTTCTTGATTGTTTCTAGCAATATAACAAAAATACATATTTATAGGAAAATACTGAAACACCTAATAACAAATTAATAATGTCTGACCAAATAATAATTATAATCTCTCTATTAATTTAATAGCATATATTCTAACAATTTAGTTTAGTGTTTACCATTATATATTTTTGTAGTTTTATCTTGAATTACAATGACAGCAACGCATGTTCACTACGCACACCTAGCTGCTGCTAGAGGACGCTGCCACTTAGGTCCAGACCGATTGGAGCTTCCTGAGATCCACGAGAACATTGTTGACAAGATGTACATTTGCTAGGTTGAGCCATTGAGGTGTTAGGTTTGCATTTATAATTGGTTTGTTTGTTATTTTTGATTTTGGGGGGAAGTTTTTTAAGGAATATAGACTTAAGAGCTGATCTATAGCTTTGACATCCTCTACAAGATGAATTGGTATGTATATACTCTCTAGGTTATACTCTTTTAGAACATAAACTTAAGAACTGATCTACCTGAAAAAATTTTACGAACGATGCACCTTTACTAACCTGTGGAATTCGCATTCGATAATCCATTTCCTCATTGTATTAATGCTCACTAGCAATGACCTTCTAACAAAAATCAAACTAGACACGTTTTCTTTTTACACGCATGTGTGTTTTTTCATATTTCTTTCTATATCCAAAAACATGAATTTTGTATTTTTGTTTTAAAATTGAGAATATGTACTATGGTGAATGATCTCTCCTATTGCTACGAGAGAGAGAGAGAGAGAGAGAGAGAGAGAGAGAGCATAAAATTAGCATTTTGTTGTTTTTCCACTTCACCGGTATTAATCCTAATATATATAATATAATAATTCTTTTTATATATACAGGCTAAACCTAATTGAAACGGAGTAAATCGGTAACCCATTAACCCTTGAATTGCTAGCTCGAATGAGCCAACTGATTAAACCGGATTGACAACTCTTCTTGACCATTTTCCATCTTCCAAATTGCAGTTACTCAACTTTTTTAATCAGTGTTTAGTGTATGACCATTCATACTACATTTTTTGTTGTTTTGGTTCATAATTGTCTCTATATTTTGGTTCAAGTTTAGATTTTAAGGAAGTCATCCACCTTTCAGACATTGTGGATTTGTATATGCTCTTCTTTGGAAATTGATAATAAGATAAAACCAACATTAGAAATTTACCTTATATGGAAGCAAAATACCGTTGGTACTCTTTTCTCCTGTGACACATTGTAAGCTTTTCTAATCCATTTGTTTTCAGCGCATTTGAGAGAAAATAGAGATGTCGCAACTGGGACTCATTACAATTCAAGCACTTACTTTTAGCTGTATCTTTTTTTTCATTTCCTTCTTCTTTTTATTAACCTTATTTTCACCAATATATGTAATTTTATTTTTTATTTTCCTTTTATGTTTTCATACAACTTTATGTTCAATGCTAATAATAATTTGGTCTAGCAATACTATTTTTTTGTTTTCTAACCTCAAAATTTAACACAAAAAGCTACAAACAAACATAAAGAAATCTTTCAATTTAAAACCCATTAAAGAAATAGAATTAAAAAAAGCCCTAACGGGGCCTAACCACAACTCTTTTCTAAACAAGTTTAAAAACTATTAGTGTCCGGTTGTTTCAACAATACTAAGGGCACAAAGGCTCTCTCTATAGGCACGTCTTTACTTATTTACTTTTACTCGCTCCAATAGTTTTATGTAAGAACTATCTGTAACTTGCGATTCTCTTAGCTAGATTGATTATAAAAAGATTTAAGATATGTACAGAAGATAGAATAAAATTGAGAATTAGATATCAAAGAGGAAATTGGTCATAATAGAGGAAATTTGTCATTTTTCGAATTGACTCATGGGCCTTTAGGGAGAGAAGATTTGAGATTCAGAGAGTTTTGAAGAATAAGTTTAGAGGGAGAAATGCTAGGGGCACAAAGGCTCTCTCTGTAGGTACGCCTTTACGCATTTACTTTTACTCGGTCTAGTAGGTTTATGTAAGAACTATTTGTAACTTGCGATTCGCTTATCGGTAACTTGTGATTCGCTTAGCTAGATTGATTATAAAAAGATTTAAGATATGTATAGAAGATAGAATTAAGAATTTGAAAAGATAAAATAAAATTGAGAATTAAAGATTGGAGAGGAAATTAGTCATAACGGAGAAGAACAGGCCGAGTCCAATTTGTCATTTTCGAATTGACTCTTGGACCTTTAAGGAGAGAAGATTTGAAATTGAAAGGGTTTGAAAAAATAAGTTTAGAGGGAGACATTTTGCATTAACTTTCTTGATTGTTTCTAGAAATATAACAAAAATACATATTTATAGGAAAATACTGAAACACCTAATAAAAAATTAATAATGTCTGGCCAAATAATAATTATAATCTCTCTATTAATTTAATAGCATATATTCTACCAATTTAGTTTAGTGTTTACCATTATATATTTTTGCAGTTTTATCTTGAATTATAATGACAGCAACGCCTGTTCACTACGCACACCTACCTGCTGGTAGAGGGCGCTGCCACTTAGATCCATACCGATTGGAGCTTCCTGAGATCCACGAGGACATTGTTGACAAGATGTACTTTTGCTAGGTTGAGCCATTGAGGTGTTAGGTTTGCATTTGTAATTGGTTTGTTTGTTATTTTGTAATTGGTTTGTTTGTTATTTTTTATTTAGGGGGAAAGTTTTTTAAGGAATATAGACTTAAGAGCTGATCTATAGCTTTGATATCCTCTACAAGATGAATTAGTATGTATATACTCTCTAGGTTATACTCTCTTAGAACATAAACTTAAGAACTTATCTACCTGAGAAAATTTTACGAACGATGCACCTTTACTAACCTGTGGAATTCGCATTCGATAGTCCATTTCCTCGTTGTATTAATGCTCACTAGCAATGACCTTCTAACAAACATTAAACTAGACACGTTTTCTTTTTACACGCATGTGTGTTTTTTCATATTTCTTTCTATATCCAAAAACGTAAATTTTGTATTTTTGTTTTAAAATTGAGAATATGTACTATGGTGAAGGAGGTAATTTGTCTCTCCTATTGCTACAAGAGAGAGAGAGAGAGAGAGAGAGAGAGAGAGAGAGTCACGATGATGAGAAGTGGATGAGATGAAGTGTGTTGGGATTTGGGAAAGAAGGAAGTAATTTTAATTAACATAAAATTTGCATTTTGTTGTTTTTCCACTTCACCGATATTAATCCTAATATATATAATATAATCATTCTTTTTACATATACAGGCTAAACCTAATTGAAACGGAGTAAATCGGTCAACCCATTAACCCTTGACTTGCTAACTCGACTAAGCCAACTAATTAAACCGGATTGAAAACTCTTCTTAACCATTTTCCATCTTCCAAATTGCAGTTACTCAACTTTTTTAATCAATGTTTAGTGTATGACCATTCATACTACATTTTTTGTTGTTTTGGTTCATAATTGTCTCTATATTTTAGTTCAAGTTTAGATTTTAAGGAAGTCATCCACCTTTCAGACATTGTGAATTTGTATATGCTCTTCTTTGGAAATTGATAATAAGATAAAACCTACCATAGAAATTTACCTTATATGGAAACAAAATAGCGGTGGTACTCTTTTTTCCGGAACACATTGGAAGCTTTTCTAATCCCTTTGTTTTCATCGCATTTGAGAGAAGAGAAAATAGAGATGTCGCAACTGGGACTCATTACAATTCAAGCACTTACTTTTAGCTGTATCTTTTTTTTTCATTTCCTTCTTCTTTTTATTAACCTTATTTTCACCAATCTATGTCCTTTTATTTTTTATTTTCCTTTTATGTTTTCATACAACTTCATGTTCAATGCTAATAAAAATTTGGTCTAGCAATACTATTTTTTTGTTTTCTAACCTCAAAATTTAACACAAAAAGCTACCAACAAACATAAAGAAATCTTTCAATTTAAAAACCATTAAAGAAATAGAATTAAAAAAGCCCTAACGGGGCCTAACCACAACTCTTTTCTAAACAAGTTTAAAAACCATTAGTGTCCGGTTGTAGTTACAGTGATTTATAGAGTTTAGATCCCTCATATCATATCAATGCTATCTTGTAAATTTGTTGGCATATATGTGGAATATCTAAACACTTAGGGTTGTTGTTTCAACAATGCTAAGGGCACAAAGACTCTCTCTATAAGTATGTCTTTACTTATTTACTTTTACTCGCTCCAATAGTTTTATGTAAGAACTATCTGTAACTTGCGATTCACTTAGCTAGATTGATTATAAAAAGATTTAAGATATGTATAGAAGATAGCATAAAATTGAGAATTAGAGATCAAAGATGAAATTGGTCATAACGGAGGAGAACAAGCCGAGTCCAATTTGTCATTTTTCGAATTGACTCATGGGCCTTTAGGGAGAGAAGATTTGAGATTAAGAGGGTTTTGAAGAATAAGTTTAGAGGGAGACTTTTTGCGTTAACTTTATTGATTGTTTCTAACAAAATAACCAAAATACATATTTTTATAAAAATACTAAAACACCTAATAACAAATTAATAATTTTCGATCAAATAATAATGCTAATATTTCTGTTAATTTAACAGCATATAGTCTAACAATTTAGTTTAGTGTTTACCATTATATATTTCTGCAGTTTTATCTTGAATTGCAATGATAGCGACACATGTTCACTACGCACACCTAGCTGCTGCGTACCCAGAAATTTCATTAAAGGTATTCACCGCTATACCAAAATATCTAAGGGTTGTCAAATACTTTCGAATCCAAATACTACCATCACTAAAATAAAAAAATTCACATGTTTTTTGTTCAAATTTTGGGTTTAAGGCTTGTCAATTGACAAACCATTTTCCCAAGTAGGTCCGCCCCTGATTGATACATTGTCATCAATGCATGCATAATAATATACATATATATATATATAATAAAATTGGTGTATTGTAGTTTACAACGTTTGATTTCTGTGATGGTTATTACAAACTTTGAATAAGCTATATTACTTGTTGAGTGAAATGTCACTTTAAACATTTGTTTTTAATATAAAAAAGTTAGGAGTATAGTTGGAAGAATAAAAAACCCAACAAACTCAATCAAACATTCTCAACAATTTCAACCAAAACTTGAGATTCAACTATCACTCATTCTAAATGATAATTTGTGTCAAATCAAGAGAACAATGCATATATTTTTTGTGAAAATTTTAAAAAAAAAAAACAATACATTGTGAGAATACATGCTTTGTAACCAAAACCAAACGAACCATCAGCAACATATGAATGGAACGAGGCGCTTTGTAGCTTTGTGCTGTCCCAATCACATGAGCCATTCCATTACCCACAATTAGCGTTTTTAGTGTGCGGCGTTCTTGAACAACACTCCCTTCCAAAAAATCCTATCTGATTCACATCCCCTGCTCTCTTCCGCTCTTCCTGCTAGCCATTCCCTTCAATCCCTCGACCAATAAATTTCACTTCAATCCCTTTTCTCTGCCGAATTCATTTCTTCCCTAATTGGGTTCCTTTCTGGTCGCCTTCCATTTTCGGTCCAGTTTCTAGTTTCTTAACAGTCATTCATTGCTGTCGATGAACAGGGAATCTCTGCCCATTCATTATCGCTGAAGAAGCATTAATTTGTCGCCATTCTCTCACTTTCCACTTTGTTCCCCTTTTTCTCCGCTTACAAAAATTCCCAGTGGAGAAGAAGATAAGAAGAATTGGAATCTGGGGAGAAAAGGGGAGGAAAGAAAAAGATGAGCTGCTCTGTTTATCTGGGTTGTTGGGTACACACGTCTTCCGTCTTCTTCGCCAGATCCAGATCCAAATCCAAATCCCTGACTCCGCCCCTCAAAACCCTCTCCTTCCCCATCAATTCCTCGATTCCACCGCGACAGCGCCGGCGCATCGCCACCGTATCCGCCGTCCTCACCAGGGAAGATAAGGAATCATCGTCCCTAGATGAAGAAGAATCCAATACGAAACCCACCTTCGATTTCAAGTCCTACATGGTGCAGAAGGCGATTTCGGTGAACCAGGCGCTCGACGCCTCCGTCCCGCTGAAAGAGCCGGCGAAGATCCACGAATCGATGCGGTACTCCCTCCTCGCCGGCGGGAAGCGGGTAAGGCCGGTACTCTGCCTCGCCGCCTGCGAATTGGTCGGGGGAAACGAATCTATGGCCATGCCCGCCGCCTGCGCCGTGGAGATGATCCACACCATGTCCCTAATCCACGACGATCTGCCGTGTATGGACAACGACGACCTCCGCCGCGGGAAACCCACCAACCACATCGTGTACGGAGAGAGCATCGCCGTTCTCGCGGGGGACGCCCTTCTCGCCTTCGCCTTCGAGCACATCGCCGTCGCCACGCCGACGAACGTGCACCCATCTCGAATTGTGAGGGCGATTGGGGAATTGGCGAAGGTAATTGGTGGGGAAGGTCTGGTTGCCGGCCAGGTGGTGGACATCAGCTCCGAAGGAAATTCCGAGGTGGGTTTGAAAGAGCTGGAGTTCATCCACGTACACAAGACGGCCAAGCTGCTCGAGGGCTCGGTGGTTCTGGGTGCGATCCTCGGCGGCGGGAGCGACGATGAAGTGGAGAGGCTGCGGCGGTACGCGAGGGACATCGGGCTGCTGTTTCAGGTTGTGGATGACATACTCGACGTGACCAAATCGTCTCAGGAATTGGGGAAGACGGCTGGGAAGGACCTGGTGGCGGATAAGGTGACTTATCCGAAGCTGATGGGGATTGAGAAATCCAGGGAGTTCGCGGAGAAGTTGAATGAGGAAGCCAAAGAGCAGCTCGTTGGCTTCGATCCGGTAAAGGCTGCGCCTTTGATTGCTCTGGCTAATTACATTGCTTATAGGCAGAACTGAGAATCCAGATTAGGGTCTCTGTAATGTGGGATTTTGTTGTAGTAGAATTACCAATTGGGTCGATTTAGTAAGAGCAGAAAGGGGTGATTGGGGGAGATCTGTGCCACTGTGTAATATTATGGAAATATGGGTTATTGTAAGCATGGAGATTATTAACTTAGCTCATGGTTTGTAGCAGAGTTTAGAACAGGTGGAAATGATAGCCATGAATTAATGGTGAGATTATTAATGGATGTGGAATGTTGTAGTTTCAGTATGATGGGTTGGAGAGTTCTTTCTGAGTGAACTCAGAACTGATCTGGTTTGTCATGGAGCAAGAAGACTCCATGAGTGGGTAAATGCTGAGCATGAAACGCCATAGCAAGGATAGAAGGAAAGGAAAAAGTGGGGATGGGGAAATGCAAAATCGAAGGAAGAAAATAAAAAGAACGCCGTTGCCGGGGATCGAACCCGGGTCACCCGCGTGACAGGCGGGAATACTTACCACTATACTACAACGACTTTGTTGTTGATAATTCTCCTCCTGCTATCCTAATTCTTTAAAATGGAACCATTTGACGGGTCTTTTTCATTTGCCTGGTGAAGACAATTTGGGAATAGATGTCAATGGAGAATATGGTATATGGCCGTAAAGAATGAAATTATGATATGTGATAAAACGATCACTATTGCTTCGTGATTAACAATAAAATCTTGATGTCATTTGAAGAGCCTTCGTAATAGGATTGTGATTAATTAGTCAATAATACAACACTTTCAAATTTGTTCATTTTCCATATAATTTGCATCATATTGAACAAGAAATGAAGTAGAGCAGGTGTAATATACCGCTGCTTAGAGCGACAACGCGATGCATGATTAAACTTCACGAAGGTTTGAAATTTGTTACAAAGCGCGCGATGCATAGTGATCATTGATGTGGCTTGATAATGTCCAATAGTGTCAGTGAAAAGGCATAGGTTCCTAGCCTGGCTGGCAATTTGAGATTGTTTAACTACCAGAGCTAACATGCACATTGGATCCTTTGATGCGCACATTGTTAGAGAAAATTTAAAATTTGAGGATGAATAGATCGACAAGGCAAGAGTAGCGAGGGCAAAGTTTGGAAGAGGCATGATAAGGAACATGACGAAGGTAAGAAGAAATAAGTATTGATTGATTGAGACTATAAAGTATAAATAGTGATAAGGAACATGACGAAGGTAGATGATTACCAAACTCTTTGATTTCCTAGTCTACCGGCAATTCCCATTGATTCCGATTCCCATCCTACGAATGAAAATTGTGCATTTGGCTTAATAGTAGTTGATTAAAGATTATCTGCATGAATAATCTAATCATTACATAAAATATTCATATTATCCAACCACTAATAATTCGTTGGAGTCAACTTCAAGGGTAGATTAGTCATTTGGCCATTTGATTCCTCGTTCCAGGAAGCATTCGCATTGGAAGTTAAAGTTTGGAACTGCTCTTCATTTGCCCCCTTTCTTACCTGCAAAGCCCTTCTTCAACGCAAAATATGCTATATAGTCTTCCTATTCTATGCAATGCACGATCTAGTCCTTCAAGATTCATGAGGCATATTAGGTGTTCAATCAGCTCATCTTTCCAAAATGAATATCTTTGTTGTTTCTGAATGATACTACATGTAGTAGATTCATACTTTTCAAAAGGAAGAGTGACTAAATAAGATGTTCTGGAGTTTGAACTTGATGTTACAAATAAAGACGATTGGTGACAAAGACTATCACTAATACAAACAACTAAGAAATATAATGTATTGTGACTAATTTGATATAGCCGATGTTTAAGGCCGCTGACAAAAAAATTATTAAGTGGGGTTTTTTATGAAAATGGACGATGAATATCGTCATGATACAGTAACATATTGGAAGAGAAATCAATTTCAAAGTCATACAAATACGATCGTACACGAGGGCACATAGATCATATGAATCATTTGAGTGTCAAGCAGAAAGGCGAAGTCGGTGGTAGGCTTCATCGATACTTAATTAGTAGGTTGGTTGAGTTGAAATACAACATAACAAGCCAAACTCATATAGTATCCATCTTGAGGCTATGGAGTAATGGGACAACTTCATTCTAATCCTACACTAATGAAATATTATTTGATGAAACAATTACCCCCTCATAACTTTGGACAACACATGATCCGACTTTTGACACCGCCTCAGTAATTAATTACTTACTCTTACATAAGTAGTTAAGATATCATGTACTACGGACCAAATCATATAACTCAAAAGATACAAGATCCAATCACAAATTGTACAGAATCTCAGGATACCCAATGTAATTAACCAAAAAGTCTTCAATTTGGGATTCATTTGGAAAGCTGTTTTGTTCCCATATCTGGCCAATAGGCAGTAGCCACCGAACAAATAAAAATATGAAATTAGAAGTTGAAAACGAGCTACCAAAATTCAACGACGACACGAACCAAACAAAGCAACGACGCGGATAGTTAGTTGATTAAGATTTAAAGTTTAAACAACCATAAGTTAATAAACCTCAAGCCAGTTGACGACGACATAGTTTCCCTCTCTCTTCTCTAACAATACTCCTCCTCTTTGCTCTCTTCCTCAAGTCTCTCACAAGTGACAACCCCCATTTCTCCAGCCGCCTCACTCGGTTCTCTTTTTCGCTTCTGGGCGAAATCCCTCCTTCCCAATTCGCAAGATCGCAACTTTTGGCATTAAGCTTTCCTGGGTCAGCTTCAGATTCGGCCAATCTTCAGGTACTTCGAAGCTTTAATTAGCTTATTACTTCCCAAAAGAAGCTCTTTGGAGAAAATTCTCTTATAGGGCCTTCAATACTGTTATAATTCGGCTTTCAAATTCTGAACTCTTTGGCTGTAGGTCTAGTTTAGCTACTCCGATCCCTCAATTTTGCTGCATTTGTGTAATTTAGGACTTGGTGGCTTCGCATTTGGGGGAAATTTCTGAACAATACTCTGGTAGATTGTTCTTAGCTCTTACAGTGGCGAGCAAAGCATCTGATTTTCGACTTCTGTGATTCATTTGCATGTGATGGGAGGGCAATGTAGTAAGGGCAGCAAAACTAATGAAGACCCCTCGCCATCATCAAGCAAGGGCAGCAAAAATATGGAAGACCCCTCACCATCATCAAGTAAGGGCAGCCAAGCTATTGAACCCTCACCTTCGAACTCCACCACGAACCCTAATCACCACATGTCAGCAGCATTGACCTCTTACGAAGACGCCTGCAAAACCGATCCAGAACTGCAGGCATTCGATGCAACCCTCCACGAGAAAACCAATCGAGTCATCAACAGCCTTGCCACAACCGTCGAGGTCAGATCCTTGTCCTTTGATTCTCTCAAAGAGGTCACCAGCTGCCTTCTCGACATGAACCAGGAGGTAGTCAAAGTCATACTCGACTGCAAGCGAGACGTGTGGAAAGATGATGACTTGTTCGAATTGGTAGAGGAGTACTTCGATAACAGCATCAAGACCATAGACTTCTGTGTCGTCCTCGAGAACTGCCTTAAGCAAGCTCGTAATAGCCAGTTTCTTGTCCAAGTTGCTGTCAAACAGTTCGAGGAAGAATGTCCTTTGCAAGTAGGGTTTGCAAAGACATTGCACGAGCTCCGGATGTTTAAAGATGCAGAGAATCCATTCACTGAGGAGTTCTTCAATCTGTTTCAGCTGATTTACAGGCAGCAGATTTCAATGCTCGAAAAGCTGCAACGTAGGAAGACAAAGCTCGATAAGAAGATCAAGACGATGAAGAAATGGAGGATGGTAACGAATGTACTGTTCGTCTCCGCATTTGTCTCGGTGCTTGTTTTCTCGGTGGTGGCAGCTGCTATCGCTGCACCGCCAGTCATCACAGCATTAGCTGGGGCGTTGACTGTTCCGATTGGTTCGATTGGGAAGTGGTGCAATAATCTGTGGAACAAGTATATGCAGGCATTGAAAGGGCAGAAGGAGTTGGTTAGTATAATGCAGGTGGGGACTTTCATAACGATTAAGGATATGGATACTATAAGGGTGCTTGTGGGGAAATTGGAAGTTGAAATAGAGGGTTTGGCACAGAACGCCGAGTTTGCTCTGCAGGATGAAGGAGAAGTTGCTGTGAAGCTTGTGATTGATGAGATTAAGAAGAAGCTGGATATGTTTAATGAGACCATTGATGCTTTAGCGGAGCACACGCGAAAGTGTAGCCGGGATATTAGCCAGGCAAGGACTGTTATCTTGCAGAGGATTATCAGGTATCCAGGACAATGATGATCTTTGCTGAAACATTCTTTCTTTCAAGTGATAGACGTGCCATTAACTTGCAACCTAAATCATCTATTTACCATATAGAGAGATATCTATTGTTGTTCTTAGTGATACATCTCCTCTAATGCAGGAGGCTTTCTTTTCATGAAAAGAAGCTGTTGGGTTCTTTCTTTATTGTAGCCTACCCTTTTAACATGAGTTGTATTGAAGAGACGTATGATATTGTGATTTTGATTGAGCAGTGTGATTGTTGAAGTTCAATATAATGCAGTTACCTATTTGTCATTGAGGAACCTGTATTGCATGTGTATTCCAAAAATGAAGAGGATTCTGGTTCAGTTTATGGTTGCTCAGCTCAAGCCAGAGAGTTGGAAGGTTGAAATCAGAGTATGACTCTAGGACTTGGATAGAAAGACTCTTCTTTTCACAACTCACAAGTCATCATAGATGACTACAGTTGCTCAATAAGAGAAGTGAAGGTGAATATAACTTGGTAGGTATTGATTTTTTTTTTCATTATATATTCAGTATTGAGTTAGATCGAGTGTTTTTAACTTATTTAGTTTTCTTCGGAGTATTAAACCTCGTTAGTATTGTATGCTATAGTTTTCTGAACTTTTTCGTAAACAATTTTCAATATGAATTTTCAATTGAAAATTGAAACAGAGAAAAGTTGTTAAAACCATCCTATCAACCATAACTATTTTTTCTCAAAACCTAATCACATCACAAGACACGTGAATGGAAATGAAAGAGATTTTTTACCAATTGCAATGTACTTGGTGGTGATGGATTGGTGGTAATTGATTTTCAAATTTTTTTCTTGCTTTCTTTTATGGGGCAAATGGCAAGTTCGGTGATTGAGTGGTCATTGAGTTTACTAAAAAGTGTCATGTTTAGTCACTAGAAATATTTAACAGTTTACATTTGGTCACTCTTCGTTAGTCTCCGTCCAATTCCGTTAACTCAATCCGTTATGTGCTGATGTGCAAACAGAGTGACCTAATCAGCAATTTTTTGCCCTAAAAATTTGAAATCCGACCCACCATGTCAATAAAACTCGCCACATCAGTTTCCCCAACCCGACTTTTCCCGACCTGTGACCCGATTTCTCTCCCTGCAGTTTCCACCTCAGCCTTTTTTTTTATCTCCGCCTTCCTCCATCGTTTCCACCATTGAAGAGGCTGCCGAGAGATTCCGGACACCATCGAAACGAGAGGCTCGTTGAAGAGCTGAATGGAATCCAGAGGCGGATTCAATTGGAGGAGAAATGCAATGAGGGAGGAGTTAGGAGCCGATCGAAAGTTTCCTCTCACCACCATTTTCGTCGACCCTGCACCACCATATTCTTCGTGAGTTGTACCCTCTCCCTCTATCTCGCCGAGCCCATCCTAACGTCACTCTTCTTGTACCCTCTCCCTCTATCTCGCCCCTACGATTAATATCCCATTCTCTGATCTTTATCTTCTTCTTACTTCTCTCCTCCGCCTCTTTCTATTTCTTTTCCGATAAGCCCCTCCATTCTCTGATTTAATGAAGTTTTGATTCCTAGATAAAATTGAATGGGCAAAAGAGGCGTTGAAACGAGGATGTTATTTTGAAGATAAAAAAAAATGATTCCTTTAGTGCGGCTGTGTGGGAGAAGTAGAGCCTCATTTGGGTTTCACCACAATTTCAATCAAAGAACCCAGAAGACCCTTAAACCCCTATTTCACATCATCGATATCGGCAAAATTGCAGATGATATCCATAAGTGTTGCCGTTGCAGCGGCCGACAATCGACCAGGATATTAGGTCAATCATAGTGGGAGGTTTTGGGAGAATTTAATATAGTTGGGGAGAGCGGCAGTGACAATGATTAGGGAACCGACGAGAGCGGTGAGGACGTCAGAGATGATGTTGTATCTTGACCCAGACGATTCCTTGAGATTTGAGGAGCTCGTGCACTTTGGCGATGGGCAGCAGGTCGTTTGAGATGCGGTCGTAGTTGACTCCGACGGTTCTCGCAGAGTTCGTCGGGAAAGGAAGGAGAGGATGATGAAGAGTTCACCTGAAAAATGGTTTGTTGGTTGTTGTTGGGGGAGAAGGTGGGGTGGGGAGGGTCGGGTCAGGGGTTGAGAAGGGTCGGGTTGGAGAAATTGATGTGGCTAGTTTTGCTGATGTGTAGGGTCGAATTTCAAAGTTTTAGGGCAAAAAATTGCTGGTTAGACTTTTCCGTTTGCCACATCAGCACGTAACAGATGCAGTTGATGGAGTTTGACGGAGACTAACGGAGAGTGACCAAACATTGATTGTTTGACTAATTCAAGTGACCAACATTGGAATTAAATATTTCTAGTAATTAAATATGATACTTTTTAGTAAATCCAGTGACCAAACTTATAATTTACCCTTCTTTTATGTGAATGTTTTTTAAGACTACAACAGTGTCAAAATCCTAACAAGTGGTCTGGGCCGGGCGGTGCTACTGGGCCAATCTCTTGAGCTCATTGCAAATGTCGGCCCACATGAAAGCCCCCTCATACTCCGCCCGCTCTCTTCCAGTTCCTCGCTTTAATTCTCAGTTCTCCCCTCCCGCCATCAGGCTTCCAACCAGCCACCGACCGTTAACTCAAAACTCAAAAGCAATCAACGACAGAATCCCCTGTTGCAAGAAAACAGGAATCTTTCATTTCAGTGAAGCGCGATAACCCAAATGTTTTGCCCCAATGGGTTCAAGCGATTTCCCGTCAAGCATTTGATTCTCTTCAGATTCACCCATCTCATCCACAGCCACCAATCACCTCGCCGGAAGCCGATCAAACGCTTCACCAGAGCTTCCAGACGGCCGCTAAAGTCCTCGCGAAGAAAGGAATTAGAAGGACCCAACCCCTACATGCGAACCACCGTCAACAACATATACGGAATCCTGAAGTATTCCGATTGGGAGGCCGCGCAGGATCAGCTGTCCAACCTCAGAATCAAATGGGACTCGTACACGGTGAACCGGGTACTCAAAACCCACCCGCCCATGGAGAAAGCCTGGCTCTTTTTCAACTGGGCGGCCTCGAAGCTGCAAGGGTTCAAGCACGACCAGTTTACCTACACGACGATGCTCGACATTTTTGGGGAAGCCGGGAGGATGGAATCCGTCCGCTACGTGTTCGATAAAATGCGTGAACGAGAGATTGAGATTGACGCGGCGACGTACACTTCGGTTATGCATTGGGTTTCGAAGTCAGGTGATGTGGACGGGGCGGTGAGGATTTGGGAGGAGATGAACGAACAAGGGTGTCGGCCTACGGTGGTCTCGTATACTGCGTTTATGAAGATTCTGTTTGATAGTGGGAGGGTGAAAGAGGCGACAAATGTGTATAGAGAGATGCTTGAAGTTGGAATTACTCCCAATTGTCATACGTATACTGTGCTGATGGAACACCTAGTTGTTGCTGGTAAGTTGATTTGCGAAGAATAGACTGGAGCTTTATGGAGATTTGTCGACTATTTGAGCTTTGTAGATTGTACCCTTTTTCTTCTGAGCTTCTTTTCTATGATGGGTTTTTAGGCAAGTACCAAGAGGCTCTTAACATTTTCAACACAATGCAAGAAGCAGGAGTGCAGCCGGACAAAGCTGCATGCACCATTTTGATCCAGAAATGTTGTGCCAAGGGAGAGACCAAGACAGTGATTCCTATTCTCAATTATATGAATGAGCATCGAATCGTTCTTCGGTATTCTGTGTTCCTGGAAGCATCAAATACTCTACAAGTTGCTGGCGAGAGCGAAGCCCTCCTCAGGCTAGTCAATCCTCATTGCTTTGACGAAGCTTCTGTTTCCACAACTTCTGCAGATGATAATCTTATAGATCGTGGCCTTGTTAATTTTCTCTTGACGAAGAAAAGTCTCATTGCAGTAGACCGATTACTTACTTATATGATGGATAAGAACATGTTGTTGGATGCTTGGACTGTTTCATACGTCGTCGAGAAGAATTGCGAACTTGACAGACTGGACGGTGCTTTATTAGGATTTGAATACAGCAGGAAAATGGGAGTGGGACTTGAAAGAACAGCATATCTTGGCTTAACAGGAAGGGTGATGCGATCGAATATGTTCGATAAGGTACTTGAGATTGTCAGAGAAATGATCAACTCGGGACACTCTCTTGGAATCTATCTAAGTTCTGTTTTTATATACAGGCTTGGGAAAGCTAGAAGACCCACTTGTGCTGCAAAGTTGTTTGGTTTGTTGCCTAGTGATGAGATTTGCACTGCTACTTACAGTGCTCTCATTAGTGTACACTTCTCTGCTGGTACTGCAGAGAAGGCGCTCAAGACTTTTGATGCGATGAGAAAGAGAGGCATTTTGCCTTCATTAGGAACGTACAGAATTCTGTTGGCAGGTCTTGAAAAGTTGGGTAGAGCAAGTGAAGTAGAAGTTTATAGGAGGGAAAAGAATAGCTTATGGAGTCAGGGTAGTCGTCGGGATAATGTTCCCCTAGAGCAAAAGATTTGTGACATTCTGTTTGCTGGGGATTCGATAACTTGATTATATCTGCTGAAAAGTTGCCTCGACACCAGAATGCTTCAGCAAAGCTCAACGCTTACAAGCAAGGAGAGTTGGGGAACGAACTTATAAGAGCTTTGTAACGCTCTCCATGATCTGCACTGGAGAATCCTTCACCATGAGGACTCCTGACACATAATGGGGAATAGTTCGTTGTCAATCTTATTGTATATAGTGATTTTTTGCCTAAATGATAAACTTGATGCTCTTGATTGTCTCGTCGCAGCTTAGTAATCCAAAGTTCTGCACCCCAAGGGACAGAAACTTATGGTGCCTCTTTGGGACCTGAAGAGTCACTCTGATGTTCCCAATCCTTAATATGTAAGGATTTATTTCAGCTGATGTATAGTTATTAGTATTTAAAACTGCAATATTTGCCCAAGAGAGTCCAGATATGTTCATTGTTATCCAGGAAGCCGAAGTTGACTGTCTGGAGAAGGTCAACTGGATTGACCTAATTGATGAAGTGTTGTTGTTCTAATCTAATATGACCCAGCTGTTGGCTACCAAACATTCCCTTCCTGCCTTCGAATTCCATCCTCTCTAATCCAGATATGATCAGGATTGTACTCATCTGCCTTCTCACTCCAACATCATTCCTTCCCTTGTTGATGAGGTAATCGATCTGTTCAGAATAGTCTTTTCTCTCTTTGATGGTGTTCTTTTTACTTATCTTTACACCATTGCACCGAACAAGCTTCCAACTTCCTCAACAGCCTTAGAATATTGCAAATCGTCTACTTGCAGCACACTAAATGAATGCCTAAATAGCTGTATAATTGTGTCATTTTATTTGGGGGGGTTCAAAAAACAAATCTAAAGGCTAAGCCCCATTCAAGTCGTGCCACCTGATCCAATCCATTTGTACCTAATAGACTACATAAAATTTTATAGGTGGGCGAGAGCGTTAAAAATTCAAACTAAGGTGATTACAGTTAGATGTAGGTTTGAGTTTGTTGAAACGGAATAAAACCAAACTGATACTGGTTTCTTGTTAATTCACCATTTATGTTGAATACCAATCTCTATCAACTCGAACTAATTTATGATCGACAACTTTCCATTCTCTTCATTTATGTTTCGACATGGTCAATATAATATATTTCTGTGTGTTTTATGCTTTTAATATCCATTTCCTACAAAACAATTTAACATCCATGATATGGTTGAGTTCATAATATTAATATGTTATCAACTGAACCAAGATGAAGATAATTTATAAGTGTTGGAAGATTACTATTCTCAATAAGAGTTTATTTAAGTTCGTCAAAACTAACCCAAAGTGGAAGATAGATACTCCCACCCAAGGTGGCAAAAGTGGCGACATAGTGATAGAGATGTGGAACTTTTTATTCCTATGTTAATCTTGGAGTAACATATGAGCGACGATCCTTTTGCTTAGCACATTCAGGTCATTAAGCTGAATTTTCGTTTATAATCAAAGAAAATTCTTCCATTGGAGAAAGAGTTTGGTAATCTAAAAAGATCATCATTGATTCTTATTTTATCGTATTATATTATAAAACTTCTTTTTGGGTGGATATACATGTAGATGTTTCAAGTGTATGGGATGAAAGAATAATAATACCAAATTGACAATTCTCCAATCATCAGAAATGGATCACACCCACATATCCTTGTGTTCAATTTCATTTGTTAACTTATTATATAATCACCGATCAATCAAGGAAAGTTCCTGCACAAAATGGTTGCTTGCTTGCTGGGACACAATTCAATCGATTCTTAGCCACTCAATCTACGCAATTATTGTATTACATAAATTCAATTAAATTAAGACCAGCACATGGTTGCTACGTTATGTTCTGTTCTCCCAGACGAATTTTGCTGACTCAACGCGTAGTGTCTCGACAACCAACCCAACCCCGCGCACGTACACTCCTGTCCTAATGCACATTATTAGGTCATATTTTTAAGTGCATAATTAGCTTTGATGAGATCAGGGATTATGGGAATCTAAGTACATAATTAGAAGCATCTCTCTGTACCTTGTGTCACTAATCATGCCACCATGAATTGGAAATAGTCATCCATCAGAACTTAAGCCAACCACCATGAATTGGAGCTGAATAAGCATCAACTGACCATTATTTAAGCTCAGAACAGAGTTCATACATCACCCGTATAAGCTCGTATGTATATCGTAAGCAATTTCCCATATTATCTTATTGCTAGATGATCGAAGGTTGATTGGACCGAAACTTGATGCGGAAAATGGTTTAACGATCAATATCCGAATGATGCCTTGTAGAGCACGTTCCGATAGGTTCCGAATCCTTTCTCAACAAAGCCCTCTTAGTTTTACTCTCTAGTAAACTCACGTATTCTCAGGGGCGGACCAGGGGGTTTTAGGAGTGTCCCTGGACACCCCTAAGTTTCGAGAAAATGATTATCCAACCTCCGGTGGTAATTTACGTATAGACAAACAAAAATATAATTGATGGTGAGGGACACCCCTGAAATTTGAAAAAATGATTATCCTACTGTCATTTGTGTATAAAAATATAAATGGTAGGTTGGGTAATTCAAATCTAGAACACTATTATTATTAATAAACTTAATTTCCATTGAGCTACAACTCATTTGTTGTTAGATTTTGAATAATGTGTAATAGTAAAAAGTCATTCCCTTTCTCTAATTATTTCAATCTAAACTAATTTCAATCTACCCTTAATTTGTATTGATTTTATGATTGTACGGCAAGTGTTGAAGAAACTTTCAGCTTTGGGTTACATCAAGAACAAGTTTACAAATCGAATATGCGATAAGTTCCTGAATGATTTTCTAGTAGGGTATATGGAGAATTTTTTTTAACACTATGAAAACCAAGTGTATTCTACAATTATTTTCGAATATGAAAACACATCATGGACTTTTTTAACCTGTACGAGTAAGGTATTTTTCATATTTATGATTTTTTTTTATTAATTATTTTTATTTAATTTATTTTTTAAAAGAGGGCACCCCTATGGAAAATTTCTGGGTCCGCCACTGCGTATTCTTGATAGGGAGATTATGTGTGTTGGTTTGGATATCAATAGCTCCATAAAACTCTAGGTAGATATGTATGTAGTTTCCACCTATTAGATCTAGGTTGTTGGGTTTGAGTAATCACGAGCTTCATAAATGAACAACTTGTAGTTAGCTCATCGAAAACAAATAACCAATGTAATGTGTTGTGAATTGTCAATCCATTTAGAAAATGAAATTCACGACACGTTCTGCATTTAACGCACTCAACGATATTTCAAGCTTCATATATGGTTACAGTTGACTGTTATATAACTGAATCCCTGTTACTTTTAGGATCCTGAAATTATCAACACTTTTTATTTGTTTATGAAGAGACGAATACTATTGTATCCTAATTATCATTACTGATTAAACGAGTTTAAGCAATGTGCATGCACATCATAATGAATCCATGTAGAGGTGGCAAATGGATTGGATTTATGGATTGGATTGATGGATTCATGGATCAAATGGATTGGACCCAATAGATTCATGGATTCATGGATTGGATCAAGCGGATTAGTGGATTATCCATGAATCCAAATAACATCCTCAACCTTGGACTAATATGTAAAATGTGAAAAGTTTAGATACTAAAATGTCATAATGAAAAAATTTAGGTACCAAAATATAATTTTCCAATGATATTTTTCGTATAAAAATTAA
Source organism: Linum trigynum (assembly GCA_964030455.1). Classification (NCBI taxonomy): domain Eukaryota; kingdom Viridiplantae; phylum Streptophyta; class Magnoliopsida; order Malpighiales; family Linaceae; genus Linum; species Linum trigynum. The sequence continues at coordinate 6,525,801 of OZ034817.1, forward strand.
CATTTAGGTACCAAAATGTAAAATATAAAAAATAAGGTACTAAACCGTAATTTGTCATTTGGATCTGTTGATGTCGAGGTTGTAACCGATGTCGACTTCCTCGATCTTAGGGCCCGCAACGATTTGAAGTGCCCCTTTACGGTAACCTTCTTTTGTGACGTCGCCTCCGATCGCTTCCTGCAAAAAAGAGCCCGCCGGCCGATATCGGCGGGGGCACCCTCCGACGCTCAAGTTAGTCCCTAGTGTGGGGGATTGAGTAGTTTACAAAGTGTTTGTAGGAGGTGAGCTCGGGGGGTGAGAGTCACTTATTGCAGTGGGCGCTCTCCAGGTACTTCCCCCGGTCTCCTGCCTTACCTTTTACTGGAGAGAATGGGCTAGTTATATAGTAACTAACAGGGGGGCAACGGGAGGACAGGTGTCTGCGCCGGAAAGACACGTCACTGGACATGTGTCGTCTAGGCCCATCTGCTCCCGCCACGTGGTTGTACACATGTCAACCATGTTTGTGCCTAAGGGGAACACTTATGCCACATGCAAACTAATTGAGTAGAGGGCATGACACATGTGCAGGTAATACACATGCAATGGATACAGGTGGGGAGAATAGATGCGGATCCGGGCGTCGGGAGCAGGGGGTGACAGCGGGCCCGGGCGCCGGGAGGAGGGGGTGACAGCGGGCCCGGGCGCCAGGAGGCGGGTGGAGCTCGGAATCAGTATTGGGCACGGGCGCCGAGCACCGGACGAGAGGCGAAGGCCTGGCGCCGGAAGCCGGGGCAATGGCGGGCCCGGGAGCCGGGGTCTGGGAACTGGACGAGAGGTGAAAGCCCGTCGGCGGGAACCGGGGCAATGGTGGGCCTGGTGCCGGGAGCCGGGGTCTGGGAACGATAACCAGACCAGGCACCGTGAACCGGACGAGAGTTGAAGGCCCGTCGTCGGGAGCCGGGGCAATGGTAGGCCCGGGTGCTGGGAGACGGGGTTCGGGAACGATAACGAGCCCGGGCCCGGGCACCGGAAGAGAGGTAAAGGCCCGCCGCCGGGAGCCAGGGCAATGTTGGGCCCGGGTGCCGGGAGCTGGGGTCCGGGAACGATAACGGGCCCGGGCACCGGACGAGAGGTGAAGGTCCGCCGCCGTGAGCCGGGGAAATGGTGGGCCCGGGTGCCGGGCTCGGAGGTAGGAACCCTAATCTTGGGGCAATCGCGAGGCACTGTATGATTTAGTGTTGGCGGGCCATGGCACAATTGGGTACTAATTGAAGCTGGACGGGCCTGACCCAACGCTTCACCGGAGAGAGTCGTGGGCTGAGCACGATTGTCGGCCCAGGTGCAATAATGCACTATTTGAGCAGATTGTGAACTGGTGCTGTAAAAATATTTTTACATTGGGTATATCAATTGCCCCCCTTGCCGGCGAGAATCTGAAGATTCTCGGGGGCAAGCATGGTCTGCCCCGTGGTCAATTCCCAAATTTAATCTTGGAGTTTATTAGAAGACTATATATCTTTTATATATTTTTTATTTGTTGAATGTTGGTGGAGATTGTTTGGGAAGTGCACAAGTCTTGGATTTGGGGAGGGAATTTTCCCTCCTTATAACTTTAGTCTTCATTATTCTTGATTCCCATGAGCAGAATAGAAGACTGTGCATTTTTCTTGATTTTTGGTTAAAGACCGTTTGGAAAATGCACAAACCTTGGACTTTTTAGAAGAGAAAGTGTTCTCTTCCATGCTTTCCTCCTCTTTACCCTCCTATAAATAGCATCTTCCTTTCTTCTTTATTCTTCACTTCATTCTTCTCCCAAGTGCTCCCTTTCATTGAGAGAAAACTTGTTAGTTAGCGGGCGGTGGCAAGGCGAGGGTTAGCTCAGAAGCTGTTGGAGACTTGATCGCGTCTTGTATAAGATCTTTCCCCCTCCCCCCAACGCTATGTTGTATGCTTGCATGTGGGGGGTAGGAGTACTTAGTTTTTATTCTTCTTCTTTTTGTTTCTTCTCCGTCTCAGTTATGGCATATCGGCGGGTGATGTCGAGTCGGGATTCCTCAAGAGGAGGAGTTGTCCCGTCGGAGGAGGATGAGGTTACTTCGAGGGGGAGATGGCAATCCCGATACAAGTCGTCCCTGCGTTTGAAGGAGGGTGGTTTGCTTCTGCACTGTTTACGAACCAGGGTGATGGATGGATACCTTGGTCAACCGAGCCTGTCAGAATGGGAGCTAGGGCGAGATACCGTGTGCGCTCCTTGTTCGAGACTTTCTCAGAGGATGACGTGGCGGGAGACTTGTATCAGGAGGCTGGGCAGACTGAGGACTTAACAAAGAGGATGGTGGAGCTGCAGGATATTCTGGCCTTGTATGGTATGCCAGATTAGTGGGAGTATGCTCTCCCCGGCCATGATGCGAGCATTAACTCTTGTGGGTCCGGGTGGCATTGCATTTTCTATGAGTCCCTCCCCTACGGGTTTCATGCCCCCTTGCCCAAGTGGCTAGGCAAGGTGATGATAGATTCTGGCCTGGCCACTAGTTCGGTGGCACCCACATTCTGGGCGTTCGTGGCAGCGTTTATTTCTCGCTGCAAGGAGAAGGGTATAAACCCTACCGAAGATCTATTCTATGCGTCTTTCACAATTCGTCATGTTTCGTCGGGTAGTACCTCTTGGGGTTTGAAGCGTCGCTTCTATGGGCCCAAATCCGATCGGTGTTCCCCTTTTGGGTCTGTGATGAAGATAAAACAAAAGGGTTGGTATGATAAGTTTTTCTTCTTCTCCCTCCTTCCAGGGGGACTCACGGTAGGTGGCGATCCTCTTTCGGATGAAAGTGGGCTTGAGCATCCGAGTAAGCTTCTTAAGGCACCCAACGCTCCTATGGATTTCGGTCGGTTTTTAAGTGGGTCTCCGACTGAACTGCGTACCAAAGAACAAATTAGGTTGCTGATAATCTAAGCTTATTCAGAGGGTAGGAGGGTTGTAGTACTTCTTGCATAATAGGTTTTGCCATTCTAGAATTCTTGCTCGCCTTGCGGACTAAGCTATTTTATTTTCAGGTACCATGGATTTTGAGTGGTTGCTTCGCGACATGGAATCCGTTCAAGATGATGCACCTCCAGGGATAGGTCAACACGCATCTCGATCACGAGGAGTGGAGATTCGCGAGCTCACATCTCAGGATTCCGAAGGATTGGATATCTATCAAGGTCGAGGGGTCCACAGGAGGAGGATCATTATTGACTCATCAAGTCCTTCTCGATTCTCCGCGGACTCTGGAGGCTGCGCCGGGGTGAGTGTCATTCAGAGGTTATCCGGGAGCTCGGGCTCCCAAGCAAGTGGTGGATCTTGGAGATCTGCTTCAGGTCCGACCGGGTGGGCATCTCCAACTCCTGTGAGCGCGACCCCCAACAACCCGACTTCGGGTAAGGCGAGACCCTCTAGCTCGGTGTCGGCAATGTCGGCCCCCATCGGGGGTTCTAGAGCACAACGCCTTTTGGACACCCTCGACATTGATCATAACGACACTCAGGAGATAACCGAGTCTTTCTACCAGGTAAAAAATTCTTAAGTAACCTTTAAATCGTACTAGGTGGACGGTACTAAATCTTCGTTTATTTGTAGGTGGTGAAGGAGTCGTTGTCATCCCATGTTCGCATGAGATCGGCGGCAAAGAAAACCGGCGAGGCCTCTCGTGCAGTAGCTGCAGCAGAGAAGCGATTGGCCGAGGAGCTAGAGCGGTCTGAAAGTCGGGCGGCCCGAATCCGTCAACTAGAGAGGCGACTTCAGAGGGCGATGGAGAAGTTGGAGGAGGCCCGAGCTGCTGAGAGTCGTACCCAAGAGGAGCTGATTATGGAGAGGGCGAGGGTAGAGCGAGAGTCCCAGCGGGCGGAGCAGGAGAGCGCTCGAGCCGAGCAGGAGAGCGCCCGGGTAGAGCGCGAATTCAAAAGGGCGGAGCTGGAGAAGAAACGGGCGAGAGAGGAGAAGGCAACTCTGGCCCAGGCGAGAGAGGCACTTTGGAGGGAGCGTGGAATTTCCCAGAGGCTTAGGATAAAAAGAGATAAGACTTGGAGAACTATGAAGAAGGCGTTTTCCCGACTGTACTGTTTCTCCGGGACATAGTCAATGAGATGCATCCCGGGGCCCCTCTTAGCGAGGCAGATTTCAAAAGGAGAATGGCTGAGTGAGTGGGCGCAGAGGCGGAAGCGGAGAGAGAGGCTGGATATGTTGTTGATGCCCCTGAGTATGTTGGAGGGGAGGACGACCATACTGAAGAGTCCCAAATTTCCTTTGGCATAATGGATGATGTTGCGGTTGACAACTTGGAGAATTTCATTGGGAATTATATGTCCGACCTCCATATGCCCGAGATCCCACTTTACTCGGGAACACCACCTAGTTTTAGTCACGCCGCCAGTCCGAGCTCCGCCTTGGGCCCCGACCCTACGACGGGTGCTTGAGTCGTGGTAGTCGACTTCGTTTGTTTGCTTTAGTTGTTGTTTCATGCGTACTTTGTTGCTTTTCGTATCAATTTGGAATTTCCGATGTAATCCACGAACCATGCACTTTTATTATTATAAACTTTGCTCAGCGCGAGCGCTTTTATTACATGGGTGTGAAATACCTACATAGGTGCATGGCGTTCCAGGTTTTGGACACCGTCGGCATCTTCTAGCTTCACCGTGTTGGGACCGACAACTTCTCTTACCCTATATGGGCCTTCCCACTTGGGCGTGAACTTTCCCAGACCTTCTTCGGGGCGTAAATTTCGTCGAAGCACCCAATCCCCAACCTAGAGAGGCCTCTCTCTAACCTTAGAGTTGTAGTATCGAGCAACCCTTTCTTGGCTGGCAACCAGGCGTAGCCGAGCATCTTCTCGACGTTCTTCAACAAGGTCGAGGTTGTGGGTGAGCTCCTCATTGTTGGCTTCCGGGCGGAAGGCTTCAACCCGATATGACGACAGTTCCATTTCAATGGGTAACACCGCGTCGGTTCCATAAGTGAGCGCGTACGGTGTATCTCCCGTGGCAGTCTTGTAGGTGGTTCGGTGAGCCCACAGGACATGAGGAAGTTCTTCCACCCATTTCCCTTTGGCGTCGTCTAGACGAGTTTTTAGTCCCCACAAGATTTTTTTGTTGGCGGACTCTGCCTGACCGTTAGCCTGAGGGTAGGAGACAGATGCATATCGAAGGAGAATGCCATACTGGGCACAGTACGTCTAGAGGTCCTGACTCTTGAATTGTGTTCCTTGATCCAGCACAATGGTGTGAGGGAGGCTGAACCGACAAATGATGTGGGTCCACAAGAACTTCACAACCTGTTGGGTGGTCATGCCAGTTAGAGCATCGGCCTCTATCCATTTGGTGAAATAGTCGATAGCGACTATCAAATACTTTTTCCTCCCGGGTGCCTCGGGAAAAGGACCGAGGAAATCCATTCCCCACTGAGCGAAAGGCCAAGTACTGAGGTTCCCTTGCATTGGTGTCGTGGGCGCACGGGGTACTCGGGCGACTATTTGGCACTTGGAGCATACCTTAACATACTCTCGGGCATCCCGTCGAATTGTTGGCCAATAATATCCTTGACGGAGGAGAGTCTTTTCTAGACTACGCGGGCCTGCATGGATGGCGCATGTCCCCTGGTGAACTTCCCGGAGAGCAAAGTGGGCTTCGCGCGCACTAAGACACTGGAGATACGGGCCTGCGAAACTCTTCCGATACAGAGCGTTGTCGATCATAATGTATAAAGGCGCCCGACGCTTCAGGCGAACTGCTTCTTTATGGTCGGCCGGAAGGATTCCATGTTGGAGGTATTCAATCATTGGCGTGCGCCAGTCTCGGGGGAGTGGCAAAGTGGTTGTCTGAGAGCATAGCAAGGCGGGACGTCGTTCAACAATAACATGTCTCTCGTCCAAAAAATCCCGCGCAGTTGCCAGTTTGGAGATGGCATCCGGATGAAGGTTTTCTTCTCGTAGAATGTGGATGACGCGAGCATCGATAAAGTTGGCCAAGGCCGCCCGCACGGCATTGACATAAGCCATGAGTGTCGGCTCCCGTGTTTCAAAAGTCCCATCCACCTGATTGACCACGAGTGTGGAGTCTGAGTGAATGACAAGACGTTGTGCCCCCAGTCCTTGTGCCATGGAGAGTCCCGCTAGTAAAGCTTCATATTCCGTGGCATTGTTGGTTTTTGGCGATGTGAATCTCACAGCTAACTCATGAGCGACACCGAGGGGGCTTATTAGAAGAACCCCGCCGCCTTCCCCGGACTTGTTAGAGGCACCATAAATGAACATCCCCCAAGTCTCCGTCGTTGGCGGAGGCTGACCACGAATTCCCTCGGCTATGAAGTCGGCAAGCACCTGTGACTTGATGGCCGTTCGGGGTACAAAGGTGATGTCAAACTCACTCAACTCGATGGCCCAGTTGATCATGCGCCCGACAACATCCATTTTCTGTAGAAGGCGTCGAAGGGGTAGGTGCATTAGGACGCATATGGGGTGAGCTTGGAAGTAAGGGCGCAATTTTCGGGAGGCAACAACTACGGCCAATGCTGCTTGTTCCACGGGAGTATATCGAGTTTCAGCATCAAGGAGAGTTTTGCTGGTGTAATATACTGGATGCTAGGTCCCGGTGGAATCCTTTCGCACTAACACCGCGCTCACGGCCTTGGGAGACACAGCGAAGTACAAGTAAAGGACCTCATTATTCTCTGGGGAGGAGAGTATTGGTGGGTTTACAAGGTAGTTTTTGAGCTCCTCGAACGCGCTCTCGCACTCGTGGGTCCACTCAAAGGTCTTACAAGCACCTTTAAGTGTAGCAAATAACGGAGCACATCTATCATCGGCCCTGGCTATAAAGCGATTGAGGGTTGCGATGCGCCCAGCAAGTACTTGCACCTCTCGACCTTTGGTGGGAGGAGGCATTTGAAGGATTGCGTCAATCTGGCAAGGTTTGGCTTCGATCCCTCTTTGGGTGAGCATAAAGCCTAGGAACTTGCCAGCAGTTGCACTAAAGACACACTTTTTTGGATTGAGGCGGAGGTCATACAAGCGCATAGTGTTGAGCGTTTCCCTCAAATCTTCGAGGTGTGCACCCACTCCGATGCTCTTTATCAAGATGTCATCGACATATGCTTCTACATTCCTTCCCAGTTGGCGGGCAAAAACCCGATCCACCATGCGCTGATACGTGGCAGCGACGTTTTTTAGGCCGAAGGGCATAACTTCATAACAGTAGTTTCCAACAGGTGTCATGAAAGCTGTCTTTTCTTGGTCTTCTTTCTTCATCGGAATCTGGTGGTACCCGGATAACATGTCGAGAAAGGTGGGAAACTGGTGTCCGGAGGTGGCATCCACGAGCTGATCAATTTTTGGGAGAGGATATGGATCCTTAGGGCATGCCTTGTTTAGGTCGGTGAAATCCACACACATGCGCCACTGACCATTTGGCTTTTTTTACCATAACGACGTTGGCCAGCCATGTCGGGTACAAGACTTCCCTGATAAACCGAGCTTTAAGGAGTTTGGTGACTTCTTCGGCCACCGCCTGGCGTATTTCCCATGCAAAGTTTCGTCGCTTTTGTTGGACGGGGCGGCTGCCAGGGGCTATTCCGAGTGTGTGCTCGGCCACTCGAGGGTGGACCCCAGGCATATCTTCGGGACCCCAGGCGAATACTTCCCCGAATTCCCGGAGTAACGTGAGGAGGGACTGGAGTGACTCTCGCGGCCAGGCGGTTGATATGCGAACTGTGTGCTCATCAACGAGTGGGAACTCCTCGTCGTCATCAACAGGAACTGGGCGAGCATTTTCCTCTAGGGCGTCGATCGCGACAATCGCCTTTTTCTCTTGGGACAGAGTGCAACATTTTCGTGCTAGAGCTTGGTCCCCTTGCAAACACCCAACACCGGCCTTAGTGGGAAATTTAAGACGGAGATGGAAAGTTGAGGGGATAGCCCGACGTTGATGGAGAAAAGGTCGACCGAGGATACAATTGTACGCCGAAGGACAATCAACTACATGAAAGTTGATGATGGTTTCAGCGGTATGTTCACCACTCCCAATCTGAACACGAAGTGGTAGGGTCCCGATCACGGGCACCTGGGATCCGGAGAACCCCGTGAAGCAGATCTTTGTCGGCCGACACTGTTCAGGGCGGTATCCCAAGGATAGGTATGCAGGGTAGAAGAGTAGGTCCGCTGAGCTTCCCCCATCCACCAAGATTCTCTTGACCTTGTAATCAGCTATTATTGCCTTTATTACCAATGGGTCATCGTGTGGGTGCGCAACTCCTTCTAAATCATGGGAGTCAAATGAGATTGGAGGAGTGGCTGCTGTTGCTGAGGTGGAGCCCACCATGGCCTGGGCGTTCGTCGGAGATTTAGCTTGCATACCCCAGAGGCCGGCTCCGCCATGGATGACCTCGACGACCCCACGAACAACGGTGCTCTGAAGAGTTTTGCCTCGATCGGTGGGTGGGAGCTCTCGGGAGCATTCTGTTGGGCCTTCAACGTATTTCTTGAGATGTCCTTCTTGAACAAGATTTTCTATGGAATTCTTTAGAGTCCAACAACGCTCTGTATCGTGACCATGTCCTCGGTGGAAATCGCAATACTTTTTCTTCCCTTCTCGTGGTTCCTTGGTCATTGGAGCTGGCCACACAATCGGGATTTTCTTCTCTTGGATGATTTGCAAAATAGTTTTACGTGGTTCCGTGAGGGGAGTGAAAGGACGTTCTGCTTTGGGTTCAACTGCTTCCCGACGGGCATCTCGATGACCTCCCTTATCTGAGGGCGGCGGTGAACGACCACGTGGGCGCTCGCGAGCTCGCGGTGAATCTGCTCTTCTTGGAGGTGAGGAATCGCGCTTCCTCTTAGGGGGAGGCAAGCGACCTCTCCTATTGGGGGTCGTCTCCTGCAGGGTCTCGTCAAGGGCGATATACTTAGAAACTCGTTCCTGGAGATCCATCATGTTGCGAGGGCGTCGCTTTATAAGTGAAGCTCGGAGGAGGGCGTTATTGGTCCCAAATATGAGGGCATGTGTGGCATTTTCTGTGGAGAGAGTGGTTACCCCGACAGCAATCGTGCTAAACTGGGCGCAATACTCTTTGAGGGTCTCATATTCCCTTTACTTGGTGTTCCTGAGGTGAGAGACATCCACATTAGGCCTTTTCTGAGTGAAGAACTTAGCACGAAAGAGGGTGGCAAATTCTTCGAAGTTGTGGATTATCCCATTGCGAAGTTGTGTGTACCATTGAAATGCCACCCCCCGTAAGGTGGCAGGAAAGAGCTTGCACATAGTAGCGTCAGATGCCCCCACGAAGGGCATCAGAATCTAAAATGCACTGAGGTGATCCTCCGGGTCGGAAGTCTCGTAATATTCTGGCAGGTGGTGCGGCATTTGAAAATTGGGAGGATTAGGCTGCTCAAGAATAGTCGAAGCGAGGGGCCTTCCGTGACCGGGATCACCGAGGAAACCTGGCGTGAGATAAGCCTCCAAATACGAGAGGTCGGGTCGCGAGGGAGGGGCGGAGCCGACGTCCCGTTTGGCTGGGCGGACCCACCAGGGGTTTCTTGTTGTTGACTTGAACTACCATGCACGCCATTGGGAGGAGGAGCCGAGGTCAGCGTCTTAATTTGTGCCTTGAGTTGCTCGATTTGAGTTTGGAGTTCCTCAACAATAGGTTGGACATACGTTTCTTTGTCTCGACTCCCCCCCGCCGTGTGGGAGCTTTCGGACTCCATCACGAACGGAAAGTTGATATCGGGTATTCTTTAATATTCTTACTTCGAGGCCCTAGGTGGGCGCCAATTGTTGATGCCGAGGTTGTAACCGATGTCGACTTCCTCGATCTTGGGCCCCGAAGCGATTTGAAGTCCCCCTTTACGGTAACCTTCTTTCGTGACTTTGCCTCCAATCGCTTCCTGCAAAAAAGAGCCCGCCGGCCGATCTCGGCGGGGGCACCCTCCGACGCTCAAGTTAGTCCCTAGTGTGGGGGATTGAGTAGTTTACAAAGTGTTTGTAGGAGGTGATCTCTGGGGGTGTGATAAGGCAAAAGCGTATAGCTTCAATTCCTATCTTGTAGTAAAACCGGAAAGTCCGGGTATCGTCTCTCAGGGACTGGTACAACCTAATGATTTATTGATTCTATAGAGCAAACTACAGGTGAAAATGGTTTAATGAGACTAATTATCTAAAAGCAAAATAAACTAAACAAATTAAACAAGTGAAAACTGTCGGGTCTAATTCAATGGGAGAAAGCTCTGGGAGAAACACTGGGACTCACTACCTATCATATCCAAATTAATTCACATAGTCTAATCTGTTTAATCCATATCTCTACAGCCAGGATATCTCTATTGTGCTAGTTATCCCTGTCGGGAATTACTACGTACTAAACAATTAAATCAAATCCTACTATCGTAGCTCAATGACTTAATTATTTAGCCTGAAGACCGATATCCTAATCAAGACTGCATAGTACCTTATTTAATCCACTGTCGCTTCGATAAGTTACTATGTCACATGAAACAGGTTCAGTTATTAGGGTTTCACTGTCGCTAATAACCTAATCAACTACGATTCATTGTATTGGTGGCCAGTCAACACAAAGCATTAAGAAATTTCATGCAATAGAGATTGGAGGAAAAGAATCATGAATCAATCCATCAAATCAGGAACTAGCTACATCCCATGGTGTTTCCCCCAGAAATCGGGGTTTAGTTCATGACGAAATTAAGATAAAACATTAGGGTTTTGATCATCATGTTCTAAATCAACAATAAACAACTAATTCGGTTCAGAAAATCCAACCAAATAATCGCTCTCGTTGAACTCAGCTCTAGCCGCTTCGAAAAAACTGCTCGTTGCTCGATACGCTCTCTGCCGCGCCCTGCTGCCTTTCTCCGCTGCGCCTCTTTCTATTCTCAATCGCCAAAATAATTCCCGTTCCGAGAATTATCCTGCCGCCTTCCTTTCTTTTTTCTTCTCGCTTTCAATCCCCCCCGCCACCAGAGAATTTCGTTTCCTCCCAGAATTTGGCTACTGCGCCTGCTGCCTTTCCCTCTCCTTTCCCGTGTCCAACTAATTCCAAAACCAAAGTCCCAAATTGCCTCTTCCGTCCAAAATAAATCCCCCAAGCCAAAAACGTGTCCAATTAATTCCACCAAATATGTCAAAAGTAATGATGGCCTGTCCAACTAAATGGACCATGTCCACTTAATTTCTCTTCCTGACCCAATTGCGTCTCCTCCCCGAGACAAAGTAATTTGGGCCCAATTAATTGCTTATGCACTCGCTTCTTTTTCGTACTTTCTCCACCTGTAATATATCAAACTCATGGCACTAGGCAGTAATGGTTTTTCAACCATTCTCGGGTTAGCGAGTCCTAAAATAGCACCAATTGGCTAAAACATACCACGGATAATCACATAAAGTCAAAGAATCCGATATATTAAAGCCGAATATCAGGGTGAGAGTCACTGATTGCAGTGGGCGCTCTCCAGGTACTTCCCCTGGTCTCCTGCATTACCTTTTACTGGAGAGAATGGGCTAGTTATATAGTAACTACCAGGGGGCAACGGGAGGACAAGTGTCGGCGCCGGAAAGACACGTCACTGGACATGTGTCGTCTAGGCCCATCTGATCCCGCCACGTGGTTGTACACATGTCAACCATGTTTCTGCCTAAGGGGAACACATATGCCACATGCAAACTAATTGAGTAGAGGGCATGACACATGTGCAGGTAATACACTTGCAATGGATACAGGTGGGGAGAATAGATGCGGATCCGGGTACTGGGAGCAGGGCGACAGCGAGCCCGGGCGCCGGGAGGAGGGGGTGACAGCGGGCCCGGGCGCTAGGAGGCGGGCGGAGCTCGAAATCAGTATCGGGCGCGGGCGCCGAGCACCGGACGAGAGGCGATGGCCCGGCGGAGGAAGCCGGGGTAATGGTGGGCCCGGGAACCGGACGAGAGGTGAAGGCCCGTCGCCGGGAACCGGGGCAATGGTGGGCCTGGTGCCGGGAGCCGGGATCCGGGAACGATAACTGGCCCAGGCATCGGGAACCGGACGAGAGTTGAAGGCCCGTCGCCGGGAGCCGGGGCAATGGTAGGCCCGGGTGCTGGGAGACGGGGTTCGGGAACGATAACGGGTCCGGGCCCAGGCACCGGAAGAGAGGTAAAGGCCCGCCACCGGGAGCCGGGGCAATAGTGGGCCCGGGTGCCGGGAACCAGGGTCCGGGAACGATAACGTGCCCAGGCCTGGGCACCGGAAGAGAGGTAAAGGCCCGCCGGGAGCCGGGGCAATGTTGGGCCTGGGTGCCGGGAGCCGGGGCAATGCTGGGCCCGGGTGTCGGGAGCCGTGGTCCGGGAACGATAACGGGCCCAGGCACCGGAAACCGGACGAGAGGTGAAGGTCCGTCGCCGAGAGCCGGCGCAATGGTGGGCACGGGTGCTGGGAGCCGGGGTCCGGGAACGATAACGAGCCCGGGGTCCGGGAACGATAACGGGCCCGGGCGCCGGGAACCGGACGAGATGTGAGGGCCCGTCGCCGGGAGCCGGGGCAATGGTGGGCGCCGGGTACCGGGAGCCGGGGTCCGGGAACGATAATGGGCCCGGGCACCGGACGAGAGGTGAAGGTCCGCCGCCGGGAGCCGGGCAATAGTGGGCCCGGGTGCCGGGAACCAGGGTCCAGGAACGATAACGTGCCCGGGCCCGGGCACCGGAAGAGAGGTGAAGGCCCGCCGCCGGGAGCCGGGGCAATGGTGGGCCCGGGAGCCGGGGTCCGGGATAACGGGCCCAGGCATCGGCCGAGAGGTGAAGGTCCGCCGCCGTGAGCCGGGAAAATGGTGGGCCCGGGTGTCGGGCTCGGAGGGAGGAACTCTAATCTTGGGGCAATCGCAAAGCACTGTATGATTTAGTGTTGGCGGGCCATGGCACAATTGGGTACTAATTGGAGCTGGACGGGCCTGGCCCAACACTTCACCGGAGAGAGTTGTGGGCTGAGCACGATTGTCGGCCCAGGTGCAATAATGCACTATTTGAGCATATGGTGAACTGGTGCTGTAAAAATATTTTTACATTGGGTATATCAGGATCCCTGTATCAATCCATAAATCCACCAATCCAATTGAATTTGTATCAAATGAATTGGATTAGGTAGATATTTTTATGAATTGGATTGATAATTGCCACGTCTAAATCCATTTAACTAGTCTGGGGCCACTCACATCAAAGAAATGTGTCCCAAAATCCACACTATAATCTTTACTAGCTATGTAAATATTGGAGGAAAGTGCACTAGTTTTTCAGGATCGTAAATTCGTAATCACCGTACGGAAGTGGCCACTGCCACGCCTCCTTGGTTTGGTAAATGACAAAGCTAGCAATTCCAAGTATTTCCATCACTAAAGACAAACACGCATCATCTTCCTCTTCCTACTTCAAAAGTTAACCTAATTACTAACTACAATCCGTACGTGCTTACGTCCTTTTGCAATTCCATTCACAGTTCAACCAATCTTAGGATTGTTTTTGTGAGGGTACGTAGGGCAGTCTGCCAGAAACCAGATCTCATGGATGTCTAGAAAACTTATATAAACACTTGATTCGCATGTGGAATGGTAGACCAAATTGATAAACACCGTTTTCACTTATTCATCACAAGTGAATATAACCAATTATGGAAGGCCAAATAATCAACCCAACTCGGTGGATACCCAACCTAACCCTAATCGACTTTATCGTAGCAAATCCAACCGACAACCTTCATGATGAGAGTAAGTTTTTCGCAAATTACATATGGGGTAGATTTTATAACATCATGTTAAATGTCTTCCATTTTTTTATAACGTGGAACACCCTTCCCGATCACCACTTAAGTGATGTCGGAGTCAGGACAAACCACAGTATTGCCAACCCCGATTGCATAGCCAAAGTTTCGAACAATCTACCTCCGGAAACACCAAAAAAATAAAACGGTAGCTCGAACTCGTGATCCCGTCATCACTTACAAGAATGGTTACCATGTGAAACATAATTCAAGAATGGTGGATACTAAAACCAACCCAACTCTAACCATGTTCACCCCTATTAACCAATATATAAAGTATCATATCCCTTTTGGGGACCGATTACTATGACAATACCCCTTGTGTTGTTATTGTAACAACACTAGTCTCCAACCAATAGGAAGTTAGGGTTGTGATGACTTATTATTAGATGAGTTGACCTAGTGTAAAATCAAAGCAGGGGTATAATTGTCATTATGAAAAATATGTTTAAATAATAACAAAAAATAAAACATATTTTTTTATTTTCGGCCCAAAATTTTGGTCGCCAGAATTCGGCCACCGGTCTTCGGAAACTGGTCGCCGATCACCGGAATATACTATTTGTCGCCAGAATATGCTTACCGGCGTCAGAATATGCTTACCGGCGTCGGAATCTAGTCATCGGGGCCGGAATATGCCTATCGGCGTCGGAATATGCTCATTGACGGTCATCGGAGTTCGGTCAATGACCACCGGATGTTATGGTCTGCATTGTGAGATTTATGGTTTGGTTTCTCATATTTTTTTATGTCTTTTGTGGTTTGCTTTATCGTATTTGTAGTTTGCATTGAGAAGTTTCTGGTTTGCTTTCAAAAATTTTGTGGTTTGCATTGAGGAGTTTCTGGTTTGTTTTAATATATTTGTGGTCTGCATTAGGATGTTTCAGGTTTTCTTTTTTGTGGTTTGATTTACTATGTTTGTGGTTTGCATTATGAGGTTTCTAGTGTGCTTTCGCAAATGTTGTGGTTTGCTTTGTGAGGTTTGTGGTTTGTTTTAGGAGATTTGTGGTATGCATTAGGAGGTTTCTGGTTTGCATTAAGAAGTTTCTTGCGTGCTTTCGAAACTTTTGTGGATTGCTTTGCGAGGTTTCTGGTTTGTTTTAATATATTTGTGGTCTACATTAGGACGTTTTTGGTTTGCTTTACCGTGTTTGTGGTTTGCATTGGGGGTTTCTGGTGTGCTTTTCAAAATATTTATGGTTTGCTTTGTGGGATTTCTGATATGTTTTAGCAATTTGTGGTTTGCATTAGAAGGTTTACGATATGTTTTTTGTGGGTTGTTTTATTGCGTTTGTGGTTTGCGCTAGGAGGTTTTTGGTGTTAGAAATATTTGTGATTAGAATTACTAAACACCAATATAAATTACCTACCTAGCTTCTTGTTGTTGGTGATTAGGTTACACTAAAAAACGAATGTCAGAAACTACTGGGCTAGTACAAAACCAAAGAGGGAACCAACTGAGTGAAAACAATGAGATACTGACAGCACCTGGAATGAATTTGATGTAGAAACCAAATAGTTGTAAACTGACAACCTTTATTCTACACTAATTCGAAGTATATATACATAGCACTTACTGCCCACTCCCATCACTCTCGGAATCTCTATGTTTACCACTAACCCTCACCCCACAAATATAGCTAAACTAGTTAACAAACTCAGACCCAGTAAACACAAGAGTATGCAAGCTAATCACTTAACTACTTGGACTTAACTAGTGCTTGCTCACGTGACTCACTTATCTAACATTTCAAGGGGATGATTTTAAGCAACTCTTATGATGTTTTCCCCACTCATCATCCCCTGAAAAGCAGACAACCTCGCTCCCCCTCCCGCCGCCAACGATGACTGCTCGTCGGAGGAGGGATTCGTTGAAAGCCTCAGCGAAAGAGGCAAAAACCCTTCCTGATGATGATGACCGTTGGAAAGGCTACTACTACTCATCATCCTCTGCTTCGAATTGAGATCAGCCGTTTTGGAAGAGGGCGGGATCGGAATTGGAATCGGACGAACCAGCTGCTTATTGGGTTTTAAATTTGGTGTGCTCGTCGGCGGTCCCAGCATTAGCCTCTCGAACGACCCGTCGCCGGTGATTGGTATAGCCACCGGGAAATTGGGGACCAGAGGAAGCTTCCCAAGCTGGTTGCTGCTCTTGATCGGAACAGCCGCCGCCGCTTCTTGATTTGGCGATGGATTAAATAGATTTTTTATGTTAAATTACCCTATTACCCTTAATGAATCTTGTTGTTACAGTGACAACAAAGGAGCTGTTGTTATAGTATCCGCTCCCTCCCTTTTGTCACATTCTTCAGTATTGTGTAGTGCCCACAGCACAACAACATATATATATACGTTGAATAGCTATGTAGGCAGCAATTTATAGGCAAGGTTGATGATCAGAATATGTGCTTGCTGCTGTGCTCAATTGTAGATTTTAGAATAAAACCTGAAAGCCAATGTTGGATTAGATAGAAAAGATTTGTCGTATGTCCATGATTATGTACGTACGAGTTAGAAATGGAACAGGGTTCTCCTCCCGATCCATTTGACATTTGGTGCACCCATTGTGCAGAATTTTATTCAAAATGCTTGCTATGTTTTTTTTGATAATGGCGATTGATGCATTAAAAAAAACCACAAACAAGAAAGTTTACAACCGACGGATCAAGAGAAAAGATCCGCCAAGGAACAAGAAAAGAAAATCTGCGAAGGGGCCAGGCCGCCCCAACCGCAGTAAGCAGAGGGAAACAAAAAAGCAAAGGAAACAAATAAACAAAGGAACCAACTATATATCGGGAGGAGAAGAAGAGGTCGCGCCCATACGAGAGTCACTTCGGATCTGCAGAGGGCACAAAATATGCACCAGAGACAACCACTCGGCGCTCTGCGAGTCACTTAGAGTGCCCGTCACCCTCACCCAGCTTAGTAAAGTCCTGCAAGTCTTATGAAAAACCACCTGCCACCCACACCTTTTATCATGGAAGCTTCTGTTGTTCCTTTCCTTCCAAAGCTCCCAGGCAAATGCGTGCAGGATACACGCCGCCAAGGAACTCATCCAGGGGAGCTGACTGCGAGGAGACCAGCAGTGTATAATAGAAGCAAAGCAGTCGGGGAAAGGCCCCAAGAACCCAAACAACTGCTGGAGGAGGCACCAAATACTGCTGCTGTACCGGCATTGACAGAGGAGATGGTTGGTGCTTTCTTCAGCCTCTTCGCAAAGGACACATCTGCTTGCAAGGGACCAGCCCCTTCTCTTCAAATTTTCATGAGTTAGAATGCGTCTGTGCATGATCAACCAAAGAAACGCATTCACCGTAGACGGAACGTGCGGTTGCCACACCACCTTGAATGGAAAATTGTCGAGGCCCACCATTCTATCATGAATCAGGGCACGATACATGGAGTTCACCGAAAAACCATCCTTTGGACTGGGGTTCCAAATCAGCTTGGCCGGACCTGCATTAATCAAATCATGGGGTAAAAGAGATAACAAATTCAAGAGATCATTCCTCTCACGATCAGCCCCACCCCTTAGAGAGTACATTAAAGGAAAATCCCACACCACACGCTCATTATCAAAGGATATGAGATCAGACACCCAAGCATCCCGGTTTGAGGATGCAGCCGCAACCCTAGGATAGGAATCTTTCAGCATCCTCCCCGGGATCCAGCAGTCATTCCAAAAAGACACCCAAGCCCCGCCACCCGGGCTAACAGAAGCAAACTTCCAAAACATATTTTCTTCCTTCATAATGCATCTCCAAATTGAGCAACCAATCGGACCTACGCCATTCCCAGCCCTCCACTCGGAAGAAGTTTGAGGATACTTGACATCGATAAGATTACGCCACCAAGAAGATGGTTCCAAGGCATATTTCCAAAACCATTTACACAGCAAGGCAGAGTTCATACAGCCGAGATCAAGGATACCCAAACCGCCTCTTTCCTTGGTCGATTTGCACACATCCCATCGAACAAGATGATATTTGCTTTTATCTTGGACACCTGCCCAAATGAACCTGCATTCCAACCTCTCCATCTTCTGAATCGTGGTTTTCGGGGCTTTTGACAAGGAGAATAAGTATAAAGGCTGACTTGTAAGGCTGCTTTTACAAAGGACAATCCGGCCACCTAGCGACAGAAATTTTCCCCTCCAACCTTCAAGTCTCGACTGAAATCTGGACAGAACCTTGTTCCAAATCGCTGAGGAATTTGGGCTAGCTCCGAGGAGGGCACCAAGGTAAATAGTAGGCAGAAAATTCCAACCGCACCCAAAAATTCTAGCAAAAACATCCGGATTACCAACATTGCCAACAGGGAACATCACACTCTTCTCCACGTTAATTCGTAATCCGGTCACAGATTGAAAGCACACAAGAGTTGATAGGAGGTTCAGAACCTGGTCTTCATTCGCATCACAAAATATGATGGTGTCGTCGGCATACATAAGGTGAGTCACCTCTCCCTCTTCAGATGCTTCATTCATAAAGAACCCAGAGATCAAACCCTCCGATCTCAAAGTTTCCAACATGACAGAGAGGACATCCATCACAAGCAGAAAGAGAAAGGGAGACATGGGATCCCCTTGGCGAAGGCCCTTCCTGATATTGAAAAAACCAGCAGCTTCTCCGTTAACAAGAACAGAGAGGATCGGAGAAGTAACTAACCCTTTGATCCAAGAGATCAGCCGATCCGGAAGGCGCAAACGATTCAAGATCTTGAATAGGCAGTTCCAGTTGACGTTGTCAAAAGCTTTTTCAATATCTAATTTGAACACAAGACCCGGTTTTCCACTTTTCTTCCTGCTGTCGATTAACTCATTTGCAATCAAAGAAGCTTCATGAATCTGCCTACCTTTTAGACCGCCAAACTGATTCCCAGAGATAGCCTTCATCAAAGTCGGTCTAAGGCGTTCTGTAATAGTCTTCGAGATCAGCTTGTTTACACTCCCCAAGAGACTAATCGGACGAAAGTCCTTGATGTCTTCAACCGCGTCTTTCTTGGGGATGAGACAAACAAAAGAATGGGCTAAAGATTTAGGAATTTTCCCACTGTGATAGAAGTCCTCGAAACCTTTCAGCAGATCAACCTTAATCAGGTTCCAATGTTTTTTAAAAAAGGCCAGGGAGAACCCGTCCGGTCCGGGGGCTTTGTCGCCCCTGCATCTCTTGACCACATTCCAAACCTCCTCTTCAGAGAAATGATTTGTGAGCAGCTCCCCATCCTCCAATGAGACCTCAAACCGGTGATAGTTGGCAGGAAATGGACGAACAGGTTGTTCCTCCTGATAAACATTCACGAAGTGACCAACAACAGCGCCTTTCAGCTCGTCTTTACCTTCAGCAACCACGCCACCGATCTTAATGTTATTAATAAGATTCCTTCTTCTATTAAAGTTTGCCACCTTGTGAAAATAGCCCGTATTTTTGTCACCTCCCTTAAGCCACGTCTCTCTGGATTTTTGACGCCAGGAAACTTCTTCCAAGTACAACACTTGATCCAGAGTGCTTGTTAGGTTGCTTCTCATAACTCTGTCCTCTTCACTAATAGAGCCTTCCTCTTCCCTTCTATCAATAATTTTAATACCTTCAAGAGTCTCGGCAATCTTCCTCTCCACCCTCCCGAATTCCTCTTTGTTCCAGATTTTGATGGAATTCTTCAAATGTTTAAGTTTCTGCCCGAACAGAAAAAGATCACCAAATCCAGAGGGTTGGATGCTCCACCACCCAGCCATATGATCATTAAAAGTGTTGACCAAGAGCCACATATTCTCAAACTTCCAAGGTCGATGCAGTCTAAAATTCTCCCCCCAAACAAGCTGAAGCGGGTTATGATCAGAAACAACCCTTTCAAGAGCGGACAACCTGCAATTGGGAAACAAAGCCTCGAAACGAGAACAAATAAGGCACCTGTCAATTCTGGACATAGAGGGCGAATCTCTACCACTGCTCCAAGTGAAGGAAGCTCCATTCAAAGGCAGGTCAATAAGGGTTGTTTCGAAGATGAAAGAATTGAATTCCTGCATTAATTCATGACTTCTCGTGCCACCCCGATAATCATCATGAGATCGAACAAGGTTAAAGTCCCCCAAGACGCACATGGGAGACGAGATATTCTGGCAATAGGCCTTCATACTTGAGATGAATCTCTCTTTATCCCTGACTCCTTGCGGTCCATAGACAATCATGATGCAAAAGCTAATCTTGTTCTGGATTTCCTCTAGATGGACCATAAGCCAGTAGTCTCCAACCTGCTCATCCAATTTCTTGTATAGAACATGATCCCAATAAATGACAATGCCGCCTCTACTATCAAAATGCTTGCTATGTTGAATCACACATAACATTTGGCAGAAATCTAATCAAACTCTCGATAATTCGAACAATTATATATATTCTTCTCTTGATAATTGTGCGTACAGGACATTCGTTAATCGAGAATCACATTGTTATTTCTATCACTTTTAAGAGTTTGAGCGAAGAGGTAATGTACTCTTTAGTATTGTTTAAAAGTTTAAGATAAACACATAAAAGAAATGATGAATTAATAATGGCTATTGTTAGAAGCAAAACAACGAGGTACTGAAGAAGATGTACAACAAGTCAATTAGGCAAACATATAATAACTACCAGGAAATTGGGGGGAATGGGAAAATGAATATTTCAAGAAAACAAGGGAAAGCAAGAAATTATGGGACTAAATTCATCAACAACAAAAAAAGAAACAAATAATTATGGGACTAAAATTCTAAACCAGGAATTGAGTGAACGTCATACAATCCTATCTGCTATGAATCCATTCCCCCAAGTTCATCAAATTATGCAAATACCATGAACAATACATTATTTCCCTTGAAAATCGCCCGTTTCCTTTTTCCACTCTTACGATTTGTGTTCCTGCAACTCTAAACAAAATAGGGTTTAAGGTATAATAATTAATATGCCCTTTTATTTTGTATTTTTCTCAAACATGCCCTTTTATTATAAATCACTTCAAATCTACCCTTCTACTATTAAACACATCCCAGACATGCCCTTCAGTTTGTTTCTCCGTCCAAAACCGTGAGTTCGGTCTAACCGAATTATGGTCAGCCCGATATATCAATGAGAGAGGGTTAAATCTTCATTCACATGTCGTCGATTCATTCCCTCCAGCAAACCCGATATCCTAATGCCTCTTCCATCGTCTCCACCACCTCAGTTCTCTTACATTTGATTGTCAGGCACCACCTCCACCATGTCGTCTTCAAACTGATGGTGGCTTCTACCTCCAACCCCGTCAACGATTTCCTCCCCTCCGGCGACAATAACCCTCTACCGATAATGACAATGATGAATTATCCTTAATATATATGACCTTCCATAACAATCCCAATATACGATACTCAATTCAAAATTCTTAAGGTTATAGATAATAGAAATTAAAAAGATGGCACTAGAATATGACGGGATAATTTCATAGTATATGAAACATGGAAGATACTAATTAGTTGCACGAAATAATGAGAAAGATTGTTGATAAAATGAGAACGATCACTGAAGCTGAAACTGAAGCTGAACTGATTTTGATGGAAAAATGAACAACCCTTTAGTTATACAGTGTATCATATGCAAATAACTAAACCCTTAAAACACTGGGAGAAAATAAGATTAAGAAGTGCATTATATGGTGCTCATTATGAGATATTCAAGAAATTAAAAATTCCATTAAATAGGATTCTACTTTAAAAATGAATGGTCCTTCGCCTTAATAGTAATCAAGTTCCATGTGAATGTTGAGAAAATTTCCTAACTAATTGAGTAAGCAACTAAATTCACCAATTAACTATTAAGGCGAAGGGAGTACAAACTCCATCTATTACTTATAATGTGAATCATTAGTAAGATGTTGTAAATCAATGATTTATTCATAAACGTTGATGATGAAAATGTAAAACGGTAACGATTGATTCAAAATTGTTAATAATATAATTGTAAAGAATTGATACTTTTATTGAAATTGTTAATAATGATAAGGTATAGTAATAATAATTTATTTTATAAATGTTGATAATGTCATTGCAAAACGTTAATACTACATTGCAAGTTGGCACGAAGTGAGAGAGCAGATTTTTAATTTTATTTTAAAAAAGGGAAAATTTTATTAACTTTGAATTTTAATAAATATTAAAATCTAATTAAATTAATTTCAGGTTTTCTTTTAATTGTAGTAGAGAGAGGGTTATGGAAAAAGTTATTGGAGGAGAGAGAAAGAGAATAATCAATTATTAATATTAATTATATATGCATAATACCTTATTTATCCTCAACTAACTATTAACTACTAACCCCTTATTAACTACCTAATTTACGCTCCATATAGATAGGAACAGAGGAGTAGTGGGAAACATGGATCTAACAGAAATAAATATAAGAATAAAAAAAAAATGGATTTTATTTAGTCACTATCTCTAATACGCCCCCGCAAGACGGAGGAGGTATCAACGACTCCAATCTTGGAACACAGAAGAAGGAATCGAGTGGCAGGTAATGGTTTGGTAAGAACATCGGTGAGCTGGTGAGCAGTCGGAATATAGGAAACACGTAACTAACCAGTGTGAATGAGCTGTCGAACAAAATGATAATCCAGAGCAAGATGCTTCATCCGGGAGTGGAACACCGGACTGTAGCTAAAGTACGTAGCCCCAAAGTTGTTAGAGTAGAGGACCGAAGGAGAGGGCACAGGAAGGCGAAGCTCAACTAGGAGATGTTGGACCCACTCAAGTTCGGCAGTAGCATTAGCTATAGCGCGATATTCAGCCTCAGTGCTGGAACGAGCAACAATGTGTTGCTTCTGAGAGCGCAAAGAAATGAGGGTAGCCGAGGTAGAAGAGATGTCGAGAAGTGGAAGAGCGGTCATCAAGATTCCCGGCCCAATTGGAATCAGCAAAGGCAGACAAAGACAGAGGACCAGACGTGCGACGAATGGAAAGGCTATAGTTAAGAGTGCCAGATATATACCGGATCAGCTGCTTAACACACTGCCAGTGATGAGACTCAACAAAGACAACATGGCGAGAGAGAGATAAACGATGAGTGTGAGGATCAAAGCATCGATAAGCACTGCGCTGAGGACAATATCCGAGGAAAATACAGGGACGAGAGCGTGGATCGAGCTTGTGG
This sequence comes from Linum trigynum, assembly GCA_964030455.1. Classification (NCBI taxonomy): domain Eukaryota; kingdom Viridiplantae; phylum Streptophyta; class Magnoliopsida; order Malpighiales; family Linaceae; genus Linum; species Linum trigynum. The sequence goes on from OZ034817.1 coordinate 6,548,766, forward strand.
TAAGAGTAAGGGCGAAGCCATGGATAGTAAAGACAACCAAAAACACGAAATGTATGATAGTTGGGAGGTCAATTAAAAAGAAGAGTGTAGGGAATTTTACCACGTAAGGATGACGAGGGTAGATGGTTGATAAGATAGATAGTTGTGGAAAAAGCAAAAGACCAAAAGGAGGTGGGAAGTTTAGCGTGGTGGAGGAGGGTAATACCAGTCTCAACCAAATGATGATGGGTATAAGGGAAGAGGGTGATCGATCTAAGATTTTTGGCTTTTTAATTTTTAATTTTTTTTATATTTAGTTGTTATTTAATTTAAATAAAAAATGTGAGGTGTTAATGACTTGGCATTGCCACGTCAGCAAAAGTCAATGTTAAGTTGACCACCGTTTGGTCAACCGTTATCTTTAACGGTCAACGAAATTGTCAGGATACAAATGGCATAAAGTATAATAGTTCAGGACACAGATGGAATATTGGAAACAATAGGACACAAGTGGCATTTTCCGGATAGTTCGGGTGTTGTATTGGTATTAGCCCTTATTGGAAAGACATGCATCACATGGTGAGCTAGGTAGGGAGGACGAAACAGGAAGAGAAAATGATCGAAGAATACTGGAAAGGGACTGATGCGAGGGATGGCCGAGACGAGCATGCCAAGAGTTTGCAGAGTTCCGAGTATAAACCATAGCCAGACGACACATGCTCACTTCCAGTGCTAGTTCATACACATCAGGGTTGTTTTCCCCCCTCAGCAGTTGTGCCCCGTGTGAAGATCCTTCACAATAAAATGAGTGGCAAAAAATTTCACAGAGACAGGATTAGTTTGGCATAGCTTGGCCACTAATATCAAATGTTTCTTGATAGCCAGTACACATAAGACATCTCTTACTTGAAAAGTATGGAACCAAAAGAGATACTGGAATAACCAACGTGGGAGATAGCCAAACCTGATCCATCACCAACTAATATCTCATCTGGACATGTGTAGTCAGAATAAAGAGATAAGTGGCACAAATCAGATGTAACATGATGAGAAGCAACAGAGTCCATGAGCCAAGGCCCAGTGGAGTTGGACAGGCCAGGAGTGGTGGTATGATGAACTTGGGCCTGGCGGGCGTGAGAGAATGCCTGGCGGGCTTAGATTGCTAAGCACAAGCATGCACAATCAACATGAATAATACCTCAACATTGAATTAAACAATACCCAATGACAATCATTCAATTCGCATAAAAGAAACTACATGGTAGCTAGTTAGGGTTTCACAACACCCAAGTGAGAAAAAAATCTACTCCATGCTAAAAATGGGAGAAATATAAGGAGAAGAGGTAGAAACCATCTTGAAGGAGGCTTCCAATCTTCTAGACCCTTGTGCTCAACTTCTCTTTAGGAGAGTCTTCCCAAATCCCACCTTGGAGCAAAACCCTGGCCTTCTTCTCCTTTGGTTGGTCTTTCTCTCTCTAAAAATCTGAAGAAGGTTTTCTCACACAATGAGCTCTCCCTCTCTTCCTTTCAGCTCAGTTTTTAAACCGTGAACAATCTCAGTTCACGGCCGTGAACTCTGAAATGCGTCCATGAATTAAAGATGGGCGCCGGAACGCACTGCTTTGCTTCCTCTGGTTCATGGCCAACAACTCCTGTTCACGGTCTTAGCGACTGTGAACCCGATTGGTGTCAGTAACTTGCATTTTGGCTCTGGACGCCTCAAAGTTCACGGCCAATGGCTCTTCTTCACGGTCATACAAGTCCGTGAACAGCCAAGGAAAACCGTGAACTCACCGTTTTTCACCTCTTCTTCCGATTTTCACTCCTTTTCGTCCAACTTTCGACTCCGAGGCTGGTTTCACCTGTTAAACCCTGAAACACGCTAAAACACGAGAAACCTAGAGTAAAACCACCCTTTTAGGAGCAAAATTGCCACAAACGACCAAGGAAAACGGGGGCAAAACAAGTACAATTTGGCCCGAATTATCACTGTCAACAGAGGTATTGATACTTGGTTCTTCCTCAATGGTGGATTACCATCCTGCGCAAGCTCTTCTTCTGCATTGTCTGGCACGAACAACCTGACTCACACGAAACTACACCTCGAACTAATCCCGATTAGAGCACAATTTTTTAAACTCTAGCCAGGTGTAGAATAGGGCAAGTATTTAGAATGTCGGCATGGGCCGGTCCATGTACCCCTACTTCAATTGCTTAGGGTGTTATCTAGAAAACAGTTTTTGGGTTTAAATCTATAGCAAACGATTTTTGGGTTTAAATCTAAGATCTAAGAAAACCACAAACTGAACAAACAAGCAAGGAAAGTAGATCGAGGAGAATTCTATACGAGAGGACTTCACTTGGAAATTGCTTCCCCTAGTCTTGTATTAATAAATCATGAACAAAACTCTATTGTGAAGGATGTGTTCCTATACCATGAGGTGGGTGCATCTAGCTAGGGGCGAACTCTCCTAGTCGATCGATTAATGGTTGTGACACGAAGCTAGGGAATCTAACTCTCTTAACCGATCAACGGAGGAAACCCTAACTCCCTTAGTTAACAAATTTAGGATTGTCGCATTAAGTTAGCGGTCTAACTCTCTCAACCTTTCGGTTGAGGATTGCAACTCTAGGCTAGACGATCTAGCTCCTCTAAACCAGTTGACTAAGGATTGCAAACCAATCCCTCAAAACTTAATTCGGACGGCGGTGAGACCAATCACGTGGGAATCAAGGTGCTACTCCGATACTTGAGGTTTTGGCCCTAGATTAACATAGAAAGGGTGACCCGAGTAGGTAGGAGGTCAAGCTCCCTATGGCCCAAAGGGGGATTTCCACCTCCTAGGTCTATTTGACCCAACAATGAGATAATGCAAGCAACACCCACAAATCATGATTAATACCTCAAATATTATATAAAATGCACAATCAACACAAATAGAATCATGTTCTTAAATCCTAACACATATCTACACTAGGATTCACAATACCCAAGTGAGTAGGTGGGCTATTCCATAGCTAGATAAAGGAAAACAAGAAAAAGAAGAGAAAGAACCCTGAAGAGATGACAATATTCCTTCCTCATTGCTAGAATCTCCTTTGAGAGGTAAGAATCTTCACACCTCTAGCTTAGGGCAAGTCCAAATCTCCATCTTCCTCCTTTGAATGGCACTTTCTCTCTCTAGAATGGGAAGAGGAAACCTTAATCTCTTACTAGAAACCCTCTTTATTCTGAAAACTAAAACCTACCAAAAAGCTCTCTTTTCTCCTTTAGATCCCTTCTCCTTTTATACCCAGATCGGGCTCTATTCACGGTCTAAGACCTCAATTCACTCAGTTCAAGGTCTTAGTTCAAGGACGTGTTGATCAGTTCAAGGTCTTACTTCAAGGATGCGTTGATCAGTTCACGGTCTTAGTTCAAGGACGCGTTGATTAGTTCAAGGTCTTAGACCTCAGTTCACGGCCATGAACATTGAAATGCGTCCGTGAACTTAGTGTTGAGACCAAAACACACCGCTTCACATCCACGGTTCACGGTTTGTGCTGAGAGTTCACGGTCTTAGCGACCGTGAACTCACTCGGCGTCAGTAACCTCTGGAATTGCCCTGGACGCTTCGTGGTTCACGGATTTTGGCTCCAGTTCACGGTCCTGTAAGACCTTGAACTCCAATGGCAGACCTTGAACTCCAATGGCAGACCTTGAACACAGGCTGTTTCCTCCTCTTTGCTCCTTTTCTTCCAACTTTCGACTCTGGGGTTGGTTTCACCTGTCAGAATCTGAAACACATGAAACCTAGCGTAAAACCACCCCCTTTTTGGAGCTCAATTGAAAAAAAGGGGAAAAAGTGTGGCTTGTGTGCCAAGAAATCTCACCTAAAGCATACTCTTTGATTCATTGTGGCACTCTCTACTTTATTTACCCCGTTTTATTACCTCTTTTTCATTTCTCTTTCTTTCTACTTTCCTTTTCTTTCTTTTTCTTTTCTTTTTGAGGGGGTTACTAGAGAGTTAAACATTTGCCACGCTACTTTTAACGATCAATGCTCTCTTTTTAAGAACTCACTCCAACACTACTCTTCCTTTCACTTTCGTTCCTAGCAAGAACCGCACACAATCCTCCTATGTAGAACCTCAATGGAGCTCAAAAGAGAGAGCTCCGGGACACAAGGAAGACACATGTATGGACACGAGAAAAGGATTGGGGGATCGTTCTATCAACACCATTAAGCTCACAAGCAAAAAGCTCCTAACATAAGAACGACCCACCAAAGTCACAAGGCTCAAAGGGGTTGACTAGTGGATAAATCATTTCGGGACAATCAACATTTGGGCGTAGACTAATCCTATGCCTCCATCATAATCACTAGTGATAACTGTGATGTTACTCGCTATGGTAAGAGGGATCTTAGCACACAAGAAGAAATCAATCGGCTCAAAACTCACATGGCTACCTAGTCACCCAACATCTATTCCAATTCACAAAGCAGCATGCATGGCAATTATAATCAACAAGTAATCGAGTCAAAACATCCATTCATTTTTTAACACATGAGAACTAAACCGTTGCATTATCCTAATGCACCTCTCAGTCATCATCAGAGGGCGCACTCGATCACATGCAACAATTCAAGGTCAATGCCAATAAACACAAGACTCTCCCACAAACCGGCCACTTTGATCATGCAAACATTGCTTGGAGCCCTCAAATTTGGGCATACATCAAGGCTCCAAGCATTCAAAATCACACCAATCATTCACACAAATATGCATAAAGGACTACCCCCCCCCCCCCCCCACACACACACACACACAAACACTTAAGCTTGACATTGCCCTCAATGGCGTAAAAGAAGGAGGTAGAACGACGTTACCGGATAGTGGTGAATGTTGGTGTTCGAGAGCAGAGGGAGGGTGAGATCCGCAAGAGCAAGGAGGCAGAAAAACAAAGGGTCGACTTATTGAAGCCAAAAGAAAACAAACCGATGGCGGTTGGGTTGTCTCCCAACAAACGTTTCTTTAACGTCGTGAGCTGGACGGTTTCTCTTCAAGTTTTTGTCCACCCAAGAACCTCCTTGAAGTTGAGGTTCTTGTCGGTGATATGAAATCTCAAGTCACGAGCATTGGACGAATCCATGATTGAGGGCTTGTGAACTTGAGTTGTCATGAGGCTCCACCCACGAGACCTCTCCTTCTTCCCTTCTCCTTCTTTCTCTTTGCCCCACACCATGTAATGCATCATTGCTTTGCTTACTTCAGATCCACCAAGAAGGATCGTCGATGGTTTGGCATTGGCTTGGAAAAGAGCCGCAAATGGGTCCTTCTCCAAAAATGCATCGATGTCGGGTGAAAAGATTTGGTAGCTCTTGTAACTCGTGGATGCTTCATCCACCTCGACCTCGTCCTTATCTTGGACGCCAGTAGAACTTTCTTCTTCTTCCTCAACCTCCCTTCCTTTTTCTTTGATTTCCTCCTCTCGGGGATCCTCAAGAAATTCCTCTTCTTTTTCTACTACTTCCTCTACAACATATTCTTTCCTCGTGTTTCCTCGCTCTTCCGCAAGCAAGCGTTGAATAGCGAGTCTCCAAGCTATGTCTTCGATTGAATCGACACTCATCTCCTCATTGAGAACTTCCTCTTCAACGCTTGGGGTGAAATGTGGAAGAGTAGTGGCTACCTCAAGAGGGCATTCCAAGTCTCGAGCATCACAGTGGCCATCCGTGACAACTTCCAACCGTTTCAATTCATCCTCGAGAATTTCCTCTTCATCTTCCTTTTCTTCACCAACCTCCAAGAGTCAGTCTTGGGTGAATCGTGCACAAGCTTCCTCGACCATCAAGTTTAGCTTCTCCATGCGCTTGCGTATCTCCTCCACTTCATAGAGAAAATCCGAGTGAGGTGGACCCATGGTTGGAAAGGTCGGTTCGGAATATGATCTCTCATTATCCGATACGAACTTCTCCACCAATAGCTCCAATTGGCTCTTCCCTTCTTGTTGTGGAGGGTAACCTTCATAGTATGGATAGAACTCATGAACCACCGAGGGATATGCTTGCTCATCATGGAACGGTAGTTGGTAGTCAACCCCAGATCCGTACTCATCTCCTTCTTGATAGCCGCATGTTAGCTCGGGATAACACCATTCGAGTGTTGGTGGATACTCCCACGGGTAGGAGAAGCTATCGGGATCCTTAGCTCAACTCTGCATCACACAAAGATGAAACACAAAAACAAAACACAATAAAGGACAAAAAATGCTAGAGTAACACTAAACGACCTTTTCAAAATAATAGACCGCGGTTCCCTGGCAACGGCGGCAAAAACATGACTCGCACAAAACTACAACGCGAATTAATCTCGACTAGAGCCCAAGTTTTTAAACTATAGATGGGTGCAGTATAGGGCAAGTATTTAGAATGTCGACTCGGGCCGGTCCATGTACCCCTACTTCAATCGCTTAGGTTGTTATCTAGCAAACGATTTTTGGGTTTAAATCTAAGAGCTAAGAAAACTACAAACTAAACAAACAAGGAAGGAAAGTAGATCGAGGAGAATTCTATACGAGAGGACTTCACATGGGTATTTCTTCCCCTAGTCTTGTATTTAGAAATCATGAACAAAACTCTATTGTGAAGGATGCGTTCCTATACCGTGAGGTGGGTGCATCTAGCTAGGGGCGAACTCTCCTAGTCGATTGATTAAGGGTTGTGACACAAAGCTAGGGAATCTATCTTTCTTAACCGATCAACCGAGGAAACCCTAACTCCCTTAGTTGACCAATTTAGGATTGTTGCATTAAGTTAGCGGTCTAACTCTCTTAACCTTTCAATTGAGGATTTCAGCTCTAGGCTAGACGATCTAGCCCCTCTGAACCGATTGACTAAGGATTACAAACCAATCCCTCGAAACTTAATCCAGACGGCGGAGAGACCAATCACGTGGGAATCAAGGTGCTACTCTGATACTTGAGTTTTGGCCCTAGATTAACATAGAAAGGGTTACCCGAATGGGTAGGAGGTCAAGCTCCCTATGGCCCAAAGGGGGATTACCACCTCCTAGGTCTATTTGTTGACCCAACAATGAGATAATGCAATCAACACCCACAAATCATGATTAATACTTCAAATATTATATAAAATGCACAATCAACACAAATAGAATCATGTTCTTGCATCCTAACACACATCTAGACTAGGATTCACAATACCCAAGTGAGTAGGTGGCCTATTCCATAGTTAGACAAAGGAAAACAAGAAAAAGGAGAGAAAGAACCATGAAGAGATGACAATCTTCCTTCCTCCTTGCTTGAATCTCCAATGAGAGGTAAGAATCTTCACTCTTCTATCTTAAGGCAAGCCCAAATCTACTTCTTCCTCCTTCGAATGGTACTTTCTCTCTCTATAATGGGAAGAGGAAACCCTAATCTCTCACTAGAAACCCTCTTTATTCTGAAAACTAAAACCTACCAAAAGGCTCTCTTTTCTCCTTCAGCTCCCTTCTCCTTTTATACCCAAATCGAGCTCTGTTCACGGTCTAAGACCTCAATTCACTCAGTTCAAGGTCTTAGACCTCAGTTCACGGTCTTAGTTCAAGGACGTGTTGATCAATTCACGATCTTAGTTTAAGGACGCGTTGATCAGTTCAAGGTCTTAGACCTCAGTTCACGGCCGTGAACATTGAAACGCGCCCGTGAACTCAGTGTTGAAACCAAAACGCACCGCTTCACATCCACGATTCACGGTTTGTGCTTAGAGTTCACGGTCTTAGCGACCGTGAACTCACTCGGCGTCTGTAACCTCTGGAATCGCCCTGGATGCTTCGCGGCTCACGGATTTTGGCTCCAGTTCACGATCCTGTAAGACCTTGAACTCCAATGGCAGATCTTGAACACAGGTTGCTTCCTCCTCTTTGCTCCTTTTCTTCCAACTTTCGACTCCGGGGTTGGTTTCACTAGTTAGAATTTGAAACACACGAAACCTAGCGTAAAACCACCCCTTTTTGGAGCTCAATTGCAATAAACGTCAAAGAGAAACGGGGATAAAAAGTGTACAATTAGACCCGAATCACAACCCCAAAGTCTTGAAGAGCAAATACTACCAACCGTTTATATTGTTCTCATACGACGTTGGTGAATGATCGTTCACACACACCAAATCGCCATCGATGGGCAAATGGGTTAGGAGGGTGATGTCCTTCAATGTGATGATGCACTCTCCTTCAGGAAAGTTGTAGTTGTGTGCCCCTTTCGCCATCTCTCCACCAATGTTGTAATTAGTAGACGATCGATCTATATGCCGAGAAAATGCATGATCGAATCCAACCTTACCCTTTTGAGATAGCGCAAGCTAGCATCGTGATATGGGAGCACATTGCTCGTACTCCTATAACAGACAATATTGTGTCCAGCGAAGAAAATTACAACCATAAGTTTATGATGTACTTATAAATACATAAATCTATTATAACAAATAAATTGAATTAACAAAATAAATACCTTTTTCCATATATATACATAAATTCGTCATAACAAACATATTCAATTAGCTCAAATGAATAGCATTTGAAAGATATACACATAAATCAACTAAAATTAATTGAAATTAATAAAATGAATATAATAGATTTTTTGAAAGATATACACATAGCCATAAATCCACTATACTATTTTGTAAATCGTATTGGTTGTTTTGAATGATTTAATCCAATACAAGTACACTTGTTAGACTCTTAGGAGAAGTATACTTCTCTTTAGAAATACAACATTGTTTTACAGAAAAAGGGAGGATCCGAGAATCGCTTAAGACCTGATTTTCTCATAAAATGGGAGGATTATGATGACCGATTAAGTCCCCATTTCTTTAGGCATGCATCTCTTTATAAAGATTCTAAGTAAGTGTCACATTGTATTAGCACAAATCATTGAAAATTTATTTATAAACCACTAAGTACGATAACAAAATAAAATATGACAAAGGTTGAAGAACTATATGCGCCTCGTGATCGTTCCAAACACCCTTGAACGATGGTTAAGTTGGTCATATAGAACGCTTGCATCTTTTGGTCCTTGATCAAGATAATGTCTTTGATTATATATATACACGTCCTCCCCAACCTACGATAGCATAACAACAACATAAATTGAATAGTAGAATGAATACGTACGCTTGATAGTCATAAAAAAGCACCCTCTTCTTGGTACCAACATACCACTATTTCCTTGGTTTTGGGTGGAGAGGGGATGGATAGAGAGACCTCTTAGAGAGACAGAGAAGCGTTGGTTTTGGTGTGAACTGTGAAGAAAATGGGATGATGGGGGTTTATATAGGAGAATGAGTGTGGTGGGAGGGTGGTTTGGTTATTTAACCCACAGGAAAACCGCATGGGGAGTGGGCAGTTTATGACTTTCATATACAAACATCATGGGGAGGGGGTGGTTTCTTCCTACAAGACGCGGATCGCTGACTTGGCGGTCATTCCGTCGTTGGATCGTGCGGTGATCCCATGGTCATTAAGACCGTTGCCACCCCTAGCGGTTTGTGGGCTGACCTAATACAAACCGTTGCCACCCCCAACGGTTTTTGTACTAACCGCTTCCAAATGTAGCGATTGTTTCAAATGGTGGTATTAATGGAACTTTTTTGAAATAGGTGGTATTTCTGGAATTTTTTAGTTTAAAAGTGGTATTTCTGGAAAAAAAAAATGTTTGAAGGATTTAGGGTTAGTGTTCAGGGTTTACAATTTGAGGTTTAGGATTAGGGATCAAAATCGAAGGTTTAGGATTTAGAGCAATGCATTGTTTAGTTGTGATTCTATGTTCATCCTAGACTAATACTATCAAATTATATCTAAAATTCGATACCTTAAGACTGCTTTTAGAGTTGGGGGAATAATATGCACTCGTATTATCATAATTTTACGTAGATTCCCCCAAAGTCGAGGGTAATTAGCATAAATGTTCACAAATCTTTCTACTTAATACAAAACAGTCACAAATCTTTAATTTGTACCAATATGATTACAATAGTTTGTACTTAAAAAACAAAATGGTCACAAATTAAACAATGTGACCATTTCATACAAGTTCAAACTTTTGTTACTGTGATGTTACAAATTAAACTTTTGGTCACTGTTAACGTTCAAATGTTTGAACAATCAATCACTATTACAATTCGCACTAGTCGATGTACGAAGACTTTGTTAACTTATTTGAATGATATTATCGTAACAAAGGATGACAGTACTCGTAAAAAAAACAAAGGATGACAGTGAGGGAATTCAACGCCTCAAAACGGTCACAAACCTTTAATTTTAACGACTTGGTAATAAAACTTTGTAATTAAAACAAAACGGTCACAAATTAAATATAAGTGACCATTTCATATCTTTTCAAACTTTTGTTACCATACCGTTACAAATTAAAGGTTTGTGATCGTTTTCTACTAAAGTGCAAAAATTTGTGACCGTATATGCTAATTACCCCCAAAATCGAACACCCTCACTCAAGCATTATTTGAAAAAATGTGAACCAATAAAATTTCATCTTAATTTCCAGAAGTAAGTGACACATCAATCAAATAAACACCGCAAAACTTCCACCGTCAAACAAGTACAATTTTAGAACTATATGGGTATATGCCCTTTTCAATATTAGGCATTCGTATTCTCCTTTATTTTTATTTATTTTATTTTTCTATTATTTTGTTTCCATGAAGAATATGAACAAATTGATTTTGTTGCCACACCTTACACATTTATTCTTACGCAATCCTTTCAAATGAGACAAAGATTTACTCTGGATTATTATTATTATTTGAAATAATAAATTCACAATATGTTTTCATATAAATTAGGAAGAGTATAAAGAAGAAAATTGATAACCAAGTAAAAGACCATTTGTCAAGAAAAGTAAACTAATCCTTTCCCTCTTTCATTCATTCATTCACCTTCCTAACCAAGCGTGGCACCAGATAATGAGAAAACGGAACACTATTCCCATAAAATCCCTATCAGATGTGGCGACACGTTTGCGTGAATACTCCACATTTATTTCCCCCTACCTCCACCAATTATAACCTCCCCGCTCGCCGCAGCGAAACTTGGAACTTGAAGAAAGAACAAAAGTTTTTATTCCATGCACTCAGCTCCACTCTACAACCCTGCACCCTATAAGATAAGATCCCTCCGTACATCGACACCGATCAAACCCCACTCGATCTGGTCGGAACCGGTCGAACCTCTGCCCTTCGCCCAACCACCTGCCAGCCGTCGATTAGTTTTACTTTTTCCTTTTTGTGTTGAATCATAAATAGATCAATTAATTGGACGGCCATGAGGCGCTAAGGCTTCCAACTAAAAGTTTAAAAAATGAAATTAAATTAAAAAAGCTCGCCAACCACGTGTATGGTGATCAGCGTGGGAAGGGGATGAGGATTTTTTGTTATCGTGAATGGGCCCCACCTTTTTTCATCCGATTTTCCCGCAATTTCTCGTGACCCTTTGTGGACGAGATGAGAATATTTCCAAAGACTAGGGGTAAGTACGGAAAAAGAATATGCCCACTGCCAGCTCAACGTGACGCGAGACGGTCAAAAAAGGAATTGAAACCCCAAAATCTCGCGGTGGTAAAAATATTTTTGAAATTCTCGCAGTCGTCGTCCTCCTCGTTGGGACACCTATATTAAGGACGGGAGCTCGGCAGCCATTCCCCCAATTCATTCATTCGTGGGGGCCTTTCACAGAGGAAGAAAAAAAAAAAAGGGGGAAAAAAAGCCATTGCAGCTTCCAGCGATTCTGAAATCCATTTTCTTTCCCTGATTCAAAACAAAAAATAAAGAAAGATGGCGTTCAAGAAAACCCTAGCTGAGCGCCTCTTCAAAATCTCCAGAATCTCGGCCACCCAGTCGCTCACCAACTGCCGGATCTCGTCCTCCGCCACTGTCCGCAGCCGGATACCGCAGAGCAAGCCCGGCATTGCTCCCGATCCCGGAGACAATACCGGATTCCGCCGCTTGTTCCACCGCAGGGCCGCGGCGACGGCGGAGGGTCCGTCGGCGAAGCCGTTCCAGGTCGGCGCGGGGGTCGGCCTGATGGAGAAGCTCAGGGCGTTCGACATTGTCCGAGACCGGGTCCGATTGGACGGGCTCGTCCCTCCTCCGCCGGTGGTTGAGGAGTCGGAATCGGAGTCGCCGGCGAAGACCACGACGGCGGCGGACGGGCTGACGGTCGATGACGCGAGAAAGCTGCTGCGTGTGGCGCGATTGGAGATGGTCAAATCGAAGCTGAGAGACACGGGAAGGAACTGGATGCCGCGATCGGAATTCGTTCGGATCTGCGGTGAAGTTTGTTCGGATCCGGATGAGGCGAGCCGGGTCGCCCGGACGCTGGACGAGTCCGGAACCGTTATCGTCTTGGGAGATGCAGTGTTCCTAAAACCGAAACAGGTAAACAAAAAAATCAAAACTCCTTTAATTCCTCCATGAAACGTCTTCTTCATCATTCGGATTAACGACTAAATAAATGCAATTCATAGTTTTGCTCACTAAATTTGTTTTACAGATGTAAAAAATTACCCCCCATTCATTCATTGCCTTGGTCCCTTCTCTGAGAGTTAGGTCCAAAGTAACAAACCAGATAATGAACAGCCGATTCTAATTGCAATTGCTTTTCGTGTTCTTCTTCTTCTTCTTCCCCAATTTGTTTGTTTTTGGCATAAAAAATACCGAAAACTGATATGTTCTCTCTATGTATTTTTGTGTGTTTGTGTTTTTGTGTTTCAACAGGCGAGAAGGAACCCACCCCATAGCTCTGTCTCTCTGTTTCCACAGTGACAAAGATTGATTCTTTTTTTCATCTGATTAACATGGTCTTAATAAGGCTTGATTGGGTTCCCACTTATGAATCCAGTCAAGCCTTACTATAACCATTTTGGATCAACTAATTGCTTGAAAATCGTTTCGGGGTGGGGGATGAAAGGGTTAGAACAGGTTCTATTATAAATATGAAACAGGGGAATATTTGGATAGGGTTATGATTTGGGGAAGATATATAAAATTTGATCTTATAGTATAATCTAGCAGAGTAAGAAACCAAATGGGTCCTTGTTGATTAGGATTTGGTTCCTCTTATGTTCAGAGTCTTCAGACCATGTAGATAACAATCTGGAGAAGGGGATTGAAATAGGATATGGAATTGGGTTAGGGTTTGAGAGATTGGAAAAGGAAAACAGAGTATTATTATTTAGAGGTTAGTGGTCTAGTGGATGTGTGCGTTGTTAGGCATATGAATAGTTGAAGAAAAGAACAAGAAACAAGGGGGTGTTCTAAGATTTCATCTTAGAACAAGTCTAGGGAAAGATGGAATTAGGAGGAGTTGGTGTCCAATTAGAATAACGATTAATCATTCTTTAGTTCTCTTATTCATATGCTTTATTATTCTTGATTTCCAGCACTCTTATCTTGCCTGATTGGCTCTATTCTTTGGTGGGATTTAGCCTGAAAAGCCCCATATGATCATTTGTTATCCTTGCTTTTCCCATTTCATTTGCTTTTCTAATTTTTCATTTCAAGACACCCTTGGTTATTCATTTACACATTCATCACTTGTTCTTCATAAAAGAAAGAGCAACACAGCACAATAAAAAAAAAGAGATATAAACATTGTCAAGATGCTCATTCTGATATCAAAATGATGATACATGGATGGAGCAAGCCTTTACCCCAACCAAATGGGAATTTTCTTTGTTTGTGATCCATTACAGGTAGTGAAAGCCATTGGAGGCCTAATCCCATTCCCAGCAACAGACCCAAACGACCCGAGGAAGAAGGAGATGGACAGCTTGGAGCAGCGGAAAGCCCTGATCGACCAAAAGGCGATTGCCCAAGTCAGGCGAGAGCTCTGGGGCGGCCTGGGATACCTAGTGATCCAGACCGCCGCCTTCATGAGGCTGACATTCTGGGAGCTCTCTTGGGACGTCATGGAGCCCATCTGCTTCTATGTCACATCAGTGTACGTCATGGCTGGCTACGCGTTCTTCCTCAGGACCTCGAGGGAGCCCACGTTCGAAGGGTTCTTCCAGAGCCGGTTCCTCGCAAAGCAGAGGAAGCTGATGAAGGCTCAGAAGTTCGATCTCAATAGGTACAACGAGCTCCGAAAGATCTGTTACCCGTTTACCGACGAAGAAGAGGTTGAAAGCCCCGGTATCTCGTTCTCGAGCAGTCGTTCTGAGTTTGATGGTAAAGTTGGGAAGGTCTGTTGATCTTGAAGGGGCGGCTATGCGTGGTTTGTGTTTTTTTTTTTTTTTTACTTAACAAAAGAAATTGAAAAAAAGAAGAAGAAACAAAGAAACTAACAGCTATTACTGCTATTAAACAGAACGAAACCACAATTTTGTGACGACCTAGAATCCCTTTTTTCCCACCCTTTCAAAACCAACCTCCTTCCTACCTGACATGATGACCCTTTAGAATGTGTAGTTTGCGGGAAACCCTGTAACAAAGTGAAGAGTGTTTTCTTTTCTTATTGATGAAATATATGATCAGAAGCAAAGCTTTCTTGATGGCAAAATATCATTGTCAGACGATCTGTGTTCCTTGCCCCCCACGTTTCTCTTCTTGTTCGTGTGTGGACATCAACCCTACTTTGATTTGGCATCCGGACAAGAAGCCAAAACAGGAAACCGATCTTTGCTATCGAAAAAAAAAAAAGTAGTTCCAAACAACTGGGAGGCATGAGTCTTGAAAATGACTTGGTTTTGGTTAGAATGATTGGAAATATAAATTGGGATGAATGGATTTCACACCCACAAACTGATCAATGTGAATATTTAATCAAGAGTTTATTTTTATCGAACCCATTAAGCCAGTAAAACTAGTTTGGTTCCAGTTAAAACCCAAAATTAGAAACTTACCTCTCCAAGTTGGAAAATCCCAATAAATTACAAAAATTCGAACAATCAATTTGTGATTTCAATCTCACAAATGTATAGTCTTTCTCCTTATTAATGGGGTTTTCCCCTTTTGGTATGCAGCGTAGGGCTATATGGTTGATTGTTGTTGTTATACAACTAGTAATGTATGTAGACAAAAAGCCAGCTTTGTACAACCTTTTGCCTGATCGCAATCCTTTCTTTCCGGGACAATCTACGGTGCAAATGCTATAGGGGTTAGCACCGTCCTAATAGTCGTGGTAGTGTTTTTGCATGAAAGTTTTTGGTAGTTTTTTTTTATTGATCGCCTGTGTTGTTAATATGTAGGGTCTGTAGTAGTTTGATGTGCAGTCATGGTAGTGTTTCTGGTCATAGTTGTCTTGGGACAATGTAGTTTCGTCAATATTGAGGTGCAATATATTGATAGTAGTGATTTTTAATAATACGTGTGTAGTGTTTATATGAATACATATGTAACGTTTTTGGAGTTAGCAGGTGCTAACGGGATATGGGGTTAGCATCCCATCCCACCCCTTTCTTTCCCCTGTCAATTAATTACACTTTATTTGAAACCCATCCATCCATTTCCTATTACAGCCTGTGCAGTCGTAGATAATGGATGGAGTTCTCTGGTTGGTGTGCTACAACTTTCATTTCGGCGTCCCCCCAATTTCATTGGATCAAGTTTGACCACATCTATATAATAAATGGATTCAATGCTATTCACTTTCTCTCTCTCTCTCTCTCTCTCTCTCTCTCTCTCTTGGAATAGTTCTGCAATTCGCCTGGGGGAAGGTGGAAAACTTGGAACATAGCTGGGGAAGGTTAATTGTTGGCTGGCTGTGTAGGTGGGCTGGTTGGCCTTTGTGTCCATCCAAAACAGCCTTCCCCGAGGGCGACTCTTCCTACTTCCTACTTGTTTCTTTTCCCCAATAGGCCCATATGGCCTCTCTCCCCGTAAACACCAACCAGCTCTCTTTAATTCTTAGGATCGTAATCGGTTAGTCGATTATCGATTTTAATCGTTAACCAAATTGATAATGAATCACTAACCAAATTGATAGTGACAGGTTAGTGATTAATCAATAATTTCTAAGTGGTTCGAGTTTGACTAGCGCTATAATTTGATTAGTGGTTAACTTATAACAAAAATTAATGATAGCCTACTACTAGTATAACCACATAGTTTGTAACTTATTTGTCTGATATGTGATATGTCGCTCTGAAATCAAGCTCGTTCACTCACACCACGAGTCAACCATAATGGATCCTATACCACACACTAACACGCCCCCTCAAACGAAAGCCACTCACAAGGGCTTGAAGTTTGCATGGGTCCGAATACCATGTGCTTAACAAATGGGGGGTTACCGGGAATCGAACACAAGACCTCTCGGTCATAGAAGGCTCCGATATCATGTCATAAACCACCTGATAACTCGAGTTATTGGGAGAAGGTTCTGCTGGATCTTATACCACTCTCTACACACGCCCCCTCAAACGAAAGGCAACCCAGGATCTTGAAGTTTGCACAGGCGATTACCATATCTCGTGCTTTAATCAACTGTTAATATTGAGGGGTCGTTGGAATTCGAACACACGACCACTTGGTTAAACCAACTCTAATACAATGTCACAAACCAGTTGGTTACAATAACTCGAGTTATTGAAACAGGTTCAATCGTAAATAAAATACCAATATACCATTCACTAACACGCTGAACATTTGTAACAATAATACAAGATTGTTCGTTCTCCAAACGAGTTTCTTCGTTATTGCAGACCTTATCTACTTGGTTACTTGGTCCACAAAAAATCATGCACTCAAAGCAGAGGGAACGTGGGAGGCGGCAATCCAAGTTCAATGGCCCATTCGCTGCATGCATATATATATTCATTCCTTTGACTTTAACCGAGAAGAAGGGGAACCCTCCAGGAAGTTGGGACATCTTTTTTTTGGGCGGTGATATAGATTAGATAAGGGTTTGTTTGCTGCCAAACAAACAAACAAAGCCATACATGTAATATATAATGTAATATATAATGGGTTAATTGCATGGTTGGTCACTGAGATTACAAAAAACGTTCAAGTTTGGTCACTCGAAATATTGAAATCCATTGGTGGTACTTCATTTTACTGAAACCGTTCACGTTTGGTCACTCTTCGTCCAACTCCGTTAACTTTTGCTGATGTGGCAGTCAAACTCTCAAAGTTGACAGTTAACTTAGTGACGTGGCAACTAAAAAATTATTAAAAATAAAAAAATAAACTTATATATTTTCCACCTCATTATTACATTCATTAAAAAATAAAAAATAAAAATAAAAAACCAACGATTCTGATTGGCATAACTTCACTCCTGCCCAGTGAGCCCGGGGAAACCCTCCCGCGGCGGCTCCGATGCTTCCTCCGCCTCCCCTCACGCGAATCAGTGCCTTCTTCGACAAACCCTCTTGTAATACGGGAATCAGTGCCTTCTTCCACCATCAATTTCTCGAATTCACTTTCGATCTCCGCCGCTACCTCTTTCATTTCTTCAGTAACAGGGGATACGAACAGTTTGCAAGTAGCCAAGTACTACAATGCGAAATTGGTCCCGCACAAATTGGTTCTTGGAGATCAAGTGCTACGCAGGAACTTCCGCCCCGACCCCAAATATGGCAAGCTCGCTTCAGGAAATATCATTGCTCAAATTAATGTAACATTTGTGCACGGCCACAAGAAATCAGCAATAATATTGACTTCCCAGTTATGCGCGCCTTCACAGTTCGAAAGAACAAAAAATAGCAATAACTACGAGTTATTCGCGCCTTCACAGTTCGAAAGAACAAAAAATAGCAATAACTACGAGTTATTCGCGCCTTCACAGTTCGAAAGAACAAAAAATAGCAATAACTACGAGTTGTTCGCGCCTTCACAGTTCGAAAGAACAAAAAATAGCAATAACTAAGAGTTATTCGCGCCTCCTCAGTTCGAAAGAACAAACATTAGCAATAGTCAAACACTATTTGCGCTCACTCGATTCAAAGGAACAAACAAACGCCGTGAATAAGCACTCTTTGGATTCAATTAAGCGGGAGCAACAAATAATCGCAATTACACTTAAAGGAAGAAAGAAGAAAACAAGAAAGACAACAAAGCAACAAACGCAAAAAGGGAACATGTCAACGCAAAGACACTTAGGCACTTTGGCCCTCTTTACTCTGCTTACGGCGCAACAGGGGCTGAGCATCCTCCTCATCGTCATCATCAGCTCCCTCAGCATCCCTGCTTGCGCCCTCAACCTTCATCCCATCCGGGCGCTCTTCCCCTTCCTCTTCCTCATCACCCTCTTCGTCATCCTCATCACCCGACTCGGAGTCAGACTCCAAGGGCCGCTTCTCGCCAATCCACGTCTGGACGTGGCTGACCATCTCGCGCGTATCCCAGCGGACTTCCGGATTCTCCGGCCGAATCTTCTTCCCGACCGCGATCACGGCCTTGGTCATAGCGTCAGCCAAAATCTTCCCGAAAGAGGGAGAAGACTTGAACTGGCGGACGGCCGCGACCTCGCGAACAGCTTCCGCCTTCGCGATGTTGTGAAGGCGGACCAGGTCATCCTTCTCCCTTTGAAGCTCTTCACGAGCTTGCTTCAGCTTCTCATCATAAGAGGCTTCCAGCTGACTGCGGATGGTCGAGCGCTCATCAGCTCGCACCTGCTCTTTCGCCGCCTCCGCGTCGGCAGCCAACTTGCTCTGCAGGAGACCGAGTTCCTCCATCGCCTCGTTGGCTTTGTTGGTGGCCACGTCGGCGCGGTTGTTCGCCCCGACAACCTTCCCCTCCAGCTGGACGATCTTGGCTTCGTCATCCTTTATCCTGGCGCGCTGCAGTGCGCGCTCCTTCTGAGCCCGGAAGGTCGCCGACAAACCCTACAACCACAGCGCTCATAGACTTAGCAAGACAATACATAAAAAAAGGGGGAAAGAAAAAGAGAGAGAGATAAGACGCGATAAAACTGAGCCGGATCTTACCGCGAAGTGGATCTGAGCCAAGTCATGAAGGGGATCAGACTTCTCCACCCGCGGCGGAACACTTAAGACAGGCCCAAGCGCACGAAGCGCGGTATTCGCGGCCACAAGGTTGCATGCCGCCGAGGTATGAATCCGCACATCGCGGAAGTAGTTGACAGCGGCAGCACCGGGAGAGGTGGCCGCGGCAGTCCCCCCAAAGCCTGCCATCTCGGGCATCTTCTGCTGGACGGTGGCACCCGACGAACTCCCTGCCTTCTCTCTCTCTGATCGAGAGGGTCTGGTCACCACCGCCTCTGGCTGTGAAAGCGCCAGGGATAGCTGCCGCGCATCAGACAGCGTTTGTTCCGCCGGTTGAGCCCGCGCCTCCCGTGCACTTGTTTCCTCTACGCGAGCCACCTTACGGGGATTTTCAACCGCCCGTGGCTGCTCAATCTCCTTCCGCTTTGCGCCCCTCGGCGCTGCGCCCTCCTTCTTCTTCTTCCTCTTCTTATCAGGGCGCGGCGCCTTCACGACATCGTCAACCGACATCATGCTCACCAGGTTGGAGAAATCAACACCTGCGCCAATAAGTCGTAAGAAAGCGGTTAATATGATAGAATGCAAAACAAAAGAAATACAACTAACCATCGGCGAACAGCTCCTGCAAACAAGCCTCGCGCACTCCCGCGTCGTATAAGTTCATCCTATGATCCATGCACGCCTCAAACTCATCGTCCAGCCCGTCATAGACGCCGGAATCCGACTCGTACCCGTGCGTACTGCCTTTCTTCCATTCAGTAGGCTCCTCAACAAACTCACTCGCCCACTCTCCAGGAACAGGCTTGACGTAGAAAAAACGTTCGAACCAAGTCTTCTTCAACTTGGGCGATCCGTACACGAAGCCTTCAGGCCTCTTGTCGCGACGCTTAATAGAAAGGCAGTCGCTCCGCGTGGTTGGCTCCTTGATTTTATATATCTTCCGGAAGAGGCCGTAAGTCGGCTCGATATTAAGCCGTTTGCACGCGAGGCAGAGACAACTCCCGTGCATGATCACCGACGGAGAGAGCCGCCCAACGGAGCAGTTGAGGCGCCTATACAAAGCGCACAAGAGCGGGTCGATGGGAAACTTAAACCCCATCACCCAATACTCTGTGTACACGCCAAACCACCCCGCGGGGCAATTGCCCACCATGCTGCGCGTAGACGGAGCGGCGTACTGCCAATGGGGGGGCAAGCCCAGCCCGCGCACTATCTTCTCCACGTCACCGACATCGTATAAGGAGGCGTGTTCGGGTCCGCGCTTGAGGTTGTCATGCGGCGCTGGTTGATCGTCCCACATCTCGGCCCACTCTATAACATTATACGCGGCGCCAACACCGCGTAATCCGAGTCGAGCCATAGCCTCAGATACGCGCACATTATAGTGCGGCTCTGATTGTGCGCCAGATTCTTCGCGCACGTCATCATCAGCAACCACCGGCCTCCCATCACGACCACGGCGGATTATCAGCATCCCACGAGCCCCTTGTCTCGCCTGCCCGCTCCCGGAAGCACCCATACCCTCGTCGGGAGAACCGCCGAGATCGTCCTCCAACTCGATTTCGAACGACGGCGTCGCCGGAACCCCATCGCCATCGCCGCCGTTCCCACCACCGGAACCGCCATCGCTGCCGTTCCCACCACCGGAACCGTCGTCTAATTCCAGCGAACGATCAGTAGAAGTGTGCGAAAGAGTGGAGAGATTACCTTCTTTGCCTTGTACGACCTCAGCCTCGTTGATGTTGATGCCAGCCATGATAATAACTTGAATCCAGCTACAGCGAAAGGAGAATCGAGGTTGTAGAAGAAGGAGAGAAATCTCAGAGAAAAGAAGAACAAAGAAACAAGAAGCAGAGTCGTAGAAACAGATGAGTCCCACTCTCCTATAGCAAACCCATATTTATAGTTAGCCAAGGGAAAACGAAGGGTTAAAGCTACTTAGGGATTCGTAACCGTCAGATCCTACAAAATCTTTTCGAATTTTTTCGAATTTCAAGAAATCCCCGCCTAAATGGCCCAATCAAGTAGAGACACGTGGACACCTACCATCAAAGACGACAGTCGGCGACGCCACAAGTGCCGCGCACCGCCTGGGGGGCATGACACACCCGCGAGGAAGAAAAAACAACCCATCCCAAACTCAAAGGTAGCGCGCACCAACGAGAGAACATGACTTACGAGCGCAGCTCAAGGTCACGCGCACAACAGGGGGGCATGACACACCAACTTTGACCGGCGCCATCCTCAACTTAAAGATAACGCGCACAAGCGAAAAACCCAACAAAATCGAGCCGAGCGCATGCAAATCAAATGGACAGCACCCACGATGCACAGGATGCGCGCGCCACTGAGGACACGAAGATCACGCGAAGACCAGAAAGGCCCCGACTCGCCCAGATTGCGCCCATACCAGTCAATAGCGCGGAAAAAGGTGGAATCACCCAGATCCGAGTCAGCCACACGAAGATCAAACAGGTGGCATTCGCGGAATACCCCCTGATGGGGGGGCAATTGTTGGGTATGTGACTCGGATCTCGCCCCACTGAAGAAGCACCAAGGATACTCACGCCAAGGCAAAGCGCGCTAGTCACGCCAGAGTCGAGCTCGCGAGTCGCGCCGGAATCAAGCGCGCAGGTAAAGACCACCCGCGTAGAGGCGATCGTAAACACTAAACGACGACGCGTTGCACAGGCGTGGACCCTTATCGAGAATCCGTAGAAGTGGCGCCGCGTCATCCAACGGGTAGTCACCATCATAATCCTAGGTATAGTCCTGCCTATGTCAGGAGTAGTCACATCAGGGCCCTAAAGGTATGGCCTAAATCTCTGACATGTCAGTGGTCACATCATTGTACCCACTTGTAACCCAACCACTCACCCACCACCATGTAGCCTATAATATGGCATTTACTCCGGTGGGTGAGGGGATCGGATTTTTCAGACTCTATCTCTAAAATCGTCAACTTCTCTCTCTAAACACGCTCTCTCTCAGCTCTGTTCTCCTTTCCATTTGTCTCAAAGTTCTCGTTCAACCAAGCCGTTCATTCTTCTCGACCCGTTCTCGTGAATCTCACTCCTACACTCAGTTAGGTTCAAACACATCCCAAAATTCATAAGATACCAAAAAGGACCAGAAGCAGGCCCAAGCTCAACCCCAACCCAAATATCTTACAGACAATTAAGAAAACACAAATTGTACTTATGGAACTATAATTTACATTAGAAGGGTCGAGTTGATGGCGTCTCTGTCTTTGCAAGGCAAGTAGTTCGCTTCAATTAGAGCAACCATTCATGCCACACAAATGTATGATGTTTACATTGAATAATCACATACCTTTCTGTCAAGAGAATAATATTGAGTAGGCACCTACAAAACAATATGTTAGTTTAATGAAATCAAGGTAGCAGAGTAAATCAGTGGTGCATAATTTAGGTGTAGCCCCTATTGTAACAAATTGTTTGTTGGAAAGAAAATAATTGTCCTTCTCTTTTAGGTGTAGCTACTATTTCTGTCCATTAAAAATAATATTTATATTGAGTTAAAATACAAAACAATTAGCTGGAATAGCTCAGTTCAGTTGGTTAGAGCGTGTGGCTGTTAACCACAAGTTCGGAGGTTCGAACCCTCCTTCTAGCGAATTATATGAGTTTAATTATTTTGGGTAGAATTTTTTTATAGTTTATCTATAACTCAAACATATATAATTTGTACTAGTGAGTTTAATTATTTAAGAATGGAAGAATTTTTTTTATAGATTATCTATAATTCAAACATATATATTTTGTACTAGTCATGTGCCCTACACCTGACCAAATATGATTGAAATCTAAATTCATTTATGATTTGTTGTACATATGTAACTAAAATGATATAGATTGTCATGTGCTAATAAAATGCACAACAACAAAATTTATGGATTGATGTATCACATTTTTAAATTGATAATAGGATCAAACATATATAATTGTACTAGTGCATTTAATTATTTAAGAACTTTTTTATAGATTATCTATAACTCAAACATATATATTTTGTACTAGTAAGGTATCGGACACGTGACCAGATATGAATGAAAACTAAATTCATTTATGATTTGTTATACATAACTAACTAAAATTATATAGATTGTCATGTGCTAATGAAATGCACAATAAAAAAATTTATGGATTGATATATCACATCTTTAAATTGATAATAGGATCAAAGTTACATTGTATTATATTCAAAAGACTCGATTTGATCTTATTTTATACCGTGAATTTCTATTGAATACCTTACAATTTATAGTTGCGTTGAGACAAAATGAAATTAGCTGCCAAGCAGTGGACAATGTACAATAGTTTTGCTTTGAATACATATAAATGAGCAAGAACACCTAAGCAAATCTCAATATATATAAAGTTCGAAGTTTGGTTACTGTTGAAACAATTTATATTTTGATACATCAAATTTATTAAATCACAAATTAGTTACTATAGTCTATAATGTACATTTTACATTTTTTATATTCCAAATTTAATTATAATGTAATACAATATATACTTGAAGTTTGGTTACTGTTGCATAACAATTTACATTTGATACCTCAAATTTAGTTAAATCACAACTTAGTAACTATAATGTACATTTTACATTTTGATATCCCAAATTTAATCTTAATGTAAAATCATTGAACAATTATGTTTTAGTATCCAAATTTTATGAGATTTTCGTACAAACAATTTTTTAAATTTACATATTGGTTTAGATTTCACTTGAATCCATGAATCCAGTTCACTAATCCTTTTGAACCAATTCATGAATCCAATCTACAATAACATAAAAGCATAGATTTAGTTTGTACAGTACAAGATGTTGTATCACTCAGCTGTAGTAGAAGATGTTACAAGAGCAAATTTATACAAGATGTTGCAAGAGCGAATTTATAAACTCATTTAGTACATTTACGGGGTACTAAACAAAATTTTACTAACTACATATAACAAAATATGTGACATCTACATAAGCAAGTGTCAATAAATTGCTACGGGGAAAATGGTTGAATGTTATATTGACGGCCAACAAAAAGAATTGGTCAAAACCTTTCTATCATCTACTTCCTCTTCGTTTCATTTTTCACTCGCCTTCCCTAACCCTTTATTTATTTATTTGCTTTCTTCGTCTAACCTAATTAGTATACGATTTTTATGTATTCTAATCACAAGTATGAACGGATTCATACATGACTCACCAACATTCAAGGTTAAGTCCAATTAAAAATAAATATATATGGTTATTACTTAGTAGAAAGTCATCATTTTTCACTATGAGATTTGAGGACGTGAAATTTTAAGAGAATTCCAGTTTGTATTCCTTTTGCTTCTATCTAGATTTTTTTTCACCCGAACTAGAATTTTCATCAATTATGCAAGGAATGTTTGTATCAAATAAGTAGTTTCCATTTTTTTTATAAAAAGGTAAATAATTATCATCTTAAATACATCACCATAAAAGGAATTGAGCCTCAACTATGTAAATTTATGACCTCTTTTTTTTATGCATATAAGCCTTCAAAATATTGATGGAACATTACATTTAGTACCTAAAATTTTAGTGTATTACATTTTGGTACCTAAACTTTTGAAGTTCTACAAATAAGTCTAATTTTTGTATGTGTTATTAAAACACCCTCGAATAAATGGGTATTCATATCCAACTCATACACATTTAGATTGTGGAAGTTAATATCCATACTCTACCCAAACCCATCTACAACTTCCAAACCCATATATATGTCACCCATACCCTACCCATAATCAATGGGTCTACTTGGGTTTAGGTAAATATCATTTACTAGCCAAAATTTTCAAAAAAAAAAATTAAATAAAAAAATTGGATGTTGACCGCCATATATCTCTTTTCAGTTAATATCATATTGTCAAGTCAATATTTCTAACAAAAAGTTAATTTTAGGCTAATAATACTAACAAAACATCATAACGGGCTACATAATACATGGCTACATGCCCATAGGCCATCTCCGCCCCGCGATAAGGCGTGACATCGCCACCTAGTACCATATAAAACACAATACAGGGTCAGCCAAGCTAACCTCAAGATGAGTTCAAATGACTGATAAATAGAACACATTTCATATACCAAATGGAACTCAGAATAAACAAACTAATCTCATAACCTATAAGCTACTAAAATTAATTGGCAACACTATGCTACTCCTAAACACTGTATGCTATATATATTCGTACTTGCAGAAACACTACAAACTTAAAGAAGGTGCCTTGACAATGTCATCGTTGTGTAAGTGCACACAATCTCCCACTACTGCATGTGTCTAAATGGATTCTTCGGGAGATTATTGTCCAATGATGTTGTTGGATCCCTAACATGGCAAGTGAACATAGACCATTGCCTTAGATGTTAGCTTAAGTGATTCTTCACAATTTAGAAGCTAAGGAAACCTTCATTTACTTGCATTCAACCCATATCAATATATAACTAGTCGGATTCGACCCTAAGTAACAACCTACCTCTAGTGATCTCCCTCGTCCATAGTTATGTTTATTTCTTTTTTTGGTTCGTTTAGTTCACACTTAAACTATTCCATCTTTGTTTGGCTAGATTAGTAGATCGAGGGCAAGAGTAGTAATAGACCTACATGCCTCGTGGAATACAACATTGACCCCTACTATACGATTTCGTCAATTTAAAGTGTACTTGTCCTAAATTAGGGTAGTTAGCAATGTGGACGAAACAAGCTATAAATTATAAAATTTGATGCCAACACATCATTAAGGGAGGAGAAATGGTGCAGTTTTGTTGAGTTGAGCTATTTTTTTCCACCTAACTGACTCCAGGCTACAAATTGAAATATAGGCTTGATAATTAAAGCCTAACTCTCTAACACCAACGTATCCTCAAATGCCAAGAAATATTACTTACCAATAGGGGTGGCTATACGGTCCGGTCCGGTTAAATTGACCCGAATTGATCCGGTCCCGGTCCCTTTTTTCGAGAATATAAGGATCAGAAATTGGATTGGATACAGTCCGGTCCCAATTCGGTCATGATTTTAGATTGAGTTTGTAGGGATTTGAGTGGCCTAAGGCCCGAAAAGGGGAGGAGGTTACATTTTTGGGTGTTGGGCTCTCTTATCCAGTATTTATCTGGTTTTCGGTCCGGTCCCAAACGGTTTTTTACCTCAAATCTAGGCCCGAAAATTGGATTGGATTATTTGCTATCCGGTCCCAGTCCCTGTCCGGATTATACGGTCCGATTTTGGGTAAAACCAAAAAGTCCGGACCAAATAGCTAGGACTACTTACCAATTCATTATTTTGTATCTAATAAGTTTAAGTCTCAGTGGGTTGAACACTTGTAAGTGGTAACCATTTACCCTAATTAAATGGAGTGCAGATTTTCTGTTAGGTGGCAGCAAATGCAGCCGCAACAAGAATGTTGGAGTTTGTAATCATCGTTCACACAAGCAACATCAAAGTAGAGCATAAGTCTACATCTCGCTAGTTAGTAGCAACAATAACAATTAGCAGTAGAAGCAATAACAGTTAGAAGCAAGAACGAGTGTCAACAACAATAGGCAATAGCAGTTAGCAACAGATGCAATCTCCAACCCTGAGTGCTATATGTTCAATCAGCAGCAAAAATAGCAGCTAACAACTGTTGTTTCACATACTTCAGATACATAGCAAAATGGTTGGATTGTTTCACATTCTTGAACCCATTCTAAACTTGGAATTTTGGCCAATTTTCACTTGACAATTACCAAGTTTTTATTTTATAACATGGGAATTAAGATCCATTCCTATATTTTCAAATTTCCACAAGCAAACCATGCTTTAGTGGTTTTAACCTAATTTTCATAACCTGATTCCCACATTTTCCCCTACCCAACTATAATATATATATATTTTTATATATAGGAACTATAAATTTTTATTAGCTTACGATATTATGTGGTAAATTGGGCTAAACTCCGAAATAGACCTGGCAATCGGGTCGGGTTGGATAATTTCGGGTTGAGAACTTCGGTTATGGGTCGGGTCATGTTTGGTTGGCTTATTTCGGGTCAAATATTGACCCAATTCATTCGGTTTTGGGTCGGGTTACAGGTCATTTCGAGTTATGAGCTGTAACATCCCGTTTCAGCTAAAATCGTATTTCGATCGCTAGAAAGTTCGCGATTTAAAATCGAGCATTTCGACAGTATTTCGGCGAAAATCGGATTATCGATCGATCGGATAAGTATACGTATTAATTATATATATAATATTATATATATATATATATATTACATAAAGCGGACGGCCGCATATATATCTAATTCCCCATCATCTTTTTCCATTTTCTCCACCGAGAAAGAACCGAGGGAACAGAACGACAACAGTCGCGCACAGGGGAGCTCGGGGAAAATTTCCGTAGCTCGATTCTTGAGCTACACTGATCCAAAAATCCCGTAAGTAATGCCTAATTCATCTATACATCGTGATTTATCGATTTAGAGCTTTAAAACGAGTTTTTGGTTCAGGAATTTCTTGAATTCCCGATAAGCCAAATTAGGGTTTCGGAGTATCCGGAAGCCGGATTGAGCCCAAATTTCATATACGAGCTTCTTGCAGCGAGGTAATCAATCCTCTAGTTCTAATTCATGAATTTCAGCAATTATTTAGGTCGGGGTCCGAATCGCTGAATTTAGCTCCGGCCAGGGTTTGATGTGTTTTTATCGAGAATTTGACCCGGAGCCTAGAACTAATATTGACGGGGATACTGCAGGGGATATTAGGACGGTCTCGGATTTTAATTCGGAGTTCGTTCTAGAAATTGACGTTTTAGTACGGGAAGGTTAAACCGGTGTTTGAACGACCAGAACTGGTGAGGGATTGGCACGGCATACCGGGTTTGTCGTATCACGATAATTATATTGATTCTTAGAATTGATCTAGGTGAACTAGAATGGCATGATTAGGGGTGTATGAGCTTTTGTGCTATATGTTGAACCCTGGATTGCTGTATGATATTATTGACTTGCCCTAATCGATATGAACCTTGTTTATGCTGATGATTGCATACATGTTGCCATTTGTGGCTTAACTGTTGATATGAATTCATGGTTGTTCGATAAGGGGTTTTGACATGGTGTGATATTATGGTTGTATTTGGATCCATAAGTGGGGGAATAAACTTCCCAAGGTGATATTATGATGTTTTAAGGAGGATGACTTGCACGAGGGTTTATCCCGAGGAAGTGCAATTATACGACTCCTGATTTACCTATGTTGAGCCAATGGTGGCCTGGTCAAGTACATGTGCAAGTAATGAATTATGATTAAGCAAGATGAGATATGAATCATGTACAAGGATACCAAATATGAGTGTTGTGGTCTCACGGTCAATTACATAGTAATTAGGGCTCCCTATGCTATTACTCTATTATGATATGTATGATAGTCACACCTCTCATGTGGTGGTGACTGAAGAATTCTTATGAGATATGACCACACCCAGAGTGGTGTCGGGGTATGACTACACCCATAGTGGTGTGGGGTATGTATGACCACATCCGACGGGATGTTGGGGTATGTATGACTACATCCGACGGGATGTGGGGTATGTTTCCCGGGAGAGTTATTAGCATGGGAGTAGCCAGGCGCCTATAAGTAAAACATGATAAGATGCATATGCATAAGTCAAAGTGGTTGAGTCTTTTGCTTATTGGGATATGAGGATGGCTGAGGTCCGATCCTAGTGTTTTGGCTTGTCTGCTAGATGTATGGTAGGGGTATGC
Organism: Linum trigynum; assembly: GCA_964030455.1. Classification (NCBI taxonomy): domain Eukaryota; kingdom Viridiplantae; phylum Streptophyta; class Magnoliopsida; order Malpighiales; family Linaceae; genus Linum; species Linum trigynum. The sequence continues at coordinate 6,577,492 of OZ034817.1, forward strand.
TCTGTTATGAACTCACTATGCGATGATTATCTCACTCAGCTATGAGCTGACCCTCTTTTATTCTTCTTCTCTGCTTATGCTATGTGTAAGCAGATCATCAGCAGCAGCAGTAGATAAGTGTTAGGTGGGAGAGGAGCTAGAGTTGAAGCCAGGATGAGTTATGGTCTTCAACTATTCTGTGCTTGGACTACTACTCGGGATTTTGGCCAGTGATCCACACCTTTTTGTAAAAAAATGTTTTGAGAACGTTTTTCATGTGCATACTAGCTTCTGATGTAGTGTGAGATATCCACAGGTGTGGAAAGTTAATGATATGTGTATATGTTGTGTAACTGTGTAAGTTGTGACGATTATGGTATGTATAAGTATGGTATGCGGTTAGGAAGTATGAAAAGTGTAACTATGGCTAAGAAAAGCCAATGCATATGGTTGTGAGTATATATGGTTGTGATGAATTATTTTGCAGGATAAGTTGCAAGAACTGTTAGCCCATTACGCAAGCAATTCATGTCGAAATTTTATTTGGGTAAATTTTGATAATTAATGTAACGCCCGAGATTATTTCCGCTGCAATTGTATGAATAATATGATTAGGTAATACGTATAGGGTAGGGTGTTACTGTTTGGTATCAGAGCCCGGTTCCCTCTTTTTGCTGTTATGGCGTACTATACCCTATGGGAGGTTAAACACTCCTAAAGAGGGGAGTACCCCATAATTACTTAAACTGGGAATTGAGTTTTACATGATTATGTGTATTGGTATATTGGATGAAATTATCTGCATCATGGTTTTCAAAATTGAGTTTTGAAATTATTTGTTTTCGAGTAATTATTTTGGGAAATTTTTTTGTTTTAACCAAGTAAGAAATTTGGTGAGGAATGAATTTTGTGTGGATCAATCTAAGGCCAATATTTCCTTGTAGCTCGCACGGAAGTTGTCATAATGTTCCTATTGACCAGTCGAGAGGAGTGGGGGCGGTTGATGCAAGACCGCCAGTATTAGATTATGCAAAGATGAAGAGTTTGGGTGGTAGGGACTTTAAGGGAGATGTGAGCCCAGATGCTGTAGTAGAGTGGTTGAGAGAGATGGAAGATGTGTTTGAGTATCTTTATGCAACCCCAGAGGAAAAAGTGCAATATGTTGTTTTTCTCCTAAAGGGGTATGCGAGGAGTTGGTGGTCCTCAGTCTCTAGAGTTAATGGTGAACGAGTTCAGTTCACCTGGGAGGAGTTTCTGAAGGCCTTTAAGACAGAGTTTCTTCCCGAAGCTTTTATCAGGGCAAATAACAATGAATTTGCCAACCTTAAGCAGGAGAATATGACAGTTACTGAGTACACCATCAAGTTTGTTCGACTGCTTTACTTTGAGGATGGGTTGGCGGATACTGAGCATAAGAAGAAGATGAGATACTTGCATGGTCTGCGCATAGGGTTGAAAGAAAAGGTCCACAGGGTTGATGAAGAGAGCATGGCCACAATCAAGGAGGCAGCACTTAAGTATGAAGCCTATGAAGTTGAGAGCAGAGAGGAACACAAGGCCAAAGAAGAGGAGAAGAAGAGGAAGTTTGGAGTAAATTATGCTGGACCTCGTTACCCACCCAGGAGAGGTCCTAGCAATTTTGGGAGAACACAGAGTCAATCTATGTCAGGAACATCATACAGGGCACCAATTTCCTCAGCCACACAATTTCCATTTTGTCAAGTTTGTCAGAAGAGGCATCTTGGAGAGTGTAGGAGATTTTCTGGTGTATGCTTTCACTGTGGCCAACCTGGGCACATAATGAGGGACTGTCCGCATTCGAGAGAAGTAAGAGCTACACAGTCCGAGCCTTCAGTGCAAATAAGTAGAGCCCCATTCAGGGGTGGTTACCAGGGAGGCCGCAGTGGATTTCAGAGTGGTCGTGGTGGTACACAGGGTGGTAGAGGTGGTGGTCGAAATCAGCCATCAGGAAGTGGTACGCAGGGTACCAGAGCACAGGGAGCACCGAGGGTTTATGCAATGACTAGAGGGGAGGCAGAAGTGGCACCAGAAGTTGTGACTGGTATGCTTACAATCCTTGGCAAGCAATTATATGCTTTGATCGATACTGGTTCCTCTCACTCATTCATGTCATATACGTTTGCACATATGCTACGCTTAGTTCCAGATAAGCTAGGTTATACCTTATGTGTTAAAACACCTGTGGGAGATACCTTGAAGGTAGACTCAGTCATTAGAAGTTCCTTCATTTGTGTGGAAGGAGCTTTCCTAGCAGCAGATTTAATTCTGCTACCTTTTGATGAATTTGATGTCATCCTTGGAATGGACTTTCTGGCAACACATGGAGCTGTTGTGGATTGTCAAAAGAAAGAAGTGTTATTCAGCACACCAGATAAAGGTCCTATTGTATTCCGAGGCATTAAGAAAAAGGAGACTCATGGTTTTCTTTCTGCCTTAGAAGCTTTTCGATTAGTGAAGGAAGGTTGTGAAGCCTTTCTTGCTCAAGTTACTATAGTAAATGATAAGAAGGTTGAGGATGTAGAGGTGGTAAGGGAGTTCCCTGATGTATTCCCCGAAGAACTTCCCGGCCTTCCACCAGAAAGGGAAGTAGAGTTTGATATTGAATTGGTACCTGACACAACACCAATTTCAATGGCACCATATAGAATGGCACCAATTGAGCTGAAGGAGCTTAAAGAACAATTGCAAGAATTGTTAGACAAGGGGTTTATTCGACCTAGCATCTCACCTTGGGGTGCACCGGTTTTGTTTGTCAAGAAGAAAGATGGCTCCATGAGAATGTGCATTGACTACCGGAGGTTGAATAAAGCGACAGTGAAGAATCGTTATCCCCTTCCAAGAATAGATGATTTGTTTGATCAATTGCAGGGTGCATCAGTCTTTTCTAAGATTGATTTGAGATCTGGATACCATCAATTGAAAGTGGCAGATGGAGCAACCTCAAAAACAGCTTTTAGAACAAGATATGGGCATTATGAGTTCCTGGTAATGCCTTTTGGACTCACTAATGCACCAGCGGTATTTATGGCTCTTATGAACAGAGTTTTCCATGAATATCTTGATAAGTTTGTGATTGTGTGCATAGATGATATTCTCATCTACTCTAAAAGCGAGGAGGAGCACAAAACTCACCTTAGAATTGTGTTGCAAATTCTAAGGGAGAAACAATTATATGCAAAATTCTCAAAATGTGAGTTTTGGCTGAAGGAGGTAATATTTCTGGGACATGTAATTTCTGGAAGAGGTGTCGAGGTGGATCCGAAAAAGGTGGAAGCAGTGGTGAGTTGGGCTCCACCAAAAGATGTGTTGGAGTTGAGAAGTTTTCTTGGCATGGCAGGTTACTATCGACGGTTTGTCGAAGGATTTTCTAAAATTGCTGCACCATTGACTAAATTGTTGAGGAAGAATACCAAGTATGTTTGGGATGAATCATGTCAAAAGAGTTTTGATGAACTGAAGAAGAGATTGACCACAGCACCAGTACTGGCTTTACCTTCAAACCATGGAGAGTTCGTGGTGTATAGTGATGCCTCGTATCAAGGATTGGGCTGTGTGTTAATGCAGGATGGAAGAGTTATCGCATATGCCTCTAGGCAATTGCGTCCTCATGAAGTTAATTATCCCACTCATGACTTAGAATTGGCAGCGGTGGTATTTGCTCTCAAGATTTGGCGACATTATTTGTATGGTGAGACTTTTAAAATCCTCACTGATCATAAAAGCTTGAAGTATATTATGGATCAGAAGGATTTAAATAGTCGCCAGAGGAGATGGATAGAGTTGTTGAAAGATTATGATTGTACCATTGATTACCATCCAGGTAAAGCTAATGTAGTTGCTGATGCTCTGAGCAGAAAGGGGAAGAAGAATATAAATGATCTGGTTGATTTGAGGGCAATAAATGTGGATTTGGAAGTGGATGGTGTAACAGGGTTACTAGCTCGGTTGAACATTCGACCTTTGTTGCACGACAAAATTCGTGAGAAGCAGAAGGAGGACCCAGAGTTGGCAAAAATCATTAAAGACATTGAGGAAGGAAAAGAAAGCCCATTTGAAATGGTAGATGGCATGTTGAAGATGAATGGAAGAGCATGTGTTCCTAATGTTGATAACTTGAGGAAAGAGATCCTAGATGAAGCTCATTCTTCTGCTTATGCTATGCACCCAGGAGCAACTAAAATGTATCACACGATCAAACCATATTTTTGGTGGCGTGGGATGAAAAAGGAAGCGGCTGAACATGTTTTCACATGTCTGGTATGTCAGAAAGTTAAGGCAGAACATCAAGCTCCTGTGGGAAAACTGCAACCACTTCCAATTCCAGAATGGAAGTGGGAAAGAATCACAATGGATTTTGTATATGGTCTCCCACCATCAAGGTGAAAAGATGCAGTATGGGTTATTGTGGACCGACTAACCAAATCGGCTCACTTTTTACCCATTAGGTGGAAACCATCACTGGAGACTTTGTCTCAACTATATATTAAGGAGATCGTCAGATTGCATGGTGTGCCAATTTCTATTGTCTCTGATCGAGACCCGAGCTTCACATCTCGGTTTTGGCAAAGTTTACATGATGCCTTGGGAACTAAATTAAATTTTACTTCAGCTTATCATCCTCAAACAGATGGACAGAGTGAACGAACCATCCTAACTTTGGAGGAACTACTTCGATCATGTGTAATGCAATGGGAGGAATCATGGATTGACCATTTGCCCCTGATTGAGTTTGCTTACAACAATCAATACCATAGTAGTTTGGGTGTTCCACCATATGAAGCACTTTATGGGAGGAAATGTAGAACACCATTATGTTGGGATGTAGAAGGAGCAAGGCAAATCTCAGGGCCAGAGATAGTTCAGATCACAGTTGACAAGGTCAAGGAAATCAGGGAGCGGTTGAGGGTGGCTCAAGATCGACAGAAAGTTTATATTGATACGAATAGGCGTGAAGTTAATTTCGAAGTGGGTGAGAAAGTATTTCTCAAAGTGTCACCATGGAAAGGGGTGATGAGATTTGGTAAAAAAGGGAAACTTGCACCTCGGTATATTGGTCCCTATGAAATCACAGAGAAGATTGGACCAGTGGCTTATAAGTTGGCATTGCCTCCAGAACTATCTCAAATCCACAATGTATTTCATGTTAGTATGCTGAAGAGGTACAAAGTGGATCCTTCCCATGTTATACAACCAGAAGAGATCGAGTTGGGTTCAGATTTGACATTTGAAGAGGTTCCAGTTGAGATTGTTGATTACCAGATTAAGACTCTTCGCAGGAAAGAAATTCCAATGTTGAAGGTTGTGTGGAGAAATCAAGAAAGTGAGAGTGCTACCTGGGAGACTGAGGCAAGTATGCGAGAGAAGTACCCTGAGTTGGTAGCAACATACTTTGCAGGTTAACAATCTTGCTTAATAAGTTATATTTTGAACTTGCTGATGTGCTTTTGTTGTGATAGCCCAGTATAGGTTTTGAAACCTAAACATGGGAACTTGAGGTGTTATGTGTTACTTTCTATGTTATGAATTGCCTAACCTAAGAGTTAGGTAATGACTTTATGTATGATAGATCAGGTTAAGGGTAAGTAAGAGGAGTTAGAGTACGACTCAAGGTTAGATTTCGGGGACGAAATCTTTTAAGGAGGGGAGAATTGTAACATCCCGTTTCAGCTAAAATCGTATTTCGATCGCTAGAAAGTTCGCGATTTAAAATCGAGCATTTCGACAGTATTTCGGCGAAAATCGGATTATCGATCGATCGGATAAGTATACGTATTAATTATATATATAATATTATATATATATATATATATATATATTACATAAAGCGGACGGCCGCATATATATCTAATTCCCCATCATCTTTTTCCATTTTCTCCACCGAGAAAGAACCGAGGGAACAGAACGACAACAGTCGCGCACAGGGGAGCTCGGGGAAAATTTCCGTAGCTCGATTCTTGAGCTACACTGATCCAAAAATCCCGTAAGTAATGCCTAATTCATCTATACATCGTGATTTATCGATTTAGAGCTTTAAAACGAGTTTTTGGTTCAGGAATTTCTTGAATTCCCGATAAGCCAAATTAGGGTTTCGGAGTAACCGGAAGCCGGATTGAGCCCAAATTTCATATACGAGCTTCTTGCAGCGAGGTAATCAATCCTCTAGTTCTAATTCATGAATTTCAGCAATTATTTAGGTCGGGGTCCGAATCGCTGAATTTAGCTCCGGCCAGGGTTTGATGTGTTTTTATCGAGAATTTGACCCGGAGCCTAGAACTAATATTGACGGGGATACTGCAGGGGATATTAGGACGGTCTCGGATTTTAATTCGGAGTTCGTTCTAGAAATTGACGTTTTAGTACGGGAAGGTTAAACCGGTGTTTGAACGACCAGAACTGGTGAGGGATTGGCACGGCATACCGGGTTTGTCGTATCACGATAATTATATTGATTCTTAGAATTGATCTAGGTGAACTAGAATGGCATGATTAGGGGTGTATGAGCTTTTGTGCTATATGTTGAACCCTGGATTGCTGTATGATATTATTGACTTGCCCTAATCGATATGAACCTTGTTTATGCTGATGATTGCATACATGTTGCCATTTGTGGCTTAACTGTTGATATGAATTCATGGTTGTTCGATAAGGGGTTTTGACATGGTGTGATATTATGGTTGTATTTGGATCCATAAGTGGGGGAATAAACTTCCCAAGGTGATATTATGATGTTTTAAGGAGGATGACTTGCACGAGGGTTTATCCCGAGGAAGTGCAATTATACGACTCCTGATTTACCTATGTTGAGCCAATGGTGGCCTGGTCAAGTACATGTGCAAGTAATGAATTATGATTAAGCAAGATGAGATATGAATCATGTACAAGGATACCAAATATGAGTGTTGTGGTCTCACGGTCAATTACATAGTAATTAGGGCTCCCTATGCTATTACTCTATTATGATATGTATGATAGTCACACCTCTCATGTGGTGGTGACTGAAGAATTCTTATGAGATATGACCACACCCAGAGTGGTGTCGGGGTATGACTACACCCATAGTGGTGTGGGGTATGTATGACCACATCCGACGGGATGTTGGGGTATGTATGACTACATCCGACGGGATGTGGGGTATGTTTCCCGGGAGAGTTATTAGCATGGGAGTAGCCAGGCGCCTATAAGTAAAACATGATAAGATGCATATGCATAAGTCAAAGTGGTTGAGTCTTTTGCTTATTGGGATATGAGGATGGCTGAGGTCCGATCCTAGTGTTTTGGCTTGTCTGCTAGATGTATGGTAGGGGTATGCTCTGTTATGAACTCACTATGCGATGATTATCTCACTCAGCTATGAGCTGACCCTCTTTTATTCTTCTTCTCTGCTTATGCTATGTGTAAGCAGATCATCAGCAGCAGCAGTAGATAAGTGTTAGGTGGGAGAGGAGCTAGAGTTGAAGCCAGGATGAGTTATGGTCTTCAACTATTCTGTGCTTGGACTACTACTCGGGATTTTGGCCAGTGATCCACACCTTTTTGTAAAAAAATGTTTTGAGAACGTTTTTCATGTGCATACTAGCTTCTGATGTAGTGTGAGATATCCACGGGTGTGGAAAGTTAATGATATGTGTATATGTTGTGTAACTGTGTAAGTTGTGACGATTATGGTATGTATAAGTATGGTATGCGGTTAGGAAGTATGAAAAGTGTAACTATGGCTAAGAAAAGCCAATGCATATGGTTGTGAGTATATATGTTTGTGATGAATTATTTTGCAGGATAAGTTGCAAGAACTGTTAGCCCATTACGCAAGCAATTCATGTCGAAATTTTATTTGGGTAAATTTTGATAATTAATGTAACGCCCGAGATTATTTCCGCTGCAATTGTATGAATAATATGATTAGGTAATACGTATAGGGTAGGGTGTTACATGAGCGTTCTCAGAAACAATATCAAACATGCTTCATATTTTCTTAAAGAACACAAATTTTCACATATGCATGACAATAGTTTACCTAACACATGTTAGTTAACATATTCTCAAATCCTCCCACGCTAATGAAATGAAATATAAATTGCGCAAATCGTCAAAAAAACAATCACAAGAGTAATACTACTACAAGAAACACATGATATTTGATTATCCTTAAACTCCAAACATGTCATTCAAATCCTTGTGATTTTTTTAAACATCTCACCAATTTATGAGTGATATTATCATATTTTGTGAGTAATATATTAAATGGAACGGGTCTAACGGGTCGACCCACTAACCCACCCAACCCGACCCAAAAAATCACGGGTTATCGAGTTCGGGTCATTCGGATTTCGAGTTACAAAAAATTATAGTTTTCGAGCGATTTCGAATCAGGTTGTAATTTGCTAGGTCTACTCCGAAACTACAATTGCACACCAAAACTCTAGCAAAACTTTTTGTTGGGCCCTTAATTGAGACCCAAATTCTCGCCCAATTAGGTCCCTCTGCCAGTCATCAGGCACAACACAGTCGACCCATTATACAGATCTCAGAAGTGGACCTTGCAGCCTGTGCGCCAGTCCAAGTCCAGGTAACCAAGCCTAACATAATCGGCCTGTGACATAGATTTCTTAGGTGAATCTTCTTCGCCGTCGTGAGCCCCTGACTATGTCAACGGTCGGTGTTGCGCCAGATCAGTGGGGTGATATCACCGCCGGCAAGACTCTGCCTACGGTATGGTTGTGTTGGGGTCAATATAGTCAAAATCGTGCTAAAAAGATTAAAAATTACGGTTTTACGTTTCTAGATTACTAAATCGATTCTACGCATAATCGCAGTTTTTATAACTAATGTAGTTAAAAGTTGCGCTTTAAAGCTTAAAAACTTACGATTTTACACTTCTAGATCATCAAAACACTTCTACTTACAGACGCGCTTTTGACTACACTGGCTGGGGTGCTGGTGACAAAAAAGATGGAGTATTAATTACGGGGTTAATTGTAAGGTTGATCACTGTGATTACTAAAAACGTTCATGTTTGGTCACTCGAAATATTTAATTATGTTCATAGTCACTAGAATCAATCAAACAGTCCAACTCTCCGTTAGTCTCCGTCCGGCTCTGTTAACTCAGTCCGTTATTTGCTGATGTGGCTAACAGAAGTGCCTAATCAGCCAATTTTAACCCCATAAAAATAAAACCCGACTCGCCACGTCATTAAAATCAACCCAACCCATGACCCAACCATTTCTATCTTCTTCTTTATTTGACCTGACCGACCCGAACCTTCTTTCTCCTTCATTCTTCATCTTCCATTCTTCCCCATCTTTGTCTCCAAATCCGGACCGGCCACCTCTGATCAAAATAAAAAAAACATGATTTTGGGTTAACAAAAGATCTTATTTTCATCATCCTTCTTCCCCATATCAAGTTTCCCCTCATTTCAAAAGATCCATCCCCAAAACAGAAGTCGAGAAGCCAAGAATGGGAAAGGGAAGTAGTATATGAGGGCTAAATTACACGTTTGGTCACTCAAATTACATAAATCTTTCACGTTTGCCATTCAAATTACTTTTCTTTCTTATTTGCCACTAACTTTACGAATTGTTTCACCGTTAGTCACCGGCCGTTAGTTTCCGTCAGACTCCGTTAACCCCGTCAAATTTTTTGATGACGTGGCAAACAAAATGGTAGAATTGGCTGTCAAGTTGATGAGTCACGCAATTTGACCGTGGGCCAGCTTGGTGACTTGGAATCTGACCTCTATATAGGACAAGGTCTCGCCCAAATCTGAGTCGACGAGGGAGGCGAAATCGGGAGATGAGGTGACGGCAGGAGAGCTAAAGAGGAAGGAGGTCAGTGAGATGTCTGGGTCAGTCGCGAAATGACCGGCGGTCTAGGAGAGGAGTAGATCTCAGTGGCGGCGCAGGGGCTAATGAGATTGTTGAGGAGGGCAAGTGAGATAAAGTGAAGGGGTAGAGCAGGCGATGGAGGATAGTGAGGTGGCTTTTAGAGACGATTTCTACACGGCGGAGGCAATTGCTTCTGCACCGAAAGCTAAGGGAAAAGAGAAAGCGGTGTCGAATCCACGAACTGAGGCAAACGTAGGGCTCAAGCAGCAGACTGCCCTTCCGTACGGGGGCGATTGCCCGAAGCATTCCAATCGTCGTATTTCTGCTTCCTCGCAATCGCCTCCCCCAATGATGCGCGACTACTTGCAACCTGGCGTACACAATCGGCGAAATCTCCAACCAGCGATTCCAGTCTGAAACAAATCGTCATCGTCCCTGAACTCGTCGACTAGATCACTGGTTTCAATTTGCCACTGATTCTGCTGAATGATTCTCTGGATTGCCGAATTCGATGCGACGGGGACAGTTTGGCGGTACTCGGAACTAGTTAGCCAGAGTGGGAGAAGCGTGCGTAGTCGATGGACAACAGGTGAATATTCCTGTACTACCCCTTGTTGGTCCCGAGGGACGGAGGAGGCTAGGTTAGCCGAAAGATGGTTATCGGGAACCAGAGTTGCTAGAGGTAGAGGTGAAGCGAAGTAGTGTGACAACTCTTTTCTACTCGTCGGGGACGGGAGGGAAGAGCAAGGAGATGCTGTCGAGCCCTCTTGTCTCCCTAGTCTTGTTTGCCGGCAGAAGGTAGAAGAAGCAAGGGGGGAAATCTCAAAGGGTTATTGCTGGGTTGGGTTTTGTTTAATAGTTCTTTAGTTTTTTTGTATGTTTATTTGGTTGGGTATTGTGGTTGTGGCTGACTAGGTGATCAATTGCATGACTCATCAACTTGACAGCCAATTCAACAAGTATGTTTGCCACGTCATCAAAAATTGATGGTGTTAATGGACTTTGACGGAGACTAATGTTCAGTGACTAACGGTGAAACGGTTCGTAAAGTTAGTGGCGAATAATAAAGAAAAGTAATTTGAGTGACAAACGTGAAAGATTTATGTAATTTGAGTGACTAAACGTGTAATTTAGCCAGTATATGAGGCTTGATGTCTTATATTTGGGCTTTCAGGTTCTGATGGGCAGTCTCTTGGCGACGGATTTTGCTGGGAAATATGAAGAAGAGGAGAAGGGGTTTCGCAAGGGTGGAGGATTTGGCGGTGGATTTGGTGTTGGAGTCGGCGGCGGGGGTGGTGTAGGTGGCGGCAGAGGGTTTAGCAGTGGTGGCGGATTATGAGGCGGAGGTGGAGCAGATCTCAGGAAGCCAAGAGGAATTTGTTTCCTCCATCGTTGATTCTTCTTCTGTCGTCCCTTTCATGGTTCCTTCTTCTTCTTTCCTGTTCTCAAACATCGGTGATTCGTTACAACTCCGCCATCTGCATGGCGGCATCCGAAGGACTTGATGCGAAAAAGTGGTTGGGGAAAGTTAAGAAGAGAGTGAATTTCCTGCAACCCATTAAAGAGGGAGTGGGGAGCTGAAAAGGGCTATCAGCAATCCATTATTGAGGAAATTGAAGAATCCAGTCTGCCACTTCACAACTATGGAGAAGCACAAGTCGGCGGTAAATGCGATGGCACTGAGCGCCGACGGTTCGGTGTTGCACTCTGACGCATGTGACCGGTCTGTTCTGGAGTAGGAGAAGGATTGGTTGGTCGGCAAATAATAGAGCAAGGATTTGGCGGAGGGGAATCTGTATGGAGTTGTTTTCATAGTTGAGTGGCATTTTTGGAATGCCATCAGAAACCGGTGAAGTGGATTTGAGGAAGAGGAACAGAGTGGTTGTAGATCTGACATTCAATTTGGCTTGGGCGAGGAAGAGGAACGGACTGGTGGTGGATTTGAGGATGACGCCGACAGTAGAGGGTTAGGGAACGAGTTGGTGATTGTGTTGTTGTTGTTGCTGGAGAGGCGATGGCGACGACGGTGCAGAGAGAGTGCTGGTGGTGGGTGGTGGTTTTGATTTGGTTTGGGAGAAATTCCTGGAAGATTGAAGAAGAGGGTCGGGTAAAATGTGGTTAGGTTGGGTGATTGATGACATGACAAGTTTTCTCACGTGGTGGGTTGGTTGTTTGTTTGTTTGTTAAATTTGGGTGAATCATCACTTTTGTTAGCCACGTCACCAAAATATGAACGGTGTTAACATAAACTGGCGGAGACTAACGGAGAGTGACCAAATATGACATGTTTGATTAATTCTAGTGACTATGAACGAAAATAAATATTTCGAATGACCAAACATAAACATTTTTAGTAATCACAGTGACCAACCTAGCAATTAACCCATTAATTACGTAAAGATTCCGGTTGGAACCCGATTTGATTGAGTGTTTCCTTCCGTGGATGAAATGGAACTCTCAATCAAACATGATAAGACCGGGAAATTGACTACTTGTACACCAAATCAAATATGAATATATCAATCAATACAGGTGAGAGCGACATTGTCGGGATAGGATTTACTCTTTTCATTTATTCATACGGATGATCTGGTCTGTGATTTTTTGTCATATTCCTAATTTTGATTGAATTTGTTGTCAGGCTCTGGCCCCGTCACTTGAAAAAATAATTGGTGAAGGCCCTATTTTCCGCATATTCTTTATGCTACAAGCTTTGAAGTTTGATCCAGTGCTGGAATGGAGATGGCAGGTTGGGTAAGTATTTCAATATTTATATTTGTTTTGTGGTGATCCGATTTATGTTGGGTTTTTTATTTTGGGAAATGGGTTGAAATGGATCTACCCATACAAATATGTATTTTAACAGAAAAGAAGCAAACTATAACATGGTAGATGTAGTTAGATTTTTTTGAGAAATAGAAACTTTTAACTATTTATAACCTAATTTTATTATAAACAAAATATGATGTAGTAAATTTAAAATTATAAGTATTTTGAATAAAGTTACAAGTAATTTAGACAAAAAGGGTGAAGAATGGAGCGGGTCGGGTCAGGTCGAAGAAAGTACTCATGTTTGCCAAGCATACAATACGGGTATTACCCGGCCCAAAACAGGTTTAACAAATCAGGTAAGACGGGTGAAGTCAAAATTCTCATCCCTATTTTAGGGGGTGTTATGTTAAAGCTATACCCTTATGTATAACTAGTTTTTTGTCCCTAATTCGTCATAATAAAAACTAATGATATATAATACTTCACCCACTTTTAACTATTTAGTTGAAATCTAATAGTTCATAATATTTTTTGGGTAAACTACTCTCACAAAATTTATGTAGTGTCATAATTATTACTAAATACATACAACGTTTATTCAATTGCAAATGAAAACTAAGAGAAGTTGATCATCTCTCTAGCATGCGTCATTTCACTTTGCACCAAATAAGTATAATAGAGCTGCTCATCTTGACAAAACAATACTTCTTATCGATTAGATTAACATCTTATTAACCATTATACTTTACTCTTTTTTAACTAATCTACAACAATCTTATAATTATATATTTGTATAATTGTATGATTGTATCTTGCTTTTCCCCCTCCAATCCGAAATATATATGAAAAACACTCTATCTTCATTTCAGCAGCCCCAAAAAGGAATATAAAGTTCCAGACAAAAGAGAACAGCAATAATAAACAATGGAAGTGTGACAAAGTGAGGAAAAGCTGTAAACGTGCCAACTTGATCCAAATGCCACCATTATCCAATTCATTCATTCAGCAGCCGGTCGCCATTGAATAATGAATTTGTAGAGACTTTGGACGATTGCAGATCTTGACTGAGAAAAGAACCCTTCATCATAATTCCTCGCCACCTATATATGAATCAAGAAAACCACTACCAAATCCCATTCCAAAACAGAGCAAGCAACTCTATCGAAAAACAATGCTCTCCCCGCTCAAAATGTCGCCAGCCATATTCCTCTGCATCTCCTTGTTGTCCCTCTCCATCTTCCCTTCCACTCCCCAAGCCACCGTCCCTCCCTCCGCCCGATTCTCCTTCACCAACGAAGGCGATTTCGGCGACTACATCGTCGAATACAACGCGAACTACCGCGTTCTGTCCATCGCCACCACCCCATTCCAGCTCTGCTTCTACAACACCACTCCAGGGCAGTACACCTTGGCCCTGCGCATGGGAACCGTGAGGTCGGAAGCCTTGATGCGGTGGGTTTGGGAGGCCAATCGTGGCAACCCAGTTGGCGAAAATGCCACTTTCTCCCTCGGCGCGAATGGAAACCTCGTCTTAGCACATTCCGACGGTCGAATCGCTTGGCAATCGAACACCGCCGACAAGGGCGTGGTTGAGTTCGAGCTGCTCAACAATGGGAACATGGTGCTCAAAGATTCCAAAGGCAGATTCGTCTGGCAGAGCTTCGATTCACCCACCGACACCCTCTTGGTGGGCCAGTCGCTCCGAATCGGATCCCCGTCGAAGCTAATCAGCCGAACATCGCCTGAAGAGAACAAGAACGGAGAGTACAGTTTGGTTCTGGAACCCAGAGACCTAGCTATGTATTTCACTGGGGCAAAAAGTCGAACACCTTATCGGTACTTCTCATTCCTCGCAGCAAACCGCCTCTTCCTCCCAAACAACACCACTTTAATCAACACCACCTTCAACGCGAACCTGGGTTTCGACACACAAGTCACCAACGACGGCGCCGGAGGCGGAGGGACGTTCCTGAAAAACCCACGGTTCAACACCACTCTGTCGTACCTCCGCCTCGAAATCGACGGCAACCTCAGGGTCCACACGTTCATAATCAGCACCGATTCCGACGGGTTCCAGACCCAGCTGTGGGAAATCGCGGTGACCATATTCTCCGAAGACGATCTGTGGGCTCTGGAGACGAAATGCCAGCTGCCGGGTCGGTGCGGCGAGTTCGGAGTCTGCGAGGACAGCCAGTGCGTCGGGTGCCCGAGTCCGAACGGGCTGGCGGGTTGGAGCAGAGATTGCAAGGCGCCGAAGTTGAACGACTGCGGCGGGAAGAAGAAGAGCGACTTTAAGTACTTCGAGCTGAAAGGGGTTGATCACTTTGTGGCCAAGTATACGAGAGGTGATGCGCCGGTGAAGCAGCAATCCTGCGCCGACAAGTGTAGCAAAGATTGCAAGTGCTTGGGCTATTTTTACCACAGTGATGCGTCGAGGTGCTGGATTGCTTACGAGCTGAAGACGATGACCAGGGTCGCGAATTCGACCCATCTGGCTTTTATTAAGGCGCCGCTTCTGTAGATCAGTGAAATTTGCTTGGCCAATGGCCAATTTCGTTTTTTTACTCTTTTGTGCCAAAAGTCAAAAGTGGAATAAATAAAGTTGACCTTTTGGGAAGTTGTCACCCCGGTTAACAGATTTGAGTTTTGGAAGTTATGATTCTAGATGAATGATTTTTGTAATTTAAGTATTCTGGATAATTCATCGTTTTTTTTTCCAAAACTTTATTCAATACATGCATTTGAGGTGGATCCTCAAATCTCATATCACCCACAATCACTCATTTTAAATCTCAACAAAAAAGTGAGATTCTTTCTTTGAGATTGTTGGCTTTGATTTGTTCCACTTTTAGCTCATAAAGTGATTTTTTCTTTTCTTTAAAAATTTTGAATGGCTACAACCAAACAAGACATTCTTTCAATCATCTAATTCTTACAATTTTTGTATTTACAATAGATGTTTTCATAAAATACACATATTTGAAGAATCTCAACTTTCAAACGACCTCCAAGTCTCTTGTCAAGTTTGGGTAACAAAAACATCTAATTCCCCCATTTTTTCATGTCATATTATCATTGTTTACGATATATTGGCGTTATTCACGTAAGAGTGTTGCTTATTCACACAGCCAATATTGTTTAGTCACGCAACCTGGTATTTTTCACGCATATTATTATTTATTCACGCCATTGTAAAATTAAATTTTAAACTTTGAAATATATAAAAATGGATTTCATTGTGCAGATTATGATCAATGCAATATATTTTTACAAATTAATTGAGAATCCAAATTTAATTTCATAAAATATAGCCAATACAAATTATTAGGAGAAAAAAGTATGAATTTTCATTTATGTTAATAACTTACACTCTTACTTGAATAAACATAATATTACGTAAATACGCACTAAATGGAATGAATGAGCACAAAAATGCGTGAATAAACTTGTATTAGGTGTTTTGTCACCTAACATGACACAAGAGAACTTTTCCTAAACAAATTTGGTTGGTAAGAGTGAGTGAGTGAGTGAAAACTAAAAAGAACGTATTCAAACTATTTCATTGTACTTATATTACCTGGCCACAAAAATAAACTATTGAACTTCAATCTGATAAATATGAATATGGCAAAAAGAAAAAAAATCTGACAAATACGAAGCTTGTGTAGTATTTGTTTTTTTACAAAGGGTTAATATCTTATTCTGGCCCGAATTATGATCATATAATCAATTTTGGCCTGTGGTTTCACAAATTAACATTCTGACCTCAACTATGCAGCATATATACTCAATTGGCCGGACGCTTGAATTTCTGTCAAATTAAACGGTCAACACAATTGACCGTTAATGAATTAGCATTTAGTGCTGACGTGGATGCCATGTAGATAATATAAATTAATAAAATATTAATTATTTAATGAAATTAATAAAATAAACCAACAAAGTCTTCCTCTTGATAATAAAAAAAGTCATCCTACCCTTCCCTTCCCTTCCAGCCGATTAAAGGAAGAAAAGAGCCCCACACACTAAACCCTAATCCCCAAATCCAAAATCCCACACACCAACAATTCTTCTTGTCTTACAACTCTCCGACTCGCTTTCAATTTCACCTCTACAACCAATCGAAATAACTTTTGCTCCTCTATCCCCTCTTTCTCGCTCGTCGGGTTTGTTGATTGCTTCCCTGAATTCGATAAGAACGAGAAAGAAGGAGACGATGGCGAGACTTGGTCTGGAACCGCGACAATAGCGGCGAATCTCCAACCGCCGGAGTGTCCGCGACCTCGAGCTTTTTCTGGCGCGTTTGTGTGCATCGCCGCCACACATCAGCCAGTGTAAGAGAAGCATGACGGAGATCTACATGATTTCGATGTCTCTGAGCGCTAGGTGTACGTTTCGTATGGCTGGCAGCAGGAACAAGATCGGGGAAGGCCGAGGCTGTTCTTTGGTGAATGAGAGAGAGAGAGAGAGAGAGAGGGTGAAGAGCAAACCTAGATCCCTCAACCCTAATCGAAGGTCAAGCAAGGGCGGAGGAACTATTCTGGCAGAGAGTCCGGCGCTGCTACGGCGACCGCGGCAGAGAAGGACAACATTGTTTAGGAGATTGTGGGGTGGGAGACGGCGACGAAAAGAGAGATAAGAGAGAGACGGTGGGGTTATGGTGGTGGTGGTGTTCGGCGAGAGGTGGGAAGGCGGATGGTTGGTACGACCACATATTTTTGTAATTTATTTGTTTATTTTCAATATTATGAAAGTTAAAAATAAATTATTTTTATTAATTTATTTGATATTTTATTAATTTTTAATGTCTATATGGCATCCACATTAGCAAAGCATGCTGATTCACTAACGGTCAACTTTTAATTTGACGGAATTTTACATGTGAGGCCAAATTAGTTTGTATGGTGTATAATTGAGGCCATGATAGCATTTTCTAAAATCATTGGCCAAAATTAATTATATAGGTATAATTCAGGACAAAATAAGGTATTAACCCTTTTACAAATACGAGAAGCTTGTTTTGTAATTTACAGAGTTGATATGTATATAACCTGTGTGACCATCTGAATAGAGATATTTCACAATTGTACTTGTCTACGTATTTTTTTTTAATATATTATTAGAGTTTTGCTTGTTCGACTAACTATACCAATCGAATACTAGGCTTCGATTAGGGATGGCAATGGGTCGGGTTGGGGCGGGTTTTGTCAAACCCAAACCCAAACCCATGGGTTTATCCGCCAAAAAAATCCGGGGTAAAACCCGTTGGGTTTGAAAAACTCAAACCCAACTCAACCCGCTGGGTATCCGCGGGTTCATGGGTACCCGTGGGTTTTTGTGGTAAAAATTTACAATAACAAGTTTCTTTCAAAATAAAAGTTTTAACATCAATTTTCTCATATAAATTAATCATACAAAAAACACCAATGTAGAGCATACAAGCAAACCGCAAATGATCAATACAAATTGTTCAAAATTAAAGATAAACATATATAAACAATAAGATTAATTGAAAGCTTCTTCCTCGTCAACTAATTTTCTTCACTCTCCACTTCATAATATCAACTTCATTCTAAACAATTAGAAAGAACAAATTATACATGTCTCCACAAACATATAGAATATTAGTTATTTAAGGAAGATATATTATTTATAATATTAAATATACCGAGAAAGTAATTATATGTGTGTGGGCGGGTACCCATGGGGCGGGTTTACCTAAACCCAAACCCAACCCGACCCGGTGAATAGTGTAGCGGGTTTAAACCCGAACCCGGCCCAAAACGCGTCAACACGGGTTGGGTCGGATGGGTACCCGTGGGTTCGGGTTTTGTTGCCATCCCTAGCTTCGATGCCACCATTTCTTTTGATTTGCTTATTTGAAAATTGATGCTATCTGCTCCACCATTGTTGGAAATCGGTACGATATCGGTATCCCAATACTAAATACCGAAATCCTAAATATCGAATTATACCCGAAAGGCAATCCCAATCTCAATCCCTAAATAATTTTGGTATCACAATCTCAATCCCTAAATATTCTGGTATCCCAATCGGTACTCGATATCCCAATCGGTATTATCGAATACATACTTAATTATATTTGAAATAAATAATTACATATATAAATTAGATTTGATTGTTTAATTTAGGGCAGAGAGACTAAGCAAAGAGTTTTGGGTTATCTAGAGCTAGGATATGGATAAGGAGAATGAAGGAGATGTGACATCTCAAGTTTTTGTCATTGTTAATCTTTAATTTGACTAATTGAAGGCCGAGAGTCGACTAATACTAGTGTTTGCTTTTTGATGTTATGAAAATAACAAGTTATTAGGGCTAAGATCTGGTGACTTAGGAGGGGTCCCTTAGTCACATGGCTAAGTGAATCTCAGCCACACAGCCTCATTAAAATCCAAGGGTTCTAATTAATTCAATTTAATGAAGAACAATGTGGTAATTACATGAGTTTATTAATTTTCAATTATTAATTAATTAAAAACTCTATTTTGTTGCGCTACGTCTCTTCCTGGCGGTACCAGACAGTGCCGTAGCTCTTCCGACCGGATATTTTCTCGGCGTACGAGGCGGCTTCCATGGAGAGAGAGGCGCCTCCACTTCCATGCGTCCATTTCCATGCGTTTCCAGAGAGAATTTCCGGGGAACTATATTCCCCCCTCCACTTCGAGAGAGAGATTTTCTGGTCGGAAATTTTTTTTTCGGCGACCATCGTCGACGGAGAAGAATTTTCCGGCGACAGTGCTTTGTGATGTTTGTTGACATATTTGTAATGTGTGTACGCTTTGTTATTTTGTAAGGTTCGTAAACTTTGTTATTTTTGTGCACCATGTTTATAATTTTTGTCAACCATGTTTGTAATGTTTTTTTATGTCTAAAAAACAACCTGGTTGACTTTTGGATGAAACTTCTCTATATAGGGATGGAGCCTCCAAAGTCAACCCGGGTGTTTTTTCCCGTTCGTATGGATTGTCGGTCTAGTTTGTCATTTTTGTCCACCATGTTCGTACTGTTTGTATGTCTAAAAACACCCGGGTTGACTTTGGGAAGGAGCCCCTCTATATAGGGATGGAGCCTCCAAAGTCAACCCGGGTGTTTTTTCCCGTTCGTATGGATTGTCGGTCTAGTTTGTCGTTTTTGTCCACCATGGTCGTACTGTTTGTATGTCTAAAAAACACCCGGGTTGACTTTGGGAAGGAGCCCCTCTATATAGGGATGGAGTCTCCAAAGTCAACTCGGTTGTTTGTTCTTTTTGTATGGTTTGTATTGTTTGTCAGTCTAGTTTGTATTGTTTGTACAGTTAATACGTTTCTAATGTTTGTAAATCTGTTTGTATGTTTTGTCGCTCTAGTTTGTACTGTTCGTATGTTTGTATGGTTTGTACTGATTGTAAATCCGATTTGTATACTTCGTAATTTTTCATAATACCCTAACTACTCCTGTCATTAATTAAATAGCCCTTCCCACTTTTTAACCATTGGATTGAAGTGTCCAGATCTAATGGCTAGGAGGGGCTTAGTCAAGTGACTAAGGACCCCCCCTTAGTCATGGGATCCGCTCTCAAGTTATTAGGTGAGAGTTGAGAGTGACTTAAATTGAAAAGTCAAACTTGAGTTGGATGAGGACTTTTGAGTTGTGAAACACAGATGAAATGATATATGTATCATTAAATAACACTCTTGGTAGTTGAGGGTTGTGTAGTAGTGAATGAGAGAGTCTAGTTGAGAGAATAAAATACACACTAGCTTATATTTCGGTATTGATCGGTATTTCAGTATATACCGATCCCAATCCCGTAATCCCTAATACCGAATTACAATCGAAATTCAATCCCAATCTCAATCCCAAGAAATAATACGTGTATTCGATAATACCAAATATAGACAAATTCGCTACGGTATTCGGTATATCCCAAATACCGGTAACAAACTTCCAGCCCTAGTCACAATGGACCAGCTCCACCTATATGTATGTACAATATAGAATGTTTAGGTACATGCTTGACTATCTTTCTTTGTAACTAAGCAACGATTCGACTATCCATCGTTTAGAGAGTCTAAGATGACTCACTTGGGGTGATATGTAAGGATGGCAATCAAACTCATAACCGCAGATATCCGACCGCTCCCGACCCAGTTAACGTGGGGAATTCCCGTTTTGACCGGGTATGGAGCGGGTATGGGTAAAACCCGCAAAACATTTGATGGGTATGGGGTGGGTATGGTTTTAGCCTCCCCCATATACCCATACCTGCCCCATCAAGAACATTTCTTCAAATATAAAAAAATATTGATTAACTTGTAAAATATCAATAATAGTGAGGGTAACTTAAGAAAATACGTAGTAGAAATGTAATTTAATTTGGTGGCCACCCAAATCAAAACCTAATTCCTTTTTCTCAACTCTCCCTTAACTCTTTCATTTTTCCCGTCGTGTTTAACAAGATTATGTTAGTCAGTTATTACTTAGTAGATATATATTAGAAATTAGAGTAAGAGAATAATGATTTAGATTACGTTGTATTCTATCTTATGAATTAATGGATGTTTTCAAATACTTTGAACCGTGTTAAGAATGATTATCTCTTTGTCGACTTCATTGTATAGTAGGTACGTTTAATGTTATAATTGAAAATTTACATATAAAATTCACGTGTTATAATGTTGGATGTACGGGGCGGGTATTACCCATGGGTACCCGAAACCCACGGGTATGGGGATGAGTTTGCAAAATCTTTCCCTACATGGGTATGGGGCGGGTATGGGTTTGGATTTTTGAAAGCAGGGATGGGGATGGTCGGGGACGGACCCACCTTTGACCAAGGTGTGTCACCCGTCACCCGACACACCTTGGTTCGAAATTTTTGTGAAGAACTCAACAAATTTCCGTTGTAAAAAATACGAATATGGGACCTCCGACACACCTCCAATAATTGTAATCGACACACCTTATTACATTAAAAAAAAATATTGTCATAATATTATTAAAATATGTAAATATAGGAGTTATCGGACTTCAAATTAGGTAGTTAATTAGTTGGTTGCATAAGAGTAAACAATTAATTGACTACTTAGCACATAATGAGTATTTAGTATTTAGAAAGATAGCTATCATCTTAGAGATAACATCGATAATTTGAATGAGAATGAAATTTGATTAATAAGTTGGTTGAGTCAAATAATTAGATAGTGAATTCCATATTGTCTTTCAACATAGCTTCTTCCGTAGATTTTTCTTTAAATTAATTTTCAACTTGCTTTCTAGTTTAGTTATTTCTTTCCACGTTGACGCCTGTAGCCATCCTTCAACGACATCCTCATGCTCATTCAAATTTCCACGTTGGCACATGTGGCCACCCTTCGAGCTTCTCATACCAAATTTCTCATCTTAAATTAGTATTGACTTGACCTCTTGCAACTGCAAGTTACAAAATGACATTTCCCATATATGAGTTTAATCAAGAACAATCTTTGGTATAAGTTGAGTGACCAATTTATGAATAATTGTTTCATTTTGTACATAAAAAATATTTGATTTGCAACCTAATTGACAAATGCAATTAAGAAATCTGTGAGAATATGAGAAATCGTCGTGGTTCACTGTAAGAATAATAAAATTGGTGAAATTTATGAATAAAATTGGTTTGATTATTTTAAATTAATTAATTAATTTATTTTTAATTTTATTTTATTGGTCGACACACCTATCCCAAAATTCTATGTCTGTTACTGAGATGGTTTAGTCAAAACCGCCCATTACCATCCCTAGTGATATGTGTTCCGATGATACTACAAGATTCTATATGAGCCAAACCGATGTGTAGTAATATATATCCAATAATTTTGTTTCGTCAACATACATCATATAAACCAAATTGTACGACACACTTGACCTATATAGTACTTTGAATTCAATTCAAAAGAGAAGAAAGAAGCTAAAAATCATATAAAAATTAGGAGGACCACCGTGGGAGTCCACGGGCTAGCACGACACGACACGGTTAGAGCATGACACAAATACGGACACGAAATAAATAGGCCATCCCGGCACGAGCAAGAATAATTTATGGGACGTGTCGGGCTTAAACTTCATGGGCACGAGCACGGGCACGACACGGTATATAAGTGTGCCGTATCGGACCTAATATTTTAGAGACTTTATTGAGTATAAGAACGGACATGGCATGAAAATATTATTTATTTGATAGAAAATAAATATAAAAAGAATTATAGGTTCAATATTACAAAACACAAGCAGAAAAATAATTATTTGTTGTTGTTAGAAGTGTCATAAAGATATATACGTAATTACTAACATAAGTAAAAATGGACAAAAAATTAAACAAAGCCAAATCACACTCGTTATATTTCCCATTTTCTTTTACTCCTTATTTGTTACATTTCTCAAACATTATCGATTAATACTATCTTCCCCGTTAAATTTTTACCGGCCCAAAAACGACCCAACGCCCATGTACAACCACAACCCACCACAATGTGGATCATAACTGAGGTATCTGAGTAAAACACCTTCAATCTTGCAATATCCGATTATCTCAGGAGGCTGATATTTTTTTTCTCAAGTTAATGTGCATTACAACTTACAAGACTTGTCATTAGAATTTTGGATTTTGCTACGGTGACATGCATGTCACCGTGACATGGACTTTTCGGTCGACCTAATCCTAAAGGTGGTCGACCGAATTGACTAATTTATGCAGCACGTGAAAGCATTGCGGTCGACCTAATCCAAAAGGCGGTCGACCTCAATTCATAACATAATTGATGAGTCCTTGTTATCATTATTTATGACTAGTTATGATGGTTTAAAGCGTAATTTATACGAGCAAAAGAACCACACAAATCGACATACATAAGCAAAAAAGACACGAGGTATAGGTTGACTTTCTTGTATTCGATCAACCTCGTACCGGATTAGGTCGACCTCGACACCAACACTTGATCTTCATTTTACGTCAAATGATTGGATAAATTGATAGAACACTTATCGTCTATCTGGTCGACCTCTTTCTTTATCTGGTCGACCATGTTGTTAATGACTGCCATCAAGTGGTCGACCTATATACCTTTACGGTCGACCATGTTGTTTCTGACGCCAATGAAATGGTCGACCGAGGTTTATTCTGGTCAACCAAAAATAACAACTTAAGCTAAGAACGGTCGACCGCAATGCTTTCTCGTGCTGCCTAAATTAGTCAATTCGGTCGACCGCCTTTAGGATTAGGTCGACCGAAAAGTCCATGTCACGGTGACATGCATGTCATAGTAGGCATACCCTAGAATTTTTAGCTTCGAAAATTGGATAATACAACTATTCAACCAAGTTCAATAGTTTTTGTTTAAAAAAACGAGTAAAACACGATGGATTAAATATTTTTATTTATTTATTTTACCTTATAAATATAGGTGTACAGACACAAATGTATATACTTTTATTTTTGGTTGTTAACTCACTAAACCAACCAACTCATAGTACTCATACGTACTAAACCCCCATTGGGTTAACTTTATTCCACTTGCGGCATCAAAAGGGCAAAAAATAATAAAACTTTTTTTTTACTGCGCCGGCGTCTTGATATAAGCCAAATGGGTCGAATTCCCAACTCTGGTCAGCGTCTTCAGCTCCTCCGCAATCCAGCACCGCGAAGAATCCGTATGGTAAAAGTAACCCAAACACTTGCAATCCTTGCTACACTTGTCCGCACAATTCTGCTGCTTCACCGGCCCATCCCCTCTCGTATACTTCACCACAAAATGATCCACCCCTTTCAACTCGAAGTACTTCACCTTCCCGCCGCAGCCGCTCAGCTTCGGCGCCTTGCAATCGCTGCTCCAGCCCGCCAGCCCGCTCGGCGTCGGGCAGCCGACGCACTGACTGTTCTCGCAGACCCCCAATTCCCCGCACCGGCCGGGCAGCTGGCATTTCGTCTCCAGAGCCCAAACATCCTCCTCGGAGAACACGGTCACGGAGATCTCCCACCGCTGGAATTCGGACCCTTCGGAATCGGTCCCGATTATGTAGGTGTGGATCCTCAGATTGCCGTCGGTTTCCAGGCGGAGGTACGAGAGGGTGGTGTTGAAGCGCGGGTTCTTGAACACATACCCGCCGCCGCCGCTGGTGGAGTTGGCGAATTCGGCTTGGAGACCCAGAGTTGGGGTCAGAGTGACGTTGAGTACGGTGCTTCCATCTGGGATGGAGAAGCGTTGCGCGCCGGCGAATGAGAAGTACCTGTAAGGTGTTCGACTGTTTGTCCCAGTGAAGTACATCGCCACATCCCTGGGTTCCATCACCAGACTGTACGCCCCGTTCCTGTTCTGCTCGGCCGAGGCTCGGCTGACTAGCTTCGTGGCAGCTCCGAGTCGAAGCGACTGGCCCACCAAGAGTGTGTCGGTGGGTGAATCGAAGCTCTGCCAGACGAATCCGCCGTTGGAATTTTTCAGGACCATGTTCCCGTTGTTGAGGAGCTCGAACCCGACCACGCCCTTATTGGCGGTGTTGGATTGCCAGGCGATTCTGCCGTCGGGATGTGCCAGGACCAGGTTTCCATTTGCGCCGAGGGAGAAAGTGGCGTTTTCGCCAACTGGGTTGCCACGATTGGCCTCCCAAACCCATCTCATCAAGGCTTCAGATCTCACGGTACCCATAAGCAGAGCCAAGGTGTACTGCCCTGGGGTGGTGCTGTAGAAGCAGAGCTGGAATGGGGCTCTGACGATGGACAGAACGCGGTAGTTCGCGTCGTACTCGACGACGTAGTCGCCAAAATCCCCTTCATTGACGAAGGAGAATCGGGCGGAGGGAGGGACGGTGGCTTCGGAAGTGGAAGGGAAGATGGAGAGGGACAGCAGGTAGATGCAGAGGACTAATAGTGTCGGCAACATATTGAGCTGGGTAAACATTTTTGGTTGTTGTTTCTTGCTTTGAATTGGAATGAGATAGGCAATGGATTCTCGATTTATATATAGGTGGAAGGAATTATGCAGGAGGGTTCTTATCTAGTCAAGATTTGCAATCGTGGAAAGTTCATGTTCAATGTCGGCTGCTGAATGAATTGGTGGATAATGTTCTGAAGCAAGTGGGCACAGTATAGTGGCCTTTTATGGCTGCTGAAGAGAGGATGAGGTTTTAAGCCTTTAACGTTGTCCAATTTTTTTGCCTTAAGTTGGAGCAAAGCAGCCTCATTATATGAACTCATAAGCAACCATAGTATCAGATGAGAATAAGATGGACGCTAAGCTTAAAATTTTTGCTCTGATGGTAATTCCTTCTGGGGTTTCAGATATGAGATGAGTTAACTTCTCAAAAAGTAAGAAGCAAATGTCTCATTATCATGGGTGAAATTCATTGCCTTGTTGCTTCGAAGCAATTCAGAATGCGGAAGCAAAAGAAAGGAAAATTATATGAAACACTTTTTATGTAGTTTCCCAAATCATGACGAGTTTAAGGCTCTAACTCTTAGTTTTTTTCTTCTTCTTATGTGACTTATTGAAATTGAGAACTCGTAGCTTACAACTATTTTACGTCTAAGGTATAATGGGTCGGACGATAACCCTGATAATGAATTGGAAGAGAGGGATTATTTACAATTGGACACCCCTAGTTATTTACAACTAAGTTTTTTACTCACGTTTCGCAACGGTATAAGAATTGTGTTTAGGGATGGCAAAAATATCCGTAATCATAGATATCCGCCCGAATCCGGCCTAATCGGGTAGGGTAAAACCCGAACCCGAAGGACATTTAGTGGGTACGGGTAAAATCCGAACCCGAATATTGCGGGTAATGGGTGGGCATGGGTTTCTCACTATCCAACCCGAACCCGCCCGATTATACACATGCATATGTATTTTGTCTAGAAATAATCATTATTGTTCTCTAACATATTTTATATTTAGCATATAAATATAATATTTTCATGAAATTATGTAGTTTTAATTAATTTTCTTCATTCTAGTGAATTATTGTCGTACTTTTCCTCTTACGTAATGTGAGAATACGTGTGAATGTTAACATATTGCTTGGAGTTATGAAGAGAAATTATTACTCATGGATAACCGTGGATACCCGAAACCCGAACGGGTATGGGCATGGTTTTAATTTTCTACCCATTTCACATGTGGTATGGGTATGGGTAAAACCCAAACTACTATGGGTAGGGTAACGGATATGCACTATCCGCACTCGACCCGACCCATTGACATCCCTAATTGTGTTGACAAGCGGAGGACCAAAACGAGGAAGTGAAGGAAGTAGTTAGCTTCAAACGCGAGAAGTTGGATTCAGACCAGAAAAAAAGAGAAGCAAATTCGATAGAGGACAAAAAATGCTACAATATTCCGACTATGACCTGCTATTATATATAGTTAAATACGAAACTTCTCAAAGTTGTGAACTAAGCAGTTTTGGCAGTCGTATGAAGAGAAACCAAAGAAGCATAAGCACCATCTCTGATGCTTATCAACTTTTCATGAGTACCCTTTTCCACAATCACTCCATTTTTTACCACCGCGATCAAATCTGCATTCTTAATCGTTGACAGACGATGAGCCACCACGATGGTGGTTCGGTTCACCATGACGCGGTCGAGTGCATCTTGTACTACTCTCTCAGACTCCGCATCTAGTGCACTGGTCGCTTCATCTAGTAACAAAATCTTTGGTTCTTTAACAATAGCTCGAGCTATGGCAACCCTCTGCTTTTGCCCACCCGATAGTTGGATTCCACGCTCCCCGACAATCGTATCATAGCCTTGGTGCAATCCACTAATAAAACTGTGGGCATTGGCGAGCTCTGATGCGGCTATAACCTCTGCCTCGCTCGCATTTCCTTCCTTGCCGTATGCAACGTTTGCTCGAATCGTGTCATTGAATAGTGAAGGTTCTTGGCCAACTAGCCCCATTTGCTTTCTTAGCCATTTCAAGTTAAGCTTCCTGATTTCGATGCCATCCAACGTGATCTCGCCCGAATCTGGATTGTAAAACCTCTGCAACAACGCAATCACCGTCGATTTCCCGCTTCCACTTTCTCCCACCAGTGCAACAGTCTGCAACAAGGAATCAAACAACAAGAAGTTATGGAGTATTCTCAAATCATGCCAAAACACATTAGGACCTCCCTTAAACTAACTACTATTTCAGGCTATGCATTTCAGCGTTGCACAATCTAGATATTGGATGCTTCTTGACAAACATGTACCTTTCCAGACTGGATGGCTAAATTGATGTCTCTGAAGATCTGGACATCTGGCCTAGATGGGTACTTGAAGCCGACATGAACAAGTTCAATCTCTCCTTTCACATTCTCTAGTACTGTTCCTGACTCGTCACTCGGGTCAATTTGAGACTTCCTATCAATGATTGAGAACACTGAAGCAGCTGCTGCTTTGGCCTTGGAGGTATCAGCACCAGTGCCTGAATGAGAGACTCCTATTGATGCCATCGTCAGAGCAAAGAACACCTTCAAAGAAAAGGAAGAGAACAGCATGATAAAATTTAATGCAGCCTCCAAGTACCAAGTGGCTGAGAAGCTTTAACAGAGTATTAAGATTTTATTTATAGAGTGAAAGTTGAGTAATTAGTCACCTGGAAAACATCTGGGAACGTTGCATCACCACTGGCAACTAGTTTAGCTCCGGCATAGAAACTGATTGCATAGAAAGAGTAGAGAAATAACGATGACATTCCTAGGCCAACTCCACTTATGATCCCCTGCTTTACCCCACTCTTCACTGGTCCTTCACATTTCTTCCTGTACAGTCCCATCACCTTCTCTTCAGCGCAGAAGGAAGCAACGGTTCTTATGCTCCCAACCGCATCATTCGCCACTTGGCTAGCTTCCTCATACATTGCCTACAATATAGGTTTTTGAATCAAACCAGGTTCATTTAAGTTCATACATACACTCTCAAAATGGATGTCAAAAAATGAAAAGCTCTCTTTCACATACCTTAGCATCGGCACTGAATCCCTTCATGAACTTCGCTTGGGCAAAGCCATTGATGAGCGTGAGAGGGATCAACGCGAGGATGATGAAGGCGAGTTGCCAGCTCGCGGTGAATGCAATGATCAAAGCAGCTACCCCGGTGGCCACATTCTGGACATTCTCTGCCAGAGCATCCCCAACTAAAGATCGAACGATGGCAGCATCCGCCGAGAGTCGAGCGCCAATAGCCCCACTCGAATGTTCCGGCTCGTCGAACCAACCGATCTCATTGCGAACCACCTTCTCGAAGCACGTAGACCTTATCCTCTGGATCAACTTCGACCCAGCGATCGAGAAAAGATACGACCTCAATGGATGCACGATTAATGTTGCCAACCCAAGAGTCATGAACATGAGTGACCAAAACTTGGTATCCTTCTTTAGTTGGCTAGGAGTTTCGAAGAAGGACATGATTGCTTTGGATATCAGGACCCCGTAGAGGGGCATGATGGCGCCATTGACACATGCTGCGATGGTACCAGCCACGAGAACCGGGAGTTCGGGCTTGTTCAGGTAAGCCAAGCGGGAGATTGGGACGTCTGGGGTGTTTGCCTTTCTTGGGAAGTCTTCCAATTCCTCCATGTTTTGATGGTCTAGGGGGACAACATCGAGACCCGCGGGGACACCAAACGAGACTGAGAACGACCTGCGGCTGCTGTTTCTCGACGACCCTTTGCTTGTCGATCTCATTATTGATGACCTTTTCAGACTTGATTGTCGGAATGATTCCGAAGCGAGTTCGATCCTATCCGGATCTTGATGTTCTGATTCTGGCTGCTCTGTTTCTTTGTTCATTTCTTGCAAGCGAATTAGTTGCGAGTATGCTCCCTCTGGCTCCTCCAGTAGTTTTGCATGAGAACCTGTTCAAAATTGTGAACCATAGCAAACTTATCATCGAATTAAACTTTCTCGATCGACAGAGTGAGTAAGGGCATGTAAAAAGGACATACCTTTTTCGACGATCTTTCCATGGTGAATGACAGCAATCACATCAGCATCTCTCACGGTGGTCAATCGATGAGCGACGATCACAGTTGTTCTTTCCACCATGATCCTCTCTAGTGCTTCTTGCACAACCCTCTCTGATTCCGCATCCAGGGCGCTCGTGGCTTCATCCAACAGCAAAATCCGAGGGTTCTTCAGGATTGCCCTGGCTATGGCGATCCTCTGTTTCTGCCCGCCAGAAAGCTGCGTCCCATGCTCGCCAACCATCGTGTCAACTCCCTGCATTCGTGGTAAATTTCATTTCCAACTACAAGAAACCAATTTTGATCTTAGAAGCCTGACTACTTCCATTTTTTTTTTAACTAACCTGAGGCAGCTTGTCAATGAATCTGGCAGCATTTGCAAGTTCGGTTGCGGCCCTGATTTCTTCATCAGTGGCACCATCCTTCCCATATGCTATATTCTCCCTAATGCTCGACGAAAACAAAACAGGCTCCTGGCTCACCAGCCCAATCTGCTGTCTAATCCACTTCAGCTGGAAGTCCTTCAGGTTGATTCCGTCGATCATTACTTCTCCCGATTGCGGATCGTAGAACCTCTCGATCAGGCTGATCACGGTCGACTTCCCGCTCCCACTATGCCCAACCAATGCAGCAGTCTTCCCACTGGAGATGAAGAGCGAAAACCCGCTGAAGATTTGCTCCTCTGGTCTAGCCGGGTAGCAGAAATGCACGTCCTTCAGCTCAATGTCGCCCCGGATTTCGTCTATCGTCCTTCCGTTGGGATCCGAGGCATCGATCACCGGACGCCTGTCGATGGTCTCGAACATCTTATACGCTGCAGATTTCCCCGCCGCGAACGCACCCATCGGGGGAGCTGCCTGTCCCAATGACCTGTTCAACAAAAAGATTCGGTATGCAATGCAGTTCATGTATGTAACACTTTCAAGAGGGAAACAGAATAAGTAGGGTTAAAGAAAACTCACATGGATGCGGTTAAAACTGCGACGATGACGTTCAAAACTTGTCCGCCGGAGTATCCCTTCTCCAGTATCAGCCTCCCGCCGTACCATATGGCCAAGGCGTAGCTGCAGAACACAATCACCATCATTACCCCGATGCCTACCCCAGAGGTGAGGCCTTCTTTCACCCCTGCTTTGTATGCAACTGCCAGAAACTTGTCGTAATTGCGTATCGCTTGCTTCTCCCCGGTAAATGATGCGACCTGTCGGCAGAAAATTGTGAATCGCTAATCGCTAATACTTAATCTGTTAATGTATTTCCCCTTCCTAGTCAAGAAAGAACATGAACATGCATACTGTTCGGATGGAGCCGATCGTTTGCTCGACTAGAGTCCCGGCCTCTGCATACGCCTGCTGCCCACTAGCAGTCATCTTGGACATGATCGTGGCCATCATGGCGCCGGCCAGTACCAGAAGTGGAATGGCGGACAGCATGACCAAGGAGAGCATCCACCCTTTGATGAATGCTATGGCGAATCCGCCTATGAATGTTGCTGTCAGCTGCAGAAACTTCCCAACCTGCCCAAGTTTTTGCAAACAACATATCAGCATTTAGAGGTTCAGAATCCAGGGTGAGAGTTGGATGTGGATGATATTGTTCGGGACAAATTAACCTTTTCGCCCATCGCGTCTTGAATCAGGACAGTGTCGCCCGACATCCTGCCAACGACCTCTCCGGTGCTCGTTTCGCTGTCGAAGAAAGCAATGTCCTGCCTCAGAATCGTCTGCAGATACAGGCCTCTTATTCTTGCTGCCTGCCTTTCTCCCGTTACCATCCAGCAAGTCACCTCTGAAAGGGAAAAAACAAGGAAGTTCATCCATTAACAAAAGCATTGCACTTGCACGGTTATGTAAATCAATTTACTTACCAAGAAATGCGGCCACCCCAGCTCCAATACCCAAGTACACATACTTCAGCGACACCTGAAATCGAAAAACAAAACAACCCGAAATCTATCTTTCGTCACGAATCCAAACCACCACATCTACGAAGGTACTAACACCACCATTCTTTGAAGAAAAATTTGACTCTCGATTTGTTTACAGAAGACCAAATAGAGCAACTGCAGAGAGAGTGAATTGGTACCTTGGAAATGGCGTGGACGACATCTTTGCTGCCCTGGTTCTGTCCAAACGAGTTGATGGTTTGCCCCATTATCACAGTCATGAGAGGCATGGCCATACCATTCCCAATCGCACCAATCGTCCCCAACACCATCAGAAATACATCAGTAGAATCCGCGAACGAGAAGAGCTTCCTGAATGGAACCGATTTGGCAGCCGAGTTCTCAGCAGCAGAAGCTGTTGGTTTCTTCCCCTTCCCTGCTTCATGACCATCACCTCCTCCTGCTTCCCCAGCAGTATGATCTGAAGAAGGCGGAATCTCTCCCTCAATCTGCTCCTCCTCATCTTTCTCCCCAGCCATTACACAAATCGACGACCACGAAGATCCTCCCCGAAAAAGTTCCTATAAACTCTCACTTCTCCCCCCCACGGAACTTCTTGGTGAGCAACTCTGTAGCGTGGAAGCAAAGCGAACATCAACAAGTTCGTAAAACAAGAAACCCATTAAAGAAAGACGGGAAAAAAGTGCAGTTAAAGCAAATGCAATTTCCGCTGGAACGTCAAAAGACAGATGTTAGACACCATCATTGAGAGAGGTGTGAAGGAGCACTCAACTAGACTATAGTTCATAATCAATCATTTGACCGGCAAATAAACAAAGGAATCATCCATTATTGATCCATTCTGTGTTTTTGAAATAACAAGATGGTGGTGGTGGCGGGGAATAAAGTCAAATGTACTGTACATTATGATGAAGAAGGGGGCAGAGAAGCACTCTGAAGCAGAACCAGCTTTTTTTTCGACTGATAGCTCACTTGAGCTGCCCACTTCCACCAGACTATATATTCCTCCCTGCTTCTGCAATGGAAGAGTCGGACGGAAACAACGACATTGGACAGGTTGGTGGGCGGCGGCTTCCAAGCCGAAAGGAGATGAACAACCAGTATAAGGTTGTCGAAGGAATTAATTGCGGCCGGTCAGACAAACAAATTTAGTTATATATTTTTAGTGAAAACGCCATATGGGGGACTATGTCATGTATTTGGAGCATCTTGAAGCAATTTATTTTCTGTCGGTATTATAATTATTTTCTAGTGGGTGGGGGAATTCGGATTCTTTTATCATCGTCTTGTTGTGTTCCCAACTAATCCTTAAATTCTGCTCAAACAAAGGTGTTGTCCTTTTCAAATTTTAAAAAAAATGTAAGAATGACGATGTCATATTTGAGAATTGAAAGGCAAATTAAAATTAAATAATCTACTAATAATTAACTAGTTCTAGTTGTTAGATGACCGCATTTCGCGGCTGAATTTGTTACTGCCATGACGTTAGTTGGACGTCATATTAGTTTTTTAATACCAAGAATTAAAAAAAAAAGAAATAGAAAAACTAAAAAAGAATGTAGAATTGGACTTTAGTTAGTCAATAGCTATTGATAGATATAGGCTCTCAATTACATATTCATTCACTCATCAAATTACATAAAACATACACGTTTGTCACCCGAATTATTTTTCTTTCTTATTCGTCACTAACTTTGCGAATCGTTGCAGCGTTAGTCACCGGTCGTTAGTCTCTGTCAAAATCCGTTAAATCCGTCAGTTTTTTTATGATGTGACAAACGAAAATGTTGACAGCACAATTACGGATGGAGGATTTGGAAGCTTCCTACGAAATGGCGAAGTTGAACAACATTCAAGTTTGATTCGGGTCCAATTGTACACATTTTACCCCTCATTTCTTGATAGTTTGGCTTTGCATTTCATCGTCCCTCGACATATTTCATGCTAAGTTGTGCTTGTTTTGATACATTTCAGGTCCTAGCACGTGTGGAAGGATCGAGGACGAGTTTCGGGTCGATTGGAGGTCGAAAAGCGCGAAAAAGTGAAAAAACGTCCAAAGTCACGGTTTGGACGCTAGACCGTGACAATTGCCCCGTGACCGTAAAGCGCGGGCGTCCAGGAAGCAGACGCAGTTCACGGTCACTAGGACCGTGAACTGGAACCAAAAACCGTGAACCGCGAAGCATCCAGAGAGGTTTCAAAGGTTACTGACACCAAGCTAGTTCATGTTCGCTAAGACCGTGAATTGGGGCAATGGATCGTGAAGACCAGAAGTGAAGCGACGCGTTTTGCTCACAGTTCACGGACGCGTCCTGATGTTCACGACCGTGAACTGGGCGCGATCTCAGTATATAATGAGAGTTGAAAGGAAGAAGGAGGGAGAGCCAAAGGGAGTTTTTTTAGGATTTTAGTTTCAGAATAAAGGAGGGTTTCTAGTGAGAGATTAGGGTTTCCTCTTTCTAATCTAGAGAGAGAAAGTGTAATTCAAAGGAGGATGAAGGAGATTTGGGCTCATTTCAAGCTAAAGGAGTGGAGGTTTCTTCTTCTCAAGTGAGATTCAAGCAACAAAGAGGAAAGATTTTCATCTATTCATGGTTCTTTTTCTCATTTTCCTTGTTTTCCTTTCCCTAGCTATGGAATAGCCTACCTATTCATTGGGTGTTTATAAACCCTAGCTACAACTATGTGAATGCTTGTATGAATTGAATGATTTGTGTGTGGTTTTGTTTAATGTGAATGTGGAGGTATTATTCATGAATGATTGTGTTGTGTGATATGATCCCAATTGGATCAACCCACAATTCACAATTACTTGTCAAAGAAGCCATCTCAACTAACTTGAAGAATTCTGATTTTTGGCCAAGTGTTGAAACAGTTTTTGGTAGCCTACTTTGGAAGCTTGTATCTCACAAATGGCTCAATGAAAATGGGAGACCAAGAGCTTGTTTTGAAGATAAAGTTCTTATCTTTACATTGGTGTATGTTGGAGCTCAAGGGGATGT
Organism: Linum trigynum; assembly: GCA_964030455.1. NCBI lineage: Eukaryota > Viridiplantae > Streptophyta > Magnoliopsida > Malpighiales > Linaceae > Linum > Linum trigynum. The sequence continues at coordinate 6,611,981 of OZ034817.1, forward strand.
TTGGAAGGTCACTTTCAAAGCCCATCAAAAGACTACCTCAAAACTGGAAAACTGCTAGAAAATGATCTCGGGCTGTTTCAAGTTGGAGCTGAAAGAGGGAGTTTCCTTCTACAAAGGAAAGGAATTGGTTGAGTTCTAATCAACCTAGAAGACCATTTTCGAAGGGCTCAAAGATGCTATGAAGCCTGTTTTCCTAGGCAGACTTGCTTGTGTTTTAAGTCAGTTTCTTGGCTTGCAAGTTACCTTGTTTTACACGAATTCTTTAGCCTTTTCCTGTTATAATTAGTTTCCTTGTTCATGTAGGGTTGTATTAGGGTTTATTGTCTTTAAATACCTTTCAAATTCACGCTGTAAAATGAAGAGTTGATTGAATAGAAAAGAAACCATTTGGTTTTTGCAAGTTTGCGAACTTGTTTTGGGTTTGGTGGATTCCAAACTTACTGAGCTTTGTATTGATTGAATAGTACCTTCAATCGTGGTCGAGCAACTACCCTTTTATACCATACGAGCTTTCCCCAGGTGTGGAATTGTCCGTTGGTTCCGTTTTATCCAATTTTCGTATTAAGAACGCGTTGTTCTTGATTCGAGTTCAATCAATCTTCGGATTGATTGTTTGCTGCGTGACTTTGATAAAAATACACCCCCAGGGTCGTATTATTGTGTGAAATCCTATCAATCTAATTGTCATTCTAACCTAGGTAGAGAGAAAACCCCCTTCATTTCTTTGAAAGAGGCTTGAATGCTGGGTTTTCTTGGGTAAGCCATTGCTTCCTAGTTAGGTTAATGCAGGGCAAACCTCCTATTTTGTATTAGCACTTAGGGTTTGGTTGTGGGTGGCCGTCCGAACTCCAATTCGAGGGTGAAGTCTAACCATTCCTTAGTCAATAGGTTGGGAGGGCGCATTAGTGGCTTGGATCATATCCCATTTCCTCGACCTAGAGACTAAGAGGGTAACTTTGGCTATTTGTTAGACTTCCCTGCGGTTTAAAACCCCCTAACCACACACGGTCACTTGATCCTTCAAGTCATAATTGTTACCTAGGGGGAGAAACACCTGGGTGAACTCTTCTCTCATTGGGACAACTTCGATTTACTTTACTTGCTTATTTTTTTTTGTAGGTTTCATAGTTTTAAACCCAAAAACGTTTGCTAGATAACAAACTAAGCGATTGAAGTAGGGGTACATGGACCGACCCGGGTTTGACAATTAAATACTTGCCCTATACTTCACCCGGCTAGAGTTTAAAATCTCGGGCACTAGTCGGTATTGATTCGCGGTGTAGTTTCGAGCGAGTCAAAGTCATATCACTTAAGTTTGTGGATTAGTTCGAAAAACGGGACTGAATTGTGGACCTGGATGAGGAGAAGAAGCTAAGACATCAAACATACAAGCATGGGTGAAGTTATTACATAAATCACAATATTGAAAGTCTCAAACCAAAAGAAAAAGCATAAACACAATAGGTCAAAACACACAAACAAAAGTACAAGTAAGTCCTCCTTGAAGAAACAGTAGTTTATGATCTGACGGTCCTCTTGAAAACATGTTGTAAAAGGTTCCTATCTTAAAATGATCGTTGACGCCATGGTGGGGAAACTTAAAAAACAAACTAAAGTACCACCCCCAAGCAGGGGGTGGACCCACCCTTTAGCAAGGTATGTCGCCCAACACACCTTGGCTAGAATTTTTGTGAGAGGCCCACTCTTTTCGGTGTACAAATTTAAACACGAAAATACCGACACACTTTCGATAATTATTACTGACACACCTTATTACATTACAAATAATATATTTTTATAAAGTTACTAAAATATGTAAATATAGGAGTTATCAGACTTTAGACTATATACTTTATTAGTTGGTCGTACAAGAGTAAACAATTAATTGATTACTTAATCTGTAGTGACTAGTGAGTATTCAGAAACATAACTATCACCTTAACGATAACCTTGATCATTTGAATGAGAATTAAATTGATTCATAAGAGGGTTCAGTCAAGTAATTAGATAGTGTATTTCAGGCCATCTTTTCTTATTGCTTTTACCATTAAATATTTTTGAAATTAATTTCTAACTTGGTTTCTAGTTTAGTTACTGCTTTCCATTTAGTTTCTACAAAACATTTTTCTTTTAGTTTCTTAATTTTAATCGTTAATTCTAAAGTTGTATCATTCCTTGTGGGACGATAATAACTTTATTATTCTAACGATAATTTGCATATACATTTTATCACATCACTTTTTTAATGAACATGAATGAAAAATCCATCTCCACTTACATTAAAACTTGTTCATCCCCTTACCCCTTTTAATTCAGATTTTTTTAATCTCTTTTTCTGTCTGTCGAGTATCACAAGGAAATAAAATGTTCAACCCATTGCAGCTTTCTGTTCCACTCTCCAATTGTCGGCATCGGGTCAACGACATTCTCATTCAAACTTTCATGTTAACGCTTGCTCCACCCTTCAACCCTCCTATTCCACCTTTCTCACCTTAAGGAATCAATGTTGAGTTTACATCTTTAAACTACAAGCTACAAAATGACCTTTTTCATCATGAATTATGAACTTAATAAAGAACGATCGTAATCAGCTGACATATGAATTAAGAAATCTTTCAGAATATGAAATTCATCATGGTTGACTGTAAGACAATAAAATTGTGAACCTTATGAAAAATATTTTTATACGTTCCGTCATCCTTCTGGGGAAATGGGTGATTTCCACCTTAGCTCCGCAGTCTTGGAATGAGATAATACCAAGTCAGTAATTTCTCCACTAGGTCGGTCCAAGAGGTGATGGAAAGTGGTGCTTGATTGACTAGCCACGATCTTGCTCTTACACTCAAGGAGAATGGGAACAAACGCAATTGAAGAGCATCTTATGGCACCCCATTGGCCTTGATCCCATTAGTGAGCTCCAAATTGATTAATATGATCTCTTGGCTCTTCATTCTGAAAGCCCATTGAACTAGATACTATTCTGAATCATTGGGATCATGATGGTTTTGATCTCAAAATCATTTTGGGCGATGGGTGGATGTCGGATACTAGGTTGGATATAATTGACCTTGTTGGTGAAGTAGTACCTCGTGGTCCTCTCCGGCTGCTCTCTAGCTGGCTGCTCGCCAAAGCTTGAATACGTCATTTATCTTCCTTAATTGTGTAACTTGGTTCGTTGCTTGCTTTAGAACTCATCTTTGTGCTCTTTCCCTCCTAAGGTCCTGAAGTGTATGGTTGTGATGAGGGCATCAATGGACCAGTCACACGTGCAAAGGCAAGAGCGTAGAAGGAGAAGCTTGCAACGTATTTGGAAAGATATTTTGGAGCCATGGACGTGGAGTTTTTTCGAGGAAAGCCATATATGATGATTAGAGTGGAGGAAGAAGAAGGAAGTGCTGGAGAGAAGCCAGATTGCAAGAAGGAGCCTTAACGGGTTTGCTTAACGGGTCCAGACTTAACGGTTTGGGTTGTTTTCGAGTTTCCTTGTTTTGAAGTTGGTTTATGATTGTTTTTCCATGTTGGATTCGAATTTGGATTGTACTTTGCCTATTTAAAGGGCTGAGCACGTTGGTTTGCCCTTAGACAATTATTATTGAATTTCAGAGGTTATTGCCAAGTCCCCTTGAGGAATTTTGCCCTAATTACTCTATTGAGAATTCTGGAGTGATTGAGCGACTCTTATCAGCTAGTTATTCACCCTAGTTGTGGCGAGTTACCCATATCAATTCCCATTTATTCTGAGTTGAATCTGTCCAATCGATTCATATATCGATTGCCCTTATTCACGAGTGAGTACTGTCCGATCGATTTCCATCCTATCTGGTTCTTTTGGTTCGAATTGCTTGGAGTTGTGCAACTTTGATTATATCAAGTTTTATAAGAGCTAAGGTTCAAATAATTGGCGTGTTCTTGAAGTTGTTTGAAGATCTTGTGTGTTCTTGTTCATGTTCTTGGTGGTTTTGTGCGAGTTCTTGAAGGTCTTGGCGTGTTCTTGAGTCGCAAGACAGAAGGGTGACTGATTCTTGGAGTGTCTTGAATTTCTTGAGCCACAAGAATGGTGAAGCCCTACGAGCGATCAAGACCCAACTAGAAAATATCGCTCGAGCTCAATAAGAGCAAACGGCGAGGCTTGCCAAGCAAGCAACGAGAATGGCGGCGGTGGAAGCAGAACTCCAGCAGCCGGTTGTTGCTGAGGTAAACCCTAACCCTAACCCTAACCCTAGACCTCGACAAGAAGAAAGGGAAAGGGAAAATCGAGCTCCTCCACCCTTGGTTTGCGAATTACAGTGTCATATGTGCCAGCATAGACGTCTTGGGATGCCTCAAGCTGAAAGAAGAGGGCGGTAGCATCATCGTGAAGAAGAAAATTTTAAGGAATTTGAGGAAGAGGAGGGCTTTGAGGAAGATGATGATATGCAAATCCTCAAGGTCACGATTCCACCCTTTCGCGGTACCACAAACCCCGATGCTTGTTTGGATTGGGAGCAAAAGATGGAATTGGTATTCGACTGTCACAATTACTCCGAAAAGAAGAAAGTGACGCTGGCTGCCCTAGAGTTCTCGGATTACGTGCTTGTTTGGGGGGGATCAGTTGGCTATGAGAAGAAGAAGAAGAAGAAACAGGCAGCGTCCTATTGAAACATGGGACGAGATGAAGGATATCATGGGGGATCGGTTTGTACCGAATTCCAATTTGAGAGATATGCATCAAAACCTCCAGCTTCTACGATAAGGAACTAAAAGCGTTGAAGATTACCACAAGGAGATGGAAGTGTTGTTGATACGTGCTGATGTGAGAGAGGATCGCGAGGCTACCATAGCTCGTTTTTTGTATGGTCTCAATCGTGAGATCATGAACGTGGTGGAAATACAACCGTTCCTCGAGCTTGAAGATTTGGTGGATATGGCCAGCAAGGTGGACCGATAGTTACGAAATAGGAGGTTTCAACCCTCCAAGAATTCCACACGATCTAACCAGGGGGTTGCAACCAACCCTAAGCCGCAAATGCCCATGAAAGAAACTCCAAGATTATCAGCAAGTGCTAATGGTGTGAATCCAATGATGAAGCAAGGTGGATCGTAGGGGGAATTCAGTTTTTCAAATGCCACGGAAGAGGGCATATTGCGAGCCAATGCCCTAACAAGTAGACCCTGATTTTGATCGATAATGGTGAGTACGTTTCTGAAGAAGAAGTCTAGGAAGCCATCGATTCTGATATAGATGAGTCCATTGAGATGGAAGCACCTCCGTGCAGTTTGTTTGTAGCAAAGAGGGTGATGACTGCGCATTCTAAGGAGGAGAGTGAACAGCGAGAAAACCTCTTTCACACTAGATGCATGGTCGATGGAAAGTTGTTGTCCCTAGTGATCGATGGAGGGAGTTGCACGAACGTAGTGAGTGCATGCGCAATGAAGAGGCTAGGGCTGCCCACGTTGAAGCATCCAAAGCTATATATGTTGCAATGGCTTAATGATCATGGATCCATCAAAGTCACAAAGCAGGCATTGATGAAGTTCTAGATTGGTGTATACAACGATGAGATTCTATGCAACGTAGTGCCTATGCAAGCTATGCATATGCTTATTGGACGACCATGGTAGTTCGATCGACAAGCACAACATGCTGGAGTGACTAACAAGTACAAATTGCAACATGGAGGACAAAAATTTGTGTTGAAGCCTCTGTCTCCAAGTGAAGTCTATCGAGAACAACTCTAAATGCAGCAACGTCGAGAGAAGGAAAAGGCAAGTAATGCACCAGCCAAGAAAGGAGAAGAAGGGACTAGATTTGTGGAGTCGAAGGCATTGATGCTAGCACGAAGTGGCGACATGAAGCAAGTTGTCTATGCACGAGAACTGTTGATTATGATCATGTACAGAGACGTGCTACTCAATCATGAGCTAGACCAAGAAGTTCCAGCCGAGGCACGAGTATCATTGGAAGAGTTCGATGATGTCTTCCAGAGGAAGCACCCAAGGGGCTACCTCCTATTCGAGGGATCGAACATCATATTGATTTTGTTCTGGGAGCTACAATTCCAAACAAGGCAGCATATCGAACAAATCCGGAGAAGTCCAAAGAGCTACATAGGCAGATTGACGAGCTCATGGAGAAGGGGCATGTTCGAGAAAGTTTGAGCACGTGTGTAGTTCCGGTGATTCTTGTGCCAAATAAGGATCACACCTGGCGGATGTGTGTAGATTGCCGAGCCATCAATCAAATGACAGTTAAGTATCATCATCCAATTCCACGATTAGATGATATGCTTTATGAATTACATGGCTCTACGGTGTTTTCCAAGATTGATTTGAGATCAGGTTATCACCAAATTCGTATGAAGGAGGGAGACGAGTGGACGACTGCTTTTAAGACCAAGCACTGTCTATACGAATGGATGGTGATGCCCTTTGGTTTAACCAATGCTCCTAGCACGTTCATGAGGCTGCTAAACCACGTTTTGAGGCCATTCATTGGCAAGTTCGTGGTTGTATACTTCGACGACATTCTAATCTACTGGAAGTGCATGGAGGATCATCTCAATATAGGTGTTGGCATTGTTGAGAAAGGAGAAATTTTATGCTAACCTTATGAAGTGCTCATTTTGCACTTCTAGTGTGATTTTTCTTGGTTTTGTGGTGAGTGCAGATGGAGTCAAGATAGACGAATAGAAGGTGAAAGCAATTCGCGATTGGCATATTCCAACCAACGTGAATGAGGTGCGGAGCTTTCATGGGCTTGCTGGATTTTATCGTCGATTTGTGCCCAACTTCAGCACCATTTCCGCACCATTGACATCCATCATAAAGAAGAATATGACGTTCTATTGGGGAGAGGAGCATACCAGAGCATTCAAGCTGCTCATGCACAAGCTCACGCACGCACCTATTCTGATGTTGCCAGATTTCAATGAGACGTTCGATGTGGAGTGCGATGCTTCTGGTTTAAGAATTGGAGCAGTGTTGATGCAGGATAAGAAGCCGATATCATACTTTAGCGAGAAGTTAAGTGGGGTTGTCCTCAACTATCCTACGTACGAAAAGGAGCTCTACGCTCTAGTTCGAGCCTTGGAGACGTGCATCACTATCTATGGCCGAGGGAGTTCGTGACTCATACTGATCATGAATCGTTGAAGTATTTGAAGGCTCAACACAAGCTGAACAAGATACATGTTCGATGGGTTGAGTTCATTGAGTCATTTCCATACGTAATCAAGTACTATAAGGGGAAAGAGAATGTAGCTGCTGATGCCCTATCTCGAAGGCATACACTGATCACTAAGATGGGAGCAAGGTACTTGGGATTCGAGCATATTAAGGATCTCTACGTTGATGATGCTAAATGGAGATGGAGATGGGAAATTTTATTGGAGTGATGGCTATTTGTTTCAAGCTAGTCAGTTGTGCATTCCTCAAGCATCACTTCGAGAGTTGTTGTTGAAAGAGGCTCATGGAGGAGGTTTAATGGCGCATTTTGGTGTAGACAAGACGCTGAGTTGTCTACAAGAGCACTTCTATTAGCCGCACATGAAGGGAGACGTGGAAAATCTACGTGCGAGGTGTGTGGAGTGCAAGCAGGCCAAGTCGAAGGTGCAATCGTCTAGATTGTAAACACCACTGTCGATTCCATATGCTCCATGGATCGATATTTCTATGGATTTTGTGCTTGGTTTTCCATGGACAAGGAAGGGAAGAGATTCGATTTTCGTGGTGGTGGATCAATTCTCGAAGATGGCACACTTTATCCCATGCCATAAGAGTGACGATGCGGTTAATGTAGCTGATTTGTTTTTAAGGGAAGTGGTGTGATTGCATGGGATGCCGCGTTCCGTAATATCCAATCGAGATACTAAGTTTCTGAGTTTTTTCTGGAAGACGTTGTGGAGCAAACTAGGGATGAAGATGTTGTTCTCTACTACATGTCATCCTGAAACCGATGGGCAAACAGATGAGGTCAATCGAACATTATCCCAGATGCTTCGAGCTGTGATCAAGAGCAACATCAAGGTTTGGGAGGATTGTCTTACCCACGAGGAGTTTTCTTACAACAGGATGGTGCACTCGACGACGAGTTCACTCCGTTTGAGCTCGTGTATGGTTTCAATCCTCTCACTCCTTTGGATTTGATGCCATTACCTTTGAAAATACAGGTCAATCTCGATGGAGCTAAGAAGGCAGAGTAGTAAAAAGCCTACATGAGAAGGCGAGGTTGAACATCAAGAGGAGAACTGAGCAGATCATGCGAAATGTGAACAAGCACAGAAATCCGAGGCACTTTGAAGTTGGCGATTGGGTGTGGATGCACTTGAGGAACGAGAGGTTTCCCCAAATCAAATTTTCTGCCTCATTGTGATGGTCTTTTCCAAGTGGTTTCGAAGGTGGGAAGCAATGCCTACAAGATTGACTTGTCGGGAGAGTATGGAGTAAGTTCAGCGTTTAATGTTTCTGACCTTGCACTTATTTGGATGGCAATTCGGATTTGAGAGCAAATCCTTTTGAAGAAGGAGGGGCTGATGAGGGCAACAATGGACCAGTCACACGTGCAAAGGCAAGAGCCTTGAAGGGGAAGCTTGCAACGTATTTGGAAAGATATTTTGGAGCCATGGACGTGGAGTTATTTCGAGGGAAGCCATATATGATTATTAGAGTGGAGGAAGAACAAGGAAGTGCTAGAGAGAAGCCAGATTGCAAGAAGGAGCCTTAATGGGTTTGCTTAAGTCAACAAAACACGGTCATTTGCTTAACATGGTTTAAAGAATATGATCCAAAAACATCCATTAATACATAAGTACAATATTTTTCAATTTATTATGCTCTAACTCCGATACATGTACTAAGTAATAATTAACTAACTTAATCTTGTTGACAAGGAAGAAAAGTGAAAGAGTAGAGGGAGAATTGAGGGAAATGAATAAAGTTTTGATTAGGTGGTCACTTAATTGCATTTCTAATATTTATTTTTTCGAATTACCCTCATTATCATTTTTTTCTCGTTGAATCAGTTGCTTTATTCCAAAGAAAAGCCGATACAACAAAGTGGGAACATATGAGATCCCCTTATGAGTTTGCCCCTCTACCTTCGTCCTATATATAAACTACAAAGCCTATAAGTAATGAAGATGTGTAAGTGCATCATGTAATCCTCTGTTTCCGCATGTTAGGAATTGCAAATCCATCTGGATCTGCTCCGCTACTATCACCGGGTCCTGCCTGGAAGATCCATGGACCACTTTGCATCTCTCCTTCCAAATGAAAGCCACTTTCAAGCACCACACCAAAGCATGCCATCTCCCAACTTGTGCATTCCTGCATAATTCTTCATTCAAAGCTTGAACCATTGCATCCCAATTCTGAAAGTGCAGAAACCTGAACTGCAGCTGTGCGGCAAGCCTGAGGGAGAAGTCGCAGCTGAGAAACAAATGATCTCGGTTCTCAACTCCCTTCCTACACAGAGGACATGATGCATCAGTAATTTTACCCCATCTCAATAGTTTGTCTCTAGTTACTATGGCATTCCTCATGATCAACCAAGCAATCAGACTGTATCTCGGGGGGGCAGCAACTATCCCAAATAAGCTTATACCAGGTGACTACAGGTGCCTTTCTTCTGAGAGTATCTCATACCTTGCGAACAGAGTACACCAGCATTTCCTGTGAATCCCAATAGATGACATTTCCTTGCTGTGTGATCCATGGCAAAATTATATCTCTTAATTTGAGTAGCCATCTCCATGTCCAAGAGCTACTGTATTGCACTCTCAAACCCCAAAGATCCCCCTGCTTGCATTTATATTCATACATCCATGCAACCCATAAAGTACCCGCTTTCATTAGAAATAACCAAAGCATACGAATGGTACATGCCTGGTTCCAAGCCAGTAGGTCTTTGACCCCGAGTCCACCCTCTTTCTTTGGTAAAGCCACAGATTCCCATGCCACTTTGGCTCGCCCAGCATCAGCCCCATGCCAAAGAAACTTAGAGCAAACCTGTTGGATCCTTTTCAATACTGCTTTAGGGAATACAAAAAGTTGCATCTAATACTGGACAACCCCCAGCAGGACTGAATTTATTAATTGCAGTCTACCAGCATAGGTCAGCTTCCTTGACCTCCAGGATTTTATCCGTTTGTGACCTTTTCCACTAAAATGTCCACCTCATTTGATGACAGCTTCCTAGTCATTAATGGAAGCCCCAAATACCTAACAGGCAACACACCCTCTTTGAAACCATATAGGGAAAGAGCATTGTCTTTGTATTTAACAGACTCACCCCCAAAATAGACTTCACATTTTGCAGGGTTACAGTTGAGCCCTGATAGCTTATAAAACTGCTGCAACACATCCTTTACTTGAAGAATTGCTTGCGTCGAGCCAGTGGTAAACACAAGAACATCATCAGCAAAACACATATGATTGAGCCCAATTCTTCGACACTGAGGGTGGTAGGGAATCCGCCCTGTTTGGCTTGCAGTATTAACATGGAAGAGAGGCCCTCCATGGCAATGGTAAACAAGTATGGTGATAAAGGATCACCTTGACGGACCCCCTTCCTAGCCCTAAAGAAACTACTGAGCCCTCCATTGATATTTATACTATAATGAGCAGTTTGCAGGCAAGCCCTTATCCATTTCATGAACCGGTCAGGAAACCCCATGGCAGTCATCATATGAACACAGGTAACTCCAACTAACTGAGTCAAATGCTTTCATAATGTCTATTTTTATTGCACACCTAGAGGATAATGCATTCCTGTTGTAACCACTTACCAACTCCTGAGGCATCAATATATTATCCATGATACTTCTCCCTTAACAAATGTTGTCTGGTTAGTACTAATAATCAGAGGCATAACTTCACTAATCCTCCAATCAAGAATCTTGGCCATTATTTTGTATAATAGATTTACACACGAGATGGGTCTAAAATTTCTCAAGGTGTCAGCATTCAAGACTTTAGGAAACAATGAAACAGCAGTAGCATTTACTCCACTAGGGAGTTTACCTGTTTGAAAGAAGTAGAGAACCCCTCTAGTCATGTCCTCTCCAATGATTGGCCATGCTCGTTTGTAGAAGCCAGCAAAGAAGCCTTCTGGGCCTGGAGCCTTTTGCGGATTCAGGCTAAAGACCACTCTTCCGACCTCCTCTGTTGTGATATCTGTAATAAGATTCTCACATTCAGAATCTGGGATGTGATGACGAATCAGCTGAGCTATCTCTTCCTTCTCAGGGCTTATCTTCAAATTTGCCTCCCCCAGCAGCTTTTTGTAAAAACTGATAACTTCCTCTACAATCTGATCAGATTGAAATAGTTCCTCTCCAGACTCTGTAACCAACTTCCTGATAGCTCTTTTTGAGTTGTGAATCTTGACAGTCTGATGAAAGAAGTGAGAAATCTGGTCACCAACTGATAACCAAGACACCCTGGATTTCTGCCAACCAAAACTTTCATGTGCCCGAGAGATATGATCATATTGATTTTTAGCAAGTGTAACAGCCTCAAAATGCTCTGTGGTAGGATCTGAGTAAGCCATGGCATGAACTTTCACCAACTCAACCTCAGCCTCTTTAACCTTATCCTGCAAGTTACCATAAATTTCCTTGTTGAACTTTTTTAGAGCCTGCTTAACCATGGACAACTTACCCTGTATGACCTGCAAGGGATTCCCTAATACATCACTGCTCCAAGCCTCTGCCACTATATCCAAGAAACAGGGATGATCTGCCCAAAACTCAAACTATCAGAATGGTTTTGGTAGGGATTTTATCGGGGCAACTATACAGACTTGTATTCCACAATGATGCAATCCTTAAAATCCTTGATAGGGGGTGCTTCCATGGTGAAATCCTTGAAATGTTCAATCCATTCAAGATTAACCAGGCCTCGATCTAATCTTCTAGCAATAGGTTGATTAGCCTGCATGTTAGTCCATGTGAATTGAGGTCCTGTGGTTCTATAATCTACCAACTCCATCTCCCCAATCCAACTATTAAAATCATTCATGCTATGAGTAGAGGACCGCTTATTATAGGTCTCTTGTGGAGTTCGAACAGTGTTAAAATCACCCCCCACAATCCAGGGATGACCAACCACTTTTAACTGGGCGATTTCTTTGTAAGTGTTCTGCCTTTCCACTTCATCATTAGAAGCGTAAACAGCAGTAAGAAAAAAACTGTCTCTATTCAAATCCTCTACCACACAGTGAACAAAATTCTTCCTAGGTTTAAGGACCTGAAGTTTAATTGCAGGATCCCAGAAAATCCAGACCCGGCCCAACTTTGAGTCAAAACAATTTAAACACTTCTCCCATCCAGTAAAGACTTCCTCCACCACTTCCTCAGCTTTAGAAGCCTGTATTCTAGTTTCTAAAACTGCAACCACATCAACTTTATTCCTACGCAGGACTTGCAACAAGTCCCTTTGCTTAGAGGGTTTATTAAACCCCCTGACATTCCAGAAGAGCACAATCATTTCGAAGTTGGGGGTTTCCCCCCACCCTTCTTCACATCCTTTTTTATTTCCTTCTTTCGTGGAGCAGCTTGGACTTTAATTTCTTCATTATCACCAATTTTCCCTAACGCACTGAAAGATGAGTTTGAGACTAGAATGCCTTTTGAACTATCCTGGGAGAGCCAAACACGAGGTCTAGCTCCATTCACCACTCTCTGAAATTCATCCTCAGAGGGTAGCTTAGGCGAAGACGAAGTGGCCACCTCTTGGAATGACTTTTCTAAATTCTGTGGAGCAATCAGACCACCTCCCCTCGCTTCTGGGCTAGTAAATATGGCCATCAGCTACAGATCATCATCATACACCACCACCTCTTTACCTTTCTCATTAGCAACTTGCACTTCAACAACTATTTCCTTAGTCCCCTCCTCAATTTGAACATCCTGTCCCATATTAGTACTCACTGCCTGCTCCTGTTGAGCTGGTTTAGCCACCCATTTCTTGCCCTGATGTTCAGAACATGATCCAGAGGTTCCAAATAGATGACAAACCTGGCAGACTGGAGGCAAGTTACAATAAGTGACCCCAATTCGAATGGATGAATCATCATCTGGCCACAGGAGAACATCATCAGGGCACTCACTGTCAACTGTAAGTTCCACCAATACCTTTGCAAAATCATGCCTATCCCCCATTCGAGTAGTATGATCCATTCCCAGCGGCACCCCAATCCAACTTGCTATTCTACTCAGCCCCTGGAAGTCATTGTACTCCAAAGGAACATTTGCCAAATTAACCCAAATCGGCAGAGCTTTCCTGCCCATATCCTCCATACTGATACCAGGCACCCAAGGCCTCATATAGAGTAAATTATTGAACCAAAACCACGGGCCATTCTCCAGTATCCATTCACAAACCTTTTGATAGGTTACAATTTGCTATTTTTTATATGTGAAGAAATTCTCTTGGTGGGGCGGGGAGCAGCGGCGGATACAGGGGTGGGCCAACCCGAGCCCCTCCCCAGCCCTCCTCTGGGTTATAGTATTTATAAATTTTTTGATTTTAGGTATTCGTTCAATATTATTCAACAATCGGTTTAGTGTTATTTGATAATAGGATTTTATGTAACTAAGAAATTGATAAGATGGACATATCTAAACCTAAAAGTCTAAAACGTAACTGACTAAAAGTGTAGGGGTTGTTTGGATGAAGTATTTGAGTGTTGATAACATTTTACTGAAATGAGTTATTTGGGTAATGAGTTATTTGAAATACTCATACCCCGTGTTATTTCGAAATAACTTGTTTTAGCACTCTGTCTTTGCCAAATATCACATTTGTATGGTTCTACCAAATGAGATACTTTAATCCAATTACCACTGCAATAATAATGAAATACTGCATGAACAATTAATGAGTTATTTGACTCTACAAATACCACATTGACAATTAATCCATTCAAATGACCAACAACTACTATGGAGAGAACATTTTCACCAATGAAATATATGAGAAATGATTTGCACAACAAAATGAGCGATGAAATTCTCGTTTATTGTTTAGCTATTTTCTTTGAGAGAGAATACAATTGGTATGGATGAAGATTCTATTATTGATGGATTTGCTAAATTAAAATATTTTCTTGTATAATTGGCATTGTAATGATAACTATAATTATTATATATTTTTGTTTACGATATCTAATATTCTCTTCAAATGGGGCCCAGTGCTCTATTATAGCATGAATCCGCCGCTACGAGGAAGGTTGAAACCATACTCCACCCATATCCAGTTAAAACAGAAATTCCCCGCATTGACTAGATCAGGGACGATCGAATACTCACAACCATGGGTTTGATTGCCATGCCTTACCCTTACCCTAAGCAGAAGGCTGATGAGTTCCTCCCCGCTCCCTCGTCATCACATGTGGTACTGGTATCCACTCCAATACTTGGTCTCTTCTCTGGGCCTCGAGTCTCGACATTGGGCTTCTTCTGAGCTCAAAATCATGAGTCTTGAGTCGGCCCAGACACCAAATTCAATGAAAATAAAGAAATAAAGAAAAACAACAATCGGCAAAATGAATCCCTCCGGTCCGGTGCCCCAAAAATGCTGGCTTGCCATGAGACCAAATTTGAACTCCCTGATAAACCTCCACTCCCCTTTACGTCTTCTTGTCTTCTCCCCAAAATTCTCCAGCGCCAGCTTCTTCTGTAACCCCGCCGTTGCTTCCCCGATAGCGCTTCGATCGGCAACGAAAAGTTCAGTCGGGACCAGAGCCGCAACCACTTCGCGGCTTCTTCTCTGTCGCTGCACCTGCACAACTATGGCGACCGCTCCTCCGCCACCGGAGGCGGTGGTTCCGGTGAGGGACAAAATTGAACTGACGGAGGTTGAAAGGAAGATATTTGACAGGCTCCTCGCCACGCTCCGCCACTTTAATTTCAGCACGGAGCTCCGCGTCGCCGGCGGTTGGGTCCGCGACAAGGTCGGTTCGTCCTTCACTAATTTCCCCGTTTATTCAGCTTTCAGTTCATTCTCTTGTTGATGAAGCGAGTGTGGTGATTGTGGTGGGCAGCTACTGGGGAAAGAGTGCTACGACATTGATATCGCCATTGACAATATGTCTGGGAGTGATTTTGTTGATAAGGTGAAGGAATATTTGGAATCGGTTAACGAAGTAGCACAAGGAGTTGGTGTCATTGCTCGGTATGCAATTTTTCTTCTTCATGTACTGACTACAGTCTTAGTTTCTTGTGTGTGGTTCCTTAATTGCTTGGACTTGGAGTGTTCTTAACTGTGATCATTATCTTTTGCAGCAATCCTGACCAGTCCAAACACTTGGAGACTGCGAGGATGAGGCTATTTGATCAATGGATTGATTTCGTTAACTTGAGGAGTGAAGATTACAGTGAGAACAGTCGCATCCCGACAATGGTATTCTACTGAACTGTACCATGATCTCTGTGTTTATCGGATAGTGTAGTCTCAACTGGGTTTCCTTGTCTTTTTCCAATGTAGAGTTTGGATTCTTTTGCAAGTTAGTTTCTGTGCTAGGTGAAGAATATGAACTGATTGCCTGAATGTCTATCGTGTTAATATTGGATTCATCTTTTGCGTGGCTACAGAAGTTTGGAACTGCTGAAGAGGATGCATATAGAAGAGATTTAACCATTAACAGGTGATTAATTAGCTCCATAGACGCCCTCAACTTTTTTTATATTTTTATGAATGAATGCTCATGGAGTATATATGTGTTAACAATTGCATTTTGTTCATTACCAGCTTGTTCTATAATATTAATAAGAGTTCAGTCGAAGACCTTACAGGCAGAGGTCAGTGTCCCTTTCCAGATGAAAATCCACCTTCCGCAATTGTTTCCTTATTTGAACTTAAGCCTGTTGTGCCATACATATATTTTTATTTTTTGCAGGCATTGCAGATCTAAAATCTGGAAGAATAGTGACCCCTTTACCTCCAAAGGAGACCTTTTTGGATGATCCTCTTCGTGTTCTTCGGGCTATTCGGTTTGGTAAGTTGGTATTGTTCAGTCACTCTTCCGTTTGTTAAGGTCCTGATTTATGGGGCATTTCTACTTTGCACTGGTCAGAGGTGCTTGTTAGCGTGCTAAAATCTTGTGCATTTTTTGTCATTTCGTGTTATTTGTATAGATACTGCTAAGCTTTACCACACCTAAATAGTCGCCGCTGATTATTTAGATGATTCTGTTTCCACGCCCATCACTGTTGTGTTTCTGAATTTTCATAATACAACTTGGGTAAATAGGGGCAAGGTTTGAGTTTAAGATAGATGAAGATCTCAAAGAAGCGGCTAGATGTGAGGAAGTGAAAAATGCTCTTGCAGCTAAAATTAGCAAAGAGCGTGTTGGAACTGAGGTATGTTCTCCTCGTTTCTATCTCCTGTTCAAGTTCTTAAGATGATATTCAGCAATGGAGATGAAATGTTTTCCCCTTCTTTTTATGATTATGGGGATGAAATGATTCCCCGTTTTTGATTGTCTGTTTTGTGTCATTGGTATGCAGATTGAGCTAATGATCTCTGGTAATCAACCTGTCAAAGCCATGTCATACATAACCGATTTGACATTGTATCCAATTGTCTTCTGTCTCCCACCTAATCGTCAGCCAGAAGTCTCTGATGGATGCCAGACGTATGAATAATCAACATAACATATCTTCAGCTTTCTTCAACCATTAGAATTTTCTCAAAAGTGGTATTGTCTAATTTATATTCCCAATCAGGCAGTCCATGGTGTACTTGGATGCAGCATGGAGTCTGATTCACTCAATTGGATATACTTCATTCACTGTAATCCCTTGGACATCCCTTACGATATTACATTTGTTCTTCCAGTTACATTAATCTATTTCCCTTAAAGTTTTTATTGATCATTTGACACTTTCAATTTAGGATCAGCAAAGGCGACTTGCTTTATATTCAGCTCTGTTTCTTCCCTACAGAAATATGACATATAAGGATGCTAAGGGGAAAAGGGTATTTTTCTCTCACCCTTATCTTGAATTTCCGTCTTCATGTATATCTGTGTATTGGCATCTTTGGTATGGTATGGTCTTAAATTTATGACATATTTCAGATGCCGGTTGTCAACTATATTTTTAGAGACTCTCTTAAGCAGAAAGCCAGTGATCCTGACTTGGTTAGTAAAGCTCTGCCACTATCGTAGTTCTGAGGTTCGAGTACGCGTCGTGTTGCCATTGAAACCGGTTGTCTCTTTGTTTTTAGGTGATTAAGGTACATCAGTCAATAGATAAATTTACAACATTGATTCCTTCATTTACATCCAAGGAAGAAACCATGCCCCCTGAGGTCGACCAGGAAATGGAATTTGCTGATGTGCCCACCACTTCAAAGCTCCGAATTTCAACAGGTACTGTGAATTTCTGTACGGAGCATGCTGCTAACCTTACTCAAATGCCTTGTCTCTCACTCCTTATTCATTACTTGTTGCAGGATTCCTACTAAGAGAGGTCAAAGATCTATGGCGAATTGCTCTACTGTTATCTACAATGTTACACCCCTCTGACTTAGCTTCTTCTTCCATGGAGGATAATGGTAAACCCGAGCTTGACAAGATGAAAGATTTGTTCAAGGTAGTCGAGGCCGCCATCCTTGAACTAGGTATGGAAAGCAAAATGATGGATTTGGTTGCTTCAGCTTTTGTTAAAAATTAAGCAGCCTTTTGTAAGTCCTAATAGAAGGGATTTGAGATTTAGGGCGAATAGTGATTCTAAACAGTTGGATTAAAGTAGTGTGTTTGTTTGAGCTTTCAAGTAATTTTTTTATTTATTTGTAGTTTCTATTGTTCGAGGCAAAACAAATAAACACAATACTTCACGTCTTAAATCTCATTGCTGGGAGTAATCGACCCTCTTGCTTTGTTCGAAACAGGTTTGGACAATGTATGGGACATGAAGCCATTGATCAACGGGAAAGAGATCATGAGCGTCCTACAGCTTAAATCCGGAGGACCCCTTGTCAAGGAATGGGTATGTCTTAGGTCTAACCATTTCATTCTTTCTTTTCTCCTCTTCTCCTTGGATTCAGCAGAGTCCACATTGGACTGTTCCATTTTTCTTAATTTTGGGGGATTTGATTTTCATATTGCAGCAACAAAAGATACTGTCATGGCAACTTGCTCATCCAACTGGGACTGCTGATGAATGCCTTGAGTGGATGAAGGAAACCCACTGCTCGAAGCGCGCCAAAACAGAGTAGAGCTGCTGCTGCGGCTTCTTCTGATGCTGATGCTGATCATGATTATGATCTTAATGGAAGTTTGCTCCTTTTCTTTTTTGCACTCCTGACTAGCAATGGAACGTGCAGAGATCAATTTTGGGAAGTATTAGACTATGATCACAATCATGGTTCTGCATTTCCTTACAGACTATCATTTGTCAGAAAAAGGGGAAAACGCCATGATTGTTGGTGCTTTGAGTACAGTCTAATAGATTAACCACTAGTAGTTCTTGTTCTTGTTCATAGAGTATTAAGTTACTAACAAAAACAGTTACAACATAGTCTACATTAGTTTGACATGGATCAGTTGGCTGACTCCCTTTGGTTCATTTGTCGAGGTTGTGCAATACTTTGATTCAGACTAGGACCAAATCGAATTGGCCTAAAACCAGACCAACATTTAGAAATTTAGAAATAAATTTAAGATTGTAATATGATCAAAAGACGCCATTAGGCTCACTCTTCCTCGCTTCCTCGCATCAAGAGGATACATAGAAGGGGAATTGAATTATGCTCAATCTGGTCCGATTTGGTTTAATTCGATGTGGATCGAGTCGTTGCACATTGTTATCACTTATCAAGTTTGGAATTTGTTGGTTCGTGATCGTGCTATGCTATAGTCTATTTGGTTCATAATCCGGCTAAATAACATCGAAGCTTGGATAAGCAATCAGGGACAATACCAAAGCTTGGACAATTGATAGTGAAAAACTGAAAATCAAAGTCGAAATGTATTAAAAGTGTGTTTAATTTTGTCAAGATGTTCTTTTGAGAATACATGAAAGCGGCCATTTATTTATGATATTTAACTAACAAAAAGGAAATAGTTTTTCTGATTCAATTATAAATGTATGACCGTATGAATGTTAATATGATAATTTGTTATTTTGTTTGTAATGTATTTTATCTAAATATATTATATATATATTTGAGGTTGAAATACCGTACCGACGTTCGATCAGAAAGATCTTTTATTGGAGGCTAAATCGATAGGCGGTATGAAGCAGTTGAACCACGATTTAACAAAAGTTTTAGCACAAAATACTCTACTACTGACTTTTTCGATACAATCTCCCGTACGGTATTTCAATCATTGGTATGTACATTCTCTTAAAATGGTAGCAACTTCGGTACACTCACTTTTTTTTGGTGCATCAACTCTAAAAGTAGCCATAATGCATCGAATTTTGAACTTTAATTAGTAGAATTAGTCTAATATGATATATCACAGAATCACAACTAATCAATCTATTACCCTAACCCCTTAACCTTCATTTTATCTAAATATATTATATATATCTTAGACTGAAATACCGTACCGACGTTCGATCAGAAAGATATTTTATTGGAGGCTAAATCGGTAGGCGATATGTAGCAATTCAACCACGGTTTAACCAAAGTGTTAGCACAAAATACTCTACTACTGAATTTTTCGATACAATCTCTAGTACGGTATTTCAATCATTGATATATACATTATCTTAAAATGGTAGCAACTTCGGTGCACTCACTTTTTTGGGGTGCGTTAACTCTAAAAGTAGCCATAATGCATCGAATTTTGAACTAATCGTATTAGTCTAATATGATGATATAATATAGAATCACAACTAATCAATCTATTACCCTAACCCCTTAACCTTCAATTTTGAATCCCAATCATAAATCATAAATTGTAAACCTAAACCCTAAATTCCTAAATCCTAAATCTTTCAAATTAAAGTAATTCTTCAATGTGTTTTTTGCAAATTCATGTGTTTCTTGTTCATAATATCATAAGCGACAATTGATTGTTTTGACAACAATCGCATGCTCGGAATGATGATTACAAGGCAATTGCATTGAATACATGAAAAAATATGGGTGCACTGAATACGTCATCCTCTTAAAATAAGATTATACATACCCACGATTCATGCGATATTTCAACATAAGTCGATGCATAAACTAGATCTGATTGTACCACAACTAGAGATGGCAACAAAACCCGAACCCACGTGTACCCTACCTGACCCAACCCGGTCAACGCGGGTAAAACCCGCATTTACGAGTTTCAGGTCGGGTTTGGGTTTAAACTCGTACACTATTCACCGAGTTAGGGTGGGTTTGGGTTTAGGGGTACCTGACCCATGGATACCCGCCCACACTTATTTCGTCTCCTTACTCTCCTCAAACCCTACCCTAATTCTAATTTCCTCCAATCTAACTCTCATTAGTCATTACACTTATTCCGTGTGAATTTATTTAGTGTAATTGCTATATGTTTGAATTTTCTAGAATGGTGTTTTATATATGGATAATTTGTATAGAGAAATTGATGTTTGATTTATATTTTGATAGGAACTTGTTATTTTAAATTTTTTACCACAAAACTCAATAGATACCCATGAACTCACAGATATCCAACGGGTTAGGTTGGGTTTGAGGTTTCCAAACTCAATGAATTTTACCCAAATTTTTTTGACAAATAAACCCATGAATTTGGATTTGGCAAAACCCGACCCACCCGTTGCCATCCCTAACCACGGTCCAAGATAGGGTGCATAACCCATGGTTATGCACCCGTCAGTAACCCAACAGGAGCCGTCCATCTGGAGAGGGGAGATCTAACGGCTGGGGTCGGAGCGGGGTGGGGCAGGGGTATTTTTGTCCATTATTTGAATTTATGTCCTTCCCTCTTTATTCCTTTTTGGTTTATCCTCGGCCGAGCTGGAATTGGATTCATGAGAGAGAATGAGAAATAAACAGAGCAATCGAGAGTTTTTCTCCGAAGGATTACTCGATGGCGAGAAGGTTGGTGGAGGACGCGATTCTTAGCTTAATCGGCGGCGGTTTTGCGAGTTATAGTTGTTAGAAGGTCGGTGGAGGACGCGATCGGCGGCGGTTTTGCGAGTTATAGTTGTTAGAAGGTCGGTGGAGGACGCGATCGGCGGCGGTTTTGCGAGTTATAGTTGTTAGAAGGTCGATGGAGGACGCGATCGTCGGCGGTTTTGCTCGAGGTTTTCGCTCGATTTTGCTTGTGTTGAAGTTTCTGCTGGCTGCTGTTTGGTCTTCGTCGAGGTAATTTGTAGTGATAGTAGGATTTTGTGTATATATGATTTATCTGCGTTTTCTCTTTTTGTGCTCTCTGTTTTTCTGTTCTTTGTGATTTGTTTGTATAAGTTTGTTCAGTTGATTGATCCGTAGTTGAATTTATTTTTTGTGCAGGAATTTTTTGAATCTTCTCTGTTGAACTGAGCTTTTTTAGTGCAATGAGTGATCTCAATCAAGGCGTCATTGTTTCTTTGAATGAATCTAATACTGGATCTAGTTCTTCTAATAGTGCTGTTGAATCGGAAGGTAAGAATTTTAAATGTGTTTGGTAAGTTGAAGTTTGTATGTATGTTATACCATATAGTACCATGTTATACCATGCAATACCATACTGGTATTTTATAGTATTTTTTGCATATTAGTGTTGTGTTTTATTTGTTGTGATTTTATGTTTCTGTATATATGTTATACCATAAAATACTATGTTATACCATGTTATACCATATAGTACCATACTGGTATTTTATGGTATTTTTGCATATTAGTGTTGTGTTTTATTTGTTGTAGATTGTTTTTATAGTTGTTGTGATTTTATGTTTCTGTATATATGTTATACTATACAATACCATGTTATACCATAAGAAACTATACTGGTATTTGTAGAGTTTTTGAATGTAATAAACTTTACCATATTATACTATGGTGGTATTATATTTTGTACATAATTAATGTTTCATTCTTTTTATGTTTTAGGTTTTGATGCTATTGATCCTAATGTTCGAAGTTCCTGGAACAATCTTGAGTTCGCTACAACTGATGATGCATATAGATTTTATGTGGATTATGGGAACTATAAAGGTTTTTGTGTGAGGATTTACCATCAGTCGGCATGTCCGAAGCTTAATAATGGTTCAAAGGCGGTTTATTATATCAAGTATTGTTGCAATAAGGAAGGCTGGAGGATTGGTAGTGAGAATAATCCTGCTAATCATGGTTCTATTGATGTGAAGGCTCGTGTTCGTCATGTTCCAGAAATCAGGGGTGGGTGTGATGGTGCCTATATTCGAATTAGGTGGTTTAAGCAGTTCAAGTGTTACAAGATTTATAAGTGGTATGATGTGCATAACCATGACATGATTCCTGAGGCTATGCGTCACTACATGAGATCGAATAGAAAAATGGCTCCTGTGTATAAAATGTTGGCAGATGTGAATGATGCTGCTGGTATAGGTGCGACTGCTTCGTATAATGCAATTAGTAGAGCTGGTGGTGGTCGGAAGTGTATTGGTTTCACAAGAAATGATTTGAAGAACCACCTGCGGACAGTGAGGACGTCATCAATGGAGCATGGTGATGCAACTGCATTGCTAAAATACTTTAGACGGCAAGCTAAGCTGGATCCTGGTTTTTTTCATGAGGTAGAGGTTGATGTGGACGAGAATATTGCTAGTATTTTTTGGGCAGATGGGAAGATGCGGATGGATTATCATTTTTTCGGGGATTCAGTTAGTTTTGATACTACATACAGAACGAATAAAGAGTATCGACCACTAGGTATGTGTTGTTATTTTTGTGATTATTCTGTATTATAGTTATTTTGATTTGGTATTATGTTGTTATCTGTTAATACTATGGTGGTATTTTGTGGTATTCATTATGTTGTTATCTGTTAATACTATGGTGGTATTTTGTGGTATTCATTATGTTGTTATCTGTTAATACTATGGTGGTATTTTGTGGTATTCATTTTTTTAACACTGTGTACCACATGGTATGTGCAGCTGTGTTTGTTGGTTTCAACAACCATCATCAACTCACTGTGTTTGGAGCTGCCCTTCTATATGATGAAACAACGGCAACGTTTGAGTGGTTGTTTAATCAGTTTTTGGAATGCATGGGAGGTGTGAGCCCGTCGTCTATTTTTACTGATCAGGCTGCTACGATTGCTGCTGGAATAAGGTCTGTTTTCCCAAGTTCTTTCCATGGATTGTGTTCATGGCATATCTCACAGAATGCAGTTGTTAATCTGGGATCTTTGTGTGATTCGGCTTTCCTTTGTGAGCTTAGCTATTTGATGTACAATGTTGATGATGAGGATGATTTTGAGTATAATTGGAAAAGAATGATAGATAAGTGTTTCCCTGGGAAAGGACCTCTTGGACACAGTTGGTTACAAGGTATTTACAAGGTGAGGGAGAAGTGGTCATCAGCTTGGGTGAATTCTCATTTTGGTGCTGGTATGAAGAGCACTCAGTTAAGCGAGTGTTGCAACAGTAATCTTCGTCATTACTTGCAGTCAGAATTTAGTATTCCTAGGTTCTTTGTACATTTTGATAGGATGCTTGATAATAAGAGAGATGCTGAAGAAGAAGAGGAACACAGAGCACTTTCTACGTTTGCTGATTGTCGCTTTTCATGCAGTGCTATTGTCAAGCAAGTTGCTGATCTATATACCCCAAAAATATTCCAGCTTTTTCTTGGGCAGTACAAAGAATCTCTTTCATACAATGTTTTCCCTAATACAGAGTTAGCTCAAGAAGGGAATGTAAAGATCTTTGATGTCTTTACATTGTTAGCAGACTTTTCAAGGTTTGACAGCAGACTGCTCATAGTTGATTTTGATAATGGTGAAATTAAGTGTACTTGTCGCAAGTGGGAGTCAAGTGGTTTGTTGTGTAAGCATCAACTGAGGGGATATGATTTGTTGTGGTCTACAACTTGCAATGTGAAGTTCCATCATATCCCTTCTAGTTTGATTTGGAAGCGATGGACAAGGACAGCAAAAACTGGTGGGAATTTTGGATTTGCAGTTTCGTCTATTGAGGCTCCGTCAAAGTATCGGTCTCGTCTGTTCAACATTTCAGCTGTTTCTGCTTCGCTTATCAGTAGGGTTTGTTTGAATGATGATTTGTATAAAACAACCATGGATTTCATGAGTGATTTGATCAAGAAGTGTGAAGCTTTACCAACTGTAGAAACAGCTGGTACGGGTGGATCGACCAACTGTGAGAGTAAGTTCCCTGTCCCCCTTTTGTTTGTGTATATGATTTTGTTATTATTATTTTTTTTTTTTGTCTGCCAAGTGTTTTTACCATGGTGTACCATGTGGTATAGGGTGTTTTTTTGATTGTTACTTGTGATGTTTTGTAATACTATATGGTATAATGTGGTATATGTTTCATTTGTGATAAGTTTATTGTTCCTTTTGTTTGCGAAGTTGTTTTATGATGTTGTACAATGTGGTATAGTGCCGGTTTCTTTATTGGTTCTGGTAATGTGTTGGAATACCATATGGTACTATGTGGTATTGATTGTAGTATGTATTTCTTATTTGTAGGTGATGTTCCAGTTCGAAATGTGAAGGGGTTTAAGCCTAAGAAGGATTCATTTAAGCCTTCGAAACGACCTATTTCAGAAGCTGAGATTGGAAGGGCGGCTAGTAGGAAGAAGAAAAAGACTAGCAGATTGGAAGAGGAGAATTTGAAGGCTGTGGAAGAAATTTTGAAGTTGAAGTTGTGATTGTTGTTTGAAGGCTGTTGAGTTTTATAAGCTGTTTTGATGTTGAATTTTACGTGTTTCTTGCATTTTTGTTTTTTGCTTTTGTTTGAAATAGTATTGATCTGCACATGAGAAGGACTTAATGTTTCGTATATGAATTTAACCTTTAATATAATGTTTTAGTATGGTTTTGTCATGGTGGTGTTTTTTTTTAATTTTTACTTTTACCATATTAGTGTAGTGGTGTTTTTAAAATTGTTTATATCATTTTATACCATATGGTATACCATGGTATAAACATGTTATACCATATGGTATACTATGGTAAAAACATTCTTTATTGTGTTCAGTTATCATAAAATACCATTTGGTGTGTTCTGGTGTTTTTAAAAATCTTTATACCATGTTATACCATATGGTATACTATGGTAAAAATGTTTATACTATAGTATACCATATGGTATATTATGGTATAAACATTCTGATGACTAATGTTAGATCTGCGAAATTAATAAAGGGTAAAGTACTAGGCTGTTACATAACCATAATAAGTACTGTTTCAAATGTAAGTTAACACACCCATAAGAAAAATATTGTCTCAACAGCACACAGACATAAGAAAAATATTGTCTCAAAAGCGCACACACACAAGGAAAATATTGTCTCAAAAGCATTGTTTCAGAAGCAGATGTCTGTAGTAGACATTATATCCATACTGATGTTGTCTCCTTCCCTTACTTGCCTTGATTCTTCATAACGCAGTACTTTGTGGCAGCTTTCATAATTCGATCACGCTCAAGTTTTTCTTTGTCGAGGATGATATCCATCATTATACACTCCCTGTCTTCATTGATCAGATCCACTCTCTTCCAGTCTGATTGCATAAATGTCTTGTACTTTCCTTCCCAATGGCGCATCCATCTGATTATGTACAATCCACATGAGAGTTTATCTGGTTGTGTAATCTTCCCCAGATTGAACCAGTCAAACTTCTCCCAGGGGATTTGTCTGTTCCCATAGTAGACACTCATGTAGTTGATTGCATAGTTGACAACTCTTTCTGCCACTGGTTTGTAAGTCTTCTCAAAGTCTTTGTAGCGGAGACTGTCAAGTACATCAAATCTTGTGTTCTTGATGTTGACACAGATCATGATGTAGTGTTCACCATCACAGTAAGGGAAGAACCACTGCATATGAATGAAGTGAGAATGTTAATGGATAATTATAAATATGTTTTGAGGAATAGTTTTTTGATGTCATACCATATGGTATTTTATGGTTTTTGATGTGTTACTTACAAGGTCACAGTTCTGGAAGCTGAGGTCTTTTGCCCATTCTTTGTTAGAAATATATTCGTCCACTTTGTCGAAGTATTGGTCTGCACTTAGTGGAGGTTTTTTGTTTTCTATGTCCAGCTTGCAGTCAGACTGTAAATTTGAAATTATGTTAAAGCAATCATATATTCTGGTATGGTAAGTATAATACATTAAAATATGGACAAACTTACTGCCAAATGACTAGAGAAGAACCACTTGGAGATTTTTCCTGATTTTGCTTGATCTCTGTTCATCCGATCTCCATACCAGTCCACGATATCATTTGTTATCAGTTGATCTATGTCAACAGATTGCAATGATGACCTTTTCAGTAAGCCTGTGCCATCCTTTCTGCTGAACATTACCTCGTCCCTGTTCAGAACAGTATACCATATTATACCATGTGGTATTATTCAACATTATACCATATTATACCATATGGTATTATTCAACATTATACCATATTATACCATGTGGTATTATTCAACATTATACCATACTATACCATATCATACCATATCATATCATACCATACCATACTATCATATCATCATATACCATACCTTACCATACCATACCATATGTCATTAAGAAATTAATTGCTATTAAGAAGTTTACTTACTCGTCGACAATTTTGTTGTCTCTGCACCTTATGTACTCAAGGATGTCATTGAAAACTTCATCAGGAGTTGTTTGAGGTGGTGTAACCATCATTGCAATTGGGATTGCATCTAGGGCACCATCTTTTGCTTGAACTGGTTCATTTGCTGCTGATGAGCTCACTCCTGGCATTGGTTGTGAAACTGGAGTATTGATGTCATCAATGTAAGCAGCCAAGCATGCATTTATCTCCAGTAGTCTCTCCTGGCTGTTCGAGTACAAGTTTGACCATTCAATGAATGGTTTATTCTGCAACTGTTGGCTTGTTTTTTCTTGTGGGGGGGGGGGGGGGGTTGATGTTTTTGCTTTCTTCTCTGGTCCATGCAGATTCTTGATCACTATCCTTCTTTTGCGCGGTTGTTCTTGTTGTTGTGATGCTGTTGCTGTGGTGATGGTGATATTTGCTGTTGCGGATGGGGGATTGAATGGGCTGATGTCAAAAGATGGTATGTCACTGTCTTTTGCATCTTTGGGGTTTCCTGCAGTCTTTTGTGGTGGTGGTTGGATTGCTTCTTCATAATTGTTCTTTCCATTTCCTCCCTCCTTTGAAACAAGCACATCTGACTGTGTGTTCTCACTGTCATCTCCTTCTTGATCTCGATCCATTTCATTCTCCTTTCCTTCATCCCTTTTTGTGTTGGCCTCCTGGTTTACATTCTCTGGAACTGAACTTCCTTGGTTCTTCTCAGCAGTTTCAGCAGGATTCTCTGTTGTTGGTATTTCTGTTTGATGTTGAGCTTCTGGTTTTGTTGGAGAACCATCTTGAGTCTTCTTTTTCTTCCATTGTGTTGGTCCAGCTAGATCCACTGTTGTCGGTTGAGAATCATCATTTTCTTCAGACTCATTGACTGTGGTTGCTTTCATTTTCTCTGATTGTACCTTGTCAAAAAAATTCTTCAGAGTTTGTTCCAGGTTTGCATCTTCTTCTTCATCTTTATCATCAGACTCACTTCCTTCCTTTTCTTCGACAATCATGTCATCAGATCTTTCTCCTTCGACAGCATGAAAGTTGTCATCAGATTTCAGCTCCAACATTTCCTTGTGTTTGACAAGCTCATCAATTTGAGCTTTGTATTGCATCTTGATTGATTGCAACATAGCTTTCATTGATGTTTTCACCAGCTTCAGTGCTCTCTCAGCCTGCATTATTGATTTTTTGGTCTGTAAGTTAATATTTACAGTAGAATATCACATATTACCATGGTGGTTATGGATGGTATGTGCATTATATAGTACAATACCATATATTACCACCATGGTTCATGTGTGGTATTAGTTATATGAAGTGCACAATTAGTAGCAAATGGTAATTTATACTTACTTGGGGGATAGTCTTGATCATCTTCAAGTCAAATATGAGTGTTGTTGATGGTTGTTGGTCTGTGTTGTTGTCATCATCATCACTGCTGTTGTCATCGATCTTCTCTTCTTTATCCTGTATCTTCATGAGCTGATGAAGTTCTTCTCCACCGTAGTAGCTTTGGATGTTTTCATAGTTTCTTTGCACAGCAATGTCATCATAGTAGTTTGTTGTTGGGATTTGAAACTGTGTGGAGAAGGCCATTTCATCCAACTTGTACATGAAGCATACCTTTTATTTGTTTGTGGGAAGGAGAAACAGTTGTATTAGTATTGATGTACTAGGATTTGTTATGCTTTAGGGTATAGTAATTGAAATGAAATTATTGAGGGTATAGATACTTACTGTTAAGAAATGAAGATCTGCATTGACGTACAGGTTTTTTACTTTCAACCCCTCATTCATATAGTCGAAGAAGAACTTGCACCAATTGTATTCTTTGAAATGCTTGATTTTGTCTGGCTGTAAGTACTCCATCACATTCAACTCAGCAGTTGGGTTTGAAAATGGGCACAGTAGAGCTCCCGTAACCAGAATCCAGAACAGTTTGATCCATATTTCAATGGTATGAGCATTAGAAACGTCATGCTCTACATTAGCTAATTTCACCCTTCCATTGGTAGCTGGAGCTTCTAGTTCTAGTATGACTTGACATGCATAGTCTGCTGCTTCTTCCAGTGATAATTTCTTGAGCGTCACTTCCTTTTTACCCATTGGTAGACCATAAACTCTATGGAAGTCAATTGGCGATATCTTCATGTAGTTTCCATCAGGCAGCTTGAATGATTGCTTTGTTGGATTGTACTTGTTCATTGTGAATAGAGCAAAGTTCTTGTTTATCTTTGTTTGCTGGATGCATGTTAAGCCATCAAGGCCTAATTCCTGCAATTTTTCTCTCTGTTCAGGTGTTAATGTTCTTGAAAGTGTGTTGATTCTTGTTGGGCTGCACCTTGTGTGAAAATTGTCCCTATGTCTCGACATGATGTACCTGCATCCAGGATAGAAGAATTGTTATACCATACCATACTATACCATACCATACCATACCATACCATACCATACCATACCAGTAAGCAAAAACACCAAATACCATACCATACCATACCAGTAAGCAAAAACACCAACTACCATACCATACCATACCATACCATTGCATACCATACTATACCAGTAAGCAAAAACACCAACTACCATACCATACCATACCAGTAAGCAAAAACACCAACTACCATACCATACCATACCATCTTCTACCATACAATACCACTGTAAGTACTTTGACCAGTATGTAGGTGGTTTCTCCTTAG
This sequence comes from Linum trigynum, assembly GCA_964030455.1. NCBI lineage: Eukaryota > Viridiplantae > Streptophyta > Magnoliopsida > Malpighiales > Linaceae > Linum > Linum trigynum. Next base: position 6,641,374 of record OZ034817.1, read on the forward strand.
AATACCATATGGTATCAGTGTGGTATTGTAAGAAAATCAGAGCATAGAATAGGTTTTTATACTTTTCCTATAAAATATTTTTCATTCTTACTTTGACTACTACTGGAACGGTTTCTACCATATGGTACCAGTGTGGTATTGTAAAAAAAATCAGAGTATGGAATATGTTTTGTATTTCACTGTAAGTACTTTGACCAGTGCTATAACTTTTTTCCTTTCGAATACCACATGGTACCAGTGTGGTATTGTGAAAACATTAAGCGTAGTAGAGTTTTTCGTTTGGTATTTAGACATGCAGAATCATGAATCTAGTTTTTGAAGAAAGAAGTGATGATTTACCTTGATCGTTGAAGACGTTGAAGTTGGAAACCCTAACTTTGTCGCTGAAGACGTCGAAGTGGAAACCCTCACTTGATCGCTGAAGAACTGAGATCAGTATCCTTTGTTAAGCGAAATGAAAATTCGAGATTCGACTTCGACTTCAACGGTGCAGTTTGCGAAGATGAAATGCGAGAGAGAGAGAGAGAGAGAGAGAGAGAGAGAGAGAGAGAGAATGGATTGCGTAAATGCAGAGCGAAAAGCAGGGATGGAACTCGAACCGCCTGTGATTTTTCTGTTTTGTACAGAGTTGGTGATAATGATGGCGGGGAAGGTCAGTTACCTTTTTCAAATTGTCAGAAGGTCAGTTACTATTATACCCCTACGTGTATTTGCTATTCTACATCCGACGATTAATAATGGAGTGCAATGGACGGCCGATCCGGTGGTTACTGATAGTTACTCACCGGTAGGTTACTTACAGGAACTGCTCCCCCTAACCACAACCAAATTATTGCTAAACCGCCTTTAACACATTTTATATCGGTTTGAAAAAGAAAGAAGAAAAAAGCGGGCAGGCTTGGCTCGGTTTTGACTTTTTAGCCATCCGAAATCCAACAAATACAAGCAAATTTCAAAGCTGGAAATATACTGCTGCAATTCGCCAGAAGCCTCAAGTAGATCAGCCGACGGCAACGGGCGAGAGCCACGGGAGGAGCACAAGAAGAAATGAAGGCAAGAATGATGAGATTACCAATTGTCTTCTGCTTCTCAATCTGTGCTGTGCTGATCGTGGCGGCGGTAGCCACGGCGGCGCCAATTGAGGACTTCAAGGTCGAAGATGGCATAGTTTTGGTACTCGACGAGTCCAACTTCGATTCCGCGATTTCCACCTTCGATCACATCTTCGTCGACTTCTACGCTCCCTGGTGCGGCCACTGCAAGCGCCTAGCTCCCGAGGTAATCGCAGTTTTCCTCTTCTCTGACTTTGATGCTGTACCTTATTTAGGGGGTCTAGGCTTCGTCGAATTTCTCAGCTAAATTTGTTGTGCTGTTTACGGATTGAAGTTGGACAAGGCAGCTGCGATTGTCGCTGAATCGAAAGACGCCATTGTTATAGCCAAGATGGATGCTGAGAAGTATAGGCGGCTCGCTGATAAATACGATGTTGAGTATGAACCACACTGCCCTTTTGGCCCCTTTGATTTTTGGTTTAGAATGTGGTTGCTGATAAGTACTCTGATTGATGTGTAGTGGGTATCCAACTCTAAAGATCTTCATCCACGGAGTGGCAATGGACTATTACGGTCCAAGGAAAGCCGATTTGCTCGTTCGTTACTTGAAGAAATTTGTGGCCCCTGATGTTGCCACTCTTGATTCTGACTCTGCTATAAAGGAGTTCGTCGAAGGGGCTGGTACTTTCTTCCCAATATATCTGGGGTTTGGGTTAGATGAGTCTGCAATCTCAAAATTAGCTGTGAAGTACAAGAAGAAAGCCTGGTTTGCTGTGGCGAACAAATTCTCGGAGGATGTTATGTTTCAGTACGACTTTGACAAGTCTCCTGCTCTGGTCTCTATTCATCCTACTTACAATGAGCAGAACATCTTCTATGGCCCCTTTGAAGGTCAGTGAATTGCACATTCAGTGACATAGTTGGAACTTTTTTTTTTTTTTTTTGAGAATGGTTGTGAATCATTACTTGGCAAGAGCAGAAGGGTTCATGATCCTCTTATCAGAATCTGATTGTCCTTATTGTATCCTTTTAGCTCGCTGGTTGCCCGTGTTCCATCATTTCCTTGGGAATTATAGGCTTGGTGGCTGCATGAATAAATATATGTTGTTTATGTGTGCAGAGGAGTTTATAGATACATTCATTACACAAAATTTTCTGCCACCTGCTGTACCGATGAACCATGACACGCTGAAGATTTTGAAGGACGATCAGAGGAAAATTGTGCTGACCATTGTGGAGGATGAACTGGAAGAAAAATCAAGGAACTTGATCAAGTTACTGAAGGCTGCTGCATCAGCAAATCGTGATTTAGTATTCGGTTATGTCGGAGTCAAACAATGGGGAGAGTTTGCTGATTCATTTGGTAACAATGGCAAAAAGAATCTTCCAAGATCAGTTGTGTGGGATGGAGACGAGGAGTATCATGTAGTAAGTTCTCTGAACATTTTCTGTTTTCTATTCTTCACCATCCTGGGTATGTTTCAGCTTTTGAGCAAAAATGGTCTTCATATGGTTAGTTTAAGCTTTATTCTCTCACACAATCCTGCAACTGCGGGGATATAACAGGCCTCAACAGGACCTGTAACCAATCTCTAGAAAAAATAACCCGAACTTCTTACGGAAAGCTGCAAAAACAAATACTCTGCTATACAAATACCACCCTATCTCTCAACATCACCAAAACTGCAGCAGCCTAACCACAAAAATCAGCCTGCCACGTGCCACCAAAAACTTCCCATTAGCCTATGCAGAAAGACATCCCGTAAACAAGTATTTGCATTAACAATCCCTAAACTCAACTGTGAATCTCACTGTCAATCTATCTAAAAATCTTATCTGCACTGCGTTCTGCTTTAAGGTTTTTTTAGCCCGAGTAAATGTAAGGAAAAAATGTGTGGTAAGAGTTTAGAAAAATGTCGAGCTTATGAGATATAAAGGGTTTGCTAGTTATAAGAAATTGTAATTGAAGGGATCAGCAGGTATTCCGTTTAATGATACAAAAAGTGATTGAAGGGGTGGTAGATAGTTTTTTTTATCTTTGCTCAACATTGACGTTTGTACATCTTCTTTACCTCTCTTTTAGGTTTCGGGCTCAGAAAGAATGGAGGAGGAAGACCAAGGAACACAAATCTCACAGTTCCTTGAGGGATTTAGAGCAGAGCGAACGGATAAGAGAAAGATAAGCGGTCCTTCCTTCATGAGCTTCATCAATTCTCTAATCGGGGTTAGACTTGTGTACATACTCGTGTTCCTCGTCGGTGTCTTTATGCTGATCCAGAGTATTTGCAAGGAAGAGCCTCTTACGGTTGGTACCCGAGACTCGGTGGATCATACTACGACTACCACTACAGCACACGAAGGAGAACGCGCGAGGGACAAGGAAGACTAAACTCAGAGCACTGGTCCCCCAGTTCATGGAGCACGGTCAGTTCCTACTTGCTAGCCAGCACTACTGATTAGCACTCCGTTCCGGAATACGAATTTTAATCGATGATTTGGTGTTTTGAGTATAGAAATGTCTATTTAAGGTGATTCTAGATTAACACGTAATCGTCCACTGTGGCCGATCCGGGATATAGATTAGGCTTTTTCCAGGTTATGTTCAGGAGCATGTCTACGTTTTTCAGTTCAAGCTTTGGTTTTTCTAATACTACGAATGTGTTTGAAAAGCTTAGATCCGGTTAACCCATAGAATCTTATTCTTGGAAGAAAGGAAGACTCGTGAGGTGGGTAGGTCGAACCGTGTGGGTTGGTCCAAATTTGCGAAAAAGATGGTCCAAGACGAGACAGAATTGATGGCCATATGGACCTTAGCTTGTGGTCCAAAACAAGTGTGATGTATTGTTGATGAAGGACTCTCTTTATAGTCACAGGCAAGTGTACCAGTTAACTCTCCGTAGTCCATACCTTCCTTCGTCACTTTTTGGGTTTTAGCAGTAATAGAAGTGCATCTTCTTTGCATAGAACACTCAATGAGTACAGTGTGCTCTCTCTGCCTTCGGGAAAGCGACCAAGTTATCCCCATGTAAACCGCATATCCGGTGGTTGGTGGTTATGGAATTACGTAGTGATGGCAATGGAGCGGGGCGGGTACCTCAATACTCATGTCCCGTGCAACGCTATTACGGGACGGGGCGGGTCGACCCACTCTTACATGTTATTTGAAAAAAATACATGTAAATTTTTCTTTTTACGATAAAACTAAGGGAAGAACACTTTATAAATGAAAATTAGTAATAATAGAATGGATAATTGAGTATAAAAGGTTGAAAGATCGACTCTAACTAGTTGGGGGGAAAATATCAAAATAGGAGAAATATGTAGAAATACTACAAGAAATTGAGATAGAATGGGCCAAGAACGAGGCGGGACGGAAGTTGATACCCACGCCCCGTCCCACGCTATTGCGGGTCAGATAATACATGCCCATTGCATATCAGGCCAGGTAATACCCGCGGGTGGGATCAAATTGCCATCACTAAAATTAGGTTTGTTATACAGATACTTTGTGAGTAGACCCTTCTGCGCATTTTCTAGTCGTGGAATGGTAGATCATGTCACCGTGTCAATCTAACGACGGTAAACGTGGGAGCTATCTGAGGACATTTTCACGCAGTGGTAGGGGGGGCAATCAGGCATAGTAATGAGGTTGTTCCATCAGATGGTCACCACTCCTTTACCGTGAATCCAAGAAAGAAAATTGAATTGAAAAGACTAGCATTGATGAGTGTATTTAGGAATCGAGCATTTGCTTTCAGTTGCTCAGCCAGTTTGGTACTAGAAAAAAAAATGGTAGATCGAGAATTTATGGCCTTCTCAGTAGAACAGCCCGTAGGTATAATGAACGTCATGTTGTCCCCAGCTAGAGGAGAGTAAGGTACTACGGTCCCTCCATGCCATGCATGCGTACACCTCCGGTGCCCATCATGCTTCATTAATTATACCTCTTGATTCTAGTAACTCGAGAACAAACAAAGCTAGGAAAACGTCGTTTTAATATTTTGAATAATTTAAAGAAGTGGATTTATATTCCCCTAGCTATACTCGCAACTACATCAAAACAAAGTTTGTATAGGTTTGTTTCAACAAATATTTAAACGAATACTTATCTGGAAATTATAGAATTGCTAACCCGAAATTTTATCTTACTAAAATCACGAATATCTTTTGGAATGTTAACATTCGTAAGATAATCTCTTTCGAATGAGCATATATAATTATATATAGCATAATACATGTATCTTAAAGATGTACTTTGTACCTTCCGTGCTTTACTTCTATATCTTGGCTTCTCATTCATTTGCAAGAAGTGACAGGGGCCAGAAATCCGAATGATGTGAATTTAAAAATCTACGCTCATATAATTTGAACTCGCAAGGCTTAAGGCCTTAGCAGGTACTATATTTTCCAAATTGAATACAAGATTTACATACAATTTTGGGTAAATACAATTTAATATCCAAATTTTTCATTTTAAACAATATAATAGCCAAACCTTTTCGAAAACAATCTAATATTCAAATCGTCAACTTTCCGTTCGTTTGACCGTTAGTTGACACTTCAAAAAAGCTTTGTTTAGGGGAAATTGTCACAATACAACTTTGTTTCTTGTTTTGGCATTGCAGATGACTGGATATTTAGATATTCTATACCATCATGGTGGAGTCATGGACTTCTCGGGTTTGGAACTACGATATGTTGGTGGTTTTTTAGAGAAGATATCGATGGATATTGATGAAGTGTCGTACTTCGAACTTGATGAAGTGTCAATTAACGGTCAAACGGACAAAAAGTTGACGATTTGAATATTAGATTGTTTTCGAAAAGGTTTGACTATTATATTGTTTAAAATAAAAGATTTGGATATTAAATTGTATTTACCCTACAATTTTATATGGTTTTGATAATTGAGCGAGGATACCCTGCGTGCTACCAATGTGGTTTCGCCACTGCGTGCAAGGGCGTGTATGGTTGCTCATTCCAACACCAAACAATACTAAAGTGCCATTTAGTTCAACTTTTTGATCAATATACATAGGCATCACCCCTTAATTTCTTTGAATAGAGGCAATTAATTTGTTGCTCTGAAATTGATCTCTGTTTATTTCAAGAATCAGTTGTTCCCGATAACTCGAATTGTTAGAAGAGTATCAATTATGAATAATATATCATTTATTAACAGTTTCTTCATTCAGAATCATCCAACTTAACATAACCCGACATATATGAATTCAGATTAGAACGCACCCTCCAAATAAGCTGAAACATTATCTCATAATCTCGTTCAAAACAAGACAATACATGTAAAATTATTGATCAAGATGTCGATGTAATTGGGCGTTGGTTGGTTTTCATTTCCCCAAAAGAGTCCGCCTAATAAATAAATAAAAATTGTGGTACTTTTGCTAAGGAATGGTCCATGAACAAATAAGGTGTCAAACAAACTCAAAACTGAAGACGTGACTCGTGAGTAGTTCATTTCAATGAGACACCACTTGGTAGGATTAATTAAGCCACTGTACCCAAGGAAAGGGGCAATGGTCACAACAACTTAAATTAATCAAGGTGGTCTTCTTTTCTAGTGAGATGAATCAATCAATTAAAGTCCTATCTCGATTTATTCATAGATGGCTCTGATACCATTTTAAGAACCCGTTGATCTCAATAACTCGAATTATTGGAAGAGATTTAATCGTGAATTATATACCGTTTACTATCACTATTATCAAGATGGATATGCGAAGTTTATATATTGTGTTTGAGTCTCTGTAAACTCACGGTTTGTCATCCTTCCGAATCTCGTTTCTTTTAGGTTGTAATTGTCACAATATACAATAATCAAGATGGATATATGATCCACGATTAAACCTCTCCCAACAACTCGAGTTCTGGTTCTTGAAAGTACCAAACACCATCTCTTGACACCATCTGTAATTTTTCTTGTTATTGCCAAAGTATGAAAATGACCAGCAATTAGAAGAAAAGGAAGGATAAACAATCTCACTTACATAGTTTAATCCACCAATAATGTATCTTTTTTCTGGAAAAAGATAAACAGTTCTCAATCACAGAAACATTTGTGAATAGGTGAAATGTTCATTTATTGAAAACCGACAAGAAATAATTATTTATCTTATCTTCCCCCAACAATTATTCTTGTGATTGGAAGTTTCAAATTATAGATCCTGCCAATGCATGAACAAAAAAAAAAAGTCCGCAAATTTTGAATTGGCAACCTATAGCTATAATGTAACATTCCATCATATTGTTTGTTTTGTTAATTTTTGCATGATTTTGCTTTTGGGCACACCATGCTGAACTTTTAGAAAGTTATTCATCTTTATTATGTTCTACATTGAGTATGTTTAATTATATTATGATTATTGTAATCGTGTTTTACAAGGACATGGGGTATAGTATCATCTTCACCCTATAAATATCGTAGCATGTAAAGAGCAAAACATGCAAGCCGACCATATATAATACTAAAATGTGAGAAAGAGATCTTCACCGTGAACTAGTGTCAATTTGACGATACCTCATTAAAAGAGCTTGTGTGTTCTTTAGTTCTTGTTTATGATTTGGTAATTTAACAAGTTCTTATTATTGGAATTCTTTCATTTCACCTCAAACACGTTTTGGTAAATTACAAATCAACGTTTCTTATAAATTATAGATCTTCCCAACGACGTAGAATTTGGGTAAAGTGTTGCATATAATTTATCAATTTTGTTGAGTTCCGAGATTGCCCACGAAAGCAAAACTCTAATAAGACCCGAGAATGATCCGATCGAGCCCATGAACCTAAAAAAACCAAAACAAGGACAAAGAAAGGACAAAAAGTTGCTTTCCGATGTATCTCGGCCGTGTGATACTCGAAGTTTTGGATACCAATACCAATACCATTCTCCACTTGCATTATTTTTTGGCAGCTAGCAATCGGAACTTGAAGTAGCAGAGAAATTGAGGATTTTGTTGGTAGCTTTTTCTCTGCAGAAGAGATCACAACCTGAAAAGCAAGTCGAGGATAAATTCCTGCTAAATTGCTTGCTCCCTTAGAATTATTCCACTTTCTTTCTTCATAAGTTTGGTTGTCAATTTATCTTCTTTTCTTATGTGACAAGGGGATCATAGAGGGTGAAATGTTGCTCCATTAAGTTCGGTCGATTTTGGTGGTTATCGTGTCAATTCGGTTTTCCATGCAAAAAAACCGAACCAAACTGTTTGCATCTAATCCGATCTTGAACAAAAACAGGTTACAATTCGATATCTAGTTACAATTTTTGGTTCAATCTCAATCTGATTGACCAGACCGGACTGTTTCCTACCCCTTTAATTTCATCAAGAGTGCAAATCTTTCCAGCACAATCAAGCTTTATACTTGATAATATATATTAATCTTTGATAATAATGACTATTAGTAAACAATGCTCAATGGAAACCCATATGTGTAGATGATTGTGACAATATTGATAATGCATTTTATTACCAATTCCGCAGATATAATATGATAAGAATGATAGTGTTCACCTTTATCTGTTTATTCACTTGTCTGTAGGGGTGTCAATTCGGGTTCGGTTTTTCTGGTTTATCCGAAACCGACCCGATTATATACATTTTTTGTTTTTCGGGTTCGGGTTTGTTTCGGGTTTTGGGTTTTTCAGTTTTGGGTTCGGTTTTGCTTATCGGTTTTTCGGGTTCCGGCTAAAAACCTTCAATGAATAGAACTCAGCCCGTATTTTTAGGCGTTCGGATTTTCAGATTTCGGTTTTGCTTTAACCGAACCCGAACCCGATAAGAAATTTTTGGGTTTCGGGTAACCGGAACCCGCAAGTCCTTATCGGGTTCGGGTTCGATTTTAGTGATTTTTCGATTTCGAATTTTTGAGTTTTTTCGGGTTTTGGTTTGAGTAACCGAACTGACACCCCTACTTGTCTGTCGCCCCCCATTTCCCAGATTCAGATAATTAGTACACTATTTGAGTGAGAAAGTAGCCTGGAGACATCATTCTGAAGAAGGAATCTCTGGACCAAATATTCCAACTTTCTCCCATTTCCTGATTCTTTTTCAAGTTCCAATATGACCCTGAATAGATAGCTAGGTAGGTTGGTAAAGAGCCATGAGAAGGTATATTCTCCAAAAATATTCTCTCCATTTTAGTACTGCAACGTATACAAGTTCTGTACAATTTTCCTATATATCAAATTCTTCATGCTCCTTCATAGTGGTTGTTTTCCCAGAAACTGTCACTAATTACGTGATGATCATTTGAGTACAAAACTTCTCAGAATGGAAGGAGGAATCACAATCAGATTATCGATTCATTGTAAATTTCGTTGTCAGTTTATAGGTACCTTTATTTGATGAAAATGAAACATTTATACAAAATTCATATAACAAGACGACTTATTAGATTGTGTAGCAATTTTTGTAAAGCAACCCGAAAATCAACAGGCGAGATTAATGACCGTGATGATATAGCGAGGATAAACATTGTGGATTTTAATGTATAATAATATAATTATGATAGAAGTCCCTAACCTAGCTAGTAAGTTACTTATTTTCTGTCTAATTATTCCGTGTGGAATGTTTCTGACAAAAAAGTATCTAAGCTGTATTAGTAGAACTGTTACCAACAGTCTGGATTATGAGCACGATTTTTCCCTGACTAGTAATGATATTATTTTTTTTAGGTAGCCGACATTTCCCTTTCCATTTTCTCTCAATATATATCTCATCAATTATTAGATGAAAACAAACAAAGATGTTACCAAATTTATTATTTGTGATTTACAGTTTCTATACAAAAATTCAACCTGTTACACTCCAACATTTTACCCTCCCCTGTTCTTCTTTATCGGTGAAAGAAACAAAGATGAACAGAGGAAACTGGGAAACATAAAGGAGAAGGGGACCTCTGGAAATTACGAAGTTCACTCCTCATATTCTTCTTCCTTTACATTCTTACCATCTAAACTCTGCAACATTCTCTCTATATATTCACATAGTATATACAAGGTGAAAAAGTAAAATTCCACCAAAACAAGAACAAGAGAAAGAAATTACCAAGAAAATTTTGTTGCTGTACTTTTGGTAATCTCCTCTTGAACCCCCACAAAACCCTCATACAACATTTTTTTTTCTGGGTAATTGACGATCCTAAAGAGCTTGATATCAACTAACGAAATCGAGATTCAAACTCGAAATCTGCAGATTGAAATACAACTGCTTTATCGTTGTACCGCACGCTCTTGATAACAACCATCAAACACATTTTCCCTCTTTTTTTTTTTTTCTGTTAATCGTTCCCCAAAACCCTAATCCCCCCAATATTTTTCATTTTTCTTTCATATCATCATCATCATCCCTACCCGCAATCTGACTCTGCTTCTGACCGCCATTGTTGTTGTGAGCCACAACCACCTCCTCCTTCTTCAAATCCCTAATCTCCTTCTTCGCCTCCTTCTTCCTCACGAGATGCATCCGCACATAGGAATTCAAGAACAGAAGCATAATCGCGGCGTTCAACACCGAATTGAACACCCAAGCTCCGATCCCATTACAGCCTCCCTTCATGAAATGAAGCAGCAGAACTCCGACGTGGCAGACCAAATTCCCTCCGAGCAGAGCAATCTGGCAATTGAGCACAAAGGGGAAGCATGCGCCGGGCAACCCGATTGCGGTCCAAAACCGGTACCCGTAAACCGCCGAGTAAACCATGGTGGCGAGCATGATCCCCAGGACCTGGAAACTCTGCGAGAACTCGAGCCAGAGGAACGAGACGACGGTGAGGATGATGTGGTTGAAGAGCTGGCAGAAGACGAGGCGGCGGGCGGAGAAGATGGAGAAGAAAGTGCGGAGCATGTGGACGAATCGGGAGAGGTAGTACATGTAGGACCAGAAGAAGACCCGACCCGAGGGCCGGGTTCCGATGGGGAAACAGAGGAGCCACTGAAACGGGGTCTTGGATCGGCGCCAGAACCAGCGGGTTTCTCGGATCTCGGAGGCGGCGGAGAGGAGGATCCCGGCGAAGATCGTGGCGGAGATTAGGGCCATGGCGAGGCTGTGGAGGGCCGGGATCGGGCCGAGAGGGATGGGGCCGCGGCGGCGGCGTACGGTCAGGGCGAGGAGGAGGTGGAGGAAGGTGGCGGCGGCGAGGTAGAAGGCGATTGAGGTCACGAGGAATGACCACGTGGATCCCCATGATTGGCTGTGGCTCCACCGGAATTTCACGATCGACGGGTGCTCCGCCAGGTAGAATTTCACCGTCTGCATCATGGCTGTTTCTTTTTTATTTTTTTATTTCTGGAGGGATGGAGGTAAGAATGGATGGATGGATGGATGGATGAGACGGTGGTGGATGGGCTCGGCGGAGGAGCTATCACCACCGTTGAGAGGCGGAGACGACGGATTCTTATCCCTTTGTTTCCGGTGGTTAGCCGATCATGTGTTCGATGAAATGCGCCAGAGAAGGAAAGGGAAAAGGGGGGAAAGGGTGGGAAACAATCTGGGGGCAATTTAGCTACTGATTATATTTGGTTTTTATATGAAAATTGGAGGAATTAATTTGTGGGAAACAAGAAATGACTGGTGGTGGGGCGGGGACATTGGTTGCCATTGTATTGCATGGGGAAAATGGGTCAGTGACGCGTGGAGAGACATCATTGGTTGTAGCTGCGTGTGGGGGTTACACGCTTGGGTTTTTGTTTTTTATTTTAATTATGGTGTTTTATAGGTAGGGGTGTGCAATGGTCCGCTCCGTACCAGATCAAACCGTTGTTAAGATCGGGTCGGAACATACCGAGTATAATGCGGTCCGATCTTTGGTCTTCATTAATTTTATAATTATTGAAGAAATGATGGATCGAACTCATATTTGGACCGAACCGAACCGGATCAAATGGACTGAATGCAAGAATGGTCCGGTCCTTGTTTCTAAGATGTCTTTTACTAATTGACCGCGGGTCCCATGAGTTTGGTCAGGTCCGAACCGAATCGTTGCACACCCCTTTTTATTGGGAGACAATTTTGACTTGACCCATTTTACCCGACCCGTTGTGGGTGGGTAATACCCGGCTTATAAGTTGAGCGATGTGTAGGGCTGGGAATCTAGACCAAAACGTATGACAAACCACGGTTTAGACCATACCGTACGGTTTGGTCCGAACCGTTAGACCGTGAATACAATTTGGTCTGGTCCATGATTTGCCTCTTTCACTTGTGGTCTGGAACGATTTGGTCTGGTCTAGACCGTGGTTAACCGTCCAGACTGGGGCCAAAATTAAGTATGGGCTGAGCCCAACTAAGCAGCTCCAAGCCTCCAAATTCCAATGGGCCAAGCCTAATTTCATTCTCCCACCGTCCCAAGAAGCGAGTACTCGTAGCCCTAACTGAACTCCATTCGGCATTCCCTGTCGACTGACATTCCCAATAATTTCTGGCCACTTAGAGTTTGCAAGGGAAAGGCGAGAAGGAAAACTAGCAGCTTCGTCGCCGTCGGCTTCCACCGTCGACCTCCACCAGATCTGTTTCCTCGCCTCGCCTCGCCTTTTGCCATCCAGCAGCTCCATCGCAACTCGCACGACTTCCGCCCGTCGAACTCCATCATCTCCATAAACCTCCGCCTGCCTGCCATTGACTCCGCCATTGCCTACTGGCCTCTGCAACCGAGAATACCCCTATCGCGACCAGCTTCCCCTGTGTTTGTTCTTCAATGGTAATAATTTATTAACTTCACTCTCCTGCAACTAATGATACAACAATCCTATATTAGTATGTTTGTGGCTGCAACGACCTAGAATCCCCCAATTTTGTGGTTCTGAGGTGTTTCCATTGTAACGATAGCTAGAAGAGTAGAAGTAGTTCAATATCTAACTGTAACTAAGTGGCCAGATGTATTCTCGGAAGTGTTGCCAGTAAGGATGGTTTTTCAGTCTTTATTGTTGAATAAAAGCTTATTCATGAACAAAAGTAACGGATAAAGAAGGGATTGGGAAATAAGAAAATGGTCAGAATGCATAATCTTATGTTATGGTGGGTTGTAGACTTGAAATTGTTGGTGTTATGTGGACTTTTTGAACTTTGTCGGATTAGATATCAATGTGTTTTTTATTTTAGTCACTAGCTAATATTTAACATTGGATAAGACAGGTTTTGTAGAACATGGTCTACTCTGTCTAGACCGTGTCGGACCGCATCGCACAGGCGTGGTCTGGTCTGGACCGTATAGTTCATAGTCTGGTCCATGGTCTGTGTTCTACCCTCTCGGTCTGGACCGCAGACCGTGTATATGGCCTGGTCTGGACCAGACCGCACCGTTTCCCAGCCCTAGCGGTGTGGACATCTATACTCTTATCGACTTGACACTCATTTCATTTTCAAACTTTTTTTTTTGCCTAAATTGAATATAATTTTACTCTAATTACTTAGAATTTTACTATCATTGTCTCATGTTTTAGATATAATGAAGTTGTAAATAGTTGAAAACCACAACTTTCCAAATCATTTAACCACATTTATCACATTATAGTTTGTTTCTTGATTTCTAATGAAAAAAGGAATATGTCTAATATTTTCTTTTTAAATTAGATATATAGGTCAATTTGTCCCTGTAATAAATTATCAGATTTGAATCCGACCTGCCACGAACAGAGTATGAATATTGAAATACCCGATAACATGCTCATTGTCAGTCCTAGTTATCTATGTATAGTCATAGATATGGAGCACGTTTTAATCCGTCGACTACTATTATTAAGTGTTATGATTAATTTGGACCTGTTGGATGAAAGGTGGAGGCTACATATTTAAACGTTTTTTATATGATTTTTACTCATCATATGTTCTCATTACACCTTTCCAGTGTGGGGGGAATTTTAGAAGTTGGATTATTATATTTGGAGGGTTAATTAATCCTTGCTTTCGAATAGCATAGATGATTACCAGTCAAAAGTGAGGGAATGAAGTGTAATCAACACACTTTTTGGCCTAAAATACATTATTAGATCAGCAAGAGAGGGAGAAGGATAAATAGCAAGAAATTATAATATTAAAAACTGACCATTCATCACGTGAGATTACAAGTTGCAACTTTTATTTTGGGTCTAAAGGTGCTTTTTTTTGAAATTATGAATAGTAATGTTGATCAATGACCATCAATATCTACTAATGGTATGTTGGATTAAAATAACAGATGATGATGGTAGTATATGGGTATCTGGAAGTCGCTTGGATGATGGAATTTTGAAGCAACTGAGTCAAAATTGTCTTGTTTGACAATACAAAATAGGATTGAGGTAATTTGAAGTACTCTGTTTTGCATCGATTTAAATAGGATTGAAATAAGTATTTCGAAATGATGCATCAATAATGATAGCGAATAATTTCAAAACAACTATATCAAATTGCCTCATTTCTGAAAGCTAATAGAGATGAAAATTGGTGTGATAAGCTTGCTTTTTCTTATCTAAGGAAATTTATCCATGAGATTTGACTGCAATGGCAAATTCTCATCCTCAATTCCTCATAATATAAGAGAGAGCCCAATAGGTTGGGTTTTACTCTCATCTCTCTTCATTTCCGTCATTCCTTTGTCTTGAAGCTCTATCCGGACAGTTATTTTGATAATATAAATGTTTTGATTTTTTATAGCAATAAATTATCAAGGATTAGAAAGATATTAGGAGCTTGATGACTCTTTTGGAATCATGTTAGTCCTTGCAAACGTGTAAGTGGGATTTGAGGATCAGAATACAGAATACATAATTTAGAGATATTTCCCTTCCAGATTTTGTTTCAATTCACATTTCGTATTAGTTTTTTCGCGAATTGTTGTGCATTGCTATACAATTTTGTGGATAGAATAAGAGTATGAGTATATGCAGTGGCGGATTCAGAAAATTTTCACAAGAGTGTCCTCTTCAAAATTAAATTTAATTATATAATAAATTAAATAATTCGTATATTAAAAATATCATACTTGTATAATTTGTATAAATTTTTTATTAAGTAATAAATTAAAATTCATATTTTGAAAAAATAATATAAATAAACTCCGTGTCTGCACTGTTCAAAAAATCTACATATCCTACTAGACAATACTTCACGAACTTATCACATATTCGATTTCTAACCTTGTTCTTAATGTAGCTCAAAGTAGAAAAGACTCTTTCAACACTTGCCGTGTAACCATAAAATCAATTCAAAATTAAGGTTGTGTGTACGTAGTTTAATTATTAGGTATTGAAAATAGTTGGGGATAAAGAAATAGTGTTTTACTGTTGCATGGTGTTTAAAATAGAATAACAAATGAGTAGCAACATAATTGGAATATGTTTGATAATAGTAGTGTCCTAGGTTGGAATAACACGGACTACCACTTATATTTTGTTAATTATAAACAAACTATTATCGTGGGTAGGATAATCATTTTTTCAAATGTTAGGGTGTCCCGGATTACCAATTATATTTTGTATACTCATACGAAATTATTACCGGCGGTTGGATAATCGTTTCCCCAAATTTTAGGGGTGTCCTGGCCCATGTATCCGCCCCTGAGTATATGAAGATTCACCCAAATTCATCCATGCTAGCTAGTTTCTTTCTTCAATAGCTAATATTGCATATTTGCATCCACTCCTCCCGTAATTCGATCAATATGGAGATTCTTCATATTGATAAGTTTGGAGATGATCGCACACTCCTAATTCACAACGATTATGAACAATACTATTCCCTTTCATTTCATTATATAATATTTTGTAAGAACTTTAGCAACCGGGTCGGTGCATAATTGAAGATAAACAACTTTGACTTGTAAGTTGTAACTCATTTCCAACGCGTTGGTGGGGTTTACTTACTTACTTCAAGTACAGTGGGGTTCGTCTTATTCCCAGTTCACGAAAGAGAGGGGAAAAGGAGGAAAAATGACTTGTGATCTATTTTCCCTTTCTCATGTTTAGCTTTGTACATGCATCCGTAGTATATGTACACAAACGAATGAACGATATCTCCTTTTCTAAGACTCTTTTTTTTTTCTTAAGGACAAAGGAAAAAGGAAGCGTCGCTTTCTAATTATATAGTGGGGCGATGTAGTTGATGATATCCAAGGATGGGTAGAAATTAAGTACAATTGAATTGATTACAACCGCAAGAGTTAGACTACCATTAATTTTTTTAGTATCCCCTGCCCCAGAATGATGAAACATGCTCTAATTATATTAGTCTTAGTATTAGGTGACAAGGAAGAGATTCATCTCCGAGTTAAAAAGACTAACGGTTTAACCGCTAGACCAATTTCTTATTCGCTTTTTTACTCGATATTTAGTTTTTTTCCCTTTCTTTGTGAATGCATTTACTTAATCTTGTCAACTACAATATTAGTTACATTTTTTGTTGTTGTGAAAAACAGTTGATTAAATAGCAGTTCAATTTAATATCAGTCACATTCCAACAACTTATATATAATTCTCATTTCAATTTCCGGTCTGGGTGCCCAGTAGGGCTGGGAATCGGTGCGGTTGCGGTTAACCGCACCGTAAGTTGCGGTTAACTGCAACCGAAATGGAACAATATACATCAACCGCGACCGTACCGCAAAGTGCGGTTAACAGTTGACCACGGTTAACCATATTGCTAACCATTCTTAGGATTTGGAGACATTTTGGTCTATGGTTGTGGCGGAGGTTAGAGTGGTTAGTGCGTTAACCGGAGGTAACCACATTAGTAATCTGTTAAAATGCGGTTACATGTTGCTCCGTTGAGGTTGCGGTTAACCTGCAAACCGCAAAACATGCAATATTGCTAACCGTGACCGCAAAATATCCTATTTTTTTGGTTTGCGGTTAACCATTAACAACACTGTATTGGTGTGTTAACGGTTTAACCACAAATCCGCAACCGAATTCCCACCCCTACTACCCAGCCTGCGAGTTAACTAGAATGCAGTAATTTTCGTTTGCCCATGGAAATTAAAGGAGCATGATATGTATTTATTTGTGTCAGTTGTTGGACACATATGAAATGGTCCAGTTGGACCCCCTATGTCTAAAAAACAGGCGGTACCAAAATCGTTAATAACATTATCGTATTCCATTTGAAAACTCCTATGATATTTGGAAGAGACATTTAAGCCTAGGTCAGGAGGAGAGAGAGGTTACCACCATTTAACAATGCTGGTCGAACCACTGACCATTATGTTGAGTACAAAGACTTGAAAGCCACACAACCAACTCTTTTTCAAAAGGAGAATTTGGTTGGTAAACTCATTTTTCAGTTGCAGGAGATCATTAATGGTGTAATGGCAAGATGAGTGAGCGAGGTTATAAAGGACATTTGGCATGACTTATTTTACGATAATATTTGGATTAGAGCGAAACTCTATAAATGAGATCCAACAATTCGAGAAATATGACAACCACTTGGTCAATTAAAGAAGAGTCGACCGTAATCGTTTAGCTTTTCAGTTCACGTCCGTCTCCGTTCTATCTCATTTCGAGTTTACAAATTAATACCGAATTCATAATCAAACTCGCAAGGATTTAAAATAATTTGGGTTCTTTTCATTTTTTCCGGTACTGATATTCTCCTGTCTTCTCCTCCTTCCTCCCAGTCCTCTAGGGCTGATCTCAAGGTGTTCCTTTCCTTGATCTTTCAAAGAGTTTGTAGCTTTGAATTTAATATGTACGTCTCTACTACTTCTATATAATTTCCTCGTATACGCCTCGGACCTAACGTCCTACACCATCGTACTTAACTACTTACTTATATGTCTTCTCAAACGAAAGCCAATTCATAAGCTTAAAGTTTGTACATGTCCGTCATATCATGTGCTTAAAGATAATGGTTAATATTGGAGGTCGTGAGAACTTGAACACGTGACCTCAAGCAGCGCCGAATCTAGAACAAGTTAGAGCATTGGGCCACATTTATAAAGCGGTGGAGAGGGTTGGGCCGTAACCATATAAACAATAAAATATATACTCAAAATCGGAAATTTACAAGTACTATACGAGATTTGGATCCAGGGAGGGCTGGGCCGTGGCCCGGGGGCGGCCCCCTAGATCCGCCGCTGACCTCAAGGACAAACCAATTGGTCTCAATAACTCGAATTATTGGGAGGAACTCATGTATGATATTTAACCACTTCCTTACAGGATTTACAAGCCATTGTAGATATTGTGGATATACATGCAGTAGGGAATTGAGAAAGCAAAAAGGCAGCTTGCTTTTGCTTTAGGTTGCTGAGGCCTGAGAGTTAACTTAATCCCACCACAACACCTGCAGCAGGCCAGCAGCTTAAAGAAGGATGGTTGATTCTCATAGGCAACAAGCATATATTTTATAACTAGCTTATAACCCGGCCTGTTGGCCGGAATGTTCATATTTTAATATTTATATTTTTATGTTATGTTTAAGTCTATTAATTCGTTTAAGTTTATTGAAAATCATTCAATCGAGATGCTACATAAAGAATGAATATATAGGTCGAACATTCAGGGAAATACCTTCCTCATTTAAAAATATAAAAATATATCATTAATCCCATTTTCATAATGATAATTGAGCCCCCATTAAAATGATATTGGTTAATAGATTGTCCAGAAATATATAATATAAAAGCTCATTGGAATTCCCACACGATCCATAGATAGTTTGAAACTGAAATGAAACCTCACAATCCCACATAAATGGTTCAATGCTCTCCTCTATGAATAACATGCCACTAATAAAAAAGAAATGGATTTATAAAAAAACATAAATGAAGAGTTGTTGATTCAAGTAAATCATATGCTAACAACTCAACTAAAAAGAAACCATCAAAACTTGAGAGCAAATGACAAAATTAGAGTTACATCCAATATACTAATAGACTCGATCAAAGTAGTGAGGCACAAAATTAGACACTCTTTATCTACAGGTTCCAGTAGTTTAAATAGTGAATCGACCTTAACTTTAGTAATTCAATCAATGATTCCTCGTTTTAACATAAACATAGGTTGTGGTTGTTGCAACAACCATAACACCTAAAGATCCAATAGTTTCCACTCTCTGTTGTACAACCAACTTTTTATCCCCTCCATCTTCAATCTCTCGACGTATATGTTTTAAAACAAAATTCAATTTCTAATCCTCCTTCTGCAACTCCATTTATGCTACTTTGATGGACCTTCTCTCCATGAACCTGAATTTCTCTTTCAATTGAGTTTCTTGTCAGCTTGATCTCCAACTCCTCAATCCTCTTTCTTGTGTTTGGTCAACTCATCTTCGTCGGGGCAGTTTTAATAAGCTCGTAAAACCAACACTCATCTTCAATTCCATCAATATGCTCTTCTCCTCCTTCTATGCCTTCACCTGATCCAGTTCACTTCCATGCCCTTCAATACCCTCACCATTTTCATTAATATCCTGATCATCTCCCACTTCACCCTC
Source organism: Linum trigynum (assembly GCA_964030455.1). NCBI lineage: Eukaryota > Viridiplantae > Streptophyta > Magnoliopsida > Malpighiales > Linaceae > Linum > Linum trigynum. Next base: position 6,660,855 of record OZ034817.1, read on the forward strand.
TTCAACTGCTCCGATTTTGCTTCTATATCTTTCAATACTCTCCTTGGTTCAATCACTACCCTGACCAACTGCCTCTTCATTGCCTTCACTTGTTGCAAACTACTTCCATGACTTTTTATACACCTTCCTCAAAATCACAATCAACTAACCAATATCAATTCATGGCCTAGGATCAGTTTTAAACTCTCTATGAATATCTCAATACCAAAAAGTCTAAATCTAAATATTCTTTCATTTAATCATGAACTTGAGTTTATCAAAATCTAATCCACTCCTTCTAAGTTGGAATTCCCATCCCCCAAGCTCATTTTTTGGTTCATTTGATCCCACATAACCATGATATTATACCTTTAACTAAAATAAATAAAAGCATTTTACGAAAAGAAACCGAACCATGAACTCTACCTTATACCAAATCCAAACACAATTTCTTCCTCTCACCACTTCCCTTCCCAAACTAAATATAAACTTTTACTCCAAGTTCACACCCCTAACTCCCAGTGTGTTGCGTGAAAGCTTAATTTTAGCAATCATTATGCTTGCAATTCGATATGAAATATTCGAACCAACGATATTTTTTGTTGCAAATTTATGATTATCGTCTATTTATAAGATATATAAAATTTAAAATTAAGTACTAAACTATAATTAAATAAAAAATATCAAAATCAAAGTATCAAAACACCAAATAAGTACTTACGGAATATTTATTGAGCTAGCTAACTGTTGAAAAGTTGTGATTTCATATTTTAGCTTCGTATATATTTTTAATTTAAAAAAATACAAAAAATCTACATAGTCGGATTGATTTTAAACCTTCACTTTGTTTGAAGTGACCATGGTTCAAATCTCAATATGTCTATCTTTTTCTGTAAATAAATAAAAAAAATACAGATAATTGTGTAGACAAAAATGTCCTTCCTAATTTCCTTCTCATTGTAGGAAATTTGAAAAGGGAGATTAAGTTTCAAATAATTAAATCATATACCCTAAATCTATAGAACTTAAACCCTAATATCACATATACTAAGAACATAATCAATGATCCTGATTCGCCAAGATGTATACAACATACCATATGCACTATAATAGGATTTAGAGAATTATGATATAGGTTTTAGTTACGTGATTAATCTATGGTCTAGATAATATTATTTAACTAAAGATATGCACTAACCCTCAATCCATCGAGCATACCATAGAATTTCCAATGTATATACATATATCATTGTTTGTTAAATTTAGCCAATGATAATTGGCTCATTGGTCAATGGTATTTAGTCTTTCAATTCTATGCTTATAATTGTCAACCATTAGAGAAATTGTTAGCCAATGATTTTTGGTCATTCACTTATAGCATTAAAAATGTCTCGTTACAAAACCATAGATCACAAATGTCAAATTTTATGTTTTGAAATAAAATTTTGTATAGCGCTTTTGTAAACAATCCTTGTATTCCTACAAACTACAAAGTCATGTAACCTACATAGACTCAAAATGTACTATTTGATTCTTGGTGAAGAATTGTGTGATCAGAGGAACTCACTTAGTTGATTCATAAAGCTAGGTATATCATGATGATTCACTTTGTAAATAATTACAGTTATTAATTCATTCGATGATTAATTGTTGAGGTGGATAGTCCTATGATTTTGATATATTTCAGTATTTTCTTTCTTTAATTCAAAAAATACATAAACATTGTTGTAGTCCAGTTGGTTAGGGATATTGACTATCAATCTAAATAACTTGAGTTCAAGTCCTTGTAATGACATTTTTTTCTCGTAAGAAGATATTTAAGTTCTAAGTTGAACTTACAAATTTACCCCTAGCTACAACTAAGGAGAGTGCAAGGAATTTGAAATGCTCAAAATCTTCTGAAGAATGGCTATATATTATAGAGGGAATAGACTTAGTCCCGACGTGTTGGCCGGATAGATATTATTAATGGGTATAATCAATAATAGCAATGGTACAAAGTAAAATATGTAAATTTATTTAATATCATAAAAGAATATAAATTATTCGTTTAAATTTTTTGAAAAGAAGTATATGCTATAGTTTTTCTTCGACATCCTAACTGACTCATTGATGAAGTCCTTACTGAAATTAGAAAAACAAAACTCATGCAATGAAGTTCTTACGGAAAAAAACTCATTGATGAAGTCTTAATCAAACTACACTTCGTTGGAAACTGCTACACATTTGACACATTCTTTGTGATTGCTCCGCAATCAACAAAATAATCATTTCCACCAATATCAACAGATTCTTTTCCGTTAAAGAAACCTTTCTCTTCTTTCTTCTCTTGCATTTTCATTGTAAGTCAAAATTTAATGGTAAAATATATGCAAATATGAAACATCGTGTCCAAGTCATGAACATTGTCGGAGATTTGCACTTTCTCCCAGCATAGAAGCTTCTATCTACACCATCATTAGTCTCTTCCTTCTTCTCAACAACGTCATAATCTTCACTGTATCCACTATGTCTACTATCAGTAGACTCTTTCTTCTTCTCTTGCACTTCATTGAAATAAATAAAAAATCTCATGGTAAACGTCTGTAAACATGAAAAAATCATTTTTATGGAAGTAAAAATTACATCGCCGGAGTCTTGATTTGCTCTTTTTCATTCTTTCTTACATTTATAAAACTGTATATTCACTAATGAGGTTAGTGATGTTTTAATTAGTGAGTTTGTTATCAAATTTAAACTCTATTAACTTATTTTGTAGAAGATAAGTAGGTGGAGGTCCTCAAATTCTATCACTACCTTCGAATAGCTTCTCGGCAGGCATTATAAAAAAATCTAGCTCTCTAGTGATCCAAAAGGTAGCACTAGAATATTAATTAGGCATAAAGTTGAAACTAAATTTACCTTCTTTCTGTCCTTGATTTTTAATTTATTGAGCTCTTGCATTGTTTTGGTGGTGGTCGGTAGATGGGTTAGTTTTTTACTTTTTTTACTCTCGCTGGTGGAGGTGATATTTTTTTAAAACGGCTAACTTATAAAACACAATAAAATACATTGAATCAAATGTCTTACCTGTCCACAAAGTAACTTCCAGTTAGCAGTTTGTTAGTAATACTGACTTGGTAACATGATACTAACTTTGAAGAAACTCGTGGCGGTAAACATTCCAAAATTTTAGTATTTAACTAAGAAAAAAGCTAAAAATTACTAAAGATAACAGATAGATGACTAATATTTTGATACATTACAAATATTTGGCTAATATTTTGTATTTCAGAAGGTTTGGCTAATAATTCAAAAAATGTGACTAATAAATTTTATTTATCCTATATATAAGTAGGACAAAATAAACAATCTTATAAACCAACATAGACTTTAACTAGCTTTTTAACCGCCCCGTTGGCCGGAGAATTTCATTGAATCATTTATATCAATTAATTTATCTATATGTTTTAAACTTATTTTATCTTCTAATTTTTGTATGCTCTCGCTTCATAAGTGAGTATGTGATGTGTTTACATTAAAAATTCTTCATATTTAGCAAACTCACCTATGGTGCTTCGATTCTCTAATCATAAATCATATTGTGAAAGTTTATCACGTCCTACTTAGAATAGTATATAAAATTTTGTCAACGAAGACACTCAAATTTATTATCTTATAAAACATATAATAATTCATGACTCTTGAGCTATGAAAAATTGTGCTTATCCGAAGTGAAACATGACACACACCGTATCCCTTACGATGACAACTTCCCCAATCTTGACTCGTTTTCATGTGAATGTTCAATAAATTTTAGCTGAGGATCTTATGTCAACATTTGTTTATCAAGACACTCAAATTTAACATCTTATATAATATAGTAAATACAATTTATTAGTCAAACCTTTCAAAAAAATTCAAATTATTAGCAAAACCTTTCAAAATATAAAGCATTAGCCAAACGTTAACTCCATGTTAGCCTTTTTTGTTAGTAATATCGACTCAACAACATGATGATGAGTTGGAGGAGATACGTGATAGTCAATATTACAAAAATTTAGTATTTTAATTAAGAGAAAAATTAAAAAATTATTAAATATAACAGTCAAATGGTTAATATTTTGATTTAATACAAAATATTTGAATATCTTTTTTATTTCGAAAGGTTTGGGTATCAAATTTTATTTACTCAATATATACGCATTACTAATTCTTGAAGTTTGGAATAACCATCAGCTCATGATTATTTTCTACATGTTGGCTTAGAATCTCAACCAAGACACTTTCCCACACTATCAAAGGTTCTCGTATTAACATGGTTCTTTATTGTATAATTTTCCAACATTTTTAATGTGAATTTGCAAAATTTCCATATCTTTGGTATTTTGGAATAAAATATTTTTATTATATCTTAATAATTGAGAAAGCATATCTACAACTACAATGCACAAAGATCTAGGTGCATTAATTTTTTTTATCATTTGAAGAATTAAACTATTATTTTTTGAAAAGTTCATTTTTTATTTAAAATTTAAAATTCATACACACATTGTGTCATTGAACATATATTTGAATTCTTGGATGTATTTTAGACACATCAATTGTTAATATCTAAGCATATATAAAGATTTTACTTTGTTTTTTAGCCCTAATTAATACCTTTGAACTCACCTCGTTCAGTGGAATATGAAAACAAAATTTGGTGGTTAGGATTTCTCGATCTAAATACAAAGATTTCACAAACATTCACAAGTGTCATGCAATACTTGTATATCATAAAGTTTCTATCTAAACCTTTTGTTATATAATACTTATTTTATTTTATAGATATATACAATAGAAATAAGAGAGTGCTTAATAGCCAAAAATATAAAATAACATAGTTTGTTTTTGAAAGTAGATTGATTGTCTAACAATTTTTTTCTCTCCTTCCATCGTTATATTATGTTTAATAGATAAAAATATAATTATTAGAGTGTTTGTTTAAAATTTTCAATAAAATAAACTTATTATTAAGTTTAAATGAGTAGAAAATTTACTTCATAAAGTTTAATATGATATTTTGGTTTAAACAAACGCGATATATATCACTCTACAAACAATAGTGTACTGCCACAAACATAGATATAATAATAATAATAAAATGAAGTAATAAGTAAACGAAAAATCATTAAAAGAAGAGAGAGAGATAACTCCATCAATAGATCATTAACTAATTTTTTTTGTTTGTAAACAAATTGTCCACCTTGGCAACTTGTGAATTCTCCATACGCTTATGTGACAAGAAGTTGTTTTTGAAATACCATAATATATAGTAAGATAAGATAACAAATAGGTCGAAAACAAATATCAAATTAATGGATTGTGTTTGAGTCTAACTGAGAGTAGGAGGGAGACTCAGGAAAGGAGGGGTGAGAAGAGTAAGCAATAGGATGATCAGGACCGAGAGAATTCTTTAGAGAGAGAAAGTTCTTTGATATAGAGTGAGAGAGTAAAAAATGCGATCTCTTCAACCACCAGAGTAAATGCCGTATTTATCGGCTACATTGTGGTGGGTGAGTATTTAATGTGACATGACTACTGACATGTCAGGCGTTTAGGCCATGCCTCTACCTAGGACTGAATAATTTACCCATGATTATACCTAGGACTAGGATGTGACCATTCTTCAGGAAATACGGTGTCGTTTCCTGGTTCGGTCGTAGCCTAAGCAAAACGGCGTCGTTCAGCATCTTGGTTCTTTGTAGCTCGATCTGCCTCGCGGAGCTTCATCCGCGAGTGCGGCCTTCTCCGCGTCCATGATCGCTCCGCGAGTTCTTCCGCTCCTTGGTCGCGATGGCACTAGCGCGCGTGCTTTCACTGGGACGGTGCCGGGCTTTTTCCTTGGCGCGAGTAGACCCGAGCGCTACCCCCAACAATTCCCATCAGGTGGTATTCTGCGAATGACGCCTATATGATCTCCGTGAGATGAGCTCGGGTCTGCGTGATCTTCGACAGGGTGCTTTGGATTGGTTGCGCGTGACTCACGGGATTGAGATGGACTTTGGGTGTGCTTTTTTCCTTTCCGCGGGTAGACCATGCCCCCCAGGCGGTGCGCGGAACTTGTGACGTCACCGGCTAGTGCCTATGCTTGGTAGATGTCCACTTGTCGTTATGTGATTCGCTCGTTGAGGCGGCGGTTTTTGAAATTCGAAATCACTGATGGTTACGATTCTCGAGGTAACTTTAACCTTTCAGTTTTCCTTCGTCAACTATAAATGCCCTCTACCATCGGGGGAGAAAGTTATTCTCCTCTTTTCAACCTCTGCTTCTCCCTTCTGTGTTTACTTCATCGCCGATATTCCTCTCCTTCTCCTACGACCTTATTTCTCCCTTTGTTGTTGCTAATACTCAAGGAGTATCATGGCCAGCAGCGGTATTGATGAGATCGAGGTCGTACAAGACGAAGAAGGTAATATTTCCCCTCTTTCGCATATTTCTACCGATCCTTCGCTGGATCTGGCTGATTCCGCCAACGGAAACAGCAACGGGGCTGATGATGAGGGATTTCAGCCGACGCCGTCATACGCGTGCTCGCTGGTGTTGATAATCCACCGCGACCGTGCTAGTAGATCTGGGAACGCGGACGCCGAGCCGCGAGAGGACTCAGACACGCAATCGGAGCCTGTCTTTGTTTGGCGCGTGTCTGAGAAGATGAGCCGGCTCGGCGTTCGTGGAGTGGGCGCGACTTACACCATATTGGACTAGGTGGAGATGTTCGGAGCGGAGCCGGCACCACATGACAACCTTTTGCGCGGGCCTGATCAGATGTCCATCTACAGGCGGAGGGAAGTAACAGAGCTTGTGCACGGACTGGGTTTGCCCCCCAATTGGCAGTATGCGGTTCCGTTCGCGCGGAGCAGGATTGGGAACTGCCCCCCAGGGTGGTTTGGAAGATGGGCTTCAAGCTTCCCGTTGACCCGTTGCTGTGTGCGCTATACAGGAGCCTCAAGTGCTCGGTTGCACGTCTGTCTCCATCCGTGGTCATGCACGCGTCGTGTCTCCTCCTCGTGTGTAAAAGGCTCAAAATTCAACCATCTTACGGATTGTTCGGAAGATATATAAGATAAAAGAGGCGACGGAGAACAGCGATAGCCTCTCTACCAAGCGTCGGGACAGGAGGCCTGATGGTTATGTGTATGGGTCCCCAAAGCTGGAGAAGAATTGGTTCGAACGGTTCTTCTTTGTAAAGCCCGTTCCGGGGGAGTGGGCTAGTGAGCATGTGGAGGAACCGACAGTGTGGAAGAAGGAGAATACCCGAGGATTTGAGTCAGAAGCGGGCAAGTACGACGGGCTCGATGAAGAGTACGAGCCGTGCATGTTGCAGAAGATTAATTTCTACTCTGTCGTATTAACGGCCATCTTATGACTTATTGGCGTAGGTGTTGACTTCTCGTTGTTGGTAAGCATGATGTCAGTCAACGACGTTGTGAGAGCTCAGCGTACGGAGAAGAAGAATAAGGAGGTAGCGCAGCTTGCTAGCGCGAAGAGGAAGGAGGTGGAGCGACCAGCGGTCGCGGAGAGAGCGGCAAAGGCGCCGCAGACGACAAATCAGTCTCCGCCCTCGGTGCAGCAAACGCCTCTGGAGATTGCTGGAGGGGAGGCGCGAGCGAGCAAGCCGCCATGTCCCGAGAAGACAGTGGTTGCCAGTTCATCTGGGGCCACTGTTTAGCAGACGCTGCCGGAAATGCCCGGTTTTGGGGCAGCCCCTATTGACTACTTCCGCGAGGTGCGGATTCATACTGGTGCGGCTTGCAACAGCTCGGCCTCTCAGACTGCCTTGCGGGCCTTTGGGTCTATGCCGAGCATCCCTTCGCGGATGGAGAAGTCGGATCCGATGCAGGACCTGTCCCGGGTTCATTTTGGGATAAGCTTTCGCTGGTCCATGTGCGATTCATGGTCATCTAACAATTCATATTTTTCTAAGTCCTGTGGCGTTGTGGGTGTAGGGTTTGTTGGCAACTTTTCGGGCCCAGCAGGAGCGTGCCCGGGACCGCGCGACTTTGAAGGCCGAGCAGTCGAGGGCCTTGCAGCTAGAAGGAAAGCTCACTGGAGCGGAGGGTCGCGCAGAGTTGGCGACGAACAAAGCCAATGAGGCCATGGAGCAGCTGGGCGTTTTGCAGAGCAAGCTGTTGGAGGATGTTGAGGCTGCAAAGGAGCGGGTTAGGTTGGAGGAGCGGGATACCATCCGGGAGGAGCTGCGGCGCGAGTTTGAAGAGGAGCGGAAGCGCCTGGGGAAGAGCGCGCCCAAGAAAATAAGCGTCTATAGACTGACCACGCGGAGATGTTGAGGCAGGTTCGCGAGGAGTTCCAAAAGGAGAAGGAAGATTTCGTCCACCTTCATGAAGTGGCCAAGGCGGAGGCTCCGCGCGTGGCACATATGAACGCGGTCCGCCAGTATAAGTCTTCCATGGCGTTTGGAAAGATACTGCTGGACGCGATGACCAAGGCTGTGATCGCGGTCCGCAAGAAGGTGCGACCGGATAATCCGGGCATCCGTTGGAACACTCGCGCCATGGTCTGGCATGTGCAATAGTGGCTGGGCGAGAAGAGGCCCTTGAAGTCCGACTCTGAGCCGAAGACAGAGGAGGATGATAAGCGCGACGAGAGGGCGGCCGAGGATGAGGAGGCTGGGGCAAGGGCGGGAGGGGAAGTTGAGACGACTCCCGCAGAGAACATTGTGATAGATTAAGTTTTGTCGCGTTGTGTTTCACTTCATTTTCGCAGTTGTTTTGGCATTTGCCCGCTTGTTACCTCCCTGTTTCAAATCCAAATATATTCTAAGTCGTTTCGCGTTCATTCCCCTTGTTTTCTTACAGCTCATGGTTGCGTAATTTGTGCCTCTTAAATTTTATTAGCGCGATTCTTGATGGCGCGACAACGTTGCTACTTTGTAGCTTTATTTATGTTTTTGTTGCAACTCATGGTTGCGCGGTTATATTGCAAATTATATGCGTGCCCAACTATTTAGCAAAGTTCATGACTGCGCGGCGGTCGCGTTTGACGAAACGTTGCGTTGCTTCCTATTATTGTGTGGTGATATTGAAGGAAGAAAATATCATTGCATACACAGGTCATCAAGATACACGTGGGTAGTGGTTAGGAACTCCTGTGATACTTCCTCAGATTTTGTGTGTTCCATGTCCGCGGGATTGGTTCCCCGCTTAGCGCGCTTAGTTTGAATGTGTTGGTGCCAACGACCCATGTTGATGCCAACTTCCCGTGCTTTGCATCGGGGCGGAAGTTGCGCCTCAGCACTTGGTCTCCCATTTTAATATTGTGTCGGACTAGCTTGGCGTTGTAGCATCTCGCGACTTGCGCCTTTGCCGCGACCAGTTTGATAGCGGCCATCTCCTGACGTTTGGTAGTTAGCTCAAGATCTGTGAGCCGCGCTTCATTGTTGCTTTCTTCATTGAACATGGTGATGCGGTACGTGGGTATCGCCGTTTCGATTGGGATGACCGCGTCACTTCCGTAGGTTAACGCGAATGGGGTCTCGCTCGTTGTTGCCTTGAACGTTGTGCGGTGCGCCCACAAGACTGTGTGTAGCTCTTCCGCCAGTTGCCTTTTTTCCCCCGAGGAGAGTATGTAAGCCGTGTAGGATTTACTTATTTGTCGCTTCCGCTTGTCCATTAGCTTGGGTGTATGCGACTGACGCGAACCGGGCTATGGCACCCACTTCATCGCAGAATTCTATTACTTTCGCGCAGTCAAATTGCTTTCCGTGGTCGAATATGAGCGAATTTAGGACCCCAAATCTGGTGAGAACGTTGTTCCTCAAGAAGCAAACCACTTGTTGGGCGGTAATCGATGCTAGCGCTTCCGCTTCAATCCATTTGGTGAAGTAGTCTACTGCGACAATGATGTATTGCGTTTTCCATTTGCGGTGGGAAATGGTCCCAGTAAGTCTACACCCCATTGTGCAAAGGGCTATGGACTGACATTTCCTTGGAGCTCGGTGGATGGTGTGTGATGTTGACGCGCGTTTAGTTGGCACTTGTGGCATTGCTCGAAGAATTTCGTTATGTCTTTCTTTATTCGCGGCCAATAATATCTTTGAAGAAGGATGGTGTATTCCATGCTCCGCGCGCCACAATGCATTGCGCAAATGCCCTCATGTATGTCTCGCACGATCAGTTGCACCTCGTCTGGTCCTACGCACTTTAGGTAGGCGCCCGATTGTGAGCGCCTGTGGAGTGTGTCATCAATGAGGGTGCAGCGGGCGGCTTTCTGTCTGAGTGCCCAAGCTTCTTTCGCGTCTTCCAGTACTATGCCGTTTGTCAAGAATGCGATAATTGGCATTTTCCATTCGCTTTCTTATCTTTGTGTTGTGTTCACGATGAGCGGCGTGTCTTCGTCTTCTTTTTGTACGGAGACCATCCTTGTCGCGTCGAAGTCCGTTGCCGTGGCAAGTTCGGAGAGTGAGTCCGTGTGCATGTTTTCTTCGTAGCTCCTCGAATGTTTCGCGGAGGTCTTTCAAATGGGAGCCCCTGCCCTTTGTCTTGACGATGAGGTCATCTACATATGTCTCAATGTTGCGCCCCATTTGGGTTGCAAAGACTTTATCGATCACTCGCTGATATGTGGCGCTCGCGTTCTTTAGGCCGAACGGCTTTCCCGTGAAACCGAAATTGTCGAATGGCGTCATGAAGACGGTTTTCTCCTCGTCTTCGCGGCTCATTGGGATCTGGTGTTATCCTGAGAACATATCGAGGAACGATAGTGTTTCGTGGTTGGATGTCGCGTCGATCAGCTGGTCAATGCGCGGTAGGGGGTATATGTCTCCTGGGCATACTTTGTTGATGGTGGTGTAGTCTACGCACATTCGCCATGCGCCTGAAGCTTTTTTTACTAGGACTGCGTTTGCCAACCACCTTGGGTATTTTACTTCGCGGATGAGACCGGCGGCGAGTAGGTGCGCTACTTCTTCTTCTATAGCCTTCAGTTTCTTGCCTGTGAACGTGCGTCGCGCCTGCTGTCGAGGTTCCGCGCTACTGGGCACTGCGAGGCAGGGGCGGACCTAGGTACAAGGGAGGTGTGTCATCTAACACACCTCCGCCCGAAAATTTTGTGAAAGACCCCTAATTCGCCGGTACTAAAATTTTGATCTCGGAATTTCCGACACACCTCTGATCATTGTATCCGACACAACTCCATTGTGTTTATGGAAATTTATTGTCATAAGTTATCAAAATATATAAATATAAGTTCAGGCTAGCGTACGTCCGACCACCGTACGCCAATTGGGTTTTGCTATTTAGATAAATAATTAACCGGACTTTGGGGCATGATCCTATATTCTAACCTCTAATGGGTGAACCCCAATCCCTAATTTTCTAACCCAAACTGCAAAATTTGGTCAATCTTAAAATGAAACTCAACAATAATTTCGACGAATCAGAATCATTGATTTTCATTTTTCAACATTAAATGAATCTTATGTTAGGTTAGTGAATTGGGGATTGCGGTTCACACATTGGGGGTTAGAGTATAATATCATTGTTTATAAATGATTGTTAAGTTGTGTATATTGAAAAATATTTGCTTTGCAGCATAAGTGATGAATGTATTTTAGAGACATTTCAGCAGATGAAAAGTCGTCGTGATTCGTTGTAAAATGACATTGTGAACTTCATAAATTAATTTCTTTTAATTTCTACTTATTTTTTTATTTAATTATTATTCTATGTTAGCGGCGACACACCTCTCCAACAATCCTAGGTCCGCCACTGCTGCGAGGCAATGTTGTGTCACATGCCTTGGCACTCCTAGCATGTCTTCTCTGCACCAGGCGAAGAGTTCTTGGTACTCTTGTAGCAGTTTCACCATCGGCTCAATCATGTTGCCCGGGACATGAGTCGAGATGCACACATTTTTGTTTGGCTCTTTTGATTCAGCGCGACTTCGAAATCAGAGTCCATGACTTTAAGAGGGGGTCTTCGGCGCGGGTATCGATGATGTTGGTCTGTCTTGGTACCGCGATGGGGTGCGCGATTTGTTGTTTTCTTTTGGACAATGGTGAGCCGCGCGACTCCCTAGTTCCTGTCTTGGTGGGGAATTTGAGCTTTTGGTGACATGTGGATGCTAGTGCCATAAATTTTGCAAGAAATGGGCGGCCTAATATGCCGTTGTGTGGTGAGTCGCAGTCTACAATAGTAAACTCGACTTGCTTTGAGAGGCGCTGCTCTTCGTCTCCTATTACAACTGGCAGTGTGACTTCTCCAATGACGGCGACCCTCATTACGGAGAATCCCACTAAGTTGCCTTGCGCGCGCTGAATTAGTCGCGGATCTATGTCCATCTGATCCAGTGTGCGCTTGAACAAGACGCCCACTGCGCTTCCTCCGTCTATCAGCAGGCGATGTACCTTGCACGCGGCGATCAGCGCCGTTATGGTCAAGGGTTCATCTGACGCGATTCCATTTGGGAGCTCCAAATTGCTGAAGCTCAAGTCACACTTTGTGGTGACGCTTGTTGTTGCGCATTCCACCGCGCAGTCTCGCTTAGTCTTTTTTCTTGGTCTATCGCCTTCAATTGTGACGACTCCTATTTATTTCCGGACGATGTAAGATCTCGTTGCTTTGTTATAGTCTGCTTTGGGAGGCGGTGGTGGGATGTTATGATGGTCTTTCCGCTCCTCTGTCCCCTTTATGTATTCCGCCAGGTATCCTCTTCTGATGAGCGTCTCGATTTCTACGCGCAAGTTGAAGCAATCTTCTGTGATATGACCTGACTCTGGGTGAAAGCCGCAGTGCTTTCTGTGATCGCGCATGGGTGCCGGGGCTTTCACTGGAGCCGGCCAATTAACGCAGTACCCCTTCTCTCTGATGAGGTGGAATATGTTCTTCATTGAGTCGTTGAGCGGAGTGAAGCTCATAGGCGGGCGCCTGTCTGGGGAGCGTCTGCGTTGTGGGGGTTCTTGTGGGGCAGGCTGCTTGCCATAACCACTATGGTACTGCGCGAGCGGCAGTTGTGGCTGCCGTCGTCTTTGTTCTTCTTTAGGAGGTCTGGTCGGTTCGTAGCGGCGGACTGATCCCGCTCCCAGGGTCTCTTCCAAGGTGATAGCTTTCTCGATCTTCCCTTCCAACTCCGAGGACAGCGTGACAGGTTTTTTTTCCAGCGCACGCTTGAGTTCCGCGTTGGTGGTGGCTTCCATGAGGTGGTGGGCGACATTTTCCGGAGTTAGGTCACGTACCGCCATCGTGGTCCTCGACCATCGAGCGTAGAATGCCCGCAGGCTTTCCCCGTCCTTCTGTTTTAAGTCGATCAAAGCTTTGAGGTGGAGCGGCCTTCTCTTTTGGGAGGCAAACTTCGTTGTGAACAGTAGTATGAATTCCTCAAAGGTGCGGATGATTCCAATGGGGAGGCGGTTATACCAATCTAGGCATATGCCCGCGAATGTGGAGGGGAATGTCCTGCACAGTGTCGCGTTGGAGTTTGTTTGTAGCTGCATGCGGAGATAGAAGCTACTGACGTGGTCTTCCGGGTCTGTTGTCCCGTTGTACGTGGGCAGGGCGGGTGGGATTCCGCTCAAGTGTTCCGCCATAATTTCCGCGCATAGTGGTTGGTGCAGGGTTCTCTTAGGCGGAGCGCGGTAGTGTGGGGAAAGGTGTTGCTCTAAGAAAGTTAGGTACGCTGTCACTGGCGGGTCTTGCTCGTGGTATTGTGGGGCCGTTTCTTTGGATGTTTGGCAACCTGTGGGCGGTGGGAGCGTCATCCCTTGCTGCTCTGATGTTGTCGCGGTGGTCTCCTTGTTCATCATTAGAGAGATCAATTGATTCATTTTTGCTTGCATGTTCGCGATGACCTCGTTTTGTTTGGTCATTTGCTGGCGTACTTCTTTGGCTGTCAGCTCTGGCTCTTCTTCTTCTTTGATTAAGACCGCGCTGAGGTTGCTGGCTTCGGCGAACGACCTCAGGTTTGTCATTGCCTTGATCGGGGTTGCTTTGTTGGGATGTTACTGCTTTGTTCTGCCATTGTGATTTGTTGTCCTACTGCTTCTCTACTCTTGCCCCACGGTGGACACCAATTGTTTGAGTCTAACTGAGAGTAGGAGGGAGACTCACGAAAGGAGGGGTGAGAAGATTAAGCAATAGGATGATCAGGATCAAGAGAATTCTTTAGAGAGAGAAAGTTCTTTGATATAGAGTGAGATAGTAAAAAATGCGATCTCTCACCCACCGGAGTAAATGTCGTATTTATAGGCTACATTGTGGTGGGTGAGTATTTAATGCGACATGACTACTGACATGTTAGGCGTTTAGGCCATGCCTCTACCTAGGACTGAACAATTTACCCATGATTATATCTAGGACTAGGATGTGACCATTCTTTGGGAAATACAGTGTCGTTTCCTGGTTCGGTCTTAGTCTGAGCAAAATGGCATCGTTCAGCATCTTGGTTCTATGTAGCGCGATCTGCCTCGCGGAGCTTCGTCCGCAAGTGCGACCTTCTCCGCGTCCATGATCTCTCCGCGAGTTCTTCCGCGCCTTGGTTGCGATGGCACTAGCGCGCGTGCTTTCACTGGGACGGTGCCGGGCTTTTTCCTTGGCGCGAGTAGACCCGAGCCCTGCCCCCAACAGATTGTAATGGGCATATTTACTATCAACTATGCATGACAAAAGTTCTCCTTGTAGGCTTTTAGTGTGATGTCATCTTGAGTCAACTATGTCTGACTCATTTTGTTTATTAGTTTTATGTATCAATTTGATAAACACAACGCAAAAATGTCAAGCCACTTTAGTATTAGGGTTTAGTCAAGAATCAATTTGCTTCTTAAACCCCATAATACGTTTCTCATTTGTTGGGCCTAGATTAAAGCTATAATTAGGCTTAAATAAAATATCTAAAATATCCTTCCTTGCTTCAGGCAGAAAGCAGGAAAAAGTGATTTATGTGGGTTTTCAAAGAGAACCTCCATATATTGAGAACTAGATTTGGGCCCGCTCGTTGGATGGCTACATTTTATCAATGGAAATTATTCGAACCAAATATATATTTTTATTAGGTACGATAAAGGAATCCAAATAATTCAATTACTGAAAGGATAAAATAAACCTACATTATAGAGTTTTCTGACATATTAAATGATTCATCGACGTAAACTTGAGATTAAAACTAAAATAATACCAAGAAATTGAATCCTAATTAAAAAACTTAGGGCTAATATCACTACAACACCTAAACTATCGAAGAAATGCCACTTGTGTCCTATTCTTTTCAATATTCCATTTATATCCTGAACTATGATACTTTGTGCCATTTGTATCCTGGCAATTTTGTTGACAGTTATCTCTAACGGTTGACTAACTGAGGTCAAAGAGATTTTGACTTTTGCTGACATGGAAGGAAACGTGGCATCCACGTAGATGCCACATCATACCACATATATTTTTTTAATTCAAAATCAAATTAAAATGCAAAATAATTAAAAATAAAAAAAATAATGACTGGCCTTCGCGTTGCCGTTCCGCCGTCCCTATCTTCGTAAAACACAAAATCCACCATCTCCGCCGTCCTTATTCCTCCTCTCTGAGTCCCTAATCTCAAAACCCCCAAACTTTAGTTTCGTAGTGAGAAATCACCATTCCTCCTCCCTATCAATCGAAATCACCATAAAATCATCTTCTTCCCCGATACTCTGGCTCCTCCACAGATCTAAAACCAACTGGATCCAAAAGATGCTGATTCTGCAAGCGGGAGCGGAGTGCCAGGCACTAAGCAGGGATGCTCACCCACGGCGACGATGACTAATGAATCCCCGACGATGCACCGACGATGCAACCTTCTTCCCCTGCTAGTTTTGAATCCCCTCCAAATTGCCCTAGCCCGTCGACCCAACATCGGGGCAATCTCAAGTTATCAATCGATGGGTGAAGGGCGGAAGAGAGACGGATTTGGATGGGGGGAGTTAGGGCCATGGCTGGTCAATTTAGAGCTCCCCCTGAAATCGACCCTGGAAGTTTCGATTCAGAGAAGTGGTGGAGGCATGGTTTTTTTTTTTTTTTTTTGTCGAATGAGGCAGGGGTTTTTGTCGAATGAGAGGGGTGATTGGAGCGCGCGGTGGCGAGGGAGCCGGATGGAAACCCGCCGCATTTTTGGGTTCGAAGAGGAGAGCGAAGTAATGGGAGATGGTGGCGACTTCGCGGAGTCGGCGAGTTGGGAGGCGGAGGTGACTGGTGAGCAGGGAGGGAGAGAGAATGTGGGAGGAGGGTGAGGTCGGAAGTGGTCCGGAGTTTTTTTTTAATGTTATTAAATTAAATTGAATTTAAAATTCCATGTCATCTGCCACATCAGCGCTAACTATAATTTCTGTTAAAAACTAACGGTCAACGCCGGTCAACTTTAACGGAAAAATAGTTCAGGACACAAATGGAATATTTGAAATAATAGGACACAAGTGGCATTTTTGTCATAGTTCGGGTGTTGTAGTGGTATTAGCCCAAAAACTTATCTAACCAGACCATCAATATTCTCTTCCTTATTGTCCACATTCAAACTGTCATTAATCATAGTAACCACACTTTTGGTGAAAAATAACTTTCATCTTCCCTAAATCATAGAGGGTATAAATGTACATAAAATTGCCAAGCATCATTGTATTGCTAATTGGTTGATTCTCTGCCGAATGATATTTCTTAAATTCATAGAACTATACGTTGGTCCGATCAATTATGTTTATGTAAAATTAACTTATCCTTGTACCTTATTATTTTCAGTATCTAAAATGGTTTGTGTTGTGGTAACATCCTACTATTAATTATTCATAGTCTTTTGACTTTGAGTATACACTTGATGTAGGTTTATGTAAAATTGGCATATTATAGACTCATTTCTCTATAAAAATACTCAACAATTCATCAATGATTTTTATCATTGTCATAACTATATATATTTATAATTTTTGATGATTAATCAATAATTATTGATTGTCTGTTATGCCTATCATATAAAAATTTCCTTCATATATCATACCCACTTATTATTGTTCAATTATTTAATCTTCTTTCGTTTCCAGAACTGAAGTTTGTAAATTCTCAATGTAAGACTTTATGCCTCGATTTATAAATCATGATACTCAAATTTATTATCTTATACAATGTGAAGTAACTTTTAACTAATGCCGAAATTTTTTAACTCTCGATGTAATACATTGTGTCTCGATTTGTCAACCATTATACTCAAATTTATTATCTTATATAATATGAAGTAACTTTCAACCAATGCCTCAATTTGTTAACTCTCTAAGACATTATACCCTTGATTTGTGAACCATGATACTCAAAATTATTATCTTATAGACTTATACAATATGAAGCAACTTCCAACCAACGCCTTAATTTATGAACCGATGCTCTTAAAAATTAGGAGTAACTTTCAACCAATGCTTATTCACCATTGACTTAGTATATCATAGGATTTCTTAGTGAAGATGCTTGATCTTATGATTAATTTTGTATAAATTTTCTTTATATATTTATGATTAAATTTTTTAAAGTTAAAACTTTCTTACTAATATAACTATATAAGTGATCGATAGTGTGCATCTACAACACATTGCGAGCATATGAAACGTTGTACCACTTGAATAGTATATTTATTATTTTAAACAAATTAATATGTAAATTAAATTTACAAATTATTAGAAAGATTGTAATATGTTTTATAACCTAATAGTGAAAGTGTTAATAATTAAAATGAAAGAAGCGTTCTTTCTGAAAACATAAATCTACTCACGGACAGAATTTATTCTTTAATAATTTCCTGTCAGTTTTTGTCTTCTGTTCAATATCTTTATTCGGAGGCTTAGCTAATTATTAGGAATTTAGAGGATGGTGCGGATGTTGATTTTTTCCTATTAATTATTTCATGTTTAATAATTAAATTTACAAAGCTAACCTTCCTACAAACGCTCAGAACGTTGGAAATTTTAATGAAAGAGGTTCTGAGTGAGAACGTCCATATAGTAGTGGTAGGATGAATGAATGAATGAATGAATGAATGAATGAATGAATGAATCATACTTCTAGTCATATTCACTGACCTATCCTTCCGGTTTTTATCCAAATTTCCCAACAAACCAAACTATGAAGCTTGGCTTGGTTCGCGGTCTTTTCTTCTGGAACAAAACAAAATCAATATATTGTACAAACTAGTTGAGTGCTTTGGATCAAAGGTTGTTATGCTTATTTTTATTTTGATATTTTCTTGTTGATTATTATTGTAAATTTTTACTATGAACACCACGGGTACCCATGAACTCGCGGATATCCAGTGGGTTGGGTTGTGTTTGAGTTTTTCAAATCCAGCGGGTTTTATCCCGGATTTTTTTGGCGAATAAACCCATGAGTTTGAGTTTGACAAAACCCGCCCCAACCTGCCCCATCGCCATCCCTAATTATACACGTAATATGGTTGGATTAGTGGTACAACAACTTTATTCTAGTTCACACCGGTTTTAGCAAAACATGTAAAGAAGTAGGAAATTATTAGCACTAAATGAATTTAGGCATATATATAAAATATTAAAAATAATTTATCTAAAATTTACATTCATATTTAAATAAAATACGACATTCCAAACAAAATAAAAAATCATCATATTTAAATCCAACATTTAACGCCAATATTCAAACATTTATACTCGAATCCAACAAATAATAAAAATATGTAAACATTCATACTCGAATTCAACAAATAACACCAATATTTAACTTTAAAATTAAAGAAACAAATAAATAAAATTTAATTAAATTCACCAAAATGAAGTTATTTTTGTTTAGAAATCAGAAATCAATAATGTCGGAGACATTACAGTCGATTTTGTGATTGGTATCGGTTGAATACAGTTGTAACGGGGCATGAGGACCATGCTTTTGATGCGTGAAAAGTTAGCTTAGTGCTTATATTGTATCAAATAGACAAATTTAGTGCTCACTTTTGTATTTAACCCAAAATTGATGAATATGGCTTAAAATTTTATAGTTATTTTAGTACTCTTTTTTTAATTTGTTTAAGAGTAATGTAATTTTTTTCAAGAGATAACAAGAGAAAAATTGGAAAATATACTTACTCTAAAAGAGACAGTACATCAAAGCACCATTCTATGGGTAGCCCAATTTGTGGTTTGCGAAACTGCCCTAACTACTACATAAACAGAAGCAAAGAAGTGAGTTGACAACACTCTCGAAGCAGGGGGCTCCCTTCGAATCTGCTGACAGCCTGCCACACCTAGACGTAGCTTCCGAATCATCATCTCTAAAGGTGGCAATTTCCAATCCAATCCAATTGGGTTAGTAAATTCATTGTAAGTTGGCTAATTTCAGTTAAGTACCTACATTTTTTTTATTTTACAATTCGGTAACTAAATTTTTTTTATACAAAAATATCATTGAAAGATTATGTTGGTACCTAAATTTTTTATTATGACATTTTAGTATCTAAAATTTCCAAAACTTACATATTGATTCAATGTTTAGATGTCATTTGGATCCATTATCCAATCGACTAATCTACATGATCCATCCATGTATCCACCAATTCATTTGATTCAATCCACTTGATCTATGGATACACCAATTCATAGATCCAATCCATTTACCACTTCTAATAACCTCATAATCACCTTCGAGAATAACGCGAGGAAAATTTTGAGAAACAATGATTGAGAGTGATATATGGTTTAGTGTGTTATTATGTATGTAGTACTTACACTATTCTTTTTATGAGATATAAATTCATTAACGATTTTTTTACGACTTTGTATCAGTTAACCTAATAAAATGGGAGTCGTTCAGTATACTAATTCATACTTCGTTTTAATTTTGGCAATATTGCCAAACGTGACATTGTCTAGCGGTGAAACCCTCGCGGTCGCTCGTTCCGGGAAGTGGGAGATCTCATGTTCGACCCCCCTTCGAGGCCCACTGTGGTGTTTCCGGAGGCATGTTTGGCTTCTGGAGCGAAACCCTGATGGCGCGTAAAGCCATAAAGTGTCAGGTGACCTCCAAGTTTGGTCTCACTCTGCCATCACAAAATGTGATTGTGCTTCAGATGTTTATGGGTTCTATAAATTTTTTTTTTGGCAATATTGCTGTTAATAGGGGTGTTCAAATTGTTACCATGGTTATAACCAAACCAAATAAGGCTAAATTTCATTAACCATGGAATACAATATCATAACCAAACCGTCCAAACTAATACAACAACCAAATTAACCAAACTAAAGTTTAATCGGTCTGGTTAATTGGTTAACCAAATTAACCAATATAAAATCACATTATCATTGACGATGAAAATTTTCCGGTTAATGCAACAATTCACAATTTATATAATGAATAAAACATAACAATCAACACTTAGTTATAGTTGACCCTTAACAAAAATACATGCAACTAAGACAATTATCTTACGATTAGTATAACAGTATTCACCTAACAAAAATTTATGACAATGGTATGGGTTAATTGACTTAGTCTCTTAGCAATTATCATAGGCTGGAAATGACCTTCCTTTCAAGTTTTCATCCATCATAATGTATGAAATTTATCTAAATTAGGCGTCCATATGTTGTGGTCTACACTTTACATATACAAATATACACTATATGAGCAATATTGAGCTTTATATTTTATGAGTCTAAAAGGGATGAACGTTAACTCTTGAGTGGTTATGCAAAGTATTAAGTATGTGTATATAATATATGTTATATATATGACTAATTACTTAACTGGTTAATTTGGTTTGACTGGTTATGAGTGTCCGAAACCAAACCAAACCACCTAAACCAAACAAGCTAAAAATTTTAACCAAACCAAACCAATTATCCAAATTAACCAAATCAAATTATCCAAATAGTACCGATTAAAACGGTTACCACGGTAACCAAACCGTTTGAACACCCCTAGTTGTTAAGGTTAACTCAAGCTGTTGGGCTAGGCGAGTCAGCCAACCAGCCACAGCCAGGTGTCAATTGGTAGTTGGCGAATGGGACGTTTTTCTTTTGTTTTCTGGTGGGAAGTCCCGTAGGAAAGTCCGTCTTTGAACATAGGTAAATTCCCGTTTCAATTTTCCAGAAACTTCCCCTTTGTAATTTCGATTCCGTCTATTCTCTTTAACCCTCAGCCTAAACTCTCAATATAAATTGGGAAGCAGAAAGAAATCTGACTCCCATACTCAATTTCATCTCCTAATTCTCCGTTCCTCTCATCCAATCCTTCCCAGCCACTGAAGAAGCAGAAAGCTCGCTGCTTTGCTCCCGAGTTCCGATACACTGTCCTTCGCTTCAAGTTCTTGCGGGCTCTTCTGTAAGTATGTTCGAGAAATTCCTTGTGGGTTTGAGCTAATTTTTCTGTATTCGAGTTTCTAATCGAATTGGTGAATGATTTGAGGGTTTCCGTTAGGTGGAATTTAGAATTGCTGGGATCTCAATGTTAAGATTTTTTTATGAGGGTTTTGGAGATCGTCTTTCAATTTAAGCTCTTTTAACGTTTCTGGTGGGTTTATGGTTTTTAGCGTTTCTGCTTTGATCTAGGGTTTGGAAGGAGGGGAGAGAGTAGGGAAATCTCGACCTATTCTGCGGCTGAAATTTCAGGCGATGCAGGTTGCTGAGGATTTCGAATGCAATATCTGCTTTGACTTAGCTCAGGATCCAATTGTTACCCTCTGTGGCCATCTCTACTGTTGGCCATGCCTCTACAGATGGCTTCACCACCACTCCAACTCTCACGAGTGCCCTGTTTGCAAGGCTCTAATTCAGGAAGAGAAGTTGGTACCTCTATACGGCAGAGGCAAAACACAGGTCGATGATCCTCGGTCCAAGTCGTATCCAGGCATCACTGACACCCCTCCAAGGCCTGCTGGGCAAAGGCCGGAGACCGCCCCACCCCCTGCACCAGACAACGATTTCGGTAACTTTGGGTTTGGACCATTGGGAGGAGGGTTTGTTCCGGCGGCTAGTGGAAGGATCGGCAACTTCGCGTGGTCTGGTGGATTTGGTATTGGTTTTTTTTCTCTGTTCCCATCATTGCTCAATTTCCAGTTCCATGGATTCCATGATGCTGCTGCCTATGGAACTGCTCCTGGTTTCCATAATGGGTTTCATAACTTCCATGGTGGCCATGCCAATTGGTTCCCACCACCGAGCAATCGACAGAACCAGAGTGATACTGCTTTGAAGAACCTGCTCTTGTTGGTTGGTTTCTTCGTAATCCTCACGCTTATGTTTGGGTAGATGCACTCTAAGCTACAGAGTCATTTTATAAGTTATTACGTGTTGGGAGGTTCATGTAAGTTTGTATAGATATTCAGCCAGTGCAGCTGTGATAAGCATGGCTGTTGATTTTTTTTAGCTTATTGAGAATAATGCACTGAGTAGCAAGATGCTAGTAGTACTACTTGTGGATTCTTAAGAGCAAGCAAGTTCTTGTGTGTGGTGACATTGGGTATAATGATGATAGCAAGTTGTATCCAGTACTTGTTCCATTTTAATGGTTGCTGTTCTTTTGGTGCAATGTGTGTGAATCTCTCAGCAGATTCAAACTATTGCCCTTTTTAGATTGAGCTGGCGTTTGCTGCTTAGTCCATCTGGGTTCTTCTGGTATGTATGTCTATTCCCTGCTTTATGAAGCAAGTGGGACCAGGAGCAGGACTTTTGAGTGAGTAGTCCATGTCCAAGTTGGACTTCTGCAGGGTAGCTGTTGATTGGTACGCTTCGCAGGAAGTGGGAATTCATGGGATTATTATTGGTCGAGTTATTCATGGGATACCTTGAGAAAAGATGTTGTCGACACTAGGGATTTCGGCCTTCGATCCCTTTGACTTGCCGTCAATGTCTCTTCATCTTTTGCTCATTAGTGTATTTACAGATGATCAGATCAGCTGGCTATTGTAGCAGTTTGTGTAATCCTGGATATGATATGAACTACAAATCGCTTAATCCGAATGCGACTTCAACGACTCTACCATACTCGTCAGACTCCGGATGCTTATAACCACATCCTTAAACAGACATAGGCAGCATTTTAGTGACATTGAATGCTTGATGGTTGAGAATTAGGATCGGGCAACAAACCGCTAATGTTCTGCTCAAAGCCCTCTAGTGCTATGTATAAGAAATTAGGATCGATCCCATTCCACCAAGGCTATAACTCCATTCCTAGACAACCAAGGGGGAAGTGCGTTTAATATCCAAAAACTGCTCAGCAACAATCGGACAAGTAGGGAATGCTGGGGTGAACCAGATTGACCCTTAAATTTGTAAGAGCAAAATTTGCACCCGCCACAATCCTTAGACCTTAATTGAGCCAATACCATGAATTCCCTTTTACCTTCCTCTTCAGCTCGAATCATAGCGAATCGCACATTGAGTTTTACAATGGTCTTAAATCTTAATGATAATAAAGCATCGATATGACTCAAGCAATGGGTGGGTTGAAAGCCCAGTCATAAAATACGATCCAACAAGGGGCCTAATACGCTTAAAAATGAGTAACATTGAGTTATGTCTTCATCATCTTTCTTTCAATTTCGGAATAAATTGAAGGCAGTCCAATTCAACGACTACGAGAGCCAGATAGGATGGCAATGGGCGAGTTTGAGGCAGATTTTTTTCTAAACTATTCTTAATCCCCGCTTTCAAATATACAAACTCATATTCGTCCCATACCCATGTAGGAAAAGATTTTGCAAACTCATCACCTATTCGTGCGTTTAGGATATTCATAAATAATACCCGTCCCGTTCATCCAACATTATAATACCTGCCCGATTAGGATATTCATAAATAATACCCGTCCCGATTAGCAACCTCCGGTCCTTTCAAAACTGTCTTAGCTTCAGCCTTAATAGCTGGCCGTTGCCACAACCATTAGAAGTCTTTGAGTCAATTTATCGTTCCTAATTGAATTGGTTACAATTCATATCAAAATAAATTGCTCACTTAATTACTTTGACACGATAGGAAAAAGAGCTGCATGCCTGGAGTCTCGAATCTTCGAGGTTGCATTTTGTCAAATGCTATGCCTGGTGATGTCGTTTTTAGATGTTATATATATATATGACTTCGGTGTACTCACTTTTTTTATTGCATTTAGTGCATCCAATTCTAAAACAGGTCATAGTATATCAAAATTTGAACTTTAATTTGTAGAAATAGTGTAACACGATGATATAACTTAGAATCATAATTCATAACTAATCAATCCATTGCCCTAACATCTTGACCTTCAATTTTGAATCTCAACCTAAAACCCCAAACTGTAAACTTAATCCCTAAATCCCTAAACCCTAAATCATTGAAATTAAAGTAAATCGTGAATGATTTTGTACAAATTCATGTATTTTCTTGTCCATCATATCATACGTGACGATTACCATCATTTTTACATGAATCGTTTGCTTAGAATAACGATTATGAGACAGATGCATTCAATGCACCCAAAAAAGTGAGTGCACTGAATACGCCACCATATACATATACACGCATGGTGTAGAAGTGGCGATTGATTTAGTTGTTGCTGGGCGTTGGCTCCTTATTAATTGCATTGCACCCTCTAACAAGTAAAATGTAGAAGGCAGCTGCCAAAGTATCTTTGGGCTGAAGCGTGGCAGTGTGAGAGACATGGAGTCAGAGGCCGAGTCGGCTTAGGGGGTATTTGGGTCATTTGAGTATTGTTGGGGGAGAGAACTATTTAAACTACAGTCTTTGTTAATTCGATTAAGCAAGAATAATATCAGAATTCCTAAACACTAATTCCTCATCTCTTCTTCAATTCCCACCCCAATTCCCAATTCTCAACCCTAATTCTTCTATTCTCATCCCTAATTTCTACTCAATTATCCGTGTTTCTCACAATTGGTATCAGAGCCTGGCTCGACATGATTTCATCAGGGCTCGGGAAAGGGGACCAGGCAACGCAGATGGACGACCAGTTGCAGGAGGTGCTCGCACGACTCAAGCTGGTGGCCGAGGAGATGCGGGCCGCGGTCGGCACGATGCAGGCGATGGCGGAGGGACGCATCCCTCTGGTCACGACGGCGAGCAGACAAGAGGAGGAAGAGGCGAGTGACGCGGGTCGAGAAGCCATTCCCGCCGTTGCAGCCACGACGACATCGTGCAGGCAGGAGAAGGCAGAGGCGGACGACGCGGGACGAGAAACCATCTCCGCCGTCGCAGACGGGTCGGCAACCATGTGCTTTCGGGTGCAAGTCGTGGAGGAGTGGGCGGTGGCTCTCGAGGACAGTGCGACCTCCCTCAACTTCGTGAGCGAGGAATTTGTGCGGCGGCAACACCTGCCCAAGTTGCCAACTGATTCTTTTGATGTGAAGGTCGCCAATGGTGCACCGTTGAAGTGTGAATGAAAGCTGGAAGGGGTACCCGTACAGATTAAAGGGCTACAGATTTTCCTTGATTTATATGTGCTGCCACTGCAGGGGTTCGATGTGATCTTAGGCATGCCATGGCTCAAGAGTTTGGGATCAATGACTAGCGACTGGGTGAAGATGGTCATGCCGTTCAAGTGGAGGGACAATGACTGAGAGCTGCAGGGTATGACCACGGCGAACGAGCCGATCGAGTGGGGCGATCTGCAGCTGGAGGGCGACGTGGAGCTTGCTGTGCTCTGTTGGCCACTGGGATCTAACGACCAACAGCCACCAGCCCCGGAATTATAGATATTGTTAGATCGATATGATGAATTATTTGGAAACCCAAACCAGCTGCCCCTGAAGCGCCAGGTTGACCATTGGATTCGACTGAAGGAGGGCATGAAGGCGGTTAACGTCCGACCTTACATGTATGCTCACAACCAGAAGGTCGAGCTCGAGAGACAGGTAGAGGAAATGATGACCGCAGGATTAATTCGGGCAAGCTCCAGCCCGTTTTCCACGCTAGTATTGTTGGTGAAGAAGAAGGATGGTACTTGGAGGTTCTGCACTGACTACCGGGCCCTGAACACCGCTACTGTGCATGATCGGTTTCCCATTCCCATAGTGGATGACATCCTAAGTTAAGGGGAGCCCAGTACTTCACCAAGCTCGACATGAGGGCTGGGTATAATCAGATATGCATGCACGAGGAGGACGTACCTAAGACAACCTTTCGGACACATAGTTGCCATTATGAGTACCTCGTGATGCCCTTCGGACTCTGTAATGCGCCATCGACATTTCAGGCTGCCATGAACTATATTTTTCACCCTTGACTTCGCAAGTCAGTACTGGTGTTCTTTGATGACATTCTGGTTTTAAGTAAATCGTGGAAAGAGCATATGCAGGAGGTATTTGAGATACTGCAGGGGAATCAGTTTTATGTGAAGGCAACTAAGTGTGACTTTTTGGTCCAGTCGATGGATTATCTGGGGCACGTGATATCAGGCGAGGGAGTAAGGGTGGACCCGATGAAGATTCAGTCCATGATGGACTAGCCAGTGCCGAAGTCAGCGACGGAACTGCGGGGTTTCCTTGCTCTCACGGGCTACTATCGGCGGTTCGTGCAGGGGTACAGTTTGATAGCGGGGACTTTGAATGAACTATTGAAGAAAGAGGGGTTCAGCTGGAACCCCAAGGCGAAGAGAGCTTTTGGTGAGCTTAAGACCGCTCTGTCTACGACCCCGGTCTTGGCCTTGCCGGACTTTTCTCATCCATTCGACATCGAGACCGACGCATCTTGCAGGTAAATAGGCATTGTACTATCACAGGATAGGCACCCTATCGACTTCATGAGCCGTACTCTTCCGCCATCCAAGGAGGCTTGGTCCACGTATCAAAAGGAGATGCATGCCATCACGAAAGAGGTTCAGATGTGGCGACCTTATTTGATCGGTCAGAAAATCCGCATCTACACCGATCACTAGAGTCTTAAGCATTTGATGGATCAGAGGGTGTCCACCCCAGACCAGCACAAGTGGGTGGTAAAATTGATGGGGTACGGCTATGAGCTACACTACAGACCAGGTCCGATGAACAAGGCCGTCGATGCATTATCAAGGGTGGAGCTGGGGCCGCAGGCCAGTGGTGCAGTTCCGGGATGAGGTCATGAAGGCGGTGGAGACGAGCCCGCATCTACAGGAACGCCGAGATATAGCCCTTAGCGTGACACTGGGGGGATACACGTTCCGGCATGGGATAGTGTTCCACAGGGGGCAAGTGGTTCTACCGTGAGCGAGGAGTCATCTTTGGAGCTCTCGTCGAGGAGCAGGAAGGAGAGTCGAGATTCCTGGGTTGGCATTCATGAAAGTACGTACCTCCTTCTACAACGGAGAGTCGAGAAGCTACAAGTTCGTATCAACACTGGTTAGAGGAGGAGCAATCTAAATCCGAGACGGATTAGGATTCTACCCGCTGTTTGTTTTAATTTCCTTTTCTAGTTAGAATTTGTGTTTATTTGAGTTATAGCCTGTTTAGGATGATCTTCACTTGCGTTGTAAGATTAGTTATCCTATTTAAACATTTGTCTATAATGTAATCGTCAGTTTTGATCCATTGAATACAAAGTTGAGCTTTGATTCATCTTGCAAGTTTCCTCGAGGAATTGAGTTGGATTGCTTGGAGGATTCTAAGCAATCGTGAGCTTGTATCGATTAGTTCACCACCCTGATCGTGTCCAAGCATCTACCTAAAGGTTTCGAGCCTCTTTCCCTTGTGAAAGTTGCACGAAAATGCACCATCTAAACCGCAAAACCAACTCTGTTTTGTGGGTTCTTGTTCGAGACAAACAATCTGAGGTTCTAGATCTCTTGGCTGCGTGACTTTGATCTGAAACCCTACCTTGGGGTTTATCAAGTGGCATCATCGCCTGGTTCAAATGCAGTGGACAGTACGACAGACGCAGTTGCTGAATCAACGCGTTGGACGAGATCAAAAGGCCCTGTTTCCGGTGACCCTGCAATCCGACGTCAGGAATTGAAAGAACAAATTGAAGGGCAATCCATGGCGAGGCAAACGTTTAACATGGATGAACTTCTTGATCGGATGGGGGAGCGATTCCATGTTGAATTCCAGGAGAAATTAGGTCAGTTTAAGAGGGAAGTTGACCAACGGTTTGACGCAATCAACCGGCCGGAAAACAGAGTCCGCGAAGGGGAAGTTCCCGGCGACGCAAATCCAGCAGGCAACCAGGAGTTGCTGGAGAGGATTGTAGAATTGGAACGGCGACTTGTCGTCGCAGAACCCCATCTCGATCGTCGGCGATCCCACCAGGGATCAAATTGGCCGTGCCGGCGTTTCAGGGCACGATCAATGCCTCATCATACATGGACTGGGAGCGAAAGATGGTTCTTTTCTTCCAGTGTGGGTTTTATACAGAACAAAAAAAGGTGGCCCTAGCTACCTTTGAATTCACTGACTATGCAGCTCAGTGGTGGGAGAAAACTCGTCTTCGGCGACGGCAAAATTTGCAGCCAGAAGTAATGGACTGGGAAGAGCTGCGAGGATTGATGCGCGATCGATTCGTGCCGGCGTACTATCAGAGGGAGCTTCATGAATCGTTGCAAGCGATTCGACAAGGAGGGCGTAGCGTGGAGGAGTACTTCCGCGAATTGGAACGGCTGCTAATGCAAACCGATGTGGTCGAAGACAGGGAGGCAACCATCGCGCGATTCCTCCATGGGTTGAACCGAGAGATAAGGCAGGAAGTCGACTTAAGGTCATTTGTGGAGCTAGAAGACGCTCTGCACCTTGACATCAAAATAGAGAAGCAACAAAAGATGATGCCTAGCAGAAAGTTTACTCCAGCAAGCAAACAGGTGGCTGAAACAGTTGGCGAGACCAATTCGACTACAACTCGGTTTCATTCTCCTAAACCTGTCCCCAGAAATGCGAATCCTACTCCAATTGAGCGATCTGGGGGGGATCATTGTTTCAAATGTCATGGCCGAGGCCATAAAGTAGTTCAATGCCCCAATGTAACAACACTGGTGATTAGAGATGGTGCCTACATTTCTGACGATGAACAGCCTGACTTTGGCGAAGAGGAGAAGGTCGATGAAGAGCTTGAAATGGAAGTTGCGACATCTGGGAACCTTCTAGGCGTCAACAAGAGAGCTCTGACCATCGACAACGATCCAAACTTCAGCCAGCGAGAAACCTTGTTCCATTCTCGTTGCCTGGTCCAAGGAAAGGTTCTTTCAGTGATCATCGATGGCGGGAGTTGTACAAATATCATCAGTCAAGATGCTGTAAACAAACTTGGGTTGAGAACAATTGGACACCCTGAGCCTTATAATTTACATTGGTTGAATAATTACGGGGCAATTCGGGTGACGAAGCGGGCTAAAGTAAACTTCGAAATTAAGAGTTATAAGGATGAGCTTGAGTTCGATGTAGCACCGATGCAAGCTGCCCATATACTGCTTGGAAGACCCTGGCAATTCGACAGGGGAGTTTGCCATTATGGAGATACCAACCAATATAAAGTTCGTCATCTGGGTAAGCAATATAAACATAAGCTAATGTCGCCGGAAGAAGTAAGGGCTGATTGGCGGCAGATGGAAGCTAATCAATGACTTTCGAAGAGGGAAGCTCTTGAAGAAAGGTCTGAGGATCCTCGCGGAAGTAATAGCGTGCTTTGGAAGCTGATGCTTACGGGGTACAAGAAGCCCAGGGCTCCTCATCGACGACGACCTTGTTCAACGGCGGCGAAACAGGGCAGGAGAGAGGTGGAATTGGTTGGGGCGATATGTGAAGAGTCGAGCCTCGCCGAAACTGAGGATACGTTCCAAATTTCCCCAGGAAGCTCGTCCGCACCCTCCATTGGGACAACAATACATGAATCACTGAATTCAATTCGACCCAAAAGTGCTCTAGAAACGACAAAATTCGAAGGAAATTCGAGCTTATTGGGTGGACTCATTGGTGGTGATTCGATCTAAACGGCGGATGCAGAATCAATCATTATCAACCCAGAAAGCTGTACAAATGAATCAATTCGACTGGAGGTGCTTAAATTAGAAACCCCCAAAACCAAATTACAATTCTTGGGTTCGACGAGTTCAAACTTCGACAGTGGCGGGAAATTGGGAATTCGCGATTCAACGACGAACACAATGAGTCGAAGGCCGACACCGGTCCAGAACTTCAATTCGAAGTCAGGCGAAGCTAATGGTGACCATGAATTGTGCTGTAGATCCCTGAGGAAGAAAGCCCCAATCTCTAATCTGAAGAACATTGCCAAGGTTGGCCAGAACTTTCAATGCCAGCTACCATCTTACGATCCAATTTGGGAGCGATTCTGTGATGAATTTGAGACCAGGAAGGCCAAAGCTTTGCAGTCAAAGCTTTTTTATGGGGGAGGGACTAATATGATCTCAATTTGGCCATTAAAGCGACTGGAATTGATCGATCACGAAGGCAAGCTAGGCATGTTGAAAAACCTTGATTTTTGTCTAAGTGTTTATGACGATTTCAGGTACCCACTTTGGACAAGCATAAATCTTGATTGGTGTGATGGAAATTTGAGCACTTTTGCTTGTGTGGAAGAAGAAGAGCTGCTCTTTCGAATGGTATGCTTTGGAGCTCAAGGGGAGAACCAGAAGCTGGGTTTTCAGAGTGATCAACATCCTAGCTCAACCCTGGGGAAACTGTCAGATTTGGCTAAGTATGGAAATGTGAGCGAGGAGTCATCTTTGGAGCTCTTGTCGAGGAGCAAGAAGGAGAGTCGAGATTCCTGGGTTGGCATTCATGAAAGTACGTACCTCCTTCTACAACGGCGTGGGATTGGATGATGGGTTTGATCACTGGAAGTGATCGATCGAGAAGCTACAAGTTTGTATCGAAACTGGTTGGAGGAGGAGCAATCCGAATCCGAGATGGATTAGGATTCTAGCCGCTTTTTGTTTTAATTTCCTTTTCCAGTTAGAATTTGTGTTTATTTGAGTTATAGCCTGTTTAGAATCTTTACTTGCGTTGTAAGATTAGTTAGCCTATTTAAACATTCGTCTACAATGTAATCGTCAGTTTTGATCCATTGAATACAAAGTTGAGCGAGTGGGTGTTACTCAGGTTACACCCCTACTGACAGACACAATATTCAAGAGAGCTTACTAGAAACTCGCTGCACGATATTTCGGGCCGTATCAGGTGTTGGAGAGGATCAGGGCAGTAGCGTATCGGCTGCAGCTGCCGGACATTGCCCAGATTCATCCTATGTTTCATTCTTACACAGGTATAGAGGAGGATAAGTTCCACAGGCGTTGCCGTGGAGCCACCGGTGAACGAGAATGGCGCGTTGGAGCTGAAGCCTGAGGTGATGCTCGATATGCGCTGGCCACGGCGAGGCAAGCACCGCGTAGCGGAGAGTCTAATTAAGTGGAAGCATTTGGAACCGGACGAGGCAACTTGGGAGGATACAGAGACTATTAAACAGACCTATCATGAATTCGACCTTGAGGACAAGCTCGGTCTCGAAGGGGGAGGGAGTGTGAGAAACACGGAGTCAGAGGCCGAGTCGGCCTAGGGGGTATTTGGGTCATTTGAGTATTGTTGGGAGAGAGAACTATCTAAACTACAGTCTTTGTTAATTCGATTAAGCAAGAATAATATAAGAATTCCTAAACTCTAATTCCTCATCCCTTCTTCAATTCCCACCCCAATTCCCACGTCTCAACCCTAATTCTTCTATTCTCATCCCTAATTTCTACTCAATTATCCGTGTTTCTCATAGGCGGATCCTGGCTGGCTTTACCCTTCTTGTAGTTACTACGTACTAATACGTAGGCCTCAACTGAAAACTCGAAAGAGAATTCACTTTATCGGCTCATCTTTTATTCGTAACCAAGAGTTCATGGGAATGTGGCTACGCCCTACTTCCCACAGTGGAGGCATCTGCTAGGTGGTCACCTAGTTATGGCAATTTGAATCTGCCCCATTGACTATTAGCTGATATGATTCGTGTTGGGGCCGTTAATACCCGATTCACAGTAGTGTGTGATAGGATATGAGTATTATTTTTGATTTGTCCCGTTCTATTCTTCTTAGTTCTTTATACTACCCCGATTTGTCTCAATATATATGGCAAAGGCTAGCGTACGACTGACGTACACTGTATTTCTGTGTTCACACTTGGTTTTTGCAAGTTGTATCTAGTATAATTGAACCATCAGTCGTACATTGTACGCCCGTCGAGTTTTACTATTTAGAGCACGAATTACCGAAGTTTGGGGCATGATACTATACCCTAACCTCTAATTGGTGAACCTCAGTCCCTAATTCTCTAACCCAAGTCACAAGATTCATTCAATCTAAAAAATAATAACTGACGGTTCTGATTGAGCAAAATATATTGAAGTGCAAAACCAAGTGTGAACACAGGCGTACAGCGTACGCTTGATGATAGCGTCGTATTTGCACATGTTTTCACTCTTGTTTCCTGACCATTTTAGCTTTAATTTGTTATTCCTTGGCCTATTTTACGCTAGGTTGTGTTTTTTTGTCGTATTTCAGGTCCTAGCAAGTAAAGAGGTGCATAGGCTTAAGTTTCGGGTCATTTGGAGGTTAGTTGGCGATTCAAGATGCAAATTACGGGCAGCCCCTGACCATTTACGGGCATATTTGCTTCTGTTATGCCCGTAAATGCAATGCCGAGCCAAATACCTGAGAATTCATGTCGCAGAATAAATTATGGGCAAGAGGAAAAGCATTTATGGTCGTAGTTGCTCAAATACTGGCAGTAATTGCATGATTACGACCGTAATTCCCTTCTTCTGAGTTAAGTGAAACCCGCGTTTTGGGTGAATTACGGGCAGGCCATGATTACGACCGTAATTCAGCCCGTATTTCACCCAGAATCGGGTTTTTAAGACAGATTCGAGCCAAAGGAGGGGGAATCAACTTTTTGGAGCAAAAACAGAGTTTTAGAGAGAGAAAGTGCGAAGAACAAACCCTATGAGCTATTTGGAGTGGATTTCTCACCATTGAAGCTCAAATTGCATCCCCAGGAGTGATGATCGACATCCCAGAGCAGAATATCCTCATCTTTATGAGTATGACTACCCTGATTACTGTTTTCCTCTCTCTCTCTCTATGGAGTAGAACTTTCTTTCACTTGGCTATGAAGAACCCTAGTTTCATGTGTTAGGAATCTTGATTGTAATAACTTGGGATTGTTATACTGTTTGATTTTAATCGATCGATGCATGATTCATTGAGTCAATTGAAGTGTGATAATCTTTTCTTGATTCTGCTGCAACCTGAGGTAGATAGAATCTGATTAGGTTGTTAGAGCTTCATCAATCGGTAGTGGTAGATTGGTTATACGAGAGTTAATCAATCTACTGCTTTGTACTGGAACCCAATTCTAGTAGTGGAGTTCTGTGCTTATTGCCTCAGCAGTCTATCCCGATGAATGTTAGTCGCCTGCCGGTTAGCCTACCTGAGAGGGCTTGGTCAGCTTAAGAGATTCCAAGCTATGGTCGGATCTTCCGCAGTTTAACCAACAGTTAATCAACCCATGGTAATTACAACTGAGACCTAACTAAGGAGCTAGGGGGACTCATTCCCGAGTGACTCTTCCTTTGCTTTAGAAAACTGTACCATTTCCTGCTTTCTTACTGCTTTTAGTTAAAATCACAATCATTCAACTTAGTTTGCTAGATAACAGATATACACGGAGTAGGCAGTAGATCTAGACCCCGGGTTGACAATTAGAGCTTGCCTGTTACTGCATTTCCAGACTGCGATTACACTTGGTCGCAGTTTGGTGTTGTGTTTGAGCGTGTCACCTGACGTACTCTAGCCTTGTCATACATATATACATACTTAGATGAGCTCCGGCTGCTCTCAACGGTCAATTTTTGTTTTTCCTTAAATCAAACTTCGGGTTGGGGTTTAGAAAATCGGTGCCTGGGGTTTATCCATTAGAGGTTAGGACTTTGCTATGGTGACATGCATGTCACCGTAACTTGCACTTTTAGGTCGACCTTATATAGGATTAGGTCGATCTAATCTGCATTTTTAGGTCGACCTTATATAGGATTAGGTCGACCTAATCTGCACTTTTTGGTTGACCTTATATAGGATTAGGTCGACCTAATCTGCACTTTTAGGCCAACCTTATATAGGATTAGGTCGACCTAATATGCCGTTTCAGCTTTGTGAGGTTCAATGACACGGTTGACCTTTTATAGCAAATGGTCGACCTCTTTGGTAAGCAAACATATTGAAAGGTCGACCCAAATACCTCATAGGCCGACCGTTTTGATTAACTGAGTTCGACCGCATAAGTACGAGGTCGACCGCGTGCACACCGTATCCGTATTGGATAAGGATTCCAACACCAGAAATGTAATCATAACTTAACTACCACTTAATTTGACCCATTCTCGTCCTAAATGTCTATAAATACGTATATATGTCACCTTTACATCCACCGAAACTCTGAATTAGCTTGTTTTTTTACAGTTAGAGCTTTTGTGAAGAAGATCCTTTGCGGTTGTTGCTGTATGTGATTCAAGAGGTCGACCACGTGGAAGTTATGAGTCATTGTTATCATTATTTATGACTGATTCTGTTGGTTTGAAATGTAATTTGTACGAGCAAAAGAACCACCCACATCGACATATATAAGCAAAAAAGACGCTGGGCATAGGTTGATTTTCTTGTATTCGGTCGACCTCTACCAGATTAGGTTGACCACGAAACCAACACTTGATCTTCATTTTACGTCTAATGATGATAGATAAATGTATACAACACTTCTCTTCTATCTGGTACTCTTTCTATAAATGGTCGACCATTTTGTTAATGACTGCCATCAAGTGGTCGACCTATATACCTTTAAGGTCGACCATTTTGCTTTTGACGCCAATGAAAAGGGAGACCAATGTTTTATTGTGGTCGACCAACAATGAAAACTTAAACTACAAACGGTTGACCACTACATTTTCAAGGTCGACCGTGATAAGTCATCAGGGTGCCCACATTAGTGTATTCGGGAACCTCACAAAACTAAAATGGCATACTAGGTCAACCTAATCCTACATGAGGTCGACCTAAAAGTGCATATTAGGTCGACCTAATCCTATATGAGGTCGACCTAAAAGTGCAAGTTACGGTGACATGCATATCATCATAGGCATACCCATATATATATATGAAGAGTTCCACGGTACCCATGGTGAAATCCGGAGTACCGCATACCTTGAGTAAGAAAACACTATCCAGAACTTTAATTGACTGATCTTTCGGACATGATACTATACTCTAACCCTTAAAGATCAAAATCTAGGTCTTAATTCTCTAAATACCCCATGATCAATTTAATTAGAAACAATAATCGATGGTTATGATTTGTCCAAATATAGGCAAAAAAATCAATGCACCATCTTAGGGTTTATAGTTTATGATTTAAATAATTAGGACCTAGGGTTCACTCATTAAGGGTTAGGGTATAGTATCATGCCCAAAAATCCTGCTAATTCGAGGTCTAGATAGCGTTTTCATACACAAGGTATACGGTACCCCAGATTTCACCCGGGGTATCGTAGAAGGCACCATATGTGTATATATATTAACTTATCTTAACTCATATTCTCACTCAATGATACTTTAGATAAGTAGGGTTTTTTTTCCATAACTATTAAAAAAATAATTATCTGAAATACAGTGGTTGTAAAAATAATTCCCAATCTACTGTTGTTAAAACAGAATTGGGGCGCGCACGCCTCAATTGGGCTTATTCCCGCCCCAATTTGCTTTTTAACGTACAGTTTTGTCCCAACTTCTCTGAACAACGCAACGGGAAATTTCCAACGGGCAAAACAAATGGAAACAAGCCTCTAATGGGCAAATTTGGGGAAACAACTATTTTTTATTGCGTATAGAAAGGAGGTCATTTTGCTAATGAATTGCCACACATTCTTTCACCATTTTTTACTGTCATCTCCTACTTTAGTAAATTTTATTTTAGTAGATTGAATTGTTTGTGCCAATTAGTTATATAGTTAATTTAATTGTTCTATATATTTTTTCTTCGTCTTGTGTGTAGAGCCTTTAAACTTGTTGTTTGGTGGGGAATTGAAAAAGAAGAGAGAAAGTTGGGGTTGAAGTTCATTGGCGGTACCAATTTCATACTACAAATTCATGGTTGTTTGACATATGAGCAACTATGTGAGGTGATCAACATGAATCTACGAGAAGAAGGGGTAGAGGGCACATTAGCTTCCTTTACATTTAGACTGCCAGAATTGCAAAGAAATGGTAAATTTTTTCACTATGGTATTTCGGTTATGGATGATGTTGGAGTTGATATGATAACAGATTTTATGGCGCGAAATCCAAATCGCGAGTTTGCTGAAATATGTGTCGAGTTTGCTAGTCATATATTGAAGAGGAGGATGATATGTATAGTATGCGCTCAAGTAGTGTCCATAGTGAGCCAATGATCTTATGTATGAGGGCAATGAGGACGAGGACGAGGATGATGGTGATCATGTTGATGAAGGCGAGCATCGAGTTGTGATCGAAGGAGCTTGTGCTACTTCAAATGTAGAGACATATGTTCCCGCAGCACATTATTTTGTGCTCCTAGAAGACTATGACAACGAGATGAGAGTTGACTCTTACGGAGATATGAATGACGATCTAAGATGCCGCCCGTGACAAGAATTCTACATTGGCCAGATATTTTGTTCAAAAGAAGCTGCACAGAGGGCCTTGAAGCTTTACGTGATGGAACGTAACTTCCAATTTAGAGTGGTGGAGTCAACACCAAAACTTTGGAAGGTGAAATGCTACAACTACAAGGAGAGCAATTGCACATGGATGGTTCGAGTTGCCTCCAAAGACTCTAGCGGTGATTGGATAATTAAAAAGGCAAATTTCGCACATTCTTGTAGCAATACGACTCAGCCAAAAGATCATCGCCAACTTGACGTAGATATTATTTCTGACACTGTGAAGCATTTGGTTCAAGCCCAACCAGATATACGTGTCAAAGCTCTGCAGGCCGAGTGCAAGGATAGGTATCATATTACTATTCGTTACAAAAAGGCATGGTATGCTAAGCAAAGGGCGATGGAAAAGCTTTATGGCAACTGGGAGAAATCATACGATGATTTACTGACTTTGATGCGTGTTATCAAGGTAAAAAACCCAACATCTGTTATTGATTGGGTGACGGTCCCCTCATCTATGCCAGGCCACAAGATCTTCCAGCGAGTGTTTTGGGCATTTGGCCCTTGCATACAAGGCTTCAAGAGTTGTCCAGGAGTCATCCTCGTTGATGGAACGTTTCTCACTGGGAAGTATAAAGGTATGTTGCTCATTGAAAGCTCCTTTGATGGTGAACAAAAAATATTTCCGATTGCATTTGCCGTTGTCGAGAGCGAGAACACCCATAGTTGGCCATGGTTCATTACACGTCTTCAGAGTTTGACTGACCTCAATGACATATGCATCATATCCGATCGACATGCGGGGTTAATTGAAGCACTTAGAGATATTGGCAGAGGTTGGGTGTGGAGGTGGTGTCTAAATCTAGACTTATGCAAAATCAACTGAAGAGGACTGGTAAATTTTAAAACATTGATTTTCAATGCTATGTTCTTTTAAACTGTCTTTAATATTAGCACTTAATTTTACTTTGTTAAATGACAGGTTCGGAAAGACGTATTTTGAAGTTCAATCGTCAAGCTAATCAATTTTTGAAAATGGCGGACGAGAGAGGAAAACAATGTAGTGAGTGGGTTGAGCAGCATCAGATCTTTTGGAGCATTGCACATGATAATGCTGAGGGTGGACGTCGTTGGTCCGTGCGGACATCTAATATGGCTGAGAGCATCAATGGGGTTTTCAAAGGAATTCGCGCGTTGCCTATTGCTGCCCTAGTGCAACATACTTTTTGGAGACTTGTGAAGAATTTTGATGATTGAAGGTTGGAGATTGAAGCACAAATCAGAGGCGGCAAGTCCTACTCCAAGAAATGTGAGGAGTTCATGAAGAGCTGGTCGGAGAAGGCAGTTGGGCATTCTGTTAGTGCTATAATCGATCCGAAGGACGGTACGAGGTCAGGACACCACCCAACAACCGTACGATGACAGGTGGGAATGTGCTAGAGGTGGAGTTTGACTATGATGGGCGGGTTGGAAGATGTAGTTGTGGAAAGTTCCAAGGAATCAAAATTCCTTGCTCTCATGCCATAGCTGCCTGCACTGTAATGTCAACCAATCCATATAGGATTGTTAGCGACATTTACAAGTTGGATACAGTTTATGCATGCTATGGAGCAAGTTTCGTATCTCTCGGTGATCCTAGATGTTGGGCGAAGCATGATGGCGATGTGCTACATGGTAACATACACATGGTTCGTGGTAAAGGAAGACCTCAGACAAAAAGAATTCATAACGAGATGGACTGGGTGCGTGAAAGAGGTAAGAGTGTTCTCCTGTGTACCAAATGTAACCACGACATCATGATGGAATATCTAGGATCACAGCCTGTCCGTCAACTGATAGTCCTGTAAGCACGACAACATCCTCCAAAGTAATGGTACACTCGCCACAAGGGAGGTGAAAAGTGGAGCTCTTTGGTCGCCAATGCTCCACTACTGCCGTGATCAAGTCAGAATAACCATGGAACGGGGCAAGCTCCATAACAGTATACAATCCAGCATCCCGAATGTATGGTTCATGAACTCCGTAATACTTGCCTAATATAGATGTACCTCGAGTCTTATATGGACGAACCAAAGCCTATATTCATCATCATGTAACCATTTAACCAAAATAAGTATATCACAAACTCACTATAACTTTACTGTAAATATAGAATATTCATAACCACTAATAAAATATTATGCTAATCCATGCTAACTCATACAAAATTTAATAACTTATAATTCAAAAGCACCTATATTGATAAAAACTATAAACTTAAACAATTTATAGCCATTAATGAGTACTTTTCCCCAATTCAAACTAAAGTAAATAACTTATAATTCATAATTAAAGTACATACCTCATTTGCCCAAACCATATCGACTCGATGTTCACCATCCGCCCATAATAATTCGTTCTCTAATGGAGCCGGATTTAACATTCTTTGTGGCGGCATCAAAGCATATTGATCATAAACAATAGGAGCCGCAATTAACGCACAAAACAGAATTAAAAATATATTTAAAAACCTTATCGGAGACTCGCGCCAGTAACTGGGAACTAGCCGCCGGTAACCGGAACCTCGCCGCCGGCAATAAATAGAAGGAGATTGGCGGCGGAACTCACGGCGAGCTACTGATCGCCGACCGCCAACTCTGCCTCTGCCTCTCCTTCGGCCACCACGGTCGGGATTCTCGACACGGTGCCCTCCTCCATCGTCAAGCTCTTCGCCCTCCATGGCCGGCGGAATGAAAAAGGAGAGTTGTAGAAGTCGATTTCCGACGGGGTTTGGGTGGTTGATGGCGAGGAAGCGATTTCTGGCGACTTTAGAAGAAGTTTCAGGCGATTTGTTGGGAGGTATGGAGGAAGAAGAAGATATAGAGAGTTTATAAGGCATCTAGGCGAAGAAAAGCCGCATTAGGGCGGCAATAAAACCAATTGAGGCGGGAATAAAACGAATTGGGACGTGCGCGGCCCAATTTGTTTCATTGCCGCCCCAATTGGGCTTTCGGTAGCTGTAGTATTATATTCGGGCGCCCACGCCCATATTCACTTTTTTTAGTCTAATTGAGGCGTGCACGCCCCAATTCGTCTTTATAGACAGTAGATAGGGAATTATTTTTCCAGTCACTGTACTTCGGGTATTTTTTTTTAATTACAATATTTATGTAAAAAACCCAGATAAGTACAAGGACTTCATCTTTCAATTAATTAAACTCAATTAGCCAAGTTATTATCTTTATTTTTCATTTATGTACTCATTTCCTTTCATTTTATTATTTACAAATAACAATTTTCTTCAAATAAAACTATGTACATATTTATATAACTACTCTAACAAATCATTTCCCTCTGAAACAATAATAATAATAATAATAATAATAATAATAATAATAAATCCCTAATTACTAAGCCCAGCTCGGCATAAGTGCCAACGGATGCTATAATGTACCACAACGATGAAGCTAGATTGCGCGAGATGCAATTCTACTAAAATTACTAGCTAATAGGTGATGAAATTTAGTTTCATATAATAATGTGACCATATGAAAGATTATGCGGGTGAATGGTACAAGGAAGATCAGATCAGCAGGGTTGTTGAAGCTATGCCGATGAATCACCACACTGATATAGAATAATTTTATGCCGGACTTTTTGGACATTTGCACAGAAAGGAAAAAGCATAAACTCTGCATCTCTTCTATCTTATACAAATCCAAAACCCTTGTTCTATTTTTTTTGTCAAAAGATATCATATATTAATCCAATCAAACAGATAGTTACATTCTGGATAACAGCCAGGCCCTGAAATCAAAGGGACGATTTACATACGGGTACAAAGAGAGGGCTTTTCTAGCTACCGAATGAGCTACCCTATTGTTCTCCCGACCTACAAACCGCACACTAAACCCCGGATTGGGACGAAAAAATGGACAAATCTCTTCCAGGGACTGCCCCCAAGTGACTGTCGCTCGTATCGGCTTAATTAATCTTGTCAACAATGACCTTAGCATCACCCTCGAACCTAACTTCAGACAAGCCACACTCTAGACACCAGATGATAGCCTCCCGGAGCACAAGCAACTCCACTACCAGTGGTTCATCAATATGCGCAAACTGCACACCATTAGCCCGAAGGAGCGTCCACCCTGGATCGAAAAGAACCATCCCACCAGCCGAGTGGGACCCCCTCCTAGTAGCCCCATCCCACATATAAACCAGACGAGAATCAACCACTTGGGTTTCTGGTTGAACCACCGGGCAGGCTATCCTCGGTGGCCGGTCGACTGGCAAACCTACCCACTCCTCGTACTACTGGTGAAATTGGTACATTAAAGCCGGAATCCCAAACTATTTGCCCTCAAAGACAACCCAGTTCCGCAATCGCCATATCCTCCAAAGGATGGCAACCACAACCATAAACAGCGACGGGTGATGGACAAGGGCGAGCAGCCACTTAAGAAACAACGGAAACGTGTGTCGAGGCAAACCTTCCCCCAAATAGTCCAATCCCGAGTAGTCCCAGAGAGCCCGCGCGACCGGACAGTAAAGAAACATGTGCTCCATAGTTTCGGGACCATCCCAGCAAACCGGACAACGGGGCAACACAGGAACCTCCTTTTCAATGAGAGCCTCAGTGGTCGGCAGAGCCCGATAAAGAATTTGCCAGACAAAGACTTTCAACTTAGGAGGAATCTTTGCTTCCCACAGCCGGATCCAGCTTTGCCTATCCATCCAACTAACCGATGCCCGCCACCCCCTGCTCCTATCAAGCTCAACTGCCAAATGATAGGCCGTCTTAACCGAGAACACCCCATCAGGAGTATTATGCCAGATCAGCTTATCCTCTACATTCTGCCTCGGGAGAGGGATAACCATAATGGCTCGACAGGTAGACGGGTTAAACCATTGACTAAGCTTATCCTCCACCCAACGCCCTTCCCCTTGCCAAATCACCCTCGCCACCAAGGGATCCCTCCCATCTGGCAGGACTCGGGGATTATAGCAAGGGGGATCCAGCTGAAGCCATGTGATCTAGTTCGAGTGGATAAGGGAGACCGAACGGCCATTACCGATCTGCCATCTTAACCTTGCCTCCAATAACTGGCGCCCAAAGAGAATGCTCTGCCATCCCCAAGAAGGGCGTGAACGCACTGTAGCAAACAAAAAAGTTCCTTGAGGAAAGTACTTCCCTTTATACACATGAGCAAGGAGGGATTGAGGTTCGTTGAGAATACGCCAGCCAATCTTAGCCAAGAGGGCTTGGTTAAAATGCTCAAACCTGCGAAATCACATACCCCCATCATGCTTACTCCTGCAAAGATTACGCTAGGACACCCACCGAATCTTGGGATGGCCCTCCTCCGCTCCCCACCAGAACCGGGGCACATGCTTATCCAAAAGACGACAAAGAGAGAGGGGCAGCCGAAAACATGACATTACATGTAGAGGCAAGGCCAAAGCTATTGAATTAATTAGAGTCTCCTTTGCCGCCCAGGACAAAGTCTTTTGCTTCCACCCCTGCAGACGCGCCAGTAATTTCTCTTCTAAATACCGGAAAGTGGCCATTTTGGAGCGGGCAATCAAAGTGGGTAACCCCAGATATTTATCATGGACCCCAACTGCACTGACCCCTAAAATTGCTGCCAAAAATTCTTGATCAGGTAAGGCAACATTCTTACAATAACAGACTGCCAACTTTTCCAGATTTACCCGCTGCCCGCTCAACTCCTCATACTCATTCAGCACCACAATCAAATTCTCGCACTCCTGAAGAGAACCTCGCAGGAATAAATAGGAATCATCCGCGAAAAACAAATGCAAAATCCTAGGAGCACATGGCGCCACTTTCACCCCCTCCAACTTCTTATCTGAGATCGCCTTCCTAAGAAGGGCCACAAACCCCTCCGCGCATAGCACAAACAAGAGAGGTGACAACGGGTCTCCCTGTCTGAGTCCCCGAGAGGAATTGAAAAAACCCGAGGGTGCGCCATTCATCAGTACCGAAAAAGAAGCGGACCCAAGACATTCATGTATCCATCCTCGCCAAACAGAGTTAAAACCCATTTTTTCCAAAACTTCCAGAAGAAAGGGCCATTCGACTCTATCATAGGCCTTTTCCATGTAAACCTATAGAGCCATGTACCCCTTCGTCCCCTGCTTCTTTATTTTTAGATAATGCATTAACTCATGTCCGAGAAGGATGTTATCAACAATTTGCCGGTCCCTTATAAACGCATTATGCCCCTCAGACACAATCGGAGGGAGAAAACCAGCAAGCCGTTCAGCCATGATCTTGGTTATTACTTTGTAAACAAATTGACAGAGACTAATCGAACGCAACTGGCGGACTGTTTCCACATAATCCACTTTAGGAATCAAAGTAAGCCAAGTATGGTTAAAACTCCGCAGCATTCGACTAGTCGGAAAGAATGAACAAACTGCATCAATCACCGAGGTGCCCACAATATCCCAGAAAGCTTTGAAGAATTTGACGGTAAAGCCATCAGAACCCGAAGCCTGCTTCGACCCCATTGAAAAGACCGTTCTCCGAACCTCATCGGGGAAAACCGCCGTCGTCAACTGAGCATTCATTTGCTGGGTAACAGTTCGGGAAATGGGGAGACTTGCCACCCTATCAGACATATTAGGAACCTGGGACTCCGAAGTAAACAGATTTTGGTAAAAGGTGGTAGCAATCGTAGCCTTCCCACTTTCCTCGGTAACCCATTCGCCCTCATCATTCCGGAGCCCCGAGACAAAATTCCTTTTCCGATGTGCGCCTGTCAAGGAAACGGTATGGAGAAAACCGGATTGAAGGCGTGATTAATAACTCTATCTAGAGTGTTATTTGCCCCCACTACGCTGTTGCTGGTATGAATTAGGCAAACCACCCCCAGGAGTTCCTTCAACCAACGTTGGACGACAAGTCTGGCTGTAGAAGACTTTTATAGTGAAAACGACAGTTCCCTTCGGAAGGGTTACGTCGTTTCACAAAATTCAAACATCAAATAATTATCCGGATTAATTAATTAAAATAATTTCGGTAATTAATTAGCCAAAAATTCAAATCTGAACGCGTCGTGCAAACGTGCTAAGTGCGTAGTGCGATTTAATATGTCAAATTAAATAGCCCACACTTTTTCCTAAAGCGCACTAACCAATTTATCCAATAAACTAAAGTGGAAAGCAAACTTAAAAACCACTTGAACTTTCCTTCTCCCACCAATGTGGTATTTCCTTTAACTCTTTTGACTACTCTAACAATCCTCCACTTAGTCAACAAGAGTCGAGAATACCTGTCTCGAACAAGTAACGCATACATAAATGTATCTTTTCGATTTGAACCTTTACCTAGTTTAAGCATCTCAAAGTTCATAGCGAATCAATGATGGGCTTAAGCTAGGAGTCAAGATCCAAAGCTAGAACCGGAGACACCACACACGTACTTGTCTCTTCTCTAAAACACAATCACCAACAAGGGTAGCATTATTATGGTCATGTGCTGATCCTGTTTCATGAGCATATACAAAAGTTGACCTTTAATTTTGTTAGACCGGCACCACTCCTAATGCTCACATAGGTGGCATTCCAAATGAACGTCATTAAGAGTTTTGTAACTCACCCTCCTTACAACTAATTTACTTATACAATAAATTAGTTCCCACCACATTGAACCTTTTAATTAGTGAATACCTAAAGAAAAGATTGAGTTTCCATTACTTCTAACTATACAAAAGGTCTCAATCCCATCCCTTGGAATGTCTCATAGATCATTCCTCTTGGCAACCCCTTCGTAGGAGAATCTGCCAAATTGTTGCAAGACCTTACATACACAATAGAAATGATTCAGTTAGTAATCAAATACCTAACATAATCATGTCTTAGGCTAATGTGTCTAGACTTACCATCATCGTGTCCTGTGCAGAGAGACGGCTGGCAAAATTGATGGAATTTGACGAAACAAGTGAGGGAAAAGAGAGGGATCTGGTCGTTCTCGCCATCATTTGAAGATTTACAGTGTGGCGTTGATCATGTCTGCAACGAATAACTTTTCCCCGCGAAACAAACTTGGACAAGGAGGGTTCGGGCCGGTATATAAGGTAGCTTTTATT
Organism: Linum trigynum; assembly: GCA_964030455.1. Lineage (NCBI taxonomy): Eukaryota > Viridiplantae > Streptophyta > Magnoliopsida > Malpighiales > Linaceae > Linum > Linum trigynum. Next base: position 6,705,556 of record OZ034817.1, read on the forward strand.
CAAAAACTTTAGTTCAATATAGAAGGCTTGTAAACATGAGTGAATGGGAGATTGATGTCTCAGGGAAAGCTGTCGGAAGGGTGACAAATAGCTGTGAAAAGGTTGTCGAAGAGTCAAGTCAAGGCTTGGTTGAGTTAAAAAATGAGCTTATACTCATAGCTAAGTTGCAACACAGAAATCTTGTCAGACTTCTAGGTTGCTGCATTCACAAAGAAGAGAAGATGTTGGTATACGAATATATGACCAATAATAGCTTGGATTCGTTCCTCTTCGGTAAGTTGGAAAATATAAACGTTGCCACATTAATAATTAAGTGATTATTTCTTTCTATCTATCGCAGAAGTTTCACATAACGGGTTTGAAGTCTGTGTGTTTGTGCCTCTTTGATATGTGACATAGATGAATCGAGAAAGTTACTTTTGGATTGGAATAAGCGTTTCACCATCGTTGAAGGAATAGCACAAGGCTTGTTGTACCTTCACAAGTACTCGAGAGTTAGAATTGTGCATAGAGATTGGAAAGTTAGTAACATATTACTCGAAGAAAATCTCGACCCAAAGATCTCAGATTTTGGAATGGCACGCATTTTTCAAACAAACGTGTTAGAAGCTAAGACAAACAGACCGGTTGGAACATTGTGAGTAATCTCCCAATGTGTACATCACTCTTCACGATTTAATTTCTTTACACCGCTTGTTGCTAGCAACTTATATAAAACTACACTGTGTAGTGGTTACATGTCTCCAGAGTATGCCAAGCACGGTATTATCTCCACCAAATCTGATGTTTTCAGTTTTGGAGTTATGTTGTTAGAGATTATGAGTGGTAAGAAGAATTACGACTCATTCAACTGGACCTCCCACTCAACCTCGTGGGTTATGTAAGTTATTAGCTTTATTTGTTTCTTTCTTGAAAAGTCTCAAGTAAAAAATAATTAGAAAAAAACGATGACGATGTTTCTTGAAACCAATTGGTTTTCCTTATTTCAAATGTTCAAGTAGGCATGGAAGCTATGGGAAGAAGGCACCGTATTAGAATTTATGGATTCAGCTCTGACGGATTCGTGCACAAGTACGAAGAAGATTTTTAGAAACATCAACATAGGATTGCTCTGCGCAGAGTACGATGTTGATGACAGGCCAACAATGTCAGAGGTGATATCAATGTTGACTAATGAAGTTATGCGATTGCCCATCCGAAACAACCCGCATTTACGACAAGTGGTCTAAGAAGCTCAAGCACCACCTACCCAGAAATCCGTCGTGTAAATAAGGTCACCATATCAACACTGAATGGTCCATAACAATATGTACTACTATTGTCTTTACTACCGGTCCATCTCAAATACATTATCCACGTTACATGTATGCATGTCACTCATTTCAGTATAGAAAGACCGGTTAATGCCCCACCGTTGACTTGGCTATTATAACATGCATAAAAGTCATGTGAACTAGACCACAAAATTATTATGGGAGTTAAATAGAAGTTCATGTATTAGTATATAAGATAATTTGTAAGTTTGGTTACTAAGATTATTGAATTATTTCACGTATGTCATTAAAAATATTTTCGTCCTCATCATTAAGATTAGTTTAATAGTCCAAATTTGGTAACTGGATGTCACCTTCAGTCGGTCTCCATTAGTGATTGGAGAGGCTGATGAAGGGGTGGCGACCACGATCGGATTGGTTACCGTGGTAGAGCCATGGTGATGGTATTAGTATACACCAAATACTAAATTAAATAATATCATATTTAATAGGATAAATACAATATAGTAACCAAATCTTTTCGAAAATATAATAACTGACGTGCCATTATTTTAAGTGAGCTAGATATTATTTTGCTGATGTGGCAACAAATATTTTGAAATTCAAAATTAAATTAAATTAAAAAAAACAATTAAAAAATCCCACGAGGACCCACGAGCTGGTCGTCACACGCGGCTGCTCCGCCCACCCGCCGAGTACGACTCCAACACCTACAGGCACAGCTTCCGCCCCCCAACCGTCTCAACCGACTACCGACACTCTTGCAGCTCCGCCATGCCGACGGCCGCCTCATCCAGATTGAGGGATTCAACGACGACAAGTGTCGTGTTCGCTCCCTCTACCCCCAGCAACGACGCCGCATCGAGGGTTGACAGCCACACTCAACTAAATCACGCCCTTCAACCATGACCAAATCGCCGCCATCGTTTCCTCGCCTTTCCTCGCCACGATCACTGAATACAACACTAGATCGTCGTTGGAGCTGATACAAAATCAGAAGGGACCAGAGAAAAGTGTTGTCTTTCATTTCTTCCAAGCTTAGTATATATACAAAGTACATGTTGGCAGGTGAAAGAAGAGACATCAGAAAGACATTCAACAGTGCAATTAAGAGTGGGCCGATCGAGTGGGCTATTGGTGTGGGTTATCTTCTAATAATTGCAGGCCCAATTTATCAAAATAGGAAGCCAAGTCTTCTTATTCCATGAAAGCTGAGAACTGTGCAGAAGCTGTTTGGCAAGCGGGTCTGGGGAAGAAGAAGGTTCTTCCTCTCGTATTACTCCCCCGCAAGCTGGACTACACAGATTGTGCAAGGCAAGCTTGGAGCAGAGAGCAGAAAAAGAACAAGGACCCAGGGGTTTTGTGAACAAATCCGCCAATTGGGAAGAAGAAGGGACGTATGCGGTTCGGATGATACCTTGTTGGATCTTCTCACGGATTAGATGGCAATCGAGCTTGATATGCTTAGTGCGCTCGTGGAATATGGGATTCTCCGCAATGTGAAGGGCAGATTGGTTATCACAATACAAGGAAGATGGAGCAGAGTGCACGACACCAAGGTCTTGAAGGAGAAAGATGAGCCATTGAATCTCACAAGTCGTGAATGCCATGGCGCGATGCTCCGCCTCGGCTGACGAACGGGTAATGGTCGATTGCTTCTTAGACTTCCATGAGATCAAGGAGGAACCAAGGAAGATACAATAACCAGATGTAGAACGTCGAATATCAGGGCAACCCGCCCAATCTGAATCGGTGAAGCCATAGAGTTGAAAAGATGAAGTCGCAGAGAAGAAAATGCCTTGGCTTGGGGATGCTTTGATGTAACGAAGAAGATGATGTGCATCACGAAGGTGGGTAGTGGTGGGATTGTCCAGGAATTGGCTCAACTGTTGGGTTGCAAAGCTTATGTCGGGGCGAGTTGTGGTGAGGTAAATCAATTGGCCGATCAAACGACGGTAAGAAGAACCATCAGTAGGTGGGGTGCCATCATTATATATAAGGTGAGTCTTTGGTTCCATTGGGGCAGAAGCAGGTTTGCAATCAAAGAACCCATTTTCATGAAGGATTTCAAGAGCATATTTGCGTTGACTGAGATGAATTCTAGTGGGGCTGTGAGCCACTTCAAGTCCCAAGAAATAACGCAACTCTCCAAGGTCTTTAATACAGAAGAGGGAGTGCAGATGAGATTTTACCTTAGCAATTTCAGACAAATCATCCCCAGCCAAGATAAGATCATCAACGTAGATAACAATGGCTGTGAAAGCTGTAGAAGTGGTTTTGGTGAAGAGTGAATGATCTGAAAGGCATTGATGGTAACCAATGTCGGTGAGAGACTGTGAGAGCTTGGCGAACCATTGGCGAGAAGCCTGTTTGAGCATGTAAAGGGATTTGTGGAGACGACATACCTTCTGCCTATCAGAAGGAGGTAATTGCATCTGCATTCCTGGAGGGAGACGCACGTAAACCTCTTCATTGAGGTCTCCGTGTAGGAAAGCATTGTCTACATCAAGTTGGTGAATATGCCATCCACGAATAGCAGCAACAACCAAGAGAGTGCGAACTGAAGTGAGCTTAACAACTGGTGCAAAGGTTTCTGTATAATCTAAACCTTCTTGTTGGCTGTAACCCTTGGCAACTATGCGTGCTTTGAAGCGTTCCAAAGTACCATCATAAAGAAACTTGGTCCGGTAAATCCATTTTGAGCCAATAGCAATTTTGCCAGGAGGAAAATCAACAATGGACCAGGTTTGATTCTGTTCCTGGGAAGCAATCTCACGCTACATAGCTTTGTTCCAGTGGGCATGAATGGAGGCTTCTTTAAAGGAAATGGGGTCATGGAAGGAACTCACAGAAAGGGCAAAGTGGTGATAGGTAGGGGAAAGAGAAGAGTAAGAAAGAACAGTTGGAAGATCATAAAGTTTACCTTGATGATTTGGTGGAGACCTTGGGGGAAGAGTATTGGTTCTTCCAAGTGAAAGTAAGCTGTGATGATAGTAGATGAGATAAGCAGGGGGTCTTGTTGGGCGTTTGGATTTTTGAAGGAGTGGGGATGGAGAAGAAGAAGAAGGTTGTTCCTCATCCATGTCAACATCATAAGAATCTGGTGGTGTGGTTGGATGAATGGGTGATGGAAGAGAGGCTGGATAGGGAAAAGGGAATCATTTTTAGATATGTCAGCATCTGGGTCGGGAAGAGATTGAAAGGGAAATATGTGTTCATAAAATATGATGTCACGAGAAACAAAATTTGAATGGGAGTTCAAGTCATAGAGTTTATAACCTTTGGTACCGAAAGAGAAACCCAAGAAAACACATTCTCTAGCTTGAGAGGTGAATTTGTTGCAATGAGAAGGTAAAGTGGAAGCATAGACAAGGCAGCCAAAGACCTTAAGGTCTTGATAGTTGGGTGAGGTGAGGTGCAGTTTCTGGAATGGGTTTTCATTATTCATAATAGGATTAGGGAGCCGTTTAATCAAGTGGACAGCATGGCGGACATAATCACCCCAAAAACTAAGGGGCAAAGCATCTTGGAACTTAAGTGCCCGAGCAACCGAGAGTATATGCTGGTGTTTTCGCTCAACTCTACTATTTTGTTGGGGGTCTTCACACAAGAAGTTTCATGAATAATTCCCTTAGCTGCAAAGAAGCTAGTCATCTTGAATTCTTGGCCATTATCGCTTCGAATTCTCCTAATTTTGGTATGGAATTGGGTCTCAACATAAGCACAAAAAGCTTTCAATGTGGCTGCGGGTTTCAGATTTGGATTTCATGAGCATCAACCAAGTGAGATGAGAGAAATCGTCGACAAGAGTAAGAAAGTAAGAGAAGCCATCATAAGAAGGAATGGGGTTAGGCCCCCAAATGTCAATGTGCACTAGGGAAAAAGGAGCATCAGCAACAGACATACTTAAAGCAAAAGGTAATTTCCTCTGTTTGGCAAAATGATATATAGCACAAGGTTGTGTTGGGTTTGTCGCAATTGACGAATCAATTTGACTCAAAATACTGATTTTGGAATGAGATAGATGTCCTAAACGAAAGTGCCATATGTTAAAGTGTTTCGGAATTTGCGAATGGGAGGACAAAACTGCAGAATTAGGATGGATAGGTGTTTCAAAAGATTGCTACTTCATTTGGTAGAGGCCACCTTGGAGTTCAGCCGAACCAATGCTCTTCCCCGTAGGTATGTCCTGCAAATAACAATATATAGAGAAGAAGGAAATTGATATAGGCATAGTTGTGGTTAGTTTATGGACTGATATGAGGTTAAAGGTGAAATCTGGCACAAATAAAACTTCAAAGAGGGTCAAAGTTGGTGAAAAATGAACTATGCCTAGGTGAGTAGCTGGCATTTGTATTCCTATGGGAAGAGTGATCATGACATTGGATATGGGTTGAAAGGATGAAAAAGAGAGAAATTGCAAATCATATGATTTGTGGCTCCGGTATCGAGAATCCAAGTGTGGCCACGAGAATGGAATGGTTTGGGAAAGGGAAGAGAAGGGTTTTGTGTACCTGACCGGTTGCTGGTCGAAGAAAAGAAGGCAGTAGCAGAATTGGTGGGGGTTACTGACTTGTTGGTGGTGGGATTGAGAAGTGGAGGTTGTATCATGGACATAAGCTTGCAGCTGAGAATACTGTTCCCGGGTAAGTTTCAGACTTGCCAGAGCTTGTAATAAATCAGGCTGAGTATTCTGAGACTTGGCAATGACTGAATGTGCATGAGCTCACTGGTTAGTGTTGAAGTTTGCTCGAGGCGTGTAACCAGGTGGACATCCGTTCCTTTTGAAGCATTGATCGAAAATGTGGTCTTTGACTGAAATTTCCTTGAGCTCTAGGCGATCGAAAATGTGTTCTTTGGTAAGGTCTTTGCTGCCCACCAAATTGATTCATGCATTGAAAATTTCCTTGATTGCCAAACTGACTATTGTTCTGCTGCAGGTGAGCTGGTGCAAGCATTGCCATGGAATTTTGGTGCCATTTTGCTGCACGTTAGTAAGTAACTGCCTATCCAGTTGTGTTACTCTATAAAATATGGTGTCCATGTCTGGTAGAGGATCACACATGAGGATTTGTGTCCTTGCAAGAGCATAGTTGTCATTGATTCCTCTTAAAAAAACTAAATAATCAGGTTGGTTTCTTGATAACGATTGATGCTAGTGATCACCTTGGAGTTTGGGTCCAACTTTCCACTACAGTCACACTCAGGGAGAGGTTGATAATTTTGCCACTCATTCCAAATAGTCATAAGCTGAGTGTGGTACTCTGAAACTGAGCGATTACCTTGCTTGAGTGTAGACAATTGTTCTTGCAATTATGAGATCTTGATGAGGTCACCTTGAGAATAGCGTTTCTTTAAATTCTTCCAAGCCTCTGATGCTGTCTTGAAGTTCAGAAGGCTTTTTCTGATGTTGTCACTCACAGCAAATGTAATCCAACCAAGTACTATGGTGTTGCAGCTCATCCATGGCTGGTACATGGGATCTGAGCGACTAGGCATAGGAAGGGAACCATTTATGAAATGTAATTTGTTCTTGGATGATAAAGAGTTGAGCATGTACTTACTCACTCATTATAGTTGCTTTGATTCAGCCTTTCAGGAACTAAGAGAGCAGCTGGACTTTCACCACCATGAAGGTAGTAGGGATCTGCAAACAAGTACTCTTTTGTGCTGGTTTTGTGGCTTGTTTCTTCATCACTAGCCATTTCTTAGCAGCTGGAAAAACTTGAAGGTTTGATGAGGAAACCCTAGATAAGATAATTTTGCTCTGATACCATTATACAAAAGCAAAAGGGACCAGAGAAAAGTGTTGTTTTTCATTCCTTCCAAGCTTAGTATATATACAGAGTACATGTTGGCAGGTGAAAGAAGAGACAGCAGAAAGACATTCAACAGTGCAATTAAGAGTGGGCCGATCGAGTGGGTTATCTTCTAATAATTGCAGGCCCAATTTATCAAAATAGGAAGCCAAGTCTTCTTCTTCAATGAGAGCTGAGAACTGTGCAGAAGCTGTTTGGCAAGCGGGTCCTGGGGAAGAAGAAGGTTCTTCCTCTTGTATTAGGAGCTTGCCATTTTGAAATCCCAAATTATCTCCTCGTCTAGCTTATTCCTATCTTCATAATCCATTCCCGCTGCACTTTGCGCTGTTAGATCAACACTCAGATCTCGACTGCTACATCTGTGACAGCTACAATGAAGCTAGGTAAAGAATAGGCAAAATACACTTTCATAGCCATAACTTTGCACTATGTGACAAATATAGTCAAATTTGAAAAAATACACAGAAATAGCCACGAATTTGAAACTACCTTGACAATTATAGCCATTTCCGTTAAAATTATTAACGGAGTTAGAGATGTCGTTAACATCCGTCAACAACGAGCTGAGATGGCGCCGCGTCAGCTTTTATGTCAACTCTTAGTCGACGTGTCATGCCACATGTCATGCCACGTGTCATGCCATGTCAACTTAAAAATAAAAAATATTATTTATTAAAAAAAACTAATTGACCATCTCTTTTCCTCTTCGCATAAATCCCACCTCCATTCTACCTCAACTCAAAATAGCCGGCGACTCTCAATCGACGAAAGCACTCATCAGCCTTGGTTCATTCACCACTCGATATAGTCCAGCTCGCCTCCGCGGTCCAACAATACACAACAAGGAGACGTAGCAACGACCGACGGAGGGAGAATGATTTCCGGGCTCTCAAGCTTTTGTTGCAGCAGCGGATGTGCAGAAAATGAAGAGCGGGAGAGAAATGAGTCATGGGTAAGCAGCAGAGGAGCGAGTTTCATTGATCTGGAGAGAAAAGGAGCGTCTGAATTTTGGAGTCCGATTTCTCAATCCCTTCTGTCTCGATTTCCTCGGTGACGGGGCCAATTACTTCCTGAGTTTGTAGCCGTCGATGGTGTCGGGGATGAATGGGGACGGAAGGAGGATGAATCAAAGCATGGCTGTGAATATTGGCAATTCAATTGCAATTCAACCCCTTGGGAATCGAGCTCCGGCATCACTCTATCCCGAAGCAGATCTACGAGTTCGCGTCGGCGATCCGACGCGAGGAGTTGGCCACAAATACCGGCCGCATAGCGAGAAGCATCCATTGCTGGTGGTGATTGTTTCTCCCAACTGTGGATTCTCTGGTGGCGGCGGTGGCGATGGTACCTTCACTGGTTCAGTTTGTGGTGGAGATGTTCACGGCGTGTCGCTGGTTCTGTAAAAGGGATTGATTCGTCCGATCTGACAACTGGTTCTCGGGGAGAAGGGTTTGATTGGTTTGGCGGCGGCGACTGGTTGTTGAAGAAGGCATTTTCTTGGGAAAGAGTTGGTGGGTGTGGCGACGGAGATTTTGCAGCGGCGAGAAGAAGAACAGGAAGGGAAAGTCTAAGCGACGGATAAAAAAAAAAAAGATTGTAGGGGTTTCGTGTTCAGCAGCGGCAACACTCTCTACTTTAAGGTTCTTTGCTACGCCGCAATTGCAAGATGAAGACAATACTCTCGTCGGAAACAATGGGCATTTCCGATGGGAATCCTCTCGTCCTCTGCTCTCTCTTTTTGTTTTGGTGGAATCCTTAGCTCTGTCTGCGTGGAAGGGGAAAGGAAAAGGGATATTTTCATTTGATATTTCTTTTTCCATCATGGCATGCCACGTAGATCAAATTAAAGGATATTTTCGTTTGTCCAGTCAGCCGTCGTTATGATTCCGTTACATTAATGGATGGAATGGTTATTTCTGTATATTTTTTCAAATTTGGCAATATTTGTCACAAAGAGCAAAGTTATGGCTATGGAAGTGTATTTTGCCTAAAGAATAAAGCACTGATTTCTCTCACCGAAATTGATTTTCTATCACAATTCAAGAATGGGAAAAGAGTACCTAAATTTTTAACACACTAATTTTTAACAAATTATGTTGTGGTACCCAAAATTATTTTTTCTTACAATTTAGTACCTAAATTTTATTTTTATAAATAAGTCCTTAAAATTTGATGGTAAAACTACGTTTTGGTGCGCAAATTTATTTATTTTTACAATTTAGTACCTAAACTTTTAAAATTTTACAAACAGGTCCAATTTGTTTGTATGTGGAATTTCATATTTGAATGTCACAGGGTCAAAAAATGACTAGGGGTTGCAACGGTAGGCGTTCTGATGATGGTCGCCATTTTGGAATTTTCTCGTACCGAAGACGGCGCAAACTCAAAGGTTATGTTTGTTTCATGTATGTTCTACGTTTCTACGCTTGCTTGCTTGCTTGTTATGCACTCTGTTTATATATCGCCATATATGAACAGAGAGACTTCTGGCAGAGTTGATGATGGCATCTAAGGACACGAAAACTAAGGGAGGCGACGAGATTGAGGAAGATGACGATCCCGACCATGATCTGACAATCTACAACATCGCATCCATCGTGACTGCTACAAAGAACTTCCCTTTGCGGAATAAACTCGGATAGGGAGGTTTTGGACCTTTATACAAGGTAAAAATCCGTCTAGCCATCCACTAAAAGGAAAACTATACACGAGACACGAAAACGTTGATCCGACTAGGGCTTTTGAACACGGGTTAACGTTGTTTGATGTTTCAGGGGATACTACCGGGCAGGGGCAGAGCCAGGATTTCGTAACTGAGTGGGCCGAAAAATATTTAAATATAAATAAAACTAAAATAATTATTTTAAAAGTACACAACGTTCTTTGAGATAATTGTTCAAAATAGCATCTAAACTAAAATTTTTAGCTATCTTTCATTTAATATAAATAACTAAATCATTAACAAGATATTCATCATTTTAATTCCTTTGACAATCATATCTCTGTTAATCCCTGAATTATATAGTTTCTATAAAGGAGAATGATCAGAATTTTAATTAGAAAAATCACCAAATGAAAATTAAATAGAGGTTGACTTTTTCATATGAAGTTGGATTAAAGTAATAAAAGAATAAAAAAGAACAAAAAAGGAGTGGCTAAAGCAAAATGTGAGGTAGTTGTGGATCGAACCTCTATGCTTCTCAATAAAAATGAAGCTTATCTACCAATAGACTATATAACTATTACATGACAATGTACAGCTGAATTGTACTTATGGAAATTTTAAAAGAATATCCTTAGGGTCCTAGGGGCCGAGACTAATCCGGGGTGGGCCGGGGCCCACCCTACACTCTATGTACCTCCACCCCTATTACAGGGGAGGCAGGAAGTGGCTGTGAAGAAATTATCTAAGAAATCATATCAAGGGCTGGTTGAGTTTAGGAATGAGCTCATCCTCATAGCCAAGCTGCAACATAGGAATCTCGTTAGCGTTATTGGGTTGTTGCATTCATGATGAAGAAAAGATGTTGGTGTATGAATATATGCCTAACAAGAGTTTGGACTTTTTCATTTTTGGTAAGTTGGAATTTTTTCCCGTTAATGTTTAAAATTGAGAGCATCTTGCTTTTCTATTTGACGTGAACTGAAGTATATTATGTGTGTTTGTACATCTTTTTCACTTTACATAGATGAATCGAAGAGGTCACTATTAGACTAGAATAAGCGTTTCAGTATCATTGAAGAGATAGCTCAAGGTTTGTTGTACCTTCACAAACACTCAAGAGTGAAGATTGTACTTAGGGATTTGAAAGTCAGTAATATATTACTCGATAAAAATCTGAATCCAAAGATCTCAAATTTTAGAATGGCACGCATTTTCAATGCAAATATATTGGAAGCTAACACAAACAGCCTGCAGGAACATAGTAAGCTCTTGTCCCCCATCTTCTCGACTAACCGCACTTTTTTACTCTACGTAGACTTAGCAACTTTCATCGTCAAATTGTATACATGTGATGCAGTGGCTATATGTCTCTGGAGTATGCTATGAAAGACACATTCTCCACTAAATCGAATGTCTTTAGTTTCGGAATAATGTTGCTGGAAATTGTGAGTGGAAGGAAAACTATCACCTCATTCAAGCTATAAACCTCGTGGGATATGTAAGTTACTTGCAATCTTTGTTCTTCCTTTTCCCCCCAAAAAATTTATCGTTATTGGGCATAACGATATAACATATGAAAAGTACTTCCCGAGAATCTGTAGGCATGAAAACTGTGGAAGGAAGGCACCCCATTGTTGTTAATGGATCCAACCATGAGCAATCCTCACAATTATAAGGATGAGATACTTAGTGATAAGGAATAATCTTAATTATTTCTTGTATTTATATCCTTGTATTTAGTCTTGTTAGTAGACGAGTGGTTCCACTCTTGTAGCTACTTTCTGTTGTAGAGTTGGTATTTAAATCATTCTCCTAATCAATAAAAATCACCACATTCAATCACTTACATGGTATCAGAGCAGACGTTCTGGTCTCCTTAAACCTAAACACACGTCCCTTTTCTCCACTTAATCGCTTCTCTTCCTCCTCTCTTCTACACCTGCCGCCGCTATGGCTGCTAACATTGGTGAGTCTGTTATCAACATTGACGATGCGAATACTGTCATCACCCTCAATCCCGCCTCCCAGATTCCTACCAAGCTCACTGGGGATAATTTCCCCACCTGGCGCTCTCAACTCACCACTCTTATGCTCGGTCTTGATCTTCTCAAGTTTCTGGATGGCTCTCATCCTCAACCGACGGATACTGCTCCTGCCGATGATGGTCATCGTTGGTATAGGCAAGACCAGCTGATCCTCCACTCTATTTTGGCTTCCATGTCTCCTGGCGTTTCCCCGTATGTCTCTGCTGCTGCTTCTTCTCGCCAAGCCTGGACTATTATGGAGCGGATGTTTGCAAGCCAATCCCGCCAGCTCGTTATCAACCTTAAGGAAAAGCTTGGCCGCGAAAAATAGGGCAATCGTCTTGTCTCCTTTTACCTCCAGGCCCAACGAACAATGGAAACTGAGCTGGCACTAATAAATTCTCCAGTATTTGATGAAGATATGATTCTCCGCATCCTTTGCAGCCTCCGTAAAGAGTACGGTCAGTTGGCCGTCGCCATCCGTGCTCGTGACACACCTAGCGCAATTGAAGACCTCCATGATCTCCATGTCGATTATGAGGCTGATCTTTCTGCCATTCATCTGTCTTCTTCTTCGGATCCCACAACAGCCTTCTCCTCGTCCCGTGGTCGCTCCTATCATCCAAGCCAGACCTCCCGCTCCCCTGCTGGGTCTCGACGTGACAACTCCAGCCCTGTATCCTCTTATGGCTTCGACGCGTATTCCCAGCGCTCGTCTAGTCCCCAGACTCCTCGCCCATCCTCACCTCCCCCCCCCCTCCAATATTATTCAGGTGCTCCTTCTGGCCCCTCTCTTCTAGGTCGGCCTCAGGTTTCTTGTCAATTCTGCGACAAGCCTGGCCACTCGACCAAAGAATGCCACCGCATTCGTGGGCGTCCCCAGGCTCATCACACCACCTCCTCTTCCGCCGCTGCTTCCGGTTGGCTGGTTGACACAGCAGCCACCAATCACATGACACCCGACCTCGGCCCTCTATCCTTGTATGCTGATTATAATGGTCCCGACGAAGTGTTTATTGGCGTGGATCAGGTCTGAAGATTACTCACATTGGCACCTCTCACTTAGCTACTTCTATGCGCTCTTTATCTCTTCATGATGTTCTTTGTGTGCCGACGATCCAACGTCGATTACTATCTGTTGCTCAACTATGTAAATCTAATTTGGTGTCTGTGGAATTCTTTTCTGACTTTTTTGTTGTGAAGGATCTAGCCATGGGGGCGCACCTGCTACGCGGAAAGAATAGGGGTGATGACTACGAGCTGGCGGCTGACTCCCAACCCATCCGTCTAGCCTTGACTGCTGCACAAAAACCTTCTGCACAAGCATGGCACCAACGATTGGGGCATCCCCATCTTAACCTTCTCTCTTGAGTCATACGTAATCATTCCCTTCCCGTCACCTCTTTTTCCTCATGTTCTTAGTTTGAATCATGCTCTCTAAATAAGAGTCATAAACTCCCATTCTCTGTTTCAAGTCTCTCTAGTTCTCGCCCTTTTGATTTATTATATATGGATGTTTGGGGCCCTTCCCCTCTTCTTTCCCATGATAATTTTTCATATTATTTGGCCATTGTTGATCACTTTTCCTGTTACACATGGCTATACCCACTTCGTCGCAAATTTGATGTTCATCAAATTTTATCACCTACAAAGCGATGATAGAAAACTATTTTCATACCACCATTCGTCGTGTCTATAGCGATGGTGGCGGCGAATTTCAAAAGTTGTGCTCCTTTTTCCAAACTCACGGCATTACACACCTTCTAACACCTCCACATACCCCTCAACACAACGACCTCGCCGAACGAAAACACCGCCATATCGTTGAAATCGGCCTCACCCTACTTCACAATGCTCACCTTCCCCTCACCTTTTGGACTTACGCTTTCCGCACCGCCACCTATCTTATCAACCGCTTACCCTCCACCTCGCTTCATGGTGCCACTCCCTATCACACCTAGTTCAATGAACATCCGAACTATCTCAAGCTCTGCATATTTGGTTGTGCATGCTACCCCTAGCTTCGACCTTACTCTCCACATAAATTAGCACCGGCTCTCGTTGTTGTCTTTTCCTTGGCTACTCCCTTACACAGAGTGCCTACCTTTGTTATGACCCAACCTCCGACTGAATTTTCACCTCTCGCCACGTCCAATTTGACGAAGCACTACTTCCCGGCCTTCCCAACCCCACCACGGCCAGCCCTTGTGCTCCCCTCGATTGGGTTTCACTCACGACACCTCCCATTACCACTTATTCTATTTCCCCTCCCCCATCATTTCCCACTACCCCCAACCTAGCTCCTGTTGTTATCTCCCCCTCCGTCCCAGCTGCTGGCCCCTCCCACCCCTTTGCACTGGTCGTTGCGTCCCCCGCTGCTGACCCTTCACAGCATCGTCAGCAACCACCCCCACCTGCCAAGACGGCCCATCGGCCTGTCACTCGTAGTCAACGAGGTATATTTCGGCCCAAGAAGCTTTTTTCATACTCAGCTATTTTCATTTGAGGTCAAGCCTCGCTCGATCAAACAAGCTACTGCTGATCCCAGGTGGAACTCGACCATGTGGGTGGAGTATGCTGCTCTTTATCTAACCATACGTGGACACTAGTACCACGCCCTCTTTATCAACACATTATTGGATGTCGCTGTATCTTCCGAATCGGATGGAAATCAGATGGGTCCATTGACCGCTTCAAAGCACGATTGGTGGCCAAGGGTTTCACTCAACGCCTTGGCATTGATTTCCATAATACATACAGCCCGATTCTCAAACCAGTCACCATTCGCACAGTATTTTCTATTGCTCTCTCTAATCATTGGCATATCTTACAGTTCGACGTCAATAATGCATTTTTGCAAGGTACCCTCAAGGAAACTATTTACATGGAACAACCTCCCGGGTTTCATGACCCGGTGCATCCTGGTCATGTCTGCTGTCTTTCTCGCCCGATCTATGGTCTACGACAGGCCACGCGCTCCTGGTATATGGAATTGACTAGTTTTCTTGAACAGGAGGGCTTCGTCAAAACAAAATCAGATGCCTCTCTATTTTTCTATCGCAAGGGCTCCGTAATTCTATATTTCCTGGTCTATGTGGATGGTCTCCTTTTGACAGGAAACCATGCGCCCTCACTTGGTCAACTCTAGGACCGCTTTTCCGCTCGCTTGTCTCTTAAAAGTCTTGGCGCCGTCAACTACTTCCTTGGCATCGAGACTCTCCCCACCGACACTGGCTATGTCCTCTCTCAACAAAAATATGTTGAAGATCTTCTAGCCCGCTTCGGCATGACTGACACTCGTCTGGCGCCCACGCCACTGTCCTCCACCGCCAAGCTCATTCTAGTTGACGGCACCCCCCTGCGGATCTCACCACCTGCAAACAGGCACTCGACTCACTCCAATATCTTCTTTGCACCCGCCCCGACATCGCCTTCGCCGTCAACAAGTTGTCCTAGTTTATGCATGCTCCCACCGAGCTCCATTGGCAACATTTCAAGCACCTCTTTCGCTACTTGAAGGGCACCAGCACCTTTGGTCTTCGTCTCCAGCCCTCTCCCATTCCACAACTAGTTGCATTTGTTGACTCTGATTGGGCGGGTGACCTTGATGATCGGACTTCAACTATGGCCTACCTCGTCTACTATGGCAACAACCTCATCTCCTGGAAATCAAAGAAACAATGATCAGTTGCTCGGTCTAGCACAGAGGCCGAGTATCGTGCGCTTGCTCCTGCCACCTCTGAACTTGTTTGGATTCAGAATCTGCTTCATGAACTTCATCAACCCCTTCCCACCTCCCCGACGTTATATTGTGACAATCTTGGCGCGATGAAATTCTCTGCAAATCCAATTCATCACTCGCGCATGAAACACCTCGCACTCGACTACCTCTTCGTTCGGGATCTTGTTCACTCCCAGGGTCTTCATATACGAGGCATCCCAACAGCTCACCAGCTCGCCGATGCATTGACTAAGCCGCTGCGTATCACCCGCTACTAGCTACTTAAGTCCAAGATTGGTGTTGTTCCCACCACCATCTTGCGGGGACGTGATAAGGAATAATCTTAATTATTTCTTGTATTTATTTACTTGTATTTAGTCTTGTTAGTGGACGAGTGGTTCCACTCTTGTAACTACTTTATGTTCTAGAGTTGGTATTTAAACCACTCTCCTAATTAATCCAAATCACCGCATTCAATCACTTACACTTAGATGCATCAACATAGGGTTGCTCTGCATTGAATACAATGCAAGTGATCGTCCATCAATGTCAAATGTAATCTCAATGTTAACTAATGAAGTCGAACCATTGCCCGTACCGAGACAACCCGGGTTTACAATGACGAGGACGGTAAGCATTGGCAGGGAGAGAAGAGAGCCAGAAAATTGTTCAGCTAATGAAGTCACCATAACAAGTATGAGCCCTCGATAGCAACTAGCAAGCTCATGGAGTCCAAAGTTGCTACTTGCTAGTTAGTCCTTTCTCTAGTAATGTACAACTTTAACTGCTGGGAATGCCAAGTGCTGCACAGAACAAGCTGTGTAATTTTCGCCATAAAAGCTCTCTCACTTTGCTTTGCTGTAGATTGGACGTTGGAAAATAACAATTCTATTGGTGCTCCACCTGTTAATTACTTGGATAGATGGACCGGCATTGACTTTGTCATTTTCCAGGAAAGAGTGATATAGCTGAATAATTGGGTTCTGGCATTTGCTTGCGAAGACTTCAGGTCCTCCCCAGTACCCACTCGTTGCCTCTTTGTCTGCAGCAATCAATTTCTGCCTGTGGGGAGCTGGTCAGTAATACACAATTCTAAAGTGAAGTACCGTTTCATTATATGTGATAATGTATGTTCCTTTCTGTATTAAAAAACCAAAAGTGTACATCTGTTCACTCTATAGGTTAACCATGTAGAGCCGTTCTTTTGCTGTAGCCTCCATTGTTTCTGTCGAAAAGGAAAAAGTCACTGCTAAAGAAGAATGGGAAGCAAGACATGGCTATTGGGCTTGACCAAGGTTGTCAAACCGGTTTAAGTCATTGAGCCGGTCAAGCAAGGGGTTTGAGGTTCAATGGTCTGATCGGGGTCCGGCCAGTTTGAGCCGTTTTAGACGTTTTCTAAATATATATACAAATAAAGTAGTAATTAAAAATTTAATGAGTGAAATAAAATTTATCTTACATATATCTATTAAATACTTATTTTCAACAAAATAAATCTACCTAACCTCCATGATCCACCTACCATTTCCCTTCCTTCATTCCTTTTCCTCTCTTCTGCCTCTCTTCTTCTCCCTGTTTAGGGGTCAGACCGGGGGGTTTTCTGGAGGCCGTTTTGAAGCCCGACTCGGATTGAACCGGGTCCAACCGGGGGGTTCGATAGGGGTTTAACAACCTTGGGCTTGACACAACAGGCCCTGAATTAAAATAGGTAAAATGTATTTGAATAATAGAGCAGCCCATTCATTTCATCCATATTCTCCTTTCACGTGGGCTTAGGACTTCCCTTTCTTCACAATTTCCCATCTTCACAATTTCCCACCTTTCTTTATCAACTAGCTTATAACCCAAGTGTGTTTGCCGAATGAGGATAATACTACGCATGTTCATATTTGAGTGTATATTCTTATGTTATGTTTAACCTATCAGTCAGATTAAATTTGTCGACAATTATTCTGAATGACGCCTAGAGAATGGATGTATAGGAGGAATATTTGAAGGAGTACCATCACAGTTAGAGAGCATGAAATGTAAAATGAGTCTAATATCATGCCCATTCAAATTATTTAAATAGGTACCCTTAATCCAATTTTCAAAATGAGAGTTTAGCCCCAAACAAAATGATAATGAAACGTCAAAATTTTCTATTTGGCTCTGTATAATCTTGGTCTCTAAGTTTGCCTTTCAATCCAAGTGAGAATAACTTCATCGCATCACAGATAGGGCAAATAAAATTTGCAAATATTTCAAGCTAGACTAATTAGTAATTGATAGAAGTTTGCCTAACGACAAACATATATAATCCATGCATTGCAATAAACGTTAAGTTAGATGCAAAAAATTGGATTCAAAATTAGCTACAATAGAATTTCTAAGTTTTAGTAACCCAAGGAAAAAAAGCATAATTGTTGAAGATATATCTACCAAAACAAAACATAATTATTTGATACATGGAGATAATTCAGCTATAGACCGGAGATTAATTTCCCAACTCTCTTCTTTAAATGACTCCGTTTAACAATTGTTATATTGTCAACAAAATAAATCAAAATTTCAGTCTAGGGTGTCGAAGAAGAGGCTCGAAGAGTTCAGATACTAGTTGGGAAGTAAGAAAGCAACAAGTTTGGTGATTCTCTTTCACAATGGAATATGTCAGTGATGACTGGAAGCTGTGATCCCAATTCCCTATTGTCACAAAAAAAAACATGGACCAATTTAGATTCAAAACTTAGCATGTATATGAATTTCCTAGCAATCTTAACCCGGGAATGAAAAATCTTCAAATTATGAATCAATCACTATCATAGGATTAGGACCAACAGCCACGGAAATAGAACTAACCCATGAATGGGTTCGTTTGGATGGATCAATTTAGAAATGAGTCGATTTGATCAATGTCTCGTTTTACAAACGAGACAATTAAAACGAGTCAATTCGAATTACCTACCCTCACCCTAGGTAATTGAAATTGATTCAAAACAGATCAATTCAAAATACCTCAGGCAGATTGATCCATCCAAATTTTTTGCTAGCAAACGAGGCAA
This sequence comes from Linum trigynum, assembly GCA_964030455.1. NCBI lineage: Eukaryota > Viridiplantae > Streptophyta > Magnoliopsida > Malpighiales > Linaceae > Linum > Linum trigynum. Next base: position 6,724,100 of record OZ034817.1, read on the forward strand.
TTTGGTACAATTGTCTCAAAATTGATCCGTTACAATTTCTCATCCAAACGACCCTATGTTTTGACATAATTCACATAATAGAAATGGAAAACCAACCCAAACTGTGCATCAGTTGTTGTTGTTGCCGCAACCATGGGAAAATCAAACCATGCCTTATGCTATTTCCCTCGAGAAAGATTGTTTGTCCAAAACATCAGAATCCGTTACCTTTTGGTTCTGGGCAAAGATTTACCTCTCAAGATTGAAACAAGAAGAAGTGTAAGATGATTACAAACAAAAGGATAGTATTAATATGTACAGTCAAATGCCCAGAATATTAAAGCAAAAAACAATTTTACCAACAGAATCAAACGTCTAGATAATGCACTTTCGTTTCAGAAAAGAGGATTAAAAGAGCACTATCACTGAAGAAATCGATAACACTCTAGCACTGACATTGCTTTTACCAGTGACGAAAGTAGAATTTGGAAACTACCTATGTCCTCTTTTCAGAATATAAATATAAAATTAATAAAAGTTAAATAAACATAATTAAAACTAATAATATTTGAATAATTCATTCGTAGATAAAGAAACAATCAACTAATACAATTATATTTTGCATAAACAACCACAACGAGTTTGTGTATTATGAAACAAATGCAAAATACATTTGGTGTGTACACTTTTAAGTAAGTCTCTTTCAGTGTATCCCATTAAATAATCATTAGCAAACTTATCGCCAATCCAACTTCTTAATACAACTGAAGTTTTGTTCATCTCTACTTGCTGCTGAACAAACGCAATAGGAAAATTTAATAAATGCATACATGCTAGCGAACTAACCACTTGGCCCTAATAAATCGAGTTATTGGGAAAGGGATAGTTAAGCCTTTTAACATCTTATACGCCCCCTCAAACGAAAGTCGATGCCGAATTGTGGATTTTTACGGTTTGCACAGGTTGAACCCTTGTGCTGCCAAACCACGAGGCTTTAGTTTGCACAGGTTGGACATACTATCTCTTTGTGCTAAACAAATGGCTGAAAATTGGGGGTCGTCATGAGGATTCGAAACCATGACCTTTCGGTTCTAACCTATGATATCATGTTAGTAAACTAACCACTTGGCCCCAATAACTCAAGCTATTAGAAAGTGATAATTAACCCTTTTAACCTCTTATAATACATGTGCCCCAAACGCGCCTAACTGATCTCAAAGAAGAGGAAGGAAAACTCTCTCTCTCGTGCAAATCGATAATCCATGAGACATACGCTGTACGCAGAGGGTTTTAGCAAGTTGCAGACTTCCCTCTTCTTTTCTCTTCTCTTGTCTTGTCGGTTCTTGTTACGTGGCCTCTTCGTGTTTGACATTTTGTTTCTTTTCAATTTCTTTATCTTCTTCTTCATGTATGTATAGTTTCTGGACAATGGAATTTAATGCTCTACCGGGTCGAGGGCCATGGTAAATTCTTTGTAAGCATAGTGTCCCTCCACGATCTTTCATCTTTGAATCAAATCTGCTCAAGTTTTTGATCAATTTGCTACCACAGCATCTCAATCATATCATCGAAAATGGGATAGTTGAATTAGTGAGAGAGATCTACATCTACATAATAAATAAAAACCAAACGAGAAAACTTGAAGCCCCATTTCAAATTTCTGCATCCAGAGTGAAAGTAGGAAGGACGTTTTGGTCTTCACAATTATGTTTTTTTTATTCATTAAAAAGACACTTACTAGGATTCGAACCATGACCACTTTAAAGAAAAGCAAAGATTATAACCAATCACACTAAGTACATTTGTTGTATCTTTTTAAATTAAAACATATAATCGCTGAGAAAAAAAACCCCTTCCCCCATTTCAAATTCCCTGCTCCATGAGCGTTTGTAGGAAGGGTAGAATAGGGAGTGTCAATTTTTTTTCTTTTTCCTTTGTGGAACGGGGCAACTTACCGTACACATGCGGATTTAAACGGGTCCAGGAGTGTCAATTTTTTTCTTTAAGTCCTTTTATTTCTCTATGGTGGTAAAATATATATGAAAAGGCAAAAACAATACTCCTTTTTATTGCTAAAAAGAAAAAAAATTAACAATAAACTAATGCATGGATTCTAATGGGCTAACCGCTAATCATAAAATAAAAGAGTTGAATGGGTCTGACCTACACAGGATTTGCCCATCAAGTAAAACAAATGAACATTATGGGTTTGTCATTCTAAAACAAGCTATTTTCTCTAGCATAATATATATTATGCTATTATTTCATATCTTAGTGGCTAAAATATAATGTATTTTAAAGTTATTCAATGGTTCAACCTCGACAACCCAATTAGTCCAATTTTTATCATTTCAAATATATTTTATGTAATTATTTGATATCATAATGATTAAATTATAGGGAATCGTTTGGTATTCGTTAGTAAAAAACTAAACAGAAAGATCTACTTGGTTATTTTTAACATTAAAACGATCCTAAATTTTTTCAGTTTCCTTTCGAAATTGTATAGTTTTATTCCCGAATCAGTGATGTGCAAATGGCGAATTGCAGTCATCTCTTTTCTTTCTTTATTTTTTATTTTCAAATAGAAAGTTTAAAAATAAAGAATAATTAGAGTTTGGCATGGGTCGGTCAAACAGGCTGAATTTCAAGTTTTGGTCCGTTTTGATCAAGTCTAATTTATAATCACATGGTTCCCTGATACCCGATAAAAATCTCAATCCAAACCAGTTTGGCAGGTGAGTTCGTGTTTATCACCATTTTCTAGGGATACAGGAACGGTGGTTCCTATCCCAAATCGTGTTGTTCATTCTTGATTTCTTTAGATTTTATCATGGCTTGGCAAAAAACCAGAAAGCACAATGATGACAAGATGAAAGTTTTATAAAGCAAATTAATCAGGCAACGGGCCGAGTAAAAGCTAGCAACGATTGTGAGATGCTCATTTCCCGAAAATCGACGGGATAGGCGATTTTTTATTCGATTTTCTGGAATTCGGTTTCTATAAAACTTACTCCACCTCACCATATTACCAGAAACAATATTTTTTCACAAGGTAACAGGTACTTGATTTTGGTTCATAAGGCTGATTTCCCAAAAAAAAAAAACTATACAACAATAAGCCATACACCCCATTACATTATCAAATTTCATACCTCACTTTCCTCCGGCCAATGGCCGGGGCCTAGGCTAGTTTAATAATTAATTGATCTTATCTTATGAATTGATATTGCTCAAACCAGTGGCATAGTTCCTTGACAGTACTAAAACCTATGTATTTAATGAGTTTTAAGTTGATTGGAGTCCTTAATTACATCGAATATTGACGAAAGTATGGGGTTCTATATTTATGGAATTTTACTAAAGCCTATTAAACTAATGGTCCCAAAATTTTGCCAAGTGGGGTCCTCGGACGCCACTCCTCTTGCCTTCCCTCTGGCCGCCACTGGCTCAAACACCATCAATTTGAAAAAGGTGTTGAAGCATAAGTATCATATTGTAATCAACTAACATTTGTCCCTGATAAATTACAATTCGGGTTTTGTTGACCGGTTATATATGTTGAGATTTAAAAATGACGAACAACATTGTAAGATAACTTTCTGAAACTACGGTAATAAAATTGACTCAATAGATTATTTCTTCATGGACAATCCTGTATCATATGGTTGGAATAATACATGTGCATGGTAGCATATTTTATATGGCTATACATAAAAGCAGCATTATAAGGCGTAATCTTTGAGTTAAGAGACCACAACTCACGTGGAATATAATCCATCCCATAAAACCCTAACCAAAGCCGATTCTATCACCCAACACATCAACAAAACTCACCACAGCCAACTATACTAATGTGTGTGTGTGGATGCCTGCCCATTTTGTTTTTCTCATTGATTCCTTCATGATTTGCCATTCGACCCTTTTCCTTCCTTTCCAATTTCCTTCCAAATTGGTTTCCTTTAATATAAGGAGAAATCGTAGCATATATGTTTCAAACTGCCGCATCTTCTATGAATATTCGATAAACTCATGTGAGCGGACAATTTGTTACATAGAGTATTTTCTGTTTTGCACTATCATCCTCAGGAGATCTTTACCACCTCCATTATAACCACGTAGTAGGTTGATCATATTAATTCTCAGGGATATCAACGTATAACTGCCAAATGACCTTTTATTAATATCCCGGCTGGTACTTAATTTAAAGGGACAAAAAGTTTGGTGTGCCTTTAATGAGTATATATATAAGGCAGATGCGATATATCCGGCCCACATGGAGAGGGTTACTACGTGGCTAATTGCGTCGTGCCTTTTCACTCTGATGTGACTCTACCCGCTGATTAAGCTAAAGCATCATTAGTCATTATTAATGGCTTGGTTATTGGGGAGCAAGATTCCAAAATCACAAGTAAATAGAAGGCTATACAACTTTAGAAGCCCGCCAAGGCCCAAGGGGGCAGATCCGGTCACAACCCCCTTAGGGGTTGTGAGTTTCACTTCTCACATTAGAGCCGTCCATCTCCCTTTCAAATTCGACGGCTATCAATACAAAAAGGGTGTTTTGGGAAGTCTTGAGTAACCTTTAAAATAAAAGGAAAGAAAAAGTGATAATAGATATAATTTCAATGCTGAATTGACGAAATTAAAAAAATATAGTAAATGCATGGGGAATATTGGTATGCGTGATATGTGGGATTGGATTAGCACTAACCATAACCGCCCACGATGGTTCCCCTACCATTTTCGGATTCTTCATCTTTCAGCGGAGGCAACTTAGGTAGCCTAACAGACTAGAAGAAACGTAGGAGCAACTTCTCGTTGACGCTGACATAATGAACGGCGAAAAGATTTGGGGGATCCGACAGGACTGGTTTATTTGGCTTCGAACGACGACAACATCGCGAACGACGAGGATTGCGTGCCTATCCCGGTCGAGTACGCTGAAGAAGATGACGATGGCATGAGGAATGCCCCCGGAGGCAATAATCGCGAACGACGGGGATTGCGTGCCGCTCCCAGTCGAGCACGCTGAAGAAGATGACGACGGCATGAGGAATGTCGTCGGAGGCAATAATCACGGTAGGGTTAACTAGTATGATTTCGTTGTACTGGTATTAGGTTTTTTAATGTTACGACTGATGGAAAGAGAGAACGGTACCAGTAGTATGCTTGTGCTATTATGTTAGTATTGGTAGTGGTAGCTTTGTACTAGTACACTTGTAGTGGTAGTTTTGTACTGGTACAATTGTATTGGTATGCATGTAGTGGTAGTGTACTGGTAGACTTGTAGTGGTATTTTTGTGCTGGTAGACTTGTAGTGGTATTTGGGACATGAAACAGTTAAAATTGTCTATTGTGACAGATGTTTCATTATTCTGATGAGATTTTCTTACCCGTAGAGTTTTGTAGTGAACTAGTGCTGCTTACTTACCACTATTATTGATTCCTACTGGTAATTATATCCAGTAGTGGTACGAACTTCTGGTCTCTTATCCCTACTAGTAATAGTTACAGGCACACATACAACTATTGGGGAAATTTGCCAAAGTGGTTTCCGATCCCCAACTTATGGTCTCTGATACCTACCTTTAGTAATTACCTGTACGGATACAATAATCAGTAGTGGTAATTGTACATGAACCACTATTGTTACTGGTAAAATAATCATTAGTCGTACTGGCACTAAGAACCAGTAGAGGCTTTTCATACCAATAACACAACTATTACTTGTATCACTATTAGTACTTGTACCACTATTGGTCACTTTGTGATTAGAAAAACAAGTTAACTACTCCTGTAACACAACACATATTAACTGATTAAAAAACAATCCTATTTTTCAACAACACTTTTAGTTCCATTTGGAATGAAAATGGAACTAAAAGGTATACCATTACTAGTTTCACAACGTCTAAAACTTTGTTCTTACCCATAATGAACATAAACCAAACACATACTACTCAGACTGTGGAAACAAACTACTGCTGGGTTTGTTGGGTATATCCATGGAGTAAACCCTCCTTCGTCTGCAAAGCTCTACCTGTCACCTCCTCCACCATCATATTACTTGGGTCATCAATTATATTATGGAACCTTTGTTCTCGCCATTCCTGGTAGCAAAATAACACAAATACATTTGTCAGACATGTTGATTAAAACATACAATTCCAACTCCATATAAAGCCTGTGATACAGTGACGGTGGTAGTGGTACCGGTATCTCTCCAAGATATTCCAATATTACTAGTGGTACTTGTATCTCTCTTCAAGATGAACCAGTATCACTTGTGGTGTTGTACCTCCTTTACTAGTGGTAGTGGTAGAACGAGCACTAGTGATAGTTGTTCATGTACAACTATTGGTACTGATACACGAATCAGTTGGCGTACTGGTACAAGAACCAGTTTTGGTACTGATACCACTACCACTGGCAATAAAACAATCAATTCTAACTACCACTAGCACATCGATACCAATTCCAAGTACCATTGAATATACACAAACAAATAGGGTACACAAGAAACGAAGGTCTGCATCTTCGATTCCAACGTGCGGATCGGAAAGCAAAAACTTCAGGGATAAAGAACCTCACATGTTCTCTATTCAAACGCCGTAGCAAGGGTCGACGTCGGTAGTCAGTCAGGCGAAGCACTGAATGAACAAGCGAGCAATGTTAGGGCTTGTGGATTCTAGCGTGGAAGGCCATTGGGGAACGACCAGTTTAACCCAGTCAATGGAAATTCAACCGAACAGAATTCCAAACGACATGTATCAGAGAGAAGCAAACAAAGGAGTGGACTTACCTCTACTCTCAAAGAACAATCCTTCGAATCCAGCAGAGGTACGTCGCGAGATGATGCAGGCGAGAGGCGGCAATAATGGAAATCGGCGACGATGGCTTGATTTTTTTTTTTTTTGGTTTCGCTATGAGAAGGAGTGAAGAGGGAGGATTGCCAGGCGAAGGATTTCTCCGCGGGGAAGGTGGCCGTGACAAGCCTTCTAATCCCCTGCCAAAGTAGAGGTGTTGAAACACCGTGACAACTGTTTTAGCCAATAGTGTTTGAACGATTTGATTTGGTTAATTTAGATAATTGGTTTGGTTTGGTTAAATTTTCTAGCTTATTTGATTTAAGATATTTCTAACCAATTAAGCCAAATTAACCAGTTAAGTAATTAACCATATATCTAATATATTATTTACACATACTCAATACTTTGCATAACTACTCGTGAGTCAAACGTTCCTCCCTTTTCGGCTCATAAAAAATAAAGCTTAGTATTGTTCTTATATTCTATTTGTATTTGTACAGCTAGACCACAACATATGGACGTCTAATTTAGCTGAACCTCATACATTATATTGGATTAAAACTTAAAAGGAAGGTCATTTTTCGCCTATGATAATTCTAAGAGACTAAGTCAATTTACACAAACACAACAATTAATTAAACCCCATATCATTGCATATATTATTTTTGTTAGGTGAATACTTCTGTTAACTATAATATTATTGTATTACTTGCATGTATTTTATGTTGAGGTGTTAATTTTAACTATGTGTTGATTATTATGTTTTATTCACTAGATAAATTGAGAAATTAATGCATTAACTAAAAAAATTTCTCACTTAATGATAATGTGATGTTATATTGGTTAACTGGTTAACCAACTAAACTTTAGTTCGGTTAATTTGGTTGTTGTATTAGTTTGGACGGTTTGGTTATGATATTGTATTTCATGATTAATAGAATTTAATCTTATTTGATTCAATAATTAACATGATAACCATTTGAACACCCCTAGTGCTAGCAAAATGGTGCAATTTAGTTCAAACCACACCATATATATAGTTTACAGTTTAGTAAAGGTGTCACAATATTATTGATTAAGAATCAAATATAATAATATATGATTCAGTTGACAAGTGTTTGTGCAATTTAGTCTAATACGATTCAAATCAACGAGATTAGATTAACTTAAAAATGAACGGTTTATTTGGTCTAATAAACCGGCAACCAGACCAATAATTAGGAAATTTTTTATTTTCCTTTGGAACTTAATTTCCAACATGTATGAACAATTTTCATACCCTAAAATCAAATAAAATCAAATGATAGAGAAAAACGTAACAAAAAACCCAATTTCCAACCGAAGTCATAATTACAAACTTAAATAACAAATGTTCGGTTCAGTCAGCCATTTTTCTTTCGATTAGGTCTATCCTGATCCTAGAAGGAAAAGAACATGTTTGGCACTTGCGGCCGGCTTGGGATAGGGTGAGTAACCCTATGTTACTCACTCGTGAGTAACCACCTTAGGATCGTAGATCTGGGCCGGGCTGATCGTGTGGCTGTGGTTGATGCGGTGATGGTCAGGGGCATTTTTGTCCGAAATTTGAATTACGACTTCCCCCTTTTGTCCGTTGCGGATCTTTTCTGTGCGCGAGTTGGATTCGGATTTTGGAGAGAGAAACTACGAGCAGCAGCTGAGAAACAGGGGACGGCGATTCTCCATAATTGATCGACGAGCAGCAGCTAATCGAATCAAGGTTTATGATTCTCCCTAATTGATCGACGTGTGCGCGAGTTGAATTCGGTTTTTGGAGAGAGAAAGCTGCGAGCAGCAGCGGAGAAACAGGTGACGGCGAATCTTTTCTGATTCTCCATAATTGATCGACGGCGATGGAAACTGCGAGCAGCAGCTAATCAAATCGAGCTTTCTGATTCTCCATAATTGATCTACGGCGAGGTTAGATATTAGTTTTTTTTATTCTTCCTGTTTAGCTAATCGAGTTTTCTGTTTATCTTTGGTTTCGTTGAGCGTTTTGACGATCTCTGGTTTCGTTGGAGGTTTTTCATTGCTGCTAGTCGAGCTTGTTCATGTTTAGCTAATCGAGCGTGTTTGAGTTTCTCTGGTTTCGTTGTAGGTTTTGTATAATTTACTTTCTATGAGTTTCTTTTGTGTGTACTGTTTAGCTAATCGAGCTTGTTCATGTGTTATGTTCTTTGTGTTTTGGTTTTTTTGCAGTATTCTGGTGAGATGAGTTACGTAAATTGTGGTGATGTTGTTCCATTTGATAGATCTGGTTCTTCAACCAGCGTTGTAGTATCTGGTTCTTCATCTAGCATTGTTGGAACTGCTTCTTCATCTATCGATCTTGGATTTGGTCATTCAGCTAACTCTGGTGAATCAGGAGGTAAGATATACAAATTTGTTTGTTTATTGAAGTTTGAATGTGTTAGATACCATATGGTACCATGGTGGTAATTACTGGTATACGATGAGAGGTGATAATATAGTGGTGTGTTGTGATGTTATTGTGCTCTGTATTTAAGTTTTACCATATCATACCATGGTGGTAATTACTTGTACCATGGTTGGAATCATCGGTATAGTGTTGTAATTTGATTTTACCATGCCTTACCATGTGGTATAGTGTGGTAGTTTCAAGTTAAAGGTGGGGTTATGTGTGATAATTGATTTTACCATGTCATACCATGTGGTAAAATATGGTAATTTGATTTTACCATGCCTTACCATGTGGTATAGTGTGGTAGTTTCAAGTTAAAGGTGGGGTTATGTGTGATAATTGATTTTACCATGTCATACCATGTGGTAAAATATGGTAATTTGATGTTATCATGTATAGTTTGTGGTATAGTGTGGTTTTTTGGGATTTTTGTTGCTGCTGTAAGTGATTTTACCATGTCTTACCATGTGGTATAGTGTGGTAATTTGATTTTACCATGCCATACCATGTGGTATAGTGTGGTAGTTTGATTTTACCATGGCATACCATATGGTATAGTGTGGTAATTTGATTTTACCATGCCATACCATGTGGTATAGTGTGGTAGTTTGGTTTTACCATGCTATACCATGTGGTATAGTGTGGTAATATGATGAGATGTGATTCTGTTGTGGGATGAAATTCATTTTACCATATTATACCATGGTGTTAACTCTTGTATCATGGCTGTAATTATTGTTATACATTGAGATTTTATACTGTTGTGCTGTGGAATCCATTTTACCATATCATACCATGGTGGTATTATATTTGTACATATTTAATATGTTGCTTCATAATGTTTATAGGTTTCAATGGTATAGATCCTACTGTTCGTGATTCTTGGAAGGACTTACAGTTTAATACACCAGATGATGCATACAATTTCTATGTGGATTATGGGAATCATGAAGGTTTTGGTGTGAGGATTTATAACCAATCAGCGTGTCTGAAGCTCAATGGTGGTTCTTCAACTGTATATTATATCAAGTATTGTTGCAATAAGGAAGGTTGGAGAAGAGGTAGCGAGAATAACCCTGATAATGCAGGTGTTGTTGATACGAATGTTCGTGTTCGTAATGTTCCAGAACTCAGGGGTGGATGTAATGGTGCTTATATACGAATGAGGTGGGTTAAAGAGTTTAAATGCTACAAGATCTATCGTTGGTATAATGTGCACAACCATGATATGATTCCTGAGTCTCTGCGTCACTATGTGAGATCCAGCAGACGAATGGCTCCTGTGTATAAGATGTTGGCAGAGGTGAATGATGCTGCTGGTATTGGTGTGACTTCTTCGTATAATGCAATTAGTAGGGCTGGTGGTGGTCGGAAGTTTGTTGGGTTCACAAAGAATGATTTGAAGAACCATCTGCGAACGGTGAGGACGTTATCAATGGAGTATGGTGATGCGACTGCATTGCTTGAATACTTTAGACGTCAAGCACAGCTGGATCCTGGGTTCTTTCATGAGGTGGAGGTTGATGTTGAAGAGAACATTGCTAGTATTTTTTGGGCAGATGGGAAGATGAGGATGGATTATCATTATTTTGGTGATTCAATTAGTTTTGATACTACTTACCGGACTAACAAAGAGTATCGGCCACTAGGTATGTTTTTGTAGTTTGTTGTTTATTATTGTCTTTGTGAGTTTGTATGATTATTATTATCATCCTGTATCATGGTTTGCTTTTTTGTTCTTAAAAGTATTTTACCATATGGTATGTGTTGGTAACAAGGTTATTTGAGGTGGTTTTTGCGTTGTTAGAAGTCTGTACCATATGGTATGGGCTGGTATGGATTGTGTTTTTGTTCTTAATAGTCTTTTACCATATAGTATGGGTTGGTAACAAGGTTATTTGAGGTGGTTTTTGCGTTGTTATAAGTCTGTACTATATGGTATAGTCTGGTATGGATTTTTTTTTTTTGTTGTTCTTAGAAGTCTTTACCATATGGTACGGATTGGTATTATTGTTATTCGTACCTTTTACCACATGGTATGTGTTGGTAGAATTGTTTTTACTCACATTTTCTTATGTTTTTGTAGCTTTGTTTGTTGGTTTCAACAATCATCACCAACTGACTGTCTTTGCGGCTGCTCTTCTATATGATGAAACAACGGCAACATTTGAATGGCTTTTCGATCAGTTTTTGAAATGCATGGGAGGTGTGAGACCGTTATCAATGTTTACTGACTAGGCTGCTGCAATTGATGCTGGTATAAGGTCTGTTTTCCCAGATTGTTTTCATGGGTTGTGTACATGGCATATTGCTCAGAATGAGTTGTTAATCTGGGAAGTTTGTGTGACTCTGAATTCCTTCGTGAGCTTAGTTATTTGATGTATAATGCTGATGATGAGGATGATTTTGAGTATAATTGGAAGAAGATGATTGAGAAGTGTTTTCTGGGAAGGGGCCTTTGGGACACAGTTGGTTACAGGGCATTTACAAAGTCAGGAAGAAGTGGTCTTCAGCCTGGGTGAATAATTATTTTGGTGCAGGAATGAAGAGTACCCAGCTAAGTGAGTGCTGCAATAGTAATATTCGACATTACTTGCAGTCAGAGTTTAGCGTTAGTAGATTCTTTGTGCACTTTGAGAGGATGCTGGATAATAAGAGGGATGCTGAAGAACAAGAAGAGTACTATGCCTTATCTAGGTTGGCTGATTCTCGGTTTTCTACTAGCCCTATTGTGAAGCAAGTTGCTAATGTGTATACGCCGAAGATATTCAAGTTTTTCCTGGATCAGTACAAGGAATCACTTGCGTATAATATTTTTTCAAATACAGAGATAGAACCAGAAGGACATGTAGGAATGTTTGATGTCTTCCTATTGGAGGATGACCTTACTAGGTTGGATAGTAGGGTGTTGAAGGTTGATTTTGATAACGGTGAAATCAAGTGTTCCTACCGTAAGTGGGAGTCAAGTGGTTTGATCTGTAAGCATCAAATTAAGGGATATGATATGTTGTGGTCTACAACATGCAATCTGAAGTTCCAGCACATTCCTAGCAGTTTGATTTTGAAGCGGTGGACAAGAGCAGCAAAAACTGGAGGGAACTTTTCTTTTGAAGTTCTGTCTACTGATAGTCCATCGAAATACCGTTCTCGTCTTTTCAATCTGTCAGCTGTTTCTGCATCAATGATCAGCAGGGTTTCAATGGATGATGATTTGTATAAATCAGCCATGGCCTTCATGACTGATTTGATCAAAAAGTGTGAAGCCCTATCGATTAATGAACCTGCTGGAACAAGCACGTCTTCTAACGGTGACAGTAAGTTTTTAATTGTTTATAGTTTTGTGTTCTGATATATGCAATTTTTTGAGGAGAATGATTTTATATGTATATATATATGGTGGCTTCTATGATACTCCGGGTGAAATCCGGGGTACCGCATACCTCGAGTATGGAAACTCTATCTAGACCTTGAATTACCAGGATTTTTGTGTCTGATATTATACCCTAACCCTTAATGAGTGAACCGTAGGTCATAATTATCTAAATCATAATCTATAAACCCTAAGATGGTGCATTCCTTTTTCTGCCTATATTTGGATGAATCATAACCGTCGATTATTGTTTCTAATTAAATTGATCTTAGAGTATAAGATTGGGAGAGTTAACACCTAGATTTTGATCTTTAAGTGTTAGAGTATAGTATCATGTCCGAAAGATCGGTCAATTCAAGGTCTAGATAGTGTTTTTATACTCAAGGTATGCGGTACCCCGGATTTCACCCAGGGTACCGTAGAACTCGCCATATATATATATATATATATATATATATCTGTCATTGATTGTAGTTTGTTTTTGTTATCTTGGTATAGATGATGTACCGGTCCAAAAAGTGAAGGGGTTTAAGCCTAAAAAAGATTCATTCAAGCCTTCGAAACGACCAATTCCAGTTGCGGAGGCTGCAAGGGCTGTAAGTAAGAAGAAGAGAAAAACTAGCAGGCTTTAGGAGGAGAATTTGAAGGCTGTTGAAGAAAGTTTAAGGCTGAAGCTGTAACAGTTTTCTTAGAGGATTATTTGAATGAATGGTTGAAGCTGGTTAAGTTGTTGAAGCTATTTTGTTCTTTTGGATTGGTTTTGGTTTTGTTGGATATTTTTCTTGTCTTGTTGAATTAATTTTGCCATGTCATACCATGTGGTATAATGTGGTAATTTGATTTTATCATGTCAAACCAGGTGGTAAAATGTGCTATTTTGGAAGTTAAATGTGAAGGTTCTGTTTTATAATTGATTTTACCATGCCATACCATGTGGTATAGTGTGATAGTTTGGAAGTTTTGTGTGATAATTGATTTTACATTTGTCATACCATATGGTATAGTGTTGTAATTTATTTTTACCATGCCATACCATGTGGTAAAATATGCTATTTTGGAAGTGGCATGTGTTGTCCTGTGTGGTAATTGATTTTACAGTGCATTACCATGTGGTAAAATGAGGTAATTTGGAAGCTAAATGTGAGGGTTCTGTGTGATAATTGATTTTATCATGCCATACCATATGGTATAGTGTGGTAATTTGATTTTACCATGCCATACCATGTGGTATAGTGTGGTAGTTTGATTTTACCATGCCATACCATATGGTATAGTGTGGTAATTTGATTTTACCATGTCATACCATATGGTATAGTGTGGTAGTTTGATTTTACCATGCCATACCATGTGGTATAGTGTGGTAGTTTGATTTTACCATGCCATACCATGTGGTACAGTGTGGTAACTGATTTTACATTGCCATACGATGTGGTAAAATGTGGTAATTTGGGAATTAAGAACACATGTTAAGTATTTGCTAACATAATAAAAAACAGAACGTTTTACTTAGTCATAACACACACCATAATAAGTTGTTTCATACCATCCTACTAACTAGAATGAAGTGGCTACTGAACATTTTGAGTTTGTTCTCAAAAGCTTACTACTACTTAACACAAACCATAATAAGTTGTCTCATACCCTCCTACTACTTAACACAAACCATAATAGAATTTTCATCTCCTTTCTTTCAATTCTTCCTCTTGTTCTTCATGTTGCAATACTTTGTTGATTCTTTCATGATCCTATCCCGTTCAAGATTGTCCTCATCCAGAATGATGTCCAACATCAGGCACTCCCTTTCTTCATTTATGAGATCAATCCTCTTCCAGTCTTTGGTCAGGGCACTGTTGTACTTACCTTCCCAGTGTCTCATCCACCTGATGATGTACATCCCACATGACTTGTCATCTGGTTGTGTAACCTTCTCGAGGTTGAACCAGGTAAACTTTTCCCACTTTACTGTCTTCTCTGCAAACTGTGTGTTCATGTAGTTGATTGCGTACTAGACAACCCTCTTTGCCATTGGTTTGTAGTATTCTTCAAAATCTTTGTGACGGAGACTGTCGAGTACTTCAAATCTATCTGCTTTGATGTTGACACAAATCATGATGTAGTGCTTGTTATCACAGTAAGGGAAGAACCACTGCAAAATAATTTTACCACAGTATACCATATGGTAAGCACTTGCCATATAAGTATTGAACAGTAAGTTAAGAACAATTGGAAACTAATTTTACCACTATATACCATATGGTAACCACTGCAAACTAATTTTACCACAATATACCATATGGTTAGGGATGGCAACCGGTCGGTTTCGGTTTAACAGAAAACCGAATTCTCGGTTTTCGGTTAAACCGAGACCTGACCAGAAGCCACCGTCAACCTACCGAAACCAGAGCCCCGGTTAGCCGCAAACCGACCGGGCGATTTTCGGTTTAGGCGCGGTTAAACCGGGGCAACCGACAGATTGATGGGCGGTTCGATTCATTGGCCTAACCGACCGGGAACCGCCCTGAACCAACCGTAACTGCAGAAACCGACTGTGGAGCGGGATGAAGCGATTGACAGGCTGCTTAATATCTCGCTTGGAGAAGAGAAATCGAACTTGTGCTTTGAAACCACTATATCCTTAGGAACAGAATTTTCTATGCGAGCTTGATTTTCTGTAAAGTCAATGCTTGCTTGGCATTTAAATTCCATAAAAAGAATAGCTTCAACCTTGAAAACAGATAATCGAAAGGGCAAGCAAACGAACCCCAAACCCGCGAAACTAAAAACTGGAAGGAAATCCACAAACCCCAGGCGAGATTCGTAGCCAAAGCTTCAAACTTTTGCAGAGGTTTGAACGAACCCAACAACAATGGGAAGCCAAACACCCTGAAAACAAAGACCCAGATTTGATTACAACTAGGGCTGGCCTCCGCCTCGCCGACGAGTTGCCTGGCTGCTGCTGCGGCGGGGTGTCGAGGTGGAGTTGACGGGGCGGCGAGGCGGCAACGATGGTGGAGGGTTGTTCTCTGTGATGGGAAGGCGAGAAGGGGGGAGTGGGGCGGCGTCGGTGGAGGTCGATTGCGAGGGTGGAGTGGACCGACTGCGAGGGTGGAGTCGGCGAGGCGGAGGCGGCGAGCGGGCGAGGTGGAGGCGGCGACGATGTTGGAGGGGAAAGGCTGTTTGTTCTCTGTGACGGGAAGGTGAGAAGGGGGAAGTGGGGCGGCATCGACTGATTTGGGAGGGCCGAGGGTGGAGGCTGGAGGATGGAGCTGCTTAGGGTTAGTGCACTGCTGGGCGGCGTCGTTTAAGGGGGAAGGGAAGGGGTTGGTTAGCAGGTTAACTGCCGGTTTCCGACCCCGGTTAGTCGGCTAACCACCCCCTGCTAGTACCCACCGCCAACCGACCGACCTCTTTAGCTTTGCTTTTTTGGTTAGCCGAAAACTGGTCGGTTCGGTTGAAACCGACCGGTTAACTGCTAACCGAAAACCGTTCTGCCAGCCCTACATATGGTAACCACTTACAAGGTTACATTCTGTGAAGCTGAGGTTTTTTGCCCATTCTTTGTTGGTGATGTCCAAGTCCACTTTTTCGTAGTAATCGTCTGGAGTTAGTAGAGGATTGCCACTTTCAATGTCCAGTTGGCAGTCACCCTGAAAGTTGTGGTTGTTATTATGTGTTTTATATATGTGTTGTCTAAGAACTATTGACAGAATATGGGTGGGGTTTACTTACTACCAAAGATGTAACGAAGAACCACCTTTTGAATTTTCCTTTTTTTGCTTCATTCTTGTTCATTAGATCTCCATACCAGTCAATGACATCAGATGTGATTTCACAGCGAATGTCAATCGACTGTACTGACTCCCTTTTCAGCAAGAATGTTCCATCCTTCCTTCTAAACATTATCTCATCACTGTATAAAAGCACATCACAACAGGACGGATGGTTTACTTTAATTTATCACATTAAACAATAGGTTACCACAACAAACCATATCTTACCACATCTTACCATATGGTAATAAACTAAAACACAACAGGAGTTATGGTTTAATCCATTCTTTAACAACAAACCATAGCTTACCACATCATACCATATGGTATTAAACTAAAACAAAACAGGACTTGTGCATTACTACATTTTGTAACATTAAACCATAGATTTATATAATCTTAACATAGCTTACCATATCTTACCATATGGTATTAAACCAAAAACAAAACTGGAATTGTGGATTACTACATTTTGTATGATTAAACCATAGATTTATCTAATTTTACCATATCTTACCATATTTTACCATATGGTAACAAACTAGATCACTACAGTAAAATCATATAACAGTAGAAGTTTCAAGATGATGACTTACCTCTTGACAAATTTCTTGTTTTTGCATCTTATGTACTCCAGGATGTTGCTGAACATATCATCAGGTGTTGTTTGTGTTGGTGTTGACCATTCAACTGGTGATCTTTGCGATTGTGGAGCAACTGGTTCAACAGTTGGAGTATTCAGGTCCTCTAGGTAAGCATCTATGCATTCACGCACTTCCTCGAGCTGCTCTTGGCTGTTTGTGTACAGATTTGACCATATAGCATATGACTCCTTATGTGACTGTGTGCTTTGTGGCTGTGTTGGTGGTGGTGTTCTTCTTGCCTTCTTTTCATATACATTCATATTCTTTACCACAATTCTTCTTTTGCGAGGCTCTCCTGGTTGATTGGTTGCCGTGGTGGTAGTCAACTTTGTTGGTGTTGTTGGTGTTTGATCTTTGAGAGGGCTGAGATCAAAGGATGGAATGTCATCTTCCCTTGTCACTTTAGGCTTCTCAGCAGCTTTGGTTGTCAATTTTGGAGTCTCTTCTTGAACAACATAATCTGACACCGTTTTCTCGCTGTCAGTTTCTGTAGTCTTTTGTGCAACTTGCCCTGTATTCCCTTCTTCTGTTGTTTCCTTATCAACATCCATTGGATCTGCTGTTTTTGTAGCTCCTTTTTCTTCTGTTTCTTTTGCAGATGTCTGTTCTGGAACTGCTTTCGGGGTGTTCTCTTGTTGTGGTGTACCCTGATTAAGACCTTTTTGAACAGCTGGTGGTTCTGTTGCAACTTTCCCCAGTGGATCTCCTTCTTGGATACTTTCCTTATTCACAGCTCCTGGAGCAGAATCAGCTTGCTCCTTCGGTGTAGATGCAGCAAGATCGACTGTAGATGGTTGTGAATCATCTTCTTTCTGTGTTTGCTCTTCGTTCTCCTCTTTGTTCTGGTCTTTCTTTGCGTGTTTGAATATTTCATTGATTGTTTTATCCAAACTGGCATTCGTTTCTTCATCATTCTCTTCTTCATCATCTTCACACTGAGATTTTTCTCCTTCTGTGGGCTGAACATATTCATCACAGCTTTCTTTCTCAAGATTCTCCTTGTGTCTGATCAGATTCTCAATTTGGCTGTTGTACTGGTCTTTGATTGCTTTCATCATTGCCTTCATTGATGCTTCAAGCAGTTTGATTGCATTCTCAGCCTGCATAATGGGAGTTTTGTAAGATACCATGGTGGTAATGTGTGTATGGTGTATGGTTAGTTACCATGTGGTAATACATGGTATTGGCAATTATTATCACTATTCTCCATTTTTACAACATGAAACCATATCTTACCACATGGTAACAAAGTAAAACAGAACAAGAATTATGGTTTCCTCCATTTTTATAACATGAAACCATAGCTTACCACACCTTACCATATGGTAACGAAGTAAAACACAACAGGACTTATGTTTTCCTCGATTTTTATAACATGAAATCATAGCTTACCACACCTTACCATATGGTAACAAACTAAAACACAACAGGACTTATGGTTTCCTCCATTTTTATAATATGAAACCATAGCTTACCACTCCTTACCATATGGTAACCAACTAAAACACAGAAGGAATTACGGTTAGCATGTATTGGACAACTGTAATATAGATAATTTGTACTTACTTGGTTGAGTGTTCTGATATTCTTCAAATCAAAGTTCAGTGATGATGACTGGTCCGGAGTTTTGTTTCTTTGTCTTTTCGGTGACTGATAGACTGGCTCATTCTCCTCTTCCTCATCAGTTGCATCATCAGCCTCATCATCATTAATGTTGGCAACCTTTTCGGTCTCAGTCAACTCTTTTCCATTTTAGTAGATCTTAATGTTCTCAAAGTTGGTTTCGACATTGAGATCATCATAGTAGCTTACTGTTGGTGTTCGAAGCTGGGTTGAGAATGCCATTTCGTCCAGTTTGTACATGAAGCATACCTTTTTTATGCAGATAGTTGTATTAGTTTTTTCAAAGATTATCATTTGTATGTAAAATATATGAGTAACAAGGTTGAAATGGCCAAGGGAATGGAGACTTACTATAAGGAAGTGAAGATCTGCACTGACATAGAGGTTTGATGATTTCAATCCTTCATTCATGTGATTGAAGAAGTATTTGCACCAGTTGTAACTGGTGAAATGTTTCAGTTCTTCAGTCTTCAAGTACTCAAGCATGTTGAGTTCAGCCATAGGCTCTGAAGTTGGACACAGCAAGCCTCCGGTGACCAGCAGAAAGAACAATTGTAACCATCTCTTACTGTTTGTGGTTGTAGGAAGATCTTTTTCTACCTGACTTAGCTTTACCCTTGGAGTGGATGTTCCATCTACTTCGAGTAAGGTTTCTATTGCATAATCTGCTGCATCGTCCCAAGAAATCATGGGAGGTACAACTTCCCTATTCCCCATCGGCAGACCATATACTCTATGAAAGTCAATTGGTGATATCTTCATGCGTGTCCCGTCAGGTAGCTTGAACGATTCTTTCATTGGATTGTATTTGTTCATTATGAACAGAGCAAAATGATTGTTTATCTTTGTCTGCCCGATTGATATTAAGTCTGCTAGGCCTAATATCTCAAGTTGCGCTTTCCACTCATCTGTTATTGACCTTACAATTGCAGATACTCTTGTTGGGCTGCACCTTGTGCGAAAACTGTGTCTTGGTTTTACCATATTGTACCTGAATGTAGAAATTAGTAATAGTCTGTTAGTATGCTTTTTACCATAATATACCATATGGTACCACAATGGTTTCCTACCATACCAAATCAAACCATATATTTATCACATTTTACCATATGGTAATTACATGAAACCATGTCTTATAACATCTTACCATATGGTAACGAAGTAAAACACAACAGGACTTATGTTTTCCTCCATTTTTACAACATGAAACCATAGCTTACCACACATTACCATATGGTAACAAACTAAAACACAGAAGGACTTATGGTTTTTTGCTATTTTACAACATGAAACCATAGCTTACCACACATTACCATATGGTAACAAACTAAAACACAGAAGGACTTATGGTTTTTTGCTATTTTACAACATGAAACCATAGCTTACCACACATTACCATATGGTAACAAACTAAAACACAGAAAGACTTATGGTTTTTTGCTATTTTACAACATGAAACCATAGCTTACCACACATTACCATATGGTAACAAACTAAAACACAGAAGGACTTATGGTTTCTTGCCTTTTTATAACATGCAATCATCGCTTACCACACATTACCATATGGTAACAAACTAAAACACAGATTTGCTATTTTACAACATGAAACCATAACCATAGCTTACCACACATTACCATATGGTAACAAACTAAAACACAGAAGGACTTATGGTTTTTTGCTATTTTACAACATGAAACTATAACTTACTACACATTACCATATGGTAACAAACTAAAACATAGAAGGAGTTACGGTTTCTTGCCTTTTTATAACATGCAATCATAGCTTACCACGCCATACCATGTGGTAACGAAGCAAAACACAACAGATTCTACACCAGTTCAGCAACGCATGGTAACGATTCAGTAATGTAGCGAGTTTTACTATAATTTTCACATGAAGAGTGACTGAAATACTGTTTCTATTGTTCTATGGATAGATTTCGAAGAAAGAAGTGAGGTTTTACCTTGATATTTTGTGCATAAACTATTTTTGAGCCTCGTTGAAGTTGGAAACCCTTTGTTTTTCGACGAAGAAGCGAGAACAGTGAATCGTTGAATGATTCTTCGAAAACCTTTGCAAAAATCGTTGAATGATTCTGTGTTTTCTGAAGTTTTTGGTGCGCGATTGGATGAAGAATGGAGAGTTAGAGAGCAGAGGGAAGTGGAACTGTCACGTGAAAGGTGAGAGAAAGAAGGAAAGAAGGCGGGCACGGTTTAATGTCACGTCTCCTTTTCAAATTGTCAGATCGAAGATTACTATTTTGCCCCCCGTGTAGTTACTTTGCATGATCTGACGGTTGAAAAGCTGATGGAATGGATGGTGGATAGGGCGGTTACTGATGGTTACTGATGTATTGGTTACTGAGGGGATCCGGACCCCTTGCGGCCAGGGTAGGCAGTTACTACCTGACCCGACGGGTAACTCGGGCTTGTGCTGGAACAGATTACAACTATGTAGTGAAGGATTCAAAAAATTTATATAGGCGTGTTCTCATTCAAAATTTATATTTAATTATTTGATAATTATTAAATAAAAAATATATAATTAGTAAAAGTTACGACAAAAATCAACATGTTTTGTAATATGAAAAAATGATAATTAAAATATCTTTGGTGTCTCACTGCTCAACAAATCTCACTCAATATATTTTACTAAACAATGGTAGCCCGTATTAGAGTTTAAATTTAATCATTAGATTTTGAAAATAATTGAGGATATGAATATCATTTTTATTATGTTTGGATTTAAGGAACAACAACAGATGAGTTGTAATCTAATAAAAACGGTATATACTAATAATAGCAGTGTCTCAAGTTCGAATCAGACAGACTACCACTTAAATATCATTTTTACTTATACACAAATTACAACAGGGGGTTGAATAATCATTGTTTCAAATTTTAAGGTTGTTCAACTACCACTTAAATATTTATTTACTCGTACGCAAACTACTATCAAGGTTGGATAATCATTTTTTCAAATTTTAGAGATGTCCCATGGATCCATCACTTTAGCTATGGGTAACCAAATAAATCCGCTCCGCCCCGCCGACTCCCTAGCCCTCTGCTGAAAATTTCTGCACCATATCTCCTAAGGCCCCGTTTGGATGAGGAATTTTGGTGAGGGATTTGATTAAAATCCCTCATTCTCCAGGATTTGGACACAATTTAGCGTTTGGGAAAGACAAAGAATTTTACAATTAGGAAATTTAAAAACCCTCAATCAAGGGTTTTTGAAATAGCTGATAGACATCAGCTATTTCCAAATCTCTCATCTTCAATATATTTTTCCAAAGCTACCCTCCTCCATCTTCTCCTCTTCTCTGCCAAGCTTCAACAGACAACAATATAACCTCCTCTGTTCCGACTCTTCCATTCTTTTTTCCGACCAGCCACAGGCCCATAACCAACAACACAGCTTCATCGTTGAGAATTTCTTTTCCCTCTCCCTACCGGCTACCGCAGTTGGTTCTGAGTTTTGGGTTCAAAAGAGATAGCAGCGAGGAAGGTTCAAAAGAGATGGATATGGCGTCGAGCAAGGAACAACGAGAAACGTGGAGATCCGGTAGAGCAAAGTCGACGCCGACATCAAGTAAGGAGCAGTGAAAACATCCAAATCTAGAACAACGACGATGACTCGGCGTTGAGTAAGGACTAGAGGTAAGGTGGTGATTCCTCTCCAATTGAAAATAGGCTCCATCAAATCAAACACCCTCTCAGTCCATCAGACCTAGGGGGTGGGTGCACAATCTGGGAAATCTCCTTTACCTATATGTTTCACGTCAATTCTGCACTCTGTCTTTAGTTATTTTCATTTTAGTTTTTCCTTTCTTGCTATACATCTTGCGTGCAATCTTAATCCTGAGTAAGAGATTAATAGAGATATGAGAAATGCAATTTGAATACTCATCGACATCATGTATATGATAAATTTGGTACATCGACTACAACGTCATCAAGTATTCTTTAAGGATTGTAAATCATGAAGGTTTTAGAATTTTATGCTCGAGTTTGACCCCCTATTTCAAGATGGTGACAAGAAATATCATCAAGAAGGACTGTATTGTCATATATGACATTTAAAGGAAAGTTGTAATGCAACTTCTAGAGGTAAATGAAGATTCAGTTGCAATCACAAGTGACATGTGGACTTGTTTCCATAAAAGGAATTCTGGCAATCAAGCACATTACATCGACAATAACTCGAGCTTGCAAAGTTGAATCATCAGGCATATAATTTATATGCCTCTTGTATCATGAAATAACTATTTGCATAGTCTTTTTTTATCATGACATAATTGTTTGGTACTTTGGCTATCACTTTTATCTGCCACTGTGTGAAAATTGCAGACTGCAGACCATGACTTGCTACATATATGTAGTTGCTGGTATGCTGGTTATTATTTCACACTTTCCTGATTGGGTTGTCGCTTCAACTAGATGTTTCTTCATAGTTACAAACTATTTGTTGCATTGCATATATGTGGTTGTCGGTCTGAAGGTTATTATTTCACACTTCCTTAGTTGGGTTGCTGCTCTAACTAGTTGTTTCTTCATAGTTAGAAATGATTTGCTGCATATTTGTGGTTTTTGGTAGCGAGTTATCAGTTCCCACTTTCTTAATTGGGTTGTTGTGAATTATTTCAAACTTTATTAATTGGGTTGTCGGTTTGTTGGCGATCATTTGTTGTTTACTGTCTTACTTAAATTATCGTTTATATAATCATTTTGAGGTGTAATTAGTTCATACAACCAGACTGTACTCATTTGCTGCATATAAGTGCCACTCAGTTTGAGGTGCTATTAGTTGAGAGGCTAAACTCATTTCTGAATTTATATTTGAGGTGTAACTAGTTCACATTCAGTTTGTACTCATTTGCTGCATATATGTGCCATTACTTAATTTCGCATCTTTAGCAATTCTATGCTTTGGATCCTAATTCATTCTCAGCTACAGATTACTTTACCAAATCATCGTATTATTAGTTAACCGAAGAGCGAGCTGAAGAAGAAGAAGAAGAAGAAGAAGAAGAAGAAGAAGAAGAAGAAGAAGAAGAAAGAAAGAAAGAAAGAAAGAAAGAAAATTGGTAACCCATTACTGGATCTGAAACCTTTGCGGTGGCTCGATGTGGTGGTGACATCGCCGGAATGTGGGTAAGAAAAGAGTCGTGGTCGAGGTTTGTGTGTAGCCGATTTGGTTCGATATTTGGGAGGAGAAAGAAGAGAGTCGTTGCTTGTGCAATCCTTCAGTAAAGAGAAGAGATCTACCAACGAATTGATTACACTTCCAACTTGTCACTGATCTTGATAGTGCCATTTTGTCAGATGAAAACATGAGATCATAGCTAGAAATTAACACAACGATCGATGGAGAAGAAAAAACCTTGAATAACAATTCCATTACGTATAAATACCTACATAGTAGTTTACTTGGTAACCAGGAAGAATTCTAGTATTTTCATATGCAAATACAACATCTTGGTTGGCTACACAAATATAGATTGTCTGAATCCGAGTGTTTTGAAGCATCATAGAGTCCAAATTTCATATGGTGCCTCAGGATGTAAGGAGGATGACGTGGTATATGTTTCATCGCAATCGAACCAGAAAAAGGTCAACGACGGCCAATCGTAGTTCATAAATTTTTTTATTAGTGAGCCATGACGCATTTTCATATTCTTAAAGGTTTTTAAAAACTCATTCGTCGTTACATTGTGAATCAAATTTTTTTTCCGATGTACTTAACTAAAATATCATTTATAATTGGTCACTCAACCGATTTTGAAAATAGAAAAGAGTATATATTTGTTACAATTCATTGCGAACTTGTTTTTGTAAAAAATGGGGAAGACACAAAACGGGGGAGTGAAGTTTGTATAAAAAATGCAGGCTTGGACTTTTTTGTTTTGCAAAAGAATGAAGGGAATGAAATTTACACCATTTGCATTGTATTTGACATAAATAAAATAACTTGTTGAATATTTATATTTATTTAGAAATTAAAATAAGTTGGATTTTCAAGACTTCTCATTGTTTTATGCTCCCATTGTAAAGGTGGACTGTAATGTTATATATCCACAATTAAATACATAAAAAACATAGTGTTCTATATTCATTATACAAAAAACACAATCTTAACTATCCGCAATTAATTATATAACAAACATAAAGTTATATATCCACATTAGCTGTATACGTTTTAGTGCTACTCAAACTAATAAGCGTTGCTAATACTTGAAAAGTCGAATTTTCAAGATCATCTGCTCATTGTTTTATGCTCCCGTTGTAATATATCCACCATTAGTTATGTAACATAGTGTTATATATTCGTTATACAAAAAAACACGATCTTATATTTCAATAATTAATTATGCACATTTGAATGCTACTCAAACTTATAACCCTAAGCCTTGGCATCCTCATCCTCATCAATGGACATTAATCTTCATGTAATCACGCGAAGATACTGAAAAACTAAATAAAAATCATTGTTATGTATTGACAGTTATATATGCATTTGAAAGTAAATAGTTAGTCTTTACTTGTGGAGGTGGATTTTGAAAATCCTCCTCTGCATGTACCCACCAATTGTACAGAAAAAGTTATGTGAACATTAAACCCCACATTATAATGTGAGAACCTACACAAATTTATTTTTCATGACAACATGAAAGTTCAATGGTCTAATCAACCTTCTTGCCTAATATCAAACACATTATAATAAGTAACCATATTAAATTATACTCTAGTCTAATTTTTTACATTGTCACTTCCGCTCCATCCGTAACAGAATCTACACATCCTCGTTTAACATCGTAAATCTTAAGATCATTTTGTAGAGAGCCTGAAAAATAAAAACTGAAAAATAGAATTTTATTAAAAATACATTTAATTGTGTACTACTCAACCCGGTAATTGTTCGTTACATGTGGAGCTAGATTGTTGTCGCCATCATTTCCTATGACATAATATATTAGCACCTCGAGCATTAGGAGAATACACATTACCCCGTGTGATACCTGATATCTCCACAAGTGAGATATGGCTGTGGTGACCACAATGTACTACATTTATCAAATGAAATTAAGTATGAGTGTGTTTTCTTTTTTGAAGTAGTAGTTTTTTCCTATTAAGTTGAAAGGGTATAAGATGGAGAGAGAGAAAAAACATAACTTATCCCGCTGTAGATTGGCCATAGACAAGCGGCCATCTATGATGTGAATAGACAACGCACCACCACCGACTCTATGTGGTGGCCATGAAATCCAGAAGGGAGATGGCTGCTGTAATTGCAAGGAGCAGGACAGACAACCCACTGAGGATTACCATTATCCCCACTCATGTTGTATTTGGCACAACGTATATACATGTATATATACGTTGTGTCAATCAGGATCACAATCACATTGATCACAAGTAGTAACCTGTCAGTGCTGGTGATGAACGAGAGCGAATGCCTGTATATAACGGCTTATTAGTATGTCTTTTTAAAATAATTTACTGCTATCTACTTTATAAATGTTTATATATCCATTATATAAAAATTATGTTATATTTCCACAATTAGTTATGCACGTTTGAGTACTCCTAAAACTTATAAACAGTTACTTGATACATGAAGAGCCAAATTTTCAAAATCATCTTCTATGGGCCATCATTGTAACCTCCACCATGTTATATATCTAACAAACATAATGTTATATATCCAACATCAATTATATAACTAACAAACATAATGTTATATATCCATTATATTACAATTTCAAAATTGGAACTAAATAAATTTAAACTTACAGTAAAATGTATGCTACGCCAGTAAATCCCATAGGACAAACAAAAAAGCTCCTCTAAAACGCAGTTTGATATTCCAAAAAGTGAGATATGGTTGATGGAGTGTGTGGTGACGTCAAGGAAATACATTACCAAATGAAATTAAGAATTAGCGTGATTTCTTTTTCAAATTAGTAGTTTTTTTTCTATTAAGTTAAAAAGGTATAAAATGGAGAAAAAAAATATCTTATGTACCCCATGTAGATCGGCCATAAACAAGCAGTCATCTGTGATACGAACAGAGTATCTCCACTGGCTCCCTATGATAGGCCGTGGAATCCCAACAACGAGACGTCTGTTGAAATTGAAAGCAGAAACACAAACAAGCCACAGAGGATTGCTATTATCGCTCGCCGGGTTGGATTGGCACAATGTATATACATTTATATATACAAATAGGTGGAGATGCCGCGTCTTTGTCGCGGAGCGGAGATGACCTATGGGCATTTATTATGTGGCCTGTTATGGTGTTTTGTTAGTATTACGGGTGGTGTATGTATGGGTTTGGAAATTTGTAGATGAGTTTGGGTAGGATATGGATATTTACTTCCATAATCTAAATGAGTATGAGTTGGGTATGGATAGTCATTTATTCGAATGTGTTTTAATTACACATAAAAAATTAGACCTATTTGTGGAACTTCAAAACCAAAATGCAATACACAAAATTTTAGGTACTAAAATATAATGTTCCAACAATATTTTGAGGACTTATATGCCAAAGAGAAAATTTATGTTATAAATACAAAGATGTATTAAATTTAGGTACAGAATTATAATTTACATAGTTGATGCTTAATTCCTTTTATGGTGATGTAAAATATACATCATAGTGACTAAGTTGTGTTTTAATTAATTTTGGGGTATGAAAAAATAAAATGTAAATTATAGTGACTAAGTTGTCATTTAATTAAATTTGGAGTATCAAACTAATTTTATAATTTTATTTTATGGTGGATTGAATTCATGTATTGGTTCAAAAAGATTGGTGGATTGGAATCAAGGATTCAAGTGAAATCAAAACATTGGACCAATATGTAAATTTAAAAATTATAGGTACGAAAATCTCATAAAATTAAGATACCAAAACATAATTGTTCAATAATTTACATTATAGTGAGTAAGTTGTGTTTTAATTAATTTTGGGCATGAGAATGCAAAATATACATTATAGTGACTAAGTTGTGTTTTAATTAAATTTGGAGTATCAAAATGTAAAATGTATATTATAGTGATTAAGTTCTAATTTAATAAAATTTGGGGTATCAAAATAATAAATATACATTAAAATGAATAAGTTGTGGTTTAATTAATTTTAGAATATGAAAATGTAAAATTTATATGACTAAGTTGTATTTTAATTAAATTTGGAGTATCAAAATGTAAAATGTATATTACAATGATTAAGTTGTAGTTTAATTAAATTTGAGGTATGAAAATGAAAACATTTATGCAACAGTAAACTAACTCCACTTTTATATATAATATAATGTTCAAACCAGGATGGTAACCCATTTTATCACAAGCAGTAGCCCGTCTTTGCTTGTAATGAACAGGAGGGAGTGGCTGTATATAACTGTTATTAGAGTAGGCGCTCGAAAAATTTGATCACCCTTTGTGATGGTGAAGAAGAGACGTTGAGGATGTAGTTCGGGCTGCACATCCTCTTTACGTCAGCACTATAATGACGATCAACTTCCTCTTGATGCCGAGGATGGAGTTCGTGCTCCACAAATCATACAATGAATAGTTAAATACTCACACGGGAGAGAGGACAGTCCTGACTCCAACAACAGTACCTGCACCAGGTCAAAGACCAAAAAAAACTAAGTCAGATACCTGATAACTCATATAATAAAATTCATGAAAAAAATAATATAATAAAAAAGTTCACATGATGGACCCACTACCGACGGCGGCCACAAAAAGTACAAGTAGTATTGATCCCTGTCCCTGAGGGGATCCCTGGCATAATTTTAGGGTGCATAACAATACATAATCTGCTACATTATCATTTATAAAAGACTTCTAAATTTTTTTCTTGTAAATTTTGAAGTGCTATACATCTTTCCTTATAAGTCATAATATAGTTTTTTCATAGATAAATTAAATTATTGTGCTCCTCAAAATGATATCACTTTGATATATTTTGAAACAAAAAATAATTTTGGATATTTATTACGAGTTTATACCATGGTGGTAATGCTTGTTTACTACATACGATCATACCATGTGGTATGGAAGTGTATCATGGTGGTACGAACATACCACCACAATGTGTAATAGTTGAATATATATGATAATAAGATTATACGAGCTGACATTTACCACATTCATCATTGTTTACCAACATTTACCACCCCCATACCAGGATGGTATGGAGTGATATATTTTGGTCATGCATTGTTTTTCCAAAAATTTGTAGACCCTATAAATCACGATCAAATCGTTCCATCTGTACAAAAAAAAAAATTTCAAAATTCGAGTAAAAAACGAAGGTAGTACCAAAGTGGTACGACTCGTATGAGTGGTATGAAATCTTTTTTGTCGAAATATATTAAAACTGGATATGAATCCTTGAATAATTGGTTTCAGATTACAATAGAGCATGAATCGTATCAAATCATCATTATACATATGGTCGGACTGTATAATGCCACATTGATTAATTTCAAGGAGTGATTGTGATTTATAAGACCAACTTAACTATATTAATGAAATTGGTCTAAGTTTGGCCTAAGTGATATAATTGTGGGCTACTCACATCATCATGCAAGGTACCTCGGTACTCCCTCGACACCAACCACCCAAGCACCCACCTCCCAAGCAAGCAACATACCCACTGTCAAGTATTTTGGCAGCCCACCTACTCAACACTGGGGTGTCAGGCATGACATCATGCAAGTGGAGTTCGAATTTGTCTAAGTGTTGAGATATTGCCGCTCACCTACCATGCCTAGTCACTTACCCCTCAAGTACCCATTAAGCTTGACATCATGCAAGAAGGGTAAAATTTTGCTAAGTATTGAGACATCACCATTCACCTATCAAGAAGGTCACCCACCAAGCAGACAAACGCCTAGCAACCCACATACCAAGCAATGTGGTGTCAACCATGACATCATGCAAGGAGAGTTGACATAAGTATCCCAAGTACCCACATACCAAGCAGGTCACAATACACAGATGTCAAGTATGTTTACTTCGTACCACTGAACACTGGGTTGTTAAACATGATGTCATTCAAGTACAGTTGGTGTCGGCTTGCTTTGACGACTCTCCTCAAGTATCCAAGTAGGGCAGAGTGCAAGGGGGATGATACAATGTACCCTCATTCCAAGTAAGGCATGCTAGGCCTCATGGGTAGTCATGCATTGTACCTAGTAGACAAGGTCATCAAGTTTCTAAGTGCCATTCATGTATATCATCACATGGTAGACCATAGAGCCTACAACATGATGTCATCCCAAGGGGGTCAGTGTGCATCCATCAACTCCCCAAGCACCCTAGTGTCGAACATGACGTCATGCAAGGGTAGTCGGCAGGAGTATCACTAAGGCATCAAATGTCAAGATGACGCCAAGCGAGATACCTCCACGACACAAGGGGCAACCTACCAAGTGAAGTCATCAACCTATCAGGGTACCAAGTGATCTGCATGCAAGCAAGGCGGTTAAGGCGTCAAACAATCTACATAAAGCACAAAGTATAGTGGAGGAATAGTTACAAAGTGGCGATTACACCTTATGGTTATAAATAGGAGAAATGAAGATGAAGCAAAGATTCCACAACCAAACGTTTGACTCTCAATGTTAAAATTCATCGTTTCTTTGATAATTAGCCATAACTTTTATAAACTGGACCAACAATTAGGATAGGCACAAAAATTAAAGCTTCTATAAAAATAAATACCCCCAATAAATCAAAACTCATTGCCAATGGATAAAGAAAAGCGGGTTCAACATTAAAAAGAACAAAAACTAAAGCAAACGTATAATAACAAATTCAAAATTTTACACAAGCATTGTCCATCGGCTCTATACCCGATTCATAACTAGAAAGCTTCTCAGAACCTTTGCTAATTGGGGATAAAACTCGAGAAATTAGAAATGCCAAAATAGGAATAATACTTGTTATTATTAGAAATGCCCAGAAAATATCATATTCGTAAAAGCAGAAACATGGGTGCACTGCTATGAATATGTAAAACATGTTTGTTAGATCAGTCGAGTCAAATTGAAATTAATTGTGACTCACATGGACATAGTAAGACTCACTTTGGCTGCTTTAATGATAATCTTTACATTTTTCACTTTCACTCGTAGTGTGGGGAAGAAGTGAATTTAGGAGTACATGTTAAGTTGAGAAGTGACATTGCATCAATTGTTTTCTGAATCTTCTTGCAAAACTTTTTGATTGAATGGTTTAAATTCAATTGAAAATATCTTTATTTACAAAATTTATAAATTATCTATTGGAATCAAGTGAAATAATGAATTCTATGAATAAGACTTTTTTTAAAATTGAATAATAATTTGATTAGGTACTTGCCATCTATTTTTATTGTTCAATTCTTTGACAACATGAAAAGAACAAAAGCTATCCCTCCCTATCGATCCAAAGGACAGAATGGCAGGGTCCTTTGGTGCTCCCTCCATTTAAGAATCGGGTCCTCGCAATTAGGGATGACAACGGGTCATGTTTGGAGCGGGTACCCCAAATTCGTGCCCTGCTTTGCCTTTTAACCTATCGCCCCGCTCTGCCCCGCGACCCGCAACGGATCTTCTTTTTCTGACCCAGAATGTGCCCCGCACGGGGCGGGTAAAACCCGCCCTGCACCATTTTAATTTACCAACCTGTAATATAATCAATGCACCATATACCAGGCCTGCACCCTACCCCATTTTTAGTTCCCAACCTTTGATTTTGCATCATCATTCATCATGTAGCTTAACATGTAATATAATATACAATTCATAATGAAAATCCAAATTCCAAATTCCATTCATCATCAACCAAAATCATCTGTCAAGCCTCCTGTAAGAACTGAAATTCAAATCCAAAAAGAGCTTGCATAAACCATAAGAATTCATAAGAACATTTGAAGTTGATAATTTGAAAATTTTGGAAAGTTCAAACTTCCTTCTGACTTGCAGCAACTGCAGCCGGAAGCAAGCTTTCTAAATCTCTAGAGCAGCAAACAAATTCTCTCCAGCCTCCCCTAACTTTGAGTATCGGTAGCCTGCAATACATATACATAAAACATGAACCAGGCAAACAAAGAGGTAAGATTGTAAGTGCAATTGAAAAGGAAACAAATGCATAAAACATGAACAGCTACTGCACGTACATATGCAGATGCAGCAACCAACAAGCCTTCCCAAGTCTCCAAAACAGCAAACAAATCCTCTCCAACCTCCCATAACTTTGAGTATTATTGACCTGGAAGTACATAATACATGAACAAGACAAACATAGATGCAAGATTGTAAGTGAAAAAGCAAAGGAAACAACCAAACATTCATGGAGCACCCAAATACCATTGCAATTGAGAAGTAAAATGCCATGGAATCAATACCTCAAGATCATTCTTTTCCTCTCCATCAAAACCCTCAAGTATTGTACCATGTGAGGCCTTCTCTACAGTGGAACCAATTGTGTTCATATATAAACAATTAGAAAGAGTCCTAAATCATGTATATGTGAAGGGAAAAAACATTTGGAATTATGATAGTGATTACCTTTAGCTATTCCCAAACTGTACAAGCTTCTTCCAAAGCTTACGGCTTTCCGGGTGTAGTTGATATCTATACAGATGGAGCCTATATATCCTAAAATGAAGTAAAGTACTCCATGAGTGGATATATAGGAATCAAAATCTGTCGAATCAGTCATGTTATGCTCTTCTACATCCTAGGTCTTCTCGTTCCTTCATCTGGCTTTGTTGCCCCCGGCAACAAACATGTATGAACCATTTCACGAAGTATGTGCTCGGATAATCCAACGTCTCGATAATTAGCTCTCGGTCTTCCGGCAAGTAGCACACAACCAGCTTTGAGCACACATCAACTATTCTATAGTATCTGGATCCAGCCTGCTTCGATGAGAAGAAATCACCCTACCACTGGTGCTAAAAGTAGACTCTGATACCACTGTAGAGACGGGAATAGCCAAAACGTCCCTTGCAACCTTATGTAATATATGATATTTACTTCTATTTGACTTCCACCAACACAAAACATCAAAATAAGATGTGTTGGGTATAATTGCCTCTTCCAAGCAACAATCCTGCTCTGATTTAGTTGGCTTCCTTTTCCTTCTAGAAGCATATAGAGCAAATTTGGTTGATGATTCCTTTTGACTTGAATAAGCTCATGTACTGTCCATTTGAATTCAATCATTTACCTTATCTTGCTCTTTTTCCTTTTCTTCGTATTCTTCAACTAGCTTGCGACATATACCAATCATCTTCTCCATCTGCCACTCACTATCCTCACCATAAATCTCAGGAAAGTAGCAATCCATTACATCAGTTTTATACCTTGGATCAAGTATAGCTGCAACCCCCATTAAAGAATGCACCTCAGACCAATACTTGTCAAACTTTTCCAACATGTTCATTGCCATAGTCTCAATGATTTCAATTCCACAAGCACACCACTGCCCTAAAGCAAGCTTAAGCTCACAAATCACTTCAAAAATCTGTTCTGTAGATGATTTATATCTGTTCTCCAGTTCGCTTCACTTAAGGACACCGATAGTAATGATTCTTCAGATGACTTGTTCCTTGTGATGGGTGTTCAACCAGCCTCTTCTTGCAATACTTACACTCAGCTTTTGGCTTGCCATCCACTGTTATCTATTGTAGTGTTGCCACCACTCCGAGAATACCTTACCAAACGTAGGACTCTTGCGTTTCTCCTTCTCATCAGTTGCAGGTGGGGCTTCATCAACAACATGAATAAAACCAGGTTGAGGGCCTTGAGTCGGATCGGGTTGAGGTTGGGAAGTTTTTGCCTCCACATTCAGAACAACAGATTCAGTTTGAGGCCCCTCCATGTCCTGTACAGTTTGAGTCCCCTCCATGTCCTAGACAGTTCGCATAAGTAGAAATTTAAGAAAGCAAACTATGAAACTAAATTGACTATTCAAAAGTTGTAAACCATAGTTGAACTAAATATTACGACTAAACTTGGTTAAAAGGAATAAAAGATCATTCCCTAAGACATGGTTATTGACCCAATCCACCTCTCTTTCTACGTGTATGAAACTGAATGCTTGAACTCAGCAAAAAGCGGCTCAAGCAATGATATATTAATGATCATCACCACCATTTTCCAGCAACCAATTTTGCAGTAGCCAAACAAAAATCAGTTGTGGTTAGCTAGAGAGATGTGTGCGAAGAGGCTTTTGTATTCAAGGAAATGGGTTGTGTTTCTCTGCTTCGACAGTTTCTAATTTTGATCTAGTTCAAGAATAGTATTGTAATTCATACCAATAATTCCAATGGTTTGAAGAGCATAGTTTTGGTGAAGAACCAGTTTGTTTTAATTTTGTGGCATCCAAACAAAACTCACCATAATTTTGCAGCAGCAAAACAAAACCCACTACGGTAAACAATCGAAATAGACCAAAGAAAAGTAGAAAACTAGGCCAAGAAGGATTTACATTTACCTCACCACTGTAATCATTGCTGACATCCTTACTAGAAAGTCTAAATATGTGAGCTTTCTGTCTTTCTTCTATCTCCCTTCCAACGGCGCTGTCGAAACTCGAAAGAAGAAGACGAAGAAAAGAAAATAGAGAAGAGGAAGAAGAAGGGTGTAGTTATCTAATAGCCCTCTCTCATCTTCAATTCAATGCTCCATAGCGCCATAAAGGGGAGTTGGGAATTGGGGAAGGAGATGAATCGTTAAAGGCACAAGGGTTGGGACGGCGGGATTGGGTTATTGGGTTTTGCGGAGAGAAACCCCTGTGGGAAGATTAGTATCTTGGGAGTGGGTATGGATGTGGCTTCACAGGTGCTTAATCGACGGGGCGGAGCAGGTTAGGCTTTGAGATCCCTATATGACATGTTTAAACGACGGAGCGAGTCGAGATCCTCCCCGTTCATATACGGGTCAGATTTTATGTGCCCCATTGCAAGTCGGATCGGATAAAATCCACCAGGGCGGATCTGATTTGCCATTCCTACTCACAATCACTCTTAAATATGTTTTTCCCTCATGACTTTTTCATTCATGGTTCGATATTCTGGTGTCTTGGACGTAGAGGAACAACAGCAATCCATCCCGAACTTGGTGGTTAAACTCTTGACGATACTGCAGGGGAGGTCTGGTGGAAAAATAGTTGGACGCTAGGATGATAAAAAGCTTAACACCCCTCATTCTTATTAGTTTTTCAATATGATAAAAATGAAAAGGTCCTCTTATTTAAAACCCTAATTATGAAATCCCTTCTCTCCCACTTAACACGCGGAACACATCGTTCTTATAGAGAGAGACACTTTCGCATCTTCTTAACCTGAAATGGCTAGGGAGAGAATTAAAGGTTCCTTTTAATGGTGCCCTGGGAATAGATCTAGTGGAGATGATGTGGGCCTATAGCTTATAGCATTAGAGCACGTGGTTATGAACCACGCTGTCGGGGGTTTGAATCTCTTCCCGTCCACAACCGGTCAAAAAGGGAAGGACCTTTCCTTCTAGAGGTAGGAAAATCATGATCGGGATAGCGGATCCACACTAAACCTCCATAAGAGTATGGGTAATTTAACGTTACCCATTTTCGAAAAATCATAAAAAACATATCAAACGTCCTTCGTTCGAACATTTTTCAGAGAGTTATGAGCCGTATAATTTGCCGATGTTCAAAAAGTCAAAAGTGTATTGATTGATTTCAAACACAAACTTTAGTCGCCTCAAAACAGTACTCCCACCCATAAGCTTGTCCATACATAAAGTGTCGTATGGTGGAATGTCTTTGTGTGACTAATTTAACATATACTAGTGTTTTACCCGGCCCGTTGGCAGGAGAATTTTATTTTATTATTAATATTAATTCATTGATCTTTATGCTTAATTTTTTGAATTCTATAGATATGTTATTTTCTCCCTTCATAAGTGAAGGTGGTATGCCTATATTGAAAATTTTTAATACTTAGTATTTAGCACACTTAATTATGATGTTTTGATTCATAAATCATATTGTGAAGGTTTGTCACGTCCCATTTAGAATCATATATTAATATTTTTCAACCAAGACACTCAAATTTATTATCTTATACAACATATATCAATACGTGATTTTCGAGTTTAGGCACACTCTCAACAATTAATGAGTGTTCAGATTATTGGATAAAGATAGGGTTAATACCTTAATTTGGCCCGAATTATACACAAACTTTCTACTTTGGCCTGTGGTTTTGAAAATTGCTCTTCTGGCCTGAACTATGTACCATACTTCCTTATTTGGCCCGAAGGCAGGTTTGACCGTTAAATTGGACGGTCAACAGAGTTGACCGTTAGTCAATGTTCAGCTCACGTGGCCACGTCAGCGAGCAGATAATAAAAAAATTTATTTTTTGAATTTATGTATTTTTTCCTTTCTTATAATAATAATAAACATATTTTTTTATTTCCTTTCTTATAAAAATTTAGAAATTCAAAAAGAAAATCAATATTTTATTTTTTGCTAGCTGATGTGGCCAAGTGAGCTGGCCATTGATTAACGGTCAACTCTGTTGACTGTCCAATTTAACGGTCAAACCTGCCTTCGGGCCAAATAAGGAAGTATGATACATAGTTCAGGCCAGAAGAGCAATTTCCGAAACCACGTGCCAAAGTAGAAAGTTTCTATATAGTTCGGGCCAAACTAAGGTATTAACCCATAAAGATACTTGATTACCCGATAAATTATGTTTATCCCGACTGAAATTTGACATGCATATCAGTCATTTCTCCTTAAGGAAAGAAAGAAAGCCATATTCTCTCCCCTGTGAGAGGTTTCCTTTCCTCTGTCTTTCAGAATGACTGTTCATCTCCCGCCTCCTGCGATTTTTGAATTCCTGAAACTCTTCTTGCTTCCTGCAAGTCTGTCCTTTCTGCTCTGTGTCTTTCAATAGACCTCTCTTCCATTCCCTCTCTTGTTTCTCTCCTGTTTTGTTGACTGGTTACCCTACTCTAGCTTCTGACTTCCATCTCTGCGTGACGTTTTGTCTCCCCGCCGATGGCATCTGAATCTGATATAATTGATAAAATAGCAAGCGTGAGTTTGACAGAAGAAGAAGAAACTAGCATCATGATAGAAGACTCCGATGAAGAGAAGGGCATTGAAGAAGTGATTACAGAACTTGGAGTTGCTGGGAAAATAATTTCAGGTAGACTTGGCTCGGCTAGGGTTATGAAAAACATCTTGAAAGAAGTATGGCGGCTAAAAAAAGATTTTGATGACAGAATCAACCAAGAAGGTATTATGCTATTACGGTTCTATTGCTACGAAGACAGGGATAGGGTTCTCCTTGGAGGCCCCTGGCATTATGAGAAGCAACTTATTGTGTTCAAGGAAATACCACCAGACTTACAAACAAAGGAAATAGACTTCTCGTCAACAGAGTTATGGACTCAGATCCGAAAGGTCCCGCTGAAGCTTAGAAATAATAATATTGCAACGAAAATTGGGGGAATGTTTGGCTCTTTCCTTAAGTGGGATGAACTTCATTCCGGACAAGATAGTAACTATCTGAGAATTCGTGTCTCTATCAACATCAAAAAGCTACTTCGTAGATTTGTGAAGTTGGAGGGGTCACAAGGCCCTGTCTCATATAAGGTAGCCTATGAAAAGCTTCCAATCTATTGTTACTGTTGTGGAATCTTGGGACACATGAAGAATGGATGCCCGAAAAAGTTGGAGAACCCAAACTCTGAGATAAAAGAAGAATATGGAATATGTCTCCGTGCTGAATCTCCACTAAAAAGAGTCGATCTGAAGCTCAAGGAGGAGAAGAAGAGGATGGACTTCCTGTGGAATGAATTGAAAGAAGGAAAAATAACAAAAGGACCCCGAAGCAAAAAAGTGGAACAGATGGAGAAGCAAATGGAGGGGACAGTACAAGACCCGGAAGGCAGAAAGGTGGTTACCAATATGGGAATCGAGGCTAGTCATGAGGTTGAGTCAAGCGAGATCAGTACAAAGAAGCTGGTGAATGAGCTACAAATTATTAGTTTTAAGGAGTCAAACACACAGGACATCGAAGAGGAGAGAACTTCCCCCCAAGGGAATAGAAACAACGAATCTAAAAGGGAATAGGGGAATCACACTACTAGCAAGGAGTCAGAATTAAATGACGCCTCTTTGCCAGATGATAACAGAGAAAGGCAGAGTGACCAGAAGGCAAGTAGCTTGGGGAACAAGTCAGGAACTAAAATAGCTGGCAGCAAGAAGTGGATTCGAATAGATAGGAAGAAAGGTGAGAAGACTGAAGGGATTAGGGAGGATGTGGGCAGCAAAAGGATGTATGAGGATGAAATAAAGGATATGGAAATTGACCCCCTGCCTGTGGGCGAAAGAAGTTTAAGCAGAATTCTAATCTAATAGTGGATGGCGATGTGGCGATCCATGCCGAGGAGCAAGGCCGCCGAGCCCAATGAAGCTTATAAGTTACAACTATCGAGGTCTGGGACAAACCTCGGAAGTTGATGAGTTAAAGAGGCTTGTTGGAAAACAAAGACCTGATGTTCTCTTTTTGATGGAAACTCGGCTGGCTAGCTAGGAATGGAGAAAAGTGAAGTGGAAACTTGGATTCAAAAATGGCTGGGGGGTCCCAGCTAGAGAAGATAATGGTATGAAGGCATGAGGAATATGTTTATTCTGGAGGGAGGGCATTACTATCTCCTATTTATCTAGCTCTACAAACTACTATGATGTAATAGTGGATTACGAGGAGGAAGGTCCAAAATGGCGATTTACTGGATTCTATGGGAATCCAAATAGAAGTGAAAGACAATATTCTTGGGGAAAACTACGAGGTTTAAAGGGAATCAGTGACCTCACGTGGCTCTGTATGGGAGACTTTAACCAAGTGGTGGCTGGGGGCGAGAAAGAAGGAGGTTGCCATGTTAACGAAAACATGATTTCAAATTTTTGTGATGCATTGGAGTTCTGTAGACTCATGGACTGTAGTTTTGAGGGTTACCCATTCACCTGGGACAATGGGAGAGGGGGAGAAAATTTCATAGAGGAAAGACTGGATAGATGCCTTGCTGACTGGGAATGGCAATTGTTGTTCCCAAACCATAAAGTTATACACCTGGATAGGTGTGGATCGGACCACTGCCCTATCTTAATGAACACAAAGGATCAAGATGAAGAAGAAATCAAGTGGGGATGACAGTTTAGAGTGGAATCTTACTGGCTACAGGACCCTGAAAGCAGGGAAGTTATTGCTAAAGCCTGTAATTCTAACGAAGATGGTAACATATTGAATATTCTGGGAGAATGCAAAAGAGAGCTTCAAAGATGGAGTAAATAGAAGTTTGGAAACTTACAGAGACGGATTGAGAAGATAGACTAGGAGCTTAGAAGGATTAAATACTACCCAAAGACTGAAAAACAAATCCAGAAGAGAAGGGAGTTGGAAGATGAGAGAACGGATCTCATACACAAGATAGAGCTGAAGTGGAAACAAAGATCTAGAGCGGACTGGCTCAAAAGGAGGTTACAAATCATATGTTTGATTATTACAATAACCTATTTACTGGGATGCCTAACCTGGTTCTGATTTTGTAGTCAATGTTATTGAAAGATAGGTGACAAACAGCATGAATGAGGATCTCTCAGCCCCATTCAAAGAAGAGGAAGTTAGCTGCGGTCTTAAACAGATGGGCCCAATGAAGGAACCTGGCTCAGATGGGTTCCCAGCTGGTTTCTACCAACAGAACTGGGACACGATTGGAGGCAAGGTCACGGCTGCTATCTTAAAGTACCTCAATGAAGGTTATCTCCCTCCAGAAATCAACCACACCCTGATTGTGCTCATACCTAAGGTGAAAAAACCCACTATGGCAAAGGAATTTCGCCCCATAAGCCTCTGCAGAGTTATCTGCAAAATTGTTTCAAAAGTCATGGCCAACAGACTCAAGAGTGTTCTTAATGACTTAATCTCAGAAGAACAAAGTGCATTCCTCCAAGGTCGGTTTATTACTGACAACATTATTACTGCTTTTGAATGTTTTCAGTACTTGAAGAGGAAGACTAAAGGGAAAAGGGGTTTCTTTGCTGCCAAGCTTGATATGAGTATAGCCTACGACCGTGTTGAATGGGATTTCCTTGAGAAGGTGCTTCGAAAACTGGGTTTCAATGAGGATTGGATTAATCTTGTGATGATGGAGCAGGAGATCGGAGATCAGTGGTACGTTGGGAATCAAAGTGGTTGAGTAACATCATAAATACCTTGGGTTACCTACTGTTATTGGAAGATCTAAAAGGGAGGTGTTCGATGAGATTAAAGAAAGGGTTAGAAAAAAGTTAAAATACTGGAAAAGTCTCTCTCTATCAGCTGCAGGAAAAGAGATTTTGATTAAAGCAGTTGCTCAAAACTGATCTACCCTATGATGGTTGTCCAAATGCCGAAAGGAATACTCCAAGAGATTCAAAGTCTGATAGTCAGATTCTAGTTGGGGCAAAAACAAGATTAAAAGAGAATTCACTGGCTCAATTGGAAAGCGTTACGTCGTCCTAAGGAAGCTGGAGGGCTCGGTTTCAAAGATCTGAGAACTTTCAATACATCCATGCTTGAGAAACAAATCTAGAATATACTAAATCGGCCTAATTCGCTAATGCCAAAGGTTCTTAAAGTTCGGTACTTCCCCAGGAGTGAGTTACTGAATGCTAAGACAGGAAGTAACCCCAGCTTCATATGGAGAAGCATTGTTAAGGCTAAGGATGAGATTGTGGATGGTTTTCGATGGAGAGTAGGGGATGGTAAAAATATCAATATTTGGAAGGACTGGTGGATTCCCAACATCAGGAAGCTATCACCAGCTCATCAGAACATCGAGCAAGATGATGATTTAAGGGTGAGCTCTCTCATTGACAGAGACAGTGGATGGTGGGATCTCTCTAAGTTACAGGCTCTATTCTCAGACACAGATCAAACAGAAATCACGAAGATTCCCTTGGAACCCCCCCCCCCCCCCCCCCCACAGATGACTCAATTCTTTGGGCTGAAACGGAAAATGGTATCTATAGTGTGAAATCGGCTCACAAAAAGTTATGAAAGAGAGACCATTCGAGGGAAGATGAAAACAATATGGATGTGCAAAAAATAAAAAGCTACTGGAAGAGGATATGGAGTCTTCCCATTCAACCAAAAGTGAAAGTCTTCCTATGGAGAATTAGTAGGGATATCCTACCTGTTGGAACCAATGTTGAGAGGCGAATTGATGAGGCCTCATCTGAATGCCCTTTCTGTGGTCTCTTGGAAACTCAGCTACACTGCTTGAGGGAGTGTGAATGGACTCGGCGTCTCTGACAGCCTTGCAATGACAGTGAAATCTTTATGCAGGGGGAAGGACTATCTGGCCCTGACTGGTTCCTCAAAGTCTTTGAATCCCAGTTGAATGATAGCCTACAAAGGTTTTGTGCTATCCTGTGGTTTATTTGGAAAGAAAGATGCAATCACATGTTCAATAACAAAAAACCCGAGGAGGAGGAGATCATTCCAAAAGCAATTGAGTGGATTGCCAATTACCTTCAAGCCCAGGGTACCAATGTCCAGAATGGGCGACAAGCTACCAGCATCTAGAGCTGGAAATCACCTCCGGCCGGAATCATCAAGATGAACAGTGACGCCGGAGTTTTGAAGCCGTCGGGGGTTGGAATTGGTTGTGTGTTCAGAAATTGGAATGGTGATTTTCTGGGAGCAATTGCTGGGAAGGAATTGGGGGTTTGTAGGCCGGTGGAGGCTGAAGCAAAAGCAATCATAGCTGGGTTGAGAGAAGCAAATCGAAGGTAGTGGAGTCCTCTGATAGTGGAGTCTGATTGTGTGAACTTGGTAAAGCTGCTGGAGAAGGAAGAAGAGGACCGCACTGAACTGGGGGTGTGGTGCAAGGAGATCAGAAGCTTGGCGGAAATCAACTCGGCTATGACTGGAAGGAAAGTTTAGTGGGCTTTTGTGCCCAGAAGTTCAAACTCAGTGGCCCATTTTCTTGCCCATATGAATTCTCATGTGAACCAGATGTTTATTTGGACTGAGGGTCCACCAAACTCTATTAGGAGTCTGTTAGAGGCTGAGAAAGCCCAATCGTTGGAGATTTAAATATAAATTAACAGGGCTTCTTATATAAAAAAAAAAACTTTACACGCATCGTATACCCTTTTGATGATCAAATGCTTCAATCATTACTCATGTTCATTGTGGATCTTCATGAAGTCTCAGTGTATGATATCATGATAAAATTTGTCTATCAAGACACTCAAATTTAGTGCAACATTCCGAACCTTTCCTGACGAAAATATTGTTCGCTTTGGGCCTCGACCCTCACGGTTTCGACTTGGGTTGCAATTCCACGTGACTTCCCATAGGGTATCATATTATACCCTAACCTCTAATGGGTGATCCCCAGTCCCTAATTTTCTAACCCAAACCATGAAATTTTCTTAATCTTAAAATAAAAATCAACGATAATTTCGATTAATCAGAATTGTTAATTTTCATTTCAAGATTAAATAAATCTTATGCTTTGGCATAGTGAATTGGAGACTCGAGTTCACGCATTAGGGGGTTAGGGTATAGTATCATGCACCAAACTCTGATTAATTTATTGTCTAAATAACAATAATCAGCGGCCGTATGGTAAGGTAAGTGTATGCCCGACTGTATGCAAGCCTTTGTAATATATATAGAGGTTAGTTTACTTTTAACACTAATCAATACCTTCGAACTCAACTCATTGGCTGAATATGAAAGAACAGAGTTTGTGGCTAAGGTAACTCGATGTAAATACAAATTTCTTACTCTTACAAACTAAAATATTTTCATTTTGTAACTTTGATATCTGATAATTTTGTTTTACTGCCAAAATTTGTATGGAGTCAGGCTCACAGACCAAATGAGTTCTTACAATTGTCTTACTGAACTTGTCCTTGTTAAAGATTCATCATATTAACCAAATGACTCGGTTTAGACTATTATAACTATTATATATATATATATATATATAAAATAATTTATACAATAATTTCCAACCCTTATTTAATTATTGCAGGGTCAGGGGTTGACGAAACGTGATCCTTAACGTACATCCTCAACAAAGATTTCTCTAACCTTCACATATGGCATTCTCATCTTGGAAAATGAAGTCAAGTAGGTCAACAATCATACTTAAGTCATTTTGAAAATTTCAGTTTATGATCCTCAATAATTAATGACTCGAGCTTGCTCAATGAACATGATCTAGAGCATTAATTTATGATGTAAACTTAGAATAAATTATAAATTGTTGCACATGTGATTCCAAAGTTTTTCACTTTATCAGAATAAATAAGAAGATTTTTTTAAGAAATTACTATTATTTTTTTGTCGAGTTTATAAGTCAAAATTTTTTTCTCTATTTCAATCATTATATTTTGTTCTATCGACAAAATAGTATCACTATTAATAATATCGATTAATACAAAATATTATCATTCATGTGTGTTTGTTTAACTTTTCATCAAAATGTAGAAAATTAGTAGAAAATTTATTTGATAAGATTTACGTTGATATTTTTAGTTTAAAAAATGTAATATATGTCACTCTCTGTTTTCATTTTTATATGTTTAATTGAAACAAGATTATTAATTATGTGTGCTTGTTTAAATTGTTCATAAAAAATGTAACTTATTATTAAGTTTTAGGGGGAAATGGTATAAAAATACTTAGTAAGATCTAATAATGTATTTCTGTGTTTAAACAAATGTGATATATCATGCATGTCACTCTGCAAACATTAGTCTACTACAATGTATATTGGTGTAATTCAAAAGCACAAAAAAATTATTGGATAAAAGAAAAGGAAATATTCAATGAAGAGAGATAGCTTCATAAATATATCAATAACTATTTTTTTAAGAGAATTGTGCACTTTGGCAATTTGTGTTTTCTACAATTACTTATGTGACAAAATTTTACTTTTGCATTGTCATAATATTATGTATAGATGTATGATGTATCATCATAAAGCTTGGTGTCTCCATGAATGACCACAACATCGAGTCGTCATAAATTAAATTCGTTGGAATTTTTTTTTTTTTGGTAATGTACGTTCATTCACCCTTGCTCACCTCCTAAATTCACATTTGGACAAGTAGGGGGGCTGCAACGGTGAGTTTTGGAGGTTTCCGGGTAGGGGTGGGCAACGGGAAACGGGTATTTGGGTATACCCGTACTCGTCCCGTTTTTTAAGGGTTACGGGTACCCATATTACCCACAATATTATAAACGGATGGGAC
Organism: Linum trigynum; assembly: GCA_964030455.1. Classification (NCBI taxonomy): domain Eukaryota; kingdom Viridiplantae; phylum Streptophyta; class Magnoliopsida; order Malpighiales; family Linaceae; genus Linum; species Linum trigynum. Next base: position 6,768,060 of record OZ034817.1, read on the forward strand.
TTGGGATTGTACATTCCTAATATGGGTACCCGCAAATACACGTTTGGGTAATATGGGTACCCGTTATACCTAGGGCTGGGAAACGGTGCGGTCTGGTCCAGACCATATATACGGTCTATGGTCCAGACCGAGAGGCTGAAGTATAGACCGCAAACCAGACCACAGACCAGACCACAGACTATACGGTCCGGTCCTGACCACGCTTGAGCGGTCTGGTTCGGTCTGGTCTGGTTCATATAGACCACACTCAACAAAAAATGAATAATTTGTTTAGTTAACCACACTAAAAATTGAACAATAACCAAGAAAAACAATTGTTATTTCCCTTAAAACATTAATCCTAACATGCATGAATAATTTTGATACCCTAAATCTTAGTACATAACAAAGATACAAAGTAAAAGCATCCCAACTTGCACCATAACGTCGTAAACATTAACATAATGTCATATGGAGACACGATTATCTCTACTCTCTGGTTAAATGTGGTTGTGAATGAAGGAGGGACGAGATTCACAAAACTAAGGTTTAGACTTGGGTGTCGTTGTGGGAGTTGGGAGAGTGGTCGAATGGGCTGTTAACACATATTGACAAGTCGGTTGGGTCCACGGTTTGGTACGATAAACCGCGGTCTAGACCAGACCAGACCAAGAGATCAAAACATAAAATAATACAAACCATGGACCAGACTAGACCATACTTAACGGTCTACGGTCCGGACCGAACTGTGCGGTACGGTTTGGACCACGATTTTTCTAACGGTCTGGTCTATTTTCCCAGCCCTAGTTATACCCATTCAATACAAAAACATAAACTTAATTCAGCCCAACCCAATTCAAAACTCATTGGCCATTTCGGCCCTTACCCTTTCAATTTCAATTCCATTTGGGCCCTTACCCTTTCACTCTTTCACTGACATGTTTGGTGAATTAGTAGAGAGAGTTGGGATGTGTTTGAAATGAGGCAACGAGTGTCCATTTACAGCTTGGGATCATTGTGTACTTAATTAAGGAACTTGGATCATCCCAATATGGCTCCTAATTATTCTTCTTTGTAGGACAGCAGCTGGTGAAGGACACTTGCAGCCAAAGAAGGGAGAATGGCAGCAGTAACCTGCAGAAGGGAGAACGGCATCAACAGTAGCAGCCTGGAGAAGGCAGACTGCAGCAGCAGCTTGCAGAAAGTAGCAGCATGCCTCCCATTTGGTTGTGTTGAATGAAACTTCTTTTTTGATAATTTTGTGCTTGGAATGATTTATTTCTATGTGTTATGATTGTTCATGAATGTGTAATTTGCAAACCAAGTATTTGTGATTGGGATTTATTTTGTGTCTTGTGATTGTTAAGCAAATACAAGTTAAGTTTAAACTTTTGTTAAAATTTTAGTGGTTTAAACTTTGGGTATTTATGGGTAGTATGGGTACCCGTTATCCTTCCCGTACGGATAATGGGTACCCGTTTCTCATATGGGTTTGGGATATGGGATGGACTTTGGTCTCCAAATGGGACTGGGTACCCGTTGCCCACCCCTATTTCCGGGGGTTGGGAGGTGGCGATTATCATCCGAGTTTCCTTTTTCTAGCTCTCCCAAGAATACAATTATTTGAAGGAAATATGGAAGGAGATAAGAAAAATTAGGCATCTTGAGAAATTCGTGTGCCAATTATTAATTGAATCAAACAATATTTCTAATTTTATCTTCACAAGTTTCACTATCATTAAGCTGGAAAAAAGTTTTAAAAGTCGTGCATTCAAATAATTTGTTGATAATTATTAAATATAAAAATTTTGTTTCAATTTTATCGGATGTCGCGAAGGACAATACAAAAGATTTGTAAACAGTAGAGCTTACGACTAGTCTATGGCCAATTAAAGGGGAAAAAATCCCAAGTTACACATGTTTTTTAAGGACTACAATTTTTATCATAGACATAATTTCGGAATGCACTTGGATTCATGAAAAGGGAAGGTAAAGTTATTCCCAAAACCCCTTATATCCATAAATAATTCATTTTTTGAAAATTCTCTCCTACTAAAAATTGTAGTCCTTAAAAAGTTATGCGAAATCAAAAAAAAATTCATGATTTTCGGATTGTGGAGCACAAAGTTATGGTCGTTCAAAGTTTGACGAAATCGAAAAAAGGGTCGTTCGGGGTAGCAAACGACATTTTTTCGAGACGAAGGCGGGACCAAACCGCCTCCGGCAATTTGCGGCTTGCAAGATCTCGAAAAATTATGCGGAATCAAAAAAAAATTCGCTACGATCGGATAACCGATCACAAAGTTACGTTGTTTTAAAGTTTGGACGCAGGTCAGTGCTTCACCGTTTTTCTCTCACGCGGTGAAGCAATCACCGTTTTAGTTTGAAACGGTGAATACATCACCGTTTTAGTCAAAAACGGTGAATACATCACTGTTTTAGTCAAAAGCGGTGATGACCTTCACCGCTTTTGTCTAAAACGGTGATGCTCAAACATGTGTACTTTTGGAATTTTTTTTATAACTTATGTATTTTGGGAATTTTTTTTAAGAACTAGTGTACTTTGGGATTTTTTCCCAATTAAAGGACCATCGGACAAAACGACGCAGGTACATAAATAATAAGACAAGAACAAAAGTTGGTGAGAGGTAGTCATTAATAAGGGTACATTTCTTCATATTTGAAATTCAGTTCAGTAGAGAATTTCTAATTCAGAGCATCTATAGGATTGTTATTCTGCACCGGTACTGTACGCAATTCTATTGTTTTTATGTGTTCATAATGAGAGCCTTGAGCTTCTTCCAAGATTTTGAAATTACGTGTTTTAGATGAGGTTTTCCATTTGGATCTTATTAAGCTAAGAAAATCTTATTAGAAACTTCTTGGATTCATCACTTGAGCTGAAATCAGAATTCAAAAGTACTTTATCCTCGGCCTCCGTATGGATCTCATAAATCTTAAAGTAGACTTCGAAAACTTGACTCGACTAGACTCGATGGATTTGAATCTGAAGAGCATCTATGTCATGTGGTGCTCTGTCTACGTTTATGTGAATGGAATGGAGCTTGTAATTGATTACCTCCCAACAAAAACTAGATGTGATAGTTAAGGTGAATGCGTTCAAAATATGACGTGATTTTGCTTCAATGCATGGGAGCGATATGTACGTCCAGCGTACTTGGATAACAATGCATTCATTTTGGTTAATTCGTTTGGACTTTGCTTTTTGGAGGTAGGGAGGGAGAAAGATAAAATGTGTTAAAAAAAAACATAAATAATTTCAAACAAAACGCCGTTTGCCAACTGGATGCCATCATCAAAATGGTCACACGGCAAGGCATTTGCAGCAGCGAGCGCGTCCTTCACAGAACAGAGTTCCAATGTCTTTTTGGCATTTATCATATGATGACGAATCGGCTTCCTAGTTGCTGCCTTAGCACATTCCCATTTCCATGTTGTTTGATTCTTGTACATTAATTTCCTTCCCTTTCCTTCCAACTTCCCTAAAACTTATCTACCAAAACCAAATATCATGAATATAGATGATTATAGATGAATGTATTGGGATTTCCTAAGGTAACTTGAATTCTTTCATCTGTTATAGCAAGTTTCAAAGGTCGCATTACGTAAAATACTATAGGCGTTACGTAATGGTTACGTAACCAATGATATTTTTATGTAACTGTTGTAAAATATCATTACGAAAGCCTTACGTAATAGAAAGTGTCTTTACGTAATGAGTATTAACCTACCGTTACGTAAAATGCTAAGTTATTACGGAAGCCGTATGTAACGCTACTTATTTAACTGTTACGTAAGAAATAACTGTCGTTCCGTAACCTTTACGTAATGAAAGGTCTTTTTACATAATGAGTATCAACCTCATGTTACATAAAGTGCTATGTCATTACGAAAGCCTTACGTAACGCTTTCGATTTAACTGTTACGTAAGAAATAACTATCGTTATGTAACCTTTACTCATTCGATGTGTATTTTACACAACAGTTGTAAAATGTCATTACGAAAACCTTACGTAATGGAAGGTCCCTTTACGTAATGATTATTAACCTCGTGTTACGTAAACTGCTAAGTCATTACGGAAGCCTTACGTAATGCTTCTAATTTAACTATTACATTAGAAATATCTATGTTTCGTAACCTTTACGTAATAGGTATTAAATAAAAAATACGAAAAATAAACACGAAAAAATAAAAAGAAAAAGAAGACACATCAAATATTACAAGGAAAGAAGTGTTAATATCTTTGAAAAAAAAAAGGAAAGAAGTGTTCCCGCAAAACTTAAAGAAATCCGACACCCGCACCTGGTTGACGTTTTTTTTCCCCCCTATTTTTTTATTTTTTCTTTTAATCAGTGGCTTAAAATAATTAGGATATAATTTAATGGTTCAGATTTAATCTAAGTTACCTAATTTAAAATTATACCCAAGTTACTCTAGGAAATCCCTAAATATATTATTTTAATTTTACAGCTAAAAACTAAAATCACATTCGAAATATGACCAAAGTGTATGATATCAATACTCAAAACCACCCATTGTTATAAGAAACCAAACGGATTAACGGTCGGGTCAATAGAATCACTAAATCAGTTACAATAGCGGTTATGTTAATTTGATTGGATGGTCAGGAATGGACTCAGCGGTGTTTTACGGTTTGTCATGAAACCAGATAAACCACCCAGGTTTAGAGGTGGCAAATGGATTGAATTCATGGATTGGTGGATTCATGGATTTGATCAAGTGAATTGGTGGATTATCCATAAATCCAAATGACATCCTCAATCTTGGACCAATATGTAAAACGATCCATGAATTCACCAATCAATTGAATTTGGATAGATGGATTGGATTAGTTGAATGTTTTTAATGGATTGGAGGATTGGATTGTTGGACTGAATTGAAAATTGCCATCTCTACCCGGGTTTCACTGGTCCACTGGTTCACAATTTTAGTCACAAAAATTGAGAGAAAAATATTTTAACGTAAACTAAGATTATCCAACCTCAATCTCTAGTTTTATTTGTGCTTCCTTTTCTTCATTTCACAACCTTCTTGTCAACTTTATGTGATTCATTATGAATTGCCACTCCTATTACTCATTTGAATTTAATTAAAAATTTGATTTCTTTTGAATACTTTGTTAAAAATTAAAATTGTTTCAAAGGGTTAGTGATAATTCCTCATATGATGACGAATCCGCTTCCTAGTTGCTGCCTTTCCTGCTGCATAGGGATGGCAAAAATATCCGTAACCGTGGATATCCGCCCGAATCCGACCTAATCGGATAGGGTAAAACCCGAACCCAAAAGAGTTTTTGTGGATACGGGTAAAACCCGAACTCGAATATTGCTGGTAATGGGTGGGCATGATTTTCTCACTATCCAACCCGAACCCGCCCGATTATACACATGCATATGTATTTTGTCTAGAAATAATCAATATTTTTCTCTAACATATTTTATATTTAGCATATAACTTTAATTTTCTTATGAAATTGTGTTGTTTTAATTAATTTTCTTCATTCTAGTGGATTATTGTCGTGCTTTTCGTCTTACGTAACGTGAGAATACGTGTAAATATTAACATATTGATTGGAGTTATAAAGAAAACTATTACCCATGGATAACCGTGGATACCCGAAACCCGAACGGGTATGGGCATGGTTTGGGTATTCTACCCGTTTCTTATGTGGGTATGGGCATGAGTAAAACACGAACTACTTTAGGTAGGGTAATGGATATGCAGTATCCGTCCCCGACCCGACCCATTGCCATCCCTACTGCTGCACATTCCCCATATCCCACATTCTTTGCTTTCTTAAAAGTTTAAGTTAAAATTTACTTACCAAAATATAATTTTTGAATTGGAGTTTCAGTTAAAATGTAAAAATAAATGGCGGCGAACTATAATTTTATAACAATCTATGAATATGACCCTTGAATTCATCCGCCCATTAAATTTTGATTAAATGGATTAAATTTCGATATATTGAATTAGTCATATTTTCTTTTTATGGATGGATTGGATTCAAATTCATTTTCACTACTTGATTATTTTGGGAATTAATGCTTCACTTGCAGAGGCACTGAATCCAACTCTTGAAATTAACATCCAAGATAAGTCCAATGTTCATACTTTTTAAATCCAACCACGAATACCATAATAACCTCTTAATATCTTATTGAATTAGGATCAGTTTATCAAATAAGTAATTACTCACACAAATTCATTTTAATTAGGGTTTATACCCCTCAAAGGTTCAATTGAACCCAAACAGTGAAAAAAGAAAATTAAACAGGTACCGACCCAATCCCATGGCCCATGGGCCCGTGTAATGAATTATGACGACCCCCAACAAAGAAAATTTAACAGCCGACTTGGATCCCGGAATTTAATTTTTAATCATTAATTCACAAAATAATTCGTACGATTCTCTCTCTCCTTCCATCCTTCCCTTTCCTTCCCACAGTCAACGAGAAACAAAACAGAGTGTTGTTGAGTGGAACTGAATACTCTACTAATGTGAATTCAAAGACCTTTCGTTCAAAATCAAATTCCTCGGCCCCTCCCTCCCCCATATTCCTCTTTCCTCTCACTCGACACACTACCGCCCACCACATGCTCGATCAAATGCCTCACTCAATTTCATCACTCCCCCTCTATTTCTATCCCTAACGCACTCACTCTCCCTGCTTCAAACTCCGCCATTTCCCTCCCCACAATGCCAAAACTCCAACTCCTCCTCCCCCTCCTCCTTCTCGCCGGCGCCGGCGGCGTCGGAGTAAGTTCCGTTCTCGCCACCGACGAACAAACCTTCAAAGAGGCACCCAAATTCTACAACTCCCCTGCCTGCCCACCCATCCCCGCCGACGACTTCTGCTCAAACCAATCCATCAACATAGCCATGACCCTCGACCTCCACTACCTCCGCGGCTCCATGGCAGCGATCCTCTCCACCCTCCAGCACTCCTCCTGCCCGGAAAACATCCGCTTCCACTTCATCTCCTCCCTGCCTTCCCTCCACAAAACCATCCTCCGCTCCTTCCCTTACCTCCGCTGCCAGCTCCACATCTTCTCCCCTTCCCCAGTCCAGGGCCTAATCTCCACCTCAATCCGACAGGCGCTCGATTCCCCGCTCAACTACGCCCGCAATTACCTCCCAACCCTGCTCCCCACCTGCTTGACAAAAATCCTCTACCTCGACTCCGACCTCATCCTCGTAGACGACGTCGCGGATCTCGCCGCGACCCCTCTCCTCGGGAAACCCCTCGCCGCGCCGGAGTACTGCAACGCCAATTTCACCATCTACTTCACCCCGACCTTCTGGTCGAACCCGTCCCTGTCGCTGACGTTCGCTGGGAGGGACGCCTGCTACTTCAACACCGGGGTGATGGTGATCGATCTGGTGCGTTGGAGGGTCGGTGGGTACACGAGGAGGATCGTTGAGTGGATGGAGCTCCAGAAGAGGTTGAGGATCTACGAGCTGGGTTCCCTGCCGCCTTTCTTGCTCGTTTTTGCTGGGGAAATTGCGTCGGTGGATCACCGGTGGAACCAGCACGGGCTGGGCGGGGACAATTACAGGGGGCTGTGCCGAGATTTGCATCCGGGTCCGGTGAGCTTGTTGCATTGGAGCGGGAAGGGGAAGCCGTGGGCGAGGATCGATTCGGGCCGGCCGTGCCCGCTCGATGCGCTCTGGGCGCCGTACGATTTGCTGGTGAGGGAGAACGGCGGGATCGATTCTTAGAAGAAGGGTAGTAATTAGACACTCTAATCTGGGTTTAATTAGGAGGTAATTAGAGGATTAAGTACTTCTACTACACGGGTAAGCAAATCTTCAGGGGAGTATAAATTTACATAATCTTCTGGGTATAGATATACACATAATCTTGTGTTAATTACAATAGTATGCTTATTTTTGAGGTTTTCTTTTGACTGTGAGCTGTTCAGTGACGGCATAAGAGGGAGGGAATTGGGCCATTGTTCTTATAGTTTTAGCAATTTTAGGGGGTGAGAAGCCTCTCTCTGTACCTGAGAACAAGTTCAATTTTGGTTGTGAGAAGCCAATAATTATATTGAGGACTAAGGAGGATGAATTCATTAGTTGCTCAAATTGGATCCTTCTTTGTTTTACTTTCAGAAGGGGCAACTGAATGATACTTGGTTTTACTATGTCTCTTTTCGTTTGTGAAATGAATTATTGCTTGCTCTAACTCTATCCACTCATTCGATGTCAAGCAAGCCATAATAATACGTTCGAATTGTTATTAAGTATATTTTCTTCTTTGAGAGGTTTCGTGTTTGAAATCATATTTCTTATTTTGGAGGAAAGTAATTTAATAGGCAATATTGAAATATATGACGAAAACTACGAGAGGAAGAGGCCATGCTATCAAGACTAAAGTTGAAAGCCCAACCATACTGCAGACATCTTAGCTAATAAGAGCAGGGTTTATTTCTTTTTGGGTTAAAAAGACTTTATTTTCTGTTCTATTAGAAAAATAGCAATTGGATTAGGAATCTTGCAAACTTGATTAGCTAAACACTAACAGACTAGCCCCTGAAACTATTTGGGCATATGCTAATGAAACTCTATCAGATATCTCGGACTGTATTACGACCTTTTGAAAATGGCATTACTCTTTAATTTTCTTTAATTTGAATTAATGTAGCAAATAATTGTTAATTATTAGTTAGCCGGACCCATAACTAACTCTTGTCTCTCGAGTGTCTTAGTTTTATTACCTTTTCTTAATGGAGTCAAATGTATACGTTTCGCTTCATGTTAGTTATATAATTAGTCCTTTCCAACCCACATTGCTAGGCATGGCTTAGGATATACAACTAATCGCTACTATTAGTCAATTAACCCCTCTCTTAATCACCATGGGCACGGTCGTTAATGAAATTTAGGTATCAGATTCTTATCATTATTCTAAAGATTCATGTGAGCACGTATCACCGACGTTTATGAGTAATTAGATCTAAATTACTTCGCTTTATTGTGGTTTTGGCTCTTAGCGCCATTTACGTGGGGAAATTATTACTTTTTTTTTTTTGAAACTGGGGAAATTATTACTTGGATATTGTAACACCTTAGACAAATATCACATTGACAAAGCACATGAGAGATCCATGGTTCGTAAATAGAAAACATATCTTAACTGACGAGACGCGTTTTGGGGTGAAATGGAGGAGTTCTTTTGAGAACTCTGAAGTTAAACGTGCTCACTGTGGAGTACAACAAGGATGAGTGACCTTATGGGAAGTCACCTTAAATTGCACCTCAAGTCGAAAACTGTGACGGTTGAGGCCCAAAGCGGACAATATCTTCATCAGGAAAAGGTTCGGGATGTTACAGATATAGTATAACCACGATCCATATTGGCTGACTTTCTTAATTCAGTATTCAAAGATATCTTGATATCCTAGATTAATTTTGATGCATATATAGAAAATTCTAGATAAACTCTTTTCAATAGAATTCGAGCCTAGTGAGGAGTTGAGGAGGGACGACAACAGCTGTTCAAATTTGGTTTGAAGTTATTGTCAAGAAACAGTTGGTCTAAATAACTCAATTTGTTGGAGAGGTTCTATCGTTGATCATATACCATTTACTAACAGTTATAACGTGTCGAGAAAACATTGAAAGATGTCGGATGAAAATTATTAGGTCTGGCTTTCAATCATCAAAATTTATTTCAATTTCTTTTTTTTTTTCTTTTTTTTCTAAAAATCTTGTCTTTGCCAGTCTTGTGGAATTGGAATAATGCGGTTACCTCAGTTGGTTTTGATAAGTAAATTGGGCTCTCCTTCATCTTGATGTTATTGAAGTAATATAGCTAAATTTTGGAGCACATAATCATTCATTATTAGAAAGACAACTATTATAGCTCCTCTAAATGGAAAAATAGGTCTGCCGCTTTTCAAATGAATAATTTAGCTGATAATGACATTTATACAGATTATTTTTTTTATTTTTTTATTTAAATTTTAGTTACTTATCGTGAATCGGTTGATGTATTGTATTGTATGCAGTATCCCACTGGAAACTGAAATTGGTGCCCTAATTCAGATAATTACTTGTGATTCGTCAGCACAATCCATCTTATTGACTTTTTTATATTTGGTGAAATTAAAACTATATAATACATCAATTTCTATAAATTAAATTGTAGAAATATTTTTGAAACTAAGGGGTTGTTTGATTTTGGTGATAGTTTAGTTGAGATAGTTACAATACATGCATTACCGACAATGCATCGTTTCATAGTATTGTTTGTTTGATTTGACACAAACTATCACTAAAAAAGAGTGATAGTTAAATCTCAAGTTTTGAGTGAGATTGTTGTGTTTTTTTTTTCTTCAACTATGACCCAACTTTTTTATATGTGTTGTTTTTTCATGTTAAATACAAAGGGTAAAAGTGACATTTCACTTAAAAAGTAAGTTAACTTGTTTAAAACTATAATAACCATCACATGTACCAAACTATGTAAACTACAATACACAATTTTTCGTATATACATGCTGGGGTGGAGCTAGGAATCAACGGTCGGGGGGAATTTTTTTAGCACGTTATTGCAAAATAACTAAAGTGACAAACAAAAATAAAAATAAAAATAAAGCAAATTTTAATATTATTGTACCTTCACAATATATTCATTGAAATAACTTTAAAATCTAACTTTTTTACATTAACTTCAATACATATTAAAAATGAATAATTAACAATGTATAGCACATACATTTTCATAATTAAGAGATATAACTAATATGATTATTGAAAATAAATTTTCCTATATACACACATACATAAAGCTGCTAAAATAATTAGCTTCCCATGTGGATCGAAACAGGAACTAGAAAAGAATATACTACACCTATTCCACTAGGCTGAGTGACTTTGTGATATTATGTACATACTACATCATTGTACTCAGTACTTTTGGCTCATACGTATTCGTGCTACGTACGTAACTTTCAAAATTCCCCTCTGAGCCATACATGTATATTATTATGCATGCATTGATAACAATACATTAATTTAACTATCACCAAAGTAGGAGTGGTTATATGGTCCGGTCCGGTTAAATTGGCCCAAATTAATCCGGTCCCGGTCCGGGTTTTTTGGGAGTATAAGGACCAAAGATTGGATTGGATACAGTCCAGTCTTGATCCGGTCCGGTCCCAATTTGGTCTTGATTTTAGATTGAGTTTGTGGAAATTTGAGTGGCCTGAGGCCTCAAAGGGTAAGAAGTTGGTTAAGTTTTGGGTGTTGGGGTCTTTATACTGTCTTTATCCGATTTACGATCCGGTCTCAAACGATTTTTTATCTCAAATCTAAACTCGAATATGAGATTGAATTATTTACTATCCGGTCCCAATCCGATCTCGATCCGATTTCGGATAAAACCAAACGGTCCGGGCTAACCAAAACTAAACACCCTTAAAGAGTATTGTGCTGATGCCATTGACAGCGGAGCAAAAGAATGGGGAGAAATGGGTCGGGAAACAAATTATTAAAGCAAAAGAAGCATCCGCATATATCCAACAACGCGGATCCAAAATCAACGCGTTTTCTCCAACCTTATAATCAGCATATGAAAGAAAAGCGCCAGGTTATTTCGTACATTAATTGCATGCATCTTTTGTACAATTATGTTGTTAGTTTTACTAAATACCTTCTCTTCAGTAAGACATTAGTCTTACTCATGCATATCTATGGCGCTGGTTATTTACCTAGTGGTATATTGTATATTAAGACACATGAAGTTCTGTCTCATTGCATGGATCGTCAAGATGTTCGACATGGTTATTATTAGCCCATGAGTGATAATTTCGTGTTTTCCAAATAATGTTTAATTACATAAATGTGGATTTTTTCCAATAATAGCACATTTCAAAAAAAAAAAAAAAAATACAAAAATCGCACCCAGTCCACAAAAATTCCAAAAAAGCACTTTTACATATAAATTGCATCTTCAAGGTGCGTTCTATGTGCAAACCGCACAACGGGGGAGCGGTCCACGCTAGGGCAGCCCGAAAAACGCACTCTCAGTGTTCGGTCCGCGTTCCCGAGTCAGCGGTCCCCAGGACCATTGGATGTGGTGGCGATCCAACGGCTAACAGCGCGCCAGCGCAGCGATCCGCGTCAGGGATCGAACACCGCGCCTGGCGAACGGTCAGCGTCTCGGTAGTCGTGAACAGCGCCTTCCTAGTGTGGTTTTGCAATGGGCAAAATTACAAGAGTGACCCTAAAAGGTGCGGTCCATCAGCGGATACAGGGGGGGCCACACTGGGCCCGGGCCCAGCCCTCCCTGGCCCCCCCCCCCCCCACCCCCAAGACCCAACCCAGCCACTCTTTTAATGATTGGATTATTTGGGCCCGGCCTAGTCCCTGAGTCCCAAGACCCAGCCCAGCCGGCCAGCCCAAAGCCCCAAACAAAACTGAAATCTTTAAAGTCAAAACCCAATACCCAAACTAATAATCTCAAAGAGTGAACTAATAATCTCCCGCCCCCAAAGTCCCAAACTAATAATCTGAATTCTGAAGTCTAAAAAAAAATATTAGAAGACAAACAGTCGGAACAGAGCTCCCGGCCTCCCCACCTCCCCGAGACTCTCGCCTGGCGCCGAACAGAGGGAGATCCCCTCGACCCCTCCCCTGTATTTCTTCGTTCTTACTTCTTTCTCTGCAGCAGCTGCTATAATCAGGAATCAAGTTCCCTTAATTCCTTGATCCCTTCACAGTGAAAGTAGTGATTAGATGACAATTCCCTTAATGGCTTGATCCCTTCACAGTAGTGATTACGGATTAGACGACAAGGACAACAGCAAGTCAGCAACAGGTAATTTCAATTTGCCAATTGATTTTACTGCTTTAGTTTACTTAATCTTATTTACTTAGAAACTAAGTTTGTACAGTGCAATTATGCATTAAGTTTGTATCCAAATTTACTTTATTACTTAGAATCTAGTGTTTGACTGCGGTGTGTATTTGTTTAATTGATTATGCAGATTTCAGTATATTTCATCATGACATCTTCTCAACCACCAAATAAAAAGGCGAAAACATAATTGTTTTCTTACTATCAACGTAAGGAATCTGAGACGTGTCAGACCGAAGAAGTCCCTCCTAATGAAGGTCAACCATCTTCCTCTCCAGTTCAGAATGAATCATCTACTTCTCCTGTATCCGGTAATCTACTTCCATCATCTGATAGTGGAGTTGAAATTGAAAGAGATCCAGGAAAGAGGAAATAAATATGTGATTGGGCTCTTGAGTTGAGAGATGAGGTTATGAGAAAATACCTAATACACAAGGCTTATCAACCTAAACTCGCATACTATAAGCCGCGAGAATATCCAGATAAAATTCGTCACTTTCAAGAAGCATGGTATTCACAATTTGATTGGTTAGAGTATTCTCCTACAACACATAAAGCATATTGTTTCCCATGTTTTTTGTTTAGAGACAAGATGAATGGGAATCAAACTTCTGCACTAGTCAAAGATGGATTTGATAATTGGAAGAGGGTTAATGGTAAGAAATGTGTGTTCCTTGTTCATGTTGGTTCATCAGCTTGTTCAAGCCATAATAAATGTGTTACAGCGGCTGATGCCTTGATGAAACCCTCCGGTCATATTGATAAAGTGATGCACAGAATTGGTGAAGAAGAAGTTCTTAAGCATCGATTGCGGTTGAAAACAACAATTATGGTTGTCAAACAGTTGGCTTTACAAGGAAGTTCTTTTAGAGGGCATGATGAATCTGATGATTCTTTGAATCCGGGGAATGTTTTAGCTTGGATTGGTTTTGCAGCGAAGTTGAATGATCAAATCAATAGTGTAGTTCTTCGTAACGCACCAGGAAATGCGAAATACACTTCACCAAGCATTCAGAAGGAGATATTGGGAATCATAGCAAATAGAGTACGTTGTAAGATACACGAGGAGATTGGAGATTCTTGTTTCTCTATTCTTGTTGATGAAGCAGTTGATGAAGCAGGAAGGGAACAGATGTCTATTATTTTGAGGTATGTCAGTTCTTCTGGTATAGTAACTGAACGCTTTTTCGCTCTCAAGAGTGTAGCTTATACTTCTGCAGAAACACTAAAACAAGCTATTTGTGACGTTCTCTCTCAGTATGACCTTCAAATTGAAAAATTTAGAGGTCAAGGATATGATGGTGCTAGTAATATGTCAGGACAGTTTAATGGAGTCAAGGCATTATTTCTTAGAGATTGCCCATATGCCTATTTTGTCCACTGTTTTGCTCACAGATTACAGTTGGCATTGGTTACTTCTGCAAAGGTATGTGATCCTATATGGGATTTCTTTTCCATATTGGATTGTATCATAAAAGTTGTGAAGGCTTCTCCTAAACGGATCAGGGAGTTGCAAGCAATTCACAAAAAAGATCTTGATGGTATGTTGGATGTTGGAGAAATTCAATCTGGACAAGGAGCTAATCAAATGACATCCTTAAAGCGTTCGGGGCCAACTCGTTGGGGATCTCATTATCATTCCATATTGAGCATTATGAACATGTTCAATGCAACATGTGTAGTGCTAGAGGATCTTTGCAGTTCTAAAGAAGGAGAACAACGAGCTCAAGCCAGAGGTGCTTCAAAAAATATCAAGACTTTTGAGTTTGTGTTCAATCTTCACTTGATGAAAGGGATTATGGACATCACGGATTTTCTTTGTCAAGCATTTCAACAAGAATCTGTTGACATTGTAGCTGCAGTTGGATTTGTTTCCATGGCAAAAGTTAAACTTCAAAAGCTACGGGATGAAGGATGGGACAAGCTACTCCAAGAGGTAAAATCTTTTTGCTCAAAACCTGCCATAGAGGTACCTAATATGAATGTTACACTTGGACGTGGTGAGAAGCAAACAACTCTTGAGCACCGTTACCATTTTGAATACTTTAATCAATGCATAGATTTTCAGTTGGGAACATTGAATTCAAGATTCAATGAGTCATCAGTCAGATTGCTTCAGTTGAGTGGTGCACTAGACCCTAAAAGTTCTTTCCGGTCTTTTGATGAAGAAAATATTTACAGACTTGCTGAAGAGTTTTATCCTAGAGACTTTGAAGGCAATGAGATGAATTGTTTGAAGAATGAGCTAGGATATTATGCCGATCATGTGGTTCATAGTCAGGAATATGATGTTTGTTCCCTTGCAAAATTACTAGAGAAGCTGGTGGAAACAGGGATGGACGCACGATACAGATTGATTTGTCGGTTGATTCGTCTAGTGTTGACATTGCCTGTTTCAACGGCTACTACAGAGAGATCATTTTCAGCAATGAAACATGTGAAGACTGATTTGCGCAACAAGATGGGCGATGAATTTCTTGCTGATTGCTTAACTATTTTCTTTGAGAGAGAGTATGTTATTGGTATGGATGAAGACTCAATTATTAACGAATTTGCTAAATTAAAAGACCGTCGTGTACAATTGACATTGTAATGCAAACTATAATTTTTTTTTTGTTTACGGTATCTAATTTTATGTTCGAATCCGGCCCAGTGCACTTCTATATCCTGGATCCGCCGCTGGTGCGGTCTGATGGGTATGAATACCCCCTCCCCCTTCTCATTTTTTCACACCACAACCCATTCTCCTCTCTCTCTCTCTCTCTCTCTCTCTATAAAATTATCTCTCTATCCATCCCCCTCCCCTCCCAAAAGTCTAGAAAATAGTGGTATGTTGGTTGCGGCTAAGTCCGATCTGCCATCAGAAAACATTTCTTTGGCTTTTCCTTCAAAACACGTCGAATCTCTGTCCTCGGATCCCCCTTTTTCTGTCAAAAAGGCTACGCTTCTAAGAAGTTGTATACCTCTTGTAAGAGTCTTACGAGTGTTGCATTGTATTCGATTAAATTATTTAAAACAACCAATACGATTAAATTATTTAAAACAACCAATACGGTTAAATTATTTAAAACAACCAATACGATTAAATTATTTAAAACAACCAATACGATTTATGTGTATGTGTACAATTATAATTTTATTAATTTCAATATTTAATATGTATCTCTTTAAATTAATATTAATTTAAAATGTTATTTAATTTAATTTATTAAGTATGTTTGCTTTATGAAATTATGAATATATCTTGGAAAAAACCTTGAATTATTTTAATTTATTTGTTAATAATATAATTATAATAAATTATGGTCAAAGTTAATTCATTTATTTTAATTAATTTAGTTATAAAAAAAATATTACTAGTATATCATAAATAACGTTAAATTTTTTGCTAGGAGGCATACCAAATACTCCGCTACAGGGGTACGACCAATGTGCTCCCATGGAGCGGCGTTATTTTGCCATTTCTCAAAAAAGCACGGTTGGAGTCGATTATGCATTTCGTGGGCATAAAAATCGATCGTCATCTCATCACCGCATTGGTGGAGAGATGGCGAAAAGAGACACATTACTTCAACTTTCGCGAAGAAGAGTGCAGTATCACTCTAAAGGACGTCGTCATCCTAACCCATCTGCCCATCAACGGCAAAACGGTGTGTGTGAGTGATCATGCGCCCGAGGATGTTGGCGATATGACCGTTGGCATCATTTGATCCACAGTGTTTTGGGGTGTGAGTGCCAATCAAGGGGAGCGTTGATGCGACAGATCGCTTAGCACCATTGAGAAAAAATTAAGTATCAATCACTTGGTTGACGAAGTGGTTGAAGGACCAACACGATCTTACAAAAGGCGGGGTGCCCCTGACCGAGGAAAGTCCCGAGGAGGTGAAGGAAAGATATGCTCGTGTCTATCTCATAGGCATGATCGGAGGAGTGTTCTTCTCCACAAAAAAAATCCAACAATTTACTTGGCTGTGGATGGCTTAGGATCCTCCTTGGTAGTTGGGATGCGATGGGGGATTTGAGCTGGGCATCCGCTTGCCTAGCTAGTATCTACCACCATTTGTGTAATGCATCTCTCAAAGCTGTGAGGGAGGTTGGCGGGGCAATGTTCATCGTTTAATTTTGGGCTTGGGAGCATCCGCCATGGATTGCACTGGAGAAACGACCCGACATGAATTGGCCCGTCGACCATCTCCTACGAGGTGAAGCTTATGGTTGTAGGTAAATTTCTCATACCAAATCATGGTTTTCCTAAAAAAATTTCGTTATTTAGTTATAACATTTCATTATTGTCTTACTAATAAGGTGGGCTGGAGCCACAACATGCGACAACCTTTCCCAACACAAGTTGGCGGAGTATCGGAGGAGGCTGGAGCGACTTTGAGAAGGAGAGGTAACTAGAATACTTTGAAATGTTATAACTTTTTTTGATCGATTACATGTATTTTCCAATTTTGTTTAACTTAAGTTTATCATTTCTTTTTGTAGATCATTTACGATCCATACCCTGCCAACATCGTTACATGGCATTGCCAGCAATTTCCGGGTCATATCGGTCAATGGTGCACGAGAGTCCCTCTCATTTGTCACCATATCGTGGAGTGGCATTTGCCGGATAGATGCCTCCGTCAGTTTAGTCGGGAGCAATGCATTCCTTTGGAGGTCCCCGAGAGTCAAAGAGCGTTTCACCACCAAGATGGTCGACAAAGTGAGCAAGATTGGCCCTTGAAGGTGTCGAAATTCATCCGGATGTGGGAGAACCGACAAGATTTTGAGATTGTCACTCCTACAGCTGTGGGTCGAATGGGGTATTATGACCCATACATGGATAGATATCGACAACAATCGGTTAGGTACGTGACTATGGAGGGTACGGCCGATGGTGCATTGGTAAGTAATTCCGTGTAATCAATTAAATTTATTGCTTTTTCATGGACATAATTAGTTTAGCCTTGCTAACTTTTTAATGCGATTTAGGTTGATGGGCTCAAGCGTATCAAGGATATGACTCATGGTAGAGATCAACTGGTAAAGGAAGAAGTGGGTTTGCTGAGGAGGATGACAAACAACCTGCTTGGGTGTATCAGAGCACAGGGTCGTGATCATCATAGATACTCGCCCATGACGGCACCAGTGCCACGTCCGGTAGCAATTGATGTGGAAAACCCCCCACCACCATACGAGAGAAGGAAAAATAAGAAGATTCGGGAAAGACCTTACGTGCCCGAGATCAGGCCGATTGAGGGGTGGAAAGTGTCGGGTCCTTTGGAAGTGACACACGATACCGACCCTAGCTACCATCAGGATCCCCACCTTAGCTCCTCACATAGTGGCGGCCCGACATACCATCAGGATCCCCACCCTAGCACCTCACACGGTGGCGGCCCAACTACCATTAGGATCACCGCCCGAGCTCCTACTATGATCCCCGACCGAGCTACCCACAATCCCCTCGCCCGATCTCCTACTATTATCCTCGCGCGAGCTATCCTCAATCTCCCCGACTGTCATCCTACTATGATCCCCGACCAAGCTCTTACCAAGATCCCTGTCCGAGCTTCTTCAACGACCCCCTACATCCTCGGGTACTTGGCATGATGGTTCATCCACGACTGGACAACCCGACTTCAATCCTCTTCCTCGCCCTCACCAACCGTGGCCTCCTACTCCTCACCGTATGAGCGTGGATGTCCCCCGCCCGACCCCGTAAGAGCCTCTTCCCACGGATCGATGCCGCCACAGCATCGACGAGCGCCATAGCACGACACGTCGAATTCTGCCACCGCAACCACCCATTGTTACACCCATCGGCCGTCGTACAAGGAACAGGAAAGTGTTGCAGCCACATGAGTCACATGGACTTCATTGAGTGTTATTTTTAGTTTATTTAATTGAGTGTTTTGTTTTAGTATATTTTGAGTTCTATGTAGTTGACTTCCTTGCTTTTGCTTTTTCGTGTTCACTTAAGTATAGAATGTTATTTTAGTGATTCCCAGGACATAAGTTTTTCAGCTTTTTATTACCCTCTTATATGTTAGAAAAAATTACCCGTCATATTGAGCAAACACGCAAGTTCCAACCGTCATCACTTTGACAATAGATAACACATACACAACAAATACCAACAAATAATCTCCGCAAATGATCACCGCAAAACTATGTCGCATTAGCTGAGTCCCCCACATCAGGCCCTGGATTTTGCGGTCCAATCGGACAAGGAAAATTTCGTTTATCATGCCCTGAAACTCTGCATACGGAACATCATCTCGGGCCTCGTGGTGGTCTTCCACTTTGATCCATTTCGTTCGGAATTCTCTTTACCCTCAGGCGACCCGGTTCACGCCTATGTCCGAACGACGGTATGATCAACTTTCCTTGATACACCGGCCAGTAAGCTTCATCAGGCAATGCACGGAAGCTCCATCAATAGCAGCTTTTTAGTGAGTCGATATTGAAAACTGGAATCACGAAGTGACGGGGGTCTTTGCTCTTGCTTTTGATTACGGCCATTGCATGTGAACATGGCCATCCTCTCCCCTGATACTTCTAGCAGGAGCACTCACGAATTTTTGCCCTGAAATTGACCGGAACTTCATGGCGATGCCCACCACGTCTACCGTCCTCCCGGTGTCCGGTCGTCACGCTATACTCACCAGTTACTCGATTCATAACGGTTACACTATGCCGACTACTCTTTCGATTGTCATTTTCCATTATTTCCGTGACTTTATAGGCATGGACCTTTCCCTGTGCCTCAATTGTCCTTGCCCAGTGTAGTCGATTGATGAACCATGCATTCGTTTTCCAGAAAGTCATCTCAACAATGGCAGAGATTGGCAATGAACGAACCGCCTTGTAGACGGAGTTTATACTCTCACTTGAATTCATTGTGACAATACCCCATATGATACCTCCGTCTTTATCGAAAGTCCACATGGACAGATCGTGTCAATCCAGCCACTGTGCCCCTTCAGGGCATAACTCGCGCAGCTTCTGCAGCTTCTCCTTGATTTTTTTTCTCTTGGTAGGTAACAGCTGATGAACACACAAAAAATACATAAGTTAGTGTTAATTGTTGATATTATTTAATTAAAACAACCAACAGTTAAACTTTTAGGAGAAGTATACATCTTCTTAGAAACACAGTCTTTTTGACAGAAAAGGGAGGATCCGAGGATCGCTTAAAACCCGATTTTTCCAGGGAATGGGAGGATCTAATCGCTTAAAACCTCATTTCCTTAGGCATGTATCTCCTTACAAAGAGTCTAACAAGTGTTGCATTGAATTAGATATAAGCTATTGTTATTTGACAAAATTAAACAACTAGTGAAATAGAGAGCTTACCAATCCACCATAAATTATCCGCAAGCTTCTTCCACTTGAAATGATGGTTCCAATTGCTCTTGAAATGTCGTATGCACCACCTTTGCGACCACTTCCAGGCTGGATCCAAACCTAAGATGGCAGCTCTGATGCCGACGTGTTGATCATAGATGATTGTCAGGTTCGTTCTCCTGGTGACGTGGAGCTGAATTTGCCAGAAAAACCATCCATAGCTATCGATATTCTCTCCCTCAACAATGGCGAAGGCTAAAGGAAAGACTTGTTTGATTGCATCCGCACCAATGGCAATCAGGAGAGTGCCCTTGTACTTGCCGCTAAGGAATGTACCATCAACTTGGATCACAGGGACACAAAATCCAAAACCATCAATAGATGACTTGAATGCCCAAAAAAGACGTTTAAAATGGCGTTTGTCTCCAGAAGATGGCGGTTGTGTCTCTTCATTGTGGTATCGAGGGGAGAAAATTGTATCAGGGTTAGACGCCTCCAATGCCAAAATCAACATGGGAAGGAATGCGTATGATTCTTCCCAATCATCAAATACGGCGACAAGAGCTTTCTGCTTTCCATGCCACGCCTTCTTATAGTTGATAATATAACCATAACGACTTGTAATGTCAGCGATTATGACTTTCACCTTCAGGTCAGGATCTCGCTCAATTAGATGCTTGATAGCAACTGTCGATGGCCTTGGGATGTTTTGGATGATACACATGTGTGTGTTCACCGCACGGGATATGACCCAATAGCCGTATCTCTTGCTGTTGATGACACGAATCCTAGCATTGCATCCCTCTTGTTGATTACGACCTCTGACTATGAGCATCTTCGTGTTGGAATGAGTTGCGTGCCATTCAAAATGCCGAGTCATTACTTCAGTTTCAATAGCATGCCGCACCTCCTTCTTCGAACCAAATTGTTGGCCCTTCATAAACCCAGTGAGTGGACCCCATACTGGAAATTCTGGCGGCCCCATGTCGCTATCGACACACCAATTTTCGTATGGAATGTGAGTGTAGTA
Organism: Linum trigynum; assembly: GCA_964030455.1. Classification (NCBI taxonomy): domain Eukaryota; kingdom Viridiplantae; phylum Streptophyta; class Magnoliopsida; order Malpighiales; family Linaceae; genus Linum; species Linum trigynum. Next base: position 6,789,313 of record OZ034817.1, read on the forward strand.
CGAATAGGTACACGGTCACGAGACACCTCATCATCATTCAGTCTGACTCTGGGCCTCCTGAATCATCATCACCTTCAAGAGGGTTGGAGTTGTCTGCACTAACATTGCTCCCTTCTTCTTCATCGGAGGGATCACTAACTGGTGCTGGTAGGGAATCTTCCATCTGATCCAGATCATGAAAGGCACCTTCGTCAGCTCCGTAATGGTAGTTGTGAAAACTGCCGCTGTCTGAATGGAAGGTGTACTCGGGTTGGTTGGCATGGTGCCGTTGAACTTCTTCTTCATATGATGGGAAAGATTGATGATGAGCTTCACCTTGCTCTTGGTACTGAAAGTAGGAATGAGGATCATGATAACTTTGGTAGGGATGATCACCATATAATTCACATCCACCATGGATACCAGATGTTTGCCCGTCTCTAGAATGACCTCCAACGCCTTCGACCGCCTCGGTGTAAACGAACATCTCGGATTTGGAAAGATTATTGGACCTCAAGAATTCGAGCATGACATCTACTTCATCATGAGTGGTTATGAGATATTCCTCATGCCACAACGACCCGCCTTCTCTGTTTGGATATCGGTATACCATACGATCAACTCTTCTCGTGCCATCCATGCAAGTAACGTTAGTACACATTTGATGGAGGTCTTCAAGCATCGGTCTGGTAGCGACCTTTATTTTCTGAAAATTTCCACCGACGTAGGTGACCCCCTTTCCAGTCTCTTCCGTGTAACCATTCCAACGTAACCCAAGCGTGAACTTTTGGAATGCCATCTGCCATAAAACCGTAATTTAGTTAAAATCAAAAAAATCACAAATCACAATAAAAAGTAATACAAAATAAACTTACGAGATAACGTTAATCGCAAAAATAATAAAAAGTAGGTGCCACAATAGAAAATCGAAGAAGAAGTAGGAGAGGTGTGAAGAGAAGAGGTTTACTAGGGCTGCCTTTTATAGGCTAAATCATCACTGAAAACCACAGGGGGAGGGTGCGGTTTTCATCTGCCATGCAGCCCCACGTCTGTCAACCTGCATGGCCAACATGCTGGTTGTTAGGAAAATGGAAAATGGGGACGACACACAAACCGCGCGCGGGGGTGGGGGGGGGTGTCGGCAAATGAAAATTGCACCCTGAGTATGCGGTTTGTGTTAGAGAAACAGAAACCGCATCCTCAGCAGGCGGTTTTGCTAGGCCAGCCTAAGAACCGCCTTGCCAGGATGCGGTTCTCGTAGGTCAGAAAGCAAACCGCTTGTCCAAGGTGCGGTTCACATTCTGAAACTCAAACCGTATCTTCAGGTTGCGGTTTATATGTAAACCGCACCTTGGCACGGTTTTTAAAAAAGGGTGCTATTTTGGAATTTGTGTGGTATGAGTGCTATTTTTGTAATTTTTTGTAATGGTGCTATTACTGAAAAAATCCAAATTGAAGCAAATGGGGAAGCCGTAAATGATAAACCACTTGAATTTGAAGGTTACATGTTAAAATCTAACTACACATGAATTAACTAACATGTTCACGTCCAAATTCCAATGAAAAAAGAAAAATAACAAGGGGGAGAACTTAAATGACGTAGAGAGATGTTGTCGGTGGGCTGTTTTTCCTTTGTGGAAATGAGGATCCAGAAATAGAAAGGGCATCCTAAATGACTCGGTGCGTCTGGAGATGGGATGGGATTGTTCTTTGCCTTTTGGTTATGTAATGGCAAACCAACTTTGGGACAGATGTGTGTGTGGTCTCAAAATTAAACTATAAATATAAGTATATTTAGAATACTGACAATTAACGTAGGGTTTCTTTCAGCAATATAATTGCAAGTCAGCTTCACCTCCTCATATTTAGAGGGCCGCCCTCCATGTTACATTCAAACCATGCTGTCGGCCTTGGCGTTTACGCAACACCTTTTCTTTTTGTCGATCTGATGATTTGTGCACCATATAAGCATATGTAGTCTTAAAATGTATTATTCTTATCTTGGCGATCAACAGTTCTCTAGTTTAATGGTGGTATAACAAGATTGTTACTTTGATGCGTTTGATTCCGTGTCAAGTAAATTTGGAATTGACAACACTTTTCCTCTTAATTTAAGATTGCCCAACGTCGAGTCAATATGATCTGTCAAATCGAATTAATAGTTAGTCTTTCTATGGAGAAATATCGTGCATTCGAGTTTTTAGAATGAAGTGGTTGCTTGGGCATATCAAATCAACCATAAGTTAGGGGGAAAAAAACAGATTATTAGTACGTAAAATTTCATTATAAGTAGATGAAAGTTCGCTTTGAATGTAATTTATTTTTGAGAGAGGTGTTTTGATCAACAAAATTCTGATACAATGTGATCAACAACTAGGAATGATGAGATGTGAACGGAAGTATATCAACATAGCAAAAATGATAGTGTCGTGAACAAGTTGGTGTAAATAATTTGAATGATTGAAAGGTGGACAAGTATGAATCTTTAATAACATTTTTGACACGCGCCCTCGGACGAATTGAAAAGAAACTACGCATATGATGAGTTTGAAGTTTATACAAGCTCATCATCTCTTGTGCGTAGAGGTGGGAATTTGAATTCAATCCACCAATTCAATCCAATCCATCCATTAAAAAATTCAACTAGCTAATTCAAATATCCAATTGGATTGATCGATTCAGGGATATTTGAAAGTTACCGTTTAGTCCTATATACTTCCTATATATTATATATTGATGCCTAAAATTTAATTTTTAAATGAAAAATATCATTTAAAGATTATGTTTTTGTACCAATTTTTTTCTTATTGACATTTGGTGCTCAAACTTTTCAAATATATAGCTAGGTTGCTTTTGATACCTTTCGCCAATTAGTTACTATGCTTTCTACCTTGTCTTCTTCCACGGTAGGTGATCAATTTCTTTTAAAGCTAAAAAAAACTGCTAATGCGTACATTCGCAACTGTGTTGTGTTGATGCGGAACATATTAATATATATAAAACTGAAGATAGGTTACTGTTGCCTAACATTTTATATTTTGATACTCCAAATTTAATTAAATCATAATTTAGTCATTATAATATAAAATTTATTTTTTATACCCCAAATTTTATTTTAATATAAAATTATTGAACAATTATATTTTGGTATCTAAAATTTGAGATTTTCGTAGCTACAATTTTTTAAATTTACATATTGGTCTTATGTTTATATTTTACTTGAATCCATGAATCCAATCCACCAATCCTTTTGAACCAATCAATGAATCCAATTCATCATAATATAAAAGTATAAATTAAGTTTGTACAATGTGTTGTATCACTCAATATCACTCAACTGTAGGAGAATATTCGACCATTTTATATTTGCTCATTACGTGAAACATTAAATAAATGATAAAAGAGATACGACTCTAAAATATTGCAACAACGAATTTATAAACTCAATTAGTACATTTATGGGGTACTAAACAAACTTCTACTAACTACATGTAACAAAATATAAGACATCTACATAAGCAATTGTCAATAAATTGCTACGGTGAAAAGGACTGACTGTTTTATTGACGGCCAACTAAAAAGAATTGGTCAAAACCTTTCTATCATCTACTTCCTTTTCGTTTTATTTTCCACTCGCCTTCCATAACCCTTTCTTTCTTTCTTTGCCTTCTTCGTCTAACCCTAATTAGTATAATATTTTTATGTATTCTAATCACAAGTATGAATACATGATTCACCAACAGTCTAGAGAACTAATAATTGAACTATGGACCACTAACTTTTTTCAGCTCAATGTCGACCTCAATTAAAAATAAATATATATGATATTACTTATTAGAAAGTATTCATTTTCCAATATGGGATTTGATATGTGTAGATATCTAGCTAAATATTTCATGTATATTTGTTGAAAATTCTAGCCCGGGAGAAAAAGAAAAACTCTAGAGAGAAGCAAAAAGAATACAAACTTCTAAACCCATATATACGTCATCCATACCCTATCCTTAATCAATGGGTCTACTTGGGTTTAAGTAAATATCATTTACTAGCCAAAATTTTCCAAAAATTTTAAATTGGATGTTGAGCGCCATATATCTCTTCTCATTTATTATTACTAACAAAACTTCTAACGAAATATTAATTTTAGACTAATAATACTAACAAAACATTATAACGAGCCACATAATACATGTCTATAGGTCATTTTCGCCCCGCGACAACACGCGGCATCTCCACCTAGTATATATTTAAATTCGAATAAGATCTGCAAAACAGTTTGGCAGTATGCATATTCTGGGTAGGCAACATATTTTAATTTGTGCCCACGAACTTAGCTTCACGTAGTTAAAGTTTGGGAATCCCATGCATTGGCCCACGTGTCTCCATGAGGCAACCAATTAACACTGCTGCTGCGCCACGACTCAGGAGAATCTGAATTTGCAACGACAAAATTCGGGCAAATGGGTGTGGGTTTACTGACTCCTGCCGAGAAAATTCCGGCGCCAATATGGTTTTTATGATAGAATAGAATTAATCTGCCCTACCGGCCGTAGGGGCGGGGCGACATCCATGGGATTAATTAGCAAGTGGGAGTAATTAATTAGATATCCAGAGTAATAATGTAATATGGTTTAATTATCACTGACAACGTAGAGGGATCATGTTCATGATATGCGGTGGTCAACCCGTTGGAATTCTAAGCCATCATTAATACTGCTGTGATTTATTTGCATATACCCCCTTTTGGCTTCCAAAGTCTTGCGCGCTGGTCAACTTATTGAGTTTAATATGTGTTAATTAGTCAACTATTAAGGACCTAATTAACAAGATACAGGAGGGCATTCCCTTGGTTTCTCCCTATGTTGACTAGAAGGGGTGGATCTATAGGGCTAGGGAAGGGGTGCCGTCCAACGCCCCCTCCGCTCGAAAATTTTGTGAACGACCTTCATTTTTTCGGTACAAAATAATTTAATTTGAGACTTCCGACACAGCTCTATTATAAGCGACACACCTTCAATATACGACAATAGTTTTAACGTTATAAAGTTTTATTCATCATAATTATTAATTAACAATAATAAGTAAAATCAAATAAGCATGCTTGTTTAAAGTAACCCACAATCCAATTTAATTAACTTGTCAATTTGTAGTTACCAGGTGAATTGCGTAGACTTATGAGAGATTGTGGTATTTGATTTTGGTTAATTTGGTAGAACTAGAGAAAAAAATGCTAATGATATTACTTTAGGCATACTTTGTTTTGTCTAAAATCGCCAACTGGTAGATCATGGTTTACTATATTTGATTGTAAACTAATTTATTTTAACTTTGTGTATAAAAAAAAATGTTTGATTTGCAACATAAGCGATGAATGTATTTTTTTTTAAATATGGATATGAAAAATCGTTATAATTCGTAGTAAACGGTCGTTGTCATAATCGAAAAGACTCCCAGTCAAGGCCATTAACATTATTGAGAATGTACATTTTAAACTGCTTTGAAGATTTACTGACCAATCCCCCATTAATATATGGTAGAGTTTTGTGTAATTTTCTCCATTTCAAATTTTCTGTAACAAGAGTGAAAGTAGGAAGCATTTTTGTCTTTACAATTATTTATTTATTTCAAATAAAAAATATCAATATCAAGATTTGAACCTAGATCTCTTTAAACAAGGACAACAATCATAACCAACTACACTAAACGAATTTGTTGTTTCTATTTGATACAAAACATACACTAAACTCTGGAAAGTTAATGACTTTTACATCATGATCAACAAGCCCACTAAGTCTACAATATTTATTTTTATGGTGCTTAATACTTCCCCCATTAATGTATGGTAGAGTTTTGTGTAATTTTCTCCATTTCAAATTTTCTGTAACGAGAGTGAAAGTAGGAAGGACATTTTTGTCTTTACAATTATTTATTTATTTCAAATAAAAATAAAAATATCAAGATTTGAACCCAGATCTCTTCAAACAAGGACAACAATCATAACCAACTACACTAAACGAATTTGTTGTTTCTATTTGATACAAACATACACTAAACTCTGGAAAGTTAATGACTTTTACATCATGATCAACAAGCCCACTAAGTCTACAATATTTATTTTTATGGTGCTTAATACTTCAATTTCCATAGTAGAGTTTCATGTAATTTTATCCATTTTAAAATTCATGCTCTTCTTAATTTTTGCTTAGGTTAATTTGTAATTGGCTAACATGGAAGAAACTATTTCTTTTACTACGTGTTGTGTCATTGTATTTTTAATTTAAAATTAAATTTTATACTTTTTTATCTTTCTTCTTATCTCTTTATAACTTCCTCCGAAAGTCCCTCCATCGTGCAAAAATTTGGCCCTTTCACTTCCCAGTACAAGAACGCATTTGAAAATTAATCTTCCGGTTTCTCTTGGCACGACAGTTTTATTTTTGGGATTTAAGCTAGGCAAATAGAAAATTTCAAATATGATATCAATCCATGGCGAATAGAATGGAGTTCAATCAAGTAGTTATGAATTTAAACTTGGAGTAGAAGAGTTGGAATTGAGTTTGAGAATGGAAGTGGTGGGGGGGGGGGGGGGGGGGGGGAAGAAATTGTGTTTGAATTTGGTAGCAGGTAAAGTTCAACTGCAACAGGTGAAGGCAGAGAAGAGGGAGTTGGAGAGGGTAGTGAATGAATTGAGGTGGGTGTTGAAAGACATGGAAGAGAAACTGTGGAGCAGTTAAAGAGAGAGAAGTGAGAGATGATGAGGATAATAATGAAAATGGAGAGGTTATGGAAGGGCATGGAAGTGGACTAAAGCAGGTGAAGGCAGTCAAGGGGGAGATGAACATATTGATGGAATTGGAGATGAGTGTTGGTTTTAGCGAACTTATTACAAGTGCCCCGAGGAAATGAAGTTGTTTGGTTGAAACATATGCCTCTTGAGATTAAAGATAGAGTGGATAAAAATTTGGTCGTTCAACGGAGAGTGGTGGCTATTGGCTCTTTAGGTCCTATTTATATCTTATACGAGAAATCATTGATTTACTGAATTAGGTCGATTCTTTATTCAACCTACTGAAACTTATAGAAAATGAGTATCTAATTTTGTGTCTTATGACTTTGATCAAGTCTATTAGTATATTGGAGATAACCCTAATTTTGTCCTTTGCTCTCAAGTTTTGATGGTTCCCTCTTAGTTTAGTTTGTAGTATATAGTTGACTTGAACCAACAACTCTCAATTTCTTTTTTATTAGTGGCATGGTGTTCCTAAAAGAAGAGCATTGAAGCCTTTATGTAGGATTGTGAGGTATTAGATTCAGTTTCAAACTATATATGGGCCGTGTGGTAATTCCAGTGAGCTTTTATATTCTATCTTTCTTGACAATTAACTAACCAATATAATATTATCATTATGAAAATGAAATCAATGATACATTTTTATATTTTATATTCTTAAAAGATGATGGTATTTCTTCGAGTGTTCAACCTATATATTATTTCTTTATGTATCATCTCATTCGAAAGATTATCAAAAAAATTAAACAGGTTGATAGACTTAAACGTAACATAAAATTATAAATAATCAAATATGAACATTCCGACTAACGGGCCGAGTTATAAGCTAGTAGTTAAGAGACTAATATGAAAACTAATGGGAGGTGTTAAACCAAGAAAGTAGTTAATTGGAATACTGGATCTCATAGTTTTTATGATAGTGTATCCCTTCCCTGCTCAACTCAAGGAACAACAAAAATAAGATCACATATCATGGACTATGCGACATGCGTTACAGGCTTACAGCTTTGGGCTGCAGCTACAAAGCACATAGCAATGGTTAGGAAGTCCAATACGGTTTGGGCCTTTGGGCTGGTCTTTCTGACACATTCTCAATGCTAATTCCAATCACCTCTTTGCGGGCTGGAATTTTCGTACCTACGCCAAGAATGAGTGTTTTATTTTTTTTTTTGGGTAGAATTGTATTTTTTTTTCTTTAAATTGACTAGTGTGAGTGTTTTTTTATTTCATAAATAGATGCGTGTTAAATTCAAGATATTAAAGTTCTATATTCCACCAGTAATTGGTAGGGTATTTTGTATTTAAATTGTAGTTTAATCATGGTTCACCAATTTGATACTGGTAAAACTGTCTATCGGTTTCGAATTCGGTAGGCGGTTTTTTTTTTGGTCAGATCATCAGTACGATACAGTTTTGTAAACACTGGTTAAATTAGAGTGGAAAAATATCCACAAACCTCGTTAACTACCCTAACAAGACCTAATTAAATAGGATAAAACTCAAACTAACAGAGTTACTTGGTGGTATGGATGAAATTCAAACCTGAATATTATGATTAATGAGAAGACACGATATTCTTACCATCCAATCTAAACCTGGTCGATTATAAATGCATTTGTATATTTTTCTACAAATGATCATTCTCTCCCAATATATTTTCAATATTGTAATACATTCATAACATCTTATGAATTCTGTTTCTTTCTTATTATTTCTCTCAAAATGGGTCTTATAATTGCAACTATTGAACTTGTATAATGTGAATAAGCCCACAGTTAGTAATTTTACAGCTTAATGATCTGAATCCAAATAGAAATGAGTATGATTTTGATTTTCCGAACCTTATACATATATGAATACAGATAAAATCATAACTACTTAAGATAGAGTAATGAATATTCAATATCCAGCAGTGAACCGAATTGGGCCAATTGGCATGCCTGCGTTGGATTGAGTAAAACTTGCTGAAATTTGGTGGTGAAAAAATGAACTATTCAGTGTTGAAAAGTTAGTGTAACAAATGAACTTGTAGGTCGTTACAACAACACGAGATATGAATCCATTAAAATAGAATTTCGCCACTTGTTGCACCCTTGGCTGAAGGTTTCATGGTAATTAGGCTTGCTCGGCTAAAAGGAAAGAGGAAGTAAGAAGAAGAAGAAGAATAAATTAAAGGTCCACGAGATCTCCAATTGAGTAACAGCAGCTCGGTGTTTTGCAAGGTGACCATTAATCATAATTTCTTCTTACATTACTAGCATATACAACATTATCAAAAGGGGCTAAAGGACCCAACGAAAAATAAAACAGTATAACCATATTTCTCTCCTACAAGATCTTAATGGTTCTGTTTTCTAGCATTGTTGGCGTAGTAGTCTCCATAGCCGTCGTCTTCCACTCCACGCTCACCATTCCCTCCGTTTCGAAGGTATCTGTAGTAGATGTACTGCAAGATTATCTGTTAATCACCATTGTTAAGGATGATCCAAGTCATAATGATATCGTTAGTTTTGTCATTTTCAGTCTTAAACTCGAAACAGTTACTCGAGTAACTCGATCATTAGAGTTGTAGATAAAGAAGGATACGAATAAGTCGAGGACGACGCAGACAGCAGCATCCAGCAGCCATGGCAGGTTGGCTTTGATGCTGTCCCACTCTGTTGTTCTAACCACAATGCTGCCCACACACATACAGGGAAACTCTCAGTTAGCTGTTAACAAGATTGCAGTGAAGATGACAGAAATAGTGGGAATAGAATAACTTTTTTTTTTTTTTTTACCTCAGAACATAGGTTAGATTGGCTATCAATGCAAAGATAAACATCAGAGGATTCAATCCCTGTTCAAAGCAATCAAGTCAGCTCAAATTAAGAGAACAAAGGATTGTAATTTTTTGCTGCACAGAAGATTAGAGAAAGGGTAAAAATGAGAGACTCACATCCACACTTCCTCTTTTGATCTGCAGACAAATGGGAGGGAGAAGATGTGGTTAATTAGACTCATGATTGTAGATTAGAACTGAAACATTAACCAAGATAACGATTGAAATGATAAGCTTACATTGAGCCATATTTGCGGGACTCTGCCACCCATGTAAATGGCAGCCATCAGCCACCCAAGCCACTGACCATATGCATTGTGCTCCATTCCAACTTCCTGCACAAACACATACCGAAACATTTCGTATAATGTACCATACGAAACAACACCTTCATCCGCACAAGAAAGTGTTCGATCCATACTTGCAGTAGCTTCCTCCCAGTGAGTCCAATGGTAGCTTGCAGCAGAGCATTGCCGTGTGATGGCAGGTTAAGCGATGTGGCCAAAAATGTTCCATAACCCACCTGAAATTTGTCACCATGTATGATTCAGTTAACGAATGAGCTGACAACTGCAAATTTTTTGAATGAATTAAGGGTGGAAAACTATGAGAGATTTACAGATCGTGGAATCGCCCTAGGCTGACTAGTTGAGATAGTAGAAGCATCTCTGGCTTCATCGTCTGAGGACGAGTCATCGTCAATCAGCCTCACGGCTGAAGGGCCGCTTCTAGCCGGCCTGAGGAAAGCCTTAATTGGAGGGGTAGCACTGCCTGCTAGTGACCTTGCTGACCTGCAGAACAATCGAATAGAGTTGTCATTAGTCTTCTCTTATGATCAAATCACATAAAAGACACAGGTGATCATGAACTTACGTGTAGTAAAATTCTCTGCGAACAGGGACAGATCGAGTGGGAATCGGGATGCCTGGATCAGTGGCCGGCTTTGATGGCCTCAATGGCTTCTTTTCATCATCTTCTTCATCAACCTAATGAGTAATATAGTATGCACACATCAAAGGCGACGTTTACTTGAGAAGCAAGCAAACTCAGCATTACATTTCTATAGTTCCTATGTATGACCAGAGTTCGATATAAGATGATTAGAAACAAATTTTGATTAAGATGTCACGATAACGATTAAGCCAACAGCGATGAGGGAACGACTAAAACAGGTTGAGAAGAGTTAATACGGTTTGGTGAGACTGTTGTTGCTGCTTGTGGCGGCATTTCCACCATGAGTAGACGTAATCGTAGTAGAGCCCCTGTAACACCAGGATCACTGTGCTTGTTGTGTAGAGCTGTTGTCAATGGCAAAATCAAAACAAAGCAAAAAATTGTAAGAAAGAAAAGAAATTTAAGAGAAATAAAGAAAATTTGGCTTCTTTGAATCGTGATGCTCAAGTCTATTTATTTATTTGTTGGGCCCAGTCAAATTGGAGCCTGTACTTGGTGTGAGACGGATTTGGACTGGAGCGCGGGACCATTGCTTGCCAGTCCAAATCCACAGAGCATGCAACTTGGGCTATATAAACAACTTCAGACTCCAGCCAATTACTAAATTTTTGGTGAAAATATAAAAGTGGGGGTAAACAGTAAAATACTTAACTAAATGGATTCATTGTTTATTCTAATTAAACTTCCCAAAAATATCTGATTTTATCTTACTAATATTAGTTTATTAGTTTAGTTCACTAATAAGGAGACAATTTCACCAAAGCAAAAGGTAATTAAATTCGAATAGATCTTTGATCCAAGCAAGGGAGGCATGCCTCCAAATTATAGTAACTTTTCAGCTTCACAATAGTGAAAAAATAATCACTATTTACCGAATCCACCACAAAGAAGGAAATTTTGGTTTAAAAAAAGCACATTCTTAGTTTCTTACCAAGTTCACTAATTAACTAAAGGGAATTATTATTAAAATAATATGCCTAAAACTAAGCATGTGTTGAGCTTAAAAGGGTTAATTATTAGTAGTATTTAATAGCGGAAACAGAGGTTAGGGTCAAAGTAATTAGATTCTTTTCTCCAACTAATCTCCTATTAATATGAATGATAGTAATCCCTAGCAGCCTAATTAATACTGAATCTGAAGCAGTAAAAGCCGAATCTTAGAAACTATCAAAACACACTTACCACAGCAGTGTAGTACTGAGTCGGCAACTGCAAATTAACAAAGAAGGAAAATCAGAATAAAATATTTGGCGATGGAGAGAAAAGGAACAGCAAATATTATACTATTTATATGCAAGCTGACAATGCACTGAAAAGGTTTGAGATAGAGTGGGTGTGCATATCCAGTAATCCACCACAACAGCCGCCCAGCTCCGGCCACCGGACCGGATAACTTCTGCCCGCCGCCCAACAAACACGGCGGCTGCGGCAACAAGAAAACAACTTTCTAGCTAGCTAGCTAGTAATATTCCAACTCACCGTTGCAGGCTCCAGAAGGCAACCCACCAGATTGAAAATGTCCCTGCACCATCCACAACCCAACAAACAATCGTATTTTTAGTTCCTGAATAAAATTTTCCAATCGAGTTTGAAACCGGTTGGATGAGATAATAACCGACCCGGCGACCCAGGTGAGGAGGAAGGCGAGGGAGACGCCGTGGCTGGATTTGGAGCGGAAGTTGGTGACGATCTGCGGGATCTCGGCCACGCCCCAGCAAACCAAGCTGGCCAGACCGAACCCGAACGAGAACTCGTCTTTGGTGTTGCAGAGGCAGTCTTTGAAGTATCTCTCCACCCACCAACCAATGCACTGCTTCTTCTTCTGCTCTTCCACGCAGTATCCCATTTGCCCCAAAAAAAAAAAACCTCTTCTTTTTTCCTCTCTCTCTCTCTCTCTCCTTCTCTTTCTGTCTCGCTCTAGAAAGACAAGAACTTGAGTTTGGGCTGCTGCGGTTGTAAGGAAGGGGGAAAAAAGGGAGGCATTTATTTATATTACATTATACGTGGTGGATGGAGGTAAACGGAAGGAAGGGAAAGCTTGCTGTCAATTTAGAATTTACCCTAACAAGGCCCATTAATTTTACCTTTTTAATCATCACCAACACCAACCATTTATTTTTAGATTAATTTTTTATGACTTCTTATTAAAATTATCTCTTTGTGGTTAATAAAAAAAATTCTCATCGAGTCATTGACCTCAAGTATAGTTTAAAAGTACTATGGGAAAAAAAAGTATATATATAACATTAAAAGTTAAAGACATGGCTTTCTATAAGAAAATACGTATATGGTTCAAGTATTTATACACTAGGATTTTAAGTCGGGTTTTGGCATAACTTGATTTCGACTAGTTTATAAATGGTTGGATTCTATTTTTGTTAATAAATTAAACATTCAATTATAATTTAAATTGGGTTCGAATTGAGATAATTGTGCTTAGTTCGATTTGGATCATCTTAATTGAAATAATATCCAGTACAATCTCGACTGTATTTGAATTGATTCGAATGAAAAATAACCAATCCACACTCAACTCGATAGATGCTCAATACCAAAATTTGTTAATTTATGCATAAACTTGACTTGTTGGCTTGAAATTTTCTTGGCCTCATTTTTTGTGACATTTCATTTTCTCTCTTGTTCTTTTGATGCATTTAGTATTAGATGTATATACAGCAAAACCAAGTTCAGTCACCACTATGATCTATGCTACACTAGGAGGAGATGTCAGAGAGTCTCCATACACTCCTTTGCAACGGCACTCTTTCACTTTGGAAGTCGCAACATATTCGAGATGGCACTCATTTATTATGAACTTATAAATAATTTTTCACAAAGATTGCTTTATGTTCCGTGTAACAAGACCACGAGGCGTGAAAATGAGGCTCAATAATACTGTGAGTGGAGAACATGACCAAGAATATTGTTGCATGTGTAAAAAAAACGTTAGTGAACAATGTTCCTTTTTTCACCAACTCATAAGGTTTTAATGGTGAAAAATATATCTAATCGTAGCTCATATACCTATCATTTAATTAAAGTAATTGTAACAAGTACAATGTAGGTTAGTTGGTTATAGGTTGTTTCTTTACTTCAAGGACCTAGGTTCAAATCTCAATAAAGATATTTTTTTATCTATATAGAAAATTGGGTGCACTTACAAAAATGATGTTTTTAAAATTGCTCTCAATCCAAAAAATTTGAAATGGAGAAAAAGTTTTCTCATTTCACCTTAAGAAATTGCATGGGTGCACTTACAAAAATGATGTTCTTAAAATTGCTCTCAATCCAAAAATTTGAAATGGAGAAAAAGTTTTCTCAGAAATTGCAACTAATACAATGTAACTTAATTAGTTGGTCATAAGCTGTTTCTTTACTACGGTGAAAAAGATTGACTATTGTATTGACGGCCAACTAAAAGAATTGGTCAAAATCTTTTCATCATATACTTCTTATTCGTTTCATTTTTCACTCGCCTTCCATAACGCTTTCTTTATTTCTTTCTTTGCCTTCTTCGTCTAACCCTATTTAGTATATTATTTTTATGTATTTCAATCACAAGTACGAAGGGGTCCATACACGACTCACCAATAGTCTAGAGAACTAATAACTGAACCATGAACCACTAACTTTTTCATATCAATGTCGAGTTCAATTAAAAATAATAATATATGGTTATTACTTATTAGAAAGTCGTTATTTTCCACTATGGGATTGAAAGCGTGAAATATTAAACGAGTTCCCGTTTGTATTACTTTTGCTTCTCTCTAGAGTGTTTTCTTTTTCACCCGGGTTAGAATTTTCAACAATTATACATGGAATATTTGGCTAGGTATCTACACATATCAAATAAATAGTTTCCGATTTTCTATAAAAAAAGTAAATAATTATCATCTTAAATACAATACCATAAAAAGAGTTAAGAAGTGAAAAAAAGACAATATTGTAAGTGGAGAACAAGACTAATTAGACATTTGTGGATGTGGATGATTCAAGAGAAGAGTCTTAAAACAAGATAGATAATTGTTTATCTCGTTTGTCTGAGGATGTTAAATTGTTGCATGTATGTGTAAAAAACATTGTGAATGCTGTTCTTTTTTTGACCGAATCACAATGTTTTAGTAGTGAAAAAAAGATCTAATGTAGCTCATAATCAGCACATACCACATTAATTTGTTGATATACTTTTGTAACGACGCTCATCTTTGTCTGCATTAATGATAGCGGTATGAATATTAACAGCAAGGAATGGATGATTTATAGCTTTCATTATATTAATCATTACGAAGTTTTATTATGTTGTTGGTTATTTGGGTGTATGGGTAGAGTAATGAATAGTTTTGGGAAATTATTTGTAAGATAATTGGAAAAAGTTGGTTTATTAGTAGGATTGATGAGGGAGGGGCCAAAATTAGGGTCAATTTTGGAACAGTTGGTTTATATTGTTATGTAATTTAAATTTGAAAGTAATTAAGTAAATCATCGAAATTGTCGAATTTTCAAATCGGTCAAATCTCCTTTCTCATTCTATTTTCAAATTTTCATCTCTTCCTCAAATAATTCCATCCTTATTTTTCTCTCAATCGTACTTCATACACTAAATTCCTCCACATTTAAAAAACAATAGTCAGTACACATGACTCGATCTATAATTCATGGATCATGTATTTTTGTCATACAATGATAACGTTTGTTGATATATTTTTCTAGCAAAGTTGCTGATGTTTGACAACATTCAAACATATTTTTGAATCCTAGGTATAACCTAGACTTACCACACCAAGTCACCAACCAATTCCTCAATCTTCACAAAAAATCGAAAAGAAAAGAAAAAATAACCCTCTTCCGGTCCCCATCCTTTCAGAAACAAGTTAATAAAAAGCAGCAAATGAAACCAATGTCGGACGCCGCATATTCTATCCTCTTATTGTAACGATTCTCTAAATTTTAATAATAGAAGCCCCAAATGAAGTTGGGGGCCCTGCATTTCCCTTTCACTTATTACTGAAAATCGTTTGGCAATTACCGAGGCCGTATAAATGGCATAATAAAAAATCATCCTAAACGCATAAACAACTTATTCATATGTTTTATTTTATTTATACAAGATTTATTTACGACTTATCATCATCTCTCGAAACACACTAATTATAGCTAGCTTGTTGTTACAATATATGGGTGATCGACAAAGCAACGATTACTAATGCAATTTGTACTAGCTAGCTACGTTCATGGACAGGAAAGAGTGTCGGATCACACTAGTTTTTATGGAAGAGAACAAATTCAGAGCCTTTGAAGGTATATAAAACGTCGCAATAACTATCCGACGACGTACCACTAGATAAACAGAGTCAAGATATTCCAGCGCTTGTTTATAGCGATCTGACCCATGTACTCGTATAAATTACAAGATCTTTCTTCATCGTGGTTAACCGGATATAATGCTTAAGTAGGGTAAATATAAGGGTTATGTAGAAAATGGTAAAAAAAAAAAAATGTTCCTGCATTATTTCACCGTAAGGTTAAATTTTGTACCAGCTGGTTCTAGAACCCTATGGAAATACATTTGTACCACCTGGATAGGATATTCTAGGGATTGAACCATATGCTCTCCATTGGTCACTCCGAATGATAAATAACTCAGACGTAGTACTGCACTGGAAACAGTACGTAGTACTAACCAACCAGTAGCAATTATAGTAAACCTGGAAACATGACAACAAAATGTTGACATGCTGCTTGGAAACAGATAAAAACAATTTAAAAAAGAAGCTGTTGATTGGGCTTACGAAGCTGCAGGGGACGGTTATCGCGATTGGTTCTTACTTCGGTTAAAGAGGAAAAAAATGTAGTCACGATTTTATTGTTCCTCTTTGCATTCCGTGGATGAATTCCTATATATCAGCATTTTACGTTTCTTACTAGGCCTTGATAACAAACGTGTATGTATGTGGATAATTATTTTTACTTTTGCAAACTTAAACTAGTTAAACTCCCTTTGCCTTTCCTTTTTTTATTTTTGTAATTCAGTTCACGGAACATTACTGTTAGAGAGTGGTATAAGATTCAGCAGAACATTCTCCTAACAACTCGAGTTATTGGGACCAACTGGTTCTTGACATGGTATCAGAGCTGGTTTGGCCAAATGGTCGTGTGTTCGAATCTCCACGACCCCCAATATTAACAATTGATTAAAGCGCAAGTTATGGTGGGAGTTATTGAGACCAACTGGTTCTTGACAATTACAACTTAATTACAAGGATGAATTTCGGAAGTAACTGAAGGTCATTTCAAATTGGAGATTATGGCAGTTGTGATCTTCCATCAACTTGACTCACCCCTTGATCTTTATGAAAATTGTCAGTAATATTTCCAAGTTCTGTTTATATCGAATTTACAAGTTACAAGAGTAAATGAATTCGGATAATTAAGAGTTGTTGTGTTTATTTCTCGAACGTATTTAAACTCGTCTTTTAACACTTGATTCAAGCCATTTTGAGGGGATCACTATCTCAAATTTCTCATTTTCTTACGTGACCAAGATCCATATATGGAAAGAATACTTGATCAAAAGGTAATGTATCCAAATGAGAATTGAATCGAAGCCCACCATAATTAACAAGAACAAAATCGTACAGCTAAAAAGCATAATCATAGAGGAGTTGTCTCAAGGGGGATCATGAGGTCACTCTTTCTTCTCTGTGGGTTCACTTTTAAACGACTTGCACATGGAAGCATACATGGGGGAAGGTTCAATCATTTCGTTGAAAGAAGCAGCAAAACAAAGAAGAAGAAAAAAAAAAAGGAGAGGATATGCATTTATATATTATCACAGGTTAATAAAGTGACCATCGTCCTCTGATTGGCAGACAAAATCCTAATTATTGTAATCACTGAATTAATAAGGGCCGTGAATGATAATTGATAAGCCAGTAGTGGAGTTTTTGGGTGATGAGTTGGAGAGATGAGAATATAACACCGCAGCAGCTGCAGCTCTCACTTTCGCCAAACTCCAACTCACACATTCTCAGTTTGCTTTCTTCATTCACCCGCAGCTGGTTTGGTTTTCTCCCACTGAAGTTACAGTTGTTGCGTTGCGTAACCAAATTCGAGCCCAAAACGAAAACCCCCAAGCGCTAACGGATATGGTATGACATGAATGTGCAGACTGGGTCAGGCTGGCTTTTAGGCCACGTACAGAGTTGATGGCCGTGTCACAAGTCACAACATGAACCCAATAAATGTTGTGAGTTATGCTATATGCGTATGATTTATTAGGAACAATGGCAGAGACAAAATACTCGTACTCGCTCGTTTAGGACGCGGTGGCATAAATGAACAACATATTTTGTATTCGCCTCGAATTGTATTACATCACACATTTCTCTATAAATACGACTTATACCATGGCACTGATCAAGACTAACGGGTCGTTTGCTTCATGTATTTGAAAAATGAAGGTTTTGGAAATCCATGGACTTATGAAGGTTTTAGATCCATTATGGACTTTTAAAAATCCATTGTTTGTTTCATGGATTTCATGATGGATTTTGTTTAATGAAATTGTAAATATTAAGTGAAATTGACCTTATTGCCCCTATCTATAATCTTACAACGAAAGAAGACTCCAAATGTGCAACATATCATCATTAATCAAGCAAATGGTTCATTCTTTGTGTCGGAGGCTGCATTGGAAGGACAAGTGTCGGGGGAGATAAATACTGAACATTAATTGCAAGTTTGAATTGATCTCCATTATAGTAAGCAAAGCATAACATAAATCAATTGTGGCGATTACTAGAAGAACATTCTTTTAGCAAGCAAAGCATAACATAAATCAATGGTTGTGATTACTCAAAGGACATCAAGAATGTTGTTTGCTGGAAGTAGAAGGAAAAAAAAATGGGAGGATGGCAATGGTGGTGATGTTGGGGTTCTTCGTGCAAGCATTTGTGACTCATAAGGGTCCAATTGGTGACTCACCTCGCCACCCCATTTCACAATATAATCATTCATGCCTCTGTAGCCGTCACAAAACACCTTGTATGCCATATATGTAGAAATTGAAGTAGGAGGGTAGATTGGCCATTTATATAAAAAGTGAGGACAAACAAGTAAAATACCATCATGGATTTTAATCCATCACCCAATTCCCACCTCCATAGCTAGTTTTCCAAATCCGTGGGGTCCACGGATTTGGACCTCAAAAGTGTATGGGCCCCATGGATTTACACTCCCTAACTCTTTCAAGCAAACAATGGACTTTTGTCAAAATCCATGAAGCATGCAAATCCATGAAGCATGCAAATCCATCAACAAAACCCTCAAGCAAACGAACCCTAAGTCTCCCAGTTTTTGCATTGATATAAGGGCATTCTATCTGTACACCCTGAGGACAAACTAACATAAACGTTATTGTATCAAGTGCAATATGACTTATGAGAACAGATGAGAGTGAATATCCATTATCCGGTACCTTATCATAAAAGAAACACGAGCATTACAATCTAGTGAAGCCCTTCTTTCCCCCAAATATTTGAATCAAAATATGATTTATGCTAGACCTTGATCAATGCGAATTTCATGAATATGATGAGATAAGACGTATAGAAATGTGGTCATTGATACTGGTGGTCAAGATAATAGTTTTGGAGTCATTCTTGCGGAAGTTTGTGGTCCGCTGGAAAATTTTCATGGTCTTATGTATGATTTGTAGATCGGAATAGCAATTGGATAGCCCATTTTTGTGGTTAGAAAAGCTCTTTCTTTGTATCCGGCCACATATGACTCTTTTAATTACCATTCGTGGTTATATACCAGAATGTAATTTATTCGATCTATTTTTAATCAATATAAGATTATCATTTGTAAAAAAAAGTATAGAAATGTATGTTTCTTCTTTATTTATGCCAGACCTTGATTTATGCTACGCCTTACGCTCCTTACTCCCTGGGCCTTGCTCTCATTTTTTTAGATTATTTTTCTTATTTATTTTCTTATTAAGTAGCATTGTTGCTACTAGTCGTCACTGCAAGTGTGTGAAATAGTATTTTTTATTTGCAATGAATTACATGAAGAATACTCTTCGGAGTCGAATGGGTGATGATATCAAGAATGATTTTTTGGTAGGATACAATGAGAGTGACGTTCTTGATAGTTAAAATGATGAATGTATTTTACAAACTTTAAAATTTGAGAACCCATTGTTGGTCACTATAGTAAATTAATACGGTCCTTTTTTTAGTCGGAACCCCCTTACCTAAATTTTTGGCTACATCACTGACCGCGAGTCGGGGTGTGAGGTGATACCTTTGTTAAGAACTATTTGATCTCAATCATTTGAGTTGTTGGGAAAGGTTCCATTATAAGTTTTATATCGCATTACCACATACTAGTACGCCCCCTCAAACAAAAGTCACTCTCAAAAGGGTTTAAAGTTTGCACAAATCCAAATATCATGTGGTTAACAAATGTGGTCGTGGACATTCGAACACAATACTTTTCGAATATAAAGGTGCTCTGATATCATATTAACAACCCGTTAATCCTAATAACTAAAGCTGTGAATTTTTTTTTTTCCATGTAACAACTTTTACTTAGTCGAAATGGCGGGTTGAAATTTTTTCACATCAGCAGTTCTACCTAAACCTTTTGTGTTTCCTCTTGAATTGCTCGAGTTTGAGTTCGTAATAAAAACAACAGAGTATCCCCATATAGTTGTGCTTGCTGAGATAAAAGAAGCCAGGCAGGGATAATTTTGGTTTGTCAGGTCATGAAAGATTGAACTTGGACTTGTTTCATGGGCATGGTTCCGAATGTCTATCTACCAATTTTCCTGCAGTTTGGATATAGCTAGGCAGATCCATCGCGGTGATGTACTATGACCCGACCTTGTTATGATCTCATTTTTGTATGTCGAGTTTTAGTGTTGCTCGACCAACTGGATCAGCAAACGGAAGTGAACTATTGCGTTGGGAATTCCACCACTTGTATCTAACCAACAGCTATGACCAGATGCATCAGTACAAGGTATACCCACAATGATTATTGTTTGTTTGTTGGTTGGTTTTTTTTTCAAATTGTGCAGTTGGATAATTCTGTTGTATCCATCCTTCAAACTCATCCAGGTTCATTTTCCTGGCACCTTCTAGATCGAAAGATCGAGATGTAGCATGCAGGAGACGGTAGGAATGACAATGGGGCAGGTCCGAGCCGGGTATCTCGTTAACCATACTGCGAGAGACACGGCGTCAGGGGCCGAGTAGGCCTAGGGGGAGGGGTATTTGGGTCATTTGAGTGTTGATGGGTAAAGAACTATTTAAGCTACAGTCTTTGTTATTTCGATTAATCAAGCATAATATCAGAATTCCCAAACCATAATTCATCTTCTCTTCTTCAATTCACATCTGAATTCTCAACCCTAATTCTTCTATTCTCATTCCTAAATTTTACTCAACTATCCGTGTTTGTCACAATTGATATCAGAGCCTCGTCGACATGAGTTCTACAGGACTCAAGGATGGGGACCAGGGGGCGCCGATCGAGACCCGCCTGCTGAACGTCATCGCACGGCTCGAGCGGGTGGCCGCGGGCCTGCGGCGAGGGACGGGTGCGGCGTAGGAGCTGGCCGCGAGTTCGGCTCCCTTGGCGGCGACAGAAGCGCCGTGGGAGGAGAAACAGGTCGCGGAGGCAGGGAGAGAACGCGGCACAGGCTTGCGGCAGCCGGCTGGCGATCGGGGAGAGCTGGTCGCGGGCTCGGCGTCCTTGGCGTCGGCAGCAGCTGCGGGGAGGAGGAAGAAGGCGACGCGGGTCAGGAGACCATCTGCGCCGTTGCCGCTATTGCGGCTGCTGGGTCGGCAAAGATGCGCTTCAAGGCGCAGGTCGGAGGGCCTCGTTGATAGCGGGGCCTCCCTCAACTTCGTGGGAGAAGAGTTTGGGCGCCGACTGCACACATCCCAGGTGGCCATAGCTCCTTTTGACGTGAAGGTCGCCAATTGAACACCGCTGCGGTGCACAGCGAAGCTGGAAGGGGTTTCCGTCAAGATCCAAGAGTTAGATGTTCCTCTTGACTTGTACGTGCTGGCGTTATAGGGGTTCGATGTGATCTTGGGCATGCCATGGCTCAAGAGTTTGGGCCCGGTGACTAGTGACTTGGTGAAAATGGTTATGCGATTCAAGTAGAGCGACAAAGATTGAGAGCTGCAGGGCATGACCACGACAACCGGCCCGGTCGAGTGCGGCGATCCGCAGCTGGAGGCCGACGTAGAGCTCGCTGTGCTTTGCTGGCCACTGGGATCTCACGATCAGTCGACGCTAGCCCCGGACTTACAGGCACTGTTAGACTGGTATGTAGAGACATAGTTATTTGGGAATCCAAACCAGCTGCCCCCAAAGCACCAGGTTGACCATCAGATTCGACTGAAGGAGGGCACAGACGCAGTTAACGTCCGACCCTACAGGTATGCTCACAGCCAGAAGGCCGAGATAGAGAGACAGGTGGAGGAAATGATGACCGCGGGACTAATTCGGGCGAGCTCCAGCCCGTTTTCCTCGCCTGTGCTGTTGGTGAAGAAGAAGGATGGTACCTGGAGGTTCTGTACAGATTATCGGGCCCTGAACACCGCTACTTTGCGTGATCGTTTCCCCATTCCCACTGTGAATGACATGCTAGACGAGCTAAGAGGAGCCCAGTACTTCACCAAGCTCGATTTGAGGGCCAAGTATCATTAGATACATATGCATGAGGAGGACGTTCCTAAGACGCCCTTTCGAACGCATAATGGTCATTATGAGTACCTCGTGATGCCCTTTGGACTCTGTAATGCACCATCGACGTTTTAGGCCGCAATGGACGATATTTTTTGCCCTTTGCTTCGCAGGTCAGTACTAGTGTTTTTTATGACATTCTGGTCTTCAGTAAGTCGTGGGAAGAGCATATGCAGAATTTGTAGGAGGTGTTTGAGATACTGCAAGGAAACCAGTTTTATGTGAAGGCATCTAAGTGTGTCTTCGGGGTCCAGTCAGTGGATTATCTGGGACATGTGATATCGGGCGAAGGAGTAAGGGTGGACCCGATAAAGATTCCATCCATGATGGACTGGCTAGTGCCGAAGTCGGGGTTTCCTCCGTCTCACAGGCTACTATCGACGGTTCGTGCAGGGGGTACAGTTTGATAGCGAGACCGTTAAATGCCATGTTGAAGAAAGGGGGATTCAGCTGGAATTCCGAGGCCGAGAGAGCTTTCAGCGAGCTCATGACCCGCTCTATCTGCGACTCTGGTCTTGGCCTTGCTGGATTTTTCTCAACCGTTCGACCTCAAGACTGACGCTTCTGGCTGGGGAATCAGTGCGGTTCTATCACAGGAGAGGCACCCTATCGCCTTCATGATACGTACTCTTCTTCCATCCAAGGAGGCTTGGTCCACGTATCAGAAGGAGATGCATGCTATCACATAAGCGGTCCAGATGTGGCAACCTTACCTGATCGGGTAGAAAATCCGCATCTACACTGATCACCAGAGTCTTAAGCATTTGATGGATCAGAGAGTATCCACTCCATACTAGTACAAGTGGGTGGTAAAACTGATGGGGTACGATTATGAGCTACACTACAGACCAGGTCCGATGAACAAGGCCGCGAATGCATTATCGAGAGTGAAGTCGGAGCCGCAAGTAGCGGCGGTGACCAAGCCAGTGGTGCAGTTCTGGGATGAGGTCAAGAAGGCGGTGGAGACGAGCCTGCATATGCTGGAACGCCGGGATATAGCCTTTAGTGTGACACCCGACAGCTATACGTTCCTACACAGGCTGGTGTTCCACCAGGGGCGAGTAGTGCTACCTTCAGCCACCTCCCTGACGACGACGGTGATGAAGGAATTCCACGATGCCCTGGTGGGAGGCCATTCCGGGTATGAGCGGACCTTGAGAAAGATCCGCAGTCAGTTGTATTGGCCGCAGATGACCCGCGAGGTCAAGGCCTGTTGCAGCCGCTGCCCGTGCCCGAAAGGGTCTAGGAGGACATCAGCATGAACTTCATAGTGGGATTACTACCATCTGGTGGGAAGACACTATTGCTCATAGTGGTGGATCAACTCACTAAATACGCACATTTCCTGGCCATGTCCCATCCTTACACCGCCAGGAGCGTTGCAGAGCCGTTTGTCTAAGGGGTCATCCGTCATCACGGGTTCCCTCGGTCGATAGTAAGTGATCGCGATGCACTGTTCTTTTGGAGATTCTGGAAGGAAGTGTTCGCCATGGTAAAAACGGAACTGAAGATGAGCTCGGCCTACCATCCGCAGACAGATGGATAGACAGAGGTGGTAAACAAAATATTGGAGCAATACTTGAGATGTTTCGCACATCAGCAACCGTGACGATGGCTGGTTATGCTACCTTGGGCGGAGCTGTGGTATAATACCACCTATAACGGTCTATTCAGATGTCTCCGTTCGAGGCCTTATATCGGAGGACGCCACCTGTTCTAGTCTGATACCCGTCCGGAGCGAGTGCGGTGGACATGGTCGATAGGTGGCTCGCTGATCGGGACGAGGCGCTGCGACAGTTGAAGGCGAATCTGGCCGCCTCCAGCAACCGGTTGAAGAAGCAGCGGATTCTGGGCAGCGAGAGGAAGAGTTCGCGGTGGGTGACTGGGTACTGCTCAGACTGCACCCAAACCGGCAGATAGGGGTGGGCAATGGACGGGTGGGGCGGATTTTGGTCTAAAATTGATCCACCCGTTTACTAGCGGGTTGGAATATATGTGACCCGCAATCAACCAACATACTTATGCGGGTTGGGTTGGGTGGGTGGCGAATGGGTGCGGTTGGGTCACGGGTTAACCCGCAAAAATAATTCTCCAACTAGCAATTAAGAAAATTGACTAACATTTATAATAACTTCATAGCAAATTAGTAAGATTGTATCAATAATTTGTGATTTTTATATAATTAATAATTTAATGTTTGTATCCCAATATTTAATGGATATTAACAATAATTTGCATACCAGTATCCAATATTCAGTGGATATTGCACAACACAATAACCAATAATAGTAGTCAAAACCATTCTTTATTCTTCACCTTTTGAAGTATATGGTCAGACTCTAGTGCAATTCGAAAATATGATGAATATTTGATACTATAAAAAACAACATTTTTCCATGTAAAAATAGGACGCGGGTCATACGGGTGACCCTCAATCCACCCACATAAGTACGGGTGGGAGATTTAACAATCCGCAATCCACCCACATCAATCACCCATTACATGCGGATCGGTTTATTTGTGGGCGGATCGATATCAATCCGCGGATTAACCACCCACGTGCCCACCCCTACCGGCAGACATCTGTGTTCAAGAGAGCTTACCAGAAGCTCGCTTCCCGGTATTTCGGGCCATATCAGATGATGGAGAGGATTGGGGCCGTAGCGTATCGACTGCAGCTGCCGGACACGGCCCGAATTCACCCTACATTTCATGTTTCACTCTTACGCAGGTATCGAGGAGTAGTGCCACAGGCGAAGCCACCGGAGCCACCGGTAAACGAGAATGGCGCGTTGGAGCTAGAGCTTGAGGTAGTGCTGGATATGCGTTGGCCACTACGAGGCAAGCGTCGCGTAGCGGAGAGCCTAATTTAGTGGAAGCATTTGGGGCCAGACGAGGCAACTTGGGAGGACACGGAGAGTATCAGGCAGACCTAGGGGCGGACCTATGTGTTGCTAAGGGGTGTCGTCCGACACCCATTCGCCCGAAAATTTTGTGAAGAACCTATATTTTTTTGCTACAAAAAAATTTAATACAAGATTTTCGACACCGCTTTAATAATTATAGCCGATACTCGTTCATTTAGCGACACCCTTCTTCAACAATCATGGGTTTGCCACTGGGAAGACCTATCCAGCGTTCGACCTTGAGGCCAAGCTCGGTCTCGAAGGGGAAGGGAGTGTGAGAGACACGGCGTCAGGGGCCGAGTCAGCCTAGGGGGAGGCGTATTTGGGTCATTCGAGTGTTGATGGGAGAAAGAACTATTTAAGCTATAGTCTTTTGTTATTTCGATTAATCAAGCATAATATCATAATTCCTAAACCCTAATTCCTCTTCTCTTCTTCAATTCCCATCTCAATTCTCAATTCTCAACCCTAAATCTTCTATTATCATCCCTAAATTCTACTCAACTATCCGTGTTTCTCACACATACCCACCCCGTGGCAGGTCGAGTCCAGGTCGGATAATTTATCATGGGACGCGGGTCGGGGCAAGTCGAACCAGCGAGTATGTAATTTATGTGGAAAACATTAGAATATTCGTTATTTTCATTAAAAGACCAAAAAAGAAACCATAATAATATGATAAAATGTAGTTAAATTATTGAAGAAATTGAGGTTTTCACTTATTTACAACTTTATTATAGCTAAAATATTAGGTAATAAGAGGAAAATCCTATGTAATTTGACTTAGATTATATGTAATATAGGCAAGAACAGGTAGAGAATGGGGCGGGGCAGGGCAGGTCGGGTCGAGTAGAGGTACCCATACCTGCCCCACCCCACCCCAAAACAGGCCTAACAGGTTGGGTAAAATGGGTCAGGTCGAAATTGCCATCCGTAGGAAACGGAAACCTCATAAAGCATACGGCAAGTTTGTTGAAGCACACCACAAATCTTATAAAAGCCAACCACAAGTTCCATCAAATATACCAAAAACCTCATAAAGCAGACCATGAGTTCGATCCCTGAAATAGAACAGAAATCTCATGAAGCAAACCACAAGTTTCCCGAAGCATACCAGAAACCTCATAATGCAAATCACAAGTTCCCTAAAAGATACAGAAAAATATATAGAACCACACTTGAACTCCTGAAGCAGACCAAAATAACAAAAACCTCACGAAGCAAACCAGAAACGTTATAAAGGATGACATGACAAGTAATAATAAAAATTATAATAGTGAACTAATATTTTTTAGAAGTAACCTGTTGATTTTTTTGTTTTACACAGGAAGAATTGTGGAGGTGAGGATGTATGGGTCGAGACTCCAAGTTTGCTGATTGCACTTGTCATAACTTTCTAAACAGTATGAAATGAGTTTCTTCAAAAGATAATATCATCGAGATAAATAAGAGCAACCATAAAAGTTTCACAACAAAGATTGGTAAACATTGAATGGCCAGCAAGTGAGGGAGCAAAACCAAACTCAACTATCGTAGGAGTAAACTTTATACACCAATTTGAGGCTGAAGGAGAAATGATGAGTTCAAGGACGCAAGATTCTGAAATCAGTGAGGCACTTTTGTCATGAATCAAAGGTTATGACTGCTAGATTGCAAAGAATAAGGCACCTATAATAAATAGAAACCAATAATAAGCTTATTTAAAGGGGAGGAACATTGTAGATAATAACTTAACCAAATAAGAAATAGTAAAAAACTATCATGAAAAATTTTACAGGTATAGGTTTTTGCATTTTTTGTACAACTTGAAATTGTACTTTTAACGTTATGGTACAACTTTAGATTGATATTCTTTCGTACAAATTTTTTATGGTACCTACAACTTGAACTTATACCTTTATGTGATGGTACAACTTCAATTTGTGAAGTTGTACCATAAAATAAGTGTACAAATTCCTTTATGGTACAACTTTAACTTATACATTTAACGTTATGGTACAACTTGAAATTGTACATTGAAGCACCAATGCTTTATAGCATAGTAAAAGTAGACACATAACATAGGATTTTGATTATGTTCATTGTGAGTTCATTTTCAGTGTGCTTGAGTTTATGAACGTTTCTAATTAAACGATTTGTCGAGTGGATCAAAGCGGCTGTGGAATTAGCCAAATTTAGTATCACTATTTAGTGGAGTTTGTATGGTATTTTTAGCTTAAATAAGTGTGAGACAATGTGATCCTATCTCCTCGTAACTTTTTACTATTGTCTTGAAAGTTCTAACGTAGTTATTACTTATGAGGTAAAGCAACAGAAGAGAGAACTCCCTTATCATTTAATATGGTAAATTAACTCATCTATGCTTTGCCGATAACCTTAGTTCTGATTTTCACAAAGCGGCCAACAAAACAATTTCACAGGAAAGTGTCAGACGAATAGTAGATCAGTTTTACAGGCTGTGTTGGACTAAAGTGTGACCCTGTAAAGTTTGAAGTGTTATTTGGGATGTCAGCTAAGCATGTGGATTTGTCTCATTCAGGATTCCAAGAAGGTAAGCCTGCTTGTACATTGTTTAGGGCTTCCCCTAGAGTCCGGTAAACTTTCTGGTTGGAATTGTAGTGCTTTAGTTGTAAAGGTCACTATTGGACTAATAAGATTTTGGGGAGCCAAAAAATCTATCCTATGCTGAAAGGGTCCGATTGATTTCATCTGTGCCATACCCAATAGTCTACGTTGTCGTCGAGCCAACGAAAATACAAAATGAGCCAACTTATACTCAGATGAGCCGCCGCCTCAAGGGCTTGTGGTATAATCCAGAAACTGATCCGGTCCGGTTTTTAGCATGGTCCATGAAATCGTACCGGAAAAGTAAGCGGTAGGGTATTTTATGGCAAAAACGTGGTTTAACCGTAGTTCAATCGTTAGTACCATTAAATACCGCCTATCGGTTTAGCCTCCGGTACCGGTATTTTGTGGTTGAACCGCCAGTACAATACGGTTTAATGGACCATGGTTTATAGGTTGGGAATTGGCGAGATGGAAACGTTGGTAAAAGGGGAATATGCGGATAGATATTGGAGGGATCCATCAATGAAACAAATGGGTACGTACATAGTGGTCTAATCTTTCTTTTTCTTGCTATTTTTTGTCTTCTTCTCCTGGCTTTTCACTCATTAAATTCCTTCTCTATTTTTTTGTGATGGTCGACGATGACAACATTATTAAATTTGATTGCTCTATCTATTGTGATAAAGACGGAGCAGCAGAGCAGACACGGCGACGATGCGCTGCATGCAACTCAACTACTTGGTGAATGACAGCCTTGTCCACGTGTACCCACCTCTTCTCTCTCTCCCTCCACATTAATCGAAAAGGTTACCGATTTATCGTTTTGCGGTTAATTCGTTGACAGTGGCATAGCAAGGATTTTATTCAAGGGGGTGCCATAAAAAAATTACATTTGCAGTCTCAGGTTTGATATCGGATAACTATATGAATCGGTCAAACTATCAAGATTTCACACTTTATATATCCCACCGAATAACCATTCACAATTTCACTTCACTAGATATGTGAAGGCTGATCAATCGTTTCATAGCATAAAATGTTATTAACTTTTGGATTGACAAATGATTGTAGCAAATCAAATCTATTTTCACAAGCAAATACATTGATAAGAACTCATTTGAAAGTAGAAATTAGTGGATAAAATTAATTTATTAGTTTGTTGTGATTTAACGGTAGAAGGTTTGACGATTGACATTAAAATTTAGGATTTAGATATCATCATCAACTAACTAATACTACTAATATTTTGTGCTTTCTCCAAATCTAATGGCACCCCCTTATTACACTCTACCTACGCCCCTGATCGTTGATGCAATCATTCATGCACTGTAACATAAAAGACATACATAATACACTAATCATGACTAAATTTATCCCTAATCATAGACAATTTCAATCCTTATCATGCATCACCAAAAATTCTAACGAATCATTCAAACTATCTGACAAGAACTCATAAATTATTTTATTATACTCAAGTTAGTGATTATGGCGGCAACCTTAGTGGATTATATAGAGTCGACAAGGAAGCTGAAAAACGAAGAACATAAATCGGAAAAAAATTTAGTAATTCAGGTTGGATGATCCTGATTTATGTTAAAGTTTTGTTTTCCTTAAAAAAAAATTTGTGGTTAAAATAGTGAAACAGTGGATAAGTCAAACCGGGATGGTTTTACCTGATTTTATATCAAACAACTAAAAATCATTCTATCGATCCCTAATTGTCCAAACAATTGAAACGAAACGTTGTTTGCAAATGATTAGATTGTTATATTGGTCCAACCACCGATCCGGTTCAATTGTTATAACAAAGCAAATTCCCTTTCGCTACTCATTCCAGCATCTATCGATTCCCAATAAATGATGGATATCATCATCATATCCTTTGTTCAGCCACTTCTTCCGGCCGTTTTCATCATTCTAGCTTCTCCAGTTCTCCTCCGTTCCTTCTTATGATCTTATCTCTTGTGGCAGCTAGTCTGGTGTCCATTTGTAAGCAAATTCCATTGTTTGATTTACCAGTTCCGTTTCTCTTTTACCAACTTGCTGTTGCTGCGGCCTTTGAGTTCTCGAGTGGCCACTGTGACACCCACTCGAAACTTTTGCCAAAACAAGTTGTTCTAATTCTATATAAATAATGAAGGACCTGATCGAATTTTTTTTATGATTTGTAAGACCCTCCAATATAAATATGATTATTTTGTTTTGGGAGAGTCACATTTTTTACCGTGTGTGATCAATATAGTCAAAATCGCGATTTAAAATTTAAAAACTTACACTTTTACACTTTTAGGTCACCAAAACGCTTCTACATAGAATCACACTTTTCACTTACAAAGTATCATCAAAACCTCGCTTAAAAGCATTAGTTCTTACACTTCTATTCTCGTACACCACATGTAGTGGGCTTAAAACACTATAGCCCAAGTGAAGTGAAATAAACCCAATTGATTAACAAACTAAAATAGAAGAAAATGATGGGCTTTAAAGGATTAAAAGTCAGCTAAGCTAACTGATAAGGCCAATACTACAGTGCCTACCTTAAAAGTGCGGCAGCGGTGAAACTAACTTCTATTGGTCCACATGGACTATTACGTGGCGTGGCTGGTTTTATCTAATCCGAGCCCAAACCAGATGACCTATCGGACTGGTATAAACTCAGTTACCCAAATAAACGGAAAAGTGTACCAGTTGCAATTTGTTTTCTTTTTTGTTAATTAATTTAACTTTCAACTGCATTTATTTCATCGGTCCACCTATCTCTGGCTCATCTGAATGAGAAAAGAGCAAATTGCTCCGGCAACTCCACCGTCGCCGATCCAAAATCCATACCCTCCACTAAACCCCTTCATCGTATTCCTCCTCCGATCATCGTGTAAAACAAAACACGAATATCCCTAATCGAGCGGCCGTCTATCTCTGTCGAAGTGCTCTGCCGACACCCACGAAATGGTAAACGGAAAACAACCTTTTTAACTCCGTCCACTTCCTCCTTCTCGGCCCCTACCACCTATGTTCTTCTCCCCTTCGTTCAAGAGGTCTGTTACACCATTGAATCCGAACCCCAATCCACTCTCTTCAATTGGCCTCTTTCAATTTCTTCCCCGCCTTTCTCCTCCAAATCTCTCGTTCCTCATTTTTGCTTCTCTTTCCCTTCACCTCAATCGACTGGATTTTGAAATGGATTTCAATCTCGTTGGTCAAGACCTCGACATTCCATGGTTTCATATCTGAATGGGAAGGTGGCTATGGAAGATAGATTTAGATCGACGAGTGATGATGTGGGAGCCGAAGCGAAGAAATAATTGATATTGTATCGTAATATTGTTCCATGGAGGGTAGTGCAGACGAATTATCCATTGTTCGAAGAAGAAGAGAGGTGCTTTGAGCATCGATTCGGAAGTTTATCCTCCTTTGCTATGTCCTAGACATTTTCGTGGGCAGAAGCTTTTGGATCATGTGAATCGAGGGTGAAGGTGTCAACAGAAATAAAGAACTTCACGAGAAGCAATAATGGAAACAAAAACAAAAAATTATAGAAAGAAAAGAAAATGATAAATAAATTCTTTGGTTAAGTTGCCAAGGGCTGGGTCGATTGAGTAAGCTATTGTAGGCTCGACTCCTCCAAAATCAGCTACTGACACATCATTTTATTAATGCCACGTGGACCAATAAAAGTTGGTCTCACCGGTGCCGCACTTTTAATGGCGGCACCATAGTATTGGCCAATAAAGAAACAGTAGCTTCTTCCACCTTGAGACAGAGTCCCAATTAACTAGTGCTTAGCGAGGTAAAGAACAGAGTACCAAAGAGAACGAAGAACACAGTAGGAATGTGAATGAACACATGGATTTTTAACGAGGTTCCCAAACTACTGGTCAATCATCGTCATAGACTCAGTACTCACTGAAGTCTATGAGACTCTTTTTTTTTATTTGAGTTTTCCTATCAAGCAAAGAGAAAAGAATGAAAATGCAGACTCAAGAACAATAATGAAAACACAGGAGAGTATCAACCCGAATCTCAATCCCATACCCGTTACACCATTAATCGAACAGATCCTCATTCTCTGTTCTGATTAAATCACTTTGTAATGAGCCCTATACCTCTTTTACAAAAGTTGCCTCTCGCTCATACAAGGACACCTCAATATATAGACGACAAAGAATCAATGTAGAGGCTTCTCTTCACTGGGAAAGTAACCGTTGCTTGGAACGTGTTAGGATGGTTACTAAAATTCTAGTAGCCACCTCGGCTACATCAATATCCACCATCCATTTTTTTTCTTTTTCCTATTTTTTTAATCTCACGGCTATGATTGCTCGAGGATAATTTTGGAAACAAAAAAAAAACCACACTGGATTATTCTATATATACACAAATCCTAATTCTACCCTCTCCTCCTTCCAGCCAAACACATGCTGCCGGCCGCCTCTCTCCTCCCCCGCCCCAGCGCACCCCACCCCTTCCACCCGCCCCCCTCCACCCGCCGTCCCCACCCATCGTCACTACCTACCAACTCTGCCAAGAATTCTTGTTTCATCAATAGAAAACCTTTCCCCCACGTCCCTGCCTCCTTCCTCCTCCACCCTCCTCCTACTCCTCTCTCTCTCTCTATATATATATATATTCGGCAGCAGGGAGGAGTTGATGGACAAGCAATCGACGGTGCTAGCCATCTTTTTATCTCCGACCCTCTCGCCTCAATGGTATTATTTTTGTTGCATTGGTATTATTTTTGTCGCATTGGTATTGATTATCATGTAATGATAGTAATTTGCATGTACTAGTATTGATTAAATCTACAATGGTATTATTTTTTGTGAAATGGTATAGATTTATATTGGTAGATTATTTATATTGGTAGTTTTCGTGTAATGGTATAGATTTATTTATGCAATGGTATTGATGTTTTTCAAAGTGGTAGTGATTGTCTAATGGATTGGTAGTGATTTCTTGTTTTTTTTCTTTTGCAGAAAGATTGAGAAAAATAAGGAAAGGGGATCTGGCTGGAGATTACGGAAGTGAGAGAAAGAAAGAGAATTGTAATTAATAGATTATTGTAACTACCTAAAATAAAATTAATTAAAAAAATTAATTAATACAATTTATATTTCCATACCCAATGTACACTTAGTAACCATGGTGACTAAGATGGAAAGTATTTGGATTTCCATTTGCTTTCCTTTCTTGGACGAAATTGCAGTCTTGATTTCCTTATTCGTCCAACAGGCTCGGGTTTAGGGATCTGTACGGTTTCAACACGGCTCTTCTAGCTCGCCAATTATGGGATGGGATTAGGTGCTAACCCTATAAGGGTTAGCACCGTGATAACTAGCAAAAATCACTACGGATTATTATAAAATCAATACAACATCTAAGCTAAATCACTACTAATTCAAACTAGTAGTAGTTTTTCCCTTGGTTAGGACGGTGCTAACTATTGTACAATTAGCACTGTAGCCGTTCCCGCCAATTATGGAGCATACATCAGCGTCCAGGGTCACTAATTGCGGGAATTCTCCATGCCAAGTATCACAAGAACACTTCGATATTGGAAGCTATGCTGGGTCACAAGCGTAGCAACATTTGGGTAGTCTTATGGAAGCACAGGAATTATTGAATAATGGAATGCGTGGAAACGGGTCTAGTGTTAGAATACGGGGAGACAAATGGCCACCCGACTCCGATCCAGTTTTCGTTAGCTCAGCTCCGACCGGTTTGCCGGTCAATTCGGTGGTAAGGGATCTCTTCTCGCCCTCTACCGACCATTGGGACGATGACATGCTCGCTGCATGCTTCCCACATGAGTGTTGATTATATTTGTAGTCTAATTGTAGTGTAGTGTAATGGTTGTGTACGTGCAGTCTCGGATTAGCCCAATAGCTCACATTAAAAGCCCATGCAGCCCATGAGAGCATTAGGGGGTTCTACGTATAAACTTAATACTCTAGGGTTTAGTCGAGCTGGCGATATAAGTGTTTGGTTAGCCGTCATTGTAACGTAACACACTTTCACGATCATTATCAGTACATCAGTAGCTGATGAGTCTTCTTACTTCTCCGTGGATTAGTCCTGGATCTTCCAGGGATACCACGTAAATTGGTGTTTGTCATTTCCGTTACCGTTTGATTTCTCAACACAGAGTATGGTTGAAAGGTTTTAAGGGGAGTACTCGATAAGAGATGGCTGTTGTTGGGGAGGAAAGGGTATGACGGAAACTCTGAGTAATGCAAGTACCTGCCAAAGTGAAACACTTTATGTGGAAACTTGTCCTCAATATCTTGCCAACTAGGGATCATATTAGCACGAAGAGCGAGAAGAGAAGTGACAAGTGCCCGTTTTGTAACTTGCGGGAAACCCAGTCCCATATTTTTGCGGAGTGTGGTTGGACATCTCGGTTATGGAGGAGCTCGGACTTAGCGCACTGCTACAGCTATAGGTCGGACGAGTGCTGTTATGAGTGGTTCCGCGCTGTTATGGATGCGGTGGAAGTGGAGGTC
This sequence comes from Linum trigynum, assembly GCA_964030455.1. Taxonomy (NCBI): domain Eukaryota; kingdom Viridiplantae; phylum Streptophyta; class Magnoliopsida; order Malpighiales; family Linaceae; genus Linum; species Linum trigynum. Next base: position 6,823,600 of record OZ034817.1, read on the forward strand.
CTAGAATCATGGAGCGTACTGCTTTGGTTTTTCTGGAAGGAAAGAAACGCCCAACTATTTAATGGGCAAACTTGATGAGCGGGAGATTGTGATGCTGGGTTGGGTTGGATTTTGAATTGTTTGTTTAATTTGGGATTGGGAAATGGGTTTTGGATTTGAAGAAATCCGGTGGTGTGGCAAGTTTTATATGGCCAAAACAATTTTTTTTATTTATTCAAACCGTTGGTCTTTTTTTATACCAAATCCTTATTTCATTACGAAATAGGAATGTGATATAGAGGTTGGATCAAGATTCAGGAAGGATACAAAACACATCCAGAAGAAAAAATTGACATTAGTTAGATGGATGAAGATATTGACGAATGCACAGTTTAATGACTTTAATGGTATTTGTTGTCCTATTCTAATCTTCTAATCTAAGTGGTATAGCTCTACCAAAACAAAAAGTTTAATAGCAACCCATTTATTTTGTGAACGGCTATTTGCCGCCAATCAAATTGCTATTTGCCGCCAACTAAAAAAAATAAAAAAAGAATTCAAAATTTGAATTTTCTATTCCTTCCTAGTGCCTCCGTCGCCGGTAAAAAAAAAAAATTTAAATTTTGAATTTTCCCTTTCTTCCCAGTGCCTCCGTCGCCGGCACCGTTCTTCCGTCGTCGGCTAACCTCCCGTCGCCCTCAATCGTCGGAAAACAAGTAAGTTTACTTTTTCCGGCCAGTTTTCCAGTTTTCCGGTAAGTTTTCCAGTTTTCCGGCGAAAAACACGGCGGGCCGAAAAAAAATTGCGGCCCGAACGTCGCCGAGCCGAAAATAATTTGTGGCCGGGACGACGGCCGGCCGAAAAATTCTTTCGGCCCGGCGACGCCACGGCCGCAAATTTTTTTCGGCCGGTCGCCGAACACGCCGGCCAAAAATTTTCCGGCGGCGTGTTCGTCGGCCGGCCGAAAAAAATTTGCGGCCGGAGCGACGTCGGGCCGAAAGAATTTTTTTCGGCCGGTCGACGAACGCGCCGGCCAAAAATTTTCCGGCGGCGTGTTCGTCGGCCGGCCGAAAAAAATTTGCGGCCGTGGCGTCGCCGAGCCGAAAGAATTTTTCGGCCGGCCGTCGTCCCGGCCACAAATTTTTTTCGGCTCGGCGACGTTCAGGCCGCAATTTTTTTTCGGCCCGCCGTGTTTTTCGCCGGAAAACTGGAAAACTTACCGGAAAACTGGAAAACTGGCCGGAAAAAGTAAACTTACTTGTTTTCCGACGATTGAGGGCGACGGGAGGTTAGCCAACGACGGAAGAACGGTGCCGGCGACCGACGATTGACTTGCCTCGCGCCCGATCTTCGTCCAATCGACCCCGAACTCGCTAGAAATCCATAATGAAATTCATAAGTTCATAATGACACTAGGGTCATTAAAAATACAACTAGAAAAACAACAACATATAAATAGAGCATTGCAACACGACACACGATTTACGTAGTTCACTAACAGCGAGACCCCCGATTACCAGTCGTAGCGGCTGATAGTCCGATTCAAGTCACATCAACAAAGGGTTTAGGGTTCAGGGTTCACTTAGGGTTTAGGGTTTGAAACACATGGTTCGTGTAGCACTTTGCCCACATTGTCTGATGGTTAGTGATGATTCATGGATGCGTGTACGCATTATATGTCGAGGATAGGCTTTCCCGATGATTTTCCGACGACTTTTCCGGCGAGCGTTGAATTTTTCTGATTCAATACGTTCTCTGAAAGTTGGATATGTTGTAGATTGTGAAACTCCTTAACCAAAGATGTATATATATACATTTTTTTTCATCGATGATTTTCCGGCGACTTTTCCGGCGACTTTTCCGGCGAGCGTTGAATTTTTCTGATTAAATACGTTCTCTGAAAGTTGGATATGTTGTAGATTGTGAAACTCCTTAACCAAAGATGCATATATATACTTTTTTTTTTTGGTTGGCGGCAAATAGCAATTTGGTTGGCGGCAAATAGCAAGCCCCTTTATTTTACTCTTATTCCCCCCTCTGTTTCCCTGTCCAACATGCGTCGGTAGCTCTTCTCAAACAATCTTATAATCATAGGAATCTTAGATGTAGTTGATAAATATCTTACATATTTACAGTTATTGAAGCAAATGAGTATAGTTAATGTGATTTGACAATTGATTTTGGATGGTATAGATGGATAATAACGCAATGTTGTATGTGAGGGTAGTTATGGTCAATAACTAGGTGTTCCCAATAACTCAAGATGTAGGGAGTGGCTCAATTATGGATCGTATATCATATACTAACACACCTGTTCGAACGAAAGCCAACTCACAAGAGGTTGAAGTTTGCACAGGTCCGGACACAATATGCTTAACATGCAAAGATGGGGTCATAGGGATTTGAACAAGAGACATTTCGGTCATAGAAAGCTCTGATATCATGTTAAAAACCAGTTTATCCCAATAATTCAAGTTGTTGAGAGATGTTCAATTCAAGATCATATACCGTTTATTAACAGAGATAAGTTGAAAGACAAATCAATGGGTATTCAACCTACTTCGACCCGGCTAAGGCAAGTTGAACCCGATGTTGATGAATTTTGGCTTGGAGGAGTTTTTGTGACGTTAAGTTAAACCGAGTTGAAGCCTCGAATTGAACCCGGTGACAAATTTGTTTCTAACCACAGAGGAGTTTTTGTATATTCTAAGTATTAGTTTAATTGAACCTGGTGTTGATGAATTTTGGCTTGGAGGAGTTTTTGTGACATTAAATTAAATTGAGTTGAAGCCGATTTACGAATTTTTGAATAGAACCAGGTGACAAATTTGTTCTAACCATGGAGGAGTTTTTAATTAACTTAATTGAACCCGGTTAAAGAGAGTTTACACCGATTTTATGAATTTTGGGTTGCCGGCGAGTTTTACACGCTTTCGTGCCATTAAGTTAAACCGAGTAGAAGCCGATTTATGCATTTTCAAATTTATTCCGGTGACATATTTGTTTCTAACCACGGAGGGTAGGTTCTAATTGATTAACTTAATTGAACCCGGTTAAAGAGAGTTTAAGCCGATTTTACGAATTTTGGGTTGCCGGCGAGTTTTACAAGCTTTTGTGCTATTAAGTTAAACCGAGTTGAAGCCGGTTTACGAATTTTCGAATTGAATCTGGTGACAAATTTGTTTCTTACTACGGAGCATTTTTTTAGGCTCTAATTAATTAACTTAATTGAACCCAGTTAAAGCGAGTTTACGCCGGTTTTACGAATTTTGGGTTGCCAATGAGTTTACACACTTTTGTGCCATTAAGTTAAACCTAGTAGAAGTTGATTTACGAAATTTCGAATTGAACCCGGTAACGAATTTGTTTCTAACCACAAAGATGTTTTTGTAGGCTCTAATTAATTAACTTAATTGAACCCGGTTAAAGAGAGTTTCACTCCAATTTTAAGAATTTTGGGTTGCCATTAAGGTTTTCATCAATTAATTTTATGCTATTAAGGTTTTAATCAATTAACTTATAACAATTGAATCCTAATTGAACTCAAATCAATGGTATTCGACCTAATTCGACATAGTTAAAGCGAGTTGAACTCAGTTTTTACAAATTTTGGATCGACAACAAGTTCTGCACTCTTCAATCAATGGTTTGAACCCGAGTAAGCGAGTTTTACAAGCTTAAATCAATAGACTGAGTTGAACTTGGTATTAACGAATTTTGGGTCGAGCAAGTTTTTTTTGTCTTTTTCTTCCCTTATCGATCACGGTTACGGTCGTTTTACTACTTTTTTTTTGTCTCCACCTTGCAAATGATTTTTTACCTTTTTTTTTGTTGTGTTGGGCATGCAAATGATTTTGGAGACTTTAGGGAGTTAGATCTTTCTGTCACAACCTTTAACTATTTAAAAAAAAACAAGTTTTACGTTACTATTTGGTAGAGTCACATTACCTAGAATTATTTTATTATTTACTTTTCTTTAATTAATCAAATATTTTAATTGTTTCCTGATCGTTGAACTCAAATTCATGTGTATTCAACCTAATTCAACCCAGTTTTGTTGTTGTCAAATTTTGGGCCAGGAACAAATTTTACCCATCTTTTAAACATTTCTTCTTATGACAATTGAACCCAAACTAACGTGTGTTCAAGATAATTCGAGCCAGTGCCAATGTATACGAATTTTGGGTCAAGAATAAGTTTTACCCGCTTTTATAAATAATGAACAAGGTCTGGTGTGCATTTTGTTAAGAACACACCCCGCTTTTATAAATCCAATGTTCTCGCATTTTGGGGGAGAGAACGCATTTTACCCTCTTTTGTGATCGACAAATTGGGCCGCGTGTGGATTATGTTAGAAACTCGACCCGCTTTATCAAATCGATTAGAGAAATTCATGTGTGTTCAAGTTAATTCATGTTTGTTCACAAATTTTGGGTCGCGTTGGGATTGAACCCAAATTGAATCCGCCTCTTATGACAATTGAACCCAAAATCCCGCTTTATCGAGTTAAATCCAGTGTTGACGCATTTTGAGTCGAGAACGGTTTTACCCTTGACACTTTTGGGCGCATGAATGAATTTTGGGTCTCTTTCCACCAGTCATCACTCTCTCTCTCTCTTTCGTTCCTCTCTCTCCCATCTCCTCCTTTCTCAGCAAGACTGTTGAACCAAAAGGAAGAACAAACGAGAGGAAAAACTCTAACAACAAAATACATTAGGGGGTGATTTTTATTTCTTGGTCTACAATAATCGAACTATGACTCAACATTCTATTCTTAAATTTTTTTCTTCATGCTGCCTTAATTTTGATTACCGGGTACTAAGGAACAGATTATTTCAGTATTTAGTTTCAATTTATAATTCACTTAAAAAAAGGTTCACTTTACAAAAACAAATAAATAGCCCTGCTGCGAAGCGGGGGCTTCCTTCCTAGTATAATATAATAACTATTAGCTCGAACGACTCATATTCTAATACAAGCAAGGTATGAAGGGTTACCGCAAGAGTGGTTTGGAAGATGAACTTTGTGAAGTGTCCATAAACCGTTAGCAAGCTCTTGTTTATGCGGTCGACATAAAGATCAATCATATCATCAATGCTGTCAGAACCGAACCGGAGCATGATCTGATAATGCGACTCGCACTTTAGTGGTCCAACCGGCAATAGGCCGTTTAAAAATCGGTAGAGAACCGGTACTTAATAAACGTTATCAATATAAATAGTGGACATTTCTTAATCAGAACTCATCTCTTTCCTTCGAAATTGTGAAATGGAAATAATGATTCAGTTTAAGAGCCCGACGTTTTTGTTTTATTTCAATTTTTCTGCAATTTTCTAATTAAATTTAACGGCTGAATGGCAAAAACCGGACGAGTGGCTCGATCGGCTCGAGCGGTTAACCGCCTTGGCCGCTCGCCAACCGCAACATAAAACCGAAGCGGCTTTTAGACTGTTCCAAGCCGATTTTGTGATCCGGTGGCGGTTCTACCGGTCGGACCGAGCGGCTCGATTCGGCTTTAATAACACTGCATATCATCGATCATGCCGAATTCACCAACAAGTTCTTTAAAATATTATCGTTTCCAGGATCTTGATCTACACTCACTCATCTTTGAACAAACCTCCTAGCTGTTTCATAATGAGACACACTTCTCAATATAGTTAAAATAATACAACACATTTATTCGTGTAGCTAACACAATATGGACTCCATCCATACATACTTGAGGAAGAAAGTTTGAAACAAGTTTATATACAATATTTCCTTTAAATCGTAACTAAGGAATAAATGTGTTGAGTGGTCGTTCCTTCTCGCGGTGTTAGAGGCTATGGGTTTCTCTGCTGCTGGCTCCGGTGGATTCGTTCTTGCATCACTATAGTCCATTTCTCTGCGCTTATGAATTGAATGGTGTGGAGTATGGATATTTTCGGCCCCAGCGAGGTATCCGCCAGGGCGACCCCCTCTCTCCTTTACTCTTTACCTTATATTCTGAAGCTTTCTCTGCTTTCATTCTTGCTGGTATTAATCTTTCTTTGCTGCATGATTTGAGGGTGCATCGACTATCCCCCATTACTTCTCATCTATTCTTTGTTCATTCGTGAATCCATTCCTGAATGTGCTAATCTCTTACATATGTTGAGTGACTTTGAAGCTGTTAGTAGGCAGCGTGTTAATTTGCAGAAATCTGCAGTCTATGAGTCGCAATCTATCCGATCAAGAATTGCAGGACATCACCTCCTCCTTAGGAATATCCACGATGGTACCTGGTGACAAATATCTTGGGCTGCCTTCCCAAGTTCAGCGTTTTAAGACGCAAAATTTTCATTTTTGTAGAAGTGACTTTGGCCAGTCGCATAAGGAGTTGGAAGTCCAAAGGATTGTCCTTTGTTGGGAAGGAGATTTTCATCAAGCGGTGGGCTTTGCTGGCCCCGTATATGCAATGTCTTCCTTTTGGCTTCCCTCTTGGGCATGTCGTCGTTGCAATAGTCTTCTTGCGTAGTATTGGTGGGATGGTCAGGATAAGGAGAATGAGATTCAATAGCTCTCCTGGTCGGCGGCATGTCAGAGTAAGTTTCATGGCAGGCTTGGTTTTCAAGATTTTGACCGTTTCAATGCTGCTTTACTTGCTAAACAGGCTCGGAGAGTTCTTCGGAGTCCTACCAGTTGCTTGGCAGGGATCTATAAGGATCGTTATCATCCCCACCATCATTTCTTGGAGGCAAACGCGGGCTCCCGTCCGTCTTGGGCATGGCAAGGTATTCTCGAAGGGCGCGTCCTCCATTCGGGTTATTGAGGACAAGTGGTTACAAACTACTCCTTCCTCATCCCCTCTACCTCTTTTGGGGGTCTCTGTTGCTAACTTGCGGGTAGCGGATTTGATTGAGTCTGACCGCCGTTGCTAGAATCGGGACCTCCTACATCACCGTCATTTCATTAATAGAAACATACGTGGGTTGGTTTTATCCATTCAATGAGTCACATATTGAATTATGGTAAAATCAAAAGGGTTATAGGTATAATATGCCCGTCTACTATAACACTTTATCAAACATGCCCCTTTACTATTTTTACATCAAACATGCCCTTGTACTTTGTAAAAATGATCAAACATGCCCTTTTGTTAAAATTTTATCCAAAAACCGTTAACCAAGACCGGACTTTAGTTTCGGAGACACAAATGACTAAAATACCCCTAATAAATTCACTTTAGAATTTTTTTTGGTTCTTTTGTATAATCAAATCATTCAAATAATTTCACTTTGAAAAGACCCAGGGAAATAAAACAGGGGACAAAACTGACATTTTTCGTCCCATTTTTCGATGTCGGGTCGTCTAAATCTCGGTTCAACCATGATTGACGATTTTTTCAATGGAAATTTTAACAGAAGGGCATGTTTGATAATTTTTTCAAAGTACCGGGGGCATCTTTGATGTAAAAAATAGTAGAGGGGCATGTTTTATAAAACATCATAGTAGAGGGGCATATTATACCTATAACCCAACTCAAATCCACCCATTAATTTCAAGATTCTACGGGGTTTTTGAGTCACGATTTTGGTTGAATGGATGGAAATCCAGTCCATCATACGAGAATAAATTTTTGGTTTTAATAATCTAATATAAAAAATAAAGATCAGACTGATATACACCGGAAGTATACGATACTCCAAAATCCGAATTTCATTAATAAGATATCTCTATATATAACATGAATTACTCTTGGAGTATACGATACTCCAGTTACTATGTCGAACAATCCAACATAACCAATTCAGCATGGCCCAAATACCAAATTTCATCATGCCGCCTCCCAATAAAGAAATTAAAAACATCGGCGCACTATCACCAATCTATTCACCAACAGCAACCCAATTACTTAGGGGTGGGAATTTGGTTGTAGTTTTGCGGTTAAACTGATAATCACAGTGAAACCAAGCGGTAGTGGTTGACCTCAAACCGAAAAAATAGTTTTGATGTCGCGGTTAGCAATATTACATATTTTGTGGTTTAACCGCAATCGCAATTGAATAACAGGTTCCCGCAATTTAACAGATTATTAACCCGATTAACTGTAGTTAACCGTGATTCGGTGGCCCCTGATCAGTCCTCTCGCACCGGCGGTGCAGTCCACAACCCAAAATTTTTGCAACTCATCAGAACAATTACTGATACGGTTAACTGTTAACCGCATTTTGCGGTTAACCGCAAATTTTGCTGCAGATAACGATAACCACACCAATTTCCAGTCTACAATAAATGGACCCTAATAAAAGCCTATGTCAACCAAGCTTATTATTCCTTTCGCCGACCGTAATCCACCAGTAAGCAGGTTGAAGAAAGAAACCATGGTTGTCATGTCAGTTGTATGTCGGCGGGTTGAACTTGGTTCAAACAGTGTCGGCCAAGAAACCGAGGTGAACACCACCATAATGACCGACATGTTCGACATACTAATTCTAAGCAAAATGAGTTCGTTTTAATGAATTTAATTAATAAAAATTTAATTTATTATTTGTATCATGAACTTAAAAGTCAAAAGTTGATGTTATTTGTTGGATTATAGGTAAATTGAACTCAAATATATTTTATATATGATTAAACTCGTTGGATGTTAATGTTTTTCACATTTTTACATATTTTGTTATACTAACATGAATCGACACAAACCGGTTATACCATCGGACGTCATACCATTCCATTTGTCAAACAACACAACGATATAAACTGGTTTCACAACTTGAAAGAAATACACTAGTCAGAATCGAGAGTTAAAAGCTGACCTTTTCATTCCTCTCCCACCTTAACTTTCTCCCTAGACCCTAGCACAATAAGAACTCCTTCACAGTTTTGCATACTCATAATTAAGTTCCCAGCGGGCAGCGGCCCAAGCGGCCAAGCCATCAAGAAACCAACATTAAAACATGGCACGATCTGCGTGTAATTTCCTAGTTGTTCTTATTTTTCAGCTTCGTACCAACGAAGAAATAGAGACGATTCAAAAGAGTGAGATTACTAATCTCTTCTGATCCGCCAAAGAATAAAGCTAAAATACTGGATGAAAGATACATTGTTAAAAAATAAAGCTAAAAACTAGATAAAAGATTAATTTCCCAACGTGGATATATAACAATATTGTGAAAAGGAGGGATATTTTTGCTTGTGAGGGAACTTTTGAAGGAAAATTTTTGGATGATGGGAAATTTTGGAGAGAAATAATAGGAGATATTGAAAGATTGTCAAGACTCAAACCGGTGATCATGAATGTCAAAGTGAATCAACAAGGTTTAGAGAAAATCATCATCATCAAATTTAGTTTAATTTCAATGTTTGTTTAGACTTTAGTTTGAGTTAATGTTTTATCGTTATAGTCTCCAAATGCTAGCTTGCACATGTTGTCTTGTAGTGCAAAGCTTTTGCCTATTTAAAGTCAATTATGAATGAGAAACACACAAGTATTCAAGGGTTCTACGATTTCATTTTCCACAACTCAACTTTGTTGTTATGAAATGAAATTCTCCTTCCAAAATTGGTGGGGGGGGGGGGGGGATTTCTGCCGCTAAGAGCATCTCCATTGGTGCAATTGCATTTGTAATTGTATTTGTGGTTTTTTTTACACAACATCATTTTTTAAGCCAACTCACTTTATTTTCATTGTACCTACATTGGTGCAATAGATTGCAATTGCATATGGAGCCTAATTTTTTTAATGAAAAAACCGTTTTTTATCTATGACACAAATTAAATCTATGGCAAAAAAAAGCCAAACGTTGGCATTGAAATCATAACGAAAAAACAAAAAAATGATAAAAATTTCCACCGTGGCTTGTAATGAGGACTTGCAACAAATGAAAGTTTCCATTTTTGGAATAGCAACTCACATTGGTGCAATGGGAAAATGCAATTGCAAAGTTCTGCCACGACAAAGTGCAATTGTAATCTTTGAGACCGATGGAGATGCTCTAAGATTACTGACCTGATCCGCTCTTTAGCAACTTACATCCAATCAAAATTATCATCCATCATCATCTATTTATAATCTGTATTCCTCACTTTCTTCCATAAAACGGTTTCAATGGGGCATCAAATTCAATCGACATCCAAACCATCCAAATTTGGATCCACCATAAATTTCACACAATTGCCATATTCAGAATCCCCTCATAAACCTCACACATAACTTCCATATTCAAGCACACATCACACCATAAATTTCCAGCCTACCTTTACAATCACCACCAACCGATCCTCTTTTCAAACAAAATAAAAACCATACAAAAGTCCGAATGGGATCCTCCGGTTAGCAAATGTGCAGAAAGGCCAAGTGAAGGTGGTCCTTCGCCTGGTCTTCCAGTGCTATGGGAATCTGAAAATACCCAGACATCCCATCCAATAAACAGTAGAATTCGTGCCCCGCCAACCTCTCGAGCATCTGGTCAATGAATGGTAGAGGGAAGTGATCATTCCGGGTAGCGTCGTTGGGGCGGTGATAGTCGATGCACACGCGGTACCTGATCACTGTGCGCATCGGGATGAGCTCATTCTTCTCATTTGGGACCACGGTCATCCCACCCTTCTTAGGCACCACTTGAGTGGGACTGACCCACTCGCTGTCAGAAATGGCGAAAAATGATTCCCGCATCCATCAACCTGATAATCTCCGCTCGAACCACACCCTCCATGTTCGGTGTCAATCTTTATTGGGGTTGTTTCACCGGTCGAATCTCATCCTCCAACAATATCCGGTGGGAATAGAAGGAAGGGTTGATCCCCCGGATATCGCTGATCTTCCATGCCAGAGCTCGCTTGTATCGCTGCAACAAGGCCACCAGTCTGGTCTTCTGCTCGGGTGTGAGGGTCGAGCTAATGATGATTGGAAGCTTGTTCCCCTCCTGGAGAAATTCATACTTCAAGTGAGGAGGGAAGGGCTTTAGCTCCAGTTCTGGTGGCTCCTCCAAAGAGGTGGTGATGCAATCCGAGGATGAAATTGGCTTAAACGGTTTCTCGACCTCCAGGAGCTCGCCACGCTCTAGTAAAACCAACTGCTCCTCAAGCTGTAGCTCCTGCGATGCCTGCTCACCTAGCAAAATACAACGCTCAAGGGCATCATCAGTACCCGCACTCGTGATGGCGAGTGCGGTTTCAAAACAGCAAGCTTGTCACAGTAATCCAAGTCATCATGCATATGGGAATGTTTTGCAATGTCAGACACAGTGCGGTCGAGACCTTTTTTGTGCAAAGAATGTGCACAATCATCAACACTCGGCCCTATCGTCTCAACACCACGACGACAACCTCTAAATGCTAGAGTACATGGGATGGTCTTCATCACTAGCTTGTCCAGAGGTCTTAGACATGGGTTCAAATGGCTGGAAATTGTATTGAACACGGGCAAAATGCCTTTTGGGTGGTGGCAAACACAACATGAGGTTCTACATCTTCATCCTAAATCTGAAGGTTCTATGGTTTCGACTAAGAACCTTCCCTACAACAATGGCCACTAGCATCAGCGAAAAACCATACTTCTCCCTTCCAAACTATCACCCATCATGAACTACATGCAAAGGCACTTCCTTGGTCTATTCTTGCTAGCACATTTCAAACTTAGTAGTGAAAGAGTTCAACAACAATGTGGGTGTTTCAATGGCTTGAGTGCCAAGAAACTCCTCCTAGATCATACATTTTTGATTTTTTTGTGGCACTCTCTACACTTTATTTATCCTGTTTTATCTTTTTCGATTCCTTTTTCTTTCTACTTTCCTTTCTTTTTCTTTTTTCTCTTTTTTTTTTTGAGGGGGTACTAGAGAGTAAAACACTTGCCACATTACATTTAACAACCAATGCTCTCTTTTTAAGAACTCACTCCAACACTACTCTCTTTCTTTCATTTTCATTCCTAGCAAGAACCGCACAAAATCACATATAGATACGAAGAAAGGATGGTGTGGGGGGGGGGGGGGGTTCGTTCTATCAACACCATTAAGCTCACAAGCGAAAAGCTCCTAACTTAAGAACGGCCCCGAAAGTCACAAGGCTCAAAGGGGTTGACTAGGAGATAGAACATTTCGGGACAATCAACATTTGGGCGTGGACTAATCCTATGCCTCCATCATACTCACTTGTGACAACTGTGATGTTACTCGTCATGGTAAGAGAGATCTAAGCACACAAGAAGAAAATGATTGGCTTAAAACTCACAGGGCTACCTAGTCACCCAACCATCTATTCCAATTCACAAAACACAATGCATGGCAATTGTAATCAACAAGTAATCGAGTCAAGACATCCATTCATTTTTGCACACATGAGAACTAAACCTTTGCACTATCCGAATGCACCTCTCAGTCATCATCATAGGATGCACTAGATCACATGCAACAATTCAAGGTCAATGCCAATAAACATGAGATTCTCCCATAAACCGGCCACTTTGATAATGAAAGCATTGTTTGGAGCTCTCAAAATTTTCAAATTTGGGCATATATCAAGGATCCAAGCATCAATCACACTCACACAACCAAAATAATAAACTACCCCCCCCCCCCTTCACACACACACTTAAGTTCGTCATTGCCCTCAATGGCGTTTGGGCATACATCAAGGCTCCAAGCATGAATCACACTCAAACAAGAAAAATAATAAACTACACCACCCTCCCCCCCCCCCCCCCCCCCCCCCCCCCCGCACACACACACTTAAGTTCGACATTGGCCTCAATGGCGTAAGATAGGGGTAGAACGATGTTACCGCATGGCTTGGTGAGTGAAAGTTGGAATTGTTTCCGGGGTAGGAGATGTGAGCTTCTAGTTAAAGACAAAAACACACACACACACAAACACAACACATACTCGCTCGAGGTGAGTTTTTTACACATAACAATACGATAGTAGTAGTAGTTGTTCACAAACAAAATAAAAGAAAGAAAAATAACATAAACGAGTTCAGAGTTCCAAGTGGAGAAGTGGGGCGAAAGAAATCGACTCTGCCACATATCTTTCACGGGTCGAAGGTCCTTCTCCTTTATCTAGAAGGACACCCTGCAACGAGCCATCCGCTCGAGCAAGTTGGTGTGCCGGTCGAGCCGGGAAGTGACTTTAGGTGATCCATCCTCTATACAAGGGGATCGCCGACGGTGGAAGGTCCAGCTCTGTGTGCTGATGGTGATGGTACAGGGCGAGGAAGCGTGAGACGCAGACGGTGGGCGGGAGCTCTAGCAGGTGGCTGCTCTGTAGGAGGGACCTCTAGATCGAGGTCCATTGGAGCGGGGTCAACTGCTGGCCTCATAGCTGCTAAGGGTCATAGTTCGTCGAGGTACTAGATACCTCGCTATCCTTGAAGCAACAACTTCATGCTGCAGAGAGTCTCTGATGGGAAGGGCTCGATCGGGCCGATGATGGAGCACCTTGTCACTTCGACATCGAAGAATCGGGCCAGTCTTGTGATGATGCCCCCTGACTCACTATGACACAACTCCTAACAATGACCAAGTGTAACCAATGAAAGGGACTGCAGTATAGTGGCACAAGTAATGAATATCGAATCTACGGATCTTTAGAGTTACTATTACTCAGCTTCAGTTCATAATCTAGCAAACCAGATTAAGAATTGATTAACTAAACGACTCTACTAACTAAACTAAGTAAAAATACTATTTACAGGTTGGGAACTCACTCAGGTATGATTCCCCCTAGCTCCTCAATTAGGTCCAATTTGTAATTTTCTTCGGTTGTTTTACTGTTGATTAAACTGCGGAAGATCCGATAATAGCTTGGAATCTCTTAAGTTGACCAAGCCCTCTTAGACAGGATACCCGGTGGGCTACTAACCTCCACTGGAGTACAAAGCTAAGGCAATACACAAAGATCTCCACTACTGATGAATTCCAGTACAAAACAATGAATTGACTGACTCTCGTACAATCAATTCTCTGCTACCAATTGAGAAAGCTTTCTTACCATAATCAGATTCTATCTATCATAGGTTAAAGCAGTAATCTAAGGAAAGTGATCGAGATTCAATTGACTCAACAATCATGCCTCAATTGATTAAAACCATTCAGTATAACATCCAAAGATTCAAACTAGAAAGATCCTAGCACATGGAACTAGGGTTCCTCAAAGCCTAAGTGAAGGGAAGTTACTCCATAGAGAAATGAGAGATTGTAGTATAACTTTCCAGATCTTCAATCTTCATGTCTAGACTTGTTCCTTGAGCTTCAATGTTGAAGAATCCTCCAAAATAGCTAAAAGAATGGCTCTAGATCGCCCTCTTTCTCTCTCTGGTTCGTCCCTTGAGTGTTTGGGAACCAAAACCCAGCTCTCCTTCTCTAAAATCGCAGAAATCAGACTTATACCCTGATAGACGTTTTAATTATTTGGGTTATATCGGTTTGAATTATTCTGTTCGGGTTTAGTTTGGTTATTGGGAATATTTTGGGGGGATTAATAAGTTGGGGTAGTTAGTAAGTAATTGTGTTTTGGGTATTTAGACTATTGTTTACGTAGGAAGAAGCAAGCAAGATTAAACCTAAAAACTAATCCCTCTCTCTCTCTTCCTCTCTCTGCCGCCGCGCACTCCCCTCTCCCTCTCAAAGCTGCCGATCGGCAGCCTCTATTTCCCCTCCCTTCTCTTCGTTCCAAACTCCTAAATTCCCTTCTCTCATTTCCCCAATTCCCCGGATCAATCCCTAATTGATCCCTAATCCCCAATCTCTCGGTAGAGCTTAATCCGGAGCTCTATCATTTGGTATCAGAGCCCGGTTCTTTCTTGAGTTCCGGAGCAAATGAAGAACGACGAGCGCGATGGTGCCGACGAAATCGATGCAAGCAGCTGAGAAGGCCGCCAAGGCGGCGGCGCAGGAACAAGCAGCGATCGCGGCCGTGTCGGGACTGCCGACGGCTGTGGAGGGCGATCATGGGGTCCTGGATCCACGGGACGGAGAGCTGGAAGATGAGACTGGGAAGCTAGAGGCAATCCAAGCCACCTTGGATCGCCTGGTGATGTCGTTCGAAATGGAGCGCAGAGATAGGTTGGCTGCCTAGCGCGAGCAAGAGGAGGAGTCGCGGAGGGTATGGAAGAGGTTTGATGAGGTGCACGTGGATTTGGAGGCGCTGCACGCCGCGCAAACAACCACGAAAAAAGGCGGCGGCGGCGGCGATGCAGGGGACAGTAGCGGAAGCGCGGCGGGCGAGCCGCCGGCGGGCGCCGCGGTGGCGGCGGGAGGCGCGCCGAGAGGCGCGGTGGTGGTGGCGGATGCGCCGCTGGCAGCGACGACAGTGGTGATGGAGGCGGCAGAGGCGATGGTCGCAGGCGGCGGGGGCAACCGAGCCGGCACAAGCGAGCAGACGTGCCACGGTCAGCTAAGGCGCAGCGGTGGGCCTAGGCTTCTACCGACACCAACTGCCCAGGAATTGGCGGCTCGCAAGGGCAAGGCCTAGATGTCAGGGTACGACAACGGGGCCCAGCCGACTGGGTAGGGCCTGCCTAGGCCAATGGGCCGGACGGATGCAGTGGGGCCATATCACGAGCCCAGAGGGCTGGGGTGGCTGAACATGGACCCTGAGCAGATCGAGGAGGAGCTCAGCTTGGGGGGCCAGAATGCACCGTGGGCCGACCCGGCTAGTGCCGAGGATTACTTGGGCCCGGAAATGACAGGGGGTCGGGCCGCGCGAGTTGGGCCGGGGCAGGAGGGGCGGTTCGGGCCGGGTGGAGTTGGGTTGGGCTGAGGAGGCGGGTCGACCCGTTAGGCTGACCAGGGGCTGACCGACTTAGTCCGGGTCGGGGTGAACCAGGGCGAATCGGACCGGGTCGCATTGTACCGAGTGAACCCGAACCAGATCGAACCAGAAGTGGACCGAATCGGTTCGAATCGGTGCTGGTTAGATCGGCCAGTATGGACCCAAACATGTGGAGGGTGCCGTATGGAGCAGGGAATGTTACGGGACCGGTTGGGCGAGGTTCCGCGGGCAGTTTTGGGCGAGGAAGAGGGTCACCAATCTACCAGAACCAGCCAGGTGGTGATTCGGGTTATGACAGGTATGGTTCCTATTACCCTGCTTATGATGGGACTGATGGGATGGTCTTTAGAGCCAAGCCCCCGACCATTGAGTTCCCAAAATTAAATGGTCAGGAGGATGTCGGGTTGTGGTTATATGCAGCAGAGAGGTGGTTCAGAAATCACCCCATACCGGAGGAGAGGAAGGCGCATCTGACGTCCTTCTACTTAGAAGGGGAGGCGCTGCAGTGGTGGGAGTGGATGGAGAGATCTTATGGGGCGGTGGGAACCTTGATCACCTGGCCGATGTTCCAGGAGGAGCTGCGCTACCAGTTCGGTAAATCGGAGGGGTGGAACCCGGAGCAGTTGGCCAAACCGAAGCAGACCAGCTCAGATGCGGATTACCGCGCGGAGTTCTTCAAGCTGGGCAATCAATGCCATGGGGTCCCAGAGGAGACATTGGTGGGGCTTTGTATGGCAGGCCTGAAGCCGGAGATTGCTTCTGCTGTCCGGATCTTTGAGCCGGATTCCGTGAAATCAGCTTTTCGTCTTGCAGGGTACAAGGAAGAGGAGATGGCGAGTTGGAGGAGCACCATAGGCCGCTATCCGCGGGCCAGTGGCGCCGGGAGCAGTAGCGGAGGCAGCAGTGGAGGAGGAGGACTGGCGGGAGCCACTGCTGGAGCTGGGGGGTCAACAGCGGCGCAGGTGCCAGTAGCTGCTGCGAAGGGTGGGGCGCGACCGCCACCCAAGGGGTTCGTGCGACTATCCCTGCAGAGATCGAGCAGAAGAGGCGGGAAGGGAAGTGCTTTAATTGCGACGAGAGGTTCACGATCGGTCATAAGTGTGCACGTCCGGACTTGATGATGCTGGTAGGCAGGTGGGAGGACGAGGATGAAGCGAGAGAAGGGGAAGAAGCAGTGGAAGGTTATCAACCTTGAGGACAAGGTTGTTTTGAAGAGGAAGGGAATGATATACGTTTTAATTATTTGGGTTATGTCGGTTTGAATTATTCAGTTCAGGTTTAGTTTGGTTATTGGGAATATTTTGGGGGGATTAATAAGTTGGAGTAGTTAGTAAGTAATTGTGTTTTGGGTATTTAGACTATTGTTATGTAGGAAGAAGCAAGCAAGATTAAACCTAAAAACTAATCCCTCTCTCTGCCGCCGAGCACTCCCCTCTCCCTCTCAAAGCTGCCGATCGGCAGCCTCTATTTCCCCTCTCTTCTCTTCATTCCAAACTCCTAAATTCCCTTCTCTCATTTCCCCAATTCCCTGGATCAATCCCTAATTGATCCCTAATCCCCAATCTCTCGGTAGAGGTTAATCCGGAGCTCTATCATACCCGAGCAGGGGCAGACACACTGTCGGAACACGGTCGTGTTTAGTCCTGCCCGTGTTTTGCAATCCTTCAGCAATTTTCACAAGAGAGGCCCGACATAAAGAACACTGGCAAGTGCTAGACAAAACACAGCCCTGTTTTTAGGAAAGTTTGTCCGTGTTTCTTCCTCATCTCATGTTCCACTGTCTTTGATGCTTCGTTTCTCCCTTGTCGGGATTCCGAATCAGTCGCCATTTGATCCCAAACGGTTGTTGTCTCGTCCTATTTCTTATCATGTTTAGCTTACATGATTACTTGTCCATAAAACGAGGTATAAATCCATTATAAGTCAGGTCATGCCAGAGTTTCTTCTCCTGAATCGCCATTTGATCTCCGATTGACTTGAAACTTGAGCGTATGCCTCCCTTTACTCTCTAGGACCTGAAGTACGGAAAAATAACACAACCTAGCATAAAATTGGCCAAGGATAACGCTACTCAAAGCCACATTGATCAATAAATGAGAGTGTAAACATGTGTAAATATAGTGTTATCAATTTCCTCGACACATAACTGTTTGCTTGTCCCGAAGCAAACCCGACTCAAACCAATGCAACTCTCTAGACCTCCATAAAAACATACAAACCTGATCGTTGTTAGAGTACTTCCTAGATCAATTAGCATCTTACGAGGTCAACCAAAGCACAAGACACCTCCTAACTGGTTCGGCGAGAACTCTAGTCCCTCTTCGACAGAATACTCGGCGGGCGACTAACCTCCACCGAAGAACAAACCTAAGGCAATACACAAAGATCTCCACTACTGGAATGAATTCTAATACAAAGCAATGAATTGACTGACTCGTAAAATCAATTCCCTACTACCAATTGATAAGCTTTCTTAACCCAATCAGATTCTATCTATCATAGGTTAAAGTAGAAATCAAAGGAAAGTGATCAAGATTCTATTGACTCAACAATCATGCCTCAATTGATTAAAATCATTCAGTATAACATCCAAAGTTTCAAACAAGAAAGATCCTAACACATGAAACTAGGGTTTCTCAAAACCTAAGTGAAGGGAAGTTACTCCATAGAGAAGAGAGAAATTGCAGTATAACTTTCCAGATCTTCAGTCTTCATGTCTACACTTGTTCCTTGAGCTTCAATGGTGAAGAATCCTCCAAAATAGATCCAAGAATGGCTCTAGATCGCCCCCCCTCTCTCTGGTTATTCCCTTGGGTGTTTGGGAACCAAAACCCAGCTCTCCCTCTCTAAAAAGGCAGAAATCTGAATTATACCTGAGAAGGGGCAGAAACACGGTCGGGAACACGGCCGTGTTTATCCTGCCCGTGTTTGCATCCCTTCAGCGGTCTCACAAGAGAGGCTCGGCATAAAAAATACTGGCAAGTGCTAGACAAAACACGTCCGTGTTTTTAGGGAAGTCTGCATGTGTTTCTTCCTCAGCTCTTGTTCCACTGTCTTTGATGCTTCGTTTCTCCTTCGTCCGACTCCCAATCAGTCGTCGTTCGATCCCAAATGCTCTTCGATCCCAAATGCCCGAGTTTCTTCTCTCGAACCTCCAATTGATCTTCGATTGACTTGAAACTTAAGCCTATGCCTCCCTTTACTCGCTAGGACCTAAAGTACGACAAAATAAAAAAAATTCTAGCGTAAAATAGGACAAGGAGAACTCTAATCAAAGCCAAAATGGTCAAGAAATGATGGTGTAAACATGTG
Organism: Linum trigynum; assembly: GCA_964030455.1. Classification (NCBI taxonomy): domain Eukaryota; kingdom Viridiplantae; phylum Streptophyta; class Magnoliopsida; order Malpighiales; family Linaceae; genus Linum; species Linum trigynum. The sequence continues at coordinate 6,842,625 of OZ034817.1, forward strand.
TAAATATCGTGTTATCAAATTCCCCCACACTTAAGTGTTTGCTTGTCCCCAACAAAACCCGACTCAAACCAATGCAACTCTCCAAACGTCCATAACAATATACAACCCCGATTGTTGGTAGAGGACTTCCTAGATCAATTAGCAGCTTACGAGGTCAACCAATGCACAAGACACCTCCTAACTTCTTCAACAAGAACTCTAGGCCCGAGTCGGAATCATGCCAAGTAGTGATCGGAGGACAAATGATTCGTGGAAAAAGCGACTCTCAAAAACAAAAAATCATGGACTCAACTTTATAGGTGCTATTTTTTTTCTTTGAAGATGGTTGGAACCCCCCTTTCTTTGTTTTCTTTCATTTTCTTGTTTGTTTATTTTTCTTTTCTTACAAGTATTCCAACCTGTTGTTTTCAAAAAACGGGGCTCCCATCTAGCAAAGTTTGAGGAAGCTCGGCAAACCGTGAACTGCAGTAAAAACACGACATCTCTGAAAAACTTTGACTCAACCTACTCCACCGTGCCTTCTATCAATCACGACACAACTCAAAACGCACAATCACAAAAACCTGGCAGGGGAATACCACTTGACCACTTGAACTCTTCACTTGATACAAAAATGAAAATAAGGGAAAGAGAAAACAAACCTCCGTTGTGTTGCCTCCCAAAAAGTGCTAAGTTATCGTCATTAGCTTGACGGTTGTGGATGTATCACGTCTTGGAACGTGATGCCACCGAGAGTGGATCCTCCACGATCTCTGGGTGAGGCATGTAGCCTCCCAACTTAAGCTCCATGAGATGGCCTTCTTGGCCGATCACTTTTGCTTTTCCCTTTTCCTTCCTCCGGGCATTAACGTGGCTCATCCTTCCCCTCCAAGCTCTCTTTCTTTCTTCCTTGGCTGAGATGCCTTCCTTACTTTCCTCTTCACATCACCACAAGGAACAACAGTAATAGTGGGGTTTACCTTGAAAATTTCTCATATACTTGCATTCATATCATCCGACTCCACTTTCTTCACTTCCTCACTTCTAGGCTTAGGTTCAATTCCAAAAGTAATACTCTCCTCACCGTCCCTCATTTACATCAATTAAGGCCTTGGTGGTGCAAAAGAAAGGTCGTCCTAGTATGAGTGGCATATCAGAATGCCACGGTTTGAGAGTGTAAGGCTCCCTTTGGTCTCTCGGTGAGGATCCCGACAAGATTGCCGATTTTGACATCCAAATTCTAGAGGCTTGCTTGATGACTTCGAAGTCCTACCTCAAGCGAGGTAAACTTGGAGGTTGCCACATCCATGAATTTCTCAATCTTCTCAAACTTCTGAGAGCTTGTACTCACAAAGGTGGTAACTAGATCTTCATGTTTGGAAAACTTGTCGACTTGTTGTTGTTGGAACCCTTGACCACCTTGTGCTTGGTATGGTTTTTGGAAGTTCGAGTAAGGCCTTTGTTGGATGAAAATTGGCCGAGGTTTATAGTTGCCCGTTGGACATTGGAAACCAGGAGTTCTTGGATTGGTAGGGGAAGACCAAGCTAATTTGGGATGATTGCGCCATCCGGGGTTGTAGGTGTTTCTATAAGGGTTGTTCCCTCTAGCGACTAGCATTGGCAATGAAACTCACTTGCTCCTCGGGGGTACTTGTTTCCTTCATCACTTGGCAATCCGCAATTTCATGATTAGTGCTTGAACACCAATCACAAGACATCACCGTTGTGTTTCCTTGCTTCTTGTCCTCAAGGATCACCTCGATCAACTTGTCAAGCTTCGCTTCAAGTGGAGCACTTGCCACCACACTTCGCACTCCTCTTTCGGTGCTTCTCTAACCACTCCTCGTCAAGCCCCAATCATATCCTTTAAGATCCATGTCTTCAAGCAACTCGGTCACTTGAGGTGGGATCATATTCATCAATCTCCCTTGGCAAAGAGAGTCGATAAGGATCTTGTCATCATGCATGAGACCACTATAGAAAGTCTCTATCCGAAATTGCTCCTCGAATCCATGGCGAGGGCATTGGAGAAAGTAGTCGGAGAATCTTTCCTATGCATCCCTCAATGTCTCATCTTCCTTTTGCTCAAAGTGAGTAATCTTCTTCCTCCACTCAGCCGTCTTGGAAGAAGGAAAATATCGGGTCATTAACTTGTTGAGCAAATCATCCCACGATGTAATTGAGTGAGCCAGACGGTTGTTGAGCCATCGCAGCAGCTCTTGCTTGTTTTTTATTCTCCCCCATCTCAAATTCAATTTCCACTTTAACTCCTCTAACTCCGTGACCAACTTGTTGTCCCCTCTCTTCACTTCTCCTTCTTGCTTCTGCTAACTCCCTCTCCCTCTCCCGAGCTAGGAGTCGGAGAGTCCGGTTGATGTTCTCATCTAGTTGTGCTAAAGGCGTCGGATTGCTCCAGGTCATGCACCTCCCTGCACACACTTAAAGAACAACACCATGTCTAGCACAACCCGAATATCACAATAAAATCCCACCTATGGCCCAAGTATAAACCGTAAATGGGTGCAATATAGGACAAGTATGTTTAAATATCAACCCGGGCCGGTCCATGAATTGCGGGATTGTTTGAAACATTATCTAGCGGATTGTTGTTTGTTAAAATCTCTACGACCTACTATTGAAAAACAAGACTTGAAAAGTAAAAAGGGTGGAAAACTCTTGGTGAGAAGCTTCACTCGGGTGTTGCTTTCCCCTAACCAACTACCATTAATTGCGGGATCGAATGAAACAGAGTGTGACGAGGAAATTGTGACCCGTAGGAGGTGCAATAATGGTTAGAACCATTCTCCCAATTTCTAGGCCAAGGTAGGTGTCAAAAGCTACAATTGTAGCCCTCTTGGCCCAAGCAATTGAGGGTTAACTTACCTTCTCCCTCAAACCAAGGTTTGGATGATTTAATCACAATTAACCCAGGTGTGTAATTCAAAATTAGAGGTTTTCCCTTAATTAACCTAGTTATGAGGCATGAAATGCCCAAGAAAACCCATCTCTAATTGAGCCTCTTAAGTTAAGGGGGCATCTCTCTAAACTAGTTTAGGAGGCATGGAATGCCTAAGAAAACACAGCTCAAATTGAGCCTCTTAAGATAAGGTGGCTTCTCTCTAAACTAGCTCAGGAGGCATTAAATGCCCAAGAGCACCTAGCTCAATTTGAGCCTCTTAACATAAGGGGGCTTCTCTCTAAGTTAGGTCAAAATATCACAATAGATTGTCAAGCACACACAATACACAAGCACCATGAAAAATACCACAATTCTTAAATTAAACACCTCCATCACACAATCAATCCACACAATCAATTACATGGTAGTAGTTAGGGTTCTACAACACCCAAGTGAAAAAGGAAAATACTCCATGTTAGATAAAGGAGGAACACAAAGGAAGAAGAAAGAAAACATCATTGTGATGCCTCCAACCCTCCTTGTGTTTGTAAAGATCCTCCTTGGGAGAGGAACTTCCAAAATCTTCACTTGGAGCAAACCCTAGCCTCTTCTCCCACTTGGTTCGTGCTTTCTCTCTCTAGAGTTTCAAGAAGAAAAAGGTTTCTCTCACTTTGGGCTGCTCCTTATTCTTCCTTTTAGCTCTCCTTTTATACACAGATCGAGCCTAGTTCACGGTACAAGTTTACGACAGTGAACATCAGGCCCGAACCGTGACTTCGATCAAAACACGCAGCTTCACTATTCACGATCAATGGCTCCAGTTCACGGTCTTAGCGAACATGAACTCCCTTGGTGTTAGTAACCTCTGAAACCTCTCTAGACGCTTCGCGGTTCACGGTTTGTGGTTCCAGTTTACGGTCCTGGCGACCGTGAACTCCAATGCTGGACCGTGAACTCTTGCTGAATCCTCCTCTTTGCCCAGTCTTTGCTTCTTTTCTTCCAACTTTCGGCCCCGGGGTTGGTTTCACCTGTTAGACTCTGAAACACTTTAAAACACAAGAAATCTAGTGTATAACCACCCTTTTAGGAGCTCAAATGCCACAAATGTCGAAGGGAAACGAGGATATAAAGTGTACATTTAGGCCCGAATCACTATTCTATCTCAATCTCATGAAATAATGCGTGTATTTGATAGTACCAACTATTGACAAATTCAGTACGGTATTCAGTATATCTCAAATACTGGTACCTAATTCCAGTCCTACTCTTGAACCCGTCCACCACGACTCCATTTCTTGCTTTTTTTTTTGTTTTTGATCTTTTCCACTTCAATACTAATAGATCATGGTTGCCATCCTGGTGACATGCCGGTTGGTTGAACATGTTTCAATTAGTGCCGGTCATGAAACAAACATGAACACCAACGGTATGGCCGACATGACAGATTTAAAACCTCTAAATAAAATGATGTTTAGTGAATTTAATTAATAGAACAATAATATTTTATCTATTTTATGAATTTAAAAGTTAAATGTTGATATTATTTGTTGAATTCGAGTATAAACGTTTATGAATTGACGTTTAATATTGTATTTAAACATGATTATTTATTATTTTATTTGAAATGTATAATTTTATTTAAATATTAATATGGATTGTAAGCAAATTGTCTTTAAATATATTTTAAGTATAATTAAATATATTTTATATTAATGATTTTTCAAAGAATTCCTCCAAATTAGTGCTCCTAGCTGAGTTTTTAACATTTTAGCTTCTCTTAGTCTCAAAGTTCCAAACTTTATGCTCTTTGATTGCCCATTGGGCGTTTGATCTGCTTTCTTGATACGATGGAGATAAGAGGAGTAAGAAGCTCGTAGTAGTTTCCATGGTTTCTCTGCATTGAGAATTGAGATTCAGAGCTAGGTAGGAAGATCCCTTTCATAGTTTCAGGTTTAGGTATTTGTTAAACGATCGGCTGCTTGTATTGTTAGATTCCTGAAGTTTTAGATGGCATTTCATGCTTGTTATACTTGATTTGGGGCAAAATGTAGTGAAAATTCCTTTATAGATGTGGCTGAAGTTCCACTTATTACAAATGTATAGCCAGAGCACACCAAATTAGAAGGTCTCAATTGCTCTAACCGAGAAGGGTTTGTTGCCACAAAAAAAATCAAATCACAGTGAACAATACCTAACCCTCTTTGCCCTGTTCATAGAAAGAAGCAAACTTCACATTAATGTTGCCGATTCCCTTAGTTTGCAGGTGGTAATGGAACTGAAGTATCTGCAGCTGGTTGTGGAGTTGAAGTCTCTCCAATGCCAGCGACTGTAGGTGGTGGTAATGGAACTGAAGTATCTGCAGCTGGTTGTGGAGTTGAAGTCTCTCCAATGCCAGCGACTGTAGGTGGTGAGGATACGGCAGGTTGCACTTCCTCAGGTGCCTCCCTGCGGTGAAATGACAGAGTGTTCGAATAGAACCAGAGAAAATCCCAATCATCAGTAGTCTCTCCCTCATCTTCTTGCTGTGGTGCTCCCTGTCGAGGTGAAAGGCAGCAAATCGAACTGACGATAAGTGCCAAATTAAGGAGGACTGTCCATTCCCCTCCATTCAAACTAGGAAAAGCTTGAACTGTTGGACAATCGGAAATGACAATGAAATAACTGACACCGGATTTACGTGGTATCCCTGGATGATCCAGGACTAATCCACGGAAGAGCTCTGAACACTCTTCTAGCTACTGATATTATTGATTGTGTATTTGTTACCTTCTCCTTACATCATTCGGCTGCTCATATACAAGAGAAAAACCCAACCCTAGCCGAACCCTAGGATCACCATCTACAGCCAACGTGGTGTCCATGCATAGGTTACATGGGCTAACGTAAATGGGCAACATCATTGGGCCTAATAACTACAAACAAATAGCCACTAACCCAACAATAATTAACCCATGAAATAATACCCGCTAACAGCCTCCCCCAAATTGATGCTGGTCACAAAGCATCAATTTGCTCGAGAGATACCAATGACGACTGGGGGAGAACGCCTTTGTGAAAACATCAGCAATCTGATCTTCCGTGCGGACATAGTGAAGAGTAATGGTACCATCCCCAACAAGATCGCGTATGTAGTGGACATGAATTTCGATGTGCTTGGTGCGATCATGCAGGACGGGATTGACTGCAATCCGGATAGCACTGGTGTTATCCACAAATAGATCCATAGGAAGAGGGCAGCGGACACCCAGATCACGGAGGAGACGACGTAACCAAACAAGTTCAGAAGCTACATCAGACATGGCCCTGTATACAGCCTCGGTGGACGACTTGGAGACCTTGTCTTGCTTCTTACAACGCCAGGAGATAAAGGCAGACCCAAACTGAACAGCCCATCCAGTGGTAGAACGGCGAGTATCGACACAGCCAGCAAAGTCGGAGTCGGAGTAAGCACGAAGAGCCAATGCACCGGAGGAAGGAAAAAACATGCCGACATCACGAGTGCCCTGAATATATCGAAGGATACGATGAACGGCTGCTAAATGATCAGTACAGGGAGATGCCATGAATTGACTCACAACTTGCACAGGATAAGAAATGTCTGGGCGGGTAGCAGCAAGGTATATCAGACTCCCAACAATACTCCGATAAGCAGTAGCATCTGGAAGAGGAGTACCAGAAGAACGACTGAGATGAAGATTAGGCTCCATCGGTGTAGAAACAGGCTTGCAGTCATGAAACTGATGATCAGACAGCAAATCGGATATGTATTTACGCTGACTCAAGAGAATCCCTTTGGCATTACGAGTAACCTCAAGACCAAGGAAGTAAGAGAGATCTCCAAGGTCTTTTAGATTAAATGCCGCACTAAGACCATCCTTCAAACTCTGAATACCAGCAGGATCAGACCCAGTGATAACCATATCATCAACATAAAGCAGCAAAGCAACCAGACCAGAGGAGGTTTTCTTGGTGAAGAGAGAAGGATCATTCAAACTCTGCTGATAACCAAGATCAGTGATAGTAGCTTGAAATTTCTCGAACCAGGCACGGGGTGCCTGTTTAAGACCATATAAAGACCGATTAAGACGACAAACCTGATCAGCCGTACCAAGAGTATACCCAGGAGGACGTTCCATATAAATGACCTCATCCAAATCACCGTGAAGGAAAGCATTCTTCACGTCCAATTGATACAGGGGCCAATGTTGTAGAGAAGCAACAGCCAATAAAGTGCGAACAGTAGACATCTTGGCCACCGGAGCAAATGTTTCACTGTAATCAATCCCCATTTCCTGTGTAAATCCCTGAGCAACCAGACGAGCCTTATGACGTTCAATCGTACCATCAGGATTCATTTTTATTGTGTATACCCAACGACAGCCAACAACAGAGGTAGAAGGAGGAGGACGCGGAACCAGGGTCCAAGTATTGTTGGCATGTAAGGCATCCAATTCCTTCTTCATCGCATAATCCCAAACCGGATCTCCTTGAGCTTGCTTGTAGCGAGTTGGAACAAGAAAAGCATCCACCCCATGAGCAACATAATCATTAAATTTAGGTGGGGGAATACCTCTCGTGGATCTAGTGGAATGACGAGGTAAAGGAGCTGGTGATGGGGACGAGCCATGGGATGTAGTCGATGCAGCAGAGGATGAACCGGATGACGAAGTAGAGGCCGACGAAGATGGGGACGCAGAATCATGGGAGCTGGACGTGAGATGTGGGTGCGGAGGTGATGTAGAGGCAGTAGAAGCGGAGGATGTGCCGTCCGGGGAAGACAAATCAGAGTCAGGAGCGTCGGGGGGAGTTGGTGGAAGGAAATCAACACCATCAATATCATCATGACTGAAACCAGGTAAGGACAAGGTAGAAGGGAAAAAACTAGGCGAGGAAGAAGCATCGGTGTAGTACATGATATTTTCAAAGAAAACAACGGTTGTAGCAATGCGCATACGCTGAGAATGAGGATCAAAACACAAATAGCCTTTATTCACATCACTATACCCAAGAAAGACACACCTAGCAGTTTTAGAAGACAGTTTAGTACGCTCTCGCCGAGGAAGAAGAACAAAGCAAAGCGAGCCAAAAACACGAAGACTAGTATAGTCAGGATGTTTTGAGTACAAGGCAAAGTATGGACTGGTGTTTTGCAAAACTGGGGTAACTTGATAATTGATAAGACGGACCGCGGTAGCTACTGCTTCAGGCCAAAACCGACTAGGGACATTCGAGGCAAGAAGAAGAGCACGAGTAAGATCTAATACATGACGATTTTTGCGCTCAACCAGACCATTTTGTTGAGAGACACCGGGACAAGATTTCTGAGTCAGAATGCCGAGAGAACGATACACCTCATACAAGGGAGAAGAACTAAATTCCCCACCAGGATCAGAACGCACTATTTTCACTGGTCGATCAAATTGAGTATGTATCATTTTTAGAAATTCAGTAGCTACCGATCGAAGTTCTGATTTTTGACGCAGAAAATACACCCAAGTAAAACGAGTAGCATGATCAATAAACAAGGCAAAATAACGAAAACCATGTCGAGAAAGAACAGATGAAGGTCCCCACAGATCAGTATGAATAACATGAAAAGGTTGATCAATCACAGTGGTACTAGAAGGAAATGACCGACTACTGGTTTTTGCTTCGACACAGCTCGTGCAAGAATGTTTCGCAGAGGTACAAGCATTATTTTTACCAAGCAAAGACTGTCTAAACATCACAGCCAAACGACTCGAATGAGGATGTCCTAAACAATTGTGCCAAAGATCCCAAACATCACTAGACTGACTCGAAAAACATGTAGGAAAAGACGCAGGACTACTGACAGACCTATCACGATGATTACTGATAGATGATGATGATGAAGATTTTCCAAGTTCTTCTAAGTGAAAAATCCTCCCCCGTTTACTCCCTCTGCCGATCTGCCTCCCCGTCTTCAAGTCCTGGATAACACAACCGGACGGTGCAAACAAAACAGAACAGCCAGCTTCGGTAAGTTGTCCCACAGAAACTAAGTTAGGAACAAGTTGTGGGACATGGAGAGTATGTGGTAAATCAAGGTGAGAATCATGCATCATACCCATACCCCTAACTTGCAACTGATTTCCATTTGCTACCCGCAAAGACAAATCATTAATCGGCAGCACATTCGTTAAACAACGAGAATTACGCGTCATATGGTTGAAACAGCCGGAATCAAGAATCCAAGGAGACGGCTTACCTGAGTTTCCATGAAGGGTTGCAAACGCAGCATTGATGGCCGTTGGTAAAGACCTCTGGAGTGCAGCGTTCACCATTTGCTCAATATCTTGGGCGGACAGACCACTGCTGCCGCCATTGCTGCTTGCTTCGGCCATATACGCGGCGCGCTGAGGACGGTCCATGGCAAGGGCTGCTTGGCGATCATAGGGCCGAGAAGAAGAACTCGAAAAGGAGCCTGGGGCAGGAGCAGGACGCTGGGAAGGAGCACTCGTCATTCCTCCTTGGGCACGCGCTTCATGGCGCTGCCGAGTTCGACAGTCCAAGACGATGTGACCGGTTCTTTTGCAATAAACGCAAAAGTTCCATCCGCGGCAGTGTTTCTTCAGGTGACCACGTTCGTGGCAATGGTGACACTCCAGTTCAGCGATCGGAGTGCGGCGCTGAAATTGAAGGCGATCGGCAGCATAGGCGGTGGATTGAGAGGCCGAGAAAACTGCCTCCCCTGCTCCCGGTCGCACATCAAGCTGGGCTTGAGTTCGTAGCCGAGTCTCCTCACGAACCAAAACTCCCAGCATCCCATCAAATTGCAACTCAGCCTGATTTAGTAACGTTGTGCGCACAGCTTCATACTCAGGCCGCAATCTCATCAAGAACTGAAACAGCCGAGTTTGTTGCCTCTCAGCGAGGGCATCCGCGGTGACAGCTTGAGGACGAATCGTGGCTTGAATGATGTCATGTTCAGTCCACAGTTCCTGGGCTGAGTTGAAGTATTCGGTGATGGACAGATCACCTTGCTCAAGGCGCGCCAACGCAGTCTGCAGCTCGAACTGCCGGGCAACGTTCACGGTAGAATACGTAGCTTTCAGGCGCTGCATCATTTGATGCGCAGTGGCAAACGGACGAAGACTCAAACAGGTGGAGGGATCGACTGATCCGAGCAGCCAGTGACGAACACGAGCATCTCGTTGATTCCATTGTTCGATCTCAGACGCGGGAAGGGTTGGACGCGGCTGCGGGACAGTCCCGTCGAGAATACCCAGCAAACCATGACCTTCCACGAACACTCGGAATTGAAACTCCCATAAAGCGAAATTGGTTGATGTCAGACGGACAGAAGGACGATCGGAATTCAGTGGCGGAAGCTCTGATACCATGTTGGACAATCGGAAATGACAATGAAATAACTGACACCGGATTTACGTGGTATCCCTGAATAATCCAGGACTAATCAACAGAACCTCCCTAAGCTACCTCACCTTCAGAGCTCAACCTCCATGCACAACTGTTGCTTCAATCTCCACCCTCCTGGGATCTAGCCCGTCTCAGCTGGTCGCAATCAACTCTGTCCCTCAAACAGCAAGCTTCGATACAAACCAGCTAGTTCTTGTTCCTGTTACTTGCTCGTGTTCAGGTCAGTACTACCAGGCAAACACATCTTATGTTGTTCAGCCTGGAGAAAGCTTTTTCCTTATCGCTATCGATACTCTACAAGGACTCTCTACTTGCCAAGATATTAGAAATGGAACTAGGGGAACAACAGTCAATATATTTCCCGGTCAAAGACTCAATGTTCCTCTTAGATGTGCTTGCCTACGAGGAACCAAACTGGCCAAGGGATCAATTTTATCTTGAGTTATTCAGTCACTTGGGGGGATATGGTTTCAATGGCGAGTTCGAGATTTGATAGTGATACTGGCTGGACTCTTCAGGCCAATGGACTTACTGAGCAGAGTGCCACAATCTTCCCATTCACTACTCTTCTGATCCAAATGCAAAACCCGCCTTCCAGTATCGAAACTGTGTCTCCACCGCCACCTCCAGCTTCCCCTCCTCCCCCACCGGTTGAGCCATCTACACCTGGATCCAGCTCCAGCAAGACGTGGGTCCATGTCGTGGCTGGTGTTGTTGGAGGGATCGTTGCTACTTTGACTGTTGTTGGGACTGTGGTTTATTGTCTGTGGTTTCGAAGGAGGAAGGCGAAGTTGGAGCCAGCCGGTACTACTTCCGAGAGCTTCGAGGCTGTGGAGAAGAAGTCTATGAAAAATAAGGGAGAGGAAGAAGAGCCTGAAGGTTTCTTCTTGGAGAAGTTATCTATTATTGCCCACTCCATTCAAGTTTACACATTTGAGGAGGTGATGGTTGTCACTGATAATTTCAGCCCCAAATGTTTGATCAAAGGGTCTGTTTATCGAGGCAAGATTAATGGTGATCTTGCTGCTATCAAGAAAATGGATGGGGATGTGACGAAGGAGATGATCATCCAGCAACGGTGGAAAGACATTGACTTGGACTCAAAGAATCCAGATTTCTGTGGATGTAGCTTTGGGACTCGACTATTTACACAGTTTCACAAGTCCTCCACAGGTTCTCAGGATATAAAAGCCGGGATGTGCTTCTCGTTGGTGATTTTAGGGGCAGGATAGCAAACTTGGCACATGCCAGATCAGCCGAAGGCCAGGATGGGGACTTCAACATTACAAAGCACATTTTCGGGACAATAGGTTACATGGCTCCCGAGTATTTGGAGAATGGTCTGGTTTCTACAAAGATTGATGTTTTTGCATTTGGAGTTCTTCTTCTGGAGATGATACTGGGAAAGAAGTTGCTTCCTTGTATAAGGAGGAAATTGATGGTTTGTCTGGTGTTGTGAATGAAGTTCTTCTTTCTCAAGATGAAGGAGGGGAGCGTCCAGCTATCTGCGAGCTCGTGCAATCTCTTTCAAGAATCTTGACGGCTTCACGTTCATGGGAGTTGTCGAACAACATCTCAGAGTACTCGAAATGCAGAGTTCTTTTAACCTTAGAAATATTTATACAGAAAATTTTCGTCCTTTATAAATATGTGGTTTAATAGCTCGATTTCATCTTGAGAAGTTTACTTCATTTCTTTCTGCAGAAGCACACATGTTTCTGAGTTTGGGTGTCCTAGATTTTTGTGAACTGTTCATTTCTCAGCTACAGAATTTGATTATTTTTTGTTGAAATGGTCAACTGGGGATATTCATATTCCATTCCCAAGTCTTTTTCAGTGATTCATGAGATAGTTCTCAGAGCGACTCCCTACCTATTTACTCTGAAGTCATCCTGTAAAGGCTACCAATTCCGCAAAATGAAGATGATTGTATTGGTTTCCTCTTTTCAAGGAAGTAGGGCCAGCACTTAGCTGGAGAACAATTGTTATTACTATTATTATTGGGTAGCAGGACTTTTGAGCTGCTAATGTTTTTTCTTCTTTTCAACAGCTTGAGAAGATAACGTTCCGCGCAAGAAAACAACTTTATCAAGTCTATGACCCGCAAAATAAGGTTTGAAGCAGCAGCAAGCTTTCTTCCTGGAAATTTTCTCATTCTTCCCTCTTCCCTCTTCCCCAACTTCAGCAGGTAAACGTTCATATCTTTGATTCACTGTCTGCCATGGAATTGTCTTCTTAGATTATCGAAGTCTCAGAAATGGCTCTTGACGAATCAGCATTCCTGTCATGATACGTCTTCCTGCCTCTGATCTTTGTCCTTTCCTTTAACCATTATTATTTGCTGTAATTTTCTTAAGAAATACATGTCCCTCTTATATTCTTTCAGCATTTCCCTTCCCGTATATAATAATGGTTCAAGACTTCAAATGGGGCATATACCAGAAGCTGCTGAATTCTCAGTGGCTAATTCTTGCCTTTCGTATTTTTATCCGTAATCTTATAATGATTCAGATTTCCGTTTTCCAAAAAATCGTTCTTAATGTGGCAGAATTCAGGCAATGCAAGAAATGAGGTTCTTTCACCTTGGAAGTAAGCAATCCACTACGAAGAAACTTTGTTTTCTATAATTTGTGATTCAAAGAAAGGATTTTCTATGACAAATATCGAGAGAAGTTTAATTCTATCTGCAGAAGAATCTTTGTGTTTCGTTGGTTTTGTCTAGTTTACTTAATTTATTTAGCTGCAACTTGATTTCTTATGTCACTCTGATGCAATAAAATTAGTTGGTTTGGTTTTGCCCCTACCGAAAGTTGTGATGTCATCATCCCGTCTAAACTGAACGACAATTCATTTTTCCCTCACTTCTAACGAGGGGTATCACGGGGTAAGACTTCCAGAGTGGAGTCCAAGTTAGAAGTGTGTCAAAGAATCCAAGTGCCAGTTGACTTACTTAGTGGACTGGGGTTAGGGGTGGACAAACGGTTCGGTAAACTCGAACCAAACCGAAACCGAATTAAACCGAACCAAAACTGAATTAATGCTATTCGGTTCGGAATTCGGAAGGAAAATATGGATAGTTCGGAAATCAGGGTTCTTTCAACTGAACCAAATTTTGCGACCGAAAAACCGAAATACTATAATTGCAAGCTCCAAATGGTGGTTTTTATGTTTGTAGGTTTTTTTAGACTTAAATATTTGAAATGTTTTATGACTTATGTGTTGAAAAGTTTGGTTTTATCATTGATGATGCATATAATTGATATTTATTGTTTATATTAGAGGTGAAAAACCGACCGAACTATAATTTGGTTCGAATTCGCTTTGAGGTTTGGGAGAATTCGGGGACCCGATGTTCATAATTTCGGTTCGGTCGCCGAACCGACCGAACTATAATTTGGTTCGAATTCGCTTTGAGGTTTGGGAGAATTCGGGGACCCGATGTTCATAATTTTGGTTCGGTCGAAACCGAACCTACCGAATGTCCACCCCTAACTGGGGCGATGGAGCTGCTAGCATCGGCAAGAGATTCAATGCTATCATACAAATGGGTTTGGAGAATTCGAAGATCCAACTATTTATCCTTTCGCAGTATTTCTCATCCACTGCAATTTGAGCCTAATAGCTCTCAGACGATAATTCTCTCTCCGCCACCTATTAATTCTCAAGTTGTTCCGAGTCAGTCGTTCAATGGGAAGAAATCGAGGAAATTGAGAGGCAGAAATACTGATTGGATGGTACTCGGAGTTTCCCCGACAGTCCTGTATTCGAACCTAGCAGGGGCAATCATCTCACTGTCAAGAAAGAATGAGTATGTTGAAGCTCAAAAGAAGAAGAAACTGGTGTTGCCTGAAGATTTCTTTGATCGCACTCCACAGTTGAACAAGGGCTGAGAATCTAGGATTTTGAGGAGCTAAATCTGGCGACTAGTGATTTCAGTTCTCGGGTTGAGCGAACAAGTCTACAAGGGCATGATAAATGGACAGAAGTAGCAATCAAGAAGAAGAGTAGAAATGTTTCAAGCGAAGTGAACCTGCTGAGAAAAATCGACCATTTCAATCTCGCAAGTCTCGCTGGTGCATATCAACAGCAGGATGAATACTATCTTGTGTACAAGTACATGGAGAATGACTCCTTGAAGGATTGGCTTCAGAAGAAGGGCAGCGGTTGAAATGAAGCTCGGAGTTGGACCGTAGGCTTCAGATTGCTTTGGATATTGCTAATGGAATTCGCTATCTCCAGTCTCCACAAATTCACTGAACCCACCATATGTCTACAAAGATACGGGCTGAGAATACGGGCTAATGGAATTCCTTATCGGGTTCGGTTAAAGCAAAACCGAAACCCGAAAACCCGAACGCCTAAGAATACGGGCTGAGTTCTATTTATTGGAGGTTTTTAGCCGGAACCCGAAAAACCGATAAGCAAAATCGAACCCAAAAAACAGATAAGCAAAACCGAACCTGAAATAAAAAAACCCGAAACCCAAAATGAACCCGAACCCGAAAAACCGAAAATATATATAATCGGGTCGGTTTCGGGTAAACCCGAATGGACACCCCTAGATACAATTCGATGTGTATAGATCCAAATTCATGTACCATAATAGTTCATAGTTTTCAGTTGAAGAAGGAATAACAGAGCTTGTCAACTTTTTCTTTTTCCTCGCCATACAACTTTTGCAAGGTAATTAATACACGGAAAAGCTTTCTATCAACGGTTAACGAGCAGTAACTGAACTGATTATCTGCAAAAGTTCTTCTGCTTCGAGCTTAGTAGACCACGTCTGATGCTATCTGCACCCTTCTACTCCAATTAAGGAACGATAAAGATCCTGAAGATGATGATGAGGACGCTCAGTGGCGGATCCAGAAATTTTACGTAGGGGTGTCCTCTTTAAAAAATTAAATTAAATTAAATATTAGAATTAAATTAAATAATTATTTAATTTGAAAATATCTAACTCTTAAAAGTTCAGACGTGTTTCGTAAAATGATAAAATGCATTCGGTGTTAATACTGCTCAACAAATATCTCTCGACATATCCTACTATACAAGGGTATCCTGTAATTGAGTTTAATCGTTAGGTTTTGAAAATAATTTGAGATAAGAATAACAATTTACAATTATATTTGGATCTAAAACACAATAACAAATAAGTTGTAGCGTCATTGAAAATATATTAACTAATAGTGGCAGTGTCCCAAGTTTGAACCACATAAACTACTACTTAAATATTATTTGTACTAATACGCAAACTACTACGAGAGGTTGGATAATCATTTTCACAAAATTTAAAGGTGTCCCACTACCACTTAAACATTTTTTTCTCATACGCAAACTACTATCATAGGTTGAATAATTGTGTTTCCAAATTTTAGGGGTGTCCCGGGACACCCCTGAACATGCATGTATCCGCCACTGAGGACGCTGGAGGTTTTCTGAACAGCCACTTGTCTAGCGAACCATTCTCTGCATATTCATAGGCCAACAAGAAGTTTCCTTCTTGATCGCATTAAACTCCCATCAGCTTCACCAGATTTGCATGGTTGACTTTCTGCAGAATCTGCAGCTCTACAGTCGCTTCCCCTTTGAACGTCTTCACAGCTAACACCTGGCCATCAATGGTGGCTCTATAAACTGAACCTCCAATCTTGTAACAGTCATGAAGATCCATTATAATTTCCAAGATCGTATTAACATCCTAAATGGTTTGCTTGTTTAGACACCCTGAAACTCCTGGAAGGTAATCAACCTTCTTCTGCTTGAGTTTCTTGGCTTGTTGCATCATCAGCTCATCAGTTTCTAGATTCGAGTTCTTGTGCACCAGGAGGAACTTCTTGTTGCTGCTGCATCGACAAAAGACAACCGAATGTTTTCATGCAATTTTGGATGAGGTCATTACTGACATTCAGAGTGCACCACCTCTATCTAGGTTTTGTCTTTGGTTGTCGACGCAGCAGTATGCTGAAATTTTTTAAGTATGTCTGATATGCTGCGGTATGCTGAAAATTTTAAAGTATCACAGCTGGTTGGATATGAAGTTTTCACAAAAGACAACCGAAATCAGCCAACTGATGATTAATTAAATCGTTGACGGGTTATCAAAGTTGATGACAACTTGACAAGCCAGCCTATCATTTGATCACCCGTCTTTTACACGGTCTTCCAACTGCAAGGTGAACAGACAGACAGGAAGAGTGAGAAAAAGAGTGACTGTTATATCTACAGTATGATCATTACCCGCGGTTACGCCGCGTGAACTAAAGTTGCAGCAGAATAACCATTTCGACGGAAGCTTAGGAGACAACAAATTTGCAGCAACATAAAATTCGAGTTTTACAATCTCCAAGTTCAACCTTGGATTCTCCACCTTTTCATTGTTGTTGGGCCCTCCTTGGTTGAAAATGGAGGCACCAAAAGTCCCCTTTGTTGAAAATGGCCGCCGGCCATTGTGGAAAAAATGGAGGAGGATCCATTTTTCGGTGGAAAAGAAAGAAAAAAAAAAGGGGGGAAGTTGAGCAGGTTCTCCTCCCATTTGCCTATAAAAGGCAGAGGCAGTAGCCTCATTTCGATCATCCCAACATTCCATACTTCTCCAATTCATTTGCTCTGCTTCTGTTCGTATTTCTTTTGTGGGTTTTGATAGTGAAACGTTTTCACTACCACGGGTAGATAGGAGAATTCTTGTGAGTGAAATAGTGAGGTTGTTCCGGGAAACACCGAGTGTTCTATTTCCTTGTATCTTGAAATTCTCTGTAACCTACTGTTGCAATAGTAAAGAAATACTCCGGAGCTATTGTTCCCGTGGACTGGCCCTAAATTAGGGTATACCACGTAAATCCTCTGTGCCATTTATTATTGTCTATGCTTGTTGTCATTTTGAGAATAGTCGTAGTATATTGCGTTATTAAATTACCGAAGTAAATTGATCTAAGTAAGTTGGTTACCGTAATTCTGGAGGCTTGCCGCCAGGTCCAACTTACCTGTGAACTTTTTACAAGCGTGTGATTTTTTAATCCAATATATTTACCTGCTATTCTCACCCGTTGCGCCCAACAAGTGGTATCAGAGCCACGTCCAATGGAGGCAAAAACAAGCAAGATGATAAGTCTGAATGGCTCCAACTATCACATATGGAGAAACAAGATGAAGGATCTCCTACTCGTGACGGAGTTGCATTTGCCTGTGTTTAGCCCAACTAAACATGATGGCAAAACTGAAGAGGAATGGGAGTTCAAGCATGAGCAAGTATGTGGCTACATTCGACAGTTTGTCGACGATAATGTATACAACCACATTATCGGAGAAACTAATGCCAGAACTCTGTGGAACAAGCTGGAGGCACTTTATGCATCAAAGACCGGCAACAACAAATTATTTTATCTGACCAAGTTGGTCCAGATGAAATACAAGGAAGGCAAATCCTTGGCGGATCACTTGAACGAAATTCAAGGGATGGTGGATCAGTTGTCCGGTATGGGCATAAAGATGGAAGATGAGGTGGTCGCTCTCCTCGTTCTGGCTTCCCTTCCAGAATCTTGGGAGACGCTAAAAATTTCACTTACCAACTCTGCGAAAGATGGAGTTATAAACATGGAGATTGTCAAAAGCGGAGTCCTGAACGAAGAGATGCGAAAAAGATCACAAGGTGCATCCGCATCATCTTCCCAGTCAGACCTTTTGACAGTGGATTCCAGAAGCAGAGGAAGAAGTGAAGCGAGAGGCTCGAAGCAAAGAGGCAAGAGTCGAGGGAAGTCCAACAAGTTTGCCAACATCCTTTGTCATCACTGCAAGGAGAAGGGCCACATCAGAAGATTTTGCCCAAAGTTCAGAAACGAGAGAAGGAAGGGCAAACGAGATGAGAATAGTGATGATGATGGTGCAAACTCTGTTGATGAGTTCAATATTGTCTACGAGGAAGATGTTGTCAACCTGACAACCCAGGAGACAAGCTGGGTGGTTGATAGTGGTGCTACCATTCACGTGACGTCCAAGAGAGAATTTTTCTCATCTTACACACCAGGTGACTTTGGTGTGGTAAGGATGGGAAATGGCAACCTTTCCAAAGTTATTGGGAAAGGAGAAGTCTGCTTGGAGACTATGAATGGTACGAAGCTACTGCTAAAGGATGTCAGGCATGTTCCAGAAATGCATCTGAATCTCATCTCTGTAGACAAGTTGGATGAGGAAGGTTACTGCAACACCTTCCACAATGGCCAGTGGAAACTCACCAGAGGCTCCTTGGTGTTGGCCAAGGGCAAGAAGCTGTCAAAGCTGTATGTGACGGAAGCCAAGATCTCCCCAGAGATTGTCAACTCAGCGGAGAATGGTGACACAATTGAATTGTAGCATAAACGGCTCGGTCACATGAGTGAGAAGTCCATGGCAAAGTTGGCCCAGAAGAAAGTCATAGTTGGGTTGGATCATGTTCATCTAAAGAAGTGTGTCGATTGCCTTGAGGGAAAGCAAAACCGAGTTGCTTTCAAAAGTTCCATCCCTTCAAGAGCAAAGAACGTGTTGGATCTAGTTCACTCAGATCTCTGTGAACCCGATGTCAACGTCAAATCACTTGGAGGTGCCAGATATTTCGTGACATTCATTGATGACCATTCACGGAAGACTTGGGTGTATACCTTGAAGACCAAGGATCAGGCCCTAGACGTTTTCAAACAATTCCTAGTCCTGGTGGAGAGGGAAACTGGCAAGAAGCTGAAGTGCATCCGGACTGACAATGGTGGAGAGTACAGAGGTCCGTTTGCTACCTTCTGCAAGGAACATGGAATTCGGCAGCAATTCACACCACCAAAGACGCCGCAATTGAATGGGCTAGCTGAGAGGATGAACAGGACCCTGCTAGAGAGAGTCAGGTGCTTGTTATCACACTCGAAGTTACCACAATCTTTCTAGGGGGAGGCACTGCTTGCAGCAGTTTATGTATGGAACAGGTCACCCAGTGTGCCATTGAAGTATGACGCCCCAGAGAAGGTGTGGATAGGAAAAGAAGTTTCCTACAAACATTTGCGGGTGTTTGGTTGCAAGGCCTTTGTCCATATTCCAAAGGATGAAAGGTCAAAGTTGGATTCAAAGACGCGACAGTGCGTATTCATTGGCTATGGTCAAAATGAGTTTTGCTATAGATTCTTTGATCCAATCCAGAAGAAGCTTATCAGAAGCCGTGATGCTGTGTTCATCGAAAATGAGACCATCGAAGATGTTGTTGCTAGGAAAGAAGTTCCTAGTACTGATGCTAGTCAACCAAGCCTTGGGCTAGTACCTCCAACGCCGGGGCTTACAGAAGTTGGAGAAGAAGCACAACATGATCAGCCTGAGATAGTTGAACAAGATGCTCCTGTGGAGGTTCAACTAGAAGATGCTGATGACGATGGTCAACCACCAGCCATTGAGGGTTCTCCTGTTCAAATGACGAGATTTGGTAGGGTCACACGACGCTCTACCAGATATCCTGAGACTGAATACGTCTCACTTACTGACGGCGGAGAACCAGAAAGTTTCACAGAAGCCATGAATGATGAACACAAGCAAAGGTGGATAGAAGCCATGCAAGACGAGATGGATTCCTTGTATGAGAACAACACATTTGAGCTGGTGAAGTTGCCAAAAGGCAAGAGAGCTTTGAAGAACAAGTGGGTGTTCAAGATCAAGCATGATGAACACAACCGTCAGCCACGCTTCAAAGCCAGACTAGTCGTGAAAGGCTTCAGTCAAAGGAAAGGCATTGACTTTGACGAGATATTTTCACCAGTGGTGAAGATGACATCCATTCATACTGTGTTGGGACTAGCAGCAAGTCTTAACCTGGAGGTTGAACAAATGGATGTGAAAACTGCTTTCCTTCATGGTGATTTGGAGGAAGAGATTTACATGGAGCAACCAGAAGGCTTCAAGAAGGAGGAAAAGGAGGACTATGTGTGCAGGCTCCGTAAGAGCTTGTATGGCTTGAAGCAGGCACCAAGACAGTGGTATAAGAAGTTTGAGTCTGTTATGGGGGAGCAAGGCTACATGAAGACTACTTCAGACCACTGCGTGTTCGTGAAGAAATTTCCTGATGGAGATTTCATCATACTTTTGCTCTATGTGGATGATATGCTAATTGCTGGGCAAAACGTCTCAAAGATCAATGATTTGAAGAAGGAGTTGAGCAAGTCTTTTGCCATGAAAGACTTGGGACTAGCAAAGCAAATTCTTGGCGTGAGGATCGTTCGGGATCGAGGTGCCAAGAAGATATGGTTGTCACAAGAGAAGTACATTGAGAAAGTACTTCAACGTTTCAACATGGATAATGCTAAGGCGGTCAGCTGTCCTCTTGCTAACCACTTTACATTGACATCCAAACAGAGCCCGTCTACTGAGAAGGAAAAGGCGGAAATGGATAAAATTCCATATGCTTCAGCAGTGGGAAGTTTGATGTACGCCATGGTGTGTACAAGGCCAGATATTGCTCATGCAGTTGGAGTTGTCAGTCGGTTTCTTTCCAAACCAGGAAAGGAACATTGGGAAGCTGTGAAGTGGATCCTCAGATACCTTCGAGGTAGCTCCAAAATGAGTCTATGTTTTGGAGATGGTGAACCTGTCCTTGTTGGCTATACAGATGCTGACATGGCAGGTGATGTTGATTCGAGGAGGTCCACTTCTGGGTACCTGATTACCTTATCAGGGGGAGCAATATCGTGGCAGTCAAGGCTACAAAAGTGTGTAGCTCTTTCCACAACAGAAGCTGAGTATATAGCAGTAACGGAAGCATGCAAGGAGATGATATGGATGAAGAAGTTCCTAAATGAACTTGGGTTCCTAGAGGAACAACCGCAGCTGTTCTGTGACAGTCAGAGTGCTATTCATCTTGCGAAGAATGCTTCATTTCATGCTAGATCAAAGCATATCGATGTTCGATATCACTGGATTCGTGATGTACTTGAAATGAAGCAGCTACAACTGGAGAAGATCCATACTGACGAAAATGGATCTGACATGTGTACCAAGACTCTTCCAAGAGAAAAGTTTGAGTTCTGTCGATCAGCTGCAGGGATGACGAAGACACCCATGTAGTCGGGCGGGGGAGAATTGTTGGGCCCTCCTTGGTTGAAAATGGAGGCACCAAAAGTCCCCTTTGTTGAAAATGGCAGCCGGCCATTGTGGAAAAAATGGAGGAGGATCCATTTTTCGGTGGAAAAGGAAGAAAAAAAAACGGGGGAAGTTGAGCAGGTTCTCCTCCCATTTGCCTATAAAAGGCAGAGGCAGTAGCCTCATTTTGATCATCCCAACATTCCATACTTCTCCAATTCATTTGCTCTGCTTCTGTTCGTATTTCTTTTGTGGGTTTTGGTAGTGAAACGTTTTCACTACCACGGGTAGATAGGAGAATTCTTGTGAGTGAAATAGTGAGGTTGTTCCGGGAAACACCGAGTGTTCTATTTCCTTGTATCTTGAAATTCTCTGTAACCTACTGTTGCAATAGTAAAGAAATACTCCGGAGCTATTGTTCCCGTGGACTGGCCCTAAATTAGGGTATACCACGTAAATCCTCTGTGCCATTTATTATTGTCTATGCTTGTTGTCATTTTGAGAATAGTCGTAGTATATTGCGTTATTAAATTACCGAAGTAAATTGATCTAAGTAAGTTGGTTACCGTAATTCTGGAGGCTTGCCGCCAGGTCCAACTTACCTGTGAACTTTTTACAAGCGTGTGATTTTTTAATCCAATATATTTACCTGCTATTCTCACCCGCTGCGCCCAACAATTGTTTGGTTGTCATTCCATAAGCAATCTTCACCTTCCAGCTAACCCCCTTGGCTTGCATAATCGCATCAATTCGTAATGTTTCCTCTCCATCTGAGATTATCACCACCAACTTTGTCCCCTTGCTGCTGTTGCTGAATTGCTACTCCTACTATTCGATGTTAAATGTGAAGGAGGTGGTGCATCGCCACAATACATTGGTTGCATAACGTACAAACCATCATCATGCGAATAAAAAACAAGAATGATTTCTCAATACATAAGTAATTATAATACTCAAATATGTTATTTAGGTTAATTGGAACCATGTATTATACAGGAAGCTAATTCAGGATCCAGTACAACAATTAGATTAATAGTGACAGCTCAACCAGCTAATGTCAAAAAGGATCTTCAACTAATTTTGTGTTGCATCTTTTGGTAAAATTTTCACATATAAGGCTTCAATCCGAGTACAAACAAATAGAACCTCATTGATTCAGAAGTAGCAGCGAAATAAGTGCCGGAGCTAATTACTGTAAGTCTGTAATGAATAAGAGGTGTTAAAAACAGAACATGAAAACTAGGGTTATCGATTTGGCTGAGTCGCGGACTAGGTCGCTCTCTTTAAGACATTCGCCCCACTGCCTCGTAATGTGCACAACAGACTATCAGCCGGTCGCCTCCAGGATAAAACAACCACTCTGATTTTGTTGCTCATCGATTTTGTGCGAAAACCGGAGCTCTATGAACTCACTCTATCTCATGTTTCTACTCTCCTGAGGTGTCTTTAGAGGGTCTGGGGAGTATGCTATTTATAGAAGCAGAAAACCCAGAATATTCTCTCTTTCTTTGGGAATAAGTCACATTTTAATTAGGGAGATATTTACTCCCATAATTAAAATTTAATCTATGAAGATAATTAATCCTAATTATCTCCATAATATTCCTTTTATTAATTAATCATCTTATTTTCGTATTATGGGAAAATACTGGATAATTAATTAGAAATTTCATTTATAACTTTTCAAAGCTATTCATCTACCCATAAAAAAAAAAGCTATTCATCCCAACAATCCCCCACTTGAATAGTTTTGAAACTATCTCTGAGCATCAAGAGTTCCATAAGATCGGGCATAAGCTAAGGTATCGCGAAGATTTGAACCTTAGCGTAGTGGTTACACTTTCGATTTCATAAGGGTGACTCGTAGTCTTGAACCCTATCTCAGACAATGTAGCACACCAGATCTTTTCATTGAGTGATATTCTCTCATAGGCCGTGCGTTTATGGCCATACACGTTATCCCGATTTAGTGAACGCTCTAGCAACTTTGTGCCTCCAAAGTTCCATAGGGAGCGGCCCCACTCCCACATTCACATAGGTGAGTCTATTAGAAGTACCCCCAAAGTAAAGTACTCCACCCCACATAGGGTATAGATCTCATTAAGAGTTGTTAACTCAACCTCCATTGCTTTGGGATTCATGCTTCACTATGCATGAACTTTTCGCATACTACTCATGGCTTGTTATTACCCATTGAACCCATTTCCTGGGATCTCCAGTCTATCGGGTCGGGTTACTATCACTTGTAGTCTCTTTTCGTTCTAGAACCGGTTCCCTTCTTTTGCAATAGATGCGGTGCTATCACAATGAATTAACTACCGGAGTGATCGGTCTTTCCCATAAGGGAATCTCTACTAATGACCCACTCAATCAACTTTCCTCTTTACTAGCCATTGCTAGTTTCATCATTTCTTATTCTTTAATTGATTGAGCCAGGATCGTTTACTTCTTAGACTTTCAAGACACAACTCTTCCAACTATGTTTAAAACATGCCTACTGGTGCCTTGCAGTCCTCTATAGGGTATTCTCGTCCGCATCAATATACCATACCAATACAACAAGAACCTTTGATAACTTATATCAAGGTCTACTGTTCTTTTAGGTGTCTAATGACCCCTTTAATAGCATTTCAATGCTTCATACTAAGACAATCAGTAAACTTGCCAAGTACCCCCCACTTTGTCGGGTCATGTTTATCAGCTGCCTCTCGCAGAATGTTGATGCTAGTATGTTCTTACTTTCTTACACCGTCTTTGGTGCTCTTTTAAAACTATACTAGCATCTTCAAACATTTAGGCAAGTGTACAACTTGTATTTCTTATAGATCTTAACCAAACAGTTAGATTGATCTATTAAAAAAATCTCTTTCACTATCCTAGTCATTTGGATCTCTAAGCGAAACACTTAGAATCCTTCTCATCAAGGTTCTCACTCAACATGGTTTTTCACATTTATTCATGTCATTAGTCTTTGTAGCAAAGATCAACATGTCTTTTATAGTTTAAGTGTCATTTGTAACGAATGGACATGTCACTTTCATTCAAAACCATGAGAGAAACCATCCATCCATGCCATGATCTTTAAAGTCTATTTCATATCATACCATGATTTGTCTCACCATTGACTTTAAAAGCATGTTCAGGAATAACAACCCTTTAGGTTGTCCCGTGTAGATTTCTTTATCTAAACCACCATTCACGAAACAGTTTTAACAATCCATGTGACGCACAATACTAGAAATTATACATGGATGTTATTCTAGATGTGGTGAATAGATATCCAAGAAATCCCCAATTTTTCCTTCTTTGCCTAAAGTTTTAGCTAGTAGGCGATCCTTATACTCATAAACGAAACCACCAGGTTTTAGTTTTTCTTTTTAAGAATCCATTTATTACCCATGGCTTTATTGCCAAAAGGTAACTCTTATGATTCCCAATCTTGTTCGATTCCATCGATATATTACCTAAGACTTTATAGCCAAGAGGTAATTCTACAAAATTCTAAGTCTTACCTGACTATAAAGATTCCATTTTGTTAATAATGGATTATCCCACAAATATGCATCTTTATAGATTTACCCTTAAGGTTAACCTCTATTCTTATCTCATTGATCATTACTACCAAATCCTCTTCGATCTTTAGTCAAGTTAACAATGGTACCATGTTAGAGCACTTCTACTATGCTATATAGTATTGGTGCTTTAATGTACAACTTGAAGTTGTACCATAACATTAAATGTATAAGTTTAGGTTGTACCATAAAGGAATTTGTATCATTATGTTATGGTACAACTTTACAACTTGTAGTTGTACCATCACACAAGGTACAAGTTTAAGTTGTACCATAAAAGAATTTGTACAAAAAGTATAGGTACAATCTGAAGTTGTACCATAACGTTAAAGGTACAATTTCAAGTTGTACCATAAAGGCAAAAACCTATAGCACCAATACTATATAGCATTGTAAAATTCCTCACCATGTTAAACTTGTTCATACACTTTCGTGTCATATGATCTAGTTTCCTGTAATCATAACAAAGAAACATAGAATCATTTTAGAGGATTGGGTGATAATCTATTGCCTACCACGAAGGATATCATTCTAATTGGTGTTGATATGACTTGAATCGGACTATCAGCCGCTACGACTGATAATCGGGGGTCTCGCTGGAGAAGTACTATAAATACTTCTCATACTCCTCTGTAATCTGTAATCTCCTCAATATAGTGAAACTGGCTCTCTCTCGCCTGTGGACGTAGCTAACACACATCGTGTTAGTGAACCACGTAAATCGTGTGTCGTGTTTTCGATTCTCGCTTTCGTATTCTTGCTTTGTCGATTCCTGCTATTTCCCGATCCGTAGCAGCGCGTTTATAATAAGTGGTATCAGAGCCGCGGCTGGAAATCAGGTTAGGGTTTTCGATTCCGAAGAATGATGTCGGTGAACATGAAGATCGAAAAGTTCACGGGGAAGAACAGCTTCACTATATGGCAGATCAAGATGCAGGCTTTATTAAAACAGTAAGGGCTGTGGGGGCCACTGTCTGCAAAACAGAAGAAGGCTGCGGTCGATGACGATGAGTGGAATACCCTGGAGGAGAAGGCCCACTCGACCATCATGCTATCGTTGTCTGATGACGTCATCATTGAAGTCGCTGCTGAGAAGACTGTTGCGGGCTTGTGATTGGAACTAGAGAGTCTGTACATGACTAAGTCTCTAACCAACAAGCTGCATCTCAAGCAACGGTTGTTCAGCTTGAGGATGCAAGAAGGTACGCCTTTGAGGGAACATCTCGAACAACTTAACTCTATTCTGCTGGATCTGCGTAATATAGATGTTCAAGTTGATGACGAGGATGCTGCCCTAATCCTGCTGGTTTCTTTGCCGAGTTCATATGAGAATTTCGTTGATTCTTTTATTGCTGGTAAAGAAAGCGTGTCGTTGGAAGATGTCAGGTCTGCTCTTCATACGAGAGAGATCAGGCATAAGGCGTCCAGATCTGGTACAGGTGGTGAGGCATCGGGTTTGGCTGTTACAGGTGGAAAGGGAAAGAAGAAATCTGGTAAAGAGAATTCAAACAGGAATTCCAAGGGTCCCGGTCCACAGTCAGGTGATGCTTGTCACAACTGTAAGGAAGTGGGGCATTGGAAGTACAACTGTCCCAAGAGAAGAGGGAAACAGAAGAAACAAGGTTCAGTTGCCGTGGCAGAAGTGGACAACAGTTCTGAAGACGATCTCGCCTTGACTGTAGATGAGAAGGCACATCGTGGGGATGTGTGGTTTCTGGATACTGCAGCCTCATACCATATGTCTCCAAACAGGGATTGCTTCACAACCTACGAGCAGATAGATGGTGGTAACGTGGTCATGGCAAATGGAGCTGTCTGCAAGGTTGTTGGAATCGGGTCCATAAAGGTTCGGACACATGATGGTTCGTTCTGTACCGTGAATGATGTCAGGCATGTTACACGAATGACAAAGAACCTGATCTCCTTGAGTCTACTCGACAGCAAGGGCTTCAGTTTCAAAGGAAAAGGTGGACTTGTGTATGTCTGCAAAGGTTCAAGGAAGGTGTTGAAGGGCGTGAAGCGTGGGACCTTGTATGCATTACAAGGGTCTGTGTTGTCTGGTTCTGCTGCAGTTGCATCGTCTCAGGTTCACCAGGAAGATATGACCACTCTCTGGCACATGAGATTGGGGCATATGAGTGAACGGGGGATGCAAGTTTTGTCGAAGAGGGATCTTCTTTGCGGGCACAAGATGCAGAATTTGGAATTCTGCGTGCATTGTGTGTTTGGAAAGCTACATCGCAGCAAGTTTCCCAAGAAGGGTATCCACCGGACGAAGGGGATACTAGATTACCTCCACTCCGACTGTTGGGGTCCTTCACGAGTTGAATCCATTGGAGGCAGCAGGTATTTTCTGTCTATTATTGATGATTATTCGAGATTTACTTGGATTTTCATGATGAAGTAGAAAAGTGAGGCTTTCACGAAGTTCAAGCAGTGGAAGACATTGGTGGAGAATCAGACCGGGAAGAAGATCAAGAAGCTGCGAATGGACAATGGTATGGAGTTTTGTAATTCTGAGTTCAACGAATTCTGCAAGGATGAAGGGATTGCCCGTCATCGGACTGTGAGAGATACACCCCAGCAGAATGGCGTTGCAGAAAGGATGAACCAGACATTGTTGGAGAGAGCACGGTGCATGCTCTCTAATGCTGGACTAGAGAGAAGATTCTGGGCAGAAGCAGTGAACATGACGTGCTTCCTGATCAACCGTGGACCTCACACATGTATCGAGTTGAAGACTCCCTATGAGTTGTGGTATGGTAAGCCTGCTGATTACTCTTCACTGAAAGTTTTTGGGTGTCCTGTTTATTATCATGTGGATGAGGGTAAACTGAACCCAAGGGCAAAGAAGGGTGTACTTGTGGGTTACGGAGATGGAGTTAAGGGATTTCGAGTCTGGTCACCTTCTGAGCATCGAGTTATACTCAGTAGAAATGTGATATTTGATGAGAAGTCTATGTTTAACCCCATGTTGAAGGTTACTGTTGTTGAAGGTAGCAGGAATGTTGATAAGCAGGTGGAGCTGCAAACTCTCAATGAGAGTGAGTTTGAGCACCAAGGTGGAGAAGATCAACATGAGGATGTTTCTACAGAGCCAGAAACTTCAAAGTCCAGTGCAAGAGCTCAACAGTCTATTGCTTCCGGTAGACCGAAGAGAGCGACTGCAGGAGTACCTCCTCAGAGGTATGGTTTTGAGGACATGGTGGCGTATTCATTTCAGGTTGCTGAAGAAGTGGATGCAGGTGAGCCACAGTCCTATAGAGAAGCCGTTTCGGGTGGCGAAGCTAATCAGTGGCTTGCCGCAATGGGAGATGAGATGGAATCCCATGACAGGAATCAGACTTGGGAGCTAGTCAAACGACCACAGGGAAGGAAGATTGTTACAAACAAGTGGATCTACAAGAAGAAGGAAGGAATCACTTCGAAAGAGGGCATGAAATTTAAAGCTCGGGTGGTTGCACGAGGCTTCTCGTAGAGGGAAGGAGTTGACCACAATGAGATTTTCTCACCAGTGGTCAGACATACTTCGATCAGAGTGCTACTAGCAATAGTGGCACATTATGACTTGGAGCTCGAGCATCTAGACGTGAAGACATCTTTCCTACATGGAGAGTTGGAGGAAGAAATTTACATGACTCAGCCAGAAGGATTCGAGGTTCCGGGAAAAGAAGACTATGTTTGTAAGCTGAAGAAGTCCTTGTATGGACTTAAGCAATCTCCGAGGCAGTGGTACAAGAGATTTGACAGTTACACGCTTGAGCTGGGCTACAGCAGAAGTCCATATGATTGTTGTGTGTATCACAACAAGGTGGAGGATGGCTCGATGATATATCTAGTTTTGTATGTAGATGATATGCTCATAGCTGCGAGGTCAAAGTCTGATATCCAGAAGTTAAAGGGGCTTCTCAGTGCTGAGTTTGAGATGAAGGATTTGGGAGCTGCTCAGAAGATCTTGGGTATGGAGATTTACAGGGACAGGTCAAAGAAGAAGCTTTTCTTGTCACAGAAGAGCTACATCCAGAAGATACTGTCGAGATTTGGCATGTCTTCAGCAAAGCCCTTAAATACTCCCAGTGCTTCAAATGTTCATCTATCCTCAGCTTATGCACCGCAGTCGGAGGCTGAGAAGGAGTACATGTCGAGAGTCCCATATTCTAGTGCAGTAGGTAGCTTGATGTACGCTATGGTATGCACTAGACCTGATCTTGCACATGCTGTTAGTGTTGTCAGCAGGTTTATGATATAACCTGGGAAGGAGCATTGGCATGCTGTGAAGAGGATCTTCCGGTACCTTAAGGGTACACCTGATGTGGGGATTAGCTTCGGAAGTGATACAGAGTGCTTGGTGTCTGGGTATTCTGACTCGGACTATGCTGGAGATGTTGACACGAGGAGATCGATGACCGGTTATGTATTCACTCTTGGGAGTTCTGTAGTGAGCTGGAAGGCAACTTTGTAGTCCCGGTGACATTGTCTACTATTGAGGCAGAGTATATGGCGTTGACAGAAGCTACTAAGGAGGGAATATGGTTGAAGGGACTGGTTGGTGATCTTCGTCTACATCATGATCAGGCAGTGGTGTATTGCGACAGTTTGAGTGCAATATGCTTGGCCAAGGATCAAGTCCACCATGAGAGGACTAAGCACATCGACGTGAGGTATCATTTCTTGAGGACAGAGAAGAGGATTAAGGTGAAGAAGGTTGGCACCAAGGATAATCCTG
The DNA here is from genome assembly GCA_964030455.1 of Linum trigynum. Classification (NCBI taxonomy): domain Eukaryota; kingdom Viridiplantae; phylum Streptophyta; class Magnoliopsida; order Malpighiales; family Linaceae; genus Linum; species Linum trigynum. Next base: position 6,872,281 of record OZ034817.1, read on the forward strand.
CTGATATGTTCACGAAGCCGGTTCCACATGGCAAGTTCCAACACTGCTTGGACTTGCTGAATGTCTTGAGTGGGTGACTCCGCCCTGCGCGGCATTGATGGCGGGAGAGAGATAGAAGGAGCAGAGTACATCAGAGATTTCAGAGGAAGAGGATTCAAGTCAAGGTGGAGATTTGTTGATGTGACTTGAATCGGACTATCAGCCGCTACGACTGGTAACCGTTTCCTTTGCCAGATTGGATTAGGTTTAGACCCACATGGAGAAGTACTATAAATACTTCTCATACTCTTCTGTAATCTGTAATCTCCTCAATATAGTGAAACTGGCTCTCTCTCGCCTGTGGACGTAGCTAACACACATCGTGTTAGTGAACCACGTAAATCGTGTGTCGTGTTTTCGATTCTCGCTTTCGTATTCTTGCTTTGTCGATTCCTGCTATTTTCCGATCCGTAGCAGCGCGTTTATAACAATTGGTGTGGATCTAGTTCAGTTTATTGCTCTCTGACTCGCTATGACACAACTCCTAACAATGGCCAAGTGTAACCAATGAAAGGGACTGCAGTATAGTGGCTCAAGTAATAAATATCGAATCCACGGGTCTCTAGAGTTACTATTACTCAGCTTCAGTTCATTATCTAGCAAACTAGATTAAGATGAAAGAACTAAAAATACTCTAGCAAACTACAGTTAAAGTTAATCTAATTACAGGTTGGGAACTCACTTAGGTATGATTCCCCAATTAGAATGAATAGGATCATTTATGGTGCTCTATTGACCTAATCAGGTATTCGCTCTCATAGGATCAAAGCAGAATCAATAATCTCGACTAAAGCAGAATTTGAATCATGAAAACATGCATAGATTGAATATGAACTCAAGATTATCAAGCAAGAATACTCATACAATCATCTAATCAAACAAACATAGTTAGGGTTCCTCAAAACCTAAGTGAAGGGAAGTTACTCCATAGAGAAGAGAGAGACTGCAGTAAGAATCTTCAGATTATCAGTCTTCAAGTCCGGGCTTATTCCTCGAGCTTCCAAGGCAAAGAAATCCTCCAATTCCCCTCTTAGAATGCCCTCAAATCGCCCTCTCTCTCTTTGGTTCGTCCCTAGGGTGTTTGGGATCCAAAACCCAGCTCTCCCTTGCAAAAACGCACAAAACAGGCTTTTAACAGCCTGTGTTCGCGATCCCCGGTCAAAATACCCGGTCGGGTATTTTAGGTCACGACCGGGGATTTATTTGGGTCACGACCGGGTATTTTTGGGTCACAACCGGGTATTTTTGGTTCATGACCGGGGATTTTTGGTTCACGATAGGGCCCCCTTCTGTTTCTCAGAGAAGCCCGAAACCAATTTTCCCCTATCTTTGATTCTTCGTTTCTCCCTCGTTCGGACTCCAAATCAGGTGCCGTTTGATCCCAGACGCTCGTAGTCTCATCCTCTTTCTTCTCATGAAAAGATTACATGATTATATGGTCACAAACTGAGGTAGAAATCCCTTCTTCTTCAAGTCATACCCGAGTTTCTTCCCCCAAGTCGCCAATTGATCTCCGATTGACTTGAAACTTGCGCCTACGCTTCACTTTATGTGCTAGGACCTGAAATGTGACAAAGGAACACAACCTAGCATAAAATAGGCCAAAGAAGCAATAATGCAAGCTTAAACGATCAAGAAAAAAAGGGGAAAACATGTGCAAATATCGAGTCATCACTCTCATTCTTGAAACTTTAATATTTCAGAGCAACCTTAGTGGTTCATGTAGTACTAACAATAATACTTCTTACAATATCGTCACTATGAGCAATTAACCCACTCTATTCCCATATATTCTTCATATATATGCACACATTTAAATAAAATATTTCTACTCCACAATATGTACACAAAATTGTACTCTAGTTATTGAGATCGAATGACATCTCAATGTCAACCTACTCATGCATCAGTTTCAGTTCTATTTTCTTCTCCAGCATTCAATAGGTTTCTCAATTCCATGCTCAAATCTATATTAAATAGATTCTAGTTTCGTCATTCATAAATAAAAGATTCTTAAGTAAGGTTTCGGTTCTTACCTCTTTTCAAGAAGACATTGCATTATGAATTAGTAGCGAACAGCTAGCACCCGACATTGTTTTCTTATTTCTTGATAAATTTGCTGGCAGAGGGCAGCTTTGACAATTTTCTATTTGGAGACCTAGTTCTTTTCGTCCTCATCGTGCTCCACTCCGCAGCGCTTTCAAAAGTTAGCGCTTAACAGTTAACATCATCACAATATCAATGCGAGCCCTATAGCTTGCCTTTCGACCTTATAGGCTGAACGAATCATATGCCCTGGGCCTGCTTCCTTCCTCCTCTGAGTTTCACCCTTTCATTAGTGAACTCTCCTTCATGCTAGCGATGCTGTCCGCTCCACGTTTTCACTCTCAGCCTTGAGGCAACTAATGGACCCAAGAAAATTCCTGTCTGCGTGGTAAAATTAATTAACCACTACAAATGAAGGAAACGTGAGTGTTTGATCATCAGAAACCTCCCACTTGTATAAATAAATTAACCACTTGTATAAGTAAGTTAACCACTTGAATTAATTAACTACTCCATATGGGATATTGAAGCTTCCAGCAAAGCATAGAGACCATCAAATCGATCAGATGAATACGGATGGGGATAGTCCTTCCCAAGTGACCTGAAATTTGTTTCTTCTGATCGCAACTTGCTTGAGCAGCTACTTGTTCTTCCACGTGGAGAAAAACTTATCAGCGGAATAAACCTGTGCGTCAATGGAATTGGTAGTCGTAAGGAGGCGACGGAGTTGTAGCAGTCGGTTATGATTTAACACTGCGACTGCTTGGTTTATGCTGAGAAATTCCGGAGTCGGAACCCAACGATTCGTCTACGCAGGACGCATCGAGCTTCCAACGAACCGCGTCGTCTCTCATAAAGCGTAGTTCCATGCATCTCTCGATCCAATTGAAGCCAGATACAGCAATTGAATATGTTCGGTACACATGACATGTAACACTTGTACTCAAATGTAAAGAAAAGAACTATAGGGATTAAAAGTGATAATTGGCTGAGTAGTATATAAGTAGAGCCTGTAACAACCTAACGGTCAACTAAGAAAAGAATAACAAACTTTCCCTCTCTCTCTCTCTCTCTCTCTGCCCTTCTCTCTTCTTTCCCGTCCCCGAGATCCATCTCCGGTACAGAACGTCACAAATTGGTATCAGAGCCATCTCTCGGCCACGGCGACGACGGTACGCCAACTCGACGATCGTCTGAGTTCGTTCTCTACGCGAACGATGGAAGCCAAATCTGCTTTCAGCACTCCGATCGCGACACTGGAGGATTAGAATCGGATCCAATCGACTCAGCTACATGAGTTAATGGCTCGCTCGGAGGGACATTCGCAACCGTTTGCAGTTCTAACTACTAGGTTGGACGGCATGGAGGACCGTTCTGTGGCTCGATTTGCTCAAATTGACCAGAGTATGCAGGAGATTCTCCGTCGACTGGAGACACTTCAAGCAAGACCAGAGGTTGCCGTCGAGCAGCAGATAGCTCGTCATGATGGTCGCGGAATCTTACCTCTATCGATTGCTCAACCGCGAAGTGCGATGCACGTTCCGCCGCCACGCGGTGGAGTTCAGCACATTCCGGATGCTGACCAAGGTCCAAATCTAGGTCAACTTCGAGGTAATAATCAGAACATTCAGCTTCCACGCATTGAGTTTTCTCAGTTTCTTGGTGATAATCCTAGGGATTGGATTCGCAAGTGTGAGAAATTGTTCGATATATACGCCGTTCCTGAGGATCAGAAGGTTCGGATGGCTTCGATCTATTTTGATCGTCGTCCAGATATTTGGTTCGAGGGCTGGAAAATTGAACATCGTGACTAGAATTGGGATGAATTCGTGGCAGATTTGTGTCATCGTTTTGGTGATTGGGAATTTGGGAGTATTGTGGAAGAGTTTAATAAGTTGTGACAGCGAGGGTCTTTGCTCGAGTACCAGGAGAAATTCGAGGAATTGAATTCGCAGATGGTTCGCTATAATCCTGCTCTAGGGGAACAGTACTTCATTTCCAGTTTTGTGAGTGGCCTAGAAGAAGAGATTAGGCCAGTGATTAAGATGTGGCAGCCAGTGACGTTGTCTTATGCGTTTCAATTAGCCCAGCTCGAGGAAGAATCCAATGAGGCCAGAAGAAAGAAGTGGAGATTGGGGTCAGCTGGAGGAATGAGGCTGGCTCAGCCAGTGGGGCCAAGTTCCAGTCAACATACTAGGAAGTGGGAAGGGGCTGGTGGTCGTTCTAACTATGTAGGGAAGGCGCCAGTTCATACCAACAACAAGCCAAATTACTTCTTGTGACACCAAGAAGCAGTTGAATGCTATACAGGCTGACGATGGGGAAGTACTAGCTCCGGAGGATTGGAGTGTGTTAGATGACGATGATATGGAGGAAATCTGTGATAAGGAGCAGCAACCAGAGTTAGTGGAAGTTTCTATGCCAGCACTGAGCAGTGGGGGACTCTCTAATTCACTAATTGTCAAAGGTAAGGTGAGAAAGGAGAAGGTTTATGTGTTGATTGACACAGGCGGTACACACACACGTTTCTAAGTGAGAAGAAGGCTGTGGACTTAAAGTGCAAAATTGTGCAGGCAACTACTCCTCTGAGGGTTAAGTTAGCTGATGGCACAGTATTGTTGAGCAACCTGATTTGCAAAAACTTCTGTTGAAAAATGCAGGAGCAGAAGTTTACCTTTGATATGAGAATACTTAACTTGGGTACCAATGATGTAGTGCTGGGACTGGACTGGTTAAAGATCATTAATCCAGTGAAATTCGATTTTGTGAACTTGCAATTATTTTTTGAATGGGAAGGTCAGGAGATAGCATTGCAGGGCATCCAGAACATGGCTCAGTCTAAGGCAATTTCAGGCAAAAGTCTCCACAGGATGTTAAAGAAGACTAAGGCTACTATGGTGGGTCATCTGTTCAGCATTTCCATTGAGGCAGCAAACCCGGGCAAGGTCCCTGAGTTTTTGGAACCAGTGTTGAAGGAGTTTTAGGATGTGTTTGGCAAACCTACAACTCTCCCACCTTCTAAAGACTGTGATCATACTATCCCTCTACAGCCTAACACTCAGCCTGTCAATGTTAGATCATACCGCTACTCTATACCTCAGAAGAATGAAATGGACAGGTTGGTCAAAGAAATGATGGAGGCACAATATATACAACCCAGCATGAGTCCATTTGCTTCACCAGTTCTATTAGTGCTCAAGAAAGATGGTTCCTGGAGGTTCTGTGTTGACTACAGGCAGCTTAATGCACTCACTATCAAAGATAAGTTCCCTATTCCTGTAATTGATGACTTGTTGGATGAATTAAAGGGTTCCAAGTTTTTTACTAATCTGGATCTTCTTTCGGGCTACCACCAGATTACGATGCATCCTCCTGATCAGTATAAAACAACTTTTAGAACTCACCAGGGCCACTATGAATTTAGGGTAATTCCTTTTGGGTTAACTAACTCCCCTGCCACATTCCAAGCCCTGATGAATCAAATATTTTCCCCTTATTTGCGCCAGTTTATCCTAGTATTCTTTGACGATATCCTGGTATATAGCCCTGATCAGGAGAGCCATAAAAAGCATTTGGAAATCACCCTTAGTATTCTACGGGAACATTCATTGTATGCTCAGCCTTCTAAGTGTTCTTTTGGCCAAGCCCAGGTTGATTACCTTGGTCATGTCATCAATCAAGAAGGGGTATCACATATCCCAGTAAAGTGAGGCAATGGTAGCTTGGCCAGTTTCTAAGAGCATTAAAGAATTAAGGGGTTTCTTAGGCCTAACTGGATACTATAGGAAATTTGTGAGGAATTATAGTATCCTAGCTAAACCTTTGACAGATTTGTTAAAAAAAGACTGCTTTAAGTGGTCTGAGGCGTCTCAAGGTGCTTTTGAGGTGTTGAAGATGGCAATGGTGCAAGCACCAGTCTTAGCTCTGCCTGATTTCAATCAGCCTTTTGTCCTGGAGACTGATGCCAGTGACATTGGCATAGGGGTTGTTCTATCTCAGGTAGGGAACCCTTTAGCCTATCATAGCCAAGGGTTGGGACCACGTAAGCTGGGCCTCTTTACTTATGAAAAGGAATACTTGGTTGTGTTGATTGCAGTGACAAAATGGAGACATTACTTAGAAGGAAGAAAATTTGTGATTCTGACAGACCATGAGAGTCTCAAACACTTATTGGGACAGAAGATTCATACTCAGATCCAGAAGAAAGGCTTGGTCAAGTTGTTAGGTTTGGATTTTGAGATTCGTTATAGACAGGGCAAGTTCAATAAAGTTGCAGATGCTCTGTCTCGTCATCCACAGTTTTTGAATCAGGGTCAGTGTCAGGTAGTTACAGGGGTGTTGCCTTCGTGGTTAGCAGAAATTGAATTGACTTATGAGGGAGACAGTGCATTCCAGGATCTGTTGATGGAGGCCTCAGTTCCAGTGGTGGGGCCTAAGATCTATACTGTGAAGCAAGGACTGTTGTATCACAAGGCAGCTATGTATGTGGGAGCTGCTGGTACTATGAGAAGGCAATTGATGCAGTTGTTCCATGAATCTCCTGTAGGGGGGCATTCTGGATTGCAGGCCAGCTATCAGCGTTTGAAGAGATATTTCTGGTGGCCTGGTCTTAAACATGATTTGAAATTGTTTGTGCAGGAGTGTGATGTTTGCCAACGTTGTAAGACTGAAAATGTACCTTACCCTGGGTTGCTGCAGCCATTGCCTATTCCAGATCAGGATTGGAAGCACATCTCCATGGACTTCATCGAAGGTCCGCCAAGGTCCCAAGGAAAGGAGGCAGTGTTTGTGGTAGTGGATCGGTTTTCTAAGTACAGTCACTTTTTCAGCTTGGCAAAACCTTATACTGCTAAGTCTGTGGCCCAGATTTTCTTCGATGGGGTGTTCAAGCTCCCTGGTCTTCCTCAGACCATTGTATCTGATAGAGACTCATTGTTCACGAGTTCATTCTGGTCCACTCTTTTCCAGTTACAAGGGGTTAAACTTCACTATTCCACTGCTTATCACCCTCAATCAGATGGCCAGACTGAAAGGGTCAATAGATGTCTGGAGGAGAATTTGCGTGGCATGGTTCATCACAATCCTCAGCTATGGGCTAACTGACACTAGGTGAGTGGTGGTATAATTCCAACTACCACAACAGTTTACAGGGCACTCCTTTCGAAGCTTTGTATGGGTACTCACCTTCTCAATTCTCGGTTACAAACCCCTTGTCTACTTCTGTGACTGCTGTAGCTGACAGATTACAACAACAGCAACGATTGGTTGGTATTCTCATAGCTAACCTGGCTAAGGCCCAGATTAGGCAGAAGCTGATGGCGGATGCACACACGACTAAGAGAGCTTTTCAGGAGCAGGAGTGGGTCTACTTGAAGCTGAGACCCTACAGGCAATCATCAGTAGCTTCGAGGTCTAACCAAAAGCTGTCTCCCAAGTTTTATGGACCATTTGAGATTGAGAAGAAAATTGGCAGTGTTGCTTATAGGCTGAAGCTACCTCATGGGTCAGTCATACACCCAGTCTTTCATGTTTCTCTCCTGAAACGTGCTCGAGGCAGGAAGATCCAGACCCAACCAGCATTGCCTGAGATGGATGACCAAGGAGAGTTGAAGGTGGAGCCAGCAGTCATTTTAGCAAGAAGGGTGGTGGCGAGAAGAAATGAAGCTGCGACGCAGATATTGGTGCAATGGACACACCAGACTGAAGATGACGCAACATGGGAGTTCTTGGAGGAGTTTAAGCTGCGCTTTCCAGATCTCAAGACATGAGGACAAGTCATTTCTGAATGAAGAGGGAGTCGTAACACTTGTACTCAAATGTAAAGAAAAGAACTATAGGAATTAAAAGTGATAATTGGCTGAGTAGTATATAAGTACAGCCTGTAACAACCTAACGGTCAACTAAGAAAAGAATAACAAACTTTCTCTCTCTCTCTCTCTCTCTCTCTCTCTCTCTTCTCTGCCCTTCTCTCTTATTTCCCGTTGCCGATATCCATCTCCGGTCCAGAACGTCACATGACAGCACCCAGACGTCTTAAAATTGTGAAAAACCGAACATGAAAACTAGGGTTACCGATCTGGCTGAGTCGCGAACTAGGTCGCTCTCTTTAAGACGTTCGCGGCACTGCCGCGTAAAGCGCACATCAGACTATCAGCCGGTCGCCTCCAGGATAAAACAGCCAATCTGATTTTGTTGCTCATCGGTTTTGTGCGAAAACTGAAATTCTATGAACTCACTCTCTCTCTCATGTTTCTACTCTCTTGAGGTGTTTTCAGAGGGACTGGGGAGTCTGCTATTTATAGGAGTAGAAAACCTAGAATATTCTCTATTTCTTTGGGAATAAGTCACATTTTAATTAGAGAGATAATTACTCTCATTATTAAAATATTAGCATATAGATAGCGCCTAATTGGTATAAGGGGTCTAGTGGAAAGTGGGCGGGTCTACATTAAATATTATGCAGACTATGCGGATCGCCGTCCATCACACTTTAAGACTCAATATCAGCCGCTGATTTAAGACCCTCATCTCCTCACCTGCTCCCCGCATCTAAGCATCTCAAACCATGTACCCGACATTCCCCATCCCTGTTGATAAATCGGGTGCGGCTAGCCAAGCAAGTTCAACGATGTAGGACTTTAAATCACTCACCATCCCCGCATCTAAGCGTCTCAAACCACTCTCCTCCGCATTTCTCCGATCTCCCAGGAAGCTCTATGTAAGACCTTGGTGGCCTTCCCAATCTCGCCCGCATTAGGGGTCCAGTAGAATACACGCAAGTCCAGCCTCTTTCCCCAATTACTCTGTTTCCCCTCGGTAGTTTCAGTGGCGATTGGGCAAGTGTCCGGCGTTTCTACCTCTTTGTCTACCTACCTGGTGGCTGAGTTTGGATTTCATTTTGCATTTCGATCACCGATCAAACTACCTCCAATGATTCCAACTGCTATACGTCACCCTTCCTACAGTCGGCACGACAGAGAGAATAAATCCAATGACTTTCTTTGACAGGCTATCAACAACCTCCGATGCTCCTCACCGCCGATTGCCTTCCTCCACCTACTGATCACTGATCAGTACCTGCTCCCATACGAGGATGTTGCATGCGCCCATTAATTGAACTGTAAGGGTAGCGAATTGAAGGTGGCAAAAAAGGAGTGAATAGGGGCGTAGGGCCATCGACCGATGGGAAACTGATAATATGGGCTCAAGCGATCGAGAGGCATCAATTTCCGGCTTCCCCTGTCAATTTTTTGGCTAGAGAAACAATAGAATCGACATTTACTGCTTTTTTTAAGGATACATTTTGGTACTCCATCCCAAGATCTAGCTATCAAGGACTGGTATTCTTTCCCATGTGCATGATTTACACGTTGCAGTGAAGGTATGCCACGTATTCCACTAAATTTTTAATTTCCCAATACCAAAATTCAAAAGAAAATGGTGTGATACAAGTGTCTATTATTTTTTGGGCTTGATTTTATATATATCTTATGATGAAAACTTAACTTTGTGGTATATAGTTTGACAATCACGTACCTAACACAATAGAATCGAGGTTCACCTCAATGGATAATTGTTCTCTTCTAAAAAAATATGATTATAGTTTTTGTTCCATGTCACTATATTATACTGATAATGTATACAATTCAAGTGCCTTGCAACTTTATATTTCATTTACTCTAATAAATCTTGGGAAGTAACCATCCAAGAACCCTAATTGGATCAAATAATTCCAAATGTTTAGTGTTTATGATCTTATAATGGTGCCCACTTGAAAATTGCACACATTTGAAATAATGAAATGATTTAAACGTAAAAACTTGCACACAGTTGAAATGATGAAATGATTTAAACGTAAAAACTTTGATAATTATGGTACCTTTAGATTATAAAACGATACAGTGAGTCCTTTTCACTATGTCATTTTGAAAAGTAATTTTATGAGTTTTCCTATTCTACATATAAGACTGTTCGTCCTAACTTGTTTTAATTACCAATAATGCATCAAACTAAGTATACATGAATGATATACACGGTAAGAAAGTATGAAAGTTATCCATGAAGAAATGTAGAATTTTTTAAGAAAATTTATAGGATCAAAATAAAAATATTGTAACAATCGAAATCAAACGCCAACAACTGTATTGATTATGATAATTCAATTTAGTGCATTTCACTAAGATGTTTATCTGTACCCGCCACAAAGCGCGGACCAATTATCTAGTAATCTATAAAGATAACTAATCTTAATTATCTCCATAATATTCCTTTTATTAAATATCCATCTTATTTTCGTATTATGGGAAAATACTAAATAATTAATTAGGAATTTCTTTTATAGATTTTCAAAACTATTCATCCCAACAAGAGGTTCTCAATCCAAATACATACTAAAAAATGTCGAGGATTGGTAACGGTAAAGTTACTTATGTAAAAATGCCATCTCAAACAAACACTTATGTAAAAATCACTTTTGTAATATGCTTATTTGATCTTTGCTCTTGCCTCACAGAGAATGGAACTCTAAGCAGCAATATTTTTTACCTTTTCTTGTGGTCAGATATTGCATTATGCAGCTGGATTTCTGTTTGTCCGAAAGCAACAGACGACAGTTACTTAGAAACCATATGATTTGTTACTGGTCTTTGTTGAAGGGACAACTCCTCCATCATGAACCAATAACTCCATAGGAGACGGCAGTTACTCATAAACCATAATTGGAACGGAAACACAAAAGGGATTATTGATTGTATGAGATGCAAGAGCTTCCAGCATTTGAACAAAAAACACATCCTGGGAATTTTAAATTGTAACTGACTAATTCTACTCATCCGTTGATTAATCACTCCCACCGCATAAAAAAAATCAAAGGAAACATTTGGTTTAGCTTAGTGGTGTAGAAGACTTTGAATATATTGTTTATACAGAAGCTGCCAGACCAATTAATTGATAAGAATCATAAGATACATCAAAATTTTGAAACTAAGGAAGAAATTGAGAAGCAGAATTCCCACATTGAGTTCCTTGTATCCTATAACCCAATATTACAGATCTTCTTATAACACAATATCACAAAGTATTACACGAAATTGAATGCAAAAGTAAATGCAAACATCTAGATACTGTAGAGGAACCCTTCGAACTTGATTGGAGGCAAACTGTGGCCTTGAACGCTTACCGAGTTTGGAGAACTCGAGAGAAATATGCAAAGGAAGGCCAAAGCAGTTAGATTGTTGCGACAACTCTGGTGTTGGGCCAAGAAAGAAGACACGTGGCCCGTGAGCCCAATAAATGCCAAAGGCCCATGAAAGGAGCAAGGAGAGCCCAAGTCAGGAATAATGATGAAGGGCGGTCTCGACGATCCCTGCAGCATGACTGCCCGACATTCTGAGAATACGGCGATCATGGACCGCCCGACACTCTGGCTTCATAGTACGGAGTCCGACAGGAAACGTTAACAAAGCCAGAGGCACCCTAGACCGCCCGACAAGGCATTAAATGCACTCGGCCGAGCCGAGACTAGTATAAATACTCATCAAGAGATCACATTTATGGTAACGTCAACTACTCCATTCTCTCTCTTATTTACAATTATCTCAATCCTCTCTCTAACTTAGGCATCGGAGGAGGTCCCAGGAACCCCCTGAGGACCTTTCTTGTAGGTTTCGAAGACCGTTCGCCGCCATTGGAAACCACCCGAGGCCGTGAATTCTCACCTAACCGCTTGTTACATTCCAAGCACAAACATTTTGGCGCCCACCGTGGGGCCTCACGACTTGGTCGCAGGGAAAAATGGGAGACGACTTCGAGACCCCTCTCAAAGGGATGACTGAAAACAACACCCTTCAAGGCCTCTCGCCGAGGGTTGAAGATGAATCAAAGCTCGAGGAGGTAGTCAAGAGTCAAGGCTTGCAAATCGCAAACATGCAAGACAGCCTCTCCCAAATTCTCCAACTTTTGAAGACAAGAGAAGACCTCGCAGAAGGTTCAAAAGGGGAGATTCGCAAAGACAAGCAGAAGACCGCCCTTGTCCTCGACAGCCCTGCTCGGACAGAAGGCGGGGGACAAGAGGCAGAAGACGAAGACCTTGGATTTTTGGAGGAGCACTTGCGGTCAACCTATGGGAAGCACAAGAGCCCCAATGTTCTCCAAAACCCATTGTCACGGGAACTCTTCAAGACCCCAGTCCCGCCTAATTTCTCCTCCCTGGGACTCCCTACGTATAGCGGAACCTCAGATCCCGCGGACCACCTTTGCGCCTTAATGCTTAAGATGCAGCTCATCAATGCATCCGACTCAGACCTGTGTCGGGCGTTCCCGGTCACCTTTAGCGGCCAATGTAGGATGTGGTATACCTCCCTCCCAGAAGGGATAATCGAGAATTTTGAGCAATTCGCGATGCTCTTCTCCACAAAGTTCGCCTCGCAAAGGCGTCGCAAGCTCACTGTTTCCGCGCTCATCAAAAAAGAAGCCGCCTTAACTTCGTGGTCCGACCTGGATCAGTTGGTGAGACGCACGATACTTCTGGAAGAGGCCTTAGCCACGGATGATCGGAACCAGGAAGGTCGCACGCGGTCCGAACCGCAGGAGCGCAGTGACACCCGACGCGGAAGGCACTCTCCCGAGTGAAGGAACTATCGCAACAGATACTCAGAACGAGATGGAAAAAGGGAAGTGTTTTCCGCTGACCGCGAAAGAGGAAGAGAAAAACAAAGGGGAGGAAGAAAACCCGAAGCTTCCTCCGCACGAGAACCGCAAGAAGGGAAAAAGTGGTGCGAATGGCATCAAATGACTACCCATGACACCACAGATTGCAGAGAGTTCAAGGCAAGTCTCCGGTATCTAGCTCCAGGGAGATCTCCGGAACCGCCTCGAGACTCGACGACCACACCGAGAGGACTCCATCAGTCCCGAGGTAGATAAAGCAATAAGGTCAATGAAGGAGCGATCAAGGACGCCCCCAAGAAACAAGGCTGCATCGCCACAGAGACAGTCTCTCGTCTACAGGCCCCCGCGCAACGATGAAGACGGGATGGAGATCATAACCATCGCGGGCGGCAAGAAGCGTCCCCGAACAGAAGAAGACCGCTTAGCCCATTGCTTAAACGTGCAACGCAAGGTGTCAACTGATGTCACTTTCCTCCCATCAGAATTGGCGAAGGAGGAAAGTTCGGAAGATCCATTGGTCGTTTCATTCAGGACCGCCAAGTTCAAAGTTACCCGCGCTCTCGTCGATAATGGGAGCTCAGCCGACATCCTATTCTACTCGGCCGTTAAAGGAATGAAAAAGAGCGTCCAAGACCTCAGTCCTTCCAACGCCAGCTTGGTATGATTTTCCGGAACCAAAGTCCGCGTCCTCGGCTCGATCATACTCAAAGTCACCATAGGCGAAGGGGGTGTCACAAAGACCAGGCCGGTGGAGTTTCATGTGGCGGATTTCCCTTCCGCATACAATGCCATACTCGGACGCGGTTTCCTTGCCTCGTTCGAAGCGGTCGCATCCACCTGTCACCAAATGCTTAAATTTCCTAGTGGAGGACAAACATGACGGGTTCGAGGCAACCCAAAGGAAGCCAAAGAGTGCTACCAAGAGACCATCGAACACCTCGAAGTCGATCTTGTCGACACAAGGGACGAGGTTACAAGACCCAAAGTGGTCAAAGAAGATGTAGCGGTCGCTCTAGACGACGAGCGACCAGAGAGGACGGTACGTATTTCTGCACACCTCGCCGAAGGGGAAGCTCGGAAGTTGCTCACACTCCTTAGAGAGTTTCAAGACCTCTTTGCATGGGGACCAGAAGACATGCCAGGTGTTCCCGGAAAGTTCTCTGAGCACCGCCTCTCAGTCAAAGCCAAGGCGCATCCATTACAGCAACAAAGAAGGCATCTGTTGGTCAAGAAGCAAATGGCCCTAGAGGAGGAGGTGCGCCACCTTCTCAAAGCCAGATTCATCAGGGAGGTGAAATACCCCACATGGCTCTCAAACCCAGTCTTCGTATGCAAAGCTGGAGGCGCTTGGAGGATGTGCATTGACTTCACCAGCCTCAACGCGGCCTGTCCCAAGGATGCGTATCCTCTTCCCCGCATCGATCAAATCAGAATGGCGGAGAGCGACCAAGAGCTCACCGCTTTCATGACCCCCATGGGCAACTTCTTCTATGTGGTTATGCCCTTCGGACTGAAGAACGCGGGGGCAAACTATCAAGGGATGGTGGATGCGGCTTCAAGGAGCAAATGGGAAGGAACATGGAATCATACGTCGACGACGTGCTGGTCAAAAGCAAAAAGGCAAGCGACCATCTGGCTTACCTGAGGGAAACCTTTGAAACATTGAGAAAGAGAAGCCTAAGGCTCAACCCACTCAAATGCGTCTTCGGCGCCGAAGCGGGAAAATTCCTCGGGTTCATGATCACGAAAAGAGGGATAGAGGCCAATCCGAAGCAAATTGAGGCCATACGCGGTTTGAACCCGCCGAGAACCATCAAGGAAATCCAAGCGTTCAATGGAAAAATGGCCGCGCTGGGGAGATTTATTCCACGGTCTGCCGACAAATGCTCTCCCTTCTTCAAAATGTTGAAGAAATCGGCATCGAAACTCAAGTGGGGCGCCGAATGCGACAAAGCCCTCCAGTTGCTGACAGACCAACTCAGCAAACCTCCAGTCTTGAGCGCCCCCATTGGCGGAGAGCGGCTTTACTTATACCTGGCGGTCTCTGATCAAGTCGTAAGTTCCGTCATGGTACGAAGGGCGCAAGACGGCTCCGACCGACCCGTTTACTACGTGAGCAAGGCGCTCCTTCCCGCCGAAACGAGGTACATGCCCATTGAAAAAGCGGTTCTCGCTGTGGCTTCCGCGGCCAGAAAATTAAGACCGTACTTCCAAGAGCACCCCATCACGGTATTGTTACACCTCCCTCTCAAAAGTATCATGATGGGCATGGACGCCTCGGGCAGGCTAACCAAGTGGGCAATTGAACTGAGCGAATATGACATCGAGTATGCCCCAAGGCCAGCCATCAAAGGGCAAGTCCTGGCGGATTTCATCGCCGAGGAATTCTCTCTCGAAACAGCACCCTCAGAGGAGCGCAATCAAGTGTGGCGTCTATTCATAGACCGCGCAGCGGGAAAAACCGCCTCAGGGGCAGGGATCGTCATCGAGTCACCCGAAGGGGTAGTACATGAAGTCTCTTTGAGGTTCAGGGAGATTAAGACCAACAATGTCACTGAATACGATGCACTGATCAATGGGCTCCGAATACTGTCCACCCTAGGGCAACGGACGTGCATATATTCTCTGACTCTCTCCTGGCGTCAAACAGGTGCTCGAGGCGTTCGAAATCAAAGATGAGACACTGGCGGTATTGGCTACCAGGGTGCGGGACTCCCTGTCTCAACTGAATTCGTGGAAACTCGATCATGTCCGAAGAGAAGATAATCAACATGATGACGCGCTTTCAAAGCTGGCAACCGCCATGGACTTCTAAGGGGACCGACACGTTGTCGTCACTAAAGAAAACGAATCCCAGGAAGAAGTCATGAACATGGGAGAGGTCGCCGACTGGAGAACCCCCTTGATCCAATATCTGCAGCATGACGTCGCACCACAACACCCGGTCGAACGAAAAGTTTGAAGCGAAAGGCGGCCCGGTATTCAATGGTGGACGGTCTGGTGTTTAAAAGGTCATTTTCGGGAGCCTACCTGAAGTGTCTCGGAGCGGAGGAGGCTAGATGGACGTTGAAAGCGATACACCAGGGAACATGTGCCACGCACGCCGGCCCTAGATCGCTCGAAAGAACAGTCCTCTTGCAAGGCTACTACTGGCCTACCATAAAAATAGACGCATCAGACGTCGTCCTCAAATGTCACGCGTGCCAAGTTCACGCCTCTAAACACCACCAGCCGAGCTCTGAGCTACAAAGCGTGGTGGGACCATGGCCATTTGCTAGATGGGGTCTCGATCTCTTGGGACCCTTTCCCACGGAACCCCTGGGGAAGAAGTACTTGGTGGTCGCAGTCGACTACTTCACCAAGTGGATTGAGGCCGAACCGCTGGAAACTATCACTAGTGCGAGATTACAAAAGTTCGTGTTCAACAATATCATGATCTGTTTCGGTATCCCTCATTCGATCATCACGGATCATGGGACGTAGTTTGACTGTCGGCCATTTGAGAACTTTTGTGCTCGAAACCGCATCATATGCACCATGGCCTCGGTAGCATACCCACAAACCAATGGCCAAGCAGAAGCTTCCAACAAAATGATCCTCCAAGGCTTGAATAGGCACCTCCGAGAAGCCAAAGGGGCATGGACCATTGAGCTTCCCCACATCCTATGGGCACATCGCACCACTCACAAGACCGCCACGGGCGAAACTCCCTTTGCTTTAACGTATGGCTCCGAGGTGGTTGCTCCAGAGGAGATGAGCTTGCCCTCCCTTCGCGTTCAAGCCTACAGTCAAGAGCGCAATCACGAGGAGATGTTAGCACAACTAGACATGATATAGTTGAGGCGCGACACGGCCATGGAACGCATCATGCGGGAAAAAGCCAAAGTCGCGGCCTCTTACAATAAGAACGTGAAACCGCGACCTCTCGTGGAAGGAGACATGGTCCTCAAACGTGACTTTCAAAGGAAGGATGAACATGGCAAGTTGGCCGCCACATGGGAGGGGCCATTCCTCATTGGAGAGAAACGGGTCCCAACACCTTTATCCTTGCCACCATGGAGGGCGTCCCCGTGTCCAAGACATGGAACGACATGCACTTGCGGAAGTACCACACAGACGAGGTCTAAGGTACCCTTTGCTTAGGGAAAGGCATTTTGAGTGGATAGAGAATGATCTTCTCCACATGTAACAGTGTATTGGCTGCTATCAAGCACCCCTTTTGCCCAAAGTAATACACTTGTCTCTCTTCTCGGCCAAATTTCTATTCCTAATGGTGTCTCGCTCCCAATCCCCAATCGTGCAAGCAATCTATGCAAGGTCACAATGAATCCGCTACAAAGTGAAACGAAAGCAAGAACACAAAGACTTAACTAAAATTTAGTCATGGCATAAACCCGCTCCAACGCGGTCCTAGCAAAGTTCTTAATAAAGCTAAAGAAAAACCAGAGGCTCGCTACAACGCGGCCACATCCGGATTACATAAAAGTAAGCATCCATAAGCAAAATGTCTTGCGTGCTTAATAGCCCACACAACGGATAGAGAAATAACATGCGAATACCCTGAGCGGTCTCAGATCCCCGGGGAACCCCGGCTACCCACATCACCCTCTGAAGCGTCCTCCTCTTCGCCTCCTACCTCTTCTTCTTCTTCTTCCGATTCACCCGCCTCCGAATTCACATCGGAGGCAGACCAATGGGCAACCGCGTCCCACACGCGGTCCGCATCCCAACCAATATCGGGGAAGTCCTCGCGAAACAGGTGACGAATGGCGGCCACCACATTGCCAACCACGACCTTGTACTTCCCCTTGTCTTGGGCAAGGAAGTCGACAGACTTCAGGTAGGCGGGCCTTGCTTCTTCTCAAACACGGTCACATCTGCCTCATGCGTCACCACCAGAGCCGCCTTCTCCAACCTTAGCTCATCCACCTCCTTGTGCAATGCGTCCTGCTCCTCCAACAAGGTCTTCTCAATCTCCTTAGACTTCAGCAGCGAATCTTGGAGGCGGTCCCTCTCCTCGCGGATCACCTTGGCTGCCTCCCTCTCATCCAACAAGGCCTTATCCTTCTGCGCCAACTGCTCCTCGAAACTCTTTTCTATCTGAGGAAGCAGTTCCTCCGTCAAAGCCGCACGCCCTTCCTCCAAGCTCTTCTTGAGGTTCGCTATCTCAACTGTGTTGTCATCCACGGTCTTCGATAGGCGGTCATTCAGCAGTATAATCTGGGAAAACCCAATCTGGGCCTGCGATGCAAAGCGAAAGATAATTAGCAAAGGCACATACGCCGGACAAGGGCGAAGAGATATCAAACAAAAACTAACCCCGAAGAAGAGTTGCGAGGCGGTCCCGGCTAGTCAGTGGTTACTTCCTTGAGAAGAGGCTGTATACTCGTTAGCCATCACCAGCTGATTTCTAATGCTGTGAAACGCGAGCTCGGCCGCCTCGGTATCAGTAGCGGCCAACGAAGGGACGTCCACGAGGTTTGACCTATCAGACCGCTTCACGCCCTTCCCAAGTCTGTCGTCCGCTTTCGAGGGGGAGGCACGAACTTTGGCAACCTCACCGGTCTCCCGCGGCAGAAGCCTCTTGCCCGTTTCCCGCGGTACAACGGTCGACCCACCGCCAGCCGCACTAGGCGGTTCGGGGCCCGGACGAAGGGGGGAAGTCGTCGGCTGATCCACTGGAGTAGCCGCATCAGATGAAGATGTTCCACCTCCTTGAGCGGTCTTGACCGTCTTCTTTCTTTGTGGCCTGTTTGCGTCTGCTATCTCCCTCAGACCTGGAAAGGGAGGGCATAAGTAAAACACACGAGAAAAATAAGCATCGGAGTCAAGAAAGCACACTACTAACCGTATAAACCACGAACAAGTTGATAGGCGCTGTTGGAACCACTGGGTTGAACACGCAACTGAA
The DNA here is from genome assembly GCA_964030455.1 of Linum trigynum. NCBI lineage: Eukaryota > Viridiplantae > Streptophyta > Magnoliopsida > Malpighiales > Linaceae > Linum > Linum trigynum. The sequence goes on from OZ034817.1 coordinate 6,890,945, forward strand.
CCGCTTCCACGATGCGGTCCACATGATCCCCAACAGACTGAGAAAATTGGCTAGACTCACACCAGTTGTCCTTTGACCCAACCGCGTAACCCGTAAGCGGCTCAGAGTCACCCGCGTACCATTTCCAAGAAGGTTTTGCGAAAAAATACTCCCTATACAAGGGTGAGTCCAACCTACGCGCCCCGGTAACAAACCCCACCGGATTCTCCCGCCTTCCGATCGACCAACAGTTGGCCGAGTCCCTGATGTTATAGATCATCCTAAAAGCATCAAAAGATGGGTCCTCCTTGATGTGGTCACACACCAAACGATACATTACCGAGTGAAAAATGATCGTCGGTGAAATCCGCCCCAGAGTGAAATTAAGCCAGTGCAAAACCTTCGTAAGGATGGGGTCAAGCGGGAACCGCAGGCCGAGTTTGACGTGCTCTACAAAAATCGGAATCCAACCGCTGGGGCAAGACCCAGAGCGGCTAATCTCGAAGGGAGCCGCGTACTACCAGTCAGGGGGCATATGCAGCGACTTCAAGCGGTGTAACACTTGCTCAGGTTTAAAGACCGCTCCCGAGTTCCGCGGTCCCTGCTCTAACACCCCAGTGGGAATCTGCTCCCCTTCCCACATACCCTCATGGCGCAAAATGGTGTACACTGTATTTCGGATAGCCACCGGAAGCGGTCTGGGCTACCCCGATTCCGAAATCTTAAAAGAGGAAGATGTACTAGGAGCCGCCTCCGAACGCTCCACTTCGCTACTTACCTCGACATCCTCTTCCAATGAGATACTATCTAAACCTACCCGATCAAATTCACCCAGATTATCCCCCACAGCTGAAGACGTGGCCATAACCCCAATTGGTACAGGGCGCATGTTAGCACAATTGTTATCCAAGTCGATACATTCCCCGACTAAACAATCGTCTAATTCAGAACCATTTCCAACGTATAAGTCTAGCCCAGATAAATCCCACACACACTCAGATGGGTGTCGAATGGGTGAAAAGCGGTTCATACCTTGGGAAGTGAAAGCGGTCGCAGCTTCGCTCGTGGGCTTCTTCCCCATCGTGGGAACCGCCGAAGGTACGACAGAGCTCGACGGAGCTCCGCCTGACATCTGAGAAGGGGGAGAATTTGCCAGTCGCTGAGGGCGGCGCGATCCAGAAAAACGAAAAGGGGAACCATTCACAAAAGCGGAACTCGGTCAAGAAACGACCTAAAGCAAGAAAGAACCGGCGTCGCTAAGAGAAGAGGTCGAAAATCGTACTTGGTTCGTCGAACGGAATATATAGAGGTCGGCGGCGACAAAGCTCTGAGCAGTCGCAGGAAAAAGAGGGAGGATGGTGACGGTCGCTTTCTAAAACAAGGAAGAGTTTTGGCGGAAAAAATCCCCTCCCCATACATTTAAAGCAAAAAAAAAGGAAGTTCAAAATCCCGAAGCGATGCAGCTCCAGCCCCGAGGCTCAGAGGTGACGTTTTGCCTCCTGGTGTCAGGGCTCCACGCCCGAGAAACGACACATGGCAGCAAACCACGGCCAGAGAACCGCCCCAGATCACCCCTTAGGCGCATGTCTCTTCAAGTCTCCGCGACTAGGGGCAAACGAGCAATCATGTGAAACGCGGTCAAAAGACTCTTTGGCCGCTCTTCATGGGCATCATGGTCCGCTGCAGCTCAATGATCGCAATACAGGACAGTAAGACGCGAAAACCTAAAGCTTCCCACGCCTAAGGGGCAAATGTTGGGCCAAGAAAGAAGACACGTGGCCCGTGAGCCCAATAAATGCCAAAGGCCCATGAAAGGAGCAAGGAGAGCCCAAATCAGGAATAATGACGAAGGGCAGTCTCGATGATCCCTGCAGCATGACTGCCCGACATTCGGAGAATACGGCGGTCATGGACCGCCTGACACTCTGGCTTCATAGTATGGAGTCCGACAGGAAACGTTAACAAAGCCAGAGGCGCCCTAGACCGCCCGACAAGGCATTAAATGCACTCTGTCGAGCCGAGACTAGTATAAATACTCATCAAGAGATCACATTTATGGTAACGTCAACTACTCCATTCTCTCTCTTATTTACAATTCTCTTAATCCTCTCTCTAACTTAGGCATCGAAGGAGGTCCCAGGAACCCCCTGAGGACCTTTCTTGTAGGTTTCGAAGACCGTTCGCCGCCATTGGAAACTGCCCGAGGCCGTGAAGTCTCACCTAACCGCTTGGTACATTCCAAGCACAAACATCTGGATACAGTGACTTCATGTTATGGCACTACGTTTCTGGCAACACTATGCTATGTCCCTGTTGTGAAAGGGTAGCCTGCTCAGATGAGCAAAAAGAGATAGTAAAAACGAAGTAGTTCGTTAGGAGCTATAAAAGAAGTAATAAGGAAGAGTTGAAGCCTGGCACTGTATTCATGGAATGCTCATTCGCCGACCTCAAGGCTAGGCAATGGAGCTGCTTGGTATATAAATTTGTTTATGTTCTTGTCCTTTCTTCCATTAGTCAGACCTGTGAAGAAGAAAGAAAAATGAAACAACTTATTTTAGTTGAGAGCAAAATTTCGGGCATCAAATCTTGAACCTTTGAATTCAACCATGACTTCTCCATGTTTGAGGGATGTCTGTTATTCCTTGTAGTCATCATTGTTAATGGGTTGTTACAGATTGGTGGGAAGATTACAGATTGGTCCATCCTTCTTCCTATTAACCTTGACCCTATTCTTTCCCAAGCAATCTGCGATTTAAAAACATAACTAACAGCAAAGAAAAAAAAATAGATCAAGGAACTGATTAACTAATACTATGCAGTTAGCCTTGACAACATCATTATCGTTAAGCAGCAGCTCTCTCCTACCAAATCAAGATCGTAAAAATAAGAACTACACATCACAGTGTTACACTATCCAATAGCCACACCATATCAATCCACATTATCTCTCTAATTCCAATCGAGCAACACCAGAATTCAGATTACAACCTAACCACGATTCCAAATTGCATATTCAAACATCTCAACGACCAACACGTAGCAATGAACTGGTCAAATAAAAGTACATAATGAAAGAAGAACAACTTGAAATACATCTCAAGCAAAAGTACATAGATAGAACAAAAGGTTTCCGCAGTTGTAGAAGTCAAAGGAGAGGGGAGAACGAAAACTCACTCACTGAAGCATGACCCCACGGGGATATGGTCGGAGTGTCTTCTTTTCCTTCCATTCCTCCGTGTTCTTCTTTTTCATCTTCATTTGCTGTTGCTTCTTCCACTAGCAAAACAAAGAGTGGGGAAATGAGGTGGGCAATCGCTTACAAGCGAAAAAACACTCCCCAATGGCACCCTGCCTGTCGAATGATACTTCTGGCTGGATGATGGAGATGATAAGTCCATCGACTCCCCTGACTCGGCGGCCTTCTGAAGACGGAAGGCAACGGAGATTATAAGTCTACCAAGCCCATTTCCTTCTCATCACCTTCATTCTCAACGTGTTCCTGCTGTTCCAAATTCGATCTGGTCTTCCTCCTCTCTTGGGTGCCACGGCAGCCAGCAACAAGAGAAAATTTCAGGATTTGCATTGCAAGAGAAAAGAAGGGATTATTGAGGGTTAAGAGAGGAAAGTACTTTTGTCTCACCAAGTACGATGTAAGGCAACTGGTGGAGAGAGGTCAGCACTACTGTCTGCAGAACAACAGAAGTGGAAAGAGGGTGAGTGGTGAAGCAACAACATGGCTCCAATTTCCAAGAAAGCAGACCCGAATTTTTGTTGTGCGGTCGTGGAGCAGAGCAGCGTACAGAAATCATGGTCTGTCGATCTCTCGTACGAATCATGGTCATTGGCGTGTTTGGAAGAGTTCGGCAGCGGCGACGTGTGACAACGATAAACGCGGCCTGAATTTCTGGAAATCAAAGGATGGTAGGGGGCTGGGGCAGTTGCAGATATGCTCCAACGGACTGAGGAAAGAAAGATTTCTGACGGTGTTTGGAAGGTCTGCGTGGGGAAGGATTTTTTACAGCCCTTTCACCGATGGTCACTAAACGACACAAAATGAAACAGTAACAGACCAATCAGAGCAAAAAGCGTAGCTTGATTTTATGTTCTAAAACAATGAATAAGTGCAGGAAGTCTGGCACCATGTCTTGACCTTCCCAGCTTATTATCGTTGGCTAATTTCTTCACAGTTTTCCACAACACTAGCTGCCTCTTTTCTTTTCCCTTCCTTCCAAAGACTCTTCACCATTAAATCCTTAGTAGCCAATCAGGCATCAGATTCGAGTTCCTCATGTCTTCAAACACTCTAAAACCAAGAGCAGCCCTCTCACATTTGCAATTAGCTTGGATCACTACTTTGAAGATTGAACATATAAGTTGTAACCATCTACAGCAACATCATTTTGTCTCGCCATCGTAAACAGTTTTTGTATTGTCTTGACATCTCCTTGTAACCTAAAATGGTACATCAGCCTAGAAAATGTTCGACCATCAGGGCATATCTCAGCATCTCTTCAAGGACATCTAAAGCACTATAGAATCTCTCTTACACTTGGCCAGAGTTCTTAAGAGGGCGGAGTACATAATCATCAAGTTGAATTCGTTTATGTGACCACAAAGTGATCTATCCTCACGGAAGATCATTAAAGCAGCATCTGAATACTTTGAAACACCATAAACTCTATCATCAACCAGATGGTACTAAACGACAATTCCATCCTTTCATTTCTTATCTTTTCTATGAGCTGATCAACCAGCTCAACCTTCCCATGACGAGATAATAGTGTAAATGTTATGAGTGAATCCTAACTAATAAGCAACTCAACAGACGAAATCCCAAGTTGTTTCTGGAGATTTCAATTTTCTGAGTATCTTACAAACCAAACGAGTAGTCCAGACGAATTTTGCATCTTCCAAAGTTGACAAAACTTCATGACTCCATTTACTCAAAGCATCTGCTAATGCTTTTGGATATAACCAAGGTTTCAACTTGACAACTTCATCTTCATTCTCACCATTGTCCTCATCAGAGCTATCTTCCCAAGAAACAATGCTTTTGAATCGTTCATCCGGGAACATTCCTTCTCAAAGCTCATCCGTTTCTTTCACAAATCCCGCTTCTCACAACTCCTGCAAAGCCATCAATATTGCACGGCCAGGGTACTTGCCATTAGCTTTCATTGCATCGAAATAGAGTTTTTATTGCCTCAAACAGAGATTTCACCTCTATCAAACCTCTTAATTTTCACAAACCCATCAACCAAAACCAAACTGCTTCGAAGTCTGCTTGACGCTCATCCAGGGCAACAGATCGAAAACCTCCATCACTGAATCCAATTTCCCGGACTCGACCAGATGCTCCATCATGACAACATAAGTTCTAGATTAGGAATACCCCCTTCATCAATCAGCTTGTAGAACATATTCACTGCCTCCAAATCATTCCTTTTCCGCGCATGAATGCTCATCACAATGTTGTAAGCTTCGTTGCAAAGACGATCCTTCTTACCTTCGTTCTGCCTGTAGTCGTTCGACGTCACAGGAACTACCTCCATATCCCCAGCGGCGGAGTATCATTATAAGAGATTTCTAAGGAAACCGTTTGGAGAAAGCAGACCCTCAAAAGCTTATGGGTCTGCTGTGTTGTTTATATAGCTGGCAGCTAATTCAAATTAGCCCCATAGTCCACGTGTTCTTACATGATAGGATAAATTAAACATAAACACTGTCTAACAACGGATAATTGAGGGATGAAAAAAACGGCATAGTTTTCCCTCTAACTTAAACAATAGCAAATAAAATGAAACATCTCTGAAACGTTTAGCCCTGCAATGCGCAATGCTTCAGGATTTCTTCCTTCTGCTTCTTCTCCATTGCTGGACAGTCAATCCTACTGACACCCCCTTCAAGTTGTGGATGGCATCATCACTCCCAACTTGGATAGCAGCTCCTTCATCCTAATCCTGTCCAGCCCTTTTGTAAACAGGTAAGCCAACTGATTAATTGTGCTAACATGAAATAGTTTGACTAACCCAATCTTGATCCTTTCCCTTGTGACATGCATATCAATTTTGATATGTTTTGTCCGCTCATGAAACACATGGTTCTCTGCAATATGGATTGCAGATTTGTTGTCACATTATATGGCAATGGGCAAAGGAATCTGATAATTCATTTCTGCCAAGAGCACTCTCAACCAATCTACTTCACAAGCAAGCAAGGCAAGAGCCCGATATTCAGATTTTGAGAAAATCTGGATACTGTGGTTTGTTTCTTTGTTTTCCAGGTAAGTAATGACTTACCAAGAAATGTGTAGTACCCTGTTGTAGATCTTCTAGTGTCTGGACAGCTGGCCCAGTCAAAGTCACATAAGCCAACCAATTTCAACTCTACATCACTGATGACTTGATATATACACATGTTTTTGTCCACCATTCCTATACCGTTTGAGTCTCTTCTCTCGTGTTTTAAGCCGATTTCATGCAAGGTTGTTCTTGTTTGTGATATTATAGGTCCTAGTACATGAAGGAAGGTTTGGGAACGAGTTCAGGGTCGATTGGACGAAGTTGGTACGTTTGACGAAAAGCTAAGGAAACCACACGGGCAGACCTAAATCCCGTGCGGCCATGTGGTTTTGGCCGTGTGGAACCCCTTTGCGCGGGCAAAGCCACACTGGCCGTGTAAAGGGCCCTTTTTGGCCGTGTGGAATTTCCAAGGAGTTCACATGGGCATGCCAAAATTCCACATGGCCGTGCGGTTCTGGCCGTGTAGCGTACATGAGGGCACTTAATTGAGACACAATGTTTTGGAGAGCCACACGGCAGCTGGGTAATTCTACACAGCCGTGTGGCCTGGCCGTGTAGTTGCGGAATTCTAGATTTTAACCCAATTTTGGATCTTTTGAAGGGGGATCGATTTTCAGAGCAAGAAACAGAATCCTAGAGAGAGAAAGTGCGAAGAACAAACCCTAGAGGTGATTTTGGAGCTGGGTTTCATCAATCAAGCTTGGATTTCATTCTCGGAGTGAAGATTATCATCCTAGAGTAGATTCTTCTCATTGATATGAGTATGATTGCTTTGTATTCTGTTTTCCTCTCTCTCTCTCTCTCTCTCTCTCTAGAGTAGAACCTCTCTCACTTGGGTATGAAGAAACCTAGTTCCATGTGTTAGGGATATCGATTATAATGACGTTTGGTTTGTGATTCTACTTGATTATAATCAATTGATGTATTTTGATTGAGTCAATTGAAGCCTGATAATTTTTTCTTGATTTCTGCTGCAACCTGAGATAGATAGAATCTGATTAGGTTGTTAGAGCTTCTTCAATCAGTAGTAGTGAATCGATTATACGAGAGTTAGTTAATTCACTGCTTTGTACTGGAATCCAATTCCAGTACTGGAGTTCTGTGTTAATTTCCTTAGCGTTCTATCTTGGTGAAGACTAGTCGTCTGCCGGGTAGTTTGTCTAAGAGGGCTTGGTCAGCGTAAGAGATTCCATGCTACTGTCGGATCTTCCAAGCTAGTATCGGAAACCACACTTAGTCCCGCTAGATAACAGGTAGTCATGGAGTAGACAGTAGATCTAGACCCCGGGTTGATAAATTGAACCGACACTATTCTGCATTTCCATTCTGCGATTGAACTTGGTCGCAGTTTGGTGTTGTGCTTTAGCGTGTCAAGTTTTTGGCGTCGTTGCGGGGGATTCCTAGTTTATTGTAGAAACATGAAAGTCTGTTACTCTAGATTTTTCTTTACTGCATTCACTCTCTTCTACCTTTGTGTCTTCATGGGGTTTGTTTGCATTCTGTGTACAGGTAGTGCATGACTCATAGCAAGTCAGAAGAACTACTGCCTCTAGATCCCCAAAGCTTGAACGGACTTGTAGGAACTTCAAGCAAGCTTTAAAGGAACGACTGGCTGCGGAGGAGGCTCTAGCACAGCTGCATATCAACCAGGAGGAAGACATGGGTGAGCCTCAAAACAATGATGTGGTTGTCCTCGATGAGCACACCATGAGATATTACTGGACCGCCAGAGCCGCGGACATGAGGTCGCCCATCCATCACCCTCAAGTTCCATCCAATAACTTCGAGGTGAGCACCTCTGTCATCACCATGCTTCGCGGCTCGGTGGTATTCCGTGGAAAGGAGGGGGAGTGTCCCATATCGCATCTGTGACGATTCCACGAGCTAATCGATGGGATCAAGATAAATGGGGTCCCAGCCGATGCCATCCTAATGAGATACTTCCCATTTACTCTAGAGGAGCAAGCCAAGGAGTGGCTGGACACTCGGCCTCTAGGATCGATCACCACGTTCGCCAACCTGGCCGACAAGTTCCTCACACGCTATCATCCTCCGTCAAAGACGGCAGACCTGCAAAAGCAGATCACGCACTTTGCCTAGGAGGAAGACGAAACCATTCAAAATGCTTGGGAAAGATACACAGTCTTTTCCTGAAGTGTCCCAATCATGGTTTCAACGACGCTTTCAAGGTGGGCACCTTCTACCACGCCCTCTTCCCAGAAGACAAGCAGCTGATTGACTCGGTTTGTGGCAGGAACATGCTAACCAAGATCCTGCCGCAGCTGAATCAACTCTTTGAAGAGATGGCAGAGCAGGGATATGATTGGGGAACTGCCAGGAGATCAAGACAAGCACCAAGTCGGGGTGTGCATATTGTAGTCACCCAGTCGTCTGAGTTGGTGCAGGTGGTATCTAAGCTGGTATCAGCCAATGATCGTTCTGGAATGGTTTCAGGGACAGGACAGTAGCAGGAAATGCATTGCCAGTGGTACGAAAGCTCCCATCACACTGTAGAAGACTGTCAGGTGATGATGGAGTCGACTACCCCCCAGGAGCAGTTGGACTTCATCGGTAATGCAGGTGTTTCGACCCCTACAGCAACACTTATAAAGAGGGGTGATCCCAGCATCCCAACTTCTCCTAGAGTGGAACTAATTCTAGGCCACCAGTCTCCCAGGGACCGCCAGGATTTCAGAGACCTCCTTACCAGCCCAGACAAGGGCAATTCCAGCAACAGCAGCAACCTCTCTATCCGCCCAAACAGGGGCTAATTCCTCCTCAATTACAGACGAGGCAATTTCAGCAGCCAGGTGCAGCCCCCACAGTCCCAGTACAGAGCGATCCTATGGCTAATTTGCGAGATATGGTGGGTTCTCTGGCCACCTCCAGAGCGAATAAGTTCAGCAACATCGAGCAATTCATTGAGAAAGCCTCAGGTAAATTCTTGGATCTAGAAGCTGGCCAGAGAAACACGCAGGCTGTACTGCGGGATATCCAGACCCAGCTCGGGATTGTGGCCCATGTTGTAGTACAGCGGGCTCCGGGTACTTTACCCGAGCAGACCATTCCCTATCCGTAGGACCCAAATGAACACTACATGGCCATTACTGCCAGGAGTGTCAAAGTGACTATAGATCCACCTGTCGAGGCACGACAGGAGAGAGAGAGAGACCCCTACTTCAGCACTTCCAACTAATGAAGAAGAAATGGAGAAGGAGGTTGAGGTGCCTACTCATAAGCCGCAACCAGTGGTGAAGGAGTATGTCCCTCAACTTCCCTTTCCTACTCGGTTGCACAAAGATCGACTGGAGACTTAGTTTGCCAAGTTCATGGCAATGCTAAAGCAGGTGAACATTAGTATGCCCTTCGTGGAGGCATTGTCGAAGATGCCCAAATATCCTAAGTTCATGATAGATCTCCTCACCAACAAGAGGAAGCTTGGGGAGATATGGTGGGTTCTCTGGCCACCTCCAGTCCGAATAAGTTCAGAAACATCGAGCAATTCATGGAGAAAGCCTCAAGTAAATTCTTGGAGCTAGAAGCTGGCCAGAGAAACACATAGGTTGTACTGCGGGATATCCAGACCCAGCTCGAGAGTGTGGCCCAGGATGTAGCATAGAGGGATCCGGGTACTTTACCCGGGCATACCATTCCCCATCCGCAGGAGCCAAATGAACACTGCATGGCCATTACTACCAGGAGTGGCAAAGTGACTGCAGATCCACCTGTCCAGGCACAACAGGAGAGAGAGAGACTCCTACTTCAGCACTTACAGCTAAATGATTAAGAAATGGAGAAGGAGGTTAAGGTTCCTACTCATAAGCCGTAACCAGTGATGAAGGAGTATGTCCCTCAGCTTCCCTTTCCTACTAGGTTGCACAGAGACCGACTGGAGACTGAGTTTTCCAAGTTCATGGCAATGCTAAAGCAAGTGAACATCAGTATGCCCTTTGTGGAGGCATTGTCGAAGATTCCCAAGTATGCTAAGTTCATGAAAGATCTCCTCACCAACAAGAGGAAGCTTAGGGAGATCTGATGGGTTCTCTGGCCACCTCTAGTGCGAATAAGTTCAGAAACATCGAGCAATTCATGGAGAAAGCCTCAGGTAAATTCTTGGAGCTAGAAGCTGGCCAGAGAAACACGTAGGATGTACTGCAGGATATCCAGACCCAACTCGGGAGTGTAGCCCAGGCTATAGCACAGAGGGCTCCGGGTACTTTACCTGGGCAGACCATTCCCCATCCGCAGGACCCAAATGAAAACTGCATGACCATTACTACCAGGAGTGGCAAAGTGACTGCAGATCCACCTGTCTAGGCACGACATGAGAGAGAGACCCATGCTTCAGCACTTCCAGCTAATGATGAAGAATGGAGAAGGAGGTTGAGGTGCCTACTCCTAAGCCCCAACCAGTGGTGAAGGAGTATTTTCCTCAGCTTCCCTTTTCTACTCGGTTGCACAAAGACCAACTAGAGACTGTGTTTGCCAAGCTCATGGCAATGCTGAAGCCGGTGAACATCAGTATGCCCTTCGTGGAGGCATTGTCGAAGATGCCCAAATATGTTAAGTTCATGAAATATCTCCTCACCAACAAGAGGAATCTTGGGGAGTTGTCGACGGTGATGCTCATCGAGGAGTGTTCTGCCATCCTGCAGAACAAACTACCAGAGAAGCGCAAAGACCGAGGGAGTTTCACTATCCCTTGCATGATTGGTAGTTTGCATGTAGGAAAGTCATTGGGGGATTTAGGTGCTAGCATAAACGTAATGCCATATAAACTGTTTAAAAAGCAAGGCCTAGGTGAACCCAGTATTACTAGGATGAGTATTCAACTTGCTGATAGATCCATTGTGTATCCTAGGGGAATTGCAAAGGACTTAATAGTCACACTAAGGCCATTCTCATATCCTGTTGATTTTGTTATTCTTGATATAAATGAGGATGTGGATGTGCCTTTAATACTGGGTACACCTTTTCTCGCCACCGCCAAGGCGCTTATTAATGTGAATGATGGAAAATTAATTTTGAGGGTGGGGGTGAACAAATCACCTTCTATGTTTCTAATAATATGAAACACTCCCCAGCTCCATGATGATCTAGGCTATTGCGATGTTATTGCTGATTTTGAGACCGCACTCGCCATCATGAGTGCGGGTAGTGATGATTTCATCGAGCGTTGTATTTTGCTAGGGGAACAGACATCGTAGGAGTTGCAGCTGGAGGATCAGCTCGCGGAGCTAGACGAAGCCGCGATCGAGGGGCGAGAGAAACCATTCAAGCCGATCCTTATCTCGCCCCGGATTGCCACATCATTGGAGGAGCCACCATAGCTGGAGTTTAAACCCCTCCCCTCTCACCTGGAGTATGCATTTCTCCGGGAGGGGAATAAGCTCCCAGTCATTATCAGCTCGGATCTGACACCCGAGTAGAAGAGCAGACTGGTGGCTCTGCTAAAGAAGTATGCACGGGCCATGGCGTGGAAGATAACTGACATCAGAGGCATTAGCCCATCCTTCTGATCCCACAGAATTCTAATGGAGGATGAGGTTAAGGCAGTCAGGCAACCGCATTGGAGATTGACTCCTAACTTGGAGGCAGTGGTCTGAGCAGAGATTGTGAAGATGATGGATGCAGGGATCATCTTTGCTATATTTCATAGCAAGTTGGTCATCCCACTCAGGTGGTCCCAAAGAAAGGCGGGATGATTGTGGTCCCAAATGAGAAGAACGAGTTGATCCCGATGCAGATCGTGACTGGCTGGAGAGTCTGCATCGATTACAGGCGCCTGAACGACACCACCAGGAAGAACCATTTTCCCGTACCTTTCATTGATCATATGCTGGAGAGGTTAGTTGGCCATGAGTTCTACTGCTTCCTGGATGGCATGTTTGGCTACTTCCAGATTCCCATCGCGCCAGAGGATCAGGCAAAGAACACATTCACTTGCCCCTTTGGTACTTTTGCTTACCAGAGGATTCCATTCGGTCTATGTAATGCACCAACGACTTTCCAGAGATGTATGTTGGCGATCTTCGACCGAGTGGTTGGAGAGATCATAGAAGTCTTCATGGACAACTTTTCGGTTTACGGAGACTCCTTCACTCATTGTCTCCATAACCTGGAACTGGTCCTAAAGAGGTGCGAGGAGACTAATCTGACACTCAGCTGGGAGAAGTTCCATTTTATGGTTCGTGAGGGAATTGTGCTCGGGCACAAGATCTCTAAGCAGGGGATTGAGGTAGATCGCTCGAAGATAGAGACGATCAGTAAGCTACCACCTCGCATTTTTGTGCAGGGGATCCGCAGCTTTCTAGGTCATGCAGGCTTCTACCGGCGCTTCATCAAGGATTTCTCGAAGATTACCCTGCATCTGACCAAGCTGCTAGAGAAGGATGCAACATTCCATTTCACTTCTGAGTGCACAGCTGCATTCTAGACATTGAAGGCGAAGCTTACCCTTGCACCCATCATGGTGACTCCTGACTGGTCTCTTCCATTTGAGCTGATGTGCGATGCGAGTGAATATGCAGTCGAAGCTGTTCTGGGTGAGAGATGCGAGAAGCACTTCCATCCCATCTACTACGCGTCGAAGACCTTGAACGATGCACGGGAAAACTAGACCACCATTGAGAAAGAGCTACTTGCCATGGTGTGTGCATTTGACAAGTTCCGACCCTATCTGGTGCTCTCCCATGTGGTGGTCTACACGGACCACTCCGCGATTCACTATCTGATGAGCAAGGCTGATGCAAAGCCTAGGCTGATCCGATGGATCCTCCTTTTGCAAGAATTTGATATCGAGATCCGGGACAAGAAGGTAGCCGAAAATGTTGCTGCAGATCATCTTTAACGGTTGGAAGCCCCCTCGGTAGACAACTTCGTGGAAGAGATCAATAGCTCCGTCCCGGTGAGCGATTGCTGGCGATGACCTTGGTAGAGAGCATGGCCCTTTGGTATTTTGACTTTGCCAATTATCTGGTGGGCAAGCATATACCGAAGGGGATGGCCACTCATGCAAAGCGCAAGTTCTTCTCCGACCTGAAGCATTATTTCTGGGAGGATCCTTACCTCTTCAGGATCGGAGCAGATGGCGTGATCCAACGTTGCGTCATGGAGTACGAGATGGGAGACATCCTGTCTCAATGCCACGAGGGACCTACTGGCGATCACCATGGAGGGAACCGCATGGCGCGGCAGGTGCTACAATTGGGCTTCTACTGGCCCTCACTCTTCAAGGATGCAGACATATTCGCATGACAGTGCGACCGCTGCCAGAGGTCAGGTAACATTTATTCCCGGGATGAGATGCCACAACATATATCAGTCGTTTGTGGAATTTTTGATGTTTGGGTATCGATTTTATGGGCCAATTCCCTCCATCTTTTGGCAATTTGTACATATTGGTTGCGGTAGACTACGTCTCGAGGTGGGCAGAAGATCAAGCCATGGCCACCAATGACGCAAGATGGGTCTTCTCATTTTTGAAGCAGCTATTCTCCCGGTTCGGGACACCTCGCGCCATCATAAGTGATAGAGGAACCCATTTTCAAGGGCAATTCACTAAGCTCCTCTCTCGCTATGGCGTTAAGCATATGGTTTCAATGGCTTACCACCCCCAGATGAATGGTCAAGCCGAGCTGACAAACCAGGAGCTTAAATGAATAATTGAAAAGACGGTGAAGCACTCCCGCAAAGATTGGTCCATCAAACTCGATGATGCTCTCTCGGCATATAGGACAGCCTACCAAAACTCGATTTGTACTTCACCATATAGGCTCGTCTATGGGAAGGCGTGTCATTTGCCTGTAGAGCTAGAGCACAAGCCCTTCTGGGCCCTTAATCTGCTAAATCTGGATTTGAGTGTTGCAGGTACTGAACGTAAGCTGCAACTGCTGGAGTTGGAGGAATGGTGTTACCACGCCTACGAGAACACCCGGCTCTACAAGGAGCGAACCAAGCGTCTTCACGACGCTCGGTTGAAAGGCCCGAAGGAGTTTCAGGTAGGTGACCGTGTTTTTCTCTTTCATGCTCGGCTGAAACTCTTTCCGGGCAATCTGCGGTCGAGGTGGTCGGGACCCTTCACGATCACCTAAGTATTCCTGCACGGTGCGGTGGAGATCAGCAATGCTCAAATTGAGCCGTTCAAAGTGAACGGCCACCTCTTAAAGTTGTACTTGGGAGGAGATGTCGAGCGTGCAGAGCTACTGATCAAGCTTGAGGACCCTTAGTTCCTCTACTGGTGTCTAGCTAAAAGATGGTAAAAAAGCGCTTGTGGGGAGGCAACCCCACCATGGTTTGCATTTCCTGTCCTTTTTCTTTTTAATTTTTGTGTTTTTGAGTCGTGAGGTGCTGTCAAAGGTTCGGATGTCTCTTTTGCTCGAAAACTGATCAAATCCGGGGCTCTGGAAATCTACACGGCCAGGCCTAAAATTCACACGGTTGTGTGGAAATAACCTTTGGCCGTGTGAAGCCCCTAGAAATTCCACACGGGCAAAAAGGGGCCCACACACGCCAGTGTGAAATCCCCGTCCAGCCCGTGTGAAATTCTCGGCCTCACACGGGAAAAAACTACACCCATACGGTCGTGTGGGTCTGCCCGAGTGGCGCCTCGTTTGCCTATAAAAGGGCTCTCGCGGCCGCGTGAGGCCAGAAATCAAAATCACTCGCCGGAAAACTCTCCTCCTCGCCGGAAAACTGCGACTTTTCGTGCTCTTGGTGATTTTCTGGCCATTTTTGGTCGGTTTTTCACCAAACCAACTTCATACCCCATCTCCCTTCCTCCTTTCCGGCCTATCCCTTTATTTTGTGGCAATTTGGGCTGGATTTGAGTCACCGGAGGCGATATCTGGTGAGACTCCGACGAGGCTCCGACGAGCATTTTCGGGCAAAATTTAGGGGTTGCGTCGCTTCCATTGCCTTCCCCTCATCATCCCCTAGACCTGTACTTGTGTCTCTAGGTTTGATTTTGCCATTTACCTTGTGAATTGCGGAGAATTGGGTGTTAGGGTGTATATATAGAGAACCACATTGAAATATGCGATTTGTTTGCAATTGTTTGAGGGGGTGGCTTGGATTATGTGTGGGATGTTTCCCTTGCTTGATTGAGCCCTTGTGTGCTAGGAATTCGTCCATTTTGTGCTTAATTTAATAGTGCACACAAGGTGTTCGATGAAATACCAGTTTTTCATACCATTGAGGTGATCTGATGGTGTGTTTGCTATGGATGTGAACCTTGAGTTGCCTTCTTTTATTGTTGATGTGCACCCCCACCCAGATTATGCTTGTTTGCTAGAGTTATTAAACCCCGAACTATGTATGAAATTATGGTTCGACTGTTTTCTATTATTAAGTGTGAGGGTGTGATTCACCGTTCCTATGAAGTGTGGTGGGCGGTCTTAAATCGGTACTCATTCCCGCCCTCTGAACTCTGGTTGATTGATTAGGTGTAGAAGGCTTCCGTACTTTCGTTGATCTTGTCGGGCCTAACTTAAAAAACTTGTCGCTGGTTATACTGACTCGGGCTTCTCGGTTTTCACCTTCTCTTTATAATGTTCAACGAAATAATGGGCCAAAAGCCCAAAATTGCCTGGGCCAAGCGGAAGCCCTCGTTAGCATTCATTTTCGTTGTAGATGTATTAAACGCGCATATAGGTTTTTTCCCATAGACATGCATATACGTTGGGAAGTGTGTCTCGTTATGAAATAGTCTGGAGGTTTTGTTCAAAGATGAGCGCAGATTAAGATCTTGGAAATGAAAGAATTTTTGGAAACTTGTTGGAGAATTCGACATGAAAAATGATATGATTGACGTTTATATCGATCGCATAAACAAGATCACTAACGGTTAACGGGCAGCACTTCACAAAGTTAATCTTCCTGACCACCCTTGCGGTAATCCTTCACATCTTCATTGCTCAAGTTATCCCTATCGCCGATCGGGTACGTGTAATTCTTGTGACGATGCTTGCTTGGTTCGACTACGAGAGCATTTGTCAAGCATCCACTACTTAGCGGAAGGGAAGATTGTTAAACCGGTTTATATCGATGTGTCGAGTTAGTCTTTTGGAGGTCTCAAGTTCGAATCCATTAGGTAGTACCATAATGACAAAAAGTAAAAACTTATATCCACGGTTGTCAAACCGGTTTATACTGATGTGCCGGTTTGACAAATGGAATGGTACGACCGGTGGTAGAACTGGTTTGTGCCGGTTCATGTTGTTTTAACAAAATATGTGAAAATTATTAACATCAAATTAATTTTTATCATATATAAAAACATATTTGAGAACAATTTACTTACAATTCAGCAAATAACATAAACTTTTGACTTTTAAATTCATGAAATAGATTATAAATTAATTAAATTCACCAAAATGACATAATTTAGTTTAGAATTTATAATTCGATCATGCCGGGCATACCGGTAACGTTACACTGGTTACGTGACTGAGATCGGTTTCAACCGACCCGCATGACAACTGTGCCTATATCGCTCTTACAAAAATAACTTTTCACACAAAAAAATTGCCGCTGGTCTCGGACTTCTCGGGTACTACCTTTTTTATAATGTTCCACGAAATTATGGGCCAAAAGCTCAAATTGGCTTGGCCCAAGCCTAATCCCTGGTTAACTTTCAGTTTCCTTGTTGATGTATTAAACGTCCACCGACAATTTGCATTAGTATTAGTATCCGTACTAAAAACCCTATAGCCCGTACCCTCGCTATTTGCTTTCTGTTTTTATGGTTTCCTCTCTTTTTAACTCCTCCTCCTAGCTAGCCGACGGTCGACAAACTTTGATCTGATTCCCGTTTAAATGCTCGTCGAAATTCTTCGTCATGCAATGGGTTTACTCAGGAGCTTCATGAATTCCGCCGCCGGTGCCATGCTCCGACCACGTCGGTTATCAATTACTATTCCCGACGATGCAAAGTCAAAAACGGAGCAGGATCAGATTATGCATTATGCACTGGATTCTAAGCTCTCACGGTAAGTTGAATAAAAAAAAAACTTCTGCATCTCACATGCATATAGGGTATTGAACGAGAAGAATTTAACTCGCCAAGGATTATATTATATAAATGAATAGAGTTGATAATTATTTTGCTGTAATGCGTTTATTTATCGATCGCTACTATTGGTAAAATAAACGGTGTATGAGTTGACCTATTTTGTTTAGGGCTAAGATCCATACTTTAGAAACCCTACCGTCCTGGAACCATAAATATCTGAATCACGGTATTAGTATAAAACATCTTACCACCGACTTTTTTGGCTTAACGTCCTATACGGTTGCACATTCCTTAGTTACGATTTAAAGGAAAGATTGTATATAAACTTGTTTCAAACTTTCTTCCTCAAGTATGTATCGACGTAGTCCATATTGTGTTAGCTACACGAATAAATGTGTTGTATTTATTTATTTATTTTAGTTTGTCGATTGCTTTTGGTTATAACTCGTACAAATGCATATGTCATTTTAACTATATTGAGAAGTGTGTCTCATTATGAAACAGCCAGGAGGTTTTGTTCAAAGATGAGCGTAGATCAAGATCCTGGAAACGAAAATTTTTTAAAGAATTTGTTGGTGAATCCGGCATGATCGATGATATGATTGACCTTTACGTCGACCGCATAAACAAGAGCTTGCTAATGGTTCATGGACACTTCCCAAAGTTCATCTTCCAAATCACTCTTGCGGTAACCCTTCATACATTGCTTGTATTAGAATATGAGTCGTTCGAGTAGTTATTATCATATTATTATTATATACTACTAGCGTTGTGATATAATTTTAACAGAGTTATATTCATTATCGGAATTGTATGAAGCTATGAGAGTTTGTTGTAGAGTACAATAATAGCCTTCTATAACAACTCTAACGCTTATATAAAAAAATACCTAACTTATTCGACTCGGATAATAAATAAAACTCTATCAAATTACATCACAATACTCGTAGCAAATAACTCTAACACTTATATAAAAAATACATAACTTCTTCGACTCGGATAAGAAATACTACTCTAACAACTCATATTCTAATAGCTTGCTCAGGTACTGGCCGAGTACGTTGTATTTCATGTGAAAGTTGGTGGTTGATGATCTGTGTCATTAATGCAGAAAATTGTGATTGGAGAAGCTGACGGTAAGGAGGATGACGAGGCTTGCTTGGTTCGACTAAGAGAGCATTTGTCGACCATCCACTACTTAGCGGAACGGAAGATTGACCCCAAGAAATGTGACTTTGTAAGTAAGTCTCTATACCCTCTAATTTTCCATACGTTCTATCAAAATCAAAGCATAATTATTCATTGAAACAAAATAATTGCAGTGGTGCATCCCCATAAAATATCAAAGCCACGCCATGGCAGTTGTCATAAATATTAAGGAGGCACGTTTTGAATATCTCAACAGCGGACCTGCCGATAGTAGCAGAACATTTGCCAAGAGAAGAAGCATGTGCGATAGAATTTTGAAGTTGGTAATTATGTACATTCGTTCGACGCTACAAGCTGGCGGCGACGAAGACATGATAGACTTCTCCAAGTTCAAGTGGACGATCCCTCCGATACCTTACCAACCTGAGCACTCCCATGCTTGCGCGATATACACGTTGCGGTTCCTGGAAGAGTGGAATGGAGGCACGGATATGTGCAGGTTCGAAGGTTGGGATGATGAGTCCTGGCATCGCAAGGAGAGGTTCAAGATATGTGCATCCATTTTGACCGACGAATCCAATGCTATTCTTCACGAGGTCAAACAGAGGGCACGAGACAGGAGAGACGCGGAGAGAAAGAGGAGGTTGGCACGAAGAGTGGATGATGCATGTTTTCATTTTGAGGTCCTCGGTCTTGGTTTTTTATTATGTTATTCTGTTTACGGTGCATTTCGAGAATTGAAAGTGTGAGTCTCGAGATCCTTGTAACTCTTAGCATTGTGTAAAAGTACTGTTGGATTAATATCTTCATACCATTATGTTTTTTTTTTTTTTTTTTTGGTATGGTGGTTTCTTGTTGGGTTGGGCTGCTCGGAATTGTCTGCAAAACTATTGTCGGATTAGTATTCTAATTATTATTATTATTATTATTATTTATGTTTGTTGATCTAATATACATGGAATAGTAAATCTCACTTACCTTATTTTTATTGGGATCCCTAGTGTTACAACTTGTTTAATTAGGGATCAATTTGTAATTTCTGCTTATTGGTCTTTTCCCTCGTTTCCTGTTGCTTTGGGAAGACTATTTAAGCCTTGTATTGGCCGACTGTAAACCCTAAGCCAAGGGTAAACTCACTTATTAGTTTTTCAGCCGAGAGCTTTCTGCTCTCCGTGGAGTAGTCTCGTTCACCTTGAACGAGGAAACCACGTAAACCTTGGTGTCGTGCTCTTTCTTTCTTTCCCGCGTTCATCGTATTTTACATGGTATCAGAGCTGTGCTGATCACAGGTTGAGTTATGGGTTCAGACGACGAATCATCCACCAAGTCTGTCAAGTCGAGCGCCGATCAATCGAAGCTCAAGTCGGCGATCGATGATGGACAGAGTGGGCTGCCGTCGCATCTCGTCTTGCATCAGTCCGAGAGCCCCAACAATTTGTTCGTTGGAGAGTTGCTCACGGACGTTAACTACGGCGAATGGGTAGTGGACATCACCGATTCGTTGGTTGCTAAGAACAAAATTTGTTTTGTTGATGGTACTCTTCCGGAGGCTGCGAATTCTGCCGAAAGAGATGCGTTGAAGCGTTGTAACGCCATGGTTAAAGGCTGGTTGAAGACAGCCATGTCTAAAGAAGTCCGAAATAGCGTGCGCTTTGCTCATACAGCTCGAGAGATTTGGGTGGACCTGCAGTCGCGGTTCAGCCAAGGAAACTCGTCTCGACTTTATGATTTGAAGCGCAAAATCAACAGTCTCCAGCAAGAGAAGATGTCAGTTTCGGTATTTTACACTAAATTGCGTGGGTACTGGGATGAGGTCCACGCAATCATGCCTTCTCTAGACTGCACTTGTGCAGGTTGCCATTGTGACGTCAAACGTCGTCAACGTGAAGTGCGTGAAGGAGAAAGGCTCTTTGATTTTTTGATGGGGCTGGATGATGCATTCAGCACCGTAAAGTCTCAGATTTTGGCAATGAAGCCAGCACCTTCTCTCGCGGAGGCCTATCAACTCGTCATCAATGATGAACAGCAGAGGCAAATTTCTCAAAGCCGGAAACCGCGAGCAGAGGCAGCCGTTTTTCAGGCTCAGGGGGAGCGGCAGGGTGATCGAGACCGTCGCTCGGACCGTCCTGGTTCACAAGGCGATCATGACCGCGATCGCGATAGGGAAAGGGAGCGTGACTCGGATGGCAAAGTGCGGTGCACCCACTGTCAGCGTACTGGACACGTGAAGGAGACTTGCTACCGTCTCATAGGGTTTCCGCCGAAGAATGGTGAGAAGGGCGATCAGTCTCGGCGCCGTAATGAGAAAGGCAGCAGACCTCAGGCAGCGCAGGTTGACGCCACGCCGAGTCCTCTCCCCGGCTTGTCCTCGTCTCAATTTGCGCAGCTCAAGGAGTTGTTGATCAATGATCTGCGCCAATCTTCGCCTCTCGAACCTTCTTCCAATATGGCAGGTACGTTTGCTGGTCACTCCTCTACTTGGTTGATTGATTCGGGTTGCACAGAACATATTGTTAATAATGCTTCATTGTTGGATGATGAGTTGGATTCGTCACCAACTTTACAGGTGAAAATCCCTAATGGGACAGGAGTTAAAGTTAGTACTATTGGGACAAGCAAATTATCTAATGACTTACATTTGCGTCGAGTTCTGCATGTCCCCGAATTTCAGTGTAATCTACTCTCTGTTAGTAGATTGACGGCAGATCTCCCGGTCGCATTAATTTTCTTGGGTAACTTATGTGTCATCCAGGACTTACCATCCAAGAAGCTGATTGGGATGGGTAAGCAGGTGAACGGGCTGTACTATCTGAAGCTGCTTAGTGGGGAGCATCCAGTGGCGCATTCGGTTCGTCATTCTCTGAGCATGGCGGATACTTGGCATGCTAGACTGGGTCATCCATCTTCAGCGAAGCTTAGTACATTGGAAAAGTTCATTGATTATCCTTTAATTCAGTCTAGAGATCCTTGTCAATCTTGTTTACGAGCTAAACAAACTCGGAATTCTTTTGAACCTAGTACTATTAAAACCAAGTCGGTTTTCGATCTTATTCATATTGACATCTGGGGAAGTTATAAGACAGCATCTACTACTGGTGCACATTATTTTTTGACCGTGGTTGATGATTATTCTCGTGCGGTCTGGGTTTTTCTGATGCGTCATAAGTCAGATGTTGGTCGCTACTTGATGTATTTTTGCAACATGGTTCGTACTTAGTTTGATAAGCAGGTTCGTCGCATTCAGGCGGATAATGGGCCTGAATTTGCTACTACAGCTTTGTCATCTTATTATGAAGAAAATGGTATTGTTCTGCAGACTTCGTGCACTGATACTCTGCAGCAGAATGGAGTGGTAGAGCGTAAGCACAGGCACTTACTTGACACTGCGCGAGCCTTGCGCTTCCATGCTAATCTGCCGCTTAAGTTCTGGGGCGAGTGTGTACTGACTGCAGCTTATCTGATCAACAGAATGCCTCTCGTTAGTATTGCGAACAAGTCCCCGTACCAAGTCTTGTTTGGTAGTGACCCTTCTTACAGTCACCTTCGGTCCTTTGGTTGTCTTGCCTATGCCAAAGATACGCATCAGGGACTCTCCAAGTTCGCGGAGCGAGGGCGCGCTGGTGTTTTTCTCGGGTACCCGTCTAATCAACGTGGGTATCGCATATATGATCTAGAGAAGCATGTGATTTATACTTCCAGAGATGTTAAATTCCTGGAGGATGTTTTTCCTTACCATGCAGTTAATGATGAGACTCTCTTGACACCGGCAGCCGTGTCACAGCCGCATTTTGGTGTTGCGCCGAAATTCCTGGATGATGACCCGTTGCCTGGTTCCTCTATTCCTGCCGTGGTGACACCACCTCCCGCGGAGGATCCCTCTTGCTCTGACTCCCCTCCGAGTTCTCCAGCGGCGGATTCTCCTTCCTCTGAGCTCGGAGACGTGTCCAGTCCCGGTGGTCACCAGCAGCACTCATCTTCTTCTGCTCCTCTCACTCGTCTAAGTTCTCCAGAGCAAGCAGCGGCTTCGTCCCCCACAGATGCTCCGCGTCCACGACAGAGTGATCGTACCAGACTTCCCTCCACGCGTTTGCGCGGGTATGATGTTGATTTACCCGGTTTTGGGGGTTCGGTTGAAGTGGAGTATCCACTTGAGGATTACCTTGGATATGATCGTCTTTCTACGGCTCATCATGCGTTTGTGGCTGCCGTTACTGCAGCCGAGGAGCCGACCTATTTTTATCAAGCGGTGCGTCATAAGCATTGGCGCGATGCCATGCAAAAGGAGATTGACGCATTGATTGCTAATGGTACATGGACTTTGGTTCATCTCCCTCCTGGGAAGAAGAGTATTGCATGTCGTTGGGTCTTCAAAGTCAAATTTAATCCCGATGGCACTGTCGAGCGTTATAAAGCTCGTCTCGTGGCCAAAGGTTATACGCA
The DNA here is from genome assembly GCA_964030455.1 of Linum trigynum. NCBI lineage: Eukaryota > Viridiplantae > Streptophyta > Magnoliopsida > Malpighiales > Linaceae > Linum > Linum trigynum. The sequence continues at coordinate 6,913,826 of OZ034817.1, forward strand.
GGTTGAAGGGATCGACTATCATGATACTTTTGCCCCGGTGTCAAAACTTGTTACAGTCCGTTGCTTACTCGCAGTTGCTGTTACTCGTAATTGGCATATTCATCAGCTCGACGTGAATAATGCATTTCTTCATGGTGATCTTGATGAGGAGGTTTACATGACTGTTCCGCAAGGATTTGCTCGACCTGGTGATGCTCGTGTATGTCGTCTACACAAATCCATATATGGGCTTCGTCAGGCCTCGCGAAATTGGTATCAGAAGTTTACTCAAGCTCCACTTGGTCTTGGTTTTGTTCAGAGTCGCGCGGATCATGCTCTTTTTGTTTATCACCGCGCCTCTGTTTATGTGACCGCCCTCATTTACGTTGATGATGTGATACTTGCTGGCACAGACTTGTCCTTTATTGCTCAGGTTAAGGATTCTCTCCATGCGCAGTTTACCATCAAAGATCTGGGTCCTCTGAAGTATTTTTTGGGGATAGAGGTTGCTCGCTCGCCTAAAGGGATTGTTTTAAATCAGCGGAAGTACGTCTTAGACATCCTTGCTGATTCTGGTCTTACTGCGGCCAGGCCCAGTCCCACTCCGATTGAGCAACAACATCATTTGGGGCGTCATGAGTCTCCTCCTGCAGCGGATGCTAGCGCGTATCGCAGGCTTGTTGGGCGATTGTTGTACCTCACGGTCACACGCCCGGATATCACTTATTCTGTGAATTTGCTTAGTCAGGCCATGAAGGCGCCCACCCGGGCGCATGAGGAAGCTGCCGTGTGCGTCCTTCGATACCTCAAATCCACGCTTGGCCGAGGGCTTTTCTTCCCGACTTCTACTCCTCTTGTTCTCACTGCCTTCTGTGATGCTGACTGGGGCGGTTGTCCGCTTTCCCGGCGTTCTACTTCGGGTTATTTCATTACTCTTGGTGCCTCTCCGATTTCTTGGCGCACGAAGAAGCAGACAGTTGTGGCGCGTTCTTCGGCAGAGGCAGAATATCGGTCAATGGCTAGTACAGTTAGCGAGGTTCTGTGGTTGCGCTGGCTGCTCCGTGATTTGGGTGTTTACATATCTGGTCCTACCCCATTGTTTTGTGACAATCAGGCTGCTCTTCACATTGCAGCCAACCTGGTTTTCCATGAACGGACAAAGCACGTGGAGATGGACTATTATTTTGTGCGTGAACGGGTTCAGTCTCGTGACATTGTTCCGCGAAAAATAGCTACCTCGGAACAACCTGCTGATTTGTTTACCAAGGGTCTGAGCGTGGATCAATTTGGTCATCTACTTGGCAAGCTCGGTCTTCTTGACATTCACTCCTTCGCTTGAGGGGGAGTATTGGGATCCCTAGTGTTACAACTTGTTTAATTAGGGATCAATTTGTAATTTCTGCTTATTGGTCTTTTCCCTCGTTTCCTGTTGCTTTGGGAAGACTATTTAAGCCTTGTATTGGCCGACTGTAAACCCTAAGCCAAGGGTAAACTCACTTATTAGTTTTTCAGCCGAGAGCTTTCTGCTCTCCGTGGAGTAGTCTCGTTCACCTTGAACGAGGAAACCACGTAAACCTTGGTGTCGTGCTCTTTCTTTCTTTCCCGCGTTCATCGTATTTTACAATTTTAGTTATTGTTTCAAAATTTTATACCTTTTTTATTTATGAAAAATTTAATTGTATTAACTCAGCTTTCTGTAGACCGTTCTCTATTGATTTAGAATTTTGTATCGAACTCAAAAAAGTGATAAAGAAGTTTAAAAAAAATTAAGGCCACAAACAAAGAAGTTAGAATAAGAAAATATGCTTCAATTAATAAAAAAAAAATAAGCGAAGAGCTTTTGATTTTCTTTCCCTTCTCATATGTCGATATATGATAATAGAAAATATTCTGATCTATATCCCACGAATATCGCATTTTTATCTGTTACACCTGCAATTTTGAAATAACGATGAAACACATTAGCATCCACATCCATCAATCTTCCACATACTCAATTAATTTACCTTGGCAATGTTCTAACAAAACCAACCACAAACGGAACTATCAGTTGTGACTAATTTATTAAAGCAATATTTAAGGAAAATGATCAATTATTCAACCAAATGAGATATGTCCTAACTCCAACCAATTATCCCTTCTAATTATATATTACCTATTTACATAAAAGTATATGACGTAATAGAGAACATAAAACAACTCCATGAAAACGAAGAAGAAATATCATTGAATGGGAAATTTATCATCCAACAGTTTTAATTTGGAAGAAATTAAGAAAATAGGGGAAATAAGAGTGAGCAGTTGCCAGCTTCAGATCAAGGAGGAAGAGGGAGTAGTCGACAATCCACGGTTTGGTTCACCTCGTCTTCGCAATGATAGGATGAACTGCTTTCATCAACAGGCAAAAATATGTTACAACTGCTCAAAATTTTGTCATCTAATCGTTGCCTCGTATACCTCTCTCCTATTCTCCTACAAAGAAAAAAAAACTTCATATGCATTACCATTTCCTTCTCTATCTAATTTTTACTTTCAATGTTGGATTTTATTTCTTGAGAGACAATCAAAATGGAAAAAAGATAGAGATAAATTGAAAGGTTGCATTCATAATTAATATGTTTTCATTTAATCGGAATGAATAAGAAGTCTTTTAAAAAAATACAATTATTGCTTTGTCAAGTTTATCTTCAGACCTTTTTCTGTATAAATTATACTAGTTTTATAAGTATATATATTAGGAAGAAGTGAGTGTTTGATAGCAAAATATATAGTCATATAGTTCATTTTTCAAAATAGGTTGATTTTCAAATGCTTATTTTTTTCTTAGGCCATCGTTTAAATTGTTATTATTCATATGTGTGCTTGTTTTTTCCATCGAAAACTAACTTATTATAAAATTTTTAGTAGAAATGAATAGAAAATTTACTTAATGAGATTTAACAAGATACATTTACGTTAAACAAATATGATATATGTCACTCTCTATTGTCATCTTTATAGTTTGTTTAATTGAAGAAAAGATTATTACTTATGTGTGTTTTTTTGTTTAAATGTCACAAAAAATGTAACTTATTTTAAGTTTTAGTAAAAATGAGTAGAAGTATTAAAATAAGAGAGGGATAGCTCTATAAATAGATCAAGAAATAAATTTTTGTTTGTAAAAAAATTGTTCACCTTGGCATCTATTGAATTCACCAAGTGCTTATGTGGTAAGAAGTGACTTTTGAATAGCCATAATATTAAGTATAGATAGATAGATATAGATGTATAAGTCTAGGTTGTACTATAAAGGAATTTGTACCATAAAAAAATTTGTACAAAAAGTATATGTACAATTTGAAGTTGTACCATAACGTTAAAGATACAATTTCAAGTTGTAAACAAAAATCTATAGCACCAATACTATACAGAATTGTAAAATTTGTAAAGAGAGGTGATCTCAAGTCCGACTCGTGTGTTTCTTTCTTCAACATACATATCGATGGATAACGGTCGCCGAAAGGGTATACTAAAGATTGAGTGACATAGGTTTTTTGTTTGGGCCGAGTTATTGGGTTTCTCTTGGTTTGGCCTGTTGGTGAGTAGGTTGGTGATCGTGGGCCAGTGTTCTTAATTTCGTTATTGGGGGCGACATGATGAAATGTTGGTATTTGGCCCAAGCTGAATTGGTTATGTTCGGTTGTTCAGCCATTCAATTATATCTCATGTCACGAGTTGTAAATTAGTCAAATCGAGTTTTGTCTAATTGGGTTCGATTTTATTAAAATCTTGGCTCATTCTTTATCATGAGCTCGACTTACTAAAAAACTCACGATCTATTTGTAAAAAAAAAAGCTCACTATCTCTATTCATGAAAGACTCATCAATAAAATCATGAGTTTGGTTTGAGCTCCTCTAATTTCTTACAAATAGTTCCACCTCTAAACTAAACTCTAAAATTATTTATAAATTAAATAATATAATATTTGAGTGTGTATGCATGATAGATGTGATTGATATCATCATTATTAAAAGAAAGAATAATAGTCAATCTTTCATCATGGACTGATCCAATGTTTATATACTATGTTGGTATCTTATGATTCCGTTCATAAATTTTAACTAGTTCATATAATGTTATTTCATAGTAATTAGTATCTAAATACATCTATGATACATAACTTCTTTTTTACATTATAAATGATGTATATATGTTCACATATTCAAACTGTTAAACATAAACTTTAACAAGTCTATGAATTATCAATAAACCAACTCATGACATATAGTTCGATTCACTTAAGCCAATAGTTGAGTCAGCTCGCTAGCCACAATGTCAAACCAATATCATGAGCTCAAAATAAACATGCTCACGAGTTGAGTTCAACAAAGAACCAAGTCGACCTGGCTCGAGAGCCTTATAAGTTGAACAAAGTTTAGCTCAAATTTGTCTCGTTAGTAAATGAGTCGAGTGTTGAACGAATTTTTTTCGAGCCAGATATCGAGCTGCTTGTAATACCGATGACAATTTCTGACCTGACTCGCTCGACCTGACCTGCTCTAATCTGTTTGGGATGGGTATTACTCGAACCATAGTAGGGTGAGACGGGGCATGTGTATTGCTTTGTACCTGTCACACCTCGTTCTCGACCTGATATTTCTAAAATCATATTTTCATCCGTAAGGAAATTTTAAGGCTTTATCTTTCAACTATTTAGACTCAATTATTTTTTCTACTATATCTGTCATCGTTCATGATGTGTTTTCTCTATGTCTTCTTGTAAAGTGTGGCTCATCTGGGTGCGTAATGCGAAATACAAACGTTCTTATTTCAAATAACATATAAAAATAGATTTACCCATTCTGTATCCTCCGAGTATAACTTGACCTGACTCACACTTAGTATGAGATTTTTTATTTATTTATAAAATAGTATGAGAAAATTGAAGTGGCTGGTGTGCTCGTAAACGGCTGATCGCATTTGCAGTCCTACACGCATGTAGGTATAATGTTAATTATCACTAACTTCCATCTTCATAAAAGGCAAAATAGACTTGTATAGCCAAAACTTTCGAGGTTTTGCCAATAATAGCCAATTTTGAAGAAATATCACTTATAGCACTCCCGTCCAATTCTTTAACGATTTCAACTAATAGGCTGATTGGACAAACGGAAAAGCTGAGTTAGCGAGTTTCTCTATTTAAAATTCCACGGTGGATTAATTTTATAAGATTAAAATTAAAATTAAAGTGGAACCGAATAGTCTCCACCTACCATCCATTTTCACTTAGGGATGGCAATCAAACCCATGGCCGCGGGTATCCGACCGCCCCCGACCCAGTCAACGCGGGGAATCCCCGCTTTGACCGGGTATGGGGCGGGTATGGGTAAAACCCGCAAAAAGTTTGATGGGTATGGGGCGGGTATGGTTTTAGCCTCCCCCGCCCCATACCCATCCCCATACCCACCCCACCAAGATAATTTTTTCATATATAAAAAATATGTGCATCAAATTATAATTTATCAATGATGATGAGTATAACTTGAGAAAATAAATAATAGAAATGCAATTGAGTGACCACCTTAATCAAAATCTAATTCATTTCTCTCAATTCTCATTTCACTCTTTCACTTTCCCCCTTGTCAACAAGATAATGTTAGTTAATTATTATTTAGTAGATGTATCAGAGTTAGAACATAATAATTTGAAAGATATTAAACTCTATATTATGTATTAATGGATATTTTAGGATCATATTCTTTGAACCATATTAAAAAATGACCGTGTTTTGTTAGCTTCATGATATAATATGTTCGTTTAGTTATAATTAAAACTTTTTTTTGTAAATTTTAGGTATAATAATGTTGGATGTACGGGTATGGGTATTACCCATGGGTACCCGAAACCCACGGGTATGGGGATGGGTTTGCAAAACATTCCCCGCATGGGTATGGGGCGGGTATGGGTTTGGATATTTGAAGATGGGTATGTGGATGGTTTAGGCAAACCCGCCCCAAACCCGCCCCATTGACATCCCTATTTTCACTTCCCCCTTCTCTCTCTTCAGCAACGCATCCCTAATTTTCCGATCCAAACCACCACCGCACCCGATTCCCCCACCGTGGCCACGACGCCGCTTCCCTCTTCGCTCTCGAGATTGCCCAGCCACAATGCCCTCCTCTTCGATGAGAACTTCATCGTCCCGGTCGCGAGACAGAGGCTATTCAATAAAGATGGCGGCGAGCTCCTCAAGGACGCGTCGATCCAATCGTAGAAGCTGGAAGTAGGGAAGAAGAGGGACAGGCGAATCCATCTTCCCCACCATCGGAGACTCAACCACAGCAGCAATATTCAACCTGCCACCATTCCTAATCCCATGGGAATTCACAAGCATATCCGATGATGCGTACCCTTTAGCGGAAGTGGAGAATCAAATCCCCATATCTCATTACCGTAGCCAGAGATTTCGAGCCTGGAGAATCAACAACCCAGATCTGGTCAAGACTCTCACTTGGACAAGCAAATCGGTACTCTGTTCCAACAATCGATCCATTATTTTGCCAGCAGCATTGAGGAATTCAATCCTGACGCTTCTGGCGCTGGCAACGACGATTTGCTCAATTCAAGAGCGCAAAGTAGGGTTTACCCGCCGCCGGTCGATGGGAGACTTAAGTGGTGAAAAAAGAAACGACGATGACGATTTCCTCAAATCAATCGCGAAGAAGAAGGTGGTGTTTGTGCAGGAAAGAAGAAGGCGGAGATTGTAGTCTTTTTCTTTCAGATTTTTTTCCAGATCTATCATCTATACCAACGTTTGTGCAGGAAAGAAGAATGCTGAAATTTGTTTTTTGCCCTCACAGTGGATTTTTACAAGTCAGGGATATTGGTGGGTGTTGGTGTGATTGATTTTTGGAGAAGAAGAAGATGGATTTGGAGTGATGAATCTACCAGCAGCCCGATTCAGAGGCGAGGATTGTATCTACTTCGACCTCTGATTTTGTTTTTGGCAGGGGTGAGGAATCGACGATGAAGCAGAGAACGCCGAAAGTAGCCGGATTCTTGTCCTAAGAAGAAGGGAGATTAAATGAGATTTAACATACAAAAAATATATATTTTTTAATTTTAAAATGTGATGTGGCGGCTATGTGTCGTCTAGGTGGCAGTGACATTAGCTTAACGTCTATTTAACTGACGGAATTGTTAATGTTGTTAAAGTATTTGACGGAAATGACTAAATTTGTCAAACAAGTTTTAAAAATGTGCCTATAAGTGGTATTTCTCCAAAATGGGCTATTATTGGCAAAACCTCGAAAGTTTTGGCTATACAAGTGTATTTTGCCTTCATAAAAATGCTATACTTTGCTTAGCTCTGAGCACTCCACTCTAAGTAAGGAAATAAAAAGCAGACCAAATTGGAATTCTAGAAGGCATATGCAGCCGCATAAACATCAAGTAAACAAACTACACAAAAAGGAAGATATGCAAAGATATTAAATAAGAATATGAGATCCAAACAACATCTACAATTAGAACCTGGAAAGTTATAGCAAATTAGAAAAATTAAAATAAGCACACCACTTTCCTATAAAAAACAAACAAACCATTCAATATAATAACCCTAACATCTACAATTAGAACCTGGAAAGTTATAGCAAATTAGAAAAATTAAAATAAGCACACCACTTTCCTATAAAAAACAAACAAACCATTCAATATAATAACCCTACAGAGATATTTATAGAAGCTAAAACAATGCACAAACAAAACATGGTAAGAAACGGCACAACTCAAAGCGTTACGTCTCTGGTTTTTTCTTATCTAATAAAAGCTCAGTTTGGTCCTGCTGTAGCTTTCGCAGAAGCAGCTTCTGGCTTGAGCTTTTAGAGAAGTACTTTTCAAAAAAAGCAGTTGAGCGTTTGGCTGAAAAACTATTAAAAGTGCTTTTTAATATGAGAGGTTATGTAAAATGACTATAAAGGACTTATAATATAAACTATGAATAATAATTATGAACAATAAAATATAGTCAAAATGGATCTTGTTAAATTTCTTTTATATTAAATAATATGATTTCATAATTTATTTTATTTTTAAAATGATATAAATGAAAGAAAATTACATTTTCTGAAATAAAATTAAAATTTGGTAAGGATAATCTTGTATTTTCAAAACAGCTTTTCGCAGAAGCTCCAAATCGGAACTTCTGCTTTTATGTTATACAAAAGCGCTTTTCAGCTTTTCAAAAGCCGAGTTTTTAGAGGTGTTTGGCCCTGCTTCAGCTTTTGAAGCCGAAAAGCACTTCTAAAAGCCGGGCCAAACATAGGCAAAATTTCTACATGAGAAGGGAACATGCTAAGACTATATTCTTTTTATTTTTTTGTTGAAAGATTCGCATTACGTCTAGAGCACATTACGTAAATAATGATCAAGGAAGATTCCCAGAACATCATGGCGATTGGCGAAGCCATTGAACAAGGTCTCTATGGTACACATTGAAGGGAAGTGTGCCAAAATAAAAGCATGGTCCATGAAACTGTACCAGAAAAGTCAGCGGTAGGATATTTTATGATAAACCGTGGTTTAATCGTAGTTCAACCGTTATACCGTTAAATACCGCCTACCGGTTTAGCCTCCAATACTGGTATTTTGTGGTTGAACCGCCGGTATGGTACGGTTTTACGGATACTGAATAAAAGTCATGACCCTTGCTTGTCAAGTAATTGGCCGCAAAATTAGATTCCCTAAATACATGGGAAACACTTACTTCCCAATTAAGATTCAAATAAAAAAAAACTATTTTGCCAAACTACTACAACGGTGATTGTTCTACGGCGCTGTTTGAAGATCTCAATGGTCGTCATTGAGTCAAGCTTGAGCTGGATTCTCTGGTAGCCTTCTTTCCAGGTGATCTTTAGGCCTTCTAGAGCTCATTTCAATTCAGCCGCAGTGATTGATGAGCAGGAGCCGAGGTTGCAGACAAAGGCTCCTTTACTTCTTCCCAAGTGATCCTTGAATAAACCTCATGTTGCAGCCTTTCTGGTAGGGGCGAGGACGTATCCATATGATTGTAGCGGGATCCATCCTTTCTCTAGGTAGATCCCAACCAATAAGCCTGCTTTGGCCTGTTACTGCACTAGCAGTAGTTGTTTCCGGACGTTTGTGTGAGCCTGCCCAACCATGCTAAACCATGCTTGGATTCTTCCAATCAATCCATTCTTTGAGAACGTTTTTCCCTCCATCGCCTCCTCATTCCTTTGTTTCCATAGATGCCATACAATAATGCGAAAATCAGTAGTCGTTTTCTCATGTCTGAGATTAGAAATCAGACACTCGTGCAGAGGGAAGTTCATGTTGTTGGCCACAATTTTATTATGGAACTTCGCTCATACACTTCTTGCTTTGCTACAGTTTCTAACAATATGGTCCATAGTTTCTTCTTTTGTTTGTTGCAATCTTTCTTCTTGTCCCTTCCTTGTTAGTCAGAATCCTGTCGTGCAAGACAAGCCACAGAAAATGCTTGACTCTTTTTGGCCCATTCCATTTCCATAGGTCTTTCCAGCATCTTTCAGGTTCCCTGTCATCATTCTCAGCTACGAGCCTGTATAGCGAATTCAGGCTGAATCGACCCTCCTTCGTCAGAAAATTTCAGCAGAAACCACCTAACAGAAGAACAAGAGCTCCACCTCGGCTAAAATGGACGAGCAATCCAGCGAATCTCAGAAAGAAATGAATAAAAAACAAACCAAAGTCACATCACCCCTCCCACAAGCTACTGTCCAGAACAAAGCGAAAAGCGTTACGAAATCAGCTACAAGCCACACAATGCTAGGAAATGAGAAGGGGTCGAGTAAAGAAGCCAAATCAGGACATCTATCTAAGATGAAGACGCCATCAACTTCATATGCTGCCAAAGTTCAGGGGAAGGATGTGCACCCCACACCAGAAAAAGGAAGCGTCAAAGGAAGAAAAATCAAATTTTCCTCATACCATGTGAATGTGAAGTCTGTGCAGGAAGATGCTCAGCACCCTAAAGCTAATTCTACAAAAGAAGCCACAGGGATTGTGAGACGAGCATGGCTATCAAACGTTGTCGATTTTTGGGCTCTCGAGTCCTCCAGGAAAGAATATAACCAATCTAGCTATGGTTAAAAATCTTCTCATGGGATTGTAGTGGTGTCAAGCACCACAAGTTTCTTTCTACTTTTATGTTGTATAAGGCTACCTAAAGCCTGAAATAATGTGAATTCTGGAGCCAGAATTAGTGAGGATGGTACTGCTTCGGTTATCAAGACACTAGGATTTGACTCATCAGCAATTTCTGATGCTACTGGTTTCAGTGGAGGCATCTGGCATCTGGGTCCATTGGAACGAATTTGATATGAAGTTAGAAGCCATCAACACTCATAAACATTTTCTAAACCTCAAATGCTACTTTGCTCAGAAAGAAAGATTCCATAACATTGTTGTGTATGGAAGTCCAAATAAGCATGATAGAGTATAACTATGAGATTCGATCAAAAGTATTGACAAGGCCACCCACCTTCCATGTATCCTGACAGGCGATTTCAACTCCATCGCCAGAGCCTGTGACAAGCATTGAGGACTATGGATTGATTGACCTTAGGTTCTCGGATCACAGGTTCACTTGATTCACTAGAACCTCTGGAATCAAAGAAAGGCCTGATGATAGTTTATGCAATCTGGAATGGCAGCACAAGTTCCCCACAACCACCACTTTCCACCTGCCAAAGATTAAATCTGACCATCATCCCATTCTGACATGCACTTCAAACTAGGTTGTGAAACAAAAATTATTGAGATTCATTTTATTGCCTCCTGATTCGCTCACGATGACTTCCCTTAATTTTTGTCTTCTTCCCTAGGGTACTTTCCTCTGTCTGTGCAACAGTTCTTGGAAGACCTCCAAAAATGGAACAAGGAAGTTTATGGCAACATCTTTCAAAGAAAGAAGAAATTGTTGTATGAGCTCAAGTCAATGGAGATGATCAATGAAATAAGTTCAACGACAAGGTCGATTGACAAGGAATAAAAAACCCAGGAAGAACTGGAGCAGACTCTTTGGTAAAAAGAGATATTGTGTATCCAAAAATCCAGAACTAACTGGGTGGTGTACGGTGATCTGAATACACGCTACTTTCATATCAACACTCTCAGTATAAGGAAGAGGAATAAGATCAACTACCTTAGTGATGATTAGGGCCAAAGGATTGCAGATGCTACACACTCCTCTTCATGGTCAGGGAGATTTTTCTCCAACTATTTACTAAGAACATTTTGGTTTCTAGGCATATTATTCCAGCTAATTTCCATGTTTTGGATAGTTGTCTTATGTCTAATATGGCATCCTTCCCTAGTCATGAGGATATCAGAAATATTGTTATGTACATGAATGGCCTTAAGGCCCTAGGTAAAGATGGCTTCCAAGCCATTTTCTACAAGAAATGTTGGAACTCTGTGGGTAGAGATTTCTGTGTGTTTATCTTATCTTGCTTTAGGAATCCTAAAAAAATCTAATTCATCAATGAGATTCTCCTCACCTTGATTCCCAAAGTGGAAAACCCCTCCTCAATGAGTTAGTTCATACCTATTAGCCTGTGTAATGATGACTATAAAGTGGTGGCAAAACTGATTGCTAACAAATTGAAACCATTGATGTCTTATCCTGTGAATAAAAACCATTCCAGTTTCATCCCTAATCGACACATCACTGATAATATTATTATTTTTCAGGAAACCATCCACTCCATGGCAAGGAAAAGTTGCAGGAAGGGCTTCACGATCCTGAAGGTGGATCTTGCTAGCTAGAGGAATTTCTTGAAGAAACACTTAAGGGTGCTAGGCTACCTGAAAGCATCATCAAACTGATAATGGAATGTGTGACCTCTACAAGCTATCAAGTCTTATGAAATGGAGGAGAAACTGGGACTTTCAGGCCAACCAGAGGACTTAGACAGGGATGTCCCCTCTCTCTTTATCTATTTACTCTATGTGTTGAAAGATTAAGTCACTACATTGATTATGAAGTTGGGAATGGTAACTGGAACCCTATTAGGTTGTCACCATGTGTGGGGGGTGGGGGGCATGCTCTATCCCACCTGATTTTGTTGATGACCTAGGGTTCTTTATTGAAGCTAATCCTCAACAGGATGATATTGTTCTAAAATGCCTTGACTGTTTTTGTGAAGTCTCAGGTGAAGCTGTTAGTAAGGAAGAATCCAACGTATTTTTTCCCAAAAACTTTAAGAAGAAGAACAAAACTGAAATTTGTAAGAGACTTGGGATTCAAGCCACTCTGGATCCGGGGAGATACCTTGGTGTTCCTGTGTTCAATGGCCGGATCACCAAAGCTACTTATAAGTATATCATTGATAGGATAGACCAAAAAATACCAACTGGAAAGCCAGAACCCTATATTTAGCTAGTAGGGTTACCCTTGCCACATCTGTGCTCAATGCCCTACCCACCTATACTATACAAACCACTTCCCTCCTTTATGTGACACCATTGATTGGAAAATCAGGGGTTTTGTTTGGGGGTCTAGTGATGGGAAGAGGAAGACTTACCTTTTTTCATGGGATAATATCTGTAAACCTAAGGAACTAGGTGGTCTGGGTTTAAAATATGCTACACATATGAATATGACTTATATGATTAATCTTGGATGGAGTATGCTTAACAAGGACACTGATCTGTGGGTTCAAGTGTTATAGGGCAAATATTTCAAGCAACACAATGAGAACATCCTATCCATGAAGAAGAGTAACCACTCCAACTTATGGAAGACCATTGTTAAAGGAATGAACATTATGAAACATGCTACTTGCTGGAGCATCATGATTGGCTAGTCAAGAAAGTTCTGGACCCAACCCTGGATTAACAGTGGTATCAACCTGAAGGATTTTGCTCTAGTGGACATCAATGAGGAGGATAGAGATTTTGTGGTTGCAGACTGGATTACAGAGGAAGGTGGGTGAGACCGGGGAAAACTCAAGCTAATGCTTTCTAATGACATGTTCTCGGCTATTGCAAGGATGGAGACTCCTGATCCTAAGACTATCTTCAATGACATGTCAAAATGCCAAAAAAATCCCTTAAGCGAGGTATCAAAATGAAAAAACGCCATATTTGTAGGATAAATTTGGCACACAACCCAACAGATAAAGCCAAAATCTATTGGAACCATCTTTACACACGCTCCAACGTGCTGAGGGGCGATAAGGTTGCATGCTCGAGAAAGAATCGCCTCTTTCCTGCATAAGCAGGAGTGTAGACTGATGGCTTAATCATTATGTATTAATATAATATTTTTACATTTCCCTTCCCAATTTTCATATGCTTTCACATAGGGTGGTAAACAAGTCATTCCAATTTATCCATTTTAATCATTTGATCCATATACTTTGATTTTGTGAATATTAAATCCAAAACCACAAAAAATAGAACTCTACAGTTTTTTTGTTATTGGGTCTGGTCGAGTGGACTATACATTTAAGTAAAAATACAAACCAACAATTAAAAAAATTGTATAACTAATTAAAATTTTAAGAAAATAAACCAAAACAAAAATTATTAAAATGCATAGAAATTGTTGTTTAGATATTGAAGAAGTACAATGTTCGTCAACATATGTCTAGTATTTTTCATAAATATTTACAGAAATAAGCTAGAAATGTTATTCATTATAAGCTAGCACATTCATACTATTCTATTCTTCTAAAATTGTATAGAGAAAAAAAAAACATGGATCATAGCCTACATTAAATATGTCTAATATGACAAATATCCTAATTTTCTCACAAATATGATTGTATACAATATAAAAACGTTTTAGGTACGAACAGTTAGAACAATAGTTGTAATATGAGTTGACTCAAAATTCTACAGGTTGTATAATCTAAAACCCACACCAAAACCAAGAGAGCAAGTAGTTTGGGTCGAGTTACAATTTATTTTGTTCTTCCCTACTATCACACTGATGTAGATGAGAAATTGTTAAAGTATCATCACTCAAAATAACCCTTTATTTTGGTTAACACGTTTTCGCATTATTTCGAAATAACTCAACCCAAATAACTTATAAGCTCTTTCGACTGTCAAATCAGTTATTTGGGCCAAATAACTCAATGAGTTATTTGTTCCAAAACAACTCATCCAATTACCCAATCCAAAGGGGAGCTGGTATGGTGATTACTATGAAATAGTAAGTTAGTAATCACCATGGTTACTAAGCTCAAATGGGGTATGACAAAAAATTTATTAATTATTTCTTCAAATAAATAGCATATAAAAATATTAATTACAATTATACTTTCTCTTTTTCTCACTTCCACAATCTCCAGCCATATATCTCTTTCTCCTATTTCTCAATTTTTTTTGTCTCTGTTTAATCGAAATAATACCACTGCAAATATAAAACAATAAACCAATATCAATCCATTAGTCAACCACTATCACTTTGAAAAACAGCAATACCATTGCACAAGTAAATCAATACCATTATGGAAAAATAATACAATTACAATAAAACTACCAATATAAACAATCTATATCATTACAAGAGTCAAACAAATACAAAAATCAACCAATGCCACTACTATTGTGAAATCCAAACAATACCATTACATAAATAAATCAATATCATTATGAAAAACAAAACTATATCATTTCATAAAACAAAACGATGAATCAGTACCAAAATAAAAAATCCAAATATGAAAACCGCTCAAAGGTTGTCGGCTCCTCATCGTCGGTTAGTGAGAGAGAGGGGCGAGAGGGAGAGGGGAGAAGGGCGGCTATGCATAATCTGTCCTGCTCCGATTTTGACTTTGAATCATCTAGAATAGTAATTGATAATCGACGCGGTCAGAGCATGGCAGCGCTGGCAGAAATCATGAAGGTGTAGCCAGAATCTCACTCAAGGTGCGTCCAACGTAAAAAAAAAAAAATATCTAAAATAAATTTTATTAATATTTAAATAATCCACGACATGTTTTTTTTAGTTTTTAGACTGATTTCCGTTTCAGTATAGAGAATTCAATTCTAAATTATGCATTCGTAAACTCAAAATAAACAATTATAATACAAACAACCACCAGAGTTATTTACAGAATATACATAATTAATGGTTGTCACATAGTTTTCTACAATATGTTGACAGACAAATAAAACTATATTGGATTTAACATATTATGGATTGTATATAAATTTAATTAATTTTGGGTCCTAACTCCGAACCAAGGTGGGTTCAGGACCCACCCACTACCAAACTGGCTCCGCCACCTATATTGCATGGAGGAATTTTACAATGCTATATAACATTGGTGCTATAGGTTTTTACCTTTATGGTACAATTTGAAATTGTACCTTTAATGTTATGGTACAACTGCAGATTGTACCTATACTTTTTGTATAAATTCTTTTATGGTACAACTTAAACTTGTACCTTATGTGAAGGTACAATTTCAAGTTGTAAAGTTGTACCATAACATAATGATACAAATTCTTTTATGGTACAACCTAAACTTATACATTTAATGTTATGGTACAACTTCAAGTTGTACATTAAAGCACCAATACTATATAGCACAGTAGAAGTGCATATTGCATGCCCAAGAAGTGCAACGAGCCGACCGTGGACGAGCTAGGAGGAGCAATTAAAAACAGGAAAAAAATAAATAGCGAGGGTATAGTGTTTTTCGTACTGTACTATTAGTCTACTACCAATGCAAATTGTCCGTGTACGTTTAATACATCAACAAGGAAACTCAAAAATGACGAGGGCTTCGGCTTGGGCCACGCAGTTTTGGACTTTTGGCCCATAATTTTGTCGAATTATAGAAAGGGGTAGTACTCGTGAAGCCCGAGTCAATACCACCAGCGGCAACTTGTTTTAGTTAGGCCCGACAACATAAACGGAGCCCGTCTACCCCTAATCAACCAACCAGACAAATCAATTCGAAAGGGTCTCGTCTCGGGCTTCCGGTGGGAATTTCAGTACAGATTTAGGACCGCCCACCAGGTGCTCGACGATTTGTCAGGGACAGCTAACTGAACCATCTACGGCCGAAATTCCCCTACGCTTGCAGCAATGAGTCGCATTCGCTTCCCGCGAACAATAACTCAACTCCACATCCCTAGACAGCAGGTTCGATTCTTTGTCCGGGACCCTTTCTCCAACAAGCTCACCCATTATATTCGTCGAGCCGACTTGATCGATTCCATTCGACTCAACCTCCGTTCATCGAGGACACCGACCTCGCTCCCCCTCGAGCTACTGAACAACCCGGCTGCTGGACCCATTCGTGGTCACCCACGCTATCCGTTCTGCGCCAAATGCCGACTCTGCGCTTTCCCTCGTCGAAGCCCTCAAAGACGCCGTCCTTAACTTCCATCACAATCGAGCTACCCTCTACGTATTAGCTACGGTTCTAACCAAATGGGGCAGAACCCGCGAACTGAGATCCACTCATCGAAGACAACGCCATTAGCGGCGAGATCGGTTTTAGCTTCATGAACCTCTTGTACTGGTACTCCGCCGTTGGGGATATGGAGGCAGTTCTCGCGACGTGGAACAACTGCAGAGAGAAATACGGTAAGAAGGATCGTCTTTGCAGCGAGGCTTACAACATTGTCATGAGCATTTACGCGCGGGAATGGAATGATTTGGGGGTAGTGAATATGTTCTACAAGCTGATTGATGAAGGTGGTATTCCAAATTCTAGAACTTATACTGTCATGATGGAGCATCTCCAGGAAATCGGATTCAGCAATGGAGGTTTTCGATTTGTTGCCCAGGAGGGTCAAGCGGACTTCGAAGCAGTACTTGGTTTTGGTTGATGGGTTTGTGAAAAGTAAGAGGTTTGATGAGGTGAAAGCTCTGTTTTAGGCATTGAAAGCTGATGGCAAGTACCCTAGCCGTGCAATGTTGATGGCTTTGCAGGAGTTAAGAGAGGCGGGATTTGTGGATGAAACAGTTCAGCTCCGAGAAGGAATGCTCCCTGATGAACGGATCAAAAGCATTGTTTCTTGCGAGGATAAATCTGATGAGGACAGTGATGAGAATGAAGATGAAGTTATCAAGTTGAAACCATGGTTAGATCCAAAAGCTTTAGCAGATGCTTTGAGTAAATGGAGCCCTGAAGTTGTGTCAACTTTGGAAGATGCAAAATTCGTCTGGACTACTCGTTTGGTTTGTAAGATCCTCAGAAACTTGAAATCTCCTGAAACAGCTTGGGATTTCTTCTGTTGGGCTGCTTATCAGTCAGGATTCACTCACGATGTTTACACAGTACAGCGAATGATAACAGTATTATTCCGGCATGGGAAGGTTGAGCTGGTTGATCAGCTCATAGCAAAGATAAGAAATGAAGGGATGGAATTGCCGCTTAGTAACATCAGGTTGATAATCGAGTTCTATGGAGTTTCTGTCAAGAACCAGTTGATCCCCAATAACTCGAGTTGTTGGGAGAAGGTTCTGCTGGATCTTATATCACATAACACTCCCCTCAAACGAAAGCCAACCCATGGGCTTGAAATTTGCACAGGCCCACCATACCATGTGCTTGAAAGACAACGGTTAATATTGGGGGTCGTGGAGATTCGAACACATGACCTTTTGGTTCGAGGCTCTGATACCATGTCAAGAACCAGTTGATCCCTAATAACTCGAGTTGTTGGGAGAAGGTTCTGCTGGATCTTATATCACATTCTAAGTTTCAAAGTATCTGGATGTTGCTTTAAAGATCTTCCGTGAGGATAGATTACTTTGTGGTTACATACACGAATTCAACTTGATGATTCTGTATTCAGCCCTCTTGCGAACTCTGACCAATTGCAAGAGAGAGATGCTCAGTTGTGGGATATGCCCTGATAGTCAAACTATTTCTGCGTTGATGTACCATTTCGGGTTACAAGGAGATGTCAAGACAGTGTGTAAACTGTTTATGACTGTGAGACAAAATGGTGTTGCTATAGATGGTTAAATGTACTAAGTACTGATCCAAGCTTATTGCAAACGTGAGAGGGCTGCTCTTGGTTTAGAGTTTTTGCAGACTTGATGAACTCGAATCTGATGCCTGATTTGGCTACTAAGGATTTACTGGTGAAGAGTCTTTGGAAGAAAGGAAAAAGAAAAGAGGCAGCTAGTGTTGTGTAAAGCTGTGAAAAAATTAGCCTAGTCCTCCCACTTGTGTTGAGAGGACATTTATGGACAGTGAGCGCTGCTGATCTCACTAGAGTTTATGAACAACGATAATAAGATGTGAAGGTGAAGGCAAGGTGCCGGACTTCCTGCACCAAATCATGTAGATATCACAGTTACTGTCTTTTTCTCACACTCCCTGTCTGTCTCCATCTTGCAGTTAGAAGAACGTGTGAAAGACCGGTGATCAAATGATAGGGTGGCTTGTCATCAACCTTGATAACCCTTCAGCGATTTAATTAATCATCATTTGGCTGATTTCGGTTGTCTTTTTGGAAAACTTCATAGCCAACCAGCTGTAATACTTTGCAACATCCAGCACCGCAGCATATCAGACATCTTTCCTGTGGATAACCATGTGATCAGTCACTCATGATTTCAGGTTTTCCCTTTCAAGGAACTTACTAGTCCTGATACATGTTGTCTTGACCAACTCTAAAAAGCTTGTGATTTTATGAATTTACTCACTCAAATATAGTCTGCTTCTATGCAAACCCAATTTCTCATATAACCTTATGTTTTAGTTTGTGGAATCAATGGACCATCGGGATAGAATCTACTCTTTCATATGTTTCTACCATGTTAAGAATACGGGTAAAGATCATGATTGAAGATCATGATTTTTTCCACGTTTATAGTTCTCTACCTTGGGTTTGACGGGAAGAGTGAACGTTAAAATCTTTACAAATTACAAGATGCAGAACTTTTTAGAGATGGTAGAATAAAGAACTAGGCTTTGAGATAGATATGACTATGAAACATCATTTTGGTTGTTACAAACTTAGAGATGACATATTTTGATATTTTTTTCCCCGTTCCAAAACCTGAATATCTTATATGTTTCGTGCTGCAGTAGATAGATTTTGCATCATCCATAAAGTCTCACAATTCTGCGCTTTGCTTCAAAATTTTAAATTCTACCTTGCTTTACAAGTTGATGTAAACTTAGTTGGCCTCTCATTAAATTAGTAGCTCAGGATGAGTATTATTCCCCCTTCGTACAAGGCAATATGAAACAGGAAGAAGGTTAACGCCCTGCCGTCCTAGCGGTGTTTTGATGCAATATTGTTGTTGTTTACGCTATGTTGACAAGGATTTGGAATTCTTTTTTCCAGACGACAGCCGGCAAAAAGGAATATGCTGCCCAGTTTTGATCATGATACTGTGCTCTCTGGAGGTCATTGTCAAGGCAGCCATCAGCTGCGGAACTCAAATTCTGCTGTTCTTAAAATATAGATTTCAGGAAATGTCTAGTTTATTGTGGGGACAGAAAGCAACAACACACGATAATGACGGCAAGCAGCTCGAATTTGGTAACAACTCATTTAAGCCCAAATGGGGTTGAACACAACTTCCAAACCTTCAACCATGGCGGCAATCTCACAACTGATCGTGGTTCTTCTGCTCCTAGGTTGTTCCACTGCGACTATCGTCGTATCACAGGCAGCCACCGACTTCTCCTGCTCTCATTCTGGGGAACCTAGTACTCACCCTTGCAAGACATATCTATCTTACCATGTCCAGTCACCAAACTTTCTAAACCTTGGTAGTATTTCTGATCTCTTTGGTGTCAGCCGCCTGTCAATAGCAACTGCCAGCAACTTGCCCTTCGAGGATTCAACATTAGTTCCGGACCAGCTCCTGCTTATCCCTGTAGAGTGTGGATGCACAGGTAACAATTCCTTCGCCAATCTCACTTACCAAATCAAAGGAGGCGACAATTTCTACTCGGTCTCCGTCACGCCACTGGAGAATCTCACCAACTGGCAACTCGTTGAAGCATTAAACCCTGGTGTGACTCCGACCCTTCTCCATCCTGGTGACCTAGTCACATTCCCTCTACTCTGTCAGTGCCCTTCCAGGATGCAGATCGACAACGGAATCGAGTTTCTCATCACTTATGTCTTGCGGATAGATGATACTCTCCAGTCTGTTGCTGAGAAGCTCGATTCATCAGTCAACGAGATTCTGCTGGCAAACAAGTACATGAACTTCAGTGAAGCAATCAACCATCCAGTTCTGGTCCCAGTCACTAGCTTACCTGTTCTCAAGTCGATGAATCCATCTTCACCGAAAACAAGGGAATCAAAGCTACATTGGATCATAGTTATAGTTGCAACCACTATTTCCACTCTTCTGATCCTCTATCTAGGGTTTGTCTTTGGTTGTCGACGCAGCAGCAACAAGAGGTTCCTCCTGGTGCGCAAGAACTCGAATCTAGAAACTGATGAGCTGATGATGCGACAAGCCAAGAAACTTAAGCAGAAGAAGGTTGATTACCTTCCAGGAGTTTCAGGGTATCTAAACAAGCAAACCATTTACGACGTTAATACGATCTTGGAAGTTACAATGGATCTTCATGACTATTACAAGATTGGAGGTTCAGTTTATAGAGCCACCATTGATGGCCAGGTGTTAGCTGTGAAGAAGTTTGAAGGGGAAGCAACTGTAGAGCTGCAGATTCTGCAGAAAGTCAACCATGCTAATCTGGTGAAGCTGATGGGGGTTTCATGCGATCAAGAAGGAAACTTCTTGTTGGTCTATGAATATGCAGAGAATGGTTCGCTGGACAAGTGGCTGTTCAGAAAATCTGCACCACCCTCATCGTCATCATCTTCAGGATCTATATCGTTCCTTAGTTGGAGCAGAAGGGTGCAGATAGCATTAGACGTGGCGAATGGCTTGCATTACTTGCACGAACATGTTCAACCGAGCATCGCGCATCGTGATATCAGGAGCAGCAACATATTGCTGGACTCAAAATTCAGGGCAAAGGTGACGAATTTCTCTTTGGCGAGATTTGCAGAAGAGTCCATAGCACCGAAAGTCGATGTCTTTGCATTCGGGGTGGTTTTGCTGGAGCTGCTTTCAGGGAAGAAGGCGATGGTAACGAAAGAGAGCGGCGAGATTGTGTTGTTGTCTAAAGAAATCAAGACTGTGTTGGAAGTTGCTGAGAAAAGGGAGGACAGTTTGAAGAACTGGATGGATCCTAACTTGGAGAACATGTATCCCATCGATGGTGCTCTGAGCCTGGCGATTTTGGCAAGGGCCTGCACTTTTGAGAAATCTTCTGCTAGGCCAAGCATGGGAGAGGTCGTGTTTAACCTCACAGTGCTGACACAGTCGCCTCTAGATGATTCTCTGGAAGAGGTGTGGCCTACTAAGCTCGATGCAGAAGAACTTTTGCAGATCATCAGTCCAGTTACTGCTCGTTAACCGCTGTATATAAGTTCTGCTGGATATGATTTCCCTTGAAAAAAACGTACTGCAATGTTAATTTTTACAGTGTGCCTCTCTTGGGCTTTGAAATTACAAATGTTCTTGCTTCTTTCAAAATTGTGAAGTGAAAATATAAGAAAAGCTCTGTTCCTGATTGAATCTAAGAAATGATGGACCAGGTTTCTTAAACTGAAAACTATGAACTACTAAGTTACATGAATTCAGATCTATACACATCAAATTGTATGATTGTATCATAGAAAGAAAAGAGACATCTCTCCCATCTAGGTCTATCTTCAAGTTCTTTAGCCAATTCAGGCTAGAATCAACTTCGTCATTCTCAGCATAATTTCCATCTGCTGTTTGGATGCAGACGAGGATCTGCAGACTAACAAAGGTGCGATTCTGAAACTTCTCCACCTAAGATCGTAGCAATTGCCTCCAAAATCAGCATTTCCCCCTCCTCAGAAAAACCATTTCTTTTCTAGTGATTAGTTCAAGTAAACCGGCACCAAATGCATACACGTCGATCTAAGGAATTACCAAACCATACCCTACTTACTCGGGTGCCAGGTAACCTTTTGTACCTTAGCAACCCTAATTGAAGAACTTACTTACAATGCTACCTCAGCTGACCTTGCAAGACTGAAGTTAGCAATCTTAGCCCTCAAATCAGCATCCAACAGAATATTACTGCTGCTGGTATCTTTATGGACACACGGTGTTTCAGTGAAGTTTGTCATATACCAGTTGGTCCCAATAACTCGAGTTGTTGGGAAAAGGTTATGATGAATCTTATACCACACTCTAACACGTCCCCTCAAACGAAAGCCAACTCACGGGCTTGAAGTTTGCACAGACCCACCATACCCTGTGCTTTAATAAACTGTTAATATTGGGGGTCGTGGAGATTCGAACACATGACATTTCGGTTCTAGGCTCTGATACCATGTCATATACCAGTTGGTCCCAATAAGCTAAGTCCATTAGCAATATCCAAAGCAATCTGAAGCCTAGGACTCCAACTCTGAGCTTCATCTACTAAACTACTGCCACTTTTGTGAAGCCAATCCTTCAAGGAGTCGTTCTCCATGTATATGTAAAGAAGGCAGTATTCATCCTGGTGTTAGTATGCAGCAGCAAGACTTATGAGATAGAAATGGTTGATTTTTCGCAGCAGATTCACTTCGCTTGAAACGTTTCTACTCGTCTTCTTGATAGTACTTCTGGCCCACTGATCATGCCCTCATAGACTCGTTTGTTCGACCGAGAACTGAAATCACCAGTCGCCTACTTTAGCTCCTCAAATTCGTGGATTCTAAGCCCTTGGTCAATAGTGGAGTTGCCATTAAAGAAATCTTCAGGCAACACCAGCTTCTTCTTTCTTAACAGCGAGATGATTACCCATGCTAGGATCAAAGACGGGACTGTAGAGGAAACTCCGAGTACAATCGAACCAGTATTTCGTTCTCTCGATTTCCTTAAGTTCCTACCCTTGAATAGCTGAACTGGAACAACTAAAGGAGCATCAGAAGGTGGTAGACAGTGGATTATGGTCCGTGAGCTATTAGGCTCAGACTGCAAGTGGAATGAGAAGTGTTATGAAACCCAAAAGGATAAATGGTCGGATCATTGAATTCTCCAAACCCATTTGCATGGTTGAAACTCTGAATGCTAGCATTGAATTCTTTCGCTGATGCCAGCAACTCCAACTCTCCAGTCAACAGGAACTTAGTGCCCTTTATCGTCCGGTTTCTAGTTGGACAAGCACATCTGAGGGGCACTTTGATAGAGCTCCGGATTAAGCTCTATCGGGGAATTGGGGATTAGGGATCAACTAGGGATTGATCCGGAAAATTGGGAGATTGAGGATAGAAGAAGTTTGGGGATTTGAGATGAGAAGGAGGAGGAAGATAGGTTGCTGCCGATAGGCAGCTTGGAAAAGGGAGAGGGAGGGTTCCGCAGTCACAAGAGGGAAGAGAGGAAGAGGTAGAGCAAATAGGAATTAGGTTTATTCTTGCTTACCATTACCTACGTAGACAATAGTTTAAATACCTAAGACACAATTACCGACTAACTACCCCAACTTATTAATTCCCCAACTATTCCCCAATAACCATATTAATCCCAAACTAAATAATTCAAACCGACATTAATCTCAAATAATAAAACGTCTATCATTCCCGCTCTCTTCAAAACAACCTTGTCCTCAAGGTTGATAGCCGTCTCCTGCATCTTCCCCTTCCCTCGCCTCATCCTCCGCCTCGTCCTCCCACCTTCCGACCAGCATCATCAAGTCCGGACGTGCACACTTATGACCGATCGTGAACCTCTCGTCGCAGTTAAAGCACTTCCCTTCCCGCCTCTTTTGCTCGATCTTGCTGGAGATAGTCGCACAAACCCCTTCGGTGGCGGTCGCGCCCCACCCTTTGCCGCCGCTCCCGGCGCCTGCACCGCCGCGGATCCCCCAGCTCCAGCCGTGGCTCCGGCCACTCCTCCTCCGCCACTGCCGCCCCCACCACTGCTCCCGGCACCACTAGCCCTCGGGTAGCGGCCTAGGGTGCTCCTCCAACTAGCAAGCTCCTCTTCCTTGTACCCTGCAAGACGAAAAGCAGATTTCAAGGAGTCCGGTTCAAAGACCCGGACAGCAGCAGCAATCTCCGGCTTCAGGCCTGCCATACACAGCCCCACCAACGTCTCTTCTGGAACTCCATGGCACTGGTTGCCCAATTTGAAGAACTCAGCACGGTAATCTGCTACTGATCCAGTCTGCTTAAGCTTGGCCAGCTGTTCCGGCGCCCACCCCTCAGATTTACCGAACTGGTAACGCAGCTCCTCCTGAAACAGCGGCCATGTGATCAAGGTTCCCACCGCCCCATACGATCTCTCCATCCATTCCCACCACTGCAGAGCTTCCCCTTCTAAATAGAAGGACGCCAGATGCGCCTTCCTCTCCTCCGGTATGGGATGGTTTCTGAACCACCGCTCTGCTGCATACAACCACAACCCGACATCCTCCTGACTGTTGAATTTGGGAAACTCAATGGTCGGGGGCTTGGCCCTAAAGACCATCCCATCAGTTCCATCATAAGCAGGGTGATATGAACCATACCTGTCAAAACCCGGATCACCCAGCTGGTTCTGGTAGAGCGGTGATCCTCTTCCTCGACCAAAACTGCCCGCGGCTCCTCTCCCCATCGGACCCGTTCCATTTCCCCCTCCATACGACCCTTGCCACATATTTGGGTCCATGCTGGCCGATCTGACCAACCCTTGCCCGAACCGGTTCGATCCACTTCTGGGTTGCCCCGGGTCAACTCGCCCTAGTTCGCCCTGCCCGATTCCGCCCCCACCTGGTTCGGTCGGCCCCTGCCCGACTCGGCGGTTTGACCCGCCTCCTCGGCCCAAGCCGCCCTCCTGCACTGGTCCACTCCGCGCGGCTCGGCCCCCTATCGGTCCTGGGCCCAAATAATCTTCAGCTCCAGCCGGGTCGGCCCACGGTGCAGTCTGGCCCACCAGGCTGAGCTCTTCCTCGGTCTGCTCCGGGCCCATGTTCAGCCAGCCCAGCCCTCTGGGCTCGTAATAAGAGCCCACAGTATCAGCCCGGCCCATGGGCCTAGTCGGCCCATACCCAGTCGGTTGGGCCCCGTTGTCATACCCTGGCATCTTGGCCTTTCCCTTGCGGGCCGCCAACTCCTAGGCCGTTGGCGTCGGTAATAGCCCAGGTCCGCCGCTGCGCCCTTGCTGACCAAGGCCCACTCGCTCGCCGGCGCCGGGCAGGTTGCCCCTACCGCCCGAGGTCACCACCTCCGCCGCCTCTGCCAGCACGACAGCCGCCGCTGCTGGCGGCGCTTCCGCCACCACCATCGCCCCCTTCCGCGCGTCGCCTGCAGCCGCCGTGGCGCTCGCCTCCGCGTTCCCAGCCGCCGGCGATTCTCCCGGGCCGCTCCGGTTACCACCCCCTTCACCGCCACCGCTGCTATTCCTCGGCCCTGTGGCGTGCGCGGCGGCCAGTGCCTCCACAATCCTCTGCACCTCGTCGAACCTCTTCCAAACTCTCCGGGACTCCTCCTCCTGTACGCGCCGCTGCTCGCCTTGTTCGCGTCGGACAGCCTGCCATTCCTCTCGTTCTTCCTCGAACTCGGCCACCAGGCGATCCAATGTGGTCTGGATCAACTCCAATTTCTCGGTTTCGTCCACCAGCTCCCCGTCCCACGGGTCGGAGGTCCCATGGCCGCCGCCGCCAGCTTCCGGCAGCCCGGTCGACGCCGCGATCGAGGCTTGCTCTTGCGCCACCGCTTTGGCGGCCTTCTCAGCTGCTTGCATCGATTTCATGGACACCATTGCACTCGTCGTTCTCTGTTTGTATTCGAACCCAAGAACCGGGCTCTGATACCAAATGATAGAGCTCCGGATTAAACTCTATCGGAGAATTGGGGATTAGGGATCAACTAGGGATTGATCCGGGAAATTGGGAGATTGAGGATAGAAGAAGTTTGGGGATTCGAGATGAGAAGGAGGAAGATAGGTTGCTGCCGATAGACAGCTTGGAAAAGGGAGAGGGAGGGTTCGGCAGTCACAAGAGGGAAGAGAGGAAGATGGAGAGCAAATAGGAATTAGGTTTATTCTTGCTTACCATTACCTACGTAGACAATAGTTTAAATACCTAAAACACAATTACCGACTAACTACTTCAACTTATTAATTCCCCAACTATTACCCAATAACCAAATTAATCCCAAACTAAATAATTCAAACCGACATTAATCTCAAATAATAAAACGTCTATCACACTTGGATTCTCTTACCAACTTCTAATTCAGAATCCTTGAATTTTCTGTTCTCTTGCATCAACACGTTGCAAGCTGAAAGCCCTTCATAGGTGTCATTTGCAATCTTGAAGTGTCTTCCGCTTGAAGTCTATAGGAAGAGTTTTCCAGATCATATGAACCAGTGCACGTTACAGGAATCAAAATAACACTTGGCCCATTGGTGGGGTTCTTTTGGGATCCGAGACATTGTTAACGCGACCGAGCTCGATGGAATCTGAACATGTCAGGTTTGATATTCTGGAGAGGGTGTTGTAAGGAGTTTGAGATCTGTACATGAGAAAGGCCTTGCATGAGGGCTTTTCGCCATTGCAACTGTAGGGAACAGCTGCATCCTTGGAATCACAATCAAGAGCCAAGTTGCCTGAGTATCTCTGCTGGCAGATGACGAGCTTTGGAACTGCACAGAAGAACATCTGGAGCCAGAAACTCAGCAGAAAATGATCCATCTTCAACCTCCTGCCAAAGTTTCCTCTTGACCGGACAATTATCTTCTCAAGCTGTTGAAAAGAAGAACAAACATTAGTGGCTCAAAAGTCTTGTTACCTAATATAAACTTATAATAACAATCATTCTCCAGCAGAGTGCTGGCCCTGCCTCCTTGAAGAGGGGAAACCAATACAATTGTCTTCATTTGCAGAATTGGTAGCCTTTACAGGATGACTTCAGAGTATAGGTAGGAAGTCGTTCTCACAAGTCACAACTATCTCATGAATCACTGAAAAAGAAATGGGAATGGAATATGAACAGACACAGTTGACCATTTCAACCGAAAAATAATCAAACTATGTAGCTGAGAAATGGACAGTTAACAAAAATCTAGAGCACCTCAACACAGAAACATGTGATTCTCTATAGAAAGAAATGAAGTAAAGTTCTCAAAATGAAATCCAATCATTAAATCGCATTTTTATACAGTACATAATAATTTGCAGCAGACTATTTCTAAGGTGAAAAGACCTCCCCATCTCGAGTCGCTATAATTCTGCCCAACAAGGCATATTCTTTAACTAGATCATAATAAAATTACAAAGTTCGAAGAAATAGAGCCATCCCACGTCCCAACAACGCTTGGCAGCAAGCATATCATGAAATCTCCAGTGTAGTAATTCAGCAGCTCCTGAATAGCCTCATAAACGGATATTCTTGTAAAACATGAAAGGGGAGTACGCTTTTTCACCCCAAAGAATCTAAACACTGTTTCAATTCTTGGCATCTAGCGCCCAAGTAGTGTAGAAGCTCTCCTCGAACGCACTTTCTTACCCCGCTTCGAGTAGCCGTACTCCTATCCTATCCCCCTCGGCCTTCCCCTCAGTCCAGCAAAAGTCACCGCCCATACTCTACAGTCAGCGCTACAGTTGCCGTACCTTTCCTACTCTTTTTCCCCAAAATCAAGCATTCACCGGTCAGTGCTCGGTCATGTCTATCTCTTCGCCGTTCCATTCTGCTATCCCCAATTTTCCCATTCCCTTAACCCCTGCCCACTGCCTCGCTCACGCAACCGCCCATAATTTCTGCGCCGCTTGCTTTCCTTCACTTTGTGCAGAGAAAATTGATTGCTTTCTTCTCGCCCAAATCGTCCTCTTCGGTTCCATCTCTCATTCTATTCTTTAGCTTCCTCTTTCTCCCCGTCACCGCCACAGCCTTCCGGCTAACCCGCTCAGCCGCTGTTGCCTCTTCTACTCGCCGCCATGAATCATATCGTCTTCTCGAAGCTGGCATGCCTGAGGCGAAGGTCCTGCTCTCAAATTGCGCCTCCTCCATACATGGATGGCTGGGAACTCTTCCGGCCCGACGGGTTCTCTGAATACGCGACACTTTGGATGGACGAATTGGTGAGTTCTCTCCACTTTTGGTTTCTGCTTGTCCGCGCGTGTGCTTGCTCTTCCTGATTCTGCCCTTCCCTCTTCTTCTGCCAGGGGGTGCTGGTACAGGGGCTTGCCTCCAAGCATCTGTCGGATCAATTGAAAGAGGTTCTTTCTATTGGGAAGATTTACTTCATCACACAGTTCTCCCAACGCGAGGCAAAAAACGCCGTGGCAGGAGATAAAGGTGTTGAGATCACCGAGATTTTGCCGCAGTGTGACGATGTGGTGAAAGTGTGATTGGATTGACTCACTACAGCAACAAACGTTTGTTAAGGTAGGTTGTTCATGAGTTAGATAGTTTTGTGAAAGTGAAAAACTTTAATGATTTACTACTTACCATCATCGGTTACTTCTTTCGTATTCAAGGGATCGATGAGATACACAAGTGAGGGACGCCAGGAAGAATGTGAAGACTTCATACTAGAGAAGAACAAACCAAGAAAAAACCGAAGGAGAAGAAATCCATGAAAGAATTTGCAGATCTGAAATGGGAAGTTACAAAGTAGGAAGGAACTTTTAAATCGCTTAGGTCTTCTTCCATAGGTACATTTGCTGGATTATTTATTGAACTTGGTCACTCTTTCATCGGGGTTTTTCCTTCTTTCAGGCGCCAATAACACAGTCGACCTGTCTTAGGTGTTGTTGCAGGTTATTGCGCAAGCGAATTGCAGGATTTTTTGGCAGTTCTCAAGTTTGTTTATTTTTATGTACTCTCAAGGAAGGAGGAGACTCTGCTGCAACAGCTTAGCAGCAGAAGTAGAAAGATCAGGACTGAGTGACTTATAGTGAGAGAGGGAGAATGAATGCTGGGAGGAGGAAGATGTGAAGCAGAAGACTTGGTAGAGGAGGAGAAAGAGTCGCACACAACAACCAACATTTCATTGCCTACTCGCTTGAGCTTCGAAGTTCTGGTACTTTGCCCTCTCATCACTGCTGCTGCTGTTTCTCCATAATGAATGAACTGAAATGCATTGGAGGAAGGAAAGAAAAATAGCTTTGGCCGTCTTAGGTATTGGAACTCAAAGTTGGGATGGAGTTCTGGTGTGGGTATATTATAAGGTGGAAGCAACTTGAGGTGTTCGTTTGATAAACAGACAGACGATTGCAAGCCTTCTCTCTGCCTGCAGCTATTTGTTTTGTTCAAATAAAGTGCCTGGCGAAATAAAGAAACCTTACAAAGAAAAGAACACGCCAGGTGCATTTTGTGATTAGTTAATCTCCTGAAATTTGTTGCAATTTTGCTCTTTTGGTTCGTTTTGCTCCAGCCTTGGTAGGTTTTGGTGAGCTAGGGAATAATTGAGGGTCAAGAAAGAG
The DNA here is from genome assembly GCA_964030455.1 of Linum trigynum. Classification (NCBI taxonomy): domain Eukaryota; kingdom Viridiplantae; phylum Streptophyta; class Magnoliopsida; order Malpighiales; family Linaceae; genus Linum; species Linum trigynum. Next base: position 6,943,235 of record OZ034817.1, read on the forward strand.
CACATAGAAGGATGACCCATCCATGACGGACAGACATGAACCCTGCTAATACTAGCATTGTTCCTTTTCTTTGCCCCTGCTTTCGATTGCTTTGTTTTCTCAATTATTTCTTTAGCTCTATATTGTTACCATTCTCAATACATTAAGGTATCTATGCTAGCTGATAATGGATACTGTCAAGTGCATTAGGTCACATCCAAGACTAAACTAACTCGAGGCTTTGGCTCTACCTTTTTGCTCTGGTGGTTCATTGTATACTATGGATTCAACTCATTGATGGACATGATTCATTATTTTCTATTACAGAAGGACATACATTTTCTCTGTTCCATCGACTGAAAAACTTGGATGTGATGGAGCAATTACAGAACTCTACTTGACTGGAAATTTGCTTTAGATTGTGGTGGACGGTAGCAGTGGTTAGGGTATTGTGGGTTTGACAACGGTGGTGGTTCTGCAGTTAGACCATCTTCCGGGAACAACAGGTAATTACTGTAGTTCTTGGCTGCACTTCATCCCCAACTCTATCTTCCTCTCATCCCCAACTGGGAGCTTCTCATTGTTGTCTCATTAGTAATAGCCTCAAATTTGTTTATACAGGCCAACACATGTGCATAAAGCACCTACTTGACAACTGCAACGTGATAGAAATACTGGATGAGGGGTACACAGACCAAGGAAAGGAGTTGAAAGAAATGGCGGTGAGATACTGGTTTGAAGCCTCAAATTTGCCAAGGTAGAAGGTCAAAGGCAGCAATTGGTCTTGATTGTGTGTAGTAACTATGGATTATTACTTAACATAGAAGTCTAATGCATAATAGACTAGCTTTATACGAGTTTTATGATACCTGTTTTGATGGAATTAATGTTTCATAGATAAAAAGAGAATTGAATGTATAAATATTAAATAGTCCCCGCGGCGTAGCAGTGGGTATTGATACTAGTTTACTATGAAAAGAGGGAAATGATCCAAGTTTTATGTATATGCCAAATGCAAAGGACAAAGATCAGAAGACGGGGAAAAAACATCACAATATACAAAGAATGCTGACTTGTCAAGTTTCATCTTTGAGATTCCTATACTCTGAGATGTTGTTAGACAACTCCCATGAATGTGAAGCCGTCAAGATTCTTGAAAGAGATTGAGCGAGCTCGCTCATAGCTGGACGCTCCCGAGAGTTCTTTTTCAGACAGCCATCAACCAGCCTCACTACAAAGCCAGCAAACTCTAATGGAAAGTTCCCTTCCATTGATGGGTCAAGAAATCCAGTGATATTATCTCCTCCATCTTCAGAAAGAAGAACTTCATTTACAACACCGGACAAACCATCAATTCCCTCCTTATACAAGGAAGCAACTTCTTTCCCAGTTATCATCTCCAGAAGAAGAACTCCAAATGCAAAAACATCAATCTTTGCAGAAACCAGACCATTCTCCAAATACTCGGGAGCCATGTAACCTTTCGTCCCGAAAATGTGCTTTGTAAGGTTGAAGTCGCCATCCTGTCCTTCGGCTGATCTTGCATGTGCCAAGTTTGCTATCTTGCCCCTGAAATCACCATCGAGAAGCACATTCCCAGCTTTTATATCCTTGTGAACCTGTGGAGGACTCGTGAAACTGTGTAAATAGTCGAGTCCCAAAGCTACATCCACAGCAATCTGGATTCTTTGAGTCCAAGTCAATATCTTTCCACCGTTGCTGGATGAATAGATCCAATCACTCAAAGCTCCATTCGCAGCAAACTCATAAACCAGATACCAATTGCCATCATTAAAACAGACACCAGAGAGACGAATGATATTGGAATGGTTGATCTTGTTGAGTAAATTTATCTCCTTGGTCACATCCCCATCCATTTTTTTTATAGCAGCAAGATCACCATTAATCTTGCCTTGATAAACAGAACCGTTGATCAAACATTTGGGGCTGAAATTATCAGTGGCAGCCACCACCTCCTCATATGTGTAAACTTGAATGGACTGAGCAATACTAGATAACCTCTCCAAGAAGAAACCTTCAGGCTCTTCCTCTCCTTTATTCTTCATAGACTTCTTCTCCACAGCCTCGAAGCTCTCGGAAGTAGTACCAGCTGGCTCCAACTTCGCCTTCCTTCTTCGGAACCACAGACAGTAAACCACAGTCCCAACAACAGCCAAAGTAGCAAAGACCCCTCCAACAACACCAGCAACGACATGGACCCACGTCTTGCTGGAGCTGGATCCAGGTGTAGATGGCTCGACCGGAGGAGGAGGGGGAGGGGAAGCTGGAGGTGGTGGTGGAGACACAGTTTGGATACTAGAAGGAGGGTTTTGCAGTGGGATCAAAAGAGTAGTGAATGGGAAGATTGTTGCACTCTGCTCTGTAAGTCCATTGGCCTGAAGAGTCCAGCCAGTATCACCATCAAATCTCGAACTCGCCGTTGAAACCATATCCCCCCAAGTGACCGAATAACTCAAGATGTAATTGATCCCTTGGCCAGTTTGGTTCCTCGTAGGGCAAGCACATCTAAGAGGAACATTGAGTCTTTGACCGGGAAATATATTGACTGTTGTTCCCCTAGTCCCATTTCTAATAGCTTGGCAAGTTGAGAGTCCTTGTAGAGTATCATTAGCGATAAGGAAGAAGCTTTCTCCAGGCTGAACAACGTAAGATGTGTTTGCCTGGTAGTACTGACCTGAACACGAGCAAGTAACAGGAACAAGAACTAGCTGGTTTCTGTCGAAGGTTGCTGTTTGAGGGACAGAGTTGATTGCCGCCAGCTGAGATGGGTTAGATCCCAGGAGGGTGGAGATGGAATCAACAGTTGTGTATGGAGGTTGAGCTCTGAAGGTGAGGTAGCTTTGGCAGGTCCTGTTGACGCCATTGCAGGAGTATCCCAGGGCTGAATTTGTTGTGACCGAACAGTCGTTCGTCCCCTGCCCAATATAAGGTTGCTGAGCCTGAACACTGCACAAGAAGAACAAGAGAAAACAGAAGGCAAAAGGAAGGAACCCCATTGTGGCAAATTGAGGATATTTGTTTCTGTCTTTGCAGGGTTGAGGTATTTTAAGACTTGTCTCTGGCTGATAATGGGGACGTTGAAAGTCAACTAGTTGAACATTCTTTGAGAGCCATGTTTCTAGGAACCCAAAGTCTCCTTTGGAATTTTAGGAAAAGGAAGCATCAAAGGAAGAATAGGTAAACAAGTAACAAAAAGGATATTGTGAAGTTGACTGCTCCACACACATCACAATCAAAACTCATCTATATCAACAACAAACCTTGTTACGAGAGAACTGAAGAGCTGCAGATGTAAACTAATAATGTTGTCTAACCAGACTGCAAATTTTAAACTATACAAAAAGAATAATAGACACGCATCTAATATTCCAAGTTGGTTGTCCTGACCCATAATACTCTACCACTTGACATCAAAGCCGCCAAGTTTGACTTTAGGCATCATAAAGTGGGGATCTTTTCCTAATGCAACATTTCAAAGAAGCCAATGTACATAATGGAAATCCTGCATATGAAAAAGGGCCCATAAACTATCAAGAATCAGACTTGAAAATCTTTATGTTATGGTCATGCAAACTGCAAAGGCCCAAAGGCCATTTTCAGTTTGATGGAAGCAAAATCATTATAGATAGAGAAAAGTTCTCAACTCCTTTTCAGCAGGAGCAGGGTGAGAGAAACTGAAGAGCTTGACTAGGCAAATTAAAGTAGAGAATTTGCCAAAAAAAAAAAAAACTTATGATTCATTGCCAAGTTCCCAAGGAGAGATATGGATAGTATTGTGAAGAAGAAGAAGAAGAAGAAGAGGAAACCTATAGTAAGCCAATATCCAAGGCAATGCAAGTTACAACCCCAGTTTGTCGATCCCATGGCTCTAATCTCTTTTACTACCATCGAACCTCCGATTGCAAGGCAAATGAGACTACCCAAGAATGAATTGTGAAGTGCATTGGCCAGGCAGTCCGGTTTCACGACGAACATTAGCAAGCGAGGCACTCAAAGGAAGGAAGGGAACCAATTTTGTAAAAAAAGCCCAACTAAATGAATGGTAAAAGTGATTTAGATTGATAATAAGAGAGTTGGACAACCTGGAATTGGTTGAGGAAGTGCGATTAAGAGGTTTGATGCCAAAACCGATCCAGTACCAATTGAGTTTAGGGTATAAAGAGAACAGAAGCAGATTAAGAACATGGGAAATTACGCCTAGGTAAACTCATAAGAATTAAAAGAACACTAACCTCAGGATTGTGAACGGAAGTGCTGGGGTGCTGATGAACATAAATGCCAACAGGAATGTCGTCTGTATTGGGAGCCTCCTCCCAGTCTGATTCAGGGCCAACAGAAATCTGTAAGAGAATGACGTTTGAGTTAGAAATTAATGCAGTAGACAGTAAAATTGACAGAGAAACTCTTGAAAGATCACTGCTTTTACATCCCAAACGGCAAAGAAGTTGAACGATGACTAATTTCTGGGACCCAATTCTCCGTTTAACCATAGCTTTCAGCAGCATTCATCAACATTTTAGGCACCCTAGCTAGCTAGGACCCATAATAATAAGAGTAGGCAACAAAAAAGGGATAAAGGTTGAATTTTGTAACTAGGGCGGTAATTAATTAAGGAGTACTCACGAAGCTGAAACGGTTCCACTTCCACCCCACTGAAAGCTGACTCGAACCCTTTTGAATGTCGGGTCCTGAAATGCTGCCGCTGGTGTTGAATTCCGAAGAACAAACTCCCCCATTTCATTGTCAGTCCAGTTCGCCATTTCTCTTGGCCCGTGGGATTGGCGTTTGCAACTTGAGTTGAGGAGATGGGTGGATACTCCCTCCGATTCGTTCGACGGAAAAACTACTCCCTCATTTTGTTGCGTAAAAGGTCCGATCGGGCGGTGGGCCGGTGGGTGCTCGAGAGTCCACAAAACTATGCTTTTCGCATTCGCTTTACTTGGACGTGTACGTAGGCAACGGGTCACCCACAAGCTAGCACCGCACGGTTAGAGCACGCAGTGGCAGACCAGAAATTTTCAATAGGGGTGTCCTTTTTTAATAAATAAATTAAATAAAAATAAAAATAATTAATAAAAATAAAATCGTAAGTGTGTTTTCATATTCGAAAATAATTGTAGAATACATTTGGTATTTATAGTGTTAAAAAAATTCTCTATATACCCTACTAGACAATCATTCAGGAACTTATCGCATATTCGATTTGTAAACTTATTATTGATGTAACCCAAAGCTGAAAGACTCTTTCAACACTTGTCGTACAATCATAAAATCAATACAAATTAAGGGTAGATTGAAATTAGTTTAATTGTTAGGTTTTTAAAATAATTAGAGATAGGGAATGACTTTTTACTATTACACATTGTTCAAAATGGAACAACAAATGAGTTGTAGCTCAATGGAAATTAAGTTTATTATTAATAATAGTGTTCTAGATTTGAATTATCCAACCTACCATTTATATTTTTATACACAAATGACAGTAGGATAATCATTTTTTCAAATTTCAGGGGTGTCCCTCACTCTCAATTATATATTTTTTTCCGTCTATACGTAAATTACCACCGGGGGTTGGATAATCATTTTCCCGAAATTTAGGGGTGTCCCCCTGGGTCCGCCCCTGAGAGCACGGCACGAGCACAGACACGAAATAAATCGGCCAGCCCGGCACGAGCACGAATAATTTATGGGCCGTGCCGGGCCTAAACTTCATAGGCACGGGTACGAGCACGGGCACGACACGGTATATAAGTGGCTTGTGTCGGGCCTAATATTTTTGAGACTTTATTGAGTATAAGAACGAACATGGCACGAAAATAATATTTATTTGATAGAAATAAATGGGTTAATATATTTGTATGGCCTGAACTTTGACCAAAATAAGCATCATTGCCAATCTTTTCGATCTATAATATCCTGGCCCAAACTATACATCAAAGTAACGAAATTGGCCAAACCTGATGTTTGATCGTTAACTTGGACGGTCAAACATGTTGACTAACAGTCAACACGCCACATCACTGCCAACTCAACAATTTTCAATTAAAAATTGTATAATTTCCACCTTTTATCATTTTCCTTTTTAAATTTTGAAAAAAATGCATTTAGTTTTTCGGTACCAGTTGCTTACCCTATCGCCCACAATTCGGCTCTCCCGCCCCACTCTCTCTCCTTCCTCTCCGCCGTCAAGCCTTCCCTCCCTTCCGCCAGAGGCGCTGCCGCATCCTCCCGCCGACAGAACAAACCTATCCCTATTGAACCAGTAAGGGTTCTTGGGGTTATGTCTCGCAATCGGGTTTGTCAACGAAACTAAAGTCATCGTAGAAGCGGCAACTGATTGAGGAAGAGTGCTCGAATTCGTCGATGGAATTGGTGTACACCCGCGCGCTGCGGACGCGGGGAGAAGTTAGAATGCTGCTGGAATTCATGTATATGTAACCGGGCGGCAGGTCCAGGGAGCGGAAGCTGAGAAGATTTAGGGTTTAGAGGAATTTGCACAGAAACCAGATTGGGGGAATTTGCTCATAGTGAGCTTTTCCATTGAGAAGCGTTTATATACAATTGCAAACAATGATTTACAATTAGCCGTTTAAACTAACTTTCTAATCAACCTATCAGAGCTGTACAAATGTCTAATTAAACAGTAAAACTGGAAGGCTGCCGTTGCACTCTGCAAAACGGTGCATTGCTTCTCATTTCGTCCATGGCCACGTCATCTTCATTCTTCTCTGTTTTCTCTGCTTTCCTCATTCCTTCTTCCAGATCAACATCAGCAGCATTTGTTCCATGGACAACAACTAATCTTGGAGCTTCTTCTTCCTCATCCACGCTCCTTTTCACCCTCCCACAAGCTGGCGAGTATAGGTTATATACTCCCAGCTTGGATAACAACATAAAAAATCGATCTATTGACAAACTTTTGGTGAAAATATCTGCTAGCTGCAATTCAGTGGGAATGTAATGTAAAGAAATCATCCCTGATTGAACCCTTTCCCTTATGACATGACAGTCTACCTCAATGTGTTTCGTCCTCTCGTGAAACACAGGATTGTCTGCAATATGTAATGCAGACTGATTATCACAATACACTGAAACAGAATCATCATGCTTGATTCCAAACTCTGACAGCAACCTGATCAACCACTGCACTTCACAACTCAGGCTTGCCAAGGCCCTATACTCTGCTTCTAAAGAGGAACGAGATACAGTTGTTTGTTTCTTACTTTTCCAACTCAATAAACCAGTTCCAAGAAAGGTACAATATCCAGTAATTGACCTTCTTGGGTCAGGGCAAGTTGCCCAATCACTATCACTGTATCCCTTTAATTGCAAGCTTGAATCACAAGAGTATAGCAGACCTTGTCCAGGTGAACCCTTTAGGTACCTTAGAACCCTGTGCAAAGCTCTAAGATGTTGTGTGGTAGGTTTATCCTGGAATTGGCAAAGCTGTTGCACAGCAAAAGTGATGTCAGGCCTAGTGGTGGTTAAGTACTGAAGTTGACCCACTAGATGCCTGTATTCACCAATATCTTCAAGTGGTGTACCACCTTCAGAAGATAGAACTTCCTTAACAAAAATTGGAGTTGCTGCTGGTTTACAATATCCAAATCCTGATTCAGCAATGACATCAAGACAATATTTTCTCTGTGAAACTGTAATGCCTTGTTTCCCACGTGTTATTTCAAGGCCAAGAAAGTAACTCAATTCTCCTAGATCCTTCATTTTGAAGTCAGCATGCAGCATCCTCTTTACTGCATTAATTGACTCCAAGCTCAAACTTCCCAAAACAATATCATCCACATAAACAATTAACACCACTAACTCATTCAAGACATGAGCAGTAAAGATTGAATAATCACAAGTAGACTGCTTGAAGCCATGATTAATCAACGAATCAGTCAATTTTGCATACCACTGTCGACTTGCTTGCTTCAAACCATACAAAGATTTCTTCAATTTGCATACTTTCCCTTTGTACTTTCCATCAAGATCCAATCCAGGTGGCAATACCATATACACTTCCTCAGTTAAATCTCCATTAAGAAAGGCATTGCTGACATCCATTTGATGCAAATGCCAACCTTTAACAGCTGCAACTGATAATAACATTTTCACTGAGGCCATCTTGGCCACTGGTGAGAATGTATCACAATAATCAATCGCATAAACTTGAGTGTATCCCTTTGCAACTAATCTGGCTTTGAACCTGTCAACTGTGCCATCAGACTTCAACTTTAACCTAAACACCCACTTGCACCCTATTGCATTCTTATCAGCTGGTAAATCTGTGATTTCCCAAGTACCATTATCAAAAAGTGCTTGCAGTTCTTCTCTTATAGCTTCATTCCACTCAGGGTGTTCTGAAGCTTCAGCATAGGTACTTGGTTCCATGTGAGTGATCAATGAGTTAACAAACTTCTGGAGTTTAGGTTGCAAGTGGGAGTAAGAGATACTCTTACTCTGAGGATAGTGCATATCATAGTCAGACTGCCATGAAGGGGGCTTTGACTCTCTACTTGACTTTCTAAGAGGAGCAGGTGGATCTTCATGGGGAGATGGACAATGGGAAAAGGTATATGTGGAAGAAGAAGGTGAAAAAGTGTGTTTGGAAGAAGAGGAAGAAGGAGTTTTAGATGGAGATGGTGATAAGAGGAAAGGAAGGGATGCATCAGTACCAATGGGAGGAGAAGTGACTTCTTGAGGCTCATCAGGATGTGAAGTAAAGGGAGTAGCAGTGTCCTCCTCAGGCTGATGAGGAAAAGAAGTCAGAGGATTGGGAGGAAGAATTGGTGACTGAGCATATGAGGGAGATAGTTCAGAGAAAATGGGTGGAGTGGTTGGATTTGTAGGTGGAGTAGAAGGGATAGGTTGTTTGTAAGGGAGAATGTGTTCATAAAAGATCACATCTCTGGACACAAAAACTTGTTTGGTTTCAAGATTCAGCAACTTAAAACCCTTAATTCCAGATGGAATACCAAGAAAAATGCACTGTTTGGCTCGAGGATCAAACTTTGATCTAGGTTGCCCTGCTGTGGCTGCATAAGCCAAACAGCCAAAGACTTTTAGACTGGTATAATCAGGAGGTAGTTGATGAGGAACTTCAAAGGGGGTTTTGTTTTGTAGAACAGGTGTAGGGGTTCTATTGATTAAGTATGCTGCATGAAGGATAAAATCACTCCAGTACAGCAGAGGGAGACCTGATTGGTATTTGAGTGCTCTGGCAACATTAAGGAGGTGTTGATGCTTCCTTTCAACCCTTCCATTCTGTTGTGCAGTGTAGACAACACTCATTTGATGAACAATTCCTTCTGTGTTATAAAAATCATTCATATGGAACTCCTGTCCTTGGTCAGTCCTGATGGTTTTGACATTTGTGTTGAACTGAGACTTGACCATAGAACAGAAGGATTGAAGGAGAGGTCTTGCCTCATCCTTTGATTTCATAAGATAGGTCCACACACATCTAGAGTGATCATCAACTAAAGTTAAGAAATAACTATAGCCATTGTAAGAAACTGTGTTCAATGGACCCCAAATATCATCATGTATCAATCCAAAAAGAACAGGACTAATAGAGGAACTAGAAGGAAATGGAAGCCTCTTCTGTTTGGCTAAGTGACAAACATCACAATGAGTGTATGGAGAAGCTATTACATAAGGAAAAACTCTATGTATAGCTTGTAATCTGGAAACATGTGGATGTCCTAATCTGGCATGCCAGAGATCAAACTGCTGGGACTGGAAATTGTGGGAAGTGGCTGCAAGGCATTGAGGTGTGAAAGTTGAAGATGGTGTCTTGGTGAAAAGGTAAAGTCCTCTATCCAGTTGGGCTAAACCAATCCTCTTATGTGTAATAAGGTCCTGAATGACACAGACAGAGGATTGAAAGGTAAGTGAGACAGGGTTTTGTTTGGTTAACTTGCTAACTGAAACAAGATTATAGCTAAAAGTGGGAACCGGCAGAACTTGTGAAAGGAATAAGCCACAAGGGAGTCTAACTACACCTACGTGTGTGGCCTTTACTTGTTCACCAGTAGGTAGAGTAACAGAAACACCAGCAAGTGTTTTATACTTGCTATAAAACTTGGAACTACAGATGATATGGTCTGTAGCCCCAGTATCCAGAACCCATAATGGTTCACCAGAAGATGCAATTAGAGCTGAGAGTGCTGTAGTACCTGAACTGGCCAATTGTGGAGGTTGCCTGTTGGTTGGTGCAGAACGAGTGACTGCATTGGCAGTATGCAGTGATGGAGAAGCAGGAGGAGATGGTGAAGGAGATGGAGATTTGAAGAGCATGAGCCTCAATTTCTCCATCTGTTCAAGAGTAAAGATGCTTTCAAGACTCATTTTGTTGTCAGAAGAGACAGTAGAATTCTCATAGGATATGGAACTCTCCACTGATCCAGCAAAACCAGCTTCTGCCTCTCTGGCCTTCTTGTTTTTCAATCTGTAGCAGTCTTTAATCAGATGGCCCTCCTTCTTGCAGTAATTGCAAATCTTCTTACCATCCTGTGTTTGTTGCTGCTGTTGCCCTCTTCCCTTAAATTGGTTGTTGTTGGATGTTCCCATAGCTAAGGCAAGAGAGTCAACACTGGGGCCTTTGTTAAGGACCTTTAATTGTCGTTCCAACTGTAGAATCTGCTTGAAGACTATGTCAACATGAGGTAAAACAGGCAACATCAAGACCTGGGTTCTTGCTGATTGGTAAGAAGGGTTCAACCCTTGGAGAAATTTGATGACAAAATCGTTGTCCTGATATCTCTTTAAGGTTTCATAAGGGCCAGGAACACAAGGACACACAGGAATGGGTCTGTATCTCTTGAATTCCTCCCATATGACAGTAAGATTAGTGAAATACTGACTCACAGAATCATCACCCTGAACACATTTTGCCAATTGACCTTGAAGATCATAAACACGGATGTTGTCCTCCTGGCTAAAACGGTTCTTCAAGTTATCCCATACATCCTTAGCCAACCCTAACCTCATCACACTATTAGCTATGTCATCTGACAACGAATTATAGATCCAGCATCGAATGGTTCCATTGCATCTAGCCCAAGATTGGTAATGAGCATCAGTTACCTGAGGAACAGGTATACGACCATCGATGAACTGAGATTTGTACTTCGTCTCCAAGGCCAGCAGCATGACCTCACTCCAAGTATGATAATTGCCATCGACAAGCTTAATAGAGATGATTGTGGGTAGAGCTCCATCCTGTGGAGGTAAGTAGTAGGGATTGAGGTAAGGATCTTCATACTGGGATACAACAGCTTTGTATTTTGCAGAAGATTCAGATCTGGGTTCAGTGTTGGGTGAAGTTTCATGTGAAGTGTCTTGACCCTCCATCGATGATGAAGATAAAGGTGAATATCAGAGAAATGAAAGAAAGTGTAGAAGAAAATACAGAAGTGGATCTTAGCACGATGAGCAGCGCTCTGATACCATGAGAAGATTTAGGGTTTAGAGGAATTTGCACAGAAACCAGATTGGGGGAATTTGCTCATAGTGAGCTTTTCCATTGAGAAGCGTTTATATACAACTGCAAACAATGATTTACAATTAGCCGTTTAAACTAACTTTCTAATCAACCTATCAGAGCTGTACAAATGTCTAATTAAACAGTAAAACTGGAAGGCTGCCGTTGCACTCTGCAAAACGGTGCGTTGCTTCTCATTTCGTCCATGGCCACGTCATCTTCATTCTTCTCTGCTTTCCTCATTCCTTCTTCCAGATCAACATCAGCAGCATTTGTTCCATGGACAACAGCTAATCTTGGAGCTTCTTCTTCCTCATCCACGCTCCTTTTCAGAAGCTGTCGGCGAAAATTGAAGAGCCGCTGATTTCCTCCGCTGCCGCGGTTATGTAGCACAGATGATTATCGTCGCTGGATGAATCGGCTGACATGATAATTTTGTTGGGTTTTTCAAGCAATCAATTTTTTGGGTTTCAGATTTAAACTGCAAACCTGGGTTTCAAGATCGGCAAGCAATCAGATTTTTGGGTTTCAGATTTAAAATGCAAATTTTGGGTTTCGAGATTGAGTTATTGGAACAACGAACTGATCGAGCTATGTATATATATGGGTGTTGGACTTTTGGGATTGAGTAGTCTTGTTGCTCCGCCATTGATGAAGCTAATGGGAGTTGCTTGAGGGGCATTTTTCTATTTTTTTTGTTCAAAATTAAAAAAGGAAAATGATAATAGGTGGAAGTTATAATTTTTTTTAATTGAAAATTGCTGAATTGTAATGACATGGCGCGTTGACCGTTAGTCAACGTGTTTGATCATCCAAGTTAACGGTCAAACATCGGGTTTGGCCAATTTCGTTATTTTGATGTATAGTTTATGCCAGGATGTTATAGATCGAAAAGATTGATCAGGATGTTTATTTTGGTCAAAGTTCAGGCTATACAAATATATTAACCCAAAATAAATATAAAAAGAATTATATGTTCAAATATTACAAAATACAAGTAGAAAAAGAATTATTTGTTACTGTTAGAAGTGTCATAAAGATATATACGTAATTACTATAATAAGTAAAAATGGACGAAGAATTAAATAAAGCCAAATGACACTCGCTATACTTCCAATTTTCTTTTCCCCCTTATTTGTTATTTTTCTCAAACATTATCGGGTAATACTATCTTTCTCTGTCCAATTTTCACATTCTTTTTCATTCTCTCTTTTGTTTTCTTCATTTTCATTAAATACGAATACGAGCATGGCACAAGCACGAATATGCATGACACGATTCGAACCGTGCCCGGGACTGGGCCGGGCCTAGCGAAGTTAACAAATGGGCTTGCATGGCACGACACGAAATAAATGGGCCCAAAGTGTGCCCGTGCCGTGCCGGCCCAAGCACGGCCCAGCGCCCATGTACAGTTGGACATCGTAGGCGCATCATGCCAGTCACCAGGTGTCCATTTCGTCTTTTTCTTTGTAAATAGATAGAAAATGGGGGAGATAGGGTGCTAATTTGGACGAGCAGCTCGTTCCAGAATTAGCTCCTTTACTAATAAGTCGAGTTCAACTCCACTTTGTTTAGCTTGTAAGGGTCGCGAGGTAGTTTGATTTGGTGGCTTGTTGAGCTAACTCGTGAGGTGACTCGTTTTGAGCTATGAACTGGCTTGGTAGTATAGTTAGCGAGCCTCCTCCACTAGCAAATTAAGGGTGAATTGATTAATAACTCTTTTTTTTTTTTGCGTAAACTGGAGGGTCCAGGCCAAAGAAATCAGAAAGAGGTTGGGGTATAAAAGGTTACAGATGGTATGGGAATGTGGGGGGATACAATGTTTCTGGCAAAAGTAACTCCTCTATCATCATCCTGCAGTAGAGGCTGGACTTCCAACAGGGTGCCTCTAGCTCATATATACCATAGGGATAGACGAGACTGTGCTTCGAGAGCCAGTCTGCGACTCTATTCCCATCCCGGTATGTATGAGATAGTTTCACTACCCAATCCCGAGAAATACTCATCCAGATAGCCGAGAGTAGCGTCGCGTAAGGGTGAAGAGGGTCGGATCTATTGTTCACCAACTGAATAGCTGTCTGAGAATCTGATTCCAAAATAACAAACCTGTACCCGAGGTTCCAAGTTGTCTTCAAACGGTGATAGATAGCCCACAACTCGGCCATGGTGGCCGAGCACGAGCCTATACTTGCAACAAAACCTTGGATCCATTCCTATTCACATCTCGCAGAGCCCCCCAGCTCCCGCCCTATTATGTTCTCCACCTGCAGCACCATCCACATGAACTTTAATCCACCCCATCGGAGGAGGATGCCACCCTATGTCTGCAGCAACCCGCGTGGTAGGAGGACATCTCTTGCCTCAAATGACTATAGGAGCTGTCCATGCCTTGTACCACACATCCGCCTTGATCCGAATAGCCTGCGTGAGTGATGGAGAGGAGAGGGTCTTACCAATACCATTGAAAACCACTTCATTTCTGTTCTTCCAGAGACACCAGAGAGCGATGCTGAAAAAGGCGTTCCATGAGATCCCAGCTAGTGTGGCATCCTCCCTTTTCAGGTTATCTCTCAGCCATTGCCCCATCGGGAGGCTCAAAAACTCATGCTGCAGCTCCGCCCTAACCGACTGTGCCCATAAGAAAGCTGCTGGGGGGCACTCCTTGAAAATGTGGGAAATGGTTTCTTCATGGGAAGAGCATCTGTAACAGTAGGGATCTTTGGTGATATGTCTATTCTTCTCTCCACATTGAAGCTGATTCTCTCATGCGCTACGAGCCAGATAAAGCAGCGAACTCTCTCCAGCACATGTAGCTTCCATATTCCCTTCCACCAGTGTTGATAAGGATCGGTGGGATAGTGATGGATCATCTGAAAGGTGGTCTTAGTAGAGAATCTCCTGTCTGAGGTGGCTTCCAAAAGAGGACATCATCCTCCCTCGTCAAAGGATCCACCCGGAAGCTGTAATCTGGTGTTGAATTTTCGCAAGGAGGAGGGTGTTGAATTTGTCTACTCGCCACCTCCCTTCATCATCCACAAACTCTGCCACACTAGCGCCCCGGTCTCCATCAAGGATAGGCCCCGTCACCATCTCTTGAAGAGGTATCTGCGAAATCCAAACATCAGACCAAAACTTAGTTCGATTTCTATTATGGATATTCCAAGCGCTTTCCTGTTTAACCAGGTCGGCAACCTTGACCATACTGTTCCAGATAAAGGAACTTCCCTGAAGCGGGCGCAAAACCTCAAGGTGCTCCCGCCCTTTTTCATACTTGCTTCGAGCCAATTGCACCCATAATGCCTCCTTTTCCTGCAGCAAACGCGAGCCCCCCTTAGGTAGCATAGCCAAGTTCACTTTCCTAGCCGGTCGAAGCCCCATACCTCCAATACTCTTCGGCATCGTAAGTTGAGGCAATCCAATTAAGTGCATCTTCTTCTTTTTCTCTATATCACCCCATCCAATTAAATAATAACTTATTATTTAGCTTGTTGATAATTCACATTTGTTAGATTACATTTATCAGCATATATAATGTTTAAGACTATGAAGACATGACCAAATATGTCTCATTTATATTTTTAAAATGAAATTATGTATCATAGATTATTTAAATACTAATTATGATTGCACAACCCAATAATCTAAATTATGAGATGAAATTTCCATTTTGAATTCGCTGTTTTAGAGAGAATATGAAGTGAGGTGAAAGCTGGTAAAGGGATATTTTTTTCTTATTTGTAGAAGAACAATATAAGCAATATATATATGGGGAGTTCTACGGTACCCCGGTGAAATCCGGGTACCGCATACCTTAAGTAAGAAAACGCTATCTAGAACTTGAATTGACTGATCTTTCGGACATTATACTATACTCTAACCCATAAAGATCAAAATCTAGGTCTTAATTCTCTAAATCTTATACCCCAAGAACAATTTAATTAGAAACAATAATCAACGGTTATGATTCGTCGAAATATAGGCAAAAAAGGTAATACACCATCTTAGGGTTTTTAGTTTATGATTTAGATGATTAGGACCTAGTGTTCACTCATTAAGGGTTAGGGTATAGTATCATGCTCAAAAATCCTGCTAATTCGAGGTCTAGATAGCGTTTTCATACTCAAGGTATGCGATACCCTGGATTTCACCCGGGGTACAGTAGAAGGCACCATATATGTATATATATATATATCGAAATAACCTTTTAAAAGTTAGTAAAAAATTAAAATTTATGCATTAAATGATTTGATACTTGAGCTAGAGCCTATCTCGCGAGGTGATTGATGAACCAAACTCGAGTGAAACTTGTGAGCTCATTAACTAGACAAGCTCGAGTCAAATACAACCTAAGATTTTAGTAAACAAGTTGAGCTCGAGCTCGATTTGTTTATTAACGAACTGACCTCAAGCTGGGTCAAAACTCGGCACGACTCGGCTCATTTGAAACCCTAGTGCTAATACACCTCCTTCATCCATGCCATTGCTCTGGACCAAGCTCTGGAACTCCCCCTGCCTCCCTCCTTTGTCCACGACAACATATTTACAGGTTCTCCTCCTGATTTCCCCTTTTTTATTCCACTTCTGCGCCTTCTCCATCTATTTGTCACCAACCCAGATCCCCATGTTCGTTGATTTTCCCTCTATACGCTACTGCAAATTAACCGGAGGCGTCGTCCACCTCGATCAAAGTGGGCTTCCATCCCTTCCCACAGTCGAAGCAGACTTCCCCACTAACACAGACCAGGCGATTTTGTGATATGGGCATTTGGTGGTTGGTGCTTCTCTCTTCCACAATCTCGCCGAAGATCCGGGCATGCAATTTGATGGTGTTGAAGGCGATCTGGTGGCATATACTGCTCTAATCGATTTTGCAGCTTGTTAGAAGAATCTTTGATTGGTTTATTGTTCAGAGAAAAGAGGCAGGAGAACGGAAGAATAGAAAGACAAATATGGGAAAGAGAAACCCAATCGCGAATAACCTTTCAAACTGCCAAGCCCAGTTGATTGATTGGAGCGATTGAAGAGATGAGCTGGAGCGGCAACAATGAAAGCAATGACATGATGGGTGGGTGTGGAGCGACAGATGGATTGGTGCGGAGTACTTCCCTTACTCCTCGCCAACCACTGGGAAGTAAATTGGGGATGTTGAATTTGTGATGAGACGTTGATGAACTATTTTTGAGGAGAAGTCGTCGGCGGAGAATAGATAAAATAAAAGGAAAAAAGTAAATTATGATGTGGCATCTACGTGGCAAGTGAGGTTGAGTTGTCGCTGACATGTGCTTTGAAGTGGCATCCTAGTCATCATATTGTTAAACTAATTGATAGAATCTCAAACATTGTTAAAGTTTTTATAGAAATTTGTTAGATTTGTCGTACAACAATTCAAATTATGATTGTTTTTGGGTATTTCTCTAAAAGTGGTTATGATTGTCAAAAACATATGGATTGTTTACGTTAGATTTTTTTAGGAGGAAATAGTTTGTGCCATCGAAGCAATTCCTTTGCCGTTATTGCCCATTATTGATAAGTTGGTGTGGGCTAGTAAAGAGTCTAGAGTATATATTGTGAAATTGGGGTATCACTTGAAAGTTGTACTACAGAAGAAGTCCGAGCTAGTGATTAAGGACTAGGTTCTGCCATAGGATCACTCTCCTTTGTTTAGGATTTGGGGTGCCTTGTTGTCCTCTAAGTTGTAGTACTTTGTATGGCAGCTAGTGTGTTGTGTCTTGTCGACTGATATGAGACACTAAGTACTCGGAGGATGGGGGTTGGAGAGTTGCCCTTTTTTTGGGCAGGAGGAGGAGTCTCTTGAAAACCTCTTTCTCTATTACCATGTGGTGATAGGATTACGGGATGGGGCAGACTTGGAAATCCTTAGGGATTGTTTTACTCAAGGTCATATTGATTTATTTTGGCGTAGGTTACTTTAGAAGCAAGACTTGGATCGATCCGGGGGATGTGGGCGATGACACTATTCCACTTGGTGAGTTGGTGGTATTCGTTGATGGTGCGACAACATGCCAGTCTCTTGGGGTTGGTGGGTGGGCTTTACGAGATCAGATGAGATGGTGGTGGCGGCATCTCTTGCGTTGTATGAAAAGTTCTGAGGATTTCCTTGTGGAGATGTTGTCCCTTTGGGATGTGATATGTTGGTGTTTGTCTAGAGGCTTGCGGTCAGTTTTTTTTTATTGGTGATGCGCAACTGGTTTTCAGGAAGGTTCGGGAGGGGCAGCTAATTGATGCTTGGGGTGAGACAATTTTGAAAGAGATTGGTGCATTGTGTGGCTTGTTTGAGCAGTTTGAGGTTCGGTTTGTTGGTCGTTGATGTGATAAAGTTGCCCATTTGGTTGCAAAAAAGTCCTTTCCCTTTGTTTGTCAGGCTAGATTTTATTTCTTAGTTGTTTTTAGCTATGTAATTTCTCTGTATCTGATTGTTTTCTCATTTGTATGAATGATCTATTGGTAAAAAATAACAAGGAATTAGTCTAGTGTTACTACCATTAGTTTTGAAACTGAAGGTCTTAGGTTTAAATCCATCAAATAGCAACGTATATTGAAAATAAAACTTATATATTGGGGTGATAGTTGCGTCGATTAACAATTATCCATTAACCGAAAGTGCGATTGACAGTTACCCGCTACATAAAAATTGCTTCCATTAGCCGATCTGCAAAGGTGTAGCGGTTAACTGTTAATCAACTATGAGGTTAGAGGTTATTTTATCAGTTAACCGTGTATACGTCAATAAAATTACAATATAAATGGTTTAAAATGAGATTCATCGTAGAGAACGAAGAAATGAAAACCTACAATCATTCAAAATACTGACAACAAGCATACAAGAATACATTATGGGTTCGTTGTTCAATCAAACAATAATCGCTACTATTACGAGGAAACAGAGTGACAGAAAAATCGGAATTTGAAAAATTAAGAGATGAAGAAAACATAAAGTGAGGAAGAAGATGGAATGGTGAGATATGTTTCTTTTAAGTGGGTCGTCTTCTTTATTTCCTATAAAATTAAACAAATGGACCAGAAGAAGCATTAGTTAAATAAAATAAAAGACAACTCGTATAGTATAACACACGTTTGGGCTTAAGAAGTCGTGCTTGATTAAGTTACCCAATTAAATTAATTCATACTATGGGAACAAGCCCCCACTACACGGTCGGTGTAACACAGTGTTTTATACCGTGAAATGAACTGTTGGTTATGGCTATAAGGGTGTAGTGAAGTGGAAGTTATAAAATGTTTGACAGATTAGGGTGAAACAAAATCTATATGTTGCGAAATCATTGAGGTAAAAGGTGCAAGTAGTGCGGATGGTATTAGTTAATGTGTGTTTGTTAAATGGGCTATTTGTTGTTCAGTGCGGAAGTAAGAGGAACGTTTAATTCTGCAGAAACATGGCATTCAGAAATAGAGTTCAGAGCATGTGTGTCAAAATGTAGGAAGGGGAAAGAGGAGCTGAATATCAAAACATAGAAAAATTGCATATCGTATGTCTTTAAAATGCATCCGTGTGCCAAATCGTTGCAATCCTTATGTGTGTTGTGTCGTAGAACTTCTTACTTGCAATGTAAATATCTGCTGGAAACTTTTTGCCAACCTTTCTATTTATCAGTTTTTTGGCATCTTGATCTGCTACTTTGGATTGATCTACTGGTGCCATACATATCAGCGACATAATAGCTTCATGTTAAATTTTACCGTTGCAGTATCATTGTTTGTCGTGCAACATCCTAACAAGCCATAATGGTCAGTGGTGCACCACCAGCAAGGCGAACCAAAATGTGGTGATAAAAAAGTAGTGATTGTAGGATATGCAGGCGGAACCAAAATGTGGTTAGTGCTGCACCACTAACATGGGTAACGATACACACATTGTTGATGTGCATATATATATTTGTTACATATTACCCTAACATGGGTAGCGATGGAATGTACTCTTTCTTTCTTGTAGCATGAGTAATTAAGTAAACATAATAAGATAATTATGCAAAAGCAGACCAACCATGAACATTTCTTATGCCAGAACGCTTACTTCACCAGCACACAACCTCCTAAACATGCTCACGACAAATGTACTTGTAGTGGTCGGTGATGACTTCATTGTGTTGATACTCAATACGACATATCACAAAGGGAATCAGAAACATTGTGCAAACATACACAAAAAAATATTTTATGTAAAATTCTTATACCGGGGCACAACCTGGGGGCCACCTGTTGCAATTTCATGCGTCAATGGGGATTTGCCCGTAGCAGTCTGACGCCTCCAGGTAACCCACACGCGGCTTTGAGGGGCCTCAAACCCATGACCCCTTGCCATTGATAGGTGCTACTCCAAGGATCATCGCTATCATTGGCAATCAAACTCAGTACCTTGTCTGAGACGCTGCACCAACTAGGCTTGCCTTGTTTTGCTGCTTAATGATAACACTTGAAGTAACGTATTCTATACTAGTGGGATAAATGATAATAATCAATGAAGATAATGTACAAACTTGATAATACAAATCAAATTGTAAAAACCATTTAATACTAAAGTCCTTTATAAGGGCAATATGTAACTTATTAGTTCAAAGTAACTTTTGAGATGTTGTTTCACAATGCTAATGTGACATGATATTTATTGTAAAGGGACTATAAAAATATCTTTACTTTACATCTTTTTTCTCAATCAAATCAAAAGAAGGGAGAAAATACTTTTAGTAAAAAGCATTTCTCAACAAAATCAAAACACATTGGCTAGTTAGCTACAAATGATGAAGATGTCATATTTAGCAGTAGTTATGGTCATTGTGGGTGCCTTTCTCCTTTCTGTAGAAACATTTGCGTCGACGCCTAGGACACTCGATAGCGATCTGCATCATGGCAAGCCCTATCCAATACCAGACATAATAAACCCATTTTCTTTACAAATCTAGCACGAATTGCAATAAAAGGAAAATAACAAGAATCATCTTAAATCTGAACCATTAAGTCTCGTCAGTGAAGACAAGGGTTATAATTATCGTGTAATGGATTATTATACTATCACCTCTATATAACTTGCTCTAACTACTATGGCCAAGCCAAGAATTCCTACATTTTTAATATCTGTCAAATCCTTCAATAAGGTTTAGAGATCCTAGCTGAACCATGTGCATGTATAGTTAATTACATATTTTTGTTGAAAATATCCTCATGTACCTTATTATATACATTCATAGTAATGGTAATAATACTCTTTATTAAAGAAACAACGTTGTTATTATTGCATAATGGTTTTACGAAATATTTTTAATAAAAGGAGGCAAAAGCCAAGGTTCTGAGGTACACTACAAGCGAAGCTGACAGCCATGTACAATCACATACTGGTAGTCTCGAAGCTAGGAACAAAAAACAGGAAAGAAAAACAAAACATGTACCTCTGTAGGAGCGAAGCCGGATCAGCTTCGACCTTGAAGGACATGTCGGGGAAAATTAACTCCCATTAAATCTTCTAGGAGATATCCTCAAGCTCTCTTGGTGGATTCGTTAGCTCATGCGTCATGAAGTGATAGACAAGACTGTGCTTCGAGAGCTAGTCTGCGAGTTCATTCCCTTCACAATACATATGAACAAAATGCACCACCCAATTCTAAGTCGTCTTGTTTTTGTCAAAATAGTCAAGTGATGGTGCACATGATCTACAATTCTTGATTAAATCCATGGTAAGCTCCGAATCGGTTTCCAAACTTAGAAAATGGGTACTTTGATTCCAAGCAAAATAGAGTCTTGATCACATCCTTACAAATCGGGCATTTATCATCGTGGGTAAATGCCTGTATTTATGTAAGCTCTTTGCTAATAATTTCTCCTTGGCTACCATCCATGTGATGAATCTAACTCTTTTTGGACAATGGAGCTTCCAAATCTTGAGCCAAATTGCCAAAACTTGTGTCGTATGTGCCCCCAAAGAGATAGTGACTCACTCCTACTCTCACTCTAGAAAATGGCCAAGTGAAACCACTTCCTAAAGCGTAGTATAGCGGGTTTGGGTTTTAATGTCAACCCGGGTCCTAGATGTGATGACTACTCAGTGAATTCTTATTATCTAGCGGTAAAACTTAAGTGCAGGTTCAAACAAGCAAAAACACAAAGCAAGTTAAAAGGTTGTTTCAAGTCGAGAGAGGTCACCCGGATATGGTTCCCCCTAGACTGCAGTTAAGGCGGATTGCAATTACCAAGTTCAGTTTCTATGATAGTTATACTGCTGAAGGTTCTGAAACAGTCTGAAGTCACGACTAAAGGTCTCAAGACCCTCTCAATCTGAGTCCCCAGCGGGCGACTAACCTCCACCGGAGTAAACAGATTGAGGCCCTAACGAACCAAACCTCCACTACCGAAACAAATTCGGTACAGAATAGTGAATTGACTCCTCGACTAAAGTCGCCAATTCACTACCTTCAATTAAGGGTGCTCTATTAACCTAGGCAGATATTCTCATTCTAGGCTAAAGCAGAAACAACAGGAATTTGATCAGGATTCATGCCATTCAATCATTCAAAAACTCAACTGAATATAATCAAATCATAAAATCTGTACTTGGGTTCATACAATCAGACCTAACATACAAATCTAGGGTTCTCCATACCCAGATGAATGGGAGAACTACTCCATGGAGAAAGAAGCAAAAGCAGATTCAGATGCGGAAACCATATTGTGAAGGATGGATTTTTGCTCCTGGTTGTCGATCGGCACTTCTCCAAGCTCAAGCCGGGCTCCAATGGTGATGAAGATCAAGCTATGGCACTTGGGAACTCTTGTTCGTCGCTTTCTCTCTCTAGGAATTGCTCTGTCTCTCTAAAACCCGGAACCCTTGATTCTTAGCCTTCTTTTCCCTTAAGAAGTTGCCTGTCGCGATACCCGGTTGAAATACCCGGTCGGGTATTTTGGGTCTTGACCATGTATAATTGAAACGCGCGTTTAATGTCAGGGGAAAATCCCCGGTCTGGCCCAAGAATCCCCGACCGGGGGTTTTTGCCTCCTGCCCGGGCCCCTTCTGTTTCTCGGCGACGCCCAAAACGATAAATACCCGGTCGGGTATTTTAGCCCATGACCGAGTATTTTCCTCCCGCAGCACACTTCGACCCAACTTCGCTCATTTCGACCCAAAACTCGTTTCTTCGCCTCGATTCCAACATCGGGCCCTGAAATATGTCATAAAAGCACAACCTCGCGTGAAATCGGCTTAAAACACGAGAATCAACCTCTCAAACGGCTCAAGAATAGGGGTAAAAACAGGTGTAATTATTGGTCTATCAAACTCCCCCACACTTAACCGTTTGCTTGTCCCCAAGCAAACCTAACTCAAACCAATGCAACTCTCCAGACCTCTATAGCAACAAACAACCCCGATCGTCGATAGAGGATTTTCTAGCTCATTTAGCAGCTTACGAGGTCAACTGACGCACAAGTCATCTCATAGCTTCTTCGGCGAGAACGCTAGTCTCGATTCGGCATCATGGCAAATAGTGATCAGAGGACAAATGAATCGTGGACGAATGGACTCTCAAAAACAAAAAATCATGGACTCGGATTTTTAAGGTGCTCTATTTTCTTCTTGAAGATGGTTGGAACCCATTTTTTTCTTGTTTTTCTGTTTTTTTTTTCTTTTTATTTTCAAGGATTCCAACATGTTTTTCAGAAAATGGGGGCTCCCACCTAGCAGAGGTTTTGCGGGAGCCAAGCTCTTACCGGCCATGACAGGAGCGGATGTCTCGATCCTCGTGCGGGGGAAAGACATGTAAGGGGGCTGGAGGTAGTAGGTGGAAATTGGGAACGGATTCCCGTCTCCCCTTACACACTTTCGCCCTATTCGCACGGGAGACGTTATTCTAAAGCACATTTTTGAGCACCTTTTATTTTAAAACATGATAAAGGAGTCCATGACAGGTAGAGAGTCCACATCACCACACAATTCAAGGGTCCTAAGATCACTAATTCACACAATCAGCCAACACAATATGAAGAAGAAATGAGACTTCTTAAATGCATCAGCATCCTCCATAGTACTACACTACTTCCCTAGGTTGCACATTACTATAGAGACTGTCAATTCAAAGCATACTGAGCAGGCAATTGCAAGGAACACGTACTTGGAGCCCTCAAATTTTAAAATTTGGACAGTGGACTAGGCTCCAAGCACACAAACAGATCTAACACAGTCAAAAGATAAACATCCCCCCACACTTAAGATCGAAATTTCCCTCAATGGAGAAGAGGGAAGGAAAAGGGGAACGATGTTACCGGTGTGCACGGACTGCAGGAGACTGGAAGTGGACCAGTCGGAGTGAAGCGGACTGGAGAGAGGACCAGTCAAGAACAAGCACAGCTAAAGGAAACCAAAGAGCTCAAACACAATATGTTAGGTCCAATGGTCAGCCCAATAGTACAACATCCAAAATAAAAAGAGAGAAACAAAACCGAGGCAAGACAGTTTGCACGATGACAAAAACACTCAAAACATGCCACTAGGGGCCTCCTAGACCGGTGAAGTCGATCTGGTTCATGAGGTCGTCGTCCCCATCCGCCGGTGGTGGTGGTGATGAATGATCCCACCGGGTGGTCCAGTGGTGCTCCTCTGGTGGGTGACAAGCCTGGAGCAGGTGCTCCGAGTACTCCATCAATCGGCGGCCTCGATCTCTCTCCCGCACGATGAGAGAACCCGTGAACCCCATATGGGTCTCTAAGCGGCCGAGGCGCTCGTCAACAACCGTCAGCCGGGACTGGTACTCGGCCTGGTGGGCCGAATACTGCTGGTAGAACTGGACCTGATGGTCCATGAGATGCTGGTTCTGAAGACCGAGCTGCTGGAACTGGAGCCCCATCTGCTGGAACTGCTCTGTGAAAAATTCCATCGATGGGCCAGAAGCCATCGACGGACTAGAAGGACCGAAGGAGGACTCACCTCTCACTAGTCTCCGTCGTGGCCGAAGGTCCCCTGGTGGAGAGAGTGGGGGTTCCGGCTCATCAGCATCCATGGCCCCGCCATCATCATCATCATCCTCCTCCTCCTCCTCATTGGTGTAATCAACATCCTCCTCGTCCTCATCGAGGTTTGCATCCTCCTCAGGGGGCATGGAGAGCCCATCCACCCACGAACGGGTGCCGTCAGTGGCCAGGAGGAGTGCATTGTGAAGCACGTCCCGGCTGATGGGGGCGGAGCCGCCGCGGACAGTAGACTCGGTGAGGTCATCGAAGCTGATGTCAAAATGGTGCGCCAAGCGGGTGATCAGTGGACCACAAAAGAGATGGTTGGGCTTCCCGTGGCATCGAGAGAAGGTGGTAGCCACGAAGGAACCCAAATGCAGCATGTGATCCGGGTCCCCCATCGAGTACATTGCGTACAGTACCCGCTTCGGGATTTTGTGGGAGCCAGTGACGTTGGGGACGACGGATCGGGTGATGAGCAAGTTCAGAATGTGCCACTGCGGCTTCAGGGTGCGAACAGATGTATGGCCAGCGTCGAAGTAGTCGAACCGAAATGCGCGCCGGGCTATCCGCTGGTAGAACTCATCCATGTACCAGTCTGTCGGGTTCGGGACCTCGATCTCGTGGCGGGAGGATTAGTGATACTGGATCCGCATGGCGTAGGCCAACCCATCTATAGTCAGCTGCCGCTGGCGGCCTCTCAGCCTGAAAGTGACCGCGTAGGAGTCCCGGGCCGCCTTGGGGAGATACTGAAACGTGGTGTAGAACTCCCACACCAGCTCGGTGTAGGTGGGCTCCTCGATCGTTAGCAAAGTCCGCCAATCCCGGTGGCTGATGGCGGAGGAGAGCTCCTGCATGCAGTGGAGCTGCTCGAAAACTGCCCACTCCAGATGGTAGTGGCACTCCAGTTTCCCCCGGATGACCTTGCGGAACTGGTCCGCGTAATCCCGGTGCAGGCGCAGGTCCTGCACATATGGATGGTCTAGTGACATGTTCCTGAAAACGCAAGTAGAACTGTAGCTAAGGCGCAAAAAACGGGTGAGGGACGCGAGACGGAGGCCAAAATGACCCGGTAGGCTCGCCGGAAAACGACCGGCGGCGGCAGAGCGCGGCTGCCGGCGGTGCTCAAGAGGAGAGAGGGGAGAGGATTTGGCAGGAAGAGAGAGGAGAAAATTTTGAAAAATGAGGGTAGAGAGAGAAACTGATCGGGGGTTTGCTATAAATAGCAAAAATCCCCGGTCGGGGCTCAAAAATACCCGGTCGGGTATTTTTGATTCCACGACCGGGAGTTCCAAAACGCGGCGTGTCGAGTGCAAGGAAATCTCCGGCCTTGAGCCAAAAATACCCGGCCGGGCATTTTTGGGACAAGGTCGGGGGTTTTCCCTTTTTCACCCTGAGAAACAGAGGGGGGCCCGATCGTGGACCAAAAATACCCGGTCGGGTATTTCGGCCCACGACCAGGTATTTGCCCCCTTCCGGCCAAAATTCTCATTCGCCCAAATTTTCGACCTCTCCTGCACGACAACACCAAATCGAGGCATAAAAGACGACCGAACTTCACCACAGACATGCAACTGACTCAATACGACACAAAAACTCAGAAAAAGGGAAAAAGAAATGCAAACCTTGGTGGGGTTGCCTCCCCACAAGCGCTTCTTTACCGCCTTTTAGCTAGACGCCCATGGTGGATACTCAGGGAGGTGCAGGAACAGGTGCCTCCAAGAGCGGATCCACATCACTCTTGAGGTACAGCTTCAGGTTGTGGCCATGCACCCGACGGGTGCAACCACCAGTATTGGTCAGCTCGACCTGGCCATCCGACAAGATGCAGACGAGTGAGTGCTCGGATGGCCAGGGTGGTCGTGGTGTAGGGGGTGGAACCAGCTCGTAGTGGTCTCCACCCTTCTTCCGTGCAGGCTTAGCAACCTGCTGCTTCGGCCGCCACTCCTCCTTGATCTTTTTGTTCGGAGGCGAGACTGGATGGAGTGGCGGCGAAGGAATGATAGGAGGGTCCTACAAAATGAGAGGTGCAGAAGGATACACGACAGGCTCGTGTACCTGATCAGAAATGGCATGCACAGGTGTGACAACAATCATAGCACAGTGATCGAATTCAGTCACAGAAAAAGTAGCATGTTCATTCCCAGCACACAGGATCAGTTTACCATCATGCACATCAATAAGTGCCTTGGCGGTGGCAAGAAATGGTCTACCCAGAATCAAAGGCACATCCACATCCTCATTTATATCCAGAATAACAAAATCAACAGGAAATGTGAATGCAACAACATAAACAAGCAGATCCTCTATGATCCCCCTAGGATGCACAATGGAACGATCAGCTAGCTGAATGCTCATCCTAGTAGGGCTAAGTTCACCTAGGTCTAGCTTTTTATACAACTTATATGGCATGACATTTATGCTAGCGCCTAGGTTCACCAAGGACTTGCCTACATGCATGCTGCCAATAGTAAGAGGGATAGTAAAACTCCCTGGGTCCTTGCACTTTTCGGGCATATTGTTCTGCAGGATAGCAGAAGACTCCTCGCTCAGCAACACTGTCAAGAGATCCCCAAGTTTCTTCTTGTTGGTGAGGAGATCTTTCATGAACTTCGCGTACTTGGGCATCTTCGATAGTGCCTCCAAAAACGGTATGCTGATGTTGAGCTGCTTCAACATTTCCATAAACTTGGCAAACTCAGTCTCCAACTTGTCTTGGTGTAGGCGAGTGGGGAAGGGAAGCTGGGGTACATGCTCCTTAACCACTGGTTATGGCTTGGGAGCAGGGGCTTCCTTCTCCACCCGCACTTCTGCATCGTCGGCTGGAAGTGCTGAAGCAGGTAGTGGTTCCTCTTGCCTGGCCGGGATAGGGTCAGCGGATATGGTCTTACCGCTCCTGGTAAAAATGGCATCCAGCTGCTGGTGCGGCTCCCGTGGATTGGGAATGGTAGTGGTACGTAGAGTTCCCGGGGCTCGGGTATTAATTTGGCAAGCCATGTCACCCATCTGGTTCTGCAAATCTTGCAAAATGGCACCTTGGTTCCTCTGACCTGCCTCCAGTGAAGCTATGCTCTGGTCCAGCCTCATGACAGTTGCCTGGGTGGTAGTCAAGAATGTCGCTAGAATGTTTTTCAGCTCCGTTATCTGATTATCTGAAGCCGGAGCTGTTGCTAGCTCGGCAAACTGACGCTGGGGCTGCCGGAATGGTTGCCCCTGTCTAGGCTGGTAGGGCTGCTGCTGTGGGGCTGGCCGCTGTCGAGCCTGGAAGGGCTGCCTTTGCTGAAAACCACCAGCTGGTGCTGGAAAACCAGGTGGTTTAGTGGTGTTACTACTCCAAGCAAAGTTGGGATGCTGGCGCCACCCCTCATTGTATGTGTTATTGTATGGATCGAGGCGCCACGCATTGGCGATGAAAGCCAACTGCTCCTAGGGTGTAGAGGACTCCCGCATAGCCTAGCAGTCCTCCACCAGATGATTCGAGCTCTCACACCACTGACATTGAGCTACTGGAGGTGTAGCCAAACCTCGGCCCGGAATAAGACTGTTGGGCTGCTTCAATGTCTGCACTAACTCTGCCACTTGCTGCTCGAGCCCGGACCTGGCCTCCATGGCGTGCACACCACGGTCATGAGAATTCCTGCCTCTGCTGCTCTGCCCCCAGGAATGATCTCTGGCAGCCAATGTACTGATCATCTGGTTCAATTCGGGTGGAGTCTTGGTAAGAATATCCCCTCCTGGGCATAGAGACTCAATCACCCTCTGGCTGTCCGGAGAGAGGGCACTATAGAAGTTCCCCACTGTGAATGCATCACTGAAGCCATAATGGGGACACTGCCAGAAATATCCAATGTACCGCTCCCATGCATCACGAAGTGAGTCGTCTGGCTCTTGGCGGAAGTGAGTGATCTCCCGCTGGATCTATGTGATCTTCGATGCTGGGTAGTACCTATGCACGAACTTGTCAGCCAGAGAATGGGGAAAGAGGTGAAGGCGGACTGCATCATCGGGGACACCATTCAGCTTGAACTCGTTCGTCAGCTGCAGAAAACGGGAAAGATGCACCCTTGCCTCCTCATCCTTCAAGCCATGGAACTGGATAGAGGATGTAATGAGTTGAATCCAGCATGGCTTGATTCGAAATTGTTCGCTGGAATAGGCGGGTAGAGGATGACCGGGCG
Organism: Linum trigynum; assembly: GCA_964030455.1. Classification (NCBI taxonomy): domain Eukaryota; kingdom Viridiplantae; phylum Streptophyta; class Magnoliopsida; order Malpighiales; family Linaceae; genus Linum; species Linum trigynum. The sequence continues at coordinate 6,971,864 of OZ034817.1, forward strand.
GATGTCAGCAATCCGTGGAGTGTAGTAGTACTCCAAGGTGGGACCCGGCGGCGGTGGGTGATGATGAACCCCATCTGCCTGGGGTATGGGGTTGTTCCCCAAGATCTGATTCACCGGGGGAGCCTGGTGAGGATTCCCCTGATGTGGATTGAAATCTCCTTCCATCTCGTACTCGTCCTCGGATTTGCTGCTCAAATGGCCGTCTATGCGCTCCTCCGTAGCCAGTCTAGCTCGCTGTTGTCTCCTGAGTTGGCGACAGGTGCGTTCAATCTCCGGATTCAACGGCACTAAACCTCCCGAATGGCTACAGGTCATGCACTACCTGCACACAATCAAGCAAGCAAACCCGTGAAGGCACAAGTGGGAAAGAACAAACAGTCAATGCGAAAACAAAAATGCTATAGTAACAGAAATCACTTTTCTTCAACAACCTAGCCGTCCCCGGCAACGGCGCCAAAAACTTGACTCACTCCTACTGTCACTCTAGAAAATGGCCAAGTGAAACCACTTCCTAAATCGTAGTATAGCGGGTTTGGGTTTTAATGTCAACCCGGGTCCTAGATGTGATGACTACTCAGTGAATTCTTATTATCTAGCGGTAAAACTTAAGTGCAGGTTCAAACAAGCAAAAACACAAAGCAAGTTAAACGATTGTTTCAAGTCGAGAGAGGTCACCCGGATATGGTTCCCCCTAGATTGCAGTTAAGGCGGATTGCAATTACCAAGTTCAGTTTCTATGATAGTTATACTGCGGAAGGTTCTTAAACAGTCTGAAGTCTCGACTAAAGGTCTCCAGACCCTCTCAATCTGAGTCCCCAGCGGGCGACTAACCTCCACCGGAGTAAACAGATTGAGGCCCTAACGAACCAAACCTCCACTACCGAAACAAATTCGGTACAGAATAGTGAATTGACTCCTCGACTAAAGTCGCCAATTCTCTACCTTCAATTAAGGGTGCTCTATTAACCTAGGCAGATATTCTCATTCTAGGCTAAAGCAGAAACAACAGGAATTTGATCAGGATTCATGCCATTCAATCATTCAAAACCTCAATTGAATATAATCAAATCATAAAATCTGTACTTGGGTTCATACAATCAGACCTAACATACAAATCTAGGGGTCTCCATACCCAGATGAATTGGAGAACTACTCCATGGAGAAAGAAGCAAAAGCAGATTCAGATGCGGAAACCATACTGTGAAGGATGGATTTCTGCTCCTGGTTGTCGATCGGCACTTCTCCAAGCTCAAGCCGGGCTCCAATGGTGATGAAGATCAAGCTATGGCACTTGGGAACTCTTGTTCGTCGCTTTCTCTCTCTAGGAATCGCTCTGTCTCTCTAAAACCCGGAACCCTTGATTCTTAGCCTTCTTTTCCCTTAAAAAGTTGCCTGTCGCGATACCTGGTCGAAATACCCGTTCGGGTATTTTGGGTCTCGACCGGGTATAATTGAATAGCGCGTTTAATGTCAGGGGAAAATCCCCGGTCTGGCCCAAGAATCCCCGACCGGGGGGGTTTTGCCTCCTGCCTAGGCCCCCTTCTGTTTCTCAGTGACGCCCAAAACGATAAATACCCGATCGGGTATTTTAGCCCCTGACCGGGTATTTTCCTCCTGCAGCACACTTTGATCCAACTTCGCTCCTTTCGACCCAAAACTCATTTCTTCGCCTCTATTCCAACGTCGAGCCCTGAAATATGACATAAACGCACAACCTCACATGAAATCGGCTTAAAACACGAGAATCAACCTCTCAAACGGATCAAGAATAGGGGTAAAAACAGGTGTAATTATTGGTCTATCAGATAGCTTTGAAAGCTGAACTGGTGCTGAAGTTACCATTGTCTTTCATCTGCCAGAGTAGGTTGTTGTCCTGTGTTGATATTGGATCCAACAAAACTTATTGAATTTGGTTCGTGATTTCATGCGACAAGTATGCCCAAAGTTCTGTGTTTTTCATCCACTAGTAGTCTCCCAATAGTCTGCTACCATCTTGTTCCTATGATCCAAAGGAACTTCTGATGTGGCTAGCTCTACCAAAGAGTCCTATAAAGTGCAGGGCTTGGTCCAAAAATGAGTTTTCTGGCCATTTTTAACGTTATAGGCAGCGCCTTTGCACAGTATGTTTGTAGTGTGAGCAAAACTGCGCCAAGCAAAATAACTTCCCTTTATCTTGCTAAGGATGTGTATCCCTTATCTTGTCCATCCATACTTGTTCTTCATGACTCTTGCCCAAAGCGATGTGTCTCCTGTTGCTATCTTCCAAGCATCTTTTACCAACATTGCCTGATTCCTTGTTGGTCGAATCCCTACCCCCTTGACTCCTGAGAAGTGAAAGTTGATCTCATGCCATCGAGTGGAACTTCATTTTTCCGTCTTCCTCTCCCCATACAAATTGTCGATTGATCCTGTCAAGAGAATTTCAAATGGAGGCAAGTAGACGATGTGCAAATATAGGATAAATTGCCATGGATGAGGAAATTGACTTCACTAGAGTGATTCTAGCTACAGCTGAAAGAAAGTTGGCTTTCCATATTGCTAGTTGCTATCGAATCCTCAGGATGAGTTCTATATTTCCTTGGTGATCCTCCCATTAATGGCCGTGAGTCCCAGGCAATGCAGTACAAATCAAGATTTTGATCGTAAACGTAAAATTGTAGGATTTTACTCATGAATTCTGATCCTGATTTTACTATAAAATTGGTGGATCTTAAAATCATTTAAAATCAGGATCAAAATCGTACAAAAATCAGGATTTTGATCGTACGAGCAAAAAATAGGTGATTTCAGCCAATTTAAAAGATGCATAACTATTTCGGGGGAAAGGGCAATGACGAGAATTTTCTCAGATACATTTTTATTAAAAAACATTTAAAAACAATAAAAATAACCAAATTAGGGCTCGGTCAATCCCTTTCCCTTCGCCACATTTAACTTATTGGTAAAACAATTATCCTAATATCATAAGTACGCAAGAATTAACATCATTATTAACTAATTAATTTATTAATAAATATATTTGTACCAAACCACTAGCATTACTTATTTTATTGGAGTTCAAATACTTTTAATTTTAAATCATACTTAGGCGATGTCGGAATATTACTTTGAGTTAAACTACCCTAGACAACATGAAAACAAGAGACAAACCCATTGAGCTTTATCCTCCTCATGAATTATTTTGAGCTACACATTAAATAACAATTAAAATAGTGATTTTGGAATATTAATCTTGAGAATTATCTTTTGTAAAAAAAAATCTTGAGAATTATCATTTTAAATGTTATATATCTTTGTGTTATTAATGATTTACCTTATTAATATTATTATAGGTTATGTTTTATGTGGTAATTAAAATCCTATGATTTTACGAGTCGATTTTACGATTCCGATTTTATCCCAGTTTTCGATTTTAGGCAAAATCTCCATTTTGACTGCCTTGGTCCCGGGTATTTTCCCAGGTCACTAGTGAGATTGATCCCATCCTTCAAGCTCGGTATTTGAGATTTGTCTCGAGGAACATTCAGAGATCCAAAGAGATCCAAACATTGCCGATTGGCTATAGTTGACCCTCAGTCCTAAGCTTGAGGGTAAGTCTTCCAAGTAGGAGCTAATGATCTATATTTGTCATCCTTCTGCCTCTGCAAATAAAATCAAGTCATCATAAAAGAAAAAGTGAGATAGCTTTGGCATTTTCTTGGAGAGAGGGATCAATTTCCAAAGCTTATCCCTATAGGTTGGTCAATCCGATGAGCAAGTCATTCCATACATAATACAAAAGGAAAAGGGGATAAAGGATCTCCCTGACGGACACCTCTAGTTGGTGCGATGACTAACTTCAGTTCCCCATTCCAGTTGATTCTCTTCTGGTTTTTCTCAATGCAAGTCATTATTTTACTAATCCAAGTGTTGGGAAGGCCAATTTCACCAAGAGTTTCCCTTAGAAAGCTCCATTTTAGGTGATCATAAGCATTCTCCAGGTATGCCTTCATAACAATGCCTCCCTTCTTGTTTTTCCTGTTTTTGAGAGAGTACAGAGTTTCTTGTAGTAGAAGGAATTTTTCGTTGGTGTGTCTCCCCTTAATGAAACCACTCTAAGTCATGGCAACTAGTTTCGGAATAAGGGCTTTCACCTATTGCGATGGCCTTGAGAACCATGTTGTTTAAGATAATCAGCAAAAACTGAGTTGGAGTTTCCAAATGGTCCACTTTGGGTATTAAGCACCACGATTGATTCAACTGTTTCTTCTAGAATATTTCCTGTCTCGAAGAAATGAGTGTCACCATCTCCGTTAAGTTTCTTCCCACTAACTACCAAAATTTCTGATAAAAGATAGCCTGGAAACCTTATGGCCCAGGTACATACAATGGCTTCATCTAAAAATATCCCTGTGGTAGTCTATGCTATGAAAGATGTGTAGCAACGTCATAAGTTCCTCAAATTTCAGTTGTAGGAATTTATTCCTAGGCATCAAATCTTCATAGTTTCCCTCTTATTGAGTGTACAAGAACTTGCAAATTTGGATGACCATGTCTCTCAGGCTCGCTTGATTTTCAATCCAGCCTCTTTTTCTATTCCAATGGAAGAGGATTTTGTTCCTTATATACCTCTGTGCTACATGTTGATGGAAATAAAAGGTATTTTGTTCTCCCAGATAACTTCGTCCTCCGTTAAAAACAATTCAAGTTCCTTCTCCAATCTGATTTCAAGTTTCACAAGGCCCGAGCTAAAAAAGTTATCCAATCGTCGAGTAACTCCTTAAAGGCTGGCCAGGATCCTCATCTTACGCAGAGTTGTTTACCCAAAAATGTATTTCTATCACTGTTGACATTTGAGAGAGATTTCCTTTCGGGAGCCACTAAGCGTCGTGTCCTTTTTCCAATTATGCGTAGAGAAATCTTTAAACTAGATTGTAGGAGCCAGACCGCCTTAAAACGGAATGGTCTCTAGTCCAGGTTAGTCATCAACTGAGTCATATAGCTCGTTAGTAGGGTAATACGGTGTGAGTGAAACTTTGCTAAGTATTGAATCACCATGCTGGGGAAAACAACATTGAAACTGGAGTTGCATAGTGACCGTTCGATACGACTAGCTTTATGCGTCAAACTCGAGCCTCCCATAAACTCGGTGAAGCAGGGTCCTGAGAACCCGATATCGGCGGGTTATGTAGTGTTCATCTGGTCCAGGAACTTCTGAAACCTTCTGAAATCCCTCATCGAGCTTGCATTGTGATTATCTTCTGGAGTGCAGATAGCTTTGAAATCTCCCGCCACTATCTAGGGGAGTCCCGTGCTTGGCTGGTTTTGATGTGTAGATCCCATTGGAGAGAATGGGGCTTCTATAAATGCCGGTGAGTAGGTCATCCTGATGGCCACTGTTCGATACTCTTACAGTGATATGTTGCTTGTTGGTATTTAGAAGATTCATCATGAAGTCTTCCAATTCATCACTCGTATAACCTCATCAAAGCCAAGCTTGCTGCATACTAAGTTAGCTCTATCTCCATTGATTTGTGGCTCCAAAATAATCCAAATATCCGTCTTATTAAGTACTAATCAGTATCCAAATGAACCTCGAGAATTTCTTCCACCTGCTCCACAGGCAAGTTAAAGTTTAGTAGATAGTTTGATAAACCAAAAAAAAAAAAACAAAAAAAAAAAGAAAGAAGGGAGGAACTGAAAAAAAAAATGCAAGGATGGGCTTAGGTGGGTATGGTATCTAAAGTTCCCCATTCCCCTGTGTTGTTCGTATTGATTCCTTCCTCTGTTTTTCCTATTTCCACCATGGAAACATCATCCACTCTCATATTAGTTGGATTAGGGTTGCATCTCCTCTTTTTCTGCGATTTGGTGCAGAATTCCTCAATCGCCTGGATTGATATTGGGAAAGTGGCTTGTTTCTGGTTTTGCTTCTGGCAGGGCTCATTTTTTCCAGGTTTGTGGATTTGGAGTGGTTTCTTTCTTGATTTGAGACTTACTTGCTTGGCTATTGATGAGCAATCTGGCTTCATCTTGTTGTAGTGTCGTCGGGCAGAAGATGTCTCAGAGTTGGGGTTCTTATGTTCTTTCTTATTGTAGTGTTCATCATCCCCAAGTCGAAGAAATCCAAGTTTAAGTCATAGAAGTAAGATTTTGGTCGACTTTAGGAGAAAATGACTAGAAAACTCCATTATGTAACTAGTATAAGTAGGAGGTTAGGCTAGAGCTTTTTTACACACTTGTACAATCACTATGCCCCAGGATCACGAATAGCAATCCGTAGAGAGGAAGAAAATTGTTGCTGAAATATGAGGATAAGCATTCACCATCGATGCCTTTATCTATGGTAATGGTGTTTTACCTTTTTATCGTGTGCTAGTTGATATATTTAGGGATGTGAATTCTATGGTACTTTATTTATTACTTTCAATGATTTATTGATGATGCCTATTGTGCTCAATGCCTTTTTCATCGATGCTTGAGTTAATTTATGCTTGTATCATCTATTGCTTAGGATTATCGATGCTTTAGTTGTTGACTGCTTTATTTATCTATGCATGTGAAGTCTATTATGGATATTACTATATAAATCGTTTATACTATCATGGGAGACAAAAAAAACTAATCTCGCGCGTGTATGGTTGGACTAGTTACCCTTCTATATAAAAATTAAGATGATGATTGATTCTTAGGTCATTGATTCTATAGACCACCGATTATGACTCAATGAGGCCCACACTTACTCATGTGCTATCCTAACTTCTCTGTTCTTCATTGATTAGGTGATGACATGAAACGAAAGCTTGGGTTACGTTAACTAGTGAAATCTCTATCGCAAGAGGTGCATTCACAATAAGCGAGTGCCTTAGAGGAAGTGATATGGCATCATAATAGATGATTCATAGAAGAATCTCATTGTTGAGTTAGTATGCATGATCATCTAGAAAATAATACTACCTAAACATTATTTTTCATGGTTTGCATTACTTTTATTTGTCGCATTAGTAGAGAAGTAGTTCGAGTAACGAGCTCCTCAACCCACCTGGTTTTACTTCCTTTGCATTCTTATTTGACACAAGTTAGTTAGGTTTGAGTAGTTACTATCAAAAGACCTTGTGAAATACGACCCTGGGAACTCTTAGGATTTATAACTTGATTACTAATAAGGTCATTGTGCACCAATATGATCACTATAGTTTCAATAAAATGATTGCTATTATTATTATTATTATTATTATTATTATTATTATTATTATTATTATTATTATTATTATTATTATTATTATTATTATTATTATTATTATTACTGTCAATATATATAGTAAGATACATGAATGTTTATGCACCAACAATATATAATTAACTTTTCCTGCACATGGTTTAGCTAGGATCTTTAAACCCTATTAAAGGATTTGAGAGCTACTATATAGTTAGCCATTTCCCATGAGCTTTCTTCGAAAATGAGAGCATTATACTTGGCTTGGCCATATCGGTTAGAAGTTTGAACAAGTTATATATAGACGATAGTAAGTATAATAATTCATTACACGATATTGATAGCCCTTGTCTACCACTAACGAGAGTTAATGGTGCAGATTTGGGGTGATCTTTGTTGTTCTTTGTCACTGCAAATAGTGCTAGATTCGTAAAAAATGGATTGCTTAGGGGTATTGTTAATGGATAGGGCTTGCCAAGATCTGGTTCACTATTGAGTATCCTAGGTGTCGACTGTCGAGGCAACTGTGTCTAAGGATAGGAGAAAGGCAACCACAACAACCATAGCTACTACTAAAGATGACCCCTTCATCATTTGTAGCTACCTAGCCAATGTGATTTGATTTTGTTGAGAAAAGTTTTTTTTTTCCTGCAAATATTGTTCCCTATTTCAATTTCACTGAGAAAGAGGATGAAAATCAAATATATTTTATAGTTAAATCAATTTATATGATGTCACCTTAGGATTTCAGAACTTCACTTCAACATTTACTTTAAACTTATAAGTTACAATTCTCCTTACCAAGAAATTTATTTTAAATGGTTGTTACTGTATGATTCGCATTATCAAGTTTGTAGATAACCTTAATTCTTAATTATCATTCATCATTAGTTTAGAATACGTTACCGTGAGTGTTTTAATTAATTAAGCATGATGGGACCTGCAAATATATGCATCAATTGATAAAATTGTACATCTCATTGAAGAAGTCGAATGCAGCATACCATATTTGTATGGTTCTTGACATTCGCTACGGATGACGTTACATCCATATATAATTTAAGCTGTCTATTGTTCTCATGTTTTGCTAGGTGCATATGTCAAAGGCTCCTTTGTCCGAAAAAATTCCAGCAAATCATAAAACAATGTTGGCTGGAGATTAGGAGGAAATTTCCTTAGAAATGTAGGTTTTTGGAATCGAACCCAGGAACCTAGTATATCGAAAATGGCAATGAATTAAGGTTCCCTTATTAGTCAATGTCATTTAATAGAACATGACTTGTTCGAATAAGCCAAATCATTTCGGATTCCACCATCACTTGCAGTAATTTATCATAACGGAATGAATGAAAAATGATACACTTGACAAACTAATTTTTTTTTATATTTGTAGTACACTCAACATCTTAATTTCTTATACACTTGTCTATATATAGAAAATCACATTGTGGATAGGAAACTATCGTACCCACCTAATTTTATTGCAAAAATTTTCAAGATCAACAATTTGATGATGCAAGCTAGAAATATTATAATGGAATCAAAAAAGAAATTACTCTTTCCATTTCATATTTGTATCCCATTTCAAGAGGATTATGAAAATCCATGCAAAGAAACTGGTTGTATTATGTGTGCTAATTATCATTTAGATAGTAAGCACGTGAATGTTGAGGTTCCACAGGTGATGGTTTTGTTAATATAACTTGAACCAGATGATCTGCCATCGAATGGAAGTTTGGGCTTGACCAGGTCTGTAACCTTATTTTTTATCAGATTGGATTAGAGTTAGACCCTTTGGAGAATTACTATAAATACTTCTCCTACTCCTCTGTAATCTGTATCAAAAGATCAAATCTCCTCAAGTATAGCAAAGCTAGCTCTCTGTGTGCCCGTGGACAAATCAACACACATTGTGTTGGTGAACCACGTAAATTGATGTGTTCTTACTTTCTTGCCGATCTTTGTCTTTCTTATTATTGTCTATTGCCCCGGTGCGTGCGCGTGAGAAGTGGTATCAAAGCCCCTAGTTGGCTTCAGTTAGGATTTTTACCGAGATTGAAGAATTACTTTAGAGAATATTAAGATCGTAAAGTTCACAGGGAAGAACAGTTTGGGTATTTGACATATTAGATGCAAGCGCTATTGAAACAACAAGGGCGGTGAGGACAGCTATCTGGTAGCGAAGAAGATAGGACTCGATGACAATGAGTGGAATACCTTGGAGGTAAAGGTCCACTCTACCATCATGCTATCATTATATGACGACATCATCATTGAATTCGTTGCTGAGAAGACTGTCGCATGCTTGTCGGTTGATAGACCGTTAATTGCACATGTTTTTACCCCTATTCTTGAGCCGTATGAGATGTCGATTCTCGTGTTTTAGGCCGATTTCACGCTAGGTTGTGCTTGTTTGTGATATTTCAGGTCCTAGTACGTGAATGAAGGTTTGGGAACGAGTTCGGGGTCGATTGGACGAAGTTTTGTCATTTGGCGAGAAGCTGAGAAGCCACACGGGCATGTCTAAAAGCCACACGGCCGTGTAAGGGAACCCACGTGGCTGTGTGGAAATTCCAGGGAACTCACACGGGCAGCCTGGAAATCCACACGGCCGTGTGGTTGTCGCCGTGTAGGATGGCTGAAGACACTTAATCAAAACGCCGCGTTTTGCACAACTCACACGAGCAGCTGGCAAAGCCACACGGCCGTGTGGCCTGCCCGTGTGATCGGGATTTTTTGGGTTTTAACCCAAATTCCAAAAAAACAGAAAGGCGATCGAATTTTCAGTGCAAAAACAGAGCCCTAGAGAGAGAAAGTGCGAAGAACACCTCCTAAGAGTGATTTTGAAGCTGGGTTTCATCAATCAAGCTTGGAAATCATCCTTGGAGTGAAGATCATCATCCCAGAGCAGATTCTTCCCATTGTTATGAGTATGACTGCTTTGTATTTTGTTTTCCTCTCTCTCTCTCCCTATGGAGTAGAACCTTCTCTCACTTGGGTATGAAGAACCCTAGTTCCATGTGTTAGGGATCTTGATTGTAATGACTTTGGATTGTTATACTGTTTGGTTTAATCGAATGATGCATGATTCATTGAATTAATTGAAGTCTGATCAGCTTTTCTTGATTTCTGCTGCAACCTGGGATAGATAGAATCTGATTAGGTTGTTAGAGCTTCATCATTCAGTCGTGGTAGATTGGCTATACGAGAGTTAATCAACCTACTGCTTTGTACTAGAATCCAATTCCAGTAGTGGAGTTATGTCCTCAGAGCCTCATTTTTCTATCCCGGTGAAGACTATTCGTCTGCCGGGTAGTTGGACTGAGAGGGCTTGGTCAGCTTAAGAGATTCCAAGCTACTGTCGGATCTTCCGCAGTTTAATCAACAGTAAATCAACCTAGGGTAATTACAATTGAGACCTAACTAAGGAGCTAGGGGGACTCATTCCCGAGTGACTCTTCCTATTCTATAGAAAACCGAATCAATTCTTGCGTTCTTACTGCTTTTAGTTAAAACCACAATCAAACGACTTAGTTGGCTAGATAATAGATATTCACAGAGTAGGCAGTAGATCTAGACCCCGGGTTGATAATTAGAACTTGCCACTTTACTGCATTTCCGGACTGCGATTACACTTGGTCGCAGTTTGGTGTTGTACCGTAGTGTGTCAAGTTTTTGGCGCCGTTGCCGGGGAACCTCTAGGTTATTGGAGAAATGTGAAAGTTTGTTACTATAGCTTTTCTTTATTGCATTTTATCTCTTCCGCCTGTGTGCCTTCACGGGTTGCTTTTGCCGATTGTGTGCAGGTAGTGCATGACCCGTAGCTAGTCGCGAGATCTACTACCATTAGACCAAGAGCTTGAACAGACCTGCAGGAACTTCAAGCGGGCTCTAAGGGAGCGACTGGCTGAGGAGGAGGCGCTAGCACAACTGCAAATCGCCGACGAAGAAGAGATGGGTGATCCACAGGACCATGATGTGGTCCTTCATGAGTAGCAGACCATGGGATACTACTGGACCGCTAGAGCCGCGGACATGAGATCACCCATTCAACACCCTCATGTGCCAGCGAATAACTTTGAGGTGAGCACCTCTGTCATCACCATGCTGCGCGGTTCAGTGGTGTTCCGTGGCAAAGAGGGGGAGTGCCCCCGATCACATCTGAGGCGATTCCACGAGCTCATTTATGGAATCAAGATAAATGGGGTCCCAACCGATGCCATCCAGCTGAGGTACTTCCCATTTACTCTGGAGGGGCAGGCCAAGAAGTGGCTAGACACTCGACCTCCAGGCTCGATCACCATGTTCGCCAACCTGGCAGACAAGTTCCTCACCCGCTACCATCCCCCGTCCAAGACGCCGGACCTGCAGAAGCAAATTACCCACTTTGCTCAGGATGAAGATGAGACCATCCGAGATGCTTGGGAGAGATACACCAGTCTCTTTCTCAAGTGTCCCAACCATGGTTTTACCGATTCCTTCAAGGTGGGCACCTTCTACCATGCCCTCTTCCCGGAAGACAAGCAGCTGATTGACTCGGTCTGTGGCGGGAATATGCTCACCAAAACACCGCCACAGCTGAATCAACTTTTTGAAGAGATGGCAGAGCAGGGCTATGACTGGGGAACTGCGAGGAGATCGAGACGAGCACGAGGACGGGGTGTGCATGCTGTATCCCCCAGTCATCTGATTTGGTGCAGGTGGTATCGAAGCTGGTTTCAACAATCGATTGTTTCGGGATGATTGCAGGTACAGGACAGTAGCAGGCGATGCTCTGCCAGTGGTGTGAGAGTTCTCATCACACTGTGGAGGATTGTCAGGCGATGAGGGAGTCTTCTACTCCCCAAGAGCAGCTAGACTTCATCGGCAATGCCAGACGCTTCGACCCCCTACAGCAACACTTACAACGAGGGGTGGCGCCAGCATCCCAACTTCTCCTGGGGTGGGGCAAATTCTAGACCACCAGTCCCCCAAGGACCACCTGGCTTCCAGAGGCCTCCTTACCAGCCCAGACAAGGGCAATTACAGCAGCCACAGCAGCCTCTCTACCCGCCCAGACAGAGGCCAGTTCCACCTCAGTCACAGGTGCGTCCATTTCATCAGACAAGGGCAGCACCTGCAGCCCCAGTACTGAGTGACCCGATGGCGGAACTGCAAGATCTGGTGGGTTCTCTGGCCACCTCTAGTGCAAACAAGTTCAATAACATCGAGCAGTTCATGGAGAAAGCTTCAGGCAAATTCATGGAGCTAGAAGCTGGTCAGAGAAACACGCAGGCTGTGCTACGGGATATCCATACCCAACTTGGGAGTGTTGCCCAGGCTGTAGCTTAGAGGACTCCTGGTACTCTACCTGGTCAGACCATCCCTCATCCGCAGAACCCGAATGAGCACTGCAAGGCCATTACCACCAGGAGTGGCAAGGTGACTGCCGATCCACTTGTTCGAGCACAAGAGGAAATGGAGAAGGAGGTTTAGGTGCCTGCTCCTAAACCGCAACCAATGGTGAAGGAGTATGTACCGCAACTTGCCTTTCCTACTCGGTTGCACAAAGACCGACTGGAGACTGAGTTTGCCAAGTTCATGGCAATGCTGAAGCAGGTCAACATAAGCATGCCCTTCGTGGAGGCATTATCGAAGATGCTCAAGTATGCCAAGTTCATGAAAGATCTCCTCACCAACAAGAGGAATCTTGGGGAGCTGTCAACGGTGATGCTCAACGAGGAGTGTTCTGCCATCCTGCAGAACAAACTACCAGAGAAGCGAAAAGACCCAGGGAGTTTTACTATCCCTTGCATGATTGGTAGTTTGCATATAGGGAAGTCCTTGGCGGATTTAGGCGCTAGCATAAATGTCATGCCATATAAACTGTTTAAAAATCTAGGCCTAGGTGAACCCAGTGATACTAGGATGAGCATTCAACTTGCTGATAGATCCATTGTGCATCCTAGGGGCATTGCAGAGGACTTGATAGTCGCAGTAGGGCCATTCTCATATCCTGTTGATTTTGTGATTTTTGACATAAATGAGGATGTGGATGTGCCATTAATATTGGGTAGACCTTTTCTCGCCACCGCCAAGGCGCTCATTGATGTGAATGATGGGAAATTGATTTTGCGAGTTGGGGGTGAACAAATCACCTTCTCTGTTTATGATAATATTAAACACCCCCAGCTCCATGATGATCCAGCCTATTGTGATGTTGTTGCTAATTTTGAGACCGCACTCGCCATCACGAGTGGGGGTACTGACGATTTCCTTGAGAGTTGTCTTTTGCTAGGGTAACATGCATCATAAGATGTGCAGCTGGAGGAGCAGCTCGCGGAGTTAGACGAGGCCGCGATCGAGGGGTGAGAGATACCATTCAAGCCTATCCCTATCTCGCCCCGGATCGCCACATCATTGGAGGAGCCACCAGAGCTGGAGCTTAAGCCCCTCCCCTCTCACCTGGAGTATGCATTTCTCCGGGAGGAGAATAAGCTCCCGGTCATTATTAGCTCGGATCTGACACCCGAGCAGAAGAGCAGGCTGGTGGCTTTGCTGCAGAAGTATGCCCGGCCATGGCATGGAAGATCACAGACATCAGAGGCATTAGCCCATCCTTCTGCTCCCATAGAATTATGATGGAGGATGAGGTTAAGCCAGTCAGGCAGCCACAGCGGAGATTGTCTCCTAACTTGGAGGCACTGGTCCGGGCAGAGATTGTGATGCTCATGGATGCGAGGATCATCTTTGCTATATATGATAGCAAGTGGGTCAGCCCCACTCAGGTCGTCCCGAAGAAAGGCGGGATGACTGTGGTACCGAATGAGAAGAAAGAGTTGATCCCGATGCGGACCGTGACCGGCTGGAGAGTCTGCATCGATTACCGGTGCCTGAACGATGCCACCAGGAAAGATCATTTTCCCCTACCTTTCATTGATCAGATGCTGGAGAGGTTGGCTGGCCATGAGTTTTATTGCTTCATGGATGTCATGTCTGGTTATTTCCAGATTCCTATTGCACGAGAGGATCAGGCAAAGACCACATTCACTTACCCCTTCGGTACTTTTGCTTACCTGAGGATTCCATTCGGGCTGTGTAATGCATCAACGACCTTCCAGAGATGCATGATGGCGATCTTCGACCGACTGGTCAGAGAGATCATGGAAGTCTTCATGGATGACTTCTCGGTTTATGGAGACCCATTCACTCATTGTCTCCATAACCTGGAACTCGTTCTGAAGAGGTGCGAGGAGACTAATCTGGCACACAGCTGGGAGAAGTGCCATTTTAGGGTCTGTGAGGGATTGTGCTCGGCACAAGATCTCCAAGTAGGGGATTGAGGTGGATCGCGAGAAGATTGAGACAATCAGTAAGCTACCTCCTCCCATTTCTGTGAAGGGGATTCGCAGCTTTCTGGGTCATGCAGGCTTCTACCGGCGCTTCATTAAAGATTTCTCGAAGATTGCCCTGCCTCTGACCAAGATGCTGGAGAAGGATGCACCATTCCGGTTCACTCCTGAGTGCACACTGCATTCGAGACTCTGAAGGAGAAGCTTACCCATGCACCTATCATGGTGACTCCTGACTGGTCTCTTCCTTTTGAGCTGATGTGCGATCCGAGTGACTATGCAATCGGAGCAGTTCTGGGTCAGAGACGCAAGAAGCACTTCCAGCACATCTACTACGCGTCGAAGACCTTGAACGATGCATAGGAGAATTACACTACCACTGAGAAGGAGCTCCTCGCTGTGGTGTATGCATTTGATAAGTTCCGACCCTATCTGGTGCTTTCCCATGTGGTGGTCTACACTGACCACTCGGCGATTCGCTACCTGATGAGCAAGGCTGATGCAAAGCCTAGGCTCATCCGCTGGATCCTGCTTCTGCAGGAATTCGATATAGAAATTCGGGACAAGAAGGGAGCCGAGAATGTTGCTGCAGATCATCTTTCACGGTTGGAAGCCCCTCCGGTGGACAACTTTGTGGAAGAGATCGATGACTCCTTCCTGGGTGAGAGATTTCTAGTGATGACACTGGTGGACAGCGTGGTCCCTTGGTATTCTGACTTTGCCAATTATCTGGTGGGCAAGCAGCTACCAAAGGGGATGACTACTCATGCCAAGTGCAAGTTATTCTCCGACCTGAAGCATTACTTCTGGGAGGATCCTTACCTCTTCAGGATCGGAGCAGATGGTGTGATCTGGCGCTGTGTCATGGAGCACGAGATGGGAGACATCCTGTCTCAATGCCACGAGGGACCTACTAGAGGTCACCATGGAGGAAACCGCACGGCGCGGAAGGTGCTACAGTCGGGCTTCTATTGGCCCTCGCTCTTCAAGGATGCGAACACCTTCGCACGACAGTGCGACCGCTGCCAAAGGTCAGGTAACATTTCTGCCCGGTATGAGATGCCCCAACATATTTCTGTCATTTGTGAAATTTTTGATGTTTGGGGCATCGATTTCATGGGCCCATTCCCTCCATCTTTTGGCAATTTGTACATACTGGTTGCAGTGGACTACGTCTCAAGGTGGGCAGAAGCTCAAGCCATGCCCACCAATGATGCAAGACGGGTCTGCTCATTTCTGAAGCAGCTGTTCTCCCAATTCGGGACACCTCGCGCCATCATTAGTGATAGAGGAACCCATTTTCAAAAGCAATTCACTAAACTCCTCTCTCGCTATGGTGTTAAGCATCAGGTGTCGGTGGCTTACCATCCCCAGTCAAATGGGCAAGCCGAGCTGACAAACCGGGAGCTTAAACAAATAATTGAAAAGACGGTGGATCAATCCCTGAAGGATTGGTCCACCAAGCTCAATGATGCTCTTTGGGCATATAGGACGACCTATAAAAACCCGATTGGCGCTTCTCCCTATAGGCCTGTCTATGGGAAGGCGTATCATTTGCCAGTAGAGCTATAACACAAGGCCTTCTGGGCCATTAAGCAGCTAAACCTGGATTTGAGTGTTGTGGGTACTGAACGTAAATTGCAGCTGCTGGAGTTGGAGGAATAACGTTACCACGCCTACGAGAACACCCTGCTCTACAAAGAGCGAACCAAGCATCTCCACGACGCTCCGTTGAGGGGCCCGAAGGAGTTTCGAGTAGGTGATCGTGTTCTGATCTTCAATGCACCCCTGAAACTCTTCCCGGGAAAGCTACGTTCGAGGTGGTTGGGACCCTTCACGGTCACCCAAGTTTTCCCGCACGGTGCGTTGGAGATCAGCAATGCTCAAACCGAGCCATTCAAGGTGAATGGCCACCTCCTAAAGTTGTACTTGGGAGGTGCTGTCAAGCGCGCAGAGCTGCTGATCAAGCTCGAGGACCCTTAGTTCCTTTTGATTTTTTGTGTTTTTGAGTTCTGAGGTGTTGTCCAAGAGTCGAATGTCGATTTTGAGTGAAAACAGGTCAAATTCGGGGTTCTGGCAACCCACACGGCCAGTCCTAAACCTCACACGGCCGTGTGGAATTGGGTTTTGGCCGTGTGGAAGCCCTAGAATTCTCACACGAGCATGAGGGGTCCCTCACACGGCCGTGTGGTTTTGGCCCTCGGCCGTGTGAAGGCTCGGCAATTTCCACACGGCCAGTTTTGCATTTCACGCGGCCGTGTGGATTTCCTCGGCCAGGCCGTGTCGATCTACACGGGCGCTATTGCACCTCACATGGTCGTGTAAGAGTGCCCGTGTGGCTGACCTGGCGTCTTTAAATCCGGCCGACACGGCCGCGTCGCCAGAACACCCATCAGCCCTCGCCGGAATCCTCTCCCCCTCGCCATAAAACCACGATTTTGAAAATTTTTGGGCGATTTTCGGCGATTTTTGGTCGGCTTTTCACCAAACCACCACCCAACCCAATCTTCCCTCATCCTTTTCGGCATTTCCTTTGAGTTTGGTGCGATTTGGGCCGGATTTGGGTCACCGGAGGCGATTTCCGGCGAGACTACGGCCAGGCTCCGACGAGCATTTTCGGGCTGTTTTTGGGATTTTCGTTGCTTCCATTGCCTTCCCCTCATCATCCCCTACACCTCTATTTGTGTCTCCAGGTTTGATTTTGCCCTTTACCTTGTGAATTGTGGAGAATTGGGTGTTAGGGTGTATGTTTAGTGACCCACTTTGCCATGTGTGAATTTTGTGCAATTGATTGAGGGGAAGGCTTGGTTTATGTGTGAATTGTGTTGGGAAATGCCCCCCATACTTGTTTGAGCCCTTGTGTGCAAGAAATTTGTCAATTCCATGCTTAACTTAATAGTGCACACAAGGTGTTCGATGAAATGTCAGTTTTTCATACCATGTTGTGGGAACCAGTTGGGGCCCTTAATGATGTGCTTTGATGGTGTATTTGCTATGGATGTGAACCTTAAGTTACCTACTTCCTTGTAGATGTGCACCCCCACCCAGATTATGCTTGTTTGATCGAGTTATTGACCCCGAACTATGGATGAAACCATGGTTCGGCTGTTTTCTGTTCTCAAGTGTGGGGGTGTGATTAACATTTTCTATGGCTCTTTTGGCTCCACTTTGGGTTGTTCTTTTGCAGGACCATGACGAAACCCGACCTCAAGCACTCGTTTATCAGGGATTTGAAGAGGACCCCCCCACCAGGATCGCTTTAAGCGGGTCCTGGCCTGCTCGTTTGGGCACCATCATTGCTGGTCCACGCGGGAGTTTGAGAAGCTGAACTGCTACGACCACTTCTCCGCCATTGTCACCAACCGCCCTTGGCGCCGTCTGCTATCCATTCGAGAGAAATTTTACCACGAGCTCGTGCATGAGTTCTATACGACCTTCAAGCACGAAGAGACAGAGGATTGGGCAGACAGTGAAGCCGTCAAGTTCCGGCTTGACGGTGCGCCCCGCTCCATGAGCTACCACGACTTGGAGACCGCTCTCGATCTCGGCCTAGACGATGATAGGGACTACGTCACCGAGCTCAACGATCCAGTGGGAGTGAACTTCAAGACGCTGTACACCTGCCTAGCTCAGCCCGACTAGCGTCCCTTCGTTGCAGGGCGGACGAAGGACAGCACACAGCAGCTCGATAACCGCATTCTCCACCACTTACTGGCAAAGTCCTACACTCCAGCTGGGGAAAGTGCCAGCACCATCACCAGGAGAGTCATGTACTTTATCCAGTCCATCCGCCAAGCAGACCATCTTCTCAACCTGGGTTCTATGGTGGCCAGAACCTTTGACAAGAGTGCTTCAAAAATGAAGAGACTACATTGCACTCCCCTCATCACCCGCCTGGCCACCTACTTCCAGATATCACAGCAGGGGTGCACAGAGTAGGGGGCACTAGTGCTTTTGGCGAGGACACGATCAAGAGTATGCATCTGCTGCGAGTCGATCGAGGCGTCAAGTGGATCTCGGGGTTTCATGAACCTCAAATCCCCGCGGAGGACCAGCCCGATGCTCTTGAGGATGAGGCTGCTGAGGATGTCCATCCCGAGGATGTGGATGAGACTGATGCCCCCCGCCCGACCACCTTCGAGTACGGGGGTAGCAGTTCCACCTTCCCCTCCCAGGACTACTTCACTCACCAGTTCCAACAGCTGAGCATCCAGAATCAGCAAATCCTCGACCACCAGCTCCAGTTCCAGCAGCAGTACTCGGCTCACCAGGCCGAGTATCAGACCCGGATGGCTGCCTATAATGAGCGACTGAACCGTATGGAGACCCAGCAGGGGGTGACTCTGGCTGACATCGAGCGGGAGAAGGCCCGCTCTCGGCGTATGCAGGAGGTCAAGCAGCACTTGCTCCCGCTGATACAGGGCGAGCAGCCAGTCTGGAGGACTCCTTGGGAGAACTCTCCCCTTCCACCCCCGGCCGCTGGCGATGACGCCTTCATGGACGACATCGACTTCGACAACCTTGGCGATGAGTAGTCTGTACTCGTCTCCCCTCAGTGTGTGTTTTTGTTTTAGACTTTTCGTGTTTGCTCCATGTGTGTGAGGAGCTTGAACTGAGTCTGTCTTTTGTTTTTGTACTTTTTCTTTCTTTTGTGGATTGTCTATTGTGTGGCCATCTGGGACTACTCTGATCCCTAACGCACAGTGTGATAGTGTGTTCTTGTTATTCCCTTCGTGCAGAACTATCCGTTCGTTCCATATGTTCCCCGCTCACTGGTCCATTTCCAGTCCCCCGACAGTATTTCAATTTGGTAACATCGTTCCCCTTATCTTTCTCTCTGCTCCATTGAGGGAAATGTCTTAGGGGGGGTGTTTATCTATTGTTGACTGCTAGATGAGTTTGTGTGCTTGGAGCCTAGTCCACTGTACAATTTGATGAATTGAGGGCTCCAAGTATTGTTCCCTGTGAAATCCTGCTCAGTATTCTTTGAATTGACAGTCTTTATGGTGATATGCAACCTAGGGAGGTAGTTGTAGCACTATGGAGGATGTTGAAGTATAAGATTTTTCCTATCTATCTCTCTGCTGTGCCGGTTGATTTTGTGAACTAGTGGATTTAGGACCGTTGATTCATGTGGTATTGATGACTCCTCTTATGTTGTGTTTTTGACTCGTGTATCGGAAAAGGGTGCTCAAGTGTGAAATGAAAAAGCAGTTGGTCCTCCATATCAAAAATTTGAAATTCTAAGACATGGGGTAAGCCCAACGTGTGCGGCACCGTTCATTGCACAAAATTTGGTTTTGGAAGAGATTGTAGTGATCCTTGGTGGGGTAGGCCTACAAGGTGAAGCTAAGTTGTCTCTAGTACAAGTAAAATTTCCACCCGTTGAACGGTTTGCCTACTTGAGGATGTGTTTTTAAGGGCACGAATAGAGCTTTCGACCCCCCCCCCTAATTTCATTGACCCTCCACACGAGTTGAGGAAAAGGAACTAAAAGAAGTACTCTAGTGAGCGCCAGATGTACAGAAATTGCTCTTGCTCGACTAATAAGGGTCGACCGTGCAAAAGAGTGCAGTTGGAACCCCCGCCAAGTGAATGAAAAGAAAAAAAAGAGTAAAATGAAAGTGAAAAAGGGGTTCCAACGGTGAAATGAAGTGAAAGAGCACCCCGGTACAACGAGTCCTTGGTTATTGAATTGTGTGAGTCTCCTGCTTCTCATGATCCTGGCTTGAGTCTAGTACTCGCATTGAGAGAGATAGGAGGCGTCTTAGAAGGCCAGTTGACATCGTAAGTTGCTAAATGATCTAGAAAATCCTCTGCCGACGATCGGGGTTGCATGTTTGTATAGAGGTCTGGAGAGTTGCATTGGTTTGAGTCAGGTTTGCTTGGGGACAAGCAAAAGGTTAAGTGTGGGGGAGTTTGATAGACCATTAATTGCACATGTTTTTAACCCTATTCTTGACCCGTTTGAGATGTCGATTCTTGTGTTTTAGGCCGATTTCACGCTAGGTTGTGATTGTTTGTGATATTTCAGGTCCTAGTACGTGAATGAAGGTTTGGGAACGAGTTCGGGGTCGATTGGACGAAGTTTTGACGTTTGGCGAGAAGCTGAGAAGCCACACGGGCATGCCTAAAAGCCACACGGCCGTGTAAGGGAACCCACGTGGCCGTGTGGAAATTCCAGGGAACTCACACGGGCAGCCTGGAAATCCACACGGCTGGTGGTTGTGGCCGTGTAGGATGGCTGAAGGCACTTAATCGAAATGCCGCGTTTTGCACAACTCACATGGGCAGCTGGGAAAGCCACACGGCCGTGTGGTCGGGATTTTCTGGGTTTTAACCCAAATTCGAGCAAAAAGAAAGGGGATCGAATTTTCAGAGCAAAAACAGAGCCCTAGAGAGAGAAAGTGCGAAGAACACCTCCGAAGAGTGATTTTGGAACTGGGTTTCATCAATCAAGTTTGGAAATCATCCTTGGAGTGAAGATCATCATCCCAGAGCAGATTCTTCCCATTGTTATGAGTATGACTGCTTTGTATTCTGTTTTCCTCTCTCTCTCTCTATGGAGTAGAACCTTCTCTCACTTGGGTATGAATAACCCTAGTTCCATGTGTTAGGGATCTTGATTGTAATGACTTGAGATTGTTATACTCTTTGGTTTTAATCGAATGATGCATGATTCATTGAATTAATTGAAGTCTGATCAGCTTTTCTTGATTTTTGCTACAACCTGAGATAGATAGAATCTGATTAGGTTGTTAGAGCTTCATCATTCGGTAGTGGTAGATCGGTTATACGAGAGTTAATCAACCTACTGCTTTGTACTGGAATCTAATTCCAGTAGTGGAGTTCTGTGCTTAGAGCCTCAGTTTTCTATCCCGGGGAAGACTATTCGTCTGCCTGGTAGTTGGACTAAGAGGGCTTGGTCAGCTTAAGAGATTCCAAGCTACTGTCGGATCTTCCGCAGTTTAATCAACAGTAAATCAACCTAGGGTAATTACAACTGAGACCTAGCTAAGGAGCTAGGGGGACTCATTCCCGAGTGACTCTTCCTTTGCTTTCGAAAACCGAATCAATTCCTGCTTTCTTACTGATTTTAGTTAAAACCACAATCAAACGACTTAGTTGGCTAGATAATAGATATTCACGGAGTAGGCAGTAGATCTAGACCCTGGATTGATAATTAGAACTTGCCACTTTACTGCATTTCCGGACTGCGATTACACTTGGTCGCTGTTTGGTGTTGTGTCGTAGTGTGTCATCAGTGAATCAGGAAAGTCTGTATATGACAGTTTTTACCCAACAAGTTGTGCTCAAGCAACGTTTTTTCAGGTTTAAGATGTAGGAAGGTATGCCTTTGAGAGAGCATCTAGAACAACTAAATGGCAATTTGTTAAATTCGTTTAACATAGATGTCAAAGTAGATGATGAAGATGTTAGTTTCTTGCCGCTGTCATATGAGAATTTTGTAGATTATTTTACTGTCGGGAAACATAATTTGACATTGAGGGATGTCATACCTGCTCTACGTATGCGAGAGATCATACATAAGGCGTCTGGATTTTAGGCATTTGGAAACCATCAGGTTTGGATATTATAGGTCGTAAGGGTCCGAAGAAATTAGGTAAGAATTGTAGAGGTCTCGATCCACAGTCAAGAGGTGCATGTCATATCTATAAGAAACTTGGGAATTTGGAAAGCCAATTATATCAAGAGAAAAGGGCAACATATCACATGAAAGGTTCTGCGGCCGCAACAAAAGTAGACACCAGTTCTGAGGTTGATCTCGCATTGACTGTAGATGAGACAACACATCATAGGGATGTGTGCTTTCTGGAGACTGCAACCATGTACCATATGTCTCGGAACATTGAATGTTTGCAAACTACACACAAATATATGGTGGTAACATAGTTATGGCCAATAGAG
Organism: Linum trigynum; assembly: GCA_964030455.1. NCBI lineage: Eukaryota > Viridiplantae > Streptophyta > Magnoliopsida > Malpighiales > Linaceae > Linum > Linum trigynum. The sequence continues at coordinate 6,994,319 of OZ034817.1, forward strand.
TTTTTCTATTGAACGAAGTTAGGGTCCATTAGGCTTTGGACACATGATGGTTACTTCTGTCTAGTGAACGAAGTTAGACATGTTCCACATATGACCTAGAATCTTATTTCCTTAAGTCTACTCGATATTAAGGGTTTGCTTCATTGGAAAAGGTGGATATGTTATGTTTGCAAGGGTTCAAAGAAGATTATGAAATGCTTGAAGAGTTGTTACCTTGTATGTGTTACAAGGGTTTGTGTTGTCAAGTTTCATTGTAGTTGCATCTTTTGGCGTTCATAAGGAAGATTTGACCACTCTTTGCATATGAGACTGGGTCATATGGGTGAACGAGGGATGCAGATTTTGTCCAAGAGAGATCTTCTATACGGGCACAAGATGTAGAGTTTGTAATTCTACGAGCATTTTTTTTTGGGAAGTTACATTACAATAAGTTTTCCAATAACAGTATCCATCGAACAAAAGGGTGTTGGATTACCTTCACTCTGATTGTTGGGATTCTTCGAGAGTTGAATCTATTGGTGGCAGAAGGTTTTTATTGTCAATCTATTGGCCTTCTCCTTGTAGGTTTGAAAAAGGTGTTTGGGATTAGAAGAAGGGTTCTATGAATACTATTCATCACCCCAATATGTAGTTAGGTCAGTCAGGTTAATTTGTTTGTTTGGTTTGTTCCAGAATTTGGTTTGTAACCTATACTCTCCTCAAATCACTAAAATTTCTCATCCCCTGCCCGTGGATTAGCTAGCACACATTTTGAACCATGTTAAATTTGTGTATGTTATTTTTTTTGTAATTAGCGGTTACCATTAAGCACACCCTCTAACAATAGCAAAGAGTCTCAAAAAATACAGAGGCATAAAGCCCAAATCCTTCTTACATCATACACAACTCAACACAGAAGGAAAAAGAAACGACTGCCTAGAGAAGATGACAACAATCAGGAACCTTCATAGCCTCTTCATGGAACACAACATTCCCACATCCATACAAACCCACCTCCTGTCGAAGCGCTTCAGCAAGAGCATTTAGGGAACGGGGACCCTCGCCAAAGCAACGGTGACACCTTTCCTTCCAAGTGAAGCAAAGACACCAGCACCACAGTGAGCATTCTACCAGGTCAGCTCCATCTCCCTGCAAAGCTTTCACAGTCATAATATCCAACATATCACTCCAATCCAAGGGGAGCGAAACTGTCCTCTTAAGAAGAGCAGCAGCAAAGTCAACAGTATAAGAACATTCATAGAATAGGTGCTGACGAGATTCAACCGCAGCTTTACACAGGGGACAAGTATCATCAGTTATCAAACCCCAACTGCTAAGCTTATCACGAGTTGCAATCCTATCAAGGATGATCAACCAGGTGATGAAGCGTTTGCGTGGTAATGTAAATTTGCCCCATATAACTCTCCACCAAGACACCTTAGGCTTTTTAAGACGAATTGTATCCCAGATCAACGAAACAGAGAACTTGTTCATATTCCTTCCCATCCAAGACACATGCCCATCTATCTCAAGAGTCATTCTGAAATGGAGCCAAGGATGGATCTTGAGTAGCTGCTTCTAGATCCATTATCCAGAAGATGTGAGCCTGACATCCCAAATACAGTTGCCCCGTAGCCTATATCGATTACACCAGGCCACCTAAAAACTCCCTCTTGAACCAATAGAAGCCAGATAAGTCTAGCAAGACACGCAACATTCCATGAACTCGGATCTTTTAAACCAACGCCCCTTCCTTCTTTGGTAAGGCAATTGAATCCCAGGAGACCTTGGCCCTACCAACCCCATCCCCATGCCACAAAAAATTGGAGCAGATTCTTTGAATAGATTTTAAATTTTTTTTGGGGAGGATGAAAATTGCCATCCATTAGTGAACTAGGGCATAAAGAACAGACTCAACTAATTGGAGCTTACCAGCGTAAGAAAGCTTCTGAGCTCTCTCCAGCTTCTGATCAATGGAAAAACAACACATTCAGCACTAGACAATTTACCCGAGATCAATGGCAACCCCAAATAACGAACTGGAAGCTGACTTTTTCTAAATCCAAAAACTTGCAAAGCAATGGACTTAAATTGATGAGCAAATCCCCCCAAAAAACTACCTCACACTTATCAGGGTTGCATTGTAGACCAGAAAGCTTATAGAATTTGTCCAAGATTTTCCTGATCCCACTCAAAGCTAGACCAGAATCCTCTAAGAAAATCAAGAGATCATCAGCAAAGCTGAGATGAGTGAGGCCCAGTTGTCTACACTGAGGGTGATAAGGCATGTCCCCATTAGCAGCTACTCTGTTTAACAAACCTGTCAAGGGCTCTATTGCAATCGTAAAGAGGTAGGGGAGAGACGATCTCCCTGCCTGACCCCTTTAACAACTCCAAAGAAACCAAACAGGCTACCATTGTGATAGGGCAAAAGCGTATATGCCAATTTCCTATCTCGTAGTAAACCGGAAAGTCCGGGTATCGTCTCTCAGGGACTGGTACAACCTTATGATTTATCAAGTTTGTAGAGCAAACTATATGTGAAAATGTTTAATGAGATGAAACTATGATCTACTAGCAAAGTAATTAAACAAAACAAGCAAATTAAAATGTCGGGTTTAATTCAATGGGAGAAAGCTCTGGGAGAAACACCGGGATTCACTACCTATCATATCCAGATTAATTCACAGATGCCAATCAATTTAATCCATACCTCTACAGCCAGGACATCACGAATGTGCTAGCTATCCCTGTCGGGAATTACTACGTACTAAACAATCAATTCAAATCCTACTGTCGTAGCTCAATGAATTAACTATATAGTCTGAAGATCGATATCCTATTTAAGACCGCATAGCACCTTATTTAATCCACTGTCGCTTCGATAAGTTACTATGTCACATGAAATATGTTCAGTTAATAGGGTTTCACTGTCGCTAATAACCTAATCAACTACGATTCATTGTATTGGTGGCCAGTCAACACAAAGCATTAAGAAATTTCATGCAATAGAGATTGGAAGAAAAGAATCATAAATCAATCAATCAAATCAAGAAATAGCTACATCCTATGGTGTTTCCCCCAGAAATTGGGGTTTAGTTCATGACGAAATTAAGATAAATCGATAGAGTTTTGTTCATCATGTTCTAAATCAACAATACACAACTAGTTCAGTTTAGAAAATCAAACCAACTAATCGCTCTCGTTGAACTCAGCTCTAGCCTTGAAAAAACTCAATCGCCGATGGAAATCGACTGATTGCCTGCTGCCCTGCTGCGCCGCTTCCTTTCTTTCTCCACAAGAAATTCGCCCCCTGCGCCTCTTTCTTCCTTTCCCAAGAGAATTTCGTTCCTCTTTCCAAAAGCTCCCGTCCACTTAATTCCTCCTCCTTTTCGTCTTTTTCCTCCCCATATAATTCCGTGTGTCCCTCCATTCCTTTTGTCCGCCTGGCAAAGGAGAAAAAACAAATTCAATGGGCTTTGGCCCAATTCTTCTTCCTTCCTCGTAGAGTTCCGTCCAAGTTCCAAGTCCAATTCCTCTGGGCCTTGAGCCCAAGTGAGTAGTCCACCAATAATTCGAGCCCGATTTATTGCTTGTACACTCGCTCCTTTTTCGTGCTTTCTCCACCTGTATCATATCAAACTCATGGCACTAGGCAGTAATGGTTTTTCAACCATTTTCGGGTTAGCGAGCCCTAAAATAGCAGCAATTGGCTAAAACATACCACGAATAATCACATAAAGTCTAAGAATTCAATATGTTAAAGCCGATTATCACAACCCCACACTCAATTGTTGCTTGTCCCTAAGCAACGACTCAAATGACACAAACACATAATCATCCAAAACAATGACACACCACAGACTCAACACTCAAACAAAACAAAATTTTCCTTGTACTCTTGTTGTAATCAGTAGTTTCTTTCTCAACGAACAAGTTGTGCTCTAATGGTCATAACTTTCACCCCACACTCAAGTTCTTTGCAACCATTACCATTAACTGACTCAAATCCACCAAAAACTCAATTAGCAGCACTCAATTTCGATCGTCGGTAGCGGGTGATTAACAACTTATGGTGCAGCAATTATTAGGAGAATCTAACCACATCAGTGAGGTGCATATCTCGTGAGGACAATCTGGCTTACTCACACCAATCATAAGCAATTAATTAAGCATGAGTCTCAAAAACTAATGGGGGAAGCCTTTCGCAAACATGATTTTAACTTTAAGCACATCACTACCTTTTATGACAAGAAGAGGCTTTCTCTCTTTCTGCTTTTGCTTGCCGAGAGGTCGTATTTAGTACAAGTGGGATTTGTTTCTTACTACCGGTGACCGAGCAAGAGCAATTTCTGCTTCTTAGCACTCGCATAAGGGCTTCTTTTAACTCCTTTTCCTCGGTCCGTGTGGAGGGTCATTGCATCCTCAAATGGCACTTCACTCAACTGGGGAATCGTACTTGATAAGCAACATCGTACGGTCGCGAACCGATTCTCAATTGAATCTTTCCTCATCCCCATGTGCAATGAGTGATTGCCTCACACGATTTTGGCATTTTTACCCACACTTTAATTGTTATGGCAACTTTCTTATCTTTTACTTGTCAGGTAGTGTTTTCTTTTATGAAGATACAGTTCACCCCATCATAAAACATTCAAAACAGAGAGACTCATTGCAAAATCAAAAGCTCACAATTGATGCAAGTAAGCACGGTATCCAAACATATCGAATGGTCAATGTTCTCCACCTAACTACTTCACCAAAAGTCGTTACACTATCCTCACAAAAGAGAATGTTGCTAAAAGAGTTTGCTCATTCAAAGCATATCAAGTCAGTCAAAACATTCAAGCTCATTGTGAAGAACTATGCAATTCAACACTAGTGGGGTGATTTTGATGATTTCATTCAAGCACAAACTCGTTTTCAAGGCATCATGGTCATTTACATCATGTTACCACAAGAGTACAAGGTTTTGTTTTTAATTTTTTTGATTTTTAGGTGTTTTTTGGCCATTAGCTTTGCACAGGCAGACTGCTTTTTCCACAGGCAAACTGCATGCAGTTTGGCTGTGCTCAACCTAATGGCAATTTTTTTTTGTTTTTTTTTTACCGACCACATGACAAAAAGAACAAACAATTTTTTTTTTATTTTGGATTTTTGGAATTTTTTTTTTGCTGACCACATGACAAAAGGAACAAACAAACACTAAGACTCACCACCCCACACTCAGGATGGAACATTGTCCCTAATGTTCAACTCCTAATCTAAACATGCACGGGTTTGACACAACTAAAAATAAAAATAAAGAAAAGAAAACTTACCTTGGGTTGCCTCCCAAGAAGCGCTTGTTTAACGTCCTCAGCCTGACGTTTATGGAGCTTTCAACCAATGGGGATGGAAAGGTATCCAGCATACCCTCCCGAGCAATGATAGAACGCATAACCTCCATCCAGCATATGAGTCACCTCTGCAGGGCCAGGTGTGCGAAAATTGGGTATGACCTTCTTAGCTGGCATGTTGGACCCTTTAGTGAGGCGTAGGTGGTATTGCAGCGCCTCAAGCAAGTACTCTTCCTGTTTCAATGTCAGTGAAGAAGGAATAATAACAGGAATATTGAAATCCTTACCCAAATATCTATACTTGAGGTGACCTGGCAAGGATTTCTGCCCTTGCTTTGATTTCAGAATCTGAGCAGATAGGATAGGTGATAGTTCTTCGGATGGTCCACTATCACAGGAAGAGGGATTTTTCCTTTCTCGAGCTTCACTTTCAAATTCATCATGATTATGGTCAACTTGAAAGACATTAAAAATTTCCTCCTCCTTACCTACTCGGAATGTCAACTTGCCTCTCCCAACATCGATGAGTGCATCACCGGTTGCTAGAAAAGGTCTGCCGAGGATTAGAGGCACTCCCCAATCATCTTCCATCTCCAGGATTACAAAATCTGTTGGGAGAATAAACTTTCCCACCTTCACCAATACATTCTCCACCACTCCTTTTGGAATTTTCACTGATCGATCAGCCAATTGGAGAGTGATCCGAGTAGGCTTAAGAACATCTCCCAATCCCAATTTCTTGTAGACTGAGTATGGCATCAAATTAATTCCTGCTCCAAGATCACAAAGTGATTTATTGAATTCTGTACCTCCAATGACACATGGAATGGTGAAGCTGCCCGGATCATCCCTCTTTTCTGGTAATTTATTCTGAATCACAGCACTACATTCAGAAGTAAGGGTTACCTTCTCCAGATCAGCCCATTTCCGCTTCTTTGTCAGCAACTCCCTTAAGAATTTAGCATATGCAGGCATCTATTCAAGTGCCTCCGCCAAGGGTATGTTAATCTGAAGTTGCTTGAAGATATTCACAAATTTCTTGAAGTTTGGGTCTTCCATGGGCTTCATTAACCTTTGAGGGAATGGTGCGGGAGGTTCATAAGGCTTTACCTCTTCATTCTTCAATTTTTCCACTTTTTGAGGTACACAGGCAGCATGCTTTTGCACAGGCAGACCGCTTTCATTTTGCCTGTGCAAGGCTGATTCTTCATTTTCTGCACAAGATCTTTCTCCCGGTGCTTCCTCTTCTGCCTCTGGTGCCTTTTTCGAGCTGCTAGGGTCTTCCAAGGCCTTTCCACTCCTCAATGTCACTGCTACAACCATGGCATCCTTCGGATTCCTCTCAGTATTTGCTGGTAATGTCCCAGGTATCCTGCCTTGCATATCTGCCAAAGTTTGAGCCATCTGTCCCATCTGCCTCTCCATAGCTAGCATAGAAGATTGTAAATTATTATTGATGGCTAGCTGTTGAGTGACAAATTGGTCCAGGCCCTTCAGATTATTGTCGGTTTTCTGCATGTGAGCCAGAAGCAGTTCTTCAAGTTGTGGTTTCTTCTCTGGTTGAGGTGGAGGTTGTTGTTTCTGCATGCCTGGAGGTGGAATGTTGCGAGCACCATTTGGGTTGTTGTTCGCCCAGGAAAAGTTAGGATGCTTCCTCCATTGTGGGTTGTAGGTATTCGAATACATCCCACCCTGGCATTGATTTCTCTGATTGTTGATATAGTGCACATCTTCCACCTGATCAGCCACCAGTGGACATAGATCCCTATGATGAGCACCTTCACATAATTCGCAATAAGCAACCTCCTCCTGTCTACCAAGAGCCAACTTAGCCAGCCTTCGTTCGAGTGCATCGAACTTGGAATCCAGCTTAGCATCAATCTTTGCTTCTAAGCTTGCAACTCTGTCTATCTCATGCAAGCCTCCTCTCCTTCGAATGCCGGTCTCACTCCCCCATTCAGTATCTTCAGAACATATCTTCTCCACCAGTTCATATGATTCTGGTGCTTCCATTCTTGTGAAACCATTTCGGGAAGCATTATTCAGAGCATCTCGAAATTGTCTTCTGATTCCGTTGAAGAAGATGGAGATCACATTCCAATCTTCAAGACCGTGGCTCGGGCATCTCATTAGAAGCTCCTTATAGCGCTCCCATGCCTCGGTCAGACTTTCATCCTCAGCTTGTTTAAAACTGACAATTTCCTCTTGCCTCTTCATTGCCTTGGCAGGAGGAAAGTACTTATCCAAAAAGGTCTTCTCAAGCTGACCCCATGTTGTGATGGAACGGGGTGTCAAGTTCTGGAACCAGTGGGATGCATTCCCTAGCAGAGAAAATGAGAACATCCGAAGACGGATGGCATCATCAGACACAGCCGGGCTCTTCATAGTGTCACAAATGTTTGCAAACCGGCGGAGATGTTCATGAGGATCCTCGGTGCTGGCCCCAGAGAAGGTGTACCCATTCGTGATCATATTGATGAAGGCTGGGGCTATCTCCATGTTTGCATCCCCAGCCGGAATGACAACACATGAAGCTCGGGCTCCAGTCCTCCGATTCAGACGAGCCCTGATCGAACGATCCTGTTCAGCCATGATGACTGGTTCGATGATGCGCGGCGGTGGTGTAGGTGGTGTAGGGATGACAGGTGGTGTCACCTGCCTTCTCGGTTGACGATTCTGAGTTAGGGAAGGCCTAGGAGTTGTGGATGTGGTAGGCTGCTTCCCTAACTTGACCTGCTTCCTGTTCTGTCGGCAGGTCCTCTCGATCTCGGGATCTAGTGGCAGTAAATTGCCAGTCGTCTTCCTTGGCATGCACGAGGAGGATTAACCTGAAAAATTCACCTGCACACTAACACCCAGATCAAAACAGTTCACTCACAAAAATCAACAAAAATAAGGTATGGCAGTCCCCGGCAACGGCGCCAAAAACTTGATAGGGCAAAAGCGTATATGCCAATTTCCTATCTCGTAGTAAACCGGAAAGTTCGGGTATCGTCTCTCAGGGACTGGTACAACCTTATGATTTATCAAGTTTGTAGAGCAAACTATATGTGAAAATGTTTAATGAGATGAAACTATGATCTACTAGCAAAGTAATTAAACAAAACAAGCAAATTAAAATGTCGGGTTTAATTCAATGGGAGAAAGCTCTGGGAGAAACACCGGGATTCACTACCTATCATATCCAGATTAATTCACAGATGCCAATCAATTTAATCCATACCTCTACAGCCAGGACATCACGAATGTGCTAGCTATCCCTGTCGGGAATTACTACGTACTAAACAATCAATTCAAATCCTACTGTCGTAGCTCAATGAATTAACTATATAGTCTGAAGATCGATATCCTATTTAAGACCGCATAGCACCTTATTTAATCCACTGTCGCTTCGATAAGTTACTATGTCACATGAAATATGTTCAGTTAATAGGGTTTCACTGTCGCTAATAACCTAATCAACTACGATTCATTGTATTGGTGGCCAGTCAACACAAAGCATTAAGAAATTTCATGCAATAGAGATTGGAAGAAAAGAATCATAAATCAATCAATCAAATCAAGAAATAGCTACATCCTATGGTGTTTCCCCCAGAAATTGGGGTTTAGTTCATGACGAAATTAAGATAAATCGATAGAGTTTTGTTCATCATGTTCTAAATCAACAATACACAACTAGTTCAGTTTAGAAAATCAAACCAACTAATCGCTCTCGTTGAACTCAGCTCTAGCCTTGAAAAAACTCAATCGCCGATGGAAATCGACTGATTGCCTGCTGCCCTGCTGCGCCGCTTCCTTTCTTTCTCCACAAGAAATTCGCCCCCTGCGCCTCTTTCTTCCTTTCCCAAGAGAATTTCGTTCCTCTTTCCAAAAGCTCCCGTCCACTTAATTCCTCCTCCTTTTCGTCTTTTTCCTCCCCATATAATTCCGTGTGTCCCTCCATTCCTTTTGTCCGCCTGGCAAAGGAGAAAAAACAAATTCAATGGGCTTTGGCCCAATTCTTCTTCCTTCCTCGTAGAGTTCCGTCCAAGTTCCAAGTCCAATTCCTCTGGGCCTTGAGCCCAAGTGAGTAGTCCACCAATAATTCGAGCCCGATTTATTGCTTGTACAATCGCTCCTTTTTCGTGCTTTCTCCACCTGTATCATATCAAACTCATGGCACTAGGCAGTAATGGTTTTTCAACCATTCTCGGGTTAGCGAGCCCTAAAATAGCACCAATTGGCTAAAACATACCACGAATAATCACATAAAGTCTAAGAATTCAATATGTTAAAGCCGATTATCACATTGACAGTGATACTAAAATAAGCTGAGCTTAAACATAGAGAAATCCAATTAATGAAAGACTTTAAGAATCCCATCAACTTCATTACACTAAGAAGATAACCCCAATGGACAGAATCAAATGCTTTTTTAAGATCCACCTTGATGGCATCCCTAGAAGATAGTTGTCTCCTATTATAATTCTGGAATTTCCTGAGCCATTAGGATATTCTCTAAGATACTACGCCCCTGAATAAAGGCCGATTGATTTCCACTAATGACTGAAGGAAGAAATTTCTTTAGCCTATTTGGTAACACTTTAGATATAATCTTGTATATAACATTTATGCAAGCAATAGGTCTAAAAGTATTAAGTCTATCTGCATTTAGTATTTTCCGGACAAGGGTCAATGAAGCAGAATTCATACCTCTTGGCAAAAGCCCCTCTTGAAAGAAAGCCTGGACGCCTTTAACTATATAAAGGCCAACAACTCACCATCATTTCTGGTAGAACCCCGCTGTACACCCATATGGGCCTGGTGATTTTGCTGGATTCATGTCAAATAAAGCTTGCCTTATCTCTTCCCCAGATACCAACCCACAAAGCATAAGCTGATTAGCATCTGTCAACTTCTCACTCAAGCAGCCTTCAATGAGTTCACAATCTACAACCACATCTTTATCTATAGTTCCAAATAGATTCTTATAGAAGGATCGCTTCATCAGCAATATCCTTAGTGTCTGTCAACTCCTCCTCATTATGAGATATTATCTTCCTTATCTTCTTTTTGGCATTGCGTATTCAAGCAGACTTATGGAAAAAACCAAAGTTTGAGTCTCCTATGGCAAGCCAAGTAATACAAGACTTCTGCCGGAAGAAAGCCTCTTTTGCTTTTTGCAACTATATATGATCACCAGTGAGAAGGCGAACTTCCTCAAAAACCCTTTCAGATGGATCCTGAAGAGCTTGGACTTGCTTAGTTGTAAGCTCTTGCTTTTTCTCCTTGACTCTAGCAGAAATATTTGAGAACTCTGATGTATTCAGTTTCCTAAGTTTTGCCTTCAGAAGATATAACTTCTGTTTAACTCCAAACAACCCCGTTCCCATGACCTCTTGCCCCCAACAAGATTCCAGTAATGAAGAGAAAGAGTCATGTGAATACCACATATCAAAAAAGCGGAATAATTTCGGATAAGACTTTTCAGGGACACAAGGAATAATCAGAATCCCACAATGATCAGAGAAATTAGGTGTCAGAAATTCAACAACACATTCAGAGAACTTCTCTAACCAATCCACATTAACCATGAACCTATCAAGCTTGCGAGCAATGGGATTACCTTGTTGCTGATTAGACCAAGTAAACAGAGGCCTAGAGGCTTTATGGTCAACTAGCTCCATCTGTTCCACCCATTCTCTAAAAGAAATCATACTACCTAAGATAGAGACATCATTTGAGGCCTCTGTAGGGTCCAGAATAGCATTGAAATCAGAGCTCCATTTTCCTCCCCATACGCTTGCTTAGCTTGCAGCTTCCCAACAAATGACCAAATAGGAAGTGGCCATTATGAAAAAGGATGTCAAGTTGGGACTATGGAGCTTTTATTTATATTTCCATTCATATATGCATATGCTAGCTTAGCTCAAACTAGACACTGTTTCTATTGATGTGATTTGAATCGGACTATTAGCCACTACGAATAGTAGTTGGGGGTCTCACTGCCCAGTCAACGAGTGGGGTCCAGAGTACATCAGAGATTTCTGAGGAAGAGGATTCAAGTCAAGGTGGAGATTTGTTGATGTGACTTGAATCGGACTATCAGCCGCTACGACTGGTAGTTGGGGGTCTCCCGGTGTATGGGCTTAGTGTTATTTGGGTTCGGGTTCTGGGCGTGGCCTGTAACTGTTTCCTTTGCCAGATTGGATTAGGTTTAGACCTACATGGTGAAGTAATATAAATACTTCTCATACTCCTCTGTAATCTGTAATCTCCTCCATATAGTGAAACTGGCTCTCTCTCGCCCGTGGACTAGCTAACACAAACCGTGTTAGTAAACCACATAAATCATGTGTCTGTGTCTTTCGATTATTGCTTTCGTATTCCTGCTTTATCGATTCCTGCAATTTCCCGATCCGTAGCAGCGCGTTTATAACAAGTGGTATCAGAGCCACGTCTAGAAATCATGCTAGGGTTTTCGTTTTAGAAGAATGGCGTCGGTGAACATGAAGATCAAAAAGTTCGCAGGGAAGAATAGCTTCGCTATATGGCAGATCAAGATGCAGGCTTTATGAAAACAGCAACAGATGTGGGGGCCGCTGTCTGCGAAACACAAGAAGGCTGCGGTCGATAAAGATGAGTGGAATACCCTGGAGGAGAAGGCCCACTTGACCATCATGCTATCATTGTCTGATGACGTCATCATTGAAGTAGCTGTTGAGAAGACTTCCACGACTTGTGGTTGAAACTAGAGAGTCTGTACATGACTAAGTCTCTAACCAGCAAGCTGCATCTCATGCAACGGTTGTTCAGCTTGAGGATGCAAGAAGGTACGCCCTTGAGGGAACATCTCTAACAGCTTAACTCTATTTTGATGGATCTGCGTAATATAGATGTTCAAGTTGATGACGAGGATGTTGCCCTAATCCTACTGGTTTCTTTGTGGAGTTCATATGAGAATTTCGTTGATTCTTGTATTGCTGGTAAAGAAAGCGTGTCGTTGGAGGATGTCAGGTCTACTCTTCATACGAGAGAGATCAGGCATAAGGCGTCTAGATCTGGTACAGGTGATGAGGCATCGGGTTTAGCTGTTACAGGTGGAAAGGGAAAGAAGAAATCTGGTAAAGGGAATTCGAACAAGAATTCCAAGGGTCCCGGTTCACAGTCAGGTGTTGCTTGTCACAACTGTAAGGAAGTGGGGCATTGGAAGTACAACTGTCCCCGGAGAAGAGGGCAATAGAAGAAACAAGGTTTAGTTGCCGTGGCAGAAGTGGACAACAGTTCTGAAGACGATCTTGCCTTGGCTGTAGATGAGAAAGCACATCGTGGGGATGTGTGGTTTCTGGATACTGCAGCCTCATACCATATGTCTCCGAATAGGGATTGCTTCACAACCTACGAGTAGATAGATGGTGGTAACGTGGTCATGGCAAATGGAGTTGTCTGTAAGGTTGTTGGAATCGGGTCCATAAAGGTTCGAGCACATGATGGTTCATTCTGTACCGTGAATGATGTCAGGCATGTTCCACGAATGACAAAGAACCTGATAACCTTGAGTCTACTCGAGGTTTCAGCTTCAAAGGAAAAGGTGGAGTTTTGTATGTTTGCAAAGGTTCAAGGAAGGTGCTGAAGGGCGTGAAGCGTGGGACCTTGTATGCATTACAAGGGTTTGTGTTGTCTTGTTCCGCAGCAGTTGCATCGTCTCAGGTTCATCAGGAAGATATGACCACTCTCTGGCACATGATACTGAGGCATATGAGTGAACGGGGGATGCAAGTTCTACCAAAGAGGGATCTTCTTTGCGGGAACAAGGTGCAAAATTTGGAATTCTGTGAGCATTGTGTGTTTGGGAAGCTACATCGCAGCAAGTTTCCCAAGAAGGGTATCCACCGAACCAAGCGGATACTGGATTACCTCCACTCCGACTATTGGGGTCCTTCACGAGTTGAATCCATTTGAGGCAGCAGGTATTTTCTGCTTATTATTGATGATTATTCGAGATTTACTTGAATTTTCATGATGAAGCAGAAAAAGTGAGGCTTTCACGAAGTTCAAGTAGTGGAAGACATTGGCGGAGAATCAGACCGGGAAGAAGAGCGAGAAGCTGCAAACGGACAATGGTCTGGAGTTCTGTAATTCTGAATTCAACGAATTCTGCAAGGATGAAGGGATTGCCCGTCATCGGACCGTGAGAGATACACCCAGCAGAATGGCGTTGCAGAAAGGATGAACCAGACATTGTTGGAGAAAGCTCGGTGCATGCTCTCTAATGCTGGACTAGAGAGAAGATTCTGGGCAGAAGCAGTGAACATGGCGTGCTTCCTGATCAACCGTGGACCTCACACAAGTATCGAGTTTAAGACTCCTTATGAGGTGTGGTATGGTAAGCCTGCTGATTACTCTTCACTAAAAGTTTTTGGGTGTCCTATTTATTATCATGTGGATGAGGGTAAACTGAACCCAAGGGCAAAGAAGGGTGTATTTGTGGGTTACGGAGATGGAGTTAAGGGATTTCGAGTCTGGTCACCTTCTGAGCATCGAGTTATGCTCAGTAGGAATGTGATATTTGATGAGAAGTCTTTGTTTAACCCCATGTTGAAGGTTACTTTTGTTGAAGGTAGCGGGAATGTTGATAAGTAGGTGGAGCTGCAAACTCTCAATGAAAGTGAGTTTGAGCACCAAGGTGGAGATGATATATATGAGCATGTTCCTACAGAGCCAGAAAATTCACAGTCCAGTACAGGAGCTCAACAGTCTATAGCTTCCGGTAGACCAAAGAGAGCGACTGCAGGAGTACCTCCAGAGAGGTATGGTTTCGAGGACATGGTGGCATATTCATTTCAGGTTGCTGAAGAAGTGGATGTAGGTAAGCCACAGTCCTATAAAGAAGCCGTTTCGGGTGGCAAAGCTGATCAGTGGCTTGCCGTGATGGGGGATGAGATGGAATCCCATGACAGGAATCAGACTTGGGAGCTAGTCAAACGACCACATGGAAGGAAGATTGTTACAAACAAGTGGATCTACAAGAAGAACGAAGGAATCACTTATTCACTTCTAAAGAGGGCATGAAATTTAAAGCTCGGGTGGTTGCACGAGGCTTCTTGCAGAGGGAAGGAGTTGACTACAATGAGATTTTCTCACCAGTGGTCAGAAAATACTTCGATCAGAGTGCTACTAGCAATAGTGGCACATTATGACTTGGAGCTCGAGCAGCTAGACGTGAAGACAGCTTTCCTACATGGAGAGTTGGAGGAAGAAATTTACATTACTCAGCCAGAAGAATTCCAGGTTTCGGGAAAAGAAGACTATGTTTGTAAGTTGAAGAAGTCCTTGTATGGACTTAAGCAGTCTCCGAGGCAGTGGTACAAGAGATTTGACAGTTACATGCTTGAGCTGGGCTACAGCTCAAGTCCATATGATTGTTGTGTGTATCACAACAAGGTGGAGGATGGTTCGATGATCTATCTTGTTCTGTATGTGGATGATATGCTCATAGTTGCGAGGCCGAAGTGTGATATCCAGAAGTTGAAGAGGATTCTCAGTGTTGAGTTTGAGATGAAGGATTTGGGAGCTGCTCAGAAGATCTTGGGTATGGAGATTTACAGGGACGGTTTGAAGAAGAAGCTTTTCTTGTCACAGAAGAGCTACATCCAGAAGATACTGTCGATGTTTGGCATGTCTTCAGCAAAGCCCTTAAATACTCCTAGTGCTTCAAATGTTCATCTATCCTCAGCTTATGCACCGCAGACAGAGGCTGAGAAGGAGTACATGTCGAGAGTCCCATATGCTAGTGCAGTAGGTAGCTTAATGTATGCTATGGTATGCACTAGACCTGATCTTGCACATGCTGTTAGTGTTGTCAGCAGGTTTATGATACAACCTGGGAAGGAGCATTGGCAGGCTGTGAAGAGGATCTTTCGGTACCTTAAGGGTACACCTGATGTGAGGATTAGCTTCGGAAGTGATACAGAGTGCTTGGTGTCTGGGTATTCTGACACCAAGCTGGAGATGTTGACACGAGGAGTTCGATGACCGGTTATGTATTCACTCTTGGGAGTTATATAGTGAGCTGGAAGGCAACTCTGCAGTCGGCGGTGACATTGTCTACTACTGAGGCAGAGTATATGGCGTTGACAGAAGCTGCTAAGGAGGGAATATGGTTGAAGGGACTGGTTGGTGATCTGGGTCTACATCATGATCATGCAGTGGTGTATTGCGACAGTTTGAGTGCAATATGCTTGGCCAAGGATCAAGTCCACCATGAGAGGACTAAGCACATCGACGTGAGGAATCATTTCTTGAGTGGGTGACTCTGCTCTGCGGGGCATTCATGGCGGGAGAGAGAGAGAAGGAGCAGAGTACATCAGAGATTTCAGAGGAAGAGGATTCAAGTCAAGGTTGAGATTTGTTGATGTTACTTGAATCGGACTATCAGCCGCTACGACTGGTAGTCGGGGGTCTCGCGGTGTATGGGCTTAGTGTTATTTGAGTTCGGCTTCTGGGCCTGGTCTGTAACCGTTTTCTTTGCCAGATTGGATTAGGTTTAGACCTACATGGAGAAGTACTATAAATACTTCTCATACTCCTCTGTAATCTGTAATCTCCTTGATATAGTGAAACTGGCTCTCTCTCGCCCATGGACTAGCTAACACACATCGTGTTAGTGAACTACGTAAATCGTGTGTCTGTGTCTTTCGATTCTCGCTTACGTATTCCTGCTTTATCGATTCTAGCAATTTCCCGATCCGTAGCAGCGCGTTTATAATAGTTTCGAGTGAGCAACCTAACACACGACACACGAGAACTACTTCGGATCAGGAAAATCGCAATGCATCATTAAATATAAGAAAAGGATGAGACATGTGCTTGCTTGCATTCTTAATTGGATTGGATGATATTTACCTGGCTCAAGATAGGGTGCATAACCATGGGTTATGCACCCATCAATAACCAAATCTGGACCCTACATTTAGAAAATCCAGATCTAAAGATGGAGAATTAAAAACCATTTTTATTTTCCCTAGCTTTTTAATCGGCTCATATCTTTTTCGTTTTAACTTGGATTTTAATTTTTTTTGCACAGATGGAACGAGTTCATCTTGCTCTACAAAATGAGATCAATTTTCAATATTTTTTGAGAAAAAAAATCCTGGCCTCTCGGTACCAACTGCATACCATATTGTATTTTCTTCGTTTTTAATTCGTTTTTGAAAACGTTTGCACAGAACGGACGAGTTCATCATGATCTATTGGATCTACAAATTTCTGGGTGAACAAATTACATGACCAAAAAATACCACACAATACCACCCTGGTACGGGGTGGTATATTATGGTACACAATGATAAAAGTCGTAAATGACAGTTAATATATTTCTACTATCATGTATTCAACCATCCTACAGTCTTGGTTTGTTCATACCACCATGGTACGCTTTTCAAACCATATGTATGTTCTTATTTCAATACCAGTCAATACCATATGGTATAGACTGGTAAAAAAAGGCTTAATTTTTTTTGTTCGAAAAATATATCAAAGTGGATATCATTTTGAAGAGCACAATTAATCTGGTCTAACTGTGCAAAAAAAATTAAATTTCGACTTATAAAACGAGTGAGAAATCGTCTTTCAAAGATTAAGAAGGGGAAAATTAAATGCTTTCCAGGAGAGAGGGATGCTGAAGTCATGCTGATGTGGGCTGGTTACTCACCTTAAGGTTACTGACCTGATCCGTTCCCATATTTACCTACAAACCGGTGAGGGTTTCCCTACAACCCGTCCATGACCACGTGTGCTCAATCTATTGGCTGAAATAATTATTCTGTATTTTTTTCTTTTCTAATACCATTAATGCTAACGGAAGGGGAGAGGCAGAAGAATACTTTCCTCTATTTTATTACTAGCTTATAACCCGGCCATTTGGCCGGAATGCTCATATTTGATTATTTGTATTTTAGGTTACTTTTAAGTCTATTAACCCGTTTAATCTTATTGATAATCATTCGATGGAGATGATACATACAGAAATAATATATAGGTCAAACATTCGAAGAAATATCATAATCATTTAAGAATATAAAAATGTATCATTGACCCTATTTTCATAATGCTAATTAAGTCCCTGTTAAAATGCTATTGGTTAGTTTTTTTTTACAGTCAAGAAATATAGAGTATAGAAGCTCACTGAAATTCTCACACAACCCATAGATAGTTTGAAACTAAATCTTAAACCTCACAATCCTATATAAAGGGTTCAATGCTCTCCTTTTAGAAACAATATGTCAGTAATCAAAAAGAAATGGAGAGTTGTTGATTCAAGTCATCTATATACTAAAAACTCAGTTAAGAGGGGACCATCACAACTTGAGAGTAAACGAAAAAATCAGGGTTATCTCCAATATACGAATAGACTCGATCAAAGTAATAAGGCGCAAAATTAGACACTCCTTATCTATTAGTTCCAGTAGGTTGAATAAAGAAGCAACCTATTTCAAACAATCAATCAATGATTCCTCGTTTTAAGATAGAAATAGATTGTGACAGTTGCAAAAACCATAAACCTAAAGATCCAATAGCCACCACTCTCCGTTGTACAACCAAATTTCTATCTCAAGAGGCATATATTCAACCAAAAATCCTCCTTCTACAACTTCAGTTATTGATGAACTCCATTCTATTCGCCATGAATTGATATCGGAGTTGAAATCTTCTACTCGCCCAGTTTAAAATCCCCAACAATAAAACCGTAGTGCCAAGAGATACCTGAAGATTGATTTTCAATGACAGTCTTGTACTGGGAAGTGAAAGGCGCAAACTATTGCACGATGGATGAAATTTCGGAGGAAGTTAGAAAGAGAAAAGAGCAAAGATAAAAAAACACAAAATTTAAGTTTAAATTGAAAAATGCAAGGATGCAACACGTAGTTACATAATTAGTTTCTTCCATGTTAGTCAATTACCCATTTACCTTTAGCAAAAATTAAGGAGAGAGCAGGAATTTAAAATTGAGAAAATTACATGAAACTCTACTATGAAAATAGAAATATCAAGCTCGATAAAAATACATACAGTAGACTTAGTGAGCTAGCTAATTATGATGAAAAAGTCCTCTGATTTTCAGAGATGAACTTTGTCAATTTTTTGTATAAAAAAGGATGCAATAAATTTGTTTAGTGTAACTGGTTGTGATTGTTATCTTTGTTTGAAGAGACCCGGGTTCAAATCTTGATTTTGCTATTTTTATATGAAATAAATAATAAATGTGTAAAGACAAAAATGACCTTCCTACTTTCACTCTCGTTGCAGAAAATTTGAAATGGAGAAAAGTACACAAAACTCTACCATATATTAATGGAGGATGCAAACTTATCATATCTCTTACTTACATATAACTAAACTAATTTTTTTATATTTAGAACAATTAACATACTATTGAACTTAAACGTAATATTAGTTTAGGGAAAAATTAAAATACTCGTACACATTTTATACGTAACTTTTCCGTATCATATTTTACTAACTATGTATGGTTTAACTGGGGTAATATCGGTTTATACCAGCTTATTCTGGTTCATACCAATTAAACAAAATAAGTATTCATGTGAAAAATCATTAACATCGAATAAATTTAACCACGTATAAAACATATTTTAAAACAAACTACATTTATATTTGAATACAATACAATATTAAAAATAAAATAAAAAACGATAATATTTTTTTTATGAACCAGGGTACACAATTCCGACCTTCAAAATCTCGGTCATACAACGACATCGTATCACCCTGATAGAGTGATACGATGTCGTGATACAATGATATGACATGGAGGGTTTTGCAAGCCGCTATTTTGTACCAGAATCCAATCCATATTTAAATACAACATTTAACATCAACATCCAAATATTTATACTTATATACAATAAATAATTAACCACATATCACTTAATTACTTCTCAACATAGGTTTGTATGCAAAATAAATATAAAGAAGCTCGTATATTTGTTTTTTACATGAAAAACACACAAATAAATAACCTGAAACCTCATTATAATTACTTAGAGCAAATATTTAAGAGTAAAACATCACATGAAATCGGTAGGATCAATATTAACATCTACATCCTCAACTTCATCATCATCACTCTCATTATCAGAACAAAAGCGAAGATAATATGAACGAATGGGGATGAGTGTGGCGCCGGGTTGCAGCAGATGGAGAGATGAGATGGATATCACGATGGAAGGAATTCGACTACATGAGAGGAATAGATGAATCGTGAGGAAGGAGGTCGGTTTCGGGAGAGGAAGAGATGTAGACTAGAACAAAAGCGATGTGTGGTTGTCTATTTGTTGGGTTGAGATTGGGATTTGATTGATGTTGAGTCAGATTCGATGAAAGGACTTAACCTCATTCGTGGCGAAACCCAACCCAACCTAATTTTGGTTTAATTGTAAAGAACCTTGAAATCATATAAATCGTAGATTTTAAAGGTTTTACAGATTTTAATCGGGATTTTATGAGATTTCAAGATTCAAGATTTTAGATTAAATCAGGATAGGAACACACAAGTAAAATTGTAAAACCGTAAGATTTTAAGATTAAAATCGGGATTTTGACTACATTGATCATATGATAGAATATATATCATATCCCTTACCGTGTCCATATTGCGGATATCGGATGGGTATCCGTATACCCATGATCCGGACGATATTTGCCTAAGCGATCAACATCTTGGCAAGCCCTATCCAATACCAGACCTAACAAATCCATTTTTTTTACCAATCTAGCACAAATTGCGATAAAGGAGAATAACAAGAATCATCCGAAATCTGAACCATTAAGTCTCGTTAGTGTAGACAAGGGTTATAATTATCGTGTAATGGATTATTATACTTACTATCTCCGCTATATAACTTGCTCTAACCACTATGGCCAAGCCAAGTACAATACTCTTATTTTCTATGAAAACGATCATGGGGAATTCCTACATTTGTAACATCTGTCAAATCCTTTAATAAGGTTTAGAGATCCTAGCACTACAAGAAAAAACACAATCTGCAACCGTAAAAAATGGTTGCTCAAAGTTGAGAAATGGTCGCAACAAGATTGGAGCGACCATATATCATCGCCGCTGGCATGGTCGGCAAAAGCGCGTTGCTGAAACTTCATAGCGACTATAACTGTAAATGGTCGCCGGAGAAATGTTTTGGGTGACCATTTGTCCTGGTCGCTGAAAATTGACTTTTACCAACCATCATACAATGGTAGGCAATGAGTGGTTTTGGGCGACTATGCTTTATTGTTGCTGAAAAACTAACATGAGCGACACGTATAAAATGGTAGCCGATAAATGTCTCTAGCAACCCATCACATGATTGCAGAATCGTGAAAATGTTACCAATACATGTCTCTAGCGACCCATCATATGGTTGCAGAAATGCAATGCAACAACTATAGTAGAAAGTTGCCATAAATTATCATTTTCTACCATACATATTTAAAATTAAAATGAAGCTATTAAAGACAAGATTTGCATAATAGCTACAGTTGTGAAAATTATAATGATATATTAATAGGAATTGAATTAATGATGTTACAAAATACTGAGAAAAATAAGCATACACAGTACACATCAAGTGTATGCTTGGGGGGTCAGAATTCATCCCTTGTCACACCCTTTCGTCAATACTCTCAGTGTCTGCGGCTGTACGATTGGGTTTCGGTGCCTCTCCCTTCAGTCGCGATCCGGTGCCTCTCCCTTCAATCGCGGATCCAACTACGTACTTGCATTTTCAAGAGGGTTTCGTCAAGTTGAGAGGTCAGGGAACTGGCATATTGGTGCTGATCAGCATTGGATTCGTTCATCAGGCTCAAATAGTGAATTCTGAGGTCCCTTTCAAAGCTGAAATTCCAAGTAAGTTATCTTTCCCTAGCTTTTTCAACTTTGGTTTAGCATTCAGGGGTGCTCATGATTTGTATGCGAGATTGAATTTAAGAATCATTGTGGCAGTCGGCTGTCATTTCCCAGATTTTCAACTGTGATTTAGGGTTCATAGGGTGCTTTTAATCAGACCACGAGATTGGAATTGAGAATTATGTTGATGGTCGATTGTTGTTGGAGGAGTTTCGATTTAGAAGAGCTGTCTTTGGAATACCTTAGTACATGAGTTTGGCTTGAGTTGATTGTTGTGATTGGGGAAGGGAATTGGAAGTCAAAATGGCCATGGGTTAGATGAAGTAACCAAGTCATTGTGCAACTAGCAGATGTCTCCATAAGTAACCAAGTCACTGTGCAACTTTCTACCTTGGTTCATCATAATTATGAATTTACAATGTTTTCTTTGAATTTAAACTGTATTTATAGTCTACCTTTGATTTAACCACTGTATGTTTGGACTTTTCAAGGTTAAATGCTTCATGGGTTGAGTCTCTTTAGAGTTCCTTCTACATCTATTGCTAATTGTAGATTCAGTTCTGAATATGTCAAAGCAAGAGCTGCTTGGTTGAAGACACATAATGATGTTTAGCTGGTTTTCATTTATTACTGTTTCTTTACATAGCTGGTTCTATTAATGTCTATTCATCTTTGTATTGGGCGGGTTTGAGTTTTTGTTCCCAGTAATGTTTTCTGATAGTTGCAAAAACCATCGATAGTGTTAAAATTTCCAGCTCCTTTATTTTCCAGTTTGGATTCTGTGTTTCTATTGATAAAGACATAGGGGTTGTTTCCCTATGGTTTTCAAGTTTCTCTTTTAGATACTTGAAGGAGTTGTTTGTTGTGGTTCTGTTTTCTGCTACTTCCCGGATTCTAGAAATTTGGCCCCATACGTCTTTTGCTTTCATTTGGTTTGTGCTTCATTATTCCACTTCTTGAAAGCAGCTGGGGATTCGCAATTTGCTTGCTTTACTGCCAGGCCTGTGCTTTGTAGAACCTGCTCCCAACTATCGTAGTATGTGTATTCCTGTTAATCTTATAATGAATGAAAATCCAGTTCTTCTCTGGTTTAAGTGTGATTATAGTTAGAATTTGTTTACAACTGGTCTACATCTATACATCGTATACTAAGGATTCATTTGTAAACATGGTTGGGATGCCCAGGTGAACAACTTTGAGATTTTTCGTAACAATATAATAGATCAATTTCAATAATCATTAGATCCATAGTAAGTTACCTATCTACTGGTTTAGTTTCAAAACGACCTTCAGACTTAGGGCTCTATCATTTGGATGTTAGGGCTCTATACTATGTATACTTGACAAATTTTAGCGAATTCACTTTCTATTACTAATTGTTATCTACTTTGCTTGAAAATAGCTTTTTATGTTGCTACCATGTATAAGCTGTTAGTTGTAATTGGGTATTTAAGATTTGCTTACATTAAACATAAATTCAGCTCGGTCGATTATCTTTGTTATTTCATGTTTATGCCTCCTAGATTTCAGTCGCTTATGCTTAAGTTCTCTCTAATTGATTGCAGGAGAGGGAAATCATTCCCCTAATCCTGGATTATGGGTGTAACAACATTTGATTTAGGCGAGTCATCTACTCAGCCGACATCGGTTTGTAACTCTGTATTGAATCATGAATGTAAGTATTCTGTTTTTGTGAATCACATAATGGCAAAGTTCATGAGTCTTTCTCCAATGACTCAGTATTCTTTGTTTTTCTGTTTTTAAAGCTTCAAAGGTTTCAACATCTCATGGCAATTCATCAAGCATCAACCGGGGTCTTCGTTCATCTTCTCCTTGTGCGTTATTTTTCTTTTATTGATTGGTAGTAATTGGTCAATTCCCAATCTCACAACTTGGTAACTATTGTTTTTTCTAGGGAAATGTCGGGCACTCTTTTATAATCCCGAAGATGAGGGACAGCGCTTCGTTTTATCTGCAGAGGAAGAAGTTGTGTTTGAAAAAGGTATATATCCATTCGTCTTCACCGTCACCATGCCTTCCCTATAATAAATTGTTTTGCTTCATACTTATGTGTAATTGTATCCTGTAGCACAAAGCCAGTTGCAAGCCGAACTGCAGTGTATGGAAAAGGCTCTTTCCCAACTGGCACGACACAGGAGACATCTAATTTTAAAAAGGAAAAACAAGCGCAAGCGAATAAATGTCATACATAAACAGCTTGAGCAATTAAACGGTTTGAATTTTTATTTTTATTTTTTTGTGTACGTCTTAATATGAATTTATAGTGAACTCATATTGTTTGTATTTGAAATTATTTAGATTCTGAAAGGTTGGAGATTGAGTATCTTAATCTACTCAGCAGACGCAATCGATTGTATCGCCGCATCCATTTGGTCCAAAAACGTAGACGCCAATCCCTACTCCAAAATCGATCAAACCAAAGTATGTGTTGTGCAGAATTGGGAGTTCAATTTTTTTCCTCTAGATTTTGGTCTTTTGTATTTTTGCAATTCACATTTTGTTCATCTTTTGGATATAAATGTAAAGGGAATAAAATTATTCTCATTATGACAATTTTGTAATGTATAGTAAATCCAATTGACCAAACTCTAATATCGTTTATAAACAATTGTGTAGTATAGAAAATCCAATTGTGTACAATATGTGTATCTTAATGAATAGTATCATCATTACACCTGTATACTGGATCAATTTTTCTCATAATGTTCTATGTTTTAGGTTTTCCAATTTTCGAGTTTTTCAATATTGGACCCCCATCATGCACTTGCCTACATTGTGGTGCTGTGTTTTGGCGTTATGAGAGCACATCATCCACAAGGAATCATTCAAATCCTTCGTTTGGATTGTGTTGCAAGCATGGTAAGGTGAAACTTCCTACCCGTAGAGATCCTCCACAATTCCTGAAGACCTTACTTGAAGGTGATACTGCAGAAAGCCGTCATTTTCGCGCTAACACTAGAGGTTATAATGGTATATTTTGTTTCATTTCCATCGGTGGGAAAGTTAATCACTCCATTAATGATGGAAAAGGTGTTTATGTGTACTCAATTGGAGGTCAAATTTATCATCGAATTGGAAGCTTGGTTCCGCCTGAAGGTGTCAGTCCTAAATTTGCACAGCTATATATTCATGATTCGGACAATGAGGTTCAGAATCGCATGGACTTTTATTCTTCTGATCCTGATAGGAACCCCTTACGCGCATCTATTGTTCAAGGCCTTCAACAAATGCTTGATGCAAATAATGTTCTGGTACGTACTTTTCGTTCTGCCAGAGATAAGATAGCCCAGTCTGGTGTTGATGAATTTCAGCTTAAATTATTCGCTAAGAGGGAGGGTAATGGTAGGGAATATGATTTGCCCACTGCAAATGAGATTGCAGCATTGATTGTTGATGAAACTGGACTTGAAACATTCTCTCCTGATATAATTGTTCAACATCGTACTTTTGAGATGGAAAGAATAAGTTCGTATCATCCCAGTCTTATGCCGTTACAGTATCCAATTTTATTTCCATATGGAGAAGATGGGTGGCATCCAAATATTAGTTATGTTCAAAATACAAGTGGTGGAGGGACGAAAATGGTATCACAATGTGATTATTATAGCTATCGTCTGCAAACTAGGTTTGTTGAATCAAATTCTTTGTTACTCTCTGGGAAATTATTTCAACAATATGTGGTGAATGCATATGCTCTAATTGAGGCCGAACGCTTGGACTGGATGCGTAACAATCAGTCAAAGTTAAGAGGACACCATTATCAAGGGTTGGTAGATTCTTATTTGCAAGGTAACAGTGATCTTAAGTTGTCTGGGAAGCCAGTGATTCTAGCTGCATCACATACTGGAAGTCCAAGATACAAGTATGAAAATTTCCAAGATGCTATGGCCATTTGCAAATGGATTGGATATCCTGATTTGTTTATCACATTCACATGTAATTCGAATTGGCCGGAGATTCAACTCATGATTGATTTGATTAGACAATTCACTGGCAAGGATCCTAATCGAGCTGATGTAATAGCAAGAGTCTTCAAGATTAAACTAGATGAATTGATGATGGAGATCGTGGATAAGGAAATTTTTGGCAAAATCCGTGCATGTAAGTCCCATTTATAAAACCTTATTTTTTATTTTTTTCCCTTAACGATGTAATCAATGTTTCTGATCATTCTTTAATATTTTACAGATGTAAATGCAATTGAATGGCAAAAACGTGGTCTCCCTCATGCACATATGCTTTTCTTCTTGGCCCCTGAGAATAAGCTTCATGGACCAGCTGATATTGATTCTGTAATTTGTGCTGAAATCCCAGATCCTGATCTTGATCCTGAGCTTTATGCAATAGTGACTACTTCTATGATGCATGGACCATGTGGGTTATTACGGCCGACTAGTTCATGCATGAAGAATGGTAAATGTAGTAAACATTACCCAAAAGAATTCTGTGAGCAGACTACAATAGATGACAATGGTTTTGCCAAATACCGTCGGCGCAACAATGGTAGAGTATTCAAGTGTGGAGAAGTTGAGCTCGATAATCGATGGGTTGTACCATATAATCGATATTTGTTATTACGTTTTGGAGCTCATATCAATGTTGAAATTTGCAACAAAACAAGGTTAGTGCTAAATTCTTCCCTTCTTACTTTATTACATTATTTCAACCTATTGTTTGTTGCATTCAATATGTGTACTCAATATTATAAACTAGCCGAACGAATTAGTTTATTTCAAATATGTCTTTGTCTACCATTGCTATTCATTTTTATAGGAGGTATAGTTCATATAAGGTCATGTATTCTATATATCAACTAATGCCTCTAGACACATAAACTAAATTTTTTAGGGCTGTCAAATATTTGTTTAAGTATATAAACAAACCTGAGGATCGTGCTATGGCAACTTTGGCTATGCAACAAAATACACAAGGAGATTTGTCTGATTCTTCGAAGAACACAGTTGTGCAAATTGATGAAATTAAAGCATTTATGGATGCCCGTTACATAACATCTGGTGAAGCGTGCTGGCGAATATTTAAATTTGATATTTATAATCAGTCTCCACCTGTTCTTCGAATGTCTTATCATTTACCTGGAGAGAATATAGTGTATACACATGCAAATTCCCGTCTGCAAGATGTAATTGAAGCTAAAGGGAAAACAATGCTTTTGGCATGGATGGAATTAAATGCTAAGTCACCCGAAGCTCACAAATACACCTTTGCTGAACTACCACAACATTATGTTTGGAAGAATAAGGAGAAAAAGTGGCAAAAGCGCAAGAGAGGAATGTGTATAGCGAGACTATATTATTGCCATCCATCTGCACAAGATAGATACTACTTGCGTATGTTATTGCATGTTGTGAAGGGTTGTTGCAATTATGAGGATATAAGAACTGTCAATGGTATTACTCATCCTACGTTTCAAAAAGCATGTTATGCACGAGGTTTGCTTGCTGCTGATACCGAATGGAATGATTGTCTTAAGGAAGTTTCCTTTTGGGCTACTGGGTATAAACTTAGGAAACTCTTTGTCAGTATTCTTATTCATTGTCAAGTTGCTGATGTCGAATCATTTTGGGAGACTAATTGGATGATACTTAGCGATGACATTTTGTACTCCAAAAGAAAACAGCTGAGCCAGCCACAATTGAACTTGAACGAGCATACCATTAAAGATTTGTGTCTACTTTCGATAGAGGAGATATTGAATAAGTATTCCAAGACATTGGCTGATTTTCCAGGATTGCCAATTCCTCAGGAGTGTATGGCATCACTTGATATCAATAGGTTGGTTGTCGAAGAGTTGAGTCATTCCTCTAATGACATGTATTCTGAAATGGATGATGTTTATACGAAATTGAATGTTGAACAAAGAATTGCTTTTGACAACATTTTAGACTCAGTACATCAAGGTGGGTGCAAAACTTTCTTTGTTGATGGTTACGGCGGTACTGGAAAAACATTTCTGTGGCGAGCGATTTGTATGAAACTGAGACAACAAGGGAAAATAGTATTATGTGTTGCATCATCTGGTATTGCTGCTTTGCTCATGGTGGGAGGAAGGACTGCACATTCAAGATTTTGCATCCCTATCGACTGTGATTCTAAGTCAACATGTCACATAGAACAAGGTTCAAACTTGGCACAATTGATTCAAAATGCTTCTTTGATAATCTGGGATGAAGCACCGATGGCTCATAAGCATAGTATAGAAGCTTTAGACAAGACATTGAGGGATATCTTATCAACCAAAAATGATGATTCTGGTAACAAGGTTTTTGGTGGTTTGACAATGGTTTTTGGAGGTGATTTTAGGCAAACACTACCTATCATTGCTAAAGGTACGAGGACGGAAATTGTTAACAGTTCTATTAAACGGTCATATTTGTGGGGTTCGATGATTGTACTGAAGTTAACACAAAATATGCGGCTAACCCAGGGCAATTCTGAAGTTGGTTCAAATCATCATATTGAACATTTCAGTAATTGGCTTTTGGAAATTGGTGAAGGAAGACATAGTAATGTTTTTGGGGAATCGATTATATCTATACCGACAGAGATATGTGTACATCGAAAGTCAGATCCTATCTCTGATATTGTTGCTGAAATCTATCCAGACTTGGTGACACGACATAATGATGGCAATTATTTGGTCGAGCGTGCTATCTTAGCACCACACCATGACACTGTGTCAACTGTTAACAATTATGTCTTAGGACTCTTTCCTGGAGAGGAGGTTACTTATTGTAGTTGTGATTCTATTGAGATTGATGCTAAGGAAACCCATGTCATTGAGGATGACTATACCGTTGAATTCTTGAATTCTTTGAAGATTGGTAATTTTCCAGAGCATGAGTTGAAATTGAAGGTCGGATGCCCTGTTATTCTTCTTCGAAATATGGATCAAAGCACAGGGCTTTGCAATGGAACTAGAATGGTTGTCAAGCGATTGGGTCAATGGTTTATTGAGGTTCAAATAGTGACCGGCACTAATGTTGGGGATACAGTTTTCCTACCACGGCTCACACTGTCTACTCATTACAAAAGTCTGAATTTTACGCTGGTACGAAGACAGTATCCAATTGCATTATCATATGCAATGACGATAAACAAGAGTCAAGGTCAAACTTTGAAACATGTGGGACTATGTTTGCAAAAACAGGTTTTTTCTCATGGCCAACTTTATGTTGCAATGTCGCGTGTTACATCAAAAAGTGGTCTTCATATTTTGAGTTGTGATTTAGAAGGTCGACAACTAAAAACCATGCAGAATATAGTATTCACAGAGATTTTTGAATAAAGATTGGGCGGATAATTTCTAGGTATGAAATCTTTTTCACAACTCATGTTTTGTTTTTATCTTCCTAATGATCTAATCTTATATTTAATTTCCATTATATAATACATTATAAAATTTCTTTCAGTATATCGAGGAGAATAAACAATATTGGTGCAGCAAGATGGAGATAGAAGTCGTTGTTATGGGATGATAGATATGCAATATTTTTTTCATTGTAAAACATATTGATAGGGCACTCTTTTTCTGTGCATTACTTTTTTCGGATCCCGATATATATATTAATATTTTGGTTCAACTTTTATTCCCAAGTTTTATTTACTCTATAGTCTTTTCTGTTCTTCTCTCTTTTACTTTATTTTTTGTAATTTAAATATAGTATTTAATTACATATGTAATTGCAATTTAATTATATTTATATAGATGAATAAAAGTGATTTGAGTTGGATTGTAAAAAAATTGAGTTAACAGTAAAAATAAAAAATGCAATTGATTTTAAACCTTTAATAATACCACCACATCATCTTTTGTAGATACTTATTAATCAGGAAAACATTGCGATTCTCTGTCATACCAGTATACTACCCTTTAGGGGTGAACAAACACACCCGCAAACCAACCCATCCGTCAAACCCAACCGAACCCACCCGTATTTATCGCTAAATCAAAGGTTTTGGGTTGTGTGAGGGTTTTCTTTTGTACAACCCGCCTCCTTTGGGTTGGGTTTGGATTTTGGATTACACAGCCCATAGAACCCGACCCAACCCGTGTTCTAATTATTGTTATGAGTTCGTATTCAAAAAAATATTTATGTCGTATATAGTCATTCTTATGAGAAAATTAAGATATTTCGCCATGTTTTTCTCTTAAAGTCTCACTAATCTAATGCATTCTTCGACTTAAAGTTTAGACATATATTTAATATAGCTATGATTCAAGTAATTTTTTTTTCTTTTGTACAATTTTAAAAGAATACATATTATGAATGCGTTCATTTGTAATCTTTTTAGCCTATTTCAATAAATATCGTGAAAAAAACTAGACATAAGTTGAAGTAAATAAAGTTATATTAAAATTCAAACAATATTTGTGAATTTTGATACCTTTCACCTCGGTTTATTCGTTTGAATTTTTAATTTGTTATAAAATATTTTTATGATGTAGAATAATTATATATTTTGTGTTGGGTTGGGTTTTGACTTAAAAATATAGCCAACCCGACCCAACCCAATTAGAAACAAACCATAGAGTTTAGATTTTTTTGGGTGGGTTTGGGTTTAATATTTTCCAAACCGTAATGCATGGGTAGGATGAAAAAGTAATATTTTGTAATCATTTTTTAAACTCTTGTATTTTATTATTTATTTAATAATTTTTACTTTTAATAAACTTATGTGAGAAAAAAGATGGACCACATTTTAATTTTCGAACCGGGCCTCCGAATATCATGGGCCGGCCCTGCAAACACCCAGATGCACTCGGGCAAGAAGAAGGCTGTGTGGCTCGACGAAAGAAGGCTAGCTGATTGTAGTCACTATTTTGTTTAGAGAAGAATCATCAAACTGCTACTGGGCCAACACAACTAATATCTGGGCCCACCATGCATGTGTCCGGATTATGCTTCCCCGCCCAGCAGAAACTGTCCTTCCGCAAAGTACTCTCCAAGCAGGAATTTTAAAATGGCGCATCCTCTTTTCCTGTTCAGCTTTTATTTATTGTGGAAACACTAACAGTTTCCCACGTTCACTTTCATTCTCCCTTCAACCGCCCCTCCCCCGCCACCTAGGATTTTAAACATGGACTGTAGTTAACCGCCATATATATCTACACATAATATAATACGCCGAAAGGAAAAACGGGAGCCCCATTTCAAATTTCCTGCAACGAGAGTGAAAGTAGGAAGGACATTTTGGTCTTCACAATTACTTTTTTTTTATTCATTAAAAAGACACGTACTGGGATTCGAACCATGACCATTTTAAAGAAAAGCAAGGATAATAACCAATCACACTAAACACATTTGTTGTATCTGTTTAAATTAAAAACATATAATAGCAGGGAGGAAAAAACTCTTCCCCCATTTCAAATCCCTGCTCCATGAGCGTTTGTAGGAAGGGTAGAATAGGGAGTGTCAATTTTTTTTCTCTTTCCTCTGTGGAACAGGCCAACTTACCGTACACATGTGAATTTAAACGGGTCCAGGAGTGTCAATTTTTTTTTTCTTTATGCCCTTTTATTTCTCCGTGGTGACAAAATATATATGAAAAGGTAAAAATAATACTCCTTTTTATTGTTAAAAATAAAACATTTAACAATAAACTAATGCATGGTATCTAATGGGCGAACCGCCAACCATAAAATAAAAGAGTTGAATGTGCCTGACCTACATGGGATTTGGCCATCAAGTAAAATAAATGAACATCATTGGTTTGTCATTCTAAAATACGCTAATTTCTCTGACATAATATATATTATGCTATTATTTTATATCTTAGTGGCTAAAATATAATGTATTTTAAAGTTATTCAATGGTTCAACCTCGACCAACACAATTAGTCCAATTTTTATCATTTCAAATATATATTTTATAATTATTTGATATCATAATGATCAAATTATAGTGTATTTTATAGGGAATCGTTTGGTATTTGTTAGTAAAAAATTAACCATAAAGATCTATTTGGTTATTTTAAACATTATAACGATCCTAAACATTTTCAGTTCCTTTTGAATTTCTATGGTTTTATTTCCGAATAAGTGATGTGCAAATGGCGAATTGTAGTCGTCTCTTTTCTTTCACTATTTTTTATTTTCAAATAGAAAGTTTAAAAGTAAAGAATAATTAGAATTTGGCATGGGTCGTCAAACAGGCTGAATTTCAAGTTTTGGCCCGTTTGTTTTATGCATTGCAAATTTATTAGCATTTTGATGGAAATGGCTTGGAAAAAAGACATATAAGTTGTACCTTTGCAGAAATGTCCTCAAATGTTTTAATGCTTTGTGAATCAGGTTCCGTGACTTTTGTGATGGTGTATGTGCTTGACAATTGCTCGATGTTGTAACTGCTTAATTTGAGAGTAAATCTTTTAATTTTCCCTATGAGTTGTGATACCAGTTCTGGTGGTTGCAGCATGTTGTCGTTGTTAGCCTGTAAAAGTTGTTCCGCCGTGGTGCTAAATAGCTTTCTTTCTTTTTTAACAAATTGTGTAGTAGTGCTATGAAACAGACCACCCATGAACGCTACGCTTATTATGGTCTGTTCTTACTTCTGGTGGTGAGAAATTGTGAATTGAGAATCATATTCGCCTACCGCACTGTGTCTGGCTGGTGGCTGCTTACTGTGCTCTCTAGAGTTATGAAACAGACTAACTATGAACGTTTCCCTTAAGAGTCCATAACTTTTGCGAAAAACCAAATTTAGGCAATCAAAGGTGGTGGATGTGTGATGATTTTTTATGGCTTAATTGTTTGTGAATTGGATATCTGATCTTTGTATGATTGGAGGGGATGTTTGCTTAATAGAATAATCCATTTTAATTCATGTTTATTTTTAACATGAACTTTAGTAACTCAAAACCTTCGAGACACATATCACCTACTGCATTGTATCATTTTGCCTAGGTGCTTGCTGTGTTGTCAAACTTCTTTGTTGCTGCTGCTGCTTTTACACTAACAGGGGGGTTAAGAACCCATGAATGTTTCCGTTTGACACAAACAGGAGGACTTGCTTCTAAATCGTGCACTAAAGATGATTGGAGGAAACATCTCTATTGCAGTTGATATACTGGAGACCAGAACAAAAGCAATGCATAACATCAAAACCAACCATCTGAACTATTAGCATTGTTGCTTTACTATTTTTTCGTGGTTGAGTCTCCTTCAAAAAATTTTGTTTGATTTTAGAAAATTTTGCTTCTGCAGTCCTGTCTTGCCACCAACGCGTTCAGTAGATGGAGATAGCAGAGGCGAAGGCTATTTTTGTGTTGTTGTTGCTGGTTTAGGGATCGGTTTGTGAAGAAGAGGGAGAAGAGAGGGGGGAAAGGGAAATGCAGGAGAGGGGGGTAACTCTTTTCTCTGACAAAAATGGAGTGAAGAAAGGAATTATGATCAGTAAGGATATGGTTATCTTACATAACGGTCTCTATTCTGTTTGAATTGAGCTTGGGAGGCAGTGATAAGGACGAGCTGCAACCAATTCATAGTGAGAAGAGAGCTATGAACTGTGATCATGTCTTATTTCAAGTTAGAAGTTAGTTTCAGTATAAGGATTATTTAATTTGACAAGTTGTTTCGTCCATGATTCTTGGTAGTTTCAGTACCATTCTAGCCATTGTTTAGTCTGTAATTTTTGAGAATTGATGTGCGAGTAATGACTTTCACTTAGCTTCAACTATTATGTGTGTATTTATTGGCATGTGATAGAAATCTATTTTCCTTTTCTTTGAATTCAGTTTCATACTCTAATTGTATCATTTGTACATAGGCAAATCATGCTCGAGATGACAACTCGCTGATAAGGCTGGTGCAAGGAACGGAGCCATCATTAGAATTCATATCGACAACGGGGAGGGATGCCCAGGACTAATTCAATGATGATTGATGATGATATAATAAAAACTGCAGTCTGCATCAACACCAATTTCTAGGCCTAAGTAATGTTATTCAACCCAGAACTCTGCTTAGCGCTAAAAATTTCCCTCACCCAACCTTGATCCTGTTTGACCCACTTCTGAAGAGTCAAGATATATGAATATGACTAATCCTCTCCGTTCGTATTTTCTTATTGACTCTTTCTGACCCTTTAGGTTGGGGCGGGCCGGGAAGAATTGGATTAGTGGGTCAGTCCTAATCAAGTGGAATCCCAATCCCTTCACTCTCACTTGCTTTCTCTCCTATTCCACAAGTGGGTAACATACATTAATCCGGCCAACGGGCCGGGTAATAGGCTAGTATATTATCATGTCTGAAAGATCGGTCAATTCAAGGTCTAGATAGTGTTTTCATACTCAAGGTATGCGGTACCCCGGATTTCACCCAGGGTACCGTAGAACTCGCCATATATATATATATATATAAACTATAGTTTTAACCATGTGCATGTAGAATTAATTACATGTTTTTGGTTAATATGTACCTTATTATATACATTGATAGTTATAATAATACTAATATTCATTAGAGCTACAAACTTGGTATTATTGCATAAGGATTTTACGGGAAAAAAATTAATAGGAGGCAAAAGCCAAGGTTCAGAGGTACACTACAAAAGAAGCTGGCATCCATGTACAATCACATATTGGTAGTCCTGAACCAGGAACAAGATATAGAGTTTGTAATTCTACGGCCCAGTAGGCTGCAAGCAATTGATCAAGGTCCGAGGGCAAAGACAAAGCGAATCAGAACAAACATCCATCAAGAGATACCAAACTTTAAGAGAAAGACAAAACCCTCAAAAACCAGAAAGCACCAAAGATTCTCTGCAAGCAAACCCGAAAGTCAGTTTTGGATCGATCTTCGAACCTTTTTTGTTGTTTTGTTTACTGAGCTCATCGGAATGTCTGTCCTCCTATCCACCGAGCCACGTTCTTGTTTTGGGTATTGCTTCTGCCCGCATTTCTAATCCTAACTATTAGTATTTGAATTGTTGGGGGTTTTCTTTCCCTGCAATTAGAAGTATATAAAGTAGAGAAAACTGATATTATATGTCTTCAGGGGGGGCATTCATAATATATAAGTAGAGTGTAAATGGATGCCTGGATTCCATCATCATTGATTGCTACACACAATCGAGTGTATTATTTGCTGCATGAATATGTTTGTGGAAAGCTTTCTAAAAGGCATGTACTAACAAAGTTAGTATGTAAATACCACATTTGATCACTAAGATTACTAAATCATGTCATGTTTAGTCACTAAAAAAATTAATATTAATTTTGGTCACTCGAACTACTAATGTGACATGTTTTAGTAATTTGAGTGACCAAAATTGATATTCATTTTTTATAGTGACTAAACATAACATGATTTAGTAATCCTAGTGACCAAATATGACATTTACCACAAAGTTAGTCGAACACTTATGTATAAAAGAGTTTTTCGTTATTTTTCCCAATATAGAACTTAAACTGCTCCCCAACATCTTGATATCTAGCTAGATTGTGATAGTCTAGAGGTTAGATGTTATCAAAATAACATATTATTGTTTAGTCCTACTTTTTATCTCTTCTTCCCCAATCATCCCCATAATCATTATTTGGTTGCCCCCTTTATCCTAATAATATCTAACACTAACAAAGACTCAATATATTTTGACACAGTACTATTATATTAAAACGACGGATAGTGTATATCTTATATCCTATCTGAAGTAGTTCGGGTTGTACTTATACCCATATCCATATCCACATAAAGAAATAGGTAGAAAATCAAAACCGTGCCCATACCCGTTCGAGTTTCGGGTATCCACGATTATCCATGATTAATAATAAATCATTAGATTGAAGAAAATTAATTAAAACAACACAATTTAATGAAAATATTAAATTTGTATGCTAAATATATAATATGTTAGAGAAAATAATGACTATTTCTAGACAAAATACATATGCATGTGCATAATCGTGCGGGTTCGGGTTGGATAGTGAGAAACCAAGTCCACCCATTACGCACAATATTCGAGTTCGGGTTTTATCCGTACCCACTAAAAATTCTTCGTGTTCGGGTTTTACCCTACCCAATTAGGTCGGATTCGGGGGGATATCCACGGTTACGGATATTGTTGCCATCCCTAGACCTATACTAAGCGAGTAAGAGATAGAGTTAATTTGAACAAATTTGAGTCCAAATACCGCATCAAGAATAAACTACTTATAATCTATGCAAACGTGATAATTCGTACATATACTACATAACAAATAACAAGAATTGTGACATGTGATTTTTTTAATTTTTTTATAATGGTGAATTTGATTTTTTTAATTTGAAATAACAGTTTTGAATAATAACATATCCAAATTATACACAAGCAAAACAATTGGAATTCTTTCTTATAATCGATAATGATATATGTAGGTATTAAACTGCATTTACATATTTTCTTGAAAGAGAAAGTTCAATGATGAGAAATGAAAACATCGCAACCTTCATTTCATACATAGAGGTCACGGCCCACGGGCCACGGGTATAACTTGATACATATTAGTAAAAAATTATATCTTCATCGTCCCCAAGACAGTCAATATAAACACAGCTACTGACTGATTCAGACAGAAACAATGCACAATCTGCGATGCACACTTTTCTAACCAATAAGATATGACATAATTTCAAATTCAAACCCACATGATGGTAAAAGTTAAAAATACTCATCGAGTTCTACAAATTTACAGTGAGATCTCATTTTCTTGCCAAGTCCTGTCTTATGCGTATTGTCCCGTTCTTCCATCTTGGTGAATATGTTTCCGATTTTTGCCTCATCATTTACACAATTTTTGGTTGAAAAATATCTAGATATTAATTAACTCCGCTCCAGCCTCTAATTATTTGTAAATTGTAATCCAAGCAATGAAAGTCAAATTAATTGATATATGTGGATGAGTTATCTCTACGAATATTTTTCGTTATAGTTTTTCATATTTCAATATGAATCATTTCAAATAAGTTAATGAATTTACAACGCAGCTAATACAATGTAGAGTACATTTGATTGCGTCTATACAGATAATTCTCATTCCACCATCTTTTCTTTCTGGACAACTTCCACCCTTATCGAAACAATTAAACTCAAACAAAGAAATAACGCCGACTAACATGTGGTGGATAATCAATAATGATAGATTCTGCCATGGGGTTTGGAATTTGTAAGAGAAATAGGAAGAACTAATAGCTACCTGGGGGACAATTAAGAACACAACTAGGCCTTTAGAGTAAGAGCAAACGAGTTTTAATTTATGAATGATAAGATAATAAATCGTATGTTTCTTCATTCGTAATTTACCTAACAAAAATATAAAAATTCTCGACAGGCTTAACAAGATATCACTACTATTATGAAGTACTTAACCAAATAGTAATTTAAGAATATTATTAGTATCATTATCCTATGCGGTTTTGGACTGAAGCTATAATCTAAATCCGAACACAACATAAATAAGGACATCCGAAGTCCGATATAATATAAATAGGGAGGAGACCAACACCAAATCAAGTTTTTGAGTATCCTCCTGCTCACATAACTAAGGAGTAGAGAGAGAGATATAGAGAGAGAATAACAATGGTGATGAGCTGCAACTCGAAGGTCTGTGTAGATGTCGAAAACCAATTTCCACAAAGAAGGTCGGTGAAACCAGAATGGCACAAAGCACACGCCAGATTCATCATCAACCTCTGCATGGAGAAAGAACGAGCTGCAAACTGCAATAACAGTGTCGCGAGTAGTTTCTCTTCTTCTTCATACTCTTCTCTCCGAGCCGAGGCGGAAGAAGGCAGCATATACGGGTCATGGTTCACCGGCGGGTCGAAGAACAATACGAGCAGCCCGGATGCTTACGTGTGGAGGCAGAGGTACTTAAGGAGCTATACGTTCACGAGGGAGGAAGAATCGTCCAACGAGAGGAAGAAGAAAGGCGTGCACGGTGTCGTTTTAAAGAGAGTGAAGAGATGGACGAACCAGATGTTCGAGGGTAGTACTACTGCTACAGAAGGGAAGAAGAAGAAGAAGAGCTCTAGTACGGTTGATGGTTGCCTTAAGTTCTTGTTAAGCTTCGTGGCACAAGTTGATGTTCATGTTGGGTAATGTACAGTTTCGGTACTGTTCTATAGTACTAGATGAAAAGTTGGTCTTTTTTTTTTTTAATACCTCTGCTTACTCTAGATTGAATAATAATTTCGGTGCTAATAGCATTCATACATAAAAGCAAAATTTAAGTTTAGCCGGATACGATAAACCAATTGATTCAAATAACTTAAGTTATTGGGAGGGTTATATATATAGAAATTATAATCATTTTCGTACAAACTCTGAAATGAAAACCAAGTTATGTACTTGAAGTATGTACATATCCGTTATATTTTGTGTTATAAGATAATTATTAATTAGGTTACGTAAGTACTCAAAAATGTGACTTGAAGTTTGTAAAATAGATATTGGGATAATAGGATTTTATACCCCTTTACTATTACAAATCAATAAACATACCTTTACATATTTATTTTGCACAAACATACCCTTGATTTGAATTATAACTTTATAAGCATGTAAGTTTGTAACAACCACACACTTCTATCAAAATTTCCGTGAGATCACCGTTAAACCGTTAAATAAAACTAAACGACTAGTTTACCATCATTTGTTTTATAATATTTATATTATATAAAAACAAGTAAATAAGTAATTAATCATGATTGTCATTCTATTTATTTTCCTTCCATCTCCCCCCACAAAAGCGCTCCCCCAACCGCCACCATCAGGATCCCGCAAATTCCATTTAGACCACCAACCTAAATGCCCAAAATCAACTGCAGCTTCGCTGGAGGGGGAAAAAAAAACGCCGGAACCCTTCGATAACCCACTAATGAATTCCCCGAAACAACAGAACTGAATTCTCAAGTTCAACGGTCGAAAATTGGTATCAGAAATCAAACACCCCAAGCGGCGCTCCACCATCTTCGACCCAAACGGGCCAACAGATCTCACATAGGTGTCGGGGCGTCGGAACTTGACTTGTAGAGATTGGTGAGCTAGGGTTCCGTCAATGAAGGCGAAGATTGAGAGTGGTTTCAATTTTTTAAGGATCTAGTCACGGTAACCACCATCTTAAAAGGTTTTGCAGCCCGTCTCTAAATGTATTTTCTTAGGGATATATGCTCCAAAATTTGGCATTAGTCACGTTGTTTCCCGTGATTAATAGGAACAATTTATCACATGAAATTATCCCGTGACTATGCATAACTAGTCACGGTACATATTTTCTCGTGACCTTACAATTAGTCACGAAGCTTTTTAACACAGTAATATTCCCGTGACTAACACCATTAATCACCAGAAATACACTTTTTAATACGGTATTTTCCGTGATTAAATGGCCTTTTTCCTGTAGTGAGAGGGAGAATTGGTTGAAATATGGGAGGGGCAGACTAGAGGCACCGAAGGAGTTGCGGGGAAGCAGTGGATTGTCTTAGAGCTCTAAATTCTCGGTGGATGCTGGGGCTTAGAACGGGAAGTCGGCCGGTGAGGATCTTCAATCACCGGCTGCTGGAGATTGAAAGAGAAGGGAGAAATGACAAGTAATAAATTGTAAATTATAAATTAACAAGAAAGGGGTATATATTAGATATTTCCCTCCTGCTTAACAGTCATTTACGGAAAATTTGACAGAAGACTAAGTTCGTTACAAAGTTAATCGTAAAAGAGTATGTTTGTGTAAAAAAAAATAGTACAAGGGTACATTTGTTAACTTGTAATAGTAGAAGGGTATAAAATGCTGTGATATTATCCCATAGATATAATAGTTAATTGAGAATGAAATTTAGAGTATATCTAATTGAGAATGATTGGCCTTACAAATGTTTGATTCATAAGTGGTTTATTAACATATTCATTTGTGGTAGCAATCTAACTGGCAATGGTGCATATGATCCACTCAAAATTAAAAGTGTGCTGGTTTAATATGAACGACAATTTTTCACCAAACCATAATTAATTTGAAAAAAAAAACTTTATTCCAACCAAGGGCGGAGGAACAGTGCAATAGGGTTGGTACTCGGAAGCAAAATTGGTAAATTATATATTAGCTTAATAGTTAATTGAGAATGAAAATTAGAGTAAGTCTTATTGAGAATGGATTACCGAGAGGGCTTTTTGGAATCTTCGTGTTTCGTTTAAGTAGGTGTGTAAGTAAATGATATAAGATTTAGGGTACATCTACGATGACATGCAAGGCACCGTGACTTGCACAATTCGGTCGACCTATGTGCTCGTCCGGTCGACCGTTACACCATCGGGGTCATTCTTATAGAAACTACGGTCGACCATGAACATATAATGGGCGACCGTTTTAACGTAGTCATTACCAAAATGGTCGACCAATTTGAGGCAGTCATACAATAAATGGTCGACCACAATAGAAAAGAGGTCGACCTTTCAATTTAGTCATATACAAAGTGGTGGACTGTAAAAAAAAAAAGAGGTCGACCACTTCAGGTTGGTCAATAACAAAATGATCATTACCATATCTGCAATGAAGCCGACCATTTTATGTTAGAGTTTGATCAGATAGAAGAATAGCCGACAACACATCAATCAATCCCTTTTGAAGTGAAACGTAGAGGAAAATGTTGATGTTGCGGTCGACCGCTTATAGTAAAAGGTTGGCCGCTTACAATAAAATAAGCCTGTGACCATTGAATTTCGTGCTTATGCCTCTCGATGTCATTACTTTGTTTGGTCTAAAAAATTATGATAGAAACCATAAAATTCAATCCACAATCATAATAGCAAGAACTATAACTTCTTATAGCTTAATCACTAACACTAAATATATTAAAACACACCTCGCAATAGTTCACACATAACTAAAATCGAAAACCACAACGACTTAATATCAATCCACGATCATAGTTGCTTTAAACCAAGTCGTCTTCAAGACTTAACAAATTTCATAACGAAAAACACAATCTAAATCATGGAGTTCTTATTCGCTCCAAATGTACACCTTTTACCCCTCATTTCTTATTCGTTGTGCTTAGTAGATCACCGTCCCTCGACCTATTTTGCGCTAGGTTGTGCTTGTTTTGTTATATTTCAGGTCTTAGCACGTGTGGGAAGGTCCGGAACGAGTTTCGGGTCATTCGGTGGTCAAAACGAGCCATAAAGTGGAGGCTGAGCCCTGTTCACGGGCTGGAGATTCAGTTCACGGTCTCTATTTCCCCTGGGCCGTGAACTGAAATCCCAGGCCGTGAAGAGACCAATTTCCAGAACGATTTTGCAAGTTACTGGTTTCAAGTCTCAATTTCCTCCTGGTCGTGAACTGGCCCCATCGGGCAAATTTAAAGACAACAGCGGGGAGAGAGAAAAGAGATCTGGTTTTTGGGGAGGAAATAGTTTCTTTCTCTTGGGTTTAAACCAAAAACACCAAAAGGGAGTTCTAGTGAGAGAGAGAGAGAGAGAGAGAGAGAGAGTTCTTGAGTGATCTTGGAGGTTAATTGATGGCATTGATCAAGATTGGAATCAAGGAATCAAGCCAAGAAGAAGAAGAAGATCTTGGGCTCCAATTTGTAAATTCTCTATTCTCTCTCTAGAAACTCACCATCTTCTCTTGGGTTTAAGAACCCTATTTCTAGATTTTGTTTCATTGTTGATGTATGTGACATTCTATCTTTGATTGATGAATTTATCCATTTGATGGATGTTTGGTAAGGATTGAGTGAGTTTGGATTCCTTGACTTGTCAATTGAGCTTTGATCTAGGAGGGAGAAAATCCCCTTAGAGCCCCCTATTGGCGTCTTCAGGCCACTCCTATCGTATATTGTCCGGGTAATCCATGAGGGAGTTGATTTCATTGGTATCCTAGCAATATATGAAACCCTAGGTTGAATAGAGCTCCTACCCATCCATCACTTTGTCGTTCCGGATTCATCCCGAGTGAGTCAATCTCAAAACGGTAGGATAGTGAATCGATCGAGTTAGGATAGTACTCAACATCGATCCAAAGGCTAGAACTAGGGGGATTCAACTCAAGAGAACTCCCAACCTTGTAAATAGATAGGTTAGTGGTTACTCTAGGTTGGTTAGCTTAGTTTTGTTAATCACTTTCCTAGATTTCCTTGATAACGAAACCTAAAACTGAAGTAGGGTAAGCCTAGATCCCCGTGGTACGATAAATTATTATTGCCTACTTGCCCAATGCTACACCCGGTTGCCGGTTATACTTGACCAGCTATTGGGATGTGTAGTTAGAATCGAGTCAAGTTTTTGGCGTCGTTGCTGGGGAACCATTCTAGGTTATTTGAAGAAGGGTTAGGTCGTTACTTTAGCTGTTTCGTGTTTTGTTTTGTGTATTATTGACCCACTCTTCTCTTAAAAGGGTGGTTTGTGTTTGTTTGAGTTTGTTTTTGTGTTTTTGTTTGTGTAGGTTGAATCATGGATTGCAATGGCTTCTACAACATGTGGGGGTATCCACAGCCACCCAAATAATGGTACCCTGGATCTTCATGGAGTAACCAAGAAGGTGGAAGCCAAGGAACCAATATCTATGATCAACCTCCCTTCAAGAAGAAGAAGAAGTATACCATTGGGGAGTTCAAGAAACTTTCCCATATGAAGAAAAACTTCCTCCACAACTCGAGGAGAAATCCTAGTTGGAGTTGGCAATTGAGTCTTTCATAGGGCATACCTCAAGACCGTGTGCCACTCCACGACCGGAGCCGACGAGCCAATTGGAGCTCATGGTGGAGCGGTTTGCTCGAGGAACCGATGAAGGGTGCTCGAATTTGGATCTCCCCCAACCAGAAGTGAAGTCTAAGTTGGAGCTTGCCATGGAGAAATTTGAAAGAACAAGCTCCAACAAAGATTTCCAAACCCTCCCTCCTCCCGCTTTGACACTAGAAGAGAAGTTGCACGAGCTTG
The DNA here is from genome assembly GCA_964030455.1 of Linum trigynum. Classification (NCBI taxonomy): domain Eukaryota; kingdom Viridiplantae; phylum Streptophyta; class Magnoliopsida; order Malpighiales; family Linaceae; genus Linum; species Linum trigynum. Next base: position 7,036,486 of record OZ034817.1, read on the forward strand.
TGCAAGCTATCGACTCTCATCATTGGAGAAGAAAGAGGAGGTTGAAGGAGCTATCAATGACAACCCTATGGAGCGAGATGAACCCGCCCCAGAGAGATCCCGTGCTGAGGATGAACAAGAAGGTTGAATTGACGACTCTCACCACTTTCCCCTTCCCGAGAGCATCTTTGAAGACCAAGCCACGAGTGTGGAGGAGCAAGAGAATCCTTTATATGATCTTGTATGGCATCTTGCCCTCCAAACCGTACTTAAAGACATGAATGGGAAGGAGGAAGAAGTGGTTGAAGAATATGATGTGAGCATTGAAGAGGAGGAAGATCTTGATTGTTCTCAAGGGGAGGAACAAAGTGAAGAAGAAGGAAGGGAGGTTGAAGATGAAGTTGAAAGAGCAAGTGGCGTCCAAGATGAGGACGAGGTCAAGGTGGATGAAGCTTCAACAAGTTACAAGAGCTACAAAAGCTTTCCACCCAACCTCGATGCGCTTTTGGAGAAGGACCCATTTGCGGCTCTTTTCCAAGCCAACGCCAAACCATCGGCGATCCCCCTTGGTGGATGCGATGGAAATCAAGCGAGTTTTCACTACATGGTGTGGGGCAAAAAGAAGAAAGAAGAATGAAAGAAGAAGAGGTCTCGTGGGTGGAGCCTCAAATCCACTCAAGTTCACGAGCCCTCAGTCATGGACTCGTCCAATGCTTGTGACTTGAGATATCATCTCACCAACGAGAACCTCAAATTTAAGGAAGTCCATGTGTTGACCAAAACTTGAGTAGCAACCGTCCGATTCACGACGTTAAAGAAGGGCTTGGTGGGAGGAAACCCAACCATCAACGGTTTGCATTTTTTTTCCCTTCAATAAGACGGGCATTGGAGAGATTTTGGTGGTGTTTTGTCATATCCTTGCTCTTTCGGATCTCACCCACCCTCCACTCCCGATCCCCAACATTCACAACTTGACCGGTAACATCGTTCTACCCCCTTTTTTAGGCCATTGAGGGAAATGTCGAGCTTAAGTGGGGGTGTTGGGGGGGGGGGGTTAGTCTATTATGCTTGTTTGTGTAAATGATTGGTGTGATTTTAAATGCTTGGAGCCTTGTTGTATGCCCAAATTTTTTAAATTTGAGGGCTCCAAGAATAATAACTTCTACATTTGCATGATCATAGTGGCACTTGTGTTGTTTTGTTTTGAATCTCGTGGGTATTAGCATGATCTATGGATGTTTGGCTTGTGATTGTGTGCATCCTATTATGATGACCGAGACATGTATTAGGTTTGTGCATAGGTCCATTTATCATGTGTTTTTGAACCTATAGATGTTTTGAATCGATTAAGTGCTTTTCAAAGTTGCCTATGCGTCGAGTTTAAGAAATTAGAACGAATGATTGAGCACCTAGGTAGCCATGTGAGACTTGTGCCGTTCGTTTCGTTCTTGTGCGATAGATTCCCCTTTACATGATGTGTAGCATTCACGTTGTTGCTAGCGAGGAAGATGGAGGCATAGGATTATCCCACAACCCAAAAGTTGACCGACCCGATCATATTATCCCTTAATCAACCCCTTTGAGCCGTGTGTCTAATGTCTCTCTCGTGTTAGGTAGCTCTCGATACTTGAGCTTGATTGATTTAGATAGAGCGACCCAACTTTCTTCGTGTCTACACCGTTATCGAGCCACCCTTGTGTTTGGAAGCTCCATTCATACCATTTGAGCTTAAATGAGGTTCCACATAGGTGATTCGTGTATGTTTTTGCTAAGATAAAGAAAGTGAGTGTGGAGGTAGTTTTTCAAAGTGAGCATTGTTCCTTAAGTTAAAAAATGTGGCATGTGTATATAGCTCTTTATAGCCCTCAAAGAAAAGAGAAAAGCAAAGGAAAGAGAAAAAAATCAATAAGAGGGGAAAAAACATGCTCTTAGAAGTGTTGCTTACCATGAAAGCTGTACGAATACTTACATGTTGTTTGCCTACCACGCTCTTGTGCTTGAAATTGAATAGCAAATGTAGAAAGAAAGTATGTGTGACTTGGTTTGGTGAGTGGTTGTGGTTTGGAATTAAGTGAAGTGTGGTTTTTAGCCGTTGTTAGTGGTCATTGTTTGTTGAGGAAGGTTCTAGATCGAAACCATAGAACCTTTTTTTGGTTTTAGGTTGAAGATCTTGAACCTCATTTTGTGTTTGCCACCACCCAAATAGCCTTTTCCCCATGTCCTATACCCTAGCTAGTCATTTGAACCTGTGTCTAAGACCTTCAGACAAGATAGCAATGACACCCATTTTGTGAGCTCTAGCATTTAGAATCTACCATCATGTTAAATGGACGTTAGGATTGAGCGTGAATATGCACATCTTTTTCATTAAATGGTCCTGACCCCACTGGTCGAGAGTGAGTGATTCATTCATCATGCTTTGTTCATTTCTTATACCCCAGTGAGGACCTAGGTTTCTCGATCGTTCGTTCCTATGCTGTGATCTTAATGCATGAATGATTGTGATTAGTGAGTCGTCGAGGCATGTTGCGTGTTGGTTTGTGAATAATGTTAGAACTCTTCTTTTGCACAATCTTAATACAGTTGAATGTCTTTTGTAATGAATTCCATGATTAAGTTGTTTTTGTCCATAGGTCGATGTCAAATAACCATTGTGATTCATTCGTTTTGTGCCCTATGACATGCCCCAAAAATTTTGTTGAGAAAAGAAGTTGCAAGCTTACCTTGTTTTGTACTTGGTTTGCTTGGGGACAAGCAAACGTTCAAGTGTGGAGGAGTGACTTGGGACCAAATGTACACATTTTAACCCTCACTTCTTATCAGTTATGCTAAGTAGATCACCGTCCCTCGACCTATTTTACTTTAGGTTTTTCTTGTTTTGTTACATTTCTGGTCCTAGCACGCGTGGGAAGGTCTGGGACGAGTTTCGGGTCATTCAGAGGTCAAAACGCGCAAAAAATTGGAGGCTAAGCCCTGTTCACGGGCTGGAGTTTCAGTTCGCGATCTCTAAGTCCGTGAACTGAAAGCCCAGACCGTGAAGTGACCAATTTCTAGAGCGGTTTTGCAAGTTATTGGCCTCAAGTCAGTTCACGGTCTAAGACCGTGAACTGGGCCCTGACTGGCAAATTTAAAGGCAGCAGCAGGGAGAGAGAAAGGAGAGCTAGTTTTTGGGAGGAAATAGTTTCTTTCTCTAGGGTTTCAACCCAAAACACCAAAGGGGAGTTCTAATGAGAGAGAGAGAGAGAGTTCTTGAGTGATCTTGGAGCTTAATTGAAGGAATTGAAGGAATTGATCAAGTTTGGAAGCAAGGAATCATGCCCAGAAGAAGAAGAAGAAGAAGATCTTGGGCTCTAATTTGTAATTTCTCTCTTCTCTCCAGAAACTTACCCTCTTTTCTTGGGTTTAAGAACCCTAGTTCTAGATTTTGTTTCATTGTTGATATATGTGACAAATTCTATCTTTGATTGATGAATTTATCTATTTGATGGATGTTTGGTAACGATTGAATGAGTTTGGATTCCTTGACTTGTCAATTGAGCTTTGACCTAGGAGGGAGAAAATCCCCTTAGAGCCCCCTATTGGTGTGTTCGGGTCACTCCTATCGTATATTGTCCGGGTAATCCCCGAGAGAGTTGATTCCATTGGTCTCCTAGTAATATATGAAACTTAGGTTGAATAGAGCTCCTACTCATCCATCACTTGGCCGTTCCGGGTCCATCCCGAGTGAGTCAATCTCATAACAATAGGATAATGAATCGATTGAGCTAGGATAGTACTCAACATCGATCCAAAGGCTAGAACTAGGGGGATTCAACCCAAGAGAGCTCCCAACCTTGTAAATAGCTAGGTTAATGGTTTGTCTAGGTTGGTTAGTTTAGGTTTTTAATCACTATCCTAGGTTGGCTAGATAATGAACCCTAAAACTGAAGTAGGGTAAGCCTAGATCCCCGTGGTATGATAAATTATTATTGCTTGCTTGCCCTATGCTACACCCGGTCACCGGTTATACTTGTCAGGCACATTGGGAAGTGTAGTTAGAATCAAGTCAAGTTTCTAGACCTCTTTCCTCGCACTCATATGCATTTTTCTCATAGGTGTTGCTAGTATTATGGTAGTCGGATGTGGTGGGATGCATGTATCTTCCACTAAAAGATCGGAATTCATATCGCATATCTATTACACTCGCCTATAGTTTGCTCATGTGGTCGGGCTTTGAGATATGGTATAATGGGTATTACTGGTATCCATACTACCCAAACGGGTATTAGCGGGTAACCCGTGGGTACCCAATGTCGAAATTCTTAATCCAAGTCCTATCCCGTAATATATAAAGCTGGTATTTGAGTACCCATAACCCTAAAAAAATGGGACGGGTAGGGGTAATACCCAAATATCCGTTTCTTGTTGCCAACCACTAGATAATTCTAAGTTCGATGTTGCTAAGGTAATGCAATATTAGAGGTCGACCCTTGAATGAATGAGGTAGAAAATTTGACCGCTTTAGGATTGAGGTCGACCTTTTTTATTATTTGCTTGCCAAAGAGGTCGACCATTTCATGTACAAGGTGGACCGCTTTGTTGAACACAACAAAACAGAAACAGTAGATTCGGTCGACCTTTAATACTTTCTGGTCGACCTATTTGTGCAAGTTACGGGAAATTTCAAGTCACTATAGCAAAGTCCTAAGATTTATTATTTCAATTTGTCACAAGTACTCGAGTTATTGCTATTGAATGGTTCTTGACAAAGAACATTATTCAAAAGCAAACGACTAACTAAATGATGAATAATTATTTAGTACACACACAGAGATTTTTTTTATAGAAATTTCGACTACCTGTATCTTTTTAATTTATTGAATTTTTTCAAATATATGATTACGTCATAGATGATTGAAAAAGTTAACAAAATAGTTTTATAATATGTATTTTTCTGATATGGACCCACTTCATACGAAATCCTAGCTATGCCCCAGACTTTATTTAAATAGAAAAATAGAGCACTGAGCCGAACGAGGTAGAGAGGATTGGAAGCAAGCAGATCTCGTTTGCTATACTTGCTCTGGACCTGGAGGAGGGGTGAGCCGTGGCTAGGGATGGCATCAAAACCCGAACCCACGGGTACCCTATCCGACACAACCCGATCAACGAGGGTAAAATCCGTGTTGACGGGTTTTGGGCCGGGTTTAGGTTTAAACTCATTCCCTATTCATCAGGTTCGGTTGGGTTTGGTTTAGGTATACCCGTCCCATGGATACCCACCCACACCCATATAATTAATTTTTTCCGGATATTAAATATTCTAAGAACCTAATCTTCTTTATGTTTGTGGAGACATGTCTAATTTTTTCTTTCTGATTGTGTAGAATGAAGTTGATATTATCGAGTCGAGAGTGAAGAAACTTAATTGACAAGGAGAAAGAAGATTTCAATTAATCATGTTGTTTATGGATAATTTGTGATTTACTTTAATTTTCTTGAATAATCTAGATTGGTGTTGAATAATTTATATGGTTAATTTGTTATTTACTTGAATTTTCTAGAATGGTGTTTTATATATGAATAATTTGTATTGAGAGATTGATATTTAACTTTTATTTTGATAGGAACTTGTTATTGTAATTTTTTTACGACAAAAACTTATGGGTACACATAAACCCCCAGATACCCAGTGGTTTGGGATGGGCTTGAGTTTTCCAAACCCAGTGAGTTTTACCCCGTTTTTTTTTATGGATAAATCCATGAATTTCGGTTTGACAAAACCCTACCCAATCCGACCCATTGCCATCCCTAGCCGTGACCCGGGTTGGCCACCCCTATATCCGCCATTATAGATTAACTTTCATTCCATGTAAAGAATCCATTTATATTAAGAAATAAAATTATTGGAGAGATCTGTAAAAAGGTTTTGAACACTTACTTACCGATATTAGAGGATCTTAGTCGTGTAAAAATACCTTTTTACAAAATTATACAGATAAGATACCTGCATAAGTTTCAGTTAGTATCTTAATAATTTCAAATAACATATGTCATGCGTTTGATTAAGTGATACATAATAAATAATTATCTATATATAATAATTACATTGCATTTAATCATTATGGAAAACTTATTTAATTTTGTTGTTTAATTGATACATACAAAATAACTATATATTCATTATGTTTACATAATGTTTTAATCATTAAGGAAGGTCTTTTAATATCTTTGCTTACATTATTTAATTTTTTTGTTTAATAGATACATACAAAATGACTGTATATTCATTATTTTTACATAATTTTTTCATCATTAAGGAAAGTCTTTTAATATCTTTGCTTACGTAACAACTATCCCGCTATAAATTTTAATTTATATAGTGTCTATAAATTTTATAAATGAATTTATAATTTTTGTAACTGTTATATAACGTTATGTATGTACTGTTATAGAATGTTGTTACATAAATATTTTATAACGTGTGATCTAATAATAAAATTAAATTTAGAAAATAATATATTGCTAAATTTGTTATGCCAAAGTCAACTGACCTTGAAGAACCGTTACATAGTGCGAATTGATGACATGTTAAATATTTTAGTTAACAATAATATAATTATATAATAACATAGGATTTAATTTATTATGGTTCTTATGATTTAGGATAAAAAGGACTTACCGCAGAACTGGTTGTACCGTACTTTAGAATTAGTTGTTACCGCCGAAAGAGAAAATAACCTATTTTTTCCTCAATGAACAGTGAAAAGTGCTTGTGAATTCAATTATATAATAATAATGGCCAATAATAAATTAGAAAGTAATTAAAAACAATAATGGTTTAATGACATGGCAGGTTGATTTTTAATTTTTTTGGATTAAAATTGGTTGACTAGGCAATTATGTCAGCTATATCAACAATAAACTGATGGTGTTAACGGAGGCTAATGGAGAGTGATCAAATATTGACTATTTAACTAATTTTAGTGACCACAAATGAATAATAGAATTTTAGTGATCAAACATGAAATTTTTAAATAATCTCAGTGACCAAACTTATAATTTACCCAAAATTCTGGTTGAAGAATATATCAATATTAATTAACATTCACCCCAGCCTCTAATTAATTGTCATCAAACAATGAAAGTCAAATTGATATATACATGGAGTCATTTTTACGTAAATGTATTATCTCTAGGCTAAAAGCTACTTGGTGGACAATTAAGACCACGATTAGGGTTTAAAGGAAGGGCAAAAGAAATTTGGTCATAAATAATAAGATTATTTAATTCGTATGTTAACACTAATTGTGAAGTTAACTAAATCATTATCATTAGAACATTATCCTTATCCTATATGGTTTTGGGCGGAAGCATTAACTGAATTCCGAACACAACACAAATAAGGACATCCGATCTAATATAAATAGGAAGGAGACCACCGTCCTCCTACTCACATAACAAAATAGGAGTTGAGAGGGAAAGAGAGATAGAGTAACAATGGTGATGAGCGGCAACTCGAAGGTCTGCGTAGATGGAGAAAACCAATTTCCAGAAAGAAGGTCGATCAAACCCGATTGGCACAAAGCGCACGCCAGATTCATCATCAACCTCTGCATGGAGAAAGAACGAGGTGCAAATAATGGCAATAACAACACCGCGGGTATTTTCTCTTCTTCTTCGTACGAATCATTGTTCAGCGGCGGGTGGAAGAACAATACGAGCAGCCCGGACGTCTACGTGTGGAGGCAGAGGTACCTCAGGAGCTATAATTTCACGAGGGAGGAGGAATCGTCGGACGAGAGGAAGAAGAAAGGATTGCACGGTGTCGTTTTGGGGAAGGTGCAGCGGTGGACGAACCAGATGTTCGAGTGTAGTAGTAGTACTACTAAAGAAGAGGAGAAGAAGAAGAAGAGTTCTTGTACGGTTGATGGTGGCATTAAGTTCTTGTTAAGCTTCGCGGCAACAGTTGATGTTCGGATGATCCACAGTTTGGGTGTTCTATAGTTACTAATGTCTAAAAGTAGGTCAATATAATTATTAATTTTGTATATCTCTGATTACTTCAGAGTGAATAACGGATCTATTAAACCCTAATTTTCCAATATTGTAAGTGTATTATTAATGTGTTGGCAGTTGATATTTAACTATTTCGGTGCTAATAAAGCTCACTTGCATGCATACATAAAAGCAGGTTTTAAGTTTAGCTGGATATGATCACAATCCAATTCATCTTAATAATTCAAGCTAGCTATTGAGAGAGATTTACCTATGGATGTAAATTATTTTCTTAAATGTTCTCTCAAACTAAATTTAATCGATGGACTTGAAATTTTCACATACATGTTATACCACGTGCTTTGAGAAAACTATATATTGAAGGTCGTGAATACGATCTATGATACTATGTGAAGAATAAATTGATACCAATAAATCAAGTTATTGGAAGAGATCCATACATATGTTCTAACCACTTACTTACCGATGCTAAAGCGAAGATTAGTCTTTGTGAAGGAACCTTATTTGTTTATACCCTTGATTATGAAACACATAGATTTTGCTTCTTGCAAAACATAGTTCGGATTATAATTGGTCTACGACGAAATGAAAAGCAACAATTTACTCTTTCTCTCTCTCTCTTTTATGAATGATGATACAAACTTATATTGCTATAAAGAACAATGAGGAGGAGGTCAAACTTGAGAACAATAAAAGGAAGGAAGAAAATCCATGTTGATATGATTTAAATTGGACTATCGGCCGATACATGTTTGGACTTCTGATTTGAACCTAGTTTGTAACCTTATTCTTTTATCATATTGGATTAGGGTTAGACCACATGGAGATGTACTATAAATACTTCTCATACTACTCTGTAATCTGTATCTCTTCTAAGTGTAGTGAAACTAGCTCTCTTCTGCCCGTGGACTAACTAACACACATCGTGTTAGTGAACCACTTAAATTTGTGTGTTTTGTTCGTTTCTTGCTTTCGTTTTTCTTCTTTGTCGATCCTCAGAATTCCCGATCCAAAGAAACAGTCCTGACCATCCAAATACATAATTTCTAGAATAGGAGCTCATCAATCGGAAAAAAAGACACGAAAAAATGTAATCATGATGCAAAAGAGAAAAGAAAAGAAACCACAAAATTAGCAAACCCAAACAAGTCTCGAGAAAAAAAAGAAAAGAAAGAGAACACAATGAAGCAAAGAAAAAGAACAATTTGTTAGCTAACTTCAATCTCCCATTTATGAAAGAAGTTATCTGAGATAATATTGAACGCAAAAAGCCATCTACCAATCGCATGACGAATCTTGTGGCGAACTTCAATTGGGGAGGATTGGACATTCCCAAATATTCTTTTGTTTCTGTCCATACAAATACACCAAAACATCGCATGGGGAAGAACATTCATACAATTACTAAGCTTTAGGTCATACCTTAACCCTCTCCAAGCCAGAAGAAATGATGGTATCATTGATGGAAGAGGGACATGTAACTGAAGAGTGTCATGAAGCTCGCCCAAACATTTTCCAAAATGAACATACGACCATGAGACGACAAATTGTCTCTTTTTGACACTTGCACAGAGAGCACCAATTTGTGATGATCATGCCTCTTCGAAGGAGCATGTAAGATCCAAACAAGCTCTGAAAATTATCAATAATTGGTTCCCTCACTGCCAGGGAAGCAATTGATCAATAGTTGGGAGATTTTCCAATTTGCAACATAAAACATCCACTAAATGCTCTGGATCCTCCACGTCTCCTAGTAATATCATATAACTCTTGTGAAAATTTACATGAAGTCATGAGATGCTTTCACAGAGTGCCAAACCCACGAGGAGAAAATGTACCTACTCCTTAGAAGCATCGCAGAAAAGTAAGGTGTCATCAACATAAAGGATATGAGAGACCTCCACAATCCTTAATTCCTCGTTCACAAAGACAACTACAACTAAATCATAAGCTTCAAGAGGTTTCAAGATGGCAGATAAAACTCCATCAAAAAGATAAATAGAAGGAGGACATGGAATCACCATGTCTGAAACCCATATAAATTGGAAAAAAAACTGAAGCTTCTACGTTCACTAATCGTGTAGTATCGAGTTTTAGATTCCTAGAGGTATCTAAGGTCGTAGTTCATAGGTCCTATCAAAAGTAACTACTCAAACCTAACCAATTGTATTCGAATGGATGCAATGAAAGAAAGTAAAACTAAGTGGATTGATGTGCCTCTACTCGAATTCCAAAACTACTATGCAAGAAACAAACAAATAAAGATGCAAGCAAGAATATTAATGTTTAGGTAGCTCCTCCTAGATGGTCATGCATACAATCTCCTCAATAAGATGCATCTAAGAATCTTCTAATATGATCCCCTATCCCTTCCTCTAAGGTTACCCCCTACTCGTGCACGCTCCACTTACAATAGAGATTTTACAAGCTAATGCGTGCTTTCGCTTCATGCCATCACCTAATCAATGAAGAATAAGGAAGTTAGGACAACAAACATTTAATTGTGGGATTTTACGAACCATAAATCCAATCTATAGCATCGATGATCTAAGAATCAAGCGTCTTCCCTAGTCATGCATAGAGGTAGCTAATCCTCCTATACATGCCTAAGAATGATAACCTACTACACGAGATTACGTTCCTTGTTTCTCATAATAGTATTATAAACAATAACTATAGTAACAAGCATAGTAGAGTCTCACACATATATCAATGAAAACATCATATGATAAAGAGCATCGATGATCATAGGAAAAAGATGATTGAAGCATGCATTTGATAAAGCATCTAAAACAAAAAAACATCAATGCTCCATATCATAAAACGAGTTGAGCATCTAATTGATTCATATAAAGTGATATACAATCATCATAGAATTCATATCCTTAAACAGATAGAATAGAAACACAAAGGAGAGTGGAACGAAATCACCATCGATACAACCATCGATGATGAACTCTTTCTAGTCGAGCTTCAGCAGGGGTTCTCCTCCTGTTCTATGGATTGCTACTTGTGCCCAGAGGGGCAGAGTGCTGGTAAAGATTGTGTAGGCTTATGCCTCTATTTATACTAGTTATAGAAGGGGGTTTTCTAATCTTATCACTCCTAAAAGTCGGTCAACTTGTCCCTATCCAATTTGAACTGGGTTTCCTTTGACTTGTGAACGAAGTAGCTTCTTTAGGAAGTCTTCTAGAAGCTTTATAATGAGTGTTGTTCGGCCGTCGCTCTCCTTTCACTTGGATTGAGTAGATTCTGGCCCAGTGGATTCCTCCTCCAACTTGTAGAGCGGCAGTTACTAATAAAAAAATTTGTGGGAATTGGTCAAATTGTGATATGCTTCACTACAAGTTCTGCTTGTTTTGAGCTTAAAGTGAGCATCTGATGTCCAATCCATCTCTGTTTGGGCCCATGAGTTTCTATTCTCCTCCTACTTCTGATTCTTAATGTCTATTCTTGATCCAAAATTATCTTGAGTGGTTTATATCCTCTAAAAGAACAAAACAATAACATAAAGGAATCAAATAGTACATAAACACACTAACATGCATTAGAGTCTCAAAACACAAGGATGCAGCTTTTGATAAATATTTTGAACTTTTGAATGTTTCTACCATCAACTTGACATATCCATTAAACGCTTTTGCCTTCACAACCACATACTCTTTTTTTTTATTTTCTACATTTCCTTCCAACTATTTGTTTTTTTCTTAATTTTCTTGAGTGGAGATTTCTTTTGAACTTTACCCTTATTGGTCGAACAAGAACTTAGAAGTACTTATACCTCGGCTCGTCTAGAGGGTCAATGAAATTAAGGGATGTGAGAATATTTATCCGTACCTTTAAGAACACATCCTTAAGTAGGCAATCAGTTGGACGGGTGAAAATTTTACTTGTACTAGAGAGGAACTAACATCACCTTGAAAGACTTCCCGCCAAATCTCAACTAGTATCTCTTCCAAAATCAGATTTTAGTGCAATGAAAAGATGGCTCACGTGTTGGACTTACCCCACACTTTATATCTCAATACAATATTGCAAATTTTTTAAAGAATCAAACATGTCTTGATTGGTAAACTTTGCACTTTTGTAAAGATAGACTTAACCCTTTGAAAAAAACTTTAAAAAATTTGGGAGACGCCTTTCCCTGATCAAAAATTTTAAAATTAATAAAACTACATAACATTCATGTTGAGGATATTTTTCACGTATACTATTTTCTTGTTGAACAAGTAATAAATTAAGATCATGTAATCAACACAAGAAACATATAAGATCATGAAATCATGCAAACACATATGCAAGTGTCCTAGCCGGCAGAATTCACTTTCCCTCCTTAAGGAATCTTATTCCCCTCTAGTATCCAAGGTTATGGAATGATTCCTCAAAAGATAGAAAGGACGTATCTTTTCCGGCGTAGCGATACCTCAAACCCCGAAAACCATCGAACGCATCAAACCGACGAGAACCACACTTGACTCGCTTTTCTCTTCGAAAAGAATGCAGAAAACTAGCTTTGGATTTTAGGAGAGTTTTGGTACCAGAAATATGTATATAAAAACCAGAGGGAGTTAGGTGCTATTTATAGAAAATGAAGGGGTGCGTACGAAGGGAGGCGACTCTTCATATGGGTGGTTATACTTCAACCAACACATTGGTTCGTTTTAAAATAATGAACCATTGCATCGGTTCAGCCCATGGCAGTTGGACCGATTTGGTTATTCCAAATGCCATATTGGTTCAGTTCGATTTGATTCAACTCGATTTGGTCCGGTTGGTTACACAAACCAATATTACCGATTACCAACATATTACATCAAATAGACCGAATTTGCGGCAACGTCTTCCCACAGCTTACTAACATGATACTTCAAGAGATTCTCTTGGATTTTTCCCATTTCATTTTCATTCACACCATTAAAAATCCCAACAATTTAAACATATAGAATATAAAATGTTCATTAATCCATTGACTATCAAATAAAAGGTTATAAATTGTTTATAAAGAAAAGATGATAGCAATCAACTAAAACTATGCATATATTTATAAAAGATCACTTTTTGCTGTCTTGTTCATTGAATAAAACAAAACAACGCCTTGGACTATTTGGGCATGACATGAATGGCACTTTTGAAAGAAAAACACTTGACATTATTGAAATTGGTTTCTCTCATATTACATATACATCGCACGCATGAAAATAGTGGAATTCAACTTTTTTAGGCCAATGGGTGAAGAGAAGCAACTGTATCATTAAAATAACAGAGGGTTGTTAAAACGAGATGATCACGAGAACGAGACTTCCAATTTCCTAATGTTTAATAAGAGTCCAAATAAAAAACAAAGATACAAAGGTAATGTGGTAATCACATTTAGCAGTATATCTATCTAGAGATCACACCTACCGAGGATGGATAATTTTGGGGGGGGGAAACAAAAGGTTTGGTTAGGTCTCAACATCATTAGGTAAGGTTTACCCAATTTTATAACAGTAGTTATTCTTTTATCGTTATGTTAAATAAAAAATCAACTAAATGTATATAATTGAAGTATGATTGTGCAATACTAGCATGAATTTTTTTCCATTTGGTTGATGCAACCATTGATTCGAAACCCACTTAATCTAGGATGTTATTTGATGTAAAAGTTTGGTCTGGCAACAGGTGAAGATTATGAAATATAGCATCAACAACCGTCACACGTGGACGAAACTTGTAACTGGAACTGCTTTATTTTTTTCATGGGCTAGAATATAATAAACAATTATCTCTTCAGTTCTTATCATGGACTCAACCTTTTCTCGTTCTACGATTTATGTCGGGCTAAATTGAAATCATAACTGAAAAATTGCAATCGAATTACATAATCTGACGAGAAATTAGCTCTCATTTTTATAGAAAAATTAGTTTACTTTAAAAGTTCTGCCTAATGAAGTAATGATAATATAAGAAGAAAATATACATCACACGTTAAGTTCGAACTTCTGCGTTAACAACAAAATCAAAACGGCTCTCTCATAGGCACAATACCCACACCATAAAATCACCACCGGCATTGAATAAAGAAAATTTCCACTCTAAAAGATGATTTGACAGTAAATAAGTTAAATGATTACATCTATAAAGTGGTCGTGACTCGTGGTCCTACTGAACACTTTGTGTACCTCTATTATGAATTTATGATCTTAAATAAAGAAGCATTATTATTATTATTATTATTATTATTATTATAAAAGAAGCAGCATTAATTGTGTAGAAAATACGAATTGGAAAGTCATGACCAACTTTAGCTTTTTAGACTTTCTTGGTACATAGCAAAAGAGTCCTCTACAACATTCAAGGTGTACAGATAAAATAATTATGTGAATGATTAACCACTAATTACAAGACCACCAAACAATTATTGGGAACATAATTTGTTATTATCCCGACATGATTCTTTTATGTCAGTGAGTGCGTGTCAAGCTAGATCGATAGACATATTTTCCTTGGAATCTATAGTTTTACAACACTCATATAAAGTAGAAAATTGAATCACCTCTAGAAAGGTGAGTGTGTTAATACCAAATTTGTTTGTAATACGTCCTTAGGGGTTGATTTTTATCAGGGTAGCTCACCTTTATGATCAATCCAAAAGGTTTGACTTTCTTGAATTAAACTCAAACCAAAAACAGGGTCGAATTTGGTGTGAGGGTGGTGACTTTCGTGCAACTTTCACGAGGGGGAAAGAGGCTCGAGAAGTATGATCGAAGCTTGGCCACGTCCAGGATGGTTGGCTGAACGATACAAGTGCACAAACTGCCTAGAACTCGTTCTAAACAACTCTCAAACTCACAAAGCAACAAGCTTGTGAACCAAACTAGGGGTTTTACTCAATTCAACATAAAACTAACAATTACAACGAAACAAGGAGTTTAAATAGGCCTAACTAGGTTAACCCTCGTCGAAGGAAGTCCTAGTTACAATCTAAAACGAAACAGAATCCAAAAATTGACAATCAAAAGGAAAATAAACAAAACAACGAACTAATCCTAATCCGAAAAGGATTCAGATTCCTTGTAAGTTTTTCCCATGTTGAACGAGCAACTTGATCAACCTGAAAAGCAACCTTCTGAACTTCCTCTTGTGCTCCAAAGCATGTGAATGGATAGAACAACTATTCTTCTTCAATACAATCCCTTGAAGTCGAATTTTTACCAAAACATTCACGAGTTGCACACGTCCAAAGTTGGCCACCTGAAACTCTAAAAAGACAGGGGCAAAGATTAGTGTTCTTCAGGTAGTTAGCTTGCCTTCATGATCAATCAATTCCAGCTGGGTTAATGGCCAATTTGAGATCATATAAATTTGTATGATCACAAAACTAATTACAGCCAATAAAAACATTTCGTTTTGATAATTTTTTAATTTTAGTGAGTTGACCACAATTCATGCATTATTCATAAAGGGAGATACATGCTTGTCATTATAAAATTTAAGGGGGTACACGTGTATGGTGCTAACATGAATTCTGCCTCACCACAAGTATCATGAAGCATACCACTAGACACAAATAAGAAATACAACAAAGTACACCACAAAATACTATAAAGCATACCAAAACTTACCATACCACAAAATTCATATACTTCACTAGAAACCTTATAAAACATATCACAAGTTTTATTCTGAAATCATACAACAAGTTTCTTAACGAAGACCACAAATTTGATAAAGCAAACCACAAGTTTCTTAATGCAAACCACAAATTTATTAAAGCAGACCACAAGTTCATGAAGCACACCAGATATCTCATAAATAAATATCATAAGTTTATTAAAGCAGGTCACAAATTTCTTAAAGTATACCACAAATTTATTAAAGCAGACCACAAGTTTGTTAAACCAAACGACAAATTTCTTGAAGACCGTCAAAATTAGAGGGTATAAGTCCTCTAACGAAATATAGTTAAGTTTTAATAAAAAATAATAAATTCCTATCTATGCATATGAGCAGATTGAACTCACCAATTTAAGCTGACGTAAGTATTTTGTCACTGCACTAAACCTCACTTATTGTTATTTGATTGTGATAAATTAATTCATTACAATATAAACGAAATTCCCAGTTGAAATAATTATATATTTTTTAAAAATAACACGCCTGATTTTAATTTCTGCCTCTCTCATTGCCTGAAGCATACAAGAAATCTCATAATACGACCCTAGGAGGGTTGTAATACCAGCATCACGCAGCTAAGAGGTCTCAAACCTCAGATTGAATTCTTCTTGAACAAAAGAACCCAAGAACAGGGTTCGAAGTTGATGTTGGGATGGGATTTTCATGCAATCCTCACAAGGGGAGAAAGGCTCAAAAATCAGGATAGAAGCTTGGCCACGAATTAGCGTGACTAGCTAATCGATACAAGCACTCGATAGCTTAGAAATGCCGAAGCAATCGACTCAAATTTGTCAAGCAAAGAGCAAGATGAACCAAAGCCAACTTTGTATTCAATAGCACAAAAACTGTCTATTACAATGAATTAATTGGCTTAAATAGGCCTAGGATACCCCCTAGCAACGATCAAGGAAGTTCAATTACAGTCTAATACGAAAAGGAATAAAAAACCAACATGAAAATGAATTAAACTCAAAACAGCAACCTAATCCTATCTCGAGAAGGATTCAGATTGTGTGGCTTGCAAGACATTTTTCCCTAGGCTTCCAACGATCTTGCACCATTTCGTTCAAAGCCTTCCATGGACCAATTTGATCAACAAATCCCTTGCCTTTGAAGTAGGAAACTATAGATTGATGTGGTACCAAGATCGGGACTCGATTACCAACAAATCTCCATGAATCAAGCCCCCAAGTTACCTTTTCAATTACGTCCCAATACTTAGCCATTTTCTTAGAGAAATCCAGTTTCAACATAGCATCTTGAGAGGCTCTAAACTCGACCCTCCTAGCAGGATCTCGAACGCCCAGGCTTACCAGCTTGTAGAGCAACATTCCCTCTTTTAAACAAGCCCTTGAAACCCAATTTTCATTGAACCATGAGTGACGATCAAGCTTGCAAAGTGGGTTACCCGAAACCGTCAAAATACTTAGGCAAAATTCAAAGACTTTGTTAGTGCTCGAAATGGCCTCATGATCAGACATCTCTAACTTGAATATGGGTCCAATTGGGATCATATCAGGCCCCATCCCTTGAAAAAGTGTTGCCCTCAACACTTTGATCTTCCTCTGCTCAAATCGCGCTCAAAAGTGGTTCCAAATGGGATCTGAAAATGGCTTCTCAGAATCGCAATTTTGAAGAACAACATTAGTTTTCTTCGTGCTCAAAATTGGGGCTTTCCTCTCTAGGGATCTATAGCTCAATTCACCCCACCATTGGCTTCGTTATACTCTGAATTAGGATCCTGGACCGGTTGTAGGATTTGATTCTTCGTTATCGTCGACGAAACGAGGATTCCTTATTTGCCACTACGACCGAAATTCAAATTATGGAAACCCAGATTTCTTGGCTTCGAATTGGGCGTTTTTGTTTCGATCATTCCCCGCTCTAATTTGTCATTCCCACCGCTTCCAGGGATAATTCCCAGCAGTTCTGCATTCGCCATTTATGACGACTCACCCTCAAATGATCCAACCAATAGAGCGATTTTTGGTCGCTTTGGCTCGTTTTCAGAGCAATTTTGGCTCGAATCAGATCTATCAATGGTGATATAATCACTTCAATTGAGGGTGAGGAAGAGCTTCCTTAGGTGTTCTGCAACATGTCTGCAGTCACAGATGGGTTTGAACCTTCCCTAGTTGTCTCGGCCAACTCACCCTCTCTCCTGCCCTGCTCCGGTGACGGTTTACAGGGTCGTCGACCTGGAACCTTCCTCACCTTCTTATATCCAGTAAGCATCAGCTTCCAGACTACCCCATTGCTTCGACGAGGGTCCTCGTAACTTCCCCCACTGGATACGCCCTTCGAACGTCAACGACTAGCCTCCAATGGCCTCCGGTCTTACATCACTTCCTCCGGCGACAGTGGCTTGAGCATAAATTGCTTCCCTTGATGTCGGACCTTATACTAGTTCGTGCCACCGTAATGGCAGACTCCCCGATTGAACTTTCAGGGTCTTCCTAACAGTATGTGAGCGGCTTATATCGGAGCCACATCAAATTCAAGTTCTTCTCTACATCCTCCGATCTCGAAGTCTACCTTGGTCTGCTTTGTCACCCGAATTGCCGCATGGTCGTTTAACCAGTTCAATTTGTAGGGTTCAGGGTGCCTTGCTGTACTCAATCCGAGTTTATCCACCACGTCATGACTGATGACGTTTGTGCAACTCCCTCCATCAACGATCAGTGAGAGGAGTTTTCCTTTCCCTATACAGCGAGAGTGAAACAGAGTCTCCCGCTGGCTGATGTCTTGGTCCTGCTCGAGAGTAAGGGACCTCCTACTGACTCCTAGAAGCTTCCTAGGTGGGGCAGCTTCCATCTCAATCTCCTCCTCGACTCTCTCCTCGTCACTGGAGCTTGATTGCTCTTTGTCGGTGAGGTAAGCACCATCTCTGATTACCTGAGTCTTCACATTGGGACACTGGTTAGCCTTAGGGCCGCTGCCGTGACATTGGAATCATTGGATTCCTCTAGAACGCTCAATTGGAGCTGGATTAGTGCTCCTAGGAACAGGTTAGGTGGGTTTCAGGCTGAGCTTGATTCGAATTAGATTCACCAACCGCCTCGACTGTCTATTTGTTTGCTGTAGCAACCTTCCTGCTAGTCACCACCTTTTGCTGTTCTCGATCTTGATGGCAAGGTGCAAGGCTTCCTCTAGGTCTACAAAGGACCTCAGGTTGACTTCCTATCAGATTTCGATTCAATCCATGGAGAAATCGAGCGATTGTCGCCTCCCTGTCTTCTCGCACATCAGCCCTCATTAAGAGAAGATCCAATTCACGAAAGTACTCCTCCATGCTCCGTCCTCCTTGTCGAATTGCTTTCAACGATTCGTAGAGCTCCATCTGATAGAAAGCTGACACGAATCAATCGCGCATCAATCCACGTAGCTCTTCCCAGTCCGTTCACCTCTTGCTGCAAGTTATGTCGTTGTCGAAGACGAATCTTTTCCCACCACTAAGCAGCGTAGTCCGTGAACTCGAAGGTGGCTAGAGCTACCTTTTGTTGCTCTGTATAATGCCCGCACTGGAAGAAGAGGATCATCTTTCGCTCCCAGTCCAGGTGTGCCGAAGGTTGATCGTGCCGTGAAAAACGTCGGGACGGCCAGTTTGGTCCCCGATGAGATTGCCGGCGGCTTAGCTTCACGATTATCGTGTCGCACTCGACAGGGTCGGTCGTGATGGGGTTCTGCTACTACAATTCGTTGCTCCAAGTCCACAATACTCTCCAACGGCTCCAGATCACCTGCTGGAATTGCATCGCTGGGAACTTCCCTTTCTCGAACTATGTTCTCCGGTTGGGCGATGGTGTCAATCCTCTGATTGATTTCGTGCCTGAATTGATTTAGGCTCAAGTTTAATCGCCGCATCAATTCGTAGATGTCAACTTGTTGTCCCGCCATTGGTAAGGCCTCGTCCTCAGTCACCTTTTCTTCCTCTGGTTTCTGGCGTACAACTTCCGGGTCGTCGGAAATGGAACCCATTGATCGCGTTCAGCGCGTTGTCCAAGCAACGCGTCACCGTCCTATCCACTGTATGTGACCGGATTCTGATTACCACTTAATACGATCCTAGTAGGGTTGTAATACCAGAATCACGCAGCTAAGAGGTCTCAAACCTCATATTGAATTCTTCTCGGACAAAATAACCCAAGAACAGGGTCTGAGCTCGATGTTGGGGATGGGATTTTCGTGCAATTCTCACGAGGGGAGAAAGGCTCGAAAATTAGGATAGAAGCTTGGCCACGAATCAGCATGACTAACTGATCGACACAAGCACTAAATTGCTTAGAAACGCCTAAGCAATCCAATCAAATTCGTCAAGCTAAGAGCAAGATGAACCAAAGCCAACTTTGTATTCAATAGGGCAAAAACTGTCTATTACAATGAATTAATCGGCCTAAATAGACCTATGAAAAACCCTAACAACGATTAAGGATGTTCAATTACAATCTACTACGAAAAAGAATAAAAAACCAACATGAAAACGAATTAAACTCAAAACAGCAACCTAATCCTAATTCGAGAAGGATTCAGATTTTGCGGCTTGCAAGACAGTTTTCCCTAGGCTTCAAACCATCTTGCACTCTTTCGTTCAAAGCCTTCCATGGACCAATTTCATCAACCAATCCCTCCCCTTTGAAGTAGGAAACGTGTAGATTGATGTGGTACCAATATCGGGACTCGATTACCACCCAATCTCCTCGAATCAAGCCCCCAAGTTGCCTTCTCAATCACGCCCCAATACTTGGCCATTTTCTGGCAGAAATCCAGTTTCAACATAGCATCTTGGGAGGCTCTAAACTTGAACCTCCTGGCTTGATCTGGAATGCTCAGGTTTACCAACTTGTAGAGCAACATTCCCTCTTTCAAACAAGCCATTGAAACCCAACTTCCATTGAACCATGAGTGAAGATGAAGCTTGCAAAGTGGGTTACCCGAAACCTTCAAATGACAGGCAAAATTCAAAGAGTTTATTAGTGCTCGAAATGGCATCATGATCAGATATCACTAACTTGAATATGGATCCAATTGTGATCATATCATTAGCTTGATTACACTATCACTCTATATATACTATGAGAAAAAATTAGAAATTTGCTCCTGTGATTGAGGTTCTGATAAAGTTTATTAAAAATGAGGTTGGGGTGTTGATGGAGGACCAAATTGCCCCAAGTTATTGGTAGTTAGCCTTGTTAGCTGCAGTCTAGGAATTAGTTATACTTACATATATAATTTATATTGTGTAGCTATCTAATTGACAAGGATTGTTGTTAACAATTTATATTTTTATGATATAACATAAACCAATTCATACAATAACAAGAGGTGAACGGCTATTTGCCGCCAACCAAATTGCTATTTGCCGCCAACTAAAAAAAAATTTTGAATTCAAATTTTGAATTTTCCCTTCCAAGCATTCTATAAATTCGGATACCATTAACATTTGACTCATTCCAACAAAAACTTCTATTGACGAGCCCAGTGCCTCCATCGCCAACCAACATCTTGTCGCCCTCAATCGTCGGAAAACAAGTAAGTTTACTTTTTCCGACAAGTTTTCCAGCAATTTTTCCAGTTTTACGGCGAAAAACACGGCGGGGCGAAAAAAAATTACTGTCAGAACGCCGCCGAGCCGAAAAAAAAATTTCTTTCGGCAAGGCGGCGCCTCTGACACAAAATTTCTTCGGTCGGCCGACGAACACGCCGCCGGAAAAATTTTGGCCGGCGTGTTCGGGCCGAAAAATTTTGGCCGGCGTGTTCCGGCCGAAAAATTTTGGCGACGCACCTGCCTAGGTTTTTTCTGCCTGACTGATTTTTGCATTTAATTTAATATGTTAATTAATTAATCAATAAAAAATTACTTAATTAGTTAATAGAAATTAGCGATTAGTGTTAATATTTATTTAAGTTGGTTTATTAATGTTTTTTTAATAGGTGTATGAATGTTTAATTACTTAGATTAGTTAATAGAAAATTAATTAATTAATAATTGATTTAACAATTAATGTTAATATTTAGTACATTAGTTAATAGAAAATTAATTAACTAATAATTGATTTAACAATTAATGTTAATATTCAGTACATTAGTTAATAGAAAATTAATTAACTTGTGATTAATTAACAGTTAATGTTAATAGTACATTAGTTAATAGAAATTTAATTAATTAGTGCGCATCTAAGTATGATATTGTGTAAATTTGTAGATAATTAGATATGGATGATGCGAGTGAGAGTGAGTTGCATAGATTCAATGGTAGGATTGTTGATGCATCAACACGAAGGAAGGTGCCTAAGAAGAATAAGGAGAAGAAGCGCTCTTGAGATATTGGACATCAGTCAGAGGCAAATTTAGGGGAGTATGAATTAGAGGCTCCTACTGTAGTTGCTCGTTCGGCATCACAGGTGTCTGCTTCCCATGGGAGGAACCAGGGTGCTGCATCGAGAGTGGTCTCGGCTGAGTTTGATGAGGACGATACTGACGAGGATATCGAGGTCCCTCCACCTACGCGTGGACATGGACTGTAACACCCCGAATTTTGGGTTATGGTTTGACCAAAATACGGGAACGGTTGGGTTAACGGTTACATACGAAGGGTTGCAACCGTGAATTAGTAATAATAATTTTTATATTATTATTACTAATTAATATATATATATATATGGCAAAGGCTAGCGTACGTTAGGCGTACGCTGTACGCCTGTGTTCACACTTGGTTTTTGCACTTCAATATATTTCGTTGAATCAGAACCGTCGGTTTTTATTTTTTAGATTAAATGAATCTTGTGGCTTGGGTTAGAGAATTAAGAACTGAGGTTCACCCATTAGAGGTTAGGGTATAGTATCATGCCCAAAATTTCGGTTATTTCGTGCTCTAAATAGTAAAACTCGTCGCACGTACAATGTACGACTGACGTACGCTAGCTTGAACCATATATATATATAAACCAAAAATCTAAACCCGAAGGAAGATACGAGTTTTAGCCGCTCGAATCCCTAATCCCCGCCGACCAGCACCAAACTTCTCAAAATCTCCAGCCGCCTTCCTCAATCTACTCCCACGGTGGTACACTACGCTTTAACTCTCTCAATCTTTGGGGCGATTCATGGTGAAAATGGTTCAAATCCTGTGAAGTTAGGTTGGGAAGAGACAGGGAGGAAGAAAGTCGCACGATATTGTGAAGAAGAAGCGGCCAGATTGAGCCCTTCAAGTCGTTTCTGGGAAAAGTAGATGCAAAGGTGCCCTGGTCCGAATGGTTGCTCTAGCCCAAGTAGACTCCAGGAATTAAGGAGTTGCGGATGGAAATTTAGGAAAAAAAAATGCGAGAGGCTAGCACAACAGGCAGTTTGGGACGGAGTCTCGAGCAGTTGGGGATTTCCAGGTGCCATTGTCGCCTCGGGAGGAAGAGTTTCGTTCAATGGTGGAAAAGTCTCGAGTTAGGCTGAATGGAACTGCTCAGCCGCCGAACGAGAGGATAATGCATCGACTTAAATGAGATGGGTGCGTACATGTGTGCTGTGCAAAGAAATGATTCGGTAGCAGGTGAAGGAATGGATATCGGGATGCCAGATAATAAGGTGAGTGTAAAGGGGTAAATTCTACGTCTTACGTACTCATTTAAGTATTATGATTTTAAGTATTTTAGTGAATTAGTTACCATTGCTTGATTATGGTTATGATTGATTATTTGTGCTTTGCTTGAGCTATGATTTGAGGTAATTCTATGTTAGTTGAGGTGATTTGAGGTGATTGTGCTATTTACCTTGAAGCGTGATGTTTGAGTTATTGTTAAAGTTCAAGAAGCAAGTTCTTTTTAAGGAGTAACTTGCCTTCAAGAAGGTGAAGTCGTTTTAAGTGTTTTTAGTCACTAGCGCTAGTCCGTTGCCATTTGAGACATTTTGAGATAGAGCAGCAGTTATGCTCTTGAGACTTTTAAGATGAGCAGCTGTTATGCTCTTGAGAATCGTGGTGACGAGCCACCACGATAAGTTTAAGATGTTAGGGGGATGAATCGTTACGACTTCCCTAACTAAGTTTAAGTTTAAGGAAAGCCTTGATGGCTTCTCATACGTATGAGTTGGCAACCGGACTAGCTAGTGAGGGATCCCCGTGTCAGTCAAGTATTTAAGTCAAGCCTTAAGATTTAAGAATAGAGTAACAGTGACTCCCATACAGTTTTAAGAGTTAAGCTTTTTAATAGGGGAAGTACAAACAACTTCCCTCAGTTTGAGTTTAAGTGTTTGAGAAGAAGTGCAAAATTATTAGAATTAATAAATCGTAAGGGCGTAGACTGACCCCATCTCACTCACCAGTTTGAGGAGCTAGAGGAGCGGTTAGTGAGCAGCGAGTTCGAGGACAGGCAGCTAGAGCAGGTCAGTGCAAGCGTCACAGAGGATGCTTAGTCAAGGTTTCCAGTAGCCACGGCTTTAGAGATTATTAGTTATTTACATCTATGATTATGAGTACAGACTGGAGATTATGTTGAGATTTTTAGTATTGAGTTTGCCCACTTGTTAGGGCTTTGCTTTGAGCTACAAGAGTGTGATTTCAGTATTTTATTGGTGAAAATTTTCCCCGCTGCAATTTAAGATTTGAGTATTTTATTTATCAAGGGCATTTTTGTAAAAGTAGTACCCGGCCGGGTTAGGGTGTTACATGGATGAGTGCCGTCTTGTACGACAACATCACGTCCTGCTATGTATAGGGATCGAGCTGGGCGGTTCTTACCACCTGCTCGTGAGGAGACAAAGAGCTTGGGGACTGGACGGAGTAGGGGAGGACGTTCGAGTGGTCCTCCTACCGTGGGAGCTCATTAGGACCTTCCGTGGCCACGCTTCCTATGCGCTTTGGACGGGGGTTGGAGATCGAGGGGTCATCAGTTGCTACAGCTGTACATCGGCGGTTGATTATCTAGGTAGCTACGTGCTTAGTCATGTTCGCACGTTGTCGACCATTTTTATGTTCTTCTCTGTCTAGACCCTCTCAAACTCATTGATCTTTTGAAGAAAACCCTCCTGAGTCCAACTCCATGCAGCTTTGTCGAAATATTTCTTCAATACCGCTTGTGTTACCTCTCTGTTTGCAATTCCACCCAGTAATTGCTCAAACTTTTGCTTCACACAGTTGTTGACGTGCCATAAACATAGTAGGTGGACAGTATGTGGGAGAGGGAAGACCACAGGAACAGAAGCAAGTAGACCACCTTCTTTGTCTGTTACAATGACATTCGAAACCGTATCACCGAGTTTGTACCATATCATATAAGGCAATCTGACTTTTATCGTACAACTTTAAGTTTTACCATAATATAAAGGTACGACTTTAGTTTGTACCATAAAAGTGATTTTACAAAAGAGTATAAGTATAATCTAAATTTATATCATAACATTAAAAATACAATTTCAAGTTGTACCGTAAAGGCAACAACTAAAATATCAATACTATTGTAAAATTCCTCTAGAAACTTTTACTCTAAGTCAACCCCGAATCACAATTCGCACACCTGAGAATTTATTCCCTTTGACAGGACTATTTATCTATCGTTCTCAAAGCTGTACATTTCATTGAGCAGTGTTCAATCTTCAAAGATATATAGACAGAGAACAAAAATGAAAATGAAAACCATGTGATATTTCTACCAAACAAAAATGAAAATTACTCTACCATGTGATAATTATTGGTTATTTGACTTATCTTTATCATTGTATATATGTTTTGTACACGTACTCATTGTATATATACTAATTGTATAACTGTAATTATATTGTCATTATAAATAGAAAGTGTAGCCGAATTTCTTAAACCCTTACCTTGGCCTTGGGTATATATATAACGTTTTGTGGGCCGCCATATAAGCGAAGCGATTTATGGCCGCCCAACACATAGGCACGTTGTGGCGAGCGCTTAGTATTTTCCCTTATAAATAGAGGGCATAACCCATTAGCTTAGTAAGGTTGCACAAACACACAAATTCTCTATAGCACTCTCCACGAGTTATAGTCTAGTCAAAGAAGAGTGGTATGTAGCTATGGAGATTTTGTCATCATCAATGGTGGTACTTTCCTTCTCCTATATATAGATATTCCAAATTGATTGTATAACAATGTGACCTTGTTTGTCGTTATGCAAATGAATGTTATGATTTCATCTCATACTTGTGCTTATCTATGAATTTTTTTATGTTATTGCCTATGTATGGATGCTTTTGTTCGCATGGTTATGTGGTGGTCATTGATATTTCTATTGAATAAACACTTATTTACCATTGATGCTTATGATTCTATTGTATTCTACTATATGTAATGTGCTTAGTATTACCTAGGTTGTCAAGAAATTACCAACTATTGATAAACCATTGATGTTGCACGAGTATAGGGAAAAAATCCCAGAATAAACTAGTTAGTAAAAAAAATTCCCAAAATACAGTACTTATGAAATGATTTCCCAAAATACAGCAGTTTGGGCATCACCGTTGCGGACCAAGACAGTGAATTTCATCACCGCTGTTGACAAAAAACGGTGAAACCTTCACCTCTATCGTCCAAGACGGTGAAGTGGCGCGGATCGCTGACGTGGACATGCGCGGGCACTTCACCGTTTTGAACAAAAGCGGTGATAGCCCGCGCTGTCCACTTCATCGATCATTGTCGTATGCGCCCTTCACTGTCACCGTCAGGTGCGGTGAGGCGCGGATTCTGGTTTTTCTCCCAGATCCGACGCCTCAAGCCAAGCCACGTTAGCGATCCGCGCAATTCACCGCCCTCAAGAATCCCGGAGAATGCTTCACTGCTTTGGACGAGAGCGGTGAATGCTCTGTGGTCCCCCTATAAATACCACCCCATCCCCCCTCATTCCAACCCACACCACCACTTTCATACTTCTTTCTCCCTCCATTAGTTCCCTCTAGTCTCGTTCTAAGTATGCTCTGTGGTTGCGGCTAAGTACGATCTTCCACATAAGAAAGAATTACTAGAATTTTTATTTTTTTTTAAATCTTATGCTCTAAAGTTTCGTAGATACTCTCTCCAGCTTTTCGGCAAAAAATGGACGAAGAGGCTCAGAGAGTACGATTTTTTTTTCCACCTTTGTTGATGTTCTTTTAAATAGGTTTGAAATATTCTAATTTCATTTCATATTTGTTTATAGATGGGTGCTGAGATATACGGCCCTCGTTTGTATATCGATCCTGTCCCAAGGGATCGCAAATATTTAAACGAGCAAGAACAACATCGCTCCCGTGCAATTTGGGACAATAATCAGGTAGACACTCTATCTGTACTATATAAATTTTTAAATTATTTCAATAGGTTAAAAGATTTTGTTTTCTTTTTTTTTCCTAACAACGTTGTATTTTTTGTTTTTAGGAATCACTTATTCCCATCAGTCATCGAGGGACATGTCGATTGCCTAATTGGCATCCTCGTCTCGAGCCCCATCTAGAGAGGATGGGATTGCACATGCTGAGGCATTTCATGTGGCTTGATATCGACAACGATCTGCTTATGGCAATGGCAGAGCGATGGCGCCCCGAAGTGCATACCTTCCCGGGGAAATGACGATCACCCTTAGAGATGTTGCCCTACTCACCAGGCTGCCGGTCACTGGAGAGGCCATCATCGTCAACTCAAGTAAACCCGAAGGTGGTTGGGGGCCGTTGATTCTTGAGCGTTTGGGGTTCAACATGCCGACCACAATGCCTGTTCAAGGGGTTGGGCATCCACCGCTCAATGCGGGGCAAGTTTCAATCTCGTGTCTTGTTGAACACATCAAACAGGAAGTGAATTTAGGGCCAGACACCCCCGAAAATCAGGTGGAGCGATATGCACGCGTCTACCTCATTGGATTGGTTGGTGGATTTCTGTTCCCCGACAAGGCAAACCGGTGAATTCAAGGCATGTGGTTGCCGTTGCTCCTCGGTGATTGGGACGAGATCGGGGGAAAGAGTTGGGGCTATGCCATATTGGCTGGGATCTACCGAGAGCTGTGCACTTACTCGAGGTTGCGAGCGAAACAAGCAGGAGGTGCAATGGTCATACTCCAACTCTGGGCATGGGAGCATCTTGCAATGTTCGCTCCCCGAGACCCGCGGGAATTTTTGGGTCCAGATGAGGAGCTACGCTTTCTAGCAAATTCCCCCTATGGTGTCAAGTAAGACTAATTTACATGCTAATTTTATTCCAAGTATGCTATTTTTGTATTTTAATGAATTTAGTTATTTTAGTGAATTTAGATACAATCCAAGTATGCAATTTTAGTATTTTAGTGAATTTGGTGAATTTTAGTGAATTTAGCTAATTTAGTTAATTCTCGCATGCATAGCAAAACATATATTCTTTTAAAATATCTTCTATACGTAATTTTTCTTAATAAGGTGGATCAGAGAAAATACAAACGACCACCAGCCCAAGCACTCCTTACTATTTTATCGTGTTGAGTTTGATAAGCCTTGGTGGAACCAGGTAAAAATGTCAAATCAGATCTTTTTAAAAATTGTAAATGGATTAGGTTACAATTTGTACTAAATCCAAATCATTAATGAGTGTAGGTGACATGGGATCCATATCCACCTCAAGTCGTCGAGATTCATCGTCTTAGACACCCCCAGGATGTAAAGACGTGGTTGTGCAAGGTGCCCTTGATCTGTTGGCACATGGTGGAGTGGCACCTGCCGGATCGAGCATTGAGGCAGTATCGGATGGAGCAACCAATTCCAGCATCCCCACCTCAAGGGTTCAAGAGCTCCATGCCATCGACCTACGACACAAATCAAAGAATTGGATTCGCAAGCATGAGTTCTTCATCAACATTTGGGAGAATAGAACGACTTGGGCTGCCCAAGGTTTACCGGAGACGAGGCCAATGGGGTACCACGATGGATACATGGGGTGGTATAAAAAATTCACACTTAGATGGATGTCAAAGCAAGGTGTTGTGTGGGGAGCGGTGGTAAGTTTTTCCAATTCTTAATCTCCATCATATTCTTATGCTTTTGTCCCTAGATTACATGCTTAGATTTGATTCATGGCAATTAACTTGATTAGATTAATTTATTTCATTTTTCTAATTATTTGTATTAGGTTGATGGCTTGGAACATGCCAAGCACACTGTCGAGAGTGCAGCTACCATGGACGAGCGGAAGACATCTTTCCTACGAAGGCTTTTCAACAACCTACTCAGTTGTACGCGAGAGCAAACGAGGGATGTCATCGTATACCCTCCGGTGCCTGCTCCGCCTCGACCTTCTTTCCGTGATGATGAGCCCATTGTGCCCCCAGCTGATCCCCACGGAGGAGTAAGAAAAGAGCCCAGCCAAGCATTGAAAAACTTCGTCCGACTCAGCAAACACAACTGCCTGGCCCATGGCCAGATCATTCATGAGTGGTCAACTACAATGGAAGGCGGTCCAGGATCGTCAAGTTATGCCCCGCAACAGGAATATGACATGTTTCCTCAAGGGTTCCCTCATTTCCACCATCAGCAACAGACCCCGATTTTTCAGACACCGCCTCCTCAGCCCACATCTTCTGCCTACTACCACTCTTCTGGTCCATCTCGGCCATCTGTGCCTCCCCCGCCTACCTATACTCCGGTCGGACGTTGGGTTAAGAGGAATCCGCGAGCAGTCATCCAATAGGCTCGCGAAGAAGCAGGAGGCAGAGAAGGCGAAAGAAGGGGTCGAGGTCGCAGTGGAGGACGAGGATGAGGGGGAGAAAATGAAGGAGACTAGTGAACTATCCATTTGATCTTTATTTATGTATTGTGTGTTTTCATTAAACTATCCATGTCGTCTTATTCTCTATTGTGTGTTTTCATTAAACTATCCATTGTCAAGTTATGTCATTTGCTCTATTGTGTGCTATCATTAAACTACCATGGTTAGTTATGTCATGTTTGTTTTCGTTACACTATCCATGTCGTTTACAAATGTCTTGTGTACCAAGTCAAAGCACAAATCCATCATCATTACAATCACTCAACAAGATTAATACTACAACTCCAACTTAAATTGCGGCCATTAATCTAGGGAGTAAAGCATACGAGTCGTCCCAATCACCATATACCTCAGCCATGGCCTTCTGCTTCCCATGCCACGCCTTCTTATACTTGATCGTGTAGGAGTGTCGATCCTTCACCTCGGCCATGGTAGCTTTGATTTTAATATCTGGTTGTGCCTCGATCAAGTGCTTAATGGTTCTTACCACTTTCTTTGCTTTCAGTTGCCGGCGATCCTAGGACAGTATGTTTGAGGAGTAGTTGTGGTTGTTCTCTGCTGTCCGAATGACCCAGGAACCCTTTCTCTTCATATTTGCAGCCCGCAGTTGCCACAAACAACCCTCTCCAGCATTTTGGCAAATGACATGTAGTTGTTTGGTGTCAGAATATTTTACCTTCCATTCGAAATTGCGTTGCATGGCTTCTTCGATAAAAGCATCTTGAACATCGACTTTCGAAGTGAACGCCATACCCACCTCCAAATGGGCAATCGGATTCTACACACTCATAGGCCAAAAATCAGGGGGATCGTTCTGACTATATAAAAATTGAGATGGAACCTCTATGTAGTAAGGCGTTGGTGCCTCACTGAACGCCACCTCGCTCTCCTCGATATCGTTTGTATCTTCATCCTCACTGACTGATCTCAAATCTTCCTCACTTTCCTCGTCGCTGGAGGCGAATTGATAGCTCGACTCAGGAGGATCATCGTACCAACATAACCAACCTCATCTTCTCGGTCATGTGAAGTACGCCCAGTTCGAAGGTGGTTCTCGATGTCAGCCCACTCTGGCCCCCAAGCAGGCCATTGATCACCGTCGGGCTCAACGAATGGGGCAGTCTCAGCATTTTGCGGGTATTCTTCCCACCCAACACCTCCTGCATAATTACCTCCTCCGTAGTTTCTTGGACCTCCACCCCAGTCGTAGCCTCCTGCAGAACTACCTCCTCCAATGTTGCTTGAACTACCATCCCAGCCGTACCCTCCTGCAAAACCATCATCACAAGAATATTGGTGAAAATGAGTTTCACAGACCGGCTTGGTCTCGACATACACTTCTGCAAGCCGCATCCCTTTGTCAGATAGGAACTGTATCATCATGTTCACCGCGTTATCATCATTTATGATAACTTCTTCGCACATAACTCCGCCAGCACTCATGTTTGGATACCGGTAAGTAATTTGACCAACTCTCCTTTGACCATCCATACAAGTCCTTTCTGCACAAATGTCAAGTAGTTCTTGCCACGTAAATCTCGTATCAATTTTTAGCATAGTGGATTCTCCATTTTCATAGTCGATCCCAAAGTCCGAGTTTTTCCCCCGACCATTCCACCGAATAATAAGCTGAAACTCCTTAAATTTATCCATGTCTGCAAATTACAATAAGTAACTATTAGCTTAACTCGAATAAGACTACTATAGTATAATTAGTACATTAGGGATACAAAAATAATATCATCCAAATCCATTAACAACCGCAAGTAACTGATCTATCGTGAGAAAACTATCTAAATTCATAATAACTAACATCAATCATACCATAATTCAACTAAATATCTCTAACATAACATATTTGCCAATAACCAAAATTCACTAAATATAGACATATAATTACTAATACATCAACATGTAAACAATACATAATAATTATAACATACCGAATCCCGGTGAGTTTCTTGTTGCTGTAAGCCAACTGAGAAAAGGACCAAAAAGGCACTAATTTTCTACTGAATTGCTATAAGGCAGCAGAAGAAATCTGAGGGCTGGGTTTTTATAGGAATTTTTGGGGTCTAATCACTGCGCTTGACAAAGCGGTGAACCATCACCACTTTTGACCAAGGCGGTGAATGCTAGGTCGCTGTTACCTAACTTCCAACCTACCAGGGTTGTAGAACGTGGGAAGGAATCCCCGTTTTGGACAACAGCGGTGAAGAGTTCATCGTTTTGGACGACAGCGGTGAAGGTTTCAACGTTTTTGACAAAAAGGGTGAAGGGTTCACCGTTTTAAACAAAGGCGGTGATAGTTTTCCCGCCTATGTCAAAAACGGTGAACACTTCACCGTTTTTGTCAACAACGGTGATGCTATTCACTGTCTTGGTCCGCAGCCTTGATGCCCAAACTGCTGTATTGATGCCCAAACTGCTGTATTTTGGGAAATAATTTCATAAGTACTGTATTTTTGGGAATTATTTTTACTAACTAGTGTATTCTGGGATTTTTTCCCTATACTCGTGCAACATCAATGGTTTATCAATAGTTGGTAATTTCTTGACAACCTAGGTAATACTAAGCACATTACATATAGTAGAATACAATAGAATCATAAGCATCAATGGTAAATAAGTGTTTATTGAATAGAAATATCAATGACCACCACATAACCATGCGAACAAAAGCATCCATACATAGGCAATAACATAAAAAAATTCATAGATAAGCACAAGTATGAGATGAAATCATAACATTCATTTGCATAACGACAAACAAGGTCACATTGTTATACAATCAATTTGGAATATCTATATATAGGAGAAGGAAAGTACTACCATTGATGATGACAAAATCTCCATAGCTGCATACCACTATTCTTTGACTAGACTATAACTCGTGGAGAGTGCTATAGAGAATTTGTGTGTTTGTGCAACCTTACGGCTCAAGATAGGGTGCATAACCATGGGTTATGCATCCATCAATAACCAAATCTGGACCCTTCATTTAGAAAATCCAGATCTAAGGATGGAGAATTAAATATCATTTTTATTTTCTCTAGCTTTCTTAATCGGCTCATATATTTTTCGTTTTAACTCGGATTTTAATTTTTTTGCACAGGTGGAACGAGTTCATCGTGCTCTACAAAATGAGATTAATTTTCAATATTTTTTTAGAACAAAAAATTCTGGCCTCTTGGTACCAACTACATACCATATGGTATTTTCTTCATTTTTTATTCGTTTTTGAAAACGTTTGCACAGAAGGGACGAGTTCATCATGATATATTGGATCTACAAATTTCTGGGCGAACAAATTACAGGACCAAAAAATACCACACAATACCATACAATATCACCCTGGTACGTGGTGGTATTGTATGGTATCTTCTTCGTTTTTAATTCGTTTTTGAAAACGTTTGCACAGAAGGGACGAGTTCATCATGATCTATTGGATCTACAAATTTATGGGTGAACAAATTACAGGACCAAAAAATACCACACAATACCATACAATACCACCCTGACGGGGTGGTATCTTGTGGTATACAATGTTAAAAGTCGTAAATGACAATTAATATATTTCTACTATCATGTATTCAACCATCCTACAGTCTTGGTTTGTTCATACCACCATGGTACTTTTTTCAAACCATAGGTATGCTTTTATTTCAATACTAGTCAATACCATATGGTATAGACTGGTAAAAAATGGCTCAATTTTTTTTGTTCGAAAAATATATTAAAGTGTATATCATTTTGAAGAGCACAATTAATCTGATCTAACTGTACAAAAAATTAAATTTCGACTTAAAATGAGTGAGAAATCGTCCGTCAAAGATTAAAGAGGGGAAAATTAAAGGCTTTCCAGGAGAGAGAGGATGCTGATGTGGACGGGTTACTCATGGTTACTCACCACAAGGTTACTCACCGGATCTGCTCCCGCAACCTTACTAAGCTAATGGGTTATGCCCTCTATTTATAAGGGAAAATCCTAACCTAAAACATCCTAAACTGACTAGGAAAAAGTCTCCTTCTCCTTTTGGGCTAAGTAAACTTCTTACACAAGGAGTTAGGGCTCGCGACAGTTGGACTCGCCGGTCTGTTTCCTCGTGGGCCAAGCTCCTCTGGCCTTAGATAACTCCTCCTTGAAATTTGTGTGCAACTTGACATAGCGTAAGTTTGACCCATTGTTGGGTTTTCGCTCATTCTTTCTTCAGGTTGGGCCGAGTCTTCCTCTTATGGACTTGTCTAGTGATTCTATAGAAACTTCTAATAGACTTTTCTGTCACTCAACCTCTTCACTTTTAATGAAAGCTTTTTAATCTTGTCTTAATAGCTCCTTTGGTCCTCAGAGTTCTCAAATACTCTATCCAATCATAGTTAGATTTCTTTATATCTTGAAAACCATAAAAAAACATACCAAGTAGGCATAACAGAATACAAGAACATTGCCTAGGTCTATTAATATCTTATTGATCACATAGTTTTGATTTAGATAAGAAATATCATTGCAATAACTAAAGATTCTTTTATATAAGGGGGAAATGTATCAAGAATGAGAATGACAAACACTATAAGTAAAGTGTCATCAATTAACAACAAGCATCAATGATTAGAACAATAAACATGATAGGCATCTCATTAAATTATAGAACTAGTACACAAAGAATCATCGAATTGCATCCCCAAACACATCGAGTAGCAAACCATAGAGAAGTAGAAAAAATAACCATAGATTAAAGAATAGATGTTAGATGCTTCTCCTTCGAATTTCAAGAGCAATTCTCCTCCTCTCTATGGATTGCTACTCGTCCCCTAGGCATAGGGCAGAGCGTTGGTAAAAGGTGTTGTACATAATCTCTAGCCTAACCTCCTATTTATCCTAGTTACATTAGGGAATTTCTAATCTTTTCCTCCTAAATTCGATAAAACCCTTTCTTATATGCCTTGAAAACCAAATTCCTTCAACTTATGGAGGAATTAGCTTTATCAAGAGGCTTCCTGGAAGGCTAGGGCACGAGCGGCGGTGGGTACCGATGCTGGGCTACCGCTCCACTTCCTCTTGTAATGGGTTGCTTGAGGGACAAGTAACTCCTCCAATGATTTGTAGAGCATTGACTAATAGGAAAATCTCTCATGAGCTTTGGTCAAAATCGGTTCTGCTTCACTACCAGATCTGCTTGTTTTGACCATAAAGTGAGCATCCGTTGTCCAAATCCATCTTTGTTTGAGTCCATAAGCTTGTATTCTCGTCCTCCTTCTGATCCATTAGGTGCTTGGTGATCCATATTCGTATTTAGTGTATTATAACCTTAAAAAAGCACGAAACAAAGCCATAAAGGCATCAAATAGTACAAAAACACACTCAAGGTCTATCATAAGCTCATATCCAGATAGTGATGAATTCCATAAGAAATGTAATCAAAACCACCAAAGATGCACTAGGGGGGGGGGGGGAATGTATCAAATATGAGAGTGATAAACACTATAAATAATGTGTCATCGACTTCAAGGTAAAATCACTGACGGTCTATGACTAATATCCTGTCGACAAAAGGTTTGAGATGTTACAAGTGGTATCAGAGCCTCTATGCGTCCCTCTTGAATGAAGGTGGGGAAAACCTTAACGAGGGCGTGGAGTCCCAAGGTGGTTGTATGTAACACCGTAGGTGAATGTCACATTGATAAAGCACGGGAGAGATCTATGCTTCATAAGTAATAAAATGGAAGAGTTTGGTAAGACTGTATCTAACAATATTAGTCTAACCTAGCCATGCATGATTGGACAATATAATTAGGTAAAATATAGTTTATGTGTACGAGGAATTTATTATTTTTTAATGAAGATAAAACTGGAGATTTAGTACTCTAGATAGAGGTAGTAAGTGGATTGATGGACTTGATTATTCGATTTGATCAAATGGATAAGTGGATTCACGAATTAGATCTGTGGACCTAAATGACATCAAAACATTGGACCATCATACAAATTTTGAAAAGTTTAGATACTAAAATGTTAGGTGCCAGATTTTCATTTTTTTGTTAAAAAATGAAAATTTAAGTATAAAACTGTAAAGTATAAAATGAAGGTTTATAAAAGTAATACAAGCTTCTACTATTTTTCTACATCTTACATACCCCTCTATTATGAAGATATTATTAAACATGCACTTATGTTTAAATTTTTTTATAAAATTGTCAATCACGGTCGAGCCATAGGTCAAGCGATCTTTCCTCTGCAAATGGGAGGGAAAATGTCCATTTTACCACTCCATTTACTTGTATACAATTTTTTAAAGAGAAATTATTATGAGTATTAGCATTTTAGATGTTTGTGCCGCCCAGACGTGGTTGATTGGTTTCGGATGGAAATTTTAACAGAAAGACATGTTTCATAAAAAATTCCAATTATATCGGTATGTTTGATGTAAAAAATAGTAGAGTGACATCTTAGGTAAAAATGTATAGTAAAAGGACATTATACCTATAACCCTAAAACATAGATACTAAGCTATAATTACCAAACATCTATGAATCCAATTGGATTTGAATTAAAATAAAATTCACTGATTGTTCAGTTCAAATTTCTTATATGTAAACGGATAGATTTGTAAGACTTCTAGCGGTTTAATTGAGTCCGATTGGTGAGTTGTATTCCAAATTGTCATCTCTAGCTCCATATAATCTCCTATAAGAAAGTTATTATATGAGTTATGAAGCAACTCAATATCTGCCATGATATGAAAGTTTATGGTTGGTATATGATAACACCCAAATTGGGTTATTTGTCCTTCATATTTAGGTTTATTTTGTACTAATAGTAGTTAGAATAACATCAATTGCATACTTATTTCGTTCCTATTCGATCATGATGTGATTTTAGGGTGCTTTAGACGATACATGTGAATTAGGTACGGAAAAGGTGCATAAGTGTAGAAAAAGATGCCCAAGTGTAGAAAAAGGGGAAAAGACGGAGATCATAGCCGAAGGAGCCAAGATCCTAGCCTTCAGAGCCAAGACCCAGCCATGACGAGAGAGCATGAACCAGAGCACAAGATCGCAGCATGCAATGCAAAGAGGCCGGCCGCGATCTTCTGCCTGCATCCCATGAACTTGACCTGATGATCGAAGCCTTAATTTCATGGGCGCGAACTTTGGAGCCAAGGGTGTGAACTTCAGAAGAGGCCAACTTAGGAGAAGCATAAAGTTTCCCTAGTCGAATCACGTTCTACGGCTTCCGTGCTCGCGATAAAGATCACGGTCGTGACACACCGAATCGTGATCGACTGGGATGTTAGGCCGTGATCTTCTGCCTCTCGCCGGAGAACTTGCACTTAAGATCGCAGCCTCCAGTTCCCGGGGATTTGATGGAGAATTCTCAAGTGTGGAAGAATCTTTCTAAACTCTACAATCATCAATGAGAAAATTGGAGCTCATGGTGGTGCGGTTTGTCTAGGATACTGAAGCAAGATCCAATGTGGAATCCTCAACCACCACCCCTATCGACTCATACTTATTACGAATATCGGAGGAGATCCTCCAAAAAACGGAGATACTAGGAGAGATTGCTGAGAAATCATGTGCACGACTTGTACACAATAATCTTCTGCCATTTGAAGAGGAAAAGGAGGTCTAAGAGGCGAGAAGGAAGGTTGAGGATAAGTATTTAGACAATACATAGTAGCCCTAGGCTAGGGTGAGGGATAGTATCACGAATTACCTCTTCTCATATATCGATCCTTAGTTTAGTAATCTTTAACTGCCTACTTGCCAAACAATAGGTTGACTAGATAATAGCCGAGCCTAAGTAGCCTAGAATACAGTGACCCTTGGAATACGACCGAGCCGATTTAATACATCCCTAGCTAGGTAATACTTGGCCTTGTTAGGATTGATATAAAGTGTACATTGATTCTATAAATTTAAAGCTAGATCGAAGCAGCGACCAGTATAACATAGAAATCATAATTACTACATTCGTAGAAAATCACGTTGAAGGTCCAAACTTCATGGAATTGATTGTCACTAGGAACCCAATGTCTCTCATCTCCTATATTTGTCTAATGTCGTAGATAAGAGCAACTCCCTTTACAAAGGGTAAACCCTCAAAGCTCTTTTTCATGTTTCTGAGATTACTTGTTGACTTAACCATTTTAATGTGTAGGAAGAGGAAAATCTCCCTTCTTTTAAGTAAATTCCGACAGATAGTGCTTGTCATAACTGGGGAGCTCAATTAGTATGATATT
Source organism: Linum trigynum (assembly GCA_964030455.1). NCBI lineage: Eukaryota > Viridiplantae > Streptophyta > Magnoliopsida > Malpighiales > Linaceae > Linum > Linum trigynum. The sequence continues at coordinate 7,074,072 of OZ034817.1, forward strand.
GTCCGCTTTGGGTCAAGCCCGCACGGTTTTACTTTTGGGTATCCTCTCCAAATGACTTCGTACTAATGGGGTAGTTTGACACTAATATACAAGGGTTCCTTCCCTTGTATTACCTATGTGGTACTTGGATTGTCCCACAACAATCCTCCCCTCAAGACAAGGACCACGAACTTCGTCTCTTCACCTCAGCGATTATCTTGATACGCCAGACGCCTTGTATCGATGGGCTTCTCGGTACAAGGTCTTTACCAGAAGCAGAACTCTCTTTAATCTGCTTCCCAAATGCGGAACTATCTTTGATCCGCCAAGCCCAAACATGGATCTCTACTAGATCCACCAAACAGACGCGAATAACCTTTGACCCGCTAGACAAACGCATATCTCAAATCCCGAGGTCACTGAATGAGGGTCTCGCCAAACTGACGTCCAACGTCCCGAACCAAACCAGTCTCTTATACCACTTGTCATAACTGGGGAGCTCAATTAGTACGATATTGTCTGCTTTGGGCCAAGCCCGCACGATTTTACTTTTGGGTACGCTTCCCAAAAGGTCTCATACTAATTGAGCTAGGTGGACACTAATATACAAGATTTTCTTCCCTTGTATTACTAATATGGGACTTGGATTGTCCCACAACAATCCTCCCCTCAAGACAAGGACCACGAACTTCGTGTCCTCTTCTCAGCGATTATCTTGATCCGCCAGACGCCTTGTACCGATGGGCTTCTCGGTACAAGGACTTTACCAGACGCAAAACTCTCTTTGATCTACTTCCTAAATGCAGGGGAGAACAAATATCACTGATTTCACTGACCTAACAACATATTAGGGTGATGAAGAGTATTTATAGAACTCTTTTTCTAATCTCAAACACAAAACCAAACACATTTTCCAAACATACAAGGAAAAGGCCAAAACAAAACCCAAATCCAAACCCAAACAGAATAGGCCTAAAACACAAAACAAAAGAACAAAAACCCAAATCGAATTCAAGTCAGATTCTAAGAGTGCTAGTCAACAGTATCATTTATAGTGGAAACTTAAAACTGCCACCCCCATTCAAAAAATCCTGCCTCTAGAGTGTTTTTCGGTGTGCTGACGTGGCTGAGATTTCAGCGGCGGTTTCCCTCTCTGCTTTATGTAAACGCTATTTTGCTGTGCTGGTTTCTTTTGTGCGCCTCCCAACAAACAGTACTAGCTATTCCCCTTCCTCCCTGAAACCCATTCGTTGTCCTCGGACCAACCACAAATTCAATCACTCGATCCCTTTATCCCTACGGATGACATGATTGCAATATACAAGTGCCGCCCAAATTAATTTCCAGTATCTCCTCTTATCCACTCCTTCACTCATTCGCCGGCGGTTTCCCTCTTTCCCTGCCAATTTCCATTATGTTTTCTCCGCCATTTCAAAAAGAAAGCCTCACTGCTCAAAGACCCAGACCGACGAATTTCTATGTAAAATAGAAGAATACCCTGGGCTGCTTTGGTTGATACGACTATTAATCATATTTGTGAATCAAAGATAGTGGCGGGTAAGTCATCGAGGGAGTTGTTGGGTAACAGATTGCTTCAGATATACCTTCGTATTTTTGTTTTGAGTTTACTTTTGAGAGATCAGGTTTCTATGGCGGTGAGTAGAAGAGAACTAAATGAATGAAATAGGGCAGCTTGGTTTCCATGGCTGTAGGTCTCCACGACAGTGATTGATTCATAATTTGAGGTTAATTCATTTCCAGTTGTCTTTGTGGCGTATTCACAATTTTGGTGTTTTCCCCAGCTTTGATTGGAGATTGTTGTAGACATTTCTTTCTGTGGCTTTGAGCTGCTTTTCATTTTTTAACTTCGTAGTTGATGTGGAGACATATTCATGTCCAGGCATTCGACATGCCTTTGGTTGTTGATGTTTACGGCAGTCATTGGTTCGAGGTTAGGAAACCGCAAATTACCTTTCTTTAGTTCAAGAATGTTGGGGTTTCACTTTCTCACGTGAACCTATTTGTCTGATTCAGAGTTCTTCTATGGAAGTTTTCATTGGTAGCTTTTGCAAGGTAGATTTGCACTTGGGAGCTGTGGTTGTGTTTTTCGGTTATGGTGAGTGGTTTGTAAGCTGCATTTGTATTCGCCTTCCCTTCAACGACTCATATCACCTGAATCCCTTCATGCTTTCGCTTTCACTTCAGGCTTCAATTACCTCCTATAACCTTGAATCACTTTCACTTCGTCTTCCAATCTTCTGCAAATCTGATTTCCCTCTTCCATTGCCGGGAAAAATGATCTTTCATCTCTTTTTCTGTTTACTTTGTCCTACCATCTAACGTCGTCGTCTTATTCTCCTTCCAGAGCGCAAAAAAGGAAATTGTAGAACATATCAATTCTAAGTTCATATTTTGTGAAATTGTGAGCTCTCTTTAGTCAACCCATTTGTTGATTATTCTAAGTTCATATTTTTAATTTTTACCTTTCCTTGGTCATAGATTTGATACATTGGGACTTAAGAGGGTGTGGATGATCAAGTGAGATCCGCCACGTTTGGATGTATGTTTCTATTGTCTTAAACCATATCATTATTATTCCAAGTTCTTGCACACCAAACTTAAGCTTCATTGTTCATGTTACTCTTTTATCATCAACCAAAAGCTCTATCTTCTTTTCCCTGGACCAGGCTTCTAAGTAGGATCGAGGAGTTGGAAAGACCATGTATCCAGTGTGAAATCTAGAAAGTGACTAATGATCTTTCTTTCCTCTCGGTCTCTGGTGGTATGTTCCCTGATTTCCCTCCCCTTCCCTCCTTTTTAATTCCTCCTTTGGGAATCTTTGACTAGTTTGCATCATCCCTATCTCATGGAGGGAGCAACACTGCTTGATCTACTTTTGTCAACTTATATTTTATAGCCTTCAATATGTGATGTCTGATCTATTTTGTTTCTTTAAAAAAATTCCATTCAATTCCGTTCTATGTCTTTGTCGATTTGGTCTGTAGGATAGTATGTTAGAATGCTTTGAAAACGACAATGGGTTCATGGAACCAGTTTGCTTTCTCCTTCAAGTTTTTTTTTTGGGGTTAATTGTTGCATTATCGACTTTGTTTACTCTTTCAAATTCAACATTCTTAAGCTTTTTAGTTGGTTCCTTACCCATCTGCTTCATCTCTGCAAGTATTGTTAATTATGGCTATTGTTTATTCCTTTTGCATTTGTTGTCTATACACATCCTCTTATTCTAATGTTCCGTATCAATTTCAAATGTTGGTTCCCTATCGTCTCCTACCAACATAAGTAATCATATAGGTTAGGCTATAGGAATCACAAACCCAGGAAAGGATAGTGTGGCAAAGTGAATCACCGGAGAAATAGACTTGGTGATTGTATTTAAGTTAATTGGGTTTGGTGTTCTTTTTGAATTTCAATGACAAATGGATATATGGGTGATTAATAAGGATGTTATGATTTAGCTGAGAATAATTCTATGTTTTTTGGACTTTGTTTTCTTTAATAGTGGTTTAATGGACTTCATTGGCTTTGCTTGCTTTTGTCAATGTCATGTGTACGTCGGTCATATAGACTGAAGTGTAGGACCTTGGTGTTTTCTACCTAAATTTTGTGTATATTGTGTCAAGTTTTAGGCTTGAGTTATCATAAATAACAACCAAGGGGTTTGTATAAATTTTTATCATTCAATGAACGGTAGAATTGAGGAATTGAGTTTCCACTTCCAATTCAAAGTTGTAAACAAAGAGATGGAAACAAGAACCGAAAATAGACATGGTCCAACAAGTTCATGGAACGATGGTTTTGACCGAACGTATATTTACGTTATTCTTGAACACTTAGTCACTTGAAATTGGCGAAAGAGCAGCTACCGGTGGCGGCGACCTTGACATCTATTTCATGAGGTGATTCCCGTTTGCCTTTTTATCCTCCTAAAATTGGTCCATTTCTTTATGGTTGGTTGCTTTAATTTAAGGTCTCATCAATGACATTTGGGTTGACGTTTGTTTTTTTTAGCTAATTGGTCTATAGAATATATTCTTCACCTACGAATTGAATCAATGTTTCATGATTAGGATTGGTGATGATAGGTGTAAACTCTATGATCCAGGCCCTATCTAAACACTGTGTTGGGGGTGCAAACTGAAACTATGCTGCAATAAATAATATTTCATATGTTGTTCGCATCTTTTAATCCAACCTGACTTACTTTAATGTTGTGACTTGTGAGATTATAAGTTGTATGTGATATTCCGCTACCCCCATCGATGAGATACTATCATCATGGAGTGCAATTGGCGTGGGACACCCTCAAGTCAAACTACCACAAGCTAACTGAAGAGTTCGTCATGAGCTAACATAACCTGGTGGTACATCTGCACCCCCTTGCTAGACTGCAAGCTAGGGAGCAATGGTGGGTTGCTCATTGTAACAGTTATCTGGTCATTTTATAGACCGATAGTTTTTTTTTTTGTGCCTCCATGTCCAGTGAATTTGTTATATTTATGTTTAGTGCTAAGGTGTAAGGAACCGGTTGGTGAACACTAGAGCTCTTTCTCTGTTATGTAAGATAGCAGGATAAGCATTAGCTGAGCATTATAATGTTCAGTCCTACTCCCCATTATCAAATCTATCATGGGAATTGTTGGTGTTGTTCGGAATTAAGTCCTCTCCTGCTGGTCTTCCTTTCTTAAAACACCATTCCGCTCTTCATTGAATCTGATCCTTTAGTTATGAAAACTGTCTTGGTTTTTATGTTTTGTTTAATTTGGACGATTCTTGGCTTCATGATTTGTCTATTGTTTCTCTCAATTATACTTATTTTTATTTTGTGGGTAGTCAGCTATGTTGTATATTCATTGTTAGTGTTGTATTATATATTTTACTACATGTTTGTGGTTTGGTTAGAGCATAAACTTCATGTTTCAAATGTACTACGTATGAACTTCTGATTTAACATGTGTTTATATAAGAATTGTAAATCATATTAAAGATACTGGATAAGGCAATGAGTGGATATTTTTTCTTAAACAATGCTTCCACTATTTCAAATCAAGAAAAGTGGCTATGAACTAATTACCACTAATGTCACACACAACAAGCATAATAAAAGTTACTTTCAAACCATACACGATCTACCAAGAAAACTCCAAATAATTTAAAAATTCAAATAAATCACTTATCATAAATAATAAAAAATATTAAAAAAATCATCCGACCAACGGGTCGGGTAAAAGCTAGTTAGAGAATAAGCTATGATCGAGAAGAGGACTTGAAGTAGCATAATATCGCTCGGCTAATCGAGGAGGGACCAACAAACGTAGTTAATTCAACTATATAACTCAGTTAAGTGAAATTCTTTACAATTTACATTATGATATCGCATAAAACCCGGTTTTGTTTGCTTAACGATAGGTTCAAGTAAACAATTTAAACGATAATGATACCATATATGCGGCATATGCCTATACTAATGTTCATGGTGAATAGGGATGGCAATGGGGCGGGTTTGGGGCGGGTTTGGTTAAACCATACCCATACCCATCTTCAAATACTCAAACTCATACTCGCCCCATACCCATGCGGGGGAATGTTTTGCAAACCCATCCCCATACTCGTGGGTTTCGGGTACCCATGGGTAATACCCATACCCGTACATCCAACATTATTATACCTAAAACTTACAAGAAAAGTTCTAATTATAATTCTAAACGAACATATTATATCATGAAGTCAATAAAACACGGTTTTTTTTAATATGGTTTAAAGATTATGATCCTAAAATATCCATTAATACATAATATAGAGTATAATATTTTTCAAATTATTATGTTCTAACTCTGATACATCTACTAAATAATAATTAACTAACATAATCTTGTTGATAAGGGGGAAAGCGGGGATTCCCCGCGTTGACTGGGTCGGGGGCGGTCGGATACCCGCGGCCATGGGTTTGATTGCCATCCCTAATGGTGAATGATTTTTTGTTTGTAAAAGGTAATTGTTAGGGTATATGACTTGGGCCATACCATGGTGAAAGTTTAAATGTCTAGCTACCTCCCGTTGCACCATTGACTTCATGTTCATCACCAGGGCTGACCCATGATACTCGGAGACCTTGTTCGAAAATTAAAATGTGACCCTAAAATTTTTTCTCTCAAATTTATTAAAATAAAAATTAACAAGTAATAGCAAAAAATACATAAGTTCATAAAATAATTACAAAAAGAATAATATTGTCTATCATTGCTGAAAAGTAACAACTATCTAGTATTATTTGAAATAAAATCATCTATTAGCTCTTCCATCTTTGCATCATCCAAAAACTTATTCTCAATTTCCAACATAGCTAACCCGTTCAGCCTCTCTTATGTCATTGTAGAGCGCAGATAAGACTTCAACAACTTCATTTTCACCCTCATAAAAAAAAGACTTCAGCAACTTTTATTTCGAAAAGCTTATTTCTGTTGTAGCAACAGTCACAGGATAGTTAATAATATTCTATATACTATGCTTGCATTAGGAATACAATTGACACATTTCAAAAAGTTTAAAATTTCCAAAGGACGAATACATTCTTTGGGTAAAAAATTAGGTAATAACTTAAGCTCGGAAAATAAATCATTACCATCAACATCAGATTGATCATTATTCTTAAGTATGGTTTCAATATGCATGCAAGAGGACTTAAACTTTAAATCATCCAAGGAAAATAATTTTGTAGAACTAAACAAGAAACCAAAATTAGATTTAAAACTATAAAATTGCTCAAATTTTTTTAGTAAGTTAGAAATTATTTGATTCATTATGCATAAGAAATAATTATCTCTAAATGATTCCTCCTTAGATAAATCTACTACGTCCAATGACAGCAGATAAAATTCTGAAGGAAAATTTTCGCAACAAGTGAATGGCTTGAGGGAGGTGAATAAGCAGTAGTCACTATCAGAAAAAAAAATAATAATAAGACAGCCAGCCATTCATTCATGGCCACGTGTTTAGAAGACAAAATGAAACGTGAAAGGTGAAAATGAAAAAAAAAACAAAAAAGCTGGATGGATGAAGGAAAGGAATGGGAAGCAGCATCTTGAAAAGGAAAGGAATAATAATTGGAGCGACAGTTTTATCGCATGGGGCACAAAAGGGAAAGCCCAACCCCAACAACACCATTGCTAGCTAGAGCAGCTGGAGCTAGCCAGGGACCATCCCTCCATTTTCATTTTCAATACCCCCACAAGCACCACAACAGTGACAGTTTTGTTTAACAAATTTTAAAAGATGTTTGTGCTCATTTGTCTTGTTTAGTTTTGGCTTTCATTGTTGCTAGCTAGCTAGAGAACCGTATGACAGGACCATATATAACAAAGGGAATTTTAACCCTAGCGCTAAGAAGGTATATAGCCTACAAACGCTCGAGAAAAAAAAAACACAGAAAATTGGCCGTGTTGTAACTTGTATTATGGTGATGAGGGGTTCAAGTTTATCAATCTAACTTGGAGATTGAGTTTGCTAGAGGTATCATATTTTTCTGTTTTGTTTTAAATATCATTTAGTAGCATAATAAGTAATAACGGTTAGTATATTTATACATTATGATATATCCATACAATCATACTCCACTTTCATGCCATCATAATATAATTTTGTGTAGTACCAAACATGACCACTTTGGGAGTATAGACCGGTAACATATGTTTTTTTTTTTCCAAAATATATCAAAGTGAATGTTATTTGAAGAACATAATTAGTATGATTTTTCTGTGCAAAAAGTTTTTAAAATTACGACTTAAAACGCAAGAGATATATCTCATTCGAATGAATTGGAGGGAAAAAATGTGAGGAATTGGTTAAGAACCAACTTTTCCTAATAAACCGAGTTGTTGGGTGAGGTTCACATATGGTTCTTAACCACTTTCTTACACGCTCTCCCAAATGAAATCCAAGTAATAGACATGAAGTTTGCACAGACCCACTATATACCTTGTGCTTTAAAGAGATTAATATTTGAAGTCGTGATAATTTGAGCACGTGATCTCACTCAAAAATAAATTAATTTTAATAACATGTTATAAACCAATTGATAGATTCAAATACCTCGAATTATCGGAACCAATTCATATATTATATTTAACCGTGTAAGTTAAACGTCTTCCATAAACTCATTTGAGGTTATTGATGGTTATTGCTAGATAAATTATAAGCCGGATTTGTTCCACTAGCCTATAAAGCATAAACCGATGAACGGTCTTAACATTTTTTTTCTTCTTCTTTTTTTGACACGGCGGCCAAATAACACAATTTCCTTTTTTTCCTTTATAGGTTATATGTATAATATCTACCCTTCTATTATGTCATTTTATCAAATATGTCTCTCTACTATTTTTTACATCAAACATGTCAATGTAGTTTGGAAAATTGATCATACATGCTCTTATATTGAAATTTTCATCCAAAAACCGTTAACAATGACCAAACTTTGGCTTGGAGGCACAAATATCTAAAATATCCCCAATAATTCCACTTTAGAATTTTTTTGTTCTTTTGTAGAGCCAAATAATTATAATAATTTCACTTTGACGAGACCCAAAGAAATAAAACAGGGGGACAAAACTAATATTTTCCCTTCCATTAGCCTATGCTGGGTCGTCTAAATCTCGGTTCAACCATGATTGACGATTTTTTCAATGAAAAATTTAACATAAGGACATGTTTGATAATTTTTTCAAAGTACAACAGCATATTTAATATAAAAAATAGTAGAGAGACATATTTGATAAAACAACATAATAAAGGGACATATTATACCTATAATCATTTCCTTTTACTATCACAACATCCTTTTGTGTCCACTTGCTGTTAGTGTACTGTGAACAGAGCTTGGCCTCTCGATCGATCATACTTTCCCTTTTGCCCTTTGGGGTTTATGAAGTGTACAGTTATATATCGTTATTGTTTTTTTCCCTTTTGTCCCCAAAATTCCTCCATTTGTTGCAAGAGGGAAGGCAGAGTTACCAGTTGGCGTTGACGTTTCCTCGTACAACCATTTGCCTTGTATTGTTTGTACGTTACCTTCTTTAATCTTTATTTACCTTTCAGATTCAAGCCAATCGCTTTCTCTTCGACCAACGGCCATGCGCTATTGCATTTGGCTTTACGCCATTTTGTAAAATATTTCCTGATTAGGGATTGATTAGCTATTTCATCCGTCTTACTTAATTCAATTCAACTTGATTAGTGAGTTGTAACCCCAAAAAAAAAAGAATTTCTTAATGCAACGAAAAGAGCTTATGCGTATGTTCTGTGCAATCATCACGTCATCGTGAAAACCAAGTCCGCTGAGATAATAAATAACTGTTTACACGCGCAAACAACACGGTGTTATTTTTTGGTTTTTATTACTTTTACTCTATATATTTGAAACATTTGAGAAATATATATATGTTTTCCCGGCGAGAAAACTAGAGGAGAGAGAATTAAATTTTGCACCTTTGACTTCCAAACAAACTATTAATTAAACACGGTCCACACCTCTTTGAACAAAGTTCAAACAAGGGTGTTCGATGTTCTTGATGATCTACGAGACAAACTAAATTACATTAAGTCTACTCCTATGGAGAGCTCCAAAACTATAACTATTGCTAAATTTGCAGAGGAAAAGGCAAAAGGATAATATTCGACATTGTGTTGTCTGGTGTGATTTTGGTGAACCCCTGCTCTGTTGTCATCACCTCCTAGTAATAGCCACAAGAAGTAACAGCTTTCAAAAAACCGTTATGCTGATGTGGAGTGACGGTTACTCTCTTCAACTGCTCCATTGATGCCCTGACGACGGCAGTGCCCTCCTCTTGAGACTTCACTCCCTGCTCTTGGTATCTTCTCCGTAGCTTTGCTTGTCTGCAGAGAAAAATTGGCTAATGCATGAAAGGGTGACACAGTGCCACTGGACTCCCCCTTGTATGATCATCTCATGGGGGCGTACGTATGTTTCGATCAACCATCTCCAGACTTAACCAAATTTCACCCGACTGCCTCATGGCGGTGTATGTTAATCCCACCTGCTAATCGTACCATGGGAGCGTGTGTTGATGGCTACCCCCGATCATCACATGGGGGCGTATGTCGATCACCCCTTGACCACCCCTCTCCACATCCAGAGGTGGCAGTATAATCCTCAACCCCCCTTACCAAGTCATGGGGGTGGACGGATGGTGGCCAACCCCCTCGACACCCACCTAGCCACGTCCTGGGGTGGTGGTATTGTACCCACCCCCTTGTCATGTCTTGGGGTGGCGGTATGGTGCCCACCCCTTTACCACTTCATTCACCTCCTTACAACGTCATGGGGGTGGCAGTATGTGGCCACCCCACTCGACACATCATAGGGTGCCTTCAAAACTTAGCCAGATTTGGGGGTGTATGACACGCGCGATGGCACGGAGTAATGGACCCAAAAACTCAATCCACGTGGCCCACTCAACTGATTTAAACTGTTATAATCAAGTTAGCCTTATAAAGCCTTTCAATTCCTTGTTTTTAACCGATGTGGTACAAGTTTAATTTTTTTATGTAAATAATATATTATTTTTCTTGTTTTCACCCTAAATTAACCCGACCCTTACAAGTTGAAAGATGACCCGACCCTAAACTAACACTTAGACAAAATGATTCAACCACACCCTCGGTCGGGACAGGTAGTCGGTATTTAGAGTCAAACTTAAACCCGTATATATTTGAACCAAGTTCTATAATTTTCTTGCTAATCATCTAGGTAGTGAATGAACAGTGCGGTTGGTTGAGTAAACGAATAAACATATGTTTCTTGAAAAAGTTCTTGTCCATCTTCGGGCAATACTCAGCTGGAGGACCATGAGATATCGGATTCAGAGGCATCTCTCTCGGAGGGAAAGGCCCAATATTGTACTTCGCGTGTCAATCGTGGCCGAGTGGGCCAGTTGGTGGCTTCTCTTGAGGCAGGTATGCCCCTCAATGCGAGCGAACAGGGTGGTCAATCTCCTCTGGATACAGATCGAGCTCCTCCAAAGCGATCGGGTTTGCCTCCAGTCTCTGAACGGGAGATGATCTGGAAGTTGAATGAATATGGGTCGAATATTTTCGACCCGGGCAATGGTGGACGGAAGCGTATTTTTCAAGAGCTGGAAGGTGTGGTTGAAGAATCGCCTACACCCAAGAAACAATTTGTGGAAGATATTGATAATGAAAAGGTGGAGGAAGCCAGCCTAAAGTGGCCCCAGTCGGATAAATAAGGCTAATGGCCTGGAATGTGAGGGGAATTGGACGATCACTCACATTCCAAACTGCTATAGGGTTAGTTCATTCCAATAAACCGGACCTGGTCTTCCTTTCGGAGACGAGATCGCGCCGGAAAGTAGTTTCCCATAGGATGCGGGGTTTGGGTTTTTAATTCTTTGCATAGTTTCTTTGTTGATGCCATCGACACTTCTGGTGGTTTAGTTGTAGCTTGGTCCTCCGAAGTAGATGCTTCGGTGTTTTTCCATTCTAATTGTTACATTTGTGTTCGTATTAATGAAGGAGATTTTTCTTATGTGGTGGTTTGTGTTTATTTAACCTATCATGAAGACGTTCGTGCTAACCAACTTAATCTTCTTCGTCGTACGTGTGAAGAGATCCAACTACCATTTGTGGTTATTGGTGATTTCAACGTTACCATGAAGGAGAGTGACAAAGATGGTGGAGGTCCCCGGAATGTTCACCAATCACTTGCTCTTCGGAATTTTATAAACAATTTGGGCCTCCATGATCCAGGGTACCATGGTGATCATTTCACATGGACAAACAAACGAATGGGAGTTGCTTGTATTCGTGAGCGACTAGATATGGTTATTTACTCTCAATCATGGATGGATAAAATCCATGACATCCTCGTCAAACACTTCACGGATTAGTAATCTGACCGTCATGCTCTGATCCTTTTAGACAAGCCCTATGTTAGTAAAAGCCGGCCTCTGTTCATATTTGATGCTCGATGGGCTCGCAACCCGAATGTCAAAGCCATGATGACATATGTTTGGTTGGAGGACATTCACGGGTCTCCCATGTACCAACTATGGGAGAGAATTAAAATACTCCGCCGTTTACTCTATGATTGAAGTAGCGAGGGTACGACTAAGGGTGAAAATCGGTACGGTATCGGTATCCCAATACCAAATACCGAATTACATCCTAAATACAATCACAATCCCAATATCTAAATAATTTTGGTATCCCAATCTCAATCCCTAAATATTTCGGTATCCCAATCGGTATTATCGAATAAGAAATTAATTACCTTTGCAATTAATAATTACATATATAAATTAGATTTGATTGTTTAATATAGGACAAAGAGACTAAGCAAAGAGTCTTGAGTTTGTCTAGAGATAGGATATGGGTAAGGAGAATGGAGGAGATGTGACATCTCAAGTTTTTGTCAATGGTAATCTTTAATTTGATGAATTGGAGGCTGAGAGAAGACTAATACTAGTGTATGTTTTTTGGTGTTATGAAAATAACAATAGATTGGTGGTTGAGGGTCGTGTAGTAGTGAATGAGAGAGTTTAGTTGAGAGCATAAAATACACATTAGCTTATATTTTGGTATTGTTCGCTATCTCGGTATATACCAATCCCAATCCCGTAATCCCTAATACCGAATAATAATTGAAATTGAATCCTAATCTCAATCCCAAGAAATAATACGTGTATTGGGTAATACCAAATATAGACAAATTCGGTACGGTATTCGGTATATCCCAAATACCGGTACCAAACTTCTAGCTCTAGGTACGACCAACTCTCAGAAATATCAAGACCCTTCACGCTGAGATTGATCGTGTGAAACTTATCAGCCCAAACAACTGGGAAGAGGTGAGGGTACTTGAGGTTGAGTTGAGTCGGCAATGGGAGGCAGAGGAGGTTTACTTGCAACAAAATCGAGGGTTTGCTGGCTCAAGAAAGGCGACAAGAACACGTCATATTTCCATATAGTCATGCAGACTCGTCGAAAACAGAAATTTGTGACAGGCCTCCGTAATGATAATGGAGAATGGATTACTGAGGAATGAGGGAAGGCTCATATCACCACTGATTTTTACCAAACACTCTTTCCCTCAGAGAATCAGGTCCTCAACATGGAGGCCAGAAATTGCTAATCGGCCTATCGATTGCAAAGTCACGACAGAAATGAACGCTGGCCTTACGAAATATGTCCTTCCTAGAGAAATTTGGAAAATGGTGTTCTCTATGGGATCAAAGCAAGCCCCTAGATCTGATGGATTCACGGGTAAATTCTTCAAGGCCTTCTGGGATGTGGTGGGTACATCGGTTATTGAGGATGTTCGTTCTTTCTTTAGTACCAATAGGCTTCTCCGAAGCTTTAACCACACTTGGGTGACGCTGATCCCCAAAGTAGACGTTGTTGAGGAAATGAGGCAACTCAGATCGATAAGTTTATGCCAGTTCGTGTATAAGATTATCACAAAAATCATGGCGAACAGCCTAGCTCAATTCCTACCTCAGATCATCTCGGAAGGACAAAATGCTTTTATCCGTGAGCGGAAAATTGTGGAAAATGTCCTTAGGGCATGAATTAATGCACTATCTTAAAATCAAAACATGAGAAAAGAAAGGGTACATGGCTCTGAATGTTGACATGGAAAAGGAGTATGATAGAGTTAAATGGTCGTTTCTTCTTGGGTTTTTGAAAAGCTAGGCTTTAATTCTTCCTTAGGCCTCTATGCTTATGAATGGCAAGCCCTCGGGGTTCTTTATCCCTTCTCATGGACTCCGTCCGGGGGGGGGGGGGGGGGGGGGCGTTTTTCCCTCTCATGTTTGTGCTTTGCACATAGGGCTTTGCGGCGCTCCTCGGACATGCTATTTCTGCTAGGAAACTAGAAGGCGTTAAAGTTGCCCTTAGGGCGCCTCGCATTTCGCATCTGATTTTTGCGGATGACTCTTATTTGTTCCTCTGTGGCTCCTTACAAGAATGTGAGAACCTGATTGAGGTCCTGAATGAGTATGAGGAATACAGTGGTTAGCGGGTGAACCTGGCTAAATCGACAGTTTGCTTTAGCAAAAACATTATTGTACCTAACCAAGAGTTCCTTACTCAAATTTTGGGGGTTGATGCAGTATGTGTCCAGGACAAATACATGGGCTTGCCCACACTGATAGCCTAGTCTAAAATGGATACCTTCTATTTTTTTGAGGCAAAACTGCTTAGTCGACTTCAGGGATGGAAGCAACGGACTTTGTTGTGGGAAGCTAAAGAGACTCTGATCTAATCTATTGCCTTGTCTCTACCAATGCATGTCATGTCTTGCTTTAAACTTCCTCTCTCTCTTTGTCAACTCCTTGACAACCATGTAGCCAGATTTTTGTGGGGTGTGGAAAGGGATCATTCCCGAATTAGGTGGATGTCCTGGCGCAATATGTGCAGAAGTAAACATGATGGTGGGATGGTTTTTTGTCGGTTTGAACATTTCAATCAGGTCCTCTTGGCTAAGATTGGATGGCACATTCTTTCTGAACCCCATTCGCTCTTGGCCCATGTTTATAAAGGGAGGTATTGTCCAGCCAGGTCTTTCCTCACTACCTCTGCCCGGTCACGTCCATCGTGGTGATGGTCGAATATTCTCTATGGTCGGTAGTTGTTAGTCACATGCCTTTGTTGGCAGATTGGTAATGGTCAAATTGCTTCTTTGCTTCACACTAGCTGGATTCCTTGCCTACACCCCCACTCTCCCTGCCTATAATCCCAGGTTCTCCAAGATGGGGGGGACCCAAAAGTGGCTGAGGTAATATCCCAAGGGGATGGGTAGTAGTGTGAGCAGAGGTTGAGTCAGTGGTTTGACCCAGCTACTTGTCAGGCCAACAAAACTATTCCTCTCCCCTCGTGACGATGTGGAGGACAAGTTGATCTATCATGACTCCTGCGATGGGATTTTTACATGCAGTTAAGTAAGCCTATCATTTGACAGTTTTGCTCGACAAGTAGGGTGGTTGATGGCAATCTATGGCCAGTTGGATGGATCGATCTGGATCTGTCTGTGGGAAGCTCGTATTCCGCCTAAGTTAACAGTGTTTTTATGGCAAATTTTCCACAGGATCCTTCCAACGACGGAAGCTCTTGGTGAAGAGAAGGTTCAGGTGCTTCCTATATATCTCGTCTGCTGGGCCGGCTGACTCGGAAACGCTGGAGCATTTATTTCTTTAGTGTTCAGTAGCTCGAGCTGTGTGGGATCATTCCGGTCTAGAGTACCTTGGCCAGGGCTTCCCTCGACATACTTTCCCGCTATTCCATAAGAAGTTGATGTTATTGATAAATCAGCCCCACTTGATTATAGCAGTTGTTGTCGTTCTTTGGCGGATTTGGAGATCCCGAAATTGGGTTGTCTTTGAAGGCAAACAATATGGGATCTCAATTTTAATGCGTCAGTTCCATCAGCAATACCAAGAATGGATTAGTTTGCCTTTAGATACCAGCCCGCGGGTGTCAATCCCTCAAGCGAGGGAGGCTAGGCTTCCTAATACTATAGTCTGCATGTGGGATGAGGCCACTAAGAGTAAGTCCCACTCTTCTAGGGGAATGGTTATCTTGAACCATGGGGGAAGACTCCTTATGCAGTTTCCTAATATCTATGATCCGATGACTGTTGAATTGCTTGTCCTCCGAGAGGCCATTGTTTGGTGTTTGGAGCTTCGACTCGTGGAGGTATGCTTTGCTGAGGATGCGAAGGTGGTCATTGATAAGATCAATGGGGCTGATACTAGGGTCAATCGCATTGGGACAATCCTGGAAGAGGTCGTCCATATTTTCACGATGCATAATAGGTTTCATGTACGATTTATAGGTCGGAGTAGCAATAGGGTAGCCCATTCAGTCGCTAGAAAGGCACTCTCTTTGTACACGACTACGTGTCGTTTATTTGATTTTCTGGCCTGGTTGAGCTCTAGGATGTAATGATCTTTTGGTTAATTAATATATGATTATCTTTTGTCAAAAATAAAAACATACACAAGTAGGAACGAAATCGAGATTTATAGACCAGAGGATTTAGACTTTCTTACTATATCAACTAAAAATACTAATAATTAGTGAGGAGAAAAATAATATTACAAATTATTATATTTTTTCGATCAATCGGTTGAATACAAATTATTCTCTAATGTCACTCTTTTGACTAGCGATATTAGTTATATCTACTATTGTCTATTGGAAGGGTGCCATAGATAAGTAGTTGCCAAATCAACAAAAACTCAGGTATATTGATAATTATGATTTTCTATACAACTAGTTTGGGAATTAATTTCAAGGTGTCCCTATTTTTAGTGATTTTATTAATAAATATTTATTTGTTTGCAAAATTTCCTAGAATGGGTAATAGTGTTTCACTTCTCTGATTTGCCCCAATTATGCTCTAGTGAATAGTTTTTGCAAGGTTAGTGGTGTTTTTCAATAGTAATATTATTTTCCTTTTTACCTTGGGTATCTATCGGGATTTTTCCAAAAGTAGGACTATTTAAAAATAAATTTCCAAAAATAGCACACAACTCCGAAAAATTCCAAAAATAGCACCGTTTCTGCAAAATCGCCACCCGTACCAGCGGTTTAGGCGAAAACCGCCACCCGGGAGCGCGTTTTTCGATGAAAACCGCACTGGTAGGGAGCGGTTTTGCAGACCGCACCCCCACCATGCGGTTTGGTTGAAGACCGCACCCCCACCATGCGGTCTGCTTTTTTTTTTTTTTTTTTGAAAAATCCTAACCAAGGTGGAAACTTCAAACGAACGTATCTTTGTGTTCGGGTATCCGATCGTCGCGAATTTTGTTTCATTCCGCACTACTTTTTGAGATCTCGCAAGTCAAAGACTGCCGAAGGTTGTTTGGTCCCGCCTTCGTCCCAAAAAATGTCGTTTGCTACCCCGAACGAGCTTTTTTCCAATTTCGTCAAACTTTGGACAACCCTAACTTTGTGCTCCAAAATCCAAACGGCATGATATTTTTTTTATTTCGCATAAATTTTTAAGGAATACAACTTTTATCATAGACATAATTTCAATATGTACGTGGATTGCAGAGAAGGGAAGGTAAGCTATTCCCAAAATCCAGTATATCCAAAAATAATTCATGTTTTGAAAATTCATTCCTAGTAAAAATTGTAGTCCTTAAAAAAAATTTTGAAGTAAAAAAAAAATTCATGTCGTTTGAATTTTGGAGCACAAAGTTATGGTTGTCCAAAGTTTGACGAAATCGGAAAAAAGCTCGTTCGGGGTAGCAAACGACATTTTTTGGGACGGAGGCGGGACCAAACCACATTCGGCAGTCTTTGACTTGCGAGATCTAAAAAAGTTATGCGGAATAAAAAAAAATTCGCGACGATCGGATACCCGACACAAAGATACGTTCGTTTGAAGTTTCCACCTAGGTTAGGATTTTTCAAAAAAAAAAAAAAAACAAACCGCATGGTGGGGGTGCGGTCTGCAACCAAACCGCATGGTGGGGTGCGGTCTGTAAAACCGCCCCCTGCCAGTGCGGTTTTCATTAAAAACGCGCCCCCGGATGGCAGTTTTCACCTAAACCGCTGGTACAGGTGGCGGTTTTGCAGAAAGGGTGCTACTTTTGTAATTTTTCGGAGTTGGGTGCTATTTTTAGAATTTTTTTTAAAACGGTGCTACTTTTGGAAAAATCCCGTATCTATCTTGTCTTGTGTTTTTCTAAAGGGAGAGACCGAATAGAGATTTATTTTTTTAAAAATTAAAATTTTCATGATGCTAACCCCTACAAAAGTAGCACCCTATCTTCTCCGCTCATATCTTGATTGTAGCAATCAAAAACTACTAATGTTCATTAATGTGGTTGCTTCTTCATTCAAGAGAACAGAGAATAATATTTAACTCAGCCTTTTCCCACACAAAAACTAGTAGTATATATCACATTGCTAGCCGAGCCCAAATCAAGCTATCAATGTTCACTTCACACCTTCAATCAACTGAACTAATCATATGATAAACATCTCATTCTCAATCTGATGAGAAGCAGAATCATCACGGCCACCTAGAATATGAAATAAAGCAAAATACTTTTACAGAGTCCTATATGTGCATTCCATGTAAACAAAATCTGAGGAGCAAGCCGGCCAAAAAGGACTGCGCAAATTTGTCTTTGTGTTGTGGGCATAAGGCCTTATAAATGGCTGGAGGGACCAAAAACAGCCATTAATAATGGAAGATGTAAACAGAAGAAGAGAAGGGCTAAAAACAAATGCAATATTATAGAATCCCCAACATGTGTTGTCAAGCGCGATGCCAACATATCGTTTTTGGGCTATTTAAAGCTCAAATAATGCAGACACGCACCCCACAAAATGGAATCAATCAATCAATATATATACAGAGCTTTGCATTAATTATAATTTGGATTGTAAAGCTTTGCATATCCTCTGGCTGTACGTACGGCTTGATTAGATTGCATGGCAGCATTATTTGTGGTACTCGATCGGCCCTTCAATAAATAGCACACCTAATTTGAGCTTATCAGCTGCACATATACATAACCTGAATTGGCATAGCTTGCTACTATGTATCAGATCTTAGTCATTGGATCCATTTGGAGGTTAAGAGTGAGTTAGTGATCTTATTCATATCTGCTGAATAGAGAACTTGATACTGAAAAAGAATTACAACATCGCATCCATTTGATAACCTATTCATTATTAATAAGGAATAACATTAAAAAAAATCACATAATTTTTTGTTGCCGACAAAATATGTATGTGGAAAACTAAAGAGAAACAGTTCAATGATTGGGGGAAGAAAATAAGAAAAACAAGAAGATATGGACTCGATGATTGCCATCTTTCCAAATGTTTCTTTGTTGCCCTAGCTAGCTTCCCTGTTTTCATTATAGTCCCAATCTTCAAAATTGATGGTGTTGGAAAAGCATAACTCTAAATAAAAATATGTTATCAATAGCTTTCTGGAAGAAAAAGCATTGTTTTAGGGGGAAAAGGGCACTTTGAGAGGGGCCAATTTAGAATAATATAGCTAAATAAGTTAAGGAGAGTGCTCACCTAAAAAAGAGTAATATTAATTGCATTGATAAGGAAATATCAGTTGCAAAACTTTCACATGGAAAGCCTCCATGATTGGCCACCTTGCTCCTCCATTAATAGTTAAGATAGTATATGATCTTGTTGCTTTTAGCATCCACTTTGTGGAGGCATGCCCTTTTCGTATATTATTAACATTTAATATATATAAATATGAAGTAAGGTTACTGTTGCATAAAATGTTAAATTTTGATGCCCTAAATTTAATTAAATCACAACTTAGTCACTATAATGTACATTTTACATTTTGATACCCCAAATTTATTTTTTTAATATATATAAATATGAAGTAAGGTTACTGTTGCATAAAATGCTACATTTTCATACCCCAAATTTAATTAAATCACAACTTAGTCACTATAATGTACATTTTATATTTTGATACCCCAAATTTAATTTTAATGTAAAATCATTGAACAATTATGTTTTGGTATCTAAATTTTATGAGATTTTCGTACCTACAATTTTTAAAATTTACATATTGGTCCAATGTTTAGATTTCACTTGAATCCATGAATACAATCCACCAATCCTTTTGAACCAATACATGAATCCAATCGACGTATAAATTTAGTTTGCCTCATTACGTGAAACATTAAATAAATGATAAAAGAGAGACAACTCTAAAATATTGTAAGAGCGAATTTATAAACTCATTTAGTACATTTACGGGTACTAAACAAACTTCTACTAACTACATGTAACAAAATATGCGACATCTACATAAGCAAGTGTCAATAAATTGCTACGGTGAAAAAGGGTTGACTTTTGTATTGATGGCCAATTAAAAGAAATGGTCAAAAAATTTCCATCATCTACTTCCTCTTCGTTTCATTTTTCGCTAGCCTTCCATAACCCTTTCTTTATTTTTTTCTATGCCTTCTTCGTCTAACCCTAATTAGTATACTATTTTTATTTACTCTAATCACAAGTATGAACGGGTCGGTACACAACTCACCAATAGTCTAGAGAACTAATAATTGAACTACGACCCACTAACTTTTTTAGCTTAATGTCGAGTCCAATTATATATATATATATATATGGTTATTAATTATTATAAATTTTTCATTTTTCACCATGAGATTTAAAGGCGTGAAATTTTAAGCGAGTTGCTTCTCTCTAGGGTTTTTCTTTTTCACTCAGGCTAGAATTTTCAACAATTATACATGGAATGTTTGCTTGCTATCTACACATATCAAATAAACATCTTGCATTTTCTATATAGAAGTAAATAATTATCATCTTAAATACATCACCATAAAAGGAATTAAGCCTCAGCTATGCAAATTACAATTTTGTACCTAAACTTAATAGATCTTTAGATTTATAATCTAAATTTATTTTGTTGGCATATAAGTCCTCAAAATATTGTTGGAACATTAATTTTTAGTATATAAATTTTTTGTGTATTACATTTTGGTACCTAAACTTTTGAAGTTTTATAAAAAATAGGTCTAATTTTTGTATCTATAATTACAACACTCTAGAATAAATGGGTATCCTCATACAAATTTAGATTATGGAAGTACATATTCATACCCTACCCAAACCCATCTACAAACGTCCAAACCCATATATACGTAACGCATTCCCTAACGATAATCAATGGGTCTACTTGGGTTTAGGTAAATATCATTTACTAGCCAAAATTTTCAAAAAAAATTAAATTGGATGTTAACCGTCATATATCTCTTTTCAGTCAATATTACTAACGAAACTGCTAAAAAAAATTAATTTTAGGCTAATAATACTAACAAAATATCATAACGGGTCATATAATATATACCCATAGGTCATCTCCGCTTCGCGACATGTCGCGGCATCGCCACCTAGTTACTAAATATAATGCTGAAGTTGGTTTACTATTGCATAATTATTTACATTTTGATACCCCAAATTTAATTAAATCAGAACTTAGTTATTATAATTTAAATTTTACATTTAGATACCCCAAATTTATTTTTAATGTAACAATTATGTTTAGTATCTAAATTTTATGAGATTTTCCTACCTAATCCCCAAATTTAATTAAATTTACATATTGTTCCAATGTTTAGATTTCACTTGAATCCATAAATTCAATCCACCAATTCTTTGAAACCAATCCATGAATCCAATCCACCAATTCTTTTAAACCAATCCATGAATCCAATCCACCAATTCTTTTAATGTAAAATCATTGAAACAATTATTTTTAATGTAAAATCATTGAACAATTATGTTTAGTATCTAAATTTTATGAGATTTTCCTACCTAATCCCCAAATTTAATTAAATTTACATATTGTTCCAATGTTTAGATTTCACTTGAATCTATAAATCCAATCCACCAATTCTTTTAAACCAATCCATGAATCCAATCCACCATAACATAAAAGTATAAATTTAGTCTGTAAAATACAACATGTTGTATAACTCAACTTTAGGAGAAGATTCGGCCATTTTATATTTGCTCATAACGTGAAACATTAAATAAAGGTTTAATACACTTGTATATCCAAAACTTTTACGGTTGTGCCAATAATATCCAAATTTTCCGGAATACCACTTATATCCATGTTTTAAAGTTGTTCTTTGCCAAATCTATCCATTTCCCAAAATATTTTTGGTTAAATACACTTGTATATCCAAAAACACCGTTAAAGAATGTGAAGGAATTGGATATAAGTGGTATTTCGGGAAATTTGGATATTATTGGCACAACCATGAAAGTTTTGGATATACAAGTGTATTTAACCTTAAATAAATTATAAAAGAAAGACGACTCTAAAATATTGCAAGAGCAAACTTATAAAATCATTTAGTACATTTATGAGGTACTAAACAAACTTCTACTAGCTACATGTTACAAAATATGCAACATCTAAAAGGGTTGACTGTTGTATTGACGACCAACTATTAGAATTGATCAAAACATTTCATCATCTACTTTCTCTTCATTTCATTTTTCACTCGCCCTCCATGACCCTTTCTTTATTTCTTTCTTTGCTTTCTTCGTCTAACCCTAATTAGTATACTAGCGAACAATAACTAAACACAAAAAGCCATAGATGGAAACCTAGCGAACAATAACTAAACACAAAGGCGATGATTGTGCAAAAAGCCATATACGAAAACCTAACAAACAATAACAAAACACAAAGGCGATGATTTGTGCAAAAATCCATAGACGAAAACCTAGCGGACAATAACTAAACACAAAGGTTGTAGAATGAAGAGTGGGGTAAAAGAATGAGTTGGAACTTCCCAACTTGCACTTGGAGGAGTGTGGGAGCCACTAATGAATAGTAACTCAAATCCCCAAATTTAATTAAATTTACATATTGTTCCAATGTTTAGATTTCACTTGAATCATAAATCCAATCCACCAATTCTTTTAAACCAATCCATGAATCCAATCCACCATAACATAAAAGTATAAATTTAGTCTGTAAAATACAACATGTTGTATAACTCAACTTTAGGAGAAGATTCGGCCATTTTATATTTGCTCATAACGTGAAACATTAAATAAATTATAAAAGAAAGACGACTCTAAAATATTGCAAGAGCAAACTTATAAACTCATTTAGTACATTTATGAGGTACTAAACAAACTTCTACTAGCTACATGTTACAAAATATGCAACATCTAAAAGGGTTGACTGTTGTATTGACGACCAACTATTAGAATTGCTCAAAACATTTCATCATCTACTTTCTCTTCATTTCATTTTTCACTCGCCTCCATGACCCTTTCTTTATTTCTTTCTTTGCTTTCTTCGTCTAACCCTAATTAGTATACTAGCGAACAATAACTAAACACAAAAAGCCATAGATGGAAACCTAGCGAACAATAACTAAACACAAAGGCGATGATTGTGCAAAAAGCCATATACGAAAACCTAACGAACAATAACAAAACACAAAGGCGATGATTTGTGCAAAAATCCATAGACGAAAACCTAGCGGACAATAACTAAACACAAAGGTTGTAGAATGAAGAGTGGGGTAAAAGAATGAGTTGGAACTTCCCAACTTGCACTTGGAGGAGTGTGGGAGCCACTAATGAATAGTAACTCAAATCCCCAAATTTAATTAAATTTACATATTGTTCCAATGTTTAGATTTCACTTGAATCATAAATCCAATCCACCAATTCTTTTAAACCAATCCATGAATCCAATCCACCATAACATAAAAGTATAAATTTAGTCTGTAAAATACAACATGTTGTATAACTCAACTTTAGGAGAAGATTCTGCCATTTTATATTTGCTCATAACGTGAAACATTAAATAAATGATAAAAGAAAGACGACTCTAAAATATTGCAAGAGCGAACTTATAAACTCATTTAGTACATTTATGAGGTACTAAACAAACTTATACTAGCTACATGTTATAAAATATGCAACATCTAAAAGGGTTGACTGTTGTATTGACGGCCAACTAAAAGAATTGATCAAAACATTTCATTATCTATTTCCTCTTCATTTCATTTTTCACTCGCCCTCCATAACCCTTTCTTTTTTTTCTTCGTCTAACCCTAATTATTATACTAGTTTTATGTATTCGCATCACAAGTATGAACGGGTCCATACACGATTCACCAACAGTTTAGAGAATTAATAATTGAAGCATGAACCACTAACTTTTTCAACTCAATGTCGAGTCTATTTAAAAATAAATATATATGGTTATTACTTATTAGAAAGTCGTCATTTTTCACTATGGGATTTGAAGGCGTGAAATTTTAAGCGAGCTTCAGTTTGTATTCTTCTTACTTCTCTCTAGAGTTTTTCTTTTTCACCCAGATTAGAATTTTCAATAATTATACATGGAATGTTGGCTAGGTATCTACACATATAAAATAAATAGTTTCCATTTTTCTATAAAAAAGGTAAATAATTATCATCTTAGATACATCACCATAAAAGGAATTAAGCCTCAAATATGCAAATTACAGTTTGGTAACTAAACTTAATAAATTTTTATATTTATAACCTAAATTTATTTTTTTGGCATATAAGTCATCAAAATATTGATGGAACATTACATTTTAGTACCTAAAATTTATGTATATTACATTTTGGTACCTAAATTTTTGAAGTTCTACATATAGGTCTAATTTTAGTATGTGTAATTAAAGCACCCTCGATTAAATGGGTATCCATACCCAACTCATACAAATTTAGATTATGGAAGTAAATATCCATAAACTACCCAAACTCATCTACGAACTTCCAAAACCATATATTACTAACAAAATTGTTAACAAAAAAAATAATTTTAGACCAATAATACTAACAAAACATTATAACGGGCCACATAATACATTTTCATAGGCCATCTCCACTCCGCGACAAGAAGCGGCATCGCCACCTAGTATATATATAAATCTGAAGTTTGGTTATTGTTGCCAAACAAATAACAAAATAGTCACTATCTAACAAATTACAAATTAGTCATTATAATGTACATTTTACATTTTGATACCTCAAATTTAATATTATTTTATTATAAATTGGCCCAATATTTAGATTTCACTTGAATTCATGAATCCAATCCACCAATCCTTTTGAACCAACCCATGAATCTAATCCACGATAACTCAAATTTAATTTTTAATGTAAAATCATTGAACGATTATGTTTTGGTATCTAAATTTATGAGATTTTCATATTTACAATTTTTTTAAATTACATATTGGTCCAATGTTTAGATTTCACTTGAATCTATGAATCCAATCCACCAATCCTTTTAATCAATCCATGAATCCAATCCACCATAACATAAAAGTATAAATTTAGTTTGTACCATACAAGATGTTGTATCACTCACTTGTAGGAGAAGAATTAGCCACTACCTAGCAAATTACAAATTAGTCACTATAATGTACATTTTATATTTTGATATTCCAAATTTAATTTTAATGTAGGCCTAATACCACTGGGAAACCCGAACTATTAACTTTGTGTCATTTGTGTCCTAAAGTATTCGATATGACATTTGTGTCCCAACCTATGATAGTTTTGTGCCATTTGTTTTCTGCCGATTTTGTTGACCGTTATATATAACGGTTGACCAGACGGTGGTCAATCTGATGTTGAATTTTGCTGACATGGCAAAAACGTGGCAGCCACATAGATGCCACATCATTGACACATCATATTTAAATTCAAATTTTTAAAAATGTAAACTCAATTAGTTAATATTGTTTCTGAAAATTAAATTAAAATATAAAATAAGTAAAGGGAAGTGATGAGCTCTTTCTAGCCATCGTCTCTTCAGCTACTCCCCCTGCTCTTCGGCTTCTCCCCGACCGATCCTGCTTCCGTCGCTTTCTCTCCCACACCCGCCATATCGTTCTGTTCGAGAGAGAATCCAGAGAAAGGGAACCGCCACCTTCAAATCCCTTCCGTCAATCAGCATGTATGTCTACGATATCTCGTCGGCGCCTTCTCCACGACAAGCTGCCCTTTCAGAGCGACCTCGCTTCCTCAACCCTCTCCATTTGGAAGCTATCAAGAGATATTGAATCCGAATCGATGACGTTGAAGGAGAAGGCGATGGTGGTTGTGGAAGCTATCACCACCTATTCGGACAACGGCTGAGTTGTTTCTGCCTATAGTGGTGTGGTGATGTTGATTGAGGCATGCCGATCACGAGATCTGGCTACGCAACCACTCTCGTCGTTCGTCTTCCCTTGACTCCGAAACCAAAGCTCACCGTCACCGCCACATTCCCGAAGCTCACAGTCAGCATCGTCCACAATCGCTAGCTTTTGTATTGGGGATGAGCGGAGGAGACGCAAGGCAGAGGAGGAAAGCAGCAAGGGGTATAGGTGATAGAGAGGGAGAGAGAAGGTGGGAGCTGGGAGTCGATTTGCCCTTCCATTTTCCGCTTTCTTGTTTCGTTTTCCTCCCGGATCTAGCCGATTTCGAACTGAAATCGTTCTTCTTCTTCCCATGATTCCGAACTGCTCACTGCGGCCGGTGCTGAATCTCGCTCCTTCTGGCGCAGGTGGTGGTGGGGAATGGTCGGTGCCTGGGTTGATGACGATTAACTGGCGATGGAGGGGAATGGTGACGGGTTTGGTGGCGAATCGGTAGAGATGAATACGGCACCTTTCAAGGACCAATTAGAGGGAGTTGAGGAATCGCCAACAACAAGCACCTGCCATCCCGATCTTGACGAGCTGTTTGAGCGAATCCCAAGGGTAATAGAGATTTGGCTGGGGAGAATCGGCGGCCGAAAATTATGTGGTGAAAGGCGGTTGTAGGCAGTTGCGATTTGGCTTGAGAGAATCCCAAATCAGTTCGTTTACTGTTCTTGTTTTTTTTTTAATCTCTTTTTTCTTATATGAAAAATAATTATAAATTAATAATAAAAGTTCCACGTCAGATGCCACATAAGCGCTGACTAGACTTTCTGTTAAAAACTAACGGTCAACACTAGTCAACTCTAACGGAAAAATAGTTTAGGACACAAATGTCATATCGAATACTTTAGGACACAAATGACACAAAGTTAATAGTTCGGGTTTCCCAGTGGTATTAGCCCTTTAATGTATATTGGTCTAATGTTTAGATTTTACTTGAATCCATGAATCCAATCCACCAATACTTTTGAAACAACCCATTCCAATACATGATACCAAATTTTAATTTTAATGTAAAATCATTGAAAAATTATGTTTTTGTATCTAAATTGTATGAGATTTTTGTACCTACGATTTTTTTAATTTTACATATTGGTCCAAGTTTATATTTCACTTGAATCCATGAATCCAATCCACCAATCCATGAATCAAATCCACCATAACATAAAAGTATAAATTTAGTTTATACCATACAAGATGTATCACTCAACTGTAGGAGAAGATTCGACCATTTTATATTTGCTCATTATGTGAAATATTAAATAAATAATAAAAGAGAGACGACTCTAAAATATTGTAAGAGCAAATTAATAAACTCATTTAGTACATTTACGATATACTAAACAAACTTCAACTAACTTCATGTAACAATATATGTAAGATCTACATAAACAAGTGTCAATAAATTGCTTTGGTGAAAAGGGTTAACTATTGTATTGACAGCCAACTAAAGAATTGGTCGAAACCTTCCCATCATCTACTTACTCTTCCTTTCATTTTTCACTCTCCTTCCATTATCCTTTCTTTATTTCTTTCTTTGCCTTCTTTGTCTAACCCTTATAAATTAGTCTACATTTTACATTTTGATACCTCAAATTTAATTTTAATGTAAATTGGTCCAATGTTAGATTTCACTTGAATCCATGAATCCAAACCGCCAATCCTTTTGAACCAACCCATGAATCCAATCCATGATACCTCAAATTTAATTTTAATGTAAAATCATTGAAAATTTTAAGTTTTGGTATCTAAATTTTATGAGATATTCGTACGTACCATTTTTTTAAAATTTACATATTGGTCCAATGTTTAGATTTTACTCGAATCCATGAATCCAATCCACCAATCCATTTGAACCAACCCATGAATCCAATCCATGATACCCGAATTTAATTTTAATGTACAATCATTGAAAATTTATTTTTTGGTATCTCAATTTTATGATATTTTTGTACCTTTAATTTTTTTAATTTTACATATTGGTCCAAGTTTATATTTCACATGAATCCAATCCACCAATCCTTATAAACCAATTCATGAATCTAATGCACCATAACATAAAAGTATAAATTTAGTTTATACCATACAAGATGTATCACTCATCTGTAGGAGAAGATTCTATCATTTTATATTTGCTCATTACGTGAAACATTAAATAAATGAAAAAAGAGAGACGACTCTAACATATTGCAAGAGCGAATTAATAAACTCATTTAGTACATTTACGAGCTACTAAACAAACTTCTACTAACTACATGTAACAAAATATGTCAGGTCTGCATAAGCAAGTGTCAATAAATTGCTACGGTGAAAAAGGTTGACTGTTGTATTGACAGCCAACTAAAGAATTGGTCGAAACCTTCCCATCATCATCTACTTCCTCTTTGTTTCATTTTTTCACTCGCCTTCCATAACCCTTTCTTCATTTTTTTTTTTTTGCCTTCTTCGTCTAACCCTAATTAGTATACTATTTTTATGTATTCCAATCACAAGTATGAACGAGTCCATACAGTACACGACTCACCAACAGTCTAGAGAATTAATAATTGAACGATGAACACTGAATTTTTCAGCTAATGTTGAGTCCAATTAAAAATAAATATATATGTTTATTACTTATTAGAAATTCTTCATTTTCCACAATGGGATTTGAAGGCGTGTAATTTTAAGCGTGTTCCGGTTTGTATTCCTTTGGCTTCTCTCCAGAGTTTTTCTTTTACACCTAGGATAGAAATTTCAAAAATTATACATGGAATGTTTGGCTAGATATCTACACATAACAAATAAATTGTTTCCACTTTTCTATAAAAAGGTAAGTATCTATCATCTTAAATACATCACATAAAAGGAATTAAGCCTCAACTATGCAAATTACAGTTCGATACCTAAACTTAATAGATTTTTAGATTTATAACCTAAATTTACTTTTTGGCATATATGTCCTCAAATATTGATGGAACATTACATTTTAGCACCTAATTTTTTTGTGTATTACATTTTGGTACCTTAACTTTTTATGTTCATTAATAGATCTAATTTTTGTATGTGTTATTAAAACACCCTCGAAGGTATGAGTATCCATACCCAACTCATACACATTTAGATTATGGAAGTAAATATCCATATGCTACCCAAACCCATCTACAAACTTCCAAACCTAAATATACGTCACCCATACCCTACCCATAATCAATGGGTCTGCCAAACCTCGACAGTATCTTTTGGATGTAGCTCTTCTATGACAAGAAAAACTTCTTCTTCGACTTATCCCAGCAAATCTCCATACCCAATATCTTCTGAGCAGCTCCCAAATCCTTCATCTCAAACTCAGCACTGAGAAGCCCCTTTAACTTCTAGATATCAGACTTCGACCTCGCAGCTATGAGCATATCATCCACATACAGAACAAGATAGATCATGGAACCATCCTTCACCTTGCTGTGATACACACAACAATCATATGGATTTCTGGTGTAGCCCAGGGTTTGGCCCAAAGCGGACAATATCGAACTAATTGAGCAGCCCGGTTTCGACAAGTGGTATCAGAGCCTGGTTGGGAGGATTTGGGGCGGTGGACGTCAGTTTGGTTGACCCTCATTTGGTGACCTCGAGATTTGAGATATGCGTTTGTCTGGCGGGTCAATGGTGATTCGCGTTGTTTGGTGGGTCCAGGAGAGATCCACATTTGGGCTTTGGCGGAAAAAAGAGAGTTCCGCATTTGGGAAGCAGATCAAAGAGAGTTCTTTGTCTGGTAAAGTCCTTGTACCGAGAAGTCCATCAATACAAGGCGCCTGGCGGATCAAGAAAATCGTTGAGGTGAGGACACGAAGTTCGTGGTCCTTGGCTTGAGGGGAGGATTGTTATGGGACAATCCAAGTACCACATGGGTAATACAAGGGAAGGATCGCTTGTATATTAGTGTCCACCTAGCCCAATTAGTACGAGACCTTTTGGGGAGGACACCCAAAATTAGAACCGTGCGGGCTTGACCCAAAGCGGACAATATCGTACTAATTGAGCTGCCTGGTTATGACAACAAGCAAAAGGAAAAAAGTGATCTTGGAGGTACATGAGTGACCCAAACCAACTTGTGCGGGAAGTCAACATCGCCAAAGGACTTAGAGGAGATGATGCACTTATATTGTTAAGCATGTATGCACTAGACCTGATAGTGCACATGTTGTTAGTGTTGGGCTGTTGTAATTACATTTAGTCTCTTCAAGCCCTCTTTCCTCGATTCAATGTTCAAACCTTCTCAGAAAGCAAAGGTTTAGTTTTGAGCCCAGGTCGACCCAGTCCCACGAGGTTTACATCCAATTGAAGTTCTTTTGGCCGAGGTGGTCGCTCTATTTGTAGAGAAAGTGGTAGTTTGACCACGCCTCTTGTAGTTTCACCTCGAGTTACAAAGTGGGGAGGCACTTTTTTATACAATTACCTCGATCCAGAATCCCCATTTCAGTGGCATCGCTTCCGCTTGAGGACTTGTGACTCTCGATCATGTTCAAATACACCAGGTTCCCTAGTTTTTATGTCATTCTATCTCCAAGTCCTTCTTTTCGTGGAATAGCTCTGGAATAGCTAAAGGCTGAGATGTGAGAGAATCAGAGAAAGATTACTTGATGATTGGAGACTTTCCCTTCTTGCCAATTGTAGTCCTATCTTCTTGAACAAAGCAAAAAGGTCCAATCGGAGACCTTCTTGGCTCGGATCAGTCATTCAACTTCCTTTCTCAACTAAGAAGGAGAAAAAACTTGAATCGGTTACCTTGGTTAGGTTAGTCAATCCCAATCCGCTCACACTAAGAATAAAGTAAGACAGTACTCACCTGCATGCAATAGAAAGAATAAGGGGGAGCATCGCTAGGCTTTTGATGACATAAAGAGTTAGGAGACTATAACATTCCACGGAAGCACTTCTTTTTCTTACTTCTTTGTAAAGAGTGCTAGCGCTAGCGTCCTTCTCTGTCTCAATCAATGGCAGAAAAAAGTGGCCCACTCAAGTCGGAGCTCACTTATCTATAGAATTTATCTTCCAAGGGCCAGTCTACAGAGGAAAAAAGGAGAAAGATTTACGCAGAATTTGAATCTGAAATTGTAGGGTAGAATATAAGTTCTTTCTTCCGTCACCTCTTATACTTCTTTCAAGTAGATCGTTTAAGAAGTGAGATAGCTCGGCGAGCATTCCCATTGGGCTAAAACTCTTAGACTACCTGGACTTAGATTTTGCTCTTTGTTAAAACCAAGGATTTTAGAATTGAAATATCGTGCCGAAAATGTCAGCGATGGAATATTTTATGTCATGATTCAATTGTATTATACCGTCTGTTTGGCTTTAACAACACCTGTTACTATCTCTTAGAGAAGTATGTATGTCAAATGGGGGAGCTTAACATGAATGTTGAGAAGGCTACTTATCTAGGAAAAAATCCCAGAATACACTAGTTAGTAAAAAAAATTCCCAAAATAGAGTACTTACGAAAATATTTCCTAAAATACAGCAGTTTGGGCATCACCGATGCGGACCAAGACAGTGAATTGCATCACCGATGTTGACAAAAACGGTGAAGGGTTCACCGTTTTTGACAAAGGCGGGGAAACTATCACCGCCTTTGTTTAAAACGGTGAACCCTTCACTGTTTTTGTCAAAAACAGTGAACCCTTCACCTCTGTCGTCCAAAACGGTGAACCTTCACAACTGTCATCCAAAACGGGGATTTTTTTCCCATGTTTTACAACCCTGGTAGGTTGGAAGTTAGGTAACAGCAACCTAGCATTCACCGTCTTGGTCAAAAGCGGTGATGGTTCACCGCTATTGTCAAGCGCGGTGATTAGGCCCCAAAAATTCCTATAAAAACCCAATCCTCAAAATTCTCTTGCTGCCTTACAGCAATTCAGTATGAAATTAGTGCCTTGTTGGTCCTTTTCTCAGTTGGCTTACAGCAACAAGAAACTCACTGAGATTCGGTATGTTATAATTATGTATTGTTTACATGTTGATGTATTAGTAATTATATGTCTGTATTTAGTGAATTTCGGTTATTGGCAAATGTGTTATGTTAGAGATATTTAGATGAATTATGGTATGATTGATGTTAGTTAGTTATGAATTTAGATGAATTTGGATAGTTTTCTCATGATAGATCAGTTAGTTGCGGTTGTTAATGGGTTTGGATGATATTATTTTTGTATCCCTAATGTACTAATTATACTATAGTAATCTTATTCGAGTTAAGCTAATAGTTACTTATTGTAATTTGAAGACATGGGTAAATTTAAGTAGTTTCAGCTTATTATTCAGTGGAATGGTCGGGTGAGAAACTCGGACTTTGGGATCGACTATGAAAATGGCGAATCCACTATGCTAAAAATTGAGTCGAGATACACGTGGCAAGAACTACGTGACATTTGTGAAGAAAGGACTTGTACGGATGGGCAAAGGAGAGTTGGTCAAATTACTTAGCGGTATCCAAACATGAGTGCTGGCGGAGTTATGTACGAAGAAGTTGTCATAAATGATGATGACGCGGTGAACATGATGATATAGTTCCTATCTGACAACGGGATGCAGCCTGCAGAAGTGTATGTCGAGACCAAGCCGGTCGGTGAAACTCATTTTCACCAATATTCTTGTGATGATGGTTTTGCAGGAGGGTACGGCTGGGGTGGTAGTTCAAGCAACATTGGAGGAGGTAGTTCTGCAGGAAGCTACGACTGGGGTGGAGGTCCAAGAAACTACAGAGGAGGTAATTATGCAGGAGGTGTTGGGTGGGAAGAATACCCGCAAAATGATGAGACTGCCCATTCATTGATCCTAACGGTGATCAATGGCCTGCTTGGGGGCCAAAGTGGGCTGACATTGAGAACCACCTTCGAACTGGGCGTACTTCACATGACCGAGAAGATGAGGTTGGTTATGTTGGTAACGATGATCCCCCTGAGCCGAGCTATCCATTTGCCTCTAGCGACGAGGAAAGTGAGGAATATTTGAGATCAGTCAGTGAGGATGAAGATACGGACGATATCGAGGAGAGCGAGGTGGCATTCCGTGAGGCACCAACGCCTTACTACACAGAGGTTCCATCTCAATTTTCATATAATCAGAACGATCCCCCTGACTTTTGGTCTATGCCTGTGTATAATCCGACTGCCAATTTGGAAGTGGGTATGGCGTTCACTTCGAAATTCGATGTTCAAGATGCTTTTATCGAAGAAGCCATGCGGCGCAATTTCGAATGAAAGGTAAAATATTCTGACACCAAACAACTACATGTCATTTGCAAAAATGTTGGAGAGGGTTGTTTGTGGCAACTGCGGGCTGCAAATATGAAGAGAAAGGGTGCCTGGGACATTCGGACAGCAGAGAACAACCACAGCTGCTCCTCAAACATACTATCCCAAGATCACCGGCAACTGAAAGCAAAGAAAGTGGCAAGAACCATTAAGCACTTGATCGAGGCACAACCAGATATTAAAATCAAAGCTATCATTGCCGAGGTGAAGGATCGACACTCCTACACGATCAAGTATAAGAATGCGTGGCATGGGAAGCAGAAGGCCATGGCTGAGGTATATGGTGATTGGGACGACTCGTATGCTTTACTCCCTAGATTAATGGCCGCAATGGAGGAGTCCAACCCTGGGACTGTTTTCGTGCCCTGTTACAACAATGTATACACTGAGGATCAAGTTCGAGTACAGCTCGAGTTGATGTTTCATCGTCTATTCTGGACCTTCAAGCCATGCATTGATGGTTTTGCTTTCTGCATGCCAGTTATCCAGGTATATTACGGTCTAAACAATGTTGTTGTGTTTCTTTTTTTTACTAAGTAATATTTATACTAACTATAAATAATTTTAACAGGTTGATGGAGCATTCCTTACTGGGAAGTATAAAGGAACTCTTCTCATTGCCACTGGCGTTGATGGAAATTTAAGTATTTTCCCCCTGCGTTTGCAATAGTTGAAGGGGAGAACAACTTAAGTTGGGCATGGTTCTTTGACATGCAACACCACCATGTCACACAAAGAATGAGTATTACAATTATATCTTATCAACATGCCGGGATTAAGCACGTCGTGAATAATTTTCCCGGCGAATGGGGGTGGACATAGCGTTGGTGTATTCGACACTTTCTCGCAAATTTCCAGCACAAGTTTGGGAAGAAGAAAGACATAATAGATCAATTGTGTTGTGCAGGTACTAATGTAATTATGTGCTTGTTCATGGTTTACTTTTCATATGAAATTTCTCATGTCTTAATTATTTATTATGTGGTCTTGAAGCGGTTGCACGTCAAACAAAGAAATACGAGCAGAAGATGAAGGTGATCCGTCAGATACACCGGGCTGGTGCAGTTTGGGCAGAAGGTCAAAATCTGCACATGTGGACATTCCACATGGACAATGGGGCTAGATTCGGCATTGCAACTACCAACCATGGCGAGAGCATAAATGGACATTCACTAAAATAACTAAATTCTCTAAATTCACTAAAATACTAAAATGACATACTTGGAATAAAATTAGCATGTAAATTAATCTTACTTGACACCATAGGGGGGATTTTCTAGAAAGCGTAGCTCCTCACTTGGACACCAAAATTCATGCGGGTCTCGGGGAGCGAACATTGGAAGATACTCCCATGCCCAGAGTTGGAGTATGAACATCGCATCTCCACCTTGTTTCGCTCCCAAACCTTACGGCCGACCCCCAACTCTTTCCCCCGATCTCGTCCCAATCACTGAGGAGAAACGGCAACCACATGCCTTGAATCCAAGGGTTTGCCTTGTCGGCGAACAGAAATCCACCAACCAATCCAATGAGGTAGACGCGTGCATATCGCCCCACCTGATCTTCGGGGGTGTCTGGCCCTAAATTCACTTCCTGTTGGATGTGTTCAACAAGCCAGGGGATCGAAACTTGCCCCGCATTGAGCGGTGGATGCCCAACCCCTTGAACGGGCGTTGTGGTTGGCATGTTGAACACCAAACGCTAGAGAATCAACGGCCCCCAACCACCTTCGGATTTACTTGAGTTGTCGATGATGGCCTCTCTAGTGACCGGCAGCCCGGTGAGTAGGGCAACATCTTTGAGGGTGATCGTCATTTCCCCCTCGGGAAAGTGGAAGGTATGCACTTCGAGGCGCCATCGCTCTGCCATTGCCGTAAGCAGATCGTTGTCGATATCAAGCCGCATGAAATGCCTCAGCATGTGCAATCTCGTCCTCTCTAGATATGGCTCGAGACGAGGATGCCAATTAGGCAATCGACATGTCCCTCGATGACTGATGGGAATAAGTGATTCCTACAAAACAAAAATACAATGTTGTTAGAAAAAAAAACGAAAAAAAAACTTTTAACCTATTGAAATAATTTACAAATTTATACGGTATAGACAGAGTGTCTACCGGATTATTGTCCCAAATTGCACGGGAGCGATGTTGTTCTTGCTCTTTTAAATATTTGTGATCCCTTGGGTCAGGATCGATATACAAATGAGGGTCGTATATCTCAGCGCCCATCTATAAACAAATATGAAATGAAATTAGAATATTTCAAACTCATTTAAAAAAACATCAACAAAGGTGGAAAAAAAAATTTTCGTACTCTCAGAGCCTTTTCGTCCATTTTTTGTCGAAAAGTTGGAGAGAGTATCGACGAAACTTTAGAGCAAAGGATTTAAAATAAAATAAAAACTCTAGTAATTCTTTCTAATGTGGAAGATCGGACTTAGCCGCAACCACAGAGCATACTTAGAACGAGGCTAGAGGGAAATCAGGGAGGGAGAAAGAAGTATAAAAGTGGTGGTGTGGGTTAGAATGAGGGGGGATGGGGTGGTATTTATAGGGAGGGCCACAGAGCATTCCTCGCTCTGGTCCACGACGGTGAAGTATTCCCCGCGGCTCTCGAGGGCGGTGAAATACGCGGATCGCTGACGTGGCTTGGTTTGACGTGGACGACAAGGATCGATGACGCGGACAGCGCCGGCTATCACCGCTTTTGTGATTAACAGTGAAGTGCCCGCGCGTGTCCATGTCAGCTATCCGCGCCACTTCCCCGTTTTGGACGACAGCGGTGAAGGGTTCACCGTTTTTGACAAAAATGGTGAACCCTCACCGTTTTTGTTTGCAGCGGTGATGATTTTCACTGTCTTGGTCTACAGCGGTGATGCCCAAACTGCTGTATTTTAAGAAATATTTTCATAAGTACTGTATTTTGAGAATATTTTTTACTAACTAGTATATTCTGGGATTTTTTCCACAGATAAGTCTTCTAATTATATAATTCTACTACTATCCTATTTGTCAATTTAACACCAAAACAAAAATCTCAAATCCGGCTTTTCCACCCATTCATTTTCCAGTTTGGTGGAAATAAAGGCTATTTAAATTTACCGTATACCAATAATGTAAGTATTTCTATTATAGATTACATGACTAAAACTGTTCAATAGGATGAAAATTTTGCCCTCACCCATGAGTATTTTACTATCCAACTCAATTGGATTGGGTATGAAATCCAAATAAATAGATATGGGTAGAGTTTGATATGTTAGCCCCTATACTTATTTACTTGGATTGGATTGGGTTTTTTACAAATGGATTTGGGTTTGCACTAATGCCCAAATGCAAATTACAGTTTTGCAAATTTTGGGGGAAATAAGTAAAATTGACTCAAAAATTTTAATCATAAGATTTTAAGGATATTAATCATGAATAGTGTAGGATTTTAAGGTCCATAGATTTTATAGTGAAATCAAAATAAATAAACAAAATCGTAAAAATATAAAATTTTAAGATTTAAATTGGAATTTTGACTACTCTAACGGGTGGTGTACTTGTTTCCCTCCACATCTCACCACCATCAGTCCATCACAACGCACTAGATCTAATGTGATATTTAGGAGCAAAATTTCACATCATATAATAATGCATTAGAATATTATTGATTTATTTCCCGCTTTGAAAAAAAAAATAGTGTGGTTAAGTGACTAGACGGGTACAAACAACATCATGGAAAGGTGCATCAAATTGCGGGCTAGCGTCGTGATCTGCTATAAATGGTGACAATGGATTGAAAACTCGGTGGTGACAGTTGCCACATTTATTCAAAATATCCGAGATGTAAGGGGACAACACAACCAATGGAAAATGAAATAGCATATTAAATCTCGTACTTAATTTTATTGGCATGCAGGATTTTGCACAAAGGGCCATGGCACTGTTGGGTGATAATACCCATTCACCAATGGTTATAGCCGCAACAAGCTAAGTGACGAGGTGGCTAACCGGCTACCTTAAGTATACATTTTTTTTTAAATACCTTATTTTGTACTAAACTATGATCATATAATTAATTTTGATCGGTGGTTTCAGAAATTAATATTCTGGCCTCAACTATGTAACATAGAGACTCAATTGCCCGATACCTAGTTTGACCGTCAATTTGGATGGCTAATACCATTGACTGTTAGTCAACACGCCATGTCATTGCCTCGTTAGCCTAAAAATCATTAAAAAATTCAAATTCAAACTATTTTTTTCGTAAGTGGGAAGAGATGGACTGGTACGTGTCTCACGATTTGGTTCGAGGCTATTTGTCTTTCAATTTCCGTCTACTCGTTCTTGTGATTAAGTTTTCAAATCGGGGCCATGGCATCATATGGGAAATCCGATTTTCTTTCGTAAGTGGGAAGCTGGGATTCAGCCAATTTCACCCAAGGTAGAGACGGTGCCGGTATGGGTTCGAATTTGGGTGTTGCCGTTCGAATACCTAGGCCAGGATGGAATTGAGTGGGTGGCTAGTACGATGGGGAAGCCATTATGGACTGATCAAAAAACGAGGTTGGGAGATCAACTGGGGTTCTCTAAGGTATGTGTTGAATTAGGGGCTGATTTTGATTTCCCGTCCAGAATTAAGTTGTACCCTGATAATGATCCGGAATTCGAGGTTAAGGTGGAATATGCGTAGCTTCCTAAAGTCTGCTCTAAGTGTGGTATCTTTCGGCACAGTTGCCAAGTAGTCCCTGAGGAAGAATGGTGTGTTAAGGCTGTTGCTGGTGATAATGTTGAAAAGGTAGACAAGGTGGCTAATCTGGGTGAGGATAGTATTATGATGGAAGTGGGGGTTAAGGGAAATATGCCAGAGGAAACGATAGAGGAAAGTAGTAACAACATAGGGGAGAATTTAGAGCTTACAATTCAGGAACCGCAAGTTGTTGCTACGCAAATAGCTACTGCTAGTGGGGGCTCTGAAGTGTGAAATGGCGATGCTAGCTACTTCGATCATAGGGAGTTTTGTTAATTTGCTTACGAACTAAAACACGGTTGATGGTATAGCAAGCTGTGTTGACAGCTTCAGCCCAGAAGTTACGAAAGCATATTGACCAGGGGTGTACTTACCTCTGGTTTTTAGGTCGTCATTCAGTTTGCCAATGATTTGATTTTCTGGGTGTCTTTTCTGAATGTGTGGTGGAGCTTGAGGAACTTGTGAAGCAGCTTGTGAGTCATAAGAAGGTTCATCCAGGTCTGATGATGTCACCATCTTCTCATTTTGTCCCTGTTCACTAAGAGAAACTTGACCAGAGGATGTTAATTCAAGTAAATCAAAGTGCAGAGTTTCATCTGGCACCTCAAAGTTTGATTCATTGAAAATGACATGAACTGATTCCTCGACTTTCTTAGTTCTCTTATTGAAAATTCTATAGGCTTGACCTTTGGATGAATAACCTAAGAAGATGACAGGATCTAATTTAGCATCAAATTTTCCAAGGTTATCTCTACTGTTGAGGGCAAAACACGGGCAACCAAAAGGATGAAAGTAAGCAATACTGGGAGTTTTTTCTTTCAGAATCTCATAGGGAGTTTTGTTAATTTGCTTACGAACTAAAACACGGTTGATGGTATAGCAAGTGGTGTTGACAGCTTCAGCCCAGAAGTATTTAGGAAGATTATAGTCAAGTAACATGGTCCCAACACATTCTATAAGGGTCATGTTCTTTCTCTCAATCACTCCGTTTTGTTGAGGAGTGCGAGGAGCAGAGAAGGTGTGATTTATTCCAAAATAATTACATAATGTCTCAAATGAATCTGAAATGAATTCTCCTCCGTTATCACTTCTAATGTTTTAAATGTTGAAGTTGTGAGATGCAAGAAAGTGTTCGAATTTTTTGTACGTTTCATCTTTGTGAGTTAAAAAATATAGCCAAGTGAACCTAGAAAAATCATCTACTAACACAAAGACATAGTTTTTTCCACCTAGACTAGTAACATTGCATGGACCAAACAGGTCCATGTGAATGAGTTCATAGGGACTGGTAGATTTAATGTCTAGTTTAGCTTTGAAGCTTTTTCGTTTATGTTTTCCAGCAGCACATGCATTGCAAAATAACTCAGCCTTATCCTTGAGTCTAGGAACTCCTCTAGCTAGGTTAAGTTTGGATAGTATGACAAGTTTTCCAAGGCTAACATGGCCCAACCTTTTATGCCACAGAAACTCAGGAGAAATGGATGAGGCAGCAAAACAGGTTTCGTTGAACATGCTGAGGTCTGAAAGGTCTACAATGTACATGTTGCTAACTCTTTTTCCAACAAAAAGAATTCTGTTTTCTTTAACATTTTCAACAGTGCACCTAGAATTTTCAAACACTACTCTATTTCCATCACTGCATAATTGACTAATGGACAAAAGGTTATGCTTTAAAGCCATCAACAAGTAACACGTTTTTAATAATAGGATTAGGATTTCTACCTATGCATCCTGAACCAATGATGGTTCCCTGATTACATCACCAAACGTTACTTTACCACCTCGCTTTGAATTTAAAGAGTTTAAAATGTGTTTCTTACCAGACATGTGGTGGGAACACCCACTGTCTAAATACCATTGAGTCTCTGCAGTAGGTGGACAATGTGGTTGGCTGGTCTTTAGTGAGAATTCAGCTTCATCAGGGGTTTCGAGGAATGCCATGTATGCTTCTGCATCTCCAGTGAACTCTTTTGTATCAGACTCGTAATCACTCCAAGAGGCCTTCATTGCCTTCTCTTTAGCCTTTAGTGTCAAAGGACAGTTGGCTCGGATGTGACCAGGCTTTCCACACTTATAACAGCTTTGAATTTCTCTGTCCTGATTACATGCATTACTTATTCTGGTCTGCGATTGTCGCAGCCTATCTTGAGAGAAGCTTTTAGATTTATCAGAATGATTAGAGCTACCATGCTGGTAATTTCGATTAGAAGTTCTCTGTTTGTGATCATTTTTAAATTTAAGCATGCGATGGAATTTGTTACTAACTAAGGCCAATTCTCTGTCAAAATCACTTCCTAGTTCACTCTCTGAGTCATAGTCTACAACTTGAGATTTAAATGCTAGAGATTTTTTCCTCTTCTCATCCTCTTTGCTTACTTGTTGCATTACATGCTCATGACTCATCAAGGACCCAATGAGTTCATTAACAGGTAGAAGACTCAGATTACGAGCTTCTTCAATAGCAATTCTTTTAGGTAACCATTCCTTAGGTAGGGATCTAAGGATTTTTTTGTTTAGATCTTTCGACTCAAAAGTCTTCCCCAGCCCTTTTAATTTGTTTATCATAATGGTAAAGCGAGAAAACTTTTCATGAATATTCTCACCTGGATTCATGATGAAGCTTTTATAGTCGTGGACAAGGAGATCGATCCGGGATTCCTTGATGTTTGACGATCCTTCGTAGGTATTTTCAAGTGAAACCCAGATTTCATGAGGAGATTCACAGTTCTCCACCATATCAGCTTCATCAGAGGCCATTACCGATTGAAGAATATGCATAGCTCTGCGATTAAGTTGAGCACTTTTCTTTTGAGCAGCTGACCAGAGATGTAGTTCTTCTGGTGCCATTTGAAATGGTCCATCGTGGACCACAATCCACAGCTCCTCATTAACTCCCCAAAGAAAGGTTTTCATCCTTTTCTTCCAGGTGGTGTAATTTGATCCTGTGAACACAGGAGGATGATTATATGAGGCATGCCCAAAGCTGGAGGTTGCCATTTCGACTAGATCTTTTCTTGGCAGCGTTGAGCTCGATCAAGGACCTAGCTTTGATACCACTTGTGAAATGGCGATGTTAGCTACTTCAATTTAGGGATTTGAAGGAAATGGGAATCGACAAGAATGGAACCAAAATCAGACTAAAAAGAGCTAGGCATCAGATAGATACCCATCTATCCTAATTTTGATTCAAATGGCCCTGGTGCCAATTAAGCCCACAGACTGACAGATTAAAAATACTGTGCTTGAAACAAACATGCCCGAGGCTTTCTTCAGAGAAGAGAGTGAGAACAGTCTTCTTCTTCCCTGAATCAAAACTGACGCAGAAGCAGAGCAAGGAAGAATAGAGTACTGCGATGCAGCAGGAAGAAGAATAGCAGAAAGTAAAAGAACACAGCGAGATTTTTAATGAGATTCACCACAAGGTTACTCCTCGTCCCGAAACAGCACCCACTATTCCGAGAGACACTTTTGATTTTCTTTGACTCAAAAGGAAGAAGAAGAACGAAAGAGTTGCACGCCCTTGAGTTTTGCTCAAGTTGTAATTGGGTCATCAACTATGGTTGGGAGCCCTGTTACTACTGTGCATGGGATTGAGAGGTTTAAGCCATCATTTTTTGGGAGCTTGCAACCTCAGTCCACTCAAGGGGGATAGAATTCAAGGAATTCTGCTGCACATGATAAAGGAAAGCGTGTTTGGGTTGATTCGCCTACAGTACCTCAGTTTAATGGAAAGAGAGGGGGTAAAGGTGGTAGGGGTTGTGGCAAGAAATGAAGATTATTACATGGAATACCCGAGGGTTCAAGGCAAAAGGTAAATATACAGCATTACTTAGGAAAATAAATAAATACAATATAGATATAGTAGCTATTTTAGAGCCTCGAATAAGAATTTCAGAAACTGAAAAGCTGATCAAGAAAAGGTTTCCAGACTGGGAATCTAAAGTCAAGCATAATCCAGCAGGGTTGGGGAAGATCTAGTTGCTCTGGAGGAAAGAAGTAAAGCTTAGTGTTCTCCATTCTTCGGATCAGTTTGTTCACTTCCTTGTTGATGATGAGTAGAAGTTCTTTGGCACAGTAATTTATGCATCAAATGATGAAAGGTCTAGGGTCTTATTATATAATGAGATCTCAAGGATACAAGTCAGAAGCCACCCTTGGGTGGTGCTGGGGGATTTCAACAATATCAGACATTCTTCAGAGGCATCAAATAGTCCTCAACCGGATTCTAGCATGCATTTTTTCAATCAGTGGATTTTTTATCTTGAATTAGAAGAACACCAAGCTACTAGTCCCTGGTTCACATGGTTAAACAAGCAGAAGGTGAGATCCATTGAAAAATGGCTTGATAGAGTTTTGGTCAATTTAGAATGGTTGGGGCATATGAGAGATAGTAAAGTACATTTGCAAAGCCCTGGGGTTTCTGACCACTGTCCAATGTTTGTGGAAACTGAGGTGGAGTTGAAATGTCTGCCTAAGCCATTCAAGTTTTTTAACTTATGGCTGTAGCACCCAAAGTTTAATAGTCTCCTTGAAGAGGCATGGAGTAGTAGAGTTAGTGGTCATCCTCTAATAAGAGTGTGCAAGAAACTGAAGAATCTGAAAACCCCTATTGAGGAAGCTGAATAAAGAGGAGTATTCGGATATTAGAGGAAGGGTCAAGGAAAAGGAAATGGAGCTGGATTTAGTCCAGCAGAAAGCTCTGGTTGATCCCTCCCCTGAGAATTTCGAAGCTGAGGGTGCTATGATGAAGGAACTTACTGATCTTTTGTTTGCTGAGGAAAGTTACTTGAGGCAAAAGTCAAGAGAAAATTGCCTTAAGACAGGTGATGCAAACACAGGTTTCTTTCACCGTTCGGTTAGATCTAAACAAAGAAGAAGCACAATTCTAGTTCTTAAAGATGAGGATGGATAAAAAAACTCAAGATGTGGATCAAATGGCTCAGATTGCTGTTAGGTTCCGTCCAATTCGGAGGGCGATTAGGTTGAGACATGATGAAGAGCTTTAGAAGGAGAGGATAGGTTTTTTTATCTTGAGTGAAGAATATGATTATTATTTGTGAAGAGGATGAGAGAAAAAATTGTAGTGGTGAACTAGAAGTGAAGAAATATGGTCTATTTCTATAGAAACTTTAATATATATATCTGTTGGGGGGCTGAAAAAATTGTTGGAGAGGATTTGAGGGTTGTTATATTTTTTTAATT
Source organism: Linum trigynum (assembly GCA_964030455.1). Lineage (NCBI taxonomy): Eukaryota > Viridiplantae > Streptophyta > Magnoliopsida > Malpighiales > Linaceae > Linum > Linum trigynum. Next base: position 7,117,059 of record OZ034817.1, read on the forward strand.
AATCTGTAACAATCGCATCCTATCAACTGAGGTGGTGGGGTTCTGTTTTTGCTTCGATTTTTTCGTTTTCTAGCCAAATTTGAATTAATTTTTTTCCCCATTTGTATCTTTGTTGCAATGGAGGAGATAGTTTACCTCATTTAGCTTTTTTAGCTTGACTTTAAGATGGTCTAAGGGAACTTAAATAGAAGAGAGATCATATGTTCTAAATTTTTTTTGTTTTGTTTTTCACTACAGCATTCGTTTGTTAATTATCAATGTTGTCAAAACCGAACCGGACATTAACCCGGATCAAGGAGATGTTCAAGGTTTACCGGATAATCGGTAGTTAACTGGTATTAACAACCGGTCATAAACCGGTTGACCTAATTGATAGAGCTACAATTGCAGAGTGTAAAATAATTATTGTTTTTTTCTATTTATGAAAATATCTTCATTCTAATCTGTACATATTAGAAGAAAAAAGAATAGAAAGACAATCACCAAATCGCCAAAATTGAAAAATAGAAGGTACAGTAGTGAAATGGGAACATGATAACTGTTTTTCTTTTCTAATTTTTACTGTAATTACTTTCTTTTTCTTATATGTTGCTTTGTTCTTTATTTTTAATATTTAATGAAAAGAAAGCTAAAAATCAGGCATTTACTTATTTTTCTTATTGAAAAATTATAGGGAATTGAACAAAACCGCCGGTTCGGTTTGGCCAGTTTACCGGTTGAACTGGTCGTTACCCGGCCGACACATTCTCTTCTCGTATTTAGGCTTCCGGGATCGGATTAGTGCCCGGATCCGGTTTTTACCGGTCTGACTGGCTGGTCCGGTCCGGTTTTAATAACAATGTTAATTAGTTCACTATTAGTTGATCAATAAATTCAAAATAAAATCAATTTATCTTTTTGCTAAAGTGAACTTAGCAGTTGACATGTAATAATAAAGTTGTAGGGGATCTTCTATCGGAAAAGTTGATAGTAGGATATTTTGTATTTAAATTGTGGTTCAATCATTTGGTATTGAAAAAAATTCTATACTGACTTGGAATTTGGTACTCAGTTTTCCGACTGAACCTACGATACATTTTGTCATTTCTACATATACTAATTTTTACATCATGCTTAATTTTGTTTTACACAATATATAAGAATGTTACGCGTGACATAAAAGTGTGTTAAGTTCCAAGTATAACGACATCATATTTCGAAATTTCAAAAAAAGGATTAATCTTGTACAATAAGACCATCTTTAGTGATTAGATCCAAAATTCCAAATTTTGGGGCTATAATTCAAATTCTAGCCCCTCAAAAGGTGTTTTGCATTAGTAGTGTGTTCCAAAAGTCCAAATTTTCATTTTTGTGCTTTAACACATAATCCAGTTTTGTGTATATTTCATCATTCTAATTAAAAAATTTGTTCATTATTTTATATAGGTACTAATAATTAATTAAGACAAACATTTCGATAATTTTTTTTGAATTCCGACCAATTTTATTTTTGTAAATATGATTCAATTAATGACGATCTCTTGTTTGTGACTGAAAGAGCCGTTGGAGGAGATTGTGGATGCTAAAAGGTAAAATTGTTTCTATATTTATTATTAAATTCCTTTTTGGCAGGTGGGTCTGCCTGTCTTTCCCCCATTGTATTTTGGAACTTTTTGTCCATTTATGTGCCAAAATTGGACCCAAAATTTGGATAAAATAGAAATTTTACAATTGTGGAACCTTACTAAAGTGATGTTGGTCCAATTTTTATGGAAAACAATTTTAATTGAGTTCAAATGAATTATATATGTACTGTTGTGGGAATACAGTGTTCCACGCACACATTAGTCATTTCCCCAGTCTTTTTCGAGTTATAGACACCTAGTAGTATTCTACAATTGTCATGTATTACCTCTCTCTGTCTGGACTATTCGGTTTATGCCTTGTATTTTTTTCGACCTCTTGAGCTGCTTTGGTCAAGACACGTTCGTAATGACAAACTGCTAATTATCGAAAAAAATAATGAAAAATGGGTATGATCAAGGTTAATAAAAATTATTGAAAAATGGTTAATATCAATTTTCACATATGTTTTTATAGAAGATACATTTTCACATACTTACTCTTACATAATCAATCAATAAAATATATATAACACACCCGCAGTAACAAGGACCTAAGTACGTGATTTCCAAGCTTCCAATCATCACAAATGTCTCTATTATCACAAGTAATTAGAGGATGTAATCAAGCTAACGATGTTACCCATGTGAACCAATAATGAACAACTCAAGACAAACAAACCGGATCTTATAAATCTCTTTTCTATAAACTCATGCTAGGCATTAACAAAAACACTGTCCAAACAAACAATCATCACATGTATATCATTGATATCTCCTTGATTATACCAAAAATGTCCCATAATTCTATTGTCTATTTCAAGGGTTTTTCCTCGAAAAATATTCAAGCCGAAAGTCTTTCTGGACTAGGTCACTAATAAGACATTAAGACCTAATAAGGCCAGAAAACAATTGTAATTTTCACTGAATTATAGATCTCACTTATTATGGACTATGGCACGCCCCATTGATATTGCCAAACCGCAAAGCGGTTACATGCCTTTATCACCAATAAACCAAACTACTCTTTATAACCTGCTAACTTCCCACACGTATGATCCTTCAATGATTTATTTGTCTGTTCTCATCAAATCATTGGATTTTCTGAAGCCATACTAATAATCGATTAGCAGCTAATCTGTAATGAACTCTGAAGCCAACATCAGCCACATCCATAAAAAAAACTAGTTTGATATCATTGAGTATTTTTTGCATTTGTTGTTAACTACATCATTAACTAATAATTAACTCCTGGTTTCGAATTCTTTTCTAGTTTTTTAATGGAATGAATACAACCATTAAAGAATGTTTTAGTAGAGCACGCATAAGAGTTCATATGCTTTTGGGTTTTTGTTTACTCTATGTTTCAATATATATATTTTTATAAAAGATATTCGTGTATTGATTAGAAAAAGATCGAACAAATTACAGTCTGGTATACAATTAGGAAAAGAAATTAAAAAAGCGATATGTAGCCACATGTCATCAAATCGGGGGAAAAATAGTGACTTGTCATTCAATGGTTAATTGTTATAAAATCTCTTTTGTATATGTTTTGTCGAATTCTTCATATATATTATATCGGCTTGAGTTCAAGTCCTTAAACCTCATTTTTTAAGGAGAATCTTAAAGCCTTCCTATTGGCTGATAGTGGATTAGGTAGTTAATAATGGTTAGTAGTTAATAGGTAGTTAAGGGTAAATGGGGTGATGCAAATATAATTAATAAAATCCGAATTTAATAGTTTTCTTTATCTAAAATGGAAATCTGAAATTTAAAATATATGCCTCTTTCACATCTTGGCAACTTCCGATTAGTATTAAGTATTAACATTTTGTAATGGCATTATCAATATTTATAAATTGAATCATCATTAGGGCTTTTTGTTGCATGGGTTTGGGATTTTTCGTTGTTAGGTATTCATTTGTGGTATTATTAATGTTGTTCGACATGTTTTTTAATAATTTTATATGACATTATTAACTTTTTATGTTATGTTTTGTTTGTAACATTAGCAAAAATGAAATTGTGTGTTTCAATTTGTTGAACCTTGAAGTTTATTTACTATTACATCGTATTATCAATTTGGTTCGCAATGATTTATAATCATTTAAAGTGCTATTATCAATGTTTTTCTTCCAAGCACAATACAACCATTAGCAAAAATTTATTTCATTTGTAAGATTGCTTATGTTAAGTGATTTGAATTATTAATATGTTTTCGTTTATGTTTGTAACTTTTTCAAATGTCATTATCAAGAAGCATACTTGTTAGGTATTCGTTTGTTTATGACATTATCAAAAGTGAATTTACGTTTAATGTGATAACTATGGTTATTAATCTTTCAGTCTAAGTTAGTAACGTGGTGGTGTCATTATTAATAGGTGTGTATAAGCATTATCAATGTTTGAAAAATAAGATATTAATAATATCTAATAAGGTGCTTAAAAATCATTAGTTGCTATCATTATTAAAGTTTTTGGATGCATTATCCATTAAACACATGTTACTTATTAATGCATTTTTAGTGCTATTTGACATTAAACATTGCATCTGAATATTATTAATATTTTTTATTACAAAAATCTAATTCCTTATCAGTGACTTGATCAATCAATATTAGTTTTTAATATCTTTATTAAAATTTTGACGTCATTTATAATGTTGAAGTCTAACATTTTTAAATTGATGTTTTGTGTTTATTTTCAACGAAATACTTTTCGTTATCAATAATTTATTGGATTGTTATTAAAAGTTTGGTGTTGAGTTGTGAATGTTGGTTTGGTTGAGCTAATATTTTTTTGGACAATGTTTGTTTGACTGAATCACACAGGTGCACTATGTCACAAGTACCCAAGATGTTGAAAATCAGTATTGTGCTTTATGATCATTGAGAATGATAATGTAAAGTAATATTAATTTATCATAAAACGTTAATAATGTCATTAGAAATCATTGGAAGAGGCATGACTAGATAGTTATAAACATGATGTTAAAATGTGAATCATTAATACTAAAGATGTTGTAAATCAATGATATTTTTATTCAAATTGTTAATGACCATGTTACATAACTTTAATTATTCATTCATAGGCGTTGATGATGAAACTATAAAACAGTAACAATTGATCCAAAATTGTTAATAATGTAATTTTAAGGAATTGATAAGTATATTGAAGTCGTTAATAATGATGAGGTATAATAATAACGATTCATTTCATAAATGTTGATAATGTCATTGCAAAATGTTAATAATGTATTGCAAGTTGTCACGAAGTGAGAGAGCATATATTTTCATTTTCAATTTTCATTTTAAAAAATAAAAAATATTAAGTTCGAATTTATTAAATATTAAATAATAATATTTAATTAAATTAATTTCGAATTTTCTTTTAATTGTAGTGGAGAGAGAGGGTTATGGAGAAGATCAAGGGGGAGAGAGAAAGAGAATCATTAATGAGTAATATTAATTATATTTTCATAATATCTTATTTATTCCAACTAACTATTAACTACCTAATCTAGTATCAGCCAATAAAAATGGTTTAAGAACCTCCTTAAACAATGAGGCTTAATGACCGGATCCAACCCGATATATATCAAGGTTGGAAGGAAGATGCAAAACTGATATCAAGAAACAAAGGAGAGAGAAATGGCAAGTGTAAGGTGAAATTAAGTTACACTAGCGAGAAAATAACTAATTATGGTTAGCTGGATTTTCATGTTTATACACATAACTAGATGTGTTTACCCGCACTCTACTGCGGGAACTTGTGTTTCTTTTTTCACTTATAAGTTATAAGCAAGGTTCTCAATCCGATCGATCAAATAGGTTTATGGTTAATGCTCTGATCGTTTTAGGTCGAATGTATGGAAAATTATTATTGTTTATACATTTATAAATTATATTAAATAAAATTTAATATATGGTTAATAACATATAATTTTATAACATCAACATTCAAATACTCAACTTAGAATTTCAAAAATAGGGTTAAGCAAAAGGAAAACCAGAAAAGATAACCATTCGCAAATTAACGGGAAAACGACGTTGTATGCCTTCAACCCAATAATCTTGCAGCAAGTCAACCCATGCGTTGATCCATTTTCATCTTGACCTAGTGAGAAAAACAGGTGCCGCACACAAACGATGTGGTTCTTGTTGCCCAGTCCCTCATTTCACACACAAACGATGCATTTGTTGTTACCCAATCATGTGTCTTCAATCCATTATTTTCTTTCTGGATTTCTTTCTTTCTTATTTTCCATAACACGAGTTCATTCATGGATTCCAATGCATCTCACCACATACAAAATCATGGTTATAGTTATGGTTCTAAGGCCCTCCGCGGGGCATGACCCACCGAGCATCGAAATCAAATCGAAAGGAAGGGGTACCGTTATTTCAACAGTTGTGGATCGCCTCTCTCGTCGAAATCATTGTTTTCCGACTATCATAGGCTGCATTGCTCTATTAGTAAAGATTGTGAATGAAGTCATATTATGGAAGCAAAAAAGGAAACAATGTCGGATAACATAGAGAATTAGTAATAATGATGCTCAAATTCAAGATTGATTAGGAGCCCAACAACAGACACTACAAAAAAGATGAGGTTTCGGGACGACAAAAGCCGTCCCCGGAGATAGGAAAAAGCGTCCCTATAGTATTTGGGGACGACTAGGTCGTCCCTAATATGTGGTTCCCTATACTCTTGTCCTCTATTCTTTTGGGGACGACAAAAATCTAGGTCGTCCCCATTACTAGGGACGACAATCGTCCCCGATACTTGCAAGTCGTGGTCTGTTTTTATTTTCATGAAAGACAACATGTTGTCCCTATGGCTATAACTGCAGGGACAATAAATCTTCCCCTAAACATCATTTCCAGGGACAATCTGTTGTCCCGCATAATCGATTTCATGATCGTGTTGGGCCTATATGGGGATAATATATCGTCCCCTTTTATTTTTATAGGATCAATATTGCCCCGAAAGCTTTATTCAAGAACAACGAGTGGTCTCTTATTTTAAATTTTTAGAGATGATAAGTTGTCACCTACGGCTTTTAGGGATGAAAAATCGTCCCTTACCTTATGTATTAGGAGAAGGTGAGTTGTCACTACACCTTTTGGAAATAACTAATTGTCCTCAATTAATGGTCTGATAACTTTAATCCTTTTCAAGACGAGGAATTGTCAACTAGAATAGGCTCGCAACCGAAACTTTGAAGTTGGTAACGAGGACAAAATTTTGATTGAAAGCGCAATGAAACATCTCAATTATTATTTCAATCCTCGAGTAAACAGTGTACACTTACATAATTAAATTCTGTATAGAAAATACATAATAAAATTAATAGCCAATTTGACAAAGAAAACGCAAATTCACCAAGATAAGCACCAGTACTCTTGCTAGATCTCTGTGGCAAACTGCTCTTTCCGTTTTTCCCTTGCTTAATTCGCTCCCTACTTTCTTTTTCCCCTACCATGCCTATCCTCGCCATAACTAGTGTCCAGCCCAGGTGAACAGCAACAACAACAAAAAAAGAAAGCGTCATAAGCCTAGGAAATTACAGATATATTTAAAGATGTGGAGCTCGACGACGTCTGATGATATATTTAAAGATTCCTCGCCGGTAGCCATATGGAATAGAGAAAAGAAAAGAAGGGAGAAAGTGGAGGCCACTCGGGCGAGTGAAATAGAAGGATGGGATAGAAGTATGGTTTTTGTAGGTTTTATTTCAATTGATGGTGTGGATTTAGATCAATTAAAATGAACGGTTAAGATGAAATGAGATGAGATGGAGGGTTCTAGAATAAGTGTGTCTGTATTTTTTGCTCAGTAAAAACGAGGGATTAAAGGCGGTCATCCGCATATTACCATAATTATTTTTAGATATAATAATATTAAACTACCTAGCATATACTCACTTCTTTGTGTATATATACAAATCACTTTCTTCCTCATTGTTATTTTAACAATTTGATTATGTGCAATAAAATTACAATATTTTATTATTGTTGTAAATATTTCAAAATTGTGAGATACACACTTTAAACTTTAAGTTGTGATTAGCTTTGGGGTTGAGGATTCCATGATGTATAGGTGTGTCTTCTAAGATGATAAATTGTCTCCATGTAATTGTACCCACCCACGCTTAAACGGATTGATAATTTTTAACCCACCACCCACCCTCATTTAGTCTCGGGTTGGGTCGGGTGGATGGTGGATGATGCGGGTGGGTTTGCGAATTCACCCACATCACAATGTACATAATTCAAAGGAGTCAACTTGACATAATAATAGATGGAGAGTGTTATCGCGCGAAAACAAGAAGATGGAATAGAGAAAAATGTTGAATTAGTTCTGAAATTTTATTGAAATTCCATTATGGAGGATTTTTCTACAGATGGAGATGATTATCAAGCGCAAAAAACTAAGGAAAATAATTCACTGGAGGAAAGAGAGGTGATCTAGGCACAAGAATCAAAGGAAAAAATAAAGGGAAGAAGAGGAGATCCCGATTTGTAAGATTGGTTTTGAGGTTCAATCCCCAATAGAAACCCTAGTTTCCGTCTAACGTCTCCACTCTCCACTCTCTCCAGGGCCTACAACTTTGTTCTTTTAGTTGTTGGGTTAAGCGGGTCACCCGCGCACCCGCCCACAACCCACCTGCCACCGAGCGGATAGCTCCCATCGCCACCCGTCACCCACCCACATAACCAAAATTTGGGTCAAATGCGGGTGGGTTGGCCCAAACCCGCGGGTGATCCGCCCACATGCCCAGCCCTACTTAGTAGTAAAATTTAGCTAATTAATAACTGACGGTTAAATGGTTAACCGACTAACCGGTTAGGACCATCGTCACAGTTAGAATCGAAAATAATAGGTCTCGATGAGCCGCAGGCATAGACAAAAATAATGGGATGTTTGAAAGTCTACAACATGTTTTGCCTATCGTAATTGTAATAGTGGATTAGCTTCAAATAAAAATAATTTATGTGAAGTGCTCTAGAAGGAGCACAATAGAAAGATAGACTTGCACATGGTAGCTGGACAACAATCAACAACATTTAACATTCCATGTAATTTGGTGGGGCTCGTAAGTTGGGAATTGATGTTAGATATCTTATTCTTGTCTGCTTCTTTAATCAAATTTGACGGTAGAATAATGTTATTGTGTATTTCCATTAGACCAAGTTGATTATGGATTGATATCTATGTTATATTAACTTTTATTCAGTAATATAAACTAAGAAAAAGAACATGCATACGTATGAAAAAAATCTAGAGAAATGCACAATTGGAAGAAGAAGAAAAAAAAGATGAGCCATTCTGTTGGTTAGGTTACAAATCCATTATTTGGGCCTAATCATGTTGAGCCACTTACTTAACTATTACCAAAAAAATAATCAATAACCGACTACACACTTACGGTTAATTGACTAATAAAATGACATTGTTAATGATAATCACAAATTATTTAATAGTTAACTATAACTAACTAAACTATACCAAACTGATAAGCTGCCTGCCCTACTTCTATCCTTGAAAAATAGAGGCTAAAACAAAGAATTGTATTTGCCCATTTTCTTCTGCCCATGCGTATGTATTTCAAAGAGGATGACGATACTACCCTCTGCAGCTAGGGCCCGATTTGGGCAGAGACTTGAATTAAAAACAAGGGCATTATGGTCATACACATCAAAATCAAAGGATGGTGGTAGTTTGGATCATTGAGATGGACGTTGTACTGACCTTATCTGGAGTTTATTCCCTTAGTTTGCGTTGGTTTCCAAGTGACACTGGAAAATAACAACAATAGCCGACATTTCCTCTAACTTTTATTGATGAAATTGGGATCCGAGAAGTGGAATGTTGGGAACGATATGGAATAAATTTTAATCTGCCTGATAATTACCAGTTCCCATAACTTTTTCCATGTTTAGGGTAAAGGAATGATATTTGTAGCAGCTGTGTATAACTTTTCATCAAAATTAATTGAATATATGCTTTCGTTTTATTTTGAACTTTAAACTTTTGCAACGGTGTTTCTTGAATATTTTAGACGCAAAAATTATAAGATTTTCTCCTTTTATGATATTAATTAATTAATGAGGATACGAATGAGAAAATTGCAAATATCTTATACTTCAATAAAAGAATGCAGCTAGGCTATAATTTCTTAGGGAACCGTGAAAACCATACTAATATTTATTTTGTCAAACATAAAACCTTATACCAACATCATATCGCTATTATATCATAATATTGTCACTATGATATAGTGATAATATCCCCGTGTGATTTCTCCCCAAAGTTTTCCACCCTGATTTTACGGTTTATAAACTACCGCCAACCCTCTCCTAGTACTGTAGCACAACAAAAACATGGTAAACACCATTTGATAGTTGGCCAATTGTTTCTTCCAGTTAAATGATTATCATGTTAACAGTGTAACCAATATTCGAACAAGTAACCAATGGTTAACGGTTTCATTGATAACCAATTAAATAGTAAACGCTCGGTCCTTAGTAGTAAAATCTAGCTAATTAATAACCAACGGTTAAAGGGTTAACCGACTATCCGGTTAGGACCATCGTCACAGTTAGGATCGAAAATAATAGGCATCAATGAGCCGCAGACATAGACGGAAACAATGGGATGTTTGAAGGCCTACAACATGCCTTGCCTACCCTAATTGTAATAGTGGATTAGCTTCAAATAAGAATAATTTCGGTGAAGGGCTCTAGAAGGAGCACAATAAAAAATGGACTTGCACATGGTAGCTCGACAACAATCAACAACATTTAACATTCCATATAATTTGGTGGCGTTCATGAGTTGGGAATTCCAGACGGAAGATGTTGTTCCCATTATGCAGTGGGCAAAACAAAGCTTTCTGGGAAGACTGTTTATTGAGAACAGACCAAGCCTCTCGATCATACAGAAGATAGTCAAAGGAGCACGGAATTGTGCCAAGAAAATTATGGTGCTGGAGGCGGAACATGGCCTGCTGCAGTTCATGTTCGATGATGCCGCAAAGAGGGATTGGGTCCTCCAATAGGCGCCATGGCCAGTCAGAGACAAGGTTCTGCATTTACAGCCCTGGGAGCCTGTCACTCCAGTAGTGAGAGATGCACTGGCATTTGTACCATTCTGGGTACAAATGTGGGGGATCCCCTCTCATTCCCGCACTGTGGCATTTGGCCGGAGAGTTGTCGAGGCTAAGATCGACGAGGTGCTCCATGGGGGTTTATTTGGCATCAAAGGAGATACGGGTCACTTCGTGAAAGCAAGAGCAAAGGTCAACGTGCTGGAACGTCTTCGGTCACAAATCTATGCGAGCAATGAGGTGGCGGGGAAGTTCTGGGTGTCATTTGTGTATGAGTTTTTTTTCCCCTTTATTGCTATCATTGTGGCAGGCTAGGAAATCTGGAGCGTGACTGCACCTTCCCAGACCCTGTAGGGATTGAGAACTACGAACCTGGATTGACAACAAATATCATTGGATATCGTCTGAATGAAGGGGTGCTCGTGGCGGCCAATCAGCCGCTGCATAATGCAGTTTGGGTTAATCCCAAAACTGGCTGGCTGGCCGAAAAGAAAGGGATGTCTCGGCAATTCCATGATGAGACTGCAGTGGGTGAAAGAGGATCCTCTGGATGAAGAAAGACAATTGTCCTTGGCTAGCCTGCTGAGAAGAAAGAGTCCAAGGAGGAGAAAGGGGACTCGAGTCCTAAAGGAAAGACGGGTAAAGCAACTTCGGTGAAAGGGAGTAGTGGGCTGCAACGCACTGGGGAGAAGAGTCAGGGTGCTTCCCACGTATAGGTTTCAATCGGGCGGGTTCGGGCGGGGTCGGGCTGGGTTCAATCGGGTTCGGGTTCAAACGGGTTGCGGGTTAGTCGGGTTGTGGGTTCATCGGGTTCGGGTTCAAATGGGTTGTGGGTTAGTCGGGTTGCGGGTTCATCGGGTTCGGATTCAATCGGGTTGCGGGCAAATCGGGTTGCGGGTTCATCGGGTTTTGGGTCGGGCGGGTTGGGGGCGGGTCGGGTTTTGGGTTGTTCGGACCAGCGCATAAAGTAACTTAACTCATTACTCATTACCAACTTACACATTTTATTACACTAATTTAAAATATTTTATCAACTTTTTAACCAATTTATTTTATTTTTTTGAAAAAAACTAGTTAAAATGTTAAATCAATTTGTATGAATTGCAAACTTGTTATGTAATTAATCATAATTGGTAAAGTATTATAGCTAATAGTAATGGTGATATCAATATTTGCAACCAAAAGACACCGTTAATTGTTTATTTGATATTTTAGTATTAATTCAGTAGTAATTAGATTTAAGTATCTCGTTTAGTATAACCATGCAAATCTAGTATTTGGCGTGTGGTATTTGGCAAAAACATAGTGATAAAAGGAGTTATTTCAAAATAACTCATTGCCCAAATAACTTTAGTAATCTGTTGCCAAACGAGTTATTTGTAAAATTGTTCGAATTATCCTAAAAATTGAACCATTAAAGATTAGCTATCAAATTTAGTAAAATGATTGTGACTTCAATCATAACTTACTCAATAGCATATATCCTATACACTTAGCTTTACCCTCAATCAACAATATTAAGTTAGTAGTTGCTGTTGTATATCCTAAACCATCAATACATTATACACTAACCACATAACCTATACCCTAATCATATGTCCTTGAGTTGTGATTTTGCTAGTATAGTTAATTTAAAAGTGAAATTCATACTTTGATTTTCAAAACATAGATAAAAAGTGATATTTGCTAATTGTTATACCCTAACCATATATCCTATACTTTACACCATATACCTTGTACCCTAACCACATGTCATAAACATAAATTAAAGAGGGATCTCCTGCCGTTAAAGACTTCAAATGACTTCAAGTGAACATATGTTAATAAAAAACTTAGAACCGTCAAAACCATCAATATCTTATACCCTAACCATATACACCCTAAACCATATGTACCTTATACCTTATACCCTAACCATATACTTTATATCCTAAACAACGAACCGTCAAAGATTACTTATCAAGTTTAGCATAAATTGTTGTAACTAATGGTTAATTTATTTATTGGCCCATAAAAAATTACATACATATATACATATTAGCTTTCAAAGCATATAAGAATAATTTTAACTAGTCATGTCCTCCATATAAAAGTTAAAGATTCATATTTCAAAAGCTAAAATTATGAATAACCAAAAAATTGAAAACACCAAATTTGTTCCCTTCTTTCTTTTCACAAAAATACTAAAATTTTCCTCTTCTTTCTCCTTCCATACATTAGAAAAACTCAATTTTCCCTCCTCTTTCTCTTCCATAAAATTGAAAGAACCAAATTACCCTCTTCTTTCCTTCTACAAAAAGTTGAAAAGTCAAAAGTTTCCCTCCTTATTTCTTTTTCATAATCAAAATTTCCCACTTCTTTCTCTTCCCACATATCAAAACCACCAAAATTTCCACTTGTTTCTTTTCTAAAAAACTCAAAGAACCAAATTTCCCTCTTCTTTCTTTTCCCAAAAACTTGAATACACCAAAATTTCCCTCTTCTTTTAAAAACATCAAATTACCAAATACATTACTTTACTTTATTTATATTTAATTGATAATTTTATTGAATAGTTAAGAACCAAAATTTTAATTTATATATTATATTAATATTGTCATGATCTCAAGTGACCTTCATGTTTCAATTTTTGTAAGTTTCTTAAAATACGTAATATCAAGTGAGTTTCATATTTTTAAAATTTTTTATAAGAAATGAAAAAATAATTTACTTAAGTTTAGAATGAAAAACTTTATTTTGAAAAACTATGTATTGTATATTTTTATAATTATTCAAGTGGATTAGATGAAATTCGGGTTGAGTCGGTCGGGTTACGGGTTAGTCGGGTTCGGGTCGATCGGGTTCGGGTTAATCGGGTTGCGGGTCAATCGGGTTCGGGTTAATCGGGTTGCGGGTTAGTCGGGTTGTGGGTTAGTTGGGTTGCGGGTCAATCGGGTTGCGGGTCGGTCGGGTTACGGGTTGTTGACTTTAAGTCAATTCGGGTTGCGGTCGGGTTGCGGGTCGGGTTGATCGGGCGGGTTAATCGGGTCGGGCTATGTTTTGACACCTATATCCCACGTGAAGCTGGGTGACAAGGTTTTGTCGGCTGCTGCTGCAAAAGGGCGGGACAAGGCGTCGTTGGAGACAGGGGCAGAGGCTGGAAGTAGTGGGTGCACTCAAGTTATCTACAAGCCTACAGCTAAGCTGCGCTTGGATGAGTATGGTACTAAACATACCAAGGTGTTCCTTATGGCTGCATCGGCATTGGAGGATGGCGAGGAAAGAAAGAGGCAAGTAGAGGAAGTGGTTGGGCTTGCTCATGATCCAACTATGGTGAAGAAATTGTGTGGTGAGGCAGGGGATGAAATTCAAGCTGAATCAGTGGAGGAAGCCAGTCGAGAGTGGCTACCAGAGGCCAAATGAGGATTCTATCTTGGAACGTGAGAGGAATCGGGCCCTCCCTCACGTTCCAATCACTATTGGGACTTGTTCGGTCGAATAGTCCATATTTGATTTGTTTTTCAGAAAATCGTTTGAATCGGAAGGTAGCTGCTCGCCGAATTCAAGGGTTAGGGTTTGAGTTAGAGTCTTGTTATTTTGTGGATGCAGAGAATATGTCGAGAGGTATAGTTGTGGGTTGGACCATGGGTCTAGATGTTTTTGTATTTTGCAACTCTTCGTTTTTTATTTATGTTGAAATGAATAAAGACGACTCTCATTATATTGTGGTGTCTGCTTATATAAGTTGTGTTGCGCGAATTCGTCAAGCTCAATTAGAGGAGCTTCATGTGTACTGTGCGGGTCTTTCAGTGTTGTATATTGTACTATGACATTTCAACTCGATTCTCGCTTCCAGCGAAAAATCGGGGGTAATCCTTGGGTATCCGCTCAATCTTTGGAGCTTCGTTATTTTGTGCATGATTTAGGTCTTCATGACCTAGGGTATGACGGTTATCCATTTACGTGGACCAACAGAAGGTTGAGTTCAGCGTGCGTGAAAGAAATACTGGACAGAGCTCTTGGCTCTGCTCTGTGGGTCGAAAAAATCCTGTATACGCTAGTATAGCATTGCATGGATCAAGGCTCGAATCACTGGGCCCTGTTGGTTGCAGATAAGTCTTTCCAATAGAATTGTCGGCTGCTCTTTCGGTTTAATGCTCGATGGGCAGATAACCCGGAAGTTCGACTAATGGTTAAATATGTTTGAGACCAGGAGGTGAATGGGTCGCATATGTTCAGGCAGAAAAACCCACGAATTGGGATAAGAACCGTGAGTTGGAGGCAGAATTATATAGGCAGTTGCATATTCTCAGAAAATCGTTTGAATTGGAAGGTAGTTGCTCGCCGAATTCAAGGGTTAAGGTTTGAGTTAGAGTCTTGTTATTTTGTGGATGCAGAGAATATGTTGAGAGGTCTAGTTGTGGGTTGGACCATGGGTCTAGATGTTTTTGTATTTTGCAACTCTTCGTTTTTTATTTATGTTGAAATGAATAAAGACGGCTCTCATTATATTGTGGTGTGTGCTTATATAAGTTGTGTTGCGCGAATTCGTCAAGCTCAATTAGAGGAGCTTCATGTGTACTGTGCGGGTCTTCCAGTGCTGTATATTGTACTATGACATTTCAACTCGATTCTCGCTTCCAGTGAAAAATCGGGGGGTAATCCTTGGGTATCCGCTCAATCTTTGGAGCTTCGTTATTTTGTGCATGATTTAGGTCTTCATGACCTTGGGTATGACGGTTATCCATTTACGTGGACCAACAGAAGGTTGAGTTCAGCGTGCGTGAAAGAAAGACTGGACAGAGCTCTTGGCTCTACTCTGTGGGTCGAAAAAATCCTTTATACGCTAGTAAAGCATTGCATGGATCAAGGCTCGAATCACTAGGCCCTGTTGGTTGCAGATAAGTCTTTCCAATAGAATTGTAGGCTGCTCTTTCGGTTTAATGCTCGATGGGCAGATAACCCGGAAGTTCGACTAATGGTTAAATATGTTTGAGACCAGGAGGTGAATGGGTCGCATATGTTCAGGCAGAAAAACCCACGAATTGGGATAAGAACCGTGAGTTGGAGGCAGAATTAAATAGGCAGTGGGCAGCGGAAGAGATCTTTTTGCAACAAAAATCTCGTGTCTTATGGCTTATGAAGTTTGATCATAACTCATCCTACTTTCATACTGTTACTAATGCTCGTCGAAAGAGAAATTTTTTCGACTGGTTGCATAACGAGGAGGCGGAATGGGTGACTGGGGAGGATCAATAGGAGCATGTAGCGATTGATTTTTACATCTCCAGGTCACAGATCAGATGAATAATGAGTTGACAGTCAAGGTTTCCTCGGAGGAAATCAGGAAGGTGGTATTCTCTATAGGTGTGACTCAGCCCCAGAGATGGTTTCACAGGGAAATTTTTCTGGGTTTATTGGGATATTATCGGAGTGACGGTGATTGAGGTTGTGTGATCGTTCTTTGTGAATGGCCGCATTTTGCGAAGTTTCAATCATACGTGACTTACGTTGATCCCCCAAGGTAGATGTGGTGGAGGATATTCGCGAGTTGAGTCCTATAAGCCTTTATTAGTTCGTATACCTAGGTAATTACAAAATTCCTGACTGAGAGACTGGCAATTCACCTTCCACCCATCATTTCACCGGGGAAGAACGCGTTTATTCGGGGGCGCAAAATTGTTGATAATGTATTTATTGGGCATGAATTGATGCACTACCTAAAGATCAAAGCGAAAGGCAAGAAGGGCTATGTGGTTGTGAAGGTTGATAGAAAAAGGCCTATGATAGGCTCGAATGGCCTTTCTTGCTAGCAGTTTTGGACTCGATTAGGGTTTAATGATGTTTGGATAAGTTGGATTAGGGAGTGCTTATCCTCGACAATATTCTCAGTAATGATGAATGGGAAACTATCAGGTTATTTCCGGTCTACACAGGGGTTACAAAAAGGTAATCCTCTGTCTTGGTTTTTGTTTGTCCTCTGTACAGAGGGATTCACGGCACTTTTGCGGAAAGCGGTGACGAATGGTCAACTGGCCGGAGTACGGGTAAGCCCACGTGCCCCTCGAATTCACCATTTGTTCTTCGCTGATGACTCCTATTTTTTCTTGTGAAGGTCTATGGCAGAGTGTGAATGCTTGAAATTATTACTACACGATCGAGTATGAGACGCTAAGTGGGCAGCAGGTCAAATTGGCGAAGTCTGCCTTTTGTTAGCCGGAACATTGATGAGCAACATTGTGCGGAGATGGCGCACTGTCTAAAGGTTGGGGTTGTTGTGGTTCAAGATAAGTACCTCAGGATACCAACTCTAATTTCTCGATCTAAGTCGGATACAGTATGATATTTGGAGGAAAAACTGCTCCAAAAACTGCAAAGGTGGAAATAGAGACATCTATGTTTGGCGGCGAAGGAAACTCTTTTAAAATTAGTGGTTGCGGCCCTGCCTAATCATGTGATGTCATATTTTAAGCTCTCATTGTCTCTGTGTCACACGTTGGATAAATCTTTGGCACGCTTCTGGTGGGGAGCTGAGGATGGGCAAACTCGGATGCATTGGCTTTCTTGGAAAAATCTATGCCGCAGCAAGCACGATGGCGGTGGCGGATTTTGGAGGACCCAGATTCACTATTGGCGCAAGTGTATGGGGGGAAATATTTCCTGCATGGATTGTGCTTTCAGCCCGTAAGGGGTCTAGATCGTCATGGGGATGGAAAGGGATCCTGTATGGGTGTGACATGTTGTGCCAAGGGTTGCGTTGGCAAGTTCGGTCGGGCGAGGCTATTCCTATGCTGGGGGTGAATTGGATTTTGGGGTTGAGATGGGATCAAGTGCAGGTAATGCCTACGACCCATTTGAATAGAGCGGAGTCTATTTCGTATTTAATGGAATCACCGGATGGTGGGTGGTGTATGGATTGCTTGCATAATTGTTTTTCTGTACGGGAGGTTGCAACAATTCTTGCTATCCCACTTCCTACGATCCCCATTGCCGATAAAATTATCTGGTAGGATGATGCCTCTGGTAAGTACACTGTCAAGTCAGGTTATCACTTGGAGATCCATTATAGTCGGGCTAGGGATAGGTGGAAGGCGGAGGTTAGTTGGATGGATCGGAAATTATGGATGTAGATTTTTGGTGTACCTATCCGGCCAAAGCTTCTGTTTTTCCTCTGCAATTGTTTCGTCGTATCTTGCCCACCACTGAGCAAGTGATTTCGGAGAAGGTTCAGGTCTTGCCTCGTGTCTGGTTTGTTGGGTGCAGGAGGAGACATTAGAACACTTGCTGCTATTATGTCCGGTTGCAGTAGCTTTGTGGGAAGTAGCAGGCTTGCGACAGTCTTTGGAACTCTATCCGACACATCATATTGGCATCTTTCTCCGAAGACTCTTGGAGGCAGATGTGGCGCCGGAGAAAGTTGTAAGGATTGTGGCCCTCCTTTGGTGGATTTGGAAGGCATGAAATTGGGTCTTCTTTGAGTATAAGCAGGTGTTAATTTCTGTGTTGGTGGCCCAGTTTCAAGCTCAAGTCACAGAGTGGTTGGCAAATTTACAAGATGGACCTGTCCTACCAGGAGATGATGACAAGCCGTCCTTGTGAACTCAGGGTGTCGCATGGTTGCCTCCGGGCCTTGTATGCTACTTTGATGGGGCGGTAAGGGTAGGCGAGCGGTCGGCCATGGGAATGGTGCTTTGTGATGAGATTGGTGCGGTCATCGGAGCAAAAGGCGAATGACTCCAAGGTGTGCAAGAGCCGACTATGGTGGAGTTGGTGGCATTGCAAGATGATGCGAAGGGGATCATAAACAAAGTCAGGGCAGGGGTGTTTAACGACGTGCATGGCGAGGCTATTTTGTAGGAAGTACAATGGCTGCTTCTGGACAAGTTGGGTTTCACAGTGCACTTTGCAGACAAACAGAACAATAGGTTAGCCCATGTAGGGGCTAGAAAGGCCCTCTCATTGTCACTGCTTACTTTGAGCAGTTTTGATTTTGCGCATACTAAACGCACTTTAAAATATATCAAAAGTGAACCACAATATCCCACATTTCATACTAGAAACCTGACCACAAATGTCCAGAAACATACCACCTTTCTCATAAAATACACCACAAATCTACTGAGCCACACCACAATGTCATAAAGCACACAATAAATGTTTGGAAGCAAATGACATCTCTCATAAATCAAACCAGTGTTACTTCAATTATTAATTCCCAAGTTTTTTTCTTCAACTTTACAGCTCTATTCATCGGGAAGTATGCATCTTTAGTGCTACTCTACTCTATGACAAATATCAATATTTATGATCAAGCTGTTGCAATCGTTGTCAGTATTATATCCAAGACTAAGAAGCATTCCATGGCTTGTGCAATTCAAGCAAAATGCACTGAAGCATTTCAACAAGCATGTGATGACACATGAAAAGTATTTTTTTTAGACCCCCATATTATGTCTAAAACATCATGATTTTCATTTAAGTTATCGTCATAATATCTTGGATTTGCTATGCGATCACTCAAAGTGCGTTCTAGTAGCGCTAGGTTTGCTTTTATCAATTTGTTGCACTCTCACATGACATAAAAACCTAGCGGACCGCTTTAGACGTGTTGGGGGAAATCAAGCATCAACTACTATGAGCCTAAATCGAGATTGGAGCGAAGCAATCAAATGCTGCCGAAAATAGCAGTCCATATAAAAAAAAAGCATCTTTGGCACCATTTTTGAGGGCGTACAAAAATCATCAGAAAGGCATCCATATTCATATTGGCGTGGTGGCTACGTTTGGGAAGCTTCATGGAAGCTCAGAAGACGCATGAAGGCCAAGTTCCCCTCTCTAGAAATCCTAATGGACTTTTTTTTTTGGAATAAATAGACATCTAGGGGAGTTTGGTATCCAGTGATTGGAGGCATTAGAGGGTCGTTACTCTGCCCACGGAGTGACTCACCCAACTTAGAGCTAACCGACCATAAAGAAAAATATGGCACCATAATCAGCATCCTAATCGTTGATTTCTCAATTATGGCACCCCTTTTTTAGATTGTCCAGGGATTTCGTTTTTTTATTGATGTTCTCCTAGAAACTCATCCCCGTGGATGGCTAGTTCCCTAGTTGTGTAGGTAGGAAACCCCTAGAGGTTCTTGACAATGTATTCTCAATTTTTTCATAATTTGATTGATGTTATTCTTCCCATTTTTGCATTTGATTTTTTTTTGTACTTTTTTGTTGAAATGAATAAATTCCTAAGTCAATATTGCATCCTTTTGTGGTGCTATTATCAAAATCTTATTAGCATAGAACAACACCGGGAACTTCAATTCTATATGATCGATCATCGTTCAATCAACTAGCGGGAGGCCTCAAGGGAGACATCCGTAGGGTCCTTGTAGCCTATCAGATCGAGGCATGAAGCCTCATTGCAATGTAGGATCAGATTACATAAAGATCAAGCAACATATACACTTCCAAGATCGAGATACGACTCAAGAAACTCTAGGGTGAGTTTGCATATGCAACGCCACGCCCCTCCTACTTTCTTCACCAGTCAGTAGCGTAGTTTTCCTTTTTGCATTAATTTTCGTTTAGTTTTCTCTAAACCAAGGGGCACTTCAACCTCTGAGACACCTTAAACTGGACATTCGTTTTAAAATAATAGAACTCATCCCATCACCATTTGGTTTAATGGTTATGAAAGACCCTAGTGAAATACGATCCTGACTTTAGGGCCAAGTAAATTTAGCCTCGCTTACTACTACCCGATTATCTTGTCCATTCCTAACGGAAACTCTAACAACCCATACCCTCTATTATGTTGATGGAAGATTTTCAAAACATGGGATGGCCCAAACCTCACCCACGCTCTCGCAATGGATCCATTTGGTATATATCTAGAACAATATACGACCATCTCATCTTACATACAAACTGGATGGTGCCCGATGACACGTAAGTGCATACCTTGAATTTATGCTATGATTGCTTCAAGTGTGTTCTAGCTAACCTAGGATTGCTTTTATACGATTGATACAGTTTTTGTAACATTTTGTGCATTTTCATGTCGAAGCATACAACTGGACCACTTGGAAGTCATAGGGGACATCGAGATCAATTTGCTGGAGCTGGGATTTAAAGACATGACACTTGGTAGAAATGGTACCCGAAGCACCATTTTGATGGAGACGAACGGCAGAAATGGCACCATTTTACAAATGCAAACCACTTTGTCAGGAAGTCATCTTGAAGCCTTCTGATTTGCTGGCCACATATTTGGAGTATTCTGATTGGCTGAATGATGTTAAAACTGCAAGTTTGCCTCCTTAGAAAGCCTAATCAAAGGCCTAAAAATATGTCCATAGAGATAGGCAATAAGGGAGAGGAGACAAGAGATCAATGAAGGGTTGTTACTCTGCCGACAGAGCGACCCTTCTGAATTAGAACGAGACCAACCTACAAGGGAGAAAATCCACCAAAACAACGCCCCTACACCGGTTTCTAGTGTCTTTGTTTCAATCAATGAAAACAAAGGAACCCCTCCCCATGGCAGGGTAAGTTCTCTGATCTCTCACTCATCCAGTAACCATAGATTTACTTTCATACATCGCTTTACTTTTCAAACTCTTCATTTATGCAAAATTGGAGGCACCTCAACCTACTAAACTCGATCTCTTCTTCATTAGAATCGTACATTGCTTCTTAATTAAAATTTCTGCGAGAGACCCTGGGGAAATACATTCTTGGCCTTAGAGCCAAGTAAATTTGGCTCTATTCTACAACGGATAAATGCCCTGTGAGTTGGGATCTTCAAATGGATTAGTTACCATCTTAAGTGTCATACTTGGATAACTTAGTTTGGTTAATTTGGATAATTGGTTTGGTTAAATTATAATTTTTAGTTTGATTTTATACACTCCTAACCAATCAAACCAATTCACAAATTAAGCAATTAGTTATATATCTAACACATTATATACCCGTACTAAATGCTCATAAACACTCAAGAGTCAAGCATACCTCATTTCTGGACTAACGAAAGCTCACTGTTCATATCTATATTTTCTTATAGAGTGTAGACACCAACAAAAGGACAACTAATTTAAATAAAACTCTATATCATGTTGAATGAACACCTCAAAGAGAAGGATTTTTTTAGCCTCTAATTATTTCTAAGAGACTAAGACAATTCACACAGACACACTCAATTCATTAATCTCATAATATTGACATTAACATCATATTTTACTAAATAATTTTATGTTATACTGGTTAGCCTGGTTAACCAATTAACCAAACTATTCAACATTAGTTTGCTTAATTGGTTGTCGTATTAAGACATGGAGGCAGATCAGCAGAGCAGTAAACAAGGAAATATTTTTTACTTGGAAGAATTATCAGCTCTGTTATCAGATCATTCGAGTCCTTCGTCTGTGTCTAGATCTTGTCTGCTTTTCATTCTCAGTAGATTTTTTCGAGTATTAATGGTTAAAATTTGAATTTTGGCATTCACGTTTAGGTCACCCTCAATTTAGTCGACTTACTACGACGGTAAACATAATTTATTGGTGATGTTTCGCTAAATGGTTTATCTCATTTTTTATGTACTAGTTGGGTATAGGACAAAAAACTCGTATCACCTTCACGTTTAGTACTACGATTATTAGTGAACCTTCTCGGCTCATACATATTGATCTCCGAGGCCCGAGTCATATTACCTCACGCCATGGTTATCGATATTTTTCTCTATTATTGATCATGCTACACGTTACTTGAGTGTACTTTTTGAAGCTCAAATCTTACTTAATTTCTGTCGCCACCGATTTCCTAAAAATGGTGCGAACGTAATTTGGCCATTCTGTTTAGATCATTAGGTTGGATGAGGAGGGGAACTTAGTTCCAACCATCTTAAATCTCACTTCCGATCTTTAGGTATCTTTCCCCATAAAGCTTGCTCAGGTTTCTTGTAGCTGAATAACGTGGTGGACCGTAAAAACATACAGGTCTTACAACTCACCCAAGCGTTATTGTTATCCCCCTTAATGTTTTGTTTTGTTTTTGGCCTGAAACAGTTGCTACAACAGTGGGTTTGACAATTATAAAATTACTTTTGTCCTTAGTCACATGAGACTTTACTTTTCTCTTTATCAGAAATATCCTACCTATTCTTGCCTCGGTATTTTTGGTTGCCTATTTTTGTGCTTCATCCTCGAAAGGATCATCACAAGTTCTCGCCCAAGATTTCCCATTGTGTCCTTCTAGGGTACAATGATGTCCACAAGAGGTACCATTGTTTTGATCGCCTCTGCCAACGTCTTCGTATCTCATGTGATGTCATATTCTTTGAACATGTTATGTTTTACTCGTTGTGTAGTCATTCGTCTCTTTCCTTGTTTTTTGTTTGCAGCACTTACATCCTTTTCTAAGAATGATGAGCTTGATAATGTGTTGCTACTCCCCATCATCCCCCAACTTACCTCCGCATGAACTAAATTCATCATCCAGAAATGACTCTCCTCCTCCGTCACCACCACTGGTTCCTCCAACTCCTCATCTATCTATCTCTAGCATCCTTGGTCAGCTTCCTGCTCGACTATGTGACAGTATTTTCTATAGAGTGGATTTTGTATTTGTTCCCCTAGTTATCGGTAGATGCAAGGAATTCCGCAGTGGGAGGTAGCCATGCAGATATAATTGGGTGCTTAAAATGCGAATGATATGTGGACCGTTGTGCCTCCTCCCCCTTCAGTTGTTCCTATTATCGGTAGTCGATGGGTGTTTACTATCATAGCCAAGCCGGATGGTAGTATTGATCATTACAAGGCTCGGTTGGTTGCTCAATAGTTCATTCAAGAGTATAACGGTGACTATGATGAGACTTTTACTCCTTTAGTTAAAAATCCTACCGTTCGTATGCTCTTGGCGCGGCTACATCCCAAAATTAGCCTCTATATCAGCTCGATGTGAAAATGTGTTTCTGTATGGTGACCTAAAGGAGGTTCTATACATGGAGCTCCCTCCAAGGTATTCAAGTAGTTCATCTGATCATATTTGTCTTCTTCAATGTTCACTCCACGGGCTCAAGCATGCACCCTGTGGCTGTTTCGATATATTTCATAGCACCATTGTCGAGTTGGGCATGCAACCGAGTTTGAATGATCCATCCCTTTTCACTCAGTCTTTTCTCGAACTTAGTTGTATTATTGTTATATGTTTATAATATGGTGGTAAAAAGTGATGACCATGTTGGGATTCGGGAACTAATAGCTGGGTTGTGATCTTCCTTCTGTATAAAGGAGCTTGGGTCTCTTTCTTATTTTTTTTTAGGTTTGGAGGTAACTCGCTCTTCTCATGGCATTCTACTTAGTAAATAGAAATATATCAAAGATATCCATGAAACCACATGATTTAGAAATTGTTGTCCCGTCTTGACCCCTATGGAGTTAAACGTTAATTTTGGTAAAGACATTGGTGAACTACTCTCAAATAGGCAGAGATACTGTAGTCTTGTGGGTAGTTTGAACTACCTTACACATACTCAACCTGGCATCTCTTACGCAACGCATATACTTAGTCAGTTAATGTACTCACCTTGTGATTCCTAGTTACAGGCTGCACACAGAGTACTTTTCTATCTTCATGGAGACAATACAATGGGGTTTTTTTCTCCTTCTGAATAGGATGATACTGTGTGTGCTTATTCTAACTCTGGTTACATTAGCTGCATTGCTACACGTCATTCTACGACAGGGTGGTGTATCTAATATGGAGGAACCTTTGTTTCGTTGCGGTGCAGGAAGTGGGATAAGGTGTCTAAGATTTCTACCAAAGAGGAGTATTGGGCTAACACCCCATGTAGCTTCTGAGATGGTCTAGCTTCGTCGATTGCTTGGTTATTTTGGTGTCAAGTGTATGAAAGCTATGAATTTATTCATGGACAATACCATCACAATTCATATTGCAACCAATCCCGTGTTACACGATTGGACGGAGTATATTGATGATCACATACACTACATTCGTGATTTGGTTCGTGATGGGGATGCTTTGATTGTGGATTAGCCTATGTATAGTTTGGCCCATGTAGTGTAATAAAAGGAGAGCCCATAGCCAGACCA
Organism: Linum trigynum; assembly: GCA_964030455.1. Classification (NCBI taxonomy): domain Eukaryota; kingdom Viridiplantae; phylum Streptophyta; class Magnoliopsida; order Malpighiales; family Linaceae; genus Linum; species Linum trigynum. The sequence continues at coordinate 7,141,862 of OZ034817.1, forward strand.
TCTCGTACCCTCGGACTTTAGCTGCCGGAGTAGGTCTTATGTTTTGTATATATATGTATATAAACTGCACGTATAGATCATCCTCATACCATAGACTACTTGTCGTGAACTAGTCGGTATTGCATCCCGCAACTCTAGAAACTACGTAAATCGTTTGTGTATGCATTACATTTCGTTTGTTTACAAATTCGATTCGAGTTATTAATAATCCAAACCATGAATGAACATCATAAATAACACAAGAAAGAAGATGGAACTAGCCACACCAGAAACTCAAGATAACATACAACAAAACTCCTAAAGCAAACAAACAATTTCACAAAGCAGACCACAAAACTTCTGAAACAAAAATAATCACAAAGCAAATCACAACTGTTCCTAAAACACATAAGAGTACCTCCTAATGCAAACCAAAACTTTCTAATAGAAACAAAAATAAAAACACACCACAATACTTATAAAGTACTCCATTAACATCCTAATGCATAAACCAAACACATCCAAAAGCACAACACTAACTCCTGAAGCATACTGTTAAGATCACCAAGCATGACACAAAATGTTTAAATCACCTGAGAAACAAGAGAAAAAAAAATGCACAAAAAATATGAGAAAGCACACCATAAAACTTATGAAGCACACCATATACCAAATAACTATATATAGGGTGGCTACTTTGGTGCACTCACTTTTTTGGGTGCACTCAGTGCACCCATCTTTAAAAGTGTCCATAATACATCAAATTTTGAACTTTAATTAGTACTCTCAATCTAATATGATGATATGACATAGAATCATAACAAATCAATCTATTACGCTAACCCCTTAACCTTCAATTTGGAATCCCAATGCAAAATCCCAAACTGTAAACCTAAACCCTAAACCTCTAAATCCTAAATACTTCAAATTAAAGTAAATCTTAAATGATTTTTTTTAAATTCATGTGCTTCTTATTCATAATATCATAAACAACTATTGATACCGTTTTGACATGAATCGCATGCTGAGAATGATGATTATGAGGCGGGTGAACTGGGTGCACCCAAAAAGGTGGGTGCGTCGAATACGCCACCCTATATATAGATGCAAACCACAAAATATCCTGAAAAGTGTCATGAACTAGTTGGTCCCAATAACTCGAGTTGTTGGGAGAAGGTTATTATTGATTTTATACCACACTCATACACGCCCCCTCAAGAGAAAGCGAACTAACGGGATTGAAGTTTGCATAGGCCCAACATACCTTGTACTTTAATCAACTGTTAATATTGGGGGTCGTGGAGATTCGAATACATAACCACTTGGCCAAACAACCTCTGATACCATGTCATAAACCAACTAGTCACAACCAACTCTAATACCATGTCAACAACTTCCTTACACACCCCCTCAAACGATATCCTACTCATGAGTTTGAAATTTGCACAGGGTCGTCATATCATGTGCTTGAAGACAGTGATTAATATTGGGGGTTGTGAAGACTTGAACACTTGACCTCAAGGACAAACCAACTCTGATACCATGTCAAATCCAACTAGTCCCAATAACTCGTGTTGTTGAGCGATGTTCCATAATGGATCTTATACCAAACACTAACATTCCCCCTCAAATGAAAGCCACTCATAAGGGCTTGAAGCTTGCACAGGCCTGAACACAAGAATACCATGTGCTTCACAAATGGGGGTCATCGGGATTCAAACATAAGATCTCTCGGTCATAGAAGGCTCTTATACCATGTCAAGAACCATTTGATCCAAATAACTCGAGTTGTTGGGAGAAGGTGATTATGGATCTTATACCACTCTCTAACATGCCCCCTCAAACGAAAGCCAACCAATGAGCTTGAAGTTAATATTGGGGGTCGTGGAGCTTTAATCACACGACCATTCGGCCAAACCAGCTCTGATACCATGTCAAGAATCAGTTGATCCCAATAACTCGAGTTGTTGGGAGAATGTTATTATGAATCTTATACCACTCTCTAACACCCCCCCTCAAACGAAAGCCAACTCACAAGCTTGAAGTTTGCACAGGCCCGCCATACCATGTGCTTGAAGATAACAATTAATATTATGGGTCGTCGGGACTTGAACATGTGACCTCAAGTACAAACCAGGCTCTAATACCATGTCATAAAACAGTTGGTTCCAATAATTCGAGTTGTTGGAAAAAGGGTATTATGGATCTATACCACACTCATACAAAAAACACATTGCAAACATTCCAACACATACCAGAAAGCGTAAAGGGTTAATACCTAAAAATGGGCTGAACGTTACACTAGAATACTAATTTCGACCAAAATTTCTACCCTAACCTAAACTAATGTATATTTAAATTAATCTAGTCCAACTCGTGGGTTGACTGTCAAGTTGGATTACTAATTTCTATTTAGACTAAGCTCACAATCAACCCACAAGCTGGGCCAAATTAGTCTAAATAGATACTAGTTTAGATTAGTATTTGTATTTGAGAAAATTTGCGTCAAATTAGTCTTTTAAATCCCCCGTGTCATATGATTCAAGTCACCACAAATATTCCGGGTGCAAATTAGCACCCATGAGGCTACGAAAGGATGAAATTACCCTTACGCTGGAGGGAGTGTGAGGGAACCGTGAGGTAGGGATGGGAATCGGTGCGGTTGCGATTAACCGCACCAAAATTTACGGTTAACTGCAACCGAAACCTAACCATATACGCCAACCGTGGCCACACCGCATTACTAAACATTCTTATGGTTTGGGGACATTTTGGTCTATGGTTGTGTCACTGTTAACCGCAATAACCGCGTCAGTAATCCGTTAAAATGCGGTTACATGTTGTTCGGTTGCGGCGTCAGTAATCCGTTAAAATGCGGTTACATGTTGTTCGGTTGCGGTTAACCGGCAAACCGCAAAACTGCAATATTGCTAACCGCGACCGCAAAATACACCATTTTTTCGGTTTGCGATTGACCACTAACCGCGCAATTTTGGTGCGGTTAGTGTTGTAACTATAGGTGTCAAAACATGACCCGACCCGAGTAGCCCGCGCAACCAACCCAATCCGCGACCCACCCGCAACCCGATTGGACTAAAAGTCAAAAACCCGCAACACGCCCGACCCGTAACCCGCTTGACCCGCAACCCGTTCGACCCGAACCCACTTGACCCGCAACCCGCTTGACCCATAACCCGACTAACCTGAACTCGATTAACCCAACCCGAACCCGCCCGATTGGCACGAATAATACTACATAATATATTTTTGTGCATAAATATTTATGTAGATAATATATATATATATAAAGTTTACGTGACTTGCCCAATTATTTTTTCATCTTTCCCACCAAGAACAAAGGTTTACTTTGTGTTGACAAATAAAAACTGCCATTTAATTGAATCAGATAATAGTCTCACTGTCTCGGTAGATAAGTAAAATTCCTAGGAGGGTTGTCAACATTTTTTACATTTGGTTGATGTATATAAATAATATATATAGATAACACATACATATGAAAAACATGATTGACTTAATTAAGCCAATCATATACCAGTACCTAATAATTACAACATTTTTTCTTCCACACATAATATAACTGGTCACATAACATTGTCAAAATATTAACCTAGCATACGAAGATTCATAATAGTACATAAGTCATAACTAATACCCTAACCCCAATAATAAGAAGATACATAACAATTTGCTTACTAAGTTCTACCATATAAAAAATAGTAGGATACAAATCCATAGCTGACATTGTCACATCTTACATACCAACAAAATAGGTTCACAAATTAAAATGACAATTCACTTGGCGATCAATCAACAAGCTTCACTTCTTCTCCATCATATTCTGCATCTTCATCATCCTCGTCTGTATAATTAGTCATTAAAAGTAAAAACACCATTGTAAGTAAACTCTCACCTACTTTAGTATACACAAAGAATATAAATTTTCTTACCCATTTTATATCTATGCATCCAATTACGAGTTGTCACAACAGCTTCAAGGGTATCAGACAAAATGGAAGTCCTCCATTTGGATAATATTCTACCTCCCAAACTAAAAGACAACTCTGAAGCAACTGATGAAATTGGAATAGAAAGCACATCTTTTGCCTTCCGAGAGAGTTGAGGATATCGAAATTGATGATCCCTTGCAATACTTCAAAAGGAAGCAATGTAGGAACCCCATCAATGTCTGCATAAGCAGGAATTAAAGGATCCGCCAAATATAACTCCAACTTGGATCTAGTTGATGTGTTCTGATTGATATTGGAAGCATAGAAACCCTGAAAATAATTTATATAACTACATATCATCAATAATCAGACATAAGATCGAAAGGAGTATAAACAACAAGATGACTCAAAAGGTAGTTAGAAAACTATACTTACAGCAGTGTGGCTATCCAAAGGAATGCTCGGAGAAGCCATATGCACCACACTTTGACTAGGTAAAGTGGACGATTGAGTTTTGTACTCCTTAAAGAGCAGCTCCAAATCATCCATAATAGCCTTCGAATTTGAAGTGTACTCTTCGGCCAACTTTTCATAGCAAAATTTGACAAATGCAAGCTTGTAACGAGGATCCAAAATGACACCAAAAGCAAGCACTAAGTTGTAGTCTTTCCAATATTTCAAGAACTTGGACATCATTGTGTTTCCCATATCTCTCATATCATCATCAAAACATATACAAAGATTCTTCAACTCAAGATGGATCTTCCAAACATTCTCGAAAAACAAGTTACTTGTTGGGTACTTGGTTCCCGAGAATAACTTCGTGATTTCATCAAATGGCTTCAAAAGCACCTCCATTTTCTCCCAATCATTATTTGATGGATAATCCTTATACTCATTATTCATCCTTGCTAAATTGACAAAAGCTTCACGATAAAATATTGCTCGATCAATCATATTGTGAGTTGAATTCCATCTTGTTGGCACATCAAGCCACAACGACTTTGACTGTTTCATCCCACTTTGTTCAACACACTCCTTAAACTTAATCTTCCTTCCTTCAGATCCCTCAACATACTTGACACTTTCTCTAACATATTTGATACCATCTCTAATCACCTTCAACCCATCTTGGACAACAAGATTCAGTATATGTCTACAACAACGTATATGGAAGAACTTGCCAGGACATAATAATTCATTTTGTGTATTCAACTGATCACGCAATTCATTTTTCATAGTAGTCATATTGCTAGCATTATCCAATGTGATAGAGAAAACCTTGCCATCGATACCCCACTCTCTAAGCAAACGATACACTGTTTCTTTCACTCTATAAGCTGAATGTGGAGGAGGAAGATGACAAAAACTCAAAAGTTTTCTATTCAACTTCCATTCATCATCAACATAATGAGCCGTCAAAGATACCCTCTACTTGTCAATGAAGTCCACATATCACTTGTCAAACAAATATGACTATAATTCTTTTGTAGATCAGACTTCAGCTCAACTTTCATTCTTTCATGCATCTTCATGATATAAGATTTATGTGTGTTCCTTGAAATTGGTTTAGCATTACTGTTTAGGTAATGATGCACCTCTCTATTTCCAATATGCTCAACACATCTAAAAACATAATCATGCATAATTGTTGCTGATGCTAGCTTGTCATGAAAGCCTTCCTGAGTTATCTTATTGTGACCACAACTATCACATGTGTTAGGCCCATGTGAATGGCTTGCATCCGAGTTCAAATTTGAAGATAGGATTTTCTTACAGCTTTTAACGTGACGCCACAGAGTTGATGTGCTATCTTTTGCACCCGGCTTATATATCTTGCCGCAAGTGTTGCATTTTCCTTTCTTAACAGCGACTCCCTCATCACCAACAAAGTCAAACAATTAGACATCTTCCCACACATCTGATCTACGACGGGAATTAGGCTTCGGTTTAGGAATTGAAACTGGACTTGAGCTACCAGCAACACTCTCTCTCTCTGAGTTATTTGCGTCCATTTCTGCAGATTCAACATATATATTAATAACCAGTGAAACACAATAGATAATGATAAACCAAGATGCTTCCCTTTGCGCCCATTTCTGAGTTATTTGCAATTGCCAAGATGCTTCCCTTATCGTTATTATTATTATTATTATGCTATTGAAGGCAACGACTAGATTCGTCTAGTTCTATGTCATTACTCATTAGTGTACAAGCTAAAGCCAAAACATAAACAAAAGGATAGAAAGTTTGGACGATGTTACCTGTAAATGTGGAGGTCAGCGTAGCTGCGTAGGTGAGGGGCGACGACAGAGACGATGCGGCAGGGGACTACTAGGGTAGCACGATCTAGCGGCAGCAATGGCGGCGGAGATGATCTACTCGGCGCAGGTGAGGATTGACGGAAGGTGAGGATCGACGATTAGTGGGTTTGTCGATTCGTCCCCTATTGTCACCGTGCCTCTTCTTCTCAGGCATTTGGCTTCATATGCTCATTCTTCCGCCTGGTCTTTCTTTTGTTTGACTTGGTTTCCTATCTATCTGCTCATGTTTTGTGAGGCGCTATTGTTTGTGAGGGTTTTTATTTGCTGAATGCCAATGTTATTACCTTATATGAATGGACCTTGAGCTTATCTGTAGGGGGTTGGCTGCTCTGGTTTTGTTAAATGCAAGGGCAAAAGCTATTGCATGTGCTAAGCACTAGCATTCTTGGATGTAACTCTGCTAAGCACTAGCACGAAACAATTTTCGTAGTTTCAATATGTTATCGTGTTTGTTGCTTCTTGGATGAAACTTTGTAGGATTAGTCCCAAAAATGAGTCAATTCCTTAGATGAAACTTAGTCGTGTTATCTTGTTTGTTGTTTCTTGCTTGATTGATTATGTAATTCTTTTCTTTTCGTTGCTTTTTTTAGAAGCAATGGACGCCAGGGCAAGAAGAAGCAAAATTTGGGAGAATTTCACTCAAGTTGAATCAGAGGAGGAGGTCAAGCTTCAATGCAACCATTACATGAAGATTATTGGATGCGATCCTAATAAGAATGGGACAATTTCACTGTGGAGGCATCTTAAGATGTGCAATAAGGGAAATCTTCAAGATTAATGGAACCTTATGTACTTTATTGTATTTCCTTCATTATATTTGCTTAAATGTTATGTAATGGTCTCAACTCTCAACTATCAAGACTCAAGAGATGGTTTCATAGGTTTATGATCAAGCAAGTTGTCAGCTTTTTAATTTCTAGTTGTTCAACTATTTATTTATGTTGGTTCTGTAACCTTAATGAATCCTCTACAAGGTACCAACAACTAGCAACATCAAACTTGTTTATGATATATTCAAGCAAAATCTAGTCACTCATTTGTTTAATAATGTATTTCATATTTTTTCATTGCAATATGGTGATCGGTGAGTTTGTTTTAAATTAGTGTAATAACTAATTATAAAAAAAAACTCGATGGTTTGGATCGAACAACCCGCAACCCGACCTGTTGTAACCCGCAATCCGATCAATCCGAACCCGATTGATCTGCAACCCGATCAACCCGTAACCCTTCTGATCCGCAACCCGATCAACCCGAACCCGATTTGCCCGCAACCCAAACCTGCTTGACCCGCAACCCGATCAACCCGAACCCGCTTGACCCGCAACCCGCTTAACCCGCAATCCGATTAACCCGCGACCCGAATGAACCCGCCCCGAACCCGCCCGATTGACACCTATAGCTGTAACCGCAAAACTGCAACCGAATTCCCACCCCTACCGTGAGGTCATCCAACCTGTCAATTCTACGAACAAATTTCAGTTATACCATTGCAACTCAAGTCCTTGTTTACCGGCAAAATAGTATTAGTGGGGGAAATTAATTACAAATCTCTCTCTTCTTACTCACCTTCCCATTGTTTTGCAGAAGGAGAAAACTTGTGAAAGTGAACAGTTGCCCTGTTTTGTCATTATTAATGTTTCAGTTGGGTGTCTCTGTAAAAGAAATAGAAACGCTCAATCATACTAATCATGAGAAAATTACATAAACCACCACCACCCCATGAACCCTAAAAAATTTATTGCCCCCCCTTTTGTATTTATTTAATTTGTTTTTTTGTTTTGTGGACAGTGGAAAAAGGAAAAGGATGGAAAAGAAAGCAGAACAACGACACCTTCTCTTTTATCTTTTCGTGTCACTCATTTACTGGACTATTATCTGTTTTTAATCACTCCAAAAAAAGATACATTTAATTAACTAATCACGATCTCTTTTTTTATGATTACTATTATGAAATCATAATTAGCAAATGATTATCTCACCCTCCCCCTTCCCATTGTAATTTAGTGCCCTACGTACGTTTGTCTTATTACCTCCATTTTCCGCAAATAATAATTATTATTTATACGAAATGACCTGGCCACACCCATATTTAATTTAATTTAATTTTAAATTTCCTTTCTTTTTTCCACATTATAAAACCTTTTTTTCCCCATTTCTCTCTCCCGTTCCCCCATCTCCTTCCCTTCCCCTCCCTCCTCATCTATCTATCTCCAGTATCAATATCACACATCCACACCATCGCTCTACCGAGAGATTCATAAGCTCAAAAAAAGAAAAGAGAGAAAGGGAAAGAAAGGGAGAGACAGACAGAGAGAGAAGGGGCGCAAGCTCTCAAGATCAAGATCCAACAAAAAAATAAAAAAAATTGCAGAGGGGATTTTTCCCATTTGAGAGCGAAAGTGTTTGTGTGTGTGTGGGTGATAGTAATTCTTCGCAGCTAACCTGCTTTTCTCTTCCAGTGACGGAAAACGACGTGTCGTTCCTCTCCTCCCTTCGTCTTCCCCACCACACATATATATCTCTCTGTTCCCATCTCTCAAACTCCACCGGCCGGCAGTCTGAAATTCCCCTTCCCCGGCCAGCCATGATCGGGACCGAGCCGATGATATGGGAATAGCGAATCAGGCTCAGCTCTCGTCCAATTCTCCGATCGTCACCCCTAATTCTCATCACAAGCAGTACAATTCCAATTCTATGTCACAGGATTACCACCACCACCACCAGGGCACCGACGGAAGCGGAGATGGAGGAGGAGGAGGAGGCGGAGGTTTCTTCTCTTTCTCTGCTTCCAACGGATTCGACAGAGTTCAAGAGCAGCAGCAGCAACACATGGCGCAGCAGATGAGGAGAGATAAGCTTCGAGTTCAAGCCGAGTATCCTCCGCCGTCGCTGGTTGGAATCGACGGGGAGGAGGAGGAATCCGCCGCGGAAGGAGGGTTTCATCACCATCAACAACCGCCGCAACAGGTGTGCGAAACGACGGGGATGTTGTCCGAGATGTTCAATTTCGCTCCCAACGGTGGCGGACCGCCCGTCCCCACCGCGGTCGACCTGCTAGACCACCACCATCCCGCCGCCAACGACTGGTACAGCGCCGGTGGAGATTCTTCTTCGAAGGAAAATCATCATCATCATCATCACCACAACAATCAGAGTCACAACCGCAACGACGACCACGACGGCACCGATTTCCACCACCACCACCACCAGATTCCGTCCACAATTAACGCGGATTCGGCGGCGGCCGCGGCCGCCATGCAGCTATTCCTCTCCAATCCGCCGCCGCGATCCCCGTCTCCATCCCAACCACCACCACCACCATCCACTCTCCACATGCTCCTCCCGGACGGCTACGCGCCGCCCTCAATTCAAACCCACCCCACGCAATTCTCGTGGGTGCCAGACTCCAACCCCTCCGAAATTAGCGGCGTGGTGGAAGGACAGGGGCTCTCCCTCTCCTTATCCTCGTCGCTACAGCACCTGGAAGCCGCCAAGGCGGAGGAATTGCGAATCGGCGACGGAGGCGGATTGCTATACTACAATCACCACCATTCTGCCATCCCCTCCGCCTCTTCCTCCGCCGCCGCCGCTCACTACTACAAAACCATCGGCCACCACCACCACCAGCAGCAACAGCAGCAACAAGCATTGCATCTCCATCAGCAGAATCAGGTGAGTCAAATCGGTGGGTTCGGCTCCGGTATAGGGGTGGTAAACGTGCTGCGTAGCTCGAAGTACGTCAAGGCGGCGGCGGAATTGCTGGAGGAATTCTGCAGCGTCGGGAGAGGGCAGTTCAAGAAGATCAAATTGTCCAGGCTCAATTCCAACAACAGCACCAACAACGGCGGTGGTGGTTCGTCGAGCACTCCGACGACCAAGGAATCGCCGGCTCCCCCTCCGCCGTTGTCGTCTTCCGATCGGATGGAGCATCAGAGGCGGAAGGTCAAACTCGTCTCCATGCTTGATGAGGCATGTCCGCATTTCTCTCTCTCTCTCTCTAGCCTACTTCTTCTACCTTCTTCTTCTTCTTCTCCCTTCCAATTATTATTATTCAAATTTGCTAGAATTCTCCATTGATTTTCAGGAATTAAGCTGCCATTTGGTGGAGTTTCACGATTTCGATTTCGGTTCCTGGATTGGTCCAATCATTAAGAACAAATGGGAAGGTTTTGAATTTGATGAATAACGATTAATTAATTAATAGTTAATTAATTAATGGTAGAAAGCCGGCAGCAGGTGCAATAAGGCAGGCATACACTGACATATAGGATCTAGCTAGTTGTTTAGAGTAGAGTGTAGAGTAGGAGTATAGTGGTAGGATTAGCCGTCATAATCAGCATCAAATATTTGTTATTATTATATATTATATCTAAACCACTCTATTACTAAACTAATACTGTTGCTTGCTTCAGTATAATATAAGGGGGGGAATTATGAGGCTTTGACACTGTTGGATTGGTGGGGATGTAATATGGGTAGAAATTTCTGGAGGGATTATTTCCTTTTTATTTCATTTCTTAAAAATAATATTTCAAGGGTTTGGTGAGGAAATAAAATTAAATATATATAAAAGATATGAAAATAAAAAAAAATAAAGAAAATGGTACTAAAAGGGGACAATTACTAAGGGGATGGTAGGAGGAAGATGAGGACGTTGCTCCTGATTGGGAAGATGGATAGGGAAGCGCATCCCATCCTGGCCATTAACTTGAAGCCACCACCAATCCTCTTTTTTTTTTTTTTTATAAGTATTGAAAAGCTTATTATGAAGCTTGCCTTCCGCCACCCACATTTATATCCCATCATAGTAATAATTGTTTTGCAGTGAATTTTTACAGACGGAAAATAGTAGTAGTAAAAGCAGCATCATCATCATATACTTTGATCATTTCATATTCTTTACCAGGTCTATGTTGACCTGGGACCAACCAGCCCCATGTAGGTAGCTTCCTTCTTTTCCCCTTTTGTGAAGGACTCTCATCACCAAAATACTCTTTTTTTTTTCCTTTATGCTAATACGATTTTAATTACGAACAAGAACTTGAACTAGTGGAATCATTCATATAAAAGAATAAAATAAATTTGACTATCCCTGATTATTTGTGCATGAGATGAAGATGTTGTTGTGACACATTAACATAAGTGAAAGCACACCAACATATCTTTCATATTGTCACATTTTTTGATGATTGATGTAAACAAAGGTTAAGTGAGGAAAACCCCATTATATATCTTACTGAATTATCATTTCATCGCGATTAATGACATAATACTAATGTGGGTTGAATTGATTTGATTTGATTTGATTTACTTCAGGTGGACAGAAGGTACAACCACTACTGCGAGCAGATGCAGATGGTGGTGAACTCGTTCGACCTGGTGATGGGTTTCGGGGCCGCGGTCCCGTACACGGCCCTAGCCCAGAAGGCCATGTCGCGTCACTTCAGGTGCCTGAAGGACGCGATCGCGGCCCAGCTCAGGCAGACCTGCGAGCTGCTGGGTGAAAAAGACGCCGCCGCCGGTGGTGCCGGGGCGGCGGGCGGGATCACGAGAGGCGAAACGCCGCGGCTGAGGGCGCTGGAGCAGAGCCTGAGGCAGCAGCGTGCGTTCCACCAGATGGGGATGATGGAGCAGGAAGCGTGGCGGCCGCAGAGAGGGTTGCCGGAGCGATCCGTCAACATCCTCCGAGCCTGGCTCTTCGAGCACTTCCTTCACCCGTACGTTTACGTCTCTCTTCCCCTTTTGAAATTGCACTTTAATTACGCTTTCTTCTGCTCCTTTTAATTTTTCAACCCTCTCTATCTTTTGTTTGCATTAACTGTAGGCAGTTAGTTCGGCTTTTACCATCTGATTAGTTATTAGGATTAATTTGCGACGTTTTGTGATGTTCGCTGCTCAGTCGTTGGGAAAGAAAAAGAAGAAAAAAAAAAGAGTTGCCTTGAATAATTGAGAAAGAGAGTTTAGGGTTAACACTTGACAATGGCGTTTTTGGGTCCATATATAGATGCGATTGTGTTGTTTTAACGAGTGACTTTGCATGCGTACTAAGATTTTTGAACAAACTTGTTAATGTACTAATTTGTCTCTTCGTTTTTTTTTTACCCTTTTGTTGTCGAGGATGATATAATGTTTAGTTAGCGTGTGATATATCACAATACATATTATATATATACTAATGTAAGAAAAATATCAATGTATAGAAGTGAAAAACATAAGACAGTTATCAACCAACGAAATTCTTAAAATGTGTTATGACCAATGACGTGTTTACTAAATTAAATATAGTAATAGATTACAGTAAGATGGAAATTTTTGACCTGAGAAATAATAATAAAAAATCGAATAAAATAGATAATATGATGAGGTATTAGTTAAAATTTCCTTATATCCAAATGGCATGTTATTAGATTAAATATATTTTGTCGTTGGTTGCTAGGTTGTATGAAAAGGGGTTGTAGTAGCGTTGTGTAGTTTAGACGGTTGATATATATATTATTCGGCTGTCTCAGAAGTATCGATGGTCGACATAGTAAATTAATCAGAGTTTAAGATTGATCAAATAATTAAACTCTTTGTCCATTACCAGGCAAAGCTTCTGTTTGGGTTAAAAATGGGTTTATTATATTTTGTCTGGGTGATGTCACATATGATTAAAGCCTTCTGTTTCAGTAACGTACGACTGTTTTGCGTTCTTGTTTATTTTCTTTTGGCTTATCGTCACAAGATCCCAAGCTTACGGGTTTGGACCTGTGTGGCTGGCTGGCTGCCTTGGCTTCGGTGTACGTAGTGGCTAAGGCAGAGAGAGATACCTTTTTCTTTTTTTTTTACTGAGATAGATACCTTTTAACCAGAAGAGAAAACGAAAAAAGAAAAAAACAAATGTAAGAACTGTTTGAATGTAAAGGAAGTGCAGGCAGCAGAGCATAGCAGTAATTTCAGTAGTGTCCTTGATTGTTGTCTCATCGCCCTATAGAAAACAACAAAAAGGTGTAAGTAAGAACTAAGAGCCCTCCATTTCCCTGCCAACAACTCCACACTTTTTTTTCTCCCCTTTACCCGAATTTCGCCATGATAGATGTAAGTCTAATCATACTCATAATCGTTGATAGTTCATTTGAAACAAGTAGGATTTCGACATTACTATATCTTCTAGATGTGCATGTTCATTTTACGAGAAGTTTAGTCTAGCAATTTTAAATGCCATCGCCTGTATTCAACGACTGAGCACACGACGTGTTGTAATTCTGTGCAGAGGAAATGATTTTCTCGGGCATCGAAGTATGCACCGTGTATATAGCTAGTTGAGGTTAATAGGGTTGGGTTCATCAAAAGGGGATATGATGATCATGAATGAGGGCAGCAAAAACAACTGGGCCGCCATGGCTGGCCTACTGCTGCCCTTTGCTGGGGAAAAAAAAAAAAAAACTGGCATGCTCTGCTGAACTGATCATTTCTATCTCTCTACTTTCCTTTGCTTTTCTCTTCTTAGATTCTAACGCCCATGCAAAGAAAAACAAAACCCTAATGCAATTTCTTTTTTTCCTTGCATTATCATTTAAAGAAAGAAAGGGAGAGGAACAAGGAAAAGCACAGTAAAGTTGTCCCTGGTTTCCTCTCTTTTAATCTTTATACGTACGGGTTGGGTATCAGAGCTTTAGAAAGAAACTGATGACTTTTCTTTAGGCCAACCAAGCTGCTGATGGGTAAAAATTTCTGCATATAAAGGGTGCTAATAGTAATAATAATAATACTTTGTTATTGTTAGTGTAATATATATACGTATTGCCTTTGTTCTTATTTGTACTAAAAAGGAAGAGCTGTGCTGCTGGTGGTCTCTTTCTCAGGTATCCAAGCGACGCAGATAAGCATCTGTTGGCTCGACAGACTGGTTTATCGAGAAATCAGGTCAGTTGTCCCTCTCCTTCCTTTGCCACCCTTTTTTTTTTCCTTATGTATTACATGCTTTACATATTTACGCCAGAAAAAAGCTTTCTCCTTTCGTTTTCACTCTCCGTATGTGTTTTACTGTTTCACTTGGACTCTTGGATTTTATGCTGCCGCATGCATCCAGCTCCGATATATGTATGGTATCTACTGATCATGCTACCCTACAATCTAGTGATCCCCTGATTGTTAGATGATGACATTTTTTTTTTCTTTAGATAACATCAAGGCGTACATCCAACAATCAAGATCATAGGTTAACATGATTTTCGTATTATTGGCTTGTAGCTAATATCTAACATAGAAGTACTACTAGGGATGACAATGAGTTGGGTTGGATTTCTCTAAATCTCAACCCAATGCAACCCAACCGGTGCGCCCAGTAAAAATAGAAAAATAATTGGTAAGATACTCGGTGGGTTTTGCGATCGAGGGTTCGGTCTAGTGGTCATACCACTATATCGTTGGATTATATAATTGAAAACCCAACTTAAAGAGAAGTCACGGGTGCAGGGATACCCATGCGTTTACGAATATAACCATACAGAATTCTTCGAACAACTATATCGTAAGGTTATTGAAATTTTCTTATAAATATATCTACGTAAAGACTACTAACATTTATAAATTATCTATATTATTAGGCTTAGATTGCGATAAAAGATCAATAACATCAATAAATTATTCTGGTTGGATACAAAATAACATTGTTTTACTTTATGAGTATGAGTCTAGTGGAAAGCGAGTTGAATTTTCACAAAACCCAAACAATATATAACCCATCAATTTCATAAATGAGTAAAACACGAAACCAATCCAAAACCCATCAACATTAAAATTTACCCACTTTATTAACCAGGTTGGATCGAGTTGGATACCCCGAGCTCCGGTTTCAATTTTCATCCCTAAACAACAAGGTTACACACAAAATCATAATTAGAAGAAGACAACCCAGGGGGGTGGAATATGCGGTTTCAGATGAAACTTTCATGCATTTGGGGTTTACTCTCTCATGGTTCGCTTGCCTTTGTCTCCTTTCTTTCTTCCTGTTAAGAAAATCTTGAACGTCTTTTCATTAATTTCTTCGGATGCCTTTTTTCTTTCAGACCCCTTTCTCTTTATTTCCCTGTGTCAAAATGGTTATTTTTATTTTTGTTTTGCGGGAAATGGAGATATTATAAATACTGATACAGTGAAAGAAACCAGACAGTAGACAATGATACCTATAGGGTTGTGGGGTGGGAAGGAGGAAGAAGAGTGAAACTAAAAGCCAAAAAATATATGGCAGAGACAAAGCCTGCCCCTTACAGACAGACAGAGTAAAGATTGAAAGGAAAACCAAGACCTAGCTAGACGTGGGTGTTTGCAGCTTTGATTCTCTCTCTCTCTCTCTCTCTCTCTCTCTAAAACCAGAGAGTCGGGCCAACCACTCATAGCCTCAACAATTAAGAATAGGCAGTGAATCGAGAACGACTTTGTGTACTTCCAATAGTAACCTATACATATCATGCATGATTTTATCGTTTTACCATTGGGTTGATGATCATTCATAAGCCAATGGATCCTAATTGAAACACTCAAAGTTAGTTCAAGACGACGACATGGTATTCGAGTTTCAGATTCGTAATCGAGGTTAAATGTTCAAATCCTCAGGACTTTCAATGTTAACTGCTGTCTTAAAATGGGTCGATCTTTTAGGCAGGGGCGGAGCTAGAATTCGACATTCGGTGGGTCGGTCTTTTTTTATGTTACTTCCAAAAGGCGATAAAAATTTATAAAAATCTATATTTAATAATATTATAATCACTATTTTTAGATGATTTGAGGGAACTATTATTCAACCATATAAAACTTATTTTTGAAACTAAAAGACTTAAGAAACCACATTGAAATTAACGGAATTAAAAAAAATAATAAGATGAAACATGATGAGAAATTATAAAACTGAAAAGCAAATTATAACAACTAATGCATCTGCAAAGTTTCAAACCCTTAACCTATTTGGAGAACTGTAGTGTTCCCATCCGCTGGGCCAGATTTGCTTTCTTATTCTATGTTTGTGCAATAAATAACTATATACAAACTCATCGATTTATACAATTTCCAATTACCGATATAGTTTATACGTAACTTTCGAATTCTGCGGCTAAGACCATGTGTATTGAACACAACTTAGTTTATGAGAGCAAGTATTGGCCCAAGGCTTGGACCTTGGTTTTTTTTTACATTAGCACTCGAGTAATCGTTGAAGTTCAAATGAGTTCTAACATACGAAAGACCAAACCTAGCTAAAATCTTATAAATGTTCTCATTCTCACATTATTGTTAAACAAACAAACTCAGAATATTAGATTCTGTTATGTACTATACCAATTTAATAGATGAATCAAAACTTATTCTACTCTATGTTCATTTATAAATTCCATCAGGACTCTAGTTTAAGTACATGTACGTACTCTAGGAGTAAACATGGACTCAAAACGACCCATTGGCCCTTATAGTTTACTTTTTTTTTTTTACCTTTCATTGATTGCCCTTTTGCACTTGCTTCACATTTTCATCACCTTTTTCCATCTTTTTTGTTTTTTTACATCAAGTACTCTTCACTTACGTGAGTGAACATGCACCCTATAAAAAAACGCTTGGCTATACATGACTTAGTACATTTTGCATGAAAAAAGAAAGTGAAGGAGGGAAGTTAATAAATGGAGGTGGAGAGAAGTACATGCAGAGAAACACATTAAATTTAGGTCTAGCTAGGTAGCTACATTGGTTGTGGGTTGTTTTCCAAGACCTTCGTTGTATGAAAGAAACGAACACAAATTTCTATGTGCATTTGTCTATACATATAAGTGTGTGGCATGA
The DNA here is from genome assembly GCA_964030455.1 of Linum trigynum. Classification (NCBI taxonomy): domain Eukaryota; kingdom Viridiplantae; phylum Streptophyta; class Magnoliopsida; order Malpighiales; family Linaceae; genus Linum; species Linum trigynum. The sequence continues at coordinate 7,158,945 of OZ034817.1, forward strand.
GTGTGGGGATATGCACAAACAATAAATAGACAAGGCGATTGATCATTGTCAGGCAGGCAGGCTCTCCAACCCTCATAAATGGTTTGTGCTCCATCCATTTGTCCATTAACCATGTCGACCTTGCTATAGTATATTGTATCCCACTAGCTGTTTCTTCTACTTACCTACTTACTTATCACCCTTTCATCATTACTATCATTTGCTATTATCTAGGAATTGACAATTTCGACGTGACCCGATTTATCCAACTTGTTTGGCTTGTTTTGGGTAGTTTCGACCTGCCCCATTCTTGATCCGTTCCTGCCTAAATTATATGTAATATCAGTCAAATTATTTAGGACTTTCCTCTTATTACATCATATTTTAGCTATAATAAAGTTGTAAATAGGTAAAACCCTCAATTTATCCAATAACTTAATTACATTTTATCATATAATGGTTTCTTTCTTGGTCTTTTAATTAAAATAACGAACATTTCTAGAGCACTTCTACTATGCTATATAGTATTGGTGCTTTAATGTACAACTTAAAGTTGTACCATAACATTAAATGTATAAGTTTAGGTTGTACCATAAACCAATTTGTACAATTATGTTATGGTACAACTTTACAACTTGAAGTTATACCATCACATAAAGATATAAGTTCAAGTTGTACCGTAAAAAATTTGTACAAAAAGTATAGGTACAATCTGAAGTTGCACAATAACGTAAATGTACAATTTTAAGTTGTACCATAAAGGCAAAACTTTATAGCACCAATACTATATAGCATTGTAAAATTCCTCATATTTCTAATGTTTTTCCGCATAAATTACATACTCATTGGGTCGACCTGCCCCGACCTGCGCCCCATGATAAATTACTCGACCTAGACCCGACTTGCCACGGGACGAGTATGGATATTGAGATACCGGCCCTGAACCTGCCCATTGCCATTCCTACTATTACCCCCTCCAATTTTACTTCCTTCGTCCCCAACTCTCCCTTTCCACCTTACTTTGTTCTTCTTGTCCTTGGTCATCATTTCATGCACGTTTGTTAGACAATGTGCATACATTAGTTAGCTTAGATCATAAGAATGATAGAGTGATAATGGGCGGGAATGAAATCTCGTGTGTCTGATGCGCGATGGTGAACATTTTCGAGTTTGAAAAAGGTGGGATTTTCATTTCAAATCTTGTGAATGATATTGTGGGGAACATCCACTTGCGAGAGAAAGTAGCCGGATAGAGTATTGGAAACGATATGCTACCATGGTTCATAGGGCCGTCTCAAAATATCGTAATTTAGATGTGCGAAGTCGAATAAGATAATGTGTTAACTAAATTGGAATTTGGTAAAAACTCATACTTTCGTTTTCCTAAATGCTATTAACCCACTACATTATAAAAGATGGTGAACTGTCGATCTTAATTTCTCTTATCATAATTTCTCTTATCATAATAGTTAGTGGCGTAGCTAGGTTGACTGTCAAGAAGGGATATAGCCCTCCTGAACTTTGAACTATAGGTACAATTACATGTAAAATTCGCAACTGATTTGGGGAATAGAGTAATCAGTAAGTCATAGTCCCCCTTCTTCAATTATCATAGTTCAGATCAATCCCTTCAATAAGATTTCTGGCTACACCACTGATCATCGTCGTTCGTTCATACTTGATTGAATATACGAAGCACATATGTATATTTAATATTTTGATGAAGTTATAGAAGTTCATTTTTTTTTTTTTTTTTTTGTGGTTGATTAAGAATGTCATGTTAAAAACATTTTTGTTGGGTATTGGTAATCATTTAGGTATCCAATTGGTTCATCAATGCAAGAGTCCGGCTGTGGAAACCGATGATTGAAGAGATGTACCAGCAAGAGTCCAAGGAGGACGATGACGTGGCGGACACAAGTCAAGATCAGGAAACAGTCCTCCCAACCACGACACAATCTTCTGCGCCGATCACCCCTACTTCCGCCGCCGCAACGTCCAATATATCATCCTCCGCCGCGGCCGCCACAACGACCCCGTCGGCGGTGAAAAGATTACCCGAAATCCCCGACGAAAACGACGACGTCCCTCCATCTTCATCATCCCTCGCCGCCATGAATAACAGACAGCAGCAGTACTTCTCCGAAAGCCAAGCCGCCGCCATGATCATGTCTTCCTCCGCCGTCGACGGGGCGCCGCCGCCGCCTGCTTTCCACGAGTACGCCAACTACGGTGCTGGTGGGATGACCATGGGTGGTGATAATGAGAACTTCGGGCCTGCTGACGTAGCGGGTAATACCCTAATAAGGTACGGGACCACCGGAGCAACCGCCGCCGGCGGAGACGTGTCTCTCACGCTCGGTCTCCGGCACGCCGGGAACGTGCCGGAGAAGGCCTCCTCCGCGTTCTCGATTCGAGACTTTGGAGACTGCTAGCCTAGCTCTCAGTAGCTAGTCATCGGTTCCCTATTAAATCTTTTTTTCTTCTTTCTTTTTTGTTAAGGATGTGAAAAAAAAAAGGTTACGTGGAAACTCAAGAAGAAAAAAAAATATGAGTTTCCATATAATTTCTTGGGGGGAAATATAATTATTTTTATATAATTGGTCTATTAAGAAAAGAGAAAAATGAGGTACGTTATGATGTAACGAGAGATACATTAGGTTAGTACCTATTTACGTAAGTACGTACATGTATTTATATCAAGTAATTAAATTAATTAGTCAAATTAGCAAAAAAAAGGTTTGTATTATGAGAGGTTGCTTCTATAATTGTATAGAAGAATGTTGCCTTTTCTTCTCCCTAGATCTCTCTCATATAGTCATATGTTGGTCATTCCAATTTTTCTGCTACACTTTCAAAACCTTTTATTTAAAACGTGGGAGTTTAGCCTCTTCAATGTGTTTAGAGAGGGGAATTGTTAGCTGATTGTTTGACTCATAGGGATTTTTCTGTTACCTTTTGTGCTCATTGTGTTTTTAAGCAGGATCTTAAGGTCCGTTGTTTGACCATGTTTAATATGACGGTGAGCTTTTGATGCCGATATATTAATGCTATGAGGTATTGTTGCTTATTTGCATAGGTTTTCCATTTTTTCTATTTAAATAATCCGAGATGAGCATATTAAACTTGCCTTTGACTACTTCGGTGTACTCACTTTTTTGGGTGCACTGCTCTAAAAGCGTCCATAAGACATCAAATTTTGAACTTTAATTAGTACTCTCAATATAATATGATGATATGACATAGAATCATAACAAATCAATTCATTACCCTAACCCCTTAACCTTCAATTTTGAATCCCAACCCAAAATCCCAAATTGTAAACCTAAACCCTAACTCTAAATTCCTAAATCCTAAATCCTTCGAATTAAAGTAAAATTTGAATGAATTTTTTCCAAATTCATGTGCTTCTTGTTCATAATATCATAAGCAACAATTGATACCATTTTGACATGAATCGCATGGTCAGAATGACGATTATGAGGCAGGTGCATTGAGTGCACCCGAAAAGTGGGTGCACCGAATCCGCCACCATATACATATATAGCATATATATTATTATAAGGGTCAACATAGTATGCTCCAGATGATATGATAGTTGGATGTACTTTGATGATGAGCTCCGACCAATATCAACGGTCAATTATTGTTCTCTTAAATTAGACTTCGGATTTGTGTTTAGAGAATCAAAACTTAGGGTTTATCCATTAGAGGTTGAAATATAATATCATGTCCTAAACTCAATTTAATTCATGATCTACATAGACATATTTCACTAGAAGTACGTGGAACATACTATGCTCTGAGAACGTATGAGTCTGACTCATACATACACATATTCTAGCACTAACTACTTGAGGATGATGATGGATTAGAAACTAAATACTTGATAAAATTAAAGAAATCTATTTTTGTGTGTGAAAAGAAAATTATTCTACACCTTGTAGCTAGACTTTCATGCTAAAAAAACTTCATTTCCAATAGAGTACTCCACGAAATCAAAACTCCTACGATGTTTAGGTCTTGCCATCAAAGGCGATCCGAGGCTGCAAGTTGATCACGTTCTATTATGACTACTTATGAGAGAATAGAAAATTCAGAAGGAGAGGAAAGACAAAAAGTAAAGAACATATATAGATTGACGAAAGACTAATTAAAATGACTCTAATACCATGTAAAACGATGACATAGCACACAAGACCACCTATGTGCTTCGACAAGTGTGCCTTCATGCACATAATGATTTTTTCTGATGTTTCTCAGCAATGCACCGCTACATTCGTCGATACGTGCACATAGATCTAAACCTAACATTAATCATCATATTAGGGTGTTCATAAATAACATGTTACAAGATGTTAACCACACATATATATACTCCACATAGCCAAAAACTAGTATTGGTTAATTCTATATCCATTAGGGTTTTTGCATTTAAGTAGGAAGGTGGGAGTTGTTGTGTTGTGTATTATGAAAAGGCAGGAACACTCCGATCCATCATTTCCCAAAGGAGTGGTCCCGTATACATAGTTTGTAATTTAGAGGGAGGGAACCAATCTGTTTTGGTGGACAATCCAGTCGAGAGCCATGGCATTGGATCTGATGTGTAACTTTCAATCAAAGCCAGAAAATATAAGAAGAAGAAGAAAAAAACAATATTGGCCAGCTGCTGCTGCTGCTGTCGTTGCTGCCACTCTGCCACATATATATGAACAATATTGTGGGGACAAATGCAAGAAGAAGCAGAAGCAGTAATTCCCTTTATAATAAGTTATACCCACCCCCTCTTCTTTAAAGAAGAAAACGAAAGGCTAGAGAGAAATAAAACCCAAAAGAAGAACATTCATCAATCTATATAAACCATACATATGAACATGACAAAGCAACAATATTCCGGAATCTCTATATTTATAATTTCAAAGATATTTCGCACAATGATTGTAAAAAAACCGAAACGGAAATCGTACCGGGAAAATTCAGGCGTAAGATAGGGTTTCACACCGAGGTTCATCAACAATGGTTTAACCCTTTGATAGGAAGATTGCCGATGGAACAACCGATACAGTCCGGTTTCACAGACACTAGAATATTTCATTAACTTCTTCTTCTCTGTATCTCTTTAAACTCAGGGGAAAAGCTTAAAACAAAAGAAAAGGTAGCTAGGGTTTCCCCTTTTCCCCTTTTATCTCTTTTGTGTGAAGTGCATTGAGAACAATGGTTGTTACTCCATTTTTAGGAACAAAATTAAACATACAGGGAGAAGGAGAGGTCAAAAGAAGGTGACATTAGGATACAAAATGTTTATACTTGTGCAAACTCCATGGCAGTTTTTTGGAGGGCTTCCTTATTGTTATGTCCACATTGGGAGTTACTACTGCCACAAAATTTAATGCCTAGCTTGCCCTACATGTATGTGTATATATTTCATGGCCAGCCCCGGCCCTGCCATATATATATATACATTTACACTTCTCACTTAGATATACTGCACTTATTTTTTAGCTGAAAATGAAGTAGAGAGTAAAGATGAAACGACGTGTATATATTCAACATCAAAAGAAGAAACAACACGCAGACACAGCTAGAGAGAGACACATTTGTATAATGTGTAGCAGAAGAAGCGAAAACGATGTTTGCTTCAAAGTATATGTATATATATATATATACATGCATGAAAGTGAAAGACAGATAGGGCTTGTAATTTTCTCTGTTGATATAGTGGGAAAGAAGATAGCGATTAACCGATGGAACATCAATGTCACGTACCAACATAGGAGGAGCCTGCAGCTCAAGTGTTAATTTTTGTTGTTTTCATTTTTTTTTTTTTATAGTTTTAACTTATATTTCTTGGTGGGAAATTTAAGTAACATCATAGTTTGTAACATGCTATTGGCCATTCACTATTGTTGAATGGCTTCATGATCGTTATAAATTCGTTATTTTGAATTTATGATGATAGGTAAATTCATCCCTAAGTGAGTGCGTTTCATTGTCATTTTCGGAGTATCATGTTGTTCGAAATCAGGTCAGATTTTAATAGCTATGATATATTATTTAGTCCACTACTCATTCTGATATTTGAAGTATCTGCACAAGACTAAAAATAAAATAAAAAAGATGTCAATATTACTAGCTAGGATTGACATATAACTGTTTTGATTGATGAATTAGTTGTTAATGGCATGGTGGCATATTATATATATATATGTCATTTCTTACAAATGGAAGCAATATATTAGGTAAGCAGTAACTGTTGCTTTGTGTATCCATTGTTTTGAGTTTGAAGAAACCCTTTTCTTTTCTCTTTTTTCTTTCCTCTCTTCAACACTCCCCTCCCTCATTAATTCCTCTTTTTCTTTTGTGAAATTACTTCTTCATCTCTTTGTATATATGTTTGGTTGAATTGTCTAATGATTATTTTTATGTTAATTAAGATAATGAGAAAACCAGTGGCTACCTACCAGTCTTAGAGTCTACTAGGTGAGACACTATGTATAGAAAGCAACTCAATGGTTTTCTAAAGAAATATCAACCATTAATTGAATTAGTCAATACACAATCATAATTTTATAGTTGCAACTTGTCGTTTGGAAATGAAGTTTTTTTGAGCATTTAAGTCTTGCTACAAGGTGTAGAATAATTTTCTTTTCACACACAAAAAAAGATTTCTTTAATTTTATCAAGTATTTAGTTTCTAATCCATCATCATCCTCAAGCAGTTGGTGCTAGAATATGTGTATGTATGGACTCTCATAGCTAGTTTTCGCTAGAAAATTGGAAGGACTCTCGTAGCTAGTTTTGGCTATGTGGAGCATATATATGTGTGGTTAATTAACATCTTGTAACATGTTATTTATGAACACCCCAATATGATGATTACTGTTAGGTTTAGATCTATGTGCACGTATCGGCGAATGTAGCAGTGCATTGCTGAGAAACATCGGAAAAAATAATGTACTTGTGCACGAAGGCACACTTGTCGAAGCACATAGGTGGTCTTGTGTGCTATGTCATCGTTTTACATGGTATTAGAGTCATTTTAATTAGTCTTTCGTCAATCTTAACTTTTTGTCTTTTCTCTCCTTTTGAATTTTCGATTCTCTTATATAAGTCATAATAGAACGTGATCAACTTGCAGCCTCAGATCGCCTTTGATGGCAAGACCTAAACAATGTAGGAGTATTGATTTCGTGGTTTTTTAGATTAAGAAATGTTCTTCGAATTTTGACTTTTTTCTCTTAATGACATCTTAATTTTATTGAGCTTATCGTCGCTCTATGTTACTTTTTTGACATCTCATAAGATGCGAGAACATCTCTGGAAAACTCGCACAAATCTTACTGTTAAAATTACTTGCACAATAGGGTGTTACGGGAGTCTGAGTTCCTGATCACCGAGCTGGGGTTTAGTACATGGGATAAAGCGCCCGATTTGGGAACACAACGTGACCCTCAATCCAAACAGAGTTAATTCCCTAAATATATTTTTTTTTAATTTACCACGTATATTGTGTTTTGAAAAGTATTTACAACAATATTGTGTTTTGATGGAGGGAAGTTGGCGACGGCGCCCGAGACTCAGCAAATACAGTTTTTAAAGGTAAAGCCAGCGACGGCGCCCCAGTCTCAGGCTTTGGCGCTATTTGAAATTTCAAATAGCGCCAAAACCTGAGACTGGGGCGTCGTCGCTGGCTTCCTTTGTTTTTTTAATTCCCCTCCTCGCCCTCTCGCACAGACCCAATCCTCCCTCCCTCCATCCCGACCTCCTTCATCCTCCTCCATCCCGACCCCTCCTTCACCCAGCGCCGACGCCGAGAACAGAGCGGCAGCGCCTCAGACCCAGGCGGCGGCGCGAGGAAGAGAGCGAAGGCGACCCAGCAACAGCGGCGACGCGGAAGAATATCCGACGACGAGCAGCAGGCCCCCGGCGGCAGAGGAAGAGGCCGAGGACGGCGAGGGCGGCGTGGCGGCGGCGAACGCTACAGAAGTGAGTGTCGGATACTCGCCGACGGCAAAAAAAAATTCCGGCGACATTTTTTTTATGTTCTAATTTTTTTTCCAGTTCCTAGGCTTATCGATCCTTGTTCGATGAGACCACCACCTGCGACAATCGATACTGCTCCGATGGATCCCGAACTTCTTTGGGGGCATGGTCACCATCGGATTGACGCAGTTTGGCCAAATGAGGTAAGTTTTTTTCAAACTATTTCTATAGTTTATTAGCTGAATAATATGATAGAATAGAATAGAATTAAATTAAATTACGATTGGAATTAAATTAAATTACGATTGGAATTAAATTAAATTAGGAATAGAATTAGATTAAGTTACGAGAATATTATATTAGAATAAGTTTAGTTTAGATATATAAATATAAATATTAGGTGAATTGAAGGAATTGAATTAATATAGTTTTGTGCATTAATTATAGGCTGGTGATCGACCATTCCACATTCGTCATACTGGAAATTTAGTTCGATACAATCCACTGTACCTGCCGTATCTCGTTGATGCCGGCCTGTCTAGTGTTCTGCCACTAGCCCCTCTTACCGGTGATCCGGGTTTGATTACTGCGCTCGTAGAGCGTTGGCGACCCGAGACATCGACATTTCACATGCCGTTCGGTGAGGTGACGATCACCCTAGAGGACGTTGCGACACTCACCGGATTAGCGATCGACGGTGATGCCGTCGTAGTAGACATACCCGACGAGGACTGGTCGGGTATGTGTCTTCGACTATTAGGACATGCTCCTACTGATCTTGGTGGCGGCGTCATCCGGATTTCTTGGCTCAGGGAGACTTTCGATGAGCTGCCGCTTTCAGCATCACCCCAGACGACAGAGCAGTTTGCAAGAGCGTATGCGCTGTCTCTCTTGGGAGGTGTCTTGTTCTCCGATCAGTGTGGAGGTTCAGTCCACCTGCAGTACCTACTTTTGGTGGAGGATTGGCACAGAGCGGGGAGGTTTGCTTGGGGAGCAGCTGTATTATCCTACTTATACCGTGAGCAGGGGCGGACCCAGGGGCATTTGGGGGTGTCCCTGGACACCCCTAAATTTTAGAAGATCGATTATCCAAACCCCGGTGTTAATTTACGTATAGACAAAAAAATTATAACTAATAGTCTGGGACACCCTAAAATTTGAAAACGATTATACTACTCTCGTTTGTAGTTTGCGTATGAGAATATAAGTGGTAGTTTGGGTAATTCAAACCCGGGACACTACTATTACTAATAAATATAATTTCCATTAGGCTACAAATTTTTTGTTGCTATATTCTAAACACTGTGTAATAGCAAAACTCTATTCTCTATCTTTCATTATTTTCAAAACCTAACAATTAATCCAATTACAAGTTACCCTTAATTTATATTGATCTTATGGTTGTACGACACGTGTTGAAAGTGTTTTTTCAACTTTGAGTTACATCATGAACAAATTTAGAATTCAAATATGCGTAAGCTCGTGAATGATCGTCTAGTAGGATATACCGAGACAAATTTGTTGAGCAGTGTATACACCAAGTATTTTTTATAATTTGTTTAGAATATGAAAATACATCATTGACTTTTTTTTAACTTGTACGAGTTGGGTATTTTCTTACTAAATAATAATATAATTTTATTAATTATTAATTATTTAATTTTTATTTTACTTTATTTTTTGAAAGAGGACACCCCTATGTGAATTTTCTGGGTCCGCCACTGACCGTGAGATGGGTAGATCGGCGCTGCAGATGACGGCATCTTCTTCACTGGGTGGTGACTTTGGTGGACGGTCCGCCTTGCTGATGATCTGGACGTGGGAGCGGTTTCCTCATACATCACCACTACATGCGGTGACGGGTGAGCAGATTACTCAGGACGCAGTGCCACGTGGCCTTCGGTGGCTTCCAGCCCACACCCGTCAGCATGGAGATCAGTTCTACTTGTACAAGCTGTGGTTTGACGAGTGCACGACATTCGTGGTTAGTATATATCATTTCGTTTTATAGAATAGTTTTAATTGATTTGTTATAGATTTAGGAGTAATTATGTGACCAATCCTTGTGTGCAGTGGCATCCGTACTATCATAGAGGTCAGGACTACAGCGGTACTGTGATCCAGTCCCACACGTTTCGAGCAGTAGTTCCGTTAATCTGCTTCTCATCGCAGATGTGGCATCATCCAGATCGCGTGCTCGGACAGTTTGGGATGGTTCAGGATCGGCCTCATCCTCCACATTCCGCGGCTGAGATTAGATTTTTTCTTCGTCAGGGACAGCATGGGCCTTCACGTGGACAGCAGTTAATACAGGCAGCCAGCGAGTCGATTGAGTTGTGGGACCGTCGACATGAGTTCGTAGCGCAGACGAGCTACACTGACGTAGAATTAGCTTACCACTCGGAGCATCAAGAGTGGTATAGAGATGTCACTAGACGTTCAGGCACACGGAGTGTTGCTGCACTGAACGCAGCGGTGAGTTTTTTTAGTAATTAAAATTTGTGTTTTAATTGTTTTTATATGTATAGAATTTTTGATATTTTCCATTTAAATTTGCAGTACGATTGCATGGAGTCCGTTCAGCAGGGTTTACGTGATGGGATGAGATCAGGAGGGCTATCATATGACCAGATGGCGGAGTATGTTGACCAGTTGGCGGCAGGGGTTACAGCTATAGGTTTTAGTGGTCGCCAACATCCTGATACAAAGCCGATACAGCGGTACCCCGATGACCGCAGCTTAGCTAGCTGGCCAGAGCGTAGGACTCAGTCATCGGCCTGGGGCGTGCCACCGCCACAGTTCACAGAGGAGCCCAGGAGGAGGAGACAGCAACGTGAGCAGCGTGACGTACCTCGAGGAGTGAGGTACTCAGATCGTCAGCCCGTCAGACCTACATCGACCTTCACATTCCAGCCAGTCAGGCCTACTTTTACCGGATTTCAGGCAGGCACCAGTTCTTCTGGCCCTCAGTTTCAGCCACAGGAGGATAGCTTTCACACACCGCAGCATACTACGATGGGAGGCGGGCACATGGGATCAGGTAGTACAGACCTGCCACATTTGGACGTCGATGAGTGGGAGCGTGTCGGTCTGCAGGTTCAGGATCAGGACTTCCAGACATCTCATTGGGCATATGAGCAGCAGCGACGAGAGGGTGCACCGGATGAGCATGTTCAGTCTCAAGTAGATGATATGTTCGGCACACAGGATCAGGATGATGGGGCGGAGAGAGATGAGCAGTTGCCTCCACGAGACAGGAGGCCAGCGAGGTGTGGTACTGGCGGCCATCTAGTGGCAGAGCACGGTGGTGGTCGGCGTGGTGGTCGTGGTGGTTGAGGACTATTTATTGTTATGTATTTATGTACTTCCTTGAGACTATTATTATGTTCTTTGTGACTATGCATTATTATTATGTACTTCCTTGAGACTATTTATTGTTATGTACTTATTTTGTACTATTTTTAATCTGATGTTCTTAGTGTTATTGTCTAAATTGAGACTTTAAATATAAAACCAACAAACATCAACAACTAGTTCAGTTCATAAAAGTCCAAACAACAACTTCAAACAACAACAACTTCAAACAACAACAACTCCAAACAACAACAACTTCAAACAACAACAACTCCAAACAACAACTTCTACATTCGAACTAACTTCTCAGCCACGTCTATTCCCTCTACTTCCTCCTCTTCTACCACCTCTCGCACTTCGTTGGCCACCACTCCCTCTTCGGTTGCTCCCACTCCCACTTGCTTGGCCACCACATGTTGATGCATTATGTTCCGCTTGGTTACAGTTGCTACACACTTGCTGTGATGAACCCTCCCTTGGGCAATCCATCTCGTTGTGAATTCGTGTTGATCTTGGCCTCCCCGGCTTTCTAATCATGTCCAGATTAGGATGGAGAGTAGGGTCATTATGCTTCTTCCAACCCTTAGGTTCACCAAGAGGTGCGAAACTTGTCCCATAACAAGCCATCACTGTTTCCAGCTTGTAGACATTGTTGACAAACCTATACGCACTAGCACCCATTCGGTTGCAAGCTGCAATGGCATGAGAGCAAGGAATTTTATTTCCTTGAAATTTACCACAGGTGCAAAATCCTGTCCGGTTGGGGTCGTCAAAGTGCACTGTGAGTGTGTTTGACCCCGTCATGTTGAAATTGTTGGGAGGAGTCTGAACTACATAGATGCCTTGACGTCGATCATGAGCTGTCATAGAATGTCCAACTGCCTTTTGTGACCATGCCTTCATCAGCTCTTCGCACTTGGTGGAGAATTGTGAAGGACCCCTCCTAATTTCTGCTCCTGTCTCCAACCTGTACTTATCGAATTTCTCCACCAATCGCCAATAGGTATGTTGCACAAGAGAAGCTATAGGAAGTGCACGAATACCTTTGAAAATACCATTGACGCTTTCTGCCATGTTGGATGTCAGGATAGACCAACGACGCCCACCATTGTAGTTATCGTGTGCTAAACTCCAACGAATCTGATGTTGATCCACCCAGTTATCACATGAAATATTTCTATCAGCGGCCACCTTCTTAAATTGCTCAACTTGACGATCAAACTTCTCCAACCGTTTTTCTCCGGCTAACAAAATAAAATAAACCACCACACGGGTTAGATAAATTCATGACAAAATTACATGAAAACAAGTAACAAAATTATATGAAGAAAGCTTACCGACTCGAAATAGTTGATTATACATAATTCTGCTTTTAGTCTTCCTTTGCAAATTTCTTGCATAGTGTCGCATGCACCACCTCCACTCCCAACCTCTTCCGATGTTATTCATGGCTTCATAGAGTCCTGCATGTCTATCTGAGATGATGCATACATCATTTCGATCAGTCAAACCCTGAACGTGACTTATGAACCATGGCCAACTATCAGTATTCTCACTCTCCACTATGGCAAATGCAATTGGAAAAATCTTCTTCCGTCCATCAAATGAGCTCGCCATGAGTAGCACTCCTTTATACTTCCCAGTAAGAAATGTTCCATCAACAACCATAACGCCTGGACAATTCTTGAATCCATCTTTACAAGGTCCATAAGCCCAGAATACTCGCTGAAATATTGAATGACCTGGTTGAGTCGAAGGAACTCTTACCCAATGAATCACTGATGTTGGCATTTTTCTCTTGACCACCCGCAAGAATGTTTGCAAAAAATCATAGGATTCTTCCCAATTTCCATGCAACTTCTCCAATGCTCTTTGTTTCCCATACCAAGCCTTCTTGTAAGTAACTTGCATATTAAACTTATCTTTCAACTCGGCCTGAACAGTTAGAACACTCAGATTTGGTTGGGCACGTACCAAGTGTTTGACGGCCTCAGATATCACGTCGACATCAAGATGGCGATGATCCGTCGGTTGAGTCGTACTGCTACAAGTATGAACCAACTCGACCTTTCTCACGCTCCAATCGCCTCCCATTTCTAGACATCCAAACCGCACCATCCAAGGACATTTGTCCTCCTTGTTCATCAAACATCTGATCTTCCAGATTGAAGGTGACGACTCCACCACGTTATACTGAAAGTTGCGTTGTAGTGCATAGTGTTTCATCGCCACCTGTGCAGCTTGTTTCGAGTGAAATATTTTCCCCTTGTAGAATTCTCCATCAAAACCACCAACAGTAGACCCTGGAATTACGCCATATGAATCAGCATATGATAATTCCTCGTCCTCTTCATTACCCTGCAAGTAAAAATATGGAGGAAAATTAGGTTGTTCTCCTCCCTCCCCGTCGTCGTCGTCGTCCTCCTCCTCCTCATCATCGTCTTCCTCATCTCCGTCATCACCGTCATCATAATCATGATCGGATGGCATGCTCCATGTGTCATCACCGTCATCATCGTCTTCCTCTCCACCCCGATCCTCACTGAGCTCAGCATGTATCTCAGCACCCAAACAATAAGGATTTTGTGCCATAAAATTCCAAAGCACATTTAAGCTATCATCATCAACAATAGGCATTGCATAATAAAATAAAACACCATTCTGCCATTCTGGAAGACAGTAGGTGAAACCTGTAATCACAACACTATCTTGTACTGTTTCGTCTCTAATCCGTATTCTCCGAATTAGATGATCACAAAGTTTCTGATAGTTCACCCTGGATGGAATAGTCATATGGAAACTTAGACCACCAACAAAATGGACACCCAAATTGTCTTCTACTTTCTCTGATCGCCACCGAACAGCTAGTTCAAATCTTCTAAAATCACTACATAAAAAACAAACTCACTAATTACTAACTAGACAAAATCATTATGATGAATACATGAAAAAAATAAATAAGACTTTTACCTGTTATTAGCCATCTTCCCAGCAACCAGACAGCAACACCAGAGCTTCTTTCAGAACTTCTTTCAGTTTTTTGGTGATGAAGAACCGAAGGAAAGGTGCAGTATATATGGTGAGGGGTGGTGCTGGAGTGGAACAAAATGGCAGCGACCAAGCCCCAGTCTGGGGCGGCGCCGCTGTGTTTTGTTTGTTAAAAAAGCATCCAGCGGCAGCGCCTGAGTCTAAGGCTTCGGCGCTTTAAACATATCAAAAAACACAATATTCTTGTAAATACTTTTAAAAACACTATATTCGTGGTAAATTTAAAAAAAACAATATTTAGAGAATTAACCCATCCAAACATGTATCCGCTTTTATAGCTCTAATTTATATTTTTGGCTCTTTTTTTATTTCTCCAAATAGGAAAAGTTCTTGTACTAATTGGACAAGATGAACACTTGATATACTTCATAAGAGATATTATCTCAGTCTAATCTCACGACCAAGGTTGTCAACCCACGGGTTGACCTGGACCCGGTCGAACTAGTGGGTCAGAGGTTAACTGGTCACTCGTTTTAGTTCGTTTAGTATGGAAATATGGAAAGAGTCATTATAGTGTACTTATCCTGATAAATTATATCAAATCTCATCTAACATATGACATTACACCAAAGTAACATGTCGTACTTAGATCCAACATATAGTGAAAAATTCACAGACACTTATATAACATCAATATTCAAATGTTCAACTAAGGATTCCAAAGATTTAGTTAGGCGAAAAGATAAATCGGTAAATAGGTGCATTTCGCAAGCCAAAAAAAAAACGACACAATTTGACCTTCAACCCGATAGCTTGTAGCGGTCGATCCGACAGATGCGTGCAACCCATTTTTCTGCTGGGTCAGAGTAGGTGGGTCAACCCTGCTCACGACAAATCAACCACCGAGTTAACTGGAACACCAAATCTCAAGCTCGAAATACCCCTTGTTTAGACTAAATCCAAATCCAAATCCAAATCCAAATCCTTGCTATTCTATATTTTTATTGCCTCTTCCTTTTAGATCCCATCTCACAATTGTTTCCAAGACAAGACCATCCATTTAATTAGAGAAAGGAGAAAAACAAAAAACCAAAAAGAAGTTGCATGAAACTATTGTGAAAGCACGGCCCAACACTCTGTTGGTCCCCGTACAAAAAATTAAATGAGAAGGTGGGCTTTATTGCGGGCCCACAGGTGCAGCGATATGGGCCGGGATAACATGATAAGCGAAATCCCTGGACCACTGCCCGCCTGGCTGGCCTTCCGAATTTTTGGCTCAATCTACAAATCACTAGCCGTATGATATGACGATTATGACCCTACCACTTATCTCTAGTTTAATACGTACCTGCCAAAGGAAAAATATTTACAAAACTATTTATAAATCATACATAAGTTCATGTCCAATCCGACACGTGACAAAAAAACAAAAAATGGCTGCCAGTATCATTGATTAAGTGGTCTTTGTCTTCCCCAACTAGATGCTGCATTGCATATGTTCATCATCGTTTTACAAAAGGTGCGCAAAGTACCTGATGAAGTTAGTAAGAGGTCCAATCTATAATTCTATCAATTTAAATGAACAACATTTAGGGTACTAAACGAGTACAAAGAAATTCAATATCATTCTCTCACTCGAAATAAAATGGATCCATCGTGTTACTGAAATATACAACCACATAGGACTTTCACAAATCGATTTAATGCGCAAGATGATTAACTTTAAGTGCATCAAAAGATCGTGCCAAAATTAGATTGGATTCATAGATTGATGGATCTATAAATCAGAGTGAATTAAATCCAATGGATTGGTGGATTCATAGATTAGACCAATATATAAATTTTAAAAATTTTATGTACTAAAATATCATAATAAAAAGTTTTAGGTACCAACTTGTAAAATATATAAATATAGGTATTAACTATATTTTCCTACAATTTATGAACCCAGCCATTCAGTTGGATTTTGAAAAGTAAATTAGATTAATTAGATATTTATGTGAATGCATTAGAGTGGTAGATTGGATTAAAACTTGTAAGCACTAAATTAAATTGGTTAAATTTAATGTGTTAAGATAAGGTGGCAATTATGATATATATCTATGAATCTCATCTAATCCATCCACCAAATTATTCATCTAATCCAATCCATTTAAATCCATTTGATCCAAATCCAATTGGATTGGTGGATTCATGAATTGATACATGGATACAAATGAAAAATTATGGTTTAGTATCTATATTTTTTATATTTTGCATTTGGTGTCTAAAAATTATTTTTATGCAAAAAGTATCATTGAAAATTATATTTTGGTACCTAAATTTTTTTATCATGACATTTTAATACTTAAACTTTTCAAAATTTACATAATGGTACAAGGTTTGAATGTCATTTGGATTCATGGATGAATCCACCAATCCATTTGATCCAATTCATGAATCAACCAATTCATTGGATCCAATCTAGTAGATCTATGGATCCAGCAATTAATGAATCCAATCCATTTACCACACGAGGGTAGGATAGCAGATAGGGATGGCAACTAAACCCGAACCCACGGGTACCCACCCGACCCAACCCGGTCAATATGGGTAAAATCCGTGTTGACGGGTTTTGGTCCGGGTTTGGGTTTAAACCCTTTCACTATTCACCGGGTTGGGTTTGGGTTTAGGTAAACACGACCCATGTGTACCCGTCCACACACATATAATTAAATTTCTCGGTATATTTAATTTTTTAAACAACTAATCTTATTTATGTTTGTGGAGACATGTCTAATTTTTTCTTTCTAATTGTGTAGAATAAAGTTGATGTTATCGAGTGGAGTGAAGAAACTTAATTGAAAGGAAGAAGCCTTCAATTAATCATGTTATTTATTGATAATTTATGATTTACTTCAATTTTCTTGAGTTTTCTAGATTGGTGTTGAACAATTTGTATAGTTAATTTGTGATTTACTTGAATTTTCTAGAATGGTGTTTTAAATATGGATAATTTATATTGAGAGATAGATATTTGTTATTAATTTTGATAGAAACTTGTTATTGTAAATTGTTTACGACAAAAACCCGTGGGTACCCATGAACCCGCAGATACCCAGCGGGTTGGGTTGGGTTTGAATTTTTCAAACCCAGTGGATTTTACTTCGGGTTTTTTTCACGGATAAACTCATGAATTTGTGTTTGTGTTTAGCAAAACCCGACCCAACCCGACCCATTGTCATCACTAATAGAAGATGCTATATTATATGTACCAAATTGTGAATCTTGAATGTGGTGCAAACGAGACAAATGGATAAAGTGGATATGAGCCAGAGTAGCGAGCTCATCAACAGAGGCCCAATAAACGGGATCCAAACCACCAGGCCCAACAATTACACGAGGCCGATAATATCCGCCAATAATCTCCCACCACGAGACCGGTAAACCCGACCCGCGTTATGCAAATCAACAACTTTCTTCTCCACCTAACTCTGGAGTTTCTTTAGCTTCGTCTAAATTCTGTACTTCCTTTCGCTGTCAGCACTCAGCACTGAGCAGACAGTCATTCAGAGGCATGGTCCCAAATTCATTGATTCTCTGGGAGTTTCGGGGTCGGCTCCGAGCCTGCAGCATAAGGAAATCAAAAGACAAGGTAGTGTAATTTCCTATTCGCGTGTCTTCTTTACTTGGCGAATCCAATTTTTCCTTGATTTTGGTCTTGTTTGCTTGTCGAGAAAATTGGTTGAGAATCTAGATTAACCTATAAACAAGAATTCATCCCATTGGCTGCAAAAGAGCTGCTATCTCACTTTCTTACGCAGCCTTCAATAGATTTGGAATCCATATCAAATCGGAATGCGTTGCATCAAGATGCTTCAAGCTCACAATCAACCGTGGAAAGGTGAGAACATTGTTATTGTATAGTAATGAAACATATGTGTGATTACAGTCAATGAAGATGAAATATTTTGCTCATTACCTGTTTCTCTCCCTTCCGTAGCTTAGGGCAGTTTGTAGTATGAGAAAAGAAGGGACACAAAGGTGTGCGCAGAAGAAGATTTGTAGTGAGGGCTTGAACTCGAATGAGGCAACATATTCTTTGACCTCAGTGTGGATTGATTCGGCCATGTCCAAGATTCTATTACTGACTTTCTTCTTTATCATCATGCAGTTGAAAGCTAGAAACAACTTTTGATATTCCCATTCCATAATCAGGAGCAAGATTCAGAATCGGCTAGACTTGAGGCAAATGTCGTTTCCATTGTGATTTGGTTAGATCCGGTGCAAAGCTTTGTGGTTGTGTTGCAATGTTATTAAGCATCTCCGAAATTGCAAATTTGGATCCCTACTGTCACTTCATCAACTTTAGCAATTCACTCGCTTTTAGTTTTCATATAATCTATATCAATGTCATTCAAATTTTTATATAAAAACCATAATGCGGAGGTTATTATTATTCTTATATAAATATCATAGTTTGCGTATTACTATTTATTAAGCGGCAATTTCGTAATTCTTTCAAACTTCAGGATATTCTTCTAAAGGCAACATAAGTTTTCATCTTTTTGCATTTTTTATTTCTTTTACCCATATGTTAACCTATTATTAGTTCCTTCTTCTTCTATTTCGTTTAACATCATTTTCTCTTTTATTTCTTTTGTGCACATATGATAATCTTTTAGTTTATCATTTATTTTTTTTTCTTTCATTTATTTTCATTCAAATTCTTATATAAATACCATAGTTTTGATGTTACTATTTATTAAGCGGTAATTTCGTAATTCTTTCAAACTTTAGTGATATTATACTAAAGGCAACATAAGTTTTCGTCTTTTTCCTTTTTTATTTCCTTTATTTTATTGGTTCCTTCTTCTTTTATTTCATTTAACGTCATTTTCTCTTTTATTTCTTTAGGCACATAGGTTGACCTTTTATTTTCTCCCATTTTTCTTTCATTTCTTTTCAGTATCGTTTTTATGTGCTAAACTGACTTTTTTTTCGTTCGTATTTTTATTTATGTCTCTCTTGCTTGATATAAAAACAAGGGAACAATCTTCATTCTGTATCAGAGAGGACGAACGTGGTATATGAACATACAAAATCAGTTGTTACTTTCTCCGTCTTTATTCTATGCTTTTATTATGTTTTTCATATTCTCTATTTCTCTTCTTTTTCCATCTCAATTATGAGTTTAGGGTGAATTTTGAGTTTATATTTCTATTTGTGGGGTTGAAAAGATGCATAATCAGTTATCTTTTGACCTTTTCCATTTAATAACACTTACTGAGACCAGATAGCTCCATTACGATGATATTGTCCGCTTTAATTCAAATCAACACATATTTACTTTTGGGTTTCTTCTCCAAAATGTCTATTACTAATGAGTTTCATGAACACTTATATATATTAGGGTATTTTCTCTCGTATATATGATAATGCGGTACTTGGATGGTACCATAACAAAATTCAAACGGCATGAAGCAAACAATCAATTTTGGTGGCTGCGAAACTTGCTGCCTCTTATAGAGATGACCTTTTTTCCATGCATGAGAAAGGAAGATATATTTTGCTAGAGCGGCAGCCACTAATGCTTAGGGAAAAAAAACCCTATTGCGTGAGAGAGGAAGATGATACATGGGAAAGGGAAATTATCTTATAAATTTCACAATGATGATTTTACCCTTCATATCCAAATGATCATTGGATTAAAATAAATATAGTGGCTCACAATAAATTTACAGCTGCCAAAGCATGCTTCATCTGACACCATAACCAGACAGAGATGACAAACCCAAACTGATACACCACACTAAATGAAGAAGTGAAGATAATTAGGAAACCACAAGTGAATGGCTATTTGCCGACAACTAAATTGCTATTTGTCGCCAACCACAACCAAATTGCTAAATAGCTCATCCAGCCTGGCCGTGTGAAGCCTCACAGAATTCCACACGGCCAAAGTGCAACTTCACATGGCCGTGTAGCTCACCCAGCCTGGCCGTGTAGCTCACCTCACAAGCCTCAGAATGTGTTGAATTTTTCTGATTCAATACATTCTCTGAAAGTTGGATATGTTGTAGATTGTGAAACTCCTTAACCAAAGATGTATATATATACTTTTTTTTTTTGGTTGGCGGCAAATAGCAATTTGGTTGACGGCAAATAGCAAGCCCCAACCACAAACCCATCCTCCTCACCCTAGCATGTTTAGTCACGGTACATGAAAGCAAGCTTGAATCGACTACCCTCACAAACCAGGAAGAAAGGTGTACTTGCCGATATACTAGAATTTATTGAATATGGAAGTTGAGTAACTCCGTAACCATTAGAATCAGTGAAACAACAGTGATTGCCGTCATAAAAAGCCATCATCGTCAAGCCTCCATCCGAGTGGGTTACCTTGGTAAACCACCAGTTGTCTTGGTCGAATGTGGAGATGCCACTGTTTATATAAATCTTGGGGGGAGGCGGCCAATCTTTGGCCTCTTCATCTACCATACTCAAATCTATGATTAATGGACACGACCAATAGCTTTTCTCGCTCATTTTTGAATGGAAGTACATATTAATACCTGATTGTCCGGCCACTCCCTTCCAAATATCACGTGGCACCAGCCGTCTTCTGCTTATGTTCTTGTTGACACCAGAAAGGGACAGTAACTTAGTTGTAGTTGTCTTTGCCCATGATTGCTTGCAACGCTGCTCCAGCGCATGACCAAGTTGTAATAGTTGGTCCCTTTGCCTTTTCGTTTCAGCCGCATTCTCTTTCATCATTTCTTCCCTCTCATTCACAAGCTTTTGCAATGCTTCGATAACTTTTCCCCCCTTTGCTAGCCTTCTTGTCATCTCTTCGTCGTTTTTCATTACCTCTTGCCTCAACTCTGTATTATCCTTCTTCAACTGGTGACATACATCACTATCCACCAGTACCTTCTTACCACTTCTTAGATTCTTCACTTCCTCCCTTAGTATTTCCAACTCCTCGTCTTTCTCTTTTCTCAACATCTCCATTTCATCATATTTTACCTTCAGCATTTTTCGCAGCTCCTTATCTTTTTTCCTTCCAAACTCTTGCAGCTCTGCCTCCTGCTTCTCTCTCGCATCCTCGATCTCCTCTTTTAGTTGTTGTATCTCCGCATCCTGTTCTTCCATCTCCATCATCTGCTTCCCTAACTTCGCATCTTTCTCTCTCGCCATCTTTACCAACTCCTCGTACCTCTCCTTGCTGCTCGCCCCGCGGTCGGTTATTGGCTGCTTCTCCCGTTTCGGTATGGTGTATTTGAACACGAGTCGTGGCCACGTGGTGGCGCTCGCTATGATGACACCATGATGTGGCCAGTTGAAAAGATCATTCAATCGGAGATAGTGAATTCCAAAGTTTTTGTGTTCGCCCAACTCGGTAACATCTTGAAAACAGTGACCTTGCGGACTCACCCTCAATTGCATCCGGGTGAGGTGTTGGGCTAGCTTGGTCAATGCCTCCCATCCTTCGATCTTCCCGTGTCCATCGAAGAACATCAGCCCGTCATAGGATTCCTCTTCCTCGTCTGTTGATGCACCGTCGTCGTCGTCGCTATCGTTCTCATCATCGCTTTCATCATGATCGCGAGCTGTGATGCTGGTGACTTCCTTCCAATGTTTCTTTCGGATGGAGGAAGGATTAATAGTAGGGTTAGTCAACTCGTAGACTTTGAGGGTGGTTCTGTCCGAGGAAGCAACGAAGTGCTTATCGGATTTGAAATCGAAGAGAACCATAATATGCTAACTGCTTTAATTCTGGTCGAGATTAGTGTCGGAGAGATTGGGATCTAATTAATACTAATCTTGATCGGAGATTGGGGATGGAATTGCAGAATTTCTATGGTGTCCACCATGTTATATATAATAACGTCTTCATGTATGGCTCTCCAACTGACCACTAATTGCCTTCACTAAATTAAATTTAATTATCATTATATATAATAGTGTATCTATTAATTAATCAGAAAATGGAGATTTCTAGGAAAGGATGAATTAGTAGTTAGCACTTAAACGTTGACTCTTAATGAAATGTCTCAGCCTCTTTATCCGACTCGCCTTGCATTTTACTATTTTTCCAAGTCTTAGTTGGCGCTTGGAAGAGTTTGTCATGTTCGGACTTTGGACTACGTCGAATATGACAATTTTCATATCTATGGGGAAAAAAAATTGAGCCAAGTATATAATTGTTATAAGTTTTGTATTACTATACTATTTTTTTTTTTACTACCATTGTATAAGTCTATATCACTGCGATGTAGGGCTGGGAAACAGTCCGGTTCGGTTTAAACCGGTGACCCGGTTTTTTGAAA
This sequence comes from Linum trigynum, assembly GCA_964030455.1. Classification (NCBI taxonomy): domain Eukaryota; kingdom Viridiplantae; phylum Streptophyta; class Magnoliopsida; order Malpighiales; family Linaceae; genus Linum; species Linum trigynum. Next base: position 7,181,561 of record OZ034817.1, read on the forward strand.
CCGTATTGGACAATTCCACGACTGAAGACGGGATTGGATTGTTACCCGGTTTTAACCAAACCGGACAGGATATAATACGGTTTGGTCCGGTTTTAACCAAAAAACTGGATCTATTTATTCCCTCCCAAAAAACACTGTCGTTTCTGATAAAAAAAACGTTGTCGTTTAAATTGGATTAAAAGAAATTCCCCTCACCTCCCACTCGCCACACAGTCACACACTCAAACAATACCTAATTCCCCTCACCATCCCAATTCCCCAATCTACGCCGCCGCTCTCTTCTAAAAAAAATCCTCCTAATCCCTAGCTCTGATTTTCATCAATCCATCCTTCACTTTCACTTCTTCATCTTCTCACCTCCCTCGCCGCTGCAGAAGTGCGGCCATCCTTGCATGCACCACCACCGTCCACCGCCATTCAAGTCCTCAACATAGGAGGTCAAGAAAGATCAATTGCTCGCTTCCGCCGCATCGCCGGTGAGAGAGAGGTCCAGCACTGGTTTGGGACCCAGATCGGGAGTTGTTTCAACTCTGAAATCACCGTCGCCTTCGCGCTGTCGCTGTCGCCCTGAGGAGATCGCGACCATGAACAGAAGGGGCATCTCAGTGCCATCGAACAGAGTCGGCGGCTGATTCGATGGTTGAGCGGCGATTTCGGCCGCCGGTCGACTTCTTCTTCGAGAGTAGAGGAGTGGAGTCGCGAGGCGACGGGAGATAGAGGAGAATCGTGAGGGATAGAGGGATTGGGTGGCCATGACGATTAGGGTTTTTGTGTATCTGGGCTTTTGTTTTGTGTTGGGCTGAGATTTTGAGAGGGGATTTGGGCTTCAAAGCTGGGCTTGGTGCAAGGCAGGGCTGGTCCCAGTTTCCCGGTTTTAACCGGGTTATACCTGGTACGGTTTTTCTCCAAATACTAGAAACCGGAATCCGGATTGGACCGGGTTGTAACCGGTTTCCGGTTACAATCGGGACGGTTTAAACTGGCCGGTTTCCGATTTGACCGGAAAACTGAAATCGGATTCCCAGCCCTACTGCGATGTATATTCTACCACTATGGTATAATTTCATACTATTATCAATTAACAAGTCCAATCTTATTGTTAAATATATTAAAGTGAATAAAAATTTGTAATTATAAATTATAAGGAATCTAAATTTTTTTATGGAAAAAAATAAGTTTAGCCTTCAAGTGCAATATCTAAACGGTGCAACTCTATAATCACATTTATAATTCAAGGGGTTGATCTAATAATAATGAAAGAACGAGAACATTCATCACATCTTGAATTCGTATATTAGAGTCAACAACCATCAACTGATCATAATGCTTCCAACAAGTTTATCGTCAAGTTTATGTATATATATGACAAAAGCTAGCGTACATCAGTTGTACACTGTACGCCTGTGTTCACACTTGGTTTTTGCACTTCAATATATTCCGCTGAATCAGAACAGTCGATTATTATTTTTCAGATTAAATGAATCTTGTGCCTTGGGTTAGAGAATTAGGGACTGGGGTTCACCCATTAGAGGTTAAGGTATAGTATCATCCCCAAACTCCGGTTAATTCGGGTTCTAAATAGTAAAACTCGACGGGTGTACATAGTACTTTCGAATTTTAAATAGTAATGTTATGTTAACTTTCTTTGTAAAAGGTCATAGCTCCAAAAGTCTCAAATTCCGGCTAATTACAAAGAATCGTGGAGAATTTCCTACAATTGTCGTGTTTGTGAATGGGAAAAATGCGTTGTTAGTATATGACCGGCGAGAGTGAAGCATTGATAGGGATTGGTGTGTGTCAGTTGCTAGTGACGGATAAGTGATGCATGTGATGAGTTGTGACTCATTCTTGAAGGCAGTGATACTGATGAAATGACGAGCTAGAGTGAATAGAGCTTGATGGAGACGACGAAATGGATGATCCTGTTCGTCGCTTGTGAAATTTGAAAGAAAGGAAAATAAATTACTGGAGAGGAGTAAGGAATGACAAGGAAAATCATATAATAGAAACGAAGAATATAAATGAGTAGGCAAAGACATAGTTACAAATTTTGGACTAAATATTCGTCATTTGAAAATAACTTATGAAAAGAAGGCATTTAAAAATGATTCGCTGCATCACAAGGAGCAATTGTGAAGAATAACCATTCGTTAACTCGAAAACCTTCATAGGCAGAATTCCACTTATTTATCGCTATACTCATTTGGAATTTTTTACAAACGAATCGTTCACATATTACTCTTTAACAAACGAGTCATATCAAATGATACAATTGGATTATTTCATACTAAATCAAACATACAAATGCACTTAATAAACCGGCAACCCCAAGAAAGAACCAACACAACAAAACAAATTAGATGGCCTAGCCCAACGGACATTATCATTATTTTTTTAGTAGGCTTTGCCGAGTCAATAATAATACCATTAAAGTACTTCCCCCGTTCTGAAATAAGCCGCCGACCCCAACAAAACATATTACAATTCAATTTTTTTATTTAGAAAAGTCAATTTATTTGTGGTGGTGAGAGAGCCGGGCTTAGGATAGGGTCGGTAACCATTGATTACTGATTTATGAGTAACAAAATTTGGACCTTTAGATATAGGATTGCTAATTATCGCCCTACCCTTTTTATAATCGCCCTAACTTACCAATTAAAATTATAATTTTACCCTTCTAAAATATTTTATTATAATAAACACAAACATCTAAAAAAAAAACTACCGGCCGCCACCACAACTTTCCACCTCCGGTCGTCTTAACCGCATCGATCACCAACCCCTTAGTAGTGCATAGGTTCCTATAGTAGTCAATCCATCGAGATGCCACTGATCAATTTATTAATTCTCAACGCGAATCCACTCCATCTTTGTTCTATCTTCCAATCCCCGATGCAAGTGCAAGAGCGTTGACAGGCTGCTACCGCCATTGCCAGGAACATACTCGTCGCGCATGAAATTATTAGCCCTCAATGAATTATAAGGAGGAAATCGCCGCTTTGTTTCCCTCTACAGGCAATCTCAAACATAACCCCCTATATATATAGTAGTTATATAGTGATGGTGAGGGAGAATAAGGACGACAGGAGAGAGTAGAGGAGGATTGGGTGGTTGTCGGAAGGATGTTGGCGGCGGATTGGGTGGATGCAGGAAGGACGTCAACGACGGATTGAGTGTTTTTTTTTTTTGTTAGGATGGATTTTATTTGTGATTTGGTTTTCATTTTATAGACAATTATGTAACTTTGATTTTTAAGTTAGGGCGATAGTAGTAAAATTAGGGCGACGTTTAGCCGTCTAGTAGATCTAAGTGGGTCCAGAAAATTTAGATATAAAGGTTGTCAATTAAAAGCATTTTATTTTTCCTACTTTTCTTAATCGGCTCTTATCTTCTTCGTTCTAACTCAGATTTCAATTTTTTTTTTTTTGCACAAATGGAACGAGTTCGTTGTGCTTAACAAAATGAGATCAATTTTCAATATATTTCGAGATTTTTTTTTACAAACTACATACCATATGGTAACTTCTTCGTTTTTAAGTCGTTTTTAAAACGTTTGCTAAGAAGGAACGAGTTCATCATGATCTATTGGATCTATAAATTTCTGGGTGATAAAGCATGGCTTGATTAGCTAGCCATGACATGGAAAGGAAATTGAGCTAGTTAAGTTTTACTTCTTTTGTCGGGGCCTAGCATTTTATAAAAGGCTACGGATGCATGGCTTTGTAATCAAAGCCAAAATTTGGCTAAGGGAGGTGCTGCCGAGATAAGTATTATTTTTAGGTGGTCAAATTGAGTTCAACAACTTAGTGCATAATTCGTATACACTAAGTTGTGGGGGCATTTTTTTACCCTTAAGAAAATCAACTTGTACCACATCGATTAACTATAAGAGAATTAATGGATTTATAAGGCCAGCTCAACATTTAGTAATTAAAAGAGCTAGCTGGGCCATGTTGGGTTGTGTTTTTGGGCCTAAGTGGCCAAGCTCTTCTCAATAAATGATGGTCGACCCGTCTTCTTGGCCCACATATCTGGACGATGCCTCCACCCCTTGGTATGAAATTTGGCTCCCAAAAACTAAGTCTGGAAACAAGGTGACACAACGGGGTGCCAAACGACCGGGTACCATTACCAAGACGGGTACCAAATAGGAGACCATCTAAAAACTAAGTATGAAAACAAGGTGGCACAACGGGGTGCCGAACCACCGGGCACCAAGCCGGATATCAAATAGGAGGCCATCCAAAAATTAAGTCTAGAAACAAGGAGGCACCACGGGGTGCCAAACGATCGGGTACCATGACCGGGGTACCAAGTAAGGGGGTCAACGACGGGGTATCAAGCCGGCAAGACAGGGCTTGGTACTATGACATAGAATTTGGCTAAGTATAGAGCCAAAGGGGTATCAAGCCGACATGGCAGGCTTGATAAGACATATGAAAATTGGCAGGGCTTGGTACTATGACATAGAATTTGGCTAAGTATAGAGCCAAAGGGGTATCAAGCCGACATGGCAGGCTTGATACCAAAATATATAAAATTTGGCTAAGTATAGAGCCAAAGGGGGTACCAAACCAGCAAGGCAGGGCTAGTGCTAAGACATATGAAATGAAAATTGGCTAAGTATGGAATCCCATGGCCATGGAGCCGTACGACACGATGTCATACCACCCATAGCAAGAGGTTACAAGCCGACAAGCCTACAATGTACCAAGCCGGCAAGACAGGCTTGGTAGCCAAGCAAGGCGACAGGGTACCATGACCCCAAGGGGGTATCAAGCCGGCAAAGACTGACTTGGTGACCATGCAACAAGGGGCAAATCTAGGTAACAACTAAGAGAGTCATACAGAAACTAAGTCGGGATATCAAGCCGAGAAGACAGACTTGATAGCCAGACATCAGGGTATCAAACCAACAAAACAAGAAATTTCACTAAGGCAAGGTGGCTAGCTGAGGTGGTCACCCAACTAGGTATCAAACAGCCATGGATGGATCAGCCAGGATGCTGGGCTGAGGGTGTCAATATGATGGGGCCATATGGAGACTAAGTCCCAAGATGTTCTTGGTGGCCCCTAACGAGTACCAAGTCGGCAGGGTGTAATGTACCAACTTGATAAGATTACAGAGGCTAAGTATGGAGACCAAGCCGGCACAGATGACTTGGTAGCAAGGGTATCAAGCCGACAATATTGGCTTGATACCAAGATGACAAGTTGGTGCAATGATAGTCTCTCTAAGACTAAGTGTGGAGACTTGGGGGGTAAAGGGGTCAAGTTCTCATCCTGTCTAGGTGGATAATATGGCCTAGCTATCAAGAAGGTTCATCGAGGTGGCTAGCAAGATGAGGAGCGTGGAGTCGTTAGGGCTGTGAAGGATGTGATCAAGACTTCATCATGGAGGATAAGGCAAAGAGGCTCAACACCAACCCGGCCCGACATCAAGACCATCAAGTACCCACCAGCCCCAAGGCGGGACAAGGGCCCCCAAGGCGGCGGTTACCATCTAGTCACTAAGGCGGCGACAAGGGACCCCAAGGCTGTTTGGAGCAAGAGGGGCACCAGCAGTTACTACGATGGTTACCAAGGCAGTTACACCGGTGGCTATAAATAGGAGAAATGAAGACGGGAAAAGGGTTCCACAACCAAACATTTGACGCACAATGTCAAAGTTTATCTTTTCACTGCAACTTACCTTTTAGTTTTTCGGAGCTCTCACTGAACCTCCATCGGAGTAGAGTAATGTAACTTAGCTTGTTCCAAAAAACCATCAAAAACATCAAACACCCTCGTTCGAACATTGTTCGGAGAGGAGTGGACCGTGTTATTGTCGTTGTTCAAGAAGTCAAAGGTGCATTTATTGAGTTCAAAAATAAGTTTTTCCTCGCCGGAAAACAAATTCTAAGAGTTGCACAGCTGAGAAAAAAACTCGGCGTTCCATTTACCTACCGCCAACACTTCTTCTTCGATCAAATAGTCCGCTTGTAAAATACGGTACGGGTAAGTTATGTATAAAATACGTCTAGGTATTTTAATTTGTTTCTAATTTAATAGTACGTTTAATAGTGTGTCAATAGATATAAAATATATATACATAATGATTTTAAAAATAAATTTATATATAACTAATAGTTAAGTTAAAAATTTAATTCATTACAGCACATATTTAAAATAATAATCTTGTAATTTTATTGACATTAAAAAAATCTTGTGCTTTTATTGACATTTAAAATATTTAATTCAATACTTGTACAGATGAGATATATTATTTCCAATTAATAATAATATTGTGATTTTATTGGCATTTAAAAAACCATATTTAGTTCATAGCACATCACTTGATGTTGCGTTGTATATAAAAATATAAAAAGAATGATGTAAAAGTATTAAAATAATTGGTAGTAGTGACGGTAATTTGAACCCGTCTCGTTGGGTATTACCTGACCTAATTAGTGTTGGGGCATCTAGTAGCGTGGGGTGGAGCATGTGTACTACTTTCGTCCCGTGCCGCCTTGTCTCGCCCGTTCTTCACCTGTTTTACCTTGATTTATCTCAATATTTAATTATATTTCTCCTATTTTTACTAGTCAGAAATCATATTTTCACACAATGATACTTTAGATCAAGGTTGTCAACCAGGCTTAGCCTGTCGTCCCTGTCGAACTAGTGAGTCAAGGGTTAATCGGTCCATCGGTTTAGCCTGTTTTATCGTAATTTAACTCGGATATTTGGAAAAAGTAATCATTATATTGTACGTACATATATAAGTTACATTAAATCTCATCTAATATATAAATAATAACATATAACATTACACCAAAATAATAATACGTAGTTCAACACAAAACATACAATGTACAAATCATTGATGCTATAACTCACTATTTGGAGCAAAACCCCTCCAAGCTATCTTGGCTACCCTCTGGGCGCAAAGCCCAACGCTATCTCTCTCTGGATCTAATTGTCTCTAAATATCAAAAGAGGCTCGAAGGTGGAAAATTCTCTATTTATCTTCTGGAGGAAGGCTTACTCTAAACAGTTCGGTGTTTAACAGTCTCTCTGTTTATCTTTTCCCTCTTTTCAAGGCCCCCTTGACAATTATTGATAACATGGAGAAGATACAACGGAAGTTCTTATGGAGTGGCTCGAGTGACAGCCAAAAAAACTCACTTATTGGTTGGGTTATGTGCAAAACTGCTAAAGAGAATTGGGGTCTTGGCATCTACGATTTGGCCTCTTTCAATAATGCCATGTTAGTCAAATGGTTGTGGAGATATGCTGTTGAGAAGAATAGTTGTCGGAGATTGTTGATCGAGATCAAATATCCAAATACAGGTTCATTGTGGGCTAACAATTAATTCAGGATATTCTAGCTATGTGTGGGCTAATAATTCCAAAGGTTATGATCTTTTCTGGAAGCCCACTCATTTTGATCCAGGGGGAGGAGGACATGTTTCGTTTTGACACAATTGTTGGATTCCAGGAAATATTCTTGCCTCTACGTTTCTTCGTGTCGCTGCTGCAGCTTCTAATCCTGAAGTCCAGACCTGCGATGTTGCTTCTCTTTTAGGTAAGATGATGAAATGGGATTTAAACTTGCATATAATTTGAGAGGGGGGTTGAGAGGGAAAAAGTGGACCTTATTAACCTTTTAAACTCGGTTGATTTACTTCAGAGTTCTAATAGCCCCTGTAGAGTTATTTGGTCTCCAAAACCGGAAGCTTCTTTTTCTGTTTGCTTTGTGTACAAGAAGTTGATGAAGGAAAGATTCCTGGGGATCCAGAATTATGTTGTCGACTCAGTTTGGTGGAAAGTCATTCCAATTAAAGTTTATTTTTTCCACTGGTTACTCTCGCATAAGAGAATACTCACCATCGACAATCCGAAGAGGAGAGGATGGGCCCTTACAAATCGATGCAAGCTCTGCCACAATAATGAAGAGACAGCTGGCAATCTCTTTTCTGATTACTGTTTTGTTCGGGAGATGTGGGATTTGATTCATCAAGGCTGCAGAACTGTGAACAAACCTACTGGAAATATTTTGTCAATCATCCAGAGCTGGCCTTCCGCCATCCCGGACTGCAGTAACGGTTGGTTCATCTATTGCATTCTTCATGGTGTGTGGTGCCAGATTTGGCTTGAACGAAACCACCAAATCTTCCAGAGTGCCCAACTGACACAGGGAATCATTGCTTAAAAGACTATTTGAATGGTCATTTCTTGGCTTGTTGCATACAGTATACTGGAGAAAGTTCAAGGAGATATCTGGATGGCAAAACTATCTTTCAACGTCCTGACGTTGCTTTTCCTTAGGTGTTTCAGTCTTGCCCTCTGCTACTTTTCTCCAGATGAGGTGTTTGCTCTTTTCCATGACTCTTTGCCTTGTTGTTGCTGTGTTTTCTTCAAAAAAATTCGGTTATCACATCTTGTGAAGCCTTGTTATTTTTGTTGTTTATTCTTGTTGTATTCCTCTGTTGAACCTCTTTCTACATTTTCAATATATTTCACCATTATAAAAAAATTTTATATATTATTTAATAATAATAATAATTTTCTGACAAATAGTGTGATACTTCTTTCCTTGTTCTTTCTTGCTAAATTGATCTTTACTGGTGGCGGCTTTGGTTTCTTTCCTTTTATGCCCGAGGTAGCCATTGCTTGATTAATTCTTCACGGCTTGTAGTGAAACCCTTCGCGTTACAGCTTGAGCTCATCTAGGTGCTACCACATCATTGCATAGCTGGAGCTAACATTCTCCCCCTCAGTTTGGCAATGACCATACATGCACTTTCAACACAAGAGAACTTCTACTTGCTAGGCAAAGATAGTTAAGCAGATAAATCAGGAAGATCATAGTAACGCAAAAGCAACAAAAACCATAAAAACACTTATTCAAACATCCACTGAAACCAGTTTTTAAAACTTTCGAGAACTAGTTAATCTCAATAACTTGAATTGTTGGAAGATGTTCAATTGTGGATCTTATAGTACTCATTAACACAAACATCTATCATCAGATCTTGTCGAGCTATAAAGTCGGCTTAATAGCATAAAAGAAAACAAGTACGAGATAGAAATAAACTCCCCCTCACTCAGACACTATGAAGTGTTATCAATCATATTCGAGGTAAGATTCATAGTCACATATGTCTTCATCAGATGGCTTATATAACTCAGGGTATTCTGGTGGTGGCTCTATCCTGCACCTAGCACTCGTCTCTCCAGAATCCCCCAATCTTGATACTTTTTCCTACAGTGGTAGGATGAGAGTCCACCTCATTATTATAGCTAGCTTGTTTCTTAAGTTCAGCTCTCAAACGAAAATAGCCCATATCTGAAATACACTTGAGCTTCCTCTTTTCAGTTCAGACGTATCCTTCTTCATGATCCTCCTAGCAAAAGCTGCTAGGTCATCATCAATGTTGCGGACCACAGATCATTCATATTTTTCCTCAAGAACTTCAGCATCATTTGGAGCATACCTCTCTACCCCTAGGTCGCTGCCAAGCCTATTGTGAACCCTAGCAATGTTGGGCCCTAATTTTGAAATTTTTCAATGCTAAAATGGTTGTGATATGTGCTATAATTTTTTTTAAAGGACTAAAGATGTTTTCCATCTAATGAATCTAGTCATCCCATACAAGCATGATCACTTCTCATCTTATTTTAATCATCGAGTCTAGTTATATCATCACTTGATCTAGGAATGCTAGTGTAGTGACTGTGAAGGATGTGATAGTCAATAGGATGAAATGACCATTTGATGTGTTTGGATATCATATTGTGTGATTTATGCAAAGATTTCTGATTATGCAAAAATAGTCGGCTTTTCCAAAAGTTTTCAAAAGGGTGAACTGTATCTTTAGAAAAATGCAAAAGTTTTCTATTCACCAAGACATAATTCAAAAATTTGCCATGGTATGTTGAAAAATAAAGTGTGAGGTAAGCCTAACGTGTGAGGTATTTTCAAATTACACTATTGGGGTTTTAGAAGAGATACTAGTTTAGCTTTGGTGGGGTAGTCTTACAAGGTGATGCTAGTTTCTCTCTATTAAAAGTAAAAGGTAAAGATTGTAATTACATAAATGATTTATTTTACAATTAAAAATAAAATTAAAAAGTGGGCTGAACTCGTTATCCCTTCCACGCTCTCGCTGGCCGCCTGTTTCTAGGGAACTCCCACCGACCACCTAGGAATTCTTCCGTCCCCTCCCCGGTGGTCCCTTTCTGGAATTGGGGATTTTGCACCAAGTGAGTCCGTGTACATTTTTGGTACCTCGAGAGAGAGAGAGAGAGAGAGAGAGAGAGAGAGAGATCAACCTTGTAAATAGATATGTTAGTGGTTAGCGAGGTTAGTTAGTTTAGTTTTCTTAATCACCATCCTAGGTTGGTTAGATAACGAACCCTAAACTTGAAGTACGGTAAGTCTAAATTCCCGTGGTACGATAAATTTTTATTGCTTGATTTCCCTATACTACACCCGGTTGCCAGTTATACTTGACCGGCGATTGGGATGTATAGTTGGAATGAGTCAATAATCCATTGATTTATGATTTTATCCGACTAAATTTAAATATCAACTGGCAAGTGAGTCTATTAGCACTGAAACGGCTAAATATCAACTGCCAATACATGAAAAATACATTTATAATATTGGGAAATTAGGGTTTTATGATAAGACCAACTACTGAATTTGGAGAAAGCAGAGATATGCAATAATAATAATAATAATCATAGTAATAATCAACCAATTTTTCCTTGAAGTACTATAGAACACCGAAACTGTGGAACTGTGGATTACGCACACGAACCAAAACAAGAACTTAAGACAACCATCAACCATACAAGAACTCTTCTTCTTCACCTGTTGAGTAATACCACTACCCCTGGACACCTGATTCGTCAATCTCTTCATTTCCCCCAAAACGACAACGTTCGGTATTCCTTTCTTCTTCCTCTCGTTAGTTGATTCTTGCTCCCCCGTGAAAGTATAGCTCCTGAGGTACCTCTACCTCCACACATAGGCACCCGGACTGCTCGTATTGTTCTTACACCCGCCAGTTAACAATTATTTGTACGAAAAAGAATTTTTTTAACGTTAAATGGTTGTTTCATTAATAAGAAACACGTTGTACAGAGTTTATAAAAAACACTGAAAGGAAGGAAACACCAACTGAAAAGAGAAAACTAACAGTAGGCATCCCAAGGCCCAAACACGAAAAGCTTACCCATTAGAAACCCAAAAGAAAAGACTAATAGTGGGTAGCCCAAACCCGAAAGCCCACCCATTAGCAACCCTAACCAGCGGCCTAATCACCAACAAGCTATCATCCAAACGCATCCCCCACCTCCGCATATGCACCGCCAACGTCAACAGCGTCTAAACATGGTCATTCATCGTGGAAACAACGGAAGAAGCAGAGACTACTTCAAACACAGTAGTTCGAAACACGAGCGGTACCCCTTGAAAGACGATTCACCAACAAGAAGCAGAAAACAACAGAACACGTCGAGGAGAACCGTACCCAGATCTGGATCCACCATCTACCTAGAAAAAAAAAACAAGCAAACCAGAGAAACCAATCTCGGCTACACACAGAGGAAGAGCCATTGAAACACCACTTATCTGAGCAAAATGGCCAAAGAACTAGCTTCAAAGATGACATTCCTACTCACAAGCTCCCTGAAAAAACATCCAAGACAACCAAGGTCTATGCATCTTCGAATCATCCCCATTTATGGATGAAGCATGTGTGGAGGTAATTGGCAGACCAGAGAGGAGCAAGCGAAACCGAAGAATCGACCCCCTCAAACACCAACCAAGAGAACCTCCACACAGATATAGAAAACCAGTCAGGTGGGGAACAAAATCATCTCACAAGGAGACATGCAAATCATCACCACAAAGGTGGAAGAGGAAACGAAAGGAAGGAAAAATCTCAGAAAGAGCAAAAAGAATGAAAGGCACGAACGCATGGAAGAAAACGAAGGCTACTGACTGAAAACAAAGCTGGAAACGAAAGAAAGACAACAAAAAGGAAAGAGGAGGAGGGCCACCGTCAGTCCTAGAGGGAAGCCGGCGGTAGCCCTTGGAAGATGATTTTGAAAATCCAAAAAAGGTAGAGAGAAGGCAGAGACAAAGAAAGATTAGAATAATAAATCACAAACCACATTAAGAAGAAGAAGAAGAAGAAGAAGAGAAACTACTCGCGATATTGTTATTGCCATTACATAAATAAAATAAAATAAATACAATGAGAAACCGCCTTTTTGCGATTTCTTACATCACCATCTTTTTTTCCGCATATCAGAACTGTTGGGGGTGTTGCTAAGGGACTCCCTGCAGAGACTAAGTAATACCGCGTCCAATCGACAACGTATGACGCTCTAAACCCGCTACGAGTATATAAAGGTATGAAACCCACCAAGGAAAGGGGGGACTTCTCTCTCTCCCCTCACTTTCCACTTTCTACTATCTCTCTACACTTTATCTCTCTATCTATTCTCTCAACTCTCTCCTCAAACATACACTGACTTGATCGTCGGAGCTTAATCCGGGGGGCAACCCCGGCTCTTTCACAGGTTCTCTCCTTCCCGGCGAGATCGGACGAACAGATGACTTGTTCGTGTCCTGAGCTTGATGGCACAAACAATTGGCGCCCACCGTGGGGCATTGACTTAGATTCTGGCTTGTTTGGTTTCCGAAGGAGGGTGGGGATTCCTCAACACAAAAATTAAGGAAGCTACAGAGCAAAGAAATAAGAAGATCGGGGCGCAGAGGAGAAGAAAAGGGGGTTCCCAAACCTTTCCAAAACCCATCTACCTTCACTGCTCCAGGTTTCCCACTTATCCAGTAGCAAGAAGAGAAGGACAACAAAATCAGATGGTAGCAACGAAAAAGAAAGAAACAAAAAATTGATGAACGAAGAACAGCAAACGCAGATTCCGACGAGCCCATCCATTCCCGACGAGGCTGCAAATGTCGTGCAACTCAGTTTTGAGAGCAGTCCAAATCTAGCGTCCTACAGGAAAGAAGAAACTCTTCTTCCACCACTAAAAGCTGCAGCAAACTGCAGATCAGAGAAACATAGAAAAAATATAGATCTGAGAATCAACAGAAGGTTCAAGGTCAAGTACTCTCCCTCAACATACCAAACGACGGCATCACCAGTCACCGATCCCTCCAGCGTCGATGCCAATGGTCCAGCCCGCATATCGAGAAGAGAGGAAAGATACCCATATCTACTTTTGCGTTATTTTCGTTAATCTCTTCGGAGATCCATAATACTCTGCGGGTGATGGAACCAGAAGAGAAAAGGCATAGGAATCTGCAACGAAAAAGAAAGAGAATCGGGGTCTTCTCTCTGCTTCCTTGCAAGGTGTCACACTCCCAACTCCACCGCGTTCAGCGCGCTCCCCGCTCTCCCTTGCTTCCGCTCACTTCAACGGCCGCGCGACTAAGACAACTTAGCTCCCATCTGCGGCCGCGTGTCTAGACGTCGTCGATTCTCTCAGTATCCATTCTACTCAATTTTAATTGAAAGGTGAAATGCTCCCTCACCCTCCTAATCAGCCGTGGTTGAGCTCTCTCTCCCAGCTCTCTCCGCGCGTGAAAACGGTAATGGTGCTGTCTCTGCAAAAAAAAAAAAAAAAATTCAATCACAAAGAAGAATGCCCACCGCTACTCTCCTGAGTCCTGATCAGCCCGCCAACACCTGTATCCAATTTCATTCCACAAGCCCACTGCAACTTGGCCCGCGCCCAAGCGCACTGTCCACCTCGCGGCCCAAACTCGCGCGCCATGTAGCCCAACTCGAAGATCGGCCCATGTCACAAACGCCCATCTCGCCTCCACCTCGCGAATCGACTCACTTGGCCTGATCCACCTCAAGCTGATGGCGCGCCCGTTCCGCTCCGTCACCTGGCCACAATCCGACCCGCGTCACATGCATCCGCCAGCAACTCGGCCCGCTCCCAAATCCACAAGGAGTAGGCCGCAGCGAAGCTCCGCCGCCAAGCCCCGCTATCCGCACCATGATCTTTCAATTAGCGGACCACTAGTGCGCCTGCAACTCGCGGCCCACAAGATGCACCCGGCCCGCCAAGTGAAGCTCCAGGCCGCTCTACCGCCGCCTAAAGCCCGCAACGCGGGCCCACTTCCGACATCCCGCCAGGCCCAAGTCGCGATCGCGCGGCCAACTCGCGCCCCGCGTCCAACAGGCGCCACATCAAAAATATTATTGTCGCCGCGAGGGCTCGAACCCGCGCCACTCCTGCACTAGACAAGCATTCTGACAAGCAGGCTACAAGCGACCATTGTGTTTCAATGGCGCGGCGTCTGATTTTGCACTATTCGCGCCCACTCAGTTCGAAAGAACAAAAAATAGCAATAGTCACGCACTATTCGCGCCCACTCAGTTCGAAAGAACAAAAAATAGCAATAGTCATGCACTATTCGCGCCCACTCAGTTTGAAAGAACAAAAAATAGCAATAGTCACGCACTATTCGCGCCCACTCAGTTCGAAGAACAAAAAATAGCAATAGTCACGCACTATTCGCGCCCACTCAGTTCGAAAGAACAAAAAATAGCAATAGTCATGCACTATTCGCGCCCACTCAGTTCGAAAAAAAAATCATTATATCTACATATCTGAGTCCGCGCATTATCTCCGCCCTAATCAGCCAAAAAAAAAAAATTGTTGTCGCCACCAGGAATCGAGCCCGCGCCACTCCTTCAACATTCAAGCACACTAACCAGCAGTCTACAAGTCGAGTTGTGAACATTCACGAGATAGGCCTATTTCAACAAACTTTGCCGCGGCCTCTTCAAGTCAAAACTAATCACTCATATCTCCCGGGCCGCGAGGTCAAGCCCGCTCGTTCTCATTCCGTGTTGGCCTGCTCGCGCCCTCTACTCGCGATACGCAAGCTCCCTCACTCCTCTTTCCGCGCGTCAGCCATCATACATCCCGCGGGTCAGCCACCACTAGCTCGCTCGCGTTCCCCGGCCCGCCAAGCCCACTCGCGGCTATAACCTGCGCGCTATGAACTCGCGGATCAGCCACCACCTCGGCGCAACGAAGCCCGGAGGTCCAAGTCCAAGTTCGCGGCCCACTAGCTCGCTCGCGTTCCACGGCCCGCCAAGTCCAAGCCCACGATCATCTCCAACTCGCGGCCCACAAGCTCGTTCGAGTTCCCCGGCCCGCCAAGTCCAAGCTTCGCATCGCTTCAAAAAAAAAAAAGAATTGTTGTCGCTGCGAGGGTTCGAACTCGCGTCACTCCTCCGCGTGACAAGCAACAATACCAGTAGGCTACATACGCGCCTTGTGCCAAAATAGTGCGGCGCATTCCACTTAATCGGTATCCTGCCGCCTCTCCAATTTAAAGCTAAGTACTCTATCCATCTATCATTATTAAATATTGAAATATTTTACTTTCATGAGCGCTAATGGGGGGCAAGACGCAAAAAGCTGGCACCGCGTCAGTCAAACGCGCCACCAGCTGGGGGGCAACTGGGGTACATAGCGCCCCACCCAAAATTACCGACGACGAAGATTTAAAAAATAAAATATAAGCTAGTGATGAGTTAAAACTCACCACCAGCTTGGGGGGCAATTGTTGGGGGTGTTGCTAAGGGACTCCCCGCAGAGACTAAGTAATACCGCGTCCAATCGACAACGTATGACGCTCTAAACCCGCTACGAGTATATAAAGGTATGAAACCCACCAAGGAAAGGGGGGAACTTCTCTCTCTCCCCTCACTTTCCACTTTCTATTATCTCTCTACACTTTATCTCTCTATCTATTCTCTCAACTCTCTCCTCAAACATACACTGACTTGATCGTCGGAGCTTAATTCGGGGGGCAACCCCGGCTCTTTCACAGGTTCTCTCCTTCCCGACGAGATCGGACGAACAGATGACGAGTCAACCCACACCAACAAATATCATTGTTCGTGTCCTGAGCTTGATGGCACAAACAAGAACCAAATAGTGTTTTGGTAGTCGTCCTTGTCAATCAAATTAGGAATTAATAAATAGAAAAAGAAATGAATAATAACAAACAAAAAAAATTAATAAAAAAATTAAAGTAATTGTTTCTTTCTCCGTTTGGAGTTTGGGGTACCTTCAAAAGTTAGTGGGGTTGCAGTTTCCGAATATACTCCAGCAACGAGCCCGCAGCTACCGAGCTGAGTGACTCCTTCCATTCTGCCCACAGCTGAAAATGCCTAGCAGTTTCCGCACTGCCCTTGGTCTTTGATCGGAGTGACGACTCCCTTCTTCCTCCAGTTCGTGATGGTTGGCACTCAACACACATTTTCATACCTAAAGGATCCTTCCAGCGAGGAACACATGTGGCCATTGAATCCGCACCTAGTGGTAATTACACACTTAAAGACATGTAAAATACATTCAACATTTACACACTTAACTATGCCTCATTCATCTCTGAAAGAAATGTAAAATACATTTGTTGATGCAATTGGAGGTTTGATTTCGAGGGACTAGTTAGTATAACAACATCTCTTGTGTTGTTAGGGTGACAATACTAGTCTTCAACTAATAGGAAGCTAGGGTTGTGATGACTTTTTATTAGTTAAGTTGACCTAGTGTAAAATCAAAGTAAGGGTATAATTGTCATTATGAATATTATGTTTAAATAATAAATAATAATAAAAATATTAAATATTTAAAAATGTTTTTACTATGTTTTCTTTGTGTGGTTTCTAGTATGTTTTAGTGGATTTGTGGTATACATTAGGGGATTTCTGGTATGTTTTTTGTGATTTGTTTATCGCTTTTGTGCTTTGCATTACGAGGTTTTTGGTGTGTTTTAGAAATAGTTGTGCTTTACTTTGTGGGGTTTTTTATTTGTTTTAGGAGATTTGTGCTCTGAATTCGGAATTTTACGGTATGATTTTTGTGGAACAAATTACTCAATTTGAATGGAACAAATTACTTGATACAACAAATTAATTGCTACTCGGTACTTACTTCTCAAAGAACTAACAACAAGCTGAACAATAAACACTGATGCTCATCACCGTTGCAGTAGCCAAATATTTACAAAAAAAGACATCAACCTTGGCTCAAGATAGGGAATGGATCAGGTCAGTAACCTTATGGTGAGTAACAATGAGTAATCCGTCCACATCAGTATGACATCGGTATCCTCTATCTCCTGGAAAACCTTTAATTTTCCCCTCTTTAATCTTTGACAGACGATTTCTCACTCATTTTAAGTCAAAATTTAATTATTTTTGCACAGTTAGATCAGATTAATTGTGCTCTTCAAAATGATATCCACTTTAATATATTTTTCGAACAAAAAAAATTGAGCCATTTTTTACCAGTCTATACCATATGGTATTGACTGGTATTGAAATAAAAACATACCTATGGTTTGAAAAACGTACCATGGTGGTATGAACAAACCAAGACTGTAGGATGGTTGAATAAATGGTAGTAGAAGTATATTAATTGTCATTTACGACTTTTAACATTGTATACCACACAATACCACCCCGTACTAGGGTGGTATTGTATGGTATTGTGTTGTATTTTTTTGTCCTGTAATTTGTTCACACAGAAATTTGTAGATCCAATAGATCATGATGAACTCGTCTCTTCTGTGCAAACGTTTTCAAAAACGAATTAAAAACGAAGAAGATACCATGCAATACCACCCTGTACCATGGTGGTATTGTATGGTATTGTGTGATATTTTTTTGTCCTGTAATTTGTTCACCCAGAAATTTGTAGATCCAATAGATCATGATGAACTCGTCCCTTCTGTGCAAACTTTTTCAAAAACGAATTAAAAACGAAGAAGATACCATATGGTATGCAGTTGGTACCGAGAGGCCAGAATTTTTTTTTCTCAAAAAATATTGAAAATTGATCTCATTTTGTAAAGCACGATGAACTCGTTCCATCTGTGCAAAAAAAAAAAATTTAAAATCTGAAATTAAAACGAAAAAGATATGAGTCAATTAAGAAAGGTAGGGAAAATAAAAATGACCTTTAATTCTCCATCCTTAAATCTGGATTTTCTAAATGAAGGGTCCAGATTTGGTTATTGATGGGTGCATAACCTTATTGAAAATAAAAATGACCTTTAATTCTTCATTTTGAAAATCCAGATCTAAGGATGGAGAATTAAAGGTCATTTTTATTTTCCCTACCTTTCTTAATTGACTCATATCTTTTTCTTTTTAATTTCGGATTTTAATTATTTTTTGCACAGATGGAGTGAGTTCATCGTGCTCTACAAAATGAGATCAATTTTCAATATTTTTTGAGAAAAAAAGAATTATGGCCTCTCGGTACCAACTGCATACCATATGGTATCTTCTTTGTTTTTAATTCTTTTTTGAAAACGTTTGCACAACAGGGACAAGTTCATCATGATCTATTGGATCTACCAATTTCTGGGTGAACAAATTACTAGACCAAAAAATACCACACAATACCATACAATACAACCTTGGTACGGGGTGGTATCTTATGGTATACAATGTTAAAAATTATAAAATGACAATTAGTATACTCTACTATCATGTATTCAACCATCCTACAGTTTGGTTTATGTCATACCACCATGGTACGCTTTTCAAACCATAGGTATGCTCTTATTTCAGTACCAGTCAATACCATATGGTATAGACTGGTAAAAAATGACTCAATTTTTTTTGTTAGAAAAATATATCAAAGTGAATATCATTTCGAAAAGCACAATTAATCTGATCTAACTGTGCAAAAAAATTATATTTTGACTTAAAACGAGTTAGAAATTGTCCGTCAAAGATTAAGGAGAGGAAATTTAAAGGCTTTCCAGGAGAGAAAGGATGCTGATGTCATGCTGATGTGGACGGGTTACTCATGGTTACTCACCATAAAGTTACTGACCTGATCCATTCCCAGCAACGTTCCACGGGAGCAGATCCGGTGAGTAACTTTGAGGTGAGTAACCATGAGTAACTCGTCCACATCAGCATGACATCAGCATCCTCTCTCTCCTGGAAAGCCTTTAATTTTCCCCTCTTTAATCTTTGACAGACGATTTATCACTCATTTTAAGTCGAAATTTAATTTTTTTTTTGCACAGTTAGATCAGATTACTTGTGATCTTCAAAATGATATCCACTTTAATATATTTTTCGAACAAAAAAAATTGAGCCATTTTTTACCAGTCTATACCATATGGTATTGACTGGTATTGAAATAAAAGCATACCTATGGTTTGAAAAAAGTATACCACAAGATACCACCCCGTACCAGGGTGGTATTGTATGGTAATGTGTGGTATTTTTTGGTCCTGTAATTTGTTCACCCATAAATTTGTAGATCCAATAGATCATATGATGAACTCGTCCCTTCTGTGCAAACGTTTTCAAAAACGAATTAAAAACGAAGAAGATACCTTACAATACCACCCCCGTACCATGGTGGTATTGTATGGTATTGTGTGGTATTTTTTGGTCCTGTAATTTGTTCACCCAGAAATTTGTAGATCCAATAGATCATGATGAACTCGTCCCTTCTGTGCAAACGTTTTCAAAAACGAATTGAAAATGAAGAAAATACCATAGTGTATGCAGTTGGTACCGAGAGGCCATAATTTTTTGTTTTAATAAAATATTGAAAATTGATCTCATTTTATAGAGCACGATGAACTCGCTCCACCTGTGCAAAAAAAAAAACCGAGTTAAAACGAAAAAAATATGAGCCGATTAAAAAAGCTAGATAAAATAAAAATGATCTTTAATTCTCAATCCTTAGATCTGGATTTTCTAAATGAAGGGTCCAGATTTGGTTATTGATGGGTGCATAACCCACCCTATCTTGAGCCACCTTCCACTGCCTTGACCACACTCATCTCTTCCCTCCAGTTCGACCCTTCCAAAACCGAACCCCTCCACCGCTTCATGCGCCTCCTCGTCCATGTCGGCTTCTTCACCATTAGTGTTACTAATCAACCAGGTAGTCCCCGATTTCTCTCTGCTTCTTGTAATCGAAAGCACAATCAATGAGCAAGAGAATGAGATTTGTAGTTTTGGATTGAAAGCGCTTTGGATTTTGGAGTTTCTATTATCTGCTTGGCGAATCTGGAACGGTGAGGGAGAAAGGAGAATGTGTAAGAGAAGCCGGACTACTGCAAGGTGTAATCGGGGACATCGCAACAGAGATGATCACTGTGGCGGCTATTTGTCCGGTCGATACCTGGTAAATCGGCGGCAGTGACGGGATTCTTTGAATCAGAGATGTGATTGTTGATTCGTGCTTGTTGCATGAGAAGGACTACGGTTTGTTTGAGATCGGAGGAGGACGACGCTTCTACCGTCGGAGTCGAAAGAGGCGTTTTCGATGGGCAGCGGAGGAGGGGGAGTGCTGCTGTTGTTCTCGTCGATGAGAGGGACAACCGGAATCTGGGGGAGGGTTGCGGAGTTACAGGACACGGAAGCTGGGAAGGGAAAATATATATTAATTAAATTTCTATTTTGTTCAATTTACCCTTAGGTTGTGTTTGGATAGAAGGATTTGTACTTGGTATTTGTAATTGGATTTTCAATTGCCAAATCATTTGTTTGGATATTAATTACATTTGGTATTTGGATTTGTGCCAAATTCATGGGTTGATTTCCAAATACATGTCTAGGGTTTTACTTGTCAACTTCAAATACACTCCAACTTCTAGTGATTTGAAATTCCTCCTAACAAAGGACTGGACCTATTTGTAACATTTTAAAAGTTTAGGTACTACATTGTGCGGAAAAATATACAAAGGTATCAAAATGTAAATTTTCTCACCAAAATTTCAGGACCTTTTTGTAAAATTCTAAAAGTTTAGGAACTAAATTGTAAGAAAAAATAAATTTGGTACTAAAGTGTAATTTTCCAAATTTTATAGTAAGTGACCAAAAATTCAAAATTCAAATTAAAAAATCTAAAATTCTAAAATACCAACTAATTACGAATGAGTAACCAAACAACGAATTTGAATTACATGTATTTCGGATACTAGTAATTTGGCCTTGTTTGGTATTTACGATTGTTAAAATTGATGTATTGTATGAATGCATGCATTATAAATTGATGTATTGGTTAAATGGTTGCATTTTAAGATTACAATGTTTGGTAGTTGTGATTGTATTTGTAAGAATATAGTAGAAAATTCACTTTTTGAATGAAAAGTCACATTTATCCTTCCTTTTAGATATAAAAGTCAATCACATATAAAAGTTAATAAGGGCACGAAAGAGAAAAAAAAGTTGATTCACAATCTCAACAATCTCACCAAATAGTTGAGATTCTAAATCATTCATTTTGAATGATTTCAAATGTCACATCAACAATCAAATACATGCATTGTGTTTTATTTTGCAAAAAAAAAAAATTGATGCATTCTCTATAATACATGCATTCATTAAATACATCATTTAGGCGTCATTTAGTTTTGGTGATACTTAAATTAATGCATTTTTATCACTGCATGCATTGTAATATACATGCAATTAAGAAAAATGATGTAATGTACTTTACATTGTTTGGTTTTGGTGATAGTTCTTTTAGTATTCAACATGTTATTTTACTTTTTGTGAGAAATGTCACTTTTGCCCTTGCTTTTATGTGAACATGTACATATAACTAGGGGTATACTTGAAACAAAAAAGGAACCCCAACAATCTCCTCAAAACTATCTCAACAATCTCAAGGGGTCGTTTGGAAGTTGTGATTTCAAATTGAGTATTGATATAATTCATGTATTTGTGAGATTAAGTCTTTTTTGCTTTATATAGAACTAGAATACATGCATTTACTTTTTGGAGGCCCCACCACAATCACTCAATATTGAGAGATTTACAATCTTTACTTTATTGTTGAGATTCTTCACAATCACTCAATAGTCAATACTAACTTTTTTACCTTTGGAACAAAACACACAATCTAAACCTCCAAACAAGATATTTACCTAATACATCAATTGATTCAATCCATCAAATGATAATACACTAATTGTCCCAATACTTCAATTTGAAGAATCACAACAAGCAAACAATGCATGTATTGTTTGTGCAGAAAATTCAAAAATACGATGGATTGTGAACAATACATGCATTGTAACTATCCCAACCAAACTATCATCAAAACCAAACAACCCCTTAGATACGCAACTACCAAACGACCTCTAAATGCATGCATTTTAAATACATGTAATTCAAATATATTACATTTGAAATACGCATACCCAAACGGATCTTTGTACCCTTGTTACAATAACAACAAAAGAGGCGTTGTTATTCTCTCCACCCCTAATTTCGATGTTATAAGAAGTTTGTGACAACAAAATCACAAGGAATGCGCTGCAACATAGTGGCAAAATACTTGTTTTAACTCAGAAGTGTTGAGTTTGATCCCCTATATATGCATATTAATTTATGGCTTGCTTATATTTCTACCTAGAACTAGTTGTGTCTCATGACGCACCCATAAAGATTTGGCTACGCATACAATTAAGAGCGTCGTAAATTTTACTCTATGATCAAGAAATTTAAAATGTTGGAAAACAGTTTATAACCCCAGTGGGAGATTCATAATCGCATAATGAAAGTTACACTATTTAACTTTAATTGATCATATTATTAGACTGACTCGTGCATGAATGGACGAGGCACTACGATCAAACTTGTTTAGAGCATAGTTGATCGATAGGCAAATATATGAATGAACATATATATGGTTCCTTCTTATTTCCCTGCTCTTTCTCAGGCTTTCACGCAGATCCTGTCCCCAGCCATCAGAAGGTTGCAGTCCATATCAGGGTTCAAGTACTGCAGCTCTTCAAGGGACAGCTCAAAACTCCTCGCTATTTGGTAGCAGCGATTGCTTGGTTTGACTTTGTAATATCGACTACACGTCGGCTCAACATCATCACCTTTACCTGCACCTGCTCAATATTTTTATACCACAAAACAAGATAGTGTGTTAAATTTAATCTCAATTCCAAACTAAATTCGTTACATCGCTAATTTTTTGTTCGGTACAAGGTGAAGGTACATACCAAATATCAAATTAAGTCTTTTTAAAATTACCAATCAAATACTTCTCCTTTTGACCCCAGCTCCACAAAGCATTCTCAAAAAATATAACATCAAACAATGATATACCAACATTCGTGCAAAAAATGGGGGGAAACTCTCAATTATAATAATAACAAACTACAGAAATGTGGTGCCTAAGAAGCAAATAAATAAACTAAAATAGCAAATTGAAATAACGGATGACTAAGTATCTCATAAACATACTACAAGTAACTGAAATGAGTTTGGAATGAGTTATCAAATAGTAAGAGAATGAGTTATGTATCCACACCAATATATATACAGGAGAGTATATGAGACTTCTGCCACGTCAGCTACCCGAAAACAACCCTAATTTATGGAGGAGCATTTAGGACAAACCACAATTATATGTTATTTACCGCAAAACAAAACTT
This sequence comes from Linum trigynum, assembly GCA_964030455.1. Classification (NCBI taxonomy): domain Eukaryota; kingdom Viridiplantae; phylum Streptophyta; class Magnoliopsida; order Malpighiales; family Linaceae; genus Linum; species Linum trigynum. The sequence goes on from OZ034817.1 coordinate 7,205,055, forward strand.
TCCAGCACTACATCAATTTATGGGCCGTTTATTTAGGCCCACAAAACATAAAAAAGGAATTCGCGGATTCTCAAGCTGGCACCAGACGGAAGAAAGCTAGCGACAAGAAAAATATAGAGCCTAATGCATATGAGTGATGACATCACCCTAGCCTCCCTCAAGAAAATAAACGTTGTTGACTACAAATTATGAAAGAATAAACAATGCAGCAAGAAGACAAACTGTGGTTATAAGTTTGAAAGAGCTCACTACGCAATGATGCAATGAGATGAACACTCACATTCCAATACATGCAAAAATCTACACGGTAAGATCGTTAACAAATTCGTTGGAGAAATTATATTTGGTAGGATGGAATAAAGTGGCATAAAGCACATGATTTTGTGGGTTTTGAATAACTAAATTATAAATTCCATATTTTGTGGGTTTCAAATTTTCCAGACCTCTAAATCTCTCATTCGAGAGTCCCTTTCCAGACATAGAAATTGGGACAATCACATATTCTCTGCGATTGTGAGAGAATATCCACACCATAAACAACCCTAGAAAATTTTTGGAGGAGCATTTCTATTAAACTGTAATAGAAAAAAGTTTTAATGAGTACAACAACAAAAAATATTTGAACATTACATTGGACTTAGTGAAGATAAATTATCATCTATAAACTTCAAGCCCGATAGAAAATCAATGAACAAGAGAGGTTTAAAGATATAGAGCGATAGAGACAAAAGAAGAAAGGGGGAGGGAGACAAAGTGAGCATAGGAAGAAGGGGTTGTGTGAGAAACCACCCTAGAAAAGTTTTGGAGGAGCATTTCTATTAAACTGTAGCCGCTGTTTGAAAGGCCAAAAAAGTTGTAATGAGTACAACAATAAAAAATATTTGAATATTAGCATATAAGTGGGGATACCAAAATTCATCTGGCCGATAGGCCGGGTAAAATGCTAGTAATTAAATGGTCATTTTGGACTTTTGGTGGTTGAGGGTCTGCTAGCAATGAATGAGGTAACTTAGTTGGGAACTTGGGAAGGGTTAAAATACGCTCGTGAAATAATGTGTGTATTAGATAATACCAAATATCGATTGATTTTGTACAATATTCAATATATCTCAAATATCAGTATCAAACTTCCAACTTTAAGAGAAATATATATATATATATAGAAAACTTACTGTTAGTGATAAGAAAGACGACCATGAAAATGAGCATCACGAACTTGTAATTAGCCTTGCCCATCATTATAGAAACAGACTTCGCCGCCTATTTGGACTCTCTTCTTCTTCTTCTTCTTGTTATATTGACTGATGAACTTGTTAAGCAAAATCTCCTATTTATACTACTAGAGCCAAAGAATAAGCTACAAAAGTTAGCAATTTGATCCGTCCGTCTGTTTTTGTATTTATTGTTAATTTAAAAATTAGAATGAACATTCACTACGATTCATCCCATAAAAATGGAGTTTTCCAGTTTCTGGAATTCTTAAGAGTTGTAACCATTAACCAAACATGCAGCTCATGTGCCAGCGGCTACCGCTTGGTTCCTTCTGCAGCATTTTTATACTTTCGGCTGAAAAAGAAAACTGTGTTTTTCTCTTCTTTTTTCTCCGTTGAATCAGATGCATTTTTCATTAATACATGGTTCGGTCTGATTGAATCACACAATTTTCTATTCCTAATACCAGTGACAGATGCAGGGAGGGGAGGCTACTTCGTGTCACGACACTCTCCTCTGAATCCAAAACTAGTATAGTACTTACAATTTTTTATTTATTTAAGTATTTAATTTAGTCCTAATTAATAATCGAGCTAGTATTGTTTTCAGCTAAATTACACGTTTGGTTTCTCAAATTATATAAATCTTTCATGTTTGCCACCCAAATTACTTTTCTTTCTTAATCGCCACTAACTTAACGAATCGTTTCGTCGTTATTCACCGGCCGTTAGTCTCCGTCAGACTCCGTTAAATCTGTCAGTTTTTTGATGACGTGGCAAACGAAACTGATGACTCGACTATTAACTTAATGACAGGTCAAATTAAAAAATAAAATAAAAAATCAGTCAACGGGAGGCGCGGCCTGCGGGGGTTTGGGGAAGGGTTATCGAGTTTTTCTTCCCAGCGATGGGACATTGGTCGCCGTAAAATGCTTGATGGAGAAAGGGGAGCAGTCCGAGAAAACAAGCCCAGAACTCAGAACCCATCCATAACCAGTTCAATTGTCTGGTGAATTCGTCAAAGTCGGCGGGTTGATGAACAGGAACAGAGGGCAACACTAGCAAACCCAACTCCGCTCACGGGGGGATATCATTCATCATCGCCAGATTACCCATCGTTTTGAACTTAAAATCTACTCCACTATACTCTGTTAAGATCCAAATACATTTGCAGTATCAAGGGTAAAGGGTAAGTAGCAAAGGAAGAACAAAGTAGAGAAACAGGATAGAGGAGGGAAATGACAAAGTTCAAATGTCTAACTCCCAATTGATCAATCCTTCTTTTCGTTCAAATTGCGAATCAATTAGAGATCAGTTGTGAGGAACCCACATAAACGAGGAACCAGAGAAACAGGGGAATAAACGTAAAACGAGTTCAACAACTTCGATGGCGGGGAGATTAGAGCGGAGAGCAGAGATGCCGAGATTGAGGTAGCGAGTGAGGAGGCGTTTGGCCTCTTCCTATCGCTGAAGAGGGAGATTTGGGGTTTGAGTCCCGTGCACTGCAATAGCCCAACCTCTTCCATTGTTCTGTTTTTTGGAGTTTGAGTCCCAGAAAACAAAAACAACAAAAAGGAATTGCCTTTCCACTCTATTTCTTGCTTCTCTGTTTCTCCAGACTTGCCTTCCGACGGATCTGATCTCTCTTACTCACCCTTTCTCCAATTTGCTTTTGTTGTGAGGTGAAAGGCGCTTGGTTTTGTGGGCTTTAAACAAAGATGCAGGGCATGGAGGCGAGAGTAGAGATCCTGTTTGCGAGTTGGGAAGAACGACTCGATAAACCTTCCCGAAATCCTCGCTACCGAGCAACTCCCACTACCTTATTTTTGTTTTTTTTAATACCAAGTTAACGGTCCAGTCAGCAGTTCTATTTGCCACGTCATCAAAAAATTGACGGAGTTAAACGGAGTCTGACGGCCGGTGATTAATAGTGAAATGATTCGTAAACTTATTGGCGATTAAGAAAGAAAAGTAATTCGACATGAAAGATTTATATAATTTGAGTGACCAAACATGTAATTTAGCCTATTATTTTCTATTAACAACTCAGTGATATACTATCTTAATACCTATTAAAGTTAGAATGTGGTTACTGTTACATAAGAGGTAGGTTAAAATGACATGGAGTTTAATTGTTGTAGGTGACAATCGCCTCTAAATTCAACACATGGCTATTTATAGAGTAATTTGTCTTCTTTGACCAATTTCTTGAAACTTTTGTAATTGGTTTTAAATTTATTTTAGGGCAAATACCACTACAACACTCGAACTATTGATAAAATGCCACTTGTGTTCTATTTTGTTCAATATTCCATTTGTGTTCCGTCATATGATGTTTTGTGCCATTTATGTCCTTGCGGTTTTGTTGACCGTCAAATATAACAATTGACCAAATGGTGGTCAAAGTAAAGTTGGCTTTTGCTGACGTGTTAAAAACGTGGCATCCACATAGATACCACGTCATTAACATATAAATTCTATAATACAACATCAAAATAAAAATTAATTAAAAATACAAAATACAAAAAAAAATCCCTTTCGATCTCTTTCAACTGCCCTCCTCTCTGCTTCACCGGTGCGGGAGTCTATGGTACCCTGCCACCACCATCGACGATCTTCCTAAGGCAAGATCTTGAAACCTCTCTTCTCTTCCCTAGGGGTACCCATTCCTCTTCTCCTCCGCTGATGCATAATTACTGGCGGAGAGGAATTGCCCATTGATTGGGCTACCCATATACAATTCTAATGAAGAAGCTAAATCGCGCATCGATTGGAGCAGTCGGAGGAGGATTGGACCTCAAGAAATCGACAAGATGGGTTGTGGCAATTGATTAAAAATGCTAGGATATCAATCGTTCTCCGCGTACGCCTAAGAATTCTGGACCTGAGGATTGATTATGATGCACTTTGCTTATGTTTTTTCTGGGTTGGTGGGTTTCAGATACAATCAATGAGGGAAGATTTGTGTGTCCAAAGCAAGTGAATCGTGCGGAGGCGACGACGATGAAGAGCGGCGACGGTTTTGTGGGTGTGAATCTGTTGTGGGCGGATGTTTTTTCTACCAATCCCCGTTCGAATCGTACCCATAGAACCACATAGATTCTGGGTTATGGGTTCAAGTCGAGGAGGAAGAATGGTGGAGGGATAACATAGATTCTGGGTCGTTAGGGTCGGCCATGACTGAGACTTTGACGGTGGAGATGATTGTTTGGGACAACGGCGACTGAGATGAGAAATACAGAAGGGCAGCATAGAGGGGAATTTTTCAACGAGGCAAGCAACATCTTCTGGCCGGCGACGTAAGTAGAAAGGCGCACGGAGGATTGAAGCTCCGCCGGTGGCGTCGAGTGGGTGCGATGCAGAGATGGGAGAAAGGGTTTTTTTTGTTTTCCCTTTTATTCATTTTTTATAAAAATAATAAATATTGAAATTAAAAATTACATGGCATATGCCACGTCAATGTTGACTAGATTTTCCGTTAAATATTAACAGTCAACACTAACAGAAAAATAGTTCAGGACACAAATGAAATATTGAATAAAATAGGACACAAGTGGCATTTTCTCGATAGTTCAGGTGTTATAGTGGTATTTGCCCTTTATTTTATCTAATTCTTTAGTATAAAAAAAATATTCTCCTACCTTCTCTATTTTATACTATGCTTTTTTCAAAGGTTGAAAAACCATATCAAAGGTTGTATCATTTAGTGATAAGGTATTTTATTTTGAACCCATTCTTTACTCGTGGTTCAACCATTTCATATCACTAAATACCACCAACCGGTTTCGATTCTGGTAGGAGGTTTTTATAGTCGATTAGGAAGCTACATCCAAGAATTTCTTTTGAAGTTGGATGTCAAATAGAAAAATTAATCTTCCTCCATAAGGGTCGCTTCTTTATGCTCGCAATCAACCCACAACCTTCGCTATGGTCGCCGAACTTCCCAGCCTTAGGCTTCTTGATTGATAAGGAAGGACATGAGTCACATGAGCCAATCCCGAACTATGCTTTTCTAAATCAATCAATCAAGATTCTTAGGTGAGATACGAAGTTGAGGTGATCCAAAGCTATCCTGACCGGAGTGGAGGCGGAGCAATAGTTCCAAGTGCAGAGGTGGAGTTGGAGGCGGGCGACGAAGAATCTAATTTGGTCAGATTCATATATTGATTTATCCTAGGACGTGGATGAGTTGTAGATGCGACTCATGCAAGGATGAAGGAAAGTGAATGGAAGAACAAAAAAATCAATAGTCCGGGAAAGGAGAGAAGAGCAGCAAAGGAAACTAAAACGGGAATTAATTCCCTTATATGTTGTTCTCCAATATCGATGTCATTTTTTAGGAAGAATACCAACTATGTTTTGTTAAATTCAGTTACTTTTCCCGTCCCGACATATAAGTCCAGTCCTTCATCTTAGTAGGAAAGTGAATTAATTTTCTTATTGAAGCTAATTCTTTCTCCGACCCACTTCCATCCTTGCACAAACGGGTTGGCAAACAAATTCATATATGAACTGGAAAGCCATGGCAAAGCGCTGAGAAAACACCCTAATTTATACTCAAATTCCTAGAATTTGTCAAGATATGTAGAAAAGGCACGAGGTGTTGGTGTGAATCGAGCGCGAGATTCTTGTGGTACTCTTGCAAAATCTAAACAGACTTTTGGGAATTTTTGCTTTAGGGTTTTTCAGTAGTGGTTAGCTCGGTCGAAGAAGATGAAATGAAATGAAGGGCAAAATGTTTTGATCGGATTGAGTTTAGACAGTTACTAGCAGATAGATTAATGTTTAAACCATTGGCCAAGCTTACTTCAGACCCAATACTAATTTTCGGATATACTCAGAATTCTCTCACTAGTAAAGATGCGATCCAACACTCAGACTACACAGCTACTTTGCGTTTTGTGTTGGAATGCTGTGTTCTGTGCTGTGTGCTCGAAACTTCTTCTTCCTGCTTGTATTCGTGGTTTGATCAAGACTCTGCAAGTAATAGACACGAAACAGAGCAGCAAGATAAAAGTGAATTGGAATTAAAATGCAGGAGAGACAACACCAGAATTTTTTACGTGGTTTCCGGTATGCAAAAAGCAATACCGACTAGTCCACGGCCAAAGAAGCTCACTGTGAACTCTTTGGCGATCACTAAGATGATTGGTATCCAAGTTACACAATACAACACTCAATCTCAATGACTCCCTGTCACCGATTAGAATCCCTCTCAAAGTTCTACTCCATGCAGAACTATGATCTTGATATATCTAACTCACAAGCTATCTCCCTGACAACTTCTCCTTTTCTTTTCAATAGATTATACTCTCTGTAACTACAATTGAATTGCTATTGCGAAAGGTGAATCACTCCCTCTGCTATTCTACCCTTTATAGTTTTGTTTTAGGACCGTTGAGCAATCAAGGTACGTGATTTTAGCTACAGATCTTCATATCCAGAGTTCCTCTTTTTGATTCTTGCCTTTTGCTCTTCTTTCCATATTTTCCCAACGCAATTGACCAAGCTTCTTCCAATAAACTCCCCCTAAACTTATCATTGGCTCCTTCAGTATTCTGCACACATGTAACACACTATTGGTGCAGCCTGCTCTAATATAAAGACCGAGAACAGCTTTATAGAAGTCATAAGAAACTAAGGAGAGTTTTGTTTATTCATTAATCGAGCAAGATTTAACAAAACGTCCATGACAGGACTCAACAAGAACATAACCACCACAACATGACTTAACAAAATCAAAAAGAAATTAAGACACTCAATCTAAAAGTGCTTTGACGCTAGAGTCTCCCCCTACAAATATTCTCTGTGATTCTAGAAAGGATAATCTGGCGGTGACTCATAGTCTGAAACTCCTTCTGCTTCCTCAGACTCAGAATCAGAACTTATGGCATCATTAACAGTTCCTGATTCATATATGAATTTAGGCCACATCAGATCTTTTTCCCTAAGTCTCTTCAGAGAGGTGGTTGGCTTTTCAGGCATCACTGATTCTCGTTTGACTACAGATATTGATGCATCCATAAGTGCTCCTACCAGCTTTCCTGACACATATGATTCTGCAGGATTAGCATTGACTCCCCCTGAGCCAGTGACGAGCTTGCGGGGGCCTACTTCAGCATCTAACTTGGCCAGGATATGCTGAGGTCGCAGATCTTCGAGCACATTGCACAGAATGATATTTTCACTAAGATCGATTCCTACCTTGTACAGAAGCTTAGTAATCTGAGGGCCAAAAGGCAAAAGCCCCGTGAAGTACTCCATCCCATACTTAATCATGTGATGAAACATGAGGGAAGCATAGCTGATTTGGCGACCAAATCTGGCATTCGACAGGATCTAGAGATCCGAGGAGTGCAAAACGTCAGTACTGGAAAGATCTCTAGGCAGAAAGCATCTAGTGATGAAAAAATGGAGAACTTTCAGATCTTCATGAAGACATCCAGCCGCAAGCTGAGTAGGATAGAATCGACCTATATCCCGGGTGAGAGATGCTAGTTCAGCAGAAAAGCAGAACCCTCGATCTGAGAATTCGCCATCAGTTCCAGCTAGAAACCCAGAGTAAGGAAGATCAAGAAGGTTTGCCAGAAGCTGCGGGGTGACCTTGACCTCATAGTCAAACACAGTAGTGGTAAAGAAAGATGGGTTACATCCAGGACCACACTTGATATTGACATAGAATTTACGAACAGATTCAGGGCAATAGCTGAATCTCGTGTCTTCAACTAGAGAATTCCAGCCGAGGCCATGGAGAAGAGATGGAATGTTCATGGCATATTTATTGAAGCAAGAGGCCTTGGTTCTTGAACACGGATGTGGGCTGAAGTTGAGCATGGTTTGGAGTCATGTTTTGGTGCAGGGAAAGATGGAATACTGACTATGGCAGGAAACTAAGTTGCTGAACCCTAACGAAGACTCCCCTATATAGAAAAGAAGGAAAGGATGGAAAGTGAAGAGACACATTAAAGGCAAGTATTGATCTGTTATAAACACAGGAATCAAAATCTTAAGACGGAAAGGTAAGACAATATTCTTAAATAAAGTCTTATGAAGATTCAATCTCGAAAAATTCAAACAAGCCAAGTTCTCGGCGATTAGGAATGAATTTGTCTGCTCCAAGAGGTTTTGTGAAAATGTCAGCCCACTGAGATGTGGTGTTGACAAATTCCAAGCTAATTTTTCCTTCTTGAACTAATTCACGGATGAAGTGATATCGTACCTCAATGTGCTTTGTACGAGAGTGTTGAATTGGATTTTTTGTCATGTTAATTACACTTGTATTATCACACAGAATTGGAAGGGATCCTAATTCTAGACCATAATCATGTAGTTGATACTTAAGCCATAACAATTGAGTACAGCTCAAACCAGCAGCTATGTATTCTGCCTCTGCAGTAGACAGAGCAACATAATTTTGTTTCTTGCTTGCCCAAGAAACAAGAGAAGTCCCTAGGAAATGACAAGTACCTGAGGTACTTTTTCGATCAACTGAGCAGCCAGCATAATCAGAGTCACTGTATCCAATTAATTATTATCGAGATTCACATGAATACCAAAGTCCTAAGTGAGTAGTTCCACTGAGATAACGAAATATCCTTTTGACAGCACTTAGATGACTCATTTTAGGACTGCTTTGGAATCTAGCACATACATAAACACTATACGTTATATCAAGTCGACTCGCTGTTAGATACAACAATGATCTGATCATCTCTCGATATAATCTGTCATCAACAGCAGTGCCTGATTCATCTTTTGACAGTTTATTGTAGCTCCCATTGGAGTTACAGCAGATTTAAGATTTGTGAGATTGAACTTCTCAAACATATTCAGTAAGTATTTAGTTTGTCAAGATATGTTGAAAAGGCACGAGGTGTTGGTGTGAATCGAGCGCGAGATTCTTGTGGTACTCCTGCAAAATCTAAACAGACTTTTGGGAATTTTTGCCTTAGGGTTTTTCAGTAGTGGTTAGCTCTGTCGAAGAAGATGAAATGAAATGAAGGGCAAAATGTTTTGATCGAATTGAGTTTAGACAGTTACTAGCAGATAGATTAATGTTTAAACAATGAGCCAAGCTTACTTCAGGCCCAATACTAATTTTTGGATATACTCAGACTTCTCTCACTGGTAAAGATGCGATCCAACACTCAGACTACCCAGCTGCTTTGCGTTTTGTGCTGGAACACTGCGTTTTGTGCTGTGTGCTCAAAACTTCTTCTTCCTGCTTGTATTCGTGGTTTGCTCAAGACTCTGCAAGTAATAGACACGAAACAGAGCAGCAAGATAAAAGTGAATTGGAATTAAAATGCAGGAGAGACAACACCAGAATTCTTTACGTGGTTTCCGATATGCAATAAGCAATACCGACTAGTCCACGGCCAAAGAAGCTCAGTGTGAACTATTTGGCGATCACTAAGATGATTGGTATCCAAGTTACACAATACAGCACTCAATCTCAATGACTCCCTGTCACCGATTAGAATCCCTCTCAAAGTTCTACTCCCTGCAGAACTATGATCTTGATATATCTAACTCACAAGCTATCTCCCTAACAACTTCTCCTTTTCTTTTCAATAGATTATACTCTCTGTAACTACTATTGAGTTGCTATTGCGAAAAGGTGAATCACTCCCTTTGCTATTCTACCCTTTATAGTTTTGTTTTATAACCGTTGAGCAATCAGTGTACGTGATTTTAGCTACAGATCTTCATATCCAGAGTTCCTCTTTTTGATTATTGCCTTTTGCTCTTCTTTCCATATTTTCCCAACGCCATTGACCAAGCTTCTTCCAACACGAGGTTGGCCCAAATGACACTGGTGAAAAGTACAATTATTACTACTTATAGGGCACCGGACTCTCCAACAACATTTCAGTCGGAGATGGTTGGAAACTGGGTCGTGAAGGAAACTTGTAGCAGAGTTACGAGGTTAATGTAATAATAAGAGCATCCACAATAGGCGTTTGGAGCTGTAAAATCAATTGCATTGATGTGACTACCAATTGCATATTTGCAAGCTTGTAAAAAATGCAATTGTATATACAAGTCCAAAATGCCTTAAAAAATTATATAAAAAAAATATTCTATTTTTTTCGTTGAATCAGTTTCTTTATTCCCAAGAAGAGCCGATACAACGAAGTGGGAACATAAAATATCCTCATGTGTTCGTCCCTCTACCTTCTCCTATATATCAGCTACTTACAAACTTAGCACAAACAAAAACAAAACCTATAAGTAATGTAGTTTGGTAAGAGCATCACGCAATCCTCTATTTCCACATGCTAGGAACTGCAAATCTGCCTGGAGCTGATCAGCTACTCTTTCTGGGTCTTGTATGGTCGATCCATGGACCACTTTGCATCTCTCCTTCCAAACGAAGGCTACTCTCAAACACCACACCAAAGCATGCAATTTCCCAACTTTCATGTCCCTGTATATTTCTGCATTCAAAGCTTGTACCATTGCATCCCAACTCTGATAGTGTAGAAACCTGAATCTCAACTATGCAGCAAGCCTGAGGGAGAAGCTGCAGCTGAGAAACAAATGATCTCGATTCTCAACTCCCTTCTCTCACAAAGGACATGATGCATCATTTATTTTACCCCATTTCAATAGTTTATCCCTGGTAACTATGGCATTCCTCATATATTGTGCACGATGCTCCTCCCCTTAACAAATGCTGATTGATTAGGACTAATAATCAGAGGCATAACCTCACTAATTCTCCTAGCCAGAATCTTAGCCATTATCTTGTATAAAAGATTTACCCATGAGATAGGTCTAAAATTCTTCAAGGTGTCAGCATTCAAAACTTTAGGAACTAAGGAAACAGCAGTAGCATTGATTCCACTAGGGAGATTACCTGTTTGAAAGAAGTAGATAACCCCTCTAGTCACCTCATCGCCAATGATTGTATTAATGAATGAAAGTGATTTGAGGTGGATTAAAAAAATTGAGTTGACAATAAAATACATAAATACAGTTACTTTTGCAATCGCATTCTAAAACATTTAATCGAAGTCGGAGGGCTGGGCCCATTCGCCCCTTACCTCACGACTAAATAACCCACCCCATGTTTTTTGGACCATTTCATGATACAGGGCCGGGAAAACGGAAGGAAAAGGATAGGTGAGAGAGAGGTGAAACGCATAATGGTCACTCAACTTTGGCATATTGTGAAAACAGTCATTGACCAAGCTAGAACAACACCCTTTAACTATTCCTATCCTTACTGTAAAAAAAAAAAACTATTCCTATCCCAAATAGAAAAGTTAGTCACTCTTCACAACTAGCTTATAACCCGGCCCATTGGCCGGAATATTCATATTTGATTATTTATATTTTTATGTTAAGTTTAACCTAATCAACCGGTTTAATTTTATTGACAATCCTTCGATCGAGATGATACATAAAGAAAGAATATATAGGTCTAACATTCGGAGAAATAGCATTATCATTTAAGAATATAAAATATATCATTAATTCCATTTTTATAATGATAATTAAGCCCTCATTACAATGTTATTGGTTAGTTGATTGTCAAGAAAGAGGGTATAAAAGCTCAGTGAAATTCCACATGACCCATATATATTTTGAAACTAAATCTTAAACCTCACAATCCTACATAAGGGTTTAATGCGCTCCTTTTATGAACAATATGTCACTAATGAAAAAGAAATGGAGAGTTGTTGATTCAAGTCAACTATATACTAACAACTTAGCTAAGAGGAGACCATCAAAACTTGAGAGCAAACGACAAAATTAGGGTTATCTCCAACATACTAATAGACTCAATCAAAGTAATAAGATACAAAATTAGACACTCCTTGTCTATCAGTTCCAGTAGATTGAATAAAGAATCGACCTACTTCAATAAATCAATCAATGATTCCTCGTTTTAAGATAGAAATAGGTTGTGATAGATGTAAAAACTATAAATATAAGGATCCAATAGCCACCACTCTTCGTTGTACAACCAAATTTTTTTCTTAAGAGACATATGTTTCAACCAAAAATTAATTTCTAATCCTCCTTCTGCAACTCCATTATTTATTAAACTCTTTTACTTGCCCAACTTAAATCCCCAACAATAAAACCGACATGCCAAGAGATAGCTGATGATTGATTTTCAAAGGCGGCCTTGTATTGGGAAGTGAAAGAGGCGCAAACTATTGTACGAAGTGAAAGTGAAACCGACACATGTCATCTCAAGTAACTACTATGTCTACAGAAAATTATAAAGGATTACAAAAAAAAAAAGGAAATTTATAAACAAAAATTAGGAGAGCTGGAACTCAATCACACTATCATTTTGGTCATTCTAGTGTTTACGGACTACTAGACTTCGAGTTCATTAGCATTTTATTGGATGCTTTTTGAAGACGATAATCTTAAAAACCCATCTCTTTATCATTACTTTCATCTTCTTGACAATTTCTTATGAAAATTTTCAGAGCACGAGTCACTAAAACAGAGTGCTTGTGATTGAATCCTCTGTCGTTCGATCCCGTCGGTCCATCGTCTAAATTACCAGTTTGATTATGAAAGAAAACAATCGTCTCAGAGGGGCGATTTTGAAAATTTGGCAAACATGAAGTGACCTGTTGTATGTATCCTCGTGAGATTGAGAATGGAAAAGATAAGGCTAGGGTGCCAGTGTGGGCCAGTGGTGTTCAAACGATATGGTAATCATGACAATCGTTTTAACCAGTACTATTTGGATAATTTGGTTTGGTTAATTTGGATATTGGTTTGGTTTAGTTAAAAATTTTAGCTTATTTGGTTTAGGTGGTTTGGTTTCAGACACTCCTAACCAGCCAAAGCAAATTAACCAGATAAATAATTAACCATATATCTAATATATACACATACTTAATACTTTGAATAGCCACTCAAGAGTTAAACGTTCATCCTTTTAGACTCATAAAATATAAAGCTTGATATTGTTCCTATAATGTATATTTGCATATGTAGAGTGTAGACCACAACATATGAACACCTAATTTAGATAAATCTCATACATTATGTTGGGTGAAAATTTGAAAGCAATGTCCTTTTCAGCCTATGAAAATTGCTAAAAGACTAAGTCAATTCAAACAAACACAAAAATTCATTAACCCATACCATTGTGATAAATTTTTGTTAGGTGAATACTTCTATACTAACCGTAAGATAATTGTCTTAGTTGCATGTATTTATTTCAAGGGTCAACTGTAACTATGTGTTGATTGTTATGTTTTATTCATTATATAAATTGTGAATTGATAAATTAACCAAAAAATTTCTCACTTAATGATAATATTGGTTAATCTGGCTAACCAATTAACCAAACCGATTAAACTTTAGTTTGGTTAATTTGGTTGTTGTATTAGTTTGGACGATTTGGTTATGATATTGTACTCTATGGTTAATGAAATTTAGTCTTATTTGGTTTGGTAATAATCATGGTAATCATTTGAACATCCCTAGTGTGGGCAATGAAAATGGTGTTAGAGAGTAGTATAAGATCCAACATAATCTTCTCCCAACAACTCGAGTTATTGCGACCAACTGGTTTATGACAAGATATCAGAGCTAGTTTAATTTGGCCAAGTAATCATGTGTTCGAATCGAATCCACCATATGAACAAAGCTCTCCAGCTTCTTCTATATATTTTATTGGTTGGCCGACTCGAGGCAATCTCAGTGTCTCGTCCTTGGAGCCCTTCTAGTGTGCTCTATAGCACCCATGCTATAAAAAAAAAAAAAAAGGTGACCTGTTGAGGAGGTAACCCACTAAATGACTGGTCCCACATCATTAATGGCAATCTTGTAAATAACGAATCAATGTATACAAGTGTAGGTACAAATTAGAGTTGTACCATATAGTATAGGTACAAGTTTCAGCTGTACCATTGAAGAATTTGTTTCACAAAGTGTAGGTACAACTTAAAGTTGTACCATTAGTATAGGTACAATTTTTAGTTGTACCATAAAGGGATTTGTTAGAAAGTGTAGGTACAACTTAAAGTTGTACCATGGTATAGGTACAAGTTCGGGTTGTACCATAAAAGAATTTTGAGAAAGTGTAGGTACAACTTAAGGTTGTACCATTAGTATAGGTACAATTTTTAGTTGTACCATAAAGGGATTTGTTAGAAAGTGTAGGTACATATTAAAGTTGTACCATGGTATAGGTACAAGTTTGGGTTTTACCATAGAAGGATTTTTAGGAAGTGTAGGTACAACTTAAAGTTGTACCATGGTATAGGTACAAGTTTAGGTTGTAACATAGAAGGATTTTGAGAAAGTGTAGGTACAACTTAAGGTTGTACCATTAGTATAGGTACAATTTTGAGTTGTACCATAAAGAGATTTATTAGAAAGTGTAGGTACAATTTAAAGTTGTACCATTAGTATAGGTACAATTTTGAGTTGTTCCATAAAAGGATTTGTTAGAAAGTGTAGGTACAACTTAAAGTTGTACCATGGTATAGGTACAAGTTTGGGTTGTACCATAAAAGAATTTTGAGAAAGCGTAGGTACAACTTAAGGTTGTACCATTAGTATAGGTACAATTTTTAGTTATACCATAAAGGGATTTGTTAGAAAGTGTAGGTACAACTTAAAGTTGTACCATGGTTTAGGTACAAGTTTGGGTTGTACCATAAAAGAATTTTGAGAAAGTGTAGGTACAACTTAAGGTTGTACCATTAGTATAGGTACAATTTTTAGTTGTACCATAAAAGAATTTTGAGAAAGTGTAGGTACAACTTAAGGTTGTACCATTAGTATAGGTACAATTTTTAGTTGTACCATAAAGGAATTTGTTAGAAAGTGTAGGTACAACTTAAAGTTGTACCATGGTATAGGTACAAGTTTGGGTTGTACCATAGCAGGATTTGGAGAAAGTGTAGGTACAACTTAAGGTTGTACCATTAGTATAGGTACAATTTTTAGTTGTACCATAAAAGGGATTTATTAGAAAGTGTAGGTACAACTTAAAGTTGTACCATAGTATAGGTACAAGTTTGGGTTGTACCATAGAAGGATTTTTAGAAAGTGTAGGTACAAATTAAAGTTGTACCATTAGTATAGGTACAAGTTTGGGTTGTACCATAAAGGGATTTATTAGAAAGTGTAGGTACAACTTAAAGTTGTACCATGGTATAGGTACAAGTTTGGGTTGTACCATGGTATAGGTACAAGTTTGGGTTGTACCATAGAAGGATTTTTAGAAAGTGTAGGTACAAATTAAAGTTGTACCATTAGTATAGGTACAAGTTTGGGTTGTACCATAAAGGGATTTATTAGAAAGTGTCGGTACAACTTAAAGTTGTACCATAGTATAGGTACAAGTTTGGGTTGTACCATAGAAGGATTTTTAGAAAGTGTAGGTACAAATTAAAGTTGTACCATTAGTATAGGTACAAGTTTGGGTTGTACCATAAAGGGATTTATTAGAAAGTGTAGGTACAACTTTAAGTTTAGTGTAAAGGTACAACTCTAGAATGTGAGATTTTGACGGGTTTAGGAAAGTGTAGGTACAACTTTAAGTTTAGTGTAAAGGTACAACTCTAGAATGTGAGATTTTGACGGGCGTGACAATTTCAAGTAGTAGCCGTGAAATTTCCTGGGATAGTGAGAACTGCTCTTTGCATTTCACGGGACATCGCACGGCCGTGATATTTGCCTGAGGAATGAAGCACTGCTTTTTACATCTCACTTGAGTATTTTACGGTCGTGAGATTACCAGTATAAGGTGTCAGATTTCCAGTAGGAGACCTTCACCTGTTGAACTATCCCGTGTACTTATTATAATGGTGTTTCAAACAGAATGGACTTTTTTCCAGAACTTCAAACTTATGAAAAAGATGATTCATAATGTTCTCTAAACCTTGACACGAGCATTACATAGATCCATTCACAATATTCTTTAGTAACTGTACATCATATCATATGAGATACCCTGTTAACAAAAAGTAAAACGCAGTCAAAGCATTACATTTGTCTAATAAAACAAGCATCCATAACACGATTAAATCTGTCTAATTAATGCTTAAGTTTAGCTGCATGTAGCCCACACTAGTGCATCATCATATTCTAATTGGAAAACATACAAGCACAAACGCAAACACACATAGCTAAGTACTAAGGACTTTTGTTGGCTCATCTTCACTGCCTATCTTCCTCGTCAGTGCTCTCGTCCTCGTCTTCGTTTTATGATTGCTGCCTGTGTTTCCTCTTGCTGGTATCTCAACACTGCAGGAATTAATTAGATGTAAGCATCATGTTAGGAATGGTTACTGATTGGGAAAAAGGCCCCCATTGGATGTTCCAACATCAATTTGGTAGCAGTAAGTGAATAAGTCTGAAAAGTGATGAATTGCCTGAAACTTATATGTTTACTACCTTGTTCGTTGGAGAATAAGTCCTGCTCTTCTGGATCTAAGTCCATATCAAGTATCTAATTTCAGAAAGAGAGGAAAAAAAAAGAGAGTTAAAAATGGAAAACAATACTAAAATCAAGAGACATTCAATGATAAACAAAATAATCAAGAAAAGATATAGGCCACTGTCATACCATTGTTTCAATATCCGAAAAGTATGGGAGATCATCTTCACTTTCAGGGTAAAGGTCTTCTTAATCCGATGTACTGTTTGCTCCTTGTTCCGAGACAGAACTATTGACAGGCTCAACAGCAGCAACTGAGCCTTGCTGAATTGGAAAACCTGATGATGAAGCATGTATTTCCTGTTTAACACTACCAACATTTGTTGTGCGATGGCACTTATTATAGCCATTACCAACAGGAGCTGCTGGCCTTTCCATTAACAAGCCAGTGTTACTGAGACTTGTATGCCTTGCCATGGCAGTCCCTGAAGTTTCTTCCTTCATCTTAACAGGCATGTGAATTACAGTATTTCTATCATTTGTTGACTTGACTTGAGTTGTTGAATCACCATCAGCAACGACACTGGTGGAAGCCCTTTCATTTTCCGGCTTGCCAAACAACAATCGGAACTAAAAACGGAACTAATAAAAATCAGTCTCCACGAAGGACGCAGCGGAGGACCTCCAAAATCAAGTTTTCGTTCGATTAATTAACAAAGATGCGGGTGAGCTCCGTTGAATATTGGGACTCACCTGATGAACTGCAGAGCTTCTCCGGGGACTCTGATCAGTACAGCAGTGGCCATCGGGGTACATTCTACATTGTAGTTAATGAGGGTTTAGGAGTTTTTCTCTAAAATGCACCTAAAATGCAACTAACTGGTTGAGCTGAAACATCGGGGTACATTCTACATTGTAGTTACTGATGGAAGTTTACCTTGTTATTGAATCCAGATGTCATGATGTGATCTTTAGCAGCTGCCAAGCACTTGATCTGGGAATTTACCCCCTTTCCAATCTATCAGCATAACCAATACCCTAGATCCATTTGATAATGTGGCCATCGTAGCTGCTTGTCAAAATCGTTCTGTTGTTATAAGTGCATTACACGACAAAGTGGTAAACCAACATGTAATGTAAACAACAAAGAATTTTGATCGACCCCGCTATAAGGAATGTATTTCCAGGATCACAGCAGATACATGCATTCACAAGTAGAAAAACACCACATAAGCAAACATCACGCTATTTCTGCACAAACCAGCATTAGCACAACATTCATAGAGATAGAGGTACCAGAAGCCGAATTCCATACCAATATGCAAATAATGTATAATACCTGTTTGCGGCTTCTTTTCCCTTTTCCAAGAGTCTTAGACTCCTCCACCTTTTGCTCTTCAACGTTGCCTCTTAACAGCTCCTCCCAGAAATTCAACTTCTCAGAATTGCTCATCGTATCTGGTGCAGGCTTTGGAACTTCTTCCTCTGCTTCTTCAATATACTCAAAGTTTGCAACCTAGAGCAGTTCTGTTCATCCTTCGTAGAAATTCACAATGAAATCCTCTCCGCAGCTAACAATCCTGAACGGCCGCGTCGGCTTGAACGCACAGCTCAACACTCGCTTTGAATTTCCGTCGAATTCCCCCACGGTGCTACCCGAATCCCACCTTCAGAAATCCGGCATACAAATTGCTCGCTCAATAACTTGTTAAATTCGAAATTAGGTTTTGAAGGCAAAAGGGGGTAAAATTACGATAAGAGGGAGGGAGGGGGAAACTCACACGAAAGCACGTACGAAGGATTTTCCCTTGTCGTCGCCGGAGACGACGATCCTCAGTTGATTAGGGGACCATTGCAGATCGTTGATTCGGCCGGAGAGGATGCAAAACTCGTTGTGGAGACGAAGCTGTTGTGGACCCAAATCTTTACGGTTCCGGAAGTGTCAGCTGATGTAATCCACTCGCCGTTGGGGGGAGTTGCGAGCGACGGTGATAGGGTAGCTGTGCTCGCCGTAGACATCAACTTTGAGGGGCTGGTCGAGGTACCTAATGATGACAGAGCAACCGTTGGTGCAGAGGATGGTGTTTGGATTTGGCGTCGCCGGAGATTAGAATTCCTCACCCGAGCTCTGTCGACGGGGAGGAGAAGGATAAGAGAATGAGTTTTGAAACTTTACAACCGGTACAACCGGTTGTCCATATACAAATAAAACAATATTTTAATATTTTAAATAAGATCTAATGGCTGATATATTTTGAACATGATCTAATGGCTGTAAACATTTTATAGCACCAATACTATAAAGCACACTAAAATACCTCCTCGTCCTTGTGTTATAGAAAACTGTTGTATATGACACAGTAGATCACTAATGATGATAATAGAGCGAGCTCCTTGTTTCCCTTTGGTCAATTTGTCGTCTCCACTTACTGCGTATCATGAAACCATCTGCCTGCCACAGTTAACGTGGATGCAAAGACTTTGGAATTCGAGGACCCTGTTGAGACGAATTGTTGTACGTACTTTTTCCTTCAAACGAATCTCACACTTTAAACACTTGAGTTACTACCGGAAGATGGATTCAAAAGATGTGGAAAGTGAGAGATTCGAACCCTCCGGTAAATAAAAGCCTACATAACAATTCTAATGCTACGTCTTGAACCACTCGGTCACTTCTTCTATATAATGATTATGTCTCCGAAACCAAGCGAATCACGAGTGCTTTTTTCAAGTGAGTCCAATAATACTCTCAACACTTGAATAATTACGACCTTCCTTCGTGGATATGAATAACTCAGTTTGTTGAATGGTAACCTTAAGATCATGAGGAACCCAAAGTAACACTTGAAGGTGAACAGACTGCATCATCCTCCTTCTAAGGCAATGATGTGTATGTGTAATGGGAGAATTGTCATTTTCTAGCAGGAAAAAAAAGGGAATTGCGAAAATACTAAGAGCTTTGGGTTGGGATGGTTACATTACTATCATGCAATTGAAAAAGACAGTACTGCATAGGGCTGGGAAACAGTCCGGTTCGGTTTAAACCGGACCGGATTGACCCGGTTTTTTGAAACCGTATTGGACAATTCCACGATTGAAGACGAGATTGGATTGTTACCCGGTTTTAACCAAACCGAACTGGATGTAATACGGTTTGATCCGGTTTTAACCAAAAAACTGGATCTATTTATTCCCTCCCAAAAAACACTGTCGTTTCTGATAAAAAAAACGTTGTCGTTTAAATTGGATTAAAAGAAATTCCCCTCACCTCCCACTCGCCACACAGTCACACACTCAAACAATACCTAATTCCCCTCACCATCCCAATTCCCCAATCTACGCCGCCGCTCTCTTCTAAAAAAAATCCCCCTAATCCCTAGCTCTGATTTTCATCGATCCATCCTTCACCTTCACTTCTTCATCTTCTCACCTCCCTCGCCGCTGCAGAAGTGCGACCATCCTTGCATGCACCACCACCATCCACCGCCATTCAAGTCCTCAACATAGGAGGTCAAGAAAGATCAATTGCTCGCTTCCGCCGCATCGCCGGTGAGAGAGAGGTCCAACACTGGTTTGGGGCCCAGATCAGGAGTTGTTTCAACTCTAAAATCACCGTCGCCTTCGCGCTGTCGCTGTCGCCCTGAGGAGATCGCGACCATGAACAGAAGGGGCATCTCGGTGCCATCGAATAGAGTCGGCGGCTGATTCGATGGTTGAGCGGCGATTTCGGCCGCCGGTCGACTTCTTCTTCGAGAGTAGAGGAGTGGAGTCGCGAGGCGACGGGAGATAGAGGAGAATCGTGAGGGATAGAGGGACTGGGTGGCCATGACGATTAGGGTTTTTGTGTATCTGGGCTTTTGTTTTGTGCTGGGCTGAGATTTTGAGAGGGGATTTGGGCTTCAAAGCTGGGCTTGGTGCAAGGCAGGGCTGGTCCCAGTTTCCCGGTTTTTCCCGGTTTTAACCGGGTTATACCTGGTACGGTTTTTCTCCAAATACTAGAAACCGGAATCCGGATTGGATCGGGTTGTATCCGGTTTCCGGTTACAACCGAGACGGTTTAAACTGGCCGGTTTTCGGTTTGACCAGAAAACTGAAACCGGATTCCCAGCCCTAGTACTGCATGCATGCATGCTGCCTAGGCGCTAGCGCTAGCTGGTTCTCTGATATCTTAATCTTACCATTCTTCTCCAGGAGGAAAAGAAGAAGAGAAGATAACCTTTATGATGAATGGCGGATTCAGGGGTGGCCATGACCCAACCCTCCTATGGGTCCGGAGCTCGTATAGTCCTTATGAATCTTTTGATTTTTGGCATTCGTCGCAGTGGTATTTTGTAATAAGATTAAGTGTAACTAGAAAAATGATTCAACATATTCAAATCACTACTCTAAATTTAATGTAGAAATTTTAGTCCCAATGATTTTCGTCTAAAAAAATAAATGAATAATGAAACCTAAATTCTAAAGTCTAAAACATAAAAGACAAAAAAATATGAAATTTGGTCCCTTGAAAAATTACTAGAGCAGCTAGTGTATATAGGGATGGACACACAATTCAAATTGATTAGTTGATTGATTTGTCTAGTGTTAATGTTGCACGTTTCAACGACTACTACGGAGAGAAGCTTTTTCACAATGAAACATGATAAAACTTATTTGTGCAACAAAATTAGCGATGAAATTTTTTCCATTGCTTAACAATTTTATTTGAAAGAGAGTATGCTATTGGTATGGGTGTAGACCGTCGTGTACAATTGACATTATGAAAAAATTGTGATTTTTTTACGTTATCTAATTTTCTAATAAAATGTGACTCGGTGCTCTATGAGGATGTAATTAAGACATGATTCTGTTTCTGTATTTCATGTTAGCTGAGATTTTTTTTTGTTTTTGTTTTAAATAGAGTGACAAACAACATAGGGAACTGGTTTTCCATGTTTTTGCCAGCCTTTTCAAACTTCCGCTGATGGACTCTGTGCAAACTGCAAACCAAATATGCATGCTGGAGGTTTGGTTTTCGATAGATTGATTCCTAGATAACTGAGACTCCAGCAAGCAACGTACCGGTAGCAGCCTTCCTTTCGGGTTTTTCCCGGTGGCCGGCCCTCGAGAAGTCGAATGGGGATTTGAATTTTTTTTCGAAAGATGAAAAATCCATCCTGATTTGAAGTTTCATTACTCTTGAATAATCCATTATTATACCTCAATCAAATCATCTTAATTGATTGTTTGTATTGGGTTCTCCCCCCAAGTTACACTAACACAAGTTCTCTTGCAATAAGACGTGGTTATTTGACTTTAACATTGGTTGGATCATTGTAGGAGTGGCGGATCCAGTATAGAGTGGAGCATTGGGTCACATTTGAAAAAAGGTGGAGAGGATTGGGTTGTAACGCTACAAACACCGAAACAAATACCAAAAATCGAAAATTTACAAGTGTTATACTCGTTCTGGATCCAGAGAGGGCTGGGTCGGGGGCGCCCCCTGAATCCGCCGCTGCATTGTAGTTATGGGTTTAAAATGGATTTCTATATGGTTTTGGGATTTTATTGATCGAGAGAACTTGTGTTTATGAATTTCGGTAACCTTCGATATTAACAATTAATTTAAGTGAACTGTACAATAGACTTGCGCAAATGCATGCATGTCGAACCATGTCAAATTAACTTGTGCTTGAGAAGTAGCTAGGTATACAAGAATCGTTTATGAAGTTTTCGACAATTTTATATGTCATAACACCGAAAATAAAACTCTAAAGGATGAATGCATATTCTCGTTAACATAGTATATAGGTGACTAAACTGAATATTCTATGAACCTAAAACTCAAACAACTCCTCGTATTATATATTTTAACTACCTCACTGTCAAATGACATCTTAGACTCTCCGTGACAGAAGAATTTTTGTAATGAAAATGACCCAACAACCTCCTCAATTGACTTAACTATTATTAATTAGAGAAGTTAATTTGAGTAATCCAAGATTAAAGAAATTAGTTAGGTTAACAAATACAACTAATCTGTTTTCTACATCTAATCTACTACGTAAATGAGTAATGCTTGCATGTCTGTTATATAACTTTGGTTATAAAATTAGAGGTATTGAAATCAATAAAACCCATATATATTTAGTCTACGGGCCGGGATCTGTCTTTTTTGACGCCAGTCGGCAACCTGCCAAATCTGACTGACTTTGTGCCAACAAAAAACAAACACTCATGGCCTAATAAGATTAAGTAGAAGTTTCATTGATTACTGTGTCTATTAGCACCAGAAACGTTATTAATTGTGTAATTATTCGTCATTAACACGGTAAGTTAATAATTTCGACTAATTTGTATAGTTGTTCATCATTTTCCTTTCCACGGATTTTTTTAGAGCACCCCTCGGTAAATGGGTACAACACAAATCCGTCCCAAACTTGGTGTTTAAACTCTACTGCAGTGAAGATATTGTAGGAGAGATTTGGAAAATCAATTTCCTCTCTCTTGTCCCAGCTCATATTCGCTTCGGGTCGGAAAATCTAAAAGCCAATTTTGGAGCAGCTTTGTGATAATGGAACCAACCAACAAAAAATATTAAGGCTGCAAAATACTAATGCATCAATTGCGGTACAACAAATTTGTAATTCACTAGTTATTCCTGAAGCTCTCCTTTCAACCAATCAATACGACCACATAGCAAAACTATTGCTAAAACGCGAACGGTTTCTTGAAAACTCGCATCGGATATGAAAATATGCATTTGGAGTTTCAAGAAGGATTCCTCGACTCGCAACAGATAGAGGAGGTACAGTAGAAATTAACTAATATGCCACCAACAAAAAGAAGTACGAGTGTTGCAAATATATAGTAGATCATAAATTAGATCTAAATTGTTGATTCGGTTATATGAAAGAGAAGATTTTGTCATAGAACTAGCGACCCAATTATCTCTAGCATTAAACTTGCTAGACACTACCTTGAACTTAATTTGAAGGCTCGTTCTAAGAGTTGAGACCATCGACCCTATCTAGATCGCACATCTCCAGGGCCATCTCGAAGAATCTTGAACCAACACTTGACAATCTTATTGAACCACACATTAAAAACCATATAATGAGCTAATTTGAGACCTTTCAAAAGAGATTTTGTTTCAAATTCAATTGAGGTACAACAAATGATTGTATCTAGCTCGCCTTCTCACGGTGGGTGATGGCCACCACACTATAAGCCGCTGACTAAGAGTCACTTAGAATGACTCGTCACAATGAATCACCATTGAGTGATTATTTGGCGGTATAACCCATAAATAGGGTCAAACCTTATTTCATGGTATTTACCTCTTTCTTATTCTTAAGTAAGTCCCCTAGAGGGCGTAAATGATCCATGATTTATGTTTCATCTTTCGTTTCCTTTTCGTTTCTCCTGAATTCTATCAAATGAAGTCTCTAGAAGTTTGCATACAGATAGGGGGGGGGGGGGGGGAGAATTGTTCTATTTTTAGCACACGTTCATTCCTCGGCTTCCAAATTTTCCAAAAGAGGAAGACAACATGAATAAGACTTCTAGGATGGATAGCTTCCTTTAGGGATCATAACTAGTTGAAGAAATACGTGAACTGGGAAGGCAACAGGAGGGAGAGGAAAATGTTGTTACATGAGCTAATCGCATGGATGAAGGCAAAGAGGTAATAGAAGAGAGATTCATTCAAATTGTGGAACATGACATGTTAGCTTTTGAGGAACACTTTTCGATGAAGAAGTCAATCTTTTTCTTGCCAAATCACTCGTGCAGCTGAATAACTTTGGTTTAGGAGGAAAGTGCAAGCCCCATATCTATTTACACTCGCTTCAACAAAACCCATATGTAGCGGCTAAACATTGTGACAAATATTTTATTTACTGCAAAAAATATATAATTAGCCTCAATATGTGCCTCTAAAACTAGTTAATATAAGACAGATATACAATTTTCCTCTATAGCTTTTAATTTTTGAAACTAAAAAAGTTTTATAGGCGACTAATAAAAAATTTGCCACCATAAATGTTGGTATTTGCCTCTAGTGAAATTATGTTTATATATTTATATTTTATACTAAAAAAATAGTAATTAAAGTAGCAAACAGACTCTTTTAATACTACTAGCGTGGGCCTCGGTCAGTTGGCCGGAGGAAGGTGAGTTGTGAAATTTTAGAATGTAATGGGGTGTATACTGTATAGCTTATTGTTGTATATATATATATATTTTTTGTTGGAGACACGTGATAAAGATAGTGAATTTTAGCAAGAAATAGGCATGGATGATGCAACGAATTAAAAGCAGCCTTATGAACCAAGTTCGAGTACTTGTTACCTTGTGAAACAGTATTATTTCTGATAATATGATGAGTGGAGTAAGTTTGATAGAAATCGAATTTCAGAAAATCGAATAAAAAATCACCTATAAAATAAACTATAATTTAATCATTAGGATATCAAATATAATTACATAAAATATATTTGAAATTATAAAAATTGGACTAATCTGGTTGGTCGAGGTCGAACCATTTAACAACTTTAAAATACATTATATTTTAGCCACTAAGATATAAATAATAGCATAATATATATTATGCTAGAGAAAATAGCATGTTTTAGGATGGCAAACCCATGATGTTCATTTGTTTTACTTGATGGCCAAATCCCTTTGGGTCAAGCCCATTCAACTCTTTTATTCTATGGTTAGCGGTTAGCCCATTAGAATCCATGCATTAGTTTATAGTTAAATTTTTTCTTTTTAGCAATAAAAAAGAAAAAATTGTTTTTGCTCTTTCATATATATCTTACCAACACTGAGAAATAAAAGGGCTTAAAGAAAACCCTATATCTCCTAAAAAAAGTTGCTTAGTGCTCACCGGCTCATGGTTCACTTCTCTCTCTCGATCTCAATTATATCCTCGTCGGTAGACACTTCTCCCCATCCATGTTTTCCTGCCGTTAATTTTAGCTCTGCAAACCTTTTTCCTGCATGGCTTCCTCTCCCAGAACCTCAATTTCAACTCCCCCTCTCGGTCTCTGTTTTTCATTTCTTAATCTTCCCTTCTCTTATCACTTGTTTAAACCCCTCTTTGTATATCTTCGACGCTAGTTTAACGAAGAAGAAGAGAAAGCCACCAATCTTCAATAATACTGTATTGTTACAGTAAAGCGATATTGTGGATTTCTTTGTCACTTATCTGTTAGAGCTTGCGAATGATGGAAAAAGGGGTGGTTGATTACGATTTGATTAGATGACTTCATCTTTAAATTTTACTTGCATGCAATTTACCACACTTCTTCATTTGCATGACTGGATCATTTTACTATGCTTGGATTTCTTTTCATAGGGAAGGGATTATGCAATTAGCACACGGAAGAAGGATTAGGGAAATTATTTTGTAAACAATTATGAAGCTCACTTTCTCTAATTATTTCTTTTATTCCCAGCGTGAGCGGAGTCCAGATCCAGCATCGGAACAATCCAAGACTCTGTTATGGTGATTACTATGGAGGCACGAAACGGATGCGACCGTGGCTGAAACCTGTTCTGTTTTTGTGGGCCGCAACAATCCCTGGGCCCAGTCAAGTTCACACATGTACGGTAAGTGGGACCGTTCCATAGGGGTGGCTATACGGTCCGGTCCGGTTAAATTGGCACAAATTGATCTGGTCCAGTCCGGTCTTTTTGAAAATATAAGGACCAAAGATTGAATTGGATACAGTCCAGTCTTGATCTGGTCCGGTTTTGACACGGTCTGGTCCCAATTCGGTCTTGATTTTATATTGAGCTTGTGGGGATTTGAGTGGCCTAAGGCCTGCAATGCTGAGGAGTTGGTTAAGTTTTGTACTAAGTGCAAAGGTTTGTGACCGTTTATGCAAATTACCCTTAAGTTTTGGGTGTCGAGCTCTCTTATCCGGTCTTTATCCAGTTTTCGATCCGGTCCCGAACAGTTTTTACCTCAAATCTAAGCCCAAATATTGGATTGGATTGTTTACTATCCGGTCCCGGTCTCGGTCCGGGCTATACGGTCCGGTTTCGAGTAAAACCAAAAAACCCGGACCAAATAGCCGGCGCTACTGTTCCACAGAGGAAAGAGAAAAAAAAAGCTATTATACCCTCCTACAAATGCTCCTGGTTGGAATGGGGGAAGGGTTTTTTTCCTTCCTGCTATTATATTATGTGTAGATTGTAGTAATTAGAACCCCACTTTTAAATCTGGAAGCAAGTGACCACTGTCACAAGACATCATATTATAAAAATTTATCTGCAATCATGAGGTTATTTCACTCAAAAGAAAATATATTTTATATGCTGAAGATCAGCATTATATCTTGAATAGTTCAATTCGGCAATGATCACAGGTTTTGCATATAAATTTTTGTGTAAAAGTGGTATGATTGAATTTATTCCCGATTTTAACACTAATCAAAATAGTCTTTGTTTACTGGATACTAACCACCAAAACATTTCAAATCAGAAAAATGATGATACTGATAATGAGTAATATAACAAAAGCAACAAAAAGTATAGTTATTTATCTTTAATCAACTCAAAAGTCAACATAGAAGATCAACTAAATGAACTAATGTTAAGAGATCTTACATTACTGTCAAAGAAACTAAATAACCCATCAGTCAGCTCTCCAAGCAAGAACTGAAGAACACTCAACCTTTACATATTTACCCCTCCGAAAATTGCTTTGCGTAACAATATAGGTGGAGGAGGTTAGGCGGTTGTCGAGTCCGATGGGAAGGTTTGGAGAGATAGTAATGGTTGAGCCTTTAGTAGGACGGGAGCCCGGGGCACTGTTTATTTTTAATCAACTCAAAAGTCAACCTAGAAGATCAATCAAATGAACTGATGTTAAGAGATCACACATTACTGTCAAAGAAACTAAATAACCCACCAGTCAGCTCTCCAAGCAAGAACACTCAATCTTTCCATATTTAACCTCCGAAAATTGTTTTGCGTAACAATATAGGTGGAGGAGGTTAGGCGGTTGTCGAGTTTAGTGGGAAAGTTTGGAGAGACGGCGATGATTGAGCGTTTAGTATGTAGGTCGGGACACCATTTAGACCTATTTACATTAGTTGCGGATTTTCAATCAGCATTCGACAAACCAACATCACTCAATATTTCCATATTTACCCGTCTTAAAGACACATGTGCCACATATTTACTCAAAACTTCTATGTTCAAAAATATTGTAATTCGATACGTGGGACACCATTTTGCATCGCCTCTACACATTCAATACTGCAATTCTATGTAATGACATTAGGCTTGTGATTTTAAAATTATTCTCCTATTATAAGATAAATAGAAATAGAATTAAGGCAAAATACACTTGTATAACCATAACTTTACACTTTGTAACAAATATAGCCAAGTTTTGAAAAATACACAGATATAGCCACATTTAACACAGTCAATTACTCTATCAATAACGTAAACGTTTATACTGAGGTGGATGCCACTTCAGCTCCAACAAGACACACCATGCCACCTGTACGCCACGTCACATTTTACTTAAAAACTCATTAATTTATTTTTTTAATAAACAACTAGTCTCATACCACCGCCTGCCAAAAAAAAAACCTTTTCCAAAAATTACCCCTTGGCCCTTACCCACCGCTTCCCAACTCATCCCTACCATCCCATCCACCTCCTCGGCCTCACCTACACCATCTTCAATTCCCTTTCCGTCTTCAACTTCCTTATTGTAAGGAGAGCGTCGAAGAGAGCAAGGATTATAGTCGAGGTTAAAGAAGAATCGTTGTTATCGATTGGGTTCCTTTACATAGGTGAGTTTTGCCGCTGCTGACGCCTCCAAATCCCGACCATGGAGGAGAACGACCAGAGTTTGCCGATTGGATTTCCTTCGTCTTAAGTCGCCGTCGCGAGCAGGTAGTGGGAGGTGGAGAGAGAAAGAAGAGGACGAGAGGGAGAAGGGAGCAATGGTGAGGTTTCTAGGTCGGAACCAAATTTCTGTGGGAGAGATTCTTGTGGGTTTGGTGGCTTTGGTATGGCAGGGCGAGAAAGGAGAGCTCCGAGCTCTGAATAAGAATCAATTTTTGGAACCGCCATTAAAGGGGGCAGAGCTCTGAGCTCTAGTTTTGTGAGATCTGGAAAATTCTAATAGTTGGAGAAGACAAAGCATCTTGTGACGAAGTCTTCTCAAATCCAGTTCCTTCTGTATCAATTTCCTTATTGACGAGCGTATTTCTTCATGAGTTCGTCGTCGTCTGTTCGCATAGGGAACACCATTTGGTGCTGGTGGTGAATGGTTATCCGATTGTGAATTCTTGTGCCAGTGGTGGTGATGGTAAGTCGTTGTCCGGACCTTGTTTTCATCTGAGATTTGTTTGAGTTTTTCAGATCTGGTTACGTCCGGGAATTGAATGCGAAGAGGTGGACTTCCGTTCATCCCGAAGGAATCGATGGCGGAGAAGACGAGGAATGGAAGATGAAAATATGACTTTTCATTTTTTGTTTGTTTTCAATGTAATTTCAATAATATGTTTAAAAAATTTAATTTCAATAATAATAAAGTTCCAATTCCATCTGTTATTAGCTTTGACAAAAAATGCCACATCATCAAACATTATTAGTTTAGTCGGCACTGTTAAGTTTTTAAGTTTTTGGACGGAATGGCTATATTTGTGTATTTTTCAAAACTTGGCTATATTTGTCACAAAGTATAAAGTTATGGCTACACATATGTATGTTGCCTAGAATTGATTATTAAACTCGAATTAAATAATCAAAGTATCAAATACCAAAAACAATATTTAGGGGAGAGTTAGTTGCTTAGCTAACTGTGATGGAAAATTCCAATGATTTTTCATATTCAAGCTTCATGTATGTTTTTAATTTAAAAGATTTAATCAAATTTGTTTAGTCTAACTGTTATGATTCTTGTCTTTTCTCAAAGGGAGCACAATTCAAATCTCATCACTTATGTATTTTTCCTGTAAATAAGAAAATAATAAATGACTGTGAAGACGAATCTTCCCTTCCTATTTTGCTATGGATGCAAAGATTTTGTAATGGGGGAAGCACCTTTCCCATTTCACTCTTATATTAGGTGTAGCGAAAGTAACCCGGTGGTTGAGTGTTTAGTGGGTCGAACACTATTTGGGCTCGTTTACATTAGTAGCACCTTTTCCATTTGCGTTGGGAAAACCAACAAAACTCAATATTTCCATATTTACCCCTCCAAGAATTGCTCTAGCTTAATGATAGAGGTAGAGTAAGTTAGCCGGTTGTTGAGTCTGATGGGAAGTTTGGAGAGATGGTGATGGTTGAGCGTTTAGTGGGTTGGTGCACTATTTAGGCCCTTTTACATTAGTAGTGTCTTTTCCGTCCGCGTTCGGCAAAACAACATCACTCAACCTTTTCATATTTACCCCTCTTAAAGACACATGTGCCCCATATTCACCAAAAAGTTTTGTGTTTAATAATATCGTTACTTTCTGATAGTTATAACAATTAAGTCTATGTTAATAACTCTACATCGCTTCTACACATTCAATAGTGCAATTCGGTATGCTATATTTGAATCAATGAAATTTCAGTTGCTAAACATGGTGGAAAAGTCCTATATTTTTCAGAATTAAGCTTCCTGTATGTTTTTAATTGAAAAAGATCACACAAATATGTTTATTGTAACTGGTTAGGTTTCTTATCTTTGTTCAAAAATACCTCGGTTCAAATCTCATTATTGATGCATTTTTTCTGTAAATGAGAAAATAAGAAGTGATTGTGAAGACGAATCTACCCTTCCTACTTTCACTCTGGAGAAATTTGAAATGGGGCTTCAAGTTTTCTCATTTAATTTTTATTTATTGTGTAGATTCATTTATGTTTATATTTATATTTTTTTTTCTTGCAACATGTGAGATCTAGTCGTGGAAAACCAATTTTGAAGACACTTGCTACTTTCATTCTTCAAGAGATTAGCTAGTTTTTAATGTTAGTCATATTTGTTGAGAAAATTTGTTTATATATTTCAATGTCCCCATTATTACGAACAATATTGTTTACATATAATCAAATTCTATGTTTACTATTATATTTTTTATTCTATGTTTCAATAATTAGTTAATTTTTATGTATGATTTGATAGCTTGAAATTGTGAAAAGAAAGACAAATATTTGCATCTAAAATCGATTTAGAGTCACAAAGTTATGTCCCAAACAAGATATTTAAAGGAACATGCTCAATACTATAATTTCACAAGCAAAACTATTTGCCTCTACAAATAACATTAGAGGCAAATAATTATGTCTTGCAAACTTTTCTAAAGGCAAATGTAATAGCTGCAAAAACTCATTTAAAAAACAAAAGTATGTGCCTCGAAAGATTATTTTAGAGGCAAATATTTATGCATCTAAAGTTGTATATAAAGGAAAAATAAAAGTAAAAATTGCGGTTAAAATATTAGTCATTGAATTCTTAATCACCAACAAATAATATACGTCGCTATATTTGCCTTTATAGGGCTATAGCCAATGGAGTATTTGAGGCAAATATATCATCTGCCTCTAAACATATATAGAGGCAAATAAGAGATTTATAGAGGCAAATTCTCTTAGCTGCTATATATGAGTTTTGTTGTAGTGACTTATCCGCATTTTTTGTAGGTTGGAAGTTAATTAGTGTTGGCCTAATGGACAACATGATAGGCAGTCTTAATTGGAAAATTGCCCTCGTTAGTGAGATAAGCCGAAAAAATCCTTTGAATCCTCCTCGCCAATAGGATGCTCAAAATAGCTTCCAATTCTGAATTAGACACGTGCCCCTAAATGATGTCAGTGTTTCATCTCATTTCTCCATGATCAATCCATTTCTTGACCTTCAGGTGGTCTTGAGGCTTGCTTCTAATACTTACATTGTGAAGGAATCACATATGATCCATAGCTGAACATGGGCCAAAATTTACATGGTTAATAACTAGCATCATATTTTCTCCTTGTCTCACACCTCCTTACTCGGTCAATAAGCGACATGCTCTTGGGTTTTAAAATAAAGGTGATGGTTGATGTGCCTCCTTGGTTTGTGTCGAAAATCAAAAGAAAATATAAAACAAAACAATACTACTAGAAGTGGGAAAAGCATAATGATAGGCATTGCATATACAAAGACCCCTAGAGTTTACTTAGACTCATTTCGATTTGATAATTGGCACATACATACGTGATTGAGTGAATCCAAAAAGGGTTTCATTCACTATGCTTCTGTATCCTGCCATGTCATCCCCTCACTCTCGTGGGATTCGTGCTAGGAGACACATGGGCCAGCCAACATAAAGCTTGCATATGCCACTTAGGCAAAAAGTTTGTAGACTGACGTGTATTGCATACAATATATAAAATTATGAGGGCTTCCTTGTCACAATCCATACAACATAATCACAACAAGAAAATGCAATAAACATAACAGGGAGGATTTAAACAAATATGATATATGTGTGTATATATAACCAAGAATCGAATGTTATATTGTCTAAGGTACTTCTAGGATTCGCAAACCTACACAACCAATGAACTAGCCACTCATGGGGACAAAATCTAGGGAAGACAACAATCCAAAAAAGTGATTCCCTTAGACCTGAAAATCAATGCCAAAACAGGAACATAGTAGTGCCTAGGGCATCGAACTTGTGATCGTTCTACCCTCGGACTTTCTTATCTTTCCTGGACTGATGAGTTGCTCTCGTGATAGAGTAACCCCCCAGTATGACTTATGTCTCGAATGCTGGCCAAGAGGGTCTATTTATAGTCTATTCTATCAGGTTTTTTGTGGAACTCTTTTGGTTGAATCCTTTTGGCTTATCTCCATTTTAGCCTTCAAGTAAAGCATATTCACATAATTCTGGGATGATCTGAATACTTTCAAAAATGGCACCCGAGGCATCTTTTTGGACTTTTAGTGGGCGGTAACAGACTGAGCGACTGGTGGCTAAGGACGCATCAGACTCTAGAGGCGGGATTGCTGTATTCTGGGACAAGACTCTCTACAAAGGATTTAATTATTGGGTTGGGAATTTCTCAATTGTAGTTAGACTTGAAGATCAGCGCAACAGGGAGGTCATTGTTCTCCTGGTGGTATACGGCCCCCAGGAGAAAGAGGAGAAGCGCAGATTCCTCGGAGAACTGGACCTTGTTTGTCGGAATTACTCGGAATCCCTATGCATAATTGGAGATTTCAACTTGGTCAGGTCGGAAGAAGAATATAGAGATGGACCTAGAGATGCGGAGATAATGCTAGAGTTCAATGAAATCATCACCCTCAATCGGCTGATCGATCTCCCGGTAGTTGGGGCTTCTTTCACATGGAGTAGGGGAACAAGCTCCTCGTCTCTCTCAAGGATTGATCGGGCTTTGGTTAACAACAGCTTTGAGGACCAGTTTTCACCTGATTCTCTCATTACCTTTGAAAGGGTAGAGTCTGATCATTGCCCTATCCTCCTTAGACTGGGGCTTGATGACCAAATTCATCACCCGTGGAGATTCGAGAATATGTGTCTTCGGGAGGAGACTTTCTTTCAGAAATTGGTTGGCTGGTGGAATGTCCCAGTAGTTGGCTCGGGAAACCTCTTTCGTACAAGTAGAACTCTGCGGCAGCTTAAATGCTTCCTGAAAGAGTGGCACGTTGAGAATTTTGAAAAGATGGAAAGAAAATTGGAAGAACTTCTTGCCAAAATCAAGGGGGTTGATGATCTTGAAGAAAGGGAACCCCTCGTTGAACCCATCCTCGTTGAGAGAAGCTTATTGAAGAAAAGAACTGGAAAAATTACTTCTCATGGAAGAAATCAGGTGGCGGCAAAGGTCTTGGGAAACATGGTTGAAGGAAGGGGATAAGAATACCCCCTTTTTTCATAGGGTCGCTAAAAGCAATCGCAGGAGGAATAAAGATCCGGGTTCTAAAAGTTTTGGGGAGGCTGATAGTCGAGAAGAATGAAATGAAAAAGGCAGCAACTGAATTTTTCCGAAGGAAATTTCTAGAAGAAAGATGCACCAGACCCTTTCCTAAAGACTACTCCGAGAAGAAAATCGACCTAGATGTGAACTATAACATCACGAGGCCTTTTACAGAAGCAGAAATCTGGAAAACCATTTGCAAATGTAACGGAGATAAGGTCCCCTGTCCAGATGGGTTTACTCTTAGTTTCTTCAAGAAGGGGTGGAACGTGATAAAGCGTGACTTGCTAAAGGCAATGGATGATTTCTACATCACTGGCTAAGTCCCCAACTCGGTGTCCCATGCCTTTTTGTGCTTGGTTCCTAAGAAGGAGTTTGCTAAAGAACTGAAGGACTTCAGGCCTATTAGTTTGATCGGCAGCTTAAGCAAAATTATCTCTAAAGTGCTTATGGGGAGACTTGAACCCCTAGTGCCTTCTGCCATCTCCCGACACCAGTTCTCCGGCACGAAGGGAAGACTGATCAATAAGGCGAGCTTTATAGCCAATGAGTTAATCGACGATCGACGACGAAGTGGAAAACCGGGGATCATCTTAATACTGGATATAGAAAAGGCGTTTGACACAGTTAATTGGGAATGTATATACAAGATTCTAGAGGCTATGGGCTTTGACAGAAAATTCAGAAAGTGGATCCGAGGTGTTGTGGCTTCCTCAAAAATTTCAGTTTTGTTCAATGGAGAAACAGAGGGTTTTTTCGGAGCTCAACGTGGTCTCAAACAAGGGGACCCATTGTCTCCTTTTCTATTTAATCTCGTGATGGATGTACTGTCTTTTGTACTGCAAAATCAGAAACCTGAATTGCATAAGGAGTTTCTGCATTGATGAAGCTCACGATAGGGGAAAAGTAACGCATCTCCTGTACGCAGATGACTCAATTGTCTTATGCAATGCAACTGAAGATGAAGTTAACAGTGTCCTTGCAGCCCTGGTCTGCTTCTAGTGTGTCACTGGACTCAAGGTAAACGTAGAGAAGAGTAAGATGTTCCCGGTTGGAGATGTTCATAATTTGGAGAGGCTAGCTGATATTTTTGGGTGTGATTGGGGTTACCTCCCAACCTCGTACTTGGGAATGCCGCTGGGAGCTTCCCTTTCTCCTCTGCAATCTGGAGACCAGTAATCTCAAAGATGCAATAGCGATTAGAAGGATGGAAAGGGAATTATCTTTCTCTGGGAGGAAGGATTGTTCTCATTAACTCGGTTCTAGCTTCCCAACCAGTCTACTTTTGTTCCCTTTTTCAAGCTCCGATTTTAGTCATTGAGGATATGGAGAGAATACAGAAAATTTTCCTTTGGTCGGGAACGTCAGAACAAAGGAAGATGCACCTGATCTCGTGGAAACAATGTAAAGCTCCCAAGGAGTTCAGGGGTATGGGAGTCCCTGACCTTCACCTGCGAAACAAAGTTGTGTTGTGTAAATGGTGGTGGAAGTTTGCAGTTGAACGGGGCACGTGGTGGAGGCATCTCATTCATCTTAAATACCCCCATAAAAGTTCTGAATGGATGCCGAGTACCTCTCCAATGGGGATGGGTTGCAGTCCCTGGGCAGTTATTTGTAAACTGAAAAGTTCCTTTTGGGGGCAGGCCACTGTCGAGATTGGGGGTGCTTGGACTTCGTTTTGGCAGGATACTTGGATCAAAGGTCGCAGGCTTGCGGATGATTTCCCAAGGGTGTTTGCGGCTGCAAGGTTCCCGGACTGCTGTGTCATTGATTCATTGAGTGTTGCGGGAGAGGTTTTTTTGTGGGATATACCTTTGAAATTCTCACTTAGGGGTGGGGCTGAAAGGGAGAGATTAAGTCTGCTAACCCCGCTTGCACAAATCTCCTCTTCTACTTCCTTTTTTGCAGGTCCTGGAAGAGTGGTTTGGGAGCCATCCCCATCTGCAGGCTTTAGCTCCAAGTCACTGTACAATATGATGATGAGAAATACTTATTCTGACACAGAAGATTTCCCATTTAAAACGATTTGGCAGCAAGAAGTTACATTGAAGATCTGTGCCTTATTGTGGATGGTGTATCTCAAAAGAATCCCGACCCATGAGGCGCTGAGGAAGAAGGGCTGGGCACTCCCGAGCAGATGCGCGCTCTGCTACGATGATGAGGAAGATATCAACCACCTACTTATCACCTGCAAGTTCGCTAGGAAGGTATGGGTAACGATTGGCAGGTACGTCGGGATGGAAAGTGACAGTCGGACATCTCAACAAGAATCAAATCGTGGCTGAAGCAAAAGCCAAATAATCTGACAGAGTGGTGCACCAAAGTCCTTATTCATGCTGTTTGCTGGCGTCTGTGGCTTGAAAGGAACTCAAGGATCTTTCAGGACGCTTCCCAACCTCCAGAAGTTGTCTGCTTCCTCATCAGAAGGCTGATATCAGACTGGTTAGTTGCAGCAGATAGAGTCGAGCCTTCAGTGGCCGAGACGTGGCTTGCATCGATGAGAAGGGACCTGATTCCTGGTCAGACCTCCGCAGCTTAGAGTCGCATACCTGTTCTTACTGTCATCCTCTTCTTTCGTTCCCTTTCCTTTTGTCTTCTTTGTGTTCCTGTTGCTTCTTCACTGTTCTTAGCGTTCATTTTCCTTTGTTTGACTCTTGCTCTCTCCCCCTGTATCTAGGGATGGCTTGGTTTTACCCGAAACCGGACCGTATAACCCGGACCGGAACCGGACTGGGACCGGATAACAAACAATCCAATCTCATATTCGGGCTTAGAATTGAGGTAAAAACCCGGATAAAGACCGGATAAGAGACCCCCAACACCTAAAATCAAGATCAAATTGGGACCGGACCGGGTCAAGACCGGACTATTTTACTAATTCCTATACAGGACTGCGAACTTAAATGAATAACTTACAAACTAAGAGGAATAGATTATTGAGGTCCATCAAACTTGAGGAAAATCGTTATAATATTCTTCGTGTGATGCGTTCGGGAGACTTTCCAGGTTTATTGATATTTTCAGTATTTCATTTTCATTCATTTATTACAATGTTAGCGTTTGTGACCAAATTTCTTTTTTATATTGGAGTTTTCATTTTATTGCACTGGTTGAAGTGTTTGATATTGGGAAACCATCATATAAATGTGAATATTGTGGAGCGCTGATATGGAAGGGCGCAAGTACCAAACCAATGAGGAATTCAAATCAACCAAAGTTTTCATTGTGTTGCAAACAAGGAAAGTGAAGCTCCCTCCTCGAAGACAGCCTCCAAAGGTTTTGAGTATGCTATTGCAAACAAATACTTCAACTTGACGTCGCCTTTTGGAACATATTTGAGGATATAACGGGGTCTTCGCATTGACTTCTATTGGAGGTAAACTGGATCAATCTATAAATGATCGATGCATAGTATATATCTATTCGATTGGACGTCAAGTCTATTATCGAATCGGCAGCCTGATACCTACTGAAAGGAACAAAAGAAAGTTTGTTCAACTCTACATCTATGACACTGACAATGAACTCCAAATCAGGTTAGATTTTTTCTCTACAGATCCAGATTCAAATCCTTTGCATGATCAATTATTCAACAATTGCAGGAGATGTTAGATTCAAGTAATATCTTAGTAAAGACATTTTGGTCTGCAATGGATATACTGAATGACAAATAAAGTTGTTTGCCAAAAGAGAGGGGGACGGTAGAGAATTTGATTTGTTATCAGAAAATGAGGTCACTGCTTTAATTGTTGCTGACACTGGGGAGCAAACATTTTTTTCCAGGTATTGTTGTCGAATATCAAAGTCATGAACTGTCACAAATTAGTATATATCACCCAAGTTTAATTGTTTTGTTGTATCCCATATTATTCCCACATGATGGTTGACACCCAAATATTCCATACTCTGGGGGTGAGGATGAGGATGAGGATGGATACAATAAGAAGAATGTGACCTAATATGATTTTTACAACTATAGACTCCAAACTAAACTGGAAGAATCTAACGCATTGCTATTTTGTGGAAAGTTGTTCCAACAATATATTGTTAATGCATATGCATTGGTTGAGGCTGAGCGTTTGGATTGAATTAAAAACAACCAAACAAAGTTGTGACAACATTATTGCCTAGGTTTTTTGGATTCTTACTTTAGAGGTGATTTAGACACCAGTTTGAGTAGAAAATAGGTCATTTTAGCTTCATCACATATAGGTAATCATCGCTATAAGTATGAAAGCTTCCAAGATCATATGGTGATTTGTAAATGGGCATGATATCCAGATCTTTTCATTACATTTACATGTAATCATGTCTGACCTGAGATTCAATACATGCTTCATTTGATAAGGACTACCACTAGGAAAGATCCTAATAGAGCTAGGTCCTCACACGAGTTTTCAAACTGAAGCTACATCAATTGCTGAAAGAGATTTTGGAGAATACAATTTTCGGGAAAACATGTGCATGTAAGTTATATTCAGTAGTTTTACTTTAAGCATCTATAGTTCTTTATTTGTTCGCTAAGTATCATTTTACAATTTTAATTATTATGACAATTTTTTCATTGCAGATGTAATGCAATTGAATTTCAAAATTTTGGTATGCTTCATGCTCATTGTTTAGTTTTCCTTGCTACAGAAGATAAATAAAATAGTCCTTCATAAATATATTAAGTTACATTTGCTGAAATCCCATATCCTAAAGCAGATCTTAAATGTTGTGAAGCAGTTATAAAATTTATGTTTCATGATCCATGTGGCAATCAAGGACCTAAACCTCCATGTACAACTATTGGTGTATGCTCTAAACTTTTTCCAAAGGAATCACCAAACAACTATTGATGGCAATGGTTTTGCAATGTATCAGTGTCGAGAGAACAACATATCGTATATGGCGAATAGAGTCTCACTAGATAGTCAATTTGTCGTTCCCTATAATAGATATCTATTGTTGCAATTTTAGGTACATATCAATGTCGAATTTTGCAA
Organism: Linum trigynum; assembly: GCA_964030455.1. NCBI lineage: Eukaryota > Viridiplantae > Streptophyta > Magnoliopsida > Malpighiales > Linaceae > Linum > Linum trigynum. The sequence continues at coordinate 7,243,550 of OZ034817.1, forward strand.
CAAGTCAATGTTAGTTGTTCCTCTCATGAATTTTAATATCCTCATGAAAATAATCTTATATGCTATGTAAATCATTGTGCTCTCCCATCAGATTAAATTGAATGATTATGGAAGGAATCTTTTGCCTTTTCAAATTAAATACTATTCATAATAATAATAATAATAATAATAAATTATCAACTAGATTTCGTACGGTAAAAATAGAGAATGAGCTTTTTGGACATATCCAAAAAAAATATTTTTTCCCATTTTTGAAAGAATTGTATTATAATTTTATATTATTTAAAATTTAAATCTCTCTTTAAATAAATTTTATATGAAACTTCTTATTATATAACATAAAACATAAACATATTAAATAACTACAATTACCTTTACATTAATGTTAATTCACGTAAACATGAAAAGATGAAATTTGGAGTGAAACAAAAACAGTTAAAAAAAATGGACACGTGAATGTTCAATAATGATCATTATCAAATACCAATGGGACTCCCATAAAAAAATATCAATGGGACAACGGGATACCTGAAATCAACGAAACTAAAAGGAAATTTGGAATAATTTGTAATTTTTATTACTTTATTATTTCAATAAAATTTTGTTAGTTTATTATAACTTTATTTGAATGTTCGAAGTAGTGTAATCAATTTACTTTTTGTTTTAGAGCTATCAAGTATTTGTTCAAATATAGATAGAGCAATGACGACTTTAGCATCTAAACCAAGTGATGATGGAGAACACCAAAATCACGAAAAATCTTTAGTATCGTGTGTTTGTATTGTTGAGATTAAAGCATTTATAGACTCTCGGTACATCACATCAGGCAAGGCATGCTAGAGACATTTAAGTTTGATGTTAGTTGTAATTCACCTTCTGTGTTACGTATGTCAAGTCATCTGCCTCGAGAGAATAAAGTAGAGACAAAAGAGAACGAAAAAATTGGGGAAAAAATTAAACATTAATGCTATTAGCATGCTTTGTGGAGTTTTCTCAATATTTTGTTTGAAATCGTAAGTTGAAAAGGTGGTATATGAGGAAGAAGTAAGAACAAGGTTTGTATTGGAAGATTATATAATTGTTATCCATATAGCAAAGAACGATTTTATCTTCGCATGCTGTTGCATTTAGTCAGAGGTTGTCGTTCTTATGAAGAAACTAGAATAATTAATGGTGTTGTCTATGATTCCTTCCAAAAAAACATGGTATGCTCTTCGGTTATTAGCATATGATGATGATGAGTGGAGTGCCTGTCTGAAGGAAGTTGCCTTATGGGGTTTTTTTATATAAAGTAAGGAATTTGTTAGTTACAATTCTTATTCGCTGCTAAGTTTCTTATGTGCAATCTTTGTGGAAAAAAGAATTGGGAATTATTGAGCGATAATATCCTGTTCAATCGTATATAGGAGCTAATTTTTCCAAATTTACAGCTTTTTACTGGTGATATCAAAGATATATGTTTGGCGAAGATTGATAAATTATTGCAGAAATCTTGGAAGTCTGTGGTTGATTTCATAGGGTTGCCTATTCCATATGGAGCTATGAGATCAAATTCTGGAAATCGGATGACCGTAGAGGAGTTAAATTACAATGCCAAAGATTATTGAACGAGTTCAATACATTGTATCCAAAATTAATGAAGTTGGACAAAATAAAAACAGATTAATTATCATTCTATTTGAATGAAACCGTGACGGGGAAGCACCAAATCCAACAGTGAAAAGCACGAAAGCACCTCAACAGCAAAATTCAATCAAAACAGAAAACAGTGAATGAGCTAAATCAATTATAATTCAAGGATGAACACACCGTAGATATTTTTCACAACATGGACAAGGTAAATTCTAAAACCATGAAAACAATATTTGTATTTGAAAATATTTGTTAACCTCAAAATTTTGTGCGCAATAAAATGCAGGAAAAAAATGAAGAAATTATTCAAATGTAAGAGAAGGAGCAAGCGTCGGGTGATATTGAAGATCAATATGTCACTAATGGAGATGAAGACCTTTACTACTGGCGGATATGATGATGTTGCTCATGGCATAGAAAATGCAAACAAGCAAAAAAGAAAGCGTATAGTAATATCTGATGATGAGTAAATAGAAGGATTTTTTCACATAACTTTTCCTGGCATAGGATTTGTCTTTCATTTTTCGTAAAACAATTATATTCTATAACAACATGATGTCATCTTTTGAATGGTTTTCTTTCATTTTTCGTAAACAATTATACTCGATAATTCGGTTAGAATGTCGAAAAACAATATGATGTCATCTTTTGAATAGTTGAAGTATTATAATAATTTGAATTCTTTTATACTACCAAGAAATAAGAATGTTATATAATTTCATACAACTTTATTTTTAACATAGTACCAAAGAAACGCTAATCTCACATACAATTGGCTATGGCTATTTACGTGATTGACAAATGAATCCGGCCAACCGGCGGGGCCCATGACTAGTATTATTATATAATTTTTTGGTTAATATATTGTTATGGTCTGAACTTTGCACATAATAAACATCTTGGTCAATCTTTTCGATCTATAACATTGGGTCAGTTTGGCCTGCTATAGCTTTTGCAGAAGCAGCTTTTGGCTTGAGCTTTTAGAGAAGTACTTTAAAAAAAACAATTGAGTGTTTGGTTGAAAATGTAATAAAAGTGCTTTTTAATATGAAATGTTGTGTAAAATGACTATAAAGGACTTATAATATAAAATATGAATAATAATTCTAAACAATAAAAGGTATTTAAAATGGATCTTGTTAGACTTCTTTTATATTAAATAATATGATTTTATACTTTATTTTATATTTTAAATGGTATAAATGAAATAAAATTATATTTTCTGAAATAAAATTAAAATATGGTAAGTTAATCTTGTATCTTCAAAACAACTTTTCACAGAAGCTCCAAATCGAAGCTTCTACTTTTATGTTATACAAAATCGTTTTTCAGCTTTTCAAAAGCCGAACTTTTAGAAGTGTTTGGCTCTGCTTCAGCTTTTAAAGTCGAAAAACACTTCTAAAAATCGAGCCAAACATAGGCATTATGTCCCAAACTATACATCAAAGTTACGAAATTGGCCAAACTCGATGTTTGATCGTTATCTTTGACGGTCAAACGCATTGACTAACAGTCAACGCGTCACGTCTTTACCAAGTCAGCACCTTTCATTTAATTTTTTTTATATTTTCCAACTATTACATTTTTCTGATTATTTTTTAACCAAAAAAATAAATAAAATAAATGAAGGAAAAAGTAATTTCGGGTCCCCTTATATCTCCCATAATTATTCAAATGATGTTTTTTTAAATTCCACCATTTAATTTCACTAATTCAAATTAATCTTCAACATAATACCATGGTAAAGGAAACCGGATCGTACCGGCCGGTTGAACCGGTAAAACCGGAAATCGGCGCCTGGCCGATACGATACACGGTTTGTAGCGAAAGAAACGTTTCGGTCGGTTTTACTGGTAAAACCGGTTCAACCCAAAAAACCGCCCGGTTTTGGTCTAACCGGGGGTGAGCTGTTAAGGAGGACACAGCGCCGTTTTACATTAGGAAAAAAAAAATCGGCCGAAGCCTAAAAGAAAAACCCTAAATCATCGCTTCGTTTGCTGCCGCTGCCCACAGCCCACGCGAAATCTCTTCTACTCGACCCTCCATCCTGCTCGACGACGACGACCCTCCCTCCTCTGCTCGACGACCGGCGGTCCTCCCTCCTCTGCTCGACGACCGGGGATCGTCTCCGGCACCGGCGTTCGAGGAGAAAGAAGAAGTAACCCTCTTCTTTCTGCATCCACGCATCATAATCGCCCTCATTTCTCTAGGTTTGATTCAGCAGAGCTGCTTAGTCTTTCCCTCTATCGGTATTGAGTTAGTTATCATTCATTCGCGCCTGATATTGCAATTCCCTGATCTGGATTCCGGTCCCTTGATAGATCTCTGAAGGGAATCTATCGTTAGGCGAAAGTGAAAGAGTGCGCCGTGGATTGTAGATTCCACTGTGACAAGCTAGGTTGATACATACATACACTTCTTTTTCCCCGAGGTATTACTATTCGCTCTCTCTTCAAATCCACAGACTTGTTTTTCCCTTCCGATTTTGATCTATATGGCTGCTAAGAAAACTGATTTATGAAAACAACGGAGGGCGTTTCTTCTTTTATGTTTTCTTCTCTGGCGAGCACGCTCCTCTGCCCTCCCTCTCTGCCTTCCTAGTTCCTTGTTCGTAAATCGTAATGGAGGTTTTGTTTGAAGAGAGAAGCAGATTGGAATTCGTAAAATGGAGAGAGAGTGGAGAGAAAGTACTACTGGAAATTGGAAATTGGAATAGAGTACACGAAGGGTTTTCCTTTTCTAGTTGGAAAATTATTTCATGATACCTGAAATTATATTATATGTTTAGTCCCTGCAATATGAAGTTGTTTCATTATATACCTATAACTTTTATGTTGATACTTTATTATTTTATATCCGGTATATTCGATATTATTCCGGTTTTACTCCGGAACGGTACTCTGATTTTGCCGACACGGTTTTTTGACAAAAAATATATTTTATTATTACAAAAACGGTATTTACCGGTACAAAACGGTTCAACCACGGTCGTACCACAAAATACCATACCAGAAAGGAATCCGGTATGATGTCCGGTACGGTTTCCTTTACCATGCATAATACCCATTTTCAAATTAATTTTCAAAATAATATCTATTTTCAAAATTTTAAAAAATCTGAACATAGAATTCAAAGAAATAAATTTAAAAATAAATCTACACTGAAATTTAAATAAATAAATAATTTCCCATAATTTATTTCACTAAGTCCAAATTAATTTTCCACATAATATTTATCTTCAAATTTTCCACAAATATGAAAAAGAATAAAAAATGAAAAAAGTTGAATAAAATTTCACCATTTATTTTCAATAATTTCTAGTTAATTTTCCACTTAACACCCAGTTGTTTTAAATTTTTATTTAAAGTATTGTATTTTTAAATAAAACATACATTTTTATAGGTGGAAAATATTAAATTTTTTAAGTAAAAAGTTCTGACTTGGCTATGACGTGGCGCGTTGACAGTTAGTCAACGCATTTGACCGTCAAAGATAACGGTCAAACATCGAGTTTGGCCAAGTTCTTAACTTTGATGTATAGTTTAGGTCATGATATTATAGATCGAAAAGATTGGCTAGGATGTTTATTATGTGCAAAGTTCAGGCCATACAAATATATTACCCCTAATATTTTTAGGGTTATATGTATAATATGTTTCTCTACTATGTCGTTTTATCAAACATTGCTCATTTATTATTTTTTACATCAAACATGCCCCTATACTTTGGTAAAATGATCAAGACATGCCATTTTGTTAAAATTTTCATTCAAAAATCGTTAACCACGGCTGGACTTCGGTTTGGGCAACACAAATGTCTAAAATATCCCTAATAATTTCACTTTAGAATTTTTTTGGTTCTTTTGTATAGCCAAATAATTCTAATAATTTCACTTCGACGAGACCCAAAGAAATAAAACAGGAAACAAAAGTGACATTTTCCCTCCCATTTGCCGATGTCGGGTCGTCAAAATTTCGATTGGAAAGTTCAAAAGAAGAGCATGTTTGATCATTTTTCCAAAGTACAAGGGCATGTTCAGTTTAAAAAATTAGCAGAGGAGCTTGTTTGATAAGATGATATAGTAGAGAAGCATATTATACATATAACCCCTTTATTTAATGATGGTTATATAATTTTTTTTAATTAGGTATTATTTAAAAAATTGGAACCTGGAACCTTCAAATTTAAAACTAGTAGTATTATCACTATATCAATCATTCAATCCTTTTTCATACAAATACTATTATATAATTGTAATTGAATAAGCAAGTAAATTTTTTTTAGTTGTGCATTAAGCTTCGTGATATGTGTATATTAGCAGTTAGGTAAAAAAAAATTAGTCATAATAACTCCACCATGTTGCTATTCTCTCTTTTGCTTTCAAAATCTGAGGGCAATTTGCTCTGAGGTCTCAATGTTTTCCACTTTTCCCACACTACGGGGTTCTCTTTCAGATGTTATGTATATAGCTTAGTTTGGCACTGTTGTACCTTTTGCAGAAATTGCTTCTGGCTGGAGCTTTTAGATAAGTACTTTTAAAAAAAGGTAGTTGAGTGTTTGGCTGTAAAACAATTAGAAGTGCTTTTTAATATAAGAGATTGTGTAAAATGACTTTAAAGGACTTATAATATAAAATATGAATAAAAATTCTAAACAATAAAAAGTAGTCCAAATGGATCTTGTTAGATTTCTTTTATATTAAATAATATAATTTTATAATTTATTTTATTTTTAAAATGATATAAATGAAGGAAAATTATTTTTTCTGAAATAAAATTAAAATATGGTAAGGATAATCTTGTGTTTTCAAAACAGCTTTTCGTAGAAGTTCCAAATCGGAGATTTGCTTTTATGTTATACAAAAGCGTTTTTCGGCTTTTTAAAAACCGAGCTTTTATAGGTGTTTGGCCCTGCTTCAGCTTTTGAACCCTAAAAACACTTCTAAAAGCCGGGTCAAACATAGGGTGTATATCTTTAGACTTCAAAGACGGTCTTTCTAAAGGAAAATTTACGTGACTATTATACATGGTACTAAGGTTACTAGACTCAACATAACAAATATTAGGTTCACTATAATGGCCATTTGAATCATGAAAAATGAAATTTGAATCTTGAAAACGACCACAATTTTCTTGAGAAAGACACATTTAATCATTCTTATATTTCATCATTCGGTGAAATTTCTTACAAACCATAGCGAATTTCTTTTAAAATTCTCGGCCAACATCGTTATCAGAGTCTTATTCATAAGCACGAGATTTAAAGCAAGAGTTTTTGTTCATTTTTCATCATCTTTACCAACTTGCCTAATAATATATTCATGACTCAACAAAGACGCAATTAAATCATTAATAGAAAGAACCTTGAGTTCCCTGCCCTCTTTTATAACTGTTCGTTTAGGCAACCACTTCTTACGGAGATATTGCAAAAATTTGCTAACAAGATACTTACGAGTAATGTAGTCAAAATCGCGCTTTAAAACTTAAGAACTTAAAATTTTACGTTTCTAAATCACTAAAACGCTTCTACATAAAATCTCAGTTTTTATAACTTACGTAGTTAAAAACTCCGATTTAAAACTTGAAAACTTATGATTTTGCGCTTCTAGATCACCGAAACGTTTCTACGTATAAACTCGCTTTTGACTGCATTGCTTACAAGAAAATGTTTATCCAAGATTCTTGAAAATAATAAATCTAAAATGCATTTGTGAATACCCTCCCCAGGTTGTATGTCAGAGCCCTTGTCTTCTTGCATAAGAAGATAAGAAGATTGATTCGAGTTTCATTGATGTTTGAAGTACCTTCATAGATATTTTTCAAGGTTATCGAGATCTCTGTGGAGTTTCACATTGCTCGACTCTGTCGACTTCATTAAAGGACATCTTTGTTTGAAGAATATGCATTGCTTGATAATTAAGTTGTTGTACATTCATCTCTACTGGTCTGTATCTAATAACTCCTCATAGTTCTTCGTTGATTCCCCACAAAAACGTTTTCATATGTTTCTTCCATGAAGTATAATTTGACCTAGTGAACTGATCGCTTGATCAAGTTTTAAATTTATAAGTCGATAAACGATACACACTCTCTATTAAATCCTAAATAAATCAAGCATAACCTAGCTAGAATTGTAGTAAAGGGGTTGGTTGTATTCCAAGGGAACCCTAAGCTTACTATTACTTCTCTCTAAACTACTATATAATTGAATCAAAAGTTTGGTGAATAATATAACCTAACCTACTCCTAAACAACCAACAAAGTGGTTGAGAGATCGCTAGAGATGAAATGGCTGCCTAGGATCAAATCCTCCTAGCTATGGTTGTCATGTAGGGTTAAGACAATATAGTGAGTGAGCTCTTTTTCATGGGCCTTCGTGATTATCCACACGCCTCCGAGTACACACTACCCAGTGGCGGAGCCAGAAAATCGGGCAAGGGGGTGTCTTTCTTCAACAATAAAAAAAATAACTATATAATAGAAAAATAAACTCTTAACAAAATAAAATGTCAATAATATAATATTGAAGATTCCTAATTTCCTACAATTACAGAATAATAGTTTGATGCATACCTCTTATAATGAATCACAACGAGATTTCATATTTTAAAATTATTTTAGAACGCATTCATTATCTAAATATCACATAGATCTTGTTCAATATAAGTCACCAACGTATTGTTCATCCGGTTCCAAAGATCGTTTTTTATATATTTCATTGATGAAAAATAATTTCTCTAGACTGATTGTAAAAAGCAGAATAAGTGTCAACTTGAGAACAAATAGACAGATTATGCTTATTTGTTTCTGTAATATTTTTTGCTAACTCATCAACTCCTTGTAAGTTTTTGAACCTATCATCGAATAGTAAATCACAAATATATGAATTCTACCGGAGAAGTATTTTTCTATTCTCGAAGAGTATATCTCCATCTAGTTTATACCAAAACCAATTTTATTATATGACAAATAATAATGTATCTATGTTGTTGAGTGTGTGTGCAGACCGTAAATAAAAGGGTTATAGGTATAATATGCCCCTCTACTATGAAGTTTTATCAAACATGCCCCTCTACTATTATTTTACATCAAACATGCCCCTGTAATTTGGAAAAACTATCAAACATGCCCTTCAGTTGAAATTTCCATTGAAAAAATCGTCAATCATGGTTGAATCGAGATTTAGACAACCTGACATCGATAAATGGGAGGGGAAATGTCAGTTTTGACCCTTGTTTTATTTCTCTAGGTTTCGTCAAAGTGAAATTACTAGAATTATTTGGCTATACAAAAGAACAAAAAAAACTATAAAGTGAAATTATTAGGGATATTTTAGATATTTGGGTCGCCCAAATCAAATTTCGGTCTTGGTTAACGGTTTTTGGATGTAAATTTTAACAAAAGGGCATATTTGATAAGTTTTCCAATGTACAGGGGCATGTTTAATGTAAAAAAAAGTAGAGGGGCATGTTTGATAAAACGTCATAGTAGAGGGGCATATTATACCTATAACCTTAAATAAAATGATAGGGTATGTTGGAACTACAAACATCTTTAGTTGTATCTTTAATTTTACAGAAATTAATTACATCAACATTAAAACAAAGAACCTGCCCGGCTGAATGGTGAAGCAAGTGGCACTAGTCTGATAGGTGAGTGGTTCAAAACTCTAATGAGTAATGAGTAATGACTCATATTCCTGAATTTTTTTTCCCATCCAAGGGGGCTGCAGGCACCCCCATCTGCCTTAAGAGCTCCACCACTAGCCCTACCTACCCTATTTTCATCTCGATATAGGCTTACGTATCTAGGGCTTTAAGAACCTAGCTCTTTTCAATGAGTACTACCCACCGTCCACACCAAGGTTTCATCCCGGATTCAATCTAGGAAGGCGTTCTTGTGGCAGGGGTTCGGTCGCCTCGTCCATCACAAGACCCTATTCATTCATCTATTCCTAATTTGCCAGATGGCGCATGCCCGTCTAACCCTAAAACTTCATACACAACGTTGAAGCGTAAGTAGGCTAGTAGAGAAAATTAGAGAGACTTACCCAAACACCATTAAAGCTAGATGAAGCATTAAAATCAAATAGACAAACACATTCATTCAAAACCCATACATACACAACCTATAAACCAGGGTCATCTTCCCTAAACCCCCATTAGAGATTCAAATCATAGAGAGAGAAATAAATCACAAACTAGAAGAGAGGGAGTGATGGACCATTCTTCTTCTCCTTGCTTGCACCTTCTTCTTTCCCTCTCTAAAAACACACCAAAACCCTAACTTTCTCACTCTAGGTCGACTCCCCCTTTGTCAAGTGCCGAGAATGGATATTTATAGGTTGCCGCCGACCGCCCGAAACGTCGCGTTTTGACACCGTTTTTAAGCTCCAAGATCGCGGTCTCCTTCAGAAGATCGCGACCATGATCTTTGTGTCACTAGCGTGATCTTTTTGTGGTCAAAATGCACCATGTCCGCGATTCGGGTGTCGAAACTTTATGCCTTCTTCTTGGTCGGGTACTGAGATTCGCAACCACTGTTCACGGTTGTGATCTTTAGGCCGCAAACATGGTCATGGCCTAGTGGTCACGATCGTGATGTGTGGCCATGACCTGTGCCTTTTCTCCCCTTTTTGCTCCTATGCTTCCCAATCGCGTTCGGATGAATTCCAATCAATTCCCGATCAATCTCAAATACATATAAATAAGACCTGGATTTTCATCACAAACATTAGAAAAGCATAAAATTTGTCAAAGTGGGGTCGGTTCCTGAATGAAAACTTTCATATCAAGAATACCTATGCAAAAATACATGTTTTGCAAGTAGGAACGAAAATATGCATAAATAACTTGATATGTGGCTTAGACACGAAGATTTAACATACAAATGCCTTAAGAATAAGGGCTAAATAATGCCAATTTTAGGTGTTATCAAACTCCCCCATACTTAAGTGTTTGCTTGTCCACAGGAAAACTTAACTCAAACTTGTACAACTTGAAAGATAAATCACAATGGCATGCATAATAGATAGTCGGTAGAGGGTCAATTAGCAACTTTCGAGGTCAACCGGTCACAAGAAATTCTACCGCCGATCTCTATGTGCTAACACACTCCTGAATGAGAACCTTGACACTAAAGAGGTCTAGACATCAAAGGTGTGTACCAAGGGATTTCTCAAAAACAATTAAAACCATGGACTCTAAAAGGTGCTATTTATTCTTTCTTTCAAGGTAGGAGTTGTCATTTATAGGTCTCCTTTTTCAACGTTGACGCGCATTGCACAAACTTTTTGCAAACTTTTGCAAATTGGCATCTCTCCCTCATAACCAAGAGCGGATGGATCATGGTCTTCCCTATCAAGGTCACATGTGGGGAAGTTGATGGGTAGATTCGTCTTATCCCAAGCACCACTTCCCAGCCTGCACTCCACATTGGGATGCCACACATGTTGGGTACAAACGAGAGCTGAGGTCTCTTGAATCGCTAAAAGGTACTTCGTACCTTATCATATGATTCCGTGAGGAAGAGAGGTGTTTGGGGGATGGTGAGTAGTGAAAGATGATCGGGACGTGGTAAAGCTATTTTGATCCCCAAACACATCCTCAAATGGCACTCTAAGCCAAGAGAACTCAAACACTATGCTTGGTTGCCTCTCACGTGAAAAACTCTTTTTCCAAAGATTCTTTTAAAAAAAATTGAGCACATGTTTGCAAATATTTTGAGTCCAAAAGTAAGTAGAGAATCTTGCACACATGTCTAACCTAGATAGTGAAAAATATCAATACCCTCAAGGAGGAAATCTTATCCCAAATTTCTCACTTCTTACATCCTCCATAGTGCTACAATATCCTCCCTATCATGCACAACATTGCATTGTCTAACAATTCAAAGCACATTGAGTAGGAAGAATGCAAAAGGGGCCAACTTGGAGCTCTGAAATTTGAAAAAGAAGATTAATCACATCAACACAAAGTGAATAACAAGTACTAATTATATTAATAAGAAGTTTTACTAAGTACTTAAAATAAATAAAAAATACACACATACTACTAATCATCCTACAAAGTTTTTTTCCTCGATAAGTTACAAAGTTCATTATTCAAACAAAAAGAAAAGATGAGAAGAGAAGAGATTCTGCGGATATCAAATATCTTATAATTAGAGAGATTTTATATATTGATTCGTGAGATTTTATTTCTCCTACTTTATCTCTTTTATTTATTTATTTATCACATTAAATATATGTATCAACTAAGTTCTCAATATTTCTCGAACCACTCTTATTTTTTATTAAGAATAAAAAATCTATTTTAATATAAAATTAGTTTTTTTTTTATATTTTCATTGAAGGTTAACAATCATAGTTACAAAACAACAAACATTTTAAAATATGTTTTAAACAATTCGAAGAATTAGAATCTTTAAATTATGGCCAAATTCACTTGCATAGTCAAAACTTTGACGGTTGTGACAAATATAGCCACTTTTGGAGAAATAGCCAGAATTTTGAAAGTTCGATGACAAATATAGCCATTTTCGTTACATAGTTTGACGGCGTCAATGACACCGTTAGTCTATTTAACGGACAGATGATGTGGTTGCCACCTCACCGTGTCTTTCCTTCCCACCTTAGCATCTATTGACAGGTGGGATGCCACGTCATTTTTAATGGGTATAAAAAAATTACCATAAATCTGTCATTTTATTCTTTCATTTCCCAAATTCCATCCCATTTAGGGTTTCCCAGCAGCCGCTCTCCTCGACGAACCAAGCTCCGCCGATTGAAGCAGCCCCGCCGCACTCGTCGACGAACACAGCTCCGCCGCACTGCACTCGTACTCGACGACGTCCCTCGTTCCGCCGCACTCGACTTCGACGACGTCCCCCGCTCCGCCACCTCCCTTTCCTTTCGCGCCGACCCAGCCTATCCTTTTCAGTGAATGAAGACCCCCGCGCCCTTCGTCGAAAATCAAGATTCTTCAAGATTAGGGTTTTGAACCGACAACTTCATCTTGGGAATCTTCGCCTTCAATGGTCGATTCCCCCTCACCAACAATGAATCGCGTCGTCGGAACGTGGAGAGGATCTATGAAACCCCGCGATGCATGGCCGATTCGATGGAGGGAGTCTTAGAAAGGATTTAGGGTTCGTGAATCGGAAAGAAGGAAAGGGGTTTTGCTTCTCGTGGTGGGTTCGTGGATTGGAAAGGCTTTCGCCGTCGTCGACGACTACAAACACCAATCTGGAGAGGGAGAGCGTCGTAGTTCGTCGCCGGAGAAGATGGATTTTCTCTGGATATCGAATCGGGGGAAGGGAAGGGGAAAATGAAAAAGTTGGAGAGGACTGAGGCGTAAAAGATGCATTTACCGTTTCGTTTTTTTTTTCTTTCCACGTGGAATTCATTTGTTTGACGAAAAAAGCCACGTCGGTTTGTCCAGTCAGCACTCTAGCTAACACCGTCAAACAATTGGACGGAAGTGGCTATTTCTGATATTTCTCCAAAAGTGGCTATATTTGACAAAAACGTCAAAGTTTTGGCTATATAGGTGAATTTGGCCTTAAATTATTGACAAATTATAGGGCGGATTCTATAGAGCCGGCGCGGCACTAGTGCCGCCAACCTTTTAGCCGTTGGATTTCCAGTGTTTAATGTGGACCTTAGATAATAACCACCACTTAACCAGAGCAGGTTGAACCGGGCTGAACCTAATTAAATTTATACTTTATTCTAATTAAATATATTTCATTGGATGTTCCTGGAAAAATCCTCCCCTGCCGAACAGTTTCTCAGGAAAACGAAGAGGAGAGTCAGCGGCTCTTGATCGCCGGCGAAATGGGTAGGTGAACACAAGAAAAGGACCCAAAAAGAAAGGGGTGAGAAAGAGGAACGGAAGAGACGAGATCTTCCTGATGGCCGAACAGCGGCACCGACGATGATGGTGGTGGGTTGCGAGACGGTGTTGGAAATAACCAGACAGCGGGTACGGGGCTGTGACGATTGATCGTGCTTTCGATTCTGAGCTGCCATGATCGATCGGTGTTGGATTGTCGCGACAGAGGTGATGCTGGCGACGATAAACAGGCGACGAATGGGATTGATGATGTAGGACCGCCGCAACGCGATTATGTGGTGGGATTGTAGTTGTGAATCGATAGAGTCCGCCTTTCCTCCAACGACCAAAGAAAGGAGTGAGAAAGAGGAAGGGAAGAGACGATGCTATTTTCCAATGTTGTCAGAGCCGAACCGGAGCATGACCCGATAATCTGAACGGCTCGGTCTTTAGTGGTCCAACCGACATTGAGCCGTTATAAAACCGTTAGAGAACCGATACCTTATATAAATGATAAAATCATAAGTATAAGACACATAAAGACAATAATTTAACAATATAATGACTAAAATAAAATTTACTAGGTACCATTTTGTAATACTACATTTCATATATATATATTAACTAACCAAAAAAAAACCCTACTCCCACCCCACCTACACCCTTAGCGGCCGTCACTTCCCCTCTATCTCTCCAATTCTTTCTTTTCTTTCTTCTTCTTTCCTTCAACCCAGCAGCAGCGCCCCTTCTTCCACCCACCCCAGCGGCGACTCACTTGAGACGGGAGACTGGCTTTGTCGTTGGTTTCCCCAAATCGACGAGTGGGGAGCGGCCTACGGGGAACGACGACAATGGCGACATGCGACGGGGGACTGGCGCAGGCGATGGCGGCGGGGAACGGCGGCGGGAAACGACGATTTGGACTGGCGATGGAAGCGGCGCCTCCTTCAATCTGCACAAAGACGATTTTGTTTTTGAATAAGGGTTGCGGGTTTCAGACAACCCGACCCACCCCTTTCATTTTTTAATTAAACTCACCGGCCCAAAGGAAAAAGCCGGACGAACGGCTCGAGCGGCCTGAGCGGTTAACCGCTTCGGCCGCTCGCCGACCGCTCTAAGAAACCGTTCCGGCTAAATAGCTGAGTCGAGCCGGTTTTGCGGGCGGGTGGCGGTTTTGAAGGTCCGGCCGGCCGGCTCGGCTCGGCTTTGATAACACTGCTATTTTCCCTTTATTTTTTAATTTCTTTCATCAATTAATTAGCTACGTTATTCCTATGTTTGGCCCGGCTTTTAGAAGTGCTTTTCGGGTTCAAAAGTTTAAGCAGGGCCAAACACCTGTAAAAGCTCGGCTTTTAAAAAGCCGAAAAGCGCTTTTGTATAACATAAAAGCAGAAGCTCCGATTTAGAGCTTCTGCGAAAAGCTGTTTTGAAAATACAAGATTATCCTTACCAGAAGCTGCTTCTGCAATTTAGAGCTTCGATTTAGAGTTTCTGCGAAAAGCTGTTTTGAAAACACTCAACTGCTTTTTTTGAAAAATACTTATCTAAAAGCTCCAGCCAGAAGCTGCTTCTGCAAAAGCTACCGCATAGCCAAATTAAACTATTAAAAAAAACAGCTTGTTTTCTGCTTTTTGAACCGGTCAGGAAAAGTGACGGCACCGTTGCGGCACCACAGAATTCCCCCAAATTATAGATTTAAACTCGTCTTTCTCTTAAGTCTTAACCCTTAAAACCCGCAAAAAAATTTAAATATTTGTAAATAAGAAAGGGATTATTAGAAAAATTCGCCAGACCAGCGCCATTACATTACCATCTTAATACCTCATCTCGTTGTTACTTGTCACCACTAGCTTTGCCGCTTTGGTTATGTCCACGTAAGAGCCGTTTGGGGAAGTAACAAAGAGGGAGAATTTTCGAGGTCTAGCAATGGCGGCAGTCGCCAGAGTAAAGGTTACATTTCGTAGCTGCTAGATTCTGTTGCCAACTCTCTCACTTCCTTGCTCAGTCACTGGGGTTTTCTGTTCTTTGCCTTTCAATTCTTGTTATCCCTCGCAAATTTTGTAATTCGAAATCAAATCCGCGATTTCACCACCGAGACAATTTTTCGTGTGCTTCGAACCATTTTGCATGATTTCAGAACTGTGACAATCCCTCGATTATAAGAGATGAGCTTGGCGATTAGCGCTTCGTTGTGCTGTGGAACTGGGAGGACATGGGTTAAGCCTAGCAGCTCGAACCTTCATCCCAATTCCAAACAGCATCTACCCGGGAAGAAGAAGAAGAAGTTCTCTTGTTTGGCGGCTGTAGCGGCCGGCGTTGCTCGGGTTTGGTTTCGGTTATTTCCTTTTTGCTGATGTTTGATATTTTTTTTTTGTGTGTTCTTGTTATGAATTTGACTGGAGTTTCCTTGATTTCCAGGTACCCGAGTTTCAGATTGAGGAAAAGAAGCATGATTTGCTGAGAGCAGTCCAAGAGACCCAAAGAGGGCTTGTTACCACTGCTGATCAACGTTCCGTGATTGAGGAACTTCTTGTATGTTGTTTCAGGCAAGAGATATTGATTTTGATGTAAACTGGAGACCTAGAAATGGTTATTTTAATGAACTGTTGCTTAAACAACTCTGGTAGGTTCAATTGGAAGGACGCAACAATGGTGCTCTAATTGACCTGTTGCAGCTAGATGGAACTTGGCGACTGCAGTATACTTCTGCCTCCGATGTCGTCGTGCTTTTCGAGGCTGCTGCTAGGCTTCCTTTCTTTCAGGTATATCAGTATTTGGCTATTTGCCGTGGCACTGACCAGTTGTTGAATCAACATTTAGTATTCAACTCTGCTTCACAATATACCCTATAGCTTTCAGTTTTAGAGGACCTGACGGATGGATATGGTGAATTTGGGGAAGATAGGTTGGGCAGATATACCAGAAATTTGAGTGTCGGGATAGGTCTGATGGTGGTGTCATCCGCAATGTTGTTCAGTGGAGTGTTCCTTCATTGTTAGAGGTAGTAATGTGTGATCTCTTCGATTGTGCATCACTTTTGAGTTGAGCTTCTGCTCCACGATCTCGTTATGTTATTCTGTTAGCCAACTGTTTCTTGCACCAATTGCTTGCTGCTTTGAATTTACAGGAACAAGAGGGAGCCACTCTTCTTGTTACAGCCAAGTTTGATGTTGTTTCGGCACGCAATGTCTATCTTCAGTTTGAAGAGGTCAGTTTCTTCCCCAAGCTCATTAGTTTCCTTGCAGACTGAAGTATTCCATTCGTCCCAAGTTTCTTGTTTCTCCTAAACTTAGGCAGTTGGATTAGTCTAATCTTGGGTCTCCATCTTCTGCATGGGCAGATAAGCATACAGAACATTAATATAAGCGAACAACTCCAAGCTGCAATAGCTCCAGCAATCCTGCCACGTACATTTCTAAGTTTACAGGTAATGAATGGATTAACAGAATTCTGAGTATGAAGTGTAAAGAATATGATGTTTTTGTAAAGCTGAGCAAATAAATGAATTACTGAGCAAATAATGTGTGCAGATCTTGCAGTTCATCCGGCAATTTAAAGCTCAGATTCCTGTAACAAGCCCCAATCCAGGGAGGTATATCTATGATGCGTTCTGTTTCTTTTAAAAAAAAATAAACAGATAAGAAAAGATGCAGTTCACTTGAAAGCATGTAGTCAACAACTGTGTTGAATTTTCAGGCGATCTGCAGGAGGGCTGTATTACCTTTCATACCTGGATAAGGATATGCTCTTGGGGAGATCTGTCGGGGGAGGTGGAGTTTTCGTGTTTACCAAAGCTCAGCCTCTTCAATTTTGAAGAGGCAAACAAGCTCCCTTGGCTGCTGGTACTACTTACAGTAGAAAGCCTCTTCTGCCATGGGGTTCTATAATGTTTCGATGATTCTAATTGAGCTGAAAGGCACGACAAGAATTCTTCTTCCGGAAGTATGCAGAAAGTGTTCTTCTCTGGTATGTACAGGCTGCAACAGGATTGTCATGCAAAAGGTTCATAACAGATTTGTCTTGGTCATGTCATTCGTTTTGTAAGCCGAACACTTTGTTATACTTATTCAAAGGAGCGCATTGTCAACGGCTTTACGAGTACGCCATCCTCGCTATAAGACCTTCGACTGCCGATGCTTATTGCCAGTAAGGAGACTGGGAACTGAGCGAGGGCATCACCAACAGACCAAGGAAAGACCAAGCTAGAGTCAATGAACTATCATTTTGACGATTTTACAGGAATGTTGGAAAGAGGAGCTCAGCAAACTCTGAGGCTTCTCTGTTCTTTTATATCAAACAGAACAATTAACAAAAGCGAGACACGTGTCCAAACAAGAGTGGCAACAAAGTTTAAACCAACAGTAATTGTAACGGCTAATGACTACTAAATAAAACGTTGTCGTTCTCTCCTTCTTCTTCTGTCGATACAGCAAAACGTCACCGTTTCTTCTTCTTCCTTTCTTCTCTGCTGCTAATCCTGCTGCTATCCGGATTCCAGTAGAACAATCCAGCTTCCTTTCTTCTTCTCTTGGACCTTGATCCTGCACTTGTTTCTGTCGAATCCCCCCTCAAGTTGGTGGTGTCAACTTAATCCCCAACTTGACCAGCAGCTCTCTCAACCTGAAACGATCAAGGCCCTTTGTGAAAATATCTGCTAACTGTTCTGCAGTGTTGATGTACTTCAGCTTTATCAAACCAAGTTTCACCCTCTCCCTTGTCACATGCATGTCAATCTCAATGTGTTTAGTCCTCTTATGGAAGACTGGATTCTCTGCTATGTGAATTGCAGATCTGTTGTCACAGTAAACAGTTATGGGTAGAGAAACTTGCACTGTCAGTTCAGCTAGCAACCTCTTTAGCCATTCCACCTCACAAACCAAGTGAGCTAGTGCCCTATACTCTGCCTCTGAGGAAGACTTTGAAACTGTAGTCTGCTTCTTTGTTTTCCATGTGATCAAAGAAGTACCAAGCATGGTACAGTATCCAGTGATGGATCTTCTTGTGTCTGGGCAACTTGCCCAATCTGAGTCACTATAGGCTGTCATAGTCAACTCAGCTTTGCTGCTGAAATGTATCCCCTGATCTGGAGAGGACTTCAGGTACCTCAACACTCTGTAGGCTGCCTGCATGTGTTCCTGGCATGGAGACTTCTGATATTGGCATAGCTGTTGCACAGCAAATGCTATATCAGGTCTAGTGATGGTCAGGTAATGTAACCTGCCAACTAGTCTCCTATACCCTTCTGCATCATCCATAGGAGTTCCTCTGGATGTTAATTTAACCTTGGTGTCAACTAGTGTTTTGCACCCTTTTGATTCAAGATAGCCTGTGTCTTTCAAAAGCTCCAAGCAGTACTTTCTCTGACATACATTCAATCCACTTGCATCTCTACTCACCTCCAATCCCAGAAAGTACTTGAGTGGTCCTAGCAACTTGATTTTGAACTCCTTGCTAAGAGCTACCTTCACTTGTTCAATGTCCTTCTTTGAGTCTCCCCCCAGAATTATGTCATCAACATAAACCAACAACACAGTTACCTTACCATGTGTCCACTTAGTGAAAAGTGAATAATCAGAAGCAGACTGTGAGAAGCCAAACTTCAAGAGAAAAGTAGTCAGCTTGGCAAACCACTGTCTAGAGGCTTGCTTGAGCCCATACAGTGATTTCTTGAGTTTACAGGTCATCTTCTGATTACTTCCTGAAGGCACTTCCAGTCCTAATGGCAACTTCATGTACACAACTTCATCCAGGTCTCCATGCAAGAAAGCATTGGAGACATCCAACTGCTCAAGAATCCAGTTCTTCACACTTGCCACTGCTAGAAATGTCTTCACTGTGTTTATCTTTGCCACAGGGGAGTATGTATCCAGAAAATCGATACCATACACTTGTGTATACCCCTTTGCCACCAATCTTGCCTTGTTCCTTTCCAAGGAACCATCTGGAAGTAGTTTTATCTTATAGACCCACTTATTTCCCACTTATTTCACTCCTGGTGGTAGGGGAACTATATCCCAAGTCTGGTTTTCTTCTAGAGCATGCATCTCTTCTTTCATTGCTCTATTCCACACATCAGATTTGATGGCTTCATAATAAGACCTTGGTTCAACATGATTCAGTACACTTAGGACATACAGTTGGTCTTCTTTGCTCAATGAATGAACATTCAAACATACTGGATGTTTGCCACATGCCTGACTAGTGCCAAAGGCTCCTAACTTGAGTGTGGAATCTAACTGATAGTCCTTGAATCTGGTGGGTAGATTGATTTGTCTGGAAGTTTTCCTGGTCTCAAGTGTGCTAGGGTCATCAGGATCTATATCAGCTTGGATGTGTAATTCCTGGTTATCAGAGTCAAAATATGTGTAATGATCATTGCCATCAGTGAGAACTGGCTCAGATGACATTGCCCCAGGACCAGGCTCAGTGTTCCCCCCTTCATCTATAGATGAAAGAAACTGAGCAGGGGGTTACACTGGATGTGTTGGTGGGACAATGGGAAAGGGAACTTGAAGTGGGGGAGTAGGAGAAGGCATATGAGAGGGAACAGGAGAAGGGGGAAAAGATGGAGAAAGAAAGGGAGTGGAAACTGTTTGTGTTTTGAAAGGAATGATGGTCTCATAGAATGAGACATCTCTAGAAAAGAACACCTTTCTATCATGTATGTCTAGAACTTTATAACCCTTGATACCAGCAGGTATGCCAAGAAATACACATTGTCTGGCTCTTTGAGCAAATTTGGTTCTGGCATGGGATAATGTGTTGGCATAACAAAGACAGCCAAACACCTTCAAGTGCCCAAGAGATGGCACTTGCTTGTGAAGTAACTCATAGGGGGTTCTGTTATCTAAAATAGGTGTGGGAATCCTATTTATCAGATACACAGCATGTAAAATGAAATCACTCCAATAGGATAAAGGTAGCCCTGACTGGAATTTCAAACATCTAGCAACATTTAAAATGTGTTGATGCTTCCTCTCTACCCTTCCATCTGTTCAGGTGTTTCCACACAGGAAACCTGGTGTTCAATCCCTTCTGTTTTGAAGAACTCACACATCTCAAACTCCTTACCCTGATCAGTTCTAATCACCTTGACTGATGTGTTAAACTGATTCTTAACCAGGTTACAGAAACCCTGTATTAAGTCTCTAACCTCACTCTTATGCTTCATCAAATACACCCATACACATCTTGAATGATCATCCACAACAGTCAAGAAATAGGCATAGCCATCATAAGAAACAGTAGATAAGGGACCCCAAATATCCATGTGAACAAGATGAAAAATCTCAGGTGCAACACTGGTGCTAATAGGAAATGGTAGTTTTCTTTGTTTGGACAAATGACAGACTTCACAGTGAAGAGTCTTAGGTCTGGAAAGAGTTGGAATTACAGAACTAAGTAAATAAAGCCTATCATGACTAGGGTGTCCTAGCCTCCAGTGCCACAGGTTCAGGTCTTGGGGTTGAAAGTTGAAGGTGAAGGCTACTTGATGTTGGTGATCAGTTATGGAAGGCTTGATGAAGCTTGAAGGGAGGGCTAGGTGATAGAGGCCTCTAGTGGTGTGGGCTAAACCAATCCTCTTCTGGCTTATCAGGTCCTGAATTTCACATTTATCAGAGTGAAAATGTAAGGGAAAAGGGTAGTCATGTGTAAGTTTGCTAACAGAGATGAGATTGAATGAGAAATGGGGAACCAACAGGACATCATGTAGGGTTAGACCACAGGCCAACTTAACTATTCCTACATGTGTGACTGCTACTTTGGTACTATTAGGAAGGTAAACAAAGGAATCATGGACTGGTTTGCAGCTAGAAAAGAGGTTGAGACTACAGGCAATATGGTCTGAAACTCCTGTATCTACAATCCATAGGTTATGAATAGTGGTTCTAGTACTTGGAGAGGAAGACAAGGCAAGTTTACCTGAAAAGTTGGGAAAGGTAGTTGGGTGGAAGGTGGCTGAGTAAGCTTGATGGTTAAGAGATGGAGAGGTAGGTGGGGATGATGTATTAGCACCAGTCTGCAGAAGGTACCTGAGACGATTCATCTCTTCAGGAGTGAAGGCAGGGGGAGCAGAGACTTTACCTTCATTGGTCATACCTCCTTCTGATGCACTATCATTTCCACTTCCTTGAGAAATAGACCCAGCAAACCGAGGAGTACTGGAACTGGAACTGGAACTGGAACTTGAACCCTCATTAGAGTTCCTCTCCTTTTGCATCTCCTGTTTCCTCTTCAGCTTCCAACAATCTTCAATAGTATGATTGTTCATCTTACAGAAACGACAAAACTTCCTTCCCTTTGAATCTGTACTCTCCCTTGAATTGTTTTCCCCAACTGCTAAGGCTAAGCTCTGTCCCTTCTTTCCACTTGTAGTTGTGTCTGCCTTCAGCTTTTGTTCATGCTGAAGTAAGTCATCAACAGCAGCAGACACAGTGGGAAGAGGTTTTTGCATAAGCAATTGCGTTTTAACCACTTCATAATCTGGATTCAACCCTCTCAAGAAACGTATCAGGTAGTCAGTTTCCTGCTTCTGCACAAAGGCAACAACTCCAGCACAAGGAATTGGGTTTCCAGGTGCACAAGTACAAGGAGTAATAGGGCTAAACTCCACATACTCATCCCAAAGTCCCTTAATAGCCGTGTAATACTGAGTAATGGACTTGGATCCTTGTTTACAGGCTTGGATCTCATCTTCCAGGTTCACAATCCTCATAGCATTAGGCTGACCAAAACGCCTCTTTAATTCCTCCCACAGTGTCTTCGAGTTGTTGTGATTCAGTACAGATCTCCTAAGTTCTTTGGTCATGGAGTTCTGAATCCAACATAAGACCACTGTGTTGCAGGCATCCCACAAACCAAATAGATCTGCATCTCGAGGTGGTACTGGAATTGACCCATCTATAAAACCAATCTTGTTCTTTGCTTTCAACACTACTTGCATACAACGACTCCACATCACATAGTTCGTGCCATCAAAAGGCTCAGCAACAAGAGATTGAGACATGTTCTCATTTGGGTTAAGGTAGTAGGGGTTACCAAAGACGATTGTCTCAGGTTGAAGTTGAGTCTGGTCGAAGGAACCAAAATGAACCCCTGAAGCTAATGTTGTTCCACTGCCGGTGCTCCCATTGTTCGGCGGTGTCTGCGGCGGAGTCTGCCTTGCTGACATTCTGTCGTCGTCTGCGGAAAACCCTAGAGCGGCGGAAGCTCTGATACCATGACGATTTTACAGGAATGTTGGAAAGAGGAGCTCAGCAAACTCTGAGGCTTCTCTGTTCTTTTATATCAAACAGAACAATTAACAAAAGCGAGACACGTGTCCAAACAAGAGTGGCTACAAAGTTTAAACCAACAGTAATTGTAACGGCTAATGACTACTAAATAAAACATTGTCGTTCTCTCCTTCTTCTTCTGTCGATACAGCAAAACGTCACCGTTTCTTATTCTTCCTTTCTTCTCTGCTGCTAATCCTGCTGCTATCCGGATTCCAGTAGAACAATCCAGCTTCCTTTCTTCTTCTCTTGGACCTTGATCCTGCACTTGCTTCTGTCACATTTCCAACGTGCCATCGGTCGTTGGATCCAAATAAGTCACATCTGGGAGTAGATAGTATACGAGCAGTTATGAATTCTTAACTGTGATGACAATTGCTAACAGCTAAACACGTACGAAACGGAAAAGTTCGTGGAGCAAATATTCTGCACTCTGCAGCGTTGATATTAGGTACTGACGATTACAATGCCAAATCCAGGGCTTCTATAGACTGAACTTAAGAAAGGAAAAGGAAAGAGGGAACTAAGAAGAAGAATACATCTGTGCGTGCTGTGACTGTAAAATGTAAATCATCTTCTTCGTTCTTTTTACCTTTCCGTGGGCCAAAAGAAGTTTCCGGGCTAAATTGCTAAGTAATAGTGTGCTGGGCTTAAAATGAAATAGGGACATCGGCTAAGCCCACTGCCTACAAGCAAATATATTTGGCCCGCAAGCTTTGCTGCTAAACGAGAACAGAGGAGAGAGGACTCAACTAAAATATCAGTGTAATTTAATGGCAAGTTGAATAGTTTTACATTTACCCTCCACCGGTTTTTTTTTTGGGCAAAAATTCAACTTTTTTGTAAGAGTTTATGCTATAAGGCTGAGGACTTCGATGTCCAGGTACCATCTAAGCTGGATATTTTTTCTGTACCCATTTAAATTTTCCTGCAATGAGAGTGAAAATAAGAAGAGTATTTTTGTCTTCACAACGATCTATTTGTTTTTCATTTATACTCCATTCAAATTTTCCTGTCACAACGATCTATTTGTTTTTCATTTATTCCTTAAAAAAGAAAAGCATACTAGGATTTGAACTGTGGTAATTTTCAACAATGACAAGGATATTAACCAATCAAGGTACATATATTAGTTGTACCATTTTAAATGAAAAAAATACATGAGGTAACATTAAAAAATAATAGAACTTTTCAACGATTAGTTAAGGTCACTAAATCTTCGCTCGGTACTTATTGGTGTTTTTATACTTTGATTTCATATTTTATTCTTTTAATAATACTTTGATACTTAATTTAAATTTCTATTTATCTTATAATTTTCTATCTATCTTATAAGGTCACTAAAGTTCTGTTTATCATTGGTTCAATATTACATATCGAATTGCAATATCGAATTTGTAGAAGCGATGTTGAACTCTTACATTAGTATTACTTTATAGAACTACCGTGAGACAATCATATCCATATCTTTATGCAAACAATATGGGGATGGGTTCTTTGGACGTTTTAGCAAGGCTAACCCTTAAGTTCTAAACATCTTCCTAATCTGACAGACATGATTGGATTCAACAATCATTAAACGAGGTTGAGTTTAATAAGTTGGTTTATTTCCTCTTTTTTATGTACTAAAATGAATTGTAGAGCAAGGACATGTCTACATATACACTCTACACAATATATACTACTGGCATGATAAAATTGTCGTCCCATTTCAAATTTCCCACAACAAGAGTAAAAGTATGAATGACATTTTTGTCTTCGCCATTATTTATCTTTATTTTATATATAAAATAGACAAGTATTGAGATTTGAACTAATGTATCTTCAAACACAGACAACAAGAGTCATGACCATGATTGTCAATTCGAGTATGACTCTGCTGGTCATACCAATTATACCTAAACCTGAGTATCTCAGCGGGTGCCGAAGGCCCCGTTGGTTGTCTACCCGGGCTTGGTCAAAGTCGAGTTTAACTATCTCAACGGGAAATCCGGCCTAGTTAACCAACTGATTCGAGCACCGGGCCACTTCAAAATGATGTTGTTTTCAACAATTCATATATGTAGCTATGTTGTCATATCATCCTTTTATCACAAAACCCCACAACATGAAGCATCACATACCAGGTTCGACTATCCCATCGTCTCTTCTTCTTGCGTGAGATTCGAGAGCCTACAATACAAGACCAAACCATCTCAAAAGCCATCATAATCCCGCAATAGTAAATTTCATTTTTCTCCAGGTGCACAGTCATAGAGCCGGTCGACCTCATATCATACAAATAAGAAGCAAAAATTATTAGAGAAACATGCATTTGAGTTAAAACTTTGTGTGGCTAACAGAAGCCAAATTCCTCATTTTAATTATTGTTTTATACTTAATTAAATTCCTATATATCTTATAAATAGAGGATAACTTTAAAATCGCGGCCCAAATATCACTGGTTTGAATATTCCATATCGAATTGCAGTATTGAATATGTAAAGTGATGTATAATTCTTAAATTAGATCTACTATGACACAATCGTATTCATATCATCGTGTAAACTATATGAGACTGATTCTTTGAACATTTTAATTCGCCTAACCGTCAAATTTTAAACTTCTTCCTATTATGACATGATTGGATCCAACAATCATTAGAAGTTTAATAATATGGTCCATTTCACCTTTTTTAAATGTGCTAATGAATTTGTAGGGAAATGACATGTCTTTATATACAATCTACACAATATATAATACTAAAATGAGAAAATGGTTGTCTCATTTCAAATTTCCTACAACGAGAGTGAAAGTAGAAATGATATTTTTGTTTCACAATTATTTATCGGAAACTACAAACTTCCAAAACTGAGAAATTGTAGCTCAAACAAAAAAATCAGAGCATCAAAAATCAAAGTTCGCAAATTTTATTTCATATATCACTTATTTGAAAGATTTTTCTTTCTATAAACAAAGTAAAATGATACAAGTTATAGCCAAATCAACAGCTTGGGCTCTAAGACGATGGCTCGCTTTTTCGTGGGAGAATGGAATACATGCGGTGCCATCAAAGATCTGGAGAGCAAAGACGAAAATGGTACACCACAAGTTCTTAAATGGGGACTGTAAAATAGATCATCAAATCACGGGCTTGTGTTCAAATAAAAGGATAAGAGGTTAGTTAGATGACTGATGATATAGAATTTGCCAATTTGGTACATCTACAAGAGATTTCCAGCGTCGGCTTAGGAAACAAAGAATCGAAGGGGAAGAAACGATGCATGGGGAGTGGATAAACAAATTGAGTGCATGGGGGGGTGGATAAACGAATTGAGTGCATGCGGGTGGATAAACGATGCATTCATTTCTCTTTTCCTTTTAAAGAAATAAAAATAAAAACTTCAATAAAAAAACAAAAAACAGTATCGTAAACTTTGGTGGGTTTCTATTCAACTTTTGAAGTTTGTTCCCTTTTCGGGCTTAATTAGATTATTTAAAACCTATAATCCTACTAAAAAAATTTATTTTTATTTTTCCGTTGCATTGTTGTAATATTTTGACTAAAAAATGTTAGTAAGTTAAATGATATATTAATTAAAATAATATAATACTCACACTCTTTCGACGCACTCAAATTATAATTCTCTAAGAATATACGCTCTTACACTCCTGTTCTAGCTCCTGTTCTGTTAATTGGTAAGCTAAATCTGTCGAGTCAATTCTGTAGACAAAGAGACTACTATCAGAATTCGCCTTCCATCACATATTGTCTTCCCTCGCAAGCACCCCACACTCAATTCTCACTTGGCCATTCCTCATTAGTTTCGCATCTGACACACCGGCGTCATAGGAGTGCGACCTTCGTCGCAATGAATACATATTTTTGTAGTGCTTTTTAGGAGCTCGAAGGAGGATAGCGGAAAGTAGCAGATAGAGAAACAAATGCAGATAGTTCGGGCGAGGAAGAATATTATCCATATATAGATGAGATTTTATATAATTTATAAATATACGAACAATATAATGACTTCTTCATATATCCGGTCAAAAGCGGACTAAAATGAATGAACCATTAACCCTCAACCCACTTAATTGACCGGGCCAACGGGCTAAACATGGCTGACAACCTTTGATCTTTAAAATCCATATATTCTAAAAAACTTGGTGTTCCAATTTTTATGATTGAGTCAAATCGATCAATAATTGTGGATTTTCAGAGAGTGGTTGAAATTCAAAAGTCGGTCTTCAAGTTTATTTCGTGACAGACAAGTTTTTGCGTTTAATTATTGTTTGGTCGAAGGAAGTGAAAGCGGAACAGATAGAGAATGTGACTGTAGCTATTAATTATTGGGAGTTGCAGATGGAGAAGATAAACCATAAAAGAGGCTAAATTTAATTTGATAATGCTTATATACTATATATTACAAGGACGTGTTTGATTTGAAAAATAATAGAGGGATAGATTTGAGAAAAATGGATAATAGAGTGACAATTTATGCTATTAACTCCACATGGAAAGTAAAAGAGTATATTGGTAGAGTAGAATTTAAGCTTTTATAATGTCGAGATTCTCTTAATTTTGGTACGTGCATTAGTATCTAACACTTAACAACCCCCACTTATTATTCAAACAAGCCTATACACTAAATCATGATTATTAATACAATAATCCGAATTTTTTCATATTCTTCCGTATTTGAGATTTTGAGGCATAATCTTTTCTTTATTCTCTTGATTTTTTTATATACCTTCAATTTCTACCAATTCTAAATGACATATATTTCCTTCCAACTCCAAATTTATATCTGATAATAAAAAGTTCACAAATTTCTTCTAAGATATAGGGGGGAAATACAACACAATAAACTAGAACGACTTGATAAAAAAACATATTAACTAATTATCGCTAATGTTATAATCAACAAATACCATAAAGGTTACTTTAAAATAATGAATTAGCTATTTTAGAAAACCTCAAATTATTTTAAAACATGAAAAAAATTGATCAACATAAAATAAAATTCATCCGAATAACGGATCAGGTTAATATTTTAAATATAATTATAAATTAACCAATATAAAAGATAAAACAAAACTCATTCAGTAAAGGACCGAGTAAAAGCTAGTACTAAATAATAATGATTCATATTCTTACCAATTATTTCAACTGGGGAGAGAGTTTCGTTCAAAGTCATGATGGTGATCACATATTGAGAAGATGGGTTTCTTTTTTTTCTTTTTTTATAAATTGTTGGAAGAAGAGGATAACAAAATTAGAGATCTGGCCTAGGGGGTAATTGCTTATTATTTCTTGTAATTTTAATTTTGTTTATGCAAATACTAGGATTTAATCTGTGTATAATAGAAGGTCATCTCATATACGTATATAATAATTGGCTGTAATTGTAGTTTTGTTTATGCAAATAACCAAGGGATGCCATACTGCCATTGTCCCACCTTTCCAACAAACATGCTCCGTGCTGGGTGGATGTATATTATTCTATATGAATCTTATCAGCGAGACCCGTGCTACTAGTCATGTCCTCAAATGAACATATTTAAGAAATTTCAATCATATAATAGTAAGTTTCAAATCAAATCAAATAAAAAAGCTACCGCATGCTAATCTATTTCCATTTGGCTACAACTATAAAAATAAAAAATTAAAAGTACTATTAAGTATTGAAATAAGGGTCCCTAAAAAAAAGTATTGAAATAAGGGACTACATTGCATGTTTGGTTCAATTTATCAGTTTTATTCATATTTGTGACTCAAAATTTTACGTGGATCACTAATCGTCCAATTTCGTTAATTAGTTCACCGAACATGACAGACAGTCAACTATACCTTTAGGACTTTGCTACGGTGACATGCATGTCACCTTAACTTGCACTTTTAGGTCGACTTCAAACATTTTAGATGGTTTGACGTATTAAAAAATCAAATAATAAAATGATGTATTTTTTAATGAGAAAATTTAGGTGAGAGAATATAAGGAGGGAAAATGCGGCGGACATTGAGATCGGTTTTTTTTTCTTTCCGCCGTCTCTTGGCGTCGGCGCGAGAGTTGAACAAAATTGTAGCCTCCGTCGTCATCTTGGAGAGTTTGCCAAAATTTTCAGTGGTATAGAAATGGCGACAAAACATTTATGGGGTGACAAGATATTGGGGTTAGGTGGAAAATTGGGACCGTCAGTTCAGTTGGCGGCCCTCGTGCGTGCGTCGAACTAAAATCCAGAGTCCCACGCTAGCTAGCTTCTTTTCCCCCACCTGCAACTTCACATGAACACACTTCACTTCTGTCGGTCGGCCTAGGCAGGTTCTTTTCGACCACTTCTAGTGGAAGAGATTTTGATGCGTATTTTTCTTAAGCGGAACAAATCTCCAACCTATTGAAGTTTGCAAAGGCCTATTGGGTTGCTAATGGCCGGTGACTCGTTTTATTAATTGAGGAAATTGAGTGGAAAAAAAATACACTCAAAAAGCACATGAGCTGCAGCAAAATTAGAGACCGTTATTTGGTCCAGGTTTTTTGGTTTACCCGAAACTGGATCGTATAATTCGGATCGGCACCGGATAGTAAACAATTCAATCCAATGTTTGGGCTTAGATTTGAGGTGAAAAACCGTTCGGGACCGAATCGAAAACTGGATAAAGACCAGATAAGAGAGCTCAACACCCAAAACATAAGGGTAATTTGCATAAACGGTCCCAACATTTGCCCTTAGTACAAAACTTAACCAGCTCCTCACCCTTTCAGGCCTTAGGTCACTCAAATTCACACAAGCTCAATATAAAATCAAGACCGAATTGGGACCGGACCGGGTCAAAACCAGACTGTATTCAATCCAATCTTTGGTCCTTATATTTTCAAAAAGATCGCACTGGACCGAACCATTTTGGGCCAATTTAACCGGACTGAACATGTATAGCCACTCCTAAGCAAAATAGGAGTACTGGAGTCATAAAGATTTTAATAAGACTTCCACATCAATATCGACAACCAATTAAATTAACCTCAACCCATATATAACTCGAATGTTTAACTGACAAATCTTGTACCAGGATCTCTAACTAATTATATGCATGCCCTTGTACTACAGCATTTATCTGCTTTAATATCACTCTTGAACATTTTGTCCAAACCCATTACTGGTGTAGTCTGATTTGTGAGTATGTTCTCAATGAGTCACATGTTACCTATATTGCAAAATCCTTGTTTTTTCTCTCCACCCTTCTTACCGTACAGCTGTAATTTTAATTGTTGGAATTCATAACACATGATAGTTGTTATTAAACAAAATGGTTACAACATATATAGAGGCTACAAAATGGGCTATTAAGTATTAACCCCTTTATAAACAACATCTTTCATTAAAATTATTTTCTAAACCCACCACCTACTGACCATTAATGAATCCCTAATTTAAAAACCATTAACAAAAAAAAAACCAAAATGAAAAAGAGTACAATTCAATTCCTCTCAATAGACAGCAGAATAATTCTTTTTTTTTTTTTTTTTGCCCCGACTTTTCCCCCCAATTTACAAGTCACAAACAAGAAGCTTACAAATCTAACCAAAACCATTATTAACCCTTCTAATGGCTTTTTTTTCTTTTCTTGTTTAACAAATCTCAATAAGGGCTCTCTCCAACGTAATTTCCAGGGGGATCGTAGAAGCAGATGGTGAGGCTGGCCTTGTCCTTCACACACGTGGCGGAGCCGCACCCCAGCTGCCCTGACTTCCTCCACACCACCTGCGTGTACACACCGCACATGTGCCCCGCCGCGCACGTGTTGCTGCGGTGGTCGTAGTACTTCCCCTCCGCCACCCACTTCCCCACCACCGCGCGTGGCGCAGGCACCACTCCGCCGCTCGCCCACATCTGGTTGGCGCCGTACTGGCTGTCGGTCAGGTTGGCGAACTGGCACCTGGTCTGGAGCCTGGCCGTCCTGCCCGCGGCGGCGGATAGCTTCGGGCTCCAGGTCAGGGGAGGGACTCCAACCGCCGTCCTGGCGGCGTTGTGGGCGGCGAGGAAGTCCCTCGCGGCCGTCGGAAGGACGGGCGCCGGCCGAGGAGGAGGAGGAGTTGCTGCTGCTTGGATGTGGGAGAGGGATAGAAGCATCATTAGGGAGAAGGATGGGAGGATGGCTGCGAAAGTGGAAGCCATTGAAATGGAGAAGATGGGTTTTTTTTTTTGGGGTTTGTGGGTGGGATGTGGAATGGAAAGGAAGTTTGGCCATTTATATGGGCTTAAATTAATTGGAGTTTTTCTTTGAATAGGGCCATAGGGGTATCGATGATTGTATTGCTAGGGATATCAGGATATGACTTATTTGCCCCCACTCTTTAGCTTAGATTTATCATTATTATGGATGGTCAAAGTATGAACTAAGAAGAGGTGGTCAAAGAAGCCGAAGTGGTCAAAGTTTTAAAAATATAATTCACGAAAAATATATGTATGAAGAGGTGACTACTACTACTATAGGTCTATCATAAGAAAAACAGCTATGATTATTTAGTATATTTCATTTATGAAATGACAAATCATATTCATAAATTTGTTGTCTCGTCATTAATGCGTAAGAAAAATTTGCTTCTTCTGGACATCATTATGGTGGATACGTTTGTTGGTTAATCCGGGATTTGATATTGACTCACTCTCAAATAACTCAAATTGGAGTGGATGGGAGATTGCAATGGATGGATTGTGGATTGGAAGTCCCCCACCATCAATTAGGTTGATTGGTGGGTAGATTGTAGTGTATGTCATGACCCGTACCATATTTTCACAGGTTACTTTTATTTTATTGTTTTTAGTATTCAATATTCGTCATATTCACTAACCACACTACACTCTGCCTATCGACTTCTGAATTCGAGAATAAAGAATAGTTTTGACTATTATTATTTGTTACTATTCTGTGTAATGTTCATTCGATATAACGTTGCAAAATATGCACTATTAGTTGTATCAAAGTTGTAAAATGGATCGATTTTCTCTACACAATTGGTTGATTAGTAATGGAAAAAAAATTGATTTAAACATTACATAGATCCACATAAGACAAAGTGGGAGTGTCTAAATTGCTACTATCTTATGAATTTGCGAGAAACTTGCTACAAATGTTAGTCTACTTGCTTAATGGTTTGTTAATAAATTGTATTTTTTTTAGTTAGTTAACCTACAATCCAATCACAAAAATTCGTCATCCACCCAACCCAACTCTAAAAAGAATGTTGACTGATAGCGGGTCACATAACCAACTCGCTAGTAAATGAATGGATCAATTAGATATCAAAATTCACCAAACTCATCTATTACTCACCGTTAGACATCACGATAATCTAATTATGTATCAGGTAAACTGGGATGAAATGAATACTCACACCAACCAATCATTAGACGGAAAGGTGCACAAAAATGGGACAAAATGTTGACAATGTGAAAATTTAACTCATTAAAAAATTGCTTGAACCGAAAAGCTTTGTGATCATTATTCGTTATTATGCAATTCCAACGGAATAGCGTTAGGCGTCGCCCTCCTGTGAGGCCATATCAGGAATAGAAATCGAATTAGAATCGGGTTTGTCTCCAACGTGGAGAGAGTTGACCTTGAAAATAACAATCATCGTCTGGTGGATTTTTTTTCCACGTGGCTACTTGATACGCCTGTCGGTGCGTCCCTGTTGGCAGCATCTTCTCCGTCAGCAGCGGATTATTAGTCTAATGGGCCTCTCCGTCCGGCCTTAATGACTAATGAGCTCATGTTTCTGAAATGGATCCTAGTCTCATTTCCCGGGCCCAGCCTGTTTGATTACTCGTCACTTGGTCAGTAAGTACTCTGCAGTTCTAGTGTTGCATTTTCAAAAAATTATGGTATTATGATTCTATTATATGTGGGATTAGTTGAAAATCACATATAGTACTTGTTGGGGGGGGGGGGGGGCATATGAGGGGGCAAGAGAGAAGCCCAAAAGATTGGATTGGGTCTGGAGTGCAGGCCCAACAAAGGGAAAGCCTAGCTTAAGAGGCGCCTTAGGTCATAATCTGTGAGGTGGGGTCGGGCCTGACGTAGGGTGCATGGCGATAAAAGGTGATAACGGTTGGGAGCGTACGGAGGGAACAGGAAGTGGGGGCCATGCGCCTTGGGGCCCTAGGCGAGGTGTCAGAGTGTCAAGGTGCTTGACAAGGGTGAGGTACAGTGCATTTAATGAGGTGATGACGTGGGGCGGATCTGGGGAGCAATGGTCGGCCCGACTCCGGGCATAAATAGTGAAGTTGGTGGAGCTCATTTACTCAGGTTGGATCCTCTCTCAAAAAACTATTGATCACTTCTCTCTCTAAAACGGTAGTTCTAACTTGAGCGTCGTAGTGCTAACGAGCCCAAAAGAGGGCTCGTGGGGTGCCTTTGTGAGCAGTGTAGCCAGAATTTCATTTAAAGGAAGTTCAAGGTGGGGAAGAAAAAAAAAAGAACAACACAAGTTTTCTGATGTGTTTTCATATTCTGAGAAATTTCTAAATACATTCATCATGTAAATTGTGAGGGTGTTAAGATATTGCACCGAAAAATAATTCATTGTTTCTTCACTCATCCTGTTCTAAAATGTTTCCTCACTTTGTTAATTGCAGTAAGTGCTCTTTCAACACTTGCAATGACAATAGATATAAAAAATGCCCCTAAATTTTGAGTTTTTGCTTATATTAAACTCACTTACGAAATGTATGAATTATAAATTAAATAGCAAGGTTCAAAAAGACGCTAGGCGTAAGGCGGGCGTTGAGTCTTTGCCTTGCGCCTAGCTTGCCTAGGCGTAGACTAAGCGTGCCTAGGCGTTGGAAGAAAAATAGTTATTCGCACTACATGATGAATGAAATAATAATCTACAACACTTCTTCACTTTAGTGAAAATGATTAATAACTTACACAACACTTAATGACAAGAACATAGCTCACGAATTCATAGAATCATAGCTCAGTAGCTCACAAAGTTCTTCAACTATTGAAAATATTGCAATGGAAAATTGATTTCATAGTTTATGTTAATTTGGTCTTTAATATTGACTTCCTAGCTCCATCTAGTAATGTTTAGGAGAGACTTATATGTCGCCTTACTTTATTGACGTGTTCCAGTATCTAATTAGGCGCGAAACTCCTAGGCGAGGCGTTTGCCATTGCCTTGTGCCTAGGCGTGCCTAAGCGTAAGGTTAAGCGTGCTTTTTCGAACCATGTTAAATAGAGATCACAAAATATTGTTTTTTCATAAATTTTTTTACGATAATAGAAAAAATTATGTATTCAATCTACAATCTCATAAAAAAGTTACTACTACATTTTTATATCAGGTGGTGCAAATGACCTACATGGATTCGCCCTCACGTGGCTCCGCCGGCTACGGTTACCACTCAAGTTTGGGTGTCTTGAATCACTGGTCAATATGGGTGACCCTACTGTCATAATTACTATGTTTAATTTAGGGTTATAAGTAAAATATGTCACTCTACTATGACGATTTATCAAACATGCCCCTCAACTATTTTTTACATCAAACATGCCTCTGTACTTTGAAAAAATTATCAAACATGCCCTTCTGTTAAAATTTCCATCCAAAACCCGTCAACAAAGCCGAAACTTTGGCTTGGGCGACACAAATGTCTAAAATATCCCTAATAATTTCACTTTAGAATTTTTTTGGTTCTTTTGTATAGCCAAATAATTTCACTGTGAAGAGACCCAGAGAAATAAAACGGGAGACAAAACTGACATTTTCGCTCCCATTTGCAGATGTCGGGTCGTCTACATCTCGGTTCAACCATGATTGACGATTTTTCAATGGAAAGTTTAACAAAAGGGCATGTCTGATAATTTTTTCAAAGTATAGATGCATGTTTGATGTAAAAAATAGTAGAAGGGCATGTTTGATAAAACGTTATAATAGAGGGGCATATTATACCTATAATCCTTTAATTTAACTTCGACAAATAGTCCTTCTTATGTTATTTTTCTTAGAGTAAGTAACCATGACTAGTGAACCAAAGAATATTAAGGTTGTCACAATGTGCTCTCGACTTTTGATTCCCACAACCTGCAAATTGGGTAACCTCAGATGTACCTAATGGATTGTTTTCTTTGTAGCCATGAACTCAAAACAACCCTCGTAGTGTATGCAGGTCTGTCTGATGAATCTCTTGGTTTCAGTTGGTTTGCTGTTCTGTCGCAATGGATACGTACGTATTGGGTAAGTAAAGAGAGATTGGAGCAGCAAGGTGCTTACCTCAAGTGTGCCTAAAGTTAAGGGATCATGCCCTTACTACCGCTCCTCATGATGAAACATATATTTCTGATGCTGCTGTACCTGTCAAACAGAAATTGTTAGGGGACACATATATATTATAATTATATGATGATGTAAGGTTAGGCAGCAGGATCTTCTCCAATTCTCTGAGGTCAGGAGGATCACTTACGTCTGCTTCATTGACCACCCAATTGGGCACAATAGAGGAAGAGATGCCCTTTCTCCATTATCCATTTGGATGACTATTTACAATTTATCAGAATTTCATTCAATTTAGTGTCTTTGACCGCTCCAACAATCTGTAGTTAGTCAAATGCATAAATTTGACTATGTATTAGGATTTAGGGGGTGGAAGAGATGACTTTGATGAGTCAAATGTGGATAATGAAATTTCACCCAAGATGTATATGGTAATATGGACACAGAGTATGAAGATCCATTGCGGGCAATGCATGAATTGTTCAAGCCATTTGTGACGAATTTGATTCGTTACATGATATTAGAGGTTTTAATGTTCGGATTAACCATGAGCTCAAATCACTCTACGATGAACTTAGCAGCAAATTCCAGATTTATTGGTCAGACTTTCGTTTGAGAAGACATGTTAGAGATTTGCATGAAATTCGCTCTTGGGTTTCAATCAAGAGCTTCAGCTATTGGATTTCGTATCATTTCTTAGCATTGTTAGAGATAAATCAACGCACTGGATACCATCAGAACTTCGATATTGAACGTGCGAGAATAATGCTAAAAACTGGATTGCCTCTTAGCATACACATATAGATTTTAACCACTTCATTATAAACATCACATATATATATATATATATATATATATATATATGGCCAATGACAAGTAGTCAAGTAGCCAACGTTAATGCCCATTAATTGCAGTAATAATACGTCAAAACATAATCCCTGAATCACAATCAGTTAGTCACTAAATATTTCCAACTAATAAAATTTTGAAACTGAATTCCCAATTACACTCTGCTTCCAGAATAACAGGCAGGGGAAACGAAAACAGAGCACTGAGAGAACAACACTGAACACTAACTAAAGCCCCAATCAGGCAATTTTCCAAGCTGCGCTCGCCTTCACGGCGAGATCACACAGATCCGAAATCGACAGCGGGTTACGAGCGAAGCAGACCGGCAGCAGAAAGTAAAGCTGCCCCAGCTGCAGCTCCTCCTCGTCTCCCAACGGTGGAGCCAGTTTCCCGATCGACATCGATTCCGAGCTACACACGAAACACCTCCCCGGCGGCGACGACGACAGCGACAGCGACACCACTTTCCCGGCACGGATCGGGTGACTGAACTCCTGCAGCTTGCCGTCGGCGTTGACAACCTTCACCGTGTTGCATATTATTTCCTCCGTCGCCGGAAACTTGTTGTCGGAGTTGGGATGAGAGGAGGAAATACAGAGACCCATTATAGAAAAGTGGAAGAAATGCTCTGTTTTTTCTTACTCTGCTCTGGCTGAGTTGTGAAGTAGCGGTTTCGTGACGGCAATGTGTGTTTCGGGGTTTTGTCAGAGAAACTTTGTCGAATCGGGCTTTAAATACGACTGCTGGTCACAGAAATACGATGTTTTAAAAAAATAATATTGTTGGCAAAATTATTGGTTCTTACTTTGACCGTAGGTTAGGCTGTAGCGACTAAGCGATTTGATTTTGATAAAGATGAAAATGAGTGCATGGCCGGAATGAGTGGATTATTATTGTTAAGTAAAAGTGATTAGAGCAAGATGTGGACTGATAATTGGTTTCGAAAGTGTCATATGGTGTAGCTAAGTGTGATTAAGGTGGTAATTGGTGGTGCCAGTCAAAAAGATGAATTGGAAAACGGTATATAATATAATATTGGTAGATGGTCGGCTTCAAATATGTTTCATGACTTTCCAGTTCATCGTTCTTTTTTTTTTACAAAGATTATCGACTTTTATTCCACCGAACAATTGAAAGATGAGGAACTTGGTTACAATCTTTAAAGAAGATCAGAAATGAGATCAAGAATATTAATCCAATCATCAGGAAGCGATGCTCGAGCTTTTAACCGTGCAACCCAATCTGCTCTAACATTAAGTGTTCTGGGCACTTCTTTGATTTTGATGAGAGGGTTTGTTCGGAGGATAGAAACAATCGATCCAATCCATGCTGCACACCTCCATGGCCATCGAGAGCGATCATTATCCAAAGCTTTCACCAGCACCTGACAGTCGGATTGAACAGTACACTCGGATCCATATTCTTGAGCTAATTTCACTCCTTCGAGAAGGGCCTTAGTTTCCGCTTCAATCGGGGTGGAACAAAGAAGATTCTCAGCTCTTCCATCACACACTTGTCCATGGTGGTTAACTACCACAACACCATATGCCGCCGACTGGGAGTCGCTAATGAACGACCCATCATAGTGAATCACCAAAGACTGATTACTTGGCAGTGGATTCGTATGAGACTGGGTTCCCCTAAGCTGAGTGGGAAGGGAGGGCAGGGGAGGAGGGGACCTCGGGCACGAATTCCATTCAGTAAGCTCTTTATACGTAAGTTGGCACACCTTCGGAGGCCACGGAATTCTACTCTTGAAAGCGCATTCGTTTCTTGCCTTCCAGATGTTCCAACAAAGGAAAACAATATGGATCAAGGAGCTATCCTGAACAACATCTTTAAGGGAGCAGAACCAGTCAAAGAACCCGGTTCCCTGAGGGGGTAAGGGGAGAGACGGAAACAGGGCATTTCATGCCTCCTTGGCATGGGGGCATTGGAACAAGCAGTGATTGATGGATTCGACTGGGTTGTGGCACACCTGACAAGAAGAGTTGGGAGCACACTTCCTCTGGAGCAATCTCTCTTTCGTTGCTAATCCATTCCTAGAGCATCTCCAAACAAAGAATTTCAACTTCGGGGGGATGTGAAGGCTCCAAATCCATTTCCATTTTTCAGTATTCCCGCTTGGTTGCGTATTGGTATTGGCTCTGTGAATCGTATGGTACGCAGATT
This sequence comes from Linum trigynum, assembly GCA_964030455.1. Lineage (NCBI taxonomy): Eukaryota > Viridiplantae > Streptophyta > Magnoliopsida > Malpighiales > Linaceae > Linum > Linum trigynum. Next base: position 7,281,571 of record OZ034817.1, read on the forward strand.
TAACCGTAAACTTTCCCTCTTCATTGTAGTTCCATGCCCAATAGTCCTCAGCTCCATCCTCCCCGATTGGAATCCTGAGGATAGCTTCGAGCTCTGAGCTGGAAGCATGCCCTTGGATAACATCCGAATGCCACTTCCTTTCTCCAGGATCAATCCACTCGTTGACCTTTTGATGATTCTGTGGGCCAGTCCTGAGAGCATATTTGTCCAAAGTGGGGATCCAAGGGTCCCTATCGACCCACGTGTCGTCGCCTGATCCAATCACTCGAACTGCTCCCAAACCAATCACCTTTTTTGCCTCCCAAAGACTAGCCCATATCCATGAAGCTTTGCTCCCCTTTTTAGCATTAAGAAAATCACCTCTAGGGAAGTACAAGCCTTTCAGTAGACGACTCCACAATGCCTCAGGGGTGGTGAGGAGGCGCCAGGCCTGCTTAGCAAGTAGGGCAAGGTTAAAATCATTGAAACTCCTGAAGCCCAAACCTCCCTCATATTTAGGCATGCAGAGAATTTCCTTCCTACACCAATGGAGGCTAGTCTTCTGCATAAACTCTGACCAAAAGAAGTTACTGAGAAGAGAGTCCATTATCTTAGTGAGAACCTTTGGGAGATAGAACAGACACATGATATACGATGGAATAGCTTGAATGACTGCTTTCAGTAGGATTTCCTTTCCACCATGAGAGAGCAGGAGACTTTTCCAAGCTTCCCCCATTTTTTCCATTCTTTGAATGAGGAAGTTAAAAGTTTCTTTCTTCGAGTTTCCCCATTCCGTCGGGACCCCCAGATACTTAGAATGGCAGTTCGAGGGAGCGAAGTCAATGCTCACAATGATCTGATCTTTCACATCGCTGGGTACATTGGCACTGAAGAACACTGACGATTTGTTAATATTAACCTCTTGGCCAGTAATAGCTCCATATTCCCCAATGAGATCGATAATTTTCTGTGCTTCCTGATAATCAGCCTTGCCGAAAATGACTGTGTCGTCGGCAAACAGGCAATGTGTGAGCACTGGGCATCGAGCGTTCAGCTTAATCCCCTTTAGACTCTCGTTCGCCACAGCCTTATCAATCAAGAAGGTGAGGGCATTTGACATGAGGATGAATAAGAAAGGTGAGAGTGGGTCTCCCTGACGAATGCCTCGGGAAGGCTTGAAGGAGTCGGTTGCTTCTCCATTGAAAAGAATAGAGAAGCTGACTGTTTTAATGCATGAACTGACCCACCCACACCACTTACTGTCAAACCCATACTTCTTGAGAAGAGCCTCCAGACAGTCTCATTCCACCATATCATAAGCCTTCTTCATATCCAATTTCAACATCATATCTCTCCTCCTACCCAATTTATGGTTCTTGAAATGATGAAGGGCCTCATGGACAATGATGATATTATCTTGAATAAGTCTACCCCCGGTGAATGCTGTTTGGAGCTCAGATACCAATTCGGGAGTCCATTTTTTAAGGCGCGTTTCCATAATCTTAGATATGATTTTATATCTAAAATTACAGCAGCTAATAGGACGGAATTGGCTTATCAGTTCAGGGTTATCAACCTTGGGGATCATTGCAATATGAGTCTCATTCCATCCAGCTGGCATATTAGCCGTCTCAAAAAATCCCCTAACTTCTCGGCACACGGTGTCTCCTAGGATATCCCAATATCTCCTATAAAATCTTCCCGAGAATCCATTAGGACCAGGAGCTTTACCCGCACCCAGTGAGAAAACTGCTTTCCTAATTTCTCCATCAGTCACCTCAGTTCAGAGATCCTCATTCATCTCCGTAGTTACTTTTTCAGGGAAGCCTTCCAACAAATGGTCAAAAGGGATCGGACTCCTAGCCTTAAAAAGATCCATGTAAAACTCTTCTGCAAGTCTTTTGAGGCTATTTTCATCTTCAATCCAATTTCCTTCTCCGTCTTTGAGTTTGAGGATTTTGTTTCTATGTTTCCTATATATAGTGCTAGAATGAAAGAAGGAGGTATTCTGATCACCTTTTTGGAGCCAGTTAACTCTCGAGCATTGGCTCCAGAATGCTTCTTCATCCCTCCAAATGTTCGTCAGCTCAATAGTAAGCATCCTTTCCTCTTCCACATTCTCCATTGTTCTTGGCAGTTGTTGAAGGATTTCGAGTCTAGAAAGAATTTCTTGCTCCCTCTGTATACTGTTTTTATGGAAGTCTTTTTCCCATTCCTTTAGATCTCTTTCACATTTGTTCAACTGTTCCGTTGATTGGCCTCCAGGGTCCCACGCGTGGGCAATAATCTCCTTGCATTCGTCTTTCTCAAGCCATCTTTCATCAATCCTAAAGGGTGTCTTCTTCCTCCTGTTTCCCCGATAATGAAGTTCCAGTCTGATCGGGCAGTGATCAGACTCCACCATTTTTTCATGGAATACCACTGCTTCGCCAAATTGGGCACGCCATGACGTTGAGCAAAGCACACGATCCAATCTCACTCTCGTCAGGTTTTGGCCCGTTCTCTTGTTGGTCCAGGTGAAGGGCTCCCCTTTGTACCCCAGGTCAATAAGAGCATTATGGAATATGAACCTCTTAAAAGGTTCCACATTTTCGTATCTAAGAGGGCATCTCCCTTCCTTTTCATTTCATAGATCGCAGCATTAAAATCCCCTACAACCACCCAGTTATCATCCCTACTACTCCGCAGAGAGCTCAAGTGCTCCCAAAATTCCCTTCTACTAACAACTGTAGAGGGTGCATGAACAAAAGTACAGAAAAAACTCCTACCCATATCTATACTAACATCCATGTAGTAGCTATCACTACTTAACACCGTAATATTAATACCGGATTTCCACCACAAAGCAAAACCCTTAGAAGAGTTGACCGGTTCCACATACTCTCTATTGGGGAAATTTTTGAGACTTCTTCTTTGTTCTTCCATGAAAACCTCATTTTTGCTAGTTTCCATAAGAAAAACAATAGAAGGGCCTAAACGCCTACATAGACGCTTCGCATAACTTCTTGTAAGGGGAGGGCCAAACCCCCTACAATTCCAACTTACTATACTCATTCTGGATGAGGTGGCTTCTGGCGAACCACCGCTGCCCTTGAATCATCTTCCTGACTATCCGCTACCTCCTCCGATCTCGTCCCTCTTTGAGCACCCTTTTTTCCCCTTATACCTTTCTTCTTTCTGTTCATCCCCTCTTGCCATCCCATAAAAATTGCTCCATCAGAAGTGAAGGATCCAGTCGCCTCCAGCCTGCTAGTCCCCTTCCTCTTCTTTCTGGCCCGGCCCACTTCTTCCTCCAATTCTTCCTCTGCATGGTGATACAGGCCTGATCCACCCAATAACATTTTACCTTGGGCCTTCTCATAACCTCCCTGGATCAGCTGACCTTGGGCCTTGTCAAAGCCTCCCTGGATCAGCGGCCCAAGGGAGAGGGTTGTCTGCACTTCCCCAGCCCGACCTCCCTGACCCAACCCTATTTCCCCACTCGTGTATCCAGCTCCCCACCCTCCGCCGCCTTCTCCCAACCCTCCGCCGCCTTCTCCCAATCTCAGACCCCATTCAAGTTCTTCCGCCGCTTTCTCAAGGTCGATGGAGATATCCCTTCCCTGTATCTTCCCCTCTGCCTACCCAATAGCCCCTGATCTTCCTTTTCAATTAGCCCTTCCTCCGTGCGCTGGATCGTGAATCACGGGGGATTATCGGCACCCCCCCTGATGGGCCGCCCATCTCCGCCGCCGAGTAGCTTTCCCCCTCCTCGTTCCTCCGGAAATTTCCTCTTCCTCTCCCCTGTTCCTGGCCTGAGCCGCAGCGTTTCTATGTGGCGAATCGATCCCCGCCTTCAGCGAGGCAGTGTAGACATCCGACAGGTAAGCCACTCCCTTCTTCTTCCTTTCCTCATTCATTGCTCTACATGTTGGCCAATTATGGCCAACTCTGCCACAGAAGTAGCAAAGCTCCACCAATCTCTCATATTTAAATTCAATCGCATCGCAGTGCTCAACTCCTGTGAATTCATCAAGGAAGGGGAAATCGAAACCTACTGGAACAGGTTCCCTGATATCGACTTCCACAAGAATGCGAAGGAATCTCCTGTAACCGGTAAATTCCAGGCTCGCTCTGTCAATGTCCAACAGCTCCAAGAAGTAGCTTGATCCAATTGCCACCATGTTCTCCTCACTCCTTTGATTTTGGTGCAGGCCATGGATCTGAACCCACATCGCCATCTTTTCAATCGGCACATCCTCGGGCTTCCCTCTTCCGCTATACTTCTCGATCACTGTCATAGTGTTCGACAAGCTCCAGGGCCTTTCCTCCCATATTTTATCTCTAATCTCTCTGCTTTTGAAGGTGAACAGGAACAGGTTAGGGGTTTCGGTTGGTTGGATGTTCACCTCCCCGTAGCAGCCCCACGCGTAACGAGCCGCTCCAACCGCTTTTGCCACTGCAACCTTGCTCTCTGTCAGCATATTCCCCAGCAACATGGACATCCCTCTCCCTCCAGTTGAGGACAGGACAAGGCGTCCCCCTCTGCCCCTGGTTGACGACTGGACAAGGCTTCCCCTCCTCTGGTTGGTGATTGCTTCATTGTTGATGGACTCCATCCTTGGGCACAGCAGCTTGTTTTGAGACTTGGTTATCGACAGGGGGTTTTTCCTTTGCTAAAGGTGGGTGATGAGACCAGCAAAAGCCAGGGGGAATAGGCAGTAATACTGGACAGGTGAGTATTGCCTTCTGTTCCCTTCTTCCATCTCCCTTTAAAGCCTTTTCCCTCCTTGTTCACCTCTCTTCCCTCTTGAATGCGGTAGCTTTCTTTCTTGTCAACCGCTTTAGTATTCCTCAGGGGACTAGGTAGAGCTTTCCCCTGTTTTTCAGCTGACAGAACAGGGGCTCTTGGCTCAAAGCTGCCTCCATTTTGCTCGAGGTGGATAGCAAAATCACCGATCAGAGATTTAGCTGTTGATTTCCCCTTTTCCCATTTACTTCTCCTTCCTCTGCTATGGCTGGGCGTGCCTTTATTGCCGCCATCTGGAGGTTTCCAAACTTCCCTCTTCTTATCTCCATCTGTTGATTCTTCTCCGAGTAGTCCAATCAGCATAAGAATCTTCCCTGCCTCTGGATTTATGGTACTAACCTCTTCTTTGAGCAGTGCTGGTGGTTGGGGAATCTTGCTATTGCGAAATTTAGTCAACAGAGTGCTCTTTGCAAGAGCTGGATGAGTCCCAGCTGGGGGGGACGGAAAAGGAACCGTTGCTTGGTTCAGAGAATATGTCCGTTAGAGAGAGAGAAGAGAGAGGCATTTTTTTATTGTAATTGTGTATCAGTTCATCGTTCCATTGTTTAATATTTTGAGATGAAACCGAGATGTAAGGTTTATTCTGGATAATATTATTTATTGTCAGTGGGCGGAGTTAGAAATTTGAATGACGGGTGCTAAAAATTTGAGTTCAGAGAACTCGAATTGGCGAGGAAACTAATATCTTATCAACTACTATATTTTACCAATTCATTACAAATTTTACATGATGATTGTGAGAGTTGAGGGGGGCTATAGCCTCCCGCCAGTATTTATTGTTCAACCAATTTAGTTGACAAATTTGACAAATGGGCTTTCATGGCACGACACGAAAACTGACAGTCGTGCCAAGCACGACATGAAATAAATGGACCCGAAGCGTGCCCGTGTCGTGCCGGCCCAAGCACGGCCCAGCGCCCATGTACAGTCCTATCATAGATGGTATCATGAGATTAAGTCTTATTATAGTGGCATGATATAGATTTGACATCAGTTAGACCGTACGAAGTTTTATCATAGTGTAGATCTACAAGATGATATTCATTTTGATACCTTTTTAGCAACAACAAAAAAAATCATGTCATCATTGTCATTGTCATATCATGATATGAAAATAATGATATGATAATGTTGCTAGTCTTGCTGTAATAGTATAATCATGGTATGACAATAGTGAAATGACAGCAAACACATAAGTTTGAAGATTTAAGTTTTTTTGTCCAAAATATAACCAAAAGGATATCATAGTGGGATTTCCTATGGTAACTTGAAGTAAGGTAACTTGAATTTTTTTTACATGCTATAGTAGGCTTCACATGACGCATTACGTAAAATATAATAAGCATTAGGTAATGGTTACGTAACATATAGGGATGGCAATGGGGCGAGTTTGCCTAAACCATCCCCATACCCGCTATCAAATACCCAAACCCATCCTCATAGCCGTGGGTTTCGGGTACCCGTGGGTAATACCCGCCCCGTACATTCAACAATATAATAGCTAAAATTTTACATGTAAAATTTCAATTATAATACCAAATGCACCTATTATTTCATAAAGTCGACAAAGAGACAATCATTCTTAAAACGATTCTAAGCATCTTATTCTAAAACATCCATTAATCCATAAAATAGAGTAACAATATAAGTCAAATCATTATTCTCTGACTTTGATACGTCTACTAAGTAATAACTTACTAACATAATGTTGTTAACATGAGGGGAAAAGTCAAAAACTTACTAACATAATGTTGTTAACATGAGGGGAAAAGTCAAAGAATGAAGGAAGATTTTGAAGGAAATTAATTATGTTTGATTTGGGTGGTCACCCAATTGTATTTCTACTATTTATTTTCATGAGTTACCCTCATATTAATGATAGATTGCAATTTAATCAATGTACTTTTTATATGTGAAGAAATGTTCTTGTCGAAACCGTCCCGTCCGGGGGGGGTCCGAATGTCGTCGCGTCGGCATTTTTGGGAGTCGCCATCGATCTTACTTGGAGTGGATCGAACACTCTTCAAATCGGCTCTAACCTTAGTGTCAGAACCGAGGCATGGTCTGCGAAAATAAAGTTCTGGGTTCGGGAGTACGGTTACGTGTGGGGAAGTTAAGCAACACCCCCACAACGCCCTAAATCGGTACTACTTAAGTCGATAAGTTTTTATGCGAGTTGGGTGTATTTTAGTAAAATTTTTCAATTTTTAGGGTCCCACTGGACTATTTAAGAAATTAAATCGTATTAATTGTAATTTAATTATACGTCCACTGACGTAAAAGATAAAGTTAATTGGTTAGTTGGACTCGAACCTTATCGGTTGCTTACGTACCCGTAAGACGGGATCAAAGTCCACGTAGTTCGTTAGGACTTTGAAAATTTTATATAAAATTATTACCACATTCCATTGATCGTGGTTCTCGTATCAAAATTTATTGTTAGTAAAATTTAAGTTGGTATTATGAAATTACAAAAAGATAATATAATAATTGTAATTATTAAGAGGAGTTTTGATATATTAGGAAAGAAACGAGATAAACTTAATCCGCAATTCTTCATTTCGTATTAAGGATTTTAAATGAATAAAACTATACGGGATTATAATATTGACGCATGAGGGCCAGCAGCCCAACTGGCTAAAACGCCAGACCACTCCCGCGTTTGAACCGGAGGACGTGGGTTCGAAACGCGCTGGTGGAGAAATTTTTAATTTTTCTCGTTTTGATGCAGAGAAGGGGGAAGGGCATCCTAGTAATTTCACGAAAACGCGGTGGCAGGACATGTAATTTGCGAGAAACCCTAGGGGCAAAATCGACATTTACCGGTGAGTATAAAATCATCTCTTTGGACCCAAAAAAAAAAACCCTAATCGTATTCTAAGGCTAGCGGCGGCCGCTCATCCCTCTCTCTCTCTCGGCCGATCTCTCTTCCTCTCCCGAAACAAAAAAACGAAACCCTAGCCTAATCAAAACCCGCCGGCGCTGCTCTCCCTCTCCTTCTAGCCTCTCAACCGCCGATCCCTCTCCTCCCTCGTCTCTCGCCTCCCTATCTCCCGCTAATCCCTACCTCGAAACGAAAACCCTAATCACTTAACCATCCGAACAACGCCGCCATCTACATCTTCTCCTTCTCGCGTTCTTCATGTAAATCGAGAAAAGGAGATGAGCCTTCTTCATATTTAATCTATCTCCCCTTCTCCTTATTCTGGAAACGAGTGGTGACGGGGAAAAGAAGCGGCGGCGGCGGCGACGACTGAGGATGAGCGCTGCCAACACCAGCAGTGACGATGACGACTAGGGTTTTCCAAAGGTTAGGTTTTTTTTGGCTTGCATGTAAGATTTTTACCATTTTTCGATTTCGATTTTAAGATTTTCTATGTTCTAAACCTATTTCTTGCTTTTCTTTCAGAGACCGATCCAAAACCGAGGAGGGACTCTTGATTTACTTTCTAATAATCTCGATCTACTCTTTCTAGTTGGAGCAGAGGCGACGACGAGATCTTACCCTCTGGTAAGCTCTTTTCTACATGCATGCCCATTTTCATTGGATTTAATGGATGAGATTGGGATTTAACTTGTTTTGTTTTTTTTTGTTTATGTTTTTTTTTTATTATTTGGACCTCCGCCGAGAGAAGGGAGGAGCGGCGGTCGCCGGCGGCGCGGCCAGCGCCAGAACCGACGGCGAGGGTTTTGTTTGGGGGTAAGTTGTTTGTTTTATTTTTTTATTCTCGTTTTTTACCTATTATCATTTTTGGGGTTCTAACTCTCGATTTCCTAATTTTGCAGATCTTATTCAATTTGAAGGAAACTAGGTGATACCCCTTCTAAACCTAAAATGGGTGGTTTAATTATCGTTATGATTGTTTATAGAACTTTCTGGTGTTGTGAAAGTAAATTTTGTTAGACCTCCTAGGTTTGTTTAGCCTTAATGTTTGGTTTTGGATATGGTGGTGAACTTGCTTTATTAAAATTCGACAATCTATAATGGTCCTAAAAGTAATACGACATCATAGCTACTGCTATTGACTATCGATTGGTTAAACAACTTGATTAAAAGGGCTAATACTGATTAGTAACAAATGGGACTTTTAATGAGAGTGTTTTATTGTATTTAGCATACAAAATAATAATCAAATGAGAACTTCGTGATTACCAAATCTGGTAATTGAGTTAAAAGGGCGCCCTTACAACCATCAAATGAGGTATTTTAAAATACTCTCTCAAAAATCTAGTTTGGGTCCTATTTTTATGTTTTGAATAGATTGTTGGATTTTTTATGTGTTGAATGAGTAAACGGGTTAGCCTAGTTGATATTATTGCTAAGTTCACCTAACAATTTAACCTGAATCATGCTTGCTAGAAAAACAGGGAATAATTTAAGCTAATTTATTGTATGTTGACTATAAATGGAAGCGGTCTCTTGTGGTATGTAACAAAAATTAAAAATGAATGGTAAAGAGAAACATACATATCACAAAGATCAGGATTTCATAATACCCCCTTTTACATACAAACTTAAGCAACTCAGCCATGGATTATAAACTTAGAAGTATCATATGTTAAGTAGATCTTCTACATGGATGTATAAATAACTAGGATGCTTGTACGGTTAATGGGGTGTAGAGAATACCAACCTGTGTTGTGATTGAGTGGATTTTGATGGTGATGGCTCGTTGCTGTTTCTGACTCCCTGCCCTTTTTGGATCCTTAGTGCTTCTGTCTTTTTGGTGCTTAGTGCTCTTTAATGCTCTTTGTCTCCCTTTTTGTCTGTTTTTTGTTGTTGGTCCTCCCCCCCTGTTTGGGGGTAAAACAGCTCCTTATATATGGCTGCCTTTTACTGTTCATACCTGTGTGTTGGCTGCTCCTCCTTTGCTCTTGAAGTGGTAGCCTTAGCCACTTATGTTGTTGGCAATTTGGGATTGGTTCTTGGAGGAGGTGGCCGAAATCTTCTTTTTTAGATTTGGCAGAGACTCTGCTGTTCTGCTGCTCTGCTACTCTGCTGCTCTTTTAGATAAGAATGATGGGTTTGGTTGACGGGGTTGACCAGAGTTGGCCCGGGCTGACCATACTTGATTGGGTTGACCCAGGTTGACCAGGTTGACCAGGGTTGACCAGAGTCAATTGGGCCTGAATATGGGCCTGGGTTGTGGGTTTTTATTTTAGGTTGCTCTTCTAACATTTTCTTTTTTTTGTTTGCAGGTCCCTAGTCCGTTTCCGGCCCAAAATGATGATCAATGGGGGTCCAAACAGCCTTAATTGGCTAAGCCCCCAATTCTGATTGGTGCCCAAAAGCAGAATTTTTATTTTTTTTTATTTTTTTTAATTGTATAATTACAAGGTGTATCTTAAATGTCACGGATTGTAATATGTAATTACACATTTGTTTATTTATGTCCTTGCCTTTAGAATTAGATGATCATTGTATGTATTACTCAATCATTCAATTGATTATTTCAAACCAATTCGTTAACTACAATCGTGACCAATATCCCAACTTCTAAGTAAATTATTCTTAGTTATGAATCGTGACCAATACCCCATTCAACCAATTTCTAGACCTATATCACCAATCGTTAACAATAATACCGGTATAAGTCGTGACGGCATACTATTGCTATTCTAAATAAAGCGAATTTGGTAGCCATTAGCCACTGCTAATCCTACCTAGTACAAATATTCGAAATGAATAGAAAGAAAGACTTGGAAAACGTTGGTATTTATTGATTCGCCACCGCTAATCTCAACCAACCTTATCTAAACTTTCACTTGGGTTTTCTTTTCTAATTTTACATGGAATATTCTTCCGAATTTTGAGTAGGATAGTTGCTCCGGACAAAATGTGGTGTCTACAGTTGCCCCCCTTTGTATATCTCTTTGTATAAAGAGTTATACAAAGTGCTCATAAGGACACCACATTTTCTAAAAGTATCATGATGGTTGTGTTAGGGTCCTTGAAATAGGATATGTTTTGAGGATGATGTTAGGATAGCGAATGATTTAGTGCGTTTGTATAAGATTTCCGATAGCGAGAACTTCTGTTTCTTTGTTCATCTTTGCTGCTGATGGAAAATTTACGTTTTTATATAGCGTTCGCCAACGCGAGTAATTTTCTAATATTCACTTTATTGTATTTCTTTGATGCTCGACAGCGTCGACGGTTTCCTCTGATGCCTATCAATCATCTTCTGCTACATTTATTTAACGCTTGCCAGCTCCAGTTAGATATTTACTGGTAGGGGCGCTCGTTATCTCTTATGCGTTATTGAATGATAGAGGGGCTCGCCAGCTCCTGTGAGGTTTTGATTGGTTGGGGCGCTCCTCAGCTCCCGTGAGGTATTGATTTAGTAGGGGTGCTTCTCAGCTCTCGTGAGGTATTAAATAGTAGGGGCGCTCTTCAGCTCCCGTGAGGTATTGACTTGGTAGGGGTGCTCCTCAGCTCCCGTGCGTTGTTGACTGATAGAGGGGCTCGCCAACTCCTGTGAGGTATTAGTTTGATAGGGATGCTCCTCAGCTCCCGTGAGGTATTGATTTGGTAGGGGTGCTCCTCAGCTCCCGTGAGGTATCGATTTGGTAGGGGTGCTCCTCAGCTCCCGTGAGGTATTGATTTGGTAGGGGTGCTCCTCAGCTCCCGTGAGGTATTGATTTGGTAGGGGCGCTCCTCAGCTCCCGTGAGGTATTGATTTGGTAGGGGCGCTCCTCAGCTCCCGTGAGGTATTGATTTGGTAGGGGTGCTCCTCAGCTCCCGTGAGGTATTGAGATTTTGGTTTCCCTTTGTGGTATAGCGATATAGAGTGCTGGTTTATTCACATTGTGACATATAATAGCTTTGATAGTCAACTAGCTGGTTTGGTACAAAAATCGATAACGAGTAGTCACACGGCCTAAAGGACTTCGTAAGTATCCGATAGGCTTAACATTGATATGTAATGCTTTTGTATCATATTGCTAGATAGATGTGAAAAATGCGGCGTGATATGGCATGATGTAATGTCATGATGAAAATGCGTAAATGGGGAGGGAGGATTCCCTTATGTGGACGTTTACTCGACTGGTGTGCCACCTTGTGACAACCTTTATGAGTACGTGACACAATATGTTGTATGATGAATGTTTGCCGCAAACGTAAAGGCGAATTAGTTTCTTTTATTATATTTTTCTAATTTTCCTCCAAATTGGTCGCCCTTCGAGAGATATGTCATTGCTCTCAACTTAATCGACCCTAGGCCTTGTTCGAAGTAGGATGGCAAGTGTACTGATAGTGTTGCCGCCTTTAATTTTCAGTTGTTAGTGAACGAGTCAACCTTCATTTCGATGTTCGCCTTGTAAAGTTGCTGAACCTCCTTTTGAGTCCCGAAAAAGGTTCAACATGAAAATGTCGTATCCAATCTTCTATTGGGTCTGCAGGACATTTGCGAACCTACCAATTTCTTTCGAGTGGTCTCGAATAAATTTCCTTTGCATGCCCATGTCATTCATAACTGCGGGGGGAATCCCGGGTTGGCTTCTCAAAACTGTAACGATTATTGGATTTTTCTCTTCATTTGTGAACTATGAGCGTACGGGGTTAGGCCAAGGGAGGAGTGGAAATAACAAAACGAATCCACTTTAGTTATGGATATTTTGGTCAAATTGTTTTGAAATTGTTATTGTTCCTTTCGATTGTGTGCTAGTCGTGAATTGCTTCTGCTTTTTGCTAAGACTGTAGTTGGTTTACGCGACTGTATGGCCACTAAGGGTTTATCATAAGATCATATTTGTGATTGGATGGTATAAGAGGCGACAATCAGTTGCAAGTAGGATGGAATGGTAAATAAAGGAGAATACGTGCAAGATTGAGGCAAATTCTAGCGGAATTTTATTTCTGGGGTATAAAGGAAAGATACATAGCAACTACGAGATACATCAAAGAGATTCATGATTTGACAGTCCACCCTGCACTCGTCCCATTATTTTCATGGAGTCGACCGAGCATTGGCTCATTCTTATGCATAGTATTTCTTCACTGAGTCGGTGTTGACCGGATATGGTAACTCGTCTCCGTCCATGTTTGTTAATATGAGCGCTCCTCCTGAGAAGGCTCTTTTTACCACATAGGGACCTTCATAGTTAGGGGTCCATTTCCCTCTTGGATCCCCTTGTCGGAGCATAATTTTCTTCAAGACTAGCTCTCCTTCACGAAATTGTCTCGGCTTTACTCTTTTCTCAAATGCTCTGATCAATCGTCTTTGATAGAGATGACCATGATGGATGGCTCCTAGCCTTTTTTCCTCAATCAGGTTTAATTGGTCATACCTAGCATTGACCCATTCGGCATCTTCGAGTTCTGCTTCTTTTAATACCCTTAAGGATGGTATCTCTACTTCAATAGGCAATACTGCTTCCATCCCATAGACCAGAGAGAAAGGTGTTGCACCCGTTGACGTCCTCACTGTTGTTCTATACCCGTGCAGAGCAAATGGTAGCATTTCATGCCAATCCTTATACGTGATCACCATCTTTTGGATGATTTTCTTAATGTTCTTGTTTGCAGCTTCGACAGCACCATTCATCTTGGGACGATATGGTACAGAATTATGGTGTTTGATCTTGAACTGCTCGCAGAGTTCATCCATCATTTTGTTGTTTAAGTTTTTCGCATTGTCGGTGATCAACCTCTCCGGCAATCCATAACGACAGATGATTTCTTTCTTAATAAATTTTACCACCACACTTCTGGTTATGTTCGCGTAGGAGGCTGCCTCTACCCATTTGGTGAAGTAGTCTATTGCTACTAAGATGAATCGATGACCATTTGATGCTTTGGGTTCGATTAATCCGATAACGTCTATTCCCCAGACGGCAAAAGGCCAAGGCGATGACATGACATGGAGAGGGACAGGGGGAGTATGAATTTCATCCGCATACACTTGGCACTTGTGGCATTTCCGAACATAGTTGGTGCAGTCTCCCTCCATTTTAGTCCAGTAATACCCCATCCTTAATATTTTCCGAGCCATGACGTGACCACTTGCATGTGTACCACATATACCTTCATGTATTTCTTCAATTATCCTTGAGGCCTCCTTTGCATCTACACATCTTAACAGCGTTGAGTCGTGGTTTCTTTTGTACAAGGTCGATCCGCTTGAATAGAACCCATAGGCCAATCTGCGAATAGTCCTTTTGTCGTTTCCGGATGCCCCTGGTGGGTATTCTTTTTCTTTGATGTAGATTAGGATGTCATAATACCATGGTTTGTCATCTGGTTCCCTTTCAATATTCATAAGGTATGCGGGAGCATCTCGTTTCTCGATTTTAATACATGGTATTTCACCCATTTCTTCCATTTTGTACATCGATGCGAGGGTAGCTAATGCATCTGCGACTTGGTTTTCCACCCGTGATACATGTTCAAACGTTACTTCCTCAAATTGCAATATCATTTCTTTGATGAGCTTCTGGTATGGGATGAGCTTTGAGTCTCGAGTCTCCCATTCACCTCTTATTTGGAAGATTACTAGTGCAGAATCCCCATACACCTTCAACCTTTTTATCCCCATTCCCAGGGCTGCTCGTATGCCGAAGATACATGCTTCGTATTCTGCCACATTGTTTGTGCATGCAAAGCAGAGTTTAGCTGTAATTGGTAGTACCTCACCTTCCGGGGACATAAAGACGGCCCCCACTCCTTGTCCTAGAGCATTAGAAGCTCCGTCAAACTTCATGATCCAACCTCCATGTGGTAGGTTTTCTTTTTCCTCCTCTGTTGTCATTATATTTTCATCTGGAAAATTCATAATCATGGATTCGGGATCCATAATAGCATGCTCTGCCAAATGGTCGGCAACGACGCTCCCTTTAATTGCTTTTCTTGCCACATAAACAATGTCGTATTCTGCTAAGAGGACTTGCCATCTGGCGAGGCGTCCAGTCAGTGCGGGTTTTTCGAATATGTATTTGATGGGGTCCATTTGGGATACCAAATGAGTTGTGTGATACAACATATATTGCCTTAACCTTTTTGCTGCCCAAGCTAGGGCACCACACGTCTTTTCTAAGGCCGTATACCTACGTTCACAGTCATTGAACTTTTTACTGATGTAGTAGATCGCATGTTCTTTCTTTCCTTGTTCTTGTTGTGCCAGCATTGCCCCCATAGAGTTCTCGAATACAGATAAGTACAGTGTTAGGGGTTTCTTTGGTGTAGGGGGTGCTAGGACCGGTGGATTTAGAAGGTATTCTTTAATTTTGCTAAACGCATTCTGGCAATCTTCGTCCCACTCACATGGTTGATTTTTTTTGAGTAGTTTGAAAAGGGGTTCACATGTGGAGGTCAATTGTGAAATGAATCTACTGATATAGTTCAAGCGTCCGAGGAATCCTCTTACTTCTTTCTGGGTCTTGGGTGGCGGCATTTCAACTATTGCTTTGACTTTGTCTGGATCGACTTCTATCCCTTTCTGACTTACTAGAAACCCTAGCAACTTTCCCGATGTGACCCCAAAAGTACATTTTTCGGGATTCAATCGTAATTGATATTTACGCAATCTTTTGAAAAGCTTTCGTAGGATTTCCACGTGATCTTCTCCTGGTCTAGATTTGGCTATCATGTCATCCACATAGACTTCTATTTCTTTATGCATCATGTCATGAAACAACGTGACCATTGCCCTTTGGTAAGTAGCTCCTGCGTTCTTCAGCCCGAAAGGCATTACAATGTAACAAAACGTTCCCCATAATGTGATGAAAGTCGTTTTTTCCATGTCCTCTGGGCACATTTTGATTTGGTTATATCCTGAAAAACCGTCCATGAAGGAGAATGTGTGATGACCAGCCGTATTGTCGATAAGAACATCAATATGAGGTAATGGGAAATCATCTTTTGGGCTCGCACGATTTAGGTCCCTATAATCTACGCATACTCGGATCTTTCCATTCTTTTTAGGGACTGGGACAATATTTGAGACCCATTCAGGATATATGGCTACTCGTAAGAAACCAGCATTGTATTGTTTTTGAACTTCTTCCTTGACCTTCAACAACCATTCTGCTTTCATTCTTCTCAATTTCTGCTTGATGGGTTTGCTATCTTGTTTCAAAGGCAAGTGATGCATTACTATTTTTTCGTCTAAACCGGGCATGTCTTTGTAAGACCAAGCAAACACGTCTTGATATTCCTTTAGCAGGTCTACAAGCCTCTCTTGTGCGTCTTCACTTAAACTTTCCCCAATTTTCACTTCCTTCCGATCTTCTTCCGTCCCTATGTTTACCACTCTGATTGCTTCTCCATACGGTTGTAATGCTGGCTCTTCCCGCTCAAGCACCCAATCCCAGTCTGAAGATTCCTCTTCCTCCTCATCCGACTCCATTTGATTAATAGGTAAGTCAAAGTTGATTGTCAAATCATGAAGATCTCGAGTATCCTCCCATTGCTCACATATCCTGAAGCAAAAGATATAAAGGCAAAAAGAAAAGGAAAATAACGTGGAATAAGGAAGGGATAGAAATCCATGTCATGAACGATTGGAATTCAAATGCATATGTTTATTTGAAGACAAAGGAAGGTGCTATAAGTGCGCTTTATTTCCCACTACAGTCTTAACAAAAGCTTAACTAGTCTTTTCGACTATATTTTATTCATTATTATACGATACTCTCGATTTCTCGTGCCCACGACATTACATTGCGTCTGGTATAGGCATGTCTTCAGACTTCCAATTGCACAGCTCTTCATCTGGACGCATCAGGTGGACAAACTCGAACGATTCAGTGTTATTCCCCCCAGCCATGTTGATCGACAAATCACTGAAAACAGTTAACATCACATGGTCCTCTAGGTCTATGTTTGCCTCGACGACATCGACAGTCTTACTATTGATCGTTCCTCCACTTATGAAGGTTTGACTTATGTGGGGTGTCTTGTGTTCAAAATTGTCCCCCTTTAAGCGAACCAACCTCTTGTTTCGTTTCTCCTCTTGGATCCTTTTCATATCCAACATACTTGGCGAGTACCCCAAACCGCAACGATTTTTATTTTCCTTGATGTTCATTGGCGGCCTGATTAGGGTGTTCCACATTGACTTGTCAATTCCCTTAATCAATTGTTTGGCAGCCATGATGGAGGTTACAGATGGTTTTGGGTTTCGCGTCTTATTTTCCTTATTGACGTATGCGACGTCTTCAATTTCTAGTGACTGAAATGCACTTTCAAGAGCTTCCTCTGTAGCTTCGATATATGGTGCATCTGGTGCTTTCGTTATCATTATATCTTCTTCCCCGTAGACCTCCACTAACTTCTTGTCAATGATGAATTTAACTTTCTGGTGGAGCGATGATGGCACTGCTCCTGCCGAATGTATCCATGGTCGACCCAGTAGGAGGCTGTATGTGGGAGTAATGTCCATCACCTGGAATGAGATGTTGAAGATGCTTGGTCCTATCTGGATTGGAAGCTCGACTTCGCCGATTACCTTGCGTTTAGTACCATCGAATGCCCGAACTACTACAAAGCTCGGCTTGATGTATGATTCATCCACCGGGAGTTTATTGAGGGTTGATTTGGGTATTACATTTAGAGCTGACCCGTTATCGATAAGCGCACGAGCTATCATATGGCCTTTGCATTTTAGCGAAATGTGCAGGGCTTTGGTGTGACCTGTTCCCTCGGTGGGGATTTCATCTTCGTCAAACGAGATCTTTCCGCTAGTCAGGACAGCTCCGACGATATTGTCTACCTTTTCTACTGATACATTATGGCATACGTGAGCTTGATTCAGTACTTTCATTAGAGCTTGACGATGAGGTTCAGAAGTGAGGATTAGGGATAGAAGAGAAATTCGTGCAGGCGTGCGGTTCAACTGCTCTACCACCTTGAACTCACTTTGCTTAATCAGTTTTAGGAATTCACATGCATCCTCATCCGAAACTTGTTTTTGGTACTCTTTTGGACCTTCCATGATCGGTGCCCTCTCCTCTTCCTCATTGAGCTGTGGGTTCGTGAACTCGGGGAGTTTTTGCTTTCCCTGCTTTATTTCTTGCCTTTTTGCCAATTCCTCAATTCTACGCTTTTCAACGTCATCCGGGGTATAATACCTGCCTGTTCTAGTCATACCGCCTATCCCGGTTATGTTTGTCACTTCACTTTGGCGAGTAAAGGTGTTCTGATCTGCCTGACAGTTGTACATCCATGGTACTGCTTTTGAATTTTCATATTTGAACGGTTTTGGGGTTTTTATGACCAGAGGGACCACTTTTGAGGATGGAGGGCTAGGCTCATCCTGTCGTGCTTGGTAGCAAATGAACCTTTCCTGCTTTTGGGGTTCGTCAGTTAGCGAGGACATCATATTTACGTCCCTCATGACTTTGCCTCTAGTTCGAATTAGTATCACTTTCGCATCCATGAGTTGTTGTAACTTTATTTTGAATGGATCACAATGCTGGATAGAATGCCCCTTAACTCCCGCATGATAAAGACATGTATCTTCCAGATTTATGACGGGTACCTCTTCATCAGGGTCCTCTAGGTAATTGTTGTGGGATAGTATTTTATAGATGCACTCCAAAGGTGTCTTTATTTCTGCCACACTTACCCTGTCTTCGTATTGTTCAAATTCTTCGATGCCATTTACTCCCTGCCCCCCATGATTAGGCAATGGATTATTGTTAACATTCGGTCTGTTGGGCTGTTCTTCGAATTTTAGCCAACCAACTTTTATCAACTGTTGTACCTTAACTTTCAGTATTCTGCAATCTTCAGTTGAATGCCCTGGGACCCCCGAATGGTAGGCACAATGTTGATCCGGCTTATACCAATTAGGGTAAGGTGGTTGCAGGGGCTCAGATGGTATGGGGGCAATTAGATGACTTTGGATTAACTGAGGAAAGAGTTCAGTATATGTGATGGGAATAGGATCAATTTGAAAAGTTTTTCCATACATTCGAGTGACGTTCTGATCTCTGTTGTTTGCTTGGGGTGGTGCTTGTGGTCGATTCTGGTTTAGTGGCTGAGTAGCATAATTCGGGCGTTGAGTAACAACTGTAGCATTATTTATGTATGGACGAATTTGGTTGGGTTGAGGTCGACTGTTCCATCTCCCTATTTTTGAAGACTCTCCCTGGGCTGAATTGACCTCCGCTTCCTTCTTTCTGATGTGGCTCGCCTTCCGTGAAGCTTCTGGGCTTTCCATTTTCCCTAATTTGATTCCCTTCTCAATTCGTTCACCAATTACTAACATATCAGCAAAATTTGTTGTAGTGATTCCGACCATGTTATTGTAATATGGAGGCTTCAGGGTTTCAAAGAAAGTAGAGATCATTTCTTTCTCAGATAAAGGGGGCTGAACATCTGCAGCTCTTCCTCGCCACCTTTGGGCATACTCTCGGAAGGACTCTTCCTCTTTCTTTTCCATGGCGCGTAGATCTTCCCTATCTGGGGCCAAATCTTGATTATGCTTATAGTGTTTCATGAATGCATCAGCAAGATCTTGCCATCTTTTGACTTTTGACCTTTCGAGCTGCATGTACCACCTTGCGGCTGGCCCAGTTAGGCTGTTTTGAAAACAATGTATCATAAGCTTGTCGTCTCGGACGTGGTTGGCCATTTTATTACAATACATGATTAGGTGGTTTCTAGGGCACGTGGTACCGTCATATTTTTCAAATTCTGGGATTTTGAATTTTGGGGGAATTATCACGTCTGGTACGAGGCATAATTGCGTGGCATCAGTAGAACCATATGATTCTACTCCTTCGATGGCTCTCACTCTTTCGTCCAGGTATTCCCATTTTTCTTTCAATAGTATGTCATTTTCAACGCCTTCTATTTTCTCTCTCTCTTGGTCGTGTTCAGGCGATCCCGCATTGTTTTTGTCATGCACGATGATGACTTTGGGGCCCGAACCTTCCCCTTTTGGAGGAACATCATCTTCAGAATGTACCTCCTCATCGTTGGATACTATTTCTTTTCCTTTTGCCGACAGCATTTTTACTATCATGTTCAGCTGATCTTTCATTTCATCAAACCCAACCAGCTTTTCATCAAATCCAGTTATCTTTCCTTCGATGTCATTCAGCTTCTTCTGAAAAGTTTCCATGACGAACTCGGCCTTAGATCTCGTTAAGTATGTAAAGTCTTGACTCTTCCCTGGCGGACGATCAATTTTAAAGAAAACCCGGTGCTCTGGTTCCTGTGTTCTCGTGAAATAGTTTATAATTAGTCGATGCGGAGTGATATGATGTCATGCTTATGCTATATGAGGTGAATGCATGATGTGATGTTTTTTGTTAGTGCTTGAATGCAATTCTAGGATTTGCCAATGAGATAACACCTCTGCTTCCAAACTTTATATTTACAGTAGCTGGGGCTACCATTACAATTTATGTGCGCTTCAAGGCGCTATATGCTTACTACATGGCCTCGTACATATTTCACAAGAGACCATGATTACAAAAACAACCCAAAGTACATTGTTTATTCCCCTGCTACCTTACATTACCATATTACAAAGTATTATAATATGATTAGTGAAAATTTCCATAATACATCAGCTCTTGTTGCAGGTTTTCGAGATAGGTTCGAAGGTCGGGATCTGGATTCTCCATTTGTACCAGACGTAGTCTAGCCGCCTCAGCTTCATTGGACAATTCATATGCTCTTCTAGTAGCTCCTCTAACGACTTCCATGAGGCGGTTAACTTTCCGTTCTTCATTCAGCCTGTTGTTTTCCAGTGTTTGTGCTGTAATCTTCCAGTCCGCATTTTCCTTCTCGATAGCCTCTTTTTCAGTAGTTAATCGGCTAATTTCTTCATGATATTTGATAGCTTCCTTCCTTTGCTTACTGATAAGATGCTCCGTTCGTAGCCCCCATTCTTCCAGATGCTCTAGTCTTTCTAGCATTGCCCAATTTGCGCTTTGGTGTTCGTTGATTGTAGACTTCTGCTCATGGCTAAGACCTTCCAACTGAATAACCCTTTGGTTCAGGATATAATTTGCTTCTTCAAGTCTCTTTATCTGGGTGAAATTCCCTCTTGCGTATGCCCGCATCTCATCATTTTCTCGTTGTAGTCGGTTTAGAGCCATATCTTTAGCCAAAGATCCTGCTTGATGATGTATCGCCGGTGGCAATCTGGGTTCAAAATCCATTTTCCTCTTGCCTTTCCTGTCTACAGTGACTGCTTTTCCTCGCCCCTGATACCATGGTGCGTATTCAGGAGCCAGGAAATTGTGGAGGTCTTGATCATCTTTCATCATTGCAATGCTCAAACTTCGGTTGATTAGTCTCGGATTTTTCCAACATGGTAGTACCCGCTCACTTTTAGCCTTTGAATCGGGATTGAAATACCGGTAACTAAACCAACCCATCCCTTCGGTTGCCGGCACAAACTGCATGCAACCCACTTGCCTCCTGAACATATTAGGTGCGTATGCCACGCATCCCTCGGGACCTAGCAGAGGTACCCATGGGTCGGACCCGCAGCTATACAATATACTTCCCTCGTACATCCACGGGGCTTTCCATTGGATATCTTCACTCCCGAGTGTGGCGAAATAATTTTTCCAATGCTCTTCAGATGCTGACATATATATTAAGTCCCCAGAGGCAAACTCTTTAATTGAGCATCTCCTTTCGTCGAAGACGAATGAGTATCTAATTATCGGGATCCCTTTCCTCGGAGAGGGCTTAAGATGTCCAAAAATCCAGACCACTAGTAATGGGGCGCAACCAAGTAGGATGCCCCCACGATTTTCTCTACATCTTCCCAAAGCAGCAAATGTTTCAGACAGAATAGAGAATATTGGGTTGACATCATGTGTATCTTGCTCAAACACTTTCATGGCAGAGTTGTCAATGTGGTCTGGCATTCGAGGGTATAGGATTAACCCATATAGTACCAGTGCGAACATCTTCAAATCTTTCTCATTTTTCGGTCCGATATTTATCTGAGATATGAGTGTGTCGACGTGAATGTACTCGATCTCACCATCAGATCCTATTAAATGTTCTATCTTTGCACTTTTTGTATCTAGAATCTGGGATAATACATTCTTCGCTTTGAGATAGGGCTTATGGACGTAGATCTTATACGGCTTCTTGGGATCTATTTGGAGGATAGATTTGTACTCTTCCATAAGGGGGGAGAAATCATTGTCATTTATGGAAAAGCAATGATAGAACGGATCCCAATAGTTGAGCATTTCTTGGATCATGTTCGCCGGGAATGGGACATATAACAGATCAGGTATTCTTCCATATGTGCGAGTGAACACCTTCTGCTCATGTTCTGTGAAAGTTCCCCACATCTGCTTGAGTGATTGGATTCTGTTATCAAGAATCCTGACTGGCCCCATGGGTAGCAAATCAATCACTGTGCCCCTCGGTAGACGATCACCTCCGTCCCTATATCGCTTCATTGACTCGAACATTACCATCTCTTCTTCTTCGATAATGGGTGATATTCCCGCCATGTTGTACATATAAAGTCCTGTAGCAAGGATGTTATTTCGTGGCAAAACCTATCAATGAGATGACGTGTTAGGAACATCGAAATAAAAGAATAGGTGTGAATGCATGCGTGCAATGATATGATTATCGCGCACAGTTAAAGTTAAGCCATCCACATAGACATTAGACGCAAAACACCAGGCCCTTTATTTCATCATTCAGGGTTACAGTTGTACTAAGCAAAAAAACGGCTACCCAACTGGTTGCCATACCCTGAGCAACTCCTTGTCCTTCCGTTTTTTTTTTTTTTTTTTTTTTTTTTTTTTTTTTTTGGATGGGGAGTCTGAACAAAATATGTCAAAATAGTCGACCTATTCCTAATGGTCGACAGTTACTAGGGCCTTCGGTCTTCACTCTAACATACGCGAGGACTCTGGTTCCTCGGGGTCTATATCTTCTGGTATTTTAGAGCATTCGTCTATGTAAGTTCTCACTTTTGCTGCCTGCTTCATATTGTACTTGGCTTCTTTCAAGAAATATTTCTCCTTCATGAACGGTGGGAAACACGCCTCTTTGATTCTTCCGTCAGTGTAGTAGTTCCTGGCGGACCTTAATGCTACTGGCACGTCATTTGGTGATAAGTTGTTGCGCATGCAGAGTCTATCTTTCATGCTTTTCCATGTTGTAGCCATTTTTATTGGTTCCAAAGTGGGATTCTCTATGAAGCTCTGTTCGAACTTTGCAGCTGGTTTTTCCACCACCACGTATCCGTTATCCACGATCATTATTTCCCTTTCCACATGAAAGGTAAGGAAAAGATAGTCATTATGATTTTCATCAAGGAAGATCGCCCATCGGCGTAGTGATAAGAACTGTCGAAGCCATTTTCCCAGGAGAGTTACTTTATCGGGGAATGTTTCCCATTCGTGAATACAGTTCTTCAAAACTGGTTTGTGCATTATGATTCCTATAGTACATACACGAATCATGCGTCTCAGGAGGCAGTACACAATTTTTGACATGTCTGGGTACTCTTCGAGAGGTATATAGAATACGTTCAGGCACATGAGATCTGGTGTCCAGTCGAGGTGTTTGATGGGGAGATTGTGGCTGCCATACTTGTGTAGTAGTAGATTTCTTGCCCTTTCGATAAATACATCATCATTTCTCCTCAGGCCCCTCGAAACGATGTCCTGAACTATTTCAGATGGCACACCCCTCAGGTTGCGGACTAAATTTTGATCAATCCAGACAGGAGCAAGTTTGTTGGTGGCAGAACGAGCGACCACTGGCTGGGCTATAAAGGTGCCTTCCATCTAATCATCATATGTAAATGGCTCAAGTTTTAATTTTGCGCGATATGAAAATGCATATGATAGTGATGCATGAAAATATGTTCGATTCAACTTATTATTGTTATTATTAATATTATTACATCATTTTTAGTCATTTTCAAAACATAAGTTTTTTTATTATGCAAGCAAATGAAGACAAATAATAGAGAATAACCAAAATATTTACTTTTTGTGAGAATATACACAAAGTATAGTATAGCCATACATATTTAAAATACGGAATATCCGAAACATTTATCACCGCAGTAGGAAATATATACGCGACATATACATGTACATATACAAAAAGTAGTGACTGCCTATTTTAGGTATCACCTAGGTGTGTTTGGGCAGCGTAACGACATGGTTAAGGGTGGCTTAGGAAATGTTTTGGACGGTTAAAGGTGGCTTCTAAGCTTGCTATATGCTGGCAGAGGGATTGCTAGGGAAATGGCTCCCAAGTTGTATCCTGCCGTAGCCTTTTCAGACTGACTGGATACCTCGAGATCATCCTCGGATCCGAGTTCAACTTGGTTAGAAAGTTTTGCGTGACTACCACTACTGTGGAGGTCACGGTACTTCTTTCAATTTTCTAAAGGGATAGCTCGGGCATAGAGCTTTTATGCATGAATGCAGAATTAAATTGCGAAAATATAATTGCGCAAATAAGCAAGTAAACACCCAACATTTAATAGGAAAATATAAAACTTATCGAACTTAATTATGTAGCTCGACTCTCGAAGTCCCCAGCGGAGTCGCCAACTGTCGAAACCGTCCCGTCCGGGGGGGGTCCGAATGTCGTCGCGTCGGCATTTTTGGGAGTCGCCATCGATCTTACTTGGAGTGGATCGAACACTCTTCAAATCGGCTCTAACCTTAGTGTCAGAACCGAGGCATGGTCTGCGAAAATAAAGTTCTGGGTTCGGGAGTACGGTTACGTGTGGGGAAGTTAAGCAACACCCCCACAACGCCCTAAATCGGTACTACTTAAGTCGATAAGTTTTTATGCGAGTTGGGTGTATTTTAGTAAAATTTTTCAATTTTTAGGGTCCCACTGGACTATTTAAGAAATTAAATCGTATTAATTGTAATTTAATTATACGTCCACTGACGTAAAAGATAAAGTTAATTGGTTAGTTGGACTCGAACCTTATCGGTTGCTTACGTACCCGTAAGACGGGATCAAAGTCCACGTAGTTCGTTAGGACTTTGAAAATTTTATATAAAATTATTACCACATTCCATTGATCGTGGTTCTCGTATCAAAATTTATTGTTAGTAAAATTTAAGTTGGTATTATGAAATTACAAAAAGATAATATAATAATTGTAATTATTAAGAGGAGTTTTGATATATTAGGAAAGAAACGAGATAAACTTAATCCGCAATTCTTCATTTCGTATTAAGGATTTTAAATGAATAAAACTATACGGGATTATAATATTGACGCATGAGGGCCAGCAGCCCAACTGGCTAAAACGCCAGACCACTCCCGCGTTTGAACCGGAGGACGTGGGTTCGAAACGCGCTGGTGGAGAAATTTTTAATTTTTCTCGTTTTGATGCAGAGAAGGGGGAAGGGCATCCTAGTAATTTCACGAAAACGCGGTGGCAGGACATGTAATTTGCGAGAAACCCTAGGGGCAAAATCGACATTTACCGGTGAGTATAAAATCATCTCTTTGGACCCAAAAAAAAAAACCCTAATCGTATTCTAAGGCTAGCGGCGGCCGCTCATCCCTCTCTCTCTCTCGGCCGATCTCTCTTCCTCTCCCGAAACAAAAAAACGAAACCCTAGCCTAATCAAAACCCGCCGGCGCTGCTCTCCCTCTCCTTCTAGCCTCTCAACCGCCGATCCCTCTCCTCCCTCGTCTCTCGCCTCCCTATCTCCCGCTAATCCCTACCTCGAAACGAAAACCCTAATCACTTAACCATCCGAACAACGCCGCCATCTACATCTTCTCCTTCTCGCGTTCTTCATGTAAATCGAGAAAAGGAGATGAGCCTTCTTCATATTTAATCTATCTCCCCTTCTCCTTATTCTGGAAACGAGTGGTGACGGGGAAAAGAAGCGGCGGCGGCGGCGACGACTGAGGATGAGCGCTGCCAACACCAGCAGTGACGATGACGACTAGGGTTTTCCAAAGGTTAGGTTTTTTTTGGCTTGCATGTAAGATTTTTACCATTTTTCGATTTCGATTTTAAGATTTTCTATGTTCTAAACCTATTTCTTGCTTTTCTTTCAGAGACCGATCCAAAACCGAGGAGGGACTCTTGATTTACTTTCTAATAATCTCGATCTACTCTTTCTAGTTGGAGCAGAGGCGACGACGAGATCTTACCCTCTGGTAAGCTCTTTTCTACATGCATGCCCATTTTCATTGGATTTAATGGATGAGATTGGGATTTAACTTGTTTTGTTTTTTTTTGTTTATGTTTTTTTTTTATTATTTGGACCTCCGCCGAGAGAAGGGAGGAGCGGCGGTCGCCGGCGGCGCGGCCAGCGCCAGAACCGACGGCGAGGGTTTTGTTTGGGGGTAAGTTGTTTGTTTTATTTTTTTATTCTCGTTTTTTACCTATTATCATTTTTGGGGTTCTAACTCTCGATTTCCTAATTTTGCAGATCTTATTCAATTTGAAGGAAACTAGGTGATACCCCTTCTAAACCTAAAATGGGTGGTTTAATTATCGTTATGATTGTTTATAGAACTTTCTGGTGTTGTGAAAGTAAATTTTGTTAGACCTCCTAGGTTTGTTTAGCCTTAATGTTTGGTTTTGGATATGGTGGTGAACTTGCTTTATTAAAATTCGACAATCTATAATGGTCCTAAAAGTAATACGACATCATAGCTACTGCTATTGACTATCGATTGGTTAAACAACTTGATTAAAAGGGCTAATACTGATTAGTAACAAATGGGACTTTTAATGAGAGTGTTTTATTGTATTTAGCATACAAAATAATAATCAAATGAGAACTTCGTGATTACCAAATCTGGTAATTGAGTTAAAAGGGCGCCCTTACAACCATCAAATGAGGTATTTTAAAATACTCTCTCAAAAATCTAGTTTGGGTCCTATTTTTATGTTTTGAATAGATTGTTGGATTTTTTATGTGTTGAATGAGTAAACGGGTTAGCCTAGTTGATATTATTGCTAAGTTCACCTAACAATTTAACCTGAATCATGCTTGCTAGAAAAACAGGGAATAATTTAAGCTAATTTATTGTATGTTGACTATAAATGGAAGCGGTCTCTTGTGGTATGTAACAAAAATTAAAAATGAATGGTAAAGAGAAACATACATATCACAAAGATCAGGATTTCATAATACCCCCTTTTACATACAAACTTAAGCAACTCAGCCATGGATTATAAACTTAGAAGTATCATATGTTAAGTAGATCTTCTACATGGATGTATAAATAACTAGGATGCTTGTACGGTTAATGGGGTGTAGAGAATACCAACCTGTGTTGTGATTGAGTGGATTTTGATGGTGATGGCTCGTTGCTGTTTCTGACTCCCTGCCCTTTTTGGATCCTTAGTGCTTCTGTCTTTTTGGTGCTTAGTGCTCTTTAATGCTCTTTGTCTCCCTTTTTGTCTGTTTTTTGTTGTTGGTCCTCCCCCCCTGTTTGGGGGTAAAACAGCTCCTTATATATGGCTGCCTTTTACTGTTCATACCTGTGTGTTGGCTGCTCCTCCTTTTGCTCTTGAAGTGGTAGCCTTAGCCACTTATGTTGTTGGCAATTTGGGATTGGTTCTTGGAGGAGGTGGCCGAAATCTTCTTTTTTAGATTTGGCAGAGACTCTGCTGTTCTGCTGCTCTGCTACTCTGCTGCTCTTTTAGATAAGAATGATGGGTTTGGTTGACGGGGTTGACCAGAGTTGGCCCGGGCTGACCATACTTGATTGGGTTGACCCAGGTTGACCAGGTTGACCCAGGGTTGACCAGAGTCAATTGGGCCTGAATATGGGCCTGGGTTGTGGGTTTTTATTTTAGGTTGCTCTTCTAACATTTTCTTTTTTTTGTTTGCAGGTCCCTAGTCCGTTTCCGGCCCAAAATGATGATCAATGGGGGTCCAAACAGCCTTAATTGGCTAAGCCCCCAATTCTGATTGGTGCCCAAAAGCAGAATTTTTATTTTTTTTTATTTTTTTTTAATTGTATAATTACAAGGTGTATCTTAAATGTCACGGATTGTAATATGTAATTACACATTTGTTTATTATGTCCTTGCCTTTAGAATTAGATGATCATTGTATGTATTACTCAATCATTCAATTGATTATTTCAAACCAATTCGTTAACTACAATCGTGACCAATATCCCAACTTCTAAGTAAATTATTCTTAGTTATGAATCGTGACCAATACCCCATTCAACCAATTTCTAGACCTATATCACCAATCGTTAACAATAATACCGGTATAAGTCGTGACGGCATACTATTGCTATTCTAAATAAAGCGAATTTGGTAGCCATTAGCCACTGCTAATCCTACCTAGTACAAATATTCGAAATGAATAGAAAGAAAGACTTGGAAAACGTTGGTATTTATTGATTCGCCACCGCTAATCTCAACCAACCTTATCTAAACTTTCACTTGGGTTTTCTTTTCTAATTTTACATGGAATATTCTTCCGAATTTTGAGTAGGATAGTTGCTCCGGACAAAATGTGGTGTCTACAGCTAGAGTGGAAAGAAAACACCAACACATATTGAATGTAGCTAGAGCACTTAAGTTTCAATCTGGACTACCTTTGAAATTCTGGTCAGATTTCATTCTTCATGCTGTCTATCTTATTAACAGACTTCCAACAGTGGCCTTGTCCAATAAAACTCCTTATGAAATTCTCTATGGCCAACCCCCTGATTTGTCTTCTTTAAGAGTGTTTTGGATGTTTGTGCTATGCTAGCACATCAGCACACAACAGAACCAAGTTTTTGCCTCGTGCCAAACAATGTGTCTTTATAGGATTTCCTGCTGGTGTGAAGGGGTACAAGTTGTTTGATTTACAGGAACAGAAAGTCTTT